>OZ038374.1:71541587-74038796 GCA_964036015.1 Leptarthrus brevirostris
TCCGGTTTTTACTTGTAAAAGGGTCTGGCTGAAAAACGTCGAAAATGTGCGTCGAGTTTTTCTTGCGGGAAGGTAACTTAAAAAGTGAATCTCTAAGTGTAAACTGTTTTCTAGTAAAAAAGTGATTATTACTATTAGTGTAAATTTATAGTATTATGTAACTTAAACGGCGAAACTTTAAGTGTAAATGGTTCACTAGACGAGATGAACAACTCCTGGTGTAAACAATAATTGTCCATGGTAAGTAAAATTTATCTAATAATAATAACTGTCGAAAGGAGGTGAAGTTGTTTTAGTTGCAAAGTGATAGCAGGTGTAAGGGAGTCGAGGTGAAGATCGTCGATACATAACAACATTTGCTGCATACCATGGACTATGGCGCTATCGAAGACTAAACTTTAGCATTAATTCAGCAGCAGAAACTTTTCAAAACACCATCCGGCAGCCAATCCACAATATTACGGAAACACTTAATATCAGCGACGACATTTTAGTTTTCGGGAGCACAATCGAACAACACAACGCTATTCTTGGACAGCTGTTAGCAAAATCGAATCCAAAGGGAATATCACTCAATAAAGAAAAGTAGAAGGCAGTAGAGGCATTTACGTCACTCCAATCACCCGTAGACATATCCGAAGTTAGAAGTCTGCTTGGCATGATAAATTACTGCGGTCGATTCATCAAGAATTTGCGTACAATCACCGAACCGATACGTAAACTTTTTCTACAAGATGTAACAGTTGTGTGGCATGCGCAGCAGCAGCAACCATTTGAAATACTAAAGAAAGAGTTGGAAACCTCAGCAACAAACAGTGTTGTATTCCGTGCAGGTGTAGATTTATCTCATAGGCAAGTCTTTATCACGGAAGCAGAAGTCACACCTGTGGTAAAACACAGACGTTAAAATCTACCGGTGTTAAAAGATTTGCTGGTGAAGCGGAAGACCTGTGCGAGGTCAAGTTTCTTTATCTACGCGGAAGAATGTTGACCAA
The DNA here is from genome assembly GCA_964036015.1 of Leptarthrus brevirostris. Lineage (NCBI taxonomy): Eukaryota > Metazoa > Arthropoda > Insecta > Diptera > Asilidae > Leptarthrus > Leptarthrus brevirostris. Next base: position 71,542,583 of record OZ038374.1, read on the forward strand.
ACATTTTAAAGTTTTTTTAAAAATAGAGTCTTCATGTATGGTGATGGCTCGTGTTGTTCACCCTTGTTTTGAATAGTTGATTCTGCTCGGGTCTTGTAATTCCAGGTCATATTATGTTAAGGATTTTATCGATCAACCGGGGAGAGGTCATTTCGTTTACTTAACATTATGTTGTTTACGCTGATTGAGGACAAGAGAAATATGCAATATTTGAATTAAATTTTTATTATTTATGGATCCGGCATAATCGGCGCTATCTTTTGTGCGACACTTTCGTAAGAGCCTGCAACCTATCTTTACCTGCGTGGAAAACGCTATCAACACATTACTGGAAATGCTCCTTTTCTTCATTCACGATTAACAACATATTTATATCTGGGGGTTATTGTTGCAGATTGGATTCGCTTATTTTAAGATAAGCCTAATTCTAACGAATCCAATCTGACATTTAATAAAAACAAATCGTAAAAAGTCTCATGAGTTGGATTTCAAGTATCGCATATTCAAGTATATTCGCATATTCAAATCCAACTCAGGAGCACCTAAAAAATAAAAAACCGATAAATATTTACTGGGTTGGATTTCCTACAACCGAGTGCATTGCAACAAATTTGCAATGTACTCAAATCCAACCCATGACAAACAACGCGCTCGGGTTACCGTCGAAATTCCTTTCACACCGTAGCCCAGTACACGATAAGCAAAAGAAAATTGCTTAATCAGCGCGACAAACAACGATCTACAGCGGCTGTGCCCAATGACAACTAAATACATCAAGGGCAAAGCTAAAAAACGAAGAAAAAGCAAGAAAGCTTTTCTTCATGTAGATCGGTTGTGAATAATTCGTCGTATGTAAGTTAGAGAGTCTGATTTTAAACTTCGCCGGAGGCAAGTCGGTTTTTCAAAACGTAGCGGGATAGTAATGAGTCGGTCGCGAATAGGGTGTGAATTTTGAGAAGAAATATTAATTTTGTAAGAGTGCTTAAATTAAAACTACTTAAGATAAACTTGTGAATTTTGAGAAAGAATACTAATTTTGTACTAGCGTTTAAGTTAAAAATAATTAAGATAAACCTGTGGACATTGAAGAAAACTATGAATTTTGTAAAAGTGTTTAGTTAAAACTAATTAAGATAAACCTGTGGACTTTGAAGAAAACTATGAATTTTGTAAAAGTGTTTAGTTAAAACTAATTAAGACGAACTTGTGAATTTTGAGAAGAAATATTAATTTTGTAAGAGTGCTTAAATTTAAACTACTTAAGATAAACTTGTGAATTTTGAGAAAGAATATCAATTTTGTACTAGCGTTTAAGTTTAAACTAATTAAGATGAACCTGTGAACTTTGAAGAAAAACATCAATTTTGTAAAAGTGCTTAAATTAGAACTAATCCAGATGTACAAACAGACCTCAAGTATTGGAAGTAAAAAAAAAGGTAGTAATAGTAAAGACGTTAAATTAGCAACCACAGAATTGTGTTTTATTGTACGAAAGGAACATTGTGGCAAGAGTGTGCGCAGCGTTGTCTGTGTTCGTCGGCATCAGTAATAAGTTGTAACAAAAATTGGCGCAGCCGGTAGGATCAAGGAAGCGTGGTAAAACAAAATTACCGTAACAGCTTGAAAAGCCTTGATCCAAGACCAAACAAAAAGGGGTATCTCTAAGCACTTCCGGGTAGTCAATAGCCCTGAGGAGTCACCCCCAACGTTTCCGCAAAGTGTAAGCCAGCACCACCGGTGGAATTGTGTGGGCTCCGTCCCAGCCCGAAGAAGACGACACCAATCAACAGCAACAATCAACACAGCAACAGTAACAAGTAGGAAAAGGGAATCGTTGAAGCAGGCACAAGCCCCCCTTTTCCCCAACACAACTCTAGTACTGTCAACAAGGGAACGGAAAGCAGGCCAAAAGCCCCCCTTGCAACGCTGAAGAGCAGGAGTTGATGTCCAAGGACACCCACTCCACTCCCGCTCACTCACCAACGGAGGAGAAGACAGAGGACCTCCTCATAACTTCCCTGGACCTGGAGAGCAACGCGGAAGAACCACGCCAGGGTTCCCAGTCACCAGTATTTACGGACCAAACTCAGGTCAGCGAACATCAGATCACCCCAGCACAACCAGGACCCAGTTCAGAAGGACTCACACTCAGGAGCGGGACCGTCCTCCAACGAGTAAATCAGAACCAAGTAAGCCTTAAATATAATAATTTTAATAACTTGTACGAGTCCGCGCGATAATCCGAACGCCTAGCAACTCTCTATTCTAACCTCCTCGAAAACCGGAATACAAAGTCCAGCGAGGAGAGATTGGAAGACCTAGAGCGCTTTCAAAAGGAAGCCGCACTCTTTCAAGCCAAGCTAGACGGATTCTCGCGCATACTCCCTCCTGAAGAAAATATTGAAAACAATTTAGAAAGCACAACTGAGGAAAACCTCATACAATCCCTACAAGACTCCATGCGAGAAATTAACCTGAAACAGGGTCTAAATCGATTTCTAGCACAAGACTCGCCCGACACCGACTCGAATCAGAACTCCACTATGGCGACCGATTATGGAAAAATTGTAAAATTAACTGCGCAAATGGTGCCCATTTTTTCAGGTGAGCCAGGCCCGCATCTCGGATCAGAGTTGCAAACTTTCCTGGGTTGCTGCCGCCAGGCCAAACAGTGTCTCTCCGAAGGGGAGCAAGAGGCTTTCCTCAAGATCCTCCCCACAAGACTTCGAGGAGGAGCATATCAACTGTTGGCCTCTGATGTACCGACAAAATTCCAGGAAGTCGAAGCAGGGTTAAACGAGGCATATCTTCCCAGAGAAACTTACCAGGAACTGGTAAACAGGCTCATAACAGCTCACCAAAACCCCTGCGAAACACTCACCGCCTTCACGGCTAGAGTGAAACAGCTGCTGGCCCTCTGCAAAGAGGCCGCACAAACTAAATACGGAGCTGCGGCCACGCCAGCTGTCACAACGCAGCTGGAGGACTTCGCGAAAAACGCAGTCCGCAGCGGGGTTACGAATCCGCACCTTTGCCCATATCTCCTCACCGTCACCGACGGCACGCTCGAGGCGCTGATCCATAAAGCACTCGACATGGAGAAAATACAGCAAGGCGCCCAGTTCACGCAAACCACAACAACCCAAGGCTTCCCTGCTCCGGTTGTTGTAGAACAGGGCTCAACCACGCCGGTCGCTATGGACCCAACTGCCAGAATACGGGCATTCCATAGAACCCCATATACACCTGCTCGCAATTTTCCACAACAAACGTTATACAGACCTCAATGCTCGTCTCCCCCACAAATCGACTACCGCCGCCAGAACCTCGACCAATTAAGGTCAAACATCACTTGCAACTTTTGCCAGCGAAAGGCTCACACTTACGCCGACTGTATGAAGCGTAAAAACACACCCTTCTGCTCTAACTGCAAAATATATGGGCATGATGTTCGCGATTGCAGGAACAATCGCCAGGTTCCGGGCCCGAGTAACCCGACAAGGCTCCCCGAACGACGGATTCAGGATCAGCAACCCTCCGCTGGTCCTCGAGTTTTTAACATAAAACTCAAATGCAAATTCTGCAACCGTCGCGGCCATTCCATAGAGGAATGCCGCCAAAAACAAAAATGGGACTCTAAGAGCCAGGGAAACGGCGAGCAGTCGACCGAAAAGACCCCGGATCGACACTAGAAAGTAAAAATTTTAACAAAGGGTCACCTCAGCCACCCGAACCCTGTATCTCTACAGTTAGTCTTCCGTTGGATATTAGCCTGAACGGCAATACCAAACTTGTAGTAGATACTGGCGCTGAGGTTAGTATTATAAAAAAGAAAGTAATTAAAGATCGCGAAGATATAAATACCGGAGAAACATATACTTTACAAACACCATTTGGTACCGGAAAGACGCTGGAAACATGCAAGGGCAATTTTACATTAAAGAATAAAATTCCCTGCAATTTTCAGGTAATAAAAAACCTACCCGGCCTTTCCGACGACGGCTTGCTAGGAAACGACTTCCTAGCGAAGAACGAACGTTGAGGGCCCGAATAAGGCATTGCGATTCCCTGGAACGGAAAATAACCCTGAGGAGTTTGCTGTTCCATGAACAGCTGCTTTGGATAACTCGTGTTCTGAAGGAAGGGTCAAAACGAATACCCGAACAGATAGAGCAGAGCCCAGAAAGGCCGATCTGACAATCTGTGGTACTTCAAAAGTTTCTCAAGAGGAGAACAATGACCGCCGAACACTGGAATGTGAGATGGACAAACCGACTGAGAGTGATTTGACCTGCGAAATGAGGCAGCAACAAATACAGCTGAAAGAGCCTGTATGCATACCTGCTAGGTCACAGATCATAGTCGAGGTTCCCTTGCAGCTGCAGGAGGAGATGCTCTGTCTTTCAAGAGAAATAGATCAAGGAGTCTTCCTGGCGAATGGCCTACTCCCCGCTAGTTTAAAAGCAGTGTCTGTTGGAGTTCTCAACACACACAATTCACAAGTAATTCTGACTACCATTAGTCTGCATCTAGTCCCTGTCCACAACTACACCGTCGTCCAACTGAAACAGGATTATGAGGAAAGAAACAATCAGGAAACCCCGAAAAACGAAGAACGCGCTGAGGATGCTCACCTGAAAACCAGGAATTACGGTGACTCGAAACCACCAGCACTCACGCACAAAGGAAATATAAGGAGACCCAGGAACCAAAGGAAAGGAAAACACAATAACACAAATGTCGACGGAGCTCACCTAAACGGAAGGAATTACGATGGCAAAATCCCATCAGCTCCCACGCCCTCTCAAAATAAAATTTCGGAACACGTCGACATTGGAAGCGAGCTCGCCACAGGGACGGTATTTTCAAAAGCTCCAAAATCATCCTTCACAGTAAGTAAACAACGGCGAAAGAGCCTATTAGAAGACGAAAGCGAGTTCGCCTCAAACATGGCAATTTACGGCGGTTCAGAAACCCCAACTCCATCGTCATTTAGCATTAAGAGTGATTTAAATAAAATAAAGTGGGGTAACAACGAAAATAAAAATAAAAATATTTCTGATTTCAATAGAGTAAGTAAATGTAAAGATAAAAATAAAGGTAAACATATTTCTAGCGCCGATAAGATGGCCACTTTACAGCATGTTAAATATTTATTCCAGGAGTACGAAGAACCAGAAAACTCAAATAATAACCCACGTCTCGTCAGGTTAGACCAAGAGCTCAGCCTGGACGTAAATCTGAGCGCGGAGGAAAAACAAGCGATATCACAACTCTGTTACGAATATAACGATATCTTTTTCCTCAAAGGTGATCGGCTAACTTTCACAAACGCCATCACTCATGATATACCATTGGTGCAGGACCAAGCACCAATCAACCAGAAAATGTATCGCTTGCCAGAGACGCAGCGAAATGTAATAAACGAACAGCTTCGCGAAATGCTAGAAAACGACATAGTGCAGCCAAGTAAAAGCCCTTGGAATTCACCTCTCCTAGTCGTCCCCAAGAAGGCGGGACCAGACGGTGAAAAAAGGTGGCGCGTCGTTGTCGACTTTCGTAAATTAAACGAAAAGACAATTGGAGACGCCTTTCCGCTACCTCGGATCGAGGATATTCTCGACCAATTAGGTCATTCACGGTATTTTACCACCCTCGATCTCGCCAACGGCTATCACCAGGTGCTCGTCGATCCTCAAGATCGACCAAAAACGGCGTTCAGCACCAATTACGGCCACTATGAATTTAGGCGTATGCCATTTGGGCTCAAAGGAGCCCCGGCCACATTCCAACGCTTAATGAATTTCGTCCTAACAGGATTACAAGGCTTGCAATGCTTTGGCTACCTGGATGACATAGTCATCTACGGTAAAAACCTTGCGGACCATAACAGTAAGCTCCGCAAAGTCTGCAATCGTTTGAGAGAGAACAACCTCAAACTGCAGCCGGAAAAGTGCCAGTTTCTGAGGAAAGAGGTTGTTTACCTAGGCCACAAGTGTTCTAGTGAAGGAACACTTCCAGACCTCAGTAAAACGGCTTGCGTCCAAACTTTCCCAGTTCACAGAACTGTACGACAAGTTCAATCTTTCATTGGACTTGCCAATTATTATCGAAAATTCATCCCCGACTTCTCCAAAATTGTGCGTCCTATAACGAATTTGCTCCGCAAGGATGTCAAATTCACATGGACCGAGAAGTGCCAGGAGGCATTCGAGAAAATCAAAACTTCATTAATCTCTCCTCCACTACTTATATATCCCGATTTCTCGAAACCATTAAATTTAACCACGGACGCCAGCAGCGAGGCATTAGGAGCCGTCTTATCGCAAGGAGAAGTAGGACACGATCAGCCCATTGCCTGCGCCAGCCGTACACTGAACAAGGCGGAACGCAACTACTCAACTATTGAAAAAGAGTTGCTCGCCATAGTCTGGGCTACGCGTAACTTTAGCTGTTACTTGCAAGGCCGAAAATTTACGGTCTATACCGACCACAATCCTCTCAAAGGCGTCTTTAATGTTAAAGACCCCACTTCCCGTCTGGTGAGATTTCACCATAAACTTTCCGAATTTGATTATCAAATCGAATACAAGCCAGGAAAGTACAATACGAATGCCGACGCGTTAAGCCGCATTCCACGGATGAAATAACCTCCATTCGCAAAAATCGCCTTAAATGTAATGCTTTGACCCGGGATCAAGCGAAAAACGCTCAAACAGAGTCTAAAAGCCCCGAAATACGGGATCACACGCCTCGCGAAAACGATATAATCCCAAGTAAAGAAGAGGTCGCAACAGAAAACCCGCCAGATACTAATCCGCTAGTTGACGATAAACCTAAGCCCCCTGAAATAATCACAAGCCCCAAGGAGATACAAACTATCTTACATGATTATCACGATTCTCCTTTTAGCGGCCATCAGGGCGTAATTAAAACATACAAGCGGATTCGAAGGAAGTACTGGAGGAGGCACATGCTTGGCGATATTAAGAAATACGTAAAGCGTTACTCAAAATGCCAAAAAATGAAGGCATCTCCTCAGTTTAAAATGCCGATGGTCATCACGGACATCGCAGAACAACCCTTCGACAAAGTCTATCTCGACATTGTTGGCCCACTCGAGGAAACTGACTCTGGAAACAAGTACATCTTGACTTTCCAGGATAACCTCACTAAATTTGTCGATTGGTACGCCATACCTAACGGGGAAGCCGTCACTGTAGCGCAAATCTTCTTCGACGAAATTGTCGCGCGCTACCACATCCCTAAGCGAATAGTCACTGACCAAGGAAGCAACTTCCTGAGTGACCTGTTCAAAAAGGTATGTAAACTGCTACGGATGAAGAAGTTACAAACTTCTGCCTACCACCCACAGTCAAACGGCGCACTGGAACGGGCACACAGGCCGTTAATTGAATACTTGCGTACCATAGTGGACGAGAATCCTAAATCATGGGATCAATATCTGCGAACGGCTGCATTCGTGTACTGAACAACAGTGTACACGAAGGGACGAAATTAACTCCCATGGACTGCCTTTACGGCTTCACAGCGGATGTTCCGTCAAATTTGAAACGAGACCCTGAACCCGTGTATAATCACGAGAGCTACTATCAGATTCTACGATACAAGCTCCAAAGGTCTTATGCCACGTCACGCAAAAATCTGCTCGCTAGCAAGCAACGGTCGAAATTATACTACGACAAAGCTGTTCGACCCTTATCGTTTCACATAGGTGACAAAGTCCTACTCAAGAGCGAAAGTCGAAAGCATAAGCTCTCTCAAATCTGGGTAGGACCATATCTGGTAATCGGTGTACCATCATCAGTGAATACAACCCTAAAAATGGGCAAACGTACAGTTACGGTTCACAACAACCGTCTTAAGCCATTCTACGAATAAAATAATTTCAATTGAAAATATATATTTTTTACGCGTCGTGGTGTGCTACCACAATCTACGATTGAGATGAAAATCGTAACGCAAAGCCAGCACAAAACCAAGAAGGGAACAACGACAAAACCCTTTAACAACTCGGTCCAATCGGGTTCAAACCAACCGTAATTATAAATTTTTATGTTTTATAACCTTTTTACTTAATTTCAAATCAATTAACTTAAAACTCCCACTCCACCTATTAAACGTGCTTAAAGCTAAGAAGTACCAATCAACAGGACTTCACTATCTTTAGCACAACAACACATAATTAAAAGAACGACTTCTACTAAAAGTCGAACCTTGAAACGACAAATTCAAACCAACTCTTGCGAAGTTTCGTCAGAGACTGAACCACCAAAAATCCCTCTCTTTAATGCTATATCTAGCAGTTCTTCCTGGCAGTCCCGTACCTTGAAGTCTCCCTCCTCCTTAGTCATATTTTCTACAGCACAAAAACTCTAAACACTTCTATATCTGGTAGTCCCTTGCCTTGATGTCCTCCTCAACTGCTTTCACAATACTGTATTCAACAGTAGATATCAAAGCGACTACCCAAAGGTAACCAACTATTATACCCACTTCCAGTAACTTACCAGAAAATGCTTCCTGGTAGTCCCGTGTCCTGAAGTCGACCTGCGGATATAAAAAATCCGAATAAAGCAAATTCAGGCCACTACACTGGAAAATAAATATAAAGTCCACGTAAAGTAAATTACAACTCTCCCAACTAATTAAAAACAAAAACGCCATATTTCAAAAAACTGCTAACTATGGCTCCACTACATTCCCAACAACAAGAAGTTGGCGCTAGAGCCACCCTGAACACCCTCGCCTCAAGGGCTACAACAGGTATTTCTCCTGACAGTGCTCGCCCTGAGGTATACCCGTGAGAATGCAAGACAAGCATGACATCACTTTAGGGAAAATCTACGCTTAGTAAATAAGAAACTTAATTTAGAAACCTCCATTAATAATATTCCTTTCCCCAGGTATGATACAAAACGCTATCATCCTCGGACTAATCATGTCCGCTATGGGAAGTAGTACGTCGGAGACATACTCGGTGAACCCACTCAACAATACAGGAGTGCTATTCGAGGATTTAGGAAGCCTCATGGTTTACCACTCGACGTGGAATATACTCACGAAATTGGACCTGACCGAGTTGGACAATCAGACAACAATTGCGGAACGAGCTGAACACTACGTGCATCAACTGTGTGGAAACAACACGGTAGGAGACCTCTTCGAACTCCAGCAAAAACACATGCACGCGTTGATGGAAAACATCAAACAACGCACTAAGGTAATCAAACAAGCTGTTCCCAAATCTCGCAAAACAAGATCTATCTTTGACGGCATCGGAAACGCCATGTACTACCTATTCGGTACCATGGATAATGCCAATGAACGCGAAGTCTATAGTCGCCTGGATGAGTTGGAAACTAACCATCAAGTACTCGCTGATTTGGAGAAACAACAAATCAGTGTAGTCAAGACTGCGCTCAATACAATTCAAAAACCTCTAAAGTCACTGGTCGAAAGACAACGGCAAATAGCCTACCAGATGAATGACTTATATAATTTTACCGACAAACTCGTAGCAAGACAAATGAGACAGGAAATAGTCTCTAGTCTGCTGCTACAAATGGTAGAAATTGAGTTCCGACAGCAGGCGCTACTGGATATAATAACCTCTAGCCGAAATAACCAAATTCATCCCCTGCTGATCGCCCCTGATTCACTCCTTGAGATTTATCACAAATCTCACGCCACGTGTTCAAAGGCCCTATCTATCAGACGGCTGAAATACGGACCCACCTATTGCAACAAAAACTGGTAATCAAAATTACATTACCAATTTTCAATCTCCCAAAAATGAAGTAGCATATAGCGAGTCAACTTTCGACTCAGGAATTTCTATTACTTAAACCGGAGAACATGAAAACATATCGGAAAGTCACTCGAGATGTCGAGGAGGATACTTACGCTGGTTTGCTAAATACGCCGAAAACAAAGGCAACACAAACGGATGAATGCGTGATCAAGTTGCTCTTCAATCCCCTGAATGAAAACCCTAGGTGTTCGCTAAAGGTGCAAATACCTCCCAGGGACATTTTAATTAAATTAAATAGGCCAAACTCCTGGCTGTATACATTGAAGACAACAACCATTGTGCATATTACATGCACCCAACAATTGCTCACGCATCGCCTCTCTGGACAGGGAATCTTGGTCATCGACCAACCCTGCCACTTACAAATAGGACCACACACCCTATACTACGAGGCTGAAAACACACATCCACTACTCTTCACGCAACCAGCATACTTTCCTAAAACAAATGAAACGGCAAAGGAATTAGATTCCTTCATGGCCAAATACGAGCAGCATTCTAGGACGGAGGTGCCATATACAAAGCTGCTACTGGGTGACAACACTAACGAAAAGTTGCACGAGAGTACGCAATCATTGGACCAAATACAGGCCAAAATACTGGAGTTAAATCTACACTCCCGGGTGAAAACACCCCACCTACTCTCAGCAACCTCGTTGTCACTTACGGGTCTAATGCTGCTGTTCATCGTCATTTACATGACAGCCAAATACGCCATGCCTCCACTAAAGACATGGACTACGCGGCGTAATCAAACGCCCATGCCCGAAATCCCCCTAGAAGAGGCAGTCCAACAACCAAAAGAACGGCCTCAACGGCCACAAACACTGCCCAGGGCACGGTCCATTCAACTGGTCTAAACAATAGACACAAGTAAATTTGAAGGAGGTCAAGAGAAAATTTATTATAGACCCTAGATTAGCAAAGAAACCTAAATAATGCACACGAAAATAAGGTAAAAATACTCGCGCCGTGGAGTACTACCACAATCGTCGGTCGAAAAGATACCGAAGCGCAAGGCAAGTACTAACCACTTTACTAGCCAGAAATAAAAATACTACAAACATAAGAAAATACTAAGAAATAAAATAAAGATTTACGCGCCGTGGAGTACTACCACAATCGTCGGTCGAAAAGATACCGAAGCGCAAGGCAAGTACTGACCGCTTTAATGATTTTTTTTTTAATGACCGGGGGTAAAAATACTAAAAAAGAGAAATTATCAGTGACTAAAAGGAACCCGAAACCAATCTGAAAATAGTAAAAACCCCAGTGAAAAAGGGAAAAGGAGAAAAAACTACAAATAAAAAGTCTTGGAAGTTGGGTTTTAAAATTTTTTTTTTGTTTTATTAAAGTTAAAAAAAGGAAAAAGAATACAAAACTTAAAACTATAAAAATACAAAGCGTTACAAATATGAATTATATGCAAAAAATTACAGGTATAAAAAATATAAAAAAAAGGGAGTGAAAGTTAAAAACGGGGACCACCTACTGGCTGAGGCTCCAGCGCTCCGAGCTGATGTCCGAGACAGTCAAGCGCGATGATCGGGGGGCCAGAAGCTCCTCTGCGGCAAGAACATTTAGCATCGCAGTGTCGGGCCCTGGGGAGGGCGGACCATCGGCTACGGAAGCTGACCCAGCAGACGGGGACCGGTAAGGCGGGGGCGGCCCCTCAGGCACACAGTGGGCACACGGGGCTGTGTACCCCCATAACACCAAGCGTCCACCTGAAAGTTTACAAAAGAATAATAAAAAAATGAAATATAAAAATAAAAAAGTAACCTCACCATAGGTGTTGAAAGATTCCTCGTGGCAGCTTAGCGACAGGTCCCCCCCCCCCCCCCCCCCCCCGAGTCGACCAGATACATATTGAACGCTGTCCGCGCCGGTTCCACCACAGCCGGACGCAGCCATCGCCGTCGGGGTCAACGTGAGCTACCCGGATCGTTCTTATGTAAAACACATTAAGACCGGGAGCTCTATAACGGCGGTTATCTAAATTAACGGCGTGTGCACCTACCAGAGCCATGACTAAAAATCGACTGTGACAGAAACAGTCAATCATGGCTCAATTATTAAAATAAAAACCCTTACCCAGCAATTGTGCGATGATTATTCCTCTCCAAAGAATAATCATCTTTTTCGCGGGAGGAAGGAAATGTTTAATGGGTTGGATTTCCTACAACAACAAAGTTGCAATGTACTCAAATCCAACCCATGGCAAACAACGCGCTCGGGTTACCGTCGAAATTCCTTTCACACGGTAGCCCAGTACACGATAAGCAAAAGAAAATTGCTTAATCAGCGCGACAAACAACGATCTACAGCGGCTTTGCCCAATGACAACTAAATACATCAAGGGCAAAGCTAAAAAACGAAGAAAAAGCACGAAAGCTTTTCTTCATGTAGATCGGTTGTGAATAATTCGTCGTATGTAAGTTAGAGAGTCTGATTTTAAACTTCGCCGGAGGCAAGTCGGTTTTTTAAAACGTAGCGGGATAGTAATGAGTCGGTCGCGAATAGGGTGTGAATTTTGAGAAGAAATATTAATTTTGTAAGAGTGCTTAAATTAAAACTACTTAAGATAAACTTGTGAATTTTAAGAAAGAATATTAATTTTGTACTAGCGTTTAAGTTAAAACTAATTAAGATAAACCTGTGGACTTTGAAGAAAACTATGACTTTTGTAAAAGTGTTTAGTTAAAACTACTTAAGATGAACTTGTGAATTTTGAGAAGAAATATTAATTTTGTAAGAGTGCTTAAATTTAAACTACTTAAGATAAACTTGGGAATTTTGAGAAAGAAAATTAATTTTGTACTAGCGTTTAAGTTTAAACTAATTAAGATGAACCTGTGAACTTTGAAGAAAACTATGACTTTTGTAAAAGTGTTTAGTTAAAACTACTTAAGATAAACTTGTGAATTTTGAGAAAGAATATCAATTTTGTACTAGCGTTTAAGTTTAAACTAATTAAGATGAACCTGTGAACTTTGAAGAAAACTATGAATTTTGTAAAAGTGTTTAGTTAAAACTAATTAAGATAAACCTGTGAACTTTGAAGAAAACTATGACTTTTGTAAAAGTGTTTAGTTAAAACTACTTAAGATAAACTTGTGAATTTTGAGAAAGAATATCAATTTTGTAAAAGTGTTTAAATTAGAACTAATCCAGATGTACAAAGAGACCTCAAGTATTGGTAGTAAAAAAAAGGTAGTAATAGTAAAGACGTTAAATTAGCAACCACAGAATGGTGTTTTATTGTACTAAAGGAACATTGTGGCAAGAGTGTGCGCAGCGTTGTCTGTGTTCGTCGGCATCCCTAATAAGTTGTAACCTTATCAACTATAGAATTCCAATCAAACTTTCCAACATGGATATTTTCTATATGGGCAGAAATTCGGAAAACCTTTTTATTCACGAAGTCTAGTTAGTCACAATGCGCTTCATAGGAATTTCGGATATCGATATAGGCTAAGATATAACTAGGGATGTAGATACTATTAGTATAAAATAAGGGAAATGTTATGGTCGCCTTTGCAGGATACCCAGTGGCTCAGGTTATCTGACCACTAGGTCAAATTATGTACCATCGTGCACAGAGTATATATACTCAACTATATATGAGTATATAACTCTCAACTCAATGAGATTAGGCTCATTTCCTAACCCTTTGCCCCTGCCCCAGTATGGAGGCATCACAGCTTGGATGCCTAGGAACCCCCAAAATACTTACCTGCATGGGAACACATTAGATTCGGCTCCTATAGTCGAATCCAAGGGCATACATATGTCACGCACCTGTAAAATACCTGAAGTAATACTACCTGCAAAGGAAAGAATTTTTTTTTCGCGCATAAGGAATGGCATTCGATGCTCATAGAAACCTCAACCATAAAGATCGGTGTGCGGAGAGCTGAGGAAAATGATTTAATTCAATTAAATCGTTTACATAAAACTCCTCAACTCTTGCCCATAAGTTTCCAAAAGTTCGCGCAAAGTTACATTTCAATAAAAATTGCAACTGTTCGCCTAACAGAACATACACCCAAGCCCCGCCTATAAACGGGAGAATCAACGCGCCAAAATACAAAAATTCTCAGCCGTCTATGGAAAGAATACAAAAATGCAACCAAAACCGGTGAGATTGCAGTAAGAATTCTAAAAATAGAACTTTATTCGTGCCAAAGCAGCAAAATCTCAATAAATTTGAACATCTGGCGTGTAGATGGAAAGAGTGCAAAACCGTTTACGCCGCTAGGAGCACGTAAAGTTTGATGTGAGCAGCGGGACGGGAGACTGGTGTGAGTAACTTCTGCCGGCAGAAGAGATATTGGCGCGAAAAGTTTCGGAGTTGAGTTGAGGATGGATTGGAGGGCAGTCGTTGTGAGATTGGTGGTGAGCTAAGTCGATCATTCGGTATAAAAAGAAAATTTAAATGGGCAACAAAATATGAATTAAATTTCTAGTTAAAGTGAACTTCACAATTTCTGGTTGGAATGAAGAAGGAAAAAGGTTGAAATAGTTTGAAAGTGTGAGAAGGGTTTTGTATGATGTCCCCCGCAGATAGCATTATGACGGAGTTCAAACAAAACTTTTATCAAAAAAACAAATTCTAATGAGAAAATTATTTATTGGTTATTAAATCGTTTTTTTTAATTAAACTAAATATTTTTTGAAAGTTGTTGTTGTCTACAAGTGAAAAATCTTCCCTGAAAATTCTTGATTAGGAGTGTTGGTCTCGGAAAATTCGTGATCATATAATCTCTTGACAGGAGCTACTCGACCAGAGTCTATACGAGATTAGTAGCGTGAATACCTGCAGAACGTGAACGAAATTTTAAGGACGAATACAGCGCTGATTTACTGAAACATAGAATCTCGTATTCCATAGGCCAATACTAAAATGGTCAAGCGAGCAGTGGACTGGGTAAAGGAAAAAGGGATAAAAGGAACTTATCTGGTGAGTCCGTTCCTTGGTGGAACTTATTATTCAAACGCATGATAAAATTTGGTTTTTTTTTTAATCCTTTGGAATGATATCATCCAATATACAAAATAATTGTATTTATAAAAACAGTGTAAAGTGAGACGTTTTGATAGCATATACCCTAAAACCTCGGCAACCTAAATACTATATTACAAAGAAATTGAATATGGACACCAGACATTATTATTATTTCAACGCATAATAAAATTTTTTTTTTTTAAATCTTTGGTGGAAGAGCATCAAATATAAAAATTATCGCACCTAGAAAAATGTGCAAAGTGAAACGCATATACCCTAAAACCTTGGCAACCTAAATATTACGTTGCAAAGAAATTGAATATGGACACCATACATTATTATCATTCCAACGCATGATAAAGTTTTTCTTTTTGAATACTTTGGAATGATATCATCCAATATATATAAGATTATTGCAATTGTAAAAATGTTCAAAGTGAACTGAACCCCTTTTAAATATCATAATGCCTGATTTAGCTTTATTGATTTAAATCAAGAAAATTTAGTACAGACATCAAGTCATAATTTTCTAGTTAGAACTAGTTATTGAGACTGTTAGTAAGGAAAGTGAAGAAAACAATAACGCGCATTATTATTTCTTAGAGTCATAGAAATGCTTGTATACTGTTAGATATAGTAGATATATGAATGCTTCCTTTTTTTTGAAATTTTGAATTAAATTTTATAGAACAGTAGGTTGAGTTTAGCTAGATCTTAGTGAGATAAACATATGCACATTATAAATTTTGTTTGTTATACATTAGGTTTGTAGTATACATTTTTGCTACTTCGTCCGAGCCCTATTGCAAAGGGGTAAATAGGCCCTCGCCTTCGGCTAGTTGGTCGTGCGCCCTCCTACGGAGGGGGTAACTCGTTTTTGTTTTTAAATAAAAGTTTTTTCTTGTTCCTTAATTAATTCAATAAAGAAGACTGTCTGATGAGCCTTAGCTAGGCGTTTTTCTGTTCTCTCTATCTCCTCGTCGTCCTTCCTCTAGGGCGGCCATCGCTTCGTCGGTGGGTGGGGCCCTCATAATGAGGTGAGTGGCCCTCTTTCTTTACAGACAATAGAACATCCAGACGACAGAGGCCCCCTGGGTGCAAGGGCGGTTGGGGAACGGGCCAAACAAGGGGAGTCACTTCACCAGACTCCCCCAACGATCTCCGGTGAGTCACGCCGTCTGCTGTCCTCCTTACTCCCATTCCTTTTTGTTGTAAATTTTTTTTGATTTCCTTTTTTTAGTTCAATTTTTTTTTCTCTCTCCATTCCCTTGACTTGTTTCATCCCACCTTTCCCATCCTCGGCATGATTTCTTTCTGTTGTTGCGCGACCAGGAGCAGGGTGGCATCCCCCTTTGAACCCCCCCCCCCCTTGACCACCTCCTTTTCTCTACCGCAGCCCCTAGCCTGCCAGCATGCCATCCCCCGCCCTGCTCAAGCATCTGCCGACAGATGAATGTCCAGCGGACGCCGTTGATGTCATCCGGAGTCATAGCCTGCCTTGGGCAGTCATCCAGCGGCAGTGTTGGTCCCGGCTTCGCAACAGAAAATTTTAAAATATATCGTAGGAGGTTTATTTCAGCCTAAGAGTCCTCTTAGTTATGTTATGTAGAAGTAATGTTCCATTGAAGTATGACTTTATTTAGTATCTAGTAACTTTGAAATCCTTATTTAGAAAGTGGCAGTTAGTTTAAGAGTTTTAAGAGGGTTTGCACATAATTCAAAATGTGTAAATATTATATTATTATTGATAATTAATATCTTTACAGAAACAGCAATGAAACAGAGGAAGGCTTAAAAACATAAGATAGGGAAAACCTCAAAATCGAATTATTAATTATACTACTGTATTGCTATTTGAGTATATTGTATCAAAATTTCCCGATACTTTTACCATTGTAAGCTCCGAAACGCTCAGCCACATAATCCTAAAATGGTAAAAAAAAACAAAACAATAACTCAAATCTTCTTTCCTCACAACTAAACGACCTAAAATTTTATTTATAATTTTTGAAAATATGCTCCAGGCTTCCTTAAAAATATAAACAGAAGGTGGTAATAGCACGCATGTGGACGGGGTTCACGCTCTTTCTCCCTGGTGCGTTCTTAGCGGCAAGTTCTTCAGTGGGAAAATAAAAGTTAAAAGCTAAAAGGAAGTGAGAGAGTATCTGAAGCTAAAAGGAAAGGTTTTCTGGAGCAGGAAGATTTGGAGTACTACACAAAAGCTAAGTAAACTCCGCAAAGGCCGAATATTTTTTTTTTTTTGAATTTTTGAGTTTCCTAATGGTTAAATTTGGGGTATATATATATATATATATATATATATATATATATATATATATATATATATATATATATATATATATATATATATATATATAATGTTTGGTTTCGTGGTATATCCAGCCGCAGGTAAAAGGTCACGTGGCGCCCATGAGTTCTTGAGATCTAAAATTTTTTTTTATATTTTGAACCCAGCCCGTCTCCTAAGCTAGATCCCACTCATACAAGAACAGTTAGGTAACATTCTTGGCTCCCAACGAGGGGCCTACAGGTGCGAAAACAGGAAAAACACCTTAAAAGTGATATTAAGCTGGAGTACCAGAAGTGATATTAAGCTTGAGTACCAGAAGTGAGTTTTAGTGTGTGGAAAGTGCGATCAAGAGTATCATTTCTATAATGTACAGAAAAAAACCTAAATAAAGGCAAAATTGGGGTTCTAAAATAATAAAATATAATATATGTATATATTTTCTGCGACAACATAATTTCAAATTGATCTTAACCTCCATATTTCATTTAAATTTCATCAAAATCGTCAGAAACGTACGTCGAAGGTTATATCATTGATGGCAAGTAAACAGAAACATCTGGTCTCGTTACTTATAAAATCACCTTTTGAAATGCATTCTTTCAGTAATTGCAGTTAGATTTGCGCATCGAAAAGAATAAGAAATTATGGACGACTTGAGTTCATGATTAGATATTGTATCTATTATTCAATTCAACTTGTTCCACGGCTTACATGCAAGGCTACGGCTTATGTTTGCATTCCAAAGTATGAGCTATTTCTGTATATTAGGCACGTTTTTTGTGTGCTCATAGTCATTGCCTATTAAGACAGAAGATTCTTATTAAACATATCCTAACCTTAATTCTTTCACTTAACCATTTTGTTCACGAACACCGTGAATACACAAAAAATTTTCAAAAACTGTTCAAGTGGCGGAATATAATCTTTTTATAAAATTTAACGTTTACTACCTGCAAAGTTAGTTAAGAATTACATATTGATTTGATATGATACGCAAGGAGTCGGACGAAAACTTTTTATGGAATTGTTGATTTTAAAATTTTGGAGTGAATATCGTATGTCTCTTTGCATCAGGACGGACACTATCCACTGACACAGCTTCACCAAAAATAATGGAAAAATACGGCTTACCGTAGGATCCTCGGTGCTGTACCTGTAAACTCATACCCATGTAATAGGTGTAGGATTTAATACCACCAAAATTCTTCTATTTTTCGTTGCCAGCAATTTATCCATATCCTTAATTCCAGATCAATTCTGCGTCCCTGGTGACAGTTTCGGAGTTCTTTCTGGGCACGTCTCCACTTGTTAATAGCTGTTTTCACCTAACCCTTGGGCTGAGTACAATCTCCTTGCAGTAATATCCTGTAGAGTATTGGCTGGTGATTTAAACCACTTTAGCAACCTTGCACACCTTAGATTTGCAACAATGCAGGAGATTTTTTCCACTTTACAGGTCGTAATCCGGCTTTCTCCGTTGACGATTTCCTATTCCGGGTCGAGCGACTGGCCTTCAGCTCTCGCGTTTCCGACGAAGAACTCTGCGCGAACATACACTTGTTGCTCAAAGAAGAGGCGGAACATTGGTTCTGGAACCAGTTCTGTCGCGCCTCTCCGGACTTTGACTGGGAGCTATTCAGGGTTCACATCGGGCAGGAGTTCGGCTCAGCCGAAACGGACCTCGACCTGATGCGGACTCTGATGGAACTCCGTCAGAGCTCGGAGAGTTGCGACAGCTACCTCCGTAAGGCCTGGGCGATAGTGGGACACATGAGGATGCCACCGCGCGAGACTGAACGAGACTGAAGTGGTACAAATCGTTAGAGATAATCTACACCCCAGGATAGGTCAGCAGTTTTCTACGGCTACAGTTAGATCCATGGATCAACTGCAAAACCTATGCCGTATGGCTGAACGCTGGTTACAACGTCGCGATCTATTTAGACGATCTGTCAGACCCGAAATCCATGAAGTAGACCTTGACCCCGCCCAGGAGGCTGAGAAAACCTCTGGCTTCCCTGGGACGGGAATGGAAGAAGTGAGGCGCACCCCAGACGCGGCAAGTCATGTAGCTCGTAGGAACTGTGGCGTTGCGGGACGCTCCTTCCACTCTGGCAGTGATACCACCACCTATTCCTGTGGGGTGGATGAAATGAGGCGCACCCCTGAAGCTGCCGGTCGTATGACTTGCTGGAACTGCGGCGTAGTGGGACACTCATTCCATTCCTGTCCCAGCGAGAACAAGAGACTCTTTTGCTACACCTGTGGTCAACCAGGAGTAGTGTCACCTAAGTGCCCTCAGTGTAACCCGGAAAACGCCAGGGCGAGTGGTCGAAGCAGGGGACCCCATTCGCCGAAGAGAATGATCAGCAAGGCGACTTCAACGACCCCCTGAATTACCCCGCCGTATCACAATATACCCAGACAGATCCTTTTTGCCTCATGAGAGAAATGTACTTGCATGAGAGATAACTTAACTACGACAGAGTAAGAGCTCGTATTTTTGCTGAGGAAGTGACTCTTCTCTCAATCGAAGAAGACGACGATGGAGAGAATTCCGAAAGAGAAAACGTGCAAGGAGAAAGACGCAACAATCCTTAATATCCACAGTCATTACCAGTCAAGATGACGGTCGACCTTATGTAAGAGTGCAGATAGGCAGTGAACCCATTTTCTGTTTGCTCGATAGCGGTGCCAGCGTGAGTTGCTTGGGACAAAGAGCCCTAGAGTTTGTCCAGCGCTCAGGCTTAAAACTCTCCGCATTGTCAGCCTTAGTTCGTACCGCCGACGGTACTAGCCAGTCCGTCCCCGGCACAATAAGAACTGCAGTCACTTTTCGAGGACAGTCTGAAGTTCTCACCCTATTTATAGTGCCTGGCCTAAGCCAACAATTGTATTTAGGCGTTAACTTCTGGCGAGCGTTTCATCTTGCGCCTAACATCATCTCCTCTCTCGACGTCTCGTCCCCTTCTTCGGTTGAGACGAACTTTCACTCCCTGCATAACTCAGACAGAACCAAACTAGACACGGTCATTGCTCAATTTCCTTCATTCACAGCTCTAGGTTTGGGAAAGACCCACCTAGAAGAGCATATTATTGATACCGGCGATGCCTTACCAATAAAACAGAAGCACTATCCCATTTCTCTAGCAATCCAAAAGCTGATGTACGACGAACTCGACCGTATGTTGGAGTTAGGGGTAATTGAAGAGTAAAACAGTACCTGGAATTCCCCAGTTGTACTTGTACGTAAACCTGGAAAGGTCAGGCTCTGTTTGGACTCTCGCAAGGTGACCTCAGTCACTAGGAAGGACGCCTACCCCTTGCCCCACATCGACGGATTGCTTGGACGACTGCAGGATACACACTTCATTTCGTCCATCGATTTGAAAGATGCGTTTTGGCAAATCCCTTTAGAGAAGCAGTCAAGGGAGAAGACAGCATTCACAGTGCCCGGCAGACCGCTCTACCAATACACTGTTATGCCTTTTGGGTTGTGTAATGCCCCTCAACGAATGTGTCGCTTAATGGACAAAATAATTCCCGGTCGTTTGCGAGAACATGTCTTCATTTACTTAGACGATTTGTTAGTTGTATCTCCTGACTTCGAAGCTCACCTGAAAATCTTATGAGAGGTAGCTGATTGCCTGCGCAGTGCTAAATTGACAATTAACGTCGAGAAAAGTCGCTTTTGCGTCAAGCAAGTCCGCTACTTGGGTTTCATGATTGGAGATGGAGAGAAAGTAGCAGCGGTGGCGGATTTCCCTATACCCCGCTCTGCTAAGCAAATCCGCAGATTTCTCGGAATGACGGGTTGGTATCAAAGGTTCTTCCCCAATTATGCGACCTTAGCAGCCCCCATCACGGACTGCTTAAAGCAGAGCAAGAGCTTCTCATGGACAGATGAAGCGCAGCAATCGTTCGAAAACTTGAAAGAAGTGATGTGCAGTGCACCAATCTTAATAACACCCGACTTCTCTAAAAAGTTCTTTATACAATGTGATGCAAGCACATCCGGTGTTGGTAGTGTACTGTTTCAAATCGACGATGCCGGTGCTGAAAGACCCATAGCTTACATGTCCAAAAAGCTCAATCCAGCACAGCGCAACTACAGCATTACTGAACTGGAATGCTATGCTGCTATTTTGAGTGTTAAGAAGTTCAGAGCGTACGTTGAAGGACATCCATTTACCATCATCACAGACCATGCTAGTCTGAAGTGGCTGATGAGTCACTCGGATCTCTCCGGACGATTGGCTCGATGGAGTTTAAAGCTGCAGGCTTTTGACTTCCTGATCTAGCATCGCAAGGGTTCGCAGAATATGGTCCCTGACACCTTGTCCCGAGCGCACACTGAAACGGCAGAGGAGTTGAATGTAAGTGCAGTCGACGTAGACATAAACCTTACTTCTCCATGGAGCAGTATGAGCAGTTGAAATCGGCTGTACTTGCAAACCCAACACAGCTCCCTGATCTCTGTGTCTCTGATGGGTACATATACAAGAGGACCCAACCCCGAAGCGGAGATTCGATGCAGGAAGACTTATCCTGGAAGCTTTGGATCCCATCGGGTCTGGTGAAAGGTTTGATCCGTGAGGCTCATGAGTCACCTCAGTCAGCACATGGAGGCTTCCACAAAACATTTAGTCGACTTCGAGAAAAGTATTATTGGCCCTGCATGGTTGCACATGTACGTGCCTACGTAACTAGTTGTCAAGTATGCAAAGAGACAAAAGCGACTAACACCATTCTCCGACCACCCATGGGCAAGCCTTTAGAAGCCCAACTTCCATTTCAGCTGATATATATCGAAGCCTACAATACTCGCTGTCGTGACGTCAGATACACTCCTGGACAAGAGGTGTATTGTAGAACCTTTGTTCAGAGCGACATGCAGAAAGGCATGAGTGCTAAACTGGCAAACAAGTTTATGAAGGCCAGAGTTGTTAAGCGTATGGGACAGAGCCTGTATCAGTTGGAGGATACACAAGGAAAGCCCCTGGGAACATTCCATGCCAAAGACATCCGGCAGTAAAAGTCGTCAGCAATTTTTAGACAGTCCAAATTTTAATCGTCCGTCCGTCCGAAATTTTTTTTTAGTCCGTCCGTCCGTCCGCGTCCTAGACAGGAATGCCCGGCTCAGTCGGTAGAGCATGAGACTATTCTTCTCAGGGTCGTGGTCGTGCCACACGTTGTTGCAATCGAACAGTGAGGAAAATCTGAACTCTCCAGCTTCTCATTAGAGCTTGGAGAGGGGAAGATCTGACTTCCTGCTCGAGGTGGAAGTAACCGACTATCCTTCTTCTTCTCATTAGGGAACGAAGTGATACCGGGAACTGCCACGGCAGCGTGCTAGCGTTAGATCCTGGGGTGATCTTGTGCCGCTGGTGAGTCCGGACAGAGCCTGCCTCACTGTCTTCAGCTCCTCTCTCATCGGATCGCTAGAGCTACAGGCCTTGAGAGAGAGACCTGTGTTAATTTGAGCCACCAATAATATTTCGCGCCATCTGTGTGCTAAATTGGGAAGGCACTGTTGTACACCACGAATGCCGTGTCTTTGGTAAGAAGAGGCATTTCATTCCGTGACAGCTGCCTGAAGAAGACCACTACAAGAGGTAAGTTAACAATTTTTGAAATCCTTTTATTTCCCAAATTTATCCGAGCCATCGCTGTTCGGATAATTTTCCTAATTATGTGTTTAAAATTGTAGCACTAAGAACAAGTCGTAGCAGGAAGAAAGGGAGTGACGACACCCCAAATTTAATGAATAGTACAACCTAACCTCATCTTCGGGGCTTGACACGTCCAACTTTTTTAAAGCCGAACCCTGATGGCATCTGAAATCCGGCATTTAATGAAACAAGCATTGTGGGCGCTGTAGGATATATAACTTTCATATGTGGCGGCAGAATACTTCCAATTGCCGAGATCCATCCATGACCAGTATCTCCTAATCCATGGAAAAAGATGATCGTCGGAGTGTGTTTTGCTGTTGCCTGAAGTACCACGGGATTTAGAGAAATTTTTTTTTCTTAAAAAAAAAAATTTTAGTAGGTACTGATTTAGATTTAAAGATTAAGGTATTATTTCATTAAATAGAAATGTACACACAGTTTCTTTCCGGTAAAAATCACAGCAAAGCACTTACACTCTGTGCAAACTCCGGCCAGCAGACCCCAAAACACCCCCCCCCCCCCCCCCACCCCGGTGGCGGCAAGGACTGCATAAGCTAATACCACCATCAAGCCATCGTAGCTGCAGTGTCATCCTGTGCAAGTGGGCAAGTTATCCTCGACTGCGCTAAAGTATATGCGGAAGATTGGGCAGGAAGATTACCAACCGAGCTTTTCCCATAATAAATGCATTTCCAAGGTGAGGCGTGTGTAGCACAGCAGTCTTCCCTTATTCCAGGAAGCTTCTTCTCCTTCTTAATTTCCTTATCACTTCTCCCTTTATCCAAATGCTTTTAATTTAATTTTTTTGTTATTTTTTGTTTGTTTTTTTTTGTTTCAGAACTCTTTACAGGTTGGGCCTGTACCCTAGCCAGGTACTGGGATGGAGTGGGTTGATAGCCTGAACTGTCAGTAAGAGGGGTAACTTTTCGTTTTTTTGTGTGATTTTCATGACAGTTCAGCGCGGCTGGCAGCACGTCCTAGCTCGTCGATATGGGGTCAGGGTCCTTGGACAGCCTATCACACATCGCAAACAGAAGTTCGCGTGCCTGTGGCGAAGAAAGGTTGTGGTATCCTTTCTTCAGGTCTGCCACAACAAGATAAAAAAAACAAGAAACAGATATTGAAGGAGGAACAACTGGTGACACCAGACCTGTTTCTTGTTTTTTTTTTATCTTGTTTTGGCAGACCTGAAGAAAGGATACCACAACCTTTCTTCGCCACAGGCACGCGAACTTCTGTTTGCGATGTGTGATAGGATGTCCAAGGACCCTGACCCCATACCGACGAGCTAGGACGTGCTGCCAGCTAGCGCGTGCCACTTGGACATCGCGCGGCAACTTCACGTTACACAAATTCCGCACACACATTACATTGTCTTATGCTGGAATAATGGTATCAATTTGATTGGAAATCGTAAGTGATACTATTAGTTATTTTCTATTGTGCTAATTTTCTATTTTATAGTATATTATTCAATTACTTTCAGATTTAATATACCTATATTCATTATATAAGTTAACACATCAAATATGTTTCTTAACGACAAATAAGCTTTTTCTCACGTTCCGGACACAACATGCCAGACCAGACCTTGAAATTCTTCATAACAACTGCAGCAAGCTTTCCTCGTATTGCACTCACCGTGGGAACTCAGCTGACGCTGCACTTTTTCCCGACGATAGCCAACCAAGTAGAAATAAGTTAGCTAAGATAATTTCAGTCTTCTAGTTTGTATCATGAAGTGAGGAATAAAATACTAAAACTAAAAATTTCTTTTTTTTATAAATAAACCGGCTACAAAAATTAACTGGCGCCCGAGCAGGGACCGTGGAATACAAACGGGAATTAATTAAGTTAATAGCGAAGTTTGCGAAATATATTTTTTTTTCTTTTCGATAATAATTGATTGGTGTAAACATTCACCCAAGTGGTAAAGAAAAAGAAGTGTTGCTCTAAAAAACGAAAAAGTGTGTAACCAATCACCTATAATCGTTTTATGAAACCTGTGTATGAAATTTGTGTAAACAGCCACAAAGTCATTAATAGAAAGCTTCTGTGAGCATTTAAGCAAACAAGTGATCTTTTCGTTTGTAATTACTGGCAAGTAAGTAGGTTAAAATCCCGTGAAACCTTTTCGACGATAAAGGACCAGGAAACGAGGCCCCGAAGTAACCGAAGCAGCTAATAACTCGATTCGGACGAAACGGAGTTGTCAAGTGAAATCTTCTGAGATACACCGAGGATAACATTCTTTAACAACAGCCGCCTGATCTGTTAGGAAAGGAAGACCACCAGCGGTCCCACCCAAATATAAAAAAGCACCGGAAAGTCTATAGAAAAAAGAAAACGGAGACACACTGAGATGTTCATCTTACATCTACTAATTATTTTATTGTAAGTCTATCAATCTTATTTTTATAAAACAAAAACATATTATTTGAAACAAATATTAGTGACAAAGAAATAAATATTTTGTGTAATTACTTTAAATTTGTCAAATATTAAAGAAAAAAGTAATTAGCTAACATTTTAAAGTTTCAACTGCAAATAATTATTTAAGATTATAAATTCGTGACGTTCTCAACTCATTGAGCAATTTATTCAAGTGTATTCAATCGTAATTACAAGTAGTACGAAAGTGAACTATTTTTCCTTATAAAAATTTTTTTTTGTGCTTGATAAAAAAATGACAGAAAATAATATCCTTAGACCAGCGAAATTATCCATTTCAAGTTCACTGCCAGTAATAGGTGAAGAAACAAAAATATCCTCAGCTCCTCAAAATCCTTCCTCCAACGCAACTAATTTAGCAGAACAAGTGACGGCACTAGTTACTGACGTGTTAAGAAGAGAAGGTAGAGCAATTTTGAGTTCGTTATTAGAGGCAGATCGAGGGTCAAGTAATGACGTCGATCAGATCGCTTCAATACAAAACGGAAACCTTTCCGAAATGGATAAAATTCCTGACGTGGTAAAAAGTCTCAGGGAATTTTCTGGAAATCCTGGAGAATTTGGTTCATGGAAAAAGAGTTTCGAAAGAATACTCATAATGTACGAATCATTAAAAGGTTCTCCAAAATACTACGGTATCCTTAGTGTAATCCGTAACAAAATAATCGGCCACGCCGATATTGCATTGGAATCTTATAATACTCCATTAAATTGGGATAGCATTTCAAAATGTTTAGCATTACATTACGCTGATAAAAGAGATCTAGGAACTCTTGAATACCAAATGACCACTTTGGTCCAAGGGAATCGATCAATTTACGAGTTCTATCAAATGGTCTATCAGCACTTATCTTTAATTTTGAATAAATTATCATCTCTTGATATGGGTCAAGAAGCATTAAATATAATGACAAAATCTTATAGAGATAAAGCTCTAGATACTTTTATCAGAGGCTTGCGAGGAGAACTTCCAAGACTTCTTAGTATAAGAGAGCCTGTGGACTTACCTCAAGCTCTACATCTTTGTCTTAAATTGCAAAATGTAGACTTTCGTTCACAATATGCCAATAATTCTCGCAAAATTATACAAACTAATCGTACAACACCACCAGTTCCAACCAGAAGGAATTTTCCTCCTTCGCAAATCACGGTACCTAAAGCAGCTCCTAGAGCAACTTTTTATCCTGAACTATGAAACGATCCTCAAAGGAACGAAATACCTAAACCATTTTATCAAAATCCCCAATTTACCTATAATCAACCATTTGCAACTACACGACAACTATCGCCAAAGCCCTTACCAAGGCCAAAACCAATGGATATTGACACTTCATTGCATTCTCGTGCAGTGAATTATAAAAATCACTCACAGTTTCGTCAACCTGTAGAAAAGAGACCATTATCAAGACAAATGCATCCACCTAACAAACAACAACGCATTTTTAACACAGAAACCCTTGATCCTGAACAGCGCGCTGAAATCGAAAGCTACGAGGATAGTATCCAAAACGAGAATGAAATACACGAACAAACATTAGGAGATTACATTTCGAATGAAAATACGAATACCGACCAATTAGATGATATTTATCTTCTACACTTGAGGAGCTCATCGCTCCCTTATTTTGAACACATTACCAAAAACGGCGAAACCATGAAATTTTTAATTGACACCGGCTCTAATAAAAATTATATTCAGCGACGTCATATCAAAAACCCAATTCGCAACGAAAAAGTATTCTTCGCTAACTCCGTAGGAGGAAACATAAAAATCACCCATCATGCCCTAATAAATCTGTTTGGCGCTCAAGTGGGAAAATTAAAATTTTTCATTCTACCAAATCTAAGCTCATTCGACGGAATAATAGGTAATGACAGCCTGAAAGAATAAAAGGCAGTAATTCATACTAAAGAAAACTACATGGTAATCGGACCAGACATAAAAATATCTCTAAACCAACCCAATTCAGAATCAGTGAATTCAATTAATTTACGAACCTCACATATGACAAAATCCCAAGTAGAAAAATTAAACATTATAATAAAAAAGTACCATAATCTGTTCTTGGAACCTAATGAAAAGTTAACCTATACTACAATAGTAGAAGGAGAAATCCGCACCACCTCTTCAAATCCAGTGTATTCAAAGTCTTACCCTTACCCTATGGCTTTAAAGGATGAAGTTGAAAAAGAAATTAATAAATTACTTGAAGATGGAATCATTAGACCTTCAAAGTCACCATATAACTCTCCAGTTTGGATCGTTCCAAAAAAAAACGGACGCATCCGGAGAAAAAAAATATCGCTTAGTAATAGATTTCCGAAAACTAAATAGTGTCACAATTGCTGACAAATACCCAATCCCAGACATTAACGAAGTACTAGCCAACTTAGGAAAGAACCAATGGTTCACTATAATAGATCTAAAAAGTGGATTTCATCAAATTCCACTTAAGAAATCCGATATCGAGAAAACGGCTTTCTCAGTCAATAATGGGAAATATGAATTTACTAGATTACCCTTCGGATTGAAGAAGCACCTTCAATATTCCAAAGGACGTTGGACGATATCTTAAGAGAGCATATTGGTAAGAAATGCTATGTCTACATTGATGACATAGTCATATTCGGTAAAACCGAAGAAGAGCATTTTCAAAACCTTGAAATAGTATTTAACACATTAGAAAAGACTAACATGAAAGTGCAATTAGATAAGAGTGAATTCTTTAAAGAAGAAGTTGAGTTTCTCGGCTTTGTAATATCTAAACACGGTATCAAAGCCAACCCGAAAAAAATTAATGCAATAGTCGACATCCCCATACCCAAGACACTTAAAGATCTTCGATCATTTCTTGGCATGGCAGGGTACTATCGGCGCTTCATTAGAGACTATGCCAAATTAGCAAAACCTCTAACGTCGCTCCTAAGAGGGGAAGATGGACGCGTGTCCAAAAACTTATCAAAAAATAAAATCATCAAACTGAATGAAGACGCAATCGAAGCATTCAGCAAAGTCAAAGATTGTCTTGTGTCAAAAGAAGTAATGCTCATTCATCCAAATTTCAATAAAGATTTTCAACTTACCACTGACGCTTCAGACTACGCCATTGGTGCAGTATTAGCTCAGGAGGACAAACCTATTATGTTCATATCAAGAACACTAAACAAAACAGAGGAAAATTATGCCACCAATGAAAAAGAGATGCTTGCAATCATATGGGCATTAAATTCATTAAGAAATTTCCTCTACGGATCCAGGAAAGTTAAAATTTTTACTGATCATCAACCGCTCACTTACGCGCTTAGTAACAAGAACACCAATAGTAAAATGAAACGCTGGAAAGCAATTCTGGAAGAGTACAACTATGAACTGAAATATTCTCCCGGCAAAACTAACGTAGTTGCTGACGCATTGTCAAGACTACCCCAAAAAGAACAAGGAAATTACATGACCATGACACAACACAGCGACGAAAGTTCTTCCCACAATCTAATACCTTCAGTAGAGATTCCACTTAATGTTTATCGAAATCAATTAATCCTGAAAAGGGGAAACGATAACAGTTACCAAATTCAAAATCCCTTTCCAAACCACACTAGACATATATTTGTTCAACCTCAGTATTCCGATTCTAATATTACAGACATTTTTAAAAGATACCTGAACCCACATACAATCAATGGGATAAAAACCGAGGAAAATATCATGGGACAAATTCAAACAATTTACCCGCAACATTTTAAAAACTATAGGATTCGTTTTACACAAATACTTGTGGAAGATGTACGTAATGAGACGGATCAAGAAGAACTTATTCTAGCCACACACCGACGAGCACACCGCAGTGCTGACGAAAATAAAATGCAAATCGCTGAGAAATACTACTTCCCAAAAATGAACCGGAAAATAAAAAACCTTGTGAAAAACTGTAGAATCTGCAAAGAGAATAAATACGAAAGACACCCCAACAATCCAATAATTAACCCCACACCTATACCAAATTTCCCAGGTCATACCATCCACATTGATATTTTTTCTACAGAAAAGACATTAGCGCTTACAGCTCTCGACAAATTTACCAAACTAGCACAAGCAAGAGTAATTAAATCCCGCTCTATACAGGACTTGAGACAACCGCTAAGAGAATTATTGCTATTCTTTGGCGTACCAGAAAATATCGTGCTGGACAATGAAAAGTCCCTTAACTCTGCTTCCTTAACAGCTATGATGGAAGATTTGAACATTAACATTTTTACAACCCCACCTTACAAGAGCGAAGTAAACGGCCAAGTGGAACGTTTCCACTCCACCTTAGCAGAGATCATGCGTTGTCTTAAGAACGACGGAACAAATCGGTCTTTTAAAGAACTTCTTGAACGATCAGTAAATGAATACAACCACACATTTCAATCCACTATTGGAAAAAAACCTGTAGAATTATTCTACGGTCGAATTCCCCGAGTAACACCCGAACAATTCGAAAAAACCCGACGCGACAATATTACAAAATTAAAGGAAAAACAAGAGAACGATCTAAAATATCATAATAAGAAGCGCAAACCTTTAAAGGACTATGAGATAGGGCAAATAATTTTCGTAAAACACAATAAAAGAATTGGTAGTAAACTTACAGTGAGGTACAAACAAGAAGAAGTTAGGGAGAACAGACACACTACAGTCATAACAAAGTCTGGAAAAACTGTCCACAAGAGTAATATAAGAAATTAATTCTTTTACAGGTGCACTACTTTTACCGCGAAGGCGGATGTTCAAATCCTGGATTACTCTAATTCCCGGATCATCGCACTAAGCTCTGGCATTGCCGGGATACAAAATGGTAACTTCAAAATTATCCATGTAATTGATCTCCAGCTTTACGATAAATTCATTTCCGATAACCTTCCAATCCTTGATAATCAAATAACAAGCGATCATCCCCTATACCCGTTTCTTCACCATGAACTTTCCCAGATTCAAGATTTATTAACAAATATTAGACCACATAAAGAAAGAAGATCACTTGACTTTATCGGCAGTGCTTGGAAGTGGATAGCTGGTAATCCAGACCACGAAGATTTCATTGTAATACAAAATAAAATGAATAATGTTTTGGAAAATAACAACAGACAAATCATCATCAATAAATTGCACAATGAAAGAGTTAACAATATTACAAAAATTACAAATGAACTTATAAAAGTAGTTAGGGAAGACCACATACTAGGTCAAAGATTAGGTTTAAGCTTGCAGTATAAACTTAGATTAATAAAAGAAGAATTGACTAATATAAGGTACGCAATACATTGGGCTAGAGCAGGCATAATCAATTCTATGATGTTATTAAAAAGTGAAATAGAAATAGCTACAAAAACTTTAGATAAAGAACAATTGCCATATTCAACACCAGAAGAGGCTTTAGAGTTTGCAAATGTTAGAATTGCTAGTAATAACTCCATTTTTCTTTATATTGTTAACATTCCTTTAACGACTAACGAAATCTATAAAAAATTGTTAATAAAGCCAATAAAAATAAATAATGTTATCATGAAAATTCCATATTCAAAAGTTCTACAGTATAAAGACAGAATTTACGGCATAAATAAGGACTGTAAAACTTACAATCAATTGTCAATTTGTAGTGAAGGTAATTTATTGGATATCAGTAACAGCACTTGCATACCCAATTTAATAAGGAGCCTCAACTCTTCATGCACCACTATCAACAATCAACACGTTCCCACTATAGAAGAAATCGATCAAGGAATTTTACTATTGAACCAATTTAATGGCACCATTAATATCGAAGGCACAATCCACGAACTGGCGGGGGCATTTCTTATTAAATATCATAACATCTCAATAACAATAGAAGGACAGTCATTCAGGTCTAAGGAATTATCAACGCTCAAAGCCTTACCAGCCATCGTTCAACCTACCCCATTAAGGAAAGATCACCAGGAGCTGCTGTCTCTTGAAATGATGAAGGAACTTCACGGCAAAAATACTAAACAAATTCAACTCTTAAGAACTGAAAAAGAAACGCATAAATGGACAACATATGGACTTAATTGCATCATTGGAACCATACTCATTTTATTGCTACTCTCGAAATTCATACCTGGAAAAACAACAAAAACAAAAGTAATCATCCAAAAAGAAGACATAGAACAGGACATCACTAAGGAAAACACACCTCCTAAAACAGATGAAACACCATCGCCAGCACCCAGATTTTCCTTTTTCGAAACAACCTCCAGCTGATGATCATTTTACACGCATTCCGGTCATGGACCACTATTCAAAAATTGTATCAGGACATCCAAATCTAAGAGGGGAAGAGTTAACACATCAAATATGTTTCTTAACGACAAATAAGCTTTTTCTCACGTTCCGGACACAACATGCCAGACCAGACCTTGAAATTCTTCATAACAACTGCAGCAAGCTTTCCTCGTATTGCACTCACCGTGGGAACTCAGCTGACGCTGCACTTTTTCCCGACGATAGCCAACCAAGTAGAAATAAGTTAGCTAAGATAATTTCAGTCTTCTAGTTTGTATCATGAAGTGAGGAATAAAATACTAAAACTAAAAATTTCTTTTTTTTATAAATAAACCGGCTACAAAAATTAACTTATACACATATTGTAAATGCGATACTTTACTAGTTTTGTTTTTGGTTTTGATGAAATAAAAAGTAAAAACATATTTCATTTAATTTGCATCATATATGTAGTTGAGAGAATTCGAACAAAATATTAATTAGGTCTATTCTTGCTTTTGTGAATCATTGTGGCCTTTGACTAGGTATAATTCGAATAAATCAATGCAAATTGTTGGGTTCCTTATTGACAAGGAGTTTGGAACGAAGAGTTTCGCATTACCATGGTACAATTCATCAAAATAAGAAAGCCATTTGAGTTTATTAGGTTCACTTTTTTTATATCGAAATAAGGTGTTCTCTTGTCAATAGGTATTTCAATTTTATTGAACGGCGTTATACACAATCCTGTCGCGGAAACGCAGCATAGCAAGTTGTTTTTAATCAGTTGCCTTACTCCAAGTTAATTTAAAGTTTTTTTTTTTTAATTATAAGCACACTAGCAAGATGGAGATAAATCGTTTAAATCAAGAAGAGTTAACTTATGAGTTAGTTATTCGTGGCCTCCCTACTGGTAAGTAGATGAAATGAGAGCGAGCTTACGGTCGGCATTGAAAGCGGAAAAGGCTGGTCAACCCGTACTTGCTGATCCTTATCCTTTCCAGTTCGATGAAGACAAGGATGCGGTGAAAAAGAAGATAGAAGAAAAAAATAACTTAGTTGGGGCGTTTACGGGTGATTCTACTTCACCTGAATATAAAAAAGCTTTCACTAAAATAGAATGTGCTCTATCCAGATTAAATCAATCAATAAAATAGATTCAAAAAAATCAATCAAGCAATAGATGAAGGGCAAAAGAAGGAAAAAAGTCATATGACGGTTGCACTAGTCCTAGCCTTTAGTAGCTTACAAGATAAAGCCGAAAGAGTAGATGCTGAGAGCGACAGCTCTAAACATAAGCTAGAAACAACACAGTCTTCGAAAAATTTTCTGCCTGTACATCCTCGAGCCCAAATTTTTAATTTTTCGGGAGAACGGGGACAATCGTTGAACTCCTTTTTGGAAAGGGTTATATAATTAAGTGAAGCAAGAAGTGTAAGCGAACATCAGTTGTTTCGATCTGCTTTGGATCTATTTTCGGGAAAAGCGCTTATCTGGTATCGAGCTAACAGAAGAAATGTTATATCCTGGTCGGATCTTGTAGCAGAACTTAGAAAGGAGTATCTGGAATATCCGGTACAACAAACGTATTTAATCGTCCTTTCTTATGATCCCGTAAGCTGAAACGTTCAGGTAGTATTATGTATAATTTTCAATTGTGGCTCTGTAGTTGTTTTATTTGTTTAATTTGCACCGACTTCAAAATGTCGTAATAGATATAAAATTAAAAATTATTTTATGCTTTTTAGCGCTTTTGTGAAGTCAGTTCAACTTTCTTTTTAAAACTATTTTATTTTTCACTTTTTAGTGTCTTCTACTCTATACCTCCATCCCACTAAAATTTTTTTCTCGTAGTATCCATCAAGGAACATCCTCTACCGAACAGAAACGAAATCGGTCCACGCGTTACGAAGTTAGACTACTCCTCCTCCTCACCCCTCACCAAAGGACCAAATTATTCTCCTATTAGCAATGGGGGATCACACTCTATACAACAGAAAAAGAACCATCGAAATCGGACCAGGCGTTACAAAGTTAGGTTCGACTCCCACCCTCCGCCCCCACCCCACTAACATTTTTTTCTCATTGTATCAACCACTGTACCCAACATAAAAAGAATTATCTTAATTGATTGACGCGTTACGAAGTTAGACTACCCCTCCCCACCCTAGGCTAAATTTTTTCTCATATGGGGGATCATACTCTATACAACAAAAAAAGAACCATCCAAATCGGTCCACGCGTCACAAAATGTGGTTTCATCTGCGTTTAAAGTAATTTTTGTCAGTGTGATTTTCTTTTTGGTTTTATTTACGGCGTTGTGTTTTGCTGATCTTAAAGTGTAGTTTTGGTGTCAGTGTGGTTTTCTTTTTGGTTTTGTTTACGGCGTTGTTTTTTGTTGATCTTAAAGTGTAATTTCGGTGTCAGTGTTGTTTTCTTTTTGGTTTTATTTACGGCATTGTTTTCTTTGATTTAAAAGTAATATTAGTGTCAGTATGGTCTTCTTTGATGTTTATTAACGACGTGGTACAAATAACGGAAAATAAATTGAAATTGAGGGCTGTTTGATTCTTCACAGGGTTGTATTCTTTGGGTCTTCTGTTCACGGCGTTGTAAATTGAATATGTAATTCGGTATTAATTAGGAGTTGTTTTCTGAAAAACTGTGAGTTTTTCTGAGTTACTACGTTTAAGTTATTTGGACCTGGTTGTTTTACTGCATTGCTGTTGCTTAGTTAGGAGTTTAGTTTCATGTTCACTATATTAAGTGTATAGATTGAGTGATATTAGAATAATAGAAAGTTAAATATCCCTTAAAATTTTAAATTGGCAATGAATTTAGTGAAGTGAAGTGATTCCAGTGTTTTCGGGAGAGCCAGCTGAAAAAGCGAAGTCAGATTTACGCTTTTTCCTGGATATCTCCCAAGCGTATTATAAAACTTTGACAACAACAGATAAGTTTGTTATTTTTAGATATAGTCACTAATGTTAAACTGAGAGGGATTCCCTATGAAATTTGTGGGAAT
Source organism: Leptarthrus brevirostris (assembly GCA_964036015.1). Classification (NCBI taxonomy): domain Eukaryota; kingdom Metazoa; phylum Arthropoda; class Insecta; order Diptera; family Asilidae; genus Leptarthrus; species Leptarthrus brevirostris. Next base: position 71,577,150 of record OZ038374.1, read on the forward strand.
CCTACTTTCGAGACTTTTGACGAGCTTAAAAAGGCTCTGGCGGATTACTATTACCCTTGTAGAGATTTAGCAGGATTGATACAAGATATGCGATCCTTTCATCAGATTAATGGGGAAACGGTAAACCAATTCGAGAACAGGCTGTACTCGAAACTAAAGGAGTGTGTGGTGTACACCAATTCACTTTGCGTGGATAACGTCAATCCTATGTTGGAGGAGTATGAAAGCATGGCCATCCAAGCCGTTTCAACGAGGCTTATTAAGCCCGCCCCTGAGGCAATTTTCATGCTTGGTTAATGAAACCGAGTTCATTAGGGTAGTCAAAAGGGTTTTATGACTACGAAACGACAAACGTGATCGCCTATGCGAATATAACGCTATCAAAAACAGAACAGAAGTACTCACAGATTGAACGAGAACTGTTGGCAGCAACAGGGGACAAAAATCACTTCAAATTATACCTATTAGGATCGCACTTCAAACTGTTTACCGATCATCTACCATTGGTTAGCCCCCTTACAAACATACGGAAAGCAACAGCAGCAAGATTGGAACGACTTTGGCTGAAACTACTCGACTACGACCTTAACATCTTTCACATGAAAGGCAAAGAAAACCCCTCAGTTATCTTCTCAATGCAACCTTTAAAAGTAGACGCTCATGAATCAGCCAGCATTGAACATCATGTCAAAATCATACAAGTCATTAGCTAGCCATACACGAAGCGATTTGCGTGCGAGCAATCATTTTTCCTCTTGGTTTAGAAACGATTGCACGCTCGTGTGTGGTTATGACAGCACGCCATGATTGCGTGTGAGCAATCATCTCATTTTTCCCCCAAGTTTATCTCTCTGGGAGCCACACACCTACAATTGCCTGTGCAAGCATTCCCTCCAGCTTTCCTTCGTTCGGCATTTGTTGTCGAAAATTTGAAACACTCATTTGTTTTGCCTGTTGCCAAACATTCAATATACCGTTTTATTTTGGATAGCAAAATTCCAAATTGCACAAATCGTGGAGACTAATGTCAATCAACTCCCAAATATCACTAAATTCATTTCTTAATTTTAACTATTTGTGTTGCCAGAATATCCTAGTTTTCTTTTTCGTCATTTTCACACTGGCTAAATACATGATAGCACAAACAATTGCTATTTTTTGCCTGTTTGTCATACCGTATTTAAATAATTATATTCCTCAATAAATAAAACACCGAATTTTATTATAAAAGGTTACAAGGGTGACGTCTCGAACGGTGAAATTTTCAAGAGGACAACACGCCACTCCAGAATAGACAAATTTATATGAAAATGTAAATTTCACGTGAAAGCTCTAAATTATACACTCTTTCCGTTCGGAAAGAGTGTATCGTGTGTTGCGAACGAGCTTTTTAGCACACGCCACACAATCCCACAAGATTTCCGGAAGGAAAGATGCACAAGATTGGCCGCACGCAAATCGCATCGTGTATGGCTAGCTATTCACTGCCACTAGTATTTGCACGGAAGAAAGTCGCAGAAGCCAGAGACGCAGACGAGGAATTGCAGTCTGTCAAAAACAAAACTAATATCAGGTAAACAAACAAATAGCTTAAGTAAACATATTGTCTTATTGTCTCTCCTTACAGTCAACGATAGCATGTAATTTCTATACGACTAATTATTTTCGTCGATACGAGAAACGTCAACTCGATGAAATATGTATGTGTGTTCGACTTGTTGTCGGAGTTGGTAAAAACGGACTCAAAACATGTAATATTATTAAAATATGTCCACAAATTAATATTATTAACTAACTTTAATTTGAATTTAATGTTCGGAACATCTTATTAGGACTTCTGCCTCAAAAAAAAAATCGCCAAATATTAGCATACAACAAATACAGCACATTACAAATTTTATGGAAGAACACATTTACTTAGCTCATGGATTATTAACTGTCCATAACGGCAGGAAGAGAGCTCGTATGTGGGACAGTCTGTCTGTAGAATTAAATGCGATGGGTCCGCCTGTCAAAAAGCCGCACGAATGGAAAAAAATATAATTTGTCTTAACAAAGTGCACTTTTTAATCGTTTTAATACAGGTGTTATGGTCGCAACCAAAACTATCCGCCCGAAAACCTAGAAATTTAAAAACACCCCGACTATGGATTTGCAAAGAAAAATCCAGTTGCAAGTCAACACATTCCTAACCTCAGCTAACCAAAACCCACACTTGATTCTGGCTGGAGAGAGAAAAATGTGTGTTCACAGTCACTATATGCACAACTAACACATCAGCCATGCAAATACCGCTTGGCCGACACAGCATACACAGACGTCGCCAGAAAATGTTCCGATTAAAGCCATGTGCGAGTGAGACAGTGGCTGCAGTGCAAGCGAGACAGGGTCGTCAAGTGCGAGAGAATCTGCTCGAGTAGGAATATTAAAATTAACCAGCATTGCCACCCTTGCGAATTTTTTTATGAGAACCCAAGTCGTTGGAATTTGTTTTATGAATTAAAGTTTACGCAATTATTCATAGAAAGTTTTAAGAAATTTCGGAAAACTTCAGAAATCGTAAAAACTGGTCCATACGATTACGTTAAGTAATTTAATTGTCGGATTTAAAGTTTCGATCCACCTGGTTGATATATATATATACGCACAATGGGAAATCTATGGGTTATGTTGCCATCTTATTAAATGCTTGAGTCAGCAGAAAGATCGAGTTTTACGTCACTTTCCTCACTAATTGCATGTGTGTTCAAGGCTGGATAAATTGATTGGGTATGTGATAACCGAGTTCGTAGGAGAGGTGTTATCACTGGCCAAGAATGCAATGGCACACAAGATGGCAACGCTGCCACAAATTTTCAAGAGACGGAAATGTGAGAATGTGTGTATAGCGGATACCGGTGACGCAAGTAGTGCCTGTTGAAAAGAGTCTTTTCAACTTCATACTGCAAGCGGAGAAGACCGTTTACTTTCCGAGTCAAAAATCATTCCGGAATACAAAATTACACAAGGCGATTAAAACGAGGGGAGAAAAACGAAGGGAAGCCGAAGCAACCTGTTAGGACTATAATCCAGATAAAGATTTATTTAAGGCAGAACATTCATGTATCGAAGATTGCACACTCAAAAGCAGTCAAGGCAGGCAAAAGGAGAGGATCACCAATTTTTTCGAATCAGCACCACACGCTAACGAAAGCCGCAAAAGGGCCCATGTCCCAGCAACAATTTGGCTATCCGAAAAGGCTGGGGTCTTTCTTTATAGCGAGAAAAGGGATCCGCTGCTCTCGAGGACGAACCGCATCTTTAAATGGGAACGTCCCAGCCCTGCAAAAGATATTTCATGTGGCAGGAACTTGGATGGTTAACTGAAATGATTAAAAACCTTCGGTGAGTCCGTTCCTTTTTTTTTATTTCCAAAAGAATGCAATTGGTTGATTGGACGAGACAAACTTCATCTTCACAAAAAAAATCAATTATTGAAAAACAAAAACAAAAGAAAAATTTAAACGTTGAATAACTTGATTTAAATAAATTGCTTTAAATTGAACGTAATTTATAATCGAACAGCTTTCAGTATTCTAATTTACGTATTGACAAATTAGATATTAGAATAAGTTTTTTTGATATAAACTAAAATAATCAGTAGATAATGATGTAAAGTCGATATAAATTCATTTATCAAGTAAACCGTTCTACATTAAATATAACTGGCAGAAAGCCAAAACATCTTATGTTAAAATAAGCTATTCTAATAAGAAAAAGGTTTTTAAGACAGTTTTAGGTGCTTCACGTTTCTTTTTGAAAAATGGCTGGTTAAATGATATCTGTATTCTGTTAACTTTCAAAGTTTTTATAATTTATAAGATATTTGACATACCCCCACGATTTAGCATTTCAAGTAGAGATAAGGTGAACCTATACAATGAAATTGTCTCACTTTTAATAATATCAAAACAAAAATTTTTGAACCATTAATAGAATAGAAATACTCGTAAAAGGTTCGCATTCGATTATGTCGACGCATCTTAGTTACGCATTGCCATATTATATACATATTTTCTATTTAAGTGTCCTAATATTACATATATATTTACTCTTCGCATTTTTAGATCAGATCGATGTTTTTTTTTCATAGTAACCATTTAAGGGTACACATAATTTCGGGTTTGTTTTTGCAGTTTGAGACGGTATAGCTCCGCTAACGTGGAGACTCTTAAAGATTAATTTTGATAGGTCGGTTGGTAGCCAAGTCGCGGACTAAAGAAAGATGATGAATTGATGTAACAATTGCGGGTATGAGGTAGTCGCAGTAAAGGTAGCCTTAAAATTTTTCTTGACATTCTGGCTTAGTAGTATTGTGGGATAGTATAGATTTCCTGCAATTTGAAATTATATCGTAGGAGTTGGTACCGTTCTCCCTTTGGATATACCATTCTATGAATTTTTCTTCGTAAAGTCATATTATATTATGAACTAAGTTAAAAAGGCCTTTCGATACCCCTGGTAAAACGAAAAAGAAAAAAATGCGCATTTTTTTTTGTCCCCTCTCGTAAACAAACTATATTACCAAACATACTTCAAGAAATCGATACGAAATAGTATAACTCAAAAGGGTTGACGAATGAAATTTTACCTGTAAACATATTCCTGATAAGAACTCGGTATATTTATATTATTGTTGTGTATATTTGAGACAATAACTTTAGATACGTTTTGATAAATAGACTCGCAGACATGTAAAGGAGAATTCGAATTAGATTTGGTTGAATGGTTTTTATATTTTTGATTGTTGTATTGGTAACTTAAGTATTAAGAACATTAAATAATATTACATTTGAGGTGCCAGCATTATTTAAGGGATATTAATTAGTTAGCCATACCATTAAGATGTATTATGTCTAGTTACGAGATAGAGATAAAGTAAATTATTGGATTTTTTTTTTGTAATAAAGTATGAATTGAATTGTATGAGCTAATATGAGGCGTTGAATTTCCTTCTTTACTCTCTCTCCTCGTTGACTCCTCCTTAGGGCGGTCACCGTCGATGGGTAGGGCCCTCAAAATGGGGTGAGCGGACTCTCTCTGCGTCGTGAAGATTTCTTTCGGCGAATGATTTTTAGGATAGGGCATCCAGACGATATAGGCCCCCTGGGTGCATGGGCGGTCGGGGAACGGGTCATGAAAGGGGAGTTGTGTCATCAGACTCCCACCAACAAAAGCCGGTAAGCTGGTCCGCGCCTGCCGACATCCTTCCTCCTCCTGTTTTTTTCCTTTTTCAGATTTTAAGATTTTTCTTCCTTATTCGGGTTTTTGTAAATTCTTTTCGCGGTCTTTTTCTTTTCTTGTTCCTTTTTTTTCTTTTCTCATAATTTTTCTCCTTTTCGTTTTGTTCCCTTTTCCCAATCCCCAATCGGCATGATTTATGTTCGATTGTTGCGTGACCGGGGGCAGAGATGGTTTTCCTTTCTGCGAACCCTCCCTATACTCTTCTGCAGGTGCTAGCCTGCAAGCATGCCATCCCCCATCCCAACCCGAGCATCTGCTAACAGTTGAGTGTCCAGCGGAGACCGTGATCCTGGCTGACATCAACTGACTTACAGTTGATGTCATCCGGAGTCATGGTCTGCCTTGGGCAATCATCCAGCAGCAGTGTCGGTCGCATTGCGCAACAAGAGATGGCGCCCAACGAACGGCTTCTTCTGAAACTGCAGCAGTTAGCTTGTAGCTGACTGTTGACCGGAAGAAGTGCGTTCTGCGCAACAAGAGGTTGCGCTCAACGCGCTAGGCCTTAAGGGTTCTGAAAAGGTAGCTGGTCAATGACCGAGAAGATGGTCAATGGCCGGACTCAGAACTTGAGCCCATCGCGATTTCAGTTTTCGAGGTGGCCAGTGGCTTCGGAATTGCGGTTTGCAGGCGATACGCGACCTCGACTGCCCGAAGACCTAACCATCTCAAACCACGTCTGCAGAGGCACTTCAGGAACAACAGACCTGCAGCAGGCAAGTCCAGCTGTCTGTCCTGAAGAATCTCTGCCTGACATCCATAGGGTTCCCTTTCCCATCCTTAATTCCCTTGTCCTTTTTATTTTAAATTCTTGCAAATCTTTTCTCAAAATTTTTTCTTTTTCGGTCGTTTTTTTTGTAGAAATTTTATCCTATCCTTATATTTCCTTTTCCCTCAGGAGTCACGACTGCGTCGCCGGATGGATGGAATGCAGCACGTCTCCGTAGAAGGTCGATGGCTGGCTTTTTATAGCCGACCAGCTGACTCGGAGACTTGGTGTCTTTCATTCATTAGGTAATGACAGGTGTCTTCATCCTTTGTCCCGGTAGGCGTAATCAGACTTACTGAGGAGAGAGGACCACTCAACCTGAGTGGCTGGCCCAAGCTTTAAGAGAAGAGTAGACGACGACGAGAGAGAGAGACATTATTAATTCTATTTTCTTGATTTTTCTAATCTTTCTGTGAGAGAACAATTTTTGGCAGAGCTTGACTTTACAAATTTTCAGATTTTAACTTTACACTTTTCAGACCCCAATCTTATTTGTCGGACCAACGCTTTGAATTCTGTTAAGAGCTATCTTGGTCTTTGAAGTTTCTAACTCTGGTTTGGTTGTGAACCCGAGTCATATATCTAAATTAAAATACGTGGCAGTCATAATGTGGGTGGCAAGGACGCCACCGGGAGCCATGGCCGCGGAACCTAACCACTGTCCGGTCTGCATGGAGGACATCACTCCTGCCGACAGCGCTCGGACTAACTGCGGACACGAGCTACATCGCAGGTGCTTGAGTCAGTGGCTCAAAACCAGCCAGAAGTGTCCGATATGCAGACAGGCATTGTCCAATCGAGGAGACGAGACCGGAGCGATCCCCAAGAGATATAACACGAGAGCGACCACTCGTCAACCGGCTACAAAAACATCCGAAGAGATAAGGCAAGTGGAACCACAGGGCCACAGTTCGAGGCCAGCCTCAACGTCAGCTTCAGCTCCAAGTCCCGGAGAGGTGAATATAAGGACTCGACCGACATCCCGAGCAGATTCCACCTTAGCAGGTGAACTGAGACCTGAGGACGTCCCGCTTGAAAGGTCTGCTAGTACGCAAGCCTTGTTAGCGGCCCTTAGGCTACAAATCGCTGATACTGTCCGGGAAGAAGTAGCGAGAGGCCTAAATAGCCTACCCGAACGATTCGTCCAACCCTCCCCCAGACAACCAGTACCGCGTTATGAGTACCGGAGCAACGATTTTCATGACATGCCCAGTTTCGACAACCCGAGAGAACAACAACACTTCAGATTTTGTACCAGTACATCCACATCAACGAGAGTACCAGCATGGGCAGCAATATTTCAATCGCCCAAGACGTTCAGCAAGCCCAATGCGTCGATGGTTCCTAACCTACGATGGCGATAATAGCAAACTAGATGTCGACGAATTTATTTTCCGAGTGGAGACACTCACAAGCACCACCCTAGGAGGGGACTTCAGCCTAGTCGTGGATAATTTGCACGCTCTGTTGGGAGGAAGGGTCAGCGGTTGGTTTTGGACCCTGCGGCGACAGAACCCGTCTCCGCCATGGGAGCATGTGAGGTTGGCACTCCGGTCAGACTGGGGCGAACACACCACCAATGTAGACATCAGACGGAAATTATTAAATCGGCGGCAACGGCCTAATGAGCCGTTTTCGTTGTACTGCCAGGATATGACACAGCTGCGTAACCAGCTCCAGGCGCCCATGACGGAGATGGAGTTCGTCGAAAACGTACGGGCCAACTTGCTGCCCTCCATACAAGAGCAGATATGTCTACACCGAGTGACATCAGTGGCACAGTTGCGAGCATTGGTGATAGAAGTGCAGGCTACTAGGGCACGAATCCGGTCGCACATGTCAACTTCGTATCATCGACCAAGAGTTGACGAATTTTATACATCCGAACTATCCCATGAAAATTATGGAGAAGAGCCTGGAGAAGCTGTATTGGCCGACGAACGATTGATTGCGATTGAGTCATCCCACAACCAATCGGCTGTCTGCTGGAATTATGGCCAGCTTGGACATTACTACACCGATTGTGACAAAGAGCCTCAGGGTTACTTCTGTTACGGATGTGGACGGAAGGGAACCGTGAAGCCGAGATGCCCAAACTGCAGTCAGAAAAACTACCGTCGGGTCGAGGGCAACAACAACAGTCCTCGACCAGCAGCGTACCCAAGGAGGCCTGCAGAGCAGAGGGACCATGGACCGCGGCCGAACCCAGCAGCATCAATCCCGACGAGGCAGCTACCATCCACATCTCAACAGAAGTAGACAACACCTTTACTAATGCTCCTGATTCCATCAAGGAGCAGACATCAGACTGTGTAACGATTCCAGAATCATCATTATTGCTTGACTTGCCACTGGAGGACGACCTGAATTTGCCTGAAATTTATTGGATCAGCTGATAGACACACCGGACGACAGCACCTCCGCGAAGATGCTAACACCTTTGGTGCCCATTCGAGTTGCACCATCCAAGACCCAGTCATTGGAAACGGAAAGGACCCCAGTTCAGCTGCTGCAACGACCACTAGCGCCTGCCGAAAAGCTAATAACGCCGACAGCTCGACCCCTGAAGCCATACCATCAACGGCTCAGGGAGTATCAGGAAGCCAGACATCGAATATTCGCTGAAACCAATTCGTCGCCCGGCATTACAAGCCCAAAGAAACCCAAACGCTCAACTTTACGGCTGAGAACCTTCTGGAAAAAGGTTCGGGAAAACAGGAAAAAATTGGCCTCAGCTTTCGTGACTGCGCCTCACGACATCCGACCTTATGCCGAGGTGTTAGTGCTAGGTCAGGCTCTTTCTGGACTACTCGACAGTGGAGCCAGCGTCAGTGTCCTGGGTAAGAATGCGGTTGAAAGACTTGAAAAAGCTCAAGTTTCATGGAGTAAATATCGTTCAAAGCTCATGGTAGCCAACGGAGAGACACCTGAGGTACTGGGACACGCGGACGTGCAGATCACCTTTCGGGGTGATACCAAGGCTGTACGTCTGTACATCGTTCCCAGCCTGACACAAGACTTATACCTCGGAGTGGATTTCTGGCGGCTTTTCAATTTGGCGCCCGATATCATCGGAAATGTTTCAGCAGCAACTATAGTGCCCCAAACAGAAGATCCAAATCAACATCAACTATCTTCGACTGATCATATTCGTCTACAGCATGTCAAACAGCTTTTCCCGTCACACTAAACATTAGGTCTCGGAAAGACAGCGTTAATCCAACACCAGATAGATGTAGGAGACGCAACACCCATCAAACAGCGTTTCTATCCTGTGTCGCCAGCCGTGCAACAGCTGATGGACGCCGAACTTCACCGAATGAAACAACTGGGCGTGATAGAGGAAAGCCAGAGCCCGTGGAGTTCGCCCGTGGTTCTAGTACGGAAGCCAGGCAAGGTCAGGCTGTGTTTTGATGCGAGGAAGGTCAATGCGGTGACCAAAAAGGATGCCTACCCACTACCGCATATAGACGGCATCCTTAGTAGACTTCCTCCATCAAGATACATTACCAGCCTCGACCTTAAGGACGCTTTCTGGCAGATTCCACTAGACCAACACTCGCGCGAAAAGACAGCTTTTACGGTCCCAGGCCACCCCCTCTACCACTACACGGTGATGCCATTTGGGTTGTGCAACGCGCCACAGACAATGTGCCGGCTGATGGATAAGGTCATTCCCTACGATCTCAGGGACCAGGTGCTGGTATACCTCGATGACCTGTTAATATTAACGGAGGATCTCGACTCTCACCTATCGCTCCTCGCAAGGGTGGCGGAATGTTTGAAGGAGGCCGGACTCACAATAAACGTGGAGAAGAGCAAGTTTTGCTTGAAGGAGACACGGTATTTGGGTTACATTATTGGTAACGGAGGAATTAAGACGGACCCCGATAAGGTCGCAGCCATCGTGGACTACCCTCCGCCCAAAACCGTGCGTCAAGTGCGAAGGTTCTTAGGGATGGCAGGGTGGTATCGTAAGTTCATAGCGAACTACGCCAGTCTGTCAGCGTCCATTACGGACACGTTGAAGAAATCCAGTAAGTTCACCTGGAACAACGAAGCCCAAACAGCATTTGACGAGCTCAAGAGGCAGCTAACTACTTCCCCGGTGTTGGTGAGTCCCGACTTCTCCAAGCCCTTCGTCATCCAATGCGATGCGAGTAGTCAGGGTGTGGGTGGGGTTTTGATGCAGCTAGACGATGAAGGCAATGAGAGACCATTGGCATACGTATCGAAAAAGCTAAATTCAGCGCAGCGCAACTATACCGTCACGGAATGGGAGTGCCTAGCAGCCATACTCAGCATAGAAAAATTTAGGCCGTATGTGGAATTGATGCCATTAAAGGTTGTGACTGACCACGCCAGTCTACAATGGTTAATGTCACAAAAGGACCTCAACGGACGCCTAGCTCGTTGGAGTCTAAAGCTGCAAGGCTTCAACTTCACAATCGAACATCGTAAAGGCAGCTTGAATGTGGTACCGGATGCGTTGTCACGAGCTCACTGCCAAAGTATAGCAGCAGTGGAAGAGGAGTTGGATGAAGATTGTGCTCCACAAGTCGATCTGGATTCCCCGGAATTTGACTCGTCTGAGTACCAAGAGCTAAAGGACAGAGTCGAGAAGAACAAGGCATCCCTGCCGGATTTGACCGTGTGTGATGGTTACGTCTATATCCGCACACAACCCAGGACCGGAGACCCTATTCAGGAAGACGAAGCATGGAAGTTATGGATTCCCCGTGGCCTAGTAACCGATGTCCTCAAGCGAGCTCATGATCCACCCCGTGCTTCTCATGGAGGCATAGGAAAGACGCTAGAAAGGGTTAGACGACACCTATACTGGCCACGGATGACTGCCGATGTTAGAGCATATGTCCTGACCTGCGATACATGTAAGGAGACTAAGGCACCGAACGTGATTCTGAGACCACCGATGGGAGCGCAAGCTAAGACTGAAAGGCCCTGGCAACGGTTATATTTGGACTTACTGGGCCCCTATCCACGTTCCAAAAGAGGCAACATTTGTATATTAATAGCACTGGACCATTTTTCCAAGTATCCCTTGCTAAAACCATTGAAAAGAGCGAGTACCTCCTTAATTTGCGAACACATTGTAGAAGAAATCTTTCACAAATTCGGCGTTCCGGAAACAATCGTCACGGATAACGGTAGTCAGTTCCGCTCAGGGCAATTCGGGAAGCTACTGGAAAGATATGGCATCCACCATTTGCGGACCGCCCCATATTCGCCCCAAGCCAACGCGTCGGAGCGAGTCAACAGATCCGTATTGTCAGGCATTCGAGCATACATCCAGAATAGCCATGACCGTTGGGATGAAAAACTTAGCAGCATAGCTAGCTCCTTGCGGAGCTCGGGCATAGCTAGCTCCTTGCGGAGCTCGGCATTAGGTTGTTCTCCATACAAGGCACTGTTTGGACTGCAAATGGTGGAACATGCTTCAACTTACGCTCTCCTACGCCGCTTACAAAGCGTTGGGGAACCTATAGAAGTTGACTCCGCAGACAAGCTTCAACTCCTGCACACTCAGATTCGTCATAACTTAGACAAGGCATTCGAGCGCGGAGCCAGGTCGTACAACTTAAGAGAAAAGGCAGTGGAGTTTAAAGTCGGACAAGAAGTCTTCCGAAGGAACTTCCAACCAAGTAACTTCGAGAAACAAACCAACGCCAAGCTCTGTAAAAAGTTTATTAAGTGTCGAGTGAGATCGCGAAAGGGAAATTCTGTGTATGAGCTGGAGGACTTAAAGGGTCAACTCATTGAAGTATACCACGCGAAGGATATTCGGCCTTGAAGCGCAGTAACATGACAAGTGAGAGTTTCGCGAGGATAGTCTACTGGAGTGTGTGTCCTCTTCTGATGATGATGAATGTCCACCTAACCGAGTTTCCTTGGAAACGATGACGCGGCGTCGACATGAACTGAGGGAGGAGGGTAAGCACACACACACCAAGGTCCAGTATTGCACGGCAGGAATCGCGATCCTCAATCTAGTCATGGGGGACACATCCGGCTGCTCGCGGAGATATCCTTGGGACTCATGCGTCTCTCATAAGGACGACGTGCTTGTCTCGATGATATCACCGCTGAGGTCAGGCTCTGATTCCAACGACTACTCCCTCATTAGGTGTATGCCTGGGGGAATCTGAGACCTGAAGAGCCGCGATGGCAAACCAGCCGCGTCTTCAGAAAAGCCGTTGTCAGCGACCAGGTTGTCCAACATTGACCCCTCTCATTATATCTACGTAATATGATTAGCACCGAGCCTTCAGCACTTATTCCGGCGAAGAGCTTGTGTTTACGCCTTATAACACAGCCTATATTAGGCTTCAACATGTACCACAAATAAATTTTTCTTCTCTCGCACATTTCGACCAGCGTTGTCTACAACCTAAATCCTATCATGTATGTATAGCACCGAGCCTTCAGCAAAATTTTACCGGCGTAAAGCTTTTGTTTACGTCTCATTTCAATGCATGTTTCATGCTTCTCAGATCCCCGTCTCAGATCTCCCTTCATAAAATATTCCGCGATTGGAATTGTGGAATGTGAGAACTCCACACTTGAGGTATTAAATGCGGCCTAGTTCACTAAGTGGAACATTAGACGTCTTCCCGACTCAACTTTCCACTCCTAACCTCTCCTTAAGAGATCTTCTGGTTATGCTTGGCCCTGGGCCCATCAACATTCCCTTTTCATTTTTGCTTTTAAGCCTTAGTGCTTCCTTCGTCTTAACGACTGGTGAACTATTTTTGTGAGACTGCTCACAACCATCCAAGAGATGTCGTCCTTAACGGACTCTGCCGCGCCGCTCTCACCCTCTTTCCGCCTCACCACCGGACCCGCTTAGTCTTAAAGACCGGCTAGCTCAGATAAAGCACGAGACTGCAGATGGGTCGTGCCACACATTGGGCGCCTGGCAAAGCTACAAGAGGGTGCCTAGAGTCACCTCCGTCTCTCTCATTAGGAGCACGAAAGGGGCTCAGGCTCACTCTCGCTAGCGGAGCAAGGTAAGCAAGTGTAACCGACCTTTCTCAGCCTCCTCTGCCATCGCACGCTCAGCAGCCGACGCTGCCCTGTTATGGTCGCAACCAAAACTATCCGCCCGAAAACCTAGAAAATTATAAACACCCCGACTATGGATTTGCAAAGAAAAATCCAGTTGCAAGTCAACACATTCCTAACCTCAGCTAACCAAAACCCACACTTGGTTCTGGCTGGAGAGAGAAAAATGTGTGTTCACAGTCACTATATGCACAACTAACACATCAGCCATGCAAATACCGCTTGGCCGACACAGCATACACAGACGTCGCCAGAAAATGTTCCGATTAAAGCCATGTGCGAGTGAGACAGTGGCTGCAGTGCAAGCGAGACAGGGTCGTCAAGTGCGAGAGAATCTGCTCGAGTAGGAATATTAAAATTAACCAGCATTGCCACCCTTGCGAATTTTTTTATGAGAACCCAAGTCGTTGGAATTTGTTTTATGAATTAAAGTTTACGCAATTATTCATAGAAAGTTTTAAGAAATTTCGGAAAACTTCAGAAATCGTAAAAACTGGTCCATACGATTACGTTAAGTAATTTAATTGTCGGATTTAAAGTTTCGATCCACCTGGTTGATATATATATATACGCACAATGGGAAATCTATGGGTTATGTTGCCATCTTATTAAATGCTTGAGTCAGCAGAAAGATCGAGTTTTACGTCACTTTCCTCACTAATTGCATGTGTGTTCAAGGCTGGATAAATTGATTGGGTATGTGATAACCGAGTTCGTAGGAGAGGTGTTATCACTGGCCAAGAATGCAATGGCACACAAGATGGCAACGCTGCCACAAATTTTCAAGAGACGGAAATGTGAGAATGTGTGTATAGCGGATACCGGTGACGCAAGTAGTGCCTGTTGAAAAGAGTCTTTTCAACTTCATACTGCAAGCGGAGAAGACCGTTTACTTTCCGAGTCAAAAATCATTCCGGAATACAAAATTACACAAGGCGATTAAAACGAGGGGAGAAAAACGAAGGGAAGCCGAAGCAACCTGTTAGGACTATAATCCAGATAAAGATTTATTTAAGGCAGAACATTCATGTATCGAAGATTGCACACTCAAAAGCAGTCAAGGCAGGCAAAAGGAGAGGATCACCAATTTTTTCGAATCAGCACCACACGCTAACGAAAGCCGCAAAAGGGCCCATGTCCCAGCAACAATTTGGCTATCCGAAAAGGCTGGGGTCTTTCTTTATAGCGAGAAAAGGGATCCGCTGCTCTCGAGGACGAACCGCATCTTTAAATGGGAACGTCCCAGCCCTGCAAAAGATATTTCATGTGGCAGGAACTTGGATGGTTAACTGAAATGATTAAAAACCTTCGGTGAGTCCGTTCCTTTTTTTTTATTTCCAAAAGAATGCAATTGGTTGATTGGACGAGACAAACTTCATCTTCACAAAAAAAATCAATTATTGAAAAACAAAAACAAAAGAAAAATTTAAACGTTGAATAACTTGATTTAAATAAATTGCTTTAAATTGAACGTAATTTATAATCGAACAGCTTTCAGTATTCTAATTTACGTATTGACAAATTAGATATTAGAATAAGTTTTTTTGATATAAACTAAAATAATCAGTAGATAATGATGTAAAGTCGATATAAATTCATTTATCAAGTAAACCGTTCTACATTAAATATAACTGGCAGAAAGCCAAAACATCTTATGTTAAAATAAGCTATTCTAATAAGAAAAAGGTTTTTAAGACAGTTTTAGGTGCTTCACGTTTCTTTTTGAAAAATGGCTGGTTAAATGATATCTGTATTCTGTTAACTTTCAAAGTTTTTATAATTTATAAGATATTTGACATACCCCCACGATTTAGCATTTCAAGTAGAGATAAGGTGAACCTATACAATGAAATTGTCTCACTTTTAATAATATCAAAACAAAAATTTTTGAACCATTAATAGAATAGAAATACTCGTAAAAGGTTCGCATTCGATTATGTCGACGCATCTTAGTTACGCATTGCCATATTATATACATATTTTCTATTTAAGTGTCCTAATATTACATATATATTTACTCTTCGCATTTTTAGATCAGATCGATGTTTTTTTTTCATAGTAACCATTTAAGGGTACACATAATTTCGGGTTTGTTTTTGCAGTTTGAGACGGTATAGCTCCGCTAACGTGGAGACTCTTAAAGATTAATTTTGATAGGTCGGTTGGTAGCCAAGTCGCGGACTAAAGAAAGATGATGAATTGATGTAACAATTGCGGGTATGAGGTAGTCGCAGTAAAGGTAGCCTTAAAATTTTTCTTGACATTCTGGCTTAGTAGTATTGTGGGATAGTATAGATTTCCTGCAATTTGAAATTATATCGTAGGAGTTGGTACCGTTCTCCCTTTGGATATACCATTCTATGAATTTTTCTTCGTAAAGTCATATTATATTATGAACTAAGTTAAAAAGGCCTTTCGATACCCCTGGTAAAACGAAAAAGAAAAAAATGCGCATTTTTTTTGTCCCCTCTCGTAAACAAACTATATTACCAAACATACTTCAAGAAATCGATACGAAATAGTATAACTCAAAATGGTTGACGAATGAAATTTTACCTGTAAACATATTCCTGATAAGAACTCGGTATATTTATATTATTGTTGTGTATATTTGAGACAATAACTTTAGGTACGTTTTGATAAATAGACTCGCAGACATGTAAAGGAGAATTCGAATTAGATTTGGTTGAATGGTTTTTATATTTTTGATTGTTGTATTGGTAACTTAAGTATTAAGAACATTAAATAATATTACATTTGAGGTGCCAGCATTATTTAAGGGATATTAATTAGTTAGCCATACCATTAAGATGTATTATGTCTAGTTACGAGATAGAGATAAAGTAAATTATTGGATTTTTTTTTTGTAATAAAGTAGGAATTGAATTGTATGAGCTAATATGAGGCGTTGAATTCCCTTCTTTACTCTCTCTCCTCGTTGACTCCTCCTTAGGGCGGTCACCGTCGATGGGTAGGGCCCTCAAAATGGGGTGAGCGGACTCTCTATGCGTCGTGAAGATTTCTTTCGGCGAATGATTTTTAGGATAGGGCATCCAGACGATATAGGCCCCCTGGGTGCATGGGCGGTCGGGGAACGGGTCATGAAAGGGGAGTTGTGTCATCAGACTCCCACCAACAAAAGCCGGTAAGCTGGTCCGCGCCTGCCGACATCCTTCCTCCTCCTGTTTTTTTCCTTTTTCAGATTTTAAGATTTTTCTTCCTTATTCGGGTTTTTGTAAATTCTTTTCGCGGTCTTTTTCTTTTCTTGTTCCTTTTTTTTCTTTTCTCATAATTTTTCTCCTTTTCGTTTTGTTCCCTTTTCCCAATCCCCAATCGGCATGATTTATGTTCGATTGTTGCGTGACCGGGGGCAGAGATGGTTTTCCTTTCTGCGAACCCTCCCTATACTCTTCTGCAGTTGCTAGCCTGCAAGCATGCCATCCCCCATCCCAGCCCGAGCATCTGCTGACAGTTGAGTGTCCAGCGGAGACCGTGATCCTGGCTGACATCAACTGACTTACAGTTGATGTCATCCGGAGTCATGGTCTGCCTTGGGCAATCATCCAGCAGCAGTGTCGGTCGCATTGCGCAACACAGGTAACTACCACAGGTGACTACAAATACAAGATAAAAGGGAAACTTAATACAATATATCCTCGAAGAAAAGTCAAAACTGGTATAAAAAGCAGGATTCTTGTGTATCTGTTCCGTGGCAATACTTTTCTGAACTCGTATTAGTAACATGCTACCAATGCCAACTCGTAACGATTTCTTTTATTCTCGACACAATCAAGTCGAAACGAATTACATGCTGCCACCACTGATCTCCATTGAATAGTGCCGACTTTACAGCAATCATTTGAAGCCTCAGCTGCAAACACAGAAAGGTAACACCATATTAGTCCAATAGCAACGGACTCGAGGAACGGTTTATGAGAAGTATCAAGAAGGATGTCTATACAGCCAACGTAAAGAAAGTTTCGGAAAGTGAGCTATTCACATTTCTTCTAAAGTATTGGACAACACCGTACCCAATCACGGGACGCAGTCCCATTCACATTTTGTTTAGACATGAACCAAGATCGTTTCTCCCAGATACCACAGTAAAATCAGAAGATTTCGATGAGTTTAGCAAGCATAACAGTCGTAATACAAAAAGAGAGAAAGAATATGCGGACGGTCGTCGTCACACCCAGGAACATTCATTGAAGATAAATGATAAAGTACTTCTGAGAAGAACAACCAGCAACAAGATTCAACCATCGTTCGAAACATCTCCGTACACAGTAATCAGCGTGCAACGAAGCCAAATATTAGATAAGCGAGGTGATAGCACAGTTACGAGAAACTCATCGTACTTTAAGAAGATATAACAGAACGTAAATGTTAACTGGAACTTGGAAACCGACAGTGAAACTGAAGATGGTCTTCAACAATCCGACGTTCCTTCACGGCGGAAACCACCATTACGCGATCAAAACGCAGAGCAAACACTGCAACAGCAAAATAACGTTGATTATCTTCCTGAACTAGTCCTCGCCAACTTACATCAGTCCTCAGGCGAGTCCAGTCAAAACAACTTTGCTGCATCATCAACAACCTCAACCTCAGCAAACACGCGAACAAGCCGAATTCTGAACATCAAGACCCATCCGTGTAAGACGCCAACCGGCTTGGCGGGATATATATATATATATATATATATATATATATATATATATATATATATAAATTGAAAATCTCCACTTTCAAATTCCTCATTATCGAAGTTCTACGACACTTTATAACTAAAAGTTCAATCGACGATTTCGATGCTGCTAGATAACGTAGAATACTTTATTGTTTTAGTTTTAGAGATCGTGATATCTCTATTTAAAATATGCATAGAAAATATTTCTAAATAATATATGTAAATGTATGTAGCCAATATTGAGCCTTAAATTACAACAATGTTAAGGCGATTTGAATATTAATACACAAAATAATCACGAACAACAATGAAAGCTGCTTCAGAATGCCGTGGATTATTATTTGAGAGATATTTTATATTTATTTAATCACAAATGAAATTCTTACAATTTATAAAATTAAAGAATTTATTAACCCCGCTTTTCTGGCTTCGAAAACTGGCTTGATATTCTGATCACTTTATGAATAGTATATTACAAGAAAATTAATTTTGTCACAAAATTACCTGGTGTGAAGACTACGCTTTAAAAATTTGTGGAAATTCATTGGCTATATCTCGCACTAACTGTTGATCGCTAGCACTACATTCCGCTTCTTCACAAAATATCCTTGTAAAGATTTTCATCAAATCCTGCTTCCTATGAGTGTGTTCCGTGTAATTTGTATTTCTAAGAATTCTTCGGCACAGTTCCAGATAAGATCGCCTTAACTAAAATAATTTAAGATTATATTAAAATTTACAAAAACGGTTAACACAATAACTAACAGGGTCTCCTGCTGACAAATCAGAGAGTTGTCTAACTAGAATATCAATAAGAACTTTGTTGTCATTTGTATAAAAAAGGCCAGCTGTGTCTGGAAGACTAAATAGGTCTACAAACATCTTTAGTACTGAATTTATATTATTCGATGAATGTTTTAATATTTTCACTGGATCTTCTGAAATTTATAGAAGAGAGTTATTCGCTCTGAGCTACTATTTTTTTTTAATTACCTTCTCGATTCAAAAGTAGTAGAATTTTCTCAGTAAAAGTTTTGGCAGATGAGAGCTTTTGCATTGCTTCTATCACAATGTTTTGTGTAAAGTCCAAAAATTGTAAATTAAATGCTAATATAAGAATAATAACATAATCAACAATCACTTCGGGCTGATTTCCCTCAACATATTCTAAGAGAAAGTTTACGAAGTTAACACCCAGATGTTC
The DNA here is from genome assembly GCA_964036015.1 of Leptarthrus brevirostris. Lineage (NCBI taxonomy): Eukaryota > Metazoa > Arthropoda > Insecta > Diptera > Asilidae > Leptarthrus > Leptarthrus brevirostris. The sequence continues at coordinate 71,596,176 of OZ038374.1, forward strand.
TGAAAATATAAGTTTTGGAAGGTTTTAAAAAGTATTAATTATTACGGGAGATAAAACAATAACAATATACGAACGAAATACTCCAACAAACAAAGCAACAAAATTTTTAATCTAATAATCACATATAATCGTATAATCATCGTAAAGTTTGAGAGTTCGGAATGAACCGGCAAAGGGGACACACGTACAAAGGAATAGGGAAGCCAAAGCGGCGTCTATAGAGTGGAAAAAATTTTCTCTGTTTATCCCTGAAGGCGGAATAATATAATACCGTAAAGTGTTCAAAGTAATTCAAATCGCGATAATCTAATTTTAAAAAGTGAGAAAACAGAAACGCAGAATGTGATCAGCGCAGTTGCTAGCTGCATAAACGCCGTTACATCGGTAACGGAACAATCGTGAAACAACAAGTTCAAAGCGAAAATCAATTCAAACGTGAAAAGCGAGAGGACGCTTATAGTGGAAAAAAGTGTTTAAAAGTGAAAAGTATACTCAATCATCATACTATCCACTTCACAAAAGCCACAGAAAATGTGAATGACGCAATTGCTAGGAGCATATACACCGTTAAAACGGCAACGACTTAGCATTTTAGAAAAAGAAAGAGAAACAAAGAGAGTATAAGTGAACATAGTTTGATTTTGAAAGCGAAAGGACGCTCAAAAAAATAATATAAAATCTAGTAGTTGGAAGTGGAAAGCGGACGGACACTCATCGAATAAGGGAAACAGAAGAAGAACAAAACAACATGAACAACAATTAAACACCCTCCAAGGAAAGGGGGTCGTTAAGTACAGGCGCGTTAAGTGATTTTAACAACATAATCATCATAAATGAAATAAACACTAGTAACTGGGACTACCCAATCAGCTCACTAAGCATTGTGTCCTCAGGAACTACCAGAGTCGTAACTTACACAGCGGCATCCCCAGTGTTATCAATTGGAATGACACAAAATGTACCACTAAAAATAACAGAAACAGTAAGTAAGAATAAAAAATTTGAAGAAAGGAAAAAAGTGAGCAAAGGCCTTCAAATCCAGAAAAAATAAGGAATAGAACAAGGTAAACAATTCACCAAACACACTCCAATTAAAAAGAATTACGTTAAGGAAACAACACGCACGACACTCCTACAAGTATGCAGCTCAGAAGAAACACTGCGAAAACAGGTACTACATAAAACTAAAGCGGAACTGAAAAATTATGACAACGACACCATAGAGGATTCCAACGCCAACTCCGACGTCAACATGGACACGGAAGAAAAAGGAAAAGACGAATTCTGTATTACCCCAGTAGGAAAAAGTACATTCAGACGTAGCAGTCCCACTGAAGAGGAGGTAAATAACATCAGAAAGAAGAGAATAACAGAAAACAGGTACGCAATATTAGATAGCAGTTATATAGATAGTAGCCCACTTACTTGTACAATTAATAACATTTATGAACTAAACTCTAATTACAAAATTAATAATAGCAATAAAGATTCTTTAACTTAAACCAAATTCAATATAGCAACCAAAGTCAAACCACTTACAAGAAAACCGCGTCATATCTAGAACCTGGGCTCAGTCCGGAGGTAACAAACACGATCCACAATATTACGGTCATTATAGATACAAACACAAACTTTATAAATAGACAAAATACAGACCAGGTACCAAACACAAACACAGTTGAGTTGAACACCAAGCCAGGGCTTACGGCCCTAATAAAGTAAAAATATTTATGTCCAACAAGGGGCAATACGACAATTTGTAAGGGACTTAGAAAAATTTAACTTCTCTTTTCACCACTATACGCCAAAGGATGAAAAACCAATGTCATTACTCCTCAAAGGAATTCACCACTCGTACGCCCCAGAGGACAAGAACTCAAACACTTGTTCCCAGACATCATATTGCAAGCGGTACACAGATTTGAGACTCCAATATCAAAGAGGAAGACCATTGCCTCTAATAACACATACATACCATCTTAACATGTTCAAAATAACGGTTGCACCGGGTCAAAACATAGAAGACATTATAAAAAGGAAAACATTCTTGAATCATTTTAGTTGGGAAAAACCAGCAAGTCAAGGACCAGTACAGTGCCACAGATGCCAGCAACTAGGCCACATCTCTATCAACTGCAGAAGAAGATTTGTATGTGTCAAATGTAGCCTGAATCATGGTCCAGGAAACTGCCAATTAACTGATGGAGAAAAGTTACTTTGTGCAAATTGCGGTTCCAACGGCCATCCTGCAAGCTACAAAGGGTGCCCATACTACATCAGATACTTAAAAAGAAGCAAAGAAATTCAAACAAACAAACAAACGTCGACACATCTCAAGAGTCAATATAATTAAACCAGGTATCTCATTCGCGGACCACTTCAGGATGTACCGATTTAGATGGTTCTTTTACTGTTGTATAGAGTGTGATCCGCCATTGCTAATAGGAGAATAATTTGGTCCTAAGGTGGGCAGTAAGGGAGGGAGAGGGATAGTCTAACTTCGAAACGCGTGGACCGATTTCGGTGATTCTTCTTTTGATGTGTGGAATATGTTGCCTCATTGATACGATGACAAAAATTTATAAGTTGGGTGGTGTTCGGAGAGGGCGTTACACAATCTCTTAATTCACACACCTATATGGAAGATTCCTTTTTGTTGTGTATTATATGATCCCCCATTGCTACTCTATCGAAAAATCTTGACCTAGGGTTGAGGTGGGGGGAAGGGGAAACCTAACTTTGTAACTCGTGGACTGATTTAGATTGTTCTGAATGCTTAGATTATCTATTTGTATTCTGAAAAAATTTTTGGCTTATGGTGAGAGTTGGAATATGGGCCGCACCTAGCTTCATAAGGCATAGATCGATTTTGATTCGGATGTGCAGAATACGTTTCCTGATTAATAAATGCTGAGATGAGGGTACTAACGGGTGACTGCGACTAATTTCGTAATATGTTGCCGGATTTGATTAATTTTGTTAGTGCACAACCTCTGCAACTTTCCAAATTGCTTTGTTCGTACGAGCAGCATTCTTCGAGTCGTATATATGAAGAGAATAAAAAGTAAAAAATAAAATAGTTTTTTTTTAAAAATTTAACCGACTTTATAAAAAGTGCTAAAAAGCATAAAATAATTTTTCATTTTATATCTATTACGGCATTTTGAAGTAGGTGCAAATTAAACAAACAAAACAACTACCCAACCAACGCGCATCTTTTAGATCTATTTCTAACATCGCATCCAGAAAAATACTCGGTTTCGGTAACTGCTCCCTTGGGTAATTCGGACCATTGTCTAATCTCCGCCCAATTCTCCATCTCCTCTCTGACAACCACTAATCCAAATTCCACCAAAAGATTAGTGTGGCATTATAAAAATGCTGATTGGGCGGGACTTAATAAGTATCTCAGAGAGCTGGATTGGTCCGATTGCTTTTCTGTGAGAGACGTTAACAAATGCACCGATTATATCTTAAACATCCTTTGGTTTGGAATGCATCGCTTTATTCCTCATAGCTTCAAGAACATCAAACCAACTAACACCAATTGGTTCAATAATGACTGTTTCGCAGCCATTAAAAATAAGGAAGCAGCCTTCCAGGCATATAAATTGTGCCCTTCAGAGGAATTGAGACGTATCTATAGAGATGCGCGGAATATTTGCAATTCAGCAATTAGTCGGGCAAAGTTCAATTTCGACCAGAACATCAGACGGAAGGTTTTTTCTACCCAAAAGGGTAGTAAGGGTTTCTGGTCTCTAGTAAAAACCGTAAAGAACAATTTCACCTGTTCGTCAACACCACCACTCATTTATAATGGGAATGTTTTTACTGACTCATTGGACAAGGCCAACCTGTTTGCTGCTAATTTTGCTGCTAATTCATACTTACCACCTTCATCGCAGCCACTTCCATCTCCATCACAATGTACTAGTAGGCAAAAGGCGCTACACTTTCGCACTCGCGAAGTTTTTAGAGTACTTTCAAAACTCGACGTGTCCAAAGCTACTCGCCCTGATGGTTTCTCGCCCCTTGTTTTAAAATGCTGCGCCTCTGCTTTGGCTAAACCTCTGCGCAAACTTTTTCACCTGTCATATTCAACAGGAATGTTTCCAAGTGTATGGAAACTTGCTCATGTCCAGCCGATACTTAAAAAAGGAGAGGCATGCGACCCCTCTAACTACAGACCAATTGCACTAACCTCGATCATATCTAAAGTTTTTGAATCACTCATCAACTCTCAGTTGTTGAAATATCTAGAAAACAACCATCTTATCAACGATTACCAGTACGGTTTCCGCACTGGCCGCTCAACCGGAGACTTACTAACGGCTCTAACGGAACGTTGGAATCATTGTCTTCATAATTTTGGTGAGTCTGAAATCGTCGCTCTTGATATTTCAAAGGCTTTTGATAGAGTCTGGCATGCTGCCCTTTTAGCCAAACTTCAAACATTTGGTCTGCACCCTACCCTCGTTAAATGGATAGAGAGTTTTTTGTCAGGCCGTTCAATTCGTGTAGTAATTGACGGAGTTACTTCTGATTCCTACGAAATAAATGCCGGTGTACCTCAGGGTTCAGTTCTTTCACCAACTTTATTTCTTCTTTTTACTCTCAATCCTATTCATAGTTTCGCCGACGACAGCACTCTTGATTTCGCTTACTCATTTGATTCTGTAATGAATTCACGTGGAAATGTTACAGAAGCCAATCGGGAACGCATGTTTAGATCATTAAACAACGACATTTCCAAGGTCCTTGCTTGGGGCAGAGCAAATCGTGTTACGTTTAATGCATCCAAAACCCAATGCTGTTTAATGTCCCTTAAAAAACGCCCAGTTCACCCCCAACCCATTTCAGTCGACGGAGTGAATATACCCAATTCACCCTGCCTAAACATCTTGGGTATCGAGATATCCAGCAATCTTAGCTGGACTGATCATATATTTGCAATCGCTAAAAATGCGATGAAATGTTTGGGTTTTCTACAGAGATGTAAGAAATATTTCACCCCACCTGACTTAGCGCTGATCTACAAGTGCCACATTAGGCCTAGACTTGAATATAATTCCCATATTTGGGCAGGGGCCGGGCACACCGCACTGTCCGCGTTAGACAAAGTCCAGCGTAAAGCTGTTAAGCTTATTGGCGATCCCTCAATCTCTGAGGGTCTTGACTCTCTGGAGCATCGACGGAATGTCGGTTGTCTCTCACTCTTCTATCGATATTTCCATGGCCGTTGTTCTAACGAAATTGCTAGCCTGATTCCTTGTAGACTCATGACAACGCGCGATACAAGATCAACAAGCCGCTCCCACCCCTATACTGTCCAGGTCAAATTTGGACGTACCGTCAAATTTCGGGAATCTTTTCTAAGCAGAACAACACGAATGTGGAACAGTTTACCATCTTCTGTTTTTCCCTCGTCTTATCAGCCTGAAACTTTCAAACGGGGCGTGCATCGACACCTCCTTCACCCAAACTCCTAACCCATTTCCCTCATCCTTAATTCCTTTCCTGCCAAGGCTGTGCTTTAGCATCATAGGGCATCCCCTGAGCTTTGGCATCATCATATATAAAAAAAAAAAAAAAAAAAAAAAAACCACAATTGAAGATAATATATAAAACTACCTGTACGTGTCAGCTCTCAGAATCATAAGGAAGGACGATTTAATACTTTTGTTGTAGTTGTTTGGTTTGTTTGATTTGCACCGACTTCAAAATGTCGTAATAGATATAAAATGAAAAATTATTTTATGCGTTTTAGCTCTTTTCCTGAAGTCACTTCCTCAGTTCTATGTTCTAAGGAGCGAAGCCATGCGAAAGTGAAACAGTGGCTGCAGTGCAAGCGAAACGGGAGATCAGTTAAGAGAAAAATTGGCTCAGCAAAAGATTACATTGCAAGGAGGAAGCAGAAAAGTATGAGAATGGGTGTGCATGAGTGTCGGCAGCAGGCATCAGTCACAAGGGGTAGGTGAATGTGATTCTTTTTGATCAAGTACTGTGACAGGTCGGTCGATTGTTAAAAGTAAAATTCGAGAAAAAGGGCTAAGTGCAATGCACATTTGCGGACATATTTGATTCGGTCAAAAACCTAATTCCGGCAGATTGCCAGTGAAAGGTAGTGAATTTTTATAGACGATAAGTCGAAAATCTAATCAGAAGTGCTCCATAATAAAAATCACTTGGCAGGCGTGCCCTAAAACAAGAAATCATAAGGAAGCTAATTTTTGACCGCAAGGAACACTTGCTAATGATAGAAAACAAAACAAACGGAATTGATTATAATCTGTAAACGTGAACAGGTTGTGGCGTGCACCTTATATTAGTAATCTTGGATCAAATAATTAAAAGCGTGCAGGACACTAAGGAGGAAAAGCCAACGATTCGACGGCAAGGGCAGGAAGGCTGCCCAGGAGTAGCTTCATTCGTATAGTTTTCGACAACTTAGGTATGGATCTGAAATTATAATGCAGAAACAAAAATGTAAGGAACTAATTGAATTTAGCGAAAAAAGGTGGCAGTAGAGTAACACGAAAGACGTAGACTAGCGTTGGAAAAGGAAAGAAAGGTACTAAGACCCCGTCTACATTGGCTCAGGGCAGGATTAGCAACTTCTGTCCCAAACCCACATCCATCAGCATCGGAAAACAAAGAAAATGAAAACAGCAAGCAGGATAAGTCTTCCTTAGAAAGGAAAATTTCCATTAACAGGAAGTAGACAATCTAACGGGGTGAGTCAGCTCCATGTAATAAAGTGTTGACTTAGGAAAAAAAGTGGGAAATCATTATCTCCATCCCCTGTGGGTCGCTAAGGGGTCAAAACTCTTGATGCAACAAGCTCAGAGAATCACAATTGGTGGCAGCCAATTTCAGATTTTTATAATTAAGTAGACACAATAGAGCACTAGTACCTAACAAAACTTAATATATTTGAATTTAATTCCCGTTAAATTGTTTCAGTGACTGAATTTACTTAAAACTTTACTGAAATAACCTAAGCAATTAATTTTCGAGAATAAACCAACTTAGTGATGAACCTTGTAAATATATTTGCGTTAAATGTTAAGACCTCGAGCAGAAATCGAGTTTGAAAGGGACTTTATCAACAAAAACAACAAGGGAAGAAAAAAAGAATAAACTCCTTGCAGTGGGAATGTACCATTGAATTATTACATTACGTTCCATGCCTGTAAAAAAGGCCTGTTGCAGAGTTATTAAAATTAAAATTGATATTGTTAGGCTCTGCTCCAGGAAAGGTAGGAAAAGATAAGTAATTTGAAAGTTTGGAAAGTGGCCAGAATGACAGTTGTTTAAATTGTTTATGTGCCTTTCGTTAATCAATCGAATGTTTGATTCTGCTGTTTGAATGTTTTTTTCGAAGGTTAGAATATGAGAAGGAAATAGTCCTCTCCACCCCCTGTGGGTCACTAAGGGGTCGAAACTCTTGACGCAACAGAGTGAACGCATAGGAAGTACTATTTCGTACTCACATCGCTTAGTTGCACGATAACTCCACCATCGACATACAATTCCTTTTCACATAAGACTTTTCATAAACCTGAAATTTCGTCGCTTGTAAATTAAGTTGTTGGCTTTTTTTTTGGCTTGCATTTTTGTGATGTGCACAAATTGAATTCAGTCTCATTGGGATAGGATTTTAGACATAGGGAGGAACTAATATCATATTAATTCAATAAGGTTGTCGGTAAATCAGAAAAAGATCGGGCTAGAGTTGGCGCTTGCCAAGACCGAGATCGTCCTTCTGACAAAGAAGCGCATTCCGTTGCTGATCGAGATGCGGGTAGGAGACATGTCGGTGCAGACGCAGCCCGCGATCAAATGCCTGGGGTGAGCCTCGATTGTAGGCTCTCCTTCTGGGACGAGGTCAAGGGCCGGGCCGATAAGGCGGCGGCGCTGAGCAGGGTTATGACCAACATTGGCGGACCCAGACCCTGCAAAAGGCGCCTGCTCCGCACCGCCGAGGCCATAATGTGTATATAAAATATAGAATAACCTGGCTATGTTCAAATGATATTAAATTTTATAGCTTTTAAAGTGTTCTCTTTGTCCTCGTCGGCTCCACTCTAGGGCGGTCTTAGCGGCGATGGGCTGGGCCCACACAATAGGGTGAGTGGTCCTATCCTCTCTCTCTAGGCTTTATACGGCATCCAGAGACACTTAGTCCCCCTGGATGCATATGTAGGTGTTAGGGGCATGGGCCAAATAAAGGGAATCATACCATCAGACTCCTCCAACAAAATCCGTTAAGTCCTGACAACGCCTGCCGTAATCCCAGCTCCTTCTGTTTTTTCCGTATTTAGTTTTTTTTCTTTTAAAATGCTTTTTTCCGTATTTAGTTTCTTTTTTTTCTTTTAAAATTCATTGCGTGCCTTTTTATTATTGCTTTTCCTTGTATTCAAAATGTGGTCCCTTATTTTTCGTCCATACTTTTTCCAAATCCTTCGGCATGATTCTCTATCGCGATCGCTAACAATCCAGCATGCCATCCCCATCTCTGCTCGAGCTTCCGCTGACAGATGACTTTCCTGCGGAGGTTATGATCCTAAGTACCATTAGCTGAAGTTCAGTTGATTACATTCTGAGTCATAGCTTTCCTGCGGTAGTCATTCGGTCGCAGGGTTGGTCCCAGTTAGCAACAAATTCACAAGACACAGAAAGTTCGCGACATTTTATCTTTGTCTTCGTTATAGGGCAGCTCTCGAAAACCTTTTAACAATGCGGCTCTTTCTCGGGCCTTATGTCGAGTCAAAATTATATTCCTCGAAAACGCGGAAGCATGCCGTTTAATATGAGTACGTTTTACTTTACCTCTTGTAAAGTATTTTTATAGATTCACTTATCAGAATTTAGTGATTCCTACTGTTCGTCGCAATATGAGGTGGAGTAAAATTTAAATGAATCCAGAGTTATTAATAGAGGAATTGCGAGTAAACTAAATTTTAATTTAGTTACCATTTAGAACAACACAAGGCAATGTATAACAAAAGTTAAACAAATCAATGCTGATTACTTCGTAGATAACACACGTAAACAATTTTGGTTACTAAAACACTAATGATCACCTTTTAACATTTGTGTGAATTCACGTTTAAAAATGTTCACAGAAAACTTTGGTACATTTAATATCTTAAAATTCACTTCTTAACTTATTACACCCAAAAGAAATTTTCTAAAGACACAGGTATGGCCGTCAGCAATCAGGTACATAGGGGGAATAACATGTAACACTTGGGTGTACGTGCCGTAACTATATGCACTGATGGTAGTGCGACTACAACCTCCTCGTGGTGGCGGCTGGTAACAGACTCCTGGTACGGTCATGTCTCTGCCAGGGGTTTATGGCTAATTGTAGTCGTGCGGATTGGTTGCTGCCGCATAGAGGCTCCGAATCCATCGGCGTCACTATGCAATCGGAACTCTCACCCGAACCTGGCAGAGAGACGGTCGTTAATCCTCCTGCACGGACGATGCAGTGAGAGGAGCTGGGAGTTTAGCTGGCGATTGAGGTGAACGTCTATCTGCGGGATTCGGGATCCAACACATCTCTTTGCTTCACTCGTAACCTCGAGGACCTGCGGCCCTAGGGAGTAGCACACCCTAGGTCTAGGGAGAACACCCGTTCTGATCCTTAGGTCAGACGGGAGTGTGTAGGGGGGGCGATCCTTCAAAAGCTTACGGAACTTTCGGAGGCAGGTTGCTGGTGATTCGGGACCTGTTCGAAGAGGAGAAAGGACGGTCGGAGGGGGAAAGGACGGTCGGAGGGGGAAAGGACGGTCGGAGGGGGAGAGTCCCCCTATAGGTATGGGCGTAGCGGGAGGCGTAACGCTGGCGGTTGCCTCGGCTGTGGTCCGAGAACGCGAGCCCGTACCCGAATTAAACACTACTTAAAAAGCATGGAATCTAAACTTCATCAAAACACGGAGGGAGTAGAGTTAGTAGGCGATGAGAGGAGGGACAGCACGCCTGTCAATCCCGTAGGGAGGAGGTCGCGGGTGCTTCGCTCACCGGTGTTACAAACACCGACCGAACGGGCACGTTCCTGGCTGGCTGCGGAGACGGCACGGGCGGACCGAACTCCATCGGACCTGAATATTTGTATAGAGGATAGAGAGGGGAATAGTAGCACGCCTGACAACCCCTTCGGGAGGAGCTCGAGAGTGCTCCGCTAACCGGTGCTAAAAAAGTCGGCAGAGCGAAAACGCCCGGCACCGGCAGCTGAGACGGCCCGGGTGGACTCCCCACCACCAGTGCTGGAACCAGCCAGTCTGGAGGACAGGCTTGACATGGCGGAGGCCCACATGGAGAGATGGTTCCTTAGCATGAGGGGACTCATTAAGGAGATGCTGGCGGCCCTTAAGAAGCAGCCAAACATCCCCAAGGTCGTTAAAGATGGGCGCCTCCTATTAGAGGAAGCCATCGACGACCTCGACACGACGAGAAGGATGTACGCGGAGGTCCGCTGCGGTATTCTTTAGGAGAAAATTGTAAAGTCCTCTGGGACGCAGACGGCGCCTGTAGTGACGGCGAGCGTGGCGGCTCCGCCGGTGCCGAAGAAGAGACCACCGGCGAGGTCCCTGGGTACGCCAACTCCTACTGCCGGAGTGGTTGGCGTAGGGGATTCGCCGATGAAACTGAAGAGGGGAGCTTCCAGCCGTCCGCTCCAATCGGAGGGAGAAGCTAGGAAGAAAAAGAAGGAGCAAGTAGCGCCCACCTTTACGAAAGTGGCTCAGAAGATCAAAAGAGCTGAGACTACCGGAAAGGAGGAGGAGAAAACCAAGGATGAGTGGAAGACCGTTACTAGAAAGAAGAAGCAAAAAAGGAAGAAGGGGAAACAGGCCACTGGGCCGGAGAAGGTGACAAAAGCTCCCGCTCCCGCTCCGGCCCCGACCCTCAGCCGACCAGCGGCTCCCAACCGGAAGGCCAAGCCGGAGGCCACCGTGCTTAAGCCTGTAGCGGGGAAGACCTTTGCGGATGTCCTTAGCACGGTCCGTAAGGCGGTTAACCCCGAGAGCTGCGGGGTCACCTGGAGATCAGGGAGCTTGACGGCTGCACGACCAAGGAGGAGGTCACGTCAGCTCTCAGGGCTGATCTGGGGGGGGGGGGGGGGTACAATGGCCACCTTCAGGTTGCTCTGACACGCCCAAATGACCGGGGACAATGCCTGGCCATTATTGAGATAGAGGAGACGGCCGCGGTGAGGCTGCTGAAGGCTGCCCGAGTCAAGATCGGGTGGGTAGAGAGGAAGGTACGCAGGCGGGTGCCTAGGGTACGGACACCAGAGCCAAGCCTGTAAGGGACCGGACCGGAGCAAGCTCTGCTTCCGATGCGGCAAGGAGGGACACAAAGCCAAGACCTGCTCCGCGGGCCCGGCGTGCTTCCTCTGCCCGGAAGTGACAGGGGAGCCTGGCTCGCGGCGACATGTGGCGGGGTCGGGGCAGTGTGCGGTCTTCCGCAAGGCCCTAGATGAGGCCAAAAAACGATAATGGTTGTGGTCCTGCAGGACAACCTACATAGGAGTAGGACGGCCCACGCCCTGTTGGCTCAGATCCGTCTCAAGAAAGACGCTGACATTGTGGTAGTCAGTGAGCAGTACCGGGACGGATGTGAGCCGGCATAGTACCGGGATGCCCTTGGTACTGCGGCAATCTGGGTACCGGATCTGCGACGCTTTAGCGATGCGGACCATGGCACGGGCGCTGGCTTCGTTTGGGAGAAGAGCAGGGACGTTACTTACGTCAGTTGCTATTTCACCCCAAACGAGCCAATAGCGGATTTCCAGGCCAAACTGGATGGGCTGGAGGATGCGGTCCGCGCCATGGATGGCGAGTTGGTGGTGGCTGGAGACTTCAACGCGAAGGCCTTGGAGTGGGGAGAGACAATGGCTGACTCTCGCGGAGAGCGAGTCCTGGACTTCGCGTCTAGGACGGGGCTGGTAGTTTTAAACACCGGCTCGACGTCCACCTTTCGGCGTCCTGGGTACAGGGAAACTATTATCGATGTCTCCCTGGCGACGGAACCCCTGGCTGCACGGGTGCAGGACTGGCAGGTGATCGAGGACTATACAGCCAGCGATCACCAATATATCACGTTCCGCGTGTGTGATATGATGCCAGCGCGGGCCCGACGCCTGCAGGGCCCGCCCAGATGGGATGTTGCCAGAATGGACGCCGAAAGGCAGTCTCAAGCCATCGTACGCGGCCGGCGAGCCATTGACGGGATCCCAGAAGGACGGCCATCTACCGAACAAGCTGCCCGGATGGGAGACTCCACAATGAGTCTGATCCACCGGGCCTGCCGGGAGGCCGTGCCAAGAAGAAGAGGGCACAGGGAGGGACGCCGCCCTGTGTACTGGTGGACGGACGAAATCGCGGAACGGAGGCGGGTATGCCTCCGTCTCAGACGGCTGGCTCAACGAGCTGACCGACGCGATCCCGACGCAGCCCGTAGAACTGCCGAATACAAGACGGCGAGAAACAGCCTCCGGAGGGCCATCCGGGAGAGTAAGCGCCGATGCTGGCAGCGGTTGGGAGAGGACCTTAACGAAAATCCCTGGGGACTGGGGTATAGGATCGTCCTCCGCAAATTAGGGGCGTTCTCATCAAGCGCTCCCCTTCAGGCGGGGACGGTCCGTTCCATTGTGGACGCCCTTTTCCCCACCCTTCCGCTGGAGCCTAATCACGTGGTCCGCGAGGAATTCGACGTTCCTCTTTTCACACTAGAGGAACTTACGAGGGCCTCGCAAAGCCTTCAGAATAAAAAGGCACCAGGACCCGACGGGCTACCGGCAGAGGTGTTGAAGGCATTGTCGGCGATCCATCCGGAGCTCTTGTTAAACATGTACAATGCCTGTTTAAAGGCGGGAGTTTTTCCCTCCCGTTGGAAAACTGCCAGGCTGGTGCTCGTCAGCAAGGGCAAGGGGCCAGTAGGGTTCCCCGGGTCGTACAGACCGCTGTGTATGCTCGATACAGCGGGCAAGCTCCTGTAGAAGCTCCTGTAGAAGCTCCTGAAGCTTCGCCTTCAAGCAGCCATTGAGGCTGTTGGAGACCTCTCCGAGAGGCAGTATGGCTTTCGGAAAAGGAGGTCGACGGTTCATGCCATCCAGGAGATAGTCGACGCGGCCCGGGCCACCGAGCGCGGAAGTTATAACTGTCGCCCGGTGTGCATGCTGGTCACCTTGGATGTATGCAATGCCTTCAACTCAGTAAGGTGGAGGGATGCGCTTGGGGCGCTAGAGCGCGACTTCAGGGTCTACAGATGATGAAGGACTACCTGAAGGATCGCACCCTCACCTTTGAAACTAAGGAGGGAATTGAAACGATCTTTCGGCAGGGGCGGCCCAGGGCTCCATACTGGGCCCCGACATATGGAATTAGACGTATGACGAGATCCTTCATATGGAGATGCCTGAAGGGTCTTTCCTGGTTGGGTAAGCTAACGACATCACGCCGGTTATTACCGCCAGAGATGTCGCGGCGGCACAAATGAGACTCAACCAGGTAATGCGTCGGGTAAGCTCCTAGCTGCGCGACAATGGGCTGGAGTTGGCGCTTGCCAAAACCGAGATCGTCCTTCTTACGAAGAAGCGCATCCTGCTGTTGATCGGAATGCGGGTAGGGGACATGTCGGCTCAGACCCGGCCCGCGATCAAATACCTGTGGTGAGCCTCGATTGTAGGCTCTCTTTCTGGGCTGAGATTAAGGGTCGGGCTGACAAGGCGGCTGCGGTGACGGCAGCGCTGAGCAGGGTCTTGGCCAACATTGGAGGTCCCAGACCCAGCAAGAGGCGCCTGTTGCTTCGCCTTGTCCATAATGCTCTACGGAGCAGAAGTCTGGGCCGACGCAATGCGGTGGGAAAGGTACCGCAAACGTATACTTGCGGTACAACGCCGTGCGGCGCTCCGCATTGTGAGCTCCTACCGTACGGTCTCGGAGCCGGCGGTGCTGGTGGTCGCGGGGGTCCTACCCATTGACCTTTTAGCCAGGGAGTGACAGTTCGTCCACCGGGAGAAACCCGTAATGGGAGGAGAGGCCGCGAAGGTAGCTCGAGCCAGGACCATGGCGTCCTGGCAAGAAAGATAGGATGGAGAGTGGCAGGGCCGGTGGACAGCCCGAGTGATTCCTCAGCTGGAGGCTTGGCTAAACCGTCGGCATGGTGAGGTGGACTACTACCTCACCCAAATGCTGACGGGGCACGGGCATTTCCGGGCCTTCCTTCACCGTATAGGGAAGGTGCCGAGCCCGTGCTGTCTATACTGCGGCTCCCCATCGGACTCCGCCCTTCACACATTCTTTGAATGTGCTCGCTGGAGGGCGGAGAGGGTTGAACTAGAGGCGGAGACGGGCAGCATAACCGCGGACACTATTGTCGGGGTCATGCTGCAGAGGGATGACCACTGGCGAAGGATTGCCTTTTTCGTGAAGGGGATCCTTCGCCAAAAGGAAGGAGACAACAATGGGGCTCCCTAACGGGAGCACCTGCTAACTTGTTGGGGTGGCGAGAAGGCGGGGGCTCTCAGGGGAGCACCTGTTGGCTTGGGTGCCTTGGTGGAGGCAATTTAATAGGACTCCACCACGAAGTAATGTCTTCTTGACGGTCCCGTGGTGGTCTTCCTGGAGGGGGAGGGGGTTTTAGCCGGTATTACTGGCCTTTGGCCAGGTGAGTCCGGCACACGGGGAACCCTAGTCCCCTAGGTGCGTAAATGCATTTCCCCGCTCCCATAACAAAAAAACAAAAAAAACAAAACAAAAACAAAAAGACACAGGTATATGTTTGATTTTATAAAAAAAATTTAGCAATTAAATCACATATCTACTTCAAATTTCCAGATATTAATTTTATTTTTTTTTTAATTTCGGTCATCCAGGCCGACGTCTTCTTGTAGCAAAATGTTTATGTAAAAATTTTAGTGGTAAAGATGAAGAAAATTAGCATCGGTCGTCCAGGCTGATGTCTTTTCGGGATACAACCGCTGCCACCATTGTTGTAACCCAATTCATCGCCATTCTTTCCGGTTAGGAGATGAGCGGTACAGGGGGAGGTTCGGGATATTAAATCGAAAACATAACTTTTTATACGACGGGATTAATTTACTTTTCACTTATTAAATGGTATAAAACTTACGTTACATTTCTTTTCACTAATAACATTTAAACATTGAAATTAGTTGACACGATTTATAATTTATCTTTACGGACAGAACTTTTCCGATGTGCACAGTACAAATGCTAATCCGACTTTTATGTGCTATGCATAATGATGCCCCAGCGTCAATATAAAGTAAGCGAGAACGTCAGTAGAAAATGAGAGCACTAGCAAATTATCATGCAAATTTTTTGGAGTAAGTAGTGTGAGTAATTGTGATTTTTAGGGTCACAACAGTAAACAGAACAAACAAATTACAAGGTTAACAAACAAATCACAAGGTCAAAATTGAGCGCGTGGATTCAGTCCAATGGATGTATTTTTTTATACGATGTGACAAAGCCTAGGGGACAACCCTTCGATGCGTTAGCATGGTTTTAGCCGGAAGGGAATTAGGGTAAGAGAAGCGAGGAAACTTGAGTCTTGTTTTTGCATTGCTGCGAGCTAGACAACAGCCCAGAGACGGAGTGGATTATTTACTATTCGTACACAAGGTTACTCTCGGTAAAAGCACCTGTACCTTTTTGTAATAAAATCAAATCAAAAAATGTGTGATATTAGGAAAAGAAGTGAATAGTTCCATCTCAATTAGGACCAATTTAATTTGTTCAATAATAAAGAAATTATATCCGAAAAACTAGCGTCGCATATAAAACTGAAATCGCAAAAGTATTCGTACATTCGTATTTCTTTGAAAAATAATTGCTTTCAAATGTACTAAATCATTGGGAAACATGTTAGTTCTTGAGTACGACGCTTTCTAAGAATTCCGTGATTATTATTATTACAGAGAGCTTGTTAGGCTATTATAATGTATGGTACACATTACTTAATTATTTAATAAATTACATAATTATTTAATTTACAATGAGTATCTATAAGATATGATATTAGGGAATACAGAGTCAAATCTATTTTTAAAAGCGTTAATGAAAGGAGCTAACACTACAACTTCTGGCAGGACGGTCCAAAAATTAATTACAGGAAGGCTGAAGAAATTAGTGCACATATTACGGTGGATTCTATTCAGTATTGCCATTTATAAAATAGTTTTGGTAACGGTAGGTCATTCAAAGAATTCTGAAAAAACCTTTGGTTGGAGAAAAATAATAATTGATCTGCGCGAAAGTTCAAGGTCTACCTTTCAATATATTATCCAAACAATAAAATTTTTTTATTTTTTATACTTGTCATTTTATTTTTTATACTTGTCATTGAAAAATGATAGTTTTATATTTATATTGAGAATTTTTTTCTTTTATTTGATTTATTCGGAATTCGTGGGTGATTTTATAGCAATTATTAATATTTATTTAAAGTCGTCGGTGGAGTAAGTGATAACATGTCGGCCTTCCAACACAGATCCCAGGTTCGAATCCAACCGGCGGCGATCCATTTTTTTTTTTGTTTTTTTTATACGATGTGGCCAAATCCTAGGGGTCAACCCTTTGATGCGTTAGCATGGTTTTGGCCGGGAGGGAATTAGGGTAAAGGAAGTGAAGAAACTTGAATGTCTTGTTTGCATTGCTGCAAGCTAGACAACAGCCCAGAGACGGAGTGGATTATTTTAATTTCTTAATAAAAGCTCATGGGGAGATCTGATCTCGAACCCAGGACCCATGGCATGGTGGTGGTTGATCCAATTCCGTCTCCATGGTTGTTTTCTACTGACAACAGATTTCGATGTAAAAAGGTCATTGGGGTTGCAGAGTAATGTTGGTGGTTCGGGATCCACTTTAAATTGTATGTCCACTTGCATCGAATTGCGTGACGTTCTTCTTCCGTCCCATGCCCCACAAGGGGTGTCGGGGCCTAGAGGAATAGTATTTACGAATACTTTTGCAACTCACTATATGTCACGTCACTCGGAAAATTGGCTGTTTTGAGCCCAACTTTAAACCGTCATAAAAAAAATTCCAACTAGTAGCCAAACTCCACGGGGGTTTTGTTAGCCTGTTGGCCCATTTTCATTCCGTATGGAGGGATGCGCTTGGGGCGCTAGAGCGCGACTTCAGGGTCTACAGATGATGAAGGACTACATGAAGGATCGCACCCTCTCCTTTGAAACTAAGGAGGGAATTGAAACGATCTTTCGGCAGGGGCGGCCCAGGGCTCCATACTGGGCCCCGACATATGGAATTAGACGTATGACGAGATCCTTCATATGGAGATGCCTGAAGGGTCTTTCCTGGTTGGGTAAGCTAACGACATCACGCCGGTTATTACCGCCAGAGATGTCGCGGCGGCACAAATGAGACTCAACCAGGTAATGCGTCGGGTAAGCTCCTAGCTGCGCGACCATGGGCTGGAGTTGGCGCTTGCCAAAACCGAGATCGTCCTTCTTACGAAGAAGCGCATCCTGCTGTTGATCGGAATGCGGGTAGGGGACATGTCGGCTCAGACCCGGCCCGCGATCAAATACCTGGGGTGAGCCTCGATTGTAGGCTCTCTTTCTGGGCTGAGATTAAGGGTCGGGCTGACAAGGCGGCTGCGGTGACGGCAGCGCTGAGCAGGGTCTTGGCCAACATTGGAGGTCCCAGACCCAGCAAGAGGCGCCTGTTGCTTCGCACCGCCGAGTCCATAATGCTCTACGGAGCAGAAGTCTGGGCCGAAGCAATGCGGTGGGAAAGGTACCGCAAACGTATACTTGCGGTACAACGCCGTGCGGCGCTCCGCATTGTGAGCTCCTACCGTACGGTCTCGGAGCCGGCGGTGCTGGTGGTCGCGGGGGTCCTACCCATTGACCTTTTAGCCAGGGAGTGACAGTTCGTCCACCGGGAGAAACCCGTAATGGGAGGAGAGGCCGCGAAGGTAGCTCGAGCCAGGACCATGGCGTCCTGGCAAGAAAGATAGGATGGAGAGTGGCAGGGCCGGTGGACAGCCCGAGTGATTCCTCAGCTGGAGGTTTGGCTAAACCGTCGGCATGGTGAGGTGGACTACTACCTCACCCAAATGCTGACGGGGCACGGGCATTTCCGGGCCTTCCTTCACCGTATAGGGAAGGTGCCGAGCCCGTGCTGTCTATACTGCGGCTCCCCATCGGATTCCGCCCTTCACACATTCTTTGAATGTGCTCGCTGGAGGGCGGAAAGGGTTGAACTAGAGGCGGAGACGGGCAGCATAACCGCGGACACTATTGTCGGGGTCATGCTGCAGAGGGATGACCACTGGCGAAGGATTGCCTTTTTCGTGAAGGGGATCCTTCGCCAAAAGGAAGGAGACAACAATGGGGCTCCCTAACGGGAGCACCTGCTAACTTGTTGGGGTGGCGAGAAGGCGGGGGCTCTCAGGGGAGCACCTGTTGGCTTGGGTGCCTTGGTGGAGGCAATTTAATAGGACTCCACCACGAAGTAATGTCTTCTTGACGGTCCCGTGGTGGTCTTCCTGGAGAGGGAGGGGGTTTTAGCCGGTATTACTGGCCTTTGGCCAGGTGAGTCCGGCACACGGGGAACCCTAGTCCCCTAGGTGCGTAAATGCATTTCCCCGCTCCCATAACAAAAAAACAAAAAAAACAAAACAAAAACAAAAAGACACAGGTATATGTTTGATTTTATAAAAAAAATTTAGCAATTAAATCACATATCTACTTCAAATTTCCAGATATTAATTTTATTTTTTTTTTAATTTCGGTCATCCAGGCCGACGTCTTCTTGTAGCAAAATGTTTATGTAAAAATTTTAGTGGTAAAGATGAAGAAAATTAGCATCGGTCGTCCAGGCTGATGTCTTTTCGGGATACAACCGCTGCCACCATTGTTGTAACCCAATTCATCGCCATGCTTTCCGGTTAGGAGATGAGCGGTACAGGGGGAGGTTCGGGATATTAAATCGAAAACATAACTTTTTATACGACGGGATTAATTTACTTTTCACTTATTAAATGGTATAAAACTTACGTTACATTTCTTTTCACTAATAACATTTAAACATTGAAATTAGTTGACACGATTTATCATTTA
This sequence comes from Leptarthrus brevirostris, assembly GCA_964036015.1. Classification (NCBI taxonomy): domain Eukaryota; kingdom Metazoa; phylum Arthropoda; class Insecta; order Diptera; family Asilidae; genus Leptarthrus; species Leptarthrus brevirostris. The sequence continues at coordinate 71,615,299 of OZ038374.1, forward strand.
TCTTTACGGACAGAACTTTTCCGATGTGCACAGTACAAATGCTAATCCGACTTTTATGTGCTATGCATAATAATGCCCCAGCGTCAATATAAAGTAAGCGAGAACGTCAGTAGAAAATGAGAGCACTAGCAAATTATCATGCAAATTTTTTGGAGTAAGTAGTGTGAGTAATTGTGATTTTTAGGGTCACAACAGTAAACAGAACAAACAAATTACAAGGTTAACAAACAAATCACAAGGTCAAAATTGAGCGCGTGGATTCAGTCCAATGGATGTATTTTTTTATACGATGTGACAAAGCCTAGGGGACAACCCTTCGATGCGTTAGCATGGTTTTAGCCGGAAGGGAATTAGGGTAAGAGAAGCGAGGAAACTTGAGTCTTGTTTTTGCATTGCTGCGAACTAGACAACAGCCCAGAGACGGAGTGGATTATTTGCTATTCGTACACAAGGTTACTCTCGGTAAAAGCACCTGTACCTTTTTGTAATAAAATCAAATCAAAAAATGTGTGATATTAGGAAAAGAAGTGAATAGTTCCATCTCAATTAGGACCAATTTAATTTGTTCAATAATAAAGAAATTATATCCGAAAAACTAGCGTCGCATATAAAACTGAAATCGCAAAAGTATTCGTACATTCGTATTTCTTTGAAAAATAATTGCTTTCAAATGTACTAAATCATTGGGAAACATGTTAGTTCTTGAGTACGACGCTTTCTAAGAATTCCGTGATTATTATTATTACAGAGAGCTTGTTAGGCTATTATAATGTATGGTACACATTACTTAATTATTTAATAAATTACATAATTATTTAATTTACAATGAGTATCTATAAGATATGATATTAGGGAATACAGAGTCAAATCTATTTTTAAAAGCGTTAATGAAAGGAGCTAACACTACAACTTCTGGCAGGACGGTCCAAAAATTAATTACAGGAAGGCTGAAGAAATTAGTGCACATATTACGGTGGATTCTATTCAGTATTGCCATTTATAAAATAGTTTTGGTAACGGTAGGTCATTCAAAGAATTCTGAAAAAACCTTTGGTTGGAGAAAAATAATAATTGATCTGCGCGAAAGTTCAAGGTCTACCTTTCAATATATTATCCAAACAATAAAATTTTTTTATTTTTTATACTTGTCATTTTATTTTTTATACTTGTCATTGAAAAATGATAGTTTTATATTTATATTGAGAATTTTTTTCTTTTATTTGATTTATTCGGAATTCGTGGGTGATTTTATAGCAATTATTAATATTTATTTAAAGTCGTCGGTGGAGTAAGTGATAACATGTCGGCCTTCCAACACAGATCCCAGGTTCGAATCCAACCGGCGGCGATCCATTTTTTTTTGTTTTTTTTATACGATGTGGCCAAATCCTAGGGGTCAACCCTTTGATGCGTTAGCATGGTTTTGGCCGGGAGGGAATTAGGGTAAAGGAAGTGAAGAAACTTGAATGTCTTGTTTGCATTGCTGCAAGCTAGACAACAGCCCAGAGACGGAGTGGATTATTTTAATTTCTTAATAAAAGCTCATGGGGAGATCTGATCTCGAACCCAGGACCCATGGCATGGTGGTGGTTGATCCAATTCCGTCTCCATGGTTGTTTTCTACTGACAACAGATTTCGATGTAAAAAGGTCATTGGGGTTGCAGAGTAATGTTGGTGGTTCGGGATCCACTTTAAATTGTATGTCCACTTGCATCGAATTGCGTGACGTTCTTCTTCCGTCCCATGCCCCACAAGGGGTGTCGGGGCCTAGAGGAATAGTATTTACGAATACTTTTGCAACTCACTATATGTCACGTCACTCGGAAAATTGGCTGTTTTGAGCCCAACTTTAAACCGTCATAAAAAAAATTCCAACTAGTAGCCAAACTCCACGGGGGTTTTGTTAGCCTGTTGGCCCATTTTCATTCCGTATGGGCTGGAATTTCTTTCTGCACAGATAATTTTCTCTTCAAAATTTATACAGCAATTAATCGTGCCTTATGAGACAGTCCAAATTTATCTGAAATTGCACACATGTTTAATGGACTTTCAAAGAAGTATTATTATCTTATTAATTGACGCACCTACTCGCCTATTCATTAAAAAATAAAAAATTTGGAAGTGAAAATTGAAAATAATTATGGAAAATTAATTTAGGTAAGAACGTATTTAATTTTATTCGGCATAGACCTACACGATAACATTGAAAACAACATAATAAAATTTATTATCAAAAATATTCTTGATACAATTTTCTCAGTATTAAAAATGATTATTTAATTTTGCTAATCACCCTATTTTCATCTATTTCATTTATATGGTCAACATTTTCATTAGGTCTCATAGCTTTGTATGAAGATAAAAAGATAAGTAAAAATAGCTTTGCCTCTCTGTGCGCATCGAATTTGGAAAATATTTTTCCGCCCTGATTTTGAATAAGCTTTAAGGACATACTGTGAAATTCTAGAACAAGTTTCTATTGGATCAAAATCAAGTATTTTATTTCAACACTCTAGATATTGTATAAAACTAAGCTCCACAACTTGGATAAATACCTATTAAAATTACAGTATCAAGCGCAAAATAAACAAAATGGTAAATTATCAAATCGAAAATAAAAATTGTTAATTTTTTTGATAATGACAATAAGATTTTTAATTTTTCGCTTTTATAAGTCTTATTAAATTACCTTGATGATTTACAGGCAAGGGCTGCCCCAGAGAAAAAACTATGGTTAACATTTTGCCTAATTCTTTGAACCTTTCTAGGTTTGTCGAGTTCCGTTTCATATCTTCCACCTAAAAAACAAAAATTTTAATTCTGCTCAAAGCAATGGAAACTTAAACGGACTATTTCTAATGGTAAAACAGATGTTAACAATATGTCGACGATAATATGATCTAGATGACATGCAGCAGTAAACGCCTTAAGTAAAAGCCTTTTGATTGCCCATCTAGTTTCCATTTGATAGTACTGAACTAAGTTAATTAAGCTTTGGTATTGATCACATGACATTTCGTGGCAAGAAATGCTCTCATCCGCATTTTTCTATCAATTAAATCGTACAAAATGATGAAAGAAGCACACAATAAACTTTTTACCAGTATATCAACCAACTCTTCAAGAAATTGAATTATATCTTCCTCATCCTCATACAACATCCACGTCCTTTGCTCCGAGTCATTTTTGCAATCGGCCAATTGTGAAAATATATATTGCAATCTCTTCGCATCATGAGTACTTCCTAACAATTCTCGTGGTATTTCGAGTTTATCTGTAAGATGAACAGCTACTGCTTCTAGATATGGGTTAATAGCTCCAGGAAAAAGTTGTTCCATACTTGATAATACTACTCTAAGTGCTTCACAGGACAACTCAAAACTTAAATTAGTATTCCTTCGTATAACATCAACAATTTCATAAACGTCATTAGATTCCACACGTATATCACCTTTGTGTTCATCGTGTTTTTTAAATACCTGTTCCTCTTCTTCCTCTTCCTCCTCTTCTTCTTCTTCTTCTTCATTTTTTTCACTTTGCAGATCACTTTTTTCCTCTTCGATTCTTGTGTGAAATTCAACTTCATTGCGCTCCATATTGTCCTTGCAAACTGTAACTACTTCTTCACTTGTTGTCGTAGTTGTTGTCGTCGTTTCTGAAGGTTCTGAGGTTATGCTGTTATCCTGAGCTAGATCATTTAGTTTTGTGCTTAAAACACCCATGCTAGGGCTCTCTTGGATAAGTTGAGGTAAAGTAGTCCCAACTGCTGGACTGGACAACGATTTTTTCGTTGATTCTAAACGTTTTGGGGGAAAGTTTTGTGCAGAACAGTTATTGTTGTAAGGCTTTTCTAGAGATTTCACTGTTTCAACGTCTTTGCGCTGAAATATAGATCTTAATTAAAACAGTTTTTACTCTTGCAACGTCTTCAATACCTTTAATATATTTTCAACAGTACGCTTTCTTTCCTTTAGTCGTTGAAGAAGATCATCTTTTGTTATAATACCATTTATCTCTACTTCTTTAGATTGTTTTAAAGATTCAATACTTGATTCCAAGAAGCTGATCAAGAAACTTGGCTCCACCTATAATTAGTTGATAATTTTATTACAATAAAGTAACATCAAGAAAACAGCATTGAAAGCCATACATATACAGGGTGTTCCAGATGTTGTGTGCCAAAATGAAATAGGCAATAGATCTCACCTAGACAAATTGACAAAATGATCTTTCAATTATCAGAGAAGTTGATCTAACTTCAATCATTGCAGGTGCAGACACTTCCAAAAGTCAAAAAATGTTTTGCGATTACCTAAAATTCAGCACTTTTCCCAATTTTCTCTGAAATTCATGTAATTAATACACCCCTTTTTTTATTAAATTGCCCATCTTATTACTTTTCCCCAAAGCTACAATATGGCAAGGTTGAGAAAGGATTAAAAAAATCATGAAATCCTTAGAAATCCCTGACTTCCTAATTATTTTACTGCACTTTAGGTAGGAAATTCTTTCAATAAACAAAAAATTTAAGACAAAGGGTCGAAAATGATTGTTTATGGTACACATTATTGCTAGAAAAAAGTTATAAAAATGTTAGTGTCAGTTTGTTTTATTGCAGATATTAACTTGTGTTAGGCAGAGTTCACACCACAGTATCCTGTCGTTTTGTTAGTAATACCTGATGAAAGCATAATTGAAAAAACAAATTGATAACTACGGGTGTTCTTAAGATGGAATTCTTAAAAATTGACTTACTTCTGAGGAATACGAAGATATGATTTACGTTTATTGTCTAGTAGAAGGGAACGACAAAACGGCTGACTCCATACCTGGTCGGATACTAAAAGCCAAATTTATGCGGACTGTTTGGGAAATACACTACTACATCTACTAGAGGATATCCCTCTTGGGGCAATGTTTTATCAACACGATGGAGCCACAGTGTATACTGCTGACATTATGAGGCGCTGGCATTGTGAGGTGCACCGATTCCTTGGCCTGTTAGTGCTCCAGATCTAACTTTATTGATTTTTTTTTTATGGAAAAGGATGATAATGATGAAGTTTATTATTAATTAATTAAAAACTGACTTTTACTTGTTTCATAATATAATAAGTTTGAAACAAGAAATTCAGTTTTTAATTAATTAATAATATACGTAGCGATGTTTCATAAAAACACCACGGTACAGTCAGTTGGCATAATGATGAAGTTTATTGAAGGTAACGATAGAGACGAATTTGTTAGCAGTATTAGGACTACAGTGGCGAAAATACGGGAGCGGTTGACTACAATTCACCTTAAACAGGTAAGTATAAGCAGGTTATTAGCACAAATCGAAAGTGATAGAGGACATTTCGAACAGCATTTGTAACATAACATTAATTGTAATACGTTTTGAAGTCAATAAAAAGTATTTTAGGGTTAGTAGGAGTGTAGTTTCTTTAAATTGCAAATTTTTATAATATACCTTTTTGGAAAGGTAATGAAATGGACAATTTTATAAAAATGAAAAACGGATGTATTAATTACATGAATTTCGGAGAAAATTTGGAAAAATGCTGAATTTTTTCTAATTTAAAAACGTTTTTTAAATTTTCGAATTGACTGTACATACCTGCAATGATAGGAGTTAGAACATTGTAAAGAATTTTGAAAAGATCAGTGGGATATCAGTTTTTAGTGTTGTTTTGATGTCGCTGCGTTGAGAAGATCAAAAAAAAGATAAAAATGAAAGAGTGATGTACATTCCATGAAAATTGCAAATTTATGAATCACTCTGTAACTCCCAAACAGTTGAGATTGCCCCCTCCGCTACCAGTCAATATTTTGTTTGGCCAGGTGAGATCTCTCACCCCTTGTATGTTGGCACACCAGATCTGAAACACCCTGTATATCTCTCATTCCTTTAGTCTTTTGGTGTAAATTTGTAAATTAACAACAATTTACTTATACCTTGTTGAAGGTGTCTCGTGTAGGTAGGTATGGGAAGACCTTAGGCGGCACCGCCTTGACAGTAGATGTCTGGCCTTGATAAGAAATATTACGGCAAAACTCAGTTCTGGCATTAGAGCCGCTAATCGGTAGGGCGACTAGCAGTCAAATTAAATAATAAGAGCAGATGACAGTAGAGAGGGAAATGAGCCCGTACCGAAGGAGGTTAGTGAGATCATCCTAAAAGTTTAGCAACTCAATTTGCAACGGAGATATGAGTGCTGCATCAGTTATGATATACCGCTATTTTGCGGAGGAGAACCTTGATATAGCACTGTTACAGGAACCCTAGATATTCAAGAGGATATGAGGGCTCCCGGAGCGTATTGCTAATCTGTTCTGCGTAAACAAAGAACGAGATAGCATAATTAAAACCTGTATTCTAGTCTCTCAGATGAAACAAATGAGATTCTACTGGAAACTCATATTCGTGGAAACTGCAGATCGGACATGCTGTATGTTCTTAGACAGCAGAGTGCAATTGCAGTGAGTCGGAATAGATTGTATCTCTGGAGGGGGTCAGACGATCTATAGAGTCGTTTTAACTATTCAAGGGTTTGAATTGAGCATAAATCGGTCATGTTTACATTTCTTTACCTTTAAGAATTAATGGGAGAGTTTAGACACATCATTGGACGGACCGACGGACTTGTAAACTTAGATAAGTATTTTATTTTTATATATCTGGTTCTATGTTAAATTTTTCATAAGTTTTAGGTCGCCATCTCGTCGATGGACAGATGGTGTATTTTCAGCCCTACTCGAGTGAGGCAGTGAGACAGTAACACCAATACTTAGGGAAATATATATTGCATGCATATTCATAGAGACTAAGAGTTATATCCAACGCTAACATAATTTAAGTATACATATAAAAGTTATATCCAACGCTAACATAATCATTAGAATCCCACGTTTCTTTAAAACTAATTACTAAATAGCTGATCAGACATTTTAATTACCGAAATGAGATACTCTATTTTTCAACATCCTATTTCCCAAGCATTAATATTTCAAGTCACAAATAAAAATTCCAGTAATCTAAAGTATCACTAAAACGCAGACTGTGCATCAGCACCTTTCTTGTAATTAGATCACATGTCACGTTTCTATGCAGAAAGCTTAAGGAGTTATTATGCTAGCGTTGGATGAGTTAGTTTTTAATCGTCGGATAGTTAAGTTCGTTCGTAAGTTTTTGGTCGCGAAAATATTCATATGTGTCAATAAAGTTAATTAACAAATAAATCGAAAGTGAGCGTTTTAATCGATTTTATTTTTATTTTTATATTATTATCGACACGACAAAAGAACAATCATAAATGGCGCAGTCGGTAGGATGCGCTACGGAAAGTTAAAACAAACAAAAAATAAGTGTTTTCTCCGGGTTATTAAACCGAAAAGCGCATCAATCGTGTCTCGATAAAACGATATAAAAAACTTTAAACAGCCGAAAGTTTAATTATAGTTGTGTTTAGTGAAAATAAACCAATTTTCAATTTACTCTGTTCAAAGCAAATGAACAGAAACAACTCGGTTGTGTGACATAAAATGTATAAAGCAATAATTGCATGAAGGCGTTTAGCGTATATAAATTCACCAACAAGTAATTATTGTGTTTCCCGACCATTACCACCTGTTTGGAGCGTTTAGTGGAAATAAACGAAATCGCAACTTGTGGAGCAGCAATATCGAAGGACGAACTAATTGATCCGGCATAGCAATCTGACGACAACAAACTACACTGACATCGTTGGATACAAACACGTGTAACACTAAGAGAAAACAGAGTAACGTAAATATTATTTACTTCCTTTCAATCTTTTATCATTTAAAATAACAGTAGAAGAAGATCATACTAACTCCATTTAAAGCTAAATTACATTCATATATAGAAATTTACGTGTGAATTAGATTAATAAAAAGTGATCAATTTGTGTGAAATTATAAATAGATAATCTATAAGTGAAATTTTTTTTATACAAAAGTTATCTCTGAATGCAATAAAAGGTGCAAGTGAAATTTTTTTTGTGAGCTATAAAAAGTCAAATTTTTTCTTAATGCAAAGCTCCCAAAACGACGAGGAGAATTTAAATAAGATTATAGAACAAATAAGTGATTTAAAACTAAATAAAGAAACTATCGAAGTACCGAACGAAACCATAACGTTAAATACCAAACCAGACATGACTCAACCAATTTCACTTACGATTGACCCCCTTCGTTACCTTGAAAAATTACCCGAATTTAATGGAGATCAGCGAGAACTCCAAACATTTATCGATCTCATTGATAGAATCCACCCCATACTTCAAAGGTACGACATTCCTTCTCAAGAAATATTTTCTGATTTAATTAGATCAAAATTAAAAGGTCGAGCCAAAGAAGTAATTGAAATAAATTATCATGTAACCACATGGACTGATGTCAAGAAAATTCTTAATAATAATTTTGGAGATAGGTTGAGTGTTAGTCAGCTTTACGAGGAACTAAGAGGAGTTAATTTTAAAACAACTGCAGTGGATTTTTATAATAATATAAAAACCACTCTTCGTAGATTAAATGTAAAAACTAAACTAGAAGAGCAAAATAGTAGCACAGACGTAGAAAGAAATCTAAAATCGAATATCGCGAGTGCACTTAATACTTTCAAAACAAAAATCCCCGAGCCGATGAAATCGATTCTGTTTTGCCGAAACCCTGAAAGCCTGGAAGATGCTATGAATATTCTGTATGAAGCAGGATATGCATACACAGGTAGTGATATTAATGAAAATAAAATCAGTAACCCCATTAGAAGAGACAGAAATATTCGAAATAGATACAATCAAGAAAGACGGTAAAATAACTTTCAACCTCATTTTCACAACTCACGTAGGGAATTTATTCCACAAGCCGCGTCAAATTCGCGAAATGGCTTCTCTGCATTTATTCAAAATACAAATGTTCCCAATCGTAACCCAAATTATTCACCAAATAAACCAAATTTTGGTAATCACAATTCTTTTTTTAAGAATACTCAAAATAGGAACTTCGACAGAACCCAGAGTAATTATAATAATTATCACAACAATGACTACAATAACGGGTTCCCACGAATACTTAATAGTTACAATGAACATAATCGAGGAAACTACAGTAACAATACTAATAACCTGCCTCAACAAACATCTACCGCATTTAGAACGCGTAATCAATCCAACAACGATGTTGAACCTATGGACGTTAATTGCCAAAATGTCGTAGAAATTGGAAATTTTCGGGAAACGTCCGCAACTGATTATCCTACGTGAAACTCCAGAACTACAAATTCTTAATCGATACTGGTGCCTCAAATTCATTGGTCAGACCAGGAATTTTCAAAAACACAAATCCAATTAAACTAAATAAACCCATAATTCTCAGATCTTTAAAACAAATCACAAATATCACCGAAAAAATATCTGTAGATTGTTTCGAGGAGTTTTGCAGTAACCAAAATAACGACAAATTAAAATTTCTAGTATACCATTTTCATGACGTTTACGACGGCCTTATAGGTAATGACATCTTAATGAGATATCAAGCTAATATTAATTACAAAGACAAAGTAATAAAAATAAATGATAAAGAAATTAAATTATACTTCTCCCACGAATCCGAAAACACTATTTATCAAATAGATCCCGGCGAATTCTTCTATAGAATCCCAGTGATAGAAAGAGAAGGATGCACTCTATTAGAGGAAAGGAAAATCAACGACCATGTCATTATCCTAGGAGGAGCTTATAAAGTTGAAAACTTTAAAGCATTGGCTAAAATCATCAATACCGATAACAAACCCCACATCCTTAACTTCGATAATCCATTTCCTTCCATTCAAATCCAGGAAATACTAGAATTTAACAATTTGGAAGAATATGATAGGGAAATTAACAATAACTTGACCAAAGAAAAAGCTTTGGAGAAAATAAGGGTAGACCACCTAAACATAGAAGAAAAATCTAAGTTGATTGACATTATTATACAGAACCAAGATGTTTTCCGCGATAATGAACCTTTAACATTTACTAACGAAATAAAGCATAAAATCAATACTACCGATAGCATCCCCATTAAAAGCAAAAATTATAGATACCCCTACATTCATAAACAGGAAATTCAAAAACAAATACAAGAAGTGTTAAACGATGGAATAATTAGACCCAGTTCTAGTCCATACAATAGCCCTGTCTGGATCGTTCCGAAAAAATTAGATTCTTCGGGTCAACCGAAATGGCGCTTGGTCATTGATTATCGAAGACTCAATGAGAAAACCATAGCCGATTCTTACCCTATACCAAATATTGACGAACTATTGGATAAATTAGGGAAAAGTAATTACTTCTCAACTATCGACCTAAAGAGTGGATTTCACCAGATAGAAATGTGCGCAGAAGATATTGAGAAAACCGCATTCTCAGTAGACAATGGTCATTATGAATTTTGTCGAATGCCCTTTGGTCTGAGAAACGCACCTAGTACATTTCAAAGGCTCATGGACAACATATTTCGAGAAAATATAGGAAAAGAATGCCTACCCTACATGGACGACATTGTAGTATTTTCAAATGGATTAGAGGAACATATAAAAAATCTTAAAATTGTATTTAGGAAACTCAAACAAGCCAGGCTCAGAATCCAGTTAGACAAATGTGAATTTCTGAGAAAGGAAGTAGAATTCTTAGGGCATGTTGTTAACAAAGATGGAATACATCCAAATCCCAAAAAGATACAAGCTATTAAAAATTATCATATACCCAGGACCCCAAAAGAAATTAAGAGGTTCCTTGGTATAGCGGGATATTATAGAAAATTTATAAAAAACTTCGCCGACATAGCCAAGCCGATGACCGTGTTTTTTAAGAAAAACGCAAAAATAGACGTGCGTGATAAAAATTACATAAACAGTTTTGAAACACTTAAACATAAATTGATTTCCGATCCAATACTAACGTACCCCGACTTCAATAAAACGTTCGAAGTCACAACGGACGCAAGCAAATATGCGATAGGAGGAGTACTGGAGCAAGGAAATAAACCAATTTCTTATGTTTCAAGGACCCTTAACGAGCACGAAATTCATTACTCAACTATAGAGAAGGAACTGCTCAGCATAGTTTGGTGTCTTAAACAGTTCAGACCATACATATATGGGAGGAAAATAAAACTGTACACCGACCATCAACCATTAGTTTGGCTCAGTAAGCTAAAAGAACCGAACAGCAAACTAATTCGTTGGAAACTACAACTCGAAGAATACGAGTATGAAACAATATTTAAAAAGGGACAAGAAAACAAAGTAGCCGACTTCCTAAGTCGAATAGAAATAAATCATAACGAAGTTACTACAAATATGTGTATGATAGTGGAAACAGTAACTCCAATCAACTTGTATAAAAATCAAGTAATATTCAAGAAACAAATGTCAGGAGCATTACAAATGAAAACCGAAATTATATTTGATAAAAACCGCAAAACGATCGCCCTAAAAACAGCGGACGACCAAACCCTATCACAAATAATTAAAAATCATCTCAGTCCTAAATGTACAAATGCGATACTATTGGATGATGAGTTATTCGAAAAATTCCGCACCGTATATGAGAAAAACTTTTCAGGATATAAAATAATCAGATGTAAAATATTGCTAAAAGACGTAACCGATGAAAATGAGTTAGAAAAGCTTATCGAAAACGAGCATCTGAGAAATAATCATAGAGGAATAAGTGAAGTGTATGAAGAACTAAAAAAGGTATACTATTTCCCAGATATGAGAACTAAAATTACTAAACTTATAAATAATTGTGAAATATGTATTTTAGAGAAATATGAAAGGAAACCTACGAAAATTCCTTTTAAAATATCGGATACCCCGGATAAACCAAATGAAATCATACATTTGGACGTTTTCTATTCGATTAATAAAACCCTGTTTGTTACCATGGTAGATAAATTTAGTAAAATAGCAATGTTTGTAAAAGTTGATAATAGGAGCGAAAAAGAATTTAGGAAAGCTCTTTAGAAATATATTAGTATGTATGGTAAAATAAAAAAGGTGGTAACAGATAATGAATTAGGCATGAAGTCCAAACTATTGAGGAAATTTCTTAAAGACCATGGAATTGAAATTCATTACACATCAAATTCTAACCATAATAGTAATGCAGATATCGAAAGGCTGCACAATACTATAAACGAACATTTGAGAATTTTTAAACATCGAAGAGGTAACCTTTCAATAGAAGAACAAATGATCCTAATTAACGGGTACTACAACAACACTATACATTCCACGACGAAAAGAAAACCAATAGATTTCGTTCAAGGAAAAATTAATCAGGATGAATGCAAAGAAATTTACGAAAGAATTCTGGAAAAAAAGAGTAAAGTTATTAATAAATTAAATGAAAGTAGGGATAATGTCAATCTGGAACCGGGAGTTAACTACATTAAGGAAATAAGAGGAGGTAAAAACCATTCTAAATTTAGAAAAATAAATACTAACTTATTTGACGACGAACACGTAGTAGATAGGGACACAGGGCACAAATATTATAAAACTCATGTAAGAAAAAAAAGAAAATTTCAAGATAGCAATAATATTAGGTTCCCAATAAAAGAAGACGAAAACCGTAATAGACATAAATCTAAAATGCGAAATATAATTTCAGATAATGGCCAAAATCAGTCTGTTGATCCTGACCTACCTTCTACTAGCAGTGGCACAAAAAATTTAAGTACAAGACCTGAGCAACAACAACGGTTACGTAACAATAAAATTAGGAGAAATAAAACTAATTAGGAATTATAAGAAGATAATACACATAATTAATATCACCGAATACGAAACAACAACAAATTGCATTAGGAACAATATAGAAACATTAAGACCAAATTCAGAAGAAATTGGCCCAATATTTAATACAATGGAACATAGCCTTCAACTATTAGAAACCAAAATTCTTAATATCAAACCACATACTAAAACTAAAAGAGGTCTAATAAATATCTTAGGCAAGGGACTGAAGTTATTAGCAGGTACTATGGATAGCGAAGATGAAATAGAAATAAGAGGAAAATTAGAAGCCATTACGAAAAATAATGGAAAATTGATCTATGAAAATAATAAACAAGTTCAAATTAATAAAGATCTTTCAGAGTCAATTCAGAACATTACACTGCACATCAGAACACAACAAAATCTTATAGAAAAATTCATAAACGACTTCAGCAGGAATATGACAAACAAAATAATGAACCTGGAACATAAAATAACTTACATGCAAGAAATATTCCGAATGAATTACGACATAAACCTACTATTAACTCATTTAGACGAGATAGAGCAAATTATTTTCACAAGTAAGCTAGGAATACTGACCAAAAATATACTACTAACAAAGAACTCAAATTTGTAAAAGATTTAGAAACTTTGCAAAATATTAAAATAGCACTAGCTCTTTGGCAAGACCAAATTATAATCATCGTATTTATTCCGACCTTTTCTGAAACCATTTATAACCGAATACTAGTTGAACCTATTCCAAATAAAGAATACAAATCCTTGCACCTATTGCAAAATGAGATACTGACAGATCAAAAAAATGAAGCCTTTAAGTTTCCTGTAAAAGATAATATGAAGAAAAATTTACTTGAGATCAAAGACAAATGTATTGAAAATATAGCAAATTTTAAAATAGGTTATTGCAACATGGAAATTAATAAAGAAGAAACAATAAAAGGAATAAGCGAGGGAATTATTTTAACAAAAAATTTGGAAAACACCCAAATTTTACAAAATTGCAATGCGTTAAAAATAAATATAAAAGGCAACAATCTTATAAGATTCCAAAATTGTACAATTAAGATAAAAGAAAATGTATACAAAAATATTGAAATTAATGTTTACGATACGCCTATTATTCCAAATTTTATAACCGAAATTAAAGAAAACTCCACAATACCGAAAATTAAACTGGAAGAATTACATGTAAAAAATATTGAAAACAGAAAACAAATAGAAGAAATATATTACCATAATGTAAATCAAAATCATATGAACCTAGGTCTTAATATAACAACAATTATTTGCATCGTTGCAATTGTTATTGTGTTAATAATATATTATTGTAAACAAAAAAAGGACAAAACTAATGATATAAATATTGAAATAACTTCGTCGGAGCCTCAGGAAAAGGCGGGGGGAGTTATATCCAACGCTAACATAATTTAAGTATACATATAAAAGTTATATCCAACGCTAACATAATCATTAGAATCCCACGTTTCTTTAAAACTAATTACTAAATAGCTGATCAGACATTTTAATTACCGAAATGAGATACTCTATTTTTCAACATCCTATTTCCCAAGCATTAATATTTCAAGTCACAAATAAAAATTCCAGTAATCTAAAGTATCACTAAAACGCAGACTGTGCATCAGCACCTTTCTTGTAATTAGATCACATGTCACGTTTCTATGCAGAAAGCTTAAGGAGTTATTATGCTAGCGTTGGATGAGTTAGTTTTTAATCGTCGGATAGTTAAGTTCGTTCGTAAGTTTTTGGTCGCGAAAATATTCATATGTGTCAATAAAGTTAATTAATAAATAAATCGAAAGTGAGCGTTTTAATCGATTTTATTTTTATTTTTATATTATTATCGACACGACAAAAGAACAATCATAAATACTAAGGTCATACTTCTACCAAAACTGGGAAGAAAAGACTATATGGAGTCCGTCAGACCCAAAAGCCTAACGACCTTTCTGTTAAAAGCTGTGGGGAGGATTATGGTCACATCAAAGGGACGACGCTCGAGAGATACCAACCTTAAGACTGACCCAAAGAATCAAATTCTCGAAGACATGTTTATGGAGAAAGACATAAGCCCTGCCGAGCTGCCTAACGTAACACTTATGTCCGAAGAGGACATTATGGAATCGGTATGTAAACCCAATGAGGCCGCTAAGGAAAAATACCAAAGAAGTAATCAACAGCTCAAAGATCGCACTGGGTCTGGTATAAAACTACTTAAATGAATTCTGGCACAGAGACATGAACCAAAAGCAGCTAGAGAATTAGCACTTCCCTAGGTGTGCAAGTATCTACCAGTTTCAAGACGAATCGGTCCGAGGACTCCACCCCTAGGCCTATTTAAGCCAAAAAAGTAGAATTTCAACAGCCACCAGCGGAAGGAAGTAATGTTGCCACGACATCTTCTACAAGGAGTTTGTGGCAGGAGAGAGAGAATGGTCATCGTTCTTGAAAAATTTTCTGCGATTCAGTTTTGTTGGTGTCTTACTCTGAAAATGGTACAAAGCCACGCTGATGAAGCGGGACGATCTGATCGGCTCCCTCTACCTCGAGGCCCACCCCAGAAAAAAACTACGAGTCTTTCAAGTCAGATACCGGTCAGGTTAGTCAGATTCCCAAAACTGTGGGAGGAACCCGTTAAGCATGTAGCTCCTCCATAGCCGGCAAGGAGCCGGACAAGGGAGTGGCATCAGTGGCCAGAAAAAGCCTTCCATTCACAAACAGACCGGGAGGCCTTACAAAGGACAGCAAGAAAGGCCATCCTAAGATCAAAAAAGCGCTTTTACTTTTTCATTTAAAAAAAAAGTTTCTCCAGATTAATTTCTATCACGCAAAAGCTGCATCTGACATGCTTAGCAGGAGGGGTTAGAATACATACTTTTTCTCAATTAAACTTTGAAATAAATTCCTTGTATTTTTTTATTTCAACATAATTATTAAGTAAATTGAAAAATACTCTTAAGATCATTGTATGTATTAGAATGAATTTAGGTTTAAATTATTAGACAAATTGTTTAATTAAAAAGAAATAAAGTTTTCTTAAAAATGAAGAAAAGTTTAATTTATTTGAGACAAATATCAATTTCATTGGGATAAGTTAAATTCCATTGGAAAAAGTATCTATTCAATTGGGTTTTAGTTCTGCTTAGTTGGGAAATAGTTGTACTTAAATGGGAAATGGTATACATATAATACAATAAGAAATATTCAATCTATATAAACATATATTAATCCTTTATCGAATGCTGAAATGTTTTGGCATTTGTATGCGGTATCTTTGATTGTGGATAGGTAGTTGTTTTGTTTGTTTCAGGGCCTACATCCACCTAGAGACATGAAAAAATAGTCGATTGTCGGGATGAATGTTTTTGGGAACTACTAGTGATACATAAACATTTTTTTTAAATTGACTATGTAACACAGATTAAAGATAAAATTCTGTCAAAAACTCAGTTATTATCGTAATTTGTTTAAACAATTTTGGTAATTTTTGAAAATTGGAATCGTCTTACCCTTTTGGATTTTATGGGGCAATCTTGCCAAAACAAATAACTTTTGCCCAAACATTTTTCGATTTCACCCTTAGTTTTTTAACAAATCAATGTTTATAAAAATTTCAATTTCCGATTTGTTAAAAAACTGACGGTTCAATTGAAAAATGTTTGGGACAAAAGTTGATTTATTTATTCGAAGGAATAAGTTTCGAGCATAAAAAACGGGGTTAGCGTGACCTCTACATTGCCCTTGAACGCCTCCACTTTTCGGAAAAATTGCAAGTGCATCTTGCTTCCCGCTTGTAACCATACAAATTTTGTTCGATACATTTTAGGTCGTACACTCGGTACATTGGTTTCTTGTGTGATGGAATACGAATGCTAAATAAACAACGATTAAGTTTATGTGGGCTGCAAAAAACAAAAACTTAAATTTTCACAGAAACGAAGGTTTATTTCGAAAGATTATACTGTTTTTTCCGAAATAAGTTATGAAATTCTGTGAAAATTGAAGTTTTTGTTCTTTTTTTTCAATCCACATAAACTTTATCGTAGTTGATCAAGAAAAATGATAAAATTAATGTTTTCTTCCATTCACTTGACATCTCTTCTCTGCTTCTATCCTTCTAACCGAAGATAAATTAAAATGTTTTTATTAGGTTTAGAATGACGTCATGTAATTCATCGTATTCTACTCATCTAAACCTTTTATTTTCATGAGAAGAGGATTGTGAAGAAAAGGGTATTCCGCAATCTTGCGGCAGCCTACATATTGGGTTTAGAATGACGTCACGTAGCTCATTGCATTTTCCTTACAAACCCTTTCATTTATACCCATGTAACGGGGGTTGTCAAGAAAAAAGTATTGGGTTAAAAATGATGTCACGCAGCTCATCGTATTCTGCTCATCTAACCCCTTTATTTGATACTCATATCAGAGGTTGTAAAGAAAAAGGTAATCCGCCACCTTGGAGTGTACGCCATATTGAATTTCGAACAATATTAGATATAACACGGTTTGCACGATTTCACGCTCGACAAACGGACATGGGAAGCTAAATAAATGCATGTGATAAAATAGTTTTTGAAAGAAAAGTTGAACCAACTTCACAAAAAGCACTAAAAAGCATAAAATAATTTTTCATTTTATATCTATTACACCATTTTGAAGTCAGTGCAAATTAAAGAAACCAAACAACTACAACAAAAGTATTTAACCATCCTTCCTTATGATCCCGTGAGCTGAAATGTGCAGGTAGTTTTATATAGTATCTTCAATTGTGATTAGGTAGTTGTTTTACTTGTTTAATTTGCACCGACTTCAAAATGCCTTAATAGTTATAAAATTAAAAATCATTTTATTCTTTTTAGCGCTTTTTGTGAAGTCAGTTCAACTTTTTTTTTAAAACCTATTTTATTTTTCACTTTTTAGTGTCTTCATATATACGACTCAAAGAATTCTGGTCGTACGAACAAAACAATTTCAAAATTCGCAATTCTTTGTGTTCGGAATCAAAGCAGTCCACGCGTTACAAAGTTAACGTAGCCTACCCCTCCCCTCACCCCAACCCTAGATCAACATTTTTCCATATAGTTGAAATGGGGGTTATACCATGTAAAACAAAAAAAATCATCCAAATAGGTGTGTGCTTTAAGAAATTGAATAACGCTCCCTCTGCAAACCACCCTACCGCATACATCTTTGTCTTGGTACAAGTGGGGCAACATGTTCTAAACATCAAAAGAAGAATCATCCAAATCGGTCCACACGTTACGAAGTTAGCCTACCCTATAAAACAAAAAAAGAATTATCTAAATCGGTCCACACAGTACGAAATTATGGTTCACCCCCAACCCCACCCCACCAAACAATTCTTTGACATGGTACCAATCGGGGAAAATACTCTACCCAACAAAAAAGAGTCATTCAAATCGGTCCACGCGTTACGAAGTAAGACTACCCCTCCCCTCTCCACCCCACCCTAGGATTAATTTTTGTTCATTATTAGCAATGAGGGATCATACTCTATACAACCCGAAAAGAGTTATCCAAATTGGTCAGATGAGAAATATTCTTAAATGATAAAAAACATTTGAAATTTAGATTTACTTCTCGCTCATTTTATAAGATAAAAATTCGCAACGATCAAATCATATTTTGTTTGAAGAATCGAGAGTGCGGGGGATAGTCGGCAGAAGATGCCCACAAGGAGAGGAGTATTCTCTCTTGTTCTGTCAACTTCTTACAAGCTTAATAAAGTAGGCATTTGCAATATGGGTTATACTGATGACATAGCAATTATGGCAAGAGGCAAGTTCAAACGCACCGTAGCCGACGTAGTACTCGCCTTACTTCGTAATGTGTGGCCCGATTCGGATGAGTCTTTCTTGCTGTATGGAGTACGTTGCCGGACAAGATCAAGGTAAAATTTTTGCTACTAGGTTGAGGGTATGGAAAAAGGGCGACGACATTTTGAAGCCGATGCAAATTAAGGGGCTACATCCATCTAGATCAAACACGTCAAACTCGTGCAGCCCACAACGAATATCTATGCTCGCCGCGGTATAAAATAAGAGTTTTAATAAAAATTGCATAGCTTCATTTTTAGACTTTGAACTATGTATTATAATTAATAACAAACCACAACGTTCGCATATGGCCATACCCTCCGGTACTTCCCCAGTCATGAAATAGAAGTTTTCGAGGTGGAATTGCAGCCCAACGCCATCTTGGTAACTACTTTTGCTTCGCCTTTCGCATTTCTACAACTTATAATACTTACGGAACGGAATTTGAAATAAGTTTTGCAGATTTTAAATCTTTGGAAAACAAGATTGCATTCTTTTCACGGATTTGCTTAATAAATATCGAATCAGTACCTAATCATATGCAAATGGTCGTTATTGAAATCCTCTGCGATTCACATTTAAAGAAAAACTCAGTGAAGTTGGTGGGTCTGAATTTCACAAATATTTTTCAGCCAGGTTTGAAAATACTTGAAAATTAACATGTTATTATGTCCATGTTTAGAAGTACTTATCGGTGTAACCAGTTATTTACACTTACGAAAGGAAATAAGAACTTCTGACATTTGATTAGTTTGTAATAAATATCACATATCACATAAACAAGAATTTAAGAATTAGAGTTAACCAACTTCAGCAGACGACCTTAAGTCATTGCTGTGGTTTATTAGTTGTTGTTTAGTAGTTAGATGAAATACATTTGTAATTATTGTTATTATTAATTTGATTCCCTTAACGAAAGTAGGTTTGTATCATTTGAATTTATAAATAAACATTATTGTTATTATTATTATTAACTTCTGACATTTATCTTCGGTTAGTTTTGAAATTAGTCACTGCGAACAAAATTTACCCTGAAGTAGAAAGGTAGAAGCAGAGAAGAGATGTCAAGTGAATGGAAGAAAACATTAATTTTATCGTTTTTCTTGATCAAGTGGCGGAAAAAAAAGAACAAAAAATTCAATTTTCACAGAATTTCATAACTTATTTCGGAAAAAACAGTATAATCTTTCGAAATAAACCTTCGTTTCTGTGAAAATTTAAGTTTTTGTTTTTTGCAGCCCACATAAACTTAATCGTTGTTTATTTAGCATTCGAATTCCATCACACTCAAAACCAATATACCGAGTGTTTTTTGTAAAACTTCGTACCCCTGTAACCTTTGAATAACGCTACCTAAAGAAAAAGTTTCGAACAAAATTTGTATGGTTACAAGCCGGAGGAAAGATGCACTTGGAATTATTTCGAAAAGTGGAGGCGTTCAAGGGCAATGTTTTAAAGGCAACCCCCGTTTTTTTATGTTCGAAACTTATTCCTTCGAACAAAACAATCAATTTTTGTCGCAAACATTTTTCGATTAAACCCTCAGTTTTTTAACAAATTGGCAATTGACATTTTTTTTAAATATTGATTTGTTAAAGAACTAAGGGTGAAATCGAAAATGAAATGCAATGCAAGAGATGGTTTACAAATTCTTGCCGAACCTCTTGGAATATCTCTACTCTTATTTTACTACACTGTATCACAATTCTTTGTCCTAAATCTTGCAAATCAGGAGGTGGAGTTTTGTAGACGACAGATTTTAAATGGCCCCATAAAATCCAAAAGGGTAAGACGATTCCAATTTTCAAAAATAACCAAAATTGCTTAAACAAATTACGATAATAACTGAGTTTTTGGCAGAATTTTGGTACTTCAGATTCATGTGCTGCTTTTTTTATTTATTTTTATTTTTGGAAATGGTGATCTTTAATCTGTCTTATATAGTCAATTTTAAAAAAAATTTTATTTATCATTAGTAGCTCCCAAACATATTCATCCCGACAATCGACTATTTTTTCATGTCTCTAGGTGGATGTAGGCCCTGAAACAAACAAAACAACTACCTATCCACAATCAAAGAAACCGCATACAAATGCCAAAACATTTCAGCATTCGATAAAGGATTAATATATGTTTATATAGATTGAATATTTCTTATTGTATTATATGTATACCATTTCCCATTTAAGTACAACTATTTCCCAACTAAGCAGAACTAAAACCCAATTGAATAGATACTTTTTCCAATGGAATTTAACTTATCCCAATGAAATTGATATTTGTCTCAAATAAATTAAAATTTTCTTCATTTTTAAGAAAACTTTATTTCTTTTTAATTAAACAATTTGTCTAATAATTTAAACCTAAATTCATTCTAATACATACAATGATCTTAAGAGTATTTTTCAATTTACTTAATAATTATGTTGAAATAAAAAAATACAAGGAATTAATTTCGAAGTTTAATTGAGAAAAAGTTTTATTTAAATAAGTTTTTTTATATTTGAATTTAGGTTAAAATTATTTAAAAAATTGTTTAATAAAAATGAAATAAAGTTTTCTTGAAAATGGAGAAAAGTTTAATTTATTTGAGAAAAATGTTAAATTCATTGAGATAAGTTTAATTCAATTGGGTTTTAGTTTTGTTTAGTTGGGAAATGGTTGTATTTAAATGGGAAATGGTATATACATATAGTTGTTTTGTTTAAGTTTCGGCGACTTCAAGAAGTCAGTCATAAAATTAAATAATATTTTAGACTTTTCAGCGCCCTTAAGTAATCGTTGATAAATTTTCAGTGTTTCCGATTTAGAGATCAATATTACAGTGGGGTGATATTACATCGAGACAAACAAAAAATTTTGTGGGAGGGAAGTTTAAGCCAATCTTCGGGTTACAGGGATAAATTTAAATATTGGTGAACTCATTATTTTTAAAATTTTTTAAGTTTTGAATTTAATATGTAGATAGATTATGTAAATATAGATTTTGGAATAAACTTTACAATTTCGTGTCAGAAATTTATATGACTCGGAGTTTCCCGTGCGGTAGAAACGCTACCGTTGAACACGAAATACCAAGACTGTAGAGCCCCATGCACAAGTTTATTTTGTTTTGTCCCTTTTGAATGTAATTTTGTTCGTGTTAAAAAAAAACAAAATTCAAAATAAACTTTTTAAAACTCGAGCGACATAAGAAATATAAATTTCTCAAAACGATCAGTACTTCTGATAAAGAAAAACCAAACTAACTCCTTTGGCTCTTCCTCAACAGCTGCACCAAAGGGTTAGCTTTTCTTTAACTGCTGGACGCTTTCGCACGAAACTGAAAACTAGATGTTAATCCAACCAATTTAATTAAACAAAATAAAATAAATAAAATACATGCAAGATACAATTCTGAAGAATCCTCTAATCGTCTTAGGACAAAAAACATTACTTACACACTCTGTCACACAAATTTTGTGGTTTGAGTGTTTTTTTTTTAAATTGGTCCTGGTGTGGGGTGGGGAGGGGTAATATAATTCCATAACGCGTGGACCGATTCCGATGATTCTTTTTTGTTGGGTAGAGTATATTCCCCGATTAGTACCAAGTAAAAATAAAATGTTGGTGGGGTGGGGTTAGGGGGGAGAAGCCTAACTTAGTAACGCGTGGACCAATTTGGATGATTTTTTTTTGGTGTAGAGTACCATGATGTTGTTATGGTCGCTGTAAAATTTTGTTTGTTTTGCCCAGAAATATGAAAATTTCATAAAAATAAATTTAAGTAACTCACCGCATAATTAACCCAGCGCCATCTGTCCCCTTAAATCTTCCGCCCAGAAACCTAAAAATTTAAAAACACCAAGCCTATGACTTTTCAAAATCGTTACAACCCAACACACTCTCAAACTCAAAACTTCCACTTGGCTACAAGAGAGAGCTAATTGTGTATTGGCAAGTTATTGCACATCCAAACACATCTTGCTATGACAGCCAAGGAAGTATCTGCCGACACGGTACACAAAATAAAAGGCACTTGGATTATAGAACACACAGAATTGGCCTTTACGTGTAAGAGCTGTGTATATGAGCAACGAACAAGAATTACATAGAAGCAAGCCTCAGTCAGATTCCTAATTAGAAAAGGATTACCACTACGAAATGAGTACACTATATAGATAAAACTAAAAAGAAAAAGCAAAACAAATGAAATTACAGTTCCATAAAGGAAAAATATATCTTATATGGAAACAGTACGCAAGTAAGAGAGAGACTTATATACACTTTTATCGAAAAGGGGCAATGTTTGGCATGCTTATTTAGCAAGCACGTGCTGTTCCGCGGCTTGATGCAAATGTGTTAGTTCTTTATAATCCATATACAGAGCAACAAAAAATTTACATTGGCTTAAATTGCCGCGGCGTGATGTTTCTGTGTTGGTAATCATATGGTTTTATTATTCATGGAAAACGCGGGATCTGATTCTCAAAACAAACAATTTCTCCTCATGACCGGGTGGGAAAAATAATTTTACGTTTCGTTCTGTTGGCCAGAGAAACAGATGTTTGCTTTTTCTGGAAGATTTATATTTTCTGCCTTCCTTTTGCATATAAGCGCTACCACGACTGAGTGAAATAAATGTATGTATAATACTGTAAATTCAGCTCTGGTATTTCATGTCTCGTTTTTACTTGCATATGGCGTGACTGATAATCTATTGCTGTCATCTTTTTATGCAAAGGAATAATTATCTATTTTCTTACTTTTTCCCTCTTACTGAATGCACGCACACAAAGTGTTTTTTGCTTTAAAATGTTGCGAGGTTAACGAAATTATTTGGGCAAACTGACCTGAGTCGTGGTTCTATGTAATTCTTGTTCGTTGTATATGAGACCAGCCATTTTGCTTGTGAGCAAGGTGAACACAGGGAAAAAGAAGTAAGTGGAACTGTCAACAGATATTGTTATAATTTCGGTCTGAAGCGTTCGTGAGGGAAATTTTTCTAGTTAATGTACCGATCAGGAGTGAATTATTAAATTTTCTATGGACGAATAACATAATGGGGAGTGCTTTAAAATACCCTTACGAGCTTAAAGTGTTGTGAATTGGGATAACTTTATAATAAAGTGCTCGGTTTCGAGCGGGGATAAGATGCAGTTTGCCAAGATTCTAAAATTTTTTTGAGGATTGCAGTTAAAAACCCATTTCTCATGATAGCTTATTGTCTGAATATACCGTGAAATGTGTTGATTCTGAAAAAAAGAAGGGATCATGGCTAAAAGTTTTCTAATTTGATGTTTGTTTACAACTGAAATATGTGCATTTTAGTCACAACATAAGTTCAAAGGCAGTTCTTGGTTCTGCTTTGACAAGGGGGCACGCAAGATTCAACAGGTAATAATTTTCTGTTCCCATTATGTAAATATTAATTCCTAAAGGAGCAAAATGCGCATAATTAATGATAGGAAGTAACTGGGCGAATTATCGGATGGTAGTTTGAGGGTATTTTTCGTATCTTCTCCGACCCCTCTCCTAAGTTATAAATTTTTGTCACGTCAATGGTGTACCCACACAAGAAACGGTCATTCTAATACTTAAGGAAGAGTTCAAAAGTTTCCTGAGCTCATAGAACATATGTATTTGGTCCACACACTGAGCCAACTCAGAAAAGCTGTCAGGAAATTCCGAGCAAATTATAATGAAGTGAAACCAATGGCGGGGGTACGAGCGAGATGAACATAAACGGAGAAGCATTTAATTTGAACCTTAGAATAAAGAACTAGAGGAAGCGCTGTACCGTGTAAAATTCCTATCCGTGAGTGAAGCTGCTCGAGGAATTTAAAATCAGCTGGGGTCTTTGAAAAACAGAGACGAAAGCATATAAGAAAATGCGACAAATATATTTCGTACTCTCAAATGTTGTTTACTTTTGTGCGTGAAAAAGTTTCCTCGAGGAAATTAAGTTAAATTTTGTTAAATTTGTTAAAGTAGCTTCTTTTAAATATTTATGTTATCATTCCAATAAAGTTATTAGACTATTTTGTGATTTTTTTGTGAACCGACTTTGCCTTAACACCCAGAATTTGTTTAAATTAATCAGCTTGACATGTTCGGGTTTTGTTGTGCGCAAATAAGTAGAAATAAGATGATGGGAAGTCGTTTTTCCTGTAAATACATAACTGGAATTACTTCTAAATTCATTCTATAAACATGTGAAGTTCAATTAAAACCCCAATTTATGGATAAAAGCAAAAGTTTCGTAAGAATATTTGAATTTGAATATTTGAGGTTAACGTGAAAACTGATTTTAATGTTTTGGGTCTTTGGCACCAGGAAGGCGTCAAACAAAATTTTTAGCAGGCATCAATAGGAAATCTTAAATAAGATTGAATCAATAAAAACCAAATTTTATGATTTGCTTGACCTATAATATAACGTCAAAATTAATATGCAGCTTAAATATTTTATTCCGAGAAGATAAAATTAAATTATTCCTTAACGAATTCTCAAGATTTTAAATTTACTTTTGGCCCCACTTTAAATCTGACTTAATTTACGCCTGTATTGTTGCTACCACTACATCGCTCGAAATTCTACTACAAAAAAAATTTGCTTCACTAAAATCGAGTTACAGCGCTTCCTCTAGTTCTTTATTCTAAGATTTGAACGCCAACAACGTCAATAGCAGGGGAAGGCGAAAAAAAAGGTGTACGCGAATAGGTGCATTGTGTATTTTGTGTCCCGAAAAAAGGGGAGAAAAGCAAGCATGCAGACTCGGACGACTAGGTTCGCGTTGCAAGCAGACTCTGAGAGGAAGCGCCGACCCAGGAAAGGAAATCGCAAAAAGAAAAAAAAAAGAAAAAGGAGAACAACAACCATTTCCTTTAAATATAGATAACGAAAAATTTTCCGCTTCGAACTACATCTACACATAATATAAAAATGTACGTGTTGTGTTGATTAACGTTCATTATTCAAATGTTGTTAAGAGACCAATGGGGACTTAAAACAAGCTTTTGGTGTAATTGGCATAACTTGGACACGATTGTAGCTAATATATTAAATAAAATGGTATAAATACTGTAGAAACTTTAAGTGGATAGAAAAGTTTAAAAAATTTTGAAACTGTAGGTTGACTAAAACCTTTTTTTAAAGTAAAAATTCAGAACACGAGGAATTGAAACGAGAAAATTAAGGTGGAAAAGTGCATTGAGAACAGAAACAAAACAAACAAAACCGAAAGATTAGGACCGAACTAATTGAAAATCCGAAATCAAGGGAGCTTTGGAAATGATTAAAAAGTTCAAAGTTTTTTTTGCATATAGTTGTCTCAAAGGATTACTCGCGTCTAATCAACAATTTCAAAGATAAAACGATCCTCCCAAAGGTGACACGATAATAATCATCAAGAATCGAACGAAGTTGCGCGACGCAATTATGAATAAACTTATTTTTAACGACAGAGAAACCTATTATTAACGACAGAAAATTAAGGATTCTACGATACAAAAAGGGGTATTTGAAATTTGGCTGTCGAGTCAAAGCCAATTAAAAAGTCGACGAGAGACATGCAGGGTGAACAGTCAAAATGAGCAAAAATAAAGCTCATATCCGTTTTGAGAATTGCCCCCGTTTCGATTTACACATTTGGACGATAGGCCTAAGCAAGCATATCGGAAGCCAAGGAATTTAACACGTATTGATAATGACGAATATTTCTCGTCAATAGTCAATTATACTTCTTCATCTACTCGTATAAGTGCCTATACATTCCTTTTACATTTAACTATATTTCAGACTCAATATTCAATTCTATATCCTTACTCATAAGTATCTAACTATATTTCCTTACTCATAAGTAACTATATTTGTTTGTCATATATCCGTAACTATATTTCTAAATTTATAATTAATTATATTTTTTTTTATCTATATTTACTTACATACATACTTAAATATTTAAAGTAGGTTATACTTGCCATACCTTTAAATAACCATACGTTTGACCGGCTGATTGGCCGAGGATAGTGTAATATCCGTAGAATTGGTTGTATCTGCGCCTTGAGAGGCGCGTCAAAGGCTGCTTGATATTAGTTGAATGTAAGCTCCCATTAAAAAAAAATGCGCATTTTTAGAACAGGAGTTTTAAGTTTCAGCCCTTGTTTTATTCGTTAATTTTTCACCGGTAATGTGCTGATAAGCGGACGTTAGACGAGACCTTTTAGACCCCGCACACGCGTGCTGTTGACAGAGCCTCAATTCAAGGGTGTAAATTTTCCCTTGCACTCAGACGGATGGAAGTGCGCTCTCGTTAAGAGAGGAAACTCATTTTTTCTTTGTTTATATAGGTACTTAATAAAATTTTGATATGGGTCTTAACTAGGCATTACATTTCTCTTCTCTCTCCAACGTCGTCCTCTTCAGGCCGGTCACGGCTTCGATGGGCAGGACCCTCATAATAAGGTGAGTGGCTCTTTTCTCTTTTTCAGGTCGCGTTTAAAAGGGCATCCAGATAAACATCGGCCCCTTGGATGCATGGGCGGATGGGGCATGGGCCAAGTGCAGGGTGGTCATACCGCCAGACTTCCCAGAGTGTTCCGGTAAGTCAGCAGGCCTGCCGTTATCTTTCCTCCTTTTATTTGATTTAGATTTTTTTCTTCTCGTCTCACGGTTTTTTTGATTTATACTTTTTTTTTAGATTTTTCTCGGCCTCGTTTTCGTCCCACCTTATCCCTTCCTTCGGCATGATATCTTTCTGTAGTTGCGCGACCACGAGTGGAGATGGCAGGGCTGGTCCAAGCCTCGCAACAATGTCCCATTGCTTACAATAAAAAAATGTATTCCTATGGTGGGATGAGGAGAAGAGGTAATCTTACTCCTTAACGCGTGAACCGATTTCGCTAATTTTTTTTAACTTTCTAACTTTGTAACGTGACGACAGAGTTGGATGATTCTTTTTCTGATGTAAAGAGTATGTTCCGCCATGGATACCGCAACACAATTTTAAACCGTGGGGTTGTACCGGGGGAGGGGTTCGATGTCAACTTGTTAACGCTTACACCGATTTGGATGACTGTTTTTATGTTATATAGAGTATAATTCTCCATTGCTATTCTGAGGATAAATTTTTCACTAGGGTCGTGGTGGGGGAGGGGTAGGTTAACTTCGTAACTTGTGGACCGATTGGGATGATTTTTTCTTTGTTGGGTACCATGTCAAAAAAAAAATGTGGATGGGATGGGGTGGGTATAGGGATAAGGGGTGAAACCCAACTTCATAATGCGAAGACCGATTTGGATAATTCCTTTTTGGGTGTATAGAATATGATACCCCATTGCAAATAACGAAAACATTTAAACCTTGGGTAGCGTGGTGGGGTAGGGGCGCTACCCAATTTCTTAATTCACACACACCAATTTGGAAGATTATTTTTGTTGTGTACAGTATGATCCCCCATTGCTACTATATGGAAAAATGTTAAGCTACGGTTATGGTGCAGAAAAGGGTAACCTAACTTTGTAACGCGTGGACTGATTAAGATGATTCTGAATGCATAGAGTATCTATTTGTATTCTGCCACAAATGTTTGCCTATGGTGAGAGTTGGCGGCGCCTAGCTTCATAACGCAGGAGGAGAACTTGGTATCGTAGCTATGAATAAGTTCCTTGGGGGCACCGGCGTTGACGAGCACTACTATCTCCTGTCAATTGGCATGACGTAGGATCTAATCTCCAGAATAATGACCGGAATCAAGCTCAGGTCAAAATTTAATTTACGATGAACTAAACTTGGATACGGGGCACTTTCGGCAATTTTGATCAGGTTGCACCCTAAATGTGCTAGGTGTAATGAACTGTTCTCGGAAACATGATTAATAATACTGAGAATACACCACATACACTATATCCACTCCAAACTACACAATTACACGAATTGTATTGTATTATTGTATCTTCCCATCGTTCCTGCTGGGGAAAACGACATGCAACAAAATGAAATACTTTAATTAGTTTTGGTTTAAAAATTACTAAATCAGCAATGCATCTTTATTTTATGCGGATCGAGAATAAACGACAGCCACTTCGTTGTCTGTTAGTGTAACGATTGCGCCAGAGATTTGCAACATCTAGTCCACGAAGCTTCTCTCTGCTTTGAAGTGGCTGTAAGTAAATCATTAGAAAATTCCAACAAGTTAGTTATCGTAGGCTTAACCTTTACAAAACCCTACTGAAAGGGATCAACGAAATATTTTCAATGCAAATACAGATTATCGCATACAAGCGCTTCAAATAATTTAGCAATGCAGCTAAAATTTGCGACGGGCCGTAGTTGGAGATGTCGCATTTATTACCTTTTTATAATATAATCAACGAAAGTTTGGGTTTGGAAAAACGCCGGAATTAATGTATAAATTAAATAAATAACATAGAACCGGTGACACAGACGGGTAGCAACACTTAAAGGAGTACACCACACTCTGAAAGCAGAGTTTGAAATACTTTATCCGGAAACTAAAGTAGAAGAGCGATAACTGAATTTGAGACCAAGAGATCCAGGAACAGTAACAGAAGAACATTTTCAGAATTGTACATATTAGCTCCGCGCAAAACAACTTCACACCCACAAAGTGAAACTAACTGAAACGGATAAAGCACAATGAAATTACTGCGGCAAAGAACGGCATCGCTCGAGCTACAAAGGATGTCCCTTCTACAAAAAGTTCGAGAAAGTTTAAGACAATATTTATTAGAGTGTCATTTTGAATGGTATAGTGTTAATATTTTTTCATTATAGGCAATAAAAACCATTTTTGTCCTGAAAAAGTCTAGTCAAGTGTCTCCTTGAAAAAAGATCATCACAACCAAGGTGAAATAGCAGAAATGTTGCAAATGTTACAATATTCTGTATGTAGGGTGCTAAAATCTGATGTAAACATGCACCCAGGAAATATTTTTCAGATTGCAAGGAAAAACAGAATAGCCACAGCAACGATCTGACAAAAAGTTTGGAAAAGTATGATGTAAGTGTTTGTGCTTCTTCTGTTCACCGAAGACTGATACCTGCAGGACTCTCTGCACATTGACCTAGATTATAGTCAGAAATTTCACCTGCTATGGTAAAAAAAGGGGCTATTTGGGCAAAAGATTTTAAAAATAAATTTCGAAGTGACTGGAGCAAGATAATAATATAAGTTTGGCTTAGTTAATTCTGACATGGTTAATTTTTCTTATAGTACAAGTTTTCCTCTTTCAAATGCCGTTGTGTTTGCTCAAATATCTTTTTTTTCACCGAGATATCGCATTTTGAAATTTTCATTTTCATGAATTTCTCGGTATACGAAAACTTTATGGTCACTTTTCAATACAATAAAATTTTGTATTATCTCAGAAACTAGGAATAGTAAAAGGGTTTAATGTCTTTTGTAATTTAAATATGCCATTCGTTTTATTAAATACTCCTTAACTAGTTACTCATCTCGGCGAAAAAAAAGATATTTGAGCAAACTCAACGGCATTTGAAAGTGGAAGGCTTGTACTATAAGATCCAACGCATTGTACCACATATAACACATAACCTCAAATATGTCAAAAAACTGTTTTTTTGCATTTTATGTTAAAATATCTCATAAACCGGATATTATAGAGCAATTCTGAGCCCAGATTCGGTTTCAGCGGGAAATATTACCTCGGACACTATTACTCATTGTCCATTTGAATACATTTTCAAAATTTTGCAGGGTAGTGTAATTGAATTTGGAATGTGCGATTTTAAATTTTTATACAAATTGTTTTTTGGTGCGAAAACAATGTGATAGCTGTATAGGCTATTCAAATCTCATCTTTCTCAGTTATTTTTTTATGAATAGTACGATATTCCGTAGTGTTTGAAACACAGGTTTGAATTTAATGTTGACTTAGATTGTAGAATATAGGTTTTAGTTAATATACGGGAAAAAGTGCAAATGCTGGAAGTGATAATAAATGAAAGTTTTTATTAAAGTTTCCAGTTTGTTTACATCTGCAATATTCTCATTTTTAATTACCCCAGATTTTCAAATGCAATATTTTAGTATGAGAGGCACAATGAGTTTTCATTTGCCTTTATTTAAATATTGATTACTAAAAAATACAAATGTGTGTGTTAAATAGAAGCAAGCTATTAAATAATTAGAAACTAATTATGAAATAGTTTAGGGCATTTTTATGTTTGTCCTGACCACTATACCAAAATTCTAAAATTGTGTTACTTCCATGTTGGGTTCCACAGGAAATAGTCATACCACTATTTAAAGAAAAATGCCAAATTTTTCTGAGCTTATGGCACTTCCTTGTTAGCTTTATATTTTAAGGACAATAAGCAAAATCACGTCACAAAATGTTGTCACTATTAAAGAAACAAATTCCGACTAATTTTGGAACAAAACCTAATAGCACAACATGTTTCAGAAGAATATTTTCAAAAAACCTCCCACAGCCAGTCCTGGAATCGTTTCTGATCTTAAACATAAAAATGCCTTGGGGACGTTTTTTGAAAATATTCCTGGAATATTTCTGAAACATGTTGTGCTATTAGTAGGGAAGATTAGCTTGAGCAGAGAAAGATCTCGTTTGTTATTTTCTTGCGAAATGTCTGCACTTGCAAATGCACGACACAAAGTGTGTGATTCTCTTTTAATTTTGGCGTGCAAATTTTTAGTTGTGTTCTTTTAACGAAGACGAGCCAGTATTAGTACTTTCCAAAAAGACTGTTCTATGAAAGCTATTTTTTTTTAATTATAATTTTAGTTCGATCAAATAAGCGACATTTGTGAAATACACAGTGTTACTTAAGATTTGTAAGCTGCAAAGGTTGGTACTATTACACAGGTTAACAAAAAATGGAATGATGATTGGTGTTGGGCAGCTGGGGATCATTTCCGAAGTAATTTGCTGCATAGAATCCGAAAAACCCCATTTTTTGAGTACATAACCTCAAATATCTCAAAATCCTGTCGTGATAGCCCAATTTTAACCTCGGATTCGGATTCTACGCAGCAAATTACTTCGGAAATGACTCCCAGCTGCCCAACTCCAGAATCTTGTTGACCAGTGTTATTTAATAAATTGGTTTACTAATGACCCTATATTTTTATACAGGGCGCTTCAGATCTGACGTGAGTCAATCCATATCAAATCATCCAGGTCATGAAACCCATGGTCTCAGATTTTTATGAATTTTTTATATGTTCCATCCATGCCATCCTTATTAACCATATAAAATTTTGTTGTGATATCTTGAATACTTTTTGAGATATTAATTTCCAAAAATTTACGGTAAGAGATGTTTTTGCATTACCTAGAACTGTAGGGGTGGTGACAGTTTAAGTTAAACTTCCATAACTTTGGCAATTTTCATCATATCGCAATAAGTTCAGAACAACCTGCAGAATAAGAAAAAAATACATTTGGAAACATATCTATTAAATGGTGCAGTCGTTATCAGCTCAAACCTAAATTTTGTAAATATTTTGAAGAAAAAACATAAAATGTAAAAATCATATTTAAACTAAAAGGCACTCCGGTAACCAGCAAAAAATTTTTTTTAAATAATCCTTACAGTATGAAATAATAGGTTCTCGAATAAAATTGGTGGTAATTTGAGTGCTAGTGCATCAGGACCACCCCTTGCCCCCCCTTAATGTTAATACATTTTTTTTACATTAAAATATAGAAAAACTCAGCAAATTTTTTTTTAAATATTTATTGATTAGAGAAGTATTTCTTAAAAATAAATCCTACCCTTCAAGTGCAGCAGGAACCACTCCTAGTGCCACCCTTATCGTTAAATAAGTTTTTCTACGCTAAAATATAAAAAACCCAGCAAATATTTTCGTTTAAATATTTACTGATTAAAGAAGTATTTTTGAAAAATAAATGCTACCCTCCAAGTGCATCAGAAACCATCCCGCAGTGCCACCCTTGAGGTTGAATAATTTTTTTTCTACGTAAAATATAAAAAAACCCGCTATTTTTAACCGACTTCCCAAAAACAAAGATGTTCTAAGTTCGACGCGTGCTATTTATTTTTATTTATTTTAATTTTTTTTTTTATGTCTGACCTAACTTCGCATAACTTCGTAACGCGTCGACCGATTTTGATGATTCTTTTTTTGTTAGGGTGAGAGGTAGGTGGTAGGTGTAATTTGGTCCTATGGTGAAAGGTGTGGGGGGGGAGTTGTCTAACTTCTTAACCCGTGGACCGATTTGGATAATTCTTTTTCTATTAGGTAGAATATGGTCCTTGGTTGATACTAACAGAAAAGAAATGTTCCTGGTGTGGGGGGGGGGGGGGGGGGGGGGGGGGGGGGGGGGTGGAACCTAACTTTGTAACACGTGGACTGATTTGGATGGTTTTTTTGCTGTTGTATAGAGTGTGATCCCCATTGCTAATAGGAGAATAATTTGGTCCTATGGTGGTGGTGGGGGAGGGGTAGTAACTTCGTAACGCTTGGACCGATTTCGATGATTCCTTTTCTGTTCGGTAGAGTATGTTCCTTGATTGATTCCATGAGAAAAAAAGTTTAGTGGAATGGGGGTGGGGTAGAGGGTTAAAACTAACTTTTAACGCGTGGACCGATTTGGATGGTTCTTTCTTCGTTGTGTAGAGTCGGAGACACTAAAAAGTGAAAAATAAAATAGTTTTTAAAAAAAAAAGTTGAACCGACTTCACAAAAGGCGCTAAAAAGCATAAAATAATTTTTAATTTTATATCTATTACGACATTTTGAAGTCGGTGCAAATTAAACAAATAAAACAACTACAGTACCACAATTGAAAATAATACATAATACCTGAACGTTTCAGCTTACGGGATCATAAGAAATGACGATTAAATATTTTTGTTGTAGTTGTTTGATTTGCACCGGCTTCAAAATGTCGTAATAGATATAAAATTAAAAATTATTTTATGCTTTTTAGCGCTTTTTGTGAAGTCGGTTCAACTTTTTTTTTAAAAACTATTTTATTTTAAATATCTATTGGTTAAAAGGTATTATTACAAATAAACCCAACTCTGCAAGTTCATCGGGAATCGCCCGTAGCGCAACCCTTAACATTGTATAATTTTCTTATACAAATTCATTCAACTAGTGAAGTTGTAGTATCTTCTTTACAAGATATACATACTAGGGGGAGTTACTAATTGATATTTTAGGGGTTGATTTAATTCTTATAAGATACATTAAAATCAATAGCTATTCAATGAACAAAAAAGCATGGTTGTTTTTAAAACTTAAGTGTATACAAAAAATTATTCAAGATTAGGGGTTTATATGGTTAATAAGGATGGCAAATGGAACATATAAAAAAAATCAGAAAAATCTGAGACCATGGGTTTCATTTTCATCTTTGGCTGGATGATTTGAAATGGATTGACCCACGTCCAAAAATGAGTGGGGTGATAGATTTCAACTAGACAAACAAAAAATTGTATAGCATGGGGGGGGGGGGGGCAATCTCAACCGTTTGGGAGTTACAGGGTGAGTTATTACTCTTTTATTTTTATCTCTTGATCTAGCCAACACAGCTACATTAAACTCTAAAAAACAACTATTCTAATGACCTTTCCAAAAATTTCAACACTACTGATCTAACTCCTACCATTGCACGTACAGTCACTTCCAAAAGTGAAAAAAATGGTTTACGATTACCTAAAATTCAGCATTTTCCCAAATTTTCTCCGAGATTCATGTAATTAGTTCACATCTCTTTTATTTTTATTGGATTGCCCATCTTATTACCTTCCCAAAAAGGTGCAACATGGCAAGGTAGACGAAGGATTAGAAAAATCGCATCCTTAGAAATCCCTGACTACTAATTATTTTATTGCACTTTAGGTAGAAAATTCTTTAAATAAACAAAATTTTTAAGATAAAGGGTCGAAAATGTTTGTTGTGGGTTAACATGTAATTAATTTTAATTATTGCTGCAATAAAGTTATAAAAATGTTAGTGTTATTTTGTTTTATTGCCGATATTAGCTTGTGTTAGCCAGAATTCACAAACTCGTATCCTGGCGCTGTTACTCGTACCTGATGAAAATATTGCTATAAAAAAGTGTTAGTCAGCAAGAATACCTATCATAGTTCAAAGTAGCAAATCAATAAGTACGGGTGTTTTTAAGCAAAAATTATTAAAAAATGGTAAAATTTACATTTGAGGAATACTGAGATATTATTTACATTTATGTAGTATACAGAAAAGAAAAAGCGGCTGTACTGCAATATCAAAGGAGATTCCTTAACCGGCGAGCAGCCCAAAGTGGGGTATTTACCCGGACTTTCCAAAGGTTAAAAGAAACAGGAAGTGTAACTTCATACGTTATGGAGACACGACCCGAAACTTCGGGAACTTCTACCGACGTCGAGCACCAAATAATCACCATCCTTAGGCTGGACCCTGAGACGAGCACGAAACGAGTCGCAAAGCGATTAGGAGTGTCGTCATCTAAGGGTTGGAGGGTTATTCATCGAGGGGGATTACGTCCATATCATCATCATCCAGCCCAAGGACTACTGGAAGGAGATTCTGTGGACGGATGAATGTTAATTCACCAGGAATGATATCACGAACTTCCATAACCTCCATACCGCGTCGAACACTTACCCACACAGGGCAAAGGTGACCTCATTCCAGCAGAGATTCAGTGTCAATGTTTGGGCTGGTATCATCGGCAACCATTTGGCAGGACAATTCATTTTGCCGCAAGTGCTTAATAGTGAAATTTATGCGGACTTTTGGACAATACACTGGCAGATCTAATAGAGGAGAACCTTACGGATAATCTGTTTCACCAGCAAAATGGAGTACTAGCGCATATGGCTAATATTGTGATGGTAATACTAACTGAAAAATTTCCTAATCGCTGGCTTGGACGAGGTGCATCGATTCCTTACAATGAAGGATAAAGTT
Source organism: Leptarthrus brevirostris (assembly GCA_964036015.1). Taxonomy (NCBI): domain Eukaryota; kingdom Metazoa; phylum Arthropoda; class Insecta; order Diptera; family Asilidae; genus Leptarthrus; species Leptarthrus brevirostris. The sequence continues at coordinate 71,650,902 of OZ038374.1, forward strand.
TATTCAAGCTTAGTTAATAAGAGGGAGGATATAGTTAGCCAAATAGGGAATGCAGCGTCGAAAATACGGGAGTGTCGGTGAACATTTTGAACGACTTTTCTTACTTATCAGGATTAATTGTAATTATTTTAAATTCAACAAAAAGCATTTTAGAATTAATTTGAGTTTAATTTCTTTAACTTTTTGATTTTTATAATATTCTCCGATAGGATTTCTACGTATAAATTTCTACATATTTTCTCTACGTGAACATGTTGCACCTTTTTGGAAAGGTAATAAGATGGGCAATCCAATAAAAATAAAAGAGAGGTGCACTAATTACATGAATTTTGGAGAAAATTTGGAAAAATGCTGAATTTGAGATAATCGGAAACCATTTTTTCACTTTTGGAAGTGACTGTACGTGCAATGATAAGAGTCAGTAGTGTTGACATTTTTGGAAAGGTCATTAGGATAGTTGTTTTTAGCGTTTGTGATGTAGATCAAAAGGTAAAAATAAAAGAGTAATGTGCATACCATGAAAAACTGAAATTCATGTAACTCCCAAACGGTTGAGACTGCCCCCCCAGACAATTTTTTGTTTGTCTATTTAAGATCTATCACCGCCTACACTTGACTTTCTTCTCGCTCCCTTTCCGGTCCCTGTCCAGCCGTTCCACTTTTCATTTCCAGTATTCATGATAAATTCGCGGAATACCTGCACTGCGGCACAATGATCGCTGGGTTCTTGATAGCATCGTGAGTTTTGATTGCAGCCTAGCAGGCGTTACGGTGAATTACCATTTTGTGTGCTCACATAACAATATGGTAGTTCTATTGAAATAGTATGGAATTAAAAGAAGATTGAAAGCACTCGGTAAGAAAGAAATTTTGTGGAATTTACACTTTATTTGATGGTAATTATTTTTGTGTGCACAGCCAATAAATAATAATTTTTGTGTGCTCACATAAAATTTTCTCAAAATGGTGTTTTCGCAACTTTATCTGATCAACTTCAATTTTACATGTATTTATTCTACATAAAAATGTCTTCAGTTATGCGCGACCGTTTTATTTTAAATGAAAATTAAAATTATTTTTTATAGCCTGCCAAAAATTTGTTTTTCTTTAAATCGGCCACGCTTAACTGAAGCTACTTCAATATATATTACAAAAATAAACCCATTTTGTTTTTTCGATAAAAAAAAACGTCAACATAGGGCTGTCAACCAGGGGACCATGTCCGGATAGCAGCGTTTTACACTAGTGATGGGAACCATCGAATAAAAACTACCGCACCATTCGATGGTTGCAAAATGTTCATTCATTCGATGTTCCCATTAAAATCGGTCATTACTATTTTTGTTCAGTAGTTGACTGAAATTGTTCTGGTTGGTTGAAAACTTCATGTAATTACTGAACGATTTCTTTGTTTCTTCTTTTAATCATTTCTAATTTTGTTCAGTAGTTGAATAAAATTTTCTTGGTTGCCTAAAATAAGTAAGTAACCGCGAAAAGTGCGTTTAATTACTGAACGATTTCTGTCTTTTTTGTTTGTTTAGTTATAATAAAATAAGATCTTGAGGTTTCATAGAGATGAGGGTGTGTGAAAACTGAAAAGTATTGATGTACCATGCAGGACATGCGATTAAGAATCGTATAGTAATATTAGTAATTATACCAAGAGCGGTGCTTGTTCTGTAATTGACACACGACTGGATAGGGTATTGTGTATATGTTTTCCCGTTTTATGAAATTTTGGTAGCGATTTTCCTGGTTGGCTAAAATTAGTAATGAAGGGACTCGAAAAGTTCAGGTAGTTACTGAACAATTTCTTTGTTTCTTGTTTGCTACGAATCGAATACCAAACATAACTTACGCACGCCGTGGTGTAATAAAAAAAGGTCTTTAGGTTTCATAAAGATGAGGATGTGTGATAACTGAATAGTAATGATGTACCATGCAGGACATGCAACTAAGAATCGTATAGTTATTGTTAATTAGTGTTAGTATTAGTATCTGAACTTAAAAACAGTGAAATTTAATTTTATTTTAGAAGGACTACAGGTAAGAATTTTTTATTTATATTTAAATTTAAGAATAGCTTTCAAAACTAGAGGATAAATAAGATCTCTGATATTTATTAAGTGTTAACAATATCAAGTTTTAAAGCCTTGCTTTCATTATAATAAATTCTCCTTACATATCGAATACTATATTAAGAAATTGTTGGTGGCGAACAAGTTAAGTTATACTTACAAGTCTTTCCACTTTAATAACTGCTACGCTTACATTAATTGCATAATTATTTTTTGATAAACTATTCATTTATAAAATAAATAAAATGCACGAATTTATGTAACAACCTTTTGTAAAATATGATGTCACTTATCAAAATGCTGCAATTAGCATTCTTATTAATAAAAACAAGGCTTAAAAGCATCATAAAATATTTTGTTTTGCACTTGGAGTTTTTAAAATTATATGGATGTTTGATATAGTGATATTTTTTTTCTTTTGCGATTATGATCTAGATAAAACGCTTTTATTATGCGTCCTGGGTTAAAAAGGTCTTTAGGGCGGGATTACTTTAAAAAAATCGGTGATCATGTTGTCTGCAACATATGTAAAAAAGAGTTTAAGTATTCTGGCAATACTTCAAATTTGCATGAACACCTTCGCCGCAAACATCCTGACTATGGGAAAGATAGAAGTAGTGATAATGTCACAATCGATGCTCCAACAACTAGCGCAACTGAAATTCCACAAAGAGCAGCGGTTGACACAATACCTGAATTCGGAGAAACATCAGGATCTTCAAATATTATCGAAGGTCAATGAAATGCTGAAAAAAATTACATATATAGCGGTTGCCACGGATAGTAATAGAGCATTCCTAGCTCTAACTAGTCATTTCATTTTTGAAAATAAATTAAGATCCGCAGTTTTATCAGCAGAAGAAGTACCAGAAAGGCATACTGATAACAATATAGCTGCAGCAATATTAAAAAGCAGTGGAAATTTTGAATAAACGTCATGCAATCAATTTATGTGTTACAAATTCAATAAAACAAATTCCACAATTCGTCGAACTGCTTTCAACTTGTATGTCCTTAGTAGCCCACTTTAAGCATAGTACAGTGGCCTCAGAAAGAAAAGAAAGCTTAAAGATATGCAACGGCAAATGAGCACATCTGTACTAAAGATAAAGCAAGATGAAGCTACGAGATGGAATTCTTCTCTAATTATGATTGAAAGACTTACTACACTAAAAGAACCATTGTATGCAATTGTAACGTCACTGCCCAATGCTCCAAAATTTTTAAATGCTTCAGAGTGGGAGATAATACGTGATTGCGTTCCTGTTTTAAAACCCGCAGAATGGATGACTAGAGAGTTATCAGCAGAAAAATATCCAACCATGTCATCAATAATACCTTTGATAAGGGGTTTCCAAGTCACTCTCAAAATTCAAAGTCCAACTACGATCTGCGGTAGTGATTTGAAAAATGCTTTACTTGATAATATAAGTAGACGGCTTGCAGTATTGGAAATGGACAAATCATGCGCGAAAGCTACATTTTTGGACCCTAGATTTAAAAAGATTGCTTTTAGCATTGAATTAAATGCAAATAATGCTCAAAAGTGGATAACAGAAGAAATAGCTTTTGATATAAATCAGAAAAATTCTGCCATCGCCAATATTGAGAATATGGAGATAGCTCCTGTACAGCAGGAAAGTCAAACAAAGGTTGTTTCTTTGTGGTCAGTGCTAGACCAAAAAGTTGCAGAAGCTAAAGCAGTGGCTAGCAATGCACCTAGTATAACTGCCAACCTCTCCATTGAGCAGTATTTGAGTACTGAGTATTTAGGCCGTTAACAAGATCCTCTGATATCTTGGAAATCTCAAGAAAAACTGTTTCCTGAACTTTACAAGCTTTCACAAAAATATTTATGTATTCCTGCTACCTCAGTCCCCTCGGAAAGGGTGTTTTCAATAGCCGGAAAGGAGAAATAGACTTGAAGGAGACAAATTAGTTCAAATAATTTTTCTAAATAGTAATATAGATCTATAATAAAATCTAAAATTTTTTGTTTTGTGATTTGAATTGTTTTTCAGAATAAGATGGTTATGTATTTCGTTTAAATTTTTTGGAATTAAGTTAGTATTAATAAATTATGAAATGTTTATGTTGCAATTATTTCGTTAGCAAAATCAAACTATTACTTATCTTTTTAGTTTTGGTGTTGCAAAGAGAGAATGTTTTAATAATGTTGGATAATAAATAAATGTAAAATTATAAGGAAACTTTCTGATTTCCCTGTTTCATTTTTTAATATCCTAAATAATAGGCAAAAATTTATGTTTGTCTTTAACGTCGACTTACTTTTTTAAAGTATCCGACAATAGCGAAATGAGAAAAAAATTTATCTGATTAAAGATCAAAGTATATTAATGGTAATTTATTTTAGTGGAAGAAACTAATGGAGATGCCCTTACGTATATGTATACGCTGATTTTCCGTGTTCAAATTTTAATGCGTGTGATGTCAAAATTAAACGTTGTGCTGTCAAATTTCTGTCACTTTTCTGTTTACTTGACGTGACAAAATTGTGGACCGATTTAAAAGTTCTGTTTTAATGAAATTGTCTAAATATATCATATATCATTTAAATTGTATATTGGTGAAGTGAAAGAAGATTTATATATACTCTAACTGAATGTGTTATGTAATGTGAGCCACAGGTTAAGACTTTATTAGTCGAGACTCAATGCTCGATAAAACTGCCTCGTTGGCGCAGAACTAATGTGCTACTTCTGTCAAGAAGAAGAAGATTCATTCACACACAGAAGGTAAATTTTTCTTGTTTTGTTTTTACTAATTTAATCCAAGTTTATCTGAACCATCGTGGTTCAGATACTTATTGGATTAAATACAAATCATCCTTTTAGCAAACGGGGTCAGATATCGCCATCCCTTGCATTTTTTTTGTTGCAATTCCCCCAGATCGCCTCCTAGATAACCTCAACGGGCATCGCCAACTCATTACCTTTTGGCACTTTCACTTTTGGCAGATAGCCAACAATTTAGAAAAACACAAGCAGGTAAAAATTTTCTTTTCGTCTTCAAATATATAAAATTTGACAAAGGGCATTTATTTCATGCAGCAGTTGGCCGACAAGTTTCGGCTGAACTAGCGTGGCGTCTAGGGAATCCCGGCATATGCTAGAAAGTGCGGCCGACGCTGACAGTATTCAGGTTCTGAGGCACCCGATATTGCCTAAAGAGACCCGACCAAGGAATTGGGCGCTGTCAGGGGCCAGGAGCAACCATAAGAGTGACGATTTAGGGGAGCCCCCAACAGACGACAGATTGACACTCAACCAGCGGGGAATGCATTCAACCACTGACCTAGTCTTGCCGCCAGTGTTTGAGGCAGGAATTCATTTAATGGTCAACTTGTTGAGATGCCGGCAAGTGTTTTAAAGTTTCCTTTTTATTGAATTTGAATTTGAAACTATATTTGAAAAAGAAAAATTGTTTTTATAAAAATATTGAGTGCATAATTGAACGGCTCCCGTAGTAGAGGCTCCCGTAACAATTTTAATAACCGTGTAAGCATATTTTTCGTTGTCCGATCAAAAAACTTTCTGTTACGTTTCATGGTAATACTGATACATAAAGGAAATATCGTAGAAATCTAAATGCCAAACATTCATGGCGTCTTTTTTGAAGTTCATAATGCCTTAAGCTTCGCTGTATTCAGTACCTAAAGTTTCTTTAATTATTTAAAATAAAACAGATTCATTTCATATTGTACACGCAATTAGTTGAATCGATCATTTCATAATTGGCTAGCTATTCCTTGCCGCTGATAAGAAGATAAGTCGAACCAATTGTTTTCATTAAAGACATCATCTTAAACGATGCTTAATTAACGTGGATTCTCTATCAAACACAAGGATAAGTATAAGTGAAACGAAGTTCAATTATCGCGAGAGATTATGGGATGACCGATGAATTTTTTTTGTAATTAAATTAGAATGCATTGTTATCGTGCTTTATTGCTTATTTTGTGATCCGAATCGAAGTCATATAGGTAAAGATAGTTACCAATTAGATTCAGTTCAATTTTCCAGACTTGTTCAAATTCTTTCGTACATTAACTGATAGCCCTAAGTTTTTCATTGAAACAAAAAGGAGGGATCAATTTTGTAATGTATTGGTTTCATAGTGTTCAGGTTGGATTAGTATATCACAAGTTTCATTATAAGGTTGTTTTTTTGCTACGTGCTCATTACAGAGGTGTTTTCGGGTTGATTAACGAAAAATTTTCTACTCTCGTCCTACTGCCACGCTGTTGGCCTTCGCACGCTTTCATTTTATGGTAAATATCGTACAATTTATGAACCTAGCTAGCTTCATAATTAAGACAAATTGAATATTACGCGGGATATCGAAATTTGCTTGTGTCCGAGGAACGTAACATGACGTGACCCTACTTGAAACCTGTTGAATTCGCATGCAGGAACACTATTATAGTTATGTCAAGCTTGCATATCATTATTTTTTTTTATTCGGAAACTCATCTTATAGTATTTCAGTTTAAATAGGAATATATAGATTTAGCGACTAAGATTCAATGTACTCCTGGGTAGGATTAAGGCAATATTTTTTTGTTTAAGAATGTTAAATATGAATAGTGCTATAAATATGAATTATATGAGGTAGATTTTTGGTTTTTATTTCAGGTGCCCTCATGAAGCTTCTTGTCCTCCTAACCTCCCTCATCCCGTCTCTCTCCCCTTCATTTCCTTCTTTTGTTTTGATTTGTTTAATATATTTTTATTGATATTTGTAGTAGTTTGATCTTTCGTATTTTTTTCAGCATCTTTCTTTCAGGTTGGGCCTGTACCCTAGCCAGGTACAGGGAAGGAGTGGGTTGATAGCCTGAACTGTCAGTAAGGGGGGGGTGACTTTTCGTTTTGTAAGATTTTCATGACAGTTCAGCGCGGCTAGGAACAACTGGTGACACCAGACCTGTTGTTCCTCCTTCAAGTTTCTGTTTCTCTTGTTTTTTTTCTTTTTGTGGCAGACCTGAAGAAAGGATACCACAACCTTTCTTCGCCACAGGCACGCGAACTTCTGTTTGCGAACTTCTGTTACCGACGAGCTAGGACGTGCTGCCAGCTAGCGCGTGCCACTTGGACAATCTTGCGGCAACTTCACGTTGCACAAAATCCGCACACACATTACATACATGGCGCCCAACGCGAAGCTTGTCTTCCCTAGGGAAGACACATCAGCATCTTCTGATGCGCTTCGTGTCTCCAAAGAGATGGCATGTCAGCTTAGGCTGATCCGCTAGTCCTTATCGGACTTAGGCGATGTTGGCCTGAACGGCTGTCGTCTCTTCCCCTTTCCTTTGTAAAGCACCTTCGAGGTCTAGTACCTCTATCCTGGCATGCCTAAAAGTGTCCATAGGCATGTCAGTTTCTGCAAATAGGACACGTTATCCAACTCTGCCCTGTCCTCGGCCTGAGATGACTGATGCTCGGGATTAGTGCTGGCGTCCCTAGCGATGTCCGATGTCGCTTCGGATGTGCCTAATCTTCGGGATCATTGGCGTCTCATGCCGTAGGGAGCTGGTGAGTCAGACGAACACTCGACTTAGGCTATAACCAACGTGATCCTTCGTAGGTCGCATACGCTTGTACGGCCCCGATGCTGTCTCGGTATGACCGCGAAGATGCTCGTTGGGTTTGCCTAAGCTCAGGGTTAACTCCTAGCTTCACAGGCAGGACAGATGTTGTGGGCATTTGGAACCATCAATGTTCTCACTTCCTTTTTTTTTCCTTTCATTAAATCCTTTTTTATATTCTTTGGTAAATATGGTAAATTCTTTTATTTCTTTTTTTTACCCCCTTTCTCTTTCTTTGATTTTCTTTGACTTTATTTTTTTTCTCTCTTTCTCTTCTTTGTTTTTTTGTTATTGTTTGCTTGTTTGTTTTCATCCCTTCCTACCTTCCCACACTCCTTACCATCCCTAGCAAGATGGCGAAGAGGCTTCTGAGGGGAACCTGAAATGAAGTTAGTTTGATTGATTTTGATTGATTTCTTTGAGTTATATTTTTTTGGATAAGATTTTTTTTTTGAATTTTGATTTTTAAAAAAAAAAAATTCATTTTTTTTGAATTCTGATTTTTCGGTTGATTGCTTTGATTTGTTTTTCTTCTCAAAATTATTTTGGTTTCGTTTAATTCTGATGAGTTAAAAGCATTTTATTTTTGAATTTTTTTTTTCTTTTTTTTGATATATCATAGTTTTTTTTTCTCTCTTCGTTTGATTTTCATTTTGCCGCCCTCAAGCTTGAGTTTGTGCGACAATCTTTGTCGTTGAAATTTTTTTTGCCCTCAAACTTGAGTTTTAGCGACGACCTTTGTCTTTGTTTTTGGTTTCTTTCTTGCCCTCGAACTTGTTTTCATGCTACGACATTAGGAGTTGGACTCCCGCACTATTAGCGAGACCTTCTGTCTCAACTTGAATTTTTTTTAAACTTTAGGAGTTGGTACTCCCGCACTTTTGGCCGAGACCTTCTGTCTCAAATAAGTTTTTTATATACGCTTTGCCTGTGTCATTCTTGATAAACCTAAAGATGTACAGGTCTCCGATTGTAAAGCGGACAACTGGTCCTGAAGAACAGGGCGCAAAGCCTAAGCAGGGCTTAGCCCTTCCATCACCTCCGACGACGAGAAGTAAGGCACAAAAGTCTCTGAATAAGACTTACGGCACGGCATGTATGTCCTCAGACTCTACCTTGAGCACCACTTGCCCTGCCAGACCAGACTTTTCGAAACCTCCCCCAGACTTTAATGTATCGACGAGATCAAACGAACGGGCGAGGCCATTCTCAGGCGTAATTGGAGATCAGGCAGTGAAGAACTTTGGCTCAAGCCTATCCCTGACTGGAGCTTGGTCCGTCCCTCCCATTAATCAGGCACAGCCGCTTGATGAGTTGCGCAATGCCAGGATTAGCCCTCCGGCAAATGCTGCTCCTAATCCTAGAGACGCTGCGGTGATTACGGCAGATCAGTTGGCAATTCACATGGCCGATTTAAAAAAAGAAATGTTAGGTTTGTTGAGGACGAACCTTGCGCAATCCATTTTAGAGAGATCGGGTTCGGCCTGTAGTCCCGCTGAAGCTCACAACGGTAGCACTGCCCCCTTTATTAATACCCGGCATTACCATAGTCATGAGCCAGCCTCCCCTGCACATCCAGTGGAGTTAAGCCCGCGATGGCAAACCGAGGGCTATGAACACCAACCTGTACAGCCATCCTATGTTAGATCGAGACCCGCTCCTAGAGTCGCAGGTTATCAAGCCAGACGCCCCTCTATCTTGGCGTCCTGGGGGGTAAGTTTTTCAGGCCGCAACCCGTCCCTATCTGTCGATGACTTCCTGTTTCGCGTAGAGCGGTTAGCAGCAAGCTCTCGAGTACTAGATGAAGAATTATGTGCGAATGTACATCTCCTGCTTAAAGATGAGGCCGAACAATGGTTCTGGAATCAGTTTTGTCGCGCCTCTCCGAACTTTGACTGGGATCTGTTCAGAGCTCGCATCAGGCAAGAGTTTGGCTCTGCCGAAACAGACCTCGACCTGATGCGGACTCTGATGGAACTCCGTCAGGGTTCGGAGAGTTGCGACAGCTACCTCCGCAAGGCCTGGTCGTTACGAGCACATATGAGGATGCCACCACCTGAAGCCGACCTGGTACAGATAGTTAGGAATAACCTACATCCAAAGATAGGACAGCAGTTCTCGACTGCCACCGTTAGGTCCATGGAGCAGCTTCAGAATTTATGCCGCATGGCCGAACGTTGGCTGCAACGCCGGGATATGCTTAGACGAACTGTCAGACCCGACATCCATGAAGTAGACCTTGACCCCGCCTAGGAGGCGGAGGAGTTTCTTGATTTCCCTGTGACGGGAATGGAAGAAGTGAGGCGCACCCCAGACGCGGCAAGTCGTGTGGCTCGTAGGAACTGTGGCGTTGCGGGACACTCCTTCCACTCTGGCAGTGATACCACCACCTACACCTGTGGGGTGGATGAAGTGAGGCGCATCCCTGAAGCTGCCGGTCGCATGACTTGCTGGAACTGCGGCGTAGTGGGACACTCGTTCCATTCCTGTCCCAGTGAGACCAGGAGACTCTTTTGCTACACCTGTGGTCAACCAGGAGTAGTGTCACCTAAGTGCTCCAGGTGTAACCCGGAAAACGCCAGGGCGAGTGGTCGAAGCAGGGGACCCCACTCGCCGAAGAGAATGATCAGCAAGGCGACTTCGACGACACCCTGAATTACCCTGCCTTGTCACAATATACCCAGACTGACCCCACTCATAAAGAGAGTACTACCCAGACAGATCCTTATTACCTCATGCGAGGAATGTCCTTGCATGAGAGGCAACTGAATTATGACAGAGTAAGAGCTCGTATCTTTGCAGAGGAAGTGACTCTTCCTCTCAATCGAAGAAGATGACGATGGAGAGAATTCCGAAAGAGGAAACGTGCAAGGAGAAAGACTCAACAGTCTTTAATATCTACAATTATTACCAACCAAGACGACGGTCGTCCCTACGTCAAGGTGCAAATAGGCAACGAGTCACTCCTCGGCTTGCTCGACAGCGGTTCCAGCGTGAGTTGCTTAGGACAAGGAGCCCTAGAATTTGTCCAGCGCTCAGGCTTAAAACTCTCCGCATTGTCAGCCTCAGTTCGTATAGTGCCTGGCCTAAGCCAGCAATTGTATTTAGGCGTCGACTTCTGGCGAGCATTTCAACTTGCGCCAAACATTATTTCCTCTCTCGACGTACAGCCTTCTTCTTCGCTTGAGACGAACTTTCACCACCTAACATCATCGGATAGAACCAAACTTGATACAGTCATCGCGCAATTCCCTTCATTTACAGCTCTAGGCTTGGGAAAGACCCACCTAGAAGAACATGTCATCGACACTGGCGATGCCTTGCCGATCAAACAAACGATCTCTCAGGCCCGACATCCATGAAGTAGACTTTGACCCCGCCCAGGAGGCGGAGGAGTTCCTTGATCTCCCTGTGGCGGGAATGGAAGAAGTGAGGCGCACCCCTGAAGCTACCGGTCGCATGACTTGCTGGAACTGTGGCGTAGTGGGGCACTCGTTCCATTCCTGTCCCAGTGAGACCAGGAGACTCTTTTGCTACACCTGTGGTCAACCAGGAGTAGTGTCACCTAAGTGCTCCAGGTGTAACCGTGAAAACGCCAGGGCGAGTGGTCGAAGCAGGGGACCCCACTCGCCGAAAGTAATGATCAGCAAGGCGACATCGACGAACCCCTGAATTTCCTTACTAAGACCGCATATACCCAGACTGATCCCACTCATAAAAAGAGTACCACTCAGACAGATCCTTTCTGCCTCATGCGAGGAATGTCCTTACATGAGAGGCAAATGAATTATGACAGAGTAAGAGCCCGTATCTTTGCTGAGGAAGTGGGGCTTCCTCTCAACCGAAAAAGACGACGATGGAAGATATTTAGAGAGAGAAAACGCACACGGAAAAGAACTCAACAGTCGTTAATTTCAACTGTTATAACTAACCAGGACGACGGTCGTCCCTACGTTAAAGTCCAGATAGGCAACGAGACAGTCTTAGGCTTGCTCGATAGCGGTGCAAGTGTGAGTTGCTTGGGACAAGGAGCCCTAGAGTTTGTCCAGCGCTCAGGCTTAAAACTCTCCACATTGTCAGCCTCAGTTCGTACCGCCGACGGTACTAGCCAGTCCGTCCCCGGCACAATAAGAACTGCAGTAACCTTTCGTGGGCAGACTGAAGTTCTAACACTGTTTATAGTTCCTGGCTTAAGCCAACAATTATATCTAGGCGTCGACTTCTGGCGAGCGTTTCAACTTGCGCCAAATATCATCTCTTCTCTCGACGAACAGTCCTCTTCTTCGGTTGAAAGGAATTTTCACTCCTTGAGTAACTCGGACAAAACCAAACTAGACACAGTCATTGCTCAATTCCCTTCGTTTACAGCTCTAGGTTTGGGAAAGACCCACCTAGAAGAGCGTGTTATTGACACCGGCGATGCCTTCCCAATAAAGCAGAAGCACTATCCCATTTCTCCAGCAATCCAAAAGCTGATGTACGACGAACTCGACCGTATGTTGGAGTTAGGGGTAATTGAAGAGTCGAACAGTCCCTGGAATTCCCCAGTTGTACTTGTACGTAAGCCTGGGAAGGTCAGGCTCTGTTTGGACTCTCGCAAGGTGAACCTAGTCACGAAAAAGGACGCCTACCCCTTACCCCACATCGACGGATTGCTCGGGCGACTGCAGGATACGCACTTCATTTCGTCCATCGATTTGAAAGATGCGTTTTGGCAAATCCCTCTAGAAAAGCAGTCAAGGGAGAAGACAGCGTTTACAGTGCCCGGCAGGCCACTCTACCAATACACGGTTATGCCTTTTGGGTTGTGTAATGCCCCACAACGAATGTGTCGCTTAATGGATAAAATAATTCCCGGTCGTTTACGCGAACATGTCTTTGTCTACCTGGACGATTTATTGGTCGTATCACCTGACTTCACAACACACCTGAAAATCTTAAGAGAAGTAGCTGACTGTCTGCGTAGCGCTAAACTCACAATTAACGTCGAGAAAAGCCGCTTTTCTGTCAAGCAAGTCCGCTACCTGGGTTTCATGATTGGAGATGGAACTCTGAAAACTGACCCCGAGAAAGTGGCAGCGGTGGCGGATTTCCCTATACCCCGCTCTGCTAAACAAATCCGCAGATTTCTCGGAATGACGGGTTGGTACCAGAGATTCATCCCCAATTATGCGACCCTAGCAGCTCCCATCACGGACTGCTTGAAGAAAAACAAAAGCTTCACTTGGACGGAAGAAGCACAGAAAGCGTTTGAGAATCTTAAACAAGCTATGTGCAGTGCACCGATTCTCACAACACCGGACTTTTCAAAAAAAATTTATATTCAATGTGACGCTAGTACATCTGGTGTTGGTAGTGTGTTGTTTCAAGTAGAAGAATCGGCTTAGCCCTTCCATCACCTCCGACGACGAGAAGTAAGGCACAAAAGTCTCTGAATAAGACTTACGGCACGGCATGTATGTCCTCAGACTCTACCTTGAGCACCACTTGCCCTGCCAGACCAGACTTTTCGAAACCTCCCCCAGACTTTAATGTATCGACGAGATCAAACGAACGGGCGAGGCCATTCTCAGGCGTAATTGGAGATCAGGCAGTGAAGAACTTTGGCTCAAGCCTATCCCTGACTGGAGCTTGGTCCGTCCCTCCCATTAATCAGGCACAGCCGCTTGATGAGTTGCGCAATGCCAGGATTAGCCCTCCGGCAAATGCTGCTCCTAATCCTAGAGACGCTGCGGTGATTACGGCAGATCAGTTGGCAATTCACATGGCCGATTTAAAAAAAGAAATGTTAGGTTTGTTGAGGACGAACCTTGCGCAATCCATTTTAGAGAGATCGGGTTCGGCCTGTAGTCCCGCTGAAGCTCACAACGGTAGCACTGCCCCCTTTATTAATACCCGGCATTACCATAGTCATGAGCCAGCCTCCCCTGCACATCCAGTGGAGTTAAGCCCGCGATGGCAAACCGAGGGCTATGAACACCAACCTGTACAGCCATCCTATGTTAGATCGAGACCCGCTCCTAGAGTCGCAGGTTATCAAGCCAGACGCTCCTCTATCTTGGCGTCCTGGGGGGTAAGTTTTTCAGGCCGCAACCCGTCCCTATCTGTCGATGACTTCCTGTTTCGCGTAGAGCGGTTAGCAGCAAGCTCTCGAGTACTAGATGAAGAATTATGTGCGAATGTACATCTCCTGCTTAAAGATGAGGCCGAACAATGGTTCTGGAATCAGTTTTGTCGCGCCTCTCCGAACTTTGACTGGGATCTGTTCAGAGCTCGCATCAGGCAAGAGTTTGGCTCTGCCGAAACAGACCTCGACCTGATGCGGACTCTGATGGAACTCCGTCAGGGTTCGGAGAGTTGCGACAGCTACCTCCGCAAGGCCTGGTCGTTACGAGCACATATGAGGATGCCACCACCTGAAGCCGACCTGGTACAGATAGTTAGGAATAACCTACATCCAAAGATAGGACAGCAGTTCTCGACTGCCACCGTTAGGTCCATGGAGCAGCTTCAGAATTTATGCCGCATGGCCGAACGTTGGCTGCAACGCCGGGATATGCTTAGACGAACTGTCAGACCCGACATCCATGAAGTAGACCTTGACCCCGCCCAGGAGGCGGAGGAGTTTCTTGATTTCCCTGTGACGGGAATGGAAGAAGTGAGGCGCACCCCAGACGCGGCAAGTCGTGTGGCTCGTAGGAACTGTGGCGTTGCGGGACACTCCTTCCACTCTGGCAGTGATACCACCACCTACACCTGTGGGGTGGATGAAGTGAGGCGCACCCCTGAAGCTGCCGGTCGCATGACTTGCTGGAACTGCGGCGTAGTGGGACACTCGTTCCATTCCTGTCCCAGTGAGACCAGGAGACTCTTTTGCTACACCTGTGGTCAACCAGGAGTAGTGTCACCTAAGTGCTCCAGGTGTAACCCGGAAAACGCCAGGGCGAGTGGTCGAAGCAGGGGACCCCACTCGCCGAAGAGAATGATCAGCAAGGCGACTTCGACGACACCCTGAATTACCCTGCCTTGTCACAATATACCCAGACTGACCCCACTCATAAAGAGAGTACTACCCAGACAGATCCTTATTACCTCATGCGAGGAATGTCCTTGCATGAGAGGCAACTGAATTCTGACAGAGTTAGAGCTCGTATCTTTGCAGAGGAAGTGACTCTTCCTCTCAATCGAAGAAGATGACGATGGAGAGAATTCCGAAAGAGGAAACGTGCAAGGAGAAAGACTCAACAGTCTTTAATATCTACAATTATTACCAACCAAGACGACGGTCGTCCCTACGTCAAGGTGCAAATAGGCAACGAGTCACTCCTCGGCTTGCTCGACAGCGGTTCCAGCGTGAGTTGCTTAGGACAAGGAGCCCTAGAATTTGTCCAGCGCTCAGGCTTAAAACTCTCCGCATTGTCAGCCTCAGTTCGTACCGCCGACGGTACTAGCCAGTCCGTCCCCGGCACAATAAGAACTGCAGTCACCTTTCGAGGACAGACTGAAATTTTCACCCTGTTTATAGTGCCTGGCCTAAGCCAGCAATTGTATTTAGGCGTCGACTTCTGGCGAGCATTTCAACTTGCGCCAAACATTATTTCCTCTCTCGACGTACAGCCTTCTTCTTCGCTTGAGACGAACTTTCACCACCTAACATCATCGGATAGAACCAAACTTGATACAGTCATCGCGCAATTCCCTTCATTTACAGCTCTAGGCTTGGGAAAGACCCACCTAGAAGAACATGTCATCGACACTGGCGATGCCTTGCCGATCAAACAAACGATCTCTCAGGCCCGACATCCATGAAGTAGACTTTGACCCCGCCCAGGAGGCGGAGGAGTTCCTTGATCTCCCTGTGACGGGAATGGAAGAAGTGAGGCGCACCCCTGAAGCTACCGGTCGCATGACTTGCTGGAACTGTGGCGTAGTGGGGCACTCGTTCCATTCCTGTCCCAGTGAGACCAGGAGACTCTTTTGCTACACCTGTGGTCAACCAGGAGTAGTGTCACCTAAGTGCTCCAGGTGTAACCCTGAAAACGCCAGGGCGAGTGGTCGAAGCAGGGGACCCCACTCGCCGAAAGTAATGATCAGCAAGGCGACATCGACGAACCCCTGAATTTCCTTACTAAGACCGCATATACCCAGACTGATCCCACTCATAAAAAGAGTACCACTCAGACAGATCCTTTCTGCCTCATGCGAGGAATGTCCTTACATGAGAGGCAAATGAATTATGACAGAGTAAGAGCCCGTATCTTTGCTGAGGAAGTGGGGCTTCCTCTCAACCGAAAAAGACGACGATGGAAGATATTTAGAGAGAGAAAACGCACACGGAAAAGAACTCAACAGTCGTTAATTTCAACTGTTATAACTAACCAGGACGACGGTCGTCCCTACGTTAAAGTCCAGATAGGCAACGAGACAGTCTTAGGCTTGCTCGATAGCGGTGCAAGTGTGAGTTGCTTGGGACAAGGAGCAATAGAGTTTGTCCAGCGCTCAGGCTTAAAACTCTCCACATTGTCAGCCTCAGTTCGTACCGCCGACGGTACTAGCCAGTCCGTCCCCGGCACAATAAGAACTGCAGTAACCTTTCGTGGGCAGACTGAAGTTCTAACACTGTTTATAGTTCCTGGCTTAAGCCAACAATTATATCTAGGCGTCGACTTCTGGCGAGCGTTTCAACTTGCGCCAAATATCATCTCTTCTCTCGACGAACAGTCCTCTTCTTCGGTTGAAAGGAATTTTCACTCCTTGAGTAACTCGGACAAAACCAAACTAGACACAGTCATTGCTCAATTCCCTTCGTTTACAGCTCTAGGTTTGGGAAAGACCCACCTAGAAGAGCGTGTTATTGACACCGGCGATGCCTTCCCAATAAAGCAGAAGCACTATCCCATTTCTCCAGCAATCCAAAAGCTGATGTACGACGAACTCGACCGTATGTTGGAGTTAGGGGTAATTGAAGAGTCGAACAGTCCCTGGAATTCCCCAGTTGTACTTGTACGTAAACCTGGGAAGGTCAGGCTCTGTTTGGACTCTCGCAAGGTGAACCTAGTCACGAAAAAGGACGCCTACCCCTTACCCCACATCGACGGATTGCTCGGGCGACTGCAGGATACGCACTTCATTTCGTCCATCGATTTGAAAGATGCGTTTTGGCAAATCCCTCTAGAAAAGCAGTCAAGGGAGAAGACAGCGTTTACAGTGCCCGGCAGGCCACTCTACCAATACACGGTTATGCCTTTTGGGTTGTGTAATGCCCCACAACGAATGTGTCGCTTAATGGATAAAATAATTCCCGGTCGTTTACGCGAACATGTCTTTGTCTACCTGGACGATTTATTGGTCGTATCACCTGACTTCACAACACACCTGAAAATCTTAAGAGAAGTAGCTGACTGTCTGCGTAGCGCTAAACTCACAATTAACGTCGAGAAAAGCCGCTTTTTCGTCAAGCAAGTCCGCTACCTGGGTTTCATGATTGGAGATGGAACTCTGAAAACTGACCCCGAGAAAGTGGCAGCGGTGGCGGATTTCCCTATACCCCGCTCTGCTAAACAAATCCGCAGATTTCTCGGAATGACGGGTTGGTACCAGAGATTCATCCCCAATTATGCGACCCTAGCAGCTCCCATCACGGACTGCTTGAAGAAAAACAAAAGCTTCACTTGGACGGAAGAAGCACAGAAAGCGTTTGAGAATCTTAAACAAGCTATGTGCAGTGCACCGATTCTCACAACACCGGACTTTTCAAAAAAAATTTATATTCAATGTGACGCTAGTACATCTGGTGTTGGTAGTGTGTTGTTTCAAGTAGAAGAATCGGATGCAGAAAAACCAATCGCATATATGTCCAAAAAGCTCAATCCAGCACAGCGTAATTATAGCATTACAGAACTCGAATGTTATGGCTGTGCTGAGTGTAAAGAAATTTCGAGCTTACATCGAGGGACATCCCTTTACTATCATTACCGATCATGCTAGTCTGAAGTGGCTGATGAGTCACTCGGATCTCTCTGGACGATTGGCTCGATGGAGTTTAAAGCTGCAGGCTTTTGACTTTCAGATTGAGCATCGTAAGGGTTCACAGAATGTGGTCCCTGACACTCTGTCTCGAGCACACACTGAAACGGCAGAGGAGTTGAAAGTAAGTGCAGTTGAGGTAGACCTAAACTCGCCATACTTCTCCATGGAAGAGTATGAGCAGTTGAAATCAGCTGTGCTTGCTAACCCAACACAACTCCCTGATCTTTGTGTCTCGGACGGGTACATTTACAAGAGAACCCAACCCCGACGCGGTGACTCGATGCAGGAAGACTTAGCCTGGAAGCTTTGGGTTCCATCGGGTCTGGTGGAAGGTTTGATCCGTGAGGCTCATGAGTCACCTCAGTCAGCACACGGAGGCTTTCACAAGACCTTAGCTAGACTCCGCGAGAAGTACTACTGGCCATACATGGTAACTCATGTACGCGCATACGTATTAAGTTGTCAAGTATGCAAAGAAACCAAATCGCCTAATACCATCTTGCGACCGCCTATGGACAAGCCTCTGGAAGCACAACGTCCTTTCCAATTTCTCTATATTGACTTCCTAGGACCATATCCTCGTACTAAACGTGGAAACACGGTAATTTTCGTCGTGTTAGACGGCTTTACTAAGTTTGTTTTGATGAAGCCTATGCGTGCTGAGCGAACAGATCTAGTCAATGCTTTCTTGGAGAAAGATGTTCTGTCTGTCTTCGGAGTCCCCGAGACGATCTTCTCTGACAATGGCAGGCAGTTCGTCTCAAATAAATTCCAGAAGCTGCTGACTGAATATGGTATTAAACATGTAAAAACCGCCAAATATTCGCCGCACCCTAACGCATCGGAACGAGTGAATAGGTCCATCTTGTCAGCCATCCGCGCCTACCTGAACGATGACCATAGTGCATGGGACTTACACCTTCCCGCCATCGGAAGTGCATTACGCACTTCAGTTCACCAGTCTATTGGCATGGACCCGTACTATGCTCTTTTCGGTCATCATATGGTTCAGCATGGGTCGGCATATCCCGTACTTCGTCAACTTGTACAACTGAAATCTGGCGATATATTAGTTTTATCCGCGGCAGACTGCCTCCAGGTAATCCGGTCCCGTATCTCCGACCACCTCCAAAACGCACACGGAAGACACGAAAAGGCCTACAACACCCGCTGTCACGACGTTACGTATACTCCTGGTCAGGAAGTGTATTGTAGAGTCTTCGTACAAAGCGACATGCCAAAGGGCTTTAGTGCTAAGCTGGCAAAAAAATTTGCCAAGGCCAGAATAGTGAAGCGCGTGGGACAGAGTCTATATCAGCTGGAGGACATGCAAGGCAAGTCCTTGGGAACATTCCATGCCAAAGACATCCGGCAATGAAAGTCAACCAAGCACATGGTGTCCAATCTTAATCGTCCGTCCGTCCGAATTTTATTGTTAGTCCGTCCGTCCGCGTCCTAGACAGGAATGCCCGGCTCAGTCGGTAGAGCATGAGACTTACTTTCAGGGTCGTGGTCGTGCCACACGTTGTTTTAATCAAGCAGTGAGGAAGATCTGAACTCTCCAGCTTCTCATTACAGCTTGGAGGGGAAAGAGCTGACTCCCTGTTTGCGGTGGAAGTGACCGGATATCCTTTTTCCTCTCATTAGGGAATGAAGTGGTACCGGTAACTGACACGGAAGCGTGCCAGCGCCAGATCCTGGGATGGTCTTGTGCCTCCATTGAACTCGAGTAGATCCTGTCTCACTGTTTTCAGCTCCTCTCTCATCGGTTCGCTAGAGCTGCAGGCCTTGAGAGAGAGACCTGCGTTGTAATGTGAGACTTGCCATATGACGTTTAGCTAGCGCCATCTAGAAGTCGACAGCGCTGAGCAAGTATCTTGACATGCCCCCAAACCTTACCAGTCTGAACACCTAAGTTTCTGGTGGTACGAAATGAAAGTGTCAATTCTAAGGGAAGAAGAAGACAATTTCATTAAGTGTCACCCGGAACGCACGGACAGCTGGAGTGTGTTGCCAAAGAATCGAAATTGGGAATTCGAGGTCCAGGCGAAATTTTTTTTTGCTGAAAACTAGAGATATTACCCAGAAAAGTTGGGTTAAGGAGAGCTCGTGTTAAGAGCCATCGGAGTAATTTTCGCCACTATAGGAAGAAAATTAGGATAACTTAGGTGTACATCCACCTTTTTTTACCTCTCGCTATTCGTGGAGGCCGACGGATACAAAAATATATCCATATAAAAAGGGTAAATTCTTAAAGTTTTCTTTAATGTCACGGTACAGAATTTTGATTTATTTTCAACCTTGTAGGGAAAGTGATACAAAAAGCTTCAGGTAGGAAGATTCCGTCGGGTGACACAGACCCCATATATCCAGTTTTTTTGTTTACGCCCCCCCCCCCCCCCCGCCCAACACAGAGCACCTGGATAACCAGGGAGGGAATTTCATCAAAAAGAAAGAAAAAGGAAAGTAAAACACGAACAAATAAGTGAGTAGTAGTTGTAAGCATAATCGCAGCCGTTGTCCCGGGAGTTACCGTCCTAATAAAGCAACAGAGTAAAAAACGGGGAAACCATGTAAATGAGGCGCCTCTTCCGTGCCTAACGAGTTGCTTGTTTTAGTGTTCGGTTAA
Source organism: Leptarthrus brevirostris (assembly GCA_964036015.1). NCBI lineage: Eukaryota > Metazoa > Arthropoda > Insecta > Diptera > Asilidae > Leptarthrus > Leptarthrus brevirostris. The sequence continues at coordinate 71,671,243 of OZ038374.1, forward strand.
AGGAAGGATTGAAGCATTGCCATTAAGAACGCCAGCCAACAGGAAAATTTCCGCACAAATAGGCAGCAAGAAAGAATAATTCGTATCAAGGCAGACAAAATAAATTTGAGTAAAGTGCATGAACATATGGACGCACTTTTCTCTGCCTTTAGGATATACACATACATAAATTCGTAAACAACAATATCCAAAGGCATTTTGGATGATTTCAAACCACCGAACCTCGTCGTATCCATGTTAGTTACTAAATTTTTCCTATATTTAATAACTTTGCTATATTGACTAATCATGATATATCTATATTGACAAATTTTCTGTATTATTCACTAAATTTTTATCAGATTTAATAATTTTTCTATATTGAATCATAATGATGTATATTGCTAAGTTCCTATATATATTCACTAAACTTTTATTAGATTTAATAATTTTGCTACATTGAATTATCGTGATATATATCGTTAAGTTTCCGTATTATTCACTAAACGTTTCTTATCTTTAATAAGTCCGGTACATTGAATTATCGTGATATATTGCTATTTCTAGCATTAAGTTTTTGGTTTCTTATGACCAGAATCACTTGATTTAGATGCTATTTGGTTTAGGCACCGCAAAGTTAATGCCAACGAGGTATTTAGAGATTAAAGTAACCATAATATATTAATTGCTATTTATTGATGGCTAGTAAGGCCAATTGTTATCAAATGATTTAAATAAGTTTTGGCTTCATAGAAATAATGTCAAATTTATAATTTTTTTATGCAAGATAAGGATTGAGTCCGTCTAAGAAAGGTAAACAAAAATATACCGCGGTCCATTGAGGACATTGAATGAAGAGGTTTACTTTGTGCACAAATTAGGCCTGCGTAAAAGACTAATGATCAACTAAAATAAAGGATTTTTTTTTCTCGATGCAATCAGAAATAGGCTTCCCACTCTGAGAATGCCTAACAAGACGGACAAACTCAGTTTTATTTATTTTTGGCGGTGTTAACAATGGTGATTGAACAACGCTATAAGTATGCTCTAAGTTAGATTTTTAGTTTGATTTTTGTTTGATGAGTATATCGCTCGAAGAGTAGCCTTATTGATATAAGTTAATATCACGCAAATGTGTGGCATCAGATGTACAGTAGACTTAAGTGTTTACCAATACATTTACTATATGAAATGAATTTTCTTTAACTGATTTCTTTTCAGGAACCCACTGAAGCTCCTTCTTCGTCTGGCTCTCCCATCCTTCCTTCCTTCATCCCTTCTCATTCTGTCCTCATGTTTGGTCTTTTATTTGTTTTAAGGCTTTAATTTCATTTTTGTTTCAGCATCTTTTTAGGTTGGGCCTGTACCCTAGCCAGGTACAGGGATGGAGTGGGTTGATAGCCTGAACTGTCAATCAAGGGGGTAGGTTTTCTTTTTTTGAGTATTCATTCATGACAGTTCAGCGCGGCTAGGAACAACTGGTGACACCAGACCTGTTGTTCCTCCTTCAAGTTCTGCTTTCTCGTTTTGTTTTTCCTTTAGTGGCAGACCTGAAGAAAGGATACCACAACCTTTCTTCGCCACAGGCACGCGAACATCTCGCGGCAACTTCATGTTGCACCAATTCCGCACACACATTACAACACGTAGATGTGACGTAGATCTTAATCTTCTGAAAGAAGCATATATATCTTTTTGAGTTCTGCCCATTTTTACTCTATCAAAGATTTGACACTTATTAATAGTTTTTTTAATCCAAAGTCTCAAATTTGGCAGATTTTACACTTTTAAAATATTATGGATTTAGACATTTAAGCAATGGTGAATTGAGTAAAAAACCTTTCCACAATAAATTAAAAAGACGAAGAATTTATTTTGCATGCTTTAAAATCTTACATAGTCTTTTATTAAAACATTTTAATATGAAAAGTGTGTAAGTGTTTTCAATCACAATTAACACTTGAATAGTAAACCAAAATTGCGTCCATTTTGAAATTTTTAACTGAGAGGTAGTAATGTTTCTCTTAAGGTGAAGATAGGGAGGAAGATAAAGGTGAACTGTGAACTTAAACTTGCGGTGATTTCCGTTTAAAACGTAAGAATAAAACATTCCCAGAATATTTTCAAAAAAGTCCCCAAGATATACATTTTTAGGGCTAAGACCATAAACCTTCCCAGAAAACTTACGAAAATGTTCTTCTTACATACTCATAAAATGTCGTGAAATCGCTTCTGAAATCAGACATAGAAATGCCTTGGGGACGTATTTTCAAAATATTCCTAGAAGGTTTCTGGGACATGTTGTGATATCAGTAAAAAAAATGTTGCGCTTGTAAATACGCAGCACAAAAGCTGTGCTTCACTTTTACTTTTCGGGTGTACATTTTTAGTTGTGTTCCTTTAATGAAGACGAGTACTTGTTCCTTTAATGAAAACTGAGTACTTTCAAAAAAGACTCTGCTTCATAATCGCAAATTTTTTCCCGATTAAATAAGCAACATTTCTGAAATAGCCAAGATTTGTAAGCTACAAAGGCTGTTTTCTATTATTTAATAAATTGGTATTACACTTAATTTAATTAATTACTTGCAATTTCAAAATGCTGACATAAATTGAAATATTAAAATAAACTGAATCGATCTGTTCGATCTATGGATATCGATCCTTTTAAGGCGATTAATCGATCTACGAAATCGGAAAAAAATTACAGATCGATCCGTACTGAATCGATTTTCTCAGTTCGATCCCCCATCCCTAATTATCGCACACTATTAAACTTGCCTCGATTTTTCTAATTTAGAGCATCTCCATTAGTTTATTCCTCGTAGGTGATTACAAACAATGAATGAATGAATAAAATAGTTCGATAGTTAAAATCGTTCAGATACTAACTATCGATAGTTGGAATCATTCGAGGTTGCCCATCACTAGTTTACAGCGACGTCTCGAAAATTAAGATGAACTATTTCTGAAATGTACTTGAAAGTATGTATTTCTCAACTACCCATCATCTACATAATCAGTGAGTCAAAAAAGATGTTCATAGAGCACTGTTCTCCTTAAAAGAAGATTCGAAATAACAAAAACTGATAAAAGTACTTGAGAAAATAATAATTCCCGGATGTATATCATATGCAACTTCAAACTTCTTCAACCATGCTCAACTACAAATATTGTAGAAACTAGGACAAATCGAAGTAAACCTTAGTTCTAAACCCTTTGAGATCTGATAACAATAGTTTGATGTACCATAATTAATCGATTGTCCTCGAAGATTTTGTTAAATTATTTAAGATTAGGAACGTATGAAAGCATTCGTTAGTACACATTTGGAGGTAATTGCTTAACAGAAATTGATAAAATATATAAGAAATTCAATCTTTCTACTTTTTTATACATATCCTTGAAAAATGCAATTCGTTATGAAATACCTTTAACTTCATGACATAATTGGAAGGTACAAATCCGATGTTTCCTTTCATGCTAACGACTTGCCACCAATTCCTTTGCCTGGCGCTGGTTTGGTATAAAATAAAGTATTCACCCTCATCGAAGCTGATAGTCTTAGGATAAACTGCTTGAAAATCGTATAATGCTTTAAGCATTTCATAGTTCTCTAAAATAAAAAAAAGTAATTACAGTATTTACTTAAGTTATATCTATTTTTACCAGAAGAACTTGAGCTGGAAAACTGTTTATCTGACATGTTTTACAAATAATCTAAGTGCTTTGCCTATACACCCATTCGCGTCCTGCGAAAAATTTATCAATAACAAACTGTCAGAGTGATAGACGTCAAATCTTTATTTTTAACGTCAGATTTGTAATTCTTACGTTCATAAAGAAGTTACGATTACGATGCAGATTCCATCTATTCGGTTATAGGCAAAGCTTTGGTTTAAATAGGTAATTGTCCCAACTTCTTTAAGCTCTGATATAATTTGAAAAAAATTTTCATTTTGAACCAAATCATTAGTTACGTTCCATTGGGCCATTCATTCAGAGTACTCCGGGACGATACTGATTCATAGCGTTTTCGATGGGACTCTTTCAGCACGATTTCCGTGGCGCACTGTTTCTGACGTTTTCTTGTAGTGGCCCACTGATCAATTGAACATTTCTTTCCGACTTTATCAATGTGTGCGCACCAATAAAAAATATTATAATAAAACGACAGCGAATATCTATTATAAAACATTTTAAAATGTTATTATATGAAATTATATTGCTTGGATAACGTTTTAAGTAGAGCTGGTCAACAAACCAATTTGTAAACCACTAAAAAACCGTCTGACAATTCGAACTGTCAAAACATTTTACGTTTGTAGTTGTAAAACTGGCTCCACTGAAAGTAAAGCACAGTGCCAGGCAGGGGAAATCAGTGGACCACTGAGTCTAGCAGTTTTGCTGTCAAAAGTCCCATTGAACATGTTTTGACAGCGACACTGCTAGAAAAAATCGAAACTCGTTTTGCACTGAAGTCCCATCGAAAACGCTATAAAATATTAAAAGTTTTATGTTCCAACATATATCTTCCAAAGCCGGGTTCTCATTTAATACACAATTTAGAACAAAACCTACAGGTATAAAATGAGTCCAAAGTACTTGGATTTAAGGCCGGATAGAAATCTAATCAAATCTAATTTTGATGGATATAAACTTTCATTAACGCCTACTCCTATATTGAGGCAGGACTTGGTTGCAGCACCTTTTCGAGCCAAACCGACGGAAGATCAATATTCCTTTTTACACACTGAATTATTTAGTATGCATAATCACTTAACACAAGATCCATGGGATAGATGCACATCATATTTTTTTGGAAGTTCCGGAGACATCCTAAAGGCAACCTACGATGAAAATATAGGCCGGCCCAAACCTGTGAAAGCAGTATATACTTTGAGTAATTTATTACGTAGTAAAGCAGGTGTGTATAATATTTCATTCCAGTTTATATCTGAGAAATTCTGTGTTTTCGTCGACGGTGATGATGAGTTAATATTGTTTGACACTGGGGATCGCTATAAGAACTCAAATTGGAAGGTTGAATACCAGTGTAAGATATCTAGCGAATCCAGTGGATTTCTCCTGCGGGACTCCCGGCTGGATACTGTAGATGGAACAAAAATAATTAGCTTTTGCTTACAACATGTGCATAATGACTCAAAAGTACACTTGAATCAATTATATTGGTGTACTATTAAAGAGATATTAAAGAATGAATGGGTATACGAAAATAGAGACGTCCTTTTTAGTAGGGGTGTGTTGTACTACTGCGCGTTTGAACCAAAAGCGCAGTCACTAGTATTGTCGAGTAACAAAGAATATAAATTAACAAATTGTGGAATTGGCTCAGATATACCAGAGGGGAACTTGAAGAGTGAAATTGAAGAAAAAATTCTGTATTTGTCCTACTCCTGGGACCAAACAGATAAAGAAATCATTATAAAGTTTCCCAGGAAGGAAAATATAAATAGAAAAGATGATTATACAGTGATATGCACTAAAAATAATATTACAGCCAAATGCTTGGAAGAAGTACTTTTGGAAGGTCAACTATATTCCTGCATAGATATAAATCTAACCATCTGGATTTTGGTAATCTTAATTTGTTGTTACAGATCTTTTTTTAACTTATGATATATTAGGAAAACGATGTGTTTCAAATAACTCTACGTAAGGAGACAGCGGTCATATGGCCTTTCCTGATTAAGGATATTCCAACTGAGTCCTCAGAAATGGAAAATAAATTGATAAAAAGTGAGAAACCCATATCGAATCTAGAAGCTCAAATCGAGGAGTGTGATTTCCCTGTCGCACTTGATGAAGAATATTATATTGGTAAGCATATTCAATAATTTAGGTTTTCCTTTCACGGGGTGGGGTGCGGTGAGGATGTTTTTTACACAAAGATAAACAAACATGGTTAACGAAAATTTATTTGCCCTCTCACAACCGTACACTCTTAAGTTCCCTTCAATTTTCGTCATGTTTTCCACCTTACGTAGCGAGAAGGGTTATAGATTGAACAATGTACTACACGTTTTTGTAGAGCATCGAATTTAAAAAAAAAATCGTTAGAGCATATTTCTATCTTCGAAAGATTATGTAGTAAGGTGGTGTGTGGATAAAATTTTGAAAAAAAGTTGAAAAAGTGAAAAATCCTTTACGTGCTTATTATTGAAATTGAAGTTTTTGATATTAATTGTATAATGAATGATTACATTAGAGTAATGATTTGTTGTAATGTATGTGTGTGCGGATGAGCAACGTGAAGTTGCCGCAAGATGTTCAAGTGGCACGCGCTAGCTGGCAGCACGTCCTAGCTCGTCGGTATGGGGTGTGAGTCCTTGAACATCATCACACATCTACAATCAGAATTCCGCGTGCCTGCGGCGAAAGAAGGTTGTGGAATCCTTCCTTCAAGTCTGCGACGAAAGGATAAAAACGAGAAACAGAAAAACAGAAGGAAGAGCAACAGGTCTGGTGTCACCTGTTACCCTTAGCCGCACTGAACCTTCTTGAAATTCGCAAAAACAAGAAACAAACTACCCCCATATTCGATGTTTCAGTCACTAACCCACACCATCCCTGTACCTGGCTAGGGTACAGGCCCAACCTGTAAAAAATGCTGAAACAAAAAAAAAAAACACAAAAAAAATTAAATCAATTCCTGAAACTAAAAGAAGTTATTTATAACATATTAAGGTCCATTACTAATATACACACTTAACTCTTACGCTACTTGAATTCTTAATTAAATAGTTTTTAAAAACGAAATATTAAATATTATTTATGTTGCGAAACTTAAATATATTTTGATTAATAAAAAAATTAAGGTTCGATTTATTATTAAGATATTAAGATTTTGTTCGTTAATATTTCCTGGATATTCATACGGCTGTCATATTATATACGAATAGTATTCTTAAATAAAATGATAAAACAATTATCAAAAGATTCTAGATATTGAAGTATTACATCTCATTATTATATGAAGTCACTTACTGCATTCACGACACCCGATTTAAAATTTTAATTATTGACTTTTTATCCCATTGTAATTAAATTACATCTTTTAGATGTCGGGCTGCAATTCTCTACTAATGTTTGAGCAACAAACATAATAACAATCACTAATATAAAGGCTCTACAATCAACTATTTTCTATCTAGATATACTTCACAGTGTTAATGTTTAAGTCTCACAAGAATACGGTCATGAATGGAAACAACATCCATATATAGTGGATTGCTAATAAATCAAAGAATCAAATAACTTCAAATTTTCACTCTAACAAAAAAACTGGCCTGCACGGGTTGAATATTGTAATAAATATGACTTTTTATTTTGAAAATAACGTAATTTAAACAATTGAAACAAACTTAACTTTTAATGTAGCGAAAGATGTTTTACAAGAAAATCCGGGAACTGCACACTTTAAAAATACGCTAAAATCCTAATCGAATTCGAAGTTTTGGCTAATAATTAAAGATATGCTTGAATTATCTCCTAAATAAAACACAATTTGGAATAATGGAACGAAATAAAGTCCGTACAAAGATTTACACCGTGCTTGTGATATCGCTTACATAGAAATTTTTATAATAGGCTGACTGACTTACAGGAATTGCACATTTTCAGATCACCTTTTTGCTTGCAATAAAAACTGTCCACTAAAACTCAGTTAGGCACAAGTAGGTCACATGAAACCGAATAGTGTATCAATATCCGCTTGGAGGTTAGTAGGACTATTGATCACTTAAAATAGGCTTTATAAAGCACTGTACTTCTGCGTGTTTTCGTTACTGCTCCATATACTTTACTTGGTCTAGCTACTTTATTTCTTAACTATACCATGCTTACTTGACTCAAATGCATAAATATAAATATATTAATATGTAAATCAACAAAAACCTTATACTCCAGGGGTAGGTGTATGAGCTCTCGCTGTGATGGAATAGTCAACCCTAATTCGTCTGTCATCTATTTCCATACCTGAGCACTGTTCCTTTGCAACTTTGGCATCTTCGGAGCTCTCAAAGTATACGAAGCAGAAACCTCGAGATCTTCCACTCTTGGCAGCAATAACAACGTGAACACGTTCGATTGGCCCAAATTTGGAGATAATCTCCTTACTTTTGTGTTCAGTCGTACAAATGCTCAATGCAAATATTCCTAAACAGCAACTCTGTTGAGGATGTTCCCTTGTTCCAACAAGCCTTCGTCTTTAAGATAAAGGACTACGAGATTATGATTTTCGCCGTTCTTAACTTTTGCGATCGTATGGTGAGTAAGACCTTGATCGTGATCTGCTGTTTGAGTTCTTATTTCTCTACCTTCGTGGTGTTCGAGACTTTGAACGTGACCGATGGCTTCTCTAATTTATCGTTTGCCTACAATAAATTAATAGAATATTACCTTCGTTCCATATAAAGGATGCCGCGGATAAAAAGGGATAAAGTTAAAAGTTCTTTTTTCACTTACAGCTGTCACGGAATGTATGCTTCTTCTTAACAAAAGCACAGAAGTACTTGGTAACTCTAAAATTGTGTGTAAAAGTGACTTCCCATTTCAGCACACAGATGACGCGAAATATTGAGAATAATGGCTCACATTACAACATGTTTTCAACACAACAAAATGACAAAAATTTAGTTTTTAAGCGTTTATTACCCTCTGTACATGATGCAGTTTTTAAAGCACATACAACTTACACATGTCTAAATCCGTTCCGCTTATCCTTCAGGCAGTTTCCGTTTAATTTGAAAAAAAGATTTCATTTAATCTGAAAATTCTATAACTAGTATTCTATTAATTTTGAAGATATACTTTAATTTTACCTTTATTTAAAAATTCACTGGTATTTTGATTGCAATAACATTTTATTTTTGTTTCATTTAGATCGAATAAATTTGGAAGCGGAAGGTGTAACTCACAGAATTGTCTTAGGAAACAATTGTCCAATATTTAGTACTTGCCTTCGTCCCGGTTTTCCTCCCGCTATAGTTACTCGACAAGATGTTGATGCATCTATTTGGTTGCAGCAATATAATCCCATAAAACCAGATGATTGGAATTTACGTCATGAGGCAAACCTACATGCATTTGGCTATGTACAAGCATCCAAACAACAAAAGAAATTTGTCGGATGTGCCCCGGATTTAAGTTATTCTGTTATTTGTGAATCGCACCGACACGTATTTATTTACAAAGCAAGTTATGAGAATGCTGATGGCCTTAGAAATCGAATTGGTCCACAAGTTTCTATTGGACAACAAAGCCTGGTCACCGTTGAAGATGCAGGAGAAATTTTGGGAATGTCGACAAGTGATAGCATTATTACATTAATTACAGAAAAGTTTATTTTATATTTACAGCTGAGAGTATCTTAGTTCAGAAATATATTTTATATAAAAATTTTTGTATTTGAAAGGATTGATTACTTTGAAAGTGTTGTAAGTCCATTTTGGAAGTAATTTAAGTTTTATATTCATTTAATTGAAAAAAATTTATTACTTTTAAATTATACATTTACAATAACATTCAATAATGTTATTTTTTAAATAAAAAATACAAACCTTTTTTACGTTGCAATTATTGATACTTTTTGTTGGCACAAGGCTTAAATTTTGGCTTATTTTATAAGTGGACTTACACTACTTTCAAAATAATCGAACCATATTTAAAATAAAATTGCAATTTATTATTGTAGACTAGATTTTTTTGCGTAAGATGTGAAAATCTTCCAAAAAGCACCGAAGGCTTGCATATCTCTGGTAGTGTGAGATTTTTGCTTATTAAAAACACCTCTCTAGGGATTAGCCAAAACAGACTACAATTAGCACTTTATATCACCTTTAAAATACTTGTATATTCCGCTTGCACGTCGCATTCAAAGCCAACCAAATTAGTTTTGAGAAATAAGCTGCGATGGTTTCATTCCATCTCACTTTCTCATTCAGGTAACGAATACACCTCTTTTTTATTTTTATTAAATTGATTATCTTATTACCTTTCCAAAAAAGTACAACATGGCAAGGTAGAGAAAGGGCTAGCAACACCGCATCCTTAGAAATCGCTGACTACCTTATGATTTTATTGCACTTTAGGTAGGAAATTCTTTAAACAAACAACATTTTTAACCGACTAAACAAAGACCTTATAAGTTCGACGCGTATGTTTTTTTTTATTTTTTTTTATTTCTAACCGGGCATAACTTTGTAACGCGTCGACCGATTTTGATAATTCTTTTTTTTTTGGGTAGAGTATGTTCACCGATTGGTACCATGTCAAAAAAATTTTTGGTAGGGTGGGGGTGAAACCTAACTTTGTAACGCGTGGTCCGATTTGGATGGTTCTTTTTTGTTGTACAGAGTATGATCCCCCATTGGTAACAGAAGAAAAAAAATTTGGCCTAGGGTGGGTGGAGGGGTAGTCTAACTTTGTAACGTGTGGACCGATTTGGATAATTCTTTTTCTGTTGGGTAGAGTATGTTCCGAGATTGATACCAGGTGAAAAGCTTTTGGGGGATGGGGGTGGGTGGTGGGGGTGGAACATAACTTTGTAACGCGTGGTCCGATTTCAATGGTTCTTTTTCTGTTGTATAGAGTATGATCCCCCATTGCTAATAGGAGAATAATTTGGTCCTATGGTGAAAGGTGTGGGTCAGGGGGAGGGGTAGTCTAACTTCGTAACGCGTGGACCGATTTGGATAATTCTTTCTCTATTGGGTAGAATATGATCCTTGGGTGATACTACCAGAAAACAAATGTTGCTGGGGTGGTGGTGGGAGAAGGGCGGTGCAACCTAACTTTGTAACGCTTGGTTCGATTTGGATGGTTCTTTTGCTGTTGTATAGAGTGTGATCACCCATTGCTAATAGGAGAATAATTTGGTCCTATGGTGGAGGTGGGGGAGGGGTAGTAACTTCGTAACGCGTGGACCGATTTCGATGATTCCTTTTATGTTCGGTAGAGTATGTTCCTTGATTGATACCATGAGAAAAAAAGTTTAGTGGAATTGGGGTGAGGTAGGGGGTTAAAACTAACTTTTAACGCGTGGACCGATTTGGATGGTTCTTTCTTCGTTGTATAGAGTAGAAGACACTAAAAAGTGAAAAAGTTTTTAAAAAAAAAGTTGTACCGACTTCACAAAAAGCGCTAAAAAGTATAAAATAATTTTTAATTTTATATCTATTACGACATTTTGAAGTCGGTGCAAATTAAACAACTACAGTACCACAATTGAAAATAATACATAATACTACCTGAACGTTTCAGCTTACGGGATCATAAGAAATGCCGATTAAATACTTTTGTTGTAGTTGTTTGGTTTGTTTGATTTGCACCGACTTCAAAATGTCGTAATAGATATAAAATTAAAAATTATTTTATGCTTTTTAGCGCTTTTTGTGAAGTCGGTTCAACTTTTTTTTTAAAAACTATTTTTTAAGCAAAGGATCGAAAATGCTTGTTTATGATACAAAGTTAATTAATTTAATTATTGCTGCAGAAAAGTTATAAAAACGTTAGTGTAATTTTATTTTACTGCCGCTATTAGCTTATGTTAGCTAGAATTCACACTCTAGTGTTCTGGCGTTCTGTTACTAATATGTGATAGAAATTTTGCAACAAAAGGTGGTCAGTCAACTATAATATTGATCATAGTTGAAAAACAAATTGATAACTTGTTATGGTACGATTTAAGAATTCATGCGCACATGCTGCCATCACACGGTAGCATGTGGACATAAATTGGACTGAGGGTTGTGAGCACAACTAGGAAGCTCGTCGCAACTTACTCACAACCAAGGGAATAAGAAGGTTAAGGGGATTACCAGGGTGAGCGTAATAGTAGCCGCGCAGGCTATCTTCTAATGGCCAAAGAAGAGAAGGGCCCGCCTAGCTAGCCGTGCTAAGCTCGCCGGATTTGGGGCAATCTTGCCTCCTCCTTTGGCTCACTCACCCGAACATTAATGCGGACACTCTTAAGAAGTCAGTCCTACGGACAGAAGATTAACAGAAAAAAAGAGAAGCACTAACTATAAAGGATAAAGGAAATGATATTAATATGCCCTGGCGAAGAAAGCAACCTCAGCCTCCAGATGTTAGGAGGCTTGTAGGGCTATCCTTCCCCAACCTTTGATTATGTCCAGCCCTTGTATATTGACATAGTCCCTATTGTAGCCAAAAACTTTTGACCACTTCATACTAGATGAAGGGTTCTGTTAATACCGAGTAGAACTGCGAATACTAGATTATCAATAAGGAGACAGGTCAATAAACAATTCAAATGGTTCTGACGAATATACTCCCAGTAGTATTTAGTTTGACTTATTAATAACATTCCAAAACTTATCTTGTGATGCATTAAACTCAATAAGCTAAGAGATGCCCTGTTATGGTCGCTAAAGATCTTTTTACTCAGTGGTCTAGGATCACCTGACCACTGGGTCCAGGTAGCGTAGAAAAAAAAATTAAGTCTTGGTTCTCGGGATGTCTGTGACCTCGGTTGAACGAGCTGAGTCCTATTCCATGCTGCCAATCTCCAATTATATTCCCATTTTCTCCTTGCCCCATTCCCGCGCTCACGCATCATACCTGAAATCCCTAAAACATAAATACTTACCTGCGTAAGCGCATAAAAAGATTCGGCTCGTTTAGCTGAATCCATTGGCATATCTCACGACGCTAACTCATCAACCTAAAAACCCGCGAAATCAGAGAGAGCAAATAATTTTACCCAAAAAATTATCTTCTCTGTAGTAACATTTAAAAACCTCGCAAATTAGAGCCGAAAGTTGCACTTTGTACAGAGATGAAGCTGTCGACCCGAACTGAACAAATTTAAACCCCGCCTCCAAACGGTAGACATAGCGACACCAAAAAAGTTAAAATCCGCAGCCACCCATAAAACAATGAAAAAATCCACCCAGAAAACGGTCGAATTTGCAAGAATTCCTAAAAATAGAATTCAAGCCACATCTCACTGCCTGAAATGGCATTTCAAATGCACACGAAATAACATCTGTGTAAAAATCCGGAGCAAAATAAAACCTTTACGCCGCTATGAGGAGATAAAGTTGACGGGAGCGAATGGAGAAGGTGCGCTTGTGTAAGTGGGTTTGCCGGCAGCAAGAAATCGTGGCGCGATGAGTGAGAGAATTGAATGTGAGCTGTGGATTAAGTCGGTCGGGTGGCAAAAAAGAAGTCGTGGCGCGATGTGTTAATTTTGGCTTAGCTGTTGGAAACATCGGTTTGGAATCATATAGTGAAGTGGTCTAATTTTTGGATGTGAGGAATAAGTCGGTTTTAAATTATATGGTAGTGATAGAGTTTCATTAATATTCAGTGAAATTAAAGGTAGTATCAAGACAAATGAGTGACTAATTTCGCAAATATCACTTTTATAATGTGGGAATTTCATTTATTTTGACTAAAAATTCTTATTATGGTGAGTACCATAGCATTACGATTCCTCTCCGAGCATTAACACGAACATATCTTTGAGCATTTCTCAAACCAACATAATTGATAGATTGTGCATTTTTTTATTAATTGTAAATTCGACGAATAAAAGGAATTTTAGTGTTTCCAAACATTAACATAAACATGTTTTGATCATTTATTGAATTTTACGCCAAAAGGAACTTAGAAGGAACTAGTTCCAACCAACATAATTGATAGACTCTGCAGTTTTTTATCAATTGTAATTTCGACGAATAAATTGAATTTTAGTGTCTCCGAACATTAACACGAACATATTTTTGAGCATATCTCAAACCAATATAATTGATAGATTGTATATTTTTATTAATTGTAATTACGACAAATAAAAGGAAGCTTAGTGTATCCGAACCTTAACATAAAAATATCTTGAACATTTATTGAATTTTACGCAAAAAGGACCTTAACGGTTTGGTAGTACAGTTCAAACCAGCGTAATTTATAGACTGTGCATTTTTATTAATCGTAATTTCGACGAATAAAAGGAATTTTAGTGTTTCCGAACATCAACATAAACATGTTTTGATCATTTATTGAATTTTACGCCAAAAGGAACTTAAAGGTTTGGGTAGTAGAGTCCCAACCAACATAATTGATAGACTGTGCATTTTGTTTATTGTAATTTCGACGAATAAAAGGAAGTTTAGTGTCTCCGAGCCTTAACATAAACATATCTTGAACATTTATTGAGTTTTACGCAAAAAGGACCTTAACGGTTTGGTAGTAGAGCTCAAACCAACGTAATTGTAAACTGTGCATTTTTATTAATCGTAATTTCGACGAATAAAAGGAATTAGAGTATTTCCGAACATTAACTTAAACATATCTTGAACATTTATTGGATTTTACGTAGAAAGGAACTTAAAGTTTGGTAGTAGGGTTCCAACCAACATGATTGATAGACAGTGTATATTTTTAGTTTGTAATCTCGTCGAATAAAAAGAATTTAAGTGACACAAAGAAAAGGGATGTGCTAAATTTGATAACAAAATCCAGTTGGTCTTGCGCTCTTCAGCGGGAGGAGTAACTCCTTTAAAAAAAAAGAAAATTTAATTTTTCTATATGAGCCTTAATTAGGCATTTTTTCCTCTGCTCTCTCCTCGTCGTCCTTCCTCTAGGGCGGCCATCGCTACGTCGGTGGGTTGGGCTCTCATAATGAGGTGAGTGGCCCTCTTTCTTTACAGGTATAGGGCATCCGGATGATATAGGCCCCCTGGGTGCATTGGGAAACGGGAGGGGAGTCATACACCAGACTCCCCCAACGAAAGCCGGTAATTTTGGCAGCTATTGCCGATATCCTTCCTCCTATTTTGGTTTTGTTTGTTTCTTTGTCAGACTTAGTTTTTTCGGAGTCCGGGTTTTTTTTTGTTTCATTTCATAGTCTTTTTTCGCGGGTTTCCTTTTCTTTTTATTCTATTTCTAGCCGACCAGCGGGCTCGTAGACCTGATGTCTTCAGTTAATCAGGTACTGACAGGAGGACCACTGAGGAGAGAGGACCACTCAGAGGAGTGGCCGTCCCTAGTCTTGAGAAAGAGGAAACGACGTTTGGAGAGAGAGAGACATTTAGATATTTTTTGTACACTCTTTTTCTTCATTCGATTTCATCAGTGAAATTTGACTTCAAAGGGGGATGCCACCCTGCTCCTGGTCGCGCAACAACAGAAAGAAATCATGCCGAGGATGGGAAAGGGAGGTAAACGATACGAGGAGAAGAAAAATTTGGAATAAAAAGAAAAAAACCCGCGAAAAGAATTTACAAAAAGGAAAAGAACAAAAGAATTTTGAATCTGGAAAAAAAATATAAAAAAATATAAGCAAAACAGGAGGAGGAAGGATGTAGGCAGGCGTTGCCCGACTTACCAGCTATCGTTGGGGGGGAGTCTGGTGTCATGACTCCCCTTGTATGGCCCGTGCCCCAACCTCCCTTGCATCTAGGGAGCCAATTTCATCTAGATTCCCTTTTTTCTTCTGCAAATAAAGAGGGCCACTCACCTCATTATGAGGGCCCCACCCACCGACGAAGCAATGACCGCAGTATGGGAAGGACGACGAGGAGAGAGAGAAAAGAAAAAAACGCCTAGCTAAGGCTCATCAGACAATCTTTTTATTTCTGTCAATAAAGGAACAAACAAAAAAATCTTTTATTTAATTTTAAATACCGAGTTACCCCCTCCGTAGGAGGGCACACGGCCAACTAGCCGAAGGCTAGGGCCTCTTTACCCCCTTGCAATAGGGCTCGGACGAACTAGCAGAAAAAAAACCAATGCATACAATCAAACTTATGTACCAAAAAAAATTGAATAATATATATACTTATCTAACTAAGATCTAACTAAAAATTTATGGAGGGTTTGAATACAGAGCAGGATATAATATCCAACTTAACGAAAATCTAAAGTTCCTGATTCATAACAGTGGATATAATACAACTTCTTATCAGCGATCGACAAATCTCAACGATGCACAAAAATCCTGACGATAAACTCTCAATAAATATCCTTTAAGATAAATATACCTTTAGTCGGAAATTCAAAGTTTCTTATTCATAAAAACGGATATAATATAACTTCTCATCGGCGATTAACAATTCTCAACGAAGCACAAAAGTTATGACGAACAATCTCTCGATAAGTGTACTTCAAATTTCAGATTCATAAAAACGGATGTAATATAACTTCTCATCGGCGATTAACAAATCTCAACGATGCACAAAAAAGCTCTGACGATAAACTTTTAATAAGTCTTCAAATTTCAGATTCATAAAAACGGATATAATGTAACTTCTAATCGGTGATTAACAAATCTCAACGATGCACACAAATTTATGACGGTAAATATCAATAATAAGTCCTTCAAGTGTCTGATATACTTCTCATCGGCGATCAACAAATTCGGTTCAACAAATATGCATGAAGAATAAGAAAAGAACTTCCACCAAGGAACGGACTCACCAGATAAATTCCTTGCACCTTCCTTTTCCGTCCAGTTAATGACGAATTCAAATTTCTTCCGACCGAATCTGTTTAAGACAAGACTGATTTCAACTAAAAAACTGCACTGACTAAAATTTTCCTCTAAGCGAATACTAATTCAAACTCAAACTGAACTTGCGTAAAAATTATCTCCGACCGAATCTAATCCAATGCACTGACTCAAATTTTCCTCTGACCGAATACTAATGTCAACTAAAACTGCACTGACTAAAATTTTCCTCTGACCGAATCCTAATTCAAACTCAAACTGAACTTGCGTAAAAATTTCCTCCGACCGAATCTAATCCAATGCACTGACTGACTCAAATTTCTTCCGACCGAATCTCATTACTGCCGACACAGATCACGCACACCAACATACCCTACAGCTCCTCCCGTATCACTTTTTGTCGTCAAAGTCTACACACTTGACTTTTTTTTTTTATACATATATGATGTTGCCAAAGCTCAGGGGATGCCCTATTATGCTAAAGCACAGCCATCGTTTAAAGAGTTTATACTCTTTAAACGATGGCACAGCCTTGGCAGGAAAGGAATTAAGGTTGGGGGAAATGGGTTAGGAGGTTGAGTGAAGGAGGTGTCGATGTACGCCCCGTTTGAAAATTTCAGGCTCATAAGACGAGGGAAAAACAGAAGATGGTAAACTGTTCCACATTCGTGTTGTTCTGCTAAGAAAAGATTCCCGAAATTTGACGGTACGTCCAAATTTGACCCGGAGAGTATAGGGGTGGGAGCGATTTGTAGATCTTGTATCACGAGTTGCCATGTATCTACAAGGAATCAGGCTAGCAATTTCGTTAGAACAACGGCCATGGAAATAACGATATAAGAGTGAGAGACAACCGACATTCCGTCGATGCTCCAGAGTTAAGGCCCTCAGAGATTGAGGGATCGCCAATAAGTTTAATAGCTTTACGCTGGACTTTCTCTAACGCGGACAGTGCGGTGTGTCCGGCCCCTGCCCAAATATGGAAATTATATTCAAGTCTAGGCCTAATGTGGGACTTGTAGATCAACGCTAAGTCGGGTGTCGATTGCAAATATATGATCAGTCCAGCTAAGATTGCTGAATATCTCAATACCCAAGATCTTTAGGGAGGGTGAATTGGGTATATTCACTCCGTCGACTGAAATGGGTTGGGGGTGAACTGAGCGTTTTTTAAGGGACATTAAAAAGCATTGAGTTTTGGATGCATTAAACGTAACACGATTTGCTCTGCCCCAAGCGAGGACCATAGAAATGTCTTTGTTTAATGATCTAAACATGCGTTCCCGATTGACTTCTGTAGCATTTCCACGTGAATTCATTACAGAATCAAATGAGTACGCGAAATCAAGGGTGCTGTCGTCGGCAAAACTATGAATAGGATTGAGAGTAAGGGATAATAGATCATTAATAAAAAGAGGAAATAAGGTTGGTGAAAGAACTGAACCCTGAGGTACACCGGCATTTATTTCGTAGGAATCAGATGTAACTCCGTCAATTACTACACGGATTGAACGGCCTGACAAAAAGCTCTCTATCCATTTAACGAGGGTAGGGTGCAGACCAAATGTTTGAAGTTTGGCTAAAAGGGCAGCGTGCCAGACTCTATCAAGAGCCTTTGAAATACCAAGAGCGACGATTTCGGACTCACCAAAATTATGCAGACAATGATTCCAACGCTCCGTTAGAGCCGTTAGTAAGTCTCCGTTATTGATATAAAAGTCCAATATCAGAAAAACAAGTGTTTTTTACATATTTTGTACATTTCGATGTGAAAATATTTTACCGAAAGGTTAGTGTGACAATGTTAGTGATCTTATGATGCTGCTGTCAAGATCTGGGGCCGTATTTGGCAACTCGATTCGAACTAGAGTCCTCGAAATCGAGAAATTTGCATTTGGCAACTCGATATCGAGCGCTTTCGATTCAGCTGTCACCGACAGTTTACTCGATAGCTTTAGCCCAAAATACAATGAGACCAACACAGCGTATTGGTCGACAAAACTGTCTTTGAAATATGGCGCTAACGTACTTCTAGATACAATGGCAACAACACAGCTAAGTTGTTAGATAAAGTTCGGCGAAATTCGAAATTTGATGGCGCCGACAACAACATTTGTTTTTGACATTTCATTCTGAAAGGTAATCTTGGCGCGCTCAGTTTGAAAACGAATTTATGAAAATGAATTTTGAGGAGAAATTAAGAGATTGATGCGAGAAGTTGAATATATTTATAATAAAAAAACATTCACAGTACAATTACCTATTTTTAAAACTCTTTTTCTATTTATTCTTACCATTTCTTAATTTCAGATATAAAAGTCACTACTATTTCCCGCAATTATTTCGCTGTCAAACAAGAAATGACAGCGATATGTCGGCGTCATTGTATTATAACACCAACATTTTTACCGACAAAAGTTGGTCATCATAACTTGTCGGCCTTATTGTATTTTGGCTTTGTTTCTTTTGACCGAGTGCAAGAAAAGCAAAAATTCAAAGTGGGAAACAAGGTGATATTAGCTGTGTTTCTTTAATGAGCTATATAGATCTCCGCCATACAAACTGCTGAACCAGTTCATGATCTAGTTCACTATCCCGCTCAAGGGAATTCAAGAAATTTCCCTTGAAAATTAAATGCTGCCTACTTCAATTGCAATACAAATGTAATTTTTGTGAATGTGCAATATAACGAAAAAAATTAAAATGTTGGTTAAATCCACAAACACAATTTTTTTTCAATGCGTTTTAAATATATTTAACATTTTCCTTTCTATTAGAAATAATATATCAAGAAATTTTAAATATTTCTCGCTCCGCTCGTCTAAACGGCTTGCTTTGAAAATTGTTTTTTTTTCGTCAATTCTTCAAGTTTACAAAGATTTGAATGAACACCATCAGTCTTGTATGAGAAAACAAACTTTTGAAAAAAAATCATATACATTGGAAATCTGTTTAGCAGCCATCTTGTAACATAAAGTTTATTTGAATTTTAAACAACATTATTTTTGCTTTTAATTACATTAGGCTTAAGAATTTATAATACAAAAGAGCAAATTGAAAATAACAGCTGCAAGAAAATATTTTAACTTCTATAATTAACAACTTCATCGCAGGCAGATTTTACTGTAGGGAATTGAAATTTAAACCCCATTTCTAAAGTCCGTTGGGGCTTAATTTTTGCACCTGTTAGGAGTAGTGATGACCGCTCTTTTCCGAATATCATATTTACGACAAATTCTGGAAGAGGGAAAAAAGCGGGACGCCGAAGTGATGAAGCGAAAGCCTATGAAATAGAGCTTAAAAATGGGATATTATGTTGGAAAAGAAAACCTTTGAAAATTGTGCGTTGGTTACTAATTCAGGAGCCACTCCGTTTAGAATTCCCGTCACATTTTTATTCTCAACACTGAATAATATGAGTTGGCAGAGATCAGTAATGTGAATCCAAGGAAGATGTTGATTCCCTTGACCGATTGGTCCTCCTAATCCAAGCCAAAATGGCAATATCATTGATTTAATCATTCCTCCTTCCCGACCTATTACAACACCAGTTCTAATTTTAACCTAAAGCTAATAAAATAAGTACGAGATAAAATATCTATAAACTTACACTTCTGGATTTGGAGTCAGACGGTAAAGTAGCGGCATTTTCCCATTCAACGCATAATTTCGACATAAAATCAAAACTCTCAATAGAATCGTCCTCCGTATGACATTTGTCTCCGGGTTTGTAGTGACTCACTCCAGAAATATTTACAAAAACTTCTACATTCTTTGCCTCTGAAATAGCTTTCACCATAGAAGATGTGGAATTTATACGCGAATTCCAAACATTTTGTTTAAATCTACATAGTTTTTAGTCAGATGTTACTAACATAAGTAATTTTAATCTTATACCCAGGCGTCCAACGTCGACTCGGGTCCAGAACATTTTGCCCAGCTAGGTTAATAACACAAGTAACCCCTTTTGGCACCCCACTTTCCTCAAGTTGATGCCAAGTTATTCGCTTAATACCTGGCATTCGGGATACAACGGTAACCTCATAGCCATTTTTTGAGAACAATTGCTTTAATCGGCTTCCGATAAATCCGGTCCCACCACCTTAAAAATTGTACTTGTTTCATCACATAAAAGAAAACAAATATTTTTACCTATTAAGGCGTGTTTTTGCATTTTTTTGATCAAATCTCTGTTATGTGTTAAATTTTATTTCAGTTTCCTTATTTGATCAAAAATTCTAAGAGCAAAGCCCGGTCGGTATTGTGTTCATTTAGCAGCTAAATCTTTTGCTGCGGAAGGCTGCGGAGTGCGGACGTTTTCACTCTAAATTTTTTACAACAAAGGTATTCGTTTTGAACTATAGGTGGCTACTTTTGACAATCAGCTGTTGGCTACGAGGAAGCAGTGTTGCCAAGTCGTCGATGAAGAATGTCACTAGATGGGGACTAAAAAGGACACCTTTTTTAAAAAAAAATGTAAATACTCTACTTAATAAAAGACTGTATTTACCTGAATCACAAGCGTATTTACCTATAATTGGTGCTCATTAACTTAAGCGTCGTGTCATTTCTTTCTTTCAATTTGTAAAAGGAAAGGGAGGAGAAACAGAGAACTATTATTATTATCGTAAGCGACAGAAAATGAGTATCGTTAAAATTTTCAGGGTCTCGCTGGAAAGTCATGAAGTCTCACAGAATTGTCTTACACATGCGTTTAGCTTAGGAACAAAAGCATTAAATGTGATGCAACACTGGTTGTAACTGAATTAAGTCAACGCCATCTTGATAACTACAGGCCGTAAGGTAGAGCCAGTTTTTACCCGTGACGACACACTATAAGGAAAACGTCAAAAAGTTTAATTTCTGTCATCCGAAGTTTTGCTTCATTATAAGAAGTGTGATTAAGTTTTAAAATCGTTCTAAGCAAAAACTAATAGTGAATCGTATAAAGAGTAATTTGCGGTAAAAGTTTTGTGACATTCAAGTGGCGAAGTGTATATATTTTTTAGTTAAAGTGAAAATTTCGGCTAATTCGCCTCGGAATTTAAAGTAATATTGTGTGAGTTTCAGACATTATTTAAGTGAAATAACTAGTGTGTGATAAAATTAACTTGTAAGATAATATCGTGAGAAAGTTTCAATTAGATTTAATTAATTATGCGTGAGTTATCGTCGTTCAAAATATATTGGCAATACCCAAAAGAAATGTCAAATGGAGGGAAGTAATGACGTCCGCTCTTCAACCTAGCGGATGTAAACAACTCTCAATTGCATTAAAAAGTGAAAGAAATTACGTTTAACTTTATTATAAATGATAATATAATAGTTTTGTGATGTTGTGAGAATATGTGGTACTAGTGATTCGAGTTTTGTTGGTAAATGGGGACAAATCTATTGACAACTTTTACATTTGAAGAGTTGGCGTAGATTTTTCTCTAATTGCTGGCATTATACAACAAATTGTACGATAAATATGAAGTGATCTGATTTAAAAATGTATTCGGGAGAATATGTGAAAACAGTGATTTGCAATTCTTACAATTTATTGGCAAATCGGGATACAGATATTAATAAATTATGCAATTGAAGAGTTGGATAAGATTTTTTCTAAGCTGTCACTTGAACAGCTGATAACAACTTGTCATTTGGTCGTATAGATGGCACTGGTTTTGTTTCCTCATAAGGTGACGTCATCGTTTCCACCTTACGGCCTGTAGTTATCAAAATGGCGTTGGTCTACCCTTCAAAAAGTTGAAAGCTATTAGCTTTAATGTTTTCTAATATATTGCACTAAAATAAAGAGTAAAAAACACTCGGAACTTTATATGGAATTAGAAAACAAAATTCACGGTAAAGCTTTGACAGTTCGCAAACTAAGGAGAAGTGCTCTCCGTCCTCACCTCGCCTATAAGAAAAGTGCCGATCACACGTACACGGTTTCACAGATGAGGGCCTTTCCTGTTGTTATATATTCTAAGGTTCGAAGCCGTTTATGTTTTCGATGTTGCTTCGGTGTTAACACTTGTGCCTTGAAGAAGCAAATGCATGTTCGAGATTGCGGTGCCATGACTCGAGTTTTGCTTCGGATTGTTCGTTTTTGCCACATTTTGCCCTTGGTGCTAGCACCGATTGCCCCTGGTTTGGACCAGGAACAGCTGTGACACTACTAACACAAATAAGTAGATGAGTAAAAATAACTGGGATTGGGCTTGTGTGCTGCGATTTTTTATATTTAATTAATTATTTTTACTGTCCTGTTATAATAAAAACGATAGAAAACGAAAAATCTTTACTCCTTCCCAACCAACCAATAATTATAATAAATATAATTGCTGAAATTGCTGATTTTTTATTAATCTCCATAATTTTCAATTGCAATTTGACAGCGGGTGGCACTAATAATCTCGAACACAGGGTTTCGCACTTGGAAGCAGATGACACTTTGGTGCAGGGTCACAGTAACTCCAGTTGTCCCCGGTGTTAAAAAACACTCCTAGTAATAGTAATCTTTGGTACAGCCAACGCCATCTTGATAACTACAGGCCGTAAGGTAGAGCCAGTTGTTGGCCGCGACGTCACACAAAATGGAAAAAGGTGAAAAAGTCATGATTCTCTCATCCGAAGCTTTGTTTAATTTTAAGAATTGTGATAAAGTTTTAAACTCATTCTAACCAAGAGTGAGAGTGAGTCGTATAAAGAGTTATTTGTGGTAAAAGTTTTGTAACATTTAAGTGGTAAAGTAGATAAATTTT
Source organism: Leptarthrus brevirostris (assembly GCA_964036015.1). Taxonomy (NCBI): domain Eukaryota; kingdom Metazoa; phylum Arthropoda; class Insecta; order Diptera; family Asilidae; genus Leptarthrus; species Leptarthrus brevirostris. The sequence goes on from OZ038374.1 coordinate 71,694,466, forward strand.
TTAGTTAAATTGAAAGTTTCGACCAATGAAAAGTTGTTATCAGCTGTTCAAGTGACAGCTTAGAAAAAATCTTATCCAACTTTTCAATTGCATTATTTATTAATATATGTATCCCCATTTGCCAACAAATTGTAAGAATTGCAAATCACTGTTTTCACATATTCTCCCGAATACATTTTTAAATCAGATCACTCCATATTTATCGTACAATTTGTTGTATAATGCCAGCAATTAGAGAAAAATCTAAGCCAACTCTTCAAATGTAAAAGTTGTCAATAGATTTGTCCGCATTTACCAACAAAACTCGAATCACTAGTACCACATATTCTCACAACATAACAAAACTATTATATTATCACTTATAATAAAGTTTAACGTAATTTCTTTCACTTTTTAATGCAATTGAGAGTTGTTTACATCCGCTAGGTTGAAGAGCGGACGTCATTACTTCCCTCCATTTGACATTTCTTTTGGGTATTGCCAATATATTTTGAACGACGATTACTCACGCATTATTAATTAAATCTAAATGAAACTTTCTCACGATATTATCTTACAAGTTAATTTCATCACACACTAGTTATTTCACTTAAATAATGTCTGAAACTCACACAATATTACTTTAAATTCCGAGGCGAATTAGCCGAAATTTTCACTTTAACTAAAAAATATATACACTTCGCCACTTGAATGTCACAAAACTTTTACCGCAAATTATTCTTTATACGATTCACTATTAGTTTTTGGTTAGAACGATTTTTAAACTTAATCACACTTCTTATAATTAAACAAAACTTCGAGTGACAGAATTTCGACTTTTTCATAGTGTGATGTCACGGGTCACAACTGGCTCTACCTTACGGCCTGTAGTTATCAAGATGGCGTTGGTACAGCGCTTCCTCTAGTTCCTTATTCCAAGATCAAGATGGCGTTGGCAAATTCGTCGAATTCCAGTCCCCAACCAATCGATCTTTGAAGAATCGACGATTTTCGCGATTTTCTAGAGTGAAAAATCTTCGATCTACAAATATCGATCTGAATTGTGAGACCCTAGTTTAGTAGCAAGCTAAACGAAAACCAAAACAATAAATATGGCGGCACCGTTAGAGCACTTGGAAACTCAGCTGGAAATGTTTATTGAAAATGTGCGACAAATAAGAATTATTGTGAGCGATTTTCAGCCACAGGGACAAAACGTGTTAAACCAAAAAATGTAAGTTGTACGAGATGCATCTCTTAATACTTAAACATATTTTGTAGTCAATGCCTCGTAACTGGACTTCAAGAAATAGATAAATTGAAAAACCAAGTGCAGGATGTCCACGTACCCTTCGAAGTCTTCGATTACATCGACCAGGACAAGAACCCACAGCTATACACTAAAGATTGCATTGAAAAGGCTTTGATGAAGAATGAGGAAGTCAAAGGGAAAATAGATGCATATCGCAAGTTTAAGGCAAATATGCTAGTAGAGCTCCAAAAAACTTTTCCAAATGAAACTAGTATGTACCGTGCTATAAGAGATGAATAAATTTATTGCAATTAATAAATATTTATTATTGAGGGAAAACTGCGCAGGCACTGCCGTGTTCAAAGTTCAACCATGCAAAATGCAAGTACTTTATTACAAGATGATGCAAAGAAAATAGCCATATATTTGCAAATAGTTGCAGCTCCTATTTAATGCCGTAATTTAAAAAAAAAACTTTCAAGATTAACATATTTAAATGCAATTGGCATTTTTGCTTATGACAGAATTTATGCTTTTGCAGGTTCGCTGCAATATCAAATGTAAAATTGGGTAAAAGCGATCACCAACAGGTTGGCGTCTTTAATCTTTGAAAATACTGGACCGTCAATCCATTGGGAATGCATTAAGCTATTTGTGCCAAAATTGGTTTACACTTCTACATAGTCTTTCAGACGATTCGATAAAGGGGAGGGTGGTCAATTAGAAAACACATTTTTAAAACAAGGTGCGCATGTAGCAAAGACGAGGTGACAACAAATTTATGTATTAATTAAATATAGCCTCAATGTAGCAAGGCCTAAGGGGGTCGGTTTTAAGGATTTCTGATCAGGAAATTGTTAATTCAAAAATGCAATTATACTACATTACGCACAATCTCGTACACAATTTACTCAAATGCCTTGTTCTTTTTCAACTATAGTTATTAAAGACGGTATTGTTCCTACATCAGTGGGTAAGACTCCACACTGGCAAAAGGGTGTTCAATTAGTACCTATGTGGACAGCCAAGCGGCGCTAAAAGCTTTTTGGTCCAATGAATTTAAATAGAAATCAATCTTTGATTGCTATGGAGCTCTACAAACTAAGCACGAACAGATGTGTACAACTCCGCTGTGTAACCGGGCACAGATACACCACCGAAAATGAAGCAGTAGATATTCTCGCTTAGGAAGGAAGGTCAAGAAGGGGGACAAATCTCTCAACGATGGGATGCTAGATCTTTCGAAAAAAAGGTGGGAAGAGAAAACCATGGTTAAAATAAGACTGATTGCATACTTAACCTAATTCGAACTCAATGTAGAACTATGGTCGGGATATACACCGATTACTGGGGTACATGCGCTAAGAATTTGTGTTTCCGACACTGATTTGTGCAAACGTTGTCTAGAACCCAATACAAAAGAAAATGTTATGTTGTTGGGCTGCGCTTGCTAGGAAAAGGCAAGAAGTACTTTATTGAAAGGTTAAAAGAAGCCTCGAGAATCAGCATGAAAAGCATTCTGCAGTTCGTAACGAAGACGTGTACCTTTAATATTAACAGGGTAGCTCTCCTACGACAGCAAAATTAAACTTTCAGGACGAAGGTCTTTTGACCGTGATGACATTATGGACCCGAATTGGTCTATGCGAGGATTTTTCGCCGGCGCCTTAAGGGGAGGTTACCGTTGATAGGCATGAAAAATGCGTCAACTTTCTTTGGGATTTTTTTCGGGTATATAATGAATATTTATTGAAACGCCAGTTAATATAATTTATTTCCCCATAAATAAAGAATACTTTCAAATTTTTTCATTAAAAAAAAATCCAAAATGGCGACTGTAAGTCCTATAAACTGAAGCCATGCACCGCGTGCATTGGTCTGCGCGGGGCGGTCCACTCCCTTGTCAATTAACTCGAAACAAAAACGTAACAAATTATTAATTTACTTGAAATTTGGGGGCCTTAACGTTTTTAAATTTTCTGAAAAAATGAAGAAAGACGTCATATTAGCTTCAATGGACGCAAAAAAAAAGTTTAAGTCGAAAAAAAAATCGCCTCTATCAGTCCCCCGATATTAAATTTCCTTCACGGTTGAACAAATTGCAAGTCAATCGGTTCATCCGTTGAAGCTGTAGAGCGTCCGCGCGCTGAAAAATGAAACAGCAGTTTTAAGTTATAACAAATCGTTTTTAATGTTTGTTTTTGAAAACTTACATCTATCCCAGCGCCATAGAAACAGCCTTCGGCTTCCTCAAAGTATTTCTTTTGCTGGATCTGCAGGTTAATCAACCGGTAGTGGAAAAAGGTCGTATCGGTAGGCGCAAGAGCGCCTCAGCTACCTGTTTTCCAGCCGGCGCGCGGTTCCGCTCAATGCGCTGTAACTTCTAAACTATATCAGATTTTACGAAATCCTGCATATACTAGACACTATTACTACGTATACATGCACGGTTGAAGCCAGGTTGAACCACTGACATGTATTAAACTGGAGTGACTTATAAGCTATCTCATATGGGTACAATTTCACTTTCAGTGGAGGAAAACAATTTTTAATCTCCAACGTTTACTGTAAATTTGCAGCCATTCAGAGTAGAATATAATAACCAAATATATACGAAGAGACATATTTAATTTTAATCTTCTATATTGTTGTAAGGAAAATGTAAAAATCATTGGAATTACTGGAATACAAATTATAAATAAAAGGTTGTTTTAGTCTGGATAATGCTTACCCAGAAAGAGATGTAAGATGATTGTGAATATTGTCATCTATTTCTAACGCCAGCATTTAATAGGCGACATGACGTTCGCAATTAAGAACACCATGTTGAAAAAAAAGATGCTTACCCAGAAAGGGACAACTAGCGAAAAGTGATACCTATCTAATATCTAACTCGATTAAATTAATTTTCTCGACTGCGCTTATGCAGCTAAGTATGGATGATTTGAAATTTACAGGTGGAGGCATAAGAGCTGGAATGGGAATAGGGAAGCGGAGGAGACAAAATTAGGAATTTGGGGCAGGATATGAAATTTGGTTCGTGAGCCGAATCCAATTAAACCCCAGGGCCCGGACTTTGCCATCCCTCGGACTATTCTAAGCGATGGTGAGATTTTCATACCCATAAATACTGCGACCATAACATCTTCGCTCCCCCAAATGAAAGAAAACATTTAAAAACATTTCGTAAAATAAAACTAAAATATTAAATAAATAGATAAAAGAATAGATATTTATAAATTACATCTACCATCTATCTCATAGGGCACAATTTTACGTTAAGCGGAAAGAAACCTTATACAATATGAAATAATTACATTGATTTTAAAGCTTATATATTAGAAGCGGGAATGCTGAGTATACACGAAATTAGGCATGCCAACAATAGGAGCCTTATATTGTGGCCAATGTAATGTACGTGTGTGCGAAATGAGCAACGTGAAGTTGCCGCATGATGTTCAAGTGGCACGCGCTAGCTGGAAGCACGTCCTAGCTCGCCGGTATGGGGTGTGAGTCCTTGAACATCATCACACATCCACAAACAGAATTTCGTGTGCCTGTGGCGAAAGAAGGTTGTGGAGTCCTTCTCTCAGGTCTGCCACGAAGGATAAAAACAAACGAGAACAGATGAACGGGAGAGCAACAGTTCTGGTGTCACCTGTTACTCCCAGCCACCCTGAACTATCTTGAAAACAAAAAAAAAGAAAGATTACCCCCCTAGCGATAGTTTTGCGAGCCGGGACCAACACTACCGCTGCCCAAGGCAGGCTATGACTCTGGATGACATCAGCCGTAATTCAGCTGATGCCAGCCAGGATCACGGCCTCCGCTGGACATTCATCTGTCAGCAGATGCTTGAGCAGGACGGGGGACGGCATGCTGGCAGGCTAGGGGCTGCGGTAGAGAAGGGTGGGTTCAAAGAGGAATGCCACGTTGCTCCTGGTCGCGCAACAAAAGAACGACATCATGCCGAGGGATGGGAAAGGTGGGACTAAAAAAGCGGCGAGAAAAAAAAAATAAAAAGAAAGAAAAACCGAATCAAAAGAATTTTGAAGGGAAAATGAAACCAAACGGAAACAGGAGGAAGGATTCGCGACTTACCGGTTTTCGTTGGGGGAGTCTGGTGTCACGACTCCCCTTGATTGGCCCATGCCCCAACCACCCTTGCATCTAGGGGGCTGATGTCATCTAGATGACCGTTGAAACCTAGAAAGAAAGGAGGACCACTCACCCTATTGTGCGGGCCTAGCCCATCGACGCCGTCATGGCCGCCCTAAAGGAGGACCACGGGAGAGAGAGAAAAGAAAAGATTTCTAGTTACGAATCATAAAAATTTATATAAATTTTTTATTTTTTTTAAAAAAGAAGAGTTACCCCCTCCGGCGGAGGGCCAACTTACTGAAGGCTAGGGCCTGTTAACCTCTTTGTAATGAGGCTCGGACGCATAACAAAAAATAACTCAACAAGAAAATATATTACCAATCTAGGCTAACTGCTACTGTCTTTAGCTACCTATCCGCTAGCTAATTCAATTTGTTACAATGTACAATAGTGCGCCTTAATATGAGCTAGCTACATTAATACTACGTACATGTTTGTATTCAAACAAAGCTTCGTTGAAAATATACTTGACAATTTCAATGGAGCGGAGAGAGAAAAAAAATGCGCATTTATCTTTCCTTTAGCGTTTCTTCGAACGATATGACCTGTACAGAGTAGTGGGGATATGGAGTTTCTGAAATGAGCACATTAAAAATGATCAAATTGTGTGGGAAATCGCGGTCTAACATCACATTTTTGCTCATTTCTCATTTGAGGCAGAAACCCTATAAACATTTTTGGAGAGAGATAAGGAAATGGCTGGAGATAAGGAAATGGTTGCATGATTCCGAAGGTCAAGATAAGGAAATGGCTGGAGATAAGGGAATGGTTGCGTGATTCCGAAGGTCAAGGTCAAGGTACGTGATTGTTTAGTAAAGATAAGGATGAGTTGCACCTGGACCTGGACCTGGATCACGGGTATATAAATGAATGTTGAGCAAATTTTTTTTAAAACTGGAGAGCTAACATGTTTTTTTGCCGCCTAGATTCGATGCGAAAATTACTGACCGTTCAATTGAGAAAATAAACGATGGAGGCTTCTTTGTTGAAAGGAAAGCAGCAGGTGGCAGCTATTTTAATTTAATGTTTTCTAAGATAACATCTGGCACTGGTTATTATCTAAATTTATAAATAAATAAAGTACTTTTATTAAATATATGTTTCATTCCACTTCACCTTACAATCATTTCCCTCTAGAGTTTGAAAATAGTAAAAGTCATTTGCAGACTGACAATTGAATCAAAAATGCAGGAGGATGGTATAAATATGGGCCTGTTCATAAACGCAGATTTGCGCAGTAACTGCCCAATTCAGCTGAACCGAATGAGTTGCTGAATGATGTAGCTGCTGCGTTTATGAACAAGCCTTATGTCAACTTCATAAAATTCAATTAGTTATTGACTTCAAGTCAACATGCTAACATTAAAAATGGCTAGAGGTTCAGCAAGTATTTTGCTTTTATCACCATGCATCTTCTCAGAAAGAATTCTACGTAATGGTGAAGTAGAGATGGTGAAATAAGTTGATGCTAAGTATAAAAGCGATGTGGAATTAGTGAATTTAAGAGGAATGAAACAAACATATCAAATGAATATTTCTAAATAAGCAGCTATAAAAGAAAGTCTAATCCGTTTTTAAGCCATTTTAAAATTATTATGGAGTATAATCTGTAATGTGTGTGCGTAATTTATTCAACGTGAAGTTGCCGCAGGAAGTCCAAGTGGCACGCGCTAGCTGGCAGCACGTCCTAGCTCGTCGGTATGGGGTCAGGGTCCTTGGACATCTTATCACACATCGCAAACAGAAGTTCGCGTGCCTGTGGCGAAGAAAGGTTGTGGAATCCTTCCTTCAGGTCTGCCACAAAGAAGATAAAAAAAACAAGAAACAGATATTGAAGGAGGAACAACAGGTCTGGTGTCACCAGTTGTTCCTAGCCGCCCTGAACTATCTTGAAACATACAAACAAAAGAAAGATTACCCCCATAGCGATAGTTCAGGTCACTAACTCACACCATCCCTGTATCTGGCTAGGGTACAGGCCCAACCTATAAATGGTGCTGAAACAAAAAAAATACAAAAAAATTAAATCAAAACATAAGGATATAGGGAGGAGGGTAGCAAGAAGGGGAAGAAGCGTTAGAGAGTTCCTGAAATTAAAAGAAATTGATTATAACATATTAAATTTAATTAGGTATAAAAAGGAAAATTAATATAAAGCAAACTTAAATGGTTAACTCAACAATTTATTACTATGTATACACAACTCTTACGCTACTCGAATTCTTAATGGAATATTATTTATAAAAAGAAATATTAAATAGTATTTATGTTGAGAAACTTAAATATATGTTGATCAATAAAAAAAATTTAAAGTTCCATTTAAGATCTTGTTAATTGAAATTTCAAGGATATTTATACGGCGGTCATATTATATAACACTAATGTTTAGTTTCAAATAAAATGATAAATCAATTCTCAACAGATTTTAGACTTTGGAATATTACACCTGATTAACATAGGTAGTCACTTACTGTATTCACGACACCCGATTTAAAATTCTTAATTATTGACTTTTTATCCTATAGGAATTAAAATACATCTTCTAGATGTCAGGCAGCAATTCTTTAACTAATGTTTGTGCACAAACATAATAACATTTACTAATATGAACTCTCTAAAATCAATTATATTCTATATAGATATACTTCTTAGCGATAAAGTTTAAGTCTCACAAAAATACTGTCATGAATGGAAAATTAATTTGTAACAAGATCTATATATAGTGGAGTGCTAATGAATCAAAGAATTGAATAGCTTCAAATTTTCGCTCCAACAAAAAAAATGAACTGCACAGGTTGAATATTGCAACAAATATGACTTTTCGTTTTGAAATTAAGGTAATTTAACCACTTGAAACAAACTTAACTCTTATAGTAGCGAAAGATGTTTTGTAAGAAAATCCGGGAACTACACACTTTAAAAATACGCTAAAATCCTAATCGAATCTGAAGTTTTGGCTAATAATTAACGATATGCTTGAATTATTTCGGCATAGACTTGGAGCCGAATGACTGTCTTTGTCGTATTTGAAGTTGTAGTAATCCTTATCTCAGCGTATCTGAGATTCGGTACAATATTTCGTCACCTAACGTGCTTGTGACATTGCTTACATAGCAATTTTTATAAATAGCCTGACTGACTTGCAGGAATTGCACACTTTTAGCTCGCCTTTTTTATTTTGCTTGCCATAAAAACTGTTCACTAAAACTCAGTTATACACAAGTAGATCACATGAAACCGAATAGTGTATCCACATCCGTTTTGGGGTCAATGGAACTATTGACCTGTTACGAAAGGCTTTATAAAGCACTGTACTTCTGAGTGTTTCGCTAATGTTCCTATATAGTCTATATGGTTCAATATGTCAAAACTTAACTATACCATGCCTATGTAAATCAATTGCATAAATGTACAAATATATTATTAGGTAAATAAACTAAAAACCTTATACTCCAGGAGCAGGTGTACGAGCTTTCGCTGTAATGGAATTGTCAGCCCTAATTCGTCTGTCATCTATTTCCATACCGGAGTACTGTTCCTTTGCAAATTTGGCATCTGTGGAGCTCCCAAAGTTTACGAAGCAGAAACCTCGATTTGCCCAAATTTGGAGTACATCTCCGTACTGTTGTCTTCAGTCGGATAGCCTAATCCAGATTTTCCTAAATAGCAACTCTGTTGAGGATGTTTCCTGCGTCCAACACACCGTCGTCGATGTGGTAAAATGCTACGGCATTATGATTTTCACCGTGTTGTAACTTTTGCGATCATGGGGTAATTAAGACCTTGATCGTGATCTGCTTTTTGGGCCCCCACTTTGTACCTTTGTACTGATTGAGACTTTGACCGTGAACGATGGCTTCTCGAATTTATTGTTTTCCTACAATAAATTACCAGAATATTACTTTTGTCTTACATAAGGGATGCCGCGGATAAAATAAGATAAAATTTAAAAGTTTTTCTTTCTCACTTACCTCCTGTTGCTGATCACCTCTGGCAGCTGTCACGAAATAATCTTCTTCTTCCCCAAAAGATTACTTCCGTGGCAGCTAGCAGGGGCGACAACCACAGGGTATAAAATGCACGTTGAATGGATAAGGCATGGCTCACATTACAAATCATAGAAAAATAATTTTGGATAATATTTGAAATTTAATTGAACTAACAGATTATAACGAACTTATTGCTGAATATAAAAAGCGAGATTTATTGACTCCTGCTATCAAAGAGGTTATAAATGTAAAGTCAACAAAATTTTTCATTATTTTTTGTAGAACGAACTTTTGTTTAACGATTATCAAAAGCATGGGAGGTTCATTCTTAAGATTTCTAAATCTGATTCAGCAGCATATAAAAAATTCACGGATATTTGTAGGAGCTTGCACCTTCAAGATGTTTTGCTTTTGCTACAAAAAGAAGAAGAAAATGTCAACGCAATAAGGAAAAAAGGAGTTCAATTTAATATCATCCCAAAGATACATTTCGTTCCAATATACGAGCGAAAGGGTCCCTGGCAAACATTTGCATTGGACAGATTTCGATTTCAACAGCGAATTCGAAATATGAAGGATATTTTAGACCCCATTTTATTCACCTCGCATAGAAATAAAATTTATAGTTTAAAATTTAAAAATTTCAAATAGAGTTGTAAATTTAAACTAAAGAGTAGTATAGAAAAGGGGGTTCTGGCTCAGGAGAAAATGGAGCCGAAAATGTGCTATGCCGATTCTGGATCAAAAAATGTGCAAGTTCAGAATTGAAATGTATGAAATTGGCACTTTCGGCCATTTTTGATTTTGGGGATTCGGTCTTGCCTACGAATAAAGAACGAAAAGAAGGGCCCATACGAAAATTTTCTGAAGCAAATTTTAAAATGGTATGGGTTTTTACTAACACTAATGGAAAACTACATTGGTGTAGTCAAAGACAAATTTTTCTACAGAGGTTCTTTTTAAAAAATTTAATAATTTTGGCTAGCACTTTAAATTAAATAACGCGAAATTTATCTTTGAACACTAATTTTTTAAAACACTTACTTTTAAATTTCCACATTTGATTTTAATAAAATAAGTCAATTATACAAATTTCTTCAGCCGAGTTATGAGGGCATTTGAAATGTTTATTTTATGGCTTATTTTATTAAAATCAAATGTGAAAAATTTCAAAACAAGTGTTTTAAAAAAATAGTGTTCAAAAAATTTTTTTCAATTTACGGCCTCCCTCCTCTTTTTGCAACCGGGCTTGGGACCGGCTTCGGCCAACGCCATCTTGATAACTACAGGCCGTAAGGTAGAGCCAGTTTTTGGTCGCGACGTCACACAAAATGGAAAAAGGTGAAAAAATCAGGATTCTGTCATCCGAAGTTTTGTTGAATTTTAAGAATTGTGATAAAGTTTTAAACTCATTCTAAGCAAAGACTGAGAGTGAACCGTATAAAGAGTTATTTGTGGTAAAAGTTTTGTAACATTTAAGTTGTCAAGTAGATAAATTTTTTAGTTAAAGTGAAAGTTTCGGTTAATTCGCCTCGGACTTTAAAGTAATATTGTGTGAGTTTCAGACATTATTTAAATGAAATAATTAGTGTATGATAAAATTAACTTGTGAGATAATGTCGTGATAAAAGTTTCGTTTAGATCAATTTAATTATGCGTGAGTTATCGTCGGTCAAAATATATTGGCAATATCCAGAAGAAACGTCAAATGGAAGGGAAGTAATGACGTCCGCCCTTCAATCAAGCAGATGTAAACAACTCTCAATTACTTATAAAAGTGAAAGAAATTATGTTTAACTTTATTAAAAGTAATAATATAATAGTTTTGTGATGTTGTGAAAATATGTGGTACTAGTGCTTCGAGTTTTGTTGGTAAATGGGGACAAATCTATTGACAACTTTTACTTTGTTGGTAAATGGGGATGCACATATTAATAAATTATGCAATTGAAAAGTTGGATAAGATTTTTTCTAAGCTGTCACTTGAACAGCAGATAACAACTTTTCGTTTGGTCGTATAGATGGCGATGGATCACCGCCATCTTGATTTCCATTTTGTGTGACGTCATTGTTTCTACCTTACGGCCTGTAGTTATCAAGATGGCGTTGCTTCGGCAGAGTTGCGGCTTTGGTTGCTTGAAATGATTCTTGCTACACTAAATTAGTGGCTAGGATAATACTTATAGTTATTAAATTCTGTACATTATCTATGTACTCTGAATTTAATTAGGAAATCTAAAATAGAAATTTCAACAAATAAATAAACTAATAAATAAATTTTTTCAACTAATAAAAAGTTAATATCTCTCTAGCTCCCCCTTATATTGAAAATTAACCATAGCACTGAACCTTAAAAGAAAACAAACGAATGGCTACCAAGAAAAATTACAAGTTACTTTTACTTCGCTTTGTTTTCTTGCTAAAACTAATTGGTTTGCCTTCAATTAAGTCATTCAATGTAGCATTACTATTTAACTACTATTTGTTCTATATTTACCTATGAAACGAGACTCCAACAGGATGATTTCGCACTTTGTTCTCACACAAATTTATAATGCACTTCATTTTATCAATTAATTACTGTTTTCTAAGTAAACTTCACTTATAATGTTTTTATAATAAACTGTCTTTAATGTTTTTTAGCACTGCACTACATAAATTTTTAAAATTCTTAGCAAATTTTACACAATATAAATTTTCTTCCAGAGGACACTTCCCGGCATAAAAACTTTCACAAATGAAATGTCAAATTTTGACAATGAGTCTGCAATTTGACAGATAGTCTGCAGAAAATTTTGCTTCACTTTTTGTTCTCGTATATATACGTATCGGACGAAATTTCGCGACATGACGTTGGTAATTAAGACGATGTTGATAAAAAAGATGCTTACACAGAAGATACCATTTTCTTGAAATTTCTACGAACATCATTACATTATGAATCATCATCGCTAAATATTTAGCCAAAACGCGGTATTGTGTTTTTAGCAGCTAAGAGTGTATTTAGTTTTCACATGTAGATGGTAGTTGCTTCCCAAATCATATGTTTTAGCTCAGATTAATCTGACCAGGCCCATATCACATTCAGCACACATTTTGGTTAACAAATTTATTTGACTAAGCAGCGAAACACAAAATATAAACAAAAATGTACGGCAGCTGATTGTGAAAAGTAGCCACCTATAGTTCAAAACAAAAAGTAAGCGTGAAAAAAAGGTCCGCTGCTAACAATTTAGCCGCTAAATGAACACAATACCAGGCTGAAATGGTAACTCCGAAATTCTAAATTTGGTTACAGAAATTTTCAAGAGATAGCACCACATTATTATAAACTAAAATCAGCTGATGACAGTTTATTTTATTTTCTGAATTGTGCCAACATTCTACACGTGTTTCTACGAGTGTACCGAGTTAATTTGAGGCACACTTTGAATAAAGTAATAATCAAAATGCTTGGTAATAAATATATTCGCTATGTTATGTACTCTGTGGGTGCTGCAGTAACTTCAGAAATATTATACAAAGTTTTTTTAGTTTGGAAAAACCGAGTTTCGGGAAAGAACACTGAAATAAATGAAGTATTGTGGACCAACGATTTAACCCAGCAATGTCGGGAAAAACACATCACAAAGAATTCTCCTTGTAAAACGAGATACTGCTTTATTTATAATTTAAACCGCATCGTATATATAATAGAAAACGCGCGTGGTATAATCGACCTCTCAATGTATATTTTTACAATGGCAGAAGTGGGTGAATCTCTTTTGCGGGCAAAGAAAAGAGGTGTTAAAATTCGTATAATTTGCGATGAGTCCATGGTACATTCATCTGGATCCCAAATAATAAGGCTAAATAAAGAAGGTAAGTAAAATAACCTTAAATAAATTCAGTTGGGTGGCACGTGGCCTTAAAAACATGTTTGTTTCTCATAAGATAGTTATTGCAACACGAAAAAAAATCCCATATTTATAAGAACTGCGTTTCAACTTTTGAATCCATTTAGATTTTTAAGAACTTGCTAGATATTTCCTTAGGTAGAAGAGTTCAAATCGTAACTAGTTTAAAAGGAGAGGCATTCCGTTGTCACAAGTGGTAAATTTTTTATTAAAATATAAAAAATAAGCAACTGAAACATTGTTTAAAGAGAGCAATAAGTTCTATCTTTGAATAATAATTTACCAACAGAGAAAAAATCCTTCCCTATTTCTTTGGTATTATAATTTGGGCACAATTCTGTGGCAGGTGGAACAATAAAGCGACATTCATCTACATGTGGGATATATTCTGCAAAAACTTTCATATTTTTATATACAGATAATGTTTAAGTAGAATAACAATAACAAGAATATTTATCACATTTAAAATAAGAAAAGCCATGGTCATTTCACTGGTGGAACAACATTTGTCACGTGCGGGACATGTGCGATTTTATAGGCAAAACCGGAGCCTTTTGGCAGAAGGTTCAGAAGGTTAGATGCCTAAAGGAAGAAACACAATAACAGCATAGGCATCAGCATAGAAATTGACATTGTAATCGGCTTCAGGATCGATGGCGGCATTAATGCCACATATCACACAATGACAACATCATTGTGTGGCTAAAATAGTTGCGGTACCAGGTTACGGATTTGTTTTATTGCAGCGCATTAAAAAAATGCGCAAACGACGTTTTTGGATGAGGGAAATTTTCTTGCAAAGAAGAGAGTTAGGTTTCTTTGATTGCTCACAATTTTTTTCCATAATTTTTATAATTAGGGTCACTTTTTAATATAAACACCTATTTTCCCGCACAAGCTCCAACAATTTTTCTTCGAAATTAACTTTTTACTTAAAAATAACTTTAACTGCCGAGTTGACGTCGCATCAAATATCAAACATCAATTGATCAAAGCATCAACATAAGCATCAGCATAATATGCGATGCCATCATTGGGTTAATCAGTATTGCCATGCTAGAGTTTTATTTTGGCAAGCATCGAAATTAGCATATGTGCTGATGCGGATGCCGTCATTGTGTTTCGGCCTTAATATTAACGTTCTTGATAATATTACTAACTGCTGACACGAAATCTCTAGCATCGTTGACTTTACTTGACTTCACACCGCCCTCTTAACAACGGCATCTACGCCGTCCACAGCTCCTTTGCCATGGGAAGTGGCAAAAAGTACCACGCATACACATATTATGAGTAAATTTTCCAGGCCATAAGACATAGGGAGCGAAGCATAAAAACCTGGTTATTTTGCCTATTTTTAAATTGACTTACTTGCTTAAAACACTGATACAAAAATCCTCTGTTCTTTAAGCGACTTAACGTTTTGAATGCCAGGAAGTTGACGTCATTAGGCTGTTCTTATTTTTTGCTTAACAACTCTTCTTGTCGGACTTAATGATTGATTACTCAGTATCATCGAAATTCTCAAATTCAAGTTTGCTGATAATCACAAATTTTTTGCTTGGGCTAGATGGAAGTGTTATTTTGACGCTACTTACTGATTCTCGCATGTTATGTGATAAATAGTTTACCGAAATATCGGTGTGACAATGTGGTGATCATAATCTGATACAGCTGTATAGATCGGAGTTTTATTAAAATTGTTGGATTTCCATCTAGTGTTCGGTTTTTTCGAAGGCGTCCAGCAGCTAAAGAAAGGCTTAGGCTGCCCGCACACTGAATCCGAATTTCATTCGCGCTAATTCTGACGAGAATTCGCACTATTTCGCATTTGCGAAATGTGCTCACACTACAAGCAGGGCTCTGACGAAACGCAAAAGTTTAAGACCCGAGCAAACCAGTCCTAAGGCGCCCGCACACTGGATCCGAATTTCGTTCGCGCGAATTCTGACGATAATTCGCACTATTTCGCATTTGCGAAATGTGCTCACACTACAAGCAGGGTTCTGACGAAACACAAAAGTTTAAAACCCGAGCGAACCAGTACTAAGAAGATGTCTATAGAACAGGTTGTATTTTCTGAGAGTATTTTGTTGAAAAGAAGGCTATTATATCGGAATAGAAGAAAGAAATGGATTTGCGAATTTAATAAAGATCGAGAATATAGCGGAGAATTCTGCAACATATTTGCGGATTTGAAGGGAAATCCAAGTAAATTTTTTGATTTTACAAGAATGCACCTAGAAACATTTGAGTGTATCTTGTCGAAAATAAAGTCGCGAATTACAAAACACTCAAATTTTCGATCCTGTATAACACCAGAAGAGAAACTGTTGATTACCTTGAGGTAAGTGAAATAATACAATTTAAGAGAAAACCCATTTTATTTGTCCCCATTATTACAAATTTGTCCCAATGAATCAAACATAGTTTCAATAGATCTTTTTGTAGGCACTTGTTGGAACTTTAAATTCATTTAAGAAAATTTCATTATAAGAAAATAGTTTCAATATTATGCTGAGCAGGTATAGTTTCACAAAAAATGAAAAGGAAAAACACTTGTTTTTCTTCCACTAGGAGTGAGATGGATGTTTCGACCGGAGTGCAAGTGGTCATCATCAGCGTGGTGCTTGCACTCCTTACCACGGACATCCATGACGAAAAGTCAAAAACTC
The DNA here is from genome assembly GCA_964036015.1 of Leptarthrus brevirostris. NCBI lineage: Eukaryota > Metazoa > Arthropoda > Insecta > Diptera > Asilidae > Leptarthrus > Leptarthrus brevirostris. Next base: position 71,710,418 of record OZ038374.1, read on the forward strand.
AACTCCTATAAATACTCAGTTTTAAATCTGAGTACGAATTATATGAAGAGGATTTTTAATCCATCAATTTCATATAAAACCACAAATGGTTAAAAATCAATCAAAAATTTAGAAACTATTTCATGTCACCGGCTAATATTTCGTAATTGAATGTGGAAGTAAAACATTCTAAATAAACTCCAATAAACTTTACTTACTTAATGAAATGAAATTAAACTTTGGACATATCTTTTATTTTTTGGTATGATAACCTGTATGCGCTTTCCTTTTGAATAGCATACTCTACACCTAGTTCGATTTGTTTTTACGCCCGTGACTATTTGTTCTAAAATGTGGTGGTTTAGTTTTCCTGAAAGAGGTGAATCTTTGTAAGGAACCATTTTGGAAGTACGAGAACTGCCAAGTAGTGTACTGCATTTATTTGAATATATATTTATTATTTTTTAAGATTCATCAAATACTGACTACTACAAAAAAATAAAATAAATAATAATATAATTACAAAGAAAAAGAAAAACTAACAAAGCTGATTCTTCAGATGAAATCTAGATAAGTGAAAATCAATAAGCTCAAAATGATTATTAAAAAGACGATACATAGATGTAATAGGCTCATGCATAAGATAATTAGTGCGGTGGTGGGGAATATGGAGAAAGCTTTGGTTCCTCAAAGGGCGAGTAGATAAACATAGAGCTCCAGCAGTTCGGGGGAATCAACCGCGCCCCGCATGCAATCGAAGACAAAAACAACTCTGGAGTTGTCGCGTCTGCTTTCAGGGGACTCCAATGAAATAAGCTTTAATCGGTTAGCGTAGGGAGGCAGCCGAAGAAGATCGATCCAAGGAAGGCCGCGAAGGGCAAATCTAACGAATCTACGCTTCACAGCCTCAATACGATTAATATGAGTATATGAGTCGCATAAAAAAGAGACCGCACAGGACTAGTATAGTCTCACGAACGTAAAATAAAGAAGTTTAGTTATATGTATATAGGTCATCAAACTCCTTAGACCATCGCTTGACGAAACCCAGAGCAGAAATAGCTTTGTTTACAATAGTGTTGATATGGTCGTCAAATGAAAAGGTCGTATTTAGCACGACCCCTAAATCTTTGGTCTTGTCAAGTCTGCTCAGGGAGCCACCGTCTAAGGTGTAGTTAAAGTGCACTGGATTCCTTGATCGAGAGAATGACATAGTAGTGCACTTACTACTATTTAGGGGAAGGAAGTTTGTAGAACACCAATTATGAAAGGTTTAATAGTGCACAGTCATTCGCACTTGAAATAACACTTAAAATTTTGGCGTCATCAGCGTAACATAGAATTCTGGAATTAGGGAGAATTAAGCATACATCATTGATGTAAATGATAAAAAGCAATGGTCCTAGATTTCTTGAGGAACACCGGAGGTGACATAAATATCGTTCGAAAGTGAACCTCGAAATAGAACACGTTGCGTGCGATCAGACAGATAGGAACGAATCCAATTAACAAAAATTAATGGAAACCCTAGAAAAGACAACTTACGAAGAAGAACACTGGTTAATTCTGTCAAAAGCATTGCTAAAATCAGTAAAAATGCAGTCGATCTGCTTGCTAGCTTCAATGGCAGAAATACAGCAAGTTAGTCGTAGTAGATCTACCCTTCATGAAGCCATGCTGAAAGGAACCTAGAAAAGGTTGCAGTGGAAGTTAAGAGCATTGCATACCAGAGCCTCAAACATTTTACCAATACAACATTAATTGGCAATGGGGCGGTAGTTTGATATGTCTTTTTTACTTCCTTTCTTATGTAGGGGAATGATGACAGATGCTTTCCAAGATTTCGGAAAAACACCACAACAAATAGATAAGTTAAATAAGTGACACAGTATAGAAACCAGGGACAAGCGACAGTTTTTTACGAAGCAAGCGGGGATACCATCAGTACCGCAAGAGAAACTATCAGCCAAACCAGAAATATGCCTTAGCACAGCATCCTCGTCAAACACAAGATCTTTGGTTTCAAGAATAGTCGGAGCAAACCTCGTCATATGAGTAAAATCCTTATCACTAGTATCACAGTCTGTAGTCAAAAATGCGGTGCCAAAAATTCGCCAAATAGGTTGGCAGTCGTCGTAAGGGGTCGTAGCTCTCGACATCACCAAAACTTAACACAGAAGGGCAGCCATCACAATTGCGCTTAGAATTTACGAACATCCAAACTGTTTAGGCTCAACACGCAAAATCGATTTAATTCTCTAAATAGTCAGAATAAGAAATATCACGTGCAGAGCAAAATTGGTTGCGTAACATGGAGTAAGTGAAGTAGTCAGCATCACTATTTGAGGAATAAAACCGCTTCCAAGCTTTATTCTTTAGATTCTTTTAGTGCTTCACGGAACTATTGAGTCAAGGCTGATATGAACGCGAACCACGAGACTTTGAAACAGGAACACAATTAGCAAAACAAACAGAAAGAGAATCGTAAAATAATTTTACGGCATTATCAATATCACGTTCATTCAGAATATTCGTCCAATCACAGGCAAAGAGCCAATTGTTAAGTTTAGAATAATCAGCCTTGCTAAAGTTATAACAAAAATTACTTGAGTCAGAAGATGCCGTCAATACAGGATCAAAACCAAAAATGATATGCAGTGCTGGATGATGACGAGATTCAGGAACCAGGGGAGATAGACAGTGCTTCACCACAGTACTCGAGTCATTCATCACGTCGCAGTCCTGTGAAAAACCGCAAGAGGCAATGGAATCCATGAAGGCCGAAACATACTGTGGGGCAGCCGAAAAACATGGTAGTAGGCAATCCTTATCCAAGGAGCGGTCCCAACTGGCCCAAGGCATATTAAAATCTCCAAGGAGCATAAGGTCATCCGACGGAAGCAGCAAATCAGCCAGTCCTTCAACACAAGTAGACATCGACTCATAGTAATCAGAGGGCGATCCAGGTGGAATATAGGCCGTGGCAATGTAAACGTTTTTGTGTGGAAGCTTGAGAACCACACAAATGAATTCATGGCGGACAGCGCAGAGAACACCACCTCCTACCGAAGCATCAGGAGCGGAAAGGTGGCGGTCACGGCGGAAAACCAAGTACTCAGAGCCAAAGAGCTCAGCGTCTGTAATTCTTCCACAAAGCCAAGTCTCAGTCAGGCAGACCACGTCGAGCCAATGAAAAGTCGAGTCGTCTTTGATCGCAGTCCGGTTACGTTGGCATAGTAAAGGGAGAGCTCACTAATGCGTTTTTTGAAGAAATATTACGAGCTGTATTTGCATTCAAGCGAGTCCTTGGAATGAATTCACGGACGATAGAGTTAAGTGGCCAGATGTCGAGGCAAAGTACCGAATGAAAAACAGCTTCTGGTACAAGAAGTTTAAATGAAGCAGAGAAGTAACGACCCTGATGTCCGCGTCGTGCATCAATTCTTTTGCAAACAATTAAGCTCCGATCAGTCCCGGGGCGTGATGCAATGAAGCTGATGATGTAATCCTCAGTGGTGTCGTGATGCAACCGTGACAAGAAAATATGACGTGGAAGCTCAGCCGGTCTGAAAGTCACCGCTGCAGTCACAGGTCCAACGGCGTTAACCACAGTACAATCTAGCGTGTTAGATGGAACATCGTCAGCAACGTCGCAAGTTGTAGGAATTGTGACGATGCGGTAACGGAAGCCAGACGCGGGCCCGAGACATCACTCCCAGTAGAAGAGGGTGCAGCTGCAAGTGAGGGAGCAGCAGTCGACCTCGACGATTAATCAGGAAAGTAAATGGCCTCAAGAGTGCCAGCAAGCGGAGCCCGATCCCTCCTGCGTTTTCGCCTAGAACGTGAATTCGTCGAAGGTGGTACTTTGGGAGAAGGAGGTGTAGCAGTAGATTGTGCAGTTTCAGAACGCCCCCATCAGGACCCGGCACACAAATGGTAGTCACTTCAGTTCCTCCGTCGACTCGCTCCATATCGAGAGACACACCAACGACGTCCAAAGCCGCAGGCCGATCAGAATTGCGACGCAGGAACCGCACATCAGACGAGATCACTTGAATGAGATCAGAACTGCCCTTCGCAGCCGATGACAACGATTCTATATCCTTTCTGAGAAGCTTCAAATTACTCCCAATATCATCAATAGGGAAAACAGGGTTTGCGGCAGTAACAGTACAGTGTGCAGGATGAACAGTAGCATCATGTATGTCCTCAATAGAGCTAGACATAGTAGTTATCTTGTAAGAGATATCACGCGACTTATCCAGCAGCAGGTCATAGCTAGCTCCAGATTTTTTTTTGTTTAGGACAAGGAGCCCTAGAGTTTGTCCAGCGCACAGGTTTAAAACTCTCCGCTTTGACAGCCTCAGTTCGTACCGCCGACGGTACTAGCCAGTCCGTTCCCGGCACAGTCAGAACTGCAGTAACCTTTCGTGGACAGACCGAAGTGCTAACACTGTTTATAGTGCCTGGCTTAAGCCAGTAGTTATATTTAGGCGTTGATTTTTGGAGAGCATTTCAACTCGCACCAAATATAATTTCCTCTCTCGATGTGCCGTGCTCTTCGGTTGAGATGAACTTTCACCAGCTAACACCACCTGACAGATCTAAACTCGACACAGTCATTGCTCAATTTCCTTCATTTACAGCTCTAAGTTTAGGAAAGACCCACCTAGAAGAGCATATCATTGATACTGGTGATGCTTTGCCAATAAAGCAAAAGCACTATCCAATTTCTCCAGCAATTCAAAAGCTTATCTTTGAAGAACTAGACCGTATGTTGGAGTTAGGAGTAATCAATGCGTTGAGCGGCAAGACCAACATGCCGTGGGTCCCGGGTTCGAGCCCAGATGACCGTGAGCTTTTATTAAGAAATTAAAATAATCCACTCCGTCTCTGGGCTGTTGTCTAGCTCGCAGCAATGCAAACAAGACTCAAGTTTCCTCACTTCCCTTACCCTAATTCCCTTCCGGCCAAAACCATGCTAACGCATCAAAGGGTTGTCCCCTAGGATTTGGCCACATCGTATAAAAAAAAAAAAAAATTGAAGAGTCCAACAGTCCCTGGAATTCCCCAGTCGTACTTGTACGTAAACCTGGGAAGGTCAGGCTCTGTTTGGACTCTCGCAAGGTGAACTTAGTGCCGAAGAAAGACGCCTACCCCTTCCCCATATCGATGGATTGCTTGGACGACTGTAAGACACGCACTTCATTTCATCCATTGACTTGAAGGACGCGTTCTGGCAGATCCCCTTGGAGAAGCAGTCAAGGGAAAACCCGCTTTTATCGTACCCGGCAGGCCGCTTTACCAATACACCGTCATGCCTTTTGGATTGTGCAATGCCCCTCAACGAATGTGTCGACTGATGGACAAGATTATTCCTGGTCGTTTGCGCGAACACGTTTTTGTGTACTTAGACGATTTATTAGTTGTATCACCTGACTTTAATTCACACCTTCAAACACTTAGAGAAGTAATTGATTGTCTGCGCAGCGCAAAGCTGACGATTAACGTCGAGAAAAGCCGCTTTTGTGTCAAGCAAGTCCGCTACTTGGGTTTCGTGATTGGAGATGGAACTCTGAAGACTGACCACGAGAAAGTAGCAGCGGTGGGGGATTTCCCTATACCCCGCTCTGCTAAGCAAATCCGCAGATTTCTCGGAATGACGGGTTGGTATTAGAGGTTGATCCCCAGTTATGCTACCATGGCAGCTCCGATTACGGACTGCTTAAGTGGTCAGTTCCTCAAAAATACGGAAAAAGGGCTTTTTTAAAAATAGAATTAATGGAGAATGGAGAAATGAATATCCTCGGATGGTGGGCGTGATAACTTGAACAAAAATTGACCTAGAACAAAAATCCAAGAATTTTAATAAAGTAGATAAGGAAACCTACGAATTGACGCAGGCATTAAAAAAAGTCATCGGTGATTAAATGGCGCAATCCGAAATTAAAGACGCATGACGCGCGTTAACACGCTGTAAAAACCGTTCTATGGGAGATACGATCATAATTTTTGAGTTACATGCTCTCAAGAATCCACGGAATCGGAATATGAAAAATATATTTTTTCAAATATTTTTGAAGAACGTTCGAAAACTTACAACAAGCTTTGTGCAGTGCACCGATTCTCACAACACCTGACTTCTCTAAGAAGTTTTTCATTCAGTGTGATGCTAGCACATCTGGTGTAGGTAGTGTACTCTTCCTAGTAGATGACTCAGGGGCTGAAAGACCTATAGCCTATATGTCAAAAAAATTGAATCCAGCGCAGCGCAATTACAGTATTACTGAACTGGAATGTTATGCTGCTGTGCTGAGCGTAAAAAAATTTCGAGCCTACATTGAAGGACATCCTTTTACTATCATTACTGACCACGCCAGTCTGAAGTGGCTGATGAGTCACTCGGATCTCGCCGGACGATTGGCTCGATGGAGTTTAAAGCTGCAGGCTTTTGACTTCCAGATCGAGCATCGCAAGGGCTCGCAGAATGTGGTCCTTGACACTCTGTCCCGAGCACACACTGAAACAGCAGAGGAGCTGAAAGTAAGTGCAGTCGACGTAGACGTAAACTCGCCATACTTCTCCATGGAAGAGTATGAGCAGTTGAAATCGGCTGTGCTTGCTAACCCAACACAACTCCCTGATCTCTGTGTCTCGGAAGGGTACGTTTACAAGAGAACCCAACCCCGCAGCGGTAACTTGATTAAGGAGGACTTAGCCTGGAAGCTTTGGGTTCCATCGGGTCTGGTGGAAGGTTTGATCCGTGAGGCTCATGAGTCACCTCAGTCTGCTCATGGAGGCTTTCATAAGACCCTCTCTCGACTCCATAAAAAATATTATTGGCCCTGTATGGTCACACACGTACGCGCATACGTATTTAACTGTCAAGTATGTAAGGAAACCAAATCGCCTAATACCATCTTGCGACCGCCGAAGGGCAAACCTATGGAAGCCCTGCGTCCGTTTCAATTTCTATATATTGACTTCCTCGGACCTTATCCCCGCACTAAACGTGGAAATACAGTAATTTTCGTAGCATTAGATGGCTTTACCAAGTTCGTCCTCACCAAGCCTATGCGTGCTGAGCGAGCAGATCTAGTCTGTGCTTTCTTGGAGAAAGATGTCCTGTCTGTCTTCGGAGTCCCCAAAACCATTTTTTCTGACAATGGCAGACAGTTCGTCTCCAATACATACAAGAAGCTGCTGACCGAATACGGTATAAAACATGTCCAAACTGCTAAATACTCTCCGCACCCTAATGCCTCGGAACGAGTGAATAAGTCCATTCTGTCTTCCATCCGTGCCTATCTACAAGCTGATCATAGTTCGTGGGACTTACATCTTCCCGCAATCGGAAGTTCTCTCGCTCTTCAGTAAACCAATCAACTGGCGTCAACCCATACTATGATCTCTTTGGCCAACATATGGTACAGCATGGCTCTTCGTACCCATTACTGCGACAGCTTGACGTGATGTATCTGTGTTGCCTGTATCAGACCGCCTTCAGTTGATTCGCTCGCGCATATCAGACCACCTCCAGCGCGCACATCACAAGCATGAAAAGCCCCATAACACTCGCTGCTGTGACGTTGCATACACTCCCGGTTAGGAAGTGTACTGTAGGTCCTTTCCACAAAGCGGAATGCAGAAAGACATCAGACATCCGGCAATTAAAGTCTTCCGATTATACACAGTCCAAGTCTTAATCGTCCGTCCTTCCGATTTTTTTCGTTATTAGTCCGCCGTCCTAAACAGGAATGCCGGGTTCAGTCGGTAGAGCATAGCACTTACTCTCAAGGTCGTGGTCGTGCCACACGTTGCTGTCTAGTTCAGTGTTAAATTTTGTTGGATTTTCATCTAGTTTTCGTTTTGTCGCGAAGGAAGCAGCTGAATTAAAGTTAACCCGTTGGTGCTGCTGTTGATAACGAGCCAAAGGAACTTAACTTTTCTTCATTAGAAACGCCGATCGTGTTAAGTAATTCTTATATTTTTTACGTTGCTCGAGTTTAACAAGCGTTGTTTTGATTTTTAGTTTAAAAATTCACTCGGGTCATGTGAATATTTCATGCACATTTTGTGCATTTTAGAAAAATTACAAATTCAGGAATTTATGACTTAGTGATAATAAAAATAAAAATTCCACAAGTTAAGTTAAATTTTGAATTATGAATAACTTATATGTACTCTGCACATTCTCCTCAGGGTTGAGCGTTGGTAGTTCTAGGCTAACTTGATGACCTTCTCTTTGGTTATTCTGCCTTGGAGCAGGGGTTGGCCTAAGAAGTCCTCTTGCTTGTTTGAATTTTCGTTTATACGGCAGAGTCCAGCTATGATCAAGATCCCTAAGATAACATACGTACTGGTATAATGATGTAAGTCATGAAGGTTCAACTTCGGAATTTCGGTTAGTTGCTGTTGTTGGTGTTTAATTGCATCTTCTAGTTCTGCGAGGTCATTGCCGGTTACTTCCTTTTTTTTCCGGAGAGGTGAAAATCTTCCAAAAGACACCAGACAGCCCGTGCCCTCCGGTAGTGTGAGAGTCTTACACACTAAAAACACCTCTCTGGGGATTAGCCGAAACAGACCACATAACCGGGTCCCTTTTCGTCCCCTCCCAGTCTCGCCTAGTGGCGGCAACTGAGTATCCAGTTATCCCACTGTCGCCACTAACCGCGGTTTCCTGGGTCACTGCTAGAATCCTAGTCTGTCTGCATAAATCCATGTTTTCCTACCGTCTCCAGTGTTCCTTCTTTGTCCATGCGTTAGTTACAACCTTCACCCCTTCACTGTCTACGCCATTGAAGGGTTCCAGGCCGTAATGCTTTAGTCCTGAGCCAGGACAAGGAACCCCCTCCGGATTAACCGCAGCTAACCCTACGGAAGGCAGATCTGCATAAATCCATGTTTTCCCACCGTCTCCAGTGTTCCTTCTTGGTCCGGCCGTAATTACAACCTTCATCCCTTCTCTGCCTACGGCATTGAAGGGTGGACATGTACCCCCCTGTGCACAGAGCCAGCTCCCTGTTTCCAGTAAGGCCAGCTCTAGGAAAACCAAACTAGATTTCCCTAGGTTGGGAAGGGTGTACGGCCTAACTCGTCGTTGGGAACCATTTTGAACTTCTGATAAATCGAGCCAGGTCCTTGACATCAGTGGTGCCTAGCTCGGTTAAATCTTCAAAGAAGGAGGAGCCCAGAAACTGGTTCCTACGGTTGGCTAGGGCCGGACAGTTGCCGAGGAGGTGGAGTATGGTTTCCTCTTCCTCTTCGTCATGGCAACTCCTACAGAAGTCGTTTGAGGGCGCGCCCAGTCTATCGGCGTGTCTGCCTATGAGGCAGTGACCCGTGATAACGGCCACGGTACTGGTAATTGTTTTGCGTCCGAGTAAGATGAGCTCCCTTGACCGTTTAGGGTCGAGTTTTGGCCATATCTGTCGGGTTATCAGGCAGGTGTGTTCCTACTGCCAACTAATGCTTGCAATCCTGAGAGACTCCTGTAAGAGTTCCAGTTTGCATGTGGCCAGCGGTTTACCCAGCTGGTGGTAAATGTCCGAATCAGGACGAGTGGTACCGATTCTCGCTAGTTCGTTGGCTCTGCAGTTGCCCGGAATATCACTATGTCCAGGCACCCAGATGAGTCGCACTTTCAGATGCTCAGATATGGCATTTAGTGCTGAGCGACATTTTATAACCGTTTTGGAGGTGGTGTATACTCCCGAGAGGGATTTAATAGCGCCCTGACTATCTGTGAAAATACATATATTATCTGTGGGTAGCCTTAGATGATTCAGGCGGTCCGCAGCTACCTTTATAGCCATGATTTCGAATCAGGACGAGTGGTACCGATTCTCGCTAGTTCGTCGGCTCTGCAGTTGCCCGGAATATCACTATGTCCAGGCACCCAGATGAGTCGCACTTTCAGATGCTCAGATATGGCATTTAGTGCTGAGCGACATGTTATAACCGTTTTGGAGGTGGTGTATACTCCCGAGAGGGATTTAATAGCGCCCTGACTATCTGTGAAAATACATATATTATCTGTGGGTAGCCTTAGATGATTCAGGCGGTCCGCAGCTAAATTTATAGCCATGATTTCGGCCTGAAACACGCTGCAGTAGTCAGCCAAGCGGAATGAGACATCGAGGTCCAAATGTTCCGAGAAGATGCCTCCACCCACTTTGCCTTCCATTTTGGAGCCGTCGGTGTAGAGATGCACCGACTCACCCCATTGGGGAGGATCTTCTTCCCATTCCGAGCTGGTGGGAAAGAAGGAGTCAAATTTTGTTCCAAAGAAAGGCTTGGGCGAGGTATAGTCGATATTGTTGGCAGTTCTTCTGTCCAATATTTTGGAGTGACCGAAATCAGTTCGCTTCCAGGTCTGGATTGAGTTAAGCCTAATGGCGGCCGAGGATGCGGTTTGCTTACCATAGAGATCCAACGGTAGAAGATGGAGAATAGTGTTCAGCGCTTTAGAAGGTGTGGTTCTTAGGGCACCTGTTATCAACAGTGTTGCCATCCTCTGAACTTTATCCATTGCTTTGTGATGGATTGCTACATTTAGTGCCGGCCACCAAGCAATGATCCCATACATAAGTATAGGTCGTATGACACTCGTATAGAGCCAATGCACAATGCGTGGCACCATACCCCATCTTTTCCCAATAGTCTTTTTACACGAGTACAGCGCTACTGTGGCCTTCCGTCCTTTTTCCTGGACGTTAGGCTTCCAGGTAAGTTTTCTGTCTAGGACCTAGATACTTAACCTCATTACCCAGTTTCAGCCTAACCCTGTTTAGTGTAGGGCAGTTAGTAAGAGGTGTTTTATGCCTCCGAGAGAAGAGTATTAACTCTGTTTTGTTCGAGTTTATACACAGACCACACCCATTACTCCATGATAAAATCTTGGAGAGGGCGTATTGTATCACTTCAGCCAGTGTGTTGGTTTGTTTACCTGAACATATCAGGGCAATATTATCGGCGTAGGCTATAACCTTGTGACCGGACAATTCCAGGTCTGTGAGTAACTCATTCAGAGTTAAGTTCCATAAGAGTGGTGAAAGGATTCCTTCCTGAGGGGTACCACTGGTTACCACTCTTTGGATAATGGATCCTCCCAATGCAATGAGAGGATCGTCAATTTCAAGCCTCCTCAAGGATGCCATTATCGCCTCTGACCTGATATTGTTGAAGGCACCCTCAATATCAAGGGAGGCTGCAAGTGAGTATTCTTTTTGTAGTAGCGAAAGCTCTATGATTGTGGTAAGTTCATGTAGGGCTGTTTCTACGGACTTACCATTAGTGTATGCATGTTGCGAAAGAGACAACTTGGAAGGATTAATTGTCTCTTTAATATATACATCTAAGAGTCTCTCCAAGGTTTTGAGCAGGAAGGAGGAGAGACTAATGGGCCTAAAATCATTGGGCTTATAGTGTGAGGCTTTTCCCCCTTTAGGGATAAAGACCACATTCACCTTCGTCCATGAGGATGGAATATAGGTAAGCTTAAGGCAAGCCTCATAAATGACCATTAGCCACGGAACCAGTATCTCGGAAGCTAATTGTAGTTCAGCTGGGATGATGCCATCTAATCCCGGTGATTTATAGGGCTTGAAGCTTCTTATCGCTCATTTCAGTTTCCTCACATTAAGTACTTTGTGGACCAGTTCTTGGCCGCCCGAAGTACCCGGCAACTCACAAGACTCAAGACTGGATGAAGTCCAACTTCCATCACTTTTGGTCAAGAGGGTTAGGGTGATGGGTGATTGAGAGGATTTTCCGCAAACGGCTCGCTTCAGAGGAGCTTTCGATTTTATTACAGAAGCCCTCCTACGAGGATCGCTTTGCTTTCCTTATCAATTTCTTGAATTTTTTGAGGCATTCTTTATAAGAAGTCCATACATTAGTTCTTTTTGCTTGGTTAAAAAGTTTACGACACTCCTTTCTTAGCGTCATGATCTCACTCGACCACCACGGAGGTTTGGGCTTGCCTCTAGGGACCCTGTCGGGGCAAGAAGTTTGTGTCGCCTCATTACACGCAAGCGTCAAAGTGTCCACCACCTTGTCAAGGGTTTGTTTACTTTCAATAACGGGTGGACCTGTAGTAGGCAGGCTATTACTGAGGACCATCCTGTAGAGGTCCCAGTTTGTCCTTAGTCTGTTTTTATAAGGAGGGCACATCAGCTTGTGAAGTGTTATCCCAAATTCGATATAGGCGTGGTCAGAGAAGGATAGATACCTTCCACTCCGTTATTAAGTCTGTGGATTGTTCCGAGACTAAAGTAATGTCTAAAACTTCCCGCCTAATTGAGTTAGTAAAAGTGGGTTCTGCACCCACATTACAAATCTGGAGGTTAGTTCCGAGAATAAAATCAATAAAATAGTTTTTAAAAAAAAAGTTGAACCGACTTCACAAAAAACGCTAAAAAGCATAAAATAATTTTTAATTTTATATCTATTACGACATTTTGAAGTCGGTGCAAATCAAACAAACCAAACAAATACAACAAAAATATTTAATCGTCATTTCTTATGATCCCGTAAGCTGAAACGTTCAGGTAGTATTATGTATTAATTTCAATTGTGGTTATGTAGTTGTTTTATTTGTTTAATTTGCACCGACTTCAAAATGTCGTAATAGATGTAAAATTAAAAATTATTTTATGCTTTTTAGCGTTTTTTGTGAAGTCGGTTCAACTTTTTTTTTTAAAAACTATTTTATTTTACACTTTTTAGTGTCTTCTACTCTTTACAACGAAGAAAGAACCATCCAAATTGGTCCACACGTTAGACGTTTGTTTTAACCCCCTACCCCACCCCCATTCCACTAAACTTTTTTTCTCATGGTATCCACCAAGGAACATACTCTACCGAACAGAAAAGGAATCATAGAAATCGGTTCACGCGTTACGAAGTTACTACCCCTTCCCCTCCCCCTCCCCCACCACCAGCATAGGACCAAATTATCCTCCTATTAGCAATGGGGGATCACACTCTATACAACAGCAAAAGAAGCATCCAAATCGATTCAGGCGTTACAAAGTTAGGCTCCACCCCCTTCTCCCACCCCCACCCCAGCAACATATTTTTTCTCGTAGTATCAACTAAGGATCATACTCTACCCAATAGAAAAAGAATTATCCAAATCGGTCCACGCGTTACGAAGTTAGACTACCCCTCCCCCCCACCCACATCTTTCTCCATAGGACCAAATTATTCTCCTGTTAGCAATGGGGGATCATACTCTGTACAACAAAAAAAGAACCATCCAAATCGGACCACGCGTTACAAAGTTAGGTTTCACCCCCACCCCCCACCCAACCAGAAATTTTTTTGACATGGTACCAATCGGTGAACATACTCTACCCAACAAAAAAAGAATCATCAAAATCGGTCTACGCGTTACGAAGTTATGCCCGGTCAGACATAAAAAAAAAAAAAAAAAAAAAAAGTCGAACTTAGAACCTCTTTGTTTTTGGGAAGTCGGTTAAAAAGTAACTCACCCCTTTCGTTGACGTCCGAGCTGCCCCAGACTATATGATGAGCGTTGGCGTCTGCTCCGATCACCAGCGTCTTCTTTTGTCTAGTGGCTTCCTTGGTACTCAGGAATTGTACCAGGAATGTCCGCCACATCGTGCGCCATACAACTGGAGGTTATCCAGATATTGTTGTTTTGGAGCTCCAGTATGGCTGTTGTGGTGTCCTTATCACTGAACTGAGGGAGAATAAATGCATTAATATTATTCTTAGTGAGGATACATGACCTTGGTTTACCTGTACCTTGTAAATAGAGGAGCTTATACCCCTTCATGTTGAGTCCGCAAACCTTGTCTCTGATGATCCAAAGTTCTTGGACAAGGATGAGCTCTTCTCCTTTTTGCGCAAGACGAAGGAGAAGGGCTGCGATCGGTGCCTTCGAATGATGAAGGTAAATTTGGACCACTGTTAACATCACTGTCTAGGTGAGGATACCTCTATCACAGTGATGTCAGCAGTCTCCCCTTTATTGCTGGCATCGTCGTCAGTGTAGTAACCAAGGAGTTGGTCCTCCAGCTCTGGTCCGGGATCCGGCAGGGTGTCAACTACAATAATAGTGTCGACCAACGCATCACCATCTTCTGGTGAGGGAGTGACAACGGCAGAAACTGTCGTTACACTCTGTACTCCTTCCTTTTCCCTGGTGTTGCTTGTGGAGGCTGCTGAATCCTCTTCTTGTTTGCAAGCATTGTTTAGCGCCTTTAGGTCCTTTTCATAGAGCTGAAGCCATAGCAAATAATGCCATTGCATTCAGCAAGTGGGGCCAGGGACTGCTCATTTAGGATCACGATGACGTGCCTTGAGTTTCCCTTGACTTCGCTCACCTCTTGCGGCAGTTCAGATTTCGCCAAGACGGGAAAATGCCTGGCCAAGAAGCTCCACCGACCACTGGTCCACCGTTAAGGAGTTTCCCGTCTGCTTGGTGGTCGTAGGGTTGAACTGGGATGTCCTGAGAGGCGCGCTGGAGGATGTATGTCCGGTGTTTTAGCCTTGGACAGGGACGTACTATCACGCGCAGGTTTCGCAGAGGGAGGACGAACTGTGCTGCTACTACCGGGTTTGGGGTCCTTGGCAGTGGCGTGTACTTTCCTCGAGGAAGGGGGTTCACAGGACTCCTTGGGGAGAGTCACCGTGTTGATTTTGAATTCCTCGTCGATACTCTTACTGGCACGAGTCTTTCGATTGTTAGTCATATCTTTACTTGTCACAGCCGTATTTTCAACTATTAATAATTTGATTGGAGCATCTGTATCGCATTCGGACTCACTTTCTTCGTTTTCCGGTGTTATGCTCTTATTGTCGTCTACCAGTAGCAATGATATCTTTGTTATTGGACGTTTAAAATCGCCATTTTTTGTACGGACTGCCACAACTCTTGTTAATCCATCCGATCCAGGGTGGGTTTCAATAATTCTGCCTAATGCCCATCGTGATGGAGGCATTTGTTCATTCTTTAGTAAGACCAGGTTTCCCTTTTTTACGTTTTCTTGTTTTTGAGCCCATTTTGGTCTGTGTTGTAGTCTTCCTAAGTATTCAACAGACCATTTACTCCAAAATTCTTGCATCATTCTGTCTAAACGATTGCATCTATCCAAATGATTTGGGTTTGATTCTAAGAGGTCCTTGTTTGGAATACTAAGCATTGGTGATCCTCGTAGGAAGTGTCAAGGAGTAAGCACTTCAAGGCTTTCTGGGTCTTGTGACAGTGGGCACAGTGATCGCGAGTTAAGGCATGCTTCTATTGGCGTCATTAGCGTACACATCTCTTCGTACGCTTCTATTACAACTCTTCGCATGTGGTATTTGATTGATTTGACGCCCGCCTCCCAGAGTCCTCCGAAATTTGGTGATGGAATGAAATGCCACTGTGTACCGGCCTCCTGTAATGCTATGTTGACATCATCTTAGTGCGAGCTGAGCTTGTGAAGATCACTAATTATTTTGCTGGCCCCTACAAAGTTTGTAGCGTTGTTGCTATAAAGATGTGCTACCGGCCCTCGTCGATTAGTGAAACGTTTGAAAGCTGCAATGAAAGCGTCTGCTGTCTGATCATTAACCACTTCTATGTGTATCGCTTTCGATGTGAGGCATATGAATATTGCAATGTAGCCCTTGTGAGTTCTATAACCCTTTCCTCTTGTTAACAGTAAGTCAAATGGTCCGGCATAATCAACACCGGTATGTGTGAACGGACGACTAGGTACCACCCTGGCGGTTGGCAGTAGGCTTATCATCTGTTGTGACATTTGAGTCTTGTATCGATGACACTTGATACATTTGTGGATGTGTCCCTTTATTGTCTTAAGTCCCTGTAGAATCCAGAACCTTTGGCTAGTTAGCTCTACTGTGAGTGAATTTCCTCCTTTTGAGATCTTACATGGAACCAATTCTTACTATCGACTATTGCTTGGATTTCTGCTACTCTATTTCTAACGAATGCCTTCCATTTGTGGGGATTTTCTTGAATCCATGCAAGTACTATGGTTGAGTCAGCCCAAGCGTAGCTGTGGAGATTTTCAATGTTTAGACCAGGGAGTCGAAACGGGACCGAAACCTGTCATATTTCGGTTGTTTTAACCGGTCTTGATTTCGGTACCGAAATTTAAAGTGTACCGAAATAGAGCGACCGAAATTAAATCGTCCCGAAATAAAAAGACCTTAAAAATATGTGACCGTAACCGCCAGACCGAAATTCAAAGACCGATTTAAATTGGTGCCGACCGCGGAAGAACTTATATGTCCGGTCTTGCGATTTTTCAATACCTTCATTACATAGAATATTCGGTAAATGTCTTGATGAAGGGACCGTCTGTTGGAAGAGGGTGGAGAGGAGAGGGGAGGGGTGGGGTTGGTGGTGTGGGGAAGGGGTGGGGAGGGGGAAGGGTGAGGTGAAGGGGAGTAAATGTCTAGATGAAGGGAGGGTGGTAGGGAGTAGAGGGGAGTCGGATGACTTCATTATATTATATAAAAATACCAACGACAGCAATTTAACTCTAACCCTAACGTTTCAGTTGTAACCGAAACCGAAAATTTTATCTTCGTGGTTGTTAACCCCAACCGAAAACTATATTTCACATTTCGGTTTTAACCGAAACCGAAAATTATATTTCACATTTTGGTTTTAACCGAAACCGAAAATGAAATTTTACATTTCGGTTCTAACCGAAACCGAATCGAAGAAAATTAATTACGGTTAAGGTTGTTGCAATTGCGGTTTAAAAAACCCAATTTGATTTCGGTTGACCGTAACCGAATTATAATTTCGGTTGTGGTCCCATTTCGACTACCTGGTTTAGACTCGTTCGTGTTTCTTTAATCAAATTCGCTAATAATGTTGCCCCGCATAATTCTAGTCTAGGCAGAGACAATCTCGCATTCAGAGGAGCGACCCTTGTTTTTGCCGTTACGAGGTTTGTTGAGATTGTTTCACCATGTATTACTCGAAGATATATTGCAGCTCCTTCAGATGCATCTGAGAAGCCGTGTAATTCACATCTGCAATCCTTTCCTACGAACTCAATCTATCGAGATATTTGGATTATTTGAAGGCTGGGCAGTTCGGACTTGCCCACCTGTTTTGTATTTCAATTAGGAGTTTTTCATCCCATTGTACTTCTTGTGTCCATATCTAGTTCTTGGAACAGAAGTTTTATTTTACTGTTACGGGTGCCAACAGTCTAATGCTGCTTCTGACAAAAGTTCACGTTTGCTGGATGGGCTTGATTTGGTGTCTACATTTACTTGTATTTTGAGTGTATCACTAGATGGGTTCCAATAAACACCTAGAGCTTTTAATGTCTTACCCTTGTCGAAATCAAGCTCTTCTCCATCCTCCTTCAGTTCTGATGGTATATGGTATGTTTCTAAGAAGCGCTCTACTGTTTCTTGACCATTTTCGAGCATTGAAGCCCCCCCCCCCCTTCAGAAGACTAATTAGTTTTTTACTTGACTTAATTACTTCGTTTAAAGAGTTCCCTTCGGACACAATATGGTCAACGTATGTGTCTTGCATGATGAATTTGGAAGCTGCGAGATACATACTTATGTTCATCGTCCTTTGCAAGCTGTTGAAGCAAAAGCAATCATCTAACTCGGTCAACGCGTTACAAAGTTAGGGTAGCCATCCCCCTCCTCAACCCTAAGTCCAAATTTGTTTATATTAGAAATTAGGGCCATACTCTATAGAACAAAAACAGAACCATTAAACCGGTCCACGGATACGACGATAGGTTACGACTTTTTAAAAATTAGCAAATCTCATTTATTTATTTATTAAATCCTTGAAATATTTTTATTACTGCCCTCCAGCTCAATTTAAAGTGTGATTCAACATGCCCGCCGATTTACAAGTGGTGCGGGTAAGTTGAAAAATTGTAAGTTTCCATATTTAAGAATGAAAAAACGTTATTCATTAAGCAAAAAATAATGAAGTAAAGTATTTTATTCAGCAAAAAATTAAATATATACATAATGTAAATATGAAATTAACGATTTTTTTAGTTGTTCAATTTTTGTTTTTTTCCCTGCTGTTTTTTTTGCACCTTTACCTGGGTTATTTCGCCCTGCACTTGCGTCATGATCAACTTAAGGTTGCTGCATAACCTCAGGATCCATCAAAAAAACAGGTAGGAGGTGGTCTACCAAGCCCCTCAAGCCATTATACAACTTACCCGCAATGCATTTTTTTGATATTTTCTCTTAGAAAAATCACAAAAACAATACATTTTAATGTTCCAAGAGTTTCTTTTTATTTATAGTATATAACTGTATAGTATAAAATTTACTTTTAGAGCTAGAAACACACATATAAATGAAATATCGCTGTCAAAATTTTATGACAAATAGAGGACATCAATACTACCAACATACTAAATTTCAAAAAAATTGACTGGCTAGTTTTTTTGAAATCTGGCAATTATTTAACATGCCGGATAATTCGACTTGCCCGTCGCTACCCGCTAAATAAACTCTGAATAATTTGTTAATGTGGCTTTGTCCATGGAGGGATAACGTGTTCGCTTCCATCATGAAGATCTCGGGATCATACCCTACCGATGGCGACGCATCGACCGTCATAGGACACATTCACAAATTCAAATTTAATTAGTGTGTTGCCATTTGAAGACTGCTAAACTGTTAGTTAAAAGAACGCGTTAAATTATTTTATCTGCTCTGAGAATTTCACCTCATTCGACGACACAATCCGAAAGTGAAGTTCAGGTGGATTTCGAACTAGCGATATTATTATGTAACCCTAATGGCAGTGGTAGCGTATTCTGCTGTCAATAGAAAACACTCATGGCTCGACACCGGTGTTTATAGAATACGCGACTCTTAACTTACTCTACCGACAACTTGCTGGTCGTCTGTAGTTTATTAAGCTCTTTATGTATCGTAAGGCAAATATAGGAACTCTGCGATCGAATGTATTATATTCCTTCGTAAAACGGAATAAAGGAATTATTCTACATATAATAATGCGATATAATAATACTTACACTTATGTACCTTTTCTGTAAATGGATGTGAAAGTTAAACAAGATAAAATATGTTTCAATTAATTAATTAATACATACATATATCAACATATTAAATATGTTTTATAATTTTATACTAATTTAATTGAAGGTATTCCAATCCGGTTTCAAACAAGCGTTTCAATGCTTATGCACCATAAATATTGCGTATGCGATGGACCGCTTGCATATAGTAAACTGCCATCAAAAAGATGCAATGAAAAAACTAATCCAATTCTAATTACGGGATCTATGAATTGGACATTCCAGGTAATGTCTTTTAGGTATTTATCTTAATTCCTTAATTTTCCTTTAATTGATTTTCCAGGGATTTGCTTCAAATTGGGACAATACAATTGTAACATCGAACAAAATATTAATTCATGAATTCGAAGAAGAATTTGAACGTATGTGGGCTGAGTTGAACAGGGCAGGAGAGTTCTCGGATAAAATAATGACTAACTAATCTAATTTCAGATTAAAGGTGCGTAAGTAAATATTGTTTCTTAATGAATACTATTCAAATAACGTAGCCGGGAAAAACATTTCCTAGGAAAACTAGTCCATTTTTTCCGAATTATCCTAGGGCCATGATCATAAAGGAAATAAAAAAAACCGAGCAGATGTTTGTTTGGCATTTACTCCAAACGACGCTTCTTTGATAAAATATCTTAAATGTTTCCTTTAAATCATTTACCTGAACTACCTGGAAAGGCATTATTCGGTGTTAGTGTGATCATTCGGTTTTTTGGGCTGACAAACGTTATGCAACGCAATTTTCTCCATTCACACATCTTGGAAAAATAGGTATGTTATGTACTTTTGAGTCTAAAATCTTCCCAGTGAAAGTTTTACAGAGGGGAAATTACTTAAAGTCAAAATTATACCTACGAATCAATTTGGTTAACGAAATGAATGATTATTTGAACAAAAAGAATGACCTAACAACAACTGAGGACTAATTATTTTATTAAGTTTGCACCTAAATTTCTTACTTTGAGAAGCATGAATCGATTAACCTTTCAGTATTCGCGTCTATGCAATCTGACCGAGCGACTGTCGGTTCAGACCACTGAGATGTATAAAATTGAGTGCTTCTCTCATTGCCTTTTTCTGGGTAACTACATTTTTTCCGCTGAATTTAAAGGGGAACGCTATGTGACCAAACAAAAAATTTCCAATTTTTGAATTGTATAAGGGATATATTATTGAGTATACGTCTTACTATTTTTGTAGCAATTTTTATAAAAGAATAAATAAAAAAATATGATATGATTTGATGTGATGGTATGAAAAATACGTCCTTCCGCTTTGGCCCACTGAAATTAACGAATTATCTCAAAATAATACAATACAAATGTAGCTAACGTTGTGCATGGCCGTTTTTTCTATTTATAACTTAAGGGGGTAGCCAGGTTTCAATGACCTCTTTTTTCAACTACATTTTTTTAACATTAATCTTTATTTGACATTTACAAATTTTTAGTATGTTTTCTAACATGTTAATAACTTCCAAAAAAAATTTTATTTTCATTTTTCATTAACATCCGGTTAATTTATGGCCGATCTGATGACGCCATGTTAAGAAACGGTTGCCATGATTTCTCAACTTTGGGTTATCTAAAACACAAAACAAAAATTGATTATAAAAGAGCACATAAATAGCTATATCCTGAACCTCAGTTATGGAAAAAAATTCATAAATAAACAAATAGTGCAAGTTTTTGTCATTTTTTCTTTTTTTTCTACATTTTTTAAGCAAGAACTGTTTCATATTGTTATTAAATATTATTTGAAAATCAAGACCGAGGTTCATGCGATTGCTAAGCTTTTTCTGAATATTTAAAAAAAAATTGAATGAAATTGTCCTAGTAGATCGACTGGAATCGTGGCGACAACCCAAAAAAATGTGTTTTGGGATAAACGCGTTTAAAAGATAAAGTGCGAAAAACACGTCTCATCGTCGAAATATGGGAATCAAATTATCTCACTTTTAATCAGCAATGCCTGCTCCGTACAATATTCCTTCTTCGTCCTCAAAATGCTCGTTCTCGCGGGATCTAGATTGAGATACTGAGAAAAGACGATAAGACGGTAAGATACTACTTCGATAAGACGGTCATCTCGACACGCCGATTGTAAGATGCGAGCGCTCGAGGCTTGGCGGCGTGATTCATTTTTCGGCCACTTCTGATACGCTATGAGATCAAAAGTCGTTTTTATCTTATTTCTGAGGTTATAGAGTGACTAAATATTGAGAAAAAAAAAGTTCAATTTTTTGAAAATTTCAAACCTGGCTACCCCCTTAAGGGAGTTTTTTCTTGAAAATCGTAAAAAATAAGCAAAATTAAATTTCTTTTTTCTCATAATCTTTATTAGATAAGTTAATAAATCTTTTTGCATCTTAATTATACATCCATCCTTAAACTATACAAAAAAAATTTAATTTTTTTTAATTTATATTTTTCATATATATGGATGGCGTCAAAGTCTACATATAAAAAGATAATGGAAAAAACGGTATCCACTATATCTTGACTTAGGATGGTCTGAAAAAAAAATTTATCATATTAAAGCAGACACAAAGTTAGGAAATGAACCTATTGAGTTTAAAAAAAAAATTTGAAAATCGTTTCACTAGATTTTCCGCAATCGTGGATACCGTTTTCAAAAAGTATGTTTCGAGATAAACGTGTTTAAAGTTTTGAAAAATAAACTGGACTGTGGCGCGCGGACCTTTAAGGCGCTGTAGAATCTTTATTATAAGCGGGAATGATTTAAAATAATTTTTAACCCTTTTTTCTATAAGAAATAAAAAAAAACAAATTTCGATTTTCAAAAAAATTTTCAAGAAAAACCTGGCGGCGGTTTAATTTATTTTTTTAGTTTTAAGAAGGATTTTTAAAGGTTTTGTTGTTTGAAAATCGGTTGATTGGTCTTCGAGTCTTTGGTGGGACAAGATCGGAAAAAATTATTCGAAATATGTAAAACATAGGAGCAACTGTACACAGCAAGCGACTTGAACAACTAAATAATAATTACATTTTAGTATTTAATACAATAATCCTACCCAGCAGGAAGGGACAGGCCGTGCCCTTCAGTAGTGTGAAATTCTTACCCACTAAAAACACCTGTCCGGGTATTAATCTAAACAGAACACATTAGAGCGGGACCTTTTTGCTTTCTCCCTTAGCCGGGGAGAGCTGTCAGTCATTTTTACTGCCATTCCTGGCTTGTCTGCGGGAGTCCATATTGTTCCACCGGCTCTAGTCTTCTTCTTAACCCAGGCATTAATCATAAGTCGTCGGTGGAGGGAGTAATAACATGTCGGCCCACCAATCGGGAGGTCCAGGTTCGGATCCAACCGGCGCCGAACCATGGATGTTTTGTGCTGAAAATAGATCACTTTAAAAAGGCCATGGAGTTTGCATAGAAAATGTTAGTGGCTAAAAATCTTCTTTAAACTGTAAGTTCACTTGCAATCGTTGCCTCGAATCGGGTAAAGTCCCACAAGGGGTTACTAGGGAATTAGAGAGAAATATTAATCATACCCGTCACCTCTCTGCCCAAGACAGTAAAGGATTCCGGGCCATGTGAATTTGAGGCCGAGCCCTGTTTTGTCAGATCATCGGCCATCTCGTTTGTATTAATTCCTGTGCACCCAAACGAGTGTTAACTCATTCACAGAGGCACTTTCGTTAAGTTTAAAAACATACTCAAATGCCAGAGAAGTGTTTTTTTCCGTCCGTGACATACACCTTATGACCTCATTGTCGAGCGCTATGAGTATTTTCTTCCCCATCACACGGCTTTCCATCAGGAAGTCCAGTGAATGTATCAAGGCCAACTTCTTCATTTGGTACACAGATATATGTATGTCCACATCGGCTGATGATGACATAGGTTCAGTCTTGTATGATATTCAAGTAAATCCTTACTGATTTTTCAACCAGTACCAGTACTTATACTGGTGAAAAATATTCAGTAAAAGTTCAAGTCCCTTTACGCGTACTTGAAAATCACCAGTACCTGTTGATTACTGGTGGTTACTGGTTATTACTGGCTCTTACTGGTTCTTACTGGTGATTTACTGTCTTTCGACAGTACCAATTTATTTACTGGTAATAGTCATTTTTAAGTACTAGTGATCCATAAGAGACCTTCATGATATCTTTCGATTATTCTTACTTTGCTTATTACATCCATGGGCATTTTAAGATCCTTTACCGCATGCTTTATGAGATACAACATTTTCTTATGCCAAAGGATGGTACCAGATCGATGCCAGTTTCCGTCACGAACTAACTGAAAAGCTGTTTTTGCTGTGGTTTACATAATTATTCATTATATAAATTCGATTTTTTTTTTATTTATACATCTTTTTAAAAACAATTTGTGAAGATTAAAATAAAACAAGTAAGCAGGAACTCCGCAACCTGATTACTGGGAGCTGAACCATCTTAAATCAAATTTTCCAAAGAAATTAGTTTATTGAAGGATCAGTCGAACGTTTAAAAAAATTTGCTTCACAAATGGCATAAGTTTAACCAAAAAATTGAAAAAAAAAATTACGTTACCGTTTTCTATATCTTTGCTAATTAAGAAAAAAAGATATCGATAAAATCAAAAATCGCTTTGTTCATGGTCAAGCGATACTGTTCAGTAGTTCTTGATATATTTGGAACACCGCAAAGCAATAACGCGGATGCAGTGGTGTCGCCATTTGTTTTTCTTTTCTTTCTTTTGTATTAAAATTTCAGAAATGTAGTTAAAAGATGTATTATTAAATTAAATAAGAATCGAGTTTATATAATCAAAAGTTTCGCTAAAAAGATCCTAAAAAAGTGCTTTTTTTACTCCACGCATGACTAGGTATATGCCATTAACCCTTTCCACATTTTCTTTTATTTTTATTAATACCGGCAAGTAAAAAACCCAAATAAATCTTAATGGGGATTCTTAGTCGCTACTCGAGTTGCAACGCTACTGTTTATTACCAAGGAGTTAGTTTCTCGCTAATCCAGATGTTTTGCTATACAAATAATAATAATAAATACGTCCTATTACGTATTCTAAAATCTGACGCCTCTTGATTGTCCTTCAGGCTCTGTTCTTCGAGTTTCTGACGAAATAAATTTGTTTTTTTTTAAACTGAACTAAATCACTCTCCCGCTCTCCATACACTACAAGGTCACGCGCTACCACCACTCCACATTCGCGGCTGTAAACGGTGCGTACATGTCAGTGCAAGTCGGTGTACATATGTGTATGACGTAAAACAAATCATAAACGTAAATATGAGGAGTGGTATTAAATACTTGACATAAAACGATACGCCGCAAAACGCTTGCTTGTAATAACTAATTTTGTGAGGTAAATACGATATAAAATTTAAGGAATTTACAACAATTTCTATAAACAATCGATGTATGCAAAAAAGAGGGGGGGGGGGGGGGGGAGATTTCATTTTGCCTATGCTTGTGGCATATCGTGGAAAAGGCTTTCTAGCAGAGCACATATATGTTTTTTTAAATTTTTACTTGACTTGAATACACACTTTAGGGACCGTCAAAATTATGGGTTTATGTGTTTTGTTACCAATTGAGTTTTGTTACAGGTTGAGGCAGTTCAAAGTCGCTTTGTTCGTTTTACACTTCACAAGCTTCCATGGAGCAACCCTCTCATTCCACCCCTTATTTAGGTAAGCTTAAACTCATAAAGTTGGACTCTCTCGAATCTAGACGAAACAACTCCAAAACTGTTTTCGCTTTTCATTGTCGTCAAGGCAATATTAACCCGCCGGTATTGCTGTCCTCTTTAAATATCGAATAAAAAAAAGTCGCTTCTTGAGAAATCCTGATGTTGTTATTTTAATTAATTATTGTTTTTATTGTTATTCTTAGCCTTTGATGAATTTTGAAATAAATAAATAAATACCAGGTTTATCACAAAAACGTCTTACGCAAGAAGCTATAAATTGTGTATAACCTTACACTGCTTTAACAAAAAAATAGTTTACTATATGGCTCTTCATCTTCGCTGAAGTGTTTGAAGCTTCAAAGAAGATTTTATATCCGAAACATAAAATAAAATTGCAGAAAATTGTGTGACTTCTGAAGTAAATGATGAATAACTATTATCACAACACTTGCGTAATCTCGAAGTCTTTAATTTGAACTTAGCCGATTTGGTTTCTGATCATATACCTTCCAACCAAGTGAAAATATGTTTTTAATCTACAGGCAATCGAATCATTCTGATGCGAATTAAAACTTCGGGGCAGTAGCTACAGATCCTGGTTAGTACTGAAAAGTTGTTTTGGTATAGCTTAATTATTTCGCAGCCTTAAAAATATTGTATTGAACGCATAGTACCCTACTGATTTCATCTGGGACGTACAAGTTAGCCACTTCGAAGTTTTTGACATCCGATGATTTTAAACGAAGCCTTGTAACGTCGAAGCCTGGAAATTCGATTTTTTACCTTCAAAGGTATGGCACAAAGCGTTAAACTTCGAAATTCAAAACCTTCGAAGAAAAGTAATAACCCTAGTTTATTATAGAATAATGTTACTCATAATGAAATTTATAAGTGAGCCAAAAAAAATTCTCAAAGAATACCTTTTTTCAGACTTTAAAGTGTTATTCGGATTGGCGAGACATTACTGTAATAGTTTTGTTTTTTGCCTTTTTATATGACAAACTTAAATGATAAAATCTTTTTCAAGACAGCTTTTATACGACTTCACGTTTTTCACTCTACTACTCTGCAAGCCCATGAATCGAACTAGAACTAGAATTACAAAATAATATTTTAAAAGCTCGGTTCAAGGTCAATCTATATATGGAATTAATGAAGTTTTGTGCATTACTTCAAAATGAGCAACCAAAGAAAAAGGTCGCTATAATTTCCCATAAATTTCCGAAATGTCCTTAATGTTCAAGAATTTCTGGTCTAACACAAAAATAAAAAAATGAATAAGAAAATATTTTTAAAATCCTTACGTGTTAAATTAGGGATGTCACCTACGGGTCGCCACTGGGCACTTTTCGTAACAGTTTATTTATACGTTTCAACATAAGTTAAACATGGTTTTTTTTTTCAAAAAATATGTATTTTTATTAAAAAAAAACTTTTCATTACGAGATAAAAAGAAGTAGATTTATTTACTGTGAAACATATACCAATACATCAAATGCAAACCAACATCATACTTAGCGCACATTATTCATGTACGTTGATGACAATATCCAGAACGCCGTTCCAAACAGTTTGTTAACACGTGATCACCGATGCCACTTTGCAGACCTCACCGGTGACGTACAGTTAGTGTAGCAAAAAAAAATTATATAAATTCACTTTCTATTTTCTAATAATATTGGTAGAGTACAAAAATTTAATTCCCTTATGGTAAAAAAAAATGTGAAAACATCTGTCACCTACAGGTAACACAGGTAAAGTCCCTTCGAAATCGGTTCAGCCGTTCCCGAGATATTAGCCCGAAGAAACGGACAGGTATATAGACAACAATTTAAAAAAACGTCTTTTTGGATTTTGGTATCGTGTAAATAAACATATCAGCTTAGAAAAAGGTAGTTATTTTTAAATCACACTTCAATTTTATTTATAAGTATTGATAGTATTTATACCGTCTGAGCCGGATAAAAGGGATTTCACTGTAATTTTAATGATTTAGACGACATATAGAACAAACGTTTGTCTTACGGTGTTTTAGATCTGGTGTGCCAAAATAATATTTTAAACAGCTTTCGTAAGATACTAAGATTAATTGCAATAAGGTTCGAATTCAATAAAAATATTTAGTTTAATTTCTTTAAATTGCAGATTTTTATAGGATTTCTTAAAAGGTTTTCTACTTATAATCTTCTAAATCCTTTCTCTACCTGGACTGTGTATTAATTACGTGAATTTCGGGGACAATTTGGGAAAATGCTCAATTTTAGGCAATCACAAAACATTTTTTCAGTTTTGAAAGTGTACCGGCAGAGATAGAAGTTAAATCAACATTGTTGACAATTTTGGAAAGGTCATTGGGATAGTAGTGTTTTTGGCGTTTGTTTGACGCCGCTGCGTAGAGTAGGTCAAAAGATTAAAATAAGAGGGTGATGTGCATACCATGAAAATTGCAAATTTTTCTTTTTTATGTGAGATCTATGACCCCACTTACTTTGGCACACCAGATCTGAAACATCCTGTATATAACAAAAGAAACAATAGATAGTCTATGTTTATCCAGAGGAATAATGCTTTCCAAATCGCTAAACTAGCAAAACCTTTCTTTATTATATTAGTTTTGTTTTAATTTTGCACATATTAAAAGTTTTCTTTTGAATTTTAAATAATTCAATTACTGTGTTTGTTGCAAAAACTAGTTCATTTCAACGCGTTCTGGGTAAATCTTTTATATTTTATTGTCTTTCTTTTTGCATTTTCAACTCTTTATAAAAAAAGTTATATGAAGTAACTTTGGCCTACGCAATATTTTTTCACTTTTGACGATAGTAGATAAATGTTTGTTCTAGCTAATGAGAATTTGTTATTGTTAAATAAAATCATCTAAATGCTAAAAAATTAGAAAATAACTATAGCAAAATTAATTTAAATTTGACGTCTGACTGTCTGCCTTGAGGCCTCTCCTTCGTCTAACTTTGTAGCAAATTGTAATCATTGGAATAGTAGGTTGTGCTTTTTGCTATAAGATTTATTTTCCATCGTGATTTATTTTCTTATTTTACTTTAAATATTTTGCTTAATCTTATTTCAGACACTTCATCAATAATTGCAGTCATACACAATAATTTTAAAATACCACTGCCACGAACATGTATTTTTTTCTATGTAGTTTAAATAAAAATATATAGATTTCAATATTAAAATAAACGAAAATGCTCTTTCAATACACTTTATATCTGTTTTATCCTTAAGGTGCTTTCTATAACAGTTCCTCATCTGATCCACCTCCTGGTAAGGCTAATTTCTCGTGATCAGAGCTTGGCCATCGTTGTCTCATGCGAGTAACTAAGTATTTTACTTATTGTAACTTTTGGTTCGTAACAGATTTTGAAAGTTTGTTCAACCGTTCCAGTAAATCATGTTATTTGATGTCACTGCGTCGACCATCGAGCTATGGTGGAATCAATGCTAAAGTTTTAATTGGAATTTCGAACTGACTCAGCTCCAAATTCTGTCATCCTTGTGGTCGTCGATTCAATTATACAAAATTACATGATTTGACCCGGGGATCTGCAGAAGGCTCTGGTTAGTACAAATTTCGTGCTAAGACGTTATTTCACTTCTCCAGTGAGTAGAAGCGTAGGAGACCTGGTTTTATAATTGATTTGGAAGCCGGTAGCATGCCCATTTTGGAACAATAGTCCTGAAGTGCGAGGTACAGGCTCTTTTAAATGATTTTCATAACTTAATTAATAATGAATGTCTTCATGAATCGCAGAACCCTTTATTATTTAACTTAAATTTTTTCGGGCAATTTGTTCAAGTCTCCGCGATACTTTCATTGCTCACGCGTTATTTTCATTGCTCCTGTCACTCTATTAAACACTTTTTAGAGTATTTGTATTTAGTTCTAAGGATTTGTGCTTGAGATGCATGACGCTTTATTGATTATGTGGTCGTATTAGAGTTCGTGAATCATTTTTGATCGATAGAATCACCTAAATGTATTAGCTTATGTATACACTACGCAATATGTCTGCGTCCGAAACATAAAACATCTTTTGTTGACATAAGCGAACATAAGTTTTTTTATACTATAGGGTCGGCGATCAGATTGATTATTGTCAGGGGATAATGCTTGAAATTTCCTTAGGACAACAACGAAGGAAGTTAGTTGGAAAAATAATATATACAGTCGACGTTTTATTGACCTCCAGTTCAATACATATCGACTCCGGTCGATTCACATTATTAAAGGTTTAAAATATAAACAAAACAAACTGTTTTTAAACTCTAGCAACGTAAGAAATATAAAAATGTCTTAACACTTCGAGTGTAAGTGATCATAATTTGATACAGCTGTCTAGATCGGTATTAAATTTTGTGTTGGAGTTACATCTAGTTTTCGTTTTCTCGCGAAGGCGTCGCAGCTGAAGAAAAGTTGACCCTTCGGTGCTGCTATTGAGAACGAGCCAAAGAAGCGTAACTTTTCTTCATTAGAAACGCCAATCGTGTTAGGAAATTTTTATATTTCT
Source organism: Leptarthrus brevirostris (assembly GCA_964036015.1). Lineage (NCBI taxonomy): Eukaryota > Metazoa > Arthropoda > Insecta > Diptera > Asilidae > Leptarthrus > Leptarthrus brevirostris. The sequence goes on from OZ038374.1 coordinate 71,739,672, forward strand.
TACGTTGCTCGAGTTTAAAAACAGTTTGTTTTGATTTTGATTTTGAAAATTCACTCGGGTCATGTGAATATTTCCTGCACATATTGTGCATTTTGATTAAAGGTTAAGTTTGAAGTGCCCACTTCAAAATATACATTCTTAACCTCTTTCATCTGCGGTTCCCGTGCTGTCCTAATGAAGATTTTTTGAGTTTCTGGGGACTTCTCTGGAACTTGTGTACACGATCCATTCCACAAGACGTTTGGCGCCATCTGATTATCGGACTTTTTCATTACGAAGCTCGTTATGCGTCTTCTTTTATTCGCAACGAAGGCTTGATTGTTCATTTGTCGTTCTTGTCGCCGTGTAATTGGTGAATATTGTTCTGTTTAGTTTTCAGGCCATGATAATAATTATTAACAAAAGTTATTGCTGACAAAGTATAAAGATCTTATAAGTGTATCATAAAAAATGAGAAAATAAATACGATACGATATGAAATTTTACAAAAATCTAAATTAATCAAGTTAAGTTAAAGTAAAGTAAAGATACAAAAGAATAAATACTTCACCGATAGGGAGAAAAGAGAGTATGAATCAATTTTACCACTAGTATTTAATCCATACCAAAGTGATGGTCCAAGAGCTGTATAAAGCCGCGAGTCAGGCAAATATGAATTCATAGACCTAGATGATATGCTCCAACTGGTATACGGGTGCACGAGTGTACACAAACTTATAATAGTCTCATATTCTGGTAAGTATCAATTGAGCAACCCCAAATCAAGTTACTCAAATTCGAAAGATGGTCATATCAGTTATATACATAAAGAACACAGTCATTAAACGCTACTGAGCACGCTGAGGACGGAAAACTATTTGAAGAGTGTAATGTGTGCGCAGTATGTGCAACGTAAAGTTGCTGCAGGGTATCCAGGTGGCACGCCTAGCTGGCAGCACATGGGTAGCTTGTCGTGTTGGGGTCGGGTTCTTGGACATCCTATCACAAACCACAACAGAATGCGCGTGCCTGTGGCGACAGAAGGTTGTGGACTCCCTCTGTCAGGTCTGCCACTAACTAATAAAAAACGACAGACAGATAAAAGGAAGAGCAAGATGCCTGGTGTCACCTGTTACTCCTAGCCGCACTTAACCATCTTTAAACAAAATAAAACACAAGAAAATCTACCCCCATTAGCGATGGTTCAGTCGCTAACCCACTCCATCCCTGTACCTGGCTGAGGTACAGGCCCAACCTAAAAAGGGTGCTGAAACAAAAACAAAATCAAACTAAAAATTAAAACATGGGGAAATAGGGAGAAGGAAAAGGAAAGCAAGAAGAAGAAGCTTTGTGGGGTTTCCAAAAAAAATAGAACGTCATCTCATATACTTATCAGGTGTATTAAAAAAAATCATAGTAATTAACTAAACTGTCTCATAACAAATTCAATTTATCCTGGAGTGTCTACTATAGCTTTCACAAAAAAATACATTACGATTTAAACTAAGTAGGCCAATGCCCTACATTGACAATTCAAAGAAACCAAAAAAATATGACAATGTTTAATTGCTGTATATTTATAATAGACCGTCTTGGTACCGAAATGTTAGCCCAAGAAGAAAAAACCTAAAAAAAAATCCTTTTTTTTGTTTTTTGTCTCTGTATTAATAATTAAAGGCACAAATGATTAAGTTCCGGGACTAATATACAACTAATTATATGGATTAAATCTGTTGATTATTATAGATGAAATCAACATGATGCATTATGCAAAAGTAAATATTTTTCAAATAGTTATATTCATAAAACTACTATTCGAAATCTCAAGTCCCAATCTGAGAAAAACGAAGTTTCAAAATAAAAGCCTAAAGGCTGGAATGACATGGTTATGTGATCAAAAAACAAAAAAAATTATCAGATTAGCTCAACGGTCGTTTAAATCGACAAAAAAAATCGCACTGATGGCTTCACTAAGTATGTCAACTTATACATACGCTTCCTAACTTTCAAATATAATATCCTATTTTAAACCTCCGATAAATGAGATGTGTACAGCTCAATTATATGTATATCGTTTATGTTTTATTATTACGAGACTCCCTTCTGAGCTAAATTAAAACTACAAAATCACCTCAATCCATCACTCACTGCATTACCTATTGTGGGAGCGTTATTCCAGTTGGAATACTTTCCGAACCAGAAATTATTTTTCCTTTTAAAATTCTTAATTCTCTACGCCTATATGTATATGTATATATTTAGGGAAAGCATTATACTAACAAAACTTCTTTTCGTGAAAATTCAGAAGTGTATACACTAAACATAATTTACATTTTTTTTTCTCTTGACCTAACTATAAAACACTTGCCTAAAGTTGATAGAAGCCATATCCCTACTGAGGTCCTAATATCATTCTTGATATTGTTATCTAACTGGGAATAGCTATTTGAAATAAAGATTGAATACAGTAATATAAAAATCAAGAAATTATTTCATCTGTTTTCTTGCTTATCAAAGAAAGGTTCTGTTAAGAGATGTTGAATATGTTTCTTTTTAAATTATAATAATTATAAATAATGTCTACGTATGTTCAAGACTAACGTAGTATATTTATATTACTTGCAGTGAATAACAAGCGGTTGTTATATCAAAAAAATCCTATTTAAAACAACTATGCTCTTTTGCATAAAAACAAAATATTTTGACATTGCAGTGATGAAGGATCAGAGGTATTCCGGGCAAACAAATATGATACATTCTTTTACCTTGACCCTTCAATGTTAAATTCGACGCTCAAAATTAGGGCAACTTGCGGATACGCAACACTGTAGGTTTTGGTACGCACGAATTTCTTTACGGTACTGTGATCGCAACGATGATGTTTCTTCCAGACATATTAGTCGTTGATCTCGCACAGCACTTTGCAGTGAACTGAATTTTATAGTTAGCTGACGAGATGTTTTCCTTAACATGCCTGAGGCATGTGTCTTGTTAACACACAACTCTGAGTGGTATGGTTATCGTGTGAGTCTTCTTAGTTACTTGCTCACTTCAATTTCACAACGCTGCGAAAATGAAATTAATTAATAATAGCTTATCCAATTACCGATGGCATGGATAAGTATTGAATTTAAATGCCAAATTTTTCCCACTTACCTCTGTACTTGTTCCTGCTTGCTTTCCTCAAGATGGAAGTAGCACATCCGTTCTGTATCACCAGAAGCAGTGGTCACAACCACAGAGTTTAGATTACTAAAGTTTGGCTCACATTACAAGAGCTTTACTTAAAACTTTTATTTAAAAATAGTCCAGTCAACTTAGACGAAAAAACAGTATAAAATTCAGAAAGCTAAGTATTTGCATAAACCTTTGTTTTGACGTTCTAAAAATTTGCTTAAAAGTCACGACTATTGGTTTGTAATGTATGTGTGTGCGGAAGAGCAACGTGAAGTTGCCACAGGATGTTCAAGTGGCAGCACGTCCTAGCTCGTCGGTAAGGGGTGTAGGTCCTTGAACATCCGATTCACACATCTACAATCAGAATTTCGCGTGCCTGTGGCGAAAGAAGGTTGTTGAGTCCTTCTCTCAGATCTGCCACGAAGGATAAAAACAAAGAGACACGGACAAAAAGGAAGAGCAACAAGCCTGGTGTCTCCTGTTATTCCTAGCCATACTGAACCATAAAAAAAAAAATCGCAAAGAAACAAGAAAAACTACCCCCTTATGCGATGGTTCAGATATTAACCCACCACTTTCCTACACCTGACTAAGTTGTAGGCCCAACCTGAAAACGGATGCTGAAAAAAAATCAAAATAAAATAAAACCAAAACATAAGGATAGAGGGAGAGGGGATGAGGAAGACAAGAGGAGGAAAAAGAAAGTCCATGGGCTATCCTGAAATCAAAGAGGCAATTCAATTCATCATATAATTAAAAAAAAACCATAATGTAAGTTATGATGCTAAATACAATATTCGTTCTATTTCATTATTTCCAGCGAGCTCTTATAACTAAATAATTATCTAAATTAGTGCCCACATGTAAGGTTATTACTTACAAAAACAAGGATTGAGACTTAAGAGAACTTTATGCATATATCGTAACAAATTATTAGAATGACGTTATTGCGTAGCATGTGTTAGGCACAATCAAGTAAAATTTATTTGAATAGACGTGGATCATCCCGTACTGATTTTGAGAATATCGAGTATATGCATAGATGATGTAGACTTATTCAAATATAGTACTTAGTTTCTTAGAAAACATTATCTTATCTTCGGTACTAAAATTAGCAGAGCAAACAAAAAGAAAGGGAAATCTTTGATAGTACTTAATGAGATAAAGAGAAGGAAAACTAGTAATCTTATTCAATTACTTAATTTCAATTCAATCAACTTCATGAATATATATATATGTCTATCTTAATTCCTATTAATTAATTATTATAGTAATTCGACTAAAGCGCATGTCTTTAAAAAGTATAAGACAAATTTTTGCAACTTATTCACACAATTAGATCGTTAAAACGTATCTTATCTCAAATAAAATATATGAATTTTGTAAAAGAAGCCTGTCTACTTAATTCTTATTAGGTGTTGAGGAATCTCTATCGGTACAGCATTACCAACAAATTTAAACATTTGCCCAAATTTAAAAAAAGAATGCAATAAATAATAAATAAATTATTAAAACGCACTAGGTTCCTTTCGTTGGATCATCTTTTCGCTTAGCTTTAAGATTATTTTTATGGTGATATATATTATTCCTTAGATAATTTATCTTAACTTTAAACAATTGCCTAATCGTATGGGAGTTCGTATGAGACTTCGTTAGGTAGGCTCTTTTCTATTTTTCTACTGATTTTAAATTTACCTCATTGCAGGGACAATTACACCATTGTGGTTTTTCCGGCCATTGACCATGCAGGCTGAATATGTTGCCATCCTCCTGGCAATATTTTAAGCGGTACAGCCCCCTCCCAGGGTAATATTTTGTTCCCTTTCTTTTCCACTGTCTTTTTTGTTTGCACTGTACTGTAATTTTATTGGGGGTGTTTCAAAATTTGCGTGTTACACTCTTTTGCTTCTATTTTCGCTGCACGATATTAACTTGTCTAATTGCTACAGATACATAACCGGTTATTAGAATATTATTCAAGCTCGGATGGCTTGAATAAACTTATGCAATAAATTGATAACATTTTTCACTTAACTCTTTATACGCTGCCATCCATATGTTCTTGCCGTCATGGAATGATGGTGCCTTATTCTTGATTTCCTTAAAAGGGCCCATCAAAGTTCCGTGCTCACAGAAACAATGGTGATAACCACAGAGTCTAAAAGGTACATTTACAGCCAGTTGGTGGGTCCACTAATAAGAGCATTTCTATATATTGTAAATTAAGACAGATTTTCCACTTTTGAGACCGGTTCCTTTTTCATTACATTCCTAATGTACAGTCGAGAACTATTTCTCAGTAACGACAGACGTTCCATTTAAAACGTAACGGCTGATTTGTGTTTTATGTGCAATCGCTTTCAGAAGGCGAAACAGTGAATGTTGTGCGCGGCTTACAAACACTAAAAGAAGATGAAGAACCTTTGACATCGAATCCACTGCGTAAAAGGAGAACTGACGACTTTGACTTGAAAACCTGATGAAGCAGCAGAGATTAAGAAAACGGAAAACATAATTGCGAAATTAATAAAGTGAGTACTGTTGAATTCAAAGAAAATGTCAACAATAGAAAATCAGAAGAATGGGACGATTTAATTTTTTTAGTTGAGTACGATTACTTTCTACTTTCCAGATCTAGAAGAAAACACTCACGCAGAAAAGGAAACCGGTCTCAACAATGGAACATCCTCAACTTACTAAAAATAGAAATGGTCATATTAGGGAACCCACTAACGCGAACTGGTTTTCGGAGAATAATACAGACAGATTTATTTATTTTATAAGCGCAGACTCTATTTCCTACTTAAGATGAAATATAATGTATTGAGAATATTACATTTCACTATTTACTATTTTACTTAACATTATCATATCATTCTTTTCTATTATAAATAATTAATAAATTTGTCTACTATATAAATAATAATTTGTTAACAAATTAACTTTAAACTAAACTATACACTCCGCACTTCACATAGCATTATCCTCTATACACTTGCGCGCCTCCTCCGCGCTATCTCTAGAGAACGGTTGATCGTACGGAAAAGTAAATTAGGTCAATTGTAGATAGTTTTATGATCTGGTTTTATATTAACCCCTAATGACTTATATTTTATGAAAACGAGATATTTGCAAAAAAACTATCGTCGTGATCTTTGATCTTCAATATCATGACTTGCGGACACGACATTGTATGAGACTTTTTAGCAAGTCTTGAGAACGTTAAAACAAAGGTGTATGCAATATTTAGCTTTCAGACTTTTATTTCGAGGTTGGACTCCTATTTGGCTGGACTTTTATAAAATTGTATTTTTCGATTGAAAAAATTTGTTGTGTGTTATTTATTTGGGTACGTCTTTTGATCATAAATCCAAGTTGTAGGGGGTTGGGGAAAGCCGCCATCTTGAAAAAGGGGGTGAGTTTGTTTTTATTTTATTATAACTTGTTTATTTTTCATTCTAGCTAAAAGATGTAGAGAATGAAATTATCTACAAAGTACAAAGTACTCAACCAGCTCTCTAGCTAGGTACATTAGATTAAGTAATCGTGGTTCATGTGGTTGGGGTGGAATGGCGTTTTTCACGATTATCTCTTTAACTATTGACTTTACAGCATAATGTCGCGATACATCCTTGTTGGTTTTGTAATTATCTGTAAAATGAGTCTCCAACCGTTAGTTTTAACCATTCACTTTTCGACTAATCCAACGCCAATTTTAGTTTTCTCAAATATTTCATTTCTGTTTGTTGTAATGTAAATACAATAAATAGAATTAATGGAGCTTTCAATTGATACTTCTTGAGCAGGTCCCGCGATACAGCGGATCTCAACCGCGAGGCACTTGTCGTCGAATAACTCCTTCCGGTTAACTATAAATAATTAAACCTTTCTATAGAGCTTCCAATTATCAAACAACATTGGAAGTTTATAATTATGAAAAGTTCGAGCTGACGTCGCGTTGTGAAACGTAATTTATTAAATAGAGATAAAAAACACTGAACAGCATGTATACTATATTTTCATGTTTCTTGTACAACTGTAACTGTAGTTTGGTTATAAATTTTGTAGATATTTTGTATCCTTCACAACATTCCCGTTGGTCACTATTAGCTAGGATGAAAAAAAAAACAAGTTATTTAATAAAAACAAACACGAATACTTTACAACCCCAACAACTTGGATTTATAATTAAGAGACCTACCCGAACACACACAAAAATGAAATTTCACTTACTAATTTGACTGGTCTACATGTGCCACGCCGCATACGAAGCTGCTGACAAAGGATAATAGAGAATATCCTAAGAATTTTTGCTTATTTGACTAAAAAGGCACTTTCATAAATTCTTTCTAAGTTACGACGAGAGATTAGATATATGTAAGTAGTATATCTACAGGGTGTTTCAGATCTGGCGTGCCAAAATAAGTGGTGATAGAACTTACCTAGGCAAACATAAATTTGTATGGCAGGGAGAGGGCAATCTCAACCGTTTGGGAGTGACAGGGTGATTCATAAATTTGCAATTTTCATGGTATACACATTACTATTTTATTTTTATCTTTTGATCTATACACCGCAGAGACATCAACAAGCACCAAAAAACCTACTATCCAAAAACCTTACAAAATTTTCAATAATGTTGGTCTAACTTCTACCATTGCAGGTACAGTCACTTCAAAAAGTGACAATTGCTGAGGAAAAGTTATAAAATGTTAGTGTAATTTTGTTTTATTGCCGATATTAGTTTCTGTTAGCCAGAGTTCACAGCCTAGTATCCTGACGTTCTGTTACTAATACCTGATGGCAATTTCGCTATAAGAAAGGGTCAGTCAGCAAGAAGTTGAAACTGCTCTGAAATTGGCAGTATTTCCTTTTGAGAAACGAAAAAACGGCTGTACTGGAATATGATTTGAAAACCGGAAGTGCAACTTCAAACAGCACGGAACGGGCAAGAGCCTGAAAAGAGCCCGAGACGAGTCGCAAGACGATTAGGAATGTCTTCAAGTGCAAATGCTTAATAGCTAAAGTACGGAATTTGTAGAGAATACACTACCAGGTCTACTAGGTAACAACCCTCTTGATAATGTTAGGGCAATATTTTACGAACACGATGGAGCCCCAGCGCATACTACCAATATTGTGAAGGCAATATTAAATGAAAAATTTCCTGGTCGCTGTATTGGTGCATCGATTCCTTGGCCTACTAGATCTCCAGATTCCACCCCATTGGACTTTTTCTTATGGGGAATAATTAAGGATAAAGTTTACTCAAGGTCAGTTAACAGAGACGAATTTGTTAGCAGAATTGGGACAGTAGTGACGAAAATACGGGAGAGGCTGCCTACAATACAGCTTAAAAAGGGAATTAAAAGGTGTTAATCGGCATGCATCGAAAGCGGCGAAGTAACTTTCGAACAGCTTTTGTTACATACTAAGAATAATTGTAATAAGTTCCGAATTCAGTTAAATGCATTTTAGCCTTAATTTGGGTTTAATTTCTTTAAATTGCAGATTTTTATAATATTCCCCAAAATGTATTCTATGTACAAATTTCTATATTCTTTCTCTACCTGGACATCTTGTACCATCTTGGAAAGGTAATAAGATGGGAAATTTCATCTAATAAAAAACAGATATATTAATTACATGAATTTCGAAGAAAATTTGAAAATATGTGATGTGTAAAATGATGAAAATCGCAAGTTTATCAATCATCCTGTAACTCCCAAATGTGTGAAATTGCTCTTCCGTTGCCCAATTTCTTGTTTGAGTAAGTGAGATCTATCACCCCACTTATTTTGGCACATCAGATCTGAAACACCCTGTATAGTTCTCGTAACTCTCGTAACTTCACCCGATGCGGTGATAAAGATGACAGAGCCGCGAGCGGACCTACAATTCAGAACGATCCACATTACTCTGCAACTCCTAATAGCTTTTGGTCAGTACAAAACAGCCATGGGTCACCAAAGGAATACAAGTTTACGTTATCCCCTTATTATCCATAAAGGAACACGGAAAAGATGAGATGTTTTTATGTTTTTACATATAAACAATGGACCTACAAAAGAACAACATATTTTTCTAAAAATATGTATATATATATATATATATATATATATATATATATATATATTCTACAAAAAAACGTAAGATTTGTTTGTTGCTTTTTTCAATTTTTGCTAAAAAATTAAGGAATTAAAAAGGAATAAGAGTTATAAAGATATATATTTAAAATTATTGCAAATCAAGAATATTTAACTTAAAATGTTACGACATTTAACTTAAAGTTAAAAGCAAGTGATTTAAAAATAGAATTTGTAAAATAAGGACAACAATTTTTTTCATCACGGCAGTAGTCTTTCGGTAGTAGCAAAGATAATATGGCAGAAAACAGTGAAAACTATTTCTCTTCAATTATTCTACAAATTGAAATAAATAATTATGGCATGAATAAGTTTGGTACAATTGCTTCTGCTGTTGCAGAACGGTTATTAAGTTGTTGGGGCTAAGCCCTCTTCAAAACATTTGTCCCATGAGATTTGTAATTTAAATAAAATTGTTTGCACCACAACTTAATACACCGCAAAAAAGCTACTGGGAAAACATTCAGAGGCTGAAGTAGTAGTAACCTTGTTATATCGAGGTGATGTGGTATAAAATTTATATATATATATATATATATATATATATATATATATATATATATATATATATTAATGAACATTGTCTCTTTAAATATTAACCTAAACACCGCATATTACGGTGCAGGTGGAAATGGAGTTGGTTCCTACACCGTGGTCTTCAATTGTCAATAATGACAATTAGTCAATTAGTAAGGCTTTAAAAACTTTTGTGCGTAAAACTTGACTATTAAAATGCATGTTTCGTGAATAATGTTATTATAATTTTGTATTTTTAAATTTCTCAACATTCTTTAACGAGTAAAGCAATATGTAATATATAAAAATATGCTGAAACAAAAAAAATTTAAGCACAGAGGGTGATCTGCTTTTTATTTAGTTATTTACTCGTATTTCATTTCGCTTCAGATATTAACTTTCCAAACGAAACTGTAATACGATAATTTTTTAGAAACGATAGCGTATGAAGATCGATCGAAGTATTTACCAATCCTGAAATGTGGGATTACACTTCAATTAGACGCCATATCTATAATGTAATATTAATCGCATATCGGTCTTAAAGTGTTGCAGTTACTTAAAATCACAAACAAAAGGTGGTAGAACATGGAATAGGATAAAAGCTCATTAAAGACCGGGAAAGTCTTATGCCAATGTGAGCACACAGTGGTATAAGTAGATAGTAGTAACATTACGAAAAACTACTCTGGTCTTTAGTTGTGTGATATGTTAAAAAATGTTGAATTTTTTTAACTATTTATTAGTAAGGTTTGAAATTACTAATTGCTGGGCTGACTATGTGTTGGAAATAATTTAACTTTGTACTCTTAGAAACCATTAAGTCAGATTTTTTTGTAATATAAACTCATTTAGTGCTATCCTTCTTTTTAACTTTCAATTAATTGTATAGAATTCTTCATAAAAAATTAAGATTTGATTAACCTTTATTTATGGGTCACGGATGTACGGCTTATTATTAAAACAGCGAGTCTAATGCAAAAGATAATTCGACTATTTTGCTTTCGTATAATCTGATAGCTTTTTGCGGAAACGCGATATTAAGTGCAATATTTATATTACAAAAAAAGCATAATACACTGAATTTTGCTGTTTCGGGAAAAGAATACATGCCTTATAATGCAGCACGAATTTTAAATGCGCTATGTCAGTGATGTAATAATATATGGGCTAGTGTTGTTGAGCTAGAAAACAACGAACTCGATCCAATTACCCAAGGCTATGCATTTTTCTGAAATTACACCTTTATTTAAAAACAACTCTGCATATGAAATTCCTTTCAATAGCTCCAATTAGTTAGATTAATGCAAAAATATATTAAATTTCGTTTTACTCAGCACACAAACGGCTTTTCATTCAGTTCTCTTTTATTCGAGTAAATTAAAGATGAGAAATAAAGAATTAACAAAATTTTACCATGTTCTAAAAAACAAAATTTTGATTTTATTTTTGTACTTACCTGTAAAACCGATAAGTCCGATATTTTTCGTAGGATATGTATGCTCAAATAATGTTACGACACAATAAGGATTTGAGTGAACCATTTTTAAAATTAGATTTCTACATAATTATTCGTTAATTTATAATGTGAGATTAAATAAAATAAGCATATTGGAGATATTTATCTCCCTAAATGAGATTTATATACAACGTTTACTATCAATTATAGTAAATTTTTTAAGTTAGAAACCATTAGAGCACAACTTATTCACTTTTACTCTTCTTTGATCCCTATTGACCACAGGGTATTTAACAAATTAGTGTTAAATACAAACTTCTGATAAATTATATCTTGTCCTTCTAACGTCATCTCTAAATAATATATGCATATGTATGTGAAAATTTTAATTGAAGAAAATGTTTTTCGTCCTTTCAGAATTTTCACTTGAATCACTCAACGGATTTACAATATTTTGATCTGAACTTTTGAGAAAACTTTCACTGTTTGGTGGTTATTACTTCTAAATAGACATAGGCTATGTAATGTTATTCTATCATGAATAAGAACCCTGTCTCAAACTATGAAAGATATACCAAAATGTTGTATGGAAAATTCAAAAATCAGTCAGCGGGATGTTTAGCATAAGATGTGCCGAAATAAATAGATTGGTAGATCTCACTTCCAAGCAAAAAATTTGATGGCAGGAAAGAGCAATCTCAACCTTTTGGGAGTTACGGGGTGATTCATAAATTTCAATGCAGCGACATCAAACAAGCGCCAACAAAAACTACCATTTCAATGACTTTGTCAACAATGTTGATCTAACTCCTATCATTCGAGGTACAGTCACTTGCGAAAGTAAAAAAAATGTTTTGCGATTATCTAAAATTTAAATCTTTGCTGCGAACGAGGTAGCTCCGTTTTCTGGTAAAAATTAATCTTAAATGCACTATATGTAAAAAGAATTGCTAATATGATTTTATATTTCCAATAAGAATACTTGACGAATAACAATAAGTATCTAATTTTTGAAAAAAAAATAGTAACAGTGATTTGGGAATATGAATTTTGAACACGTTTTGTTTAATTTCATACCAAGTATGTTAAATGGACTGCCTCGTTCTTACAGCAAGGTCTTCAATACATAAATTCAGAATTTTCCCAAATTGTCAAAATTGTCAAATTGTACTCAACGCAGAGGCATTAGATTAGGTAAAGTCACTTCAAAAAGTGAAAAAAATCTTCTGAAATTACCAAAAATTCAGCATTTTCCCAAATTTTCTCCAAATTAATGTAACGGATGTATTAGCCGTTTTTTGTTTTTTTTAGAAAATTGCCCACCCCATTACCTTTCGAAAACGGTGCAACATTTCCCGTAGTAGAAATTTGTACGAAGAAAATCTATCCGAGAATATTATAACAATCTGCATATCATACTAAATATTTTGTTATTGTGGTTAAACTATGTGCTCGAACTGGTTACTTATTTATTAAAGCTTAATACAAGCTGTAACATAATAATACAAAAATAAAAAATACAAGCATAATACTAATCTACTACAAACTATAATAAATGATAAGCCATAATAAATAGTAAAGCTACAATATGTGCTATAATTATGGTAAATACAAACTAGAAGGAAGAAGAATTAAGAAATGCGATCAAGATGGGCGGGATCAAGATATAAGGCTTTGTGAAGGGATGATTTACTCAGATGGAAGTCAAAGGAGGAAAGGTCGTTGACTTTTCGTAGCATCCTGGTAATTGGTTCGTGCGATGACGGTCGAGTCGAAAAAGGGGAGTGGACCTAAGGTTGCGGGAATTGGTATAGATGGGTAAAGATTGCAGGATTGAAGGGCAGTCTATGGCACCAGTTAATAGCTGCTGAATGAAGAGAATGTCGAAAACATCAGACGTTTCCTTAGCGGTTGTAAGTCGATCAGTTTCAGACGGTTTTCATAAGGTGGAAGGTTGAATTTTCTACCCACGGAAGATCACGTAGAGCAAAGCGGATGAACCTACGCTGGACAGATTCAATCCTGTTAATGTGGGTTGCTTGTGTAGGTGACCATACCTGGCTGGCATATTCAAGTAGAGGTCTAACGAAGGAGATGTAGAGAGATTTGGAAACATAAGGATTGGAGAACTCTCTAGACCAGCGCTTCGCAAACCCTAGTGCGGAGTTAGCTCTGTTAATTATACTGTCAATATGGGAACGGAAATTGAGTTCGCTATCACAAATTATTCCTAGGTCACACAAAGAGGTAACGATAGGGCCTGGTACGTCGATTAACATGTAGTCTCTCGGGGTAGTGGTAAGGCGCTTGCGGGAATTTGGAGACATTGAGCTCAAGAAAGTTTTTCATGCACCATGTAGTGAACGAATTGAGGTCTTTTTGCAGGAGAAGAGAGTCGGTTGTGGAGGAGATATGTTTAATTATTTTCATGTCATCAGCATAAATGGACAGCTCTGAGTATTTAATGACACAATCAACATCATTTATTGAAGGATAAAAATCAAATGGACCGAGGTGGCTGCCCTGAGGGATGCCGGAACGAGCGACAATAGGGTAAGAAATGCACGAGCTGAAAAGAACATTGTACTAACGGTTGTTGAGATAGGATTGAATCCAGGATGTGAATCGGGGTGGGGGGGGGGATCCTAGGCGATCAAGTTTGATCAGGATAACGTTATGGGAGATTTTGTCAAAGGCTTTACAAAAATCGGTGGCGATTACATCAACATCTTTACCATTTTCCATTTTAGTGTTTTGGAGACGAAGTCGGTAAGGTTGGTGGTTGTAGATCACCGTTGAGGAGCATTTCTGGGAGAAGGAGAAGATAGACTTACAACGAATTTATTTAGTTGGTATGATTGTGCACCATCTATTGATACGATAAAACGTCGTTTACGATAGGCTGGCCTTTGCGAACGTGTTTGCAGGAAGAAACCATTACTAACCAAAAAAAAATTTTTTGAAGAGGTTAGATTTTGCAAAATAGAGTGTGGTCGGATGGCAGAACATTCGTTAGACGTCCCAGATGTCAATAATGTAACCCCAAGTACACACGCACAACACTGAAATATGGAGGAGGAAATATTATGGTATGGGGTGCTATGTCATGGCGTGGGGTTGGTCCTCTTCATAAGACTGACGGACGTATTGGACTGATTTCAGTATATATTGCAGAATATCATGCTCCCCTAAATTTACCTGTGACTTGGGTCTTTCAACACGACAATAGTAAGCCATACACTAAGAGCTTTTTCTTTCAAAAAAATTGACGGTTGGCGCGTTAAAGAAACTGCCACTTTGCGTTGCGTGTTTGAAAAAGCTCGTTATCCACACACTGTAAAAATTAATCTGTCGAATTGCGTGGCAGTTAAAGTGCTTTCGAAAAACAACAACAAAATGTATATATTTGACTCGGCGTGTGGAGTGTCGGTCTTTTAAACCTTCCACGTCATAAACACCGGAGAATCAACAGTATAAAAGGTGTGAATTCATATTTTATAAAATGTCGGTGTTTTAAAATGACGGAAAATTTAAATACTACAATAGTTTCTGCAATGATGTTTCTAGCAAGTAAAAAATCGGCTGGCTAACAGAAATGTTTGAGCTTTTAACGGTCATTTTTGGAATTTTTTTAACAGAAATAATTTAAGTGACATGAAATTACTGAAGGAGTTGAAAACAAATTATCCGGCAGATTTATATAACTATTTAAGAATGGATGCACATGAGTTTGAAAATCTACTTGAAGAAATAGGACCGTATATTCAAAAATAGTTTTTACAAAAAAAGTTGAACCGACTTCACAAAAAGCGCTAGAAAGCATATAATAATTTTTAATTTTATATCTATTACGACATTTTGAAGTCGGTGCAAATCAAACAAACCAAACAACTACAACAAAAATATTTAATCGTCATTTCTTATGATCCCGTAAGCTGAAACGTACAGGTAGTATTATGTATTATTTTCAATTGTGGAACTGTAGTTGTTTTATTTGCACCGACTTCAAAATGTCGTAATAGATATAAAATAAAAAATTATTTTATGCTTTTTAGCGCTTTTTGTGAAGTCGGTTCAACTTTTTTTGTCTGAACGGGCATAACTTCGTAACGCGTCGACCGATTTTGATGATTCTTTTTTTGTTGGGTAGAGTATGTTCACCGATTGGTACCATGTCAAAAAAAATGTTGGTAGGGTGGGGGTGAAACCTAACTTTGCAACGCGTGGACCGATTTGGATGGTTTTTTGTTGTTGTACAGAGTATGATCCCCCATTGCTAATAGGACAATAATTTGGTCCTATGGTGGGGGGAGGAGTAGTCTAACTTCGTAACGCGTGGATCGATTTGGATAATTCTTTTTCTGTTGGGTAGAGTATGCTACCTGGCTGATACCACGAGAACAAAATGTTGGGGGGGGGGGTCCTAACTTTGTAACGCGTGGCCCGATTTGGATGGTTCTTTTGCTGTTGTATAGAGTGTGATGCCTCATTGCTAATAGTACAATAATTTGGTGCTATGGTGGGGGAGGAGTAGTCTAACTTCGTAACGCGTGGATCGATTTGGATAATTCTTTTTCTGTTGGGTAGAGTATGCTCCCTGGCTGATACCAGGAAAACAAAATGTTGGGGGGGGGGGTGGAACCTAACTTTGTAACGCGTTAACCGTTTTGTATGGTTCTTTTGCTGTTGTATAGAGTGTGATCCTCCATTGCTAAGAGGGGAATAGTTTGGACCTATGGTGGTGGTGGGGGAGGGGTAGTAACTTCGTAACGCTTGGATCGATTTCAATAATTCCTTTTCTGTTCGGTAGAGTATGTTCATCTATTTTGCATGCTTATCCATGAATTGCTATAAAACTATAAAAAATAGGCAGTGTCTATTCGCATCGTCCAGTTAATAAAGCAACTAAAAGCCTAATCAAAACACTTCTTCCTCCCAGAAAGTCTAATAAAAACTTGATTGCGCTCCTGGAAGACGAATACCGAATGGAGTTACTGGTCAACAACAAAATCATAAGTTTGAACCTTCCTGTGAAGGATGTTTACAAGAATGTAGGCGGGGGTAGTGGGGGCGGCAGCCCTCTAGTTAATAAAGCAACTAAAAGCCTAATTAAAACACCCCTTCCTCCCAGAAAGTCTGATAAAAATTTGACGGAACGTTTTTGTGGCTACTTTTGACAATCATGTCGTACATTTTCAACATAAAAAAACTATGATTCATTATGATTTTCGCGCCCAATAAGTATATATATTCTTGTTCGAGATGACGAATAGTACAACATACTAAAATTTCAAGGTCATCGGAGCTATGACTGCTAAACTAGACATTTACCAAAACTGTTAGTGTATGGCTTACTATTAACCCCAAAAATACTGCGGGTCGTACAAAAAAATGGTTGGCGGATAATATGGTAAGATTGCTAGACTGACTCTCGTGTAGCCCGGATCTCAACCCAATTGAGAATTTATGGGAGGTTGTTAAGCGGAAGGTTGGCCTATTAAAAATATCCAATTTTGCAGAATTTTTCAAAGAAACACTGGCGACGTGGGATAGTATTCCAAAGGAAGTATGTGAGAAGTTAGTGGAGTCGATGCCTCGCAGAAGTCAAGCTGTCATTGCCAATCAAAGATATCCAACAAAATATTGATATTTTAAGTACAGAAATTTAAATAAATATTATATATTTTGTGAATATCATGGTGTTCTTAATTACGTGCACGGCCAAATATATTAATTAGGGTAGCAAAAGGTTTCTTTGTTTTTTTATTTATGCATACCTTTTATTTGTGGTTCTTCTAAATTTTAAAAATAAGTATATTGTTTAAATTTATATAAATAGAAGTATCCCTAATTATATACGAAAAAAATGCTGCAAAATTATTCAATTCGGAAACGGCCGTTCCTTATTACGTGCACGCAACTGTATATTGGGTTTAAATCTGGACTCCGCGGTGGTGTTTCCATCACATGCGAGCAGTTGTGCAGGAGCTAATTGCGAATATTCCAAGCTTTGTTCTTGGAGTCGAACACTTTTTCATACTATCAGTCGCTGGTGGAGCTTAATTTGGCATATTGATTCATCAGAAACGAATTATGTTACCCCAATAGTGTCATGTTAAAAAGTGAGGGGGGGGGGGCGATACCTAGTTTCGTAAGGTGTAGACAGATTTTGATGATTTGGATTTGAAGATATTTAGCGCCTTTCAATCCTTTTTTGCCTTTCTAAGGGCAACAATTCCGATGGCATGGATCTCAGCTCAGTGGCCAACTACCCAATGCAATCTAAATTGAGTCCAAAGTCACCATATTGAATTTTTGAGCCCTCAGTGAACTATTTAAGGCTTTTATGGTTCAGACTTGGGCCACCGCTATCATAGTCTGCTCGTTCTTAAAAGAGTGTCTTGAATTTTCTGCGAAAGGAATGCACTGAAGGATATCCTTGTCACCAGCCGGATATTATATGTAAGTTCCACTCTCAGGGCGTTAATTGCAGCCGATATCATGATAGAGATGTGTAACGAAGTGAATCCGATTACCATCTCCATTGCAGCTGTTGGACAAGCGCTCATTACTCCTGTCACGGAGAAGCAAGCAAACCGCTGAAGCTTATTACATTTGCCGACTGCCGTCCGTTGTAGGACCAGACCAAGGCGGCGTAAGTAACAATCGTATTGTTTAACCAGGAAATCATCTTCAGGGTGAGACCCCAAGTCTTTTCAAAGGGGTTTTCACATTTGTGTGACCTTGGACGAGTTAAAGTTCCAATTAAATTTTTTAAAGCGACGAAGCTCAATACTCAGTCCCGTGTACTTAAAACTTTCACAGAAGCTTTCCACACTGACAGTCGGAAGACAAAGTTAAACTTCCGATTTCGATTATAGTGTGAGGATGAATAATCTTTCAAGGAGTAGGAAGTTTATGATTTGTTTTTGACCGTATTGTTGATAGTAAAAGAGAGTTTCTTTTGCAGTAGGATGGCGCGGAATTTCATGCTGCAAGTAAAGTGAAGGGGTGGTTTCAAGAGCAGGGAATCGCAGTTTTGCAGTGGCCTTCTTCGAGTCGCGGTTTGTCTCCTATGTAGACTTGGTGGCACAACATGCAGAGAGAGTGTTAAGTACAAATCCTGATAGAAGAAAAAAGACTTGAAAGAGCGGCTGAAGGATTATGGGCTTCTGTAAAGCCAAAAGATTGCAGAGAACTCGTCAGCACCATGCCCAAACATTAAGCTGCTGGTATTAATTGTTACATATTAAATTATTACTAGGCCAACTATTTCGAGCCAAGTCTAGAATAAGCCAACTATTTTGATCAAAGAATAATGTTTTGGTATTATTTTTTATTAATGCTGAACTGAATTGTTGTATTTAATATCTTATTAAATGGTAGAAAACTATTTTAATTTAATAATACTAAATAATTTTTTTAACTAAAGCTTATTGTTGATTTTAGAATTGACTCGAGCTCGTAGGTCCCAGAATTAATGCCATAGTGAAGACTCACAAATTTGACTATGAATGGGGCCCAGGGCGCACTTTGTTCTTGCAACAAAATTCTAAAAACCGGAGAAGTGCGTGTTGAGCCACGCACAGTGTAGGGCTCCGTATAGTTGCCCGTCATAATATGCGGACTTAGAAGGGGGCTTTTTGTTTGATTCTATGAACATATTAATTCGAACGTAAACATTAGGAATTATTATTATTAAGGATGTTATGATTTTATTTTTTCATATTTTTACATGGTCCATAAACTTATATTTACTACCTGTTTTACACAACTTCATCTAAGTAATTTTCAATGGAATTTGTACGAAATGTTCTTTTTTACTTCTCCAAGTACATTTTACAAGTTGGTCGACTATTACTCGTGGACTTGTGAAGCCAACTTAGCTTTTAACTTCGTTATACATATATACTATTGCCGTGAATTTTTTCACATATCTAAAAACAACTGTTTAGCTGGCAGGGGAGGGGGAGAGGCGGGACATTTGACTTTAACACAAATTAGTACTTTAAAGCTTAATATTTCGCAAACGGATCACTGAATCGGAAAAATGGTTTTCACACACCCGCAATATTTTTGAACGACACCTATACAATGATAAACCACACCATTGTATAGACGAGAACAAAAAATTCATCCCCACTTTACTTATAGAGGAGGTGCCCTACAGCTTTCTAGTACTAAGAGTCTCTGAGCTAAGCCGCGGACAGACAGACGGACGGACATGGCGAAACTATAGGGTTCGTTGTTGAGTACGGAACCCTAAAAATGATTTTAAAAACCGGGATTACAGTTACAGACTGATTCCAGATATGAAGCCTTAGAGCACTTGTATAACATTCCTATATTTAAAATAGTGCTGTTCTGAGACCCTATAATAGTTAGGTCCAAGCCTATGCCCGCGGGCACTTGAGCTTTTAAATTGGTATATGACCTTGTTTGGCTGTATTCGGTTTCTTGTTTTCGCGTTTTTTGATCATTAAAACATAGATAAAAAATCTTCACTTTGAAATAGTTTTGTACGCAATTATATAATTAAAAAAATAAAATATCTTAAAATTTAAAACTTTTTGCAAACATTTAAAGTTTCAAAATTAAACAAATAGTACGAAACTTAAAAAATAATAATAAAATATCTACTAAAACTTATGACTTACGAAATCTAACTTGCAGTTACGTAGTTCATTTAGTGATAAACCACATGTCTGAATTGATAAAGAGATCAATTTTTCTCGCATTCACTAAATGTGCACTGGGAAATACTTACCCATCTTAGAATTAGACAAAAACAAAAGTTTGCTGTTCTTATTTACGCATGTTTACAAATAATACGCTGCCGCACTACTTCTTAGTAAAAAATATTTTTAAATTTCTCTATTTCTTTTTTACCTTTATTGATTCATTTATTGGTTGTTATACGACGTCACATTGTAACTTCGCCGTTGCGATGCCGACCGGTTAAGATGTCTAGTTGTGGCTAATTTTGTGATTCTAAACCAAATCTTGTGACTGCTATTAAAATTATCAATTTTAATGAAAAAATTTAAGAACCTGATCAGCACTATGGTATATCCATTAGATGAAAAAACCTAACCACGAAGCATCAGAGTCCACATGCTATGTGTGTACCAATTCATTTCTAATTTGAATAAGAATTTCATTAATAGCTGCATGAACAGCACATGAATTTTGGATATCAGATTCCCAAAGCAATAAAATCTGTTCTTCAAGAAAAGGAGCGACATAAATTTGTTCGGCAGTAATCTGTACGATACATTTCCAATACATAAAAAGGTTGTGGAAATTTCGTGTATCTGGCAGAAACAAAAAATTAATGAGCAGCTTAAAAAAAACTTTCTGGAAAGTTTCGTCTTTTTTTATAACTTCTCAAAGATTTGTTTGAACCGCAGTTTAGCGAACAGCGGAATCAGTATGCGGTTAAAATTGATGCAGTTAAGCAATCTAACAATTTTTAAAGCTGTGAAACAATTTTACTTTCTGTGAAAAGATTTAAAATACGCCTAAATATCAATTTTCACTACATATAACTCGCGCCTTTATTTCATAAAGGCTTTTCAAAAGGATTATTCAAAATTTTATAAATAGCGAATTGGTAATTTACAGTTTCTATACAGGGCGTTTCTTAGGTCGCAAGTAAAAATGAAGGAACCCTTCCAAGCCATAGGAGTTTAAAATTGTTATAGGATGAATTAAACCAATCTTACATTTTAACGCATATTTTCTACAGTTTTATTGTTATAGACGTTAGTAATATCTCAGTTGACAGGTAACACAATGGTGTTAAGGGCTGTAATTTTTTTTCTTACTCCTAATGGGCTTAAAAACATTGATTTTCAAAATAAAATGTTGCATTCCAAACAGAAATATTTTGAAAATGTGTACTATAATTTTTTTTTATTTTCGGGTTTAAAATAGTGGCCAACCTCTTTCAAAAGAAATTTAAAATACACAATAATCTTTTACCTTTCTCAAAGTACATGACCAAATGTACAGCTCATAACTGCCCTTCTAAGAAACAATTCTGTCTAGATCTACCAGTTTCTTCATTTCTGCACACAACCTGAGAAACACCCTGTATATATATATATATATGGAGACGGAGTTGGATCAATGCGTTGAGCGGCAAGAGCAACATGCCATGGGTCCCGGGTTCGAGACCAGATGACCGTGAGCTTTTATTAAGAAATTAAAATTAATCCACTTCGTCTCTGGGCTGTTGTCTAGCTCGCAGCAATACAAACAAGACTCATTTTTCCTCACTTCCCTTACCCTAATTCCCTTCCGGCCAAAACCATGCTAACGCATCAAAGGGTTGTCCCCTAGGATTTGGCCACATCGTATAAAAAAAAAAATTTAAAAAAAACAACCACAAAAGTATTGGGACACTTGCATTTGTTTCACATTTTCAACTTTGTGGGTATATAAAAAATTGTATAATATTTATAAATGAAAATTTCGTTACAGCAATAATTATTTTATTTGTTTTGTTGAAAATTCTTTTTACAGTTACAAAAATTTTAAATAAATAACAACAAAATAACGAAAATAATACATATTCATTGGAAAAATAGGAAAAAATAAATTAAATTTACTGTACGTTTTTGTTTTACAACCTCTTTAATACGGAGTGGCATTGATTTAACAAGTCTTTCAGAATCCTCGGCGGTAAAAGAATTCCAAATTTCCTTAATTTTTTCACTAAGAACAGTTTCAGTCCTCCTGGATGGATCCGCCCCAAGTCTTTTCTTAATAACTCCGCATAAATTCTCTATTATAGGAAGATCTGGACTATTAGCGGGCCACTCCATTGTTGGTACTCCATTGACCTGCAACCAGGCTTTACTGGATTTTGAAGTATGGCTTGGTGCTCCATCCTGTTGAAACACGAACTCCCTTCAGGCGACTGAAGGAGAGGTATTGATGGCAGCACATTTTGGTATTTTTCGGAGTTAATCGCACCCTCAATAACATGGAGGGACCCAACTCCATATCCGGACATGCAACCCCAAACCATTACAGAAGTGGGAAATTTTACAGGGTGCTTCAAGCATTCTGTCTGCTATGCTTCGGACTTTTTCCGTATAACATGACTACGGTTATCTTTCTACTATTGTGCATTATTTTCGTTATTTTTTTTTATTTATTTAAAATTTTTGTAACTGAAATTTCGAACAAAACAAATAAAGTAAATATTACCATAACGAAATTTACTTTTATAATTAAACAAATTTTTATATACCATCAACAAACAGTATTATAACTGTAGTAACTAGTTCTGTGAATAACCATTTCAACTAGCTGCATTCACAATCGCTATCGTGCACTGTTTCTTTTATTTTTAATTCTGCGAAGTACTATTTGGCGTAAATTGCGTGTTTTATGTGCGCGTAAGAGTTAATTCTGAATTGTGAGTGAAGTTTGTTGGTTAAAAACTTTCATTTGGTGAATACCTACAGATCACTCAATTATACTGGTAAGTAAACATATAAATCCTTTGTTTTCTTGAGTATGTATGTAAGAAAACAAATTAGTAGTATGTTGTTTGTTTAAATTAAAAAATATATAACATAGATAACGGCATTAATCACAGATTTTGAAAACTGGAACAAAGTCACCCCATGTGCGGGTGACTTCGTCTCATTTTGTGAGAAAAATTACTACATGTAGATAAAAAATTAAAATATTTAAAATTCTGTACAGACCTCTTCATAAGCTAATGATAATAAATAAAAAATATATCTCACGTTAAAATTCTCATAATAAATATTATAGAACATCATTCTTATTTAGAATTTGACAAAAATTGAGACAATCTCACCCCAGTTGACGGTACCCACAAAGTTGAAAATGTAACAAAAATGCATATATATATATATATATATATATATATATATATATATATATATATATATATATATATATATATATATATATATATGTATGCCTATCTCAGAAAGTACTGTTCGGAGAAGAAAATGACAAAGACAAGAGTTGTAGGATTTCTCCCTGACTATCTGTTGATGACCTTGGGTTTGACCTTGACCTTCAAGATCATTTGAAGGCCAAGTTGATTTTTTTAAATGGGAGCCCAGATTTTTGTCCACGGAAATGAAAAGAGCGGAAAATGTTACGTTCAGATATGTCCTTGACCATTTTTTAAATTTAGGGTATAAAGTGCTAATTGACTTAAAGACTATTACCAAGTCCAGTTTGTATTGTGGACAGTTTGTGTTTTACATTTAAAGTTGTGAGATATTTGTAGATATTTATAAAATTAGACAATGAAGTTCAGTGTGCTTTCTTGTAGAAATAACTATAAATTTTCTGGAGTAAAATCTTTTTTCAGATTAGTGAACTAATTTAAATACTGAATTATAAACAACGTTGATAGCGTGCAGTGATAAGCAAGAAAATTTACGAAAATATCCACTGAAAACAAATAGTTTGTGTTGGCAAAACTACGGGTTTCTTTATTTACATTTCAAATGTCAACAACCAGAGACGGTTCGAGAAAACATTACTTGTAGTGTAGCAGCTTACTCTTAAATTGATTTAAATTTATTTAAAACATTATAATATTTGGCATTACTGACGTTATAATACCGTCTTAATTACTTCAATTAAAAAATATTAAGTAAATTAGTGACTTTGAATTACTTTCAAATTTAATTTCAATGCCCCGCTCCTTACCTTCTTAATAATTACACCTGTACTGAACGTCGCACCCAAACGCAAATGGTTTCGATGGGGCTCGCTTAATTTCAGTTGTCGCTATTCCTGTTTAGTTCTATATTCTAAGTTAAGAACAAAGTGGACACATCGATGGTTAAGTGCACAAGTATTGTATTCAATAATTTGGTTTTGAGCTAAAAGCTTTGCAAAGTTGAAGTTAACATGTAACGGAAAGTGTAAGTTCAAATTTCATGAAACTTCCTACAGTAGCTTTTGAATCAACGAGATGTCAACTTATCAGGTATAGAAAAAAGTGTTAGTCTTTGTGCGTTTTTTATTACGACATTTTGAAGTCTGTGCAAATCAAACAAACCGAACAACTACAACAAAAATATTTAATCGTAATTTCTTATGATCGCGTAAGCTGAAACGTTCAGGTAGTATTATGTATTATTTTCAATTGTGGTACTGTAGTTGTTTTATTTGTTTAATTTTCACCGACTTCAAAATGTCGTAATAGATATAAAATTAAAAATTATTTTATGCTTTTTAGCGCCTTTTGTGAAGTCGGTTCAACTTTTTTTTAAAAAACTATTTTATTTTTCACTTTTTAGTGTCTCCGACTTTATACAACGAAGAAAGAACCATCCAAATCGGTCCACGCGTTAAAAGTTTGTTTTAACCCCCTACCCCACCGCCATTCCACTATACTTTTTTCTCATGGTATCAATCAAGGAACATACTCTACCGAACAGAAAAGGTATCATCGAAATCGGTCCACGCGTTACGAAGTTACTACCCCTCCCTCACCACCTCCATAGGACCAAATTATTCTCCTATTAGCAATTTAGCAATGGGGGATCACACTCTATTCAACAGCAAAAGAACCATCCAAATCGGTCCACGTGTTACAATGTTCCTTTTTGTTGGCCCTGTCTTCATGTGCAGCTTGCATTTTTACACGTTCCTCCTCTAGCTGGCTGTTATATAGCTCTCTGTAACACCACGGAAGCCACTCCTGTTGTGAATATAGACTCTTAATGCCTTCTTTTATGTCCCTCAATTTCTGTCGTAGTTGGACAACCTGATCTTCCCTTAAAATATTAATTGGCTTGCTAATGTCACTGATCGCGTTTTACAAAGTTATAAATTAATAGAAATTTTATAATAGATTCATTTGACAATAGGGGCATTTCACGCGAAGCGGACAGCGAAAAAAATGTCAGGTTCTGGATTTTGTTTATATTTGGTTTAATTGTACTTTTATATGTCCTGAATGAATGTGCATTTTTATTTTTTTTCTATGAAGCCTAGTTGCCCTTTTCTAAGCCTTTAAAGAATTGACAAAATTTGAGGAGCGGGTTTTTTGAAAAAAAAGTTTGCTATTATTCATAGTGATAGAAGAAAAGTAAATAGTGTTATCTTAGAGACAAATAAATGTGTTTCTTGGCAGTTATTACAGAGTTGAAAAAAAAATTTTTTTTCGTATAAAAAACCGGAAGTAAACATATCAAATCAGATTTTACTTAACTTCGGTATTTTTAAAAATTTTTATTTTTATCTCAAAATGTATCTTATAGTTCATAAATAATATGTGTAAAATTTTAGAACGGGATCTGCATTCGTTTCGGAGATAGAGAATTTAAACTTAAATTTTTTAATGCTTCCATACAAAACAATCGCACTGGTCAAACGCCGACTACGCGCTGCACTGTGTTCAAATGCAGATCCCATTATGGAACTGAACAAGCAGTTACTGTACATTTGAAGTTATTTTTTGAGCTATTTAAAAAAAAAATTAAAAATGCCGAAGTTTGTCAAAATGTAATTTTAAGTATTAATTTTGGTTTTTTTACATGAAAAAAAATCCAATTTCGAATTCGATACCACGACTGTGAAGAGCATGCAATTTCCTATAAGAATCACTATTTTAATTATTTTTATATAAGTTTCTTAATATGATTAATTGCCTTTGAAACAGGTCATACATAACTTCTTCAAAATTGTTGGTTGTCCGCTTCGCGTGAAATGCCCCAATAGTGCCAGACCAGTCACATTCTTGAATTTCTAGCTCCTTCATTTATTCAGACCTTTCTTCCAGTGAAGTTTCCACTGCATTCTCGAAATCTTCCAATTCTTGATCCACACATTTGGAAACGGAGTTGGATCAATTGGCAATTGGCGGCACGGCCATCATCCATGGTTCCCGGATTCGAGACCATGGCTCGATATCGGTAAGACAGCCAGTCTTCGTATAGGTTCAATCTTCTTGTCTGGTGACGCATTCCCATTATTCACATGTCCAAACTGTTCTTGTACTCGTCATTTGCTGCACGTTCTGGACTCGTTTTCGTTTTGCAACATTTCTTTTTTCATTCGTTTCTCTTCATTAGTCCTTTGCCATCGAAATTTTTTCGAAACACCCTACGTCCTAGAGGTTTCGTTTTGCGATCGTCAGAGAGCTCTGTTGCGAACTTTTTTTTCATGTTAATCTTCGAGGCTTCCTTTGAGCCCTCAGTAAAGTGGTTGCCCAGTACCTCCTGTCTTTTCCTAGCAAGCGCAGGACAACGACATGTAGAGCACCTACAGTTTCTTTTGTATGGGGTTCCTAACAGTGCTTGCTCACATCAGAGTCGGAAACACCAATTCTTAACGCATGTACTCCCGTAAGACAGTGGCCAGTGTTGATCCCAACCTACATTGAGTCCAAGATAGGTTAAGTAGGCAATTAATCTTCTTTCGATCATATGTTCTCCACATGGTCTTCGCGATTCGACACGTAGTAGACTCTTCCCATCTTTTTTTCGAAAGATCTAACAGCCCATCATTGGGAGATTTGGATTCGGTGTATTGGGGGAAGTATTTGTTCCGCTTCCTTAGCTTCCATGGCGAGAGAACGTCTGCTGCTTCATTCCCGGTTATGCCGCTTATCCGGTTACCCAGCAGATCTGTACCCTTCTATTCGTGCTTACAGTTTGTAAAGCTCTGTAGCAATCAAAGAGGGATTTCGATTTAAATTCGTTTGACCTAAGAGCTTTTAACGCCGCTTGGCTGTTCACATAGGTGCTAATTGAACTCCCTCTTGCCAGCTGACTGTGAGCCAATTCCGTCGCTTTGCGTATAGCCACAGCCTAGGCTTGAAAGACGCTGCAGTCACTGGGCGGTCTGTATGAAGAGTAGATTTTAAGCTTTTAGCAGAGCACTGATGCTCCTACTCTGGAGTTCATTTTAAAGCCATCTGTATAGACATTTACAATATATGCAGGTTCTTCTGTTCTTGTTTCTTGGAGCTACCTCGAACTTCCTGTTAAAGTCCATAATCGGTAGCGGTGTTGACCCTCTCCCCTAAGCTACTATGGCCGTACCCCCGCGTATTGAGGAACTTTGACTCTTTAAGGCGCAACATTGCCCTCAGCGTGGCGTTCCTTACGAACAGATTCACAGGGGGGAGGTGGAGGATTGTGTAATGAGCACGGGAGGGAGTAGTTTCGAATGCACCAATAACTGCCATTCCCGCTATTCTTTGTATGTGCTCCAATCTGGAAAGATAAGTTTTCTTGTCCACAACTGGCCACCAAACCATGACGCCATACAGCAGGATTCGCCGCACTATTGATGTGTGTACCCATTGAACCCCCCCACTTTGCACCGAAAAGTCTCTTAGATGAAAGATGAAAGCTTTGTTTGCCTTAACAATCGTTTCTTCTACATTTGGTTTCCAGGTCAGTTTTCTGTCTAGAATGAGTCCAAGATATTTAGCCAGCGGTTTCAGTACCAGCAGAATATCGTCTAACCGTGGTGCCCGTGGTACCATTTTGGTCTTGCGTGGGTTGATGCCAAGCCCCCCGGTTTTAGCCCATGAGCTGAGCTTCCTTAGAGCTCCTTCCGTGATTTCCCTAATCGTGTTCAGGCACTCCTGCACTAATATAACTACATCATCGGCGTATGCGACCACTTTTACACCCGCACTCTCAAGTCTTACTAGGATGTTGTTCATAACCAGTAGCCACAGAAGAGGCGATAATATTCCTCCCTGTGGTGTGCCGTGGTCAACTGCTTTGCTGAGAGCGCATCCGCCCCACTCCGAGGTTACCACTCTGCTTTTTAGCGGCTATCCATCTGCTGATGACTTTGTTCACCTTGCTGCTTCCAGAGTGTCTGTGATCGCCTCGGTGGTTACATTGTTGAAGGCCCCTTCTACATCTGCAAAGGTCCCCAAGGTGTATTCTTTATAGTTCTTGGACCACCTCATGTAGAGCACTTTCAACCGACTTGCCCTTCGTGTAGGCATGTTGGGTCCTGGATAGTAAGTTGCGGACGAGATTTCCTCTAACATACAGATCCAGAACCCTTTCTAGGGATTTTAATAGAAACGAGGTTAGGCTGATGGGTCTTTAGTCACTGGGCTTGGCGTGCCCGCACTTGCCCGCTTTCGGGATGAAGACTACCCGTGAGCGATGCCAGGATTCTGGTACATGGTTTAACCTTAAGCAACCTCTAAAAATCGTCGTTAACCATGGGGTTACCAGCTCAAGTACCTGCTGTAGCATGACTGGCGTAATATCTTCTGGTCCCGGTGACTTTTCCGGATCAATTCAGTTGATTGTCCATCTGACCCTCTCCTGGGAGATAATCATAGACCCTCTCCTGGGAGATAATCATAGACCCTCTCCTGGTCTTTTGGATTTGTTCACAGAAAGAGACCCAGCTCTTAGCTGCTCTGATCTTCTTCTTAAAATCCGTAAGACCCGCCCTATAGCCTGTCCACGCTGCCTGTTCAACGGACATTTTTGCCAGCCTGAACAGGGCGCGTACTCTTCGACGGATTTCACACTCAGTAACGCGGCGCACTGCAGATTCAAGGTATTGGATGCTCTAGATTGCATCTGGGCATTCCCTTCTTAATTTCGCCTGCACTCTAGTGTAAGGAATTTTGCCCAATCGGTCCTTCTAAATTATCTTTTGTTTTTTGCGGTCACCGTTATTCTGGATCCAAAACTAATTTAACTGTGATCCGAAAGCGAGGGCCTTCCTACCCTCCAGTCCACCACTTCACTGCTATCTGTCTCTGTGAAGAACGACACATCGAACACATTCTCACTGGTTGGGCCCCTGTACGTTGGTACATTGCCCCTGTTACCAATGCTTAAGCTAGTATTTAATAAATAGTGCAATAAAGACTCACCTCCAGGATGTAAGGCTGCCCCATATTACATGGTGTGCATTAGCGTCTCTTCCGATCACCAGGTTGAGCTTTCTGCGCTTTGCTTCTTCCACTAGTGTCTGGAATTCTTCCAGCTTCCCTGTCATGTTCCATGTAGCTCGATGCAATGAGCAACTGTGGCTCATTCTTTCCAACCTCACATAGTACAACTGTTAAGTCATTGGTACTGAAATTAGAGCAAAGGTTAACATTAAGTTCTTTTCTAGCCAATATGGCCGAACGTTTACCTTTACCTTACTCTGCGCGAAAAAGAGGTTGTAGTTCCTTGACGCAAGTCCCTTAATGCTGCCCCCTTCGTCTATCCAGGGTTCCTGGACAAGCGCCAAGTCCACCTTTTCCTTGTTGATTGTATGTAGTGGTGCAGGTTTGCCTGTACGACCCTTAGCATCTGTGCTTGCCCAAAAATGTATCATTCGTTGAGGATGGCGTAATAGCCATTCTTGTGGCTGCTTCTGTGAGGATTTCCAAGCCCAGGTACCTTCCCATCTCACCAGCCGCTAGCGTATTTTCGTTAGGATCTTTGGGATGTCGCTTTTCCCATACTTGTAGTATAGCAGGTCTTCCGCCTCCTTGTTGATCTGGAAGATATATACCTGCTGCCCATCTGCAGCGACCGGTTTATCCACATTCAGCACCTCCCAATCCGCCGTTGGTATCGACGGATTCTGTCTCTGGGGGAGTTTCAATGCGCTTCCTGATGGCACCACGCGGGGTATGTATACCTTTGCCTTTGGTGCCAGCGGAATGTTCTTACTGCCAGCATCCTTTTCTGGGTTGGGGGATTGCAAAGGCACCTCCTCATCCAAGGTGTTTACGCTTACCTGATCCGGGTCTACTTCGACTTCGGCATCGGTAGCGTACATTTTGGACCTTCCAGCTTGTGTTTGGAGGCAGTAGTTTTAAATCTACTGCTGAGACCTGCTCATATCATCTCAATCGGATCTGATGTGTCACTGGCGACACGCATCGTGCCCACCTGCAGTCGCAGCACTGACTCCTCCGACGTTTTGGTAGGTCTCCCTACCCAGTTTTTTCCTTTAACGCACTTTTCCAGTCCATAATGATAATAGCTCTAAAATTTATTAATCCTTTATTAATAATTAATCTAAGTCTTTCTTATCTTTCTTTTATAAAATTCATAAACTTTATAATTCCAATCTAGGTCAGGAGCAAATTACTATAAAAAATCGGTTAATATAAAAAAAAAATTTAAATAAAAATATATGCGACGAGGGATATGAGAAATCAGAATTGGCATTTTAAGCGGAATGAATTGAATCAATGAATTTATTTTGAAAGTTGTGTTTTATCTCGATCTCTTTTAATTTATGAATTTTATTTTAGGGATTTCTTATTTTAAAGGTTGTTTCATTAGGGATTTTTTTGTTTTAGAGATTTTGTCATTATAGATTTTTATTTTTAGGGATTTTGTTTTCGGTATTTTGGCTTAAGAATAATTTTTACGGGATTGTGTACGGATCCCCTCCTATTTTGGTTACCTCTCTCAGGCGGACGTTACTACTTGAGGCTTGTCTTGCTTCCGCATAAGCCAAGAATAAGCCATAGCTTCTGCGTTGGTGTTCTTACCAGCCAGTCGCACTGCTTACTTTAGGTCACGATCTGCAATGTCATCAATAAACAGCTCTCTTGCAACTTCGTTGCAACGTCTTGTAACGTTTGTACTGATTCTGCTGTTGTGCCTAGATTAATGATGTTGCTTTCTCTTCATCAGTCCAGAACTTTACTGCCGCTGCTGTCTCAAACTGCAGTCTGTATGTTTGGCAAGGAGTTTGACCATCAACACTGACTGCACTACAGCACTCTCAGAACTACACCCTCTAAAGCCCTCAACACAATTCTCCACCTTCTACCGGTGGATCTTCTTGTTAAGCAAAGCGCGTGCTTGTCTACCAGTCAACTATATCACACCCAATCCTTTCTTTAATGCTAAATTTGACTCCTGTAACCCAACCAGTGCATTTTAAAACTGACAGTTCCAAGCTGAAAGAAAGAGTAGGTGGATGTATCTTTTCGAAATACCTGGACCTGGTAATTTCACTTCGTTTGCTTGACTTCTTCAATGCTTTTCAGGTATGTATCTTCTCAGACACTCAGGCTGCCATTAAATCCCTCACGGGAGTGCGTGTGCCCTCCAAAACGATCATAGCATGCCGATCAACTCTGAACGACATAGCCGAGCGTCTGAACGTAATCCTCATATGGATACCGGGGCATAGTGACATTCCGGGTAACTGTAGAGCTGATGAGCTAGCCAGAATCGGTACCACTCTTCTCGACTCTGATATAAATCACTAGCTTGGCAAGCTGATAGCTACTTGCAAGCTGGAGATTACAAAAGCATACCTCAGGATTGCGAATATTAGATTGTAGAGGGAACACACCTGTCTTAATACCCTGCAGATCTAATTGATTCTTGACCTAAAGCGGACAAGAGAGCTCATCTTGCTCGGACGAAATATAATAAGCGTTGCCTTGGCCGTCATTTCGGGCTATTGTCTCATAGGTAGACATACCAAGAGACTTCAAATAACTTGTGTAGGAGTTCCCAAGATGGGGAGGAATAGGAAACCATTCACCACTTCCTCTGCAATTGCCCGGCTCTAGCCACTAGCAGGAGCCAGTCTTTGGCCTCCCCCTATTAACTAAATTAAGTTCTACTGATGTCAGGGACCTAGTTCGGTTTAGGAAAGCTGGAACTGCCCGGCTCTAGCCAACCGCAGAACCCGGTCTTTGAGCTCCCCTTTTTCAAAGAGTTAACCGAATTAGGTTTTACTGATGTCAGGGACCTAGTTCGGCTTATCAGGAGCTCTAGCCAGCAACACTTACTGGCCACCGAGAACTAGTTTCTACTGGTGACAGAGATCTAGCTCGGCCTTTTAAAAGCTCTAGGTCGGCTCTCCTCTCTCTTTCGGGGTTTATAGGGTTGAGTACATAGCCTCAATTGTGGTATCACAATAGGCCGTATTAACCTAATCTAACCTTGACCATCAAAAGTTTGAGGACGAAGTTTATTGTTCACAGTCAGTACGTGAATAAATACTTCTTCACATCTTCTAGTTCACTTCTAATTGCATTCACATCATCTTTAACCTGTTCATAGTCTCTCCAGAGGTTTCTATTTCTTCCATTGATGATTTCAATTCAGCCGGCGACGATTTCTTTTCTGTCTACGATCCTTTCTGTTTTTCCATTGCTGTCTTTAACTAGTGTGATGGCAATTTTTTTTTCATTGGTGATCATGTAGTAACGCTACCAAGGCACATTTATTTATACGTGCCCTTTGCAATATATTGAATTGCCCTTTTCACGAGGTTTTATTTAGCTTCCTTCCTTCTGTCCGTCCGTCCATGAAATCTTGCAAGCCGATTTTGATCCACTTCCCAATATCCAAATAATTTCGCGTACATGTGGAGATCCGATGACAATGCAACATACATAGTATATCTAATATTGTTCTAAAACGAATATGGGGGATGCACCAAAATGGGGGATTACACTTTTCACAACACCCTTGATATGAGTATCAAATGAAAGCGTTCGGCCAGTAGAATACGATTAGGATAAATTTTATGAAGTCATTCTAACACCAATATTTCGGATTACCTTTTTCTTCACAACCCCCTTGACATAGGTACCAAATGGAAGGGTTCTTTTCGGAACACCTGGACCTAGGCATTTTTTTCGCTTGCCTGACGACTCCCGTGTTTTTCAGGCTGAAATCATGGTTCTAAAATATAAAGGCAGCCGTAGACCGTTTGGATCTTCTGTATCTTCTCAGATAGTCAGGCTGCTATTAAATCTCTCACAGGAGTGTATAAGACCTCCATAACGGGTATAGCATGCCGCTCAACTCGGAACGACATGTCTGAGCGCCTGAACGCACGCCCTATATGGCTACCAGGCCATAGTGATATTAAAAAAATCGTTAGCTTGAAAAGCCGCTAGCCATATGCAAGCTGGAAATTACACAAGCATCTCTCAGGATTACGTATATTAGATGACAAAAGTAACACACCTGCCTTATTACTCGGCAGATCTGACATAAGGCGGACAATATCATCTTGCTCGAACGAAATATTATAAGCGTTGTCGTGGCCGTAATTGCAGGCCATTGTCTCATAGGTAGACACGCCGAGAGACTTGGCGCGCCTTCAAATGACTTCTGTAGGAGTTGCCAGAATGGGGAGGAATAGGAAACCATCCACCACTTCATCTGCAACTGCCCGGCTCTAGCCACTAGCAGGAACCGGTTGTTGGGCCTCCCCTTTTTAACTGAATTAAGTTCTACTGATGTCTGGGACCTACTTCGGTTTATCAGGAGCTCTAAATGATTTCCGCCTATGTGACGGGGCTGCTATTTAATGCTCTAGCCAACAATATTCGTTGGCTTCCCGAGAACTAGTTTCTACTGCTGATAGAGATCTAGCTCGGTCTTTTAAGAGCTCGAGGTCAGCTCTCCTTGTTTCTTTAGGTCTTATATAGGGTTGAGAGCTAAGCCTTAATTGTGGTGTCAAAATTAGCCTTTCTGGCCTAAGTGTGTATCTCCTTCCAGGATGGGCAGCCACTTTAACCTAATCTAACCTTCTCTAAAAAAAATACTAAAAACCCATTTTTTGGACTTCATGACTTAAGTAGAGCTGTTTAGTTGTACTGCAAATATAATCCTCAAGATCTTATAGAAGAATTTTCCTCTGCACGCGCTCAAAAACGCCTCCCTGTAAACACCTTGTTGTTTCTATCACTTCTAATTGCTATTTCCGGAAACTGGTATACTATAGTGCTACTAGTTTTACTAGCCCGAAGGCTAAATAGATCGTCCAGCCGAAAATTTCTAAAAAAAGTGTGATTTAATTGAATTATTAATTTAAACCAATGCTTTTTAAGGTAAATATGTTTGTATGTAAGGTTGGTTATTAATTTAACATAAATTACTTAAAATTATCAAGTCTTAAAAAGAAGAAAAAGTAACACATTTTTTAAAGTAATAATTAATGTAGATGAAATTTAGTTTGAAAACATAAGGAAATTAATATATTTAATTTATAGGCAACTGAACTTAAAGAACCGAATTTGTGAAATTAGCAAAAAAAAATTGTGTTACATCACGACAATCCGCCTTTGCTAACATAATAAAATCTCTAAGAACAATGCACTGTTCCTTCAATGATTCTCTAAATTATCCTATTGCAGAGGTGCATTGTCGCGATGAAATGTTACTTTTACAAATTCGGTTTTTTTAAGTTGAGTTGCTTATAATTTTATTATTTGAATTATTTTAAATAAATATTTTTCATCTGCATTGACTATTAATTTAAAAAATATGTTACTTTTTTCTCTTTAAGGCTTAGTAATTTTAAGCAAAACTTGAATTAAGTGAAATTTTCGGTTCAAATTTTATTTTCTCGACTGCTACTCTATATTTAGAGATTCGGTTTTCTAACTATGTTAAATTAATAGCCACCCTTACATATTCAATTATATAATTACAATTAGCCAGGTACCCTAAAAATGTTTTCCTTAAAAAGCATTGGTTTAAATTAATAATTCAAGTAAACCACATTTTTTTTTTAAGAAATTTTCGACGGCAAACTATTTTGCATTTAGGCAGTAGTATGACAATGTTACGCCAATGCCATTTCAAAATCAATCATTGGGCATTTAACTAAAAACTTATAATAAAACAACCAGCTTGGATACTAAAGGAAGAGTGGAAATGATTAGAACGCACAAAACGCGCGGAAATGTTTAGCCTTGAGAAGCAGACGATCTAATTTTGCAACATATGAAAGCTCGTGATTTTAATCGCCCGACATAAATTTTTTGGGATTCTTCTATTCTTGCTTCAACAAACGATAAGAGCCACTTAATGCTTTTGCTTTTCAGAACTAGGCCTAAATTGATAATCTATTAATTGTACCCGTGCTGCTATGCTTATCAGATCAGAAGTATATTAGATTGTGTGGGCAGATAGTAAGTAGGTACATTAGTATATATTTTAGTTATTCTATCTGGTATGACATAGACGCTAGAAGAGAAAATATTTAGGTGAATCGCACTTCACCTAAACTAGAAGTGGTTGTTGGCGAAGAGTAGAATGCCATATTGTTTATACAGGCATGCACTCTGATAAATTGTCAATACAATTTTTTCTTAGTTAAGAATAAAATTAATGTGATTGGCATCTCGGCGGAGGCTTCCCGATGAGCAACTGTAGACTTCATACTTCAAGGTCCGCTTCTTCAGCCACAAGTTAAAATGAGCTTACATTGTGTGTAACACTTCACACGCACATGATATTGCGACGCAAAAGCAAGACGAATTAATGGGATAACTTCCCGGTTGCCCCCTGGTTTACATTATAACTGCCGGGCGTGTGTTCTTAAGTTAAATCCTCCCGTTTTGCATTAATGGATATTCTAGTGGCGTTATCTACGAAATGTCAAGCTCATAACTATTTATTTGTCACATACACAAAGGCAAATAACTGCTAGAGGAATGCAAAATGAGTGGATTGGAATTTCGCAAAGTAAAGAAATTTCCACACGTGTCCACACACATTGACGCACAAAAATGCGTGTTTATTTACTCAGTCGGTATGGAACAGAACCAAGAACCAGAGCAGAGCCGGGATCCGGCACGTTTTTATGAATGTATTCTTTCTGTCTGCCTCGATTGTATGCTTCGTGTTTCAACTAACAAGGCAAAAAATGAAATGGCCTTAACGGAGAGATATATCTATTTGCGAATCTATTTATACGTCTATCTATTAAATTCAGAAAAATGGCCTATTCCTACTTAATACTTCCTTTACGCCACAGTACAAAGCATAATGCACTGTCCGACTGTCCTAGAAGGTAATGTACTTTGCGTAGCACCTTCCATGCATATATTGTGAGAGTGTGTTAGTTGGTGATGAAGTGATAACAACAGAGTGGAGATAGTATGGCTATATTGTTGCGCTCAAGGAAGTAGTACCTCAAGCAAGTTGATACGAAATAATTAATTTTAGCCGGTAAAACAAAAATTGCATAGACGCCTTCTAAATTCAATAAGCTTCAAAGACGAAATTCGGTTTCAACATAATTTATGGCTTACATTCGTAGATTAATTAAAACCCGGTAACGCCTAGTCAGAACGAGAGAGCAACTGAAAAAAAAAATCACGTAAACGTAAACTATTTATTTAAAAGTGTGCGTGGCTGAAATGTTTGTACATACATTATTCGTGATTCTGCAGGGTTTGGGAATGAAAGCTGTTCTCCTTGAAATTTTAATTCTCCCAAAATTCTTGGCTACAATAAAGTAAATGGAAATGCAGCTTTGCATAAAATCGCACAGTCTGTCTAGGGTTGCCATTAAGCATTTACAATTTGTTACATGTTAAGAAAGTATAATTCTTAATTAATCAAATAAATAATAGATTTAAAATGTGGATAAGGCTGATCAGCACATTGTTTATCGATGCATAAGAAATTAGTTTTTACTGAATGTACTAGTTGTTTTAAATAAGGTGTCGCCAAGTTTAGGTACATTGTATCCCTGATTAAATCACCATTCAATTCTGTCAACGTCAATTTCAGTATTCACATCAAAATTAGTGTTTATAACATTTATACATTAGTTTTTACCATGTTCAGTTTAACCTTATTCACATTTAGTCACTTACATATATTACTATGAACTATTTGAAAATTTCTTAAAAAAAGCTGCAATTAAATTGAATTACTAATTTTACAAAGTCGGTTTTTAAAGTTTAGTTGCTTATACTATTAATATACAAACTAACTGACAGTCTTTTGACGATACTGGAAAATTATTCTGATGTCATTGTTTTAACGGAGACCTCGCTGTAATATTTCGTCTGCGGAATTTATAGATGACCGTTACACTGTATCGTACAGATGATGCCCTTTTCAAATTTCCAAACTGGATGCAACAGAAGTGGAGGAGTATTAATTGCTGTGCACTCCTCTACTATTGTTGGTTGGTAATGGATACTATATTGAACAGCTTGCGGTTAAAATCACAAACTCATCCCATGTCGGATGTAGCCCACTTTGTATTAACGTGAGTTGGGATATATATAAGGCGCATATGGATAACATCATATCTCTAACAAGTCTTAACGAAAATAATTGTTTCTGTTCTTTAGTTGATTTTAATATGTGCGAGCTGAAGCTGTGAAGTGAAGCTGGAGGTGGACAGTGATAAAATGCTCTTTCCCACAAATGCTTCTTCAGATATAGACTTTTTAGTTGTCGACAATCTAGTAGGTCTTAATGTGCTACAGGTAAACAATATTTGTAATATTTTCGGAAATTTGTTAGATTTAGTCTTCTTAAGTAATGATATGTTTGTAAAAGTAGTTGAATCAAATTTTTGGTTGTGCTTTACATCACAAAGCAGTAGAAATTACTATAACTTTTTATAAATATGCGAATGTTGATCTAAAAAAAAGTTGTCTTAGAATATGATTTTAGGAAAGCTAATTTTCTAGTTTAAATAATTTCTTTTCGAATCCTAATTGGTCAAATATTCTCCAGGACGCATATGATATGTTAAAGATAGTATTCACTGCAACTTGCGCCAATTTGTGCCATTAAAATCTACTTGTACTAATAAGCATCCCAAATAGCTTAATAAATCACGCTTAAGAATGCGAAAAACAAGCTCAAAAACGGTCTAAATTAAACAAAAATGATTAACATGATCTTGATAATTTTAAATGGTTGAGAAAGGAGTTTGAATATTTGCACAGATACCTTTTCAATCAATACCTCTGCACTGTCGTCACTTCTGGCCTTTTATTCAAAATAAGAAACAAACTACTATTTTTTCTATTGTGTAATGGAGTATAATAATAGGAAATCCTTTGACTTACAGTAAACCTGTGAGTTATTTGCTAGCTTCTTTGAATCTGTTTACACCAACCAAAATGGAAACACTTTTGGTAGACCACTTGTAATTCATTCAATGTTTAACACTGGATCGCTTATTTTGAGCAAGGACGATATTATGTTAGCTATAAATTCCCGTGATCTGAAGGCTCTGATGGTATTTCATCTGCGTTGTTAAAAGATTGTACCGAATCGTTGGCCGAAGCTTTGCTTTTTTATTTTCAATCTATTCCTTAAGACCGGTATATTCTTGGAATCATGGAAAACAAGTATCATAAAATACTTTTATAAAAGCGGTGCTAAGCATCTTACTAATAACTTTCGGGCAATGGCTATAATGAATGCAAACCCAAACTTCTTGATTGTGTTATCGCTAGCAAATCTTTATTTATTTTGCAAAGAAGACGTATGCTTGGAACAACATGGCTTTCAAAAAAAGAAATCAACAGTGACAAATTGAACTTTGTTTACAAATTATTGTATAAATGTAATTGAGAATGGTTCCCAAGTAGATGCAATTTATATTGATTTTTTCAAAGCTTTCGACAAGGTAGATATCGATTTATTAATCATAAAACTCCATAATTTGGGTTTTCTTTCAATATTTCTTGAATAGATATCATCATTGGCCCTCTGATTTTTGTCAAAGGTTCGATGAATGCTGACAAGTACAAAGCCATCGTTGACGAAGGCGAAGGCCTATTACCGTCCCTTGAAGAAATAAGTGAGGATAACGATATCCATAACGATATTCTTCAAGTTATTGATCAATTTAAACACTTCTCATTAAATTTTATTGAGAACGTTTGGGCTCTAATGGGACGTAATGCTAGTAAAAAAAACCAAACAGCATCGACGAATTGAGAAAGATGTTGGAAAAAGTATGTTATGAAGAAATCACTTCCAATTATTTAAAGAATTTATACGAATCTACGGGAAAACGCGTCACTGCCTTGATAAAAGCGAAGGGAGGCGGCATAAAATATTAAAAATGCTACAATAAATATCTATTGTTTTATTTCAATATGACCGCGAATTTTATAATAAGTAATTGATTTTAGAATATAGAATAAAACATAATAGTTTAGTTTTCTAAGGATTCTTAATAAAAATAAAATAATTTTTTTTATCGAAATGAAATTTTGTTCTTCTTTATGAATTTTTACACTATCGTCATGTTTTGTACACTCGATGAATTTGAATGGATCGGTTTTGTCTCCTAATTATTACTGTTCTGTCAATTTTTGTTACCTTACAACTCTTTGTAACGTACTATCGCCTTATGGGGTTTTTCTAGTGAGGATCATTACACCTCTGTACATCTGTCGTGAGAAAAAAATAAGAGAGCTTCTAAAATCAAACAAAACGAAAAGAAAACTGTTGCATCTGAAAAATTTCAGTGAAAAAAGAACTACGAGATATCTCGTAAGCGGCACCAGGCACAGGAATTTTTTTCAGTGACGCCAACTACGAGTTATCTCGTAGTGTTTTTTTTTTCATTTTCAAATTACTGTAAATCCCATTTTAGTACTATATCTGTAACTTAATATTATTAGATTATGTAAAATTCCATGTTTTCTTTAAAATAAAATCTTGGCACTCAGGGCAAGATGATCTTAATCAGCTTGGCAGTGAATGGGTTAAATACAAAAAGTCACAGCAGATTTAAACTTTAAGGACCAACTTTATAGGTGGGTGCTCTATCGACATCGTGAGCGTTTTTCTACTTTAATTTGAATCAACCGAATCAAACTAGTTATGTGCAAATATTGACTTATTAGAACCTTCATATTTATCCCCAGGAAATTATCCTATACATTCTATATTCTTGTATTATTTTTTTTTTGACTTTCCAATAATGTAAAAGTTAATAAAACAGTCAATTGTTTCTAGTAATACATAGTAAATTTCTTAATCGTGTTATACGGGGACAGCAGAACATTTGTTATTTCGCATTATAGCAGTACCGCATTTTGGGAACTTTTCGTTTCAAAAAGTTCAAAATATGTATTCGATTTTTTTTTGCATGAAAGTGTTCCTTAACATCACAGAAATACGTCTCCTAAAACCGTTTTAAGAAATTCGTAGAAGAAAAAAAGTTCTACATATATTTGTAAATTAGTTATGAGTGTTTTATATCTGTATATGCAAAAATTATGTTACAAAAACTTAAAACGCGTTTTTCTCCAAATCATGGATTTTAATAATCCAAAAACCATTCAATTCGTTATAAAAAATACTAGTAACTAAACCTTTAAAAATATTACGTTACACACGTTATACAGGGGTAGTTTGCCCTCAAAAATATGGTTTTTTTTTATTTTTCAGAAAAATGTATATGAAATGATAAAAATATTAAGAATAAAATGTTTTTTAGGTTTAGTTACTAGTATTTAGTCTTATAAATAAAATCCCGTTGGAATTTTTACTCTATCTGTCCAAAAACTGTGGAGCCGTTTAAAAAGTGTCTTTTGGAAAACACCCTCTGTAGTGTTCAAAATGTACTGAAAGTGCAAAAAATTTCTTTTTGTATTCTTAATATCTTCTATAAAAATGCCCAAAAGGAATCAATTCAATAAATATCTTTTCAAAAAAAACAAAAATTAAAAAGTTATTTTTTTCAATTATGAAACGATTATGGGGATTTTTTTTGAATTTTTTTTATTTATTTAATTTTATTGTATTGAAAAGTGACCATAAAGTTTTCGTATACCGAGAAATTCATGAACATGCAAATTTCAAAATGCAATATCTCGGCGAAAAAAAAAGATATTTGGGCAAACTCAACGGCATTTGAAAAAGGAAGACTTGTACTATAATATCAAAGTTTTTGAAAAAAAAATCTCGGTGCTACATAACCTCAAATGTGTCAAAAGACAGTGTTTTTTGCACTTTTAGGTTAGAATATCTGACGTGATAGCGCAATTCTGAGCACGGATTCGGTGTCAGCGGAAAATATCCTCGGAAAAAACTATTCATTGTCCAGGGGCACAAAAATTTCAAAATTTTGTAAACTAGTGTTATGAGCAAATTCAAATTTTCGTTTGTCAACCTTGTAAACAGATATATGATGAAAAATAATCGCAGACTGAAATAAGTATTCAAAAAGTGAGATGA
The DNA here is from genome assembly GCA_964036015.1 of Leptarthrus brevirostris. Taxonomy (NCBI): domain Eukaryota; kingdom Metazoa; phylum Arthropoda; class Insecta; order Diptera; family Asilidae; genus Leptarthrus; species Leptarthrus brevirostris. Next base: position 71,780,900 of record OZ038374.1, read on the forward strand.
ATGAAAAATCGTACGGAGTCGTATCGAGCTTACCAACAAGCCCCAATTCTGAATGCGAATTCGATCGACCTAAAATCAATGTCGAGATCGAAATTATTTACCACCGAATTCAAGGAGGCCGTGCAAATAAGAGCACCAAAACAAAATCGTTTCGACGAAATTCTCAATCTTGATTTTAAATTGTTTTCACGTTTTCGCATTTTCAGATCTTTTGGCTGCATTGTGGGTTTTTATTTAAAAGCTTAAAAATTAAAAGAAGCGCTCTATCAATCATGATTTACAAGAATTTGACAATAATTGCCAACTCGGCTGTCAAGTCATAAAAAACACTAAACAACTTAGGTTAGGACATTCATATGTTGCGTGCACCCGACAGCATGTATCATGAACACAAAAAAAGTTGCTGAAATATTATATTCTTTTCTGCACATATTAATTTTCTTCTACTACATAAAAAAATTGCTACTATTTAAATATTTCTTGTTTCTATTCCAGGTATTTTTTATTGTGTATCCAATTTAATGTGAAAAACAGTCGACAATCGTCAGTCAACAGTCAACAAACGACAGCAAAAGGTGAATCAAAAATGTAAAAGAAATTTAGAAGAAAGTGAATGCTAAACAAGAAGAGTATATAACTGAGGCAACACGTTGCACTTGTAGTAAATGAGTAGGCAACGTGGACAACCGGCTTTACTATTATTTTACGTGCTGTGCCGGCTAGGCGGCTACTCTACTATGTATGCAGCAGTGGAAGGGCACATAAAGTAGACATGTGTACGAACACATGCGCACTGTGTGAATGCCGGAGCCGGTTATATAAACATAAAAGCTATAGTACCGTGAATATTTGGAGATAAGTATGTAAAAAGAAGAGGAAAATGTTCGCGCCGAGAACGGTATTTGATGAAACGTAATCATTTTGCTAAACTTCAGTTGCTTTTAAGACCGCAGCTGTAGAAGACGTGTGGAGGCTTAGTTGAACCTCAAGTGAATTAGTGTGTGTGAAGTGTGAAATTCTTCTAATAAATAAAAAGTTTAAGCTGATCCTCAAGTGAATTAGTTATAATCGCGTTAACAGTGAATATTTAACAGAGAAAGGAAATAATTTTATGAATAATTGAAGAGAAAAGTTACTTGTACTTGAAGAAAAAGTTAAACGAGAACATCTGATTGGTGTCATGCCTGCACCAGTTACCAATTCTTTAAATTACAAAAAAGTGATAAATGTTCAGTGCATGAGAACAGAGTTTAATCTTATTCTGAAGAGAAAAATAATACAGTTAACTCGAAATAAAATAAAACACAAATAATTTGGTGCCCAAAGAGGCCGACAAGTTTTGAGTGTTGAGTTTAATTCGCGGTGTTTCTGTTTTACACGGCCGAAAACATTGAAAATATTTGTTCGTTTTGGATTTTTTCTCGAACATCCTTCGGTCAATAATTGAAAGGTGAGGAAATATAGATTTTAAATTATTGATTAACGCCTCCTTCCCAGTGTATTCCCGTTATTTTGTATATTTGTTTAATTGCTTGCTGACATCATGCTTTCGATAGTTAAATTATGTAGAGGTAATAAGCAAAGCATTTATGTGAATTGCTGAGAATAATTTCCGGACGTGGCGAAATCGCCGGGGCCGGGTGTATGTTGGCAAAAGCCGGTTACTGCAAATTGACTGAGGCAAAGCAAATGCAATGCAATGCAATGAATAGAGGACAACGGCAGGCACCAGACCGATTACAATTTTACAAAATTACATTATGCCGTTGTCAGTGGTGTGTTCGCATGCATTTTCTTTCTGTTCAGTTCTGTTTTCTGTTATTAAAAGTGAATGTGAAAGAGCGAGAAGAGTTGCCGGCTTCGCCAGACACCGCCAAGGGAAGCCAACGTATGTACTTTGCTGTGCTACTAAGACGTGGCAATTCCAACACTTGGACATCTCAACCTCAAGAAAATTATCGCGACACTACCTACCTATGCCCCACAAGTATATCGATGCCGTGGCAACTTAGTATAGTGATTTCAATTATCAGCCAACTGTGTTCCTTGCTGCACTCCCTTATGATGGAGTACTTCGTTGCAAAAATGTGTCAATAAAATAATTAGTTCCTCTCGTTATCTACATTGCTTGTAGTGAACAGTAACTTAGGGTGGATTGGTGAATGGCAATAATTTTAAAATAAGATTCTTGTCGATATAACTAACAATTAGTTTTGGCTTCTTCTTTAACCAAACTAACTGAATTTCCCCAGTTTTTGTGTCTGCTACTGTAGCAGCTACAGCGGCACCTGCCATGACAGCTCATTCACCGCCGCCTTCAGCTTTCTCATTCAGTTTGAATGCTGCCTAGTTGGGGATCCACTTTAGATGTTGGATCTGAGCAAGCCCAAGCTGACACTGGTTTTGTATTGTGAAGGCGTGGAAGGTGATTCACAGATTTTTCCCCTTCAAAAGGCAACCCAGGCCTAACGTATGCTGCAGCTGCCAGTGCGTAATTTGTGAGTTTTCAAACAACTTTGCACTGAAAAATCTTACAATTATTGTGAAATTGAGTTGTAAGTAAACAAGAAGTTTTCGACGAATATGACGTTGCTGTGTAATTGCTATATTTACATCGTTCCGTTGGCGCCAGTTGCGGGCAAGCCTACAACACATAAAAACTCGTATGCACCTATTTTCTTTAATATGATACAACAGCTTATTCACTGCGGCAGTCTGGCAAACCTGCAGAATTTCTGAAAATGGGCGATGTACATGCACTAGATTAGCGAAACACCCTGAATAGCTAGCAATTAACATCTGCCACTATTCTCTAACGTTGGGTTGAACTATGTAAAATTCCCGCCGTTCTCAAAATCCAAATGATGATTCATGTTGAGAGCATAATTTTGGTCCGGTTAATGAGTTTAGAGATCCAACTGTTTACTCAGCAATTTTTACTAAGAAAAAAACTTTTCATTAGGAGAATTTCTTAGTAATGGGCGTTGACATGGAAAGGTATTTATACGTTTTCCGCATAAGAGGATTTTCTATTCCAGAGTTCTTGCTCTAGTTAATGGCCTTACTATATTGTAGTATTTTCCAATTGCTTTGAGAATTTGTTTTGGCGGAAAACGGGTAGACATTTTTAATATTTATACGTAGGTACTAGGGCAATGGACAATAATTTACTATAACTGCCATCATTCATTCTTAAAATTCAGTAGAATTTATGTTCAACAATTTTTTTCAAAATTGCTCAATTCTGACAACTTTGTCGTCTTAAAGAAAAAGGTTTTGTAAGCAAAATTGCACGTTTGAAGAGAAAGTAGACTAGAAACTCGATATTACGATCACTAGCGGCGTTTTGGATCTTTAGCTTTATTTAATGCAATCAATGATTTGTAACTATGTACGACTGATGCATTCCTGTTATCTAACTGGAACCTTGCAACTTTCGATGCTTTAGACTATAAGAAATTACATGTTTAAGCTAAGGGAAGAATCTTAATAAAAAAATGTACCGAAGAATTATGATGAAGCTAAGTTAGCCCAGTTTCAACCCAGCCAATAAATATATAAAACAAATCTGTTTCTAGAAAATGTTACAAACATATTTTGTAGATCTTGATGAGTGCTAGTCCGAGATCTATTCAAAACTCCTCGAGTAATTTGTGGTTTTTGCATCTTATATGTACTTGTCAAAAAGAACTATAGTTTTGTTTTCTCAGTAAAATGAAAAGAAGGATTTTTTTGTAGTTATTAGTTTTAGCGGCAAATTTGTACTAAAAACTATTATAAATCTTGTCTGGAGGAATTGAATTATTGACTATCAAGAATTTAGTCAGAAACTTGTCTGAGGGATAATTCTCTTATATCTACCTACCTACAATATTTCACATTAACTAAGTACCTTTAGGTACCTACTCATGTTTGGCAGTCAGTCAGGCAGGCGCGACTAATTCGAATTTGGGAAAACTAAGATTGACAAAATATCAGATGAGGAATACAGATCGGCGCAGGGCTTACAAATAAATAGACATATACTTGGGTGTTCAAGTTCGAAATTAAAAGTGTGCAATTCATGGTTGTTATGTTGTCAATAAAAACGATAAGCACCAAGAGATTCTATAATTCTATAATAAATTGGAGGCTAATTCAAAGTGAAATGAAAATTGTTTACCTTTTTACGTTATTGGAATTTTGTAGTTTCTAAGGAAAATCACAATCAATACACGGAGCGCAATTTCACTGAAATCACTCTTTTATTTATATTTGAAATTTCTATTTCGTTTGCTATCAGTTATAGCTATTCAGTGTTTTCCTAGAAAAAGGTTCTTCCCTGAAATCCTACTTCTGCAATAAAAACAAATTTATCTGTGTTCGGTCTAGAAGAGATAAAATCTGTTTGAAAAACGTGCAGTGATAAACGTGATTAGCAAGAGAGCCAAGGTGTGAAATGCAAATTTTGTCTAGATGCAAATTAAACCTGTTCAAATATTTGAGCGGGAATTCACAATTAATTTTCAATGAAAAAGTATTATGCAATAATATATTAATAATTTCATATATTTTTCTTTTAATTTTCAGAAGTTAAACAGAAATCTACGAGTTTGTGATAAATTAACTTGTGATATAGAAAAGCTAAGTGACAGAGTTTAATTGGAAACTGAATTCTCTTAAGAAAATTGAAGAATTATATTCAACATGACGTTATTTCAAAGTAGTAACCTCTGGGAGGATGAATATCTCTTCGATACCTATGAAATAAGTGACAATTTATTCGGAAAAGAGCTGGAGCTAATACCCGATGATGATCCATTTGAATTTTTTCTCAGTACGGAAAATCAACTTCTCCGTAGTGTACAATCAGACTATAAGCAAATTGAATCTGGTGGCGAATACTCATCGGCATCAGATGAAAGTATAACATCAGAAGTTTTCGAATCTTCCAACAAATACGAAATTAGGAATCATGATTGCATGTGGTCAGGAAATTGTGACCTAAACAAGGATGGCACTTACACCTGCGGATACCGTCACATATCAAACAGGCAACAAATCCACAAAAATTTGCAACTTAATATAAAATCAGCACAGAGCATACAAAATATTCCACCTGGTGGCTCATTGTTGATTAATTCGAGATCAAATTTACAGAAAAAACAAGACAAGTTCAAAATTCCCAATCAACTGACGTCCGATTTTCTTAAAGAACGCGAAATGATGCAAATCCCACGACCAGATACTCCTGTAAGCTTGGACGATGACCCACCCGAATTTAAGCATTCTGTAGATCTGTCAGCTTGCGTTATGGGCTCAAATAACATATGTCTAGATGCTGATAAAATTATTATTAATAAATTAAAGGAACAGTTAGAAGACACATCTACACGTAGTTTGGACATCAAAAACATTATCCCCGGAAATAAGAAGCGAACTCTTTCTGAAGTTTTAAATGTTATTGGGACCGTAGAAAATGATAGCTCACTTTGTGCTGATAGTGACTCAGACTCAGACTCAACAGCTAGCTCGGTGATATTCAAAGATTCACCCCCCAGTCAGCAGAATAGTTATCATCAGCCGGTCATGCATAGTGATCACAGTTATACAAGAAGTAAAAGTGGAGTGGATGTTATTGGTCTGGAAACACCTTCAGATTCAGGTAAACAATATTTCATTTATTTTTAAAGAAAAAAATTATTAACAAACAAACTATTCAGTTATAAAGTAGGACATTATAGACTATACTTATTTTTATAAAATCAAATTTTGTCCATGATTGTTTTTAACAAATATTTAATTAAAAATCCCGTAGTCAATAAAAAAAAACTTTCTGCCCAGTTTTGTTCGCATATTTTAATTGTGCTTACCTAGGTATCTCCAACGAGAAAAAATTATTTATGTCTATATATTATTCACGCAAATATGAAACAATATACTTCTCTTTCAAACTTCTGCAGATTTTCCCGCCAAGAAAATGAGCGTGAAAAAGCCTTAATGAGTACATACACTACAACATGCGACCACAAGTCATTTGCCTTTCAAAAATCGATTGATACACGCGCTACAGACGCATACTCCTACCAGACAAATTTTGTAGCGTTGGCAGTAGTTAAGGCGACATATGCTAGCACAAGCAGTAAGTATAATACTAGTTGCGGTGTATATAATGCTGTGGTGCTGCCTGTGCGCATGAACAAACTAGCGACAGTTAAATTCCTATAGAGGAGTTTCTTTCAGTCTAGCTAGGGACTGAACACACAAATGCCGGACTATGTCGTGCACTCGTATCTTCTTTGAAGGCACTTGACGCCAACTCCACTGCAGTACATCAGCTAAAACTTGCTTTGATACAGTCATCAGTATCGTAAGCCCGCAACATAACATGCAAACCATCATCAGTGAAAAATTTATGTCTGATTGAATTTCATGGATTTCCATGAACTTAGTGACAAGAACTTCTTATTGGGTGACGTCACTTGGCGAGGACCGCAGCAATTGGAAAATTGAACTTGCGCAATAAACAACAAGTCATTTGGCGGGAAATATGCACAGAATTCCGCTGTCGCTGAGGCGGAAGTACTTAGGAGGAACATAATGTACCAAAAAGCTTTTCACGATAGAGTGTATAGCTTCGAAGTTTTCACTTGCACTATTCATACCTCGATTGAAATCGTTTAAAGAATTCAGAGCCTTTTTGATATGACTGCTAAAGAGAATAGTGGTGCTCATGACTGTATACATGAAATTATAAACTAAACAATATTAACGGCCCGGTAGTAATAAACTCTTGAAGGCCAAGGCCATTAACAAAAAAGCTAAACACTTGTGTTGCGAAGCAAGACAGGCGTGCCATCTTTTGTGAATATCAAGAGAATTGTGCGAATTGTCAATGAGATGTACACGTGTGAGGACTACTCTCAAGGTCATGCGGTTTAATGATCTTTTACTGCGTGCACATAAGACACACCCTGGGTCTAGCTCCTACTTAAATAGGGGATGAAAAGCTTTTTGCGAGTTTTGTGCGCTTTAATTGTTATATACTGCTGCTAGAAAAGGCAGTCTATGCTGTGTTGTATTTGTGTATACATTCACCACAAAGTAAGTTGCTCTCCCCTTATTGAAATCATGTACAAGGTACAAGACCCTTTACCGCCGTCTCGACAGAGAATTATTATCCTCTGCAGACGTCCTAAGTTGTATTGCAGCATTTTTCGTTGCGAGTGGTTAGGGTACGTCAATGTCACGACGATAAAAATCCCTACTTGATACATCTTATTTGTTCTAATTTGAAGTCTGGTCTGGCTTCTTGAAGAAAGAATTAAACTTCTCTGCACGCTATTGCGTCTGGCTTGCGGCAGATAACGAATTATGAACCAGCGCCCAATCGGCCAAGCGGTTGGTTGCCTATGTAGCGTAAAAAAGTAAATGAAGGTATTTTCATGTTTGATAACATATCATAATTCGGTATGCAGTTATATATATTTTTTGGTAAGCTAACATAACTTACAGTTTCGTCTTTATCAATTCTAAAAAGTTTTCCCAAGAATTATGGGTAGGCGATGAGAAATACATTCACGTTCGAAATTCAACCAAGAAAATCCCATGCTGGTTATGTTGTACTCTTTTCTTTTGGCTGGGATTTTTGCGGTCTGCGCCGTTTCCTGTTCGAATGCTCGTTGGATGGTAAAAATCTCAACTATCTTGGGTGTGATAACTTGACGGTTTTATGAATATATTTGTGGGAAGTAATGAAAAAAAATTGTGAGAGCGGCAAAAATTCCTATCAAGAAAAAGTAGTGTTCATTTGAATTGGTTCCATTGCTAAAATACACGTTCTTTATACTTCTATGAATATATTTTATCAAAGTATTTAAGAATTAGAGTGCTCGATTATGTGTTAAAAAAAATTAAATGGATTCACAGTAAATCCAATTCCAATTCAAGTGAAATGCATTTATATTCAGGTCTATGGGCGAATTCAAATGACTTAAAAATCGAGATTCGACGAGATCATCGTACAAATAATGCCGATCAGCGGAAATGTGTTCTACGAAATTTTCAATTTCGATTTCAATAAACAACAGGAATATTTGAAAATTTTCACCAACGTATGTACCTACGTCTGGCTTTTTGTTCAGGATGGATAGGTCAAACAAATTAGGCAAAATAATTGATAGGAATCTTAAGTGAAAGAATTCTATACACTTTAAAATAAATCTACAACATATTGTGTTCGAAAACGTCTTAACTTAGCAAAAAAGGTTGTTCATTATCAGTAAAATTAACACTAATTAACAATATTATATTAATCCTAGCTGAAAACAGGATTAATTTTCAAAGTAAATTTTTAATTGGCGGACAAAAAATTCGGAAATTGTGTTCCGCTTAATATGACGTATTCCAAGATTCTTTCATTGCAGACGCAAACTATCCTCTCTTCTCATTCATTAATTTGAAAATGAGAATCTCCTACGGCATCGGCAGATAAAACAAGGGAATGACTTATGCGGGCGAAATGCTACCTACAAGAGACACATTTGACCAGCCATTATAAATAGCCACACGAGAAAACTGCAACTCGTCTTCTGTGTTCTCCTAGCTATGAGTATATTTAGTTATCATTTATCTTCATTTCATTCTCGCTTTTATTCGTGTCGTTTTGACGTGTTCATCGCATGCCATGCATTCGAAGTGTTTTTAGGCGGGATTCGCTGATTCTATAAAAATTGGCATTGCTGACTATAGTTACTCCGGCGACTGATCCGTTCATACCGGTTTCTTTAACATGGTGATCACTTGTAATCATTAGCGGATCTCTAGAATATCTCTTTATAGACGGAACAAGGAGCGCAATTGACTGATTTCTCTTCCTCATTCCCATCGTTTATAGTTTTTATCAACAATACATGTGACCTGATCGACCGTTCGATGATCTCGATTTTTTCGCGCGTCTAAAATGATATCATTGACAATTTCTATTTCAGCTTCGGTGGTTTCTTGAGCCGCAGATTTTAAAGGTGTACTGGAACTTTCCACTTCAGATGACCGAAACAGTACATATAGTCATATACCCACTATATAAAGTCTTCAAAGGATTCTAAGTTGCTTGTAAAGATTTCCAACAAATTGATTTATGAATGACTAGAATTAAAGCACTTTTCTATTTTTCATTTATAGAACTTAGTTAGGTAAACGGAAATTTCGATCTTCTCTTTCTATGGAAACAACAATCTTGCTTACTACGTCTTCTACGTTAAGTCGGGGGGGTTTTTTTTTTGTTGGATCTGTAAATGTTTTTGGCTGCTACAAAACAACCCAATTACTGTTGCTACGCGGAAAGCGCGAAGACGACGTTTTACATTTACATAACTCGTGCCATGCAGACGCTAAACAGTGTGAGAATGAAATAAAATACGTTCTAAAAATACGAAAATTTGTGTCTACTGAAATTAGAAATAGAACACTGGAATTCTTTTTTATTCGATTTTTTTTAATGCGTGCATTTTAGTTGACATTTTTTTTAGCGTGACAACTGGGGGGTGATAAATTTTATTTGGATTTGAAGAATTCAGCGTCCGAACCTTTTATACATTTTTGGATGACTAGAAACAGTTTTTCCTTTGTTTTTAAATAGAATCCTATTTTTGAAATTTTCAAGCTTTTAAGGGCACGTGAAGTTAAGATTAGTAAATCAATTTCATGACGATGGAATAGTTTTTGAGAACGTAGTAGCGGAATGTGGGTGTAATGATTCATTGACGGACGAGGTAAAATTTACTAATCACCATCGCCTTAGTGATGGGCCACCATTAATAATCGATTGATTGTTGTAATAATTTTACATTCCTAAACCGCTGATTCGGATAGACTGGCAACATTCCGCTCAATCCACAAGTTTTTCGTCATTTCATATGAAATAGCGATCAGACACTAGTTTTTAAACTAGTGAGATTTAGATACAGAGTTGACGACGCATTCAAAATGAAACAAAAACACCACAGAAATGAGTCTTCCCAAGAATGTATTGCGAATATTGACAGTTTATTCATTTTATGTGTTATGTATTTTGGGTGATCCGTTTTGTTGGTAATAATTTGCCTACCAATTGATACCATGATAAAAAAAAACCACCTACCTATGGTGCGAGTATGGCACCCCCTCAATGCCCTGCGGTCACCTATTTCTCTCGACCCTACCTAGGTCTAACATGTTATTTATTTGTAATCCCTTTAACAACAGATACCGCTTTTGTATTAAATAGGTGGGAAATATACTGTTAACATTGTTTCGACCAAAATTGGCAATAATGTTGTCTTATTTAGCTGGTATAATATTAAGTTACTGAAAGGTATTGGAACACATATTTGGTGTATGCTTCAAAAATTTATTAGGTATATACTTTACTTAAAGTCGTCATAATAAGTTTAGGGCCTTTTTTAATCTTGTGTTCATAATGTTAAGTTAATTAGCTTTTGAATTAATTAAGATGGTTTAATTCGAATCACCTAACTTATTTAATATTTCCTTTTTCAGATGAAGAAATTGACGTGGTCTCTATTGGGGATAAGAAATTGCCCACAAATCCATCAGATAAAGATAGGCGTGTTATTCAAAACAAAGTTGCTCACAGAATATCTACAAGGATAGTTAAAACACCAGGTGGTATGCGTACAATTCCACCTCGTCGTAGAGTTTCTGTAGATCCACCATACTATCCATCTGCTGCGTCTCAACTTAAATCTGGTGCCACTTCAAAACAGACATCACCACCTTCAACTCCGTACAGCACCAGTAGTGGATACTCCAGTGTATGTTCAGTTCACAGATATGCTTCAAGTGTTGGTCGTAAACGTTCTTCTACTGCAATCACCAATTCCAAGGACGATTACGTTCCATCAAGTAAACGTCATCGTAATAAAAATAAGAGGTCAGCAACTAAGAAACATTATGACGTAGACGAAGCTGATACCATTGAAAAGAGGAATTTACATAACGACATGGAAAGGCAGAGACGTATTGGGTTAAAGAATTTGTTTGAATCACTCAAGAAACAAATTCCAAATATACAAGACAAGGAACGTGCTCCTAAGGTGAATATTTTGAGGGAAGCTGCTAAACTGTGCAGTACATTGGCTAAAGAGGAGAAAGAGGTACTAAAACATAAACAAAAATTGCAAAGTCAACTTCATCGATTACAAGCACAGTTGAAGGCTTCGAGGATATTAGAATAATTATTGACTATCAGAACCAAAAGTTATGAATAAAAGTGAAGAATTCTTAATATTTTCGATATTTTGTTCCCTATTATATTTTACAACATTTATTTTGAATTATAAAAGTAGGTAGGATTAGTCAGGAGTAGGTCTCCTGTCTGCTAACTGTCGATGTTTTTTAAGCTTTTTTTTAATCAAACTACATTTAATTTGTTATTTATAGAATACCATACTATGATAGTGAAGATATATAAGATATGACTATATTTTTTGTACATATGTAAATAATACATAAATGATGAAGAAATACAGTAGCGTTTATTAGGATTTTGAGGATTATTCAAGTAATTTTAAATGAAACAGATTAATACTGCGTGAAAAAGCAGGGGTGCCAACACGAATGCATATTGAATTTCTTTTCGTAAGTGTGGCATCAATTTAAGAATGTATTTCTATACTTTCTAAAATAACTTAGCCTCGAAAATAAAAATATTTGTTTATGTTTGTATATGTGTAATATATTATTTTTTACCACCAAAAGTCAGATATTTTACCTAAGCAATGGTAATTCAATACATTTAAGGCCCAAGTGGCAAATATTTGGTTTCAAACTAATATTTTACTTCGTTCGTTTTAAAATCGAAAAAATGTGATATGATTTTAGATATTTCACTGACTTGCACTTGTTGATATGGACTCTTCTTTAATGATTGAAGTTTGCGCAAACCGAATCTGATTCTTCAACTTGATTCTTTGGTTTGGGTAATGGCTTTTTTTTATTCAATCTTCAATACTATCAATATCCAATTAGTAGTTTAACGATTTGTGCGGTGTTAAGTTTATAATTTTCTCAGTCGATCGGCACAGTATCAATATTTCAAGATAATTGGCGATGCTAAAACTACATAATTGGTAAGAAATTTAGTTTATTTTTTTGCATTATTACTGAAATGATAAAGCTCAACAAAAATGACTTTAAAACTGTTCAGTTTTGTTCTTGAATTATAATTGCAAAATTTTGATAATATTTGCGTTTCAAACTTGACTATTTTGCTTACATTACACCGGCCTCAAGGACGTTAGATTGCAGAGCAGACTACCTTGCTGTCGTATTTAAGTGCACCTGATAACGATAAAATTACCAATTATGAAAAAAAGTTTTGCTTGGTCGATTATCTATTACGCGCTTTGTATTATTGAATTTATTTATAGGTATTTTCATGGTCATGATTATATGAAAGAAGTTCTTTATTTACTACCAACGACTTATGCGCATAACTTTCAGGCGGTTGTCAACCTTCAATCATTTCGGAATGTCTTCTAAAAGAAATTTCAATTTAATAATGAAAAATTAAAAAGCCTTTGGTTTTTCCTAATAGCTCTATTCACAGTACAAATTGACGTTTGCGGAAAAATATACACATAGTAGTGAGGTACATTTAAAAAAAAGCTTTTATTCGAGAAGCAGGTCTTCTTTAAACTGTTGATAAATAAAATTGAAGTAAGAAAATAAATATATTATCACATATACTAAGGTAAATACAACTCGGAACACTTATTACTGAATAAGCGAATTATATTTTTTAGAACCATATTTAATATCATTTATACAATGCAATTATATTATAAAATGCAAAACTTATCGCGATGAACGCTTCCAAAATTTTGTGCTACTTGCCAAAAAGTTAAAAAGAATTTGTTGGCTCTTTGCTATTTATTTGAAACAATATTCATGTTATATTGGCCCATACAACCACTTGAATTGTAAGAGCTATGTATAAGGTTTAATAATAATAGAAAACACTTAACATTAAACAAAAATGTATTAACAAAATTGCGCATATACGTATAAAGTGTAAAAGAATTAAAATATTTGAATTGTGACAAATTCTATTATTATTGAAATATTCGTAAGTATTTTTAAAACGCGATATACATACATACACACATATATACATACATATATTATATATTTATACATTTACATGGGAATTTTTATTTAACATGAAAACATTGAAATTTTTAAGAAGAACCAGAAGAAAATCTATTCACACGAATACACACACACACTGATATATAGCTGCATTTATTTACCATACTCCAGCTTTAATAAAGCAGATCTAAATGTAGAAACTAAAACAATAAATAAAAGGGGATCGGATATGTATCTAGGTATTCATAGTTTCTTTTATTATTATTTACATCGATTTAGTTGTAATTGTTTTGTAAAAACAAAAATTGTGTTCAATTTTTTTTTATGTTAATACCTATTCGACAAAAAGTGGTCTAAAAGCAACTGATTACTTAAAGGAAATTAAATTGTAGATTTTTGTAAATATTGTGAACCGCCCACGGTAGTTTTAAAATCGACATTGCGTTGTACATAAAAAGAACAGTTTCTTGGAGTAACTTTCATTTATCAGTTAAGTTGCTCAATTTGACTTACTGAAATAATTCTACATTTTTATTTTTATTTGTAAATAGTTATTTTTTATCTGGTAGGTTTTGTTATGTTTAATATTTACCTTTTTGTTACATTTTTACTTTGATTTGTACAGTAAATCGCTGAAAGGAAGCATGTATTGTTTTATAGATATTTTAACCACTCGAAGAACATGTAAAAGGGAAATTGTTAAAATTAATACACTGAAGGCACATTTATTTACAAATTTGGTGTATTTGAGCTTGTTTTCTTTTTATTTTTAAGTAAAATTTCAATTTATAGGTTTTTTATGAATTCAAATTTTGAAATGTAATCAATAATATATAATCTGAAAACAATTCATATTTTTACACCTTTAACAAAAGTCGGAAAGAAATATTATAATAACTATAGATGAAGTAAATACATATATAAATACTGAAGAATATTGGAATGTGCCTTTTAAATTAAATAAAACTACGTTTTTTTTTACATCCTTTATTACTTTTATTACAATTGAAATTTATTTTTTCCTTATTTTAAGATTTATTCTAAAAATGTGTTCAAAATACGTTGAATATATTTTTCATTTATAATTAACCTTAGGAGATATTTTTTATTATTGCTGTACCTCGCAGGTTAAGATAATTTTTGAAATGTTTGTTATATATTTTTTACTTTTCGAATTAAATAAAACCTATGGAAAATAATAAAAGTGTGTAACCTATTTTTTTCTTTGTTTCTAATTGATTTGAATGTTTGTGTCCAGACATAAAGTCATATCCCAATAATTCCTAATTGTACTTCCCACAATTTAATTGCTTGTAATATCTAAGAATATATTATGTAGATCGAATATGTTACTTATTATTTCTTATATAAAGGCACATTCATAAACATTCAAATTGTTATTGATATGGCACAGAACTATTCTGTTTTATTTAACCAATAAAGAGCAATAAAACTTTGTTTGGACAACTCAAGTTGTGTTTCATTTTCATGTTTTTTTTTCACTTCCTGAAAAAATGTTTCCTGCCTTGGAAAATCGATGAGCATTGGTGGCCTCTTTCATAAATGCATGGTTGCTTGCAAGTGAGACGTTAAACTTGCAGTCGAATTAACGTCAGACAAAACAGTTGCGCATATAAATGTCCATGCATTTATGAACGCTTTTAGCCATTTGTACTGACCTGTCAAGAAGTGTAATATATTTCATATTTCAATTCATCCAAAATATCCAAATCCCTCATTATTTTTGTTAAGCTACCGCATAACAACGGTCAAATGTCAAAATCCAGTTCTTTTCCTTCATAGATCATAAAAGCAGGCACTTTCAGCTATATGCGTATTTGCGATTATTTGCAGCGCATGTTGCTTTTTTGAACATCTGACATTTGCATGTAGGCAATTATGAAACACATGCAATCGTCAGTTGCACGCAATCATGCATTTATGAAAGAGGCCGGTGTTTCCACATAATTATATCAGCACACACAAAGGACGGAGTTGGATGCATTCGTTGAGCGGCACGACCACCATGCCATGGGCCCCGGTTCGGGACCAGGTCTCCCCGTGAGATTTTATTAAGAAATTAAAATAATCCAGTCCGTCTCTGGGCTGTTGTCTAGCTCGCAGCAATGCAAAAGACAAGACTTAAGTTTCCTCACTTCCCTTCCCCGAATTCCCTTCCGGCAAAAACCATGCTAACGCATCAAAGGGTTGTCCCCTAGGCTTTGGTCACATCGTATAAAAAAAGGTGATTTTATGTATCTTTGAGAGTTATTCTATATTATTCGTCCCTTATGGGACATACATCTACTACACTGACTCTCCACTTGGTCCGGTTCTACTCCAAAGCCTTTAACCGGTCACGATTTGTTGATGTGGGTGGCGCCTTCTACCTCTACGTTCTTCATGTGTTGCGCGGTCGTTCAATTCGATGTCTACCTTGGGTTCCAATCTACAGCCTATTTGGCTCTTTTCTTAGTGTGTGACCTATCCATTGCCACTATTCTCTATTACGATACTTAAATTGCATTACATTTGAAAGTGTTAACGTTTTCGTATTCTTAGTACATTTTTGTGAAGTCTAGTTAATTTTCTCGCCAGCATCCTCCAATATGTCCGCCCTGTATGCATTTCTTAAAAAACCCCAAAACAATTATTCCATATTAGTAGAATTTAAAAAAAAAATCCAAATCATTAAGTAAGGCTCATATAATCAAGTTAAGTGTCATTGAGTGTCGATCAAAATAATAGGTAATGAAACTGAGAGCCAGTCATTTTACTAACTAAATTCTGATTATTTCGCTATACCGCGAATTGGCCATTTATTCAGTTTTCTCTTTACGTGAACAATGTCGGGCCTATTCGGCAGTAACTGCCCCATTCAGCTTAACTGAATGAGTTGCTGAATGATGCAGCTTCAGCGCAAACTTGCTTTTATGAACAGGCAGAATGTAATCAGAAAGATTATTAAAGTCATCTTATCATAAAGTAATTACTTGTGCTTCCTTTTGACAAAAAACAACTACAGTGCCTCGCAAAAGTATTCGGAAAAATTTTTTTTTCTAAGCACGCCATTATTTTATACTTTTAGTGGATAATTTTGAAAGAAAATAGACAACTATGATAAGTTAATATTTCCAGAAAAAAAATCCAACAAAAAACATTATCAAAAAAGTATTCCATATTAAAACAAAAACTTAACAAAATTCAGCTCACAAAAGTATTCGGAATATAAATTTAAATAGAAAAAAGTATATAAAATAAGAAAATTTAATAACGCGTGGCGAATCCTTTTAGTCTGATAACCTCGCTTAGCCGCTTTGGCATTGACAAAACAAGTTTACGAGTTGTTTCAGCCGAAATTTTTTCCCATTCTTCCCTGATAATTTTTTTCAGTTCATCTTTCGAAGAAATAGCATGTTTGCGAAGGGATCGCTTAAGTTCTGCCCATAAATGTTCGATCGGGTTAAGGTCGGGTGACTGAGGTGGTGTTTTCAAAAGCTTTGGTGTATTATATAGAAGCCAAAGTTTGGTATTATAAGCAGTATGCTTTGGGTCATTATCCTGCTGAAATACATAACGACCCGAAAGCCCAAGTTTTTCAGCACTTGGTTGCAAATAATTCTTTAAAATGTTTATATATTGATATTGATCCATTTTATCAGTTATAAATTGGATATTACAAACTCCATTTGCGCTCATGCAACCCCATAACATAACGTTGCCACCTCCATGCTTTACAGACGGGCATGTATTTTTGGGATTCATTTCAGTGTTCTTCTGTCCCCACACTTTATTGCCACAATCTGGTCCAAAAATATTAAATTTCGTTTCATCGCTAAATATGACACGTGACCAAAACTCTTCATCGCAATTTACATGCATTTTTGCGAAATTTAAACGTTTTATGCGATTAATCTTACTTATTAAAGGTTTTACCCGAACAGTCCTTCCATTATGTCTGGCTGATCTTAGCGTCCTGCGAACAGTTTCAGCACTAACTTGGATTCCATAATTTTCAGCAAGATTTTTATTCACTCAGCAGATAAACGTGGTTCAGCCTTGATTTTTCTCAGAATTACGGATTTATCACGAGGACTCTCCGGCCGCCCTGGACGTAATGAAAGATCTGTTGTACCTCTTTTAAAATACTGTGAATTGTGGAAATGCTTCTGCCTACCAAATCGGAAATTTCTTTTAGTTTTTTTCCTCTTTCACGGATTTGAAAAATGATTTTACGCTCTTCAAACGTAGTTTCTTTAGATTTTCGGCCCATTTGATTAAAAAAAACTTAATTGAACAGATACTGACGAAACAAAACACGCGCACGGTATTTAAAGGGACTGAAATCTGGAAGCAACTGATAATCATAACTAACCGAATCGATTCCGTTTGAAATAAATACCGGTATCTTCGAGAAAACTCAACTGTTGCTATTTTCCGAATACTTTTGTGAGCTGAATTTTGTTGAATTTTCGTTTTAATACGGAGCCCAATTTTGTTATTGTATTTTAAAATTTTTTTTTCTCCGGAAATAATAGAAGGTATATTGACTAACCATTATTATGGCGTGCTTATAAAAAAAAAATTTCCGAATACTTTTGTGAGGCACTGTAAATGGCGCAATTTATAACTTTTCGGTGTATCGCTGAAAAACTGAATGAATGTCCAATTCAGTGTATAGTGAAATAATCCGAATTTAATCACTGAAATCACGGTACCAATTAAAGATCAGAAAACAGAACTGGTTCTCAGTTTCATTACCTATTATTTTGATTACCACTGTATATAGGTAGGTGTAAGCAGGCTATAAATTTAAAATAAAAAAAAATTTAGTTTTAATAAAAAAATCGAATTGTCACTGCTACTAAAAATATACTCAAATAGTATCCATTTATTTTAAAGCTTTCAAAATTATTCAAAAAAAAACCGGTTAACTTATTTTTAAAGATACAAAATAGTTGGTTAAAACCTTAAAATAAAGTACGAGAGGAAAGGCTTCCTGTACTCTTCAGGTAAAATGTGCACATTAATCTTCCACAAATATGGAACAGTTTACCATCTTTTGTCTTTTATGAACCCGAAACTTTCAAACAAGGCATACATCGATATCTCCTTTACTCAAATCCTTAACCCATTTCCATTACCCTTAATTCCTGTCAAGGCTGTGCTTTAGCATCATAGGGCAACTCCTGAGCTTTGGCATTATCATAAAAAAAATTATTTCTGAGTTTTAATTTTTCGCTCAAGTGATAATTGTTATAAGCACGGACCATACCTGTTTTCTCTTTTATCTGGAAGAGTGCTATTTTAACTGGTATTTCTGGACATTATAATTCATGATTAAAACTAACAGTTATTTTGGACTATTTATTTTCCAGTGCAAAGTAAAAGTTCCATTTGAACTTTTATTTTTTCTGTTTGATGAAAACTGTTAAGAAGTAAAATAATAAAAAATAAAAGTTCTATTTGACCCTTTTTTCTTTCTGAGTTGAAAATTATTTAATTTTTTTCTGGCAGCTATAACAATATTATTTGTAACTACCTAAACAAGTAGGTTAGGTTAGGTTAAAGTGGCTGCCTAAGAAGGCACACTTAGGCCTAAGAGGCCCTTTGTGCTACCACGTTGAGGCTTGAAATTTACAACCCCATAAAATTACCTAAGGAATAGGAGGGTTAACATTCTGTCCCCTGTGCACCGAACCAGTTTTTTTTATATCAAGTGGAACTAGCTCACGAGAAGTCAAAATTATTTTGACTGGGTTGTGAAGGATGTTCATCCTTAGTTCGTCGTCGAGAACCATTTTGAATTCCCGATAAATCGAGTCAGGTTTTTGACATCTGTTGAGCCTAGCTCGGTTATCTCTTTGAAGTAGGGGGGCCCAAAAGCCGGTTCCTACGGTTGGCTAGGGCCGGGCAGCTACCGAGGAGGTGAAGTATGGTTTCCTCTTCCTCCTCGTCGTGGCAACTCCTACAGAAGTCGTTTGAGGGCACGCCCAGCCTATCGGCGTGTCTACCTATGAGGCAGTGACCCGTGATTACGGCTACTGTAGTGCTAATTTTTTTGCGTCCGAGTAGGATAAGCCCTCTTGACCGCCTAAGGTCAAGCCTTGGCCATATCTGTCGGGTAATCCGGCAGGTGTGTTCTTCTTGCCAGTTATTATTAGCAATCTTGAGAGCCTCCTGTGAGAGCTCCATTTTGCATGTAGCTAGCGGTTTACCCGGCTGGTGGTTAATGTCCGAATCAGGACGTGTGGTACCGATTCTAGCTAGTTCGTCGGCTCTGCAATTGCCCGGAATATCACTATGTCCAGGCACCCAGATGAGCCGTACTTTCAGGTGCTCAGCTATGTCATTTAGTGTTGAGCGACATATTATGACCGTTTTGGAGGTTGTGTATACTCCCGAAAGGCGGTCCGCAGCTACTTTTATAGCCATGATTTCTGCTTGAAACACGCTGCAGTAGTCAGGTAAGCGAAATGAGACATCGAGGTCCAAGTGTTCCGAGAATATTCCTTCACCCACTTTGCCATCCAATTTAGAGCCGTCAGTGTAGAGATGCACTGAGTTCTCCCAATGGGGAGGACCTTTCTCCCACTCCGATCTGGTGGGAAAGAAGGAATCGAATTTTGCTCCAAAGAAAGGCTTGGGCAAGCTGTAGTCGATATTGCTGGCAGTTCTACCTAAACAAGTAAACAGCAAAAGATTTGTACCACAACAAATAAAAGAGGTTTTAACAGTTTTTAACAAACTGAAAAAATTAAAGTTCAAATGGAACTTTTACTTTGCACTGGAAAAATAAATAGTCCAAAATAACTGTTTTTTTTATAGTAAAAATTCTAAGTGTCCAAAAATAACTGTTTCTGTATAGAAATGGATAAAAATGAAATTTTTAAAACTCCGTGCAGTTGGCTATGCCTGCTTCACAATTAGTGTAAAAAGGCCATTTGTAGTCTTAAGATAAAATCTAACCGATTATAGTATAATCTGTCGGATATAAATTTAGAAAAAATTATTTTTGTAAAACTTAAAAAAGAGCTCATATAAATTACATTAATCCTAGTAGATTTTTCACACCACCAATTGGCTGGCTGTTCTATTCGAAGACTAGTGAGGTTTATTTTTGAGCGAAAAAACTCAACTCCAATAATAACATAAAAAGTTGTCACTAGTCACTAGTTGAATTTTATTTCTGAGCGAAAAAATTAAACTTAACGGTTGATAATTCTTTATGATTTAAAGACATAACTTTTAAATTAATGATTACCAGATGATTTAAATTAATTCGTTCATAAGGAGTACGGTCTCTGAACAATACACAATCGTCAAGTTGTAGCAAACATGCATTTATGAAAACACCCATAGTTCCAATACTTACCGTCTTTGATTTCGTTAAAATTCTTCAAAAAATGTTGGTCCAAACGAAAACATTTGTAAAAAGGTCCCAAGTTTTCCTGCGAATGTCTAGCCGTTAGGGCTTGTTCATAAGCGCGATACGACTCCGTTGAATACTTTTGTTTCAGTCTGCGATTATTTTTCATCGTATGCTCGTTCACAAGGTTGACAAACGAAAATGTGTTGTTTATATTTGAATTTGCACATAATTAGTGCTTTTAAGTAATATATTATATCATTACAAATACAAATATTAACAGTGAATCGGGAATGCGAATTTAAGGGGGTCCACTACTCTCGAGGCCTGAAATTGAGCGGTTTTTTTGGGAATAAATTGCGAAGGATCTACTGAATACATTTAAAATTTTTTTTTTATTTCGAAGATACATGTTTTGACTTTTCAATTTTACTTTTGAAGATGAAAAAAAATAACTCTCGTGACCTTGAAACGTCATTGATGACATTGATGTTGACACTGCATGGGTCCCGCTTAAGCACAGTTGTGGCCAATTGGGTAATCTGTAATCTGAAAATTTATATTCTTTATAATCATAGTTACGTTGGCTATGTTTTCCCGAGACATATTTTTTTTATTTTGCAATTTGTAAAAGTTATGCAACAATTTGTAAAAATTTCCAATTTTTACGGCATTTTTGACCTATTATTGAGGCTATAAAAATGGAACAAAATAAAATTTTGCAAATCGTACTCGGGAAAACATAGCGGTATGTTTTCTGAACAATTAAAAAAAAAATTATTGAAATCGGACCAATACTTTTATGAGAAGTCTTACTCGGCATCTAAAAAAACACTACTTTCGGGAAAACGCGTTTAATGATAAATTACGGTGTATAACATGATTGTAGTAACTTACGAGTTAATCTGCTATACCGGGGCCGTAGAGTTCTCCTTCCTCATTACGTTGATGTTCTTGGTTGTCCACATTCTTCTCAAGAGCGGACCGGTAAATTCTTTAGACAATGATTTTTAACTGGACAAGCGCCGTCGTGGCGCGCCGCGCTTAGTTTCTCGGAAACGGCCGGAGACGGGTACCTTTCTGTTCCCAGAAACATGCAAAGGAATGTGATTTTCACGAAATCTTTTCTGTGGCGTATTCTCAGATACATATAGATTGAAATTAAAAAAAAAAAAAATCGATTTTTTGAAACCTCGAGAGTAGAGGACCCCCTTAAGTTAATTTTGTTAATAATTTTTTTTAAAGAGGAAAAGGGAATATCTGTTTTATTGCTATTTCCTCATTTGCTGTAAAATAATAAAAATTCATTTTTATATCTGATTACACATAGTACATACATATTATATTTATTCAAGCCGTTTTTCATTCAACAAGGACTTTTCAAAAAGGTAAACAAACCAATTATGTTTGGTTATGTTCAACAATCGCACCAAATCAAGAGCATTGCTGCGATTATTTTAAAAATCGCAGCGACGTTAGACAAAGCCAGCATGTCAAGTAACAGGTATATGACTTCAGCCAATCAAATTACAGTCGCATGCGACGAATCGCACTCGAGGGTTTAAAAACAGAGGGGAGGGGCAATGGGTGCAACGGCCTCCCCAGCTTCGAACGAACTTTTTACCATTTACAAGAATCGTTATAAACTAATCCCTACTTAAGGAGAGGCTACCGTTCATGACGTTCAAAATATCGATTTTATTTGTTTTATATAATTTTAATCCTTATAGTGTCTAGGATTTTTGATGTAGTTAAGAAGTTACGGCGTATTGAGCGGAAATGCGCGCCGGCTGAAAACAGGTAGCCGAGGCGCTCAGAGCACGCCTTGCGAGACGACCTTTTTCCGCTACCTTAAATACCGGCATTCATTCCAATGATATATATATATAGATGGCGTTGGTCAGTTTGGCTGACTAGATGTAAGTAGAGAAAAACAAACGTTAAAAACGATTATAATTTAAAACTGCTGTTTCGAGAAAAATGTGTTTTTCTCGAAACAGCATTTTTGAGCGAGCGGGGCGCTCTACAGCTTCAACGGATAAACCGATTGACTTGCAATTTGTTCAACCGTAAAGGAAATTTAATTTCGGGGGCCTTACCGAGACGATTTATTCGACTTAAACTTTTTGTTTTTGCGTCCATTGAAGCTACAACAAAACAGTGAAAATATGACTTCTTTTCTCAAACGGCCGCTATTTTGATATCCGGGGGTTTTCAGAAAATTTAAAAACGATAAGGCCCCCCAAATTTTATGTAGATTAATAATTTTTTACCCGTTTTTGTTTCGGATTAACTGACAAGGGGGTGGAACGCCCAGCGCAGAGTAATGCGCGCGGTGCATGACTTCAGTTTATAGGACCTAGAGCCGCCATTTTGAATTTTTTTTAATGAGAAAATTTTAAAGTATTCTTTATTTATGGGGTAATAAATTATATTAACTGCCGTTTCAATAAATATTCATTATATACCCGAAAAAAATCCCAAAAATGACGCATTTTTCATGCCTATGAACGGTAACCTCCGCTTAAACTGATTGGACGCGGAATGACCCGCATAGAAAAAATGACGGCGAAAATCACTGTAAAAATTTCTATACTTAACCGTCGCGATGGAGGGAGGCAAATCTACATTTATTTCGAGGAATAACCCGGTACTTTTTACAGTATAGTTAAAGAATTTACTTGATTTACGATTGAAAGTCTGATCAGGACACGTCATCTTTTATATTATTGTAAGGAAAATGTAAAATGACGTCGATATGACGTCGACAATTAAGAAAACCGGGTTGATAAAAAGATGCTCACAGAAAGGGACAACTAGCAAAAACTGATTTCACTTTCTTTAAGAAATTTCCGAGCATCAGTCACTCCAGTATATGGATATACATATCTCCGTGGGTGGACATGCAACAGATGTGATGACGGACAAAACGGTAACTCTAAAAGCAGCGCGCTACTGTATAAAAAGGCATGATTACCGTACACACTTTAAATACAATTTGCAGTAGAAAGTGAGTGAGTCAGATAAAAAGCCACCTATGCCTGTTCGAAAAATCGATCGCATATTGCGTTTTAAAGTGTGCATTCAATTGCCTATCTGTTTTTATGTTAAAATTATTAATTTTTCCGTTTTCGGAGTAAAGCCACATCACAATTGGGGATTGCTTCATATGTTAAAAAAATTTAAGCGATCAGAAATCTTTGCTTGACGTATTCAAAGTAGAAAAACAAAACTTTTCAACTTCTTACAGTCGCAGTAAAATGACAAGCACGGACAAATATGAATTTCCTGCATTATAAGATTTCGTTAAATCTTCAATTTAATCGAAAGTAAGCTTTGCATCATTACCACCGCGCTTATTAAGTTCGTAACCAGCTAGAAACACATCTTGAACCTTAAAAATGTTGCTAGTTATGAATGAAAAGGACTAGCTCTTATACTTTAAGTTTAATGTATTTTTTTTTAAATTATTGACCAATATACATAAATTGGGGATCGATAGCAACCTTTTTCTGAATGACCTAGTTGTTTTTTGATATATTTTATGTAAAACTGTGATGGAATAAATTTATGATTTGTTGGTATATCTACTAAACTTTTTCTTAGGTCTAGGGTGTCTAAAAAACTCTCACTTCCCTGCTACAACCTTAAGCCTGCAGGAACTTCAAAGCAGGGTTCCGAATCGATACAAAAAGCGCTCCGCTCCACGTATCGATTCGGCCTGGAGCGTTATGAAAATATCGAACCGCTCCGGAGCGGATCGTTATTTTCCAAATCTGATATCGAACCACTCCGGAGCGGATCGTTATTTTCCAAGTCTGATACCGAACCGCTCCGGAGCGGATCGTTATTTTCCAAGTCTGATATCGAACCGCTCCGGAGCGGATCGTTATTTTCCAAGTCTGTTATCGAACCGCTCCGGAGCGGATCGTTAATATTTTTAATTTCAATCGATCCGAACCGCTCCTGGAGCGATATTGAATCGATTCGGAGCGATTAGAATATCGCTCCACTGAATCAAAGGAATATATCTAGGAATTTTTATAAAGTGCACCACATCTACACCTTAATTACAACGTGCCTTGTACTGAGAGGGCTTTTAGAGTTTGGGTAAATGGGTGCTGGGTAGTAGTGAGTAGTAGGGTGTGTGGTGTGTGTGGTTGATTGGTGGGTTGTGGGAGATGATGGGTAAGGCGTTTATTTTGGAATATGAGTGGTAATTTTCAAAAAGTGTACCTCACCTGAAATGTAATTACAAGGTGTCTTGTACTGACCTATATATAGGGTTTATAGAGTTGTGGTGAATAGGAGCTGGGTAGGAGCGAGTGGCGGGGTGTGGGGCTATTAGTAGCAAGGGGGCAGCGAGGGAAAGGAGGAAAGGCTGCATGTGGCCCAAATATCCGCAAAGGTAACTTCCTAATCTAACTTTCCCTCATGAAACTTAAAGTAATATAATCAAATAAGCAAGATTTGATGTATATATAAATACCTTAAAAACTTTCGAACTAGATAAATTGCTGTAGTTAACCTGAATTATGAGAGAACAGCGGAATAAATAAAAGAAGAGGCATATATTAAGTGCGCATCAGACGACAAAATTATGTCCTACTATCAGTCTAAGAGTGATAATCATTATAATGTGGAAAACACCAAGTGCATGGGATCATGAAAGGTATGTTTAAATTTACGGTCTTGAATATTTGGTTTAATTGAAACAATTGATGTTTATTTTGGACAATTGAAGTTTCTGTTTGCATATCGCTGTGCGTTGTGCCGCGCCTTTGGCCGAATTAAAGAAGTCGATCAAATTTCGCTAGCGTTTTTTTCCGAGTATTAAGTTTTTTTTATTCATACAAAAGCATATTCCAAAATTATATTACTCTGAAAAACACAAAGGCCTACTTTACCCTCATAAAATTGTATTTTCTGAAACTGGGAATCAACCTACATTTGATTTTTCTGTTTTATTATTATTGGATTCCTATGCATATTTGAAGCCAGCGAAGTTTACTCAACTTCTGTAGTCAGCTCCCTGATTTGGCTAAATAATTCAAATAGTTTAGCATCAGACAGACTCCATTGGGTTCATCAATTAAAAAAGATAAAGGAAACCCTTCACTTAAAATTCTTAGAATAATGAAAAGCCGTGAGGTGTTGGTTGAAATTTTTAACACGCAGATTAGAATGAAAAACGGCCAAATAAATAATAATAAACTCTAAAAGATCTCTCAGTGCAAGATACCTTGTAATTAAGTTGCAGGTGAGAAGCACTTTCTAAAAATTACCATACTACTTTCTTTGGTTCAGTGGAGCGACATTCTTATTACTCCAAATCGATTCAATAACGCTCCAGGAGTGAATATGGGTGGCACACCAACCACAACCAAACCAACCACACACCTACCACTCACTCTTCAGCTCATCACCAACCACCTACCCTCTAGCCCATCACCCACATACTACCCCCATTCACTCCAAAACCGTCTCACTAACTCACAAAACACTCAAAGTTCAAGACCCCTTGTAATTAAATTACAGGTGAAGTGCAATATAATTACCAGAGTTCTTCATTTCATTCACCCACTCACCATCCACATCCCAACACCCACCCACACACACCATCCATCCACTAGCCTACCCATCACCCCTAGTATAAAACACCTAGTAATTAAGTTGCAGGTGAGGATTATTTTCTTATAATTACCAAACATATTCCTTTGATTCAGTGGAGCGATATTCTAATCGCTCCGAATCGACTCAATATCGCTCCAGGAGCGGTTCGGATCGATTGAAATTAAAAATAAAACGATCCGCTCCGGAGCGGTTCGATAACAGACTTGGAAAATAACGATCCGCTCCAGAGCGGTTCGATATCAGATTTAAAAAATAACGATCCGCTCAGGAGCGGTTCGATAACAAATTTGCAAAATAACAATCCGCTCCGGAGCGGTTCGATATTTTTATAACGCTCCAGGCTGAATCGATCCAGATATCGCACCGATCCGATCCGGAGCGAATTCGTATCGATTCGGAACCCTGTTTCAAAGCAATCAGGGCTAAACATTTGGTCCTATATCCAAAATATTTTGCACTAAGGAATATAATAATATATAATATAATGTGGACTATTTTTCTTAAACATGCACAGGACTTCAAGTGGAGAAACTTTATAGTAACATTCTTAAAATAACAAAAAATCATTTTTATTACAAGATGAACTTTAAAACTTGTCTCCTGAAAAATGAACTTCTTGGCCTATAGCACACATAAGTAATGTAAATATGGATATGTAGACTAGAGTGAAGAACAGAGAGAGGTATTTTCGTATATTTGCTCATTTCCGGTTGATTGCTATTCTCGTCAAGTTATAAATCACGAACTCTTTCATTCATAACTACTTTAAACCATTAGCATTCATTTTGTACACTTACATTTCGTTTGACCTTCTGCATTCTTCGAACGATGCCACTTCAGTCTAAGACGCCATGTCAAATAGGTAATTTGTTAATATCCAGATTCTTAGAAGGATCTGAATTGGGAAAAAACCTTAAAATCTCGCCAAAGCAGTTAAACTGGTTGCTTCTATCGCTTAACCTTCTTTTCGTTTTGGAATAAAATGCGCTACCTGGCCCTGAACCTCAGATAAGCTGAAAGGTGCAATCCTATGAAGTTTACTTGAGCGGAGGCCGATTGCCATATATCAAAGGGAAGCGACGACACCTCTAATTCTTCAGGTCACTTAGAGCAGGTGGTAAAATATGAGTAGTTTCCTTGAGTATTGATTTTGTGTTTCTGCATAAGCTAAATATAAATTAAAACTCTTTCTTGTGAATTTAAAATATCAAAAGTGGACTAAGTTGTTTTGGATTTTTCCATTTATTAATCCCTAATTATAATTACCTGAGATCACTACTTAATTACAGTGAATCACTTATTGCACGCACCTGTTATCAGGTGTCTAGTATTTTTGTTGTTGTTTTTTTATTTGTTAAGGATCAGCAGGTGATGTTAGGCACCTTGTGTGATAATTTCGCACGTCATTTAGACAATGATTATCGATAATCCTGTCGCAATGTAGGAAGCACAATTTGACTAAGGGTAATATAATTAGGCTTATGGCAGATGTTGAAAAACCTTAATTTCTGAAAAGTAACTTTTTGTCCTTTAAACCGGCTAGGAATTTAGTTAGGTAGTATTTTTGGTCGGAATTAATCAATTGTGAATATATAAAATTATAGATAAAAAGTCGTATGCTTGCTGACATCTCTACCTAACAACCACAGGTAACCTTTCTATAACATGGTAGAGAGGTTTCTAGAAAATGATGTATTGTGTGAAACCGTGGGATATGAGACTCAGTACAAACCAGGAAATTTTTTCTTACCGCTTGGGTGATCTTGTTAAATCAAACCAAATCGTGTAAAAATAGAATTATTGTGTTTTATATTCGTGTAAAAAGAGAATAATAATTCGTATTAAATCAAAGTCGTGTAAAAAAAGAGTAACTCTAGCTAAGCCGGTTCATTAATTAGAACTTCATCAGGCGGAAATCTATTACAATTCAACTGGTATTAAGGAAATGAGTCATTAACGTGACGGGCTCGTGCATGCCATAAGCTGTTTGGTGAAAAGGAACTTGGAAGAAACTATAATGCCTCTGATATTGCTTGACTGTCGCTGTCGAGTAAGACAGCTTTAAGGGATCACATCTCGGATGATCTTGACCTTGTATATTTAAACATATTTTTTAAATAATTTTTAAAGGAATGTTCTACAAAATGTTAACTTCAATGTTGGGAAATATGTATATACTTTTACGCACTAGCTTTACTCGGTCAAGGACATATTATTTAAAAATCTTAGGAAAATAATAAATCCATTCGTAGTTGAAATAATATACTCAAGTCTATTTATGACCCATTTCTATATCTGGATTTTCACCTTCCGGATTTTGACTAGTTGGGATTTTGTCGCCTAGGGATAAAATTTAAAAAATTTTCGATTAGTTGTTAAATTGGTATTTAGTCGCATCGGCATTTCCTTTATCAGACTTATGACGTGATCCTAATTAACCGCGACCTGCAAACAGTCAAAAGTAAAGAAAAGAACGGATATATCGCGTCTGTATTTAAGAGTATCCAAAAAAGGAGCCCGAACCTATCTAAAGCGAGATAGATCAGACCAAGGAAAGCCACACAAGGCAAATATAACATACAAGTATAGATACTGGACTGCTTCAATGCGATAGCATAAAAAGGAGATCAGCCTGCACACGCATACTCTAGGATTATTCTAGCAAAAGTACAATAAAGGAGTTTCGTAGTGTAAAGGTCATCAAACTCTTTTGATCATCTTTTGCAAAATTCTTTGATGCTCAAAAGAAAACTTGGTGTTAAAAACGACCACAAAGTCCTTAGCAATTATAATGAAAGTGGAGAATGCTACAAATTAAGGCCTCAAAAATTTTAGCAACACAATTAAGTTAGCAATAGGCCTATAATTAAATTTATGGAAGGGGATGATCATGGAGAGCTTCCAGGGTGTGGGGAATATACCAGAGCGAAAATGCTTTAAAATAGTAGCTTCGTCAAACAAGGTCCTTGGATACTAGATGAGTGGGTGGAAGTTCCGTCAAGTGAGTAAAATTCTTAATACTAATATCAGAGTCTAAGAAATTCACCAAAGGGGTTGACAGTCGTTAAAGGATAATTACTCTGGAACTTATCAAGCAAAAGAGTTTTGTTTTTAGGTTTTTTAAATGTCCAACCGGCCCATTAACTCAAGGTTGAGACAAGTGCGAGCCGCTACGTTTAGAAACCGGAACGAGGAAGTATAAGTTAAGAGTGTATTAAAACAGATTTACAGCTACGTCAATATCACCTTCAATGTGAATATTCGTCCAATCGCAGGTAGAAAGCTAATAATTAACTTTAGGAAAATGGGTCTTTTTAAAGTTGTAACAAAACAAACAAATATCGTTTCACGAGAGTACCAGCAGGATCAGTTGTAAAAACCAAATCAAAAAATCTGTTCGCGTCATTTATTACACTACTAACCTGTGGCAGTCCACGGGAGGACACATTTTTTTAATATAATTAACTCTTCTACCTCAGAAGGCGCACTTCTCAGGCAGGAGCCTAAAATCAGTTCACCTATTCACCAGAATATAGAGAATATTGAGGTAAATGAGGCTCCCACACCAAAATGCAAAAAACATAAATAATCAAAACTAAACTACACACAACATAACAGTCAGGAGGTGAGGTATAAAAAAGGGCACACATTCACGGCTCTACACATGCGATTTATGGTTTCGTTCATACCATAGTTAGACCAAGAGTGAACGATATTTAGTAAAGGCAGTCTCCTAAAGCTATACGGGGTATGTGTATAAGAAACCTTACCTGCGAGGGCACGAGAATCTATGTTCGAGTTCAAAATCTGTTGAATAAAGACCAGGTCAGCAACTCTGCGTCGTACCTCTAAAGAGTGCATATTAAGCAATCGGAGGCGATCCTCATAAGGAGGAAGGCTTAATGGATCATTCCGCGCGAGGTCTCCTAGTGCTAACCTAACAAAGTTCCGCTGCACCGACTCGATGCGTCTAGAATGAACAGCATAGCAAGGTGACAAAACCTGAGACGCATACTTGAGAATTGGTCTAACCAAAGAAAAATATAAGTGAATTAAGGTCTGCCGATCAGAAAACTCCCTTGACCACCGCTTGGCATAACCCAGAACTGAACTACTCCTAGACACAATATAATTTATGTGCAGAGTGGAATCTAGCTTTTTCACACCAAGATCAGTAACGGACTGCACGCAACGGATAGTAGTATCCACAAAGGTATAATCAAAGACGAGCTGACTGATGTTCCTAGAGAATGACATAACTTCAGATTTATCCAGGTTAAGTTGCAGACCATTTTATCCACATCAAACCTTGAAGGTATTTAAATCATCCCGAATACAGGAAGAATCATAACTGTTTTTAAATGGCAAGAATAAACAGCAGCGGACCAAGATGGCTTCCCTGAGGTACACCAGAAGAATCCCTAACGACTCTAGATAATGTGTTACGAGAAGATACTCGATATGTCCTATCTTTTAAGTACGAGGAGATCCAGTTAAACATCAAAGGCGGGAAACAAAACTTTTTAAGTTTGAGCATAATCACAGACTGAGGGAGTTTATCTACCAGGCAGGAAGCCATGTTGATTAGACGAGATTAGTCCCTTACACGGCCCCACAAGCTGTGAATATATAACAGACTCAAACAACTTGGGTATGCAGGAAAGCTTCGCCATGGGCCTATAATTTTTAATCAAGTTTTTATCACCCTTTTTATAAATAGGAATTATAAAGGAACTCTTCCATAGCGTGGGAAATCTACCGGCCTGAAGAGACTTTCTGAAGATGAGTTCCAGTGGAGTGAGAATGCGTCAGAGCAGGCCTTTACGAACGCAGGACAGGAATCAGGACTAAAGGAAAAGTCCATTTTAAGTTCCCTGATACTATCCTTGATAATATCACGAGATATATTGGGAAAAGGAATAGAGGTAGCAGGGCGCTCCTGGATATAATCAAACTCTTCCAGGAAAGGTGCAAAATTGCTAGAAGAAAAGGCGCTCTCGAAGAACAACGCAAAGTTATCGGCAGTATCGGACGAATTGCAACTCAAGGACCCGTTATACCACATTGTAGATGGATAGTTATCATTTTTCTTCTTCATATTTGCAAATTTGAAAAAGGTACGAAGGTCATTATGCAAGTTATTGCGAACACTATCAAGGTATTCCATGTATAACGATGAAGACAACGCCAAAAAAGCTGTTATAACAAGCGACGAAATCACAGTAAGCTGACGTGTCTCTACAGCGTAAGTAGGTTTTCTATAGTCTATTTTTTTATTCTTAAGGCCTCGAAGTTCTCTAGTATACCATGGGGGAGAGCAGCAGTATGATCTCGACAGCTTTAGTGGTACATATGAGTTAAACAGATCGTAAATCCTACTATAAAATTCGTCGATATCTTTATTATAAAATAGAGATGGGAAGTCGATTAAGAGGATCCTATCTGCAAGATCAGAGAAGTCCGCCCCCTTAAAATCAAAAACGAACTGATCCAAGTTGGGATTACCAGAATAAGAACCATCATAGCAGAAAGAAATGAAAATGGGCGGGTGTAAACTGTCGATAGGGGATTAGTTATGAGAAACCGATTCGACTGTACTGATCAGAATCAGAAGAAAAGATAAGATCTAACTGCGGAGATAAGATCTAACTGAGGAGGAGATGGCGTCAAGAAAATTGGAGTCCTTGACAGCAAGACAATTTAAGGGAAGGTAGTCGTCGTCATCAGCGTTGAATACCCAATGAATGTTGGGTAAATTAAAGTCACCAAGAAGGATGATTTCTTCCTCCGGGTCCGTCATGTTATTAATAAAATCTAAGCTAACAATTAAAATGTCGAAAAGACTTCGACCGTCTAAATCAACACAGTTTGTCAATAACCTTACCAGAGAAATCTTAAGAGTTAAGAGTGTGCGAGTGTGTCGAAAAAAAGTAGGTATATCAACCAAACTTCAATTCAAATGCGATTTGCAAGCAACCAAAACACCGCCACCACGAGCCACGGAGTCAGAGTATCTATCCCTACGAAATATTTGATAGGACTCGTCAAGAATTTCTGCGTCATTAAAACCGTGATGAAGCCAGGTTTCGGTTAGAGCGATGATGTCGTAAGAACAGGCAAGAGAAGCCTGAAATAATTGGCTTGTCCTTGTTCTTAGTCCCCTTACATTTTGATAGTAAAGGGAAAGCGTACTTTTTTTCGTTGTTGACAGTAGCTTTATTGTGAGTGCCACCTACGAATTTACGAAGGGGCACAAACTCGTGTGCGATGATATTCTCGGTCCAGAAATCGGGAGCAGATATTATCTCGAAAAGATCTGGGGAGGACGTCAACTTAAAAGACGACATGAGTCCCGGAGAATGACGAGATCCTAGAAGTTGACACCGGAGAAGTGTAGAAGAGAGGTCCCTGTGAATGAAGTGGCAGTGCGTCTTTCGGTAGACATATTCGTGGGAGGCCCGGCAGCATGAACATCGGCAATAAGAGGAGGTTTCGATGGTTGCGCTGAAGGATCACCGGCAGGTGATGGGCCAACGGAGCCATTGCGTACCCTAGGACGCCGGCACCTACAACGTGACCCAGACTGTCGCCTAGAGCCATCATGCCGGGGGACAACGTCAGTAGACAGCTGGTCAGTTATTTCATTTGGTTTCATTTTATATTTATATTGTTTAACACACGAGATTGATTTGCGAAGTTTTTATTTGTTTGGTCATAATAGATAATTTTAATTATTAAAGAATAAGCTCATGGCATTGCAGTTAAGCTGGCAGTAATTGTTAATTTAAGGAAGAAAGCTAATTTTTTGTCTAGGGCTTAGCTTACCCCGCTTGGGGCTAATAAGTACGGAAACAGAAAAATTATTTGATACGTATAAAATAACTTGTTGAAGATAAGAATCTTATTTTTAGTTAAGGCAGTATAAGTAAACAGAAAAAGAGGATAATACATTTGTGAATAGTTTAGGAGAGATAGTGAATTAAAAAAAAAGAATGCGATATGTTTGATGAGATAATTTATTCCTATCTTTAATTTCGGGAACCTAAGGAGGCTTCTTCCCTTTCCTGCTTTCCTCATCCCTTCACCCTATATCCTAATGTTTTTAAGTTAACTTTTTTTGGTTTTTTTTTGGTTTCAGCACCCTTTATAGGTTGGGCCTGTACCCTAGCCAGGTACAGGGATGGAGTGGGTTGATAGCCTGAACTGTCAGTCAAGGGGGTAGATTTTCTTTTTGAGTATTTTCCATGACAGTTCAGCGCGGCTAGGAGCAACAGGTGACACCAGACCTGTTGTTCTTCCTTCAAGCTTTGTTTCTCTTTTTTTATCCTTTGTGGCAGACCTGAAGAAGGGATACCACAACCTTTCTTCGCCACAGGCACGAGAACTTCTGTTTGTAAGTGTGTGAATCGGATGTTCAAGGACCTACACCCCATACCGACGAGCTAGAACGTGCTGCCAGCTAGCGCGTGCCACTTGAACATCCTGCGGCAACTTCACGTTGCTCATCCGCACGCACATACATTACAATAAATTTATTATAAATTTATAAGCTCCTCTCATTCTTCTAACTGTTTTAAGGGGGTCCGCTCATGGTTTTATCGAATTTTTTTTTTCGCTCCAATCGTTAGATTCGTGTTCTGAGAATGTTGTCTTAAAGTTTCAAAGTCTGAATCCGTATAGTTACAAAGTTATCCCCAAGAGAATCGTTGCCGGACGAGCGAGCGCGAGGCATGCCGCGACTTTTAGGTGGGATGCTAGCCGCCCACGTTCGACGGCCACGTTGGCTATTTCAGTATAGCTGCGATCATTGACGAAAATAGTAATGTATACGTTCAAACGAGCTATTTGAGGAAGCCGAGGGTTTACTCTACGGGCCGGGTATAGCTGATTAACATCTAATCCTCGTAAGTCTATTTTTCTCATATATAAAACTTTAAGCCCCGTTTTCTCTTTATTTTCTTTTTTAAGACGGTGTGCAGGACTTAAAAAAAACTATTGAATATATTTGAATAATTTTTTTTTTATTTTGTAGATAATTTAAATGCCCACAAAGTAGACCTATAATATTAATAAAAATATCGTTTAAAATATATTTTTAGGGCAATAATAACTAGAAAAAAATAGTCAAAAATTGAACTTTTTTTTAAACAATGGTTTTATTAGTAGATTTTTTACTTTTATATGATATTATAGGTCTACTTTGTGGGGTAAGGTCTTCCGATTAAGAATGTGTTTTCCTTTTTTGCTTCAGATGAAAACTTCGGGCTGCATCATGCACACCGTTTTAATTTTCTACGGCGAGGCGTTGCTAGAAATCTTATCATAAGTCCGCCATTTTGAATTTTTTTTTACCCACAAAAATTTATTTTAAATCTTGAATCTTCAGTAAATAACATGATGTAAAATTCTTACGTGTTTTTTTTCCTTACTCCTAAAAAAAATTTTCCTTAAAACCATTTTTTTTCGAGCAATCCATGAGCGGACCCCCTTAATGAACTCAAAACATTTATCGCGGTGAGTTGCTTTCCAGTCAAAGACATCTTGAAGAATGAAATCTCTTAACATAATTTGCCCAAGCTGTGAATTGTGAACTTCACAAAGATGGCGAATTGACATATAGCAACTGACGGCGCGGGTAAATAGAGGAACTCCACAAGGAGGGATTCTTTCACCATTCCTGTGTCTGATTGTGATTGACGAACTACTTGAAACCCAATCGGAGAAAGGACTCCACGTAACCTGTTATGCGGACGATCTAGCGATAGTAGTCAGAGGTAAGTTTGAAGAAAGTTTGGGAAACTTACTTCAAGAAGCAATCGCAGGATTGTGGACTGAAGATAAACCCAAATAAAACGGAACTCTGGTGCTTCACCAGAAGACACAAAGAAAGATAGATAGTTCCCCCGTGCATCGGAAACACGAGATTAATCTTAAAAAATGAGGCCAAATTTCTGGATGTGCTGATGGACGGGAAACTAAATTGGGCGAGGCACCTAGACGAGAAGAAAAGCAAAGCAGTAAGAGCTTAGAACATAAAGCTAAACAGGAATGGCAGTAAGCCAGAAAAACGTCGGCATTTTCCTTTCTGTAGAGGTGAGGGTTTTCTATGTGTTTGAAGCCCATGACAGTAGTCAAATTTGAGATTTTTTGAAGTGGGGTTGATATATCTTTTGAATAATTACAAATTGTATTAAATCAAAATTAATAAATATTTATTTTCAAAATTGTATTATTAAATTACATTTAAAAATGTGCGCAAAGATGAAATTGATTTTCTAATTATAATAAGATCTATCACAATTTAGAAAAACAGTTGCGAAATGCTTTGAAATTTTCAATAATTTATGCATTTAAACTGTTCCACCTTCTCTTTTAGCCAAGTGAGCATTGTTATTGAATACAGACAGTGCTCACTTGTTTCCAGGGACCACCACGTGGAGGTTGAGATAGGTGATTTAGATAAATAAGTTAAAATATGATATTATAACTTATGTATCTTTTTTGGTCCCCAGTGGTTTGTCTTTTGTCAATTGCACTTAAAATTATTTATTGTAAGTACTTATGTAAATTATTTGCTATTTTTGGGAAATCTATATAATTATACTTAAAATATTTTTAGTTTTAAATCGAAAAATATGTTCTGACCCCTTCTGAAAAATTTTTCGCGAGCCGACAGTGACAATAAGGGCAAAGCTATATTTGGCTAGATTACAAATGTAAACAAAGTTCTATAGCCAGGAAAATAGTGAATATTTACTATTATAAGTCACTGTCGCTTAATATAATCGCAGTAATTTAAGCAAAGAGACCTTAGAGATTGTATTATAACATAAACTTTCCTGAAAACAGATTTTTCTCGCCCTCTCCGGCGATAATGTTTGCAGCAGTACACAGCACACTTCATCACTAAATTTGTGATTTTTTGTGGAGTTTTACACAATAAAAGGACACAATAAGATATCACAAGGTATTTTTACACTTAACTAGGCTATAATTAGCAATCGTTAATACAAATCACCTCGATAAATTCCTGTTTTCACAAAACTTTCACAGCACAACTTAAAATTTGACATTTCCGAAAATAAAAGCAAAACACTTCGATATGGGGACAGTACCTCAAAACTTTCCCCACTTCCACACTTCTTCTATCATTCAGATACCGATCACACCTACAGCACATATACGCGATACTGCCATTCCTGTTTAGTTTTATGTTCTAAGAGTAAGAGCTTACTGGACGTGTAGAAATGCTATAGGTAAAGTATGGGGACTATCACCCATATTATAAAATGTATATACACATGTGTAATCAGACCCATGATAACGCATGGAGCGATAGTCTGGTGGAAGGCGATAGAGGTGGGCAGAAACCAGAAGATTATGGACCAGGCCCAACGTATGTGCTGTCTAGGCATAACGGGGGCTACCAGGTCAACACCGAAAAGGGCCTTGGAGGTCATTCTAAATATTACTCCACTGGAATTCTACGTTAAGCAAATGGCAATCAACTCTGCTATATGTTTACGTATGAATAAACTGTGGAAGAAAAGGGGAATGCAAACCCAACATGAAAAGATCGACCGAGTATGTAATGGTAATACGATAAAGAGACTGTTTGAGGAAGAAGATTGCTGGGACTTCAAAACAGATAACCCAAATTTAGAGGCAATCTTCAAAACGCAGTTCCCGACTAAAAGTGAATGGATCAACAATGGGGTGATCCAAGAAAACACTTTAGCGATTTACACAGACGGCTCAAAATGCGAGCGTCGCTGTGGTTTTGAAATATCGTGCGAGGAACTTAACCTGGAGTTATGGGGAGGGGTAAACGACTCCTCCTCGTTTCTTCAATGTGACATCGCAGCGATAGAGATAGCAGCTAAACAGCTAATAGAACTGGGAGATCCTCTAGGATTGCAATATGCATGGATAGCCAGGCGTCCATCAAATCTCTAACTAACGCCGAGGTAAAATCCAAAACGATAGAGGGATGTAAGCAGACCTTAACGGAGCTAGGGAGACAAAACGATATCACCCTAATATACGTGGCGGGGCACTGTGGCATCCCAGGAAATGGAAAAGCAAATGATCTGGCGCGGAGAGGCGCAAATGAGGACACTCTAATAATGCTCAACCTGAGCATACCCATCCAGGAAATTAAAAAAGAAACCATGGAATGGGTAACGAGGTGGCACAAGGAAAAATGGGAGGGATCCCATATCGCCAGACATACAAAGGCGTTTTTGGGAACTCTCAATGCACATGAATTTGAAAAGATCATTAAGCTTAACAAAGTCAAACTGAAACTTCTTGTTGGCCTTGTGACAGGACATGCAAGACTAAGGGCGCATGCCATAACAATGGGAAGGGCGAATACTAGTCTATGCAGGGTATGTGGGGAAGAAGACGAGATCGTATTACACGTTCTTTGCCAATCCCCAGCCCTAACGCAAAAAAGATCTAGAATCTTAGGAACATACTACTGCGAAGATTTAGCAGAAGTTAAAAAATCAGGTTATAATCGAATTATGCAATTCGTTACGGGGATCAGTTGGCTCGACAGTGGACTTTAGGGTACGTTGCCGAGCAGGGGCGTACAATGGGCCACTATAGGACTTAGTGCATGGAAGACACACATCTTTCCCCCCTCGAAAGCCAACCAACCAACCATACTTCCAAAAATTAAACATAACGATACGGAACACATTGTATAACTAAGTTATCTATTCGGTATCAATTTGTTGAAAATTACAACTTATGCATTTTTTTATTGAGGTATTCCCTGAAATAGATCACTTTTTTATTTGGGTCTCTTGTGGTCCCTGGGTTGCCGCCGGTGAGATTCGAACCTGGAACCTCCGGGGTAGAAGGTAGGCACGTTATCATTTATTTTATTTCACAGTATTTCTTACTATTTTATGAAAATGAGTTACTGATTTATGTAGAAAAAAAAACTCTTAATGAGGGTAAAACTGTGACTGTGAAAGTTGGGGAGTAAAGACTTTGATCGATCGTAGTACTACGAAGGGCCTCAATGAAGAATTTCTACGCCTCGTAACAGAAGTAAGAGTTGAACTGAAAGTTATTGATAAACACTGTAAATACTAATTTACTAATTTCATTTGTTACCGAGATATCGCCTAAAACTGATTGCTCCTTTTTTAGGTGGTCGAATGGGGGAGGGGCCATGGAAACTGAGTTTTATACTTACCACCAACATATCAAAAAAAAATCTGTCTACCGAAAATATTTGACTGGACTTACCCTCCATTCGTTCCTGCTAGGGCTGTCCTATAGCATCACGTAGCATCCACTGATCTTTGATAATATTGTAGACAAAATCAAGGAAAGGTCCTAATATATCATCTAAGAAGCTTTGGACTGGAACCCACACCGAAAGCATTGAAAATATCAGGTTGGACGATTGCAAAATACAGATCTAGATGCTTGTGCTCGGAATCGGATAATGTGAAGGATTGATCTAGTAGACAGAATGTGTTTTCAAAAAAAAGAATAGAGATAACAACAGTTTAATTAGTTGTAACTTTTAATTGCCCTTTCCGCGAATAGCTTCAGAATAAAAAATGGTCTTTTTTGCATCGGTTGATCGCTAGCCGCATAAAATAAAAACCTCAAAAAGTGGTTCCCTGCATAAGTATGCTCATGCAGAAAAATGGGAAAGGAAGAAATGCCACATTAAATCTTCATAATGCCTGAGGCAAACCTTTTAAGGTTTTGCCGGCTAATTATCATACACCTTATGTGAAAAAGAACATTCTTGAAAATGAACCTTGTTGCAATACCTGGTGAACAAGTTATGAGAAATTCCATCCTTTCACTTTTTGGTATGTTCTTTTTGGCAAAAGTTCATCGAACTCAAACCAAAGGAATAAGCACAAAATGCTGCGGTTATAAACTCGATCTTTCAATTTTCGGGATGGGGAAGCTGAGCTTACTTTTTTGCGGAAAAATAATTAATCGATCAATTTGGGGTCACATTCTTTATAAACTAAATTGGGTCAACAACATTTATGGACTTGTAGTAGTTTAGATCAGAAGAGAAAGTCAAAAACCGGCACAGTAACAACCCAGCGGATTGACTACATTTGAGGTGAGACATGCAAAGCTCCGTGATTAATGTAAATCCTTGAAAAGTTTAAATACCTCCAAAACTATATTTTTGTGCTCCATTTACCTAAAACCAGTTTGCATCATATAAGTAATGGTGAGTGTGATGTTGCTTTCAGACGAAGCCGTTTGTGAAATGAATGAGAAATCCAACAAAAGCGTCTATGGAGAAGATATAAGCGCGGAATGTAAAGGGTTAGTCCTGCTGTGCCATGCGTCTTAAAAAAGGACCCGACTTAACAGGAAGTAAGTTCATTTACCTTTTCATCTGACCTCGAGAAAAGTTTTATTCCTGCGAATTTCGCACATTAAGAAAAGGCATGTCTGGCAGTTTTCCAGAGAATGAACTCAGCGTCAGCGTCAGCTATCGAAATATTCACTTCGTCTTAACTTATGTTCGCTATGTTTGTCCGACACGCCGGCGGTCCAATGAAGCTTGGAAGAATTATGTGTGAACCACAAAAACTGGTTTCATGTTAAGTGGATGTCCAACAGTCCAATGTCCAAACTGAAAAAAAGAACGAGAAATTTCGTTTTAAGAAGTCTTCTGTGTTGTCTGACGTTCTCATCTTCCGAAAAGAACTCCAAGTCCACATAATTACTTGGGAATTTTAGCCATCGAAAAGTGCGATTCCTGGTAGTAGTTCCGCTGCATCTATAAGAAGCGTTCATTAATATGCACCGCTGGGGGATCATAGAATGGAATTTGATTTGAATAAATCGATTTTCACCTATTAGAAAAAAGTGGTGGCAGATGCGAGCAGTGTCAACGCTTCTCCTTGAAACAGGTCTGCCGTGGATATGGAAGGCGACGTCGTAATAAGCTGTTCACCTTTCACTTTTGGTAGTTGGCATACGATTGCGTGTCAATTACCCCGAAACAAAACATTCAAGTTCAAGTTCAACTACGCGCTACTAATTATAGATTTTTTTCAAGCTCTCCTGAAGTTAAAGTTTGCTAGGCTTGAAATATTGTGGTGTTTCTCGATTATGAAAAGTTATGCAACAAAAATAAACTGTAGAGTGGAACGCAACTCCGAGAGTTCTTTTTATGATAATAGAATATACTATGCTAGGTCCAATTTACTTACATATCAGCAGAGGAAAAATAATTCTCAATGTTTAAGTTGATTACATAAAGTTCGCTTATGGTGAAATGTTCAATATCACCTTCAAGGGTTCTTGGTAATATTCCCTTATAAAATATCCTGCTGTTAGCGTTAGATAAAAATAAACACGAGATAGGACGAAGCTTATATCCTTGAAATAATTGTTTTTTGGATTTTCACATTCATCACGTAATCCTACTAGTAGTTGTAGTACTTTTTACGATTCAGAGCTATTAACATAACCTAACATTTACAGTAGGAAGAGTCCTACTCATCTTGAATTTGTTGATATGATTCCTCTTTTGTATGCTTCTGCATTGCGCCCTTGTCTCCACGGTCCATACCGACACTACTGAGAATGACTTCATATGCCAAGTCTCCCCGTACCTACCCTGCTGTTGCTCTTGATATTATTAGTTTTCAACGAAAGGGTAAATTACTCCTATCCGAAATTTTTGCCATAACAAAACAAAAACGCACCGGATGTCCAAGGAAGTAAGATGAGTGCAAAATCTACAAATCTGCATCCAATTCTTCGCTAAATTCGCTAAAAGTTCATTTTATTTATATGAAAAGTACCGTTTTTATTGTGATAAACCACCATGTAAAAGTTGCACAAAAAGGCGAAAACGCAAATTTTTTGCGAATAGACCGCGAGACCCCGTTTTCTAGGGTGGGGAACATGATGGTGATAATAAGTGTTCAGCCTCTCTTCCCGAACTACCCCAAAGTCGACCCACTCTTCATCTTCTTCTTCTTCTTCTTCTTCTTCTTTTTTTTTTTTTTTTTTTTAATTGTTCGGTCCTAGCTAGGCTTGCAAGAGAATGTCGGACCGTTTTTGTTTTGTTTTTATGATCCAGCCAAACCCAGCGGGCCACTCTATAATGCGTTAGGATTGCTTCGTCTGGAAGGGAATTAGGGTAAGGGGAATGACGGAACTTGAATCTGTTTTTGTATTCCTGCGAGCTAGAACACAGCCCAGGTACCGACTAGTTTTTTAATTTTTATTAAAAACTCAAGAGTAGACCGAAGCTACAAACCTGTAACTATGGCGTGGTTGAGGTTAAGAGAATATCGATGAAATAAGTAAATATAGACCAATCAACCCCTCCCCTTCGATAACTTCCTCTAAATCACCACCATATTCAAACTTCAACATTGATGGATTTGCAAGGGCTTGTGGGTTTGGGATATTTTAAGGCAATTTCGCTGAACCAAGTGAATTTAGATTGAGGAAAACGCAACCAAATCCCACGGGTTGAAACTACTCCACCCCTAACAGCGAAGTACCAAAGAAAATATCGCAAATGGGCTGTTGTCGAAGGTTAGGGAAAAACGTTATCATCATCGGCGAGGATCAGCCCTCGAAAACGTGGAAGAAATGTTTTTTAGCGGAATTGCAACGTTTTATTACTATTTCGCTATTAAGGGTGGGAGTTAATTGGATCTCCGCTGGTCTATATTCACTTACTCATTGATATTCCCTTAAAAGACACCCCAGTCCTATGTCCGCTAAGTCGGCCAGGTTGTTAAAGATCCTTTGCTCTTAAGCAGGCTCTACTTCTAGAGCAGCATTACCGCAGAGTATGTGGGTCGTTTGGTTTTCGTTGGGCTCGTTTTCGTCGCATTGGGTGAATTTCTTCTTCCGTTTATCCATCTGTAGACGAGTCCGTTTTGTTTTTGACCAGTCTTTACAGTGATCCAGTTGTAAATGAATGCTTCCCAGCTTAGACTTTGTCGATTAAGTAAAATCTGTTTTAAAAGCTTTAAGTATACGCCTAAGAACTGGATTCCTATTGCCTGAAGTCATTCTTACGTTTTTTTCCCAACATTTCTACTTAGCCTAGCAACTAAGAAATGTTCAAGAGTAAGCACGCATAGACAATACGGAACTGATTAAGAAATTCATGTGATGTCCTTGACATCATTAGGTCCGCGACCCTTGTGATACCGTCGTCGCCAGATAATACCTATAAAGTTCAATTAATTTTAAGAAATTAAAAATTTTAAGTCTGTGAGTTGTGTTATTAGAGCAATAACCAGTTTGAATAGAGATCAGTATGAACTCTCTGCCACTGGGTTTGCTTATATATTTCTATAAGTGAGTGTTTCTGAATTTCTTAAATTTTATACTATCCAACATAGAATTCCAAGTTCGATTTATTTTCGCTTATGAAAATTTTAAATTATATCTGATTATGATTTAAAGAGATATAGGTCAGATCAGTCACCAATTTCACCTCACCTAAATTAATAACCAGCGTACGAGTATATTGCCCGCTGCTCTGATTTATTTAAATCATATCAGATATTGATCTTAATTACCCTAGTTAAGATCGTAGAGTAACTTGATATTTTTAGGATTAGTTCACATGTCAAATTTGTGTGAGATAACTAACTCAATAATTAAATATTCTTAGATCTGAAATAAATAAAAGCTTCTCATATCTACTTGTTTATAAATTTCGCCATGCGTTTATTATTTTTTAATGAAACTCCCTCAGACGAATATGCTATTTTGACTTACTAAAATGGTAAATAGCTAAATACTTAAATAATTAAACAATGTGTCAAAACATAGTTGGGTAGGTAACCCATGCCAAATAAGCCTGTTTTCTTGTGTCTGGTTGATCTTTTCATGCACAAATTTACATTATAATAAGTTAAGTAGAAAATGCATAGATAAAAAAGCACAAAGCAATTGTCGGGAAGCATGGGCATTGCTATAGAGTTAAATCCATGGCTTTGATCAGTCAGTAGGCGACTTTGATTTGCGTTTCCTTGCTTTGTTAAATCCTTAATGTAGCAAAGTTCTTGATCTAGATAAATTACTGGATGAAATCATGTATCAGGTAATTGATTTAAGGAAACTAAACTCAAATTAATCCCAAAATGCTTTTAATTAAATTCGAAACTTATTATAATTAATGCTATTATGTTACAAAAGCTGTTCAAAATGTCTTCAAACAATACCAATAACTTACTACTAATTCCCTTTTTAAGGTGTATTGTAGCCAACTTATCCCGTATTTTCGTTGCTGTAGTCCCAATTCTGCTAACTAATTCGTCTCTTTTGCTAAAAGACCTTGAATAAATTTTACACCTCATTGTTTTCCATAAAAAAAAGTTCAATGCAGTAAGTTCTGGAGCTCTAGTTGGCCAAGGAATCGGTGTACCTCGTCCAATCCAGCGGTCAGGAAATTTTTCTTTTGATATTGCCTCGAAATGTTGACAGTATGCACTGGGGCTCCATCGTTTTGGTAAAACATTACCTTAAGATTATCCAGAGGGGTGTCCTGTAATTGATATAGTAATGTATTTCCCAAAAAGTCCGCATAAATTTGGCTTTTAAGCACATGCGGCAAAATGAATGGTCCTTTAAATAGGTGCCGATGATACCAGCCCAAACATTGGCTCAGAATTTGGACTGGAAGGAGGTCAGCTTGTCCTGGGATATGATGATATTGTAACGTAAATTGGGTTCTTCGGGCTCGACGGATTAATTAAGACACTTATTTTCAATCACGAATGTTCACAATTTTATTCATTTAACTTAATTATTATAGTTCGTATAACAACTTCCTTTACACGTTTTCTTCACAATTATCTGTTTCGCTTTACTTATTTACACTTATCTCTTCACTCGTTAAAATGCAACTAACTCTTCGCATTATTACATGTAAACACTTCGCAGTCTAAATAAGGACTAAAACTACCTAGGCTGCTCAGCAATATTTATACTACTTAGCTTAATTCT
Organism: Leptarthrus brevirostris; assembly: GCA_964036015.1. NCBI lineage: Eukaryota > Metazoa > Arthropoda > Insecta > Diptera > Asilidae > Leptarthrus > Leptarthrus brevirostris. The sequence goes on from OZ038374.1 coordinate 71,825,028, forward strand.
AGAAAGTTCAGTCACTTAGTTCTAGATATTTCTGTTACACATTTTCACCTCACATATTCACCATAGGTTCAGTCGTCCTTGACTTTCTCCGTTTGACATTTCCTTTTCTTGATTTCCGGCCACCTGGGACATGCGCATTACACGGTTGACTATTTCCCTTTTCGTGGCCTACCTCGTGCACGTTACAATATGAACATCACCTTGCTGGATGAATAGTCCTCCAAACTTGAACTGAAGGCACTCCTACTCGTCTTACGACGCGTCCGGGGTTTGTTTCAGGGTCTTGCCTGACGAGGATGATAATTTGCTGCTAGACGTCGGCAGAATCTTGCGATATTTTAGATCGCAATTCTGTTTGAAGTTATACTTCCGGTTTATTTTACCTTTAAAAAGTCCACGAAGATACCCCTCTTTGGGGTGCACGTCGATTAGGGAATCTCCGGGAAAGCTACGATATCTCGAGTAACAAAATTTGGAACAACGAAAAATTATACATGCTCGAAAATGAAAATATCTCGAAATTACGAGGAAGGAAATTTCGAAATCCAAAATCTCTCTAAAGTGAAAATAAAATAAAAATAAACTTTTTATTCATTTTTGTAAAAAATTCGGTGTAAATATGTATGTTAAATTTTGTGAGTACCAACTTAGCATAAAAAAATGTGTTCATCTTAATTCACTTATATATAGAAATAAGTACATACATAATAATACAATACAAAATTAAATTCCATAAATTCTTAACAAATGGAAACATTTTGAGCTAAATGTTTTAGAAATTCAAGGTTTGTATCGTCATTTGCAATCGTTGGCTTGAATCAAGAGAAATTATTTTTCCGCCTTTTTTACGACATCATTTGCCAATGAAATCCAAAAGATTTTTTGCGAAACGTCAAAATGGTGTGTTAAGCGCCACTCATATAAAATGGTCAATAAAAATACTCTCGAGCTCGAATTCGCATTTTTTTTAATGATAAATCATGAATTAACTTTTTGCAACAATAATAAACGATTTTAGATTTTATAACAGTTCCTCTTACATTTTTTCGAAAGGAAACACCGGAAATGCCGGGTTTTGGTGTTGGTTGTTCGTCTTTGGGCCGTCCTCGTTTTCGTGAAGCATTTTGTCATTCTTTCGAAGTGCCAGGAGGGGCGATAAACGGGCCTAGAACTGGATCTGAACGCAATTATTCCGCTGAAACGCTTTTTCCAGGTGCAGCAGTAGGTTTCTTCCTTTAAAAAGACTCCTAGCTTTATTTAAAGGCTTGGGGTAGCAGCTGCGTTGCATAGGTTTCGCGTAATTTAAATTTGAAAAAAGTGTTGGCGCTTAACATTTCATTTTACGGTACTTTATATGCAGAAGAAGTTATCGAAGTGAAACGTATCCTTAAGGAATTAAGAATTTACTTAAGGAAATATATGCCAAGTGTGGTGCGTGATGTGAAAATCCATCTTTACGCTGATGATGTTCAGATCTATTTGGGTAGGCCTATTGGGCTCCTTGAGGACTGCATCGAGCGTATAAATGCCGATCTTGGTAGAATATTTGACTGGTCAATCGCAAACAGATTACTTTTGAACCCCGAAAAATCTCACTCTATCATGTTTTATACTAATCCTCTGGTTTTAAGTAATGCTCCTCAGATAATGTTAAATGGTTCTCCATTGCCAGTCCTAAGTAAAACTAGTGGGGTGGGTCCAGATTCTGGGAGTCGCATCATTGGTGCGACCCTTGAGGTCCACACGAACAACTTCCCAGTTAATAACAATTTTCAATTGTTATTAACAATATTCAATTATTATTAAGAATATTTAATTGTTAATAGCGATAAATTTCATGATCATAGTACAAACGAGTAAGTGAAAACTCAATAAAATTCATAATATTCGATTTATCGTTTTAATTATCATTAATATCATATATTTATATTTATGGTTTTTTTATAATTTCTTTAATGTTATAAAAAACCATAAAAGTTCTGGCTTTTTTTTGTAAAGTATCGATTTGTATCAGAACCAATTAGATCAGATGAATCTTTTTCAAAAAAAAACTTTCGCCCACTTTTATCTCATTTAAAAATACTTAAAAAATTTATATTTTAAATTTATAAATAAATAAATTAATTAATTTAATTTTTTATGATAATTTTGTTGTAATTAGATCCAAAAAATTTTTTAAAAAATTATTCCGTTATAGCTTTTGTTTTTAATGAAAACCAAATAAATGCACACTGTTTGGAATTCATTTCTTATTAATAATTTGGAATGGTTATAAACAATTTATAATTGATATAAACAATTCTTAATTGTTATAGACCATTTTTAATTGATATAAATAAAGTTTATTCATGAAAGAAATTTTTTGTGGTAGCAAAAATTTCAATTGTTTATAAGAATTTTCAATTGCTATGAACAATCTTCAATTTTGTATTCAATTTCCAATTTTCATAATCAATTTTCAACCAGGCAAAACCATTTTTTATGATTATAAATTTATTATTGTTATAAACAATTATTTATTGTTATCAACAATTTTTCATTATTATAAACAATTTCTGTTCATAATAAATTGTTATTATCCGACTTTTTGATATCCCGATCGTCATCAGAACAAATTATATCGAAGAAATCCTTTTCAAGAAAGTCTAAAATCAATTTTTTTTCAGTTTTTTTGTTTAAACAAAAAAACGGCTGAACCGAAATTGATTAAATTTCTTTCAGCTCTTATTGACAATAATACGCTTCGAATGGCACCATAGCGAAGTCGTTATCATTTTCTGTTCGCGAGATTTCGTTGTCGAAAAAAGTGGGTCCGAACGTACACACACACACACACACACACACACACACATGTGTTCAAAAACATGCGTAAAACACTATGGTGACTTTGAAATGTAAAAAAAATTTAAAACTAAAAATTTTGAAAATCGGGCCCATTACAATAACTTCCTATATGTGGGAAGTTAACAAGTCTAAGTCGAAAATAGTAAAATCAATTATTAAGAGTTTAAGATCTAGGGAGACAATCACTGATAATATTATCAATAATATCAGTGGCGAGTCCTTTTAAACTGCAGAAGATATTAGGAAACAGCTCACTAAAAGCGATTTCAAAATGATCTCCTGGGTAGGGATTCTCGCAAAACTGATTGTTTGAAAATAAAAGCCGCTAATTTCCAAGAAAAATAAAAGTCAGCGACTAAAAATTGCAAGGAAACATAACATTTACCTAGAAATAGAGAGGGGTAGTGACGAAACCAAATTGACACTTTTTACTCCCAGGACTAGATAATATTGACAAGCTTATGTACAGAGACATTAGAAACAGTTATGCTTTTCTGTACACTGTCTGGTAAATACCTTTCCGTTGGATATTTCAGCAGGACTGAAATCCTGAACAAACGCTGATATTAGTTTCAATTTGGTTTTAGGATCAAAATGTTATGTTTTGCAATGGGTCAGTGCAAAGTCCTGACTTAAACCCCATAGAAAATGTGTGGGATGAATTAAAACGTCATATAAGGGCTTACGAAGGACTTGTGGTGACAGTACAATTGTAGTGCCAAAACCGCTTTAACAATTGTAACGTTTTATTATTTTTGGCTCCGTTCGTACATTCAAATTACTTGTTGTAAATGCTAACTTAGTAGGTCGGAACAATTTTGTTTAAATAAATTGTGTATATAAAGTCAGAAAATTGTTCCATAGGTTTAGTCTTTCAGTCAGTCTCCAAGTATACTGTTCAAGATATTATTAAATAAAATAATTTAAATTAAATTAGTTTTTTTTTGATAATAATAATTCCCATTTTTAATAGTAGCTTTTGGGAGTTCTGCCCTCTCGAGGCCCTTGGAAGTTCTGTCCTCTCAAGGCCCCTTTTGGAAGTGAAGGATCCCCGGACAATACAAAGGACCCCAGGACAATACATTACGTGGATACTGAGACAAACACCAGTACCCACAATTGGTGACCCCGACGTGATCTGAAGAGATCAAGAGATTGGAAGACAAAAATTCGTTTTGTGAACTTGATGAAGTTGCCCCCCACCAGTAGTAAGGCATACTTCCATCAAAACACAAAACCGTTGTACAGCCTCTATGAATATTTAGCAGAGTCGCCCCCCACCAGTGGTAAGGCACTCGCTAACATAACATCATCAAAATTACCATTGGTACCTATAATACAAGTGCCCCCCACCAGTTGTAAGGCACTTGTGATTGAAGATTTTTCTTTATTTCTTTTTTAATAGAGGTGCCCCCCACCAGTGGTAAGGTACGCTCTGTTAAAAGAGAGCAAACCCAAAACTAATTAACCGAAGAACTACATTTTTTTTAACAGAGATACCCCCCACCAGTGGTAAGGTATTCTCCTGTTAAAGAAAATATCCCAAGTTCTCGTCAGAATCAAACTAAAGTATTATCAACACAGCTGGTACAGATAACAAAATTCTGGAAAGGATAACGAACGTCCTTAATTTTATCTATGGAAGCATAATTCAAGAAAAAGGGACATAAGAAAAAGGAACAAAAGAAAAGCTACGGCAAAAGAACATAACAGCAACAAGACAAGAAAGAACATTGGCTATAATCAGAAAAGATAAGTTTACCATAGTTTATTTTATTAGCTCAATATATATACTTATATTAAAAATCTTTATCTCAAAATTATTCAATTGTAAAGCATTTACACCATGAACGGGTTTAATGAAATATTTGGTGAACCTATTGCTAAATCATGTGTTTCTGGCACAAGTCAATTGTCTGTTCCACTACCTCCGTCTCCGGCGTCCATATCAGTCAACGCCGTTTCCATTAAGACCATACCATTTTGGCGATCCAATCCATTAGCGTGGTTCTTTCAGCTTGAGTCACAATTCGACCTTGCAGGAATTACACAAGACAGCACAAAACTTAACCATTTACTGAGTGCTTTAGATGAAAGTGTATTTCAAGATATCAGTGATATCATTGCAAGTCCTCCAACAGAAAATAAATATTTAAAATTCAAAGAAACGTTAATTTCACGGCTTTTCGAAATCAGATAACGTTAAATTAAAGCAACTCTTAAATGAGTTGACTTTAGGAGATTCTCGTCCTTCATATTTATTACGGGAAATGAAGACGTTGAATTCGGGAAAGTTAAATGACGAAATATTAAAGTCTTTATGGCTTCAAAGGTTACCTGGAAATGTACAAGCAATTCTAGCTTGTAGTCCAGGTACATTAGATGATCTATCAGCCATGGCTGATAAAATATCGGAAGTAACTGGTCGAACTGAAGTATATTCAGTATCGACGAATCAAAATCCAAGTAACTCGGTAATATCAACACTTCAAAATCAAATCAGTGAACTTTCAGAACAGGTTAAAAGAATTTCTCTATCATCATATCAAATAAACGAACTTTCAGAACAAGTTAAAAGAATTTCTCGTTCATCATTTCGGCCTTCAACTAGAAATTATTCAAGGCCCAATTCTCGAAGTCATTCGAGAAATCGAAACCTTTCTAAAAATAGAGAAATATGCTGGTACCATAGCAAATTCGGCGTTAAAGCCAATAAATGTACCCAGCCATGTAAATACGGTATTCAAAATTCAACAAACTAATAGGTCAGTCTCCATTAGCGACGGGAGAATCTGACTTAATAAAAAGTCGCTTACACATTTTTGACATTTACAATAAAAGACATTTCTTAATCGATACTGGATCAGACGTTTCAGTCATACCGAACTTTCATCCAAAAATCAGTAGCTCTAACAGTCTTAAACTGTTAGCAGCCAATTCAACAATAATACATACTTATGGAACAAAATTATTAACTTTGAATTTAGGTTTACGTCGAAATTTTCAATGGAATTTTATCATTGCTGACGTTTCGAAACCTATTATTGGTGCAGATTTCCTGCAAAAGTTCGGATTATTAGTGGACTTGAAGAATAAAATACTTATCGATCCTCTTACTTCATTACGGTCAAACGCTAAAGTAGTTAATGGTCCCTCAGAATCATTAGCAATCTATACTGATCCATCTCTAAATTCTAAGGTATATAAATTACTTCAAAAATTCAAATCAATTACAACCGAAAGCAATTTCACAACACAGGCTAAACATAATGTCTTACATTATATTCCTGTTGAAGGTCAACCCATAGCTTCGAAAGTCCGCCGACTAACCGGCGAAAAACTTATGGCAGCTAAAAAGGAATTCCAATTCTTATTGGATCAAGGAATCTGCCGCCCTTCTGATAGTCCTTGGTCGTCCCCACTTCATCTTGTGAAGAAAAAAAACGGTGAATGGAGACCTTGTGGCGACTACAGAAGACTCAATGCTAAAACGATTCCGGATAGATACCCAATCCCACATATTCAGGACTTCGCAAATCAATTGGAAGGAAGTAAAATCTTCTCAACAATTGATTTGATAAAAGCTTACCACCAAATTCCAGTAGCACCTTCAGATATTCCTAAAACAGCAATTTGTACACCTTTCGGTCTTTTTGAATTCACAAGGATGACTTTCGGCTTATGCAATGCTGCCCAAACTTTTCAAAGATTTATTCACTCAGTATTGCGCGATTTACCCTTTTGTTACGTTTACCTCGATGACATATTAATAGCTTCTAAATCTGATATTGAACACCTAGACCATCTAAATCAAATCTTTGTTAAATTTGAAAAATATGGTCTCGTCATCAATTTAGACAAATGTAATTTTATGACAGAAGAAGTGAAATTTCTAGGACACTCAGTTTCAAGTAAAGGTATCAAACCTTTATCAGAGCGTGTTGAAATAATCAACTCTATAAAACTTCCTGAGACAGTAAAAGAATTACGACGTTATTTAGGTATGATCAATTTTTATCGAAAATTTTTGAAAAATGCCGCAATGATTCAAATGCCATTAAACAAATTCTTAAAGGGTGACAAAAAAGATGGTAAGAAAAAAATTACCTGGTAGAAAGAAGCAATAAATGCATTCGAGGAAACCAAAACTCAATTATGCAAAGCTACATTATTAGCATTTCATTCTACAGACGCACCATTAGCTTTAGTGGTCGACGCTTCGGATTATGGCATCGGAGCAGTTGTACAACAAAAATGCAACAACGATTGGCAACCATTAGGCTTCTTTTCTGCAAAATTATCAGTCGCTCAGATGAAATACAGCACTTACGACCGAGAGCTGTTAGCAATCTATAATGGTATTAAACACTTTAGATTTCTTCTAGAAGGAAGAAAATTCACTATTTACACCGACCATAAACCATTAGTCTTTGCATTTCAACAAAATCCTGAGAAAGCCTCACCCAGACAGTTCAGACACCTCGACCTCATCGGTCAATTTTCAACGGATATCAGACATATATCCGGTAAAGAGAATGTAGTTGCTGACACGTTATCAAGGCTTAATGAAATCAATATCGTCGGTGCAATAGATTTTGAAGCTGTGGCAGACGCACAGGTGGATGACACAGAACTTCAACATTTAATGCAAAATTCTTCTTTGAAAATGATTAAAGTAAAATTGGTCAATTCAGAAAAAGAAATTTTTTGTGATACCTCAACCAAAAACATGCGTCCTTATATCCCCATCAATTTTCGAAAGGAAATATTTTCAATTATTCACAACTTAAGTCATCCAGGGATAAAAGCATCAATTAAACTTATGGTCAATAGAGTTATTTGGTCTTCAATAAAGAAAGATGTTAAAGAATGGAGCAGAAGTTGTTTATCATGTCAAAGAGCTAAAATCTCAAGACATGTTAATCCTCCCATCGCTGATTTTCAACATGAAACAGAAAGATTTAACACAATTCATATAGATTTAATAGTCCCTATGCCAAATTCAGAAGGATTCAAATATTGCCTAACAATCATCGACCGATATACTCGCTGGCCAGAGGCAATTCCAATCGAAAACATTAGCGCAAAAACAGTAGCTTCTGCATTATTAAAGAACTGGATATCTAGATTTGGCATTCCATCAAAAATCATTACGGACCAAGGTAGACAGTTCGAGTCAACTTTATTCATGGAACTAGTCAGATTATTAGGTATTAAGCGTTGCCGAACAACGGCTTACCACCCTCAAGCTAACGGTTTTATAGAACGTTGGCACCGGTCGCTCAAAGCATCATTAATGTGCTACCAAAATTCAGAGTGGACAAAATATTTACCACTTATTCTCGTAGGTTTCAGGTCAATTAGTAGTGACGAATTCCGATTTTCTCCTGCAAAATTAGTCTATGGAGAAAATTTACGGTTACCCGGCGATTTTTTTAATAGCACGAATTCTTTAAATAACCAAGATGAATTCGTTAAACAACTCGAACATCAATTTCGAAATATACAACCGTCACCAGCATCTCGACACACACTTCAAAAGGTTTTTATTTTCAAAGATTTGAAAAATTGTCCTTTCGTTTTTATGAGAGTTGATAGCACTCGACCTAGTTTACAAACTCCTTACGAAGGACCTTACGAGGTAATATTAAGAAACGAAAAATTTTACAAAATTCTGATTAGAGGAAAAGAAGTTAACGTTTCTATTAATCGATTGAAACCTTGTTTTACAAATTCTTATTTAAAAGACTCTGAGGAAACTTCAGGTTTTGGAAATGCAAATTCACCAGAAGTTATACATAGGTCGCAGTTGCCAGTGTGAAACGACCATTCACCTAACGACCAAAGTAATTCAAGGGCGTCTTTACAGCCAGCGCTTAAGAGCCCAGTAAATTTGGTAAACAAACAAAGGTCGAGTCATAATCCATTACACAACTCACAAGACTTAAGTGATAACAATCCGACACAGAGAACATTAGAGCCAGTGAATGATGATCTACCACAAAATAGCCGAATAAACCAAAGGGTGTCTTTTCAGCCAGTGCTCAAGAACCCAGGAACATTGGCAAATACTAACAAATCACACATAAGACAACCCCAGACAGTTAATGACAAAAGTATTATAAAACGAACCGTAAGATTCGATCCAAAAATCAGATTTTCACCAGGGGGAAACACATATTTCCCTATCAGAAAGACAAGAGTTGGACGCACCACAAAACCTCCATCACGTTTCGCCCAATCCTAAGGATTCGCTGGCGGGGGAGTACTGTGGTGACAGTACAATTGTAGTGCCAAAACCACTTTAACAATTGTAACGTTTTATTATTTTTGGCTCCGTTCGTACATTCAAATTACTTGTTGTAAATGCTAACTTAGTAGGTCGGAACAATTTTGTTTAAATAAATTGTGTATATAAAGTCAGAAAATTGTTCCATAGGTTTAGTCTTTCAGTCAGTCTCCAAGTATACTGTTCAAGATATTATTAAATAAAATAATTTAAATTAAATTAGTTTTTTTTTTGATAATAATAATTCCCATTTTTAATAGTAGCTTTTGGGAGTTCTGCCCTCTCGAGGCCCTTGGAAGTTCTGTCCTCTCAAGGCCCCTTTTGGAAGTGAAGGATCCCCGGACAATACAAAGGCCCCAGGACAATACATTACGTGGATACTGAGACAAACACCAGTACCCACAGACTCATCAATAATATGATCTATAAAAAGTAGTAAAACAAGAATGGGAGAGCACTGCACTGGTTGGAATCAGTGATGAGTCTACCGCGACGATGCCACGAATTAATAAAGGCTAAAGGAAAGTCCTGAAGATATCGAGTCAGGAATTAGAAATGAGAAGGGGATGAACTTTTCTTCTTTCACTTCTTTTTTAAAGCACCCTAGTGAAGTTTTTTGCCCCTTTTTCTGTTATACTGAGTGTTTCAGATCTGGTGCGTCAAAATAAGTGGAGTGATAAACCTTAAAAGATTGTCTGGCAGGGGAAGACAATCTCAACCGTTTGGGAGTTACAGGGTGATTTATAAACTTGAAGTTTTTATGATATGCACATCATTATTTTATTTTTAACTTTTGGTATACTGCAGCAGCAAAAAACAACTACTATCACAATGACCCTCCCAAAATTGTCATACCATTGCAGGTACAAAAAAGTGTGATTACCTAAAATTCAGCTTTTTCCTAAATTTTCTCCAAATTCATGTAATTAATGGACCTGTTTTTTATTTTTATTAAATCTCCCATCTTATTATCTTTCCAAACAGGTACATGTTCAGGTAGATTAAGGATGTAGAAATTTGTACGTAAAAAACCTTTTAGGAAATATTCCAAAATCTGCAGTTTAAAGAAATTAAACTCAAATTAATCCTAAAAGGCTTTTTATTGAATTCAAAACATATTACAGTTAATCTTAGTATGCTACAAAAGCTGTTTAAAATGTCCACTTTCGATTAATGCTAATAAATAACCTCCTTCTAATTCCCTATTTAAGGCGTATTGTCGCCAGTCTCTCCCGAATTTTCGTCGCTACATTATAAATTATTCTAACTAAATTTTCTCTATTGTTAACTAGCCTTGAGTAAACTTTATCCGTCATTGTTCTACATAAGAAAAAGTCCAATGGAGTGAGATCTAGAGATGTAGCAGGCAAAACAATCGGTGGACCTCTTCCAAATCAGCGGTCAGGAAATTTTCCATTCAGTATTGCTTTTACAATGATACCAGGGTAGCGATTCTCAGACAACTTGGTTGTATCCAGACAATGTTTGTTTCAGTGAATTAAGCGCATGCCCAAAAAATGTGGCAACAGATAAAAATTTCATAGCAACTAATAAATGTGTCAAGCTTGTATGCATGATCTGTAATTCTCCCATGCCGTTCCCCGGAACTTGCATCTAAACCCTTAGTCGCCTGGTTGGAAGCTGGCGTATGATTTTGACACTTCATAGCGCTTGGACGGCCATGGGTAAGAATTTTGTAAAACGGTTGGCCATTCCCCTTTTACCGTTTTAACACACACATGCTAAATACATCCCCTATAAACTTTCGTGTATTCACAAGGCAACCTACCCAGAATTCCCTGGTGCTCCATCTTGTTGGTAAAACATAGCTCTAAGATTATCCAGAGGGATGTCTTCTAGTAGATCTGGCAGTGTATTCTACAAAAAGTCGGTATAAACTTGGCTATTAACCACTTGCGGCAAAATAAATGGCTATTATTGCTGACTGACCCTCTTTTACAGCAAAATTTCCATCAGGTATTAGTAACAGAACGCCAGGATACTAGGGTGTGAACTCTGGCTAACACAAGCTAATACCGGCGGTAAAACAAAATAACACTAAAATTTTTATAACTTTTTACAGCAATAATTAAAATGAATTACCTGTGTATCCTTAATCACAAGGCACAGAGCAAAACTTAATGTGATAAGGACTAAGCATCACTGCATCACTGGAGCCATGCGCACCTCGCCGACGGCTGCACTCGAAACCATGCTAAATATTAAACCTCTTCATATAGAGGTTAAAAGCCTGGCTCTGTGTGCGGCCTACAAATTAGAGGGAGCCGGTCTCCTCGGGGAAAACATAGGTAAGGGCCACACGACAATAAGGGAGATTCTTGAAGCCACACCTGAGTTGGCCATGCTAACTGATCAGATGCCGGCAAGACTCTCACCATTTCAACCACCCTTAATACGGGTGGAAAAGCGTGAGACCTGGACGCTTCCAGCTGTCCTTCCAGGGGAGCTTGTATGGTATACGGATGGATCCAACACTGAATCAGGTGTTGGGGCAGGGGTCTGGAGCGACTCTCCTCGATTCAGTTTATCACTGGCCCTGGGAATATATACCACGGTATTCCAGGCTGAGATCTGAGATGCACCTAAAACGAAACGGATGACCGACAGGCTCACGCCACAGAAGGTCGGTAGGAAATAAAAATAAAAATGCTCGAATTCAGCTTGGTGATACTTTAATTTTATAGTTTTGACGAGGCCCCTTAATTAATAATTGCTTAATCAAGGAGCAGAAATGAATGCATTAACAGGAGAACAGTATTCTCCTTTACAGTTGGCGATTCTTTGTCGGTTACCGAAAATTGTAGATTCACTGTGCACTCGAGGTGTGGCTCTTAGTGCACCCAATAATAAAGGTGATCCTCCTCTCTGGACAGCCATGGAGTAGATACTGATTGCTGGGGACCTGGCCCCGACGGATGTCAACAAAAATTACTTCACCGTGCTATTGACGAAAACAAAGAAGTCTCAGCTATTTTTCTCATAAAAAGTGGTTGCGATTTAGATTCGCCCCGTCAACCAGGCCCCAATGGAGAAGGAGGAGATGAAGCCAAAGATAAAGCATCTCCACTTCATCTGTGCTGTCAGTATGCTTTAACTAAAGTCTTGCAAACTCTAATTTCCACCAAGTTATTCTTGTGGTATTTCTATTTTTAATGGACGGCGTGGTATCACAGAGAGACACAAAAATGTGTTTCACTAGTTTTCTGGCCAACACATGGTGTGTATGCTACTGAATGGCGACGATTGCAGTGAAAATGGGTTTTGGAGACGGAGTTGGATCAATTCGTTGAGCGACATCACCACCATGCCATGCGTGCCGGGTTCGAGACCAGGTCTCCCCGTGAGCTTTTATTAGGAAATTAAAATAATCCACTCCGTCTCTGGGCTGTTGTCTAGCTCGCAGCAATGCAAAAACAAGACTTTCAAGTTTCCTCACTTCGCTTACCCTAATTCCCTTAAGGCAAAAACCATGGCATTCCGGCCATCGTTCTGAAAAAGTGTGCCATCCATCTAGTCCAACCCCTTACTTTGCTTTTTCGTCTCTCGGTCACTCAAGGGGTTTTCCCTCAATTATGGAAAAATTCGTATATTATTCCCATCTTCAAAAAAGGTTGCAAGAACGATGTGTCCAACTACTTACCGACTTCGTCTCTAAAACCCTATGTTCCCTGGAAAACGGTAAAGATGTTGATGTTATCGCCACCGATTTTAGTAAAGCCTTCGACAAGATCTCCCATAACGTTATCTTGTTCAAACTTGATCGCCTAGGCTTCCCCCCCAGATTCATCTCCTGGATTCGATCCTACGCCAACAACCGTCAGTACAATATTCTTTTCAGTTCATCCATTTCTAACCCTATTGTCGCTCGTTCCGGCGTCCCTCAGGGCAGCCACCTAGGTCCATTGCTTTTTATCCTCACAATAAATGATGTTGAATGTGTCATCAAACACTCAGATTTATCCATTTATGCCGATGACATGAAAATAATCAAACATATCTCCTCGACTACCGACTCTCTTCTCCTGCAAGAAGACCTCGATTCATTCATCACATGGTGCATGAAAAACTTTCTAGAGCTCAATGTCTCCAAATGCCAGTACATCTCTTATTCCCGCAAGCGTCTTACCACCACCCCGAGAGTCTATATGTTAACCAACGTACCAGTCCCTATCGTTACCTCTTTGTGTGACTTGGGAATAATCTGTGATAGTGAACTCAATTTCCGTTCCCACATTGACAGCATAATTAACAGAGCTAACTCCGCGCTAGGGTTTGTAAAGCGCTGGTCTAGAGAGTTCTCCAATCCTTATGTTTCCAAATCTCTCTACGTCTCCTTTGTTAGACCTCTCCTTGAATATGCCAGCCAGGTATGGTCCCCTACACAAACAACTCACATTAATAGGATTGAATCTGTCCAGCGTAGGTTTATTCGCTTCGCTCTACGTGATCTTCCGTGGGTTGACAGATTCAACCTTCCTCCCTATGAAAACCGTCTGAAACTGATCGACTTACAACCTCTAAGCAAACGTCGTGATGTTTCCGACATTCTCTTCATTTATCAATTATTAACTGGTGCCATAGACTGCCCCCCAATCCTGCAATCTTTACCCATCTATAACAATCCCCGTAACCTTAGGTCCACTCCCCTTTTCCGACTCGACCGCCATCGCACAAACTACGGTCAAAGCGAGCCAATTACCAGGATGTTACGAAAAGTCAACGACCTTTCCTCTTTTGACTTCCATCTGAGTAAATCATCACTCCACAAAGCCTTATATCTTGACCCCGCCCATCTTGATCCTTATCGCCTACTTTAATTCTTCTTCCTTACGCCTTCTGCCAGTATCTACTGTATTTATAGCTCATATTGTAGCTTATGCTTTTTATTTATTGTAGTTTGTAGAATTAGTAGTAAGTTATAGCCTGTATTTTATTTTTTTATTTTTGTATTTCTTTTTTATGCAATAGCTTGTATCATTCGCCTCAATATATGTTATATTCTGGTGAATAGGTCAATTGATTCCAGGCTTTTGCTTGTGAAGTGCGCCTTCTGAGTTAGAAGGGTTAATTCTAATAATTAAGCTTAAATAAATAAACGTATCAAAGGGTTGTCTCCTAGGCTTTGGCCACATCGTATAAAAAAATCTGTTTCTTAAACAAAAGTCTCTTATGACTGTTCCACTGGATGACATGATGCACACTTCCGTCTATCGTGACTGGAGTTTTTATGGACATGCACAACAATGGTTTTGATTTGTCAAGAAAATGCCACGACCGACGGCGTTCCATCCTCTGCTCGGGTCCACTCAAGCCGTCCCTTCCTGGGATCCGAACTTGTACCTGGTAATAAGGACAGCCTCGGATGGATATTATCCATCTTCTTCTGCGACCGCCTTTTCGAATTTGCTCGGATCTTCTTGTTGGGTTCTTGTGTTACCCCTGTTTCTGGCAGTATCCTGTAGGTAGAAGTACTTACAGCCGGCTGTTCAACCACCTTTGTTCCAGAGCCCGTCCTTGATTCTTCACCATCAGCAGAGTTACCTGGCCTCGCTCTGTACCTCGGTATTTACCTCGGAATAGCTTAGCCGGACCTTCGTTATCTAGTGTCGAATCTGTTAAGGCAGATGTTTCCAGTTTGTCAGCTAACTGCCTGACCACATGATTCACACCTGCCTTCTTAGCAGACTTAGCTGACACTATATCCTGATTTCTCCGCTCCCTCTTTCTCCTCCGCTTAAGATGCTTGCGCATCTCAGAATCCAAGTTCAAGTTTCACCCCGCCGACCTGGCTGCCCCGTTACCAGCTCATATAGAACCAGTCTCTCTCGTTTCCTCCAATCCTTTGGAAGCCTGCTTTGCTATAGATTGCTCCAACCTAGCAGCGCTGTCTTGAACTGAACTTGAAAAAAATGTAATAGACCGATTCGCCCACAGTTTACATAAATTGCATTAACGAAAACAAATAATTGGTAATTGAAAATTTAATTACTACAGTGAAAATTATTACTATTCTAATTATTATTTTAAGGTAGCTTCGCATAAACTAATTATAAATTTCATATATTGAATTTATTTCAAATTATTTTAGAAAAGTATTTTAGTTTCCTACTTCCTTCCACAATTACTTTGAAAGTAATTATTAATTGGAATACTTTTAAATCTTCTAAATAAATTTGAAAAAATGAAATGATTATTAAGTTCTTGAAATTACTTTTATTAGTTAATTGCTGTATTTTAATTTAAAAATTATTTATTACGAGAATAATTTACAGCTCTCCTATGAATTCTAGAAAATTGCAAAAAATGCAGTAAATTAAAAAAATCAGAAATTTTCAATCCATTGTTTGCAGTGATTCTTAACTTCAATCTGGCGGTGTATGTATCATTTGCTAAGCTTAATCTTGAGCTAAATGTTTTGCCAAATACGAGCATTTTACAACTCGGAACTGCTATAACCAAACTATTCTTAGTTATATGACAATATTTTTATTTAAAAAACCGGACTATTTTACAATGAAATTTTCGCCCAAGTTTAGGCATACATTTACGAGAATGCAAATTTTATAATTATATCCATGTTTTATTTCGCCACGAGTTTGAATCTATTTGAAAATGTTCTTTTTTTTTTAATATGCGTTCAACGAAATCAAAAATAAGTTCATGGGTTCCTGAAGAACCTGTTTGGACTACAAAACGTGCCGTATGATCTTAAATTAATTGCGATGAATTCTTCATACCCGACGCATTAATGAAATTAGTTGCCCGGCAACATCCGTGGCGTAACTAATACTGTAAAACATGGGATTTTGATAAATAATAAGTTAAAATTAAAACAAATGTGTATGCAACGGCTTAAAACAACATTTGATGTCAGAATTATAATTATTTTTATTGCAGAATTAATTTAAAATTGGTAATTTTCTGCTTGTATGTCAGTTAACATGGATTAGACACTGCACCGATAAAGATGAATAGTAAGATGTACACTTGAAACACCGCAATAATATCTTAAAACGACTCTTCTATGGCATCGCAGCGATCGTGCTCATTTGACCAAAAAAAAAACGTGACAATGCACATATTAAATAGATATAAAATAAATCCTGTAACGAACAGGTGCGGAAGGCCATGGTAATTGCTAAATAATAGTTTCATGAGTCGATAGTCTATTTATTAAGTTCTTAAGCGTGTTTCAAAGTTTCCCAACAAGAGTTCAGTTATGAGATAGAGAGTCGTTAATAATAAAAGGTTTAGTATGTTAGTTCACATTTTTGCTATTTCGGAAGCATAGTTATAGCAGACGGCGGAGCTGAAGCTGATGTGCCAGCTTGAGGTACATTTATGCCCCACAGGGGATTAAAGGACCCAGAGAGAGAGTTCACATTAATTTCCAATAATTTTTTGTCAATACTTACCAAATTGAACTAAAGATTCCGTCAAAATGGAGTCCTTTTAAGAATAATATAATTATGTGCCAACAAGTAATTAACTAATAATGTGCCAACAAGCAGTTAACTAATAAAAGTAATTTCACGAACATAATAATCATTTCATTATTTCAAATTTATTTAGGAGATTTAAAAAGTATTCCAATTAATAATTACTTTCAAGGTAATTGTGGAAGGAAGAAGGAAACTAAAATAGTTGACAATCCAAATAATATTATATGTATATTTAAATAATATTTTTAAGTATTACTGTGGTCTTTGTAAACTTGTGATGAATAATAGGTGGCTAAGTTCCTAAGCTCAGCCATAATTAGCATTAATAACAAAGTAGTTGTGAGAATTGAAAAGAAATTGAGAATTTTATAAATATGGTAAAATTGCCAAGATACAGAGTTTTCTAAAATAATTTGAAATAATATATTTAATTAATAATTTCACAATTTTTTAGTAGACAACGTTTATTTGTAAAATATTTTAGGAACACCGTTAAAGCAATATAATTAAATATCTTCTTTCCCAATTTATTTTTTATTTTATTTGACTGGGCGGCTATTGTGTGAACTTCAAATTCGTGTTCATGAATGAGAGACGGCGCTCTATTTACACCGCCATCCTTGTAAAATTACGTGAGCGTTTTTATAAGAGCTTTGTTGTTCTTACCCTTATAAAGCACATAGTAGAGCTCATTTAAGTCTCAACCTTTCAAAATGAACCCTTAATTTATCAATATCGATGCTAGGTCCGATAGTGAATTAATTACCACATACATATCTCTTTTGTTAACTTCCACCAGGTTTTAGAATCCTTTACCTTGCTCTCTAGCATTACTGTCAAACCATTTCTGTTTGAAGTTACATATGTCACAGGTCAGATATTTTATTTCCATATGAATATTTTGTAAATTACAGATAAGTTTTGGGAGCAGAGATAAACGTTTTGAGCTATATTTATCTGATGAGCATGAATCGGCAACAGCTATTTGCTGAGTAACAGGTAAGTGATCAGAGAATACTTCCGGCATAACCTGATGACATGTAAAAATGCAGTATATTCATTTATTTATTTATTTAACAACAGCTTCGCCAAAACTGGCTACTAAGAAGATTACAATTGAACCAAAAAGACTACAAAATTAATACAACTCATTAAACTAACTTATTCAATAAGTATCCTCAGATGGCACTTCAGTTGTCGCCTAGAACAACCCAGCTCGATATAGGCAGCGTAGTCATTATAGAGGCGGACATAAAAGTAATAGGCTCGTGCGTCCCGTAGAGCGTACGATGAAAGGGAACATGCAGAAAGTTGAAATTCCTAAGGGACCGGGCTGGAATCGAAAGGCCTGTATCATTCAGCAGTTCGGAGGAGTTGATCGTCCCCTGCAATAAATCATGCATAAAAGTTATCTTATATATTCGGCGTCTCTTTACAAGGGAATCAAGAGAAATCAGTCCGAGCCTAGCATGATATGATGGGAGGGATAAAGGATCACGCCAAGGAAGGTCGCGGAGAGCGAACCTAAGAAATCTACGCTGAACAGCCTCAATCCGGTTGATGTGGACAGCGAAATAGGGATCCCAAACCGGGCAAGCGTATTCCAGAATGAGTTTAACGAATGTGTAAAAGAGGAGCCTAGTTAGATAGGGAAATTTGTTTAGTAGAAGGTGGTGCCTTTTGAACGGTACCAAAGTCAGTATCATGTGGTTAATTTGACTGAATTTAAAAAGAAAAATCGAAATATGTTTAAATTCTATATTACCAGCATTATTCGCGGCATCAAAACGAATTTAATATCTTGATAGAGCACTAGCAGCAAACATAAACATAACAAAAACAATAACATCCGCAGTTGGGTAAAAACTGCAGAATTTTCAGTCTTAGATTTCTATAATAAACACAGCTTTGTATAGTACCTTTAAAGATTCTCAACCAACAAATTTACTACTCAAAATACCATTAGCTTAATTTTAAGTTCTATTACATTTGTTTAAAGTAGTCGAGATACTTAAGGGTAGGTTCTAGTCGAGCGTCCTGAAAAATGGCTATATTTTATGAATTTTTTTCTCATAGAAGAAGGTAAATAATGTATAATAAGACTTTTTCAGCTATTAGTACATTTACTTAAGTACACAAAAAAGTGTTTTTAATTCTTTAAATTGTAAAATTTGGGAGATATCCACGCGCTTATGGAGCCGTGTAGCGCGTGCAGGATATCGCCTTCCTATTTTCTCTGAACCACAAAAATCAAAGTTATTTGCAAAGTAGAATACATTTTAGGAGCCATGAACAATTTTTAGAAAAATTCAAAGATTTTTTAATAAAATGGCGACCGTTTGAAGAAAAGAGCCGATCTTTTTGCCCCTTTTTTGTTGTTCATAGTGGTTAAAATAATATTTTTTGTTGAAAATGGTCCATGGCCCCCTAAATTCAATAATCTTTATTAAAAAAAAACAGAAATGAATCGGTTGAACGGTTGGATTGCAAATTTGCACGGCGTGTCTAAAAACATGGTTTTGAGAAAAACGCGTTTAAAGTTTGACAAAGAAAAAAAGTGGGAAAAAATAAAATTTTTGTTTTCTGGACCATAGAGCAATACTTTCTCTTCCTTGTGAAACTGATTTTGACTATTATATTCAAGGAACATTATTTTGTCCAAACAGAACATATAAAAGAATGTTTATACCTGCTGAGCAAACAATACGGTGCGCGTGAGCCCGAATGTAGGCATAATTTTCGGCCGGTACGCGTTCGCACTAAATCGGTTATAACTCTTACATTTTTCCGAACTTCGTCAAATCGTTTTAGAGGCTTATTTTAGAGACTATAAGAATTTAGAATATGCAAGCAAACAAAAATAAATTTTTTGAAATTGCTCGACTTGAACCTACCCTTAATCAGGCCCGTAGAGACAAAAGTCGGGCCCGGGGGGTACCACATACGGGCCCCCCGCGAAATGAATTTCTGGCCCGGCACTTAGCGTTTACGAGCACATATACAATCGAATGATTGACTTTCAGTTTAAAATCTGTCTAGTATAGTACACTTTTTCAATCGTGAAGCATTTTTTTATATAAATAATTAAAATGGAAGAATTGTTCTGTTGATGACTTAGATGACGGGGCCCCTTTCAAAGCCCGGGCCCGGGGGGTTTACCCCCTTCGCCCCCCCCCCCCTGTCGGCGGCCCTGCCCTTAATTGTTTAGGTAGATGAGTGTTCTCAAGTTAATTAGGCAAGGATTTTAATAAAAATTTCGTCCGATTAATGCAAAAGGAAGAAAACACCATTTTTTAGTTTATGTAAATTCCCAAACGAAAATCCTGAAGTTGGATTTGTATTTAAATATGTCCTTGGCCTCTTTTGCGTGTGCCAATTAGTTGTCTTAGTTAAAATCGTTCTCCTGCGACAACCATTTTACACTCCCTGGCCTAATTTTTTTTGCTCATGTATCGATGTTGATAACAGATTTTTGGGATAGATGGTAGTTTGTTTTGATTTTTAAGTTAATTTAAACATATTAAATTGGATGAATATGTATATAAATATGTCCGCAAATATATGTTGAATGTCTTGCAAAGGACAAGTCTATTGCATGCTTAGTTTCACAAAAAAAAGTTCTTTTTCCAGGTGGAATTATGTTTGGAAGCAGAGCTCTAATTTGGAGTATAATGCCTCTTTATGCTGTTAACAATATTAAAAAAACGACAAAACACTTGGGCTACGACGTACTTTAAATAAAATTTTTAATTTATAATTATCATTTATTGTTAATGTTTCCTGTTTTACTAAAAAGCTAAGTTTATACTTTTCTTTAAATTTTAATTCATAGGTACAAGCCGAATCGATGATCGGCAATATTCCGCTAACCTCCCGTAATAATCAAAACCAGCTGCGTATACTCCACTCTAACGCTTCTACCGAAAATTTTACTTAATAGGACATAAAACGTTGAACCTGTGAAGCAAAACTTATGAAAATGATTACCGTGTAACTGTCACGACGTCTTTTATACTCATTGAAGTGTTAAAGAAGAGGTGAATTGCTGCGGCAGCGTGTCTTATCTGCAGCTTGGGAGGGAAGTGGCCATCGTCTCGTGACAACGGAGCACCTTGTGAACGTTCAGAGTGAGATTATCTGTAAATAGAAATTGAAAACGTTGCGAGTATGCACCGTGATGAGTCTCTTTTAATTGAAAGTTCTGCAGCGATAATTATGCTATTTCACCAAGCATCAAAATTGACAGCAGAAAAATCTAGGGAAATTGTTACACAACGCATGTCCTTCATTGTCAAGAAAACCCATCTGTGCAAATTTCTACCTCTAGAGCTCTTTAAGTGACGTACGAGGCACAGGTCACCCGCAGCTGCATATTTTCCAAGAAAGCAGATTTGAGATTTTACACTATTTTGCCCTTCCTTTCAAAAATTCAATTACATGGGTTCTTTGTGCAATTTAAAACCAGATAAGATTTTCTTTCTACATTGAAATTTCTTTTGGGAAATGCGTCTCTTTCTTAGCATGGGTCTTGTAAATGTGTTCAGGAAAACTCCGGATAAGAACGGGTGATGAAGGGAAACGGTTTCTTTGCGTGTGAAATGTAGACCTCCTTCGAGCTTGTGCAACATTTCAGATGTTCTTGGTTTCTTCAGGTTTAGTTGAGTGTACCTGGATCACCTGGTTAAGGAGAGCATATTAAAGAATACGAAAACTATCTTTCTGCTAACTACCTAAATATTCATTGGGGAAGAAAATTTTATCCGTCGCATATGAATAACATGGTACCTTTTGTAAAAAAAAACGGACGGTTGGTTGCGTGTGTCATGCCTGTTTCCGGTTCACTTTGTTGCAATACACATATGTACCTATCTGTCGCCGGATTTTGTCATGTAAAAATGCCCCCTTGGTATAAATCCTACTACCTTACTTTGCAATTGCCGGGTTATACCATTAAACTATTGATCTTCCAGGAGTGTCTTCCGCTATTATAATTATAATAAGGGTTTTTTGTTGCAGACACTGAAAGGCTTACACAATTAGTTGGAAGAAGGTAAAAGCAAAACAAGTAACCTTGTTACACAAGATTTACAATAGCCGACATATGCGTAAAATCATGTTTAGGTGTATAAAGAAGAAATTTGTTGTTTGAACTTTGAAGTTTGAAATCGAAGTATATCTTAATACGAGTATATCTTGCTTGAAGTAACCTATCAAGTTGTAAGTTGGATTTTTACATTTAAACTTATTATTAAGACAATTGTTCGCTTTGCTATACCTAACAATAATAAAGTTCTTATAATTTGGTGGAAACTATAAACAAAATAATATTGGTGACAAGTATAGCTTTTTCAGATTTTCGCTGTTTGTAAAGTGAAAACATCTAGAGTGCGATCATCAGGGCTCCTTCTACTACTTTCCTAAAAGGAAAAGCATGGAAAAGTGTCTCTCTGCGAAGAAGTGCAAATGTTGCTACTAATGAAAATTTTAATAAAATACTTTCATACTTTTACGCTCTTCATGGCTCAAACCGAAGGAGAAGTTTTCTAGTGAAATTTAATGTAATATGACAGATAGACGCAAATTGAACAATTATCATAAAATTGCTTAGGTTCCCAATTCGATGTTAATACTAGGTACATATCTATCTAATAGTATCGTAAGTAAAAATATTATTCTATGAATTAGTGCTCACGATAATTTGGCGATTAGGACTTAGGATTGAGTGGTCATCATTTTGTGCAATGTACTTCTATTTGATGAGCATACTACATTTTTTGGTGTGATTTATTATGAGAATCTGAAGCCACATCCCTATTATTTCTGTACCCCTCATATCTCTCGATACAAGTAAATGCGTTATTAATAACTGCAAATTTGGAGTTCTTTATTATAGGCATATAACATAAAATTAAAGTACTGGACATATTACTAGCGTTTTTTATCGAATTAACCCTTCTAACTCAGAAGGCGCACTTCACAAGCAGAAGCCTGGAATCAATTGACCTATTCACCAGAATATAACATATATTGAGGTGAATGAGGCTCCCACAACCCATGCAATAAAATAATAAATAAAATAATAATAAAAAAAGGCACTCTCCTTAAGCAAAACGGGGTATGCCTATAAGTAACCAAACCTGCGAGAGTACGAGAATCTATATTCGAGTTCATAAGCTGGTGAATAAATACTAGGTCAGCAATTCTACGTCGTTCTTCCAACGAGTGCATATTAAGCAATCGGAGGCGATCCTCATATGGAGGAAGCCTTAACGGATCATTCCACGGGAGGTCCCTTAGTGCGAATCTAACAAAGTTTCGCTGCACTGACTCGATGCGTCTAGAATGAACCGCATAGCAAGGTGACCAAACCTGAGATGCATACTCGAGAACTGGTCTAACCAAGGAGAAATATAAGTGAATAAGTGTCAGTCGATCAGAAAACTCCCTTGACCACCGTTTAACAAAACCCATAACTGAATTACTCCGAGACACGATATAGTTTATGTGCAGAGTGAAATCTAGTTTTTTGTCAAGCTTCACACCGAGGTCAGTAACGGACTCAACACGACGAATAGTAGTTTCAGCAAAGGTATAATCAAAGACGAGCTGATTGGGGTTCCTACAGAATGACATAACTTCACATTTATCCAGGTTAAGCCGCAGGCCATTTGAGGCACACCAAACCTTGAAGGTATTCAAATCAGCCTGAATACAAGAAGAATCATAACTGTTTCTAACACATGAGAAGATCTTCATATCATCTGCATAGATTAAGACTTTGGAGTGCTTAATCAGAGGGACAATGTCATCAATGGCAAGAATGAACAGCAACGGCCCCAGATGGCTACCCTGCGGTACACCAGATGAAGCTCTAATAAATCTAGATAAAGTGCTACGGAAAGATACTCGGTATGACCTATCTTTTAAGTAAGAGCGGATCCAGTCGAGCAATAAGGGCGGAAAACCCAGCTTTTCCAATTTAAGCATAATCACAGAGTGAGGGAGCTTATCAAACGCCTTGCTAAAGTCGGTGTAGATGCAGTCTGTCTGGAGACCACGCTGGAAGGCAGAGATTATGTGGGATGTAAATTCAAGCAGGTTAGTTGTCGTCGATCTACCAGGCAAAAAGCCATGCTGATTAGATGAGATTAACCCCTTACACTGCCCAACAAGCTGCGTATATATAACAGATTCGAACAACTTGGGTATGCAGGAAAGCTTCGCGATTGGCCTATAATTTGTTATTAAGTTTTATGCCCCTTTTTATAAACAGGAATTATAAAGGAGCTCTTTTATTGTTATTATATCTCTTCCATTGAAGGTGGATTTATAATAACTACACAGGAAAAAAGAGTTAGTCAAAACAAGTAGAATCACATACATAAGAAAAAATTCTCAATTTTAGAATTATCACAGACAGATTTAATTTATGCTTTACAAATCGTGACAAAGAAACGTATTATGAAGCAAGTGAAGAAGACGAAGATATTAACTATTTATAGTTTTATGATTATTGTTTTAATAAAACAGAAAAAAATATATTTCGTCGTCCGCGGTAAATAGTTAATCACCACTTACTTAAACCAGCGATTTTTTAGCTTTTTCTTAAACTATTCTAGAGATGTTACCTATATTAAATTAACTGTGTCAGAAATGAGCTTTGGACTGTCTTAGATTTAGTACTATTTTTCTTCGGTAATACTGTTAGCTCAATCTTCAATTCAATCTGAAAAGTTCTTTGCACGTAAGCCAACATTATTTGAGACCTCTTAAAGTAATGTTGATTGAAAATCATGATAAAAAATTTAGTTCTTTTACCAAAAAAAAAAATTAAAAACTAAACCTTTTAAAGCTCGAGCAAATTAAGATCAAACCGATCTGCTGCTTTGTTTGTCAAAAGCTTCCTGTAGTTGGTGGAAGCTTTTACACAAAACTAAAAACTAGATGCATCTAACAAAATTATTACAGAAATGCTAATATACTATAGAGAGCCGTAACTTGCGGTAACTACAACTTTTATTTTAAATTCGAAAAACATTTTTAATAATAGGAGTTGATCCTAACTTAGTAAAGCGTGGACCAATTTGGATGTTTCTTTTTAATTAAACGATTATCAATTAGTAATAGAATTTTCACTTACTTCTCGTTTACCGATTTAGTTGAAATTATGCGCACATGTGTAGTTGCGATAACTATATAATAATATGGTGGAGCTGTTCTGATGGAGGAGACCGAGAGCGGTCGTGTTCGGGCTCATTTGATTCATCAGTGATGCCAATTCAGTGATTTTGTCACCAAATCTGGTGCTTTCGAACACCTCCCTAGTGACAGAATTTTTTTACTCAGACACGTCTAAAAGTTGGTGATTTTTAACTTCCACCGCGGTGACTTCTGGTGACTTTTAATGCAGTGATGCCAAATCAGGGACTTTGTCACCAGATCTGGTGTTTTCGATTACCTTTCTAGTGACTGATATTTTTTTAGCGCCACTGTTTTTTTGAACCTCTTCAGATGACACAAAATGTTCTTCGACTCTTTAACGTTTTAACGTAAATATTCGGCATTTATCATTGTTTTTGACTATTTTTGTACATATTTGCTGGGTTAACACTTAATTCAGTTACGACCGGTGTTGCACAACACATTTAAGTGGGCCCATTTAATGCTTTTGTTCCTAAGCTAAACGCATGTGTAAGACAATTCGAACAATTTTCTGTGAGACTTCATGACTTTCCAGCGAGACCCTGAAACTTTTAACGATACTAATTTTCTGTCGCTTACGATTAGAACAAAATTAGAACTTAATCACATTCTAATAGTTCTCTGTTTCTCCTCCCTTTCCTCTTACAAAGTGAAAGGAAGAAATTACACGACGCTTAAGTTAATGAGCACCAATTATAGGTAAATACGCTTGTGATTCAGATAAATACAGTCTTTTGTTGAGTAGTAGTATTAACATTTTTGTTACTTCGAAATTTCTTATATAATATTGGAAGCAATTTTGAAAAAAAATTATTATTTTGTATCTGGTGACTTTTTTTAAAAAAGGTGTCCTTTTTAGTCCCCATCTAGTGACATTCTTCGTCGACGACTTGGCAACACTGTGATTCATATCGATGGAGAATTTAGTTCTAGTTAGACGGCGAACAGAATCGTGCTTCACTTCCAACCGAAGTAGATCCGTCAATACTTAATATTTTTCAAAATGTTTGCAATAAAAATGTTGCCAATATTAATTTAAAAAATATTTCATAATCTTTTACCATTTCCGAGAAAACACATCCCAAAGTTCGACCACTTTTTCTTAGCAATATTGATTTTTCACAAACTTTTCTAAAAAATATATTCAGAAATATTGTGTTAAAATTTGTTCGTTCTCGAGATATCGTGTACACCGACTTCAAAATCATGGTTTCGAGAAAAATGTGTTTAAAGTTTCAAACCCATTTTACATATTTAAAAAATGTTTTTTAACTTACACAGAGTCGCGACGAGACAACAAGTTTTGCCGCACACCCACTTTCATTTCTCAAATTTTTGGTTCAGTGCTTCCAACAATAAAATTTTTATTGAGCTTAGACAACTTGCTGAAAGTGTTTTGGCACTGATTTGGATGTGTCCACCTCTCTCTAGCTCTCTTGATTACATTTACATTTGAGATCAGAGTCTTGCGATCCTGGTGTCCTAGGTTGCTGTAATGGACTTTTCTTCTGAAATCCCAAAAGATGGGGTTACTAGAGCTCAGTGATAGTCCAATGCTTAAGAAGTGAGTGGGGTTATGTTCTATAACAGTGATGTCCAAACCTATGCCCGCGGGCAAGTGACCTTTTGAGCTTTTAAATCGTATATGCACTTGTTAAGCTGTATTCGGTTTCCTGTTTTTGCTTTTTTTAATTGTTAAAGCATACAAAAGTTTAAAAAATCGTCACATTTAAGTAGTTTTGTAAGCAATTGTACAATATCTTAAGATATACAACCTTTTCCAAACATTTTGAGGCTCTAAATTAAACAAACAGTACGAAATGCTTCTAAAGCTTTAAAGCATTCTTCACATTAAGTAGTGTGAGTTTGGCCATCACTGTTCTATAACATCAGTACGGTGAACAATCGCCTTTATTGTCTCTTGTCTGGTGTGGGGCCCGGGCACATTTTCGAAGCCGACAGGAAGTCGCTACAATTATTCACAGTATCTGGTACGGAAATAAAATAACATGTTAACGCTGCAGAAAGTTTAATAAATAAAATGACCAATAGGTACACACCGAAGAAAGTCGCGAGGCGCAAAAAGAGTAAATGGCTACGTACACAATGGCCTGCCGAAGGGACAGTGACCGACAACTATACTCTGACTTGACTGCTCTATTAATTTTCTTCATCTAAATTTTGACATGTGCACTGTTATGTCGTTCTCTCCTAAGAGAAATAATCTGCAGTCCAGAAGAAATAGATCTAGAATTGTTTTGGGCGTCTTAGGTTTATCGCATCTTTCTCCACATTCCTTATCACCGCACTAACCATGGCTTGCATGAGCCTATAACTTCAATGTCTCGCCCGTTGAATAAGCATTGTAAACTTGTAGACTTTCATTACCTAGAGTTTAAATGACCTTGGTTAAGATAATTTCGTTTTTTTCTCTTTTTTTATTTTATTAATACTTTAAATAAATCTGAACTTAATTTAATTTTATTAAACTTATAGTGAAATTGGTCAAATGTGAGGGAATAAAAAAATAATAAAGTAAATAAAACAACGCGGATTTCACTTACAATAAAAGAACTTTATTAAAGGAGATTAGCTTAACTTCACTTGTCCCGACAACTGCACTAGAACTAGAAAGTTTTATCGAGCTTTTCGTTGATTCAAGAAAGAAACTCTTATTGTGCGATATGATGCTCGTTGGGTTTATGTTGAGGTAAGTAGATTCACATTTGCAAATCGTGAGAACTTGATGACTTTAGATGGTGAAGGTTCTTCATATATTCTAGTTTACTGAAAAAATTTGTTTTCCTTTTCCTCTGTAGGTATTTTATGAATATGTAAATGAAATTAAATAAATTAATAAAAAAACTTATTTTCAACCAAAAAATTTCAAAGTTTTTATTCATTAAATTGTTCAATTCATTTCACAACTTCTTTTACAACTTTCTTCACAATATATCGATTAACTTCACTAATACGAACCTGTGTGGCGTAGTATCAATCACATATAAACTCTTCTCAGTCTAAATCACGACTAGCTAACTAGGCTGCTACTCAGCACGATATTTCCGTTTCTTATATTTATCAGTTTGAGGCACGGAAGTAAATAACATGTAGGCATCACAGAAAGTCTCTAGGACGGAATGACCAACAAAACGTTAGAACAGATCTAAGGGGTTGTACGAATAAAAGGATGGAAGCGAAACTACTCAAGACTGACTGCAATACTACTACTGACACTCTCCTTTCCGGAATCCCGAAAATTTGGATAAGCCCCTTAGGGTGCCTTCCTAGAAATTTCTAAAAAGTAAATGTAGCTTTATTTTTAGCACAAACATATTATTTCAGGAAATTCATTGCAGGATCTATTTTGGCATTAGGCATTATCTAAAATTGTTATTAATACAATTTAAAAAATATTTCAGTAGTGTTTTAGATAAATTTGGTTAGCGAATTAAAATATATGAATTTAACATAAGGGAGCAGGTCAATCATGCGACCCGAAAGTCTTTTGAACAACGTAGTAAAATATTATGTCTTTAATTGCTGTAACCTGTTCTAAAGCATATTCCTAGAGTAGAGAAGAACTTCACCTGATTCGATGACAAAAATTCCAAAGTGACCAAAGCTTAATATATTCAAAACCGACCTCAAATCTAATAACTCTCCCCAGGAGCCGACATTTCTTAGCTTATAAAAGGAAACAAAAGGATTGATGCCTCTTGTTGTGAATTACTCTTAGTTTTTATCTTGACAATAATACAGCAGGTTTTCTATAATATTTTGCACTACTTTGGAATACCTTTCAATTAAAACCTGTGCGAAATTATCCCTTATAAGGTCACTATTGCGTCTGTCCGTCTGCCTGTTTCCAAAAATATTTTTTTAAATTATTGGTTGTAAAAATATAGCTGAAAAAGTGCGAAAAACACCGTTTCCCTATTCTTCTAAATATCTAAGGCCAATATTTTGATAACACTGGTCAACAAGCTTCTGGTGTTGGGCAGCTGGGGTCATTTCCGAAGTAAATTGCTGCGTAGAATTCGAATCCGAGGTCAATATTGGGCTATCACGTCAGAATTTTGAGATATTTGAGGTTATGTACTCAAAAAATGGGTTTTTTGGCTATTTTTGAGATTACGTTTCCTTATGAAACAGGATATCGGCCACCACCATTGCTAGCACCAAAAGATTTTGTTTACAACGGAATATATGTTCTACGAGCAATTTAAAAGTTTGGTTTCTGGGATCCCTCACAAATATTGCTTTGGTCGTGAACGTGTTAAGAATATTTTTGGTTTTTTGTTTGGCAGTGTCTATTTACCACCCTCAAATTGCCGTCTAATTTCCGTGTACACGGAAAGCACGTCAAGGCTTTTAGTTGCATTATTAACCCCCTCCGCACCCCCTCCATCGCCAGGTTTGTATCGAGAACAGGCTGTGATAAACTATTACCAGTAATATGAATATGGAAGTGGCTATATGCACTTATCGTGTACTTACGTGTAGTTCCGTGTATTTACGTGTACACGGAAATTACACGGCAATTTGAGAGTGGTAAAAAGACACTTCCAATAATCAAACCATACAAATTATACAAATTACATGTGCTACAAATAGTCAAATACAATTTACTTATACTACAAAATACAAATTAATTTAAGTAGTAATAAAAGTAATAGTCAAAGTAGTAATAAAAGTAATAGTGGAAAGAAAAGAAAGATAGAAAAAAGAAACAAATCAAAACTCTAACTAATTAACTTAAAAAAGCCGACCCCTAACAAGGCTCCTAGATAGGTGAAAGTCGATTCTATCGAAATGACATGAAAAGAACGAGATATTGACGGTAACGGTCCGTGATTGCCGTAATTAGTGTGGTGTCGCGGGATATGGAGAAAATCATGACTCCTCAAAGAGCGTCACGGAACCGAAACATTGAAAGAACTAAGAAGCTCAGGACTATTTTTAGAAGCCGTGTAGGCAGTCGAATACAAATACACAACGAAAAGCTTTGCGTCTATTTTAGAGAGTATCTAAGTCTATATTTAAAGAGTATAAGCCTATCTACGTATGGAGACAGGACAAGGGAGTCGTTCCATGGAAGACCAAGAAGAGCGAATCTGACAAGTCTTCGCTGGACTGCCAATGCGGTGCACATAGCGGATTACCTTTTTCTTCACAACCCCCTTGACATGAGTATCAAATGAAAGGGTTCGACTAGTACAATACGATAAGCTATCTGACGTTATTCTAAATCCAATATGGCGACTCGAACCCGCTGACATAGGCATCGAATGAAACGAGTAGAATATGACATGCTATCTGACGTCATTCTTTATACAATATTGCGGACGCCTGACAAGCTTTTTATAAATTTTTATTTTGTTACTAGTAACTACTACTAACTAACATGTTTAAGTCAAATCTTGCAACTGAATTTTAAACCATTTCCCCATAACCGATCGAGCTGAGATTTTGCATGGGTATGGAAATGCGATGGCAATGCAATATATAGTACATCTCATATTGTTCTCAATCCAATATGGCGTACGCCTCAAGGTGGCGGAATATTCTTAATTTTCTTAACAACCCCCTTGTACGGTCAACTATGCGAAGTTATTCTACATCTAATATGACGTGCGCTTCAAGATGGCGGATGGTTTTATATTTTAAAGTAAGGTCGACGCAATGAATATAAAACTAAAGAAGAGTCAAATAAAATAAAGTAAACAAAGTTTTTTTTTTTAAACAAGCTTGTTGTTTCTTTGAAAAACTATAAAATTAAAAATAAATTTCTTGATTTACGAGTACTGCTTAGGTAAATATTTCTCACAATAATAAACTATCCTCTTAATTTTACTTAGAGCTGTCTTAAATTTATTAAAAGCGTGTTGCGTATGCGCATACAATTAGAGTGAAAGTGCGCAGCATGCTTTTAATATATTAAAAGTCCTATTCAGGAGCCCAATGTCACGTCATACACAAGGGAAAACTGTCGGAGCCTTTCCAAGTACTGATTGGAGTGAGACAAGGATGCATACTGTCACCTTTGCTTTTTCTGATCGTCATTAATGACGTATTGAGGATTAGATGGATTCTTTTTAAACGCCTTTACGTACCTGAACTATGCCGACGATGTATCTCTCCTATCCAACAAACAAAGTCATGTGGCCCAAATGTCCAAAGCCGAGCAGAGAAGGTCGCAGATCAGGGCTTATGATCAATGCTGCTAAGGCCAAACTTATGAGCCTAGAATCCAGGAAACAACATGAAATTTTTCTGGAAATAGAGCAAGTGGATAAATTTTGCTACCTCAGAAGCATAGTTACAACAGGCTCGAGTTGCATTTAATACTGTTGCTGAGATTTGGCGCAATAACATCTCCAGACGCACAAAACTCCGGATCTTCGAATCGAACATAAAATCTGTTCTGTTGTACGGCTGTTCAACATGGAAAGTGACAACAAAGACCTACCCAGTAGGCTCTAGATTGGAATCCCCACGGAATCCAAGGAAGAACCATCGAGAAGATCCGCTGAGAGGGAAGGTACCCATATCAACAAATCATGACCAGGAGGATCAGGACCAGGTGGAGAGCCCTATGCCTCAGAAAGGGGTTCAAAGGAACCAGAGATAATAAACATGATGCTAACGAAATACTTCAAGGGATATGAAGGGCCTCCAGCTGATAATTTCCCATTTGTTCTCTTTGAGAATTCCCACTGATAAAACTTTAACAAAACAGTGACAATAAATCGGCTCAAAGGGAATTGTGTCTATAAAAAAAGTTATCTTCACGAAGAATAAACTAAAAGAGTTAATAAACTATTATTTTTTTGCTTTAAATTTTTATTTTAATAAATTTAATTTACATTTTGAATAATCGAAATATACTCATTTTTATTATTTTTAATTATTACCATAACAAAATATTTAAAGCTTGAAAAACGTCAACATAGACACAACTCAAGAAGACAAAACTGCGAGCAAACAAGAGCTTACTTTTATTTGTCACACTTTGGTATGCCATTGTTAATGCCAGGGCTAAATTCGCCAAAATGCTTAGAAAGCCCTTCCTTCCTTAACCCTATCGTTGGAATAATAACAACTTTCCAAACGCGTAACTAACAGTCATGTTTTATAAACCTGAAACTCATTACTGTTCTTGTAATAATAAAGGAAACGTATGTGTTTATAGAAGATTGTTAGAATGGTATTGTTTATAATCATGAGCGTAATAACTTACTGATAATATATAACTTAAGATAATGTTCTATTCAAAATTTTAGCTATAAACTTTAATTATAATAGGTAAAATTGGGGTATATTAAAAAAAATAAAAAATAAAAAAATGACAAAAATTGTTGTGACGTGTTGTCAGCTTCTAAAGTACAAAATACGCCAACAGTCCTATCAATGCACAAAAAAATTAAATCGTGAAATCTCTTTGTACCAAAATCACAAAATTTTAGGTTGGGTACAACGAGGGATATCTAAGCATTACATATGTAAAGTAGTCCACATTTAGCGTGCGGGTTCTGTGAACTATCCACCCCACTAAGAAATATTAAATGAAATGCTTGATCCATTGAAAATTCTGAAAAAAGGGGCTTACTTTTCGATAGTTGTCTCTTTCTAGCTAAAGAACATAAACTACTTATTATTAAGAAAAAGACCTTAAAAATCCAGGCAATAGAATAGATGACATTAAAATCATCTTCTTTCTCTTTCTGTGTAACTTTTTCCACAATAGTAAAACCATAAATTTATTATTTTTAACGAAAACAAGGACAGATATATTTTGCCGGCAATATATAAAGAGCTTCTATGGCATAACTAATTTCATGTATATAAGCTTTAAATTTAATATAAATATTTCATATTGGAAAAGGTTACTTTCTGCTGCATGTTAAATTGTACCCACATGAGATTGACGATAAATCAGTCCATGAATATATATGTCTGTGATCAACCCACTATTTCTTTTTCGTATACGCGGCATTGACTGTAATACGTATGCTTGATGCGCCTTCGGTCAGAGTTTGATTACTACCCAGTTGAATACTATATAATTTTATTTTTAATGATGAGAATCATGGCTTTAATGTAGGGAGCACCTGATTTGAATAAAGCGTCTATAAAGTTTTGTACTAAAAGAACCTTCCTTTCCATATTCTTTAGATGTTTGCATAAAAACTTGCTTTGGAAACGTACTTTATTTGTTAATATTTTTTATTCTTAGCAATGTATTTATATTATAATCTTAGTTAAATACTTTAACTTTATCACAAATATTTTTAACTGAGATATTAAGTATTGTTTTCCTTAGAAATTACACTATATATATATATATATATATATATATATATATATATATATATATATATATATATATATATATATATATACTACCCAACCACAAAAGTATTGGGACACTTGCAATTGTATAATATTTATAAAAGAAAATTTCGTCATAGCAATAATTATTTTATTTGTTTTTTCTTTTCACAGTTACAAAAATTCAAATACATAACAAGAAAATAACGAAAATAATACATATTCATTGGAAAAATTGGAAAAATAAATTAAATTTACCGTAGATTTCTTTATGTTCAGCATTTCGTTTCATTACGTTTTTGTTTTACAACCTCTTTAATATGGAGTGGCATTGATTTAACAAGTCTTAATCTCCCTCTTCACAATCCTTGGCGGTAAAAGAATTCCAAATTACCTTTATTTTCTCGCGAAGAACAATTTTAGTCCTCCTGGATGGATCCGCCCCAAGTCTTTTATTAATAACTCCCTATAAATTCTCTATTATGGAAAGATCTCGACTATTAGCGGGCCACTCAATTGTTGGTACTTCATTGCACTGCAACCAGGCTTTACTGGATTTTGAAGTATGGCTTGGTGCTCCATCCTGTTGAAAAACGAACTCCCTTCAGGCGACTGAAGGAGAGGTATTGATGGCAGTACATTTTGGTATTTTTCGGAGTTAATTGCACCATCAATAAAATTGAGAGACCCAACTGCATATCCGGACATGCAGCCCCAAAACCATTACAGAAGTTAGAAATTTGACAGGGTGCTTCAAGCAATCTGTCAGGTATACTTCGGACTTTTTCCGTATAACATGACTACGGTTGTCTTTCTGATATTGTGCATTATTTTTGTTATTTATTTAAATTTTTTGTAACTGTGAAAAGAATTTCGAACAAAACAAACAAAATAATCATTACCATAACAAAATTTACTTTTATAATTAAACACTTTTTTATATACCCACAAAGTTGAAAATGTAAAAAAAATGCAAGTGTCCCAATACTTTTGTGACTGGGTAGTATATATATATGTATATATATATATATATATATATATATATATATATATATATATATATATATATATATATATATATATATATATATATATATATATATATATATATTATTATAACAGAAACAGGCCAACTATAATGGAAAAGAAGATTATTGAAATGATAATTTCCCCCCCGTTTAAAATAATCGTGAAGAGCTTAACATAGTGTGAAAGTCATTACTGTTTTGATTTTAAGTGGAAAAAGTCCCATGTTATCAATTATTGTCTGTTTACAATACAATGATAAGGTGTAGAGATAACGTTAGAAATGTTGTCATCACGCGTCTGTTTATCACTCTTCCGTGTACGAGAGATTTATAAGATATTTAGTAGATGATTGCAAGACGAATGCAAAGGTAAGCAGCATAAGTTTTGATGTACATCAGAAATATTTTTTCTGATAACGCTTTTAGCGTTGCGAGTGTAAAGTAAATAGCCTCACACGCAAGCAAAGCGTAAAGTTGTAGCCAAATCAAATAAACATTTCCAGTGTGCATTTCCAGGAGAAAGATAAGAATTTGTTTGCTTTATTTTGCAACAAATATGCGAGCGTTAATTGATAGACAAAGTTGTAAACTGCATAAGACCGGAAGTAAATTGGTTGTAACTCAATACAAGGGAAATCGATCTGATAACAAGGTATATCAGATCGATTTCTCTATTTGAAATTGCAATACCTTGAACCAAATTACGACTTTAAAAATTGTTGCACTTGGTGAACCAAGGGTTACTTAATTAAGTGATTAATGTTTAACAGATGACCGCTTAAAATAAAGATAGTACTCCTGCAGTATCTTCTCAGAGCGTTTAATGATATCTTTGAAAGTGCCGATTTGCCCGACTGCTTTAAAAGATCGGTATTGTTTCCGATACATAAAAAGGGTGATATTAATAGGCCAGAAAATTATAGGGGACTTTCGTTTATGGATGCAGTAGTCAAGATATTCCTTGTGATCACCTACAATAGGCTGATGAATTGGGAACAACAGCAGAAAATATTGTCGGAAAGCCAAGCTGGTTTTCGTCGCGGCTATTCTACGGTAGACAATATATATAATCTCATTAGCATAATTAAAATTTCGCATTATTACAATAGGAAGAAAATCTACGCATTTTTTGTTGATTTTAAAGCAGCATTCGATACCATCTCAAGGAATGCACTTTTTTATAAGTTACTGAATTATGGATTGTCTTCTAAAATTATAAATATTCTGCGGGAGCTTTACAGGGATACCAGAGCTCAAATCTGGAATGGAACAAGTCTCTCTAAAAGCTTCAGTACTAATTCCGGCGTGAAACAGGGTTGTATTCTGAGCCCTTTGCTATTTGCTCTTTATATTGATGATCTTGTTGATCATTTGGGAGCGGGTTTTAATATCAGCGCTATAGAGGTGAAAGTTCTAATGTATGCTGACGACATTGTTTTGCTCTCAGATGATCCACTTAAGCTGCAGAGTATGATTAACAGACTGGACGAATACTGTAGACTTTGGGGCCTCGTAGTTAATTTGGATAAATCCAAAGTAATAATCTTCCAACGGCGAGGAGGAGTTAAAAAGGCATCGGAGAAATGGTCATTTCGAAGTGAAGCTATTGAGGTGGTAAAAAAATACGTTTATCTTGGCGTACTGTTGACTCCGAAGGTATCCTTTAATGAACATTTGAAGCTTCGTTTGACCTCTGCTAAAGGCAGCCTGAATTGTACTTGGGAGACCTTTCTTCGAAAGAGGATGATAAAACATTCTGAAAAAGTTAAACTATTTAACGGTGTCAGTAGTTCAATTTTGTGCTATGCTTCACAAGTCTGGGGGTATCTGCAATATGAAGAGGTCGAAAAACTACAACGCTTTTTTTTGAAAAAGTTATTATATTAACCGCAGTTCACTCCTAACTATGCTCTTACTGTGGAAACAAGTTTACAGGATCTTTACATTTATACACTGCAATGTCATTTTAGGTTTATCTGGCGGACGTTATTTCTTTACGACTCTGAAAAACTCCCACATAAATTAACGCACATTATTATCGAAAAAAATATTTTTTGGTGTGAAGTTTGGGGTGATCTCGCTGAAAAGCATAATCTTTGCTTTAACCTTTTGCAAGATGATAAAAACGTAATAATTGAATGTCTCTCTACTAGGGAACCTAGCACTGAGGTGATAAACGCATTCGTAACGAATCGACCACCGCACACGACATTCAGTACACTCACTTCACGTAGGCTGCGCGAGCTCTTCGTAGGAGTAAATCCTACGGATACCTTAGGGGTTAATAGATGGCGCGCACATCTTGGGGTGGACTTGGGAGTAATGGGGACCATAACTAGTAGAGTCATCTATAGTTATCCGTCCAATTACAGAGACTCTGATGTGGCATTCAAACTGCTCCATCACAGCCTCGTGCATCCAAACCAGCTGTCACATATCGATCGAAGAATTCAAAGAGTCTGCACGGTTTGTGGTGGTGAAGGAACCCTGTACCACAGATACTTCACATGCCCGACCTTGTGCGACATTAATTATCTTGTTCGCGATATGTGCCAGCATATCTGCCCGACATTCAGCATTACAAGAACGTCGTTTTTACTGGGGCCAAGGACATGTAACCAGGTAAATTGCTTGATAAGCTTTATCTTAACACTTGCTAAATCGACAATTCATCTGTACTGCATGCGGATCGAGCCTGGGCAACAGCCCACTAACCCACAGTTCCACACACACGCACTTAAGAACCACTTCGTTGCCAGATTGAAGAGGCGATTACGCCTAGAGTTCATGGCAACGAAGGCCGACACATTCAACTGCACCTGGCAACCTTTATCGTCGGTGCGGAACGGAAGCCTCGTCTTTCACTGGGAATAACAGGCCGCAGACTTGCAGCAGCTTGTCCACGAAGCTTCTCTTCGCTTTGGTATTGCTGCAAGTGCTGCGGGAAGGACAAGTCTGACGTTGGAATCGTAGAACTGGGAGGAAGATGGGAGCAGTTTGCAGACGTCAATGACTCTGCAGACTGGTCCCGCGGGACTCTAATCGGTTCGAAATTCTTGTGCGTTTGTTTAGAACATGTTTGGATGAGTGCTCCCGGAGGACTAGAAAAGTGGCGAACGGCTCTACGGAGAGGGCATTTGCTTGGGAGCAGTGGTTCCCGAAGTAGGAACTTCGCCCGGTGCTGCATCTACCCTCTGGGAACACTCAGACAATCATGTTCTAGTTTGATTTTCTTCACGGTTTCGGTTATTTATGTTTTGTGCTAGGATTAGTTTCGGAATTTTTTCTAAATTTTTGACAACTTTTCTTAGAGCTGGCACTCGCTTGGAGGCATTTTAAAATTTCTTGTATTTTCTTTTTTACAGGTTTTTTACTATTTTTTTGCCTTCAAATTTTAGAGTCGTTTTTAAGAAACATTTTTAGAGTAACGTAGCGTGTCATTTCATATGTTCTTTTTGATCGTTAACGATTGTGTCTTTTGTTTTGAATATTGTACATTTTTTAGGGTAGCTAGAGTTTTGTAGGATTTTTTGATTATAACGATTGAGCCGAATAAAGTGTCATTATATACATAAAAAAAAATTATTACTCTCTTTTTATAATCCAGAAGAAAGGGTTATAAAAATCAGTACTGCAGCTTAGATATACATATCACGGACCGTACCTGTTTTCTCTTCCTTCTGAAACAGTGATACTTTAACTGGTATTTCTGGACATTTATAATTCATGATTAAAAATAATAGTCCTTTAAAATATTTTATTTTTTCGAAACAATATAACAGATCCACTTGAAATTTTAGTTTTTAAGTTTGTTGAAAACTGTTAAGAAGAATAATTATCTTTTCCTGGCAAAAATAAAAGGGCTATTTGACCGCTTATTCTTTCTATCAGTTAAAAAGTTTTTTTCTGGCAGATATAAATATATTATTAGAGCTCAAAAGCCGTTGTGTAAAATTTTTTAACTTTGAAGTGCTGCTATAAAAAGGAATACATTGGAAATATGAGAAATAAAAGGTCTTATTGTTTCACTCGTTAAGTTAAATTTGTGAATCTCTGTTCAAACTCTCGATAAGCGCCAATTTTTTTAGAGAAGGATATGGAGAAAAACTTATAAAAGGAAATAAAAAATATATACATAAATGTGACCCTCTCCGAAGAAACATTTAAATATAGATGACTCTAGACTAGAGAGCTGCCTAGAAAAAAGAAAAATTGCGTCTTCGGAGAGGGTTATATTTCACAAACTATCTAAACAAGTAAAAAACAAAAGGTTTCTTTCACACAAAAAAAGAGTTTTTCAACAGTTTTCAACAAACTGAAAAAAAGTTCACATAAACCTTTTACTTTGCACTGGAAAAATAAAAAGTCCAAAATAACTGTTTTTTCTAGGAAAAATTCTAAGTGTCCAAAAAATAATTGTTTTTTTGATGCAGTAATGGAAAAGTTGAAATTTTAAAAATTCTGTCAGAAATCAATACTTAATGAGAATTCTACATTTCTTCGGACGCCATACTGTCGGATGTGACATGCTCCCGCTCATTCTACTGCCATCATCATCGTGTTTTGGCAAATAACAAGTCTTTTGATGGATTTTATTGCTCCGCGTGTCATAGAATGACATATATACGGGCTCGAAGGATTAATTAGGACACTTACTTTCTATCACGAAATAGGTAAGGAAAACTGAAAACCCAAATCGGATGGGACAGATAAATGCACTGGAGGAACATAAGTAAAATAAGCGGAAGAGTACCTTTTACTTTTAGAGTTTTTTTTTTTGGTAACAATATTAATAACCACATGGTGGCAAACAGACCACATGTGGGTTAAGATTCCTTTATATTCATTAATTTTCGACAAGACCGGTATATACAGAAATATCAGTTTAATTTGAAGGGTAAAAACATTTGTGATTGCATTTCATTTAATTCAAACTTTTCGGAATGCTATATTTTAAGTATTTTCCTTGTATTACGTCCATGAAATCATTACATTCAAAAGGATTATTTCATCGGGCTGTATAACCTTATAAGATACAGTTAATTTAATTTAATTTAATTTATTCAGATAAGTTCTACATCTACACAAGTAAGAATATAAAATCTTATAAGTATGTGCAGGATATATATACTTAAAAAAAAGAGAGAAAAACAAAAGAAAAGAAAGGAAAAGAAAAACATTAGTTATCTTAAAGATTAAGAATGGAAATACAAAAACAAACTAGAAAGAAACAATAAAA
This sequence comes from Leptarthrus brevirostris, assembly GCA_964036015.1. Lineage (NCBI taxonomy): Eukaryota > Metazoa > Arthropoda > Insecta > Diptera > Asilidae > Leptarthrus > Leptarthrus brevirostris. The sequence goes on from OZ038374.1 coordinate 71,864,427, forward strand.
ATAGAAACCTTAACTAAACAATGCAATTAATCAATACAAACCCAAACTAATCACTCGCAAAGAAACTTTTTTAAATCAGACCTAAATTTTCTGCTACTGCTGATACTTCTAAGAGCAAGAGGAAGACTATTCCACTTTCTAATGGCCTGGACAAAAAACTGGTTTTCGCTGGCTCTAGAGTTAAATGTAGGCAACAATAATACACGTGATCTGGCCGAGCGAGCAAAGTTAAGTACATCAAACAGGTATTTTGGCTCATTTTGAATTATGATTTTATGCAACAAAATTAATACACGTATGTCAATAAAAGTATTTAAACTACAGCCAAGAACGGAGTTAACCCTGGAGGAGATATGGTCATACCGTCTCAGATTATAGATATATCGAACAGCCGAGTTAAAGGCTACATTAAGCTTACGCTGAGAGTTTGAGTCAAGTTTGCAGAATATTTCACATCCATAAGAAATTACGGGTAGAATCAGAGACTTAACTAGTAGTTGCCTAGTGTTTAAAGGCAGCCATTGTGAGGAAACAGAGAGTTGGCGTAAGACAACAAAAATTTTTGGTACTATTAAGTTGATATGAGTGGCCCAGGACAAAGTTTTGTTAAAAGCAACACCAAGATTTCTCACCTGCTGGACATAGGGAATACACGAGCCGTTCATTACAACGTCAGGAAAACAGGACGTGTCAAGTTCGCTCTTAAATATAGTTATGGCATTAGACTTGGATGCATTTATGGTGAGTTTGTTGCGTTCAGCCCACTCAAATATAGAAGACAGATCCTCGTTTAATTTGCAGACACTGTCATCAATTAGTCCCAGCCTCTGAGATATATATACCTGAACATCATCCGCATATAGGTGGTACTTACAGTGTTTAATAACATGGGGCAGATCATTAATGAACATAGTGAACAGAAGAGGTCCAAGTATCGATCCTTGTGGAACTCCTGAATTTGTTGATAGTAGATTAGAAAATGTATCATTACAAAAAACTCTTTGTTGTCTCCCGGAGAGATAAGAGGAGATTAAGCTGGCCGAGAACTTGGAGAAATTAAATTTAGTTTGCAATTTCCTTATAAGCAGACCATGATCAACCCTGTCAAAAGCCTTCGAGAAGTCAAGAAGAGTCAGGACCGTAACCCAATCGAGGGCTATAGCCTCTCTAACATCTTCACTAATTTTTACGAGAGATGTGGTGCAGCTTCGTGAAGCAACATAACCGGATTGTAGTTCAGAGATAAGACAGTGAGACGTCAGATAGTGTGATATCTGAGAACAAAGAAGTTTCTCAAATACTTTAGACAGGAACGGTAGAATTGAGATAGGTCGATATTCCCGACAAGTAGGTGAGGACTTCTTTGGAACAGGAATAATTTTTGCATACTTCCACTGATGAGGAAAAGAACACGTCATAAGAATATTGTTGTAGATGTCTGTTACGAAGGGAAGAATGAATGGAAAGAGTATTCTAACGAAACGGGGATATATATTGTCAAGACCCATACAATTGGATTTAACCTTAGAAAAAGCAATCGTGACTTCATCCTGAGTAAAGGGGATGAATGAAAAACCGTCAGCGGCAAACAGAGAGAGATCAGGCTCTGTATCTGTAGGTTGATGGCGTGTTGACAAACCAGCAAACATATTGTTAAGTTCGTCTGCATCCATAGAGACATTCTCAACTTTGGTGCGGCCAACTCCCATTTCCCTTAGATTCGACCATAACTTATTAGGTGGTAATGCGGTACTTACCTTAGAATGGAAGTATTGGGCTTTGCTGTGACGTATTGAATTTGTAACCTGATTACGAAGTTTTCTATAACAACTCAATGTTTCTGGAGTTCTAAATCGTTTCCAACGCTTATAGGCTGAATTTCTAAGAGAAATTAGACCTTTTATTCGTTGTGTTAGCCAGGGGCACGCCTCGTCAAGAATAACGCGTGTCTTTAGACGAACGTGCGAATTAAACAGGGAGTTGATGCTTTCATTCATATAGGCTACCTGATCACCAACAGAGGTCATGTAATAAATTCTATTCCACTCAAGTTAAGCCACATCAGTAAATAAAGCTTCAGTGTTAATCCCACTGAAGTCTCTAAAGGTAAAAATTTTTTCAGTGTTGCTAACCGCAAGATTATAGGTAAGGTAAATAAGATCATGCATTGAGAAATCAGGCAAACTAATCTGATTATGAAAGAGGACGAAATCTGTGTTTCCAGTTAGGAAAAGATCAAGCAATGTAGATGACGTAGAAGTGAAATGAGTGGGAAGGGAGTTCACCACAGAGAGACCATACGATTCTATTGCATCACGAAAGTGAGAGGTGGCACTACAATCTTTCAATAAATCAATGTTAAAGTCTCCACATAATATGATATCAGTGTACAAGTGAGCAAAATCTGAAAGAATTTGTAGAAAATTATCAAGATTAGTAATACTAGGCGGTTTATATGCCGACCCAACCAAGCACTTACGCATCCCCAACTGTATTTCGAGGAGGATAAATTCAAATTCGGCCTCAGGTTCAGATGAAGCGACGCATCGAGCTGGTAAATTATGTTTTGTGAATATGACCACACCTCCTCCAATCCGTCCAACTCTATCATTACGAAAAATGTTGTAGTTTGGCAATTTTAAAAAGTTGTTATTAATATGACATCTAAACCAAGATTCCAAGACGCAAATAATATCTAATTTACCACGCCCGAATATATACTTGAACTCGTCAATTTTTGGGACCAAACTTTGAGCATTAAAATGGCAGATCTTAAGTCCATCTGTGTATTCAGAAAAAATTTCAAGCATCACCTAAGATCTGTCAAGGCCATTAGAAATCTGCGAGGATATGTTATCCATAATAGAAAAGATTTATGCTGTAAGATTCAATCAGCGGCAACAGTGAGAACAGAGCAGAAAAGCTAAGTATTAAATATGCTAAATAAGAAAATTCAAACATTGCAAGTGAAAAAATAGTAAAAGTTATTAACTTGGTTGATAGGAAGAAATAATACATATGTTTAGAAATTATAGAAGTTAAACAATGTGAATTCATGCTTACACTAAATTATAGTAAAGTTAATTAAGGTAAAGCGCACTACTTGAGAATGATAAAAACTAAACTATCAACTAACTAAGAGCTAATTATGTATAAGTGTAGAGTCAGTACCCCAATATATTTTTGTCATCCAGAGACTCGATGTAAATAATAAACAAACCACTGCTATCCACTATCCAGTCGCAGCAAGCAATGTTAAATCTTCTCGGTTTGTTATCAGCTGAGCACTGCCATCAGGCTTTGCTCTGATGTAAACATTTCCGTTGGTAGTAAAAACTGAGGCAACTTGTTTTAGCCGCTTCAAACGATGAGCCGCACGGTAAATTAAATAATTTCTCTTAGTAAGATTTTCGTGTATGAAAATTCTCTGGTCAGAGTCATAGCCTGCATTGCGGAGAGTGAGTATTTTCTGGTGTTGTTTGTAAACATTAGAAGCACATCGTAATACTTTGATCTTATCCGGAACATTATGAAATTTAATAATAATACTAGAGTCTTTATTACCAGTCTTACTTCTAACGCGATAAATGGCATTGACAGCTGGTACAGGTGTATCAAGAGAAGTGCATATAGTGTTGAATACAGCAGTGAGATCTTCACCTTTTTCAAATGGGATACCATTCAAGACTAGATCATTTCGAGACAGGTCTCTCTCAAGTTTGTCAATCCTGGTTTCAAATTGTGCAACACAACTAGACAATTCGGTAAGTTTCACTGTGAATTGTTCACGAATTTTCATCTCCAGATCAGCAATTTTCTGAAGAAAGTAATTTTTGATGTCCTCCAATTTGGCATTAATCTCACTCGTGAATTTATCGATTGTAATCGCAAAATTACCTTTAATGTCCACTGTTTTGACAGATTGAGGTGTAGGTGTATTTGTTGTCTGCATCAAAGTATTTTGTTTTGATTCATGCCTTCTCGTTTTACGAGTGTCAGGCCCAGATGATGTCGATTGAGATGTACCACTCATGTTCACCGTTTTGCGTTTTTGTTTATTTCAGAATTACTTGCAATAAGCAAACAAGTTAAGAAAAAATAATAATTGCGGAAATCGAAAATACTGTCACGAGTAACCTGCGATAATTGTTCTAAAAACAGAAACTTGAAAAATAAACAGAAATAGCAAACTTGCACGACCGAAAATTGCACGTCAGTTTCTCATGCTTTCACACTGCTCACAGTTACAAGTTAAAACTTGCAAAAATTTTAAAAAATCGGTCATTCACCTGCAAAAGTTGAGAGTTTTTATTAAATACCAAATTCAATAAAATTATAAGAAACATAATTGATAGCACACTCATCAGTAATCCACAAAATTTCACCTTCAATTTCACCTTCAATACATATTGGATGTAACTACTCCTTGACGACATTGCCATTTCAAAATGCATTGATGTCATCGGTTGCAATTATGAGTAACTGATATCAATTTATAATAGCGTAATGCATTTTGTAATATTTATGCCCCAATAACAGTAGTAGAGAACATTACAATATTGTCTATTTCAAATTATAGAATTGGTTTTTAATTAACTTTTTGGAAATATTCAAGAGGCTTAGTTCACGTAAACCAAAAAAAATTATTGATAATTAATTTACATTTATGTGATGTTTTTCGATTATCATCTATTTTCTATGTAGGCATGCATACCTACTTCGAGAATAATATTTTAAAATTTGTCACGGCTTAAGGTAAATTTACCTTTCCATGTAAATTTCCATAAAGCAAACATATTAGTTGTTTGATTTCATTTTATCATTTCTATATATTTCTTTCTTTCTAGAAAGCTTTAGTTGATAAGAAATATCATTAGATAGTGGGAATTGAAATATTGCGAAAATTTCGTACCTCATGAACAAAACCAAATCTGAAGGTTATTGCTGAGACTCCCAAGTCCGCTATTGGAATTTGTTTATGCATATTATTAAATACATGAAGTAGGTTGTTAGTTCAATTTGGCCTTATACTAATATATCTTAGGCGTGCATTTAAATGAATGATATATTGTGGTATATTACGATCCGTTTAATTGGTTCGTCCGTGAATTTTACAGTAGCAGATAATATTGTATTTATTAATTTTAATTCTTGAATGAAATTCTTAAAATCACGCCTTGTCGGTGCTCTGGTAGGACTTATATTCAGTTGATGAATTTTCTTTTCTCTCTGGAATAAGGATGACGTTCTTCTTCTTTCCTATAGTTCCGACAGGTATCCACCGAGCCCTTACTCTGGTCAATAGTCTTGGAAGTAGCTAAAAATTGTTTTATGAAATCTCCTTCCATTTGCTGTAGAGGATGAAGTGGTAGACGTTGCCTAATTCCCTTCCCTCACCGTCTTTCTCTATAACATATAGTCCCGGACAACTGTCCATAGTAATAGGGAGTATGTCCAATATCGGGCTTAACATAGTCATAGGATCCCTTTTTTTCGTCTTTGTGCTTTGGTCCTGAGGACTTTAAGGGTGCCCGCAATAATGTTCGGTTGAGTGAACCGAGGAGTGTGAGGCAAGATCTCACCCCGAACAGACGAGCTAAGGACGACTAACTAGGCACATCTTCGGTCACCAACTGAGCCTGCACGGCGACTGAAGCGCTGACCCCGGTAACGCTCGCGACCCTCAATCCAATCCATGCACGCATGCTGCTATCATGTGGTAGCTCGTGTACATGGATTTTTCAATTCTACCGTATCACAGTTTTATTCACTTCACTTAATTAGTTCGTTTCACAATTTTTTTGACAACTTTTCCTTCGCAATATACCGTTTCACTTCACTTTTTTACACTTATCACTTCACGGGTTAAAATATAACTAACTATTTGCAGTATCACATATAAACACTTCGCAATCTACATCACGTCATTTAGTTCTACATGTTTTTCACCACACTTATTCACCACATGTTCGAGTCATCCTTGGATTTCTCTGTTTGACATTTGCTTGCCACGATTCTTGACCAGCTGGGGCATGCGCAATACACGGTTCACTATGCTTGCATATTTGCACATTTCTGAAAGCCATTCCTCCTGAAAACGTAGACTTTTAATGCATTCTACTGCGTCCTTTAATTTCCGGTATGGTTAATCAATCTCATCTTCCTCCGTTTGAGTGTTAATTGGCCTACATTCTTGAATTTCCAGCTCCTCCGTCAATTCAGGCCTCTATTCTATTCAAGTATCCATTGGCTTTAAAATCTTGCATTTGCTAATCCACAGTCTGCAGTTTCCGCTTTCGATGTCAGTAAGACACCCAGTCTTCGTAAAGATTCTCGTCTGGTGACACATTCCCATTATTCACATCTCCAAGTAGTTTTTCTAGTTCGCATTTCCAGCAGCTTCCTGACTTGTTTTCTTTCTGCGACAATTCCTTCTTCATTAAATCCTCTTGATTAGAAGATAGCCAATGACGTGGCCGAGTTTCTCTCGGTTATCGCTTCGTGTACCTTCAGTTACGCTGTAGTCCTGTGAAAAGTCGTAAATCGTTTTCCTTATACAATCACCTTGCAGATGACCTTCCTGCGGTGAAGACCAACATCTATACTTGCGATGGGGCACTGTAGCGTCATGTTCCAGTAGCCACCTCTTTTCAAGACAAATTCTTCCCGTTCTCTTTCGCTGCACTTCTCACAACCTGTCCTCTTGGCGCCTGTCCTCTTGGTATTGACTTGGTAACAAATATCTTTTATTTCGGTTTCTTCTCTTTTGTAAATTACTATTACATGATTCTGGAGGCTGCCTCATAAGTCAGAGCGTAGGAAAAAACCTCAGCGTTCGTGTTCTTCCCAGCCAGTCGTCCTGCTTACTGCAGGTCACGATCTGCAAGTGAATTTATGAATGCTTCTCTTGCGACCTCGTTGACATAACCTCGTCTAAACGTGGGATAAGACAAATGTGTCAGCCTTTCTATGTCCACATGTACCTAACTGCTGCAACGTCTCTCCAGGCTTTTGTGTTCGACTCCGTAGCTGAAGACGGTAGGTAAACCTCTTGCATGTGCTGGTTTCCATACTGAAATTCTAAGGCTTTTATTACGAATGAATAACTGTACCTTTGTTCTGCCTGTAACAATTCTGCTGCTGCACCTCTAAGTGCCATGATTAAAGCTGTAGCTTCTTCCTCGCAAGCCTAAAAGATTATTACTGCTGCCGTTTCAAAATGGAGTCTGTAAGTCTACCAGGGCACTTGTCCGTCAAATGTTGGAGGATAAAGTCTTTTATTTACAGTCACATCTGTAGATAATGTCGCTGAATGCCGTTTCTAGACACTAGTCGATTCCTAATTTCTTCGACATTTCTCTTCATTGATAGTGTCAGTTTATATTCATCTTCTTTTATTTTGAACTGTACCTCTTCGAATCTCTTTTCAATATCTGATTTTAGCTCCCCATTTTATTATCCATACTAGCTGGTGCCCGCGCCTACGGCTCTCGAAATAGTGTATGTAGATTTTGAGGTTGTAAGTTCAAACCGATAAATACATTTTTTCCCTCAGCGAACGCCTGTGAAATTAATGTGCGCCTGAAAGCTACGACCTTTGTTTCCTCCCGCCACTTGCAAGCTACCACCTTTGTATCCTCCCGCCCCTTGCGAGGTACGACCTTTGTATCCTCCCGCCCTTGCGAGCTACGACTTCTGTAAAATTCCACCCTTGCAAGTTACCATCTATGTATCATCCCGCCCCTTGCGAGCTACCACCTTTGTATCCTCTTGCCTCTTGCGAGCTAGTACCACTGTATCCTCCCACCCCTTGCGAGCTACCGCCCCCTGCGAGAAACTTTCATTGTATCCTACCGCCCCTTGCGAGCCAGGACCTATTTATCCTCCCGCCCCTTGCGAGCTACGACCCTTGTATCTTACCACCCCTTGCGAACTGCGAACAAAGTATTAAAAAAGCGTAATATCCGATTGCTCTTGGCTTTATAACTTTTTAATGAATTTACCCATTTCGATGAAATAAACTTTAAAAGAAAGCACAGGATTTGCAAATTCATGTCTCTTATTACTTACCAATATTTTGAGGCTTCATCCCACCGTTAGAGGGCGTTACAATGTGCTTACCCATACATTTGAGAAGATTTAACAAAAAGAAACCGTTATAAATCTTACTCTTATAAAGATAATTCAAAATGGTTTTCATATTTGAATTCTACTCATCAATACCTTTCATTTGATACCAAACTTTCCGGGAAAGAAAAAAAAAGAAAATTTCGTTAAAATATAAATCAAAAAAAAAAAGTAGCCTAAAATTTATCCGGCTATTAGTTCTACGCAATCCGTAAATATGAACGCATTCCGTTCGGCCGTTTCTTCAATCATTAATGGAAAGTTGAGAAAAAAACAACCCTTTTTTCATACTTTCGGAAGGCTCCATCTGCAGCCTTAATAACTTCGCCATATTCAAAGGTAAAAATCCAAATTAAGTCTTATCGTATCGGTGACATTCTACCCTATCCATAAATACCTCAAACTCATCTACGTGATACCCCGTTCTCCCGCTATAGCCCCGCAAAGGTTCAACTTTGAGGCCCCGCCCACATAAAATGGCCGATTATAGGGCAAAAAAAAAATACACCATTCGATCGGCAATAACCCCCCCTTAAGTATATTAAAAAAAAAATTTTACTTTTACTTTTCGTCCTTTCAAGGAAATTTTTAGTCCTTTTTCGAAAAAATCCGGCTCCGTTACGTTCAAGTATTATACTTTTCCTCTTAAATGCCATTTACCGTATAAAAATCGGTTCGGCCAATTCTTCTGAACGCATTGGAATGTTTTTCTCTACCCGCACCCAACTCGCAGTTTAAGTATTTAGAAGATAGCTTTCGAGATTAACTTTGATTGAGTTTTCTATGGTCTCCAGTTTCTTCTCTAGAGTTGACTCCAGACCTTCAAACTGTTTCTGCATATAAATTTTCGTTTCAGTTTTCACGTCTTCAACAAAGACCTTAAGTTCCGCTACTACTGATGACTTCAACTGGACTGTCGACAATTTTTATTCTTCAATGGATGCTCTTAACTCAGCTGTCGACGATTTCTGTTCTTCCATTGCCGCTTTCAAATCCCTCACGGACCTGTCCATCAACGATTTCTGTTCTTCCAAAATGACTTTATTTAAGATTTACGCTCGTCCATTGATGTCCTTAACTTATTAATGGACACTTCCATCGTTGATTTCAATTCGGCTGATGAAGTCTTCTGTTCTTCCATTGCTGACTTTAACTCATCTGATGAAGTTGTTGCGTACTGCAGCTGTTTTCACATGTTGCATCCTTATCTGGAAAGTACCACAAAGCAAATTGATTTTTAATTATTTGATAGGATACTTATCTGACAACTGTATTTCTTTACGCCAGTGTAAAGGGCCTACTGATGTACTGTAAATATGCTTCAATCATGACGCTTGCTAAAATTGTAGAAAATCATGTAAAATCGTATTGTACAGTCAAAATATGTAACACTTACCTCACGAAATTAAATATATATATATATAAAACTCTAGTATATATAGGGCAGCCGTAAACACATAATTAATGGCACAATACATGATTAATTCGCGAAACAAAACGTAATTGGAAAAATCCTCATCATGCTTGGAGTAATTTCTTCTTCTACTTCTAGCTTGTTTTCAAAAACAAAAGTTTCTGGATCCACGTAGATCCTTCAATTTGCGCCTTCTATTCAGACTGATTGCATTATTTCACTTCAATTTCACAATAACACTTTTTTTTCTTAGTTTTTCTTTTAGTCTTTCTTAATTAATCCCCCTTCTGACACCAATTGTAATGTATAAATGGGGCCCTGCGGGCTCGACGGATTAATTTTTTTTTATATATGATGCTAAAGCACAGCCTTGGCAGGAAATGAATTAAGGATAAGGGAAATGGGTTAGGAGGTTGAGTGAAGGATGTGTCGATGTACGCCCCGTTTAAAAGTTTCAGGCTCATATGATGAGGGAAAATTGAAGATGGTAAACTGTTCCACATTCGTGTTGTTCTGCTTAGAAAAGATTTCCCAAATTTGACGGTAAGTCAAAATTTTACCTGGAGAGTATAGGGGTGGGAGCGACTTGTAGTTCCTGTATCGCGCGTTGTCATGTGTCTACAAGGAATCAGGCTAGCAATTTCGTTAGAACAATGGCCATGGAAATAGCGATAGAAGATAAATAGCCTCAGAGATTGAGGAATCGCCAATAAGTTTAATAGCATTACGCTGGATTTTGTCTAACGCGGACAATGCGGTGTGTCCGACCCCTGCCCAAATATGAGAATTATATTCAAGTCTAGGCCTAATGTGGGACTTTTATCGCACAATTAGCGATTGCAAATATATGATCAGTTTTTGAATCACTCATCAACTCTCAGTTGTTGACATATCTAGAAAATAACCATCTTATCAACGATTGCCAGTACGGTTTCCGCGCTGGCCGCTCAACCGGAGACTTACTAACGGCTCTAACGGAGCGTTGGAATCATTGTCTCCATAATTTCGGTGAGTCCGAAATCGTCGCTCTTGATATTTCAAAGGCTTTTGATAGAGTCTGGCATGCTGCCCTTTTAGCCAAACTTCAAACATTTGGTCTGCATCCTACCCTCGTTAAATGGATAGAGAGCTTTTTGTCAGGCCGTTCAATCCGTGTAGTTATTGACGGCGTTACATCTGCATCCCACGAAATAAATGCCGGTGTACCTCAGGGTTCAGTTCTTTCACCAACTTTATTTCTTCTTTTCATCAATGATCTCTTATCCCTTACTCTCAATCCTATTCATAGTTTTGCCGACGACAGCACCCTTGATTTCGCGTACTCATTTGATTCTGTAATGAATTCACGTGGAAATGCTACAGAAGTCAATCGGGAACGCATGTTTAAATCATTAAACAACGACATTTCTAAGGTCCTCGCTTGGGGCAGAGCAAATCGTGTTACGTTTAATGCATCCAAAACTCAATGCTGTTTAATGTCCCTTAAAAAACGCCCAGTCCACCCCCAACCCATTTCAGTCGACGGAGTGAATATACCCAATTCACCCTCCCTAAAGATCTTGGGTATTGAGATATCCAGCAATCTTAGCTGGACTGATCATATATTTGCAATCGCCAAAAGTGCGATGAAATGTTTAGGTTTTCTACAGAGATGTAAGAAATATTTCACCCCACCCGACTTAGCGTTGATCTACAAGTCCCACATTAGGCCTAGACTTGAATATAATTCCCATATTTGGGCAGGGGCAGGACACACCGCATTGTCCGCGTTAGACAAAGTTCAGCGTAAGGCTGTTAAACTTATTGGCGATTCCTCAATCTCTGAGGGCCTTGACTCTCTTGAGCATCGACGGAATGTCGGTTGTCTCTCACTCTTTTATCGCTATTTCCATGGCCATTGTTCTAACGAAATCGCTAGCCTGATTCCTTGTAGACTCATTACAACGCGCGATACAAGATCTACAAGTCGCTCCCACCCCTTTACTCTCCGGGTCAAATTTGGACGTACCGTCAAATTTCGGGAATCTTTTCTTAGCAGAACAACACGAATGTGGAACAGTTTACCATCTTCTGTTTTTCCCTCGTCTTATGAGCCTGAAACTTTCAAACGGGGCGTACATCGACACCTCCTTCACTCAACCTTCTAACCCATTTCCCTCATCCTTAATTCCTTTCCTGCCAAGGCTGTGCTTTAGCATCATAGGGCATCCCCTGAGCTTTGGCAACATCATATATAAAAAAAAAAAAAAAAAAAAAAGTCCAGCTAAGATTGCTGGATATCTCAATACCCAAAATGTTTAGTTAAGGCAAATTGGGTATATTCACTCCGTCGAATGAAATGGGCTGGGGTGAACTGGGGAGAAGGACCATAGTAATGTCGTTATTTAATGGTCTTAATATGCGTTCACGATTGACTTCTGTAGAATTTCCATATATATATATATATATATATAAATATATATATATATATATATATATATATATATATTGGCACCACGTAATCTTCTACGAATAATTTTGCTCGCGCAGAGTTTGATGGCGTTCTGTCGCCCATCTGTTAACCATCAGTAGGAGTACTGGAATGCCCACCAGGTCGAAAAGTAAGAGGATTTACCGGATTTACACGAATGACAAAAGATGACAATAATATGACTCTATGTCATTTAATAATGATCTACCATTTACGCGACGCAAAGTTATGACAAATAATTACTTACTATGAGCTTTAACATTACGTCGACTTGTAAGAAAATGAGGATTTAGGTAACAGATAACAGCTACGATTTGTATTACCGCGTTGACGGTACCTTGTATCGCGCGTTGTGATGTGTCTACAAAGAATCGTGGGGTTGGAACCTAACTTCGTAACGCGTAGTCCGATTTTGATGGTTCTTTTTCTGTTGTATAGAGTATGATCCCCTATTGCTAATAGGAGAATAATTTGGTCCTATGGTGAAAGGTGTGGGTGGGGGGGAGGGGTAGTCTAACTTCGTAACAAGTGGACCGATTTGGATAATTCTTTTTCTATTGGGTAGAATATGATCCTGGGTTGATACTACGAGAAAACAAATGTTAGTGGGGTGGGGAGTGGGGCAGGGTGGAACATAACTTTGTAACACATGGACCGATTTGGATGGTTCTTTTGCTGTTGTATAGAGTGTGATAACCCATTGCTAATAGAAGAATAATTTGGCCCTAGGTGGGGGGGGGGGGTGGGGGAGGAGTAGTCTAACTTCGTAACGCGTGGACCGATTTAGATAATTCTTTTTCTTATGGGTAGAGTATGCTCCTTGGTTGATACCACGAGAAAAAAAATTGTTGGTGTGGTTGGGGTGGGTGAATGGGGGGTGGAACCTAACTGCGTAACGCGTTCCGAAATCATGTTGGAGTAATGTCTATCAATTTGACTTTTTGCTGTATTGAGGGGAGGGTGCACCCTTTCCACCGGCATGTCTATAGCTGTACTTGAACCATTTTTGGCCAGTTCGTCGGCTTTTTCGTTACCCTCTAAACCAACATGTCCTGGTACCCAGCAGATCCTTAGCGAATGTTGTGAAATATTTCTTAGGGCTCTGATACAATCTTTCACACATTCTGACTTTATCACGTTGGAGTTCAGCGCCTTGAGTGCTGCTTGACTGTCCACACAAATAGTGATCTCAGTTGTTGAAATCTGTTTTTCTTGGACAATCAGTGAAGCTTTCATTATAGCGTATATTTCCGCTTGGAAGATGCTGCATTCGTTGGTGAGTCTATACGACTTACTCATTTGCAGCGCCTCCGAGAAAACTCCAGCTCCAAACTCCCTTTCCGTTTTCGATCCATCTGTGAAGATGGCAGTTCCTTTAATTATGTTTTCAGGATGCTTCCAATCTTCTCTATTAGGTATGATAACGGATAAGGGTTTTCTAAAGTCATATTGTGGTTTCATATAATCAGTTAAGGGGTGCAACCCATTTTGATTAAAGAAGTTCAGTATGACTGCATGTCCAAAATTCTGTGGTATCCATTGGCTGTTTTCTCTGAGTCTGAGGGCTGCCAGGGTTGCCATTATTTTCGTGTGGAGTTCTTTGGGTTGAAGGTGTAAAATGGCTTCCAAACCAGCTTGTGGTGTGGATTTTATTGCACCTGTTGTGCCCAAGCACTCGAGCCTTTGCACCTTTGCTAAAAATTTAAGGTGAGATTTCTTATTTAATGCATCCCACCAAAAAATTGACCCATGGGTAAGAATAGGCCTGACGATCGCTGTGTACATCCAGTGTACAATGTGCGGTTTCATGCCCATTTCTTACCAAGGGTTTTCTTGCAAGCATAGAACGCATTGAGTCCTTTCTTCATCCTCTCTTCCATATTCCGTCTCCAATTCAATTTGGAATCGAATATGACGCCCAGGAACTTTGCTTCCGAGGAGAGTTTGAGGGCACTACCTTTAAGTTTTGGTGGTTTCCATATAGGTCTGTCTTACGGGGGTTTATAGTAAGACCGTTGTCCTCTGCCCATCTTGATATGTCTGTCAAAGCAGAGCTCATAACATCACTAACCGTTTGTAGGAACTTTCCTTTTGTCAGCAAAATTATGTCGTCTGCGTACGCTACTGTTTTAATGCCTTTACTGACGAGAGATTTGAGGATTTTGTTTAGAGAGATGTTCCAAAGCAGGGGTGACAATACTCCCCCCTGTGGTGTACCTCTGTGAACTGTTCTCCTAATGGAAGACTCCCCTAAACTGGCATTGATGACCCTGCTATTTAGCATTGTTTGTACCCAGTTTGTCAGAAATATTTCATTTCCAGATTCCCCTAAAGAGGAAGTGATGGATCCTGTTTTAAGGTTGTTGAAGGCTCCTTCAATATCAAGGAAGGCAGCCAAGGTATATTCCTTATCATGGAGAGATTTCTCAATCGTTCTCATAACCTCATGTAGTGCTGTGTCAACAGACTTGCCTTTAATATACGCGTGTTGTGCATTACACAGGTACTTGGTTGACTCGAGATGTTGCCTGAGATGTAGATCCAGTATCCTCTCTAGTGTTTTCAATAGAAACGATGAGAGGCTGATTGGTCTATAATCTTTGGCTGTTGTGTGGCTGGGTTTCCCTGCTTTGGGAATAAAGGCCACACGCAACTCTCTCCATCTTTTCGGTACGTATCCGGTAATAAGGCATGCTTCAAAGACTGCTTTAAGCCAGGGAGTGATACTCGTTACAGTATTTTGTAGCATAGCGGGGATGATTCCATCCGGTCCTGCAGATTTGTAGGGTTGGAAGGATTTTACCGCCCATACTACCTTGTCCTCACTTATGCAGTCCCCGATGGCTGCCAAGTTTTCCATTGGAAGTGGAAATTGCCGAACATCTTGTTGTTGATCTTCTAGATTTCCGTCCGAGCATCCAGGGAAATGGGTGGAGACGAGCTGTTCAAGAATTTCCTGACTGTCCTCTGTCCAGGAGCCGTCGTCTTTACAGATGTGCCTCCAGGGGTGTAGGGTGATCCCCCATTGCTAATAGGAGAATAATTTGGTCCTATGGTTGGTGGTGGGGGAGGGGGAGTGGTAGTAACTTTGTATCGCGTGGATCGATTTCGATGATTCCTTTTCTGTTCGGCAGAGTATGTTTCTTGATTGATACCATGAGAAAAAAAGTTTAGTGGAATGGGGGTGGGCTAGGGGGTTAAAACTAACTTTTAACGCGTGGACCGATTTGGATGATTCTTTCTTCGTTGTATAGAGTAGAAGACACTAAAAAGGGAAAAATAAAATAGTTTTTAAAAAAAAAGTTGAGCCGACATCACAAAAAGCGCTAAAAGCATAAAATAATTTTTAATTTTATATCTATTACGACATTTTGAAGTCGGTGCAAATTAAACAAATAAAACAACTACAGAACCACAATTAAAAATAATACATAATACTACCTGAACGTTTCAGCTTACGGGATCATAAAAAATGACGATTAAATATTTTGTTGTAGTTGTTTGGTTTGTTTGATTTGCACCGACTTCAAAATGTCGTAATAGATATAAAATTAAAAATTATTTTATGCTTTTTAGCGCTTTTTGTGAAGTCGGTTCAACTTTTTTTTTAAAAGCTATTTTATCTCGATTCTGCTTGATTCCGCTTATGCCGTACTCTGTTTGGAATCAAGAATGATTCCCATATATTTCGCTTGGGTCTTTACCGTTACGGTATTGCCTCCAAGTTTGCGTGGTTCAAAGGGTTCAATTCGTCTTCTATCTCTGAACAGCTGCATTTCAGTCTTCTGGAAATTGGCTACTAAACCGCAGCCATGTTACAGTCTCGTGATTTCTGAGTTTCCCGTGTGTCTGTCGACTATTCAGTATTGAATCGATCCATTCACAAATATAAGAATCTACTCCTTAGCGCATCGCCGATAGCTTCAATTTTAACGTTGTTAAAGGCACTCACTAAGTGCAGAAAAGTACCCAATGTGAATTCTTTACATCTGAGTGTCTTTTCAATGGTGCTAATCACTTCATGAAGTGTGTTGAGCATTGCTAACACCGTTGAAAAGAGGGGCAGCGCGTAGATGCACCTCTATGAGTCTTTCCAACATCAAAAGAAAAGAGACAAGGCTAATTGATCTGAATTCCTTAGCCGTTATCCGCCCGTACCTCCCCGCCTTGCGGATTAAAGTCACTTTGACCTGTCACCAAGTGAGAGGGATGTAGGCGTGAAGTAAGCGTGTTATGCCACTGATTATCCCGGTACCCAAGAAAGCGTAACTTTGTTGGATGCAGTTAGGTTTTGCAGGGTATCAAAGCACTCTTTAACGAGTTTTGATGAAAAGCGACGAGAGTCCGAAGTTGACAGTGCCCGTGCCATATTGTATTGTATTTGAGAACCATCTGTGAACCATTTAAGGCTCCTAGGATTAAGTATGGGGAAATCGCCTTTCCAGTTTGCACGCTCACGAATGAGAAGGTTGAACTTTCTTCCAAAGCACAGTTCCTTGATAATTTAGTATGTTATGAACTTAGGTCTTAAGTCAGCATATCGTAGAATGCCCATGTCATGGATGTAAGCTGCATTCTCAGAGCATTAATTGTAGTAGATTTCCAAATGAACGCGATACTATCGAAATGATACTTAAAAGAACGAGACATTGACATAGTTAGTGCAATGTCACGGGATATGGAGCGCGCATGAACGAAAAGATTAAAAGTAAGGCTCCTTATTAAACGTTTATTCGTCTAAAATTTAAACGTTTTTTTAGAAAACCCGTTTCTAAAAACGTTTAATTAAATAAACATTTTCTTACACGTTTAAATGGTTTTCTGGTACGAAACGTTTTGCCAAACCTTTATTTAATTAAACGTGTTTTTACAAAACATTTAACAAGTTTTTTAGAAGAGGATGTTATAACTTTGTAGTGTGTGAACCGATTTGGATAATTCTTTTTTTGTTGTATGTAGTATTTTCCCTCGTTGATATCATGTTAAAAAAATTTACGGTGGGGGTGGTGGTGTGGTCGCGGGATGGGTGCGGAACCTAACTTTGTTACGCAAGAACCGATTTGGATTTTTCTTTTCTTCTTTATAGAGAACATTCCCCCATTGCTATTATGAGACAAAATTTGGAAATTAGGCGAAGATGGAGAAGGGTGAGGCTCGGCAAGTTTTACAAAATTGATGTCGTTTTTTCCATGGTTTAGGTGTGGGCTTCTTGTACAAAAACTCCAGTGCTGAACTATGCACGTTCTCTGAATCTTCTTCATCTGAAGGTGATGATGACTGATTTTAACAACCCAATAGATCAAAAACATGCTCTTTTACCTTGCGGTGGGTCTCAGGTAACTCTTCCTCAAGGTCTTTGTAGCGCGGGTCCAAGAAGGAGGCTGTAAGTCTTCCTGACACATCCAAAAATATATCCCACGTCAATAACTTGAACCGTTTTTCGCACTGGCTATCGGCAATATCTTTAATTTCCTTTACAAAGATAGAGTCACTTTCGAGAGGTTTCATGTGATTGTTTACCAAATTGTGTATAGCGGTCTCCACAAAGCAACGTGGTGGCCATTTGCAACGGCTTCAGCACACTTATTAGGCTCTCAATATTGTCTCATTAGGCAACCGAGATTTCTAGCCTATCTATCTGCTCTAGTGCTTGACTTGCGGCATTCGAGTGCTTGAAATGTCCTACAACCTTTCTAGCTTGTGCACAGATGTTTCCTGCTAGTGGGTGCTTTAAGGCGTCATTTGCTTCCAGCTGTAGTGTGTGCGCAGCACATGGGAGGCCCTCTTTTTCAATTTCCGATGAACGAAATACTGCGTTAACAATGTTTGCAGCATTGTCTGTAATAACTGATAGCACTTTATAGTTGATGTCCCAATCTTCGAAGACCTGTTGATAATGTACAACGACAAAGGTTAGTCTGACGGCGACGCTGTTTTGGTGTTATGTAATTTTCATCATCTTGTCCTGCTGAAGTTGATTGAGATGAATCATGCACTTCACCATTAACACTTTCGGCAATTGAATTTCTGCAACTTGTGACGGCACCAGGATCGTCATCATTTTCCTCTAATGTGATTCTAAAAAGAACAAAAATTAGAAATGAAAAGCTGCTATATAAGCCGTGTTTGTCAATAGACTGATCTTCCTAACATCAAAAATAAATGGTTATCAAATTTTCGAAGAAACCATTAAGAAAGGTCGCCAAATTTACAGGCACTTTATATGTAAAACGTAGTACTACTACTGTTATGCTTGAATAACAAAATATTTACTTACCTTAATGTTTTCCGTTTGTTCTGCTGTTTATGATCACTCGGCGAATAGATGCTATGCACATTCTTCAAATGGTTAACTATGGCACCAGTTGCACCTTCATCGCAGTAGAACTCGTTATTTTCCCCAAAGCTACAAATAGTACAAAGAGCTTTATTGCCTTTGCGTAGAGCGTACTCCCATACCCAAGATCGCCCCTTGGTTATAAATGAACCGCTTTTAAATTTAAAAGAAACTATGCCTACGACTCCCACAAGTATTCAGAGTACTGCGAAACATTGTGCATATAGTGCAGTAGTGTCGATTCCGAAGAGGCAATTCATTTATTCCAGGAAATCGCTACGCAAAAACAGTCTAACACATCAATGATTTAGATTTTATTTGTTCTTACAATCATCTATTTTCTACGTGTGCACATAATTTCTCGATAATTTTGATAAAATGTACATAATTAAGAATGCTCATTTCACATACATATGTACATTTCTTTATCGCGAAAAAAACATTCTCCCTACTATGTAAACTGTATACGTAGAAATTTCAGTTTACGGATTTGGAGTAAGACTGTAGTGTGCACACTACGGATTTAATACTAATAAATTCAATACACTAGTATGTTGTGCAGAATAAGTACTGTGCAAACAACCTCTGGCAATTTCTTGTGTGCAGCCACAGCCTCCTAACAAACCCAAATTATAGTCAATACACGACAATTAAAAAATTAAATAAGTTAGTTAAATTTAAGTTAGATTTATGTATATCTATAGATATAACATATGTTGTGCCGGCTTAGAAAGAATTTCAAATTAAGTTATAGTACGTATTTGGGCTATTAGATTCGCGTCGACTGAATCGAGCCTACTCCGAAAGAGCAGGTTTGCAGAAAGCGGGTTGAAAGGCTCAATTTGAACTCAACAGCAGCAGGAGCGTTTAGACTGTTTAGAGGCAATGGGAGAAAATACTTTATTTATTTATTTATATTAACTCTACACAGATAAACTTTCGTTTCTAGTTATGTGTAGGATATACTAATCATACTTAATTAAGAAAAGATAAAGGTTAAAGGCTAGTATTTCTTGCATGATATGCGTGGAAGTAAATAAAAAGAAAAATATTTAACATTATGTACCATTAAATACTAATATGTAAGTTAAGAAAATCAAACTAGAGTTCATCGAAAAGAAAAAAGGGAAAGAAACATTTTAAACCAACTACCTACTGCGTAAATACATAAGCAATGTCTTTTTGAAATTAAAATTAAAGTTAAAGTTATTGCTGTGACCATTTCTTCTTATATGGACGGGAAGAGAGTTCCACATTCTGACGGCCTGAACAATAAATTGACGCTCGGTGCATACGAAACGGAACTGCGGTACGGATAAAGCAGAAGTTCTTTATGAGTGCATAAAACTAATTTTATTAATAAAATAGTTCTAAACTCAATATAAGTCATCAAAGTGCAGCCAAGTGCACAATCAGCATATGAAGAGACATGATCATAGCGTCTGAGGTTAAATATATATCGTACGGCGCAATTAAACGCAACGTTGAGTTTTCTTTGCGATGCAGAATCCAGCCGACAGAAGATTTCACATCCATAAGTAATTAACGGCACCAATAAAGTTTTGACAAGCAACATCTTAGTATTCCTAGGTGTATATGCGGCCGATAGCCAAAGCTTGCGAAGGGTTCCGTATATGCGAGATACAATACTATTTATTTGATTAGAGCAAGAAAGCGTTTTATTAAATATAATTCCCAAGTTCCTTACAGTGTCCTTATAAGGAATTACTACATCGTATAACAATATTTCAGCGAAGCAACTCGTATCAATTTCATTTCTGTAAATTACAATAGATTCCGATTTTGATGCGTTTAGCAGGAGTTTATTATTTTCAGCCCATCGGAAAATCTATGTAATGTCCTCATTCATTCGACAAACAGCATCTTCTGTTAAGCCTATAGGTCTTGATATGTATAGCTGCAAGTCGTCAGCATACATGTGAAAAATACAGTTTTTAATAACTAAGGAAATATCATTAATATGGAAAACAACAACGGACCCAATATAGATCCTTGCGGGACACCAGTATAATTATGCAGGAAACTGGAGTATACTCCATTACAGTAAACTTTCTGAACGCGGCCCTGGAGATATGTGCTAAGTAGTTTACAGGCACTATTTGTGAAACTGAATTGCGTTGATAGCTTATGAATTATTCGGCTGTGGTCTACCCTATCAAAAGCCTTAGAGAAGACCAACAAGACAAGAATGGACATCATATCATGGTCACGAATGTCGTCCGAAACCTTGTACATTAGTTTCTCAAATACCATCTATAGATAGGGCAAAATAGCAATATGTCGGTATTCCTGCACAGCAGATCTTGACACCTTTGGAATAGGGATAAATTTAGAATGTTTCCACTCAGACGGATATATCGAAGTTAGAAGTATGGTGATGAAGAAGTGTGTAACAAAAGGAAGAATAACCGGTGAAATAATTTTAATAGACCTTGGATGGATATTATACTGTATACAACAAAAAAAGAATCATTCAAATCGATCGGTCCACACATTACAAAGTAAAGCTACCATTTTCTAAGAAACTTATTAAACGTTTTGTAAAAAAACGTTTAGGTATAAGTAAACGTTTCATAACAAAAAACGTTTAAACGTTTCGTAAGAAAACGCTTAGCTACTGAAACGTTTTTTAAAGGAACGTTTAAAACGATTAATCGAAAACGTTTAAACGGAAAAACGTTTCGGACCTGGAGCTCTAATTAAAAGGACTAAGGTAAGCTCACGACTCGAATGTAAATACAATACGGAAAACTGTGTGTCTATTCTGAAGAGTATCGGGAGCCTTGAGTCGTTCCATGGAAGGCCGACGAGCGGCTCCGACAATGACGAGTTTTTTTCGGTTTTTCTCCTTGGTGTGAGTACTTGTGTAATGAATTTTACCCATTTATTTATTTGTTCGTTTATTCTTGTTTTTTCTCATCTTTTCTTTTCTCCTGTGACTCTTCTGGATTTGGGCACATTCAACCGATTTTTTTTTCAGTTTTAAGTTCTTAAATTTGTAATATCTCTGGTGTAACTTTTGTTGCTGTTCTCTTTGCTGACTTTGTTTTGGTTTTTGTTTTCAACGGTGATTATTTCTTTTCTTCGCTGATTAGGTTTGATTTCTGTTTGGGTGTTAGTATTTTTGCCTACTAATGTTTTCTTTTTTAAATAATAATATTTTTTTAATTTTAACCTGACATACTTTTTATTTACTTTTCAGTTCGTTTCGGCTTTTATTTTGTTAGTTTTCGCGGTTACATCTTATGCCGGCGCTTTGTAACATGCTTGGTTATCCCCGTGTTTGTTCCTTCGCGTGTCTGTTTGACGTGTCGTTTCTTTGACTCTGATTTTTGCTGCCGGGTTTGTTTCTGTCTCTTAACTTATTTTTTTTAAATCGGTTTTATTATATATTTTTTATTCTTTTTATTTACATTTCGTTTGCGTTTTCATTTTATTTTGTTTTTCTCTGTTACGTCTTGTTACGGAGCTTCTGTATCACACTTGCTCGTCCCTTACTCTGTACCTTCGCTTTTGTTCCCTTGTGTCTCCTCTCTTTGGTTGTTTCGACTCTTTTCTCATGTCTGTTCCGCTGGCTCTCGTTCTTGCTGCCGCTTTTGTTTTGTTTCTGTCTGTTAACTTAGTTTTATTTTAATTTGGCATTTTTATTTTTTTTCCAGCTCGTTTCGGCTCTCTTTTGTTTTTTACTTGCTTTCGGTTGCGTTTTGTTACGGTGATTTCGTGTTACGTTTGTTCGTCCCCTGCTATGTACTTTCTTCGCTATTGTTCCTTTGTGTCTCTTTTCTTTAGTTGTTTCTACTTTTTTTCGCGTGCATATTCCGTTGCGTCCCTCTGACTCTCGATTTTGTTGTTCCTTGTTTTTGGGGGCACTGTTATGGCCTGCTGTGGTGCCTGGGCGGGGGTAATTTCTCGTGACAGGACCGCCTCTGATCATTCGGGTTGTCGGGACCAAATCTTCCAGCTCCTCGATATGTGGTGAGTGTTCGGACATAAAGCCATGCCATGTTCTTAGGCTTGTGAGGAGCATTTAGGGATGTGAGTATAAAAAGTTTCAAATAAAACTTTTCAGAAATGAAATGAAAAGTTGAAAGTTTTCACTTTTTATTGAAACTTTTCAATTTTTTTTTGAAAATTTGCAATCTTGCTTTCAGATTTCACTAAATTATTAAATTAATCAAATCTGCAGAATTCCAGAGCAGATTCTAAAAACCTCTTTAGATGATAGACCAAGTAAATACATATATCCCAGATATTCCAAACAATTTCATTTTCTGAGTATCAAAAACGCATGAATCTTCACGAATCAGGGAAAACAAAACTGCTTTATTTGCTTCCAAGCGACTATTTTTTCCAAGAAATGCAAAAAAACGAATTAAAAAATGTTTTGTCCTGTTTTTTCTAGCTTGCCAGAGTTCAGCCTAAATGTTTCAGTTAGCTAACATCCATTAGTGAATTTCCATGGTTATAGTGCGTTTTGTTAACAGGTATTACTACCGGTCTAGTTGTAATAAGCACATTTAATGTAATATATCTGGCAATGCAATTTATACTAGAGCAGCTTCTAATTCCGCGGACATTGATGAAAACGTCGTCCTGAAAGAGCTTGGCGATTACAAAGCTAAGGAGGCTTCCTATCAAAAGCATTTTTTTGGAAATGTGCTGAAAATGTCTTTGCTATAGCTTGGTGGAAAGGGATATGCTTACTATCAATTACACAACATGCAATTTAAAATCCTTACCACTCCTTGCATACATTGCAATTAAAATCCTTACCGTTCCTTCCATATCAGTCGTATGCGAGCGTTCAATCAGTAAGCTGGGGCTTATACAAAACGCAACAAAAAATAAGTTAGGAAACGAAAGAGCTGAAAAATTATTATTCATCTCAGAGAATATCAAATGTCTCGATGCGTATGCGAAAGTTGGACCAACATTACTTACCACGAGTGAATATTTCAAAATTTTAATAAAATGAAATTGCTAACAAAATTTTCGATCGTGTAAAGAATTATTTTAATATTTCTCCTCTGCTCGAGTTTCATAAAAAAATTTTGCAATTTCGTTTTATTGAAATTTTTTATAAAATATTTTTTATTTTTTAAATCTACAAGAATATTTTCTTAATTAAATATGATGAAAATCTTTTCTTGTGATTTCTAATAGAATTAACAATAAAATAATATATAATAACAAATATATAATAATAAAAAGATGGTTCTTAATTTATTTTCATCCTTTAAAAGAAACGTACAAAATTCTTATTAACATGGCTATTTTTATGCACCTTTAAATCTTTGACACAAACTTACTAAGTCACACAAGTGCAATGAATGGAGCTCGGAGTACTTCGATTGTATAATTTTTCCGGACATGATGGATGAATGACAAAATAAAAACAAAGCATGTAATGAAATTTATGAAAAGTTTCACTGAAAAGTGAAAAGTTTTAAGATTAGTGAAACTTTTCACAAAAGATTGAAAACTTTTCACCCGATGTTTTCACAGTTCTCATGAAACTTTTCAAATTTCATTTTCCTTTCATTTTGAAAACTTTTCACTAAAAGTTACACCCCTAAGCATGGTGGAAGCGCTTTCCGGAGATCTGACTCTTGTCGCGGTTAAAGTAAGCTCTTTCTCTTCGATCTGACCACTAAAATGGGCAGGTTGCTGGGCGTCGGCGACACTATTGAGTCTGCCTTTGGAGACCTCTTGGGAAGGTCGCATGAGGTGTCCTTCCGGATTTTAGCACTGCTTGGCTCTCTGGACGAGGTTTATTCTTGCGCTTGCTGGCTTGCTGCAATGCTAACTGTAATGACTTTTACCCGCAGAAAGTGTTTAATTCTCTTCGACTACTCTTTAGATGGCAGTGTCTTGAGTAGGCTTCACAGGCCCAAGGATCTGGGTGCGGTTCTTAATTCTCACCATTCCTTTGAGGACCATATCGACTTCCTGGGGTGGGTGCTCGATGATCGTTACCCAACTAAGCTCCTCTTTTGCACTTTTGCTAGACTCATTCTGGAATACGCTTGCTCGGTATGGGATTTCTACTTCGCTGTCCATAGGTTCCTTAGGTTCACTCTTCGCGGCCTTCCCTAGCGCAATCCTTTCTTCCTTCCATCCTATTCTACTATCCAGTCTGATTTTTCTGGAGATGATTTGAAAAGAGACGAAGGATTTATAAGATCACCTTTTTGCATGACTTATTGCAGGTGACGATCAACTCAAAATTCCTGAAGGATGTAGGCATTTCCTTTCCGACCCGGTCCCCGGTCCCATCAAACGCTTTACGGTATGGATGAGCTTACTGCTTCAATGTCACGCCTTTATAACGATTACGCTGCTTTCATCGAGCTGGGTTATTCCAGGCGGCAATTGAAGAACCGACTCTTCTAGTTCTTAGTTTTAATACTCTGTTCTTTTCGTAGTAGCCAGCTTTGGTGAATCTGTTGTTATAAATAAATAAATAAGTAAGGAGATAAAGTTTGTGTGTAAGAATGCTGTGATTAATTCTGTCAAAGACCTTACTGAAATCAGTAAAAATGCAGTCCACCTGCCCAACAGACTGGATGACACAGATACAGAAATACAACAACTCAAGTAAGTTCATTGCCCATTACAAAACCGAGTTGAAAAGAGCCAAAAACTGTTTGCAATGAAAATAAAGGACATCAACAATTAAGGCTACAAATAATACAGTTCAAGTTGGCATTAGGCATGTAATTGGTAATGTCATACTTGTTACCCTTTTTATGCAGTGGAGTAATTGTAGTAATCTTCCAGAATTTAGGAAAGTAAGTGACAAAGAACAGGGACGGAAGACGGATTGCAGTTCTTTAAGACCGAAAAACTATCAGCTGGATGGGCAGTGGCATGGGGGCCATGACCGGGGGGTGGCAGACTGCGAGGGGCAGCGAAAGCCTCCTCCGTGCTCAGCGTTGGTACTGAGAGAAAAATAACTTTTAGAAAACCACAATTTTACGCATATGTACGAGAATTAAAATTTTATTCCGTTAATAATCTATAAGTATATTTGACGTAAAAAATAGTTTCTTGACAGAAGAAAGTTGTAGTTTATCATTACAATTTGAAAATCAAAATGATCATAATATTTTGAATCACAGCAAGGTTTCTTTTGTTAAGAAAATTATCTTTATTAAAATTTGTGTTTTGGCAACAATCGGCGGTATACACGCGCGATATCGTTTTTCAGGGCGTTTTTTTCAAGCACAAAAATGTGTACGGAATAACACATGACCCTTGTGAATATTACAAAAATTCATTAAACCGAAATTGTAAAAATTCCGTTTAAAAAACTCGAGCACAGAAAAAAATATTAAAATATTTCTTTACGCGATCGGCGTTTCTAATAAAGAAAAGATAAATTCATTTGGCTCGTCTTCAACACCAGCAACAAAGGGTTAGGTTTTCTTCAGTTGGTGGACGTCTTCGAAAGAAACTGAAAACTAGATTTTAGGTCAGATTATTACACATCGATGTTTCGGTAAAATATTTTTGACAAACACAACGGAATTTAACGAAAAATTAAACGGGATTTTTGCAATTTTGGTTTGTTATTACAAAAAAAGCTATAAGAAGTCTGGGTCCTTAAAATAACAAATCTCAAGCATATACGAAACCCTCTCCACGCAAATTCAACTTGCACTTGTCACCTTTTTTTAGTTTTTAAGTTTCATATAATTACATTGACACGCTAAGAACATAAACCGAAAGTGAAGTGTTCGTTAAGTGCCGTTCTTAGTTTGTTTACATTTCCTAAGAGCGCATTTTTTGTGTTTCCTTAGTTAAGCCAGTGACACGTCATTTAAGTTTTCAAAGGGATACTAAAAACTTAAATCCATGATTAAAATGTCGAAAAAATTTTATTTAATTTTGTTATATAGATTCTCAACTAAGAAATTCATTCGCAATATCTTGAGAAAGTGCCGAGGTTTTTTGGCTTTTCGCCCTCTTCTTATAGTTCTATACTCTAAGGCAGGGAGTGATTCGCAAGCACTGCGCCGCGGCACTTTAGCGTTCCGCCACTGCGAATACCCGTACAGAATTTCTTTTATAAAGCAATTCTGAACAAGTATCTTCAGAAATTCAAATTACCGGCAAACAAAAATGTTACTACGGCTTGCCGCCGAAACATAACGTTTTCCTTATTCCTTGCAGACTGTGGTTAAAAGTGAAAATAAACACAATAACAATTTGAAAGCACCCAATTTAATTACTCAAGATCAAGTAGCTACTCATATTACTAATAATTCTAACACTGCTGCTGATGTTGTGACTTTCTTCATATCCTTAAATTTCGATTAAACTGCTTCGCTGTCTACACCTTTGCATGTTTTACTACATAGTAAGCCTCAAAGTTCAAATTCTTCTGTAGTCGAAAATGATGATGACTTTGAACAAAATATTGAAGATGAGCATTTTCAAAATCTAAATGACGCGCTGAAGACCGATATCGTTTTTTACACAAAGATTTATTTAAGACAAATCTTATAAACGGGGAAAAAGTTTGCCAAATTACTTAATTTACTTGAAGTCACTTGGGTCTGTATTTTGCGGACTATGCCGTCTTTTTTAAAGCGGGAAAAGGTTACTTGCTTCAGGTAAAGGCTTCAGTGATTGGAAACATGCATATGAAAGACTTAATGTACATACATACATGAAACTAGTTTGGGGCACACAAATTGTGTTCTGAAAATGAAAAATCGAGGATAAGCCGAAGCCAGAATTGACTTTACAGACAAGACAGATAAATTTGGATCTACAAATAATGGAAATTTTAGGATGATTTTAGAACAATTTCAGATTTTGATCCGTATCTAGCAAAGCATATAAAAAGTTTAGGCAATCCCGGGAAAGGCAACACGTCATATTTGTATTTTGCAACGTACGAAAAAATTATAAAAATAATGGCAGCTAAAGTCACAACAACAATAATGGAACAACTTCAAAAGGCTAAATACTTTTCTTTCAGTGTAGATTCAACTCCTGATATAACAAATGTAGATCAACTTTCGTTAATTGGGAGATTTGTTCAAGATAATGCTAGCCGTTATGGCCACCTTTAAAATACTAAATATCGACATTAAGAATTGAAGAGGTCAGTCTTATGACAAATCTAGCAATATGGCTGGGCAGTATAATGGCCTACAGGCTAAGATCCTACGAAGAAATAACTAAACGGAACGGCTGTAAACGCAATTTTCTAAAGCATCTCACAACTCCAAACATACTTTCCACTACAAACGCATTTTGAACTTGGCCGTAGTAGTTTTTCTTTTCTAGGTAAATTTGCGAAAAATTTTACTTTAAGTTCAATAGCCCTAAAAAGATTATATTTACGACGTCTCTGCGCCAAATTAAATAAGTTCAAGCTAAACAAAAAAAAAATTTGCCAAATGTAAACAAGAACGAAAATGAATTTTCCTTACTACTTTTAATTAAAATTAACTTTGTTTACACGTTTAGAGCTATTTACTACCTATTTATAGCGAAATATTCTGAATAAACTTACGTATGAAATGATAATCCGGGCAATCGGCGATGGACGCGATTTTCACACTTTTGCACAATGCACGACATTTTATTTATTTTATTTTACAATGGAAACTATTTTCACTTCCTTTATGTTTAAATTCATTAGGTTTTTTTCACAAAAATAACAGTCTTTAAAGCGAGCGAACATAAAAGAAAACTTTTTCGGCACTTGTTTACATTTAAAATGACAATTCAAGTATCTTCTTCTTATTGACGAAATTTAAGTCGCCCTTTCGTCCCCCATACATCTTCCACAAACGAGATGCTTCACTCACGTGCAGGATTTTTACACCTTGCCCGGCACATTCGTTAAACTTGATCGGATCATCGGCAGCTGAATGTTGCACAGAACCTACAAAGTTTTTTGGTCTGCTGCAAAATCTATACTTCTTTTTTTTAGCATCAACGCAACGTACAAAATTACTGCAATCCTTTTTGACTAAGCCTGAAAATATAACTGTGAAAAATTTGCCACATATGCGATGGTCAGCCAGGGACGATGCCTGTGCCAGCCTTGATATAAATTTTAATGAAAAAATAGAGGCTCTTGAAGCTATAAAAAGTGACTATCTCCACCAAAAAGCTTTAGTTAAAAATGAAGCGACAGGACTTTAGAAACGGCTATATTATCGGAATTTTGAGGATCTATACTAAAACAACTTAATATAGCTTCTAAAATGCTTCAAAGTGTCGACACAGACGTAAAGGTAGTTTTCAGCCTTTACGAGTCACTCATCAGTTTAATAGAAAACAAGCGGATGCTTTTGAAGAGGCTGGTAAGCAAAAATCCACTGAAGTATACAGAAGCGATCACAATGAGACGTGACCATTTCAGGGTTAACACCTTCCTTAACACCTTAATATGCGACCAATTGTTGAACGAAATGAGGAGGCTCAAATCTCCATATGACGCAGTAACCGCCACTTTTGCATGCTTATGTAAATTGGATACGATGCCTGAAGCGGAAGTTAGAGTTAACGTCATAAAACTCCAAAAATTATACCCGATTGATCTTTGGTATGATCTACAAGAAGAATGTGTTCTTTTAAAGCATTTCTTGACATCAGATGAAAATAAAATGAGTTTAAGGCAACTAAACCTATTTATTAAGGAGAAGGATTTGAAGGAAGCATTTCCATATACAGCAATAGCATTACGTATGTTCCTCTGCACTGCAGGGACTAGAAAGAGTAAAAAATTATCTACGTTCCTGGATAAGCGAAGAACGTTGAACAATTTAATTATGACAGTGTTATTGACGAATTTGTAAACCAATTTTTGCATCGCAAAAAAAATGTAAATATTTAATAAATGGTGTTTATTCTTTTGTATGGTCTTTTTTCATTATTAAAATTTTTTTTTTCTTTAATTTATGGGGCGGCAAATCTTATGGGTTAAAATTACCAAGGTGGCAAATTTGTTTCTGACACCATTTTTCCTGAAATAGTTGGGTCACAATTATTTTTAAATATCAGATTTATTTAATTTTATCTGAACCCTTCATTGGTTTTTTGCAAAATGATGTTAACACATATTTTTTCTCATGAAACTAGTGAAAATGTCATTTCGAGAACGCATCCCAACACGCATTTCCGTATTTGAAATGTTCATAAAACAATGAAATACTAATTTAAAAATAAAATATACAATCATGTTTGATACACTTGTATTATAGTAGCATAATCACAATTAGAAATGAAAGAAAATGTTAGTAACTTCACATTTATCTTACCTATAGCTTTGTCCGGTAGTAGGTCACTTCGTGAACGCACTCTATTCTGTCAAAAAGTAGTGCCCAATTACGTCCAGCGAGGCACTACTGCCCAGTCGCACAATGAAATATCTCGAGTGTACATAGCGTTCGGTTGATTTTGGCGGGTTTCAATCAATTTTCTTGGTAAGATTATTTCAATTATGTATTTTGGTACCGTACATCAATAGAACATCATAACGGGAACGCCTCGAAATCATTAACATTACGATAAGTGAAAATAATTAGTCTTAATTCTATTAAATAATGCTGTGCTATTTCCGCCAGTGTTGTATATTGGCCCCCAAGATGGCCAATGACTATTTAAAATAATACGAAGCGTTGAAAAATCATTTCGGGAACGGTCATTTCGAGAACGTTGCCGAATATGACGTTATGACATTTTATTAAAATAAGAGAACATAAGACAATGTAGAGTACAGATTTAAATATATTTTATTTAATATTTATTTTAGTATCGTATTTCCAAACTAAGCTTTATCAAATTCATATTTATCACAACAATATCTAAGTTTTGAAATACGTTCTCTGAATGATGTTATAATACACCCAGTCTCTTGGGAATCCTGGATAAATGATTAAAATGTGAATATTTTGCGCGCTTCTTTTACAGCGCAATTATTGATAGTAACGTGTACATTGTAAGTAATTTTTTGAATTTCCTTGACGTGATAATTTTTACAAAATTTCACATTTCCAAATTCGTCACCTTGGTGATTTTGACCCTTATAGGCCCAGGGCGCCAAATCTTATAATACGCCACTGTAGATGGGAGATCTTCTTCAACACCGTATCCTCGTCAAAAATCAAGTCCTTGGGCTCGAGGGATATCAGTGGGAACCACTCAAGTCAGTTAAATCCTTTAAACTAATGTCACATAATAATTCAGCTAATCTGCGTCACTCTCTGGTCGTTAGCAATTCCACAAGTCTGTGACAACCCAGAAGACACGATACTGTCAACGAAGGACATGGAGGTGAATGCGGATGAATATATCCGGTGATCACATAGATATTTTTATTAAGCAATCTGGGAACTGTACACAGCAGCTCTGAATCGTGAGGAACGACAACTTCAACAAGTCCACAGGGAATGTAATGATGAACAGCACAGGTAACACTATCCCCGACAGGCGCATCCTAATAAGAAGAGTGTCGGTCTCAACAGAATACTAGGAACTCAGAACTGAAAATCTCGTTATCCTCAATTTTCGCAAACAACCAGGTCTCAGTCAGTCAAATCAGGTCAGAACCGAAGCCAGCAGAGTTGGTGAAGATGGTAGTCTTTTTAACCGACTTCCCAAAAACAAAGAGGTTCTAAGTTCGACGCGTATTTTTATATTTTTTATTTTTTATTTTTTTTTTTTTTTTTTTTTTTGATGTCTGACCGGGCATAACTTCGTAACGCGTCGACCGATTTTGATGATTCTTTTTTTGTTGGATAGAGTATGTTCCCCGATTGGTACCATGTCAAAAAAATTTTTGGTAGGGAGGGGGTGGGGGATGGGGGTGAAACCCAACTTTGTAAAGCGTGGTCCGATTTGGATGGTTCTTTTTTTGTTGTACAGAGTATGATCCCCCATTGCTAATAAGAGAAAATTGGCCTAGGGTGGGGGGAGGGGGGGAGGGGTAGTCTAACTTTGTAACGCGTGGACCGATTTGGATAATTCTTTTTCTGTTCGATAGAGTATGTTCCGTAGTTGATACCAGGAGAAAAAAATTTTGGGGCGGAGTGGGGTGGGGGTGGGGGTGGAACCTAACTTTGTAACGCGTGGACCGATTTCGATGGTTCTTTTTCTGTTGTATAGAGTATGATCCCCCATTGCTAATAGGAAAATATGTTGGTCCTATGGTGAAAGGTGTGGGTGGGGGGGAGGGGTAGTCTAACTTCGTAACGCGTGGACCGATTTGGATAATTCTTTTTCTATTGAGTAGAATATGATCCTAGATTCTACGAGAAAACAAATGTTGCTGGGGTGGGGGAGGGGGAGGGGGAGGATGGAACCTAACTTTGTAACACGTGGACCGATTTGGATGGTTCTTTTGCTGTTGTATAGAGTGTGATCCCCCATTGCTAATAGGAGAATAATTTGGTCCTATGGTGAAGGTGGGGGAGGGGTAGTAACTTCGTAACGCGTGAACCGATTTCGATGATTCCTTTTCTGTTCGGTAGAGTATGTTTCTTGATTGATGCCATGAGAAAAAAAGTTTAGTGGAATGGGGGTGGGGTAGGGGGTTAAAACTAACTTTTAACGCGTGGACCGATTTGGATGGTCCTTTCTTCGTTGTATAGAGTCGGAGACACTAAAAAGTGAAAAATAAAATAGTTTTTAAAAAAAAAGTTGAACCGACTTCACAAAAAGCGCTAAAAAGCATAAAATAATTTTTAATTTTATATCTATTACGACATTTTGAAGTCGGTGCAAATTAAACAAATAAAACAACTACAGAACCACAATTGAAAATAATACATAATACTACCTGAACGTTTCAGCTTACGGGATCATAAGAAATGACGATTAAATATTTTTGTTGAAGTTGTTTGATTTGCACCGACTTCAAAATGTCGTAATAGATATAAAATTAAAAATTATTTTATGCTTTTTAGCGCTTTTTGTGAAGTCGGTTCAACTTTTTTTTTAAAAACTATTTTATTTAAGCGAAGTTCCGTCACGTTCGCATGGTAAAATGAGATTTCGTTGAGACGTTTTCTGGAATAATCTTTTTGATTTTTTACCTGGAATGTGTCGTCGGAAACGAACACCTTAAAGGAGGCAGTGAAATGTCGACTACATGCGCCACATTGTGAGTTAATCCTTCTACAAGCGATTGTAATGGGTGGAACACGCATGCTAACGGGAGATGTTGAATAACCTCAAACTTTTTATTGTCAGGATGGATCATTGAAAGAAAGATATAGCGCGGCAACTTTGCTGGCCTCAACGTAGAAATCAGGAGGGGGTGTCACAAGTCTGACCAGGCGATGACAAATCTCTCATGGTCTATTAATATGGGCTGTACAGAGCAGTCGAAACAAAAGACCATCTCTGTGAGAATTGACCTTCAAATACTCGAAAAGGTAATGTAAGCTCTCCACTTCCTCTCCATCTAGTTTCGCTTAATACCAAAATATTTTTTTATAATGGGCCCACCTCCATGATTTTTGCACACTCGTCCCACAGAGTTCCCACGTTCCATCACGAAATCATTCCGAGGTATCCAAGGCGAACTAGACGTTTCGTATGTAAGTTGGGTTTTTTAGATAAGCGAATTTTAAGCCTACCTATCCTGTGCTGGAAGCAGGGCTGCCCCTTAAGGGGTTAGGGGTAGCCAGAGGCGTGAAAAAATTACTGTTTAAAAAAAATTTTTGGCGTTAATTAAATTTATTTTACTAATTATGCAGAGTTTCTACATCATCTTTTAACTTGATTTAATCAAAATTTAAGAAAACAATTAATTTTTAAAAAAGTTATCGCCATCTTTGTTGGACCCCGTTCCGGAAGTTGCGATTTGCTGTGACCAACATAGCATCTTACTGTCCGTCCAGTAGTATTTGAATCATAGTCGTCACTGACTTTGAAAACATAGTTTCGAGAAAAACGCGTTTAAAGTTTAAAGTTCTCATTAGCGCGTTGCAGTGAGCCCTTCAGTAAATGTGGGATATCTCGAAAACTATTTGTAGGATTGACTTGAAATTTTCAGCGAATATTTTCAAGATATCCTACTTCAAGAAAATGGAAAAAGCAAAAATTGATCTTTTGAAAATTCTGACTACCCCTAACCCCTTGAGGCGTCCTGGGAGTCATTGAGAGTGTAATTGTATAGTGCGTAGGTACTCTCTAAGACAATGTGGTCTGGCTAGCGCGCGAGTTTTCTTTGTCAAATACAAATTAGCATTTTGAATTTTTTTTCAATTCAATTCAATTCAATTTATTTAGGATATGTACACAAGACTACATCTTTTACCAGTACAAAATAAAAGGAAAATTCAAATTACAATACTATCAAATATTATAAAACTAAAAGAAGAAGAAAAAAACTAATACAACAAGCAATCCAAAAGAAAATTATTACCAAGTAAGAAAAGAAAAAATAAACGTTTCTAAAGCGACAAAACAAAGAATCAAAAACTACAGAAGGAATAATTATAAAATTTGTAGCTTAATCTAACTATAGTAGAAACTGTGTTACAAACATGGTTAATTCACGATGAATTTATAAGGTAACGTTTCAGCTCATTTTTAAAATCCCGTCCCCGATCCCGCCCTCTGATGTTAACAGGAAGAGAATTCCACAAACGAGAAATAACAGTGAAATAAGAACGTTGCCCAACTACATAATGCGCTCGAGGAGTCAGAAGGCTGACATGACGTGACGAGTTCAAGAAACGCAAGTGATCATATAGATACGTAGGAGACTTAGAGTTTACCATATTATGCAGAAAAAATAAAGCTAAAACAAGATCCCTATAATGGGATACGTGATCGTGACGTCTTAAATTATAAATAAATCGTACGCAATCATTAAAAGCGACATTTAATTTCCGGTTGCACTTTGAATCTAGCCGCGAATAGACTGTGCTACAGAAAGTAACGTGAGGAACTAACAATGTCCTAACAAGCTTTAGCTTTAAATCAGAAGGAAGCAGGCTACTCGACAGTCTAAGCAGCCGAAGACCGCCATAAATCTTTTGACATGCAGCTTTTATATGGTCGCAGCACTCCATATTACCATTGAAATACACTCCGAGATTCTTAACTCTGTCAGAATAAGGCAATAGTACTCCGTTCAGATGTATAGTGGTACTGTAGAAAACCATACAATTTGACTTCAGAGCATTTAGCAAGAGCATATTACTGGAGGCCCAAGTGGAGATATTTATTAGATCACGGTTGACACGATATATGCAGTCCTCAATTAACCCAATTGGACGAGAAAGGTAAATCTGAATATCATCAGCATACAAGTGGATATTCACATCTTCAATGACATCAGGAAGATCATTGATGAATAAGACAAACAGAAGAGGTCCAAGTATTGAACCTTGTGGAACACCACATGTGATTTTAATCCACTTGGACTTTTCATCCCCAGCTTTCACAACCTGAGAGCGATTTGAAAGGAAATCAGATATAATCTTAATGGATGAGTGTGAGAAATTATACATTTTATGCAGTTTTGATAAAAGCAACCTATGATTCACAGAATCGAATGCTTTTGTAAAATCAAGTAGTACTAAGACAGTTAATAAATCATTATCCAGCGAGTTGCGTATATCAGTAGATACTTTCAACAAGGCAGTTTCGCTGCTATGGCCAGAGCGGAAACCAGATTGCCACTTCGAAATAAATTTGTTTTCCGAAACATACTGGATGATTTGCGTACTTAGTAGTCTCTCAAGAACTTTGCCGAATTGTTATTATTAAAAATATTATTTACTGAGGAATTAATTACCTA
The DNA here is from genome assembly GCA_964036015.1 of Leptarthrus brevirostris. Taxonomy (NCBI): domain Eukaryota; kingdom Metazoa; phylum Arthropoda; class Insecta; order Diptera; family Asilidae; genus Leptarthrus; species Leptarthrus brevirostris. The sequence goes on from OZ038374.1 coordinate 71,899,576, forward strand.
GTCTGTTTTGGTTACGCATATTTTTGAATGAACACGACGAAATACATTTGTCGCCTTGGTACCAAATTTAACGTGATACCAACAATTAGATTTATTATTATCTCTAGAATTTGAAACTTGTCTATAGTGTAAATTATTCCTAGAGAATGAGCTGTTTCTAGAAGGAGGATGAGACAATTAATTTTGAAATGATATCCATTTTATTAACGTTTTTAAATTTTCTATTTTATTTTCAAGGTTATTTATTTTGTTTAAAAGAAAATTATTGTCAATAAAATTAAAAATCTTGTTCGATAGATTTCTGTTAATTTCCGATACATATTGAGTTTTGGAAATTTGTATATCGTCTGCCAAATCTAAAAGTTCTTTAATCTCTTGTTTGCCAGATGATATTAAAGCTATGTTAATATTTGCTGGTACTTTTCGCATCCATAGTTTTTTAATTTATGATTTATGGGAAGTGGATGAATTGCCCGCTAAAATCTCCATTGATCGATAGAATTCGAAAGGTATTCTGACAGAAGTTGTTCTAATTGCTTGTCTTTGGATTCTAAAAAACTTAAAGTATTTTTTAATTTTTTATATTTGTTATTATTTGGGGGATTTTGTAAGAAATCCAGAACGTTTGTAATTACTTCAGGTAAAACTTGAGCAATATGACTATATTTCGTACTGTTTACTGTTATTTTTTTTTAAATATAACTGCGCTTCGGACTGTATGAACTAAACTTCTAGATATGGAGTTCAAATGCTTGATAATTTTACGGAAGTAGTAACTACATTATTACATTGTTGAATATTTGTAGCACTTGTAATTGCTTTAAGTGCATGTGATACGTACACCAGCGCTAAGCCTATAAGGGGTCGGACCGGAGCAAGCTCTGTTTCCGGTGCAGCGGGGAGGGGCAAAATGTCAAGACGTGCACCGCGGGTCCGGAGTTTTTCCTCTGCCCGCAAGCGGGGAGATATGGCGATGTCGGGGAAGTTCGGGGTCTTCCGTAAGGTCCTAGAGAAAGCCAAAAAAAGGTGTTAGTTGTGGTCCTTCAGGACAACCTAAACAGGAGTACGACGGCCCACGCTCTGTTGGGTTAAATCCGTCTCGAGAAAGACGCTCACGTTGTGGTAGTCAACGAGCACTACCGACACGGATGCGAGCCAACATGGTGTCGTGATGTCCGTGAAACCACGGCAATCTGGGTCCCGGATCTGCGACGCTTTAGCGTTGCGGACCATGGCGTGGACGCTGACTTCGTGCGGGTGAGGAGCTATGAAGTTACTTACGTCAGTTGCTTCTTCACTCTAAACGAGCCAATAGCTAAGTTCCAGGCCAAGCTGGATGGCCTAGAGAATGCGGTCCGCGGCATGGATGGGGAGCTGGTGGTGGTTGGAGACTTCAACGCGAAGGCCTTGGAGTGTGCGGAGCCCATGCCTGACCTCCGGGCGGACGGATCCTAAACTTTGTGTTCAGGAAAGGGCTGGTGGTGTTAAGCACCTGCTCGAAGTCCCCCTTGCTTAATAACAAGGAACGAAGTTGATCCACTGGTTCGAATCGTAGGCAGAATAAAAAAGATGCGTGTTAAATATTCTGCAAAATAGTTTGCCAACCCCTATTGGTCATCCGGTATTGAACTCAGTCAGGTTATATGCCAGCAGCATGGTGACCCTAAGCATACTACGAAAATTTTATTACAATGGGTTAAAACTGTCAATGTTTATATCATAAAATGGGTTGCACAAAGTCCCGACATGAATGTCATGAAATATGTCTAGGCATTTCTTAAACGTCGACTGGCCAATTATCTTGAACCATCAAAGGGAATTTGGAATGGCAAAGAATGCAGCATGAGTGGGATAACATTCCTGTAGCTTTCATTGGAAACCTTTATGAGAGTATGCGGCTGGCCGAGGTTCAAAACAGCAAGGGCTTTTGGACCAACTATTAGTTCTGCAGGACTTCTCACTGGTTATGTCCATAGTGCACAACTGGCCAAAAGGAAAATTCATTATCCATGAATAAATAAATAAAAACAATTCGGTTATTATTTTTCATTGAAATGTTGTTTCTAAAATCACGACACACAACCACCAGGGGAGATTATTTTATATTATATTATAGAAATAATAAATTAAATTTTTAATAATTTCACGAAATACTTTAACCCAATAATTAGGTTAATATTTATTAACTACAACTTACCAAGTGACTATCGTCGGTGAGGTAAGTGATGGTAATCACTTTACGACACGACGACATCGCATATACATTATCGAGACTCTGAACTATGAGAGCGAAAACTTCACAGCAAACGAGGGCGCTTCACGGTTTCATTTCTGCGTACGTCAGATACCAGCAATACCAACAAATTAAAATAAGCCAGGACAGAATACGCGGAGACGGAGTTGGATAAATTCGTTAAACAGCACGACCACCATGCCAAGGGTCCCGGGTTCGAGACCAGGTCTCCCCGTGAGCTTTTATTAAGAAATTAAAATAATCCACTCCGTCTTTGGGCTGTTGTCTAGCTTCTAGATCACAGCAATGCAAAAACAAGACTCAAGTTTCCTCACTTCCCATACCCTAATTCCCTTCCGGACAAAACCATGATAATGCATTAAAGGGTTGTCCCCTAGGCTTTAACCACATCGTATAAAAAAAATGTTCCACAAAAGTTTAAGTACAGCAGTAAGTAGCAGTGAAGCTGTGGCGGCGTTTTGTTAAATATGATAAAAATAAAGCTCATTTGATATCAAGAAAATGGATATGAATGATACTTTCATTTTAAATTTAATACAATTTTAAGAATTTAAATAAATTAAACCTGTTATAATTTACAATAATGTGCCTAATAGTAAACGAAATTCCTTTTATATTTTGTAAAAAAACATATTATTTTGATTCCATACAAAAAAAAATAAAATACACAACAGACGTACAGAGATTCAGACGGAAGACGGCTAGGTTTTTAAATCAGTTCCCTACGGAACCCCAAAAAAGGCTTAAAAATACTCCATTTTTATAACATATTCTGCTTGAGGTGTCAAAATAATACTACTCATATATTTACAATTGCTTTTATACGTTCTATATAAGTTCTACCATTTAACAATATTTATAGTTGAATCGTATTATAGGTGGATAAATATGATGAGACAAACTTTACTGCGTTTAAAATTTTACTAAACATATCACATAAGTTAGTGGAACAACGCGCCTAAAAAAATAATTGAAATTAGCAATTAGCACGTAAGATACAAATTTTTTGTTTAAACTGTGTTAATCTTAAAAATATTTTAAATACATTTTGATTTTCTAACAAAATTTAAGGAAATTAAATTTCGCAGTTGAAAATATTGTGCCCCTGGACAATGAATAGTTGCCATAGAGGTAATTTTTCACGCTGAAACCGAATCCGGGCTCGGAATTGCTCTATCACGTCAGGTTTATGAGATATTCTAACCTAAAAGTACAAAAACTCTGTTTTTGACATATTTGAGGTTATGTAGCACCGCGAATTCTCTTGTTTTCTAAAAGCAATGTGTGGGGTCTTATAGTACAAGTCTTACTTTTTCAAATGCCGTTGAGTTTGCTCAAATATATTTTTTTCGCCGAGTTATCGCATTTTGACATTTTCATGTTCATGAATTTCTCAGTATACGAAAACTTTAATGTGTTTTTAATATGCCATTCGTTTTGCCAAAATAAATTGTTCAAACAATTTCTTTAAACTATTGGTTTAAAAAACTTATTGCAAATATAATTTTTTTTAATTCACACTAAAGTCACATACCATCAATGAAAATACTCCTCAACTAGTTACTCACAAACCCCTAGCCTACAACACCAAACTCACAAACCAATAACCTACAAAACTCTAACCCTCAAACCGCTATCTCACAAATCCCTTACCAAAACAACCTTAACTTACAAATTTCAACCCAACGGTACCGTAATCGTACAAACTCCATAAGCCGGTGAACCCTGAACAACAAAAACCATAAATACAGAAATCTCAAACCATAAATACAAACCCTAAACCTATAGCCCCAAGCACATAAACCGCAAATGCAAATGCATCACAATAGCAGAAACCGTAACTGAAATCTCATAAAGCCTAAGCTCAAATTGAAGAGAACGAAATTTTTGTACAGTTTTGTCTAATGGTCCTAAAAATACGGTTTTCACGTTAAATTAAAGTTACGTTAATTTAGCATCACAAATTTAACTTGATTTTTTAAATACGTTTGAATTTGTTTGAATATCGTCTTTTATAATATATTTCATATTGTATTACATTAATTTTATTTAAACAATTTAAAAATTAATTTAATAAATTAATTCATTTGTCAATTTAAAATTATACTTGTCTACCATCATCGAAAGAGGTGAGTTACTTTTCGATTTTATTCTTGGAACTAACCTACAGATTTGTGACATGGGTGCAGAACCCACCTTTACTAACTCAATTGGGCGGGAAGTTCTAGACATAACGATAGTCTCGGAACAATCCGCTCCTTGGAAGGTATCCAAGGAACCATCCTTTTCCGATCACGCCTACATCGAATTTGGGATAACACTCCATAAGCAGATGTCTTCTCCTTATAAAAACAGGCACAGAACAAACTGGGATCTCTACAGGATGGTCCTCAGCAATAGTCTGCTTATCACAGGTCCACCTGTAATTGGAAACAGGCAAACCCTTGACAAGGTGGTGGACACCCTGACGCTTGCGTGTAATTTCTGCGACGCAAATTTCTTGCCCCGACAGGGTCCAGGACAGAGGTAAACCCAAACCTCCGTGGTGGTCGAGTGAGATCATGACTCTAAAAAAGGAGTGTCGTAAGCTTTTTAACCAAGCGAAAAGAACTAATGACTGGACTTCTTATAAAGAATGCCTCAAAAAATTTAAGAAACTGATTAGGAAAACAAAACGATCCTCGTGGGAGGGCTTCTGTAACAAAATTGAAAGCACCTCTGAAGCGAGTCGTTCGCGGAAAACCCTCTCAACAACGTCCATCACCCCAAGCCTTGAGTCGCTGGAGTTACTAGTCAAAATGCACTTTCCGGGGTGCTGAGTTGCCGGATAAGCCCTATAAATCACCGGGATTAGATGGCATCATCCCAGCTGAACTACAATTAGCTTCCGAGATATTGATTCCTAATGGTCATTTATGAGGCCTGCGTTAATCTCACCTTTACATTCCATCCTCATGGACGAAGGTGAAGGTGGTCTTTATTCCTAAAGGAGGAACAGCCTCACATTATAAGCAAAACGATTTTAGGCCCATTAGTCCCTCCTCTTTTCTGCTCAAAACCCTAGAGAGACTCTTATATATGTATATATATATTATGTTAAAGAGACAATCAGTCCTTCCAAGCTTCCAACATTCGCTACTGCAAAAAGAATACTCACTTGCAGCCTAGATATTGAGGGTGCTCTCAACAATATCGGGTCAGAGGCGATAATTGCATCCTTGAGGATCATCAAACTAAGAACCATGCTAAAAACCAGGGTCATCGTCTCAAGTTTGGGAGGAATTTTTTCACCACTCTTATGAAACATAACTCTGGATGAGTTACTCGAGACCTGGAGCTGTTTGGTCACAAGGTTATCGCCTACGTACGCCAATGATATTGCCTTATATGTTCAGGAAAGCACTCAAACACACTAGCTGAAGGGTTACAATACGCCCTCTTCAGGATATCATCATGGAGTGATGGGTGTGGTCTGGGCATAAACCCGAACAAAACAGAGCTAATACTCTTCTCTCGAAGACATAAAACACCTCCTATGATGGCCCTACACAAGACGGGGTTAGGCTGAAACTGCGTACCATACGACCTATACTTATGTATGGGGTGATTGTCTGTTGGCCGGCACTAAATATATTAACCTATCACAAAACAATGGATAAAGTTCAGAGGATGGCAACACTGCTGATAATAGGTGCCCTTAGAACCACACCTTCTAAAGCCCTAAACACTATTCTCCACCTTCTACCGTTGGATCTCTTTGGTAGCAAACCACATCCTCAGCCGCCATTAAGCTTACCTCAATCCAGACCTAGAAACGAGCCGACTTCGGTCACTCCAAAGTCTTGGACAGAAGAACTGCCAGCAATATGGACTATACCTCGCCCAAGCCTTTCTTTGAGATTAAATTCGGCTTCTTCTTTCCCACCAGATCGGAATGGGTGGAGGGTCCTCCCCAATGGGGAGAGTCAGTACATCTCTACACTGACGGCTCTAAATTAGAAGGCAACGCAGGTGGATGTATCTTCTCGGAACATTTGGACCTCGATATCTCATTCCGCTTACCTAACCACTGCAGCGTGTTTCAAGCGGAAATCATGGCTATAAAGGTAGCGCGGACCGCCTGAATCATTTAACTGACATTTAAATGACATAGCTGAGTATCTGAAAGTACAGCTCATCTGGGTGCCTGGGCATAGTGATATTCCGGGTAACTGCAGAGCCGACGAACTAGCGAGAGTCGTTACAACTCGTCCTAGTTCGGACATTAACCACCAGCTGGGCAAACCGCTGGCCACTTCCAAACTGAATCTATTACAGGAGTCTCTCAGGATTGCAAACACTAATTGGCAGGAGGAACACACCTGCCTGATTACTCGACAGATATGGCCAAAGCTTGACTCTAAACGGTCCAGAGAGCTTATCCTACTCGGACGCAAACCAATTAGCAGTACCGAAGCCGTTATCATGGGCCAATACCTCATAGGTAGACACTCCGATAGACTGGGCGCACCTTCAAACGACTTCTGTAGGAGCTGCCATGACGAAGAGGAAGAGGAAACCATACCTCACCTCCTCGGTAACTGCCCGGCCCTAGCCAACCGTAGGAACCGGTTTTTTGTCTCCCCCTACTTTGAAGAGCTAACCGAATTGGGCTCCACTGATGTCAGAGACTAAGCTCGATTTATCAGTAGTTAAAATTGTTCCCGACGAAGAGTTAAGGCTGAACACCCTTCCCATCCCAGTCAAATTTATTTTGGCTCCCCGTGAACTGGTTCCACTGGTGACAAGGAACTGGCTCGGTGGACAGGGGGTAACAGGTTCACCCTCTTTTTCTCATGTATGTTTATGAGGGTTTTTAAAATTTTTGTAGCCTCAACGTGGTATCACAATGGGCCTCCTTGGCCTAAGTGTGCCTTCTTGGGCAGCCACTTTAATCTAACCTAACCTTTGGAGACGGAGTTGGATCAATGCGTTGAGCCACACGACCACCATGCCATGGACCCCGGGTTCGAGACCAGATCTCCCCGTGAGTTTTTATTAAGAAATTAAAAAAAATCCACTCTGTCTCTGGGCTGTTGTCTAGCTCGCAGCAATGCAAAAACAAGACTCAAGCTTCCTCACTCCCCTTACTTTAATTCTCTTCCGGCCAAAACCATGCTAACGCATCAAAGGTTTGTCCCCTAGGATTTGGCCACATCGTATAAAAAAACCTACTTGTTTATTTACGTACATATTGGCATTTATTATAGTTTATCAACTTCAATAACACATTGTATAGTAAGTAATCATAATTTAATTGTTCATTGCGTCAGTTTTGTATGTTTAAAATACGTTACGGCTTTTAATTGTGGTTCAACTTTTATCCAATTAAACAGTTACTTCTTTTCTTTGATAGTCATATAATTTTGCTGTAATGTGAGCCATTTTCCCTAATATTTTGCGCCATCTGTGTGCTGAAGTGGGAAGTTACTTTTACACACTATTTTTGAGTTACCTAGTACTTCTGTAGTTGTCGTCTCCGTAAGCTGCCATGAATGCTGTGCTTTTGGTAAGAAGAGGCATACATTCCGTGACAGCTGCCCGAGAACGACATTTGCAAGAGGTAAGTAGCAAATCATTATAAATAATTTCTATAATTATCCGAGCCATCCATCTCGGATAAGTACAATATTTAAACATTTCAGCGCATAATATCAATCAGATCCGACGTTATCCAGTAACTTGAAAGCCTGCGCAGGCTAGTTTAGAAAAAGAGAAAAACGAAGAACGTTCCACAGCGCAACCACTGTCTTGTCCTTTTTTTACCAGACAGCACATAAATATACACATACGTGTATACAAGAGAGAGAATGGCCGCCATAGGCGCGGAGGCATAACGCCCCGCAGTTGGATCATAGTGGTCCAAAATCCCCACACGCATATAAAAAGGGGGCAGGAATGTGCTCGTCGTACGAACGAGATACGAAAAAAACGCTCCGTCAGGCAGCTCCCACATTTCTCCATCCTCCCGCTCGCGTAATCCAGGCCCGATATATAAAGACGAAAAAAGCCCAACAGAACAAACAAAGGAAAAAGGGAATCCTAACCAAGAAAGGCCCCTCCAATCCCATCGAATCCAGGAGCAGGGATGGTCCATGTAACTCCTGTGTGAAAACGCAAGAAATTTATACTTTGAGAACTCCGAAGATACCAAAGTTGCAAGGGAACAGTGCTCAGGTATGGAAATAGATGACAGACGAGTTAAGGTTGACTATTCCATCACAGTGAGAGCTCATACACCTACAACTGGAGTATAAGGTTTTTGGTTATTTTCATATTAAAATATACTTATATTTCTGCGTGTGAGTCAAGTAAGCATGAAACAAGAAAAAAGGTGATCTTAAAATGTGTATTCCCCGGATTTTTTCAAAAACATTTTGTTAAAATTGCGTTATTTAAAAAAAAAAATTTTCTTGCAATATTCAACTCATGTAGGCCCTTTAGGGTTCTTTGATTCGTTGATTTATTTGCATCCCCTATATATATATATGGATGCTGTTAAAACTTAATTTTTCATTCATGGCCGTATTCTTAGGAAGTTTAAACTGTAAACTGTAAAGTACATCTAAATAGAAGTAAATGATTTTAGAGCCTTTATATGGGTGAAGGTTATTCTGTTTGTGCACAAACATCAATACCGGAGATGTAATTTCATTATAAAAGGGATAATCAATTGTTAAAGTAAAATATTTCGCGTTTTTTTTCTTGTAAGTACGCCTAATGGTCTAAAACCAACAAGTAAAGAGTAAACCGAGAAAAATGAAAGAAAGCAGAAAAAAAATCTTACATGAATGAATTGACCCTGAAAATTGTTATATTATTTTATCCATGATTAAGTAATATTCGCAAATAGCATGCAGGCCGTATAAATACAGATGAAATATTAACAAACAAATATTGATAATAGATATAGATCGAACCTTAATTTTTTTTATCAATCAAAACGTATTTAAGTTTCGTAATAGGTCTTTATAAATAATGTTTAATTAAGGATTAAAGCAGCATAAGAATTAAAAGTGTATAGTAGTAATGGACTGCTGAGTTAACCTGTTTAAGTTTGGTTTATATTAATTTTCCTTTTTATGTCCTATTGAATTAAATATGTTATAAATATCTTCTTTTAGTTTCAGGAATTCCCTAATGCTTCTTCCCCTTCTTGCTTTCCTCATCCTTCTCCCACTATCACAATGTTTTTGATTTAATTTTTTTTGTGTTTTTTTGTTTCAGCATTTTGTATAGGTTGGGCCTGTATCCTAGCCAGGTACAGGGATGGCGTGGGTTAGTGACTGAACCATCGCATACGGGGGTAATTTCTTTTTGTTTTTGCGAATTTCAAGATGGTTCAGTGCGGCAAAGGGTAACAGGTGACACCAGACCTATTGCTCTTCCTTCTGTTTTCTGTTCTCTAGCTTTTTTATCTTATCGTGGCAGACCTGAAAGAAGGAGTCCGCAACCTTCTTTCGTCACAGGCACGCGGAACTCTCTTTGTGATGTGACTCACACCCCATACCGACGAGCTAGGACGTGCTGCCAGCTAGCGCGTGCCACTTGAACATCTTGCGGCAACTTCACGTTGCTCTTCCGCACACACATACATAACATTACCTTACGATATATTTTATCACAATGAGTTCACGCAGATGTAAGAATGATCCTAACAGGTTTTGTTACATCTGTGGTGAATAGTTTTTACTTTTTTTTATCTCGGCGAAAACAAAGCTATTTGCACAAAGTCAACAGCATTTGGAAGAGTAAGACCAGTACTTCAAAATGCTTTGTCTTGTTTTTTGATTAAAAAAATTGATGACGCTACATAAACTCAAAAATGTAAAAAAACAGTGTTTTTGCACGATTGGGTTAGAATATCTCAAAAAACCTACTTATTTTCCCAATTTTCATATTGAATTTTTCATTAAAAGAAATGAAAATATAACATCAAATTTGACTTCAGCTAATTCGAAAACAGAAAATGAATGATCAATCGAATACTCATTTATTTTATCGATATTTCGCATTTTCGTCGCCATATTACTTCCGCCATAAGGAATATAATTGTTATTAACGAAAGATACAAAAGAAGCTAAGTAAAGATGCCATTCTTTCATTAAAAAAAGTTCATGACAGTTCCACTATAACTTTAGTCAACTCAGTTCGGTCATACAATTTTGAAAATCTGACCTTAGATTCTGAACGAACAGATCTTTTGGCATAAGAAAATATTGACTTGTTATTGATTTTTAAATATTTTTTACGTTTCTTAGTAAAACAAAAAACAATCTTTTGATATACAGTACCCTTATGAGTTTTCAGATATAGGGAAAATCACAAACATGAAAATTTCAAAATGTGATATCTCGGCGAAAAAAAAGATATTTGAGCAAACTCAACGGCATTTGAAAGAGGAAGACTTGTACTGTAAGATCCTACACAAGGTTTTATGGAAAAAAATTAGCGTTGCTACATAACCTCAAATATGTCGAAAAACAGCCACTTTTAGGTTAGAATTTCTCAAAAAGCCTTAGAATATTGAACTGAAGGAAGTGCCCATGCCTAAACGTGTACTCGTACGTGTTTAAGCATTTTTCTTGCGGGCACGGTGAGGAACGGGATGTGCAGGGTTGTCGCCTTAGTTTGACAGATGGTAAACTTAAATTGTAATCGTTAGTTCGGTCGAAATTATTAGCGAAATTATCCGAAATCAGAGTGATTTTTTTTAAATACTGTGAGACAGTTTATAGACTTTAAAAGTGAAGTGTACAGCGCATTGTTGCACTCATAATCGACGACGGACTCGTGGAATATTTTTTTTTCAGGCAAGCAACATGTTTAAATTTAGATTAAATCATTAAAATTCTTAAGACAACAAAGGGTAACCAAAAATAACAAAGTTTCTGTGCCCATTCTCAGTTTATTTTAAGGAATTGGAATTTTCGCCTTAGACGTCCAGTGCTGGTTAGCCAAAATATATTTAAATTTCAAAACTTATGTTTACCCCGTCCCGCGCAAGTTCGTTTTTTTACTACTGCTATTGTGAAAACTACCACTAAGGTACACTTCAACTACATGAAGAATAAAATAGTTTTTTAAAAAAAAAGTTGAACGGACTTCACAAAAAGCGCTAAAAAGCATAAAATAATTTTTAATTTTATATCTATTACGACATTTTGAAGTCGGTGCAAATCAAACAAACCAAACAACTACAACAAAAATATTTAATCGTCATTTTTTATGATCCCGTAAGCTGAAACGTTCAGGTAGTATTATGTATTATTTTCAATTGTGGTACTGTAGTTGTTTTATTTGTTAAATTTGCACCGACTTCAAAATGTCGTAATAGATATAAAATTAAAAATTATTTTGTGCTTTTTAGCGCTTTTTGTGAAGTCGGTTCAACTTTTTTTTTAAAAACTATTTTATTTTTCACTTTTTAGTGTCTTCGACTATATACAACGAAGAAAGAGCCATCCAAATCGGTCCACGCGTTAAAAGTTAGTTATAACCCCCTACCCCACCCCCATTTCACTAACCTTTTTTTCTCATGGTATCAATCAAGGGACATACTCTACCGAACAGAAAAGGAATCATCGAAATTACTACCCCTCCCCCTCCCCCCACCCCAGTAACATTTGTTTTCTCGTAGTATAAACCAAGCATCATATTCTACCCAATAGAAAAAGAATTATACAAATCGGTCAACGCGTTACGAAGTTAGACTACCCCTCCCCCCCCCCCCCACCCCTCCCACACCTTTCACCATAGGACCAAATTATTCTCCTATTACCACTGGGGGATCATACTCTATACAACAGAAAAAGAACAATCGAAATCGGACTACGCGTTACAAAGTTAGGTTCCACCACCACCCCCCACCCCCATCCCTCCAAAATTTTTTTCTCCTGGTATCAACTACGGAACATACTCTACCCAACAAAAAAAGAATCATCAAAATCGGTCGACGCGTTACGAAGTTACGCCCGGTCAGACATAAAAAAAAAATTAAAAAAATAAATTAAATTAAAAAAAAAAATACGCGTCGAACTTAGAACCTCTTTGTTTTTGGGAAGTCGGTTAAAAATGCTTAATTTTCTGATCATAAGGGCACTTTCCTTCAGTTCTATATTCTAAGCAAAACCCTGACGTGGAAAAAATAGGAAAAATTACTTCGGAAACAACTATTCCTTGTCCAGGGGCAAAATACATATTGCAGGGTGGTATAATTAATTTAAAAATAATATATTTTAATAATAAGATGGTGGTTTTACATTGGAGCTAAATTGCTTCTTGCAAATCCATTACAAAACCGTTTGAACCTCACCTTAGTCTATTTGATTTTAATTAAAACCGCTATAAAACTTACAAAACCTGACTAAATTGCATTTAAATCTTCACTTGGGCGGAGACGTCATTACTTCAAATACTTAGTATCTAGGAATTTCCTAGTATTTTTATTAATGATTTTTTAAAAGAAATTGTATCATAAGATCAGAACGCACCAAAAAGTTTACAATATGAAAGATTTATGTCTTTTTGCATGTTAATAATTTATGAAATATTTACTGGTATGAATAACAAAATACTTGACTCTAAAAGTATTTCGATTATTTTAATGCCTTCATCTTTATCAAGTAAAAGTCATAATTTCTACATTTTCTTCACAAAGTATCAGAATGTCATATTACCAATTTTTATATTAATATATTTTTTTGTCTACTGCAAAAAGATTTTGCAAGAAGTTAAGGATTTGCAAAGAAGGGGACGGCGATGTGTACGTTTTCGCACCATTTTACTCCAGTCAGCTCGAGTGAGATTTTTAACCTTAAAATGTCGACAATAAGATCAAAAGTATTTCTTTTAAACAAAATTAGCTGCTTATGCCTACAGGCAGTAAAATTATCGCTTTAAAACAAAAATATTTTTTTTGCTGATTCCAGCTTGCTCCCTAAGAAAAAGAGAGACCGGTTTGAAATTGAATGGAAAACATTTTTCTTCTCATCGCAGCTCAGCTGTGTTTCTATAACCTTTTACGTGCGTTAATTTCTTGCTTACACGTGCTTAGCCTTTTATTTTGACAGTTCGCAATCGGAATTTTCCCGTGAGTCTCGTATTTTAGTGTTCCAGTGCAAAAATGTTAAGAAAAGTGCCTTTGATTGTTATTTTGGGTTCCACGGGAACTGGAAAGACTAAGTTATCTATAGAACTTGCAGAACGATTTAATGGTGAAATTATAAGTGCCGATTCCATGCAGGTAAACCAAGTGTAAAAATGTAAACAACGGACTACACAAGTCTTTATTTACTACTAAGTGACTACTTTATTTACAGCACCATCCTCAATTTTACTGTTAATGATAGTTATTTATTTATTGAGAAGTTTAATTTTATTTTGTGTACGAATTCTGTTTGTGTTAAAATATTTCTGCGCTTCGCTTAAATCATTTACTGCCTGTAACTTTCCAATTAAAAAATGTTTGAGTATAAATTCTTATCGAGATATGTTTACCTGTCTAAACTAAAAGTTCTTTTTTCTAACTAATCAGTGATTTACTTCAAATGCAGACCTTAAATAAATGGTAAATACTAATAACTACTGAAAGTTTGTTTCCTTTTTAATATTTTAGGTTGTTCCGTATTTCGATTTGTTAAATTAATTGTAACTCAATAGCTGGTAGTTTTCATTGTAGTAACGTTTTCATTGTGGTATCGTTTTCATTGCAGGATAGCTTCTTTTGCTAATTTAACTCACTCATTCTATCAAATAGTTCAAGCTTAACTTATATATACGGTGATGTAACGGGCTTTGTCCGATTAGTTTTCTGATAGTGTATAGTCTAGAGAATAGCTGTGCAAAAGGATTCTGAAATCTAGCATGTTGTTTCAAAGATGCCGTAGTTTTATTGAGGCTGTGCCCAGTCTAGAAGTATTCAGCCCGTACGGCTTCTACAAAAGTAAAAGCCAAAATATAATTGCGATTTTTCGGTTGAGCTCGACTTGGTATTGAACTGAACGTAGGTAAAAGTGTGATAACAAATTGAAACTTCAGCCCTGCAGCTATTAATTTAAAAATATCAAAATAAAATTTAAATAAAGATAAGTAAAATTAATTCAAAATATATTTTAAACGATAAAATCCGTGGCAGACAATATAAGATATTATTAATTTAATATAATCAACAGAACCTCCTTGTAAAAAATTTTTCATCACAGGTTACACAAACTGAATTTGCACATAGTTCATCGTGGTCGGGAACGATTTTGTTCTTTGAGCAAATATATAGGTTGATCAAAAACTACTGCTTTTAAATTCTTAACTTATAATCAAATGGGAGTCTGTCACTGTATACAAAATCTATAATAAAAGAGACAAATGTACAGTGAGTAGCAGAACTTTTTGTCGTAGATCGTTTAAATTTGAACATAAATCAAAAACTACATTTCACTAATTTAACTATTTATATTCTTTAGATAGTTGTTCATATGTGTACAAAAAGTAGCTGGTTATTTAAAAATACTCTCGAGTCTTCTTGGCATTAAAGCCACCAAATTTGATGTTATATGCGAAATAATATTCTTCCACTCTTCTTGAAAAGCGGTTTTTAAATCTCCCTTATTGGATTTTTTTTGTACAAATCTTTCTAACAAGAATTTGCTACAATGGGGTTGACTTCTGGGGATTGTGAACGCGGTTTAATGTATGCAGACGTGTTGTAAGGGATCAAAAATTTTAAATTCTAAATTGTGTGTTAAGAGCTGTATGCTTTTATGTTTTCCTACATAAAGATGTTATTATCTGCGATGCACTTCTGCTCTTTTAAAATATTAATATAATAATGGAGATGCATTCTCTCTAATTCGAACAGGATTCATACAACACCATACGGACACTGAAACTTCCCCATATTGAAGGTTAGATAATTGGCACGCCTCCATGCCTCATCTTTTGCCTATTGCCTTTTCACACAAGCTACAGCGCAACTGTAGCTTTACGTATTCTTTCTTGTATGCTAAGTTTTCGAGCTAAGTTTCCTATTCAGAATAAGGCGTATATATTTATCTTCCCTTTTTTACGATTAGGCTTAAAATATAAACTTGAAAGTTCCTGAAAACTGTCAAATATTTAACTTGGGAAGTTAGCTGTAGTTTTAGTTTCAAAATTTCCCTAATCGTTTTTTTAATGATCTGATGAACCAGTTCATTAAAAAAAAAAATACGACTATACTGTAATGTACCCAAATATCAATGAATTTGAAAAACTTAAATTTTTTCGCTTGTCCGCTTCATGTGAAATGTCCCATCCCATATGTCTCTTTTTCTTGCTCCTTTAACCCCTTGTGGAGCGTCTAATACACCGAGCAAAACCGGTTCCTTTGAATTGCCGGTTCTTCTCTGCTCTTGTGCTCTTCTAAGCTCACCCTCAATGTAGCTAATAGTTTCACATACTGCATTCCAGGTCTCGTGGAAGTGAAGCATTTCCGATACAACGTATTTACGCTTAATACGCCACTTGAAAACGATTGTAAGGTTTCCCTCAACCTTACAAACCGTGGGCAGTAGAATAATTCATGCTCCAGGTCTTCATAAGCGACTGAGCATTGAGGACAAAAAGGGAAATTGTCATGCCCGAAGCGGTGATAGTAATGACGTTAATCACCGTACCCAATTAAAAACTGAGTAAGGTGGTAGTGTATATCGCTATGGCGCCGCATTATCCAAGGCTCGATCCTTGAAATTAACATATGTGCCCATCTTCCTTTGTGAAAATTATCCTGTCACTCCTGCCACATCCTCAGAGTGTGAGCTTTTTCTACCCGGCCTCTATCCTCAGTGATCTGACGATCAACCGGTCTGCCTCGATACAGTTGCTGCATTTCGTCAGCCAAGATGTTCACCGGTGGCATTCCTGCTAACACACACGCTGCGTCATCAGACGTCGTCCTAAACGCACTGGCGACTCATAAAGGACTACTTCGTTACATCTTTATTAGTGTTTCCCTGTAAGACTTCACCGCCATAGCCTTTGCCCACATTGGTGCAGCGTACACTATCATAGAGCGGTAACCTCACGCTAGCTAAAAGTAGTTTTCTCGGTGGTCTAGGTCGTCCGATGTTTGCAATCATACGTGTTAGTGCCGTCATTGCCTTATCCGCGTTTTCATATGTGTACTCAAGCTGTTTTTTTTTAAATTTAACTTATCAGTACTTCGAGACATTTGATGGCCTCTCAGAACTTCTATTTTTTCGACTACTGACTTACGCTCTACCATCATTCCCTACCGCACTCCGGCGGTTGTATGGTATTCTTCTGATTCATCGCAGAGCGTTCTGCCTGTGAAGTATTTATTTATTTTATTATTATTTTAGCAGAGTTGATAGCGTTTTTTACACCGATACTGATGACAGCGCAGTATTTCTTACTACCTTCTTTCCACCTCTTCCCCTCTATTGCATTTTCAGTCAGGTTAACAATGATGTCAATTGCATCAATGGTGGAACGACCCACTCGAAATCCATATTAATGTTCCGACACACCTCCTGCTTCTTTCACGATCGGGAGCAGTCTGCTCTATCTGATTCTATCAAGGAATTTCACCATTGTATCTAAGAAACATATTGGCCGATATGAGAACAGTTCTCCTGGTGCCTTTTCTCCTTTCGGGAACAGCACCAATAACCAGGATTTCCATGGTCTGGGGAATACCCCTTCTTCCATGCATGCATTAAAAATGGAAAGAAATATATCTGGCATCGCCGTAATTGCTGCTTTTAGGGCTTTGTTGGGGACGCCATCTAGCCCTGGCGCTCTATTATTTCTAAATCTTGCGGACGCCCTGAACAGTTCCTCTGCTGTCACTGCAGGTATATTTCCCCTGCCCCTCCACCGGACAGTGGGCATTTTCTTGCTTTCAGCTTCGTAGCTACAGCTCTGTAAGCTTCACCCTGCGGGTCGGCCTCACTATACAGTTGCCTAAAACATCTACTAAAGGCGGTGGTATAGTTATAGGCAAAGTGTCTAACAACTACCTTAGCCTGAGTAAGCCCTGGACATTTCTCCAGTATACACAGCTACTCCTGTCCCATTCTCGAATCACAGCTCTTGCTGACGAGTGATGACCAGCTGGTGCTGATAGATGGAAGATGGTGCAGGTTGCGTTGCTGAAGGTTTATATGGAGGTTCTTTCATCGAACCCTGGCCCTCTCCCATGTTGTCTTGTTGCTCCGACCAAAGGTCGGTAGAGCTTCTCATCCAGGCGATTTCCCGTCTCGGTGAAATCTGGCCTGGTGCGAGAATCGAAGCCGTTCCCAGGGATAAAATCCCTTGCAGACCTAGGTCAAGGGCCTGAATTCCGATCGAACCTTCGGATCCTTTAGAGATCCTAAAGTTTATCCAAGTAGCCAACCCTGGATTACCTACCCATGACTGGAAAGTAGCCCAGGTAGCCGAAGTCAAGGGAAACCGAAGACAGTTCATTGTGGTCCTAAATGAGCAATCCCTTGCCCCACTTATCGAACGCAATGGCATTATTTGCTATGGGTTTAGCTAAATTAGACTGAAGGTCTAAGAAAAGGACCTGAAGGCGCATAATACTGCTAGTAACCAAAAGGAGAATTCAGCAGCCTCCACAAGCACTACCGCGGAGAAGGAAGGAGAACCGAGTGCAACGACAGTTTCTGCCGCTGTCACTCTCTCACCAGAAGATCATGGAAGTTAACACCCTTCCTTATCGCGGACCAGAGCTGGAGAACCTACTTCTGGGTTCCTCCACTGATGAAGATGCCAGCAATGAAGGGAGACAGCTGACATCACTGTGATATCAGGTATCCTCACCTAAACACAGTGCTGCTAAGAGTAGTCCAAAATAACCTTCATCACTTAAAGGCAGCGTCGTCCGCAGCCCTTCTCCTTCGTCTTGCACAAAAAGGAAAAGAGTTCATCCTTGTCCAAGAACCTTGGGGCATCAGAGACAAGGTTTGCGGGCTCAACATGAAGGAGTATAAGCTCCTCTACTTACAAGGTACAGGTATACCAAGGTCATGTATCCTCAGAAAAAATAATATTAATGCCCTTATCCTTCCTCAGTTCAGTGATAAGGACACTACAACAACAGTGGTGTTGAGTTGCCGGATACTCCGAGCGGCCATGAACTGGTCCACAAGAAACTTGATGTGAGAAATCTGAAATGGGCGATACGAAGTTTCAAGCCCTATAAATCACCGGGATTAGATGGCATCATCTCAGCCCAATGATTTTAGGCCCAATAGTCTCTCCTCTTTCCTGCTCAAAACCTTGGGAACTTAGATATCTATATTAAAGAGACAATTAATCCGTCCAAGTTGTCTCTCTCCCAACATGCTTACACTAAAGGTAAGTCCGTAGAGACAGCCTTACACGAACTTACCACAATCATAGAGCATTCGCTACTACAGAAAGAATACTCACTTGCAGCCTTCCTTGATATTGAGGGTGTTTTCAACAATATCGGGTCAGAGGCGATAATGGCATCCTTGAGGAGGCTTGAAATTGACGATCCTCTCATTGAACTTATTGACTTCATGCTAAAAAGCAGGGTCATTGTCTCAAGCTTGGGAGGATCCCATATCCAAAGAGTGGTAACTAGACGTACCCCTCAGGAAGGAATCCTTTCACCACTCTTATGGAACTTAACTCTGGATGAGTTACCCACAGACCTGGAGCTGTCCGGTCACAAGGTCATCGCCTACGCCGATGATATTTCCCTGATATGTTCAGGTAAGCACCCCAACACAATGGCTGAAGTGTTACAATAGCCCTCTCCAAGATTTTATCATGGAGTGATGGGTGTGGTCTGGATATAAACCCGAACAAAACAGAGTTAATACTCTTCTCTCGGAGGCATAAAACACCTCCTATGAATTGCCCTACACTAGGGGTTAGGCTGAAACTGTGTAATCAGGTTAAGTATCTAGGTCTAGTCCTAGATAGAAAACTTACCTGGAAGCCTAACATCCAAGAAAGAGTACGGAAAGCTACAGTAGCGCTGTACTCGTGTAAGAAGGCTATAGGGAAAAGATGGGTTATGGAGCCACGCATTGTGAATTGGCTCTATACAAGTGTCATACGACCTATACTTATGTATGGGGTGATTGTCTGGTGACCGGCACTAAATATACCAACCCATCAAAAAGCAATGGGTAAAGTTCAGAGGATGGCAATACTGCTGCCTGAACACTATTCTCCACCTTCTACCGTTGGATCTCTTTGGTAAGCAAACCGCATCCTCAACCGCTATTAGGCTTAACTCAATCCAAACCTGGAAGCGAACTGACTTCGGTCACTTCAAAGTATTGGAGAGAAAAGCTGCCAGCAATATCGACTATACCTCGCCCAAGCCTTTCTTTGGAACAAAATTCGACTCCTTCTTTTCCACCAGATCGGAATGGGAGGAAGGTCCTCTCCAATGGGGAGAGTCAGTGCATCTCTACACCGACGGCTCCAAATCGGAAGTCAAAGTGGGTGGAGGTATCTTCTCGGAACATTTGGACCTCGATGTCTCATTCCGCTTACCTGACTACTGCAGCGTCTTTCAAGCGGAAATCATGGCTATAAAGCTAGCTGCGGACCGCCTGAATCAACTAACGCTACCTACAGACTGCATATGTATTTTCACAGATAGTCAGGCTGCTATTAAATCCCTCTCGGGAGTATACACCACCTCCAAAACGGTTATAACATGTCGCTCAGCACTAAATGACATAGCTGAGCATCTGAAAGTACGGCTCATCTGGGTGCCTGGACATACTGATATTCCGGGCAATTTCAGAGCCGACGAACTAGCGAGAATCGGTACCACTCGTCCTGGTTCGGACATTAACCACCGGCTGGGTAAACCGCTGGCCCCATGCAAACTGGAACTCTCACAGGAGTCTCTCTAGATTGCAAACACTAATTGGCAGGAGGAACACACCTGCCTGATTAGCCGACAGATATGGCCGAAGCTTGACCCTAAACGGTCAAAAGAGCTCATCCTACTCGGACGCAAAACAATTAGCAGTACCGTAGCCGTTATAACAGGTCACTGCCTCATAGGTAGACACGCCGATACAGTGGGCGCACCTTCAAATGACTTCTGTAGGAGTTGCCATGACGAAGAGGAAGAGGGAACCATACCTCACCTCCTCGTAACTGCCCGGCCCTAGTCAACCGTAGGAACCGGTTTTTGGGATCCCCCTTCTTTGAAGAGTTAACCGAGCTGGGTTCCACTGATATCAGAGGCCTGGCTCGATTTATCAGGAGTTCAAAATGGTTCCCAACGACGAATTAAGGCTGAACACCCTTCACAACCCAGTCAAATTTATTTTGACTTCCCGTGAACTGGTTCCACTGGAGACAAGGAACTGGCTCGGTCCACAGGCGGTAACATTATTTCTTAGGTAATTTTTATGGGGTTTGCTAAATTTTTGTAGCCTCAATGTGGTATCACAAAGGGCCTCTTTGGCCTAAGTGTGCTTTTCTTAGGCAGAAACTTTAACCTAACCTAATATAGAGGATATCGAAGTACTTCTTCATAAGGGTTGAGGAAAAACTCCACGAGAATAAGTCTTAAGGGGGGATTATAAATTAGAAGGGGGAAAGATTTTTTGTTTTTACTGAAATTTATTCTTTAATGTGTCAATAATATGCTTCTAAGTGTTTTCGGCGATATTTCGAGCTTTCCCTTTCCAAAATCCTACATATTCCTTCAAAATGTCCCGCGTTCGCTGGCCAGTGCGCTCGAAGAATGTACGGGTGCGTCAGGTAGAGGCTTCTCTAGTTTTATGAAAGAACGTGAGATTTTTTAGAAGCCGGAATTATCTTTGTTTCATTTGCTAGCGGCAAAAACAAGAGATTATTACATGAAAAAAGAGATAGACTCTCGCAAAACTTTAGGTGCACTTTCCTCGGAACAACGATATCTCGGAAACTTTCTGACCAATTGGCTTGAAATTTTGGTCACGTATTTATTCGAGTTTTCTCCATTATATTATACCTATGAAATTATGTTGTCAAATTATTTAGGTATAACTCATAGATAGTAATGGTGCCATAGTGGTAAAAGTGAGATTTCGGTGTCTTGTGCAATCATTGATTACGGACATTTATGAATTGTTAAAAAATATTATTGTAAAAATAAAAATTTTGAATAAAAAATGTTTAAAATTTTCAAATAAATCCTTGCATTTTTTCTACCTGATATAAATCTAAAAAAGGTAAAATTTTCAACTTTCTTATTAATAATCCCCCCTTAAAGCCTTAAAGGGGGTTTTCCATCCAAAAATCGATTTCTTTTCTCTTTCAAACAATCAATTCCTTATAACTTGAATTGAATTGAAAAATGTCAGATCGATATTCGAAATATTTTTCAATTTATATATACAGTGTGTTTCTTAGGTCTGTTGCAATAATGAAGGAACTGATAGATCTAGGCGAGAAACGAAAAAAAGTTATGGGAGGGCGGGGTCTATATCCAACCCCCTCTGATAAATGGAATGGTATTAAATGGGGCCAAACTTGTGAACAACACTTTTTGAAAAATCAAAAAAAATTTTAAAAATATTTTTCCAAAGTTTGAACTATGTGGAATATCCTCCTAGAATATTAGAGGTAAATTCATGAAAATAACCAAACTACAGTGCTTTTTCGTGCGTTATATACATGCAAAAGGCATAAACTTTACACTTTAAATACGTTTTCCTCAAAATGATATTTTCTCAACTGGTCTACGTAAGTTTAAACCGGATCAAATTAAATTTTACATGTATTTATTATACATAAAAACAGGGTGGCCGCTCTCTGGAAAACCGGCAAAATCGGGAAAAGTCAAGTAGTCTAGGAAAAGTCAGGGAAATGTCAGGGAATTTTCATTGAAATCAGAGAATCACGTAACAAGAGAGACAAATGGACGATTTCAATATTTAAAACAACAAAATTTTATGTATTTTTCAACCACCAATCTCAAAGAATGCTGAGGGGTGTATATGATGAATAGGGCTCCTTGGTTGATATGAGATAGTACATGAGGGCGTAGTCCGTTTCGTTGTGGAGTCTCCAATCCTAGAACCTTTTTGCATCTATAAATATTTGAGATACATTTTATTTTTATAATAAAAGACTATTTTATTTTAATAATTTTAAAACTTTTTATTTTAAAGTTATTGTTAAAGTTACCAGTTCGGTTGTTCTGGCTAAGCGCTAAGCGATAAGCGCTTAGCCTCAGGCCTGAAATTCCTTTCGCGGGGGCCCATATGTGGTACCCCCCGGGCCCGAACTTTGTCTCTACGGGACTGTAACCAGGAAATCATATGTGGATGAGACTCGAAGTCCTTCCGCAGAGTTTTCGACAGGCTCGTGCCGCCTTAGTTAAGGTGAAGTCAAGGTGAATCTTTCAATTAAGTCTTACAACGACGTAGGCAGGACAGTGGCATCTAAAGTTGCAACATAACAATTTCTTAAAACATGAACGTATTAAAATATTCGAATCTTTGCCTTAGATTTGTAGCAAATCGTCTAGCAAGCTTTGGCTTGAAGCAGCATGAATCATCCCATCAAAGAAATCCTTTCGCGTTGACCAGCAATGAGGAAGAAGAAGAAGGTGATGATGATGGTCGTGGCAAAAGCAATGAAAATGACAGCCTGACAGTAAATTTAGATAAGCCACCCACATGTTACACAT
Organism: Leptarthrus brevirostris; assembly: GCA_964036015.1. Lineage (NCBI taxonomy): Eukaryota > Metazoa > Arthropoda > Insecta > Diptera > Asilidae > Leptarthrus > Leptarthrus brevirostris. The sequence goes on from OZ038374.1 coordinate 71,922,552, forward strand.
CAACAAATATTTTTTTTATGTTGTAGCCAAAGCCCAGGGAAGCCCGGAGGGAATTAGGGTAAGAGGAATGAGGTAACTTGAGTGTCTCTTTTTTTGCTTTTCTGCGAGCTAGACAACAGCCCAAAGACAGACTGAATTTTTTAAGTTAATTAAAAACTCACGAGGAGACCGAAGCTCCAACCCTGGAACCATGGCGTGGTGATCGGCCCCTCAACCAATTGATTCAACTCCGGTTGATCAAGAAAGTGAGATAGCTGGTGAAGGTTTTCAAAAACTTGCCCATCAAAAATAATATTATTTGAAAAAATACTTGCTAGAAGAACAAAAAGATAAAATTTAAAATTGGGTTGTAAAATATCTGTTCTACTGTCTGAATCTGCATAAGTAAAGCACTGATTGACAATGATATGAAAATACGTCCACTAGCTAGGCCTTATCTCCGACACTTCGATGGAGTTATGCACAACGGCGTAAGCCTTGTCTGAAGTATTGACATATCTATGTAATCCAAAAAACTTTGAAAAGGCTATAAAATTATGTGACGAGACTTTCAAAACACCTAAAATGACAGGCATCTGCATGAATTAAACAAAACGTTGAACAAGATAATATACAATTTATTGTTATTAGTAGCTAGCTACTACACCACGTCGTAAAGCCTATTGAAACCAAAATTCATTTTAGTTGTTATATTGATATTTATACAAAATATGCATTTATACGAAATAAACATTAATATGAAATAAACAACAATTATATAGTTTGAAGACAATTTTGTCCGATTTTAAAACTTTTCTAAGGATTTTTAAAAAGCTCGCGGGACCAAAAATTAGGATACTAGTTTTTCGCGTGAATTTGATGTCGCTGCGTTGAGATAAAATATAAAAGAAAAGAAAATGTGCATACCATGAAAATTTAAAATTTATAAACCACCCAGCAACTCCCAACTGGTTGAGTTAGCCGCTCATCCTGCCATACAATTTTTTGTTTGGCTTGGTGACATCTATCGCTCCACTTATTTTGGCGCACCTTACCTTGTGTAAGTGCAATTTTGTTTTCGTACAAAAAAGAGGTTTAAATTAGCCGATTACATTTAGAACTATGCGAAAAAATATCATTGAATATAAATTACATTTTGATATATATATTTACTTTATATTCATTAAAATTGTTTATTGTTTTTACAGGTCTACGCCGATTTAGACATAGTTACTGCAAAAGCAACCAAAGAGGAGCAGAGTAAAGTGGCGCATCATTTGTTAGATGTGGCTTCACCCGCCGAGCCCTTTACCGTCGTACAGTTCAGAAACACAGCACTGCCAGTTGTATCCTTTTCAACTTATTACTTGTGATTTTTATTAATTAACCGACTTCCCAAAAACAAAGAGGTTCAGTTCGACGTGTATTTTTTTTGTTCCTTTTTGTTCTTGTTTTTTTTGTTTTTTTTTATGCCTGACCGGGTATAACTTCGTAACGCGTTGACCGATTTTGATGATTCTTTTTTCGTTGGGTAGAGTAAGTTCACCGATAGGTACCATGTCAAAAAAATTGTTGGTGGTGTTAGGGTGGGGGGTGATACCTAACTTTGTAACGTGTGGACCAATTTGGATGGTTCTTTTTTTGTTGTATACAGGGTATCCCCCATTGCTAGTACGAGAATAATTTGGTTCTAAGGTGGGGGAGTGGTAGTTTAACTTCGTAACGCGTGGACCGATTTCGATGATTCTTTTTCTGTTGGGTACAATTTGTTCCCTGATTGCTACCACGAGGGGGTGGGGGTAGGGGGTTGAACCTACCTTTTTAACGCGTGGAACGATTTTGATGGTTCTTTTTTTGTACAGAGTAGAAGATACTGAAAACCATAAAATAATTTTTCATTTTATATCTAGTACGACATTTTAAAGTCGGTGCAAATTAAACAAACCAAACAACTACAACAAAAGTATTTAATTATCCTTCCTTATGGTTCCGTTAGCTGAAACGTTTTATGTATTATCTTCAATTGTCGTTAAGTAGTTGTTTGTTTAATTTGCACCGACTTCAAAATGTCGTAATAGATATAAAATTAAAAATTATTTTATGCTTTTTCGCGTTTTTTTTAAAACTATTTTATTTGTTCTAAGCTCTTAAAGTTTTAATTACAACTTCAAGATACTGAAAAAATATTACGTTTTCTTGTCATAGATTTCCGTATGTAGCTGTAGATATGTTAAAGAACAATGGTCACGCGTCCGATCCTTTCCACTTTTGTATTCATCTTTTGAAAGCTCTATCGCAGCGAATTTCTAAAAGATTTCCTCCTGACACTGGTACATAAAAATTATGAAACTTTAAGCAGAATTTAGGGTAATTTTAAAATAGGAGTTTGATGTAGATGTTCGGTGGATTAGAGCGTTAGTTTTATATGAAAAAAGCGGCGCACGTACGGAACTCTCGTATTGTATGAAAGGAAACTATCAATTTACTGAACTGCACGCTTTTATTTATTAAATTTGATTATTTTATATCTACCTCTATAACTAGGCCTGTCATAATAAACCCAGGTTGCAAATTACCTTTTTCTTCACAGCTCCTTTGATATAGGTATCAAATGAAAGGGTTCCACGACTGGAATACGATTTGCTATGTGACATCATTAAAATTAAAACTTAAATTACAAATAAATCATAGTTTGAAAGAAATAAACAAGCACACTTTTGTGAGTACCGCACTTAGAAGTTAAAGACATCTAGTTAGACCAGTACCTTAATAGGAACTGACGCCGCATGCCTACCAAAAATATTAGTACATTTTAATGAAAGCGCCTTTCAACAAAATAATTTTTACTTCTAACTGTGTAATCAGTCCAAAAATAACTACGTTTTGGAGTTCTACAATATGTTAGCTTCATATAGAATATGCATGGACCGATTTGGATAATTATTTTTCTGTTGGGTAGAGTATGTTCCCTGGTTGATATCACGAAAAAAAAATGTTGGTGGGGTGGTGGTGGAACTGAACTTTGTAACGCGTGGACCAATTTGGATGGTTGTTTTTTTGTTGTACAGAGTATGATCCCCCATTGCTAATAGGAGAATAATTTGGTCCTTTGTTGGGGGATGCGGTAGGGTAGGGGAAAATGTGGTCTAGGCTGGGGGGAGGGGGAAGGGTTAGTCCAAAATCGTAACGCGTGGACCGATTTCGATGCTTTTTCTGTTTGGCAGATTATGTTCTTGATTGATATCAGGAGAAAAAAAATTTTACTTGGATGGGGGTGGGGGGTTGAACCTAACTTTTTAACGCGTCGATTTGGTGGATAGTAATTTTTTCGTTGTATAGAGTAGAAGACACTAAAAAGTAAAAAATAAAATAGTTTTTAAAAAAAAAATTGAACCGACTTCGCAAAAAGCGCTAAAAAGCATAAAATAATTTTTATTTTTATATATAGTACATTTTGAAGTCGGTGTAAACTAAACAAATAAAATAACTACAGACACACAATTGACATATTATATAAAACTACCTACCTGAAGTGTCAGCTCACGGAATCATAAGGAAGGACGATTAAATACTTTTGTTGTAGTTCTTTGGTTTGTTTGATTTGCAACGACTTTAAAATGTCGTAATAGATATAAAATTAAAAATTATTGTATGCTCTTTAGCGCTTTTTGTGAAGTCGGCTTAACTTTTTTTTTTAAAACTATTTTATTGTTGGGTAGAGTATGTTCGACGATTGGTACCATATCAAGAAACTTTTAAGTGGCGTGGGGTGGGAGGTGGACGTGAAACTTAACATCGTAACGCGTGGACCGATTTGGAATCTCTCGCCTGCAATAGAATGAGCTAGAGGCAAAATGTCAATTTGTACATTTGCATGTTGCAAGTCTATTGGATGACTTGGTGAATTGTCTAGGAATAAAAGAACTTTGAATTTTTTTCTCTTCTTGGTAATAACTTTTTACTTCAGGTACGAAAAAATTATAGAACCAATCTTCAAACATTGTGCACGTCATCAACAGACATCTGCTCGGGCGCCTGTTAAGATAATCTCCTTCTGGAGGAATAAAAAAAAGTGTCACTTAAAGACCGACTACTTTATTTCGAGTTCCATTTAAAACTGATTTATTCTTAAAAGTCTAAAAATCTAGCTTAAGTAGATGATTACTTCACAATAATGTAAAAGAAGGAAAAGCTGAATAGCAGAAAATATCTCTGGGTTACATTTAATTTTAATGGAATCAAATAAATTGCAACTCGTATCCGGTGTCGTTATTTGTTGGTAAGGCAACGTGACTTATAATAAATTGTCTATTTGACATAACCGCGTTTGCAATTTATTTGATTTTACACTTTTGGGAATTGTTGCTATGGCGTTATGTTAACTTATATTTTCCAGTTTCAGTTGTAATATTTATCGAGTAAAAGTAAGACTCAGCTGCACAAACGTTGCCAGATGCTCCGGAGATAGTGTCTGTTATTTCAGACGTCGGTCTCGAATGAGTTAATCTTCGAAAATAATTTTCTTGTTTTCATTTTAAATTTCAGGCTAGGAAAATTGTGAGCATACCATGCTTGGTTTGGGCTATTTTGAACATCTTTTATTGATACGTGCCTGTAGCGGGCTGGCATTTGGAAAAGTTATAATTTTCTATTATTTCAGACGTCGGTCTCGAATGAGTTAATCTTCGAAAATAATTTTCTTGTTTTCATTTTAAATTTCAGGCTAGGAAAATTGTGAGCATACCATGCTTGGTTTGGGCTATTTTGAACATCTTTTATTGATACGTGCCTGCAGCGGGCTGGCATTTGGAAAAGTTATAAATTTTACTACAGGGTAGGAATTGCTGACTTCCCAAGTTACATATTTGTCAGTTTTGGGCATTTTTAAGTTTCTATTTTACGCCAAAGATAAGGCCTAATCATAAACAAGAAGATATATATATATATATATATATATATATATATATATATATATATATATATATTAAAACGCATTGAAAAAAATTGTGTTTGTGGATTTAACCAACATTTTAATTTCTTTCGTTATATTGCACAAAAATGACATTTGCATTGAAATTGAAGTTGGCAGCGTTTTATTTGCAAGGGAAATTTCTTAAATTCCATTGAGCGGAATAGTGAACCAGATCAAGAACTGGTTCAGCAGTTTGTATGGCGGAGATCTCTATAGCTCATTAAAAAAACAATGATAGTTTTATGACACTAAAGTGGTAAAAAACCACGTGTTAATTTGGCTGCGAAAACTCAAACTAGCGCAGGCTCCGAAACCAAATTTGAACGCAGACTCCGAAACCAAACCTGTTCTTATCAGTACTCCATAGGAAAAAAATAGATTACATTTCTCCCTTTCATATTTTTGATACTTTCTTTGTAGAGACTCCCAACCACGGGTTGATTATCGTCTAATATTTAGTTCAATTCGCCTTTCAATTATTTCGACAAGTGACACAGGCCAGCGATGAATAGTTGTTTCCGAAGTAATTTCTCCCGCTGAAACCGAATGCACTTTACTATTTCACCTGAACCTGAACAGCGGAATTGATACTTGCAATCCTACAAATAAAAAGCTAGCACGTTATACCTCACGTCTACTCAATCTTTTATTCTGTCGAAACTTTATGATCTGTACAGCTCCTTTGTACGTTTATGTAAAACTCTTTTCTGTAAAGTTTGCCGAAGGGAAGGAACCGTAGGTTCGTATTGTCATGTATTTGTAAAGCTAGCTGAGTGACTCATTGATGACGAGTTCGACGGATAATTTGTATGGTCGTAGCCTTAGAATAAAGAACTAGGGGAAAGGACATCACTCGGAAAATGTAAGCATTTTTCTACATGTAGTAGAGCCCAAGCAATGTGTGCGTTTCAAACATGAAAGTAGCAAAATATTGCTTGTATACAAGAGAGGCTATATTTTAAATTTGGTGTTTTAAAATTATATTCTAATAAAGTCTTTAATATAATATAACTTGGCCCTACCTAATTTTATTAATTGAATTAATTTTACTATTCAAAAACACTTAACTTATTCCCCCAATTATTTCAATACTACGGTGACGACTACAATTTCATAAGGCAACACAAATTGAAAAACACAACTTGAGCGAACCGATTCGACAGATTTGTCCAATTTGACAATCGTTGGTGATACTTCCCTTAACCCCGCCGCCACTTTGCTGAGAAGAAAATTGCTTATCACACGTACAGAGCTTTTACTTGAGATAGCCTTTCCTCTCGTTGTTTATTCTAAGGTCATAGCATAGAATAAATATTTAATAGAAGAATATCCTGTTCAATCGTGATAGAAATATTTGCCCTTTTGTTCGAAGCTTACCTACTATTAATATTTATGCTATGTTCATAGTTTGCTAATGAATTTTAATCCTGTCTCATTCCTGCGGTTTTATGTTAATTTGTATTAAAAATATTTCACTAATTTACTTTTCTATCTTAACGAAAAATCTTAAATTATAGCGTATGTGATACATTTTCAATGCAACAAGTAATTGCAAAAGTTGTTAGTTATATCGTACTGACCCCGATTTTGCCGTTTTATGATCAATTACTGGCGCAAAGAAATAGATGCAACGGATCTTGTTGTTCTGAATTTTTCGTTCGTAAAAGTATTTAACGGTCGTTTTAGGAACACGCGTAGTATTAATTACTGTCATCATCATCAATGCTTAAGTAAATCATGTTTTTTTTTTTGAATAAAATTAGCATTTTGATAAGCCAAACAAAAATAAAATTGAAATGCTACTTACACTTTCAAACAGTGCAGCACCTTCCATTATGGTCATATGGTAGCTGCGTAGTATGGTGGAGAAAACGAAAGCGGAATTAGTAAGCTCTCGTGGTAATTAATTAGAATTTATGTTAAACGTTCCCATTGCCTTAGTAATGCTCAATAATCGTGTGAGCATTTTGTCGCTTCTTCTTAACACGTGCAATTGAGACTATAGAAACCACCAACATTTCAGGTTCATTCAAGAAGCCATTAACTTTTAAATGAATGAATAGCTTAATAAGGTAAAGCTCCACACAACACGCAAAATTTTTCCTGTGGCGGATCTTGACGCCAAAATCGTCACTTGTCAATGGTTATGTATGCTCTTGGTAATAGCTGAAAACTTTGCGTTAACCCAAAAAGCCTGACGGTTATCTTCAAGGTTACTAGAGCGATTCACTTTTATTACACGTGCCACTTTGTATTTCGCAGATTTTGATTATCTTGCGATTGATTTTTTGTAAATTTTTGAGTTCATTAAACTTAATTTCCTTACATTATTGTAATTAGATTGATCATTTACTATCGCAGTCGAAGTGTCCAGTAGTAGTTGGAGGCACAAATTATTACATTGAGAGCTTGCTTTGGGATGTTCTTGTAAGCAAACTTTCACCAGAAGGAATTGCTCAGACTCCTCCAAAGAATGTAAAATTATCTTTAAAGGTACTTGATTGAATTAAAATATCGGATTTGCATTAATTTTCAGATCGTCGAACTTGACTTGGAGAGTTTACCATCCAGTAAGTTGTACGAACAACTCAGAGAGATTGATTCCCTCACAGCTGAAAGAATTCACCCAAACAACAAGAGAAAAATTATGCGGTAAGCTCTTCAATGAATTTTTAATTACATGAATCGAATGTTGATTATTTTTTTATGCATTAGGGGAATTAATGACTTTTTGGTTTTGACGAAGCTATGAAGACAGACTTATGTGAAGAATGATTCAGTTTCTTTCCTTTTTCATTCGTGTTTTTAGTTATTACAGCTTTGTTACCTTAAAATGTAGCATGCCTTAATTTGGAACCCTTTTTTTATCGGGAAGCCAAACCAAAAAAAAAATGCTTAGTACACATATTGCTTACGGGGAAGAGACAATTAATTACTGGCTACCGGTTAAAAACGTTTTGGAAAAAATGTGTTTTATGTTATATTATGAAATACATATAGGGTTGTTTCGTTTGAGGAGCCAATATATGACAAAAAAATGTATAGCAGATCTGAGCAATCCTTACTATTTATGCGTTACATATTACTAAACTGTAAAAATTATTGGTTCGTGAACCCGTTTATTTTTAATATTTTTTGACTGGAGCAACCCAGTCATCTGAAATTGTTGCAAGATTCAATTATAATTACATCCTTCAGTACTAACCTCTCAAACAGAGACGCAGTTCCTTTAAGCCTTCAAGAAAGTGGTTGCCTAGTACCTCCTATCTTTTCCTAGCAAGCGTAGGATACCGAAATAGGAGGTGCTCTACAGTTTCTTTTGTATTGGGTTCCTTACAGTGCTTGCACGCATCAGAGTCGGAAACACCAACTCTTAGCGCATGTACCGCCGAGAGAGAGAGAGTGGCCGGTGTAGATCCCAACCAAAGTTCTACATTCAGTCCGAGATAGGTTAAGTAAGCAATTAATCTTCTTTTGCTCAAAGGTTTTCCACATAGTCTTGGCGATTCGACACGTAGTAGTCACTTCCCATCTTTTTTTCGAAAGATCTAACAGACCATCATTGAGAGATTTGGCAACACCGTGTATTGCGGGAAGTAAATGTTCCGCTTCCTGAGCTTCCATGGTAGCTCCTTTCTTAACGAGAACGTCAACTGCTTCATTTCCGGTGATGCTGCTGTGCCTATTTACCCAGCTTCGTGCTTACAGTTTGTTATGCTCTGTAGCAAAAAGAGAATTTCGATTTAATTTCGTTGGACCTAGAGCTTTTAGCGCCGCTTGGCTGTCTACATATGTAGATGCTAATTGAACTTCCTTTTGCCAGCTGACTGGGAGCCAATTCTGTCGCCTTGCGTATAGCCAAAACCTCGGCTTGAAAGATGCTGCTGTCACTGGGGAGTCTGTACGAAGAGTAAATATTGAGCTCTTGGCAGAACACTGATGCTCCTACTCAGGAGCTCATTTTGGAGCCATCTGTATAAATGTTTACGGTATCTGCAGGTTTTTCTGCTCTTGTTTCCCCGAACTGTCTGTCCGGAATTGCTACCTCGAACTTTCTGTTAAATCCATAATCGGTAGCTATGTTGAGTTGAGATTCTTCCCTAAGCTCCTATGTTCGTATGTTGAGGAACATTGACTCTTTAAGGCACATCTCGGTGCGGGGATCTTTTCGTACAGGTCCACAGGGGGGAGGTGGAGGGTTGTCAAGAGTACGGGAGGGTGTGGTTTTGAATGCACCAGTAGCCCCCATTCCTGCTATTGTTTGTATGTGCTCCAATCTGAAGAGAAAAGTTTTCTTGTCCACAGCTGGCCACCAAAACATGACACCGTACATCAGGATTGGCCGCACTATTGCTGTGTATACCCATGGCGTGATACTGTGTTTCAGTCCCCACTTTGCACGGAAGAGTCTCTTACATGTATAGAAAGCTTTGTTTGGCTTAGCAATCCTTTCTTCTACATTTAGTTTCCAGGTCAGTTTGCTGTCTAGAATTAGTCATAGTCAGCAACATACCGTCTAACCGTGGTGCCCTGCAGGGTAGTACCTCATACTTCTTAGTGAAGAGTACAATTTCGGTCTTTCGTGGGTTTCGCCCATGAGCTTAGCTTCCTTAGAGCTCCTTCCGTGATCCGCTTACCGTGTGCAGGCACTTACATGACACTATTATAACAATATCTTTGGCGTAAGCGACCACTTTTACCCCCATACTCTCAAGTCTTACTAGGATGTTCATAACCAGGAGAGGCCCCGGTCTACAATTTTGCTGAAAGTGCATACGCCCCACTCCGAGGTTATCACTCTGCCTTTTAGAAGCGTGGCTTACCATCTACTGATGGCTTTGTACCCCTTTGCTACTTCCAGAGCGTCTGAGATCGCCTCGGTGGTGACATTGTTGAAGGCCCCTTCGATCTCAGACACCACCTCATGTAGAGCAGTGTCAACCGACTTGCTCTTCGTGTATGCATGTTGAGTGCTGGATAGTAGGGTGGGGTCGAGATTTTCCCTAATATACAGATCCAGAACCCTTTCCAGGGATTTTAATAGAAACGAGGTTATGCTGATCGGTCTGTAGTCCCTGCGCTTGGCGTGCCCGCACTTGCCCGCTTTTGGGATGAAAACTACCCCTGAGCGATGCCAATATTCGGCTACATGGTTTAATTTCAAACACCCTCTGAAAATCGTTATCTACTAGGGGTTACAAGCTCAAGAACCTTCTGTAGCATGACTGGCAATATATCGTCTGGTCCCGGTGACTTTTCCAGATCTAAGGAGTTAATTACCCATCTGACCTTGTCCTAGGAGATAATAATAGATCTTTTCTTCCAGTTTGTAACTAAGTTTTCCACAGGCGGGGAAGTGATTGCCCAGCAGGATCTGAAGTGTTTCCTCGCTGTTCTTTGTTCCGTCTCCGTGAAAAACGTCACATCGAGGACATTCTCACTGGTTGGGGCCCTGTACGTTTACTACCCTGTTACCGTTTAATAACCCCTGTTAGCGTTTAATAAATAGTGCAACAAAGACTCACCTCTTTCGTTTACATCTTTGCTGCCCCATATTACATGGTGTGCATTACCGTCTCCTCCGATCAATAGGTTGAGCTTTCTGTGCTTCCTTTCTGCCAGTGGTGTCTGGATTTCTTCCGACGGCGCTTCCCTATCATGTGCCATGTAGGTCGATGCAATGGCATATCACAACTGTTAATTCATTGGTAAAATAATATTGTATTAAGTTCTTTTCTAGCCAATATGACCGCACCCTTCTTACCTTCACTCCGCGCGGAAAAGAAGTTGTAGTTGATGCCGACCCTGCTGCTATCCAGGGTTGCTAGACAAGCATCTTTTCCTTGTTGATTGTATGTAGTAGCTCAGCGGAAGCTGAGTTTCTGTGGTGCAGGTTTACTTGTAGGATTCTCAGTATTCTCAATTCGCCGTTGGTATCGATGGATTCTGCCTCTGGAGGAGTTTCAATGCGCTTTACGGTGGTACCACGCGGGATATGTATACCTTTTCCTCTGGTGCCAGAGGAATGTTCTCCCTGTCTATTACTTCGAGAGAGGCGCTTTCCCATAGGTCTTTCAGATTTTTGACTACCCTGCTACACCAATCTAGGGCGAACTGATCATTGCACTTGAAGATCTGCACGCCATAAAACCAACCTGCTCCATCAAATGACGGCATTGGTTGGTCCGCGTTTTTCTCCAACTGCCCGAACAGCTCATCTAGCAGCCTCATCTCTACGACCTCTCTAATGACATCTTGCCATGGGGTTCGCTCCGATCGGTTGTCGCCACTATGAGATTATTCCTCGCAACCTCGCTTGCTAACTTTGGCGGTTCCGTGGACGTCGATCGTCCTGGTGTCGGCTTTTACTGAGAGTTTTGCGTCTTTTGTTCCGGTTTAGGTCTTTTGCCGGTGTTAGCCGGGGAGTTATCATCCTCAGCTGAGCTCTGTCTCCTCTTCACCGTCATTTTCCTCACTGCATTCTCTTCTACTTTGTTGTAGAAACTCGGGTTATTAGCCGCGAAGGTCCATCTGATATTCGAAGAACGCTTTGCCTTCGGCCACGGTATCCTTTGCTTAAGACAGCGTTTCCTGCTCCTGAGATTGGGTCCTGCGACCCTCCCGCTTTGATCGGGACATGGCGGTCAAGTGCCTGCTAGCATGCTTTTCCCGACTGGCATATCTCAAAGGCACCTCCTCATACAAGGTGTTTACGCTTAAGTGATCCGAGTCTACTTCGGCTTCGGCATCGGTAGCGTGCGTTTTGGAGGTGCTTGGAGCACGTTCCAGGCAGCCCTTGGAGGCAGTAGTTTTAAATCCGCTTCTGAAACGTGCTCCTATCATCTCATTTAGATCTAATGTGCCACTGGCGACACGCAGAGACGACAAGCCTTCACCGTGACCGCCGACAGTCGCAGCACTGACTCCTGCTGACGTTTTGGTAGATATGCCTACCGAATTTTTTCCTTTATCGGACTTTTCCATCGTTCATTTTATGCATTCCGCCAGGTTGTATCTACTTCGTCTGCAATCTCCAGATTGACCTGTTCGGCATGTGTGACTCTGCCAGCATTAAGACTTCTACATATGCTTCATGCACGGTAAGCAATCTTATCGATACGACTCACTCACAGCCATGTGAAGACAGCAAGTCTTAACAAGTCTTTTTGAGGTAAGATGGGCATTTTGAATTGAACTCGTTCCACACTTGGAGCCACTCCCTTTTGGAGCTACCATATTGTATTTTATCGCCCTCGTCGGGATTTTGCGCTCTTCTTTATAGCCACGTTCGATCGAATACACTCTTTTAAGGACCTTATATCATTTGCAATGCAATTAACACATCCCCATCCTTCGTCACCCGATATTTCAGTACTCCATTCAGCTTCAATGCTTAAGTTGGCTCCCAATCGACCTCTCTTCATTCACACAACGTCCTTAGGACCCCTCTCGGAAATTATAAACAAATTAAATTATTGGTATTTTTCTCTTTCTGCCTCTTATGTTCTCAAAATCTTCCAATTTTTTTTTTCAAAACATCAACCAGGAGTGATAAGTTAGAATGAGGTGGTGAGGTGTCACATTCGTCGTTGTATTTTTGAACGTACTAAAACTCGAATCACGATCCCTCTGCGATGCTAATCACGTCCCTCTGTATACTTCGTCATAGCTGCAACGGCGCCTTTCATAGCCCTAAAATATCAAAACAGGAATGGCGATAGCGTGTATGAATCGTGTACATGACTGTGTTTTTCCAGGTGAGAACAAATCAAAGAGAAAGTGAGATTGAATAAAATCATGGTAGCTTGTTTTTCAAAACTAGCTCGGCTGGCTTTGAATGCGGAGTGTAAGCGTAATTAAAGTGTTTTAACGGTGATATAAAGTGTTAATTGACTTAAAAACTATTACCAATTTCCTTACCTTTTTAATAATTACACTCGCACTGAACTTCGCACACAAACGGATACGAATTTGGATCAATTGGTTGAGTAATAAGATCACCACACCATATTTCCAGGGTTCGAGACTCGGTCTCCCCGCGAGTTTTAAATAAGAAATTAAAAAAAATCCACTCCGTCTCTGGGCTGTTGAGCTGCTGGGCAGGAATGCAAAAATAAGACATTCAGACATTTTCAGATGTTGGCACATTTATTGAAATAAATTTATTACTTTACTTGTGTTCAACTTCTTGAAAGCTTTCAATAAGTTTTTAAAAGCAGTCCAATACTCCTACTAATTAATAATTCCCGTTTATGTTTAAGGATTTGGACCTAAACGATCAATGTGTATCTTTTACAAGGGAATCGGTTGTCTTTCCGGAGTATGCAAGATATAACGACTTTCATTCTCGCTGCGCTTATCATATAGACACTCGAAGCAGGTCACAATACATACTGTCATACTGGGAAATAGAAAGAATTCCTTAACATTTCCAATGCGTGGTCAGGTCAACCCCTGTATGTCCCCATCGTAGTGGGATGTTTTTATTACGCGGCACTGAATAGCTCTTGGCACTACGAAATAATTTCCGTTTAGTGTAGTTTTTAAACCTCTCTTTCTCTAATATAAAGCTTTCTTTTACACCGTCTTTCTTTTTCAATTGGAGAATTTCCCCAATTTCCCCGTTTCGATCGTTTAAGTGATAAAGTGTGTAAAGTGGTTGTAGATAAAATGGCAGTGGTCAGGTCAAATCTGCTTGCAATCGGTGCCTCAAATCGGGTGAAGATCTTCTCCCGCCCCATGCCCCACAAGGGGTTATGAGAACAAAAGAAAGGAATCTTTTTAAAGAGATGCCACGCAGTCTTCCTCGAAAATACCAACCATTAACATTTTATCTGACACATACAAATTTCTAAATTAGAGCACCAACAAGATCAGTAATAACCGGAAAATTAGGTTCAAAAATCAAACACCTTAAAATCTTGTTCAAATAAAACTTTCTATTTAATAACGGACGACGCGTTTCGAACAGTTGTCACTGTTCATCATCAGGCTTAACTAGAGACTAAATTTGAAATTGTGCAACAAACGATACCATAAACAAAATGCTTAGTCATACATTGAGATGCAAAAACGGTTCACAGAATGTCAAGAAATAAAAATCTTTCAGTAAAACAAAACCTGATAAATACAATAGTTTAAATTAGACATTATTATTATTAAAAATTCTTAAAAGAGTTGAATCTACTAGTCCTAAATTATCATTCAAAATTACGTCGCTATTTTTTCTGATGAAAATTGACTCCCAAATGGTTAATCTTGTGTACCCGTTTACGCTTTTCAAGAGCTGAAAATTGTTCAAGTTGATATCATGTTTTCGCTGATGCCTTCTTCCTCTTCCCAGAGATTCATTTTCAAATTTTATATGTTTGGATAATGCGGTCTTTTCTGTCTTATTATAAATGTCCCTTTCATGATCCTTATATCGTTGAATTAATTTTCGTGAAGTCATGCCAATATAAGTAGCGTCACAGCCTTCACAACTGATCTTATAAATTCCTGACTTCTCTGTATTCTCTATTTTATCTTTAGTGGATTTTAAAAAAGATTTCATTTTACAATTGGAAGACCAAGCTGGTTGTATGTTGTATTTTTTAAGGATCTTACTTATGTTTCTGGTGATGGGAGGGTAGTATGTTAGCTTTAGAAATCTTTTATTTTCTTTTTCTTTTTGTGGCATCAAGCGGGTTTCTTTGAGTTTTTTCTTTTTAATATGCTTTTCTATTATATTTAGAATTTGCGTGGAGTGAAGTTTGTTAAATTTTGCTAGGCTTAGCAAATAGTTTTTTTCCGCGATAAAGCGTTCTTCGGATAAAGGAACATTAACTAATCGGTGTGCCATAGAATTGAAAGCTGCATACTTATTGGCGAATGAGTGGTAAGAGTTGCCGGGGATAAACCTTGGTGTGTGGGAAGGTTTCCTGAATATGTCGAATTCGATCCCATTTTTATCGTTCCTTATGACTTTTAGATCTAGGAAGGGTAGAAAATTGTCCGTTTCCTTTTCAATGGTAAAAACGATAGATGGAAATTGCACGTTCAGGAGATTCAAAGTTTCTTCTATTTTATCTTTGTTGATAACTGCGAAAACATCGTCAACATAACGTAGCCATATTCTAGGAAAGTTCTCTTCGCTCTCTAATTTGGTCTCCAGATGACACATAAAGAAATTGGCGAAAAATGGAGAAAGGCTGTTTCCCATCGTGGTGCCATTGGTTTGTTTGAAAATCCTATTATCAAATGTAAATACATTCTGATTCATGCAGACGCTTATCATTTCATAATACATTTCTACAGTATTATCGTCAATATTGAGATCCATTAGCCAATCTTTTATTAATTCCAACGTTTTAAAAATGGGTACACTGGGGAAAAGAGCACAAACGTCAAAACTAACTAGTAACTCATCTTGCCCAAGGGTGATATCTTTAACCCTTTCAATAAAATCAAACGTGTTTTTCACGAATTTTCCATCAGGTTGAGGTAATTGCTCCAACTGTTGGAGAAGCCATTTGGAGAGTTTATAAGACGGCGCTGTGGTATTATCAGAAATTTCTCGCATTTTGTGTCCTGGTTTGTGTATTTTAGGTAAGCCATAAAGTCGTGGAAGGGAAGAGTTACTCATTCTTAACTTACGTCTCCAGTGTTTGTCAGAGAAAAAGGTTTCATATTTTTTTAAAATATCATCAATCTCTTTTTCCATTTTTTTAAGTGGGTTATTTTTTAATTCTACATATGGACCGTTGTCAAGAAGTGAAAACATTCTATTTTTATAATCAGATTTGTCAAGAATAACGATACTGTTGCCTTTGTCCGCCTTTATAAAATAACAGTCTTTTTCCTTCAACATTTTGATAGTTGGATGGTACATTTTATGTTCATTTTCAATCGTGTGGGAGCTTACCTTGTACTTGTCTATGGCTTGAATACAGACAGACCTGATCTCTGCTTTAGCGGGTTCATTCAGACTATTAATTCCCATCTCAATGTCTGCTACAATGTCTTCAATTGGAGGCTTTAAAGGTTCAAGTGAAAATTTTAAACCATTTTCCAATAATTTATTTTCAAGAACTGTGAAAGTCGCCGAGGACTGGTTAATCACTAAATTTTCACGAGGGAACACCAAATCTGGTGAAATATTTCGCTTTTCCTCTTTTTTATTGAGTGATAGGAGTTTTAATTTTTCTCTAATTCCGATCGATTTGTATTTATATGAGTTTTCTATACGTTGAAAAAGTCTTCTCTCAAAATTAAGGAAACACTCAAATGTTAAACTGTCCAAACATATAAAATTTGAAAATGAATCTCTGGGAAGAGGAAGAAGGCATCAGCGAAAACATGATATCAACTTGAACAATTTTCAGCTCTTGAAAAGCGTAAACGGGTACACAAGATTAACCATTTGGGAGTCAATTTTCATCAGAAAAAATAGCGACGTAATTTTGAATGATAATTTAGGACTAGTAGATTCAACTCTTTTAAGAATTTTTAATAATAATAATGTCTAATTTAAACTATTGTATTTATCAGGTTTTGTTTTACTGAAAGATTTTTATTTCTTGACATTCTGTGAACCGTTTTTGCATCTCAATGTATGACTAAGCATTTTGTTTATGGTATCGTTTGTTGCACAATTTCAAATTTAGTCTCTAGTTAAGCCTGATGATGAACAGTGACAACTGTTCGAAACGCGTCGTCCGTTATTAAATAGAAAGTTTTATTGGAACAAGATTTTAAGGTGTTTGATTTTTGAACCTAATTTTCCGGTTATCTGACACATTTTTCATTTCTTGATTTTCCTGAACGGAACAACGACTTAAAGCACCAATTTAAAAGCAAACTCCGAAAGCCTTAACCACCACCTGTCGATTCTTGGAAGCGATTCTTTTTGTTCTTTGTTTGTCGCAGTGAATTGCAGTCTGTAACTACTGCGAATTGTCTATTTAACAAATATCTTTTGTATCTCTCCGACGTTTCCACTACGGCAAGAACTTTTAGCTCGTAGCTATGATACTTTGCTTTGCTTATAGTTAAAGCGTAGTTAAACAGGACACTGATCTAATGTCCTTCCGATTTTGCAATTCCATGGCTGCTTGCATCGGTGTGCGCTTCGTGCTTTGCGTTTACATCAAATAACGCAAGTATTGGTGTCTGGTGTTCAGCATCCTTAAGTGAGTCTAAAATCTCACGTTCCAAAAATTGTATTTCCTTCTTGAAGAATTCGCATTTCTGCAAGTTTAACGTGATCTGCCTTCAGTAATTCAATTAGAAATTTTCTTAATATAAATTTTTTTCTTAGCAGTTTCTGGTGATATCAGATCTTAGTTTTGTCCAATGACTGAGTTAACTCCTTCGTTATGATCCCGTGAGATGAAACGTTCAGGTAGTTTTATATATTATCTTCAATTGTGGTTGGGGAGTTATTTTGTTTGTTTAATTTGCACCGACTTCAAAATGTCGTAATACATATAAAATAAAAAAATTATGTTATGCTTTTTAGCGCTTTTTGTGAAGTCGGTTCAAGTTTTTTTTTAAAAACTATTTTATTTTTTACTTTTTAGAGTCTTCATATATACGACTCGAAGAATGCTGCTCGTACGAACAAAGCAATTTCAAAAGTTGCAGAGGTAGTGCACATACAAAATTATCCAAATGTGGCAACATATTACGGAATTAGTCACTGTCACACTTTAGTACCCTCACCTTAGAAAATTCTTAACATGACCCTAGTTCGCCACTTTTCTCTATACAGCAAGAGATAATTATCGTAGTCAGAGAATCGTCGTAGTTACTCTACGTACAACATTATTATCATTTATCAATCAGGAAACGTATTCTGCACAACCGAATCAAAACTTTACTACTTTATGAAGCTAGGCGCAGCCCATCTCCCAACTCTCACCATAAGCCACAATTTTTGTCAGAATACAAATAGATACTCTATGCATCCAGAATAATCTAAATCAGTCCACCCAAACAAATTTCGATTTCCCTTCCCCCCACCCCAACAATAGGTTAATATTTTTCCGTAGAGTAGCAATGGGGGATCATATAACACACAACAAACGGGAATCTTCCAAATAGGTGTGTGAATAAAGGAATTGTGTAAGGCCCCCTCCGCACACCCCCAATTTATAAAATTTTCTCGTTGTATCAGGCAACATATTCTGCACAACAAAAGAAGAACCATCGAAATCATCGGTGCAAGCGTTACGAAGTTACACTACCCCTCCTTCTCCCTCCCCCACCACCTTAGGACCAAATTATTCTATTATTAGCAATGCGGGATCACACTCTATATAACAGCAAAAGAACCATCCAAATCGGTCCACGTGTTACAACGTTAGCTTCCACTCTCACCCCCACCTCACCAACATATTTTTTCTCGTGGTATCAACCAGGTAACATACTCTACCCAACTGAAAAAGAATTATGCAAATCGGTCCACGCGTTTCAAAGTTAGACTACCCCTCTCCCTAGGAGGAAAAGAGGAACTGGGTGGTAGAATCTATGGGTTCATGAGTTCGATCAAGTCTATTTAAGATGTTGAACTTGCGGCAGGCCTTGTAAACGATGCCCTGCAGACGGCCTTCAGGAGAAACTGTCCGATGTCAGTATGGTCCCACAACAGGAACGTTCCATGTTGGACGGGGGAACTTGTGAGACTAAGGGCTACTACCAGGAGGCTGTTCAACAGGGCGAAAAGATTCGTGTGCTGGGAAGTATACAGACTGTCCCTAACTGCCTACAACCAAAAACTGCGCCGGTCTAAAAGAACCAGCTGGCAAAAGTTCTGACAAAACGTGGAGGTCGCTCGTGATTCTGCGAGAATGCATAAAGCCCTTATGAAAACTACGTCGGGTGAAGAACGTCAGGGAAGAAACGCTAGAGATTCTGTTGCAGTCCGACTTCCCTGGTTCGAGTGTGGAGGATCCGAACGAGGCAGACAGGCCTAGCCTAACAGACCACCTAGGAAGGAGGGCGACCAAGGCGGACTGGAGGGTTGCCAGCTCGGTCCTTACATGCAAAGCTATCAAGGCTGCAATTTGATCCTTTGAACCATTCAAGTCCCCTGGCACGGATGGCGTGTACCCGGTGCAGTTACAGGCGCGCCGGTGCTGTGCAGAATATACAGGGCGTCCTTTACACTGGGATACATGCCCTCTATCTGGAGGACTGTGAAAATAGCCTTTATTCCGAAGCAAGGCCAAGGCATACAGGCCATCGTTCCTTTTAACAACGATGGAAAAGTCACAGATCGGGGAATCAGGGAGAAGTACCTTCTCCACTCACCCCTTCACACCCGGCAGCACTCCTACCAAACCGGAAAATCCACTACAACGGCACTCCATGGCTTAGTACTCAAGCTGGAGGTAGCAGTTAATAGCAAGGGAACTGCGATTGCTGCCTTCTTGGATATAAAAGGCGCTTTTGATAATACATCATTTGATGTGATCACTCGGGCCCTAAGAAGGAGAGGCCTTTTGTCGATGGATAGATGTGTTGCTCAGGTCTCGAGATCTTACCTTTAGTCTCCTCGACAGGATGATCAGGGGCTGCGCCATAAGAGGATTTCCACAGGGTGGGGTGCTGTCACCCCTTCTATGGTGCCCTGTCATCGATGAGCTGCTGGTGCGCCTGGATGAGCGGGGCTTCTTCGCGCAGGGCTATGCAGATGACATTGTAGTTGTGGCATCCAACGATATGGGGGACAACATCACAAGACAACTCCAGGAGCCACTAGATGTAGTCGCAACCTGGTGTAGTGAGGTTGACCTCAAGGTCAACCCTGACAAACGGTCGCCGTTGCGTTCACTAGGAAGAGGAACACGACGGGTCTAACTAGACCGACCTTCCTGGGCACTGCGCTACCCTTCAAGGATCAGGTGAAGTACTTGGGGTGATCCTGGATTCCAAGCTATGCTGGAACCTGTACCTAGATACAACCGTGGAAATAGCTCGAAGTCCTTTTGGGCATGCCGTAGAGCTTACGGGACTACCTGCGGACTTAAACACAGGACAATGCTCTGGATCTACACATCGATAAAAAGGCCCATGATAACCTATGGAGCGATTACATGGTGGCACAGAGCAAAACTTTAATGTGGTCAAGACTAAGCTTAGCAGACTGCAACGTACGGCCTGCCTATGCATCACTGGAGCCATGCGCACCTCGCCGACGGCTGCACTCGAAACCATGCTAAATATCAAACCTCTTCATATAGAGGTTAAAAGTTTGCCTCTATGTGCGGCCGACAAACTAGAGGGACCTGGTCTCCTTGGGGGAAACATAGGGTAAGATACCGGCAAGATTCTCACCATTCCAACCACTCTTAATACGGGTGGAGAATCGTGAGACCTGGACGTTTCCGGCTGTTCGTCCAGGGGATCTAGTATGGTATACGGTTGTATCCAAGACTGAATCGGGCGTTGGGGCAGGGGTCTAGAGTAACTCCCCCAGATTCAGCTTATCACTGGCCCTAGGAAAGTACACCACGGTATTTCAGGCTGAAATCTTCGCTATCCTGACATGTACTTACGAGAACCTAAGAAGAGCTTATAAGAACAAAAGGATCTTAATCTTCTCGGATAGTCAAGTTGCAATCAAAGCAATTGCTTCATCTACCACCAGATCTAAGGTGGTGTGAGAATGGCAAAGGAGCCTAGATGAACTGTGTAGAACTAATCAAGTCAACTTGTTCTGGATTCCGGGGAATGAAAAGGCAGATGAACTGGCTAGGAAGGGGTCCAATACGCCTTTCATAGGGCCGGAGCCGGTCTGTGGAATTCCTACGGATAAAAGACTGATAGCAAACCGTGCAAGTGAAGAGCATAGGTTGTATTAGAACAACATTGAGGGGCACGCTCACTGAAGGAGCCTTATGCCCTCACCGTCGCCAAGTAGATCCAGGGAGCTCCTTAAGCTGAACAGGTCGGATGTTAGAACTCTGACTGACCAGCCACTGTCGGCTGAGGAAGCACCTGGTAAGGATAGGCAGAGCAATCGACCCCACCTGCAGA
The DNA here is from genome assembly GCA_964036015.1 of Leptarthrus brevirostris. NCBI lineage: Eukaryota > Metazoa > Arthropoda > Insecta > Diptera > Asilidae > Leptarthrus > Leptarthrus brevirostris. The sequence goes on from OZ038374.1 coordinate 71,943,523, forward strand.
CTCTGTCTGGAGGATGATGCGACCCCATTATACGTACTATGTGAATGCCCGGCAATGGCCAGGCGCAGATTTAGCCTATTCGGGAAACTAATCCTGGTACCGAGCGGGCTGAGTGACTGCCAATTGCGGGAGCTGTTAAACCTTTTCAGAGGGACCGGCTTGCTATAAGGAGTTGACAGGGTTAGCACGCCCCAGTGGCCGCAGCGCGTGAGAACCTCACACTTCCAATTCAATCAATCAATCAAACCCCTCCCCCGCCCTAGGTCAAATTTTATTCTCCTATTAGCGATGTGGGATCAGACCCTGTACAACAAGAAAAGAACCATCCAGATCGGTCCACGCGTTACAAAGTTAGGTTTCATCCCCCATAAATTCCTCTGGGTTATTTTGTTTAACTTCCGATAATCAACGCACATTCTGTGCTCGCCGCTTTTTTTCGGTACCAAAAGAACAGGGTAGCGATTCTCACACAATTTGGTTGCCTAACCGTTTCAATAAATTAAGCGCATGCCCAAAAAATGTTGTGGCAACAGAAAAATATTTCATAGCAACGAATAAATATGTCAAGTTTGTGCGCATGATCTGGAATTCTCCTATGCCGTTCCCCGGAGCTTGCATCTAAATACTCAGTCGCCTGGCTGGGAGCTGGCGTGTGATTTTGACACTTCATAGCGCTTGGACTGCCATGAGTAAAAATTTTGTAAAACGGTTGGCATTCCCCTTCAACCGATTGAACACACACTTGTTAAATTCAAGCTCTACACATTTTTACAATTTTGCGTACTCACAAGGCAACCAGGTTGTCTGAAACAACAAATTTCGTGAGAATTCCTACCCAGGACTTGCCTATACAGTAGTTAATGGTTTTATTACATTAAGTTTCAACAATTCGTCGATTTGCTTCTTTAAAACTGATCGTGATTCATAGCCACTCCTTCGGATGGTATCTGATAATCTTGTTAACTTTCAGCTTTTCATTTCCTTTAAGTCAGGCTTTCCCAGTTCCGTCATCTCCTGAGCGAAATAATCATGAAAGTCATTAATAAAGTTTAAAAGAATAACTCATAATAAAAGCTCTTCACTGGATCTGTCGTCCATCTGAATATTTCCGGCTGCAATTTCAGTATTCTCATTTCTTAGTTTTGTTTTACAATAATTTTTGCTTTGCGAGATTTCACATACCATATTCCCTATTTCTTTAATATCCGGGCGATCTAAAAAGTTTTTAACCATTATGATAGAGCGATATCATATATAACTATAATGCCAATTAGTATACATATTTCCGATATTTGAAGATGTCTTGCGTATTTTCCCGAGGATTATTGTTAGCAAATTCGATCAATTTCTTGTGGCTTCCTTCCAGTTGCAAGTCATACTTTTTTCGCAATCCATACTTTTAGCAATCCGGCAGTGAGCCTAAATAGAGAAATACTAGCACCCGCTTCTTTTCCACAAATGCCAGCTTGTGTTGGCTGATGCTTGACATCTGCTTGCGGTATGACCCATTTGGTGCCATCGGAAATAATGACAACTGCTGACGATACAATCCCTTGCAAAGTGCACTACTTTATTACATTTGTAGCGTTTAGATGTTAAACTTCTTTGACGAATGCGTTATACATATGTGTAGTCACCTCTACTAGGCCCGAGTATATTTTTGTAAATTTGCCTGTGGTGCTTGGGAATAACTTTTGCTTCTGAATTCTTTCCGAAAGTCCAGATACAATATATCGGATTATTCACTCTCCATTTAAATTATTTTGCTTAGCTAGCTAATATCGGCAATAAAACAAAGTAAAAAAGTAAGTAAGTAAAAGTAAAATTCTTATAACTTTTTTGCAGTAATAATTAAAATGTATTAACCCAAAACAAACATTTTCGACCCTTTATCTTAAAAATGTTGAACTTCCTACCTAAAGTGCAATAAAATAATTAGGTAGTCAGGGGTTTCTAAGGATGCGGTTTTTCTAATCCTTTGTCTACCTTGCCATGTTGCATCTTTTTGGAAAGGTAATAAGATGGGCAATCTAATAAAAGTAAAAAAAGAGGTGTATTAATTACATGAATTTCGGAAAAAATTTGGACAAATGCTGAATTTTAGGTAATCCCAAACCAATTTTTTCACTTTTGGAAGTGCCTGTACGTGCAATGTTAGGAGTTAGATGAACATTGTAGACAATTTTGGAAAGGTCATTGGGATAGTAGTTTTTTACCGTTTGTTTGATGTCGCTGTGTTGGGTAGATCAAAAGATAAAAATAAAAGAGTTATGTGCATACCATGGAAAACTGAAATTTATGAATCACCCTATAACTCCCAAACGGTTGAGATTGCCCCCTCCCTGCCATACAATTTTTTGTTTGACTAGGTGAGATCTATCATCCCACTTATTTTGGCACGTCAGATCTGAAACATCCTGAATTACCTTTCTATTTTCTCTGGTTAAAGAGCACTACTACTGTAAGCCTCAATTTTCAAGATACTACAAGATTGCTTTTCAGCGTCGATATATAAATATAAATTTTTCGTCCTGCAATTTATTCTACACCAAGTCTTTTGGCTTTGCTATAAAAATTTATTTTATCAAAAACTGTTGACATTTAAAAGTTAACAGACAAGTTAAAGACAAGAAATTATACTTTTATTAAAAGATCCTTCAGTTAACAAATAAAAAAAAATTCATGTGAGTGAAAGCAAAAATTTAAAATTTTCCTTAAAAAAGGATTTGGGATCATCTATTTTTCATAGTTACATCACGTATTTCTAATACTTACGTTAAAGCTAATACCCGACCGTACATTTTTAACGTAATCAAAAAATTAAGAAAAAATCAATATAATTTTTTTAAAGGTAAACAACGTTTCGAACAGGACACTTTTACCAACGACAGCGACAACTTTGTGTACAAGCATTATTTTAGTAGATGTGACAGTTCAAACTTGAATGCATTTTCAATGACTTACATATAAGCCATAAAGTTATTTAAAAAATTAAGGAAACATACTCTTTTAAGACGTCAGGAACGTTTGGCGACTTAATTCTACATGCATACAAAGAGCCCTAACAGCAACCAAAAATAGCAGAAGTGCTTGAGCTGCTGTATGATTTGTTAGTAGAGGCTTTCCAGGTCTTAAAACAGGCAGGTCAGTTGGACAAAAATAATTTTTGGGGAAAAATGCCAAATTTAGGAGCGATACGTCGTTGCATATCTGTGGTACCACAAGTCAGAATTCGTTTTGATCGTGTATCACTAAAACTTGATTTTCATTGCGACTACTTTTTCCAAAGTGCTGGCTTTAAAGATTTATATGAATAGAAACGAGACATAAGCAGATCATCATATCTGTGTCTCCACACTTTAAAATATTTATTAATTATTAAGATTTGTTTATCTTTAATAATTTTTTTTATTTTTTCTGTTACTTTGCATACTGTGAGGTATTGCGGTATTCTATTTTGGAGACCAATGTGTAGCACATTTCATTTGTTTTGTGCTATTTTAACGTAAGCCTGCAAAACAAACAGCCTCGCAAATAAACATAAAACAAAGCAAAGCAAAACAAAACAAATAATTGAATGTCAAATCCTTTTATAAATTTCTAAGTTGGAGCGATCTACATTTAAGCCACTTATTTTTACTACTCTGACTTTTCGAGGGAGAACTTTAAAATTGTAAATACAGTAGACTCTGGGAAAAGTGACCTTAAAAAAGCCGTTCGTCATTTGGTGACGGTTGGTTTTTGATTATTTTTTAAATAAGTGACAATGTCTAGCACTTCTTAATTAGAATACATAAACATAAAACATTTACTTGGCATATCCAACGAAAAGAGTTGTAAATGTGCAAGGTATAATCTTCACTACTACTACTCTTCGTTGTTAAAAGAGAGTGTTCACCTGTTTGAGAAGTTCATGTTTTTGGGGTTTTATGCAAATCTAATGTATCAAATGTAAAAAAAATAATTTTATTCTCTTTTTGTATAATACACTGAGTGCAATTCCTATAACCCCACTCACAATTTTCTGAGAAACAATATCTGTTTTTTTTTTGTTTTTTTTTATACGATGTGGCAAAATCCTAGGGAACAACCCTTTGATGCGTTAGCATGGTTTTGGCCGGAAGGGAATTAGGGTAAGGGAAGTGAGGAAACTTCAGTCTTGTTTTTGCATTGCTGCGAGCTAGACAACAGCCCAGAGACGGAGTGGATTATTTTTTAATTTCTTAATAAAAGCTCACGGGGTCATCTGGTCTCGAACCCAGGACCCTTGACATGGTGGTCGTGCGGCTCAACGAATTGATCCAACTCCGTCTGTTTTAACAAGAACTTAGCCAGTGAAACCCATGCAATACATTTCTAAGTACTATTGTAAAATAAATTCAAAAAGAACTTGCTAAAATTTGTGTTGCGTTTAGTACTTTGGATGAAGTGTGCATCTGTGGTTTGTTTTCTTTCGCGCAATTCCTATAACCCCGTACGAGTATAACGGAATTTACGTAGTATTTTAATACTGTTTTTTAGATAATAATACATAATATTAAACTACAGGTATATTATACAAATCTTGTGTTCTCTTTTTGGTAATTTTGTAATTTTTTCATAAAAATTTAGAAGAATGCCGAGGGGAAAGTTCTTATTAGATGAGGAAAAGACGAAGATTATTACTTGGAAAGAAGCAGGATTACCCATCAGGCAAATAGCCTTAAAAATTAACAGATCTTCAAGAGTGATTAGGAATTTCTTGAAATTAGGCCCTCATTACGGCATTAGAAAGCCCACGAAAGGAAATACTAAAATTTCAAGAAGGCTGAAAAACCGAGTTAAAATCGAAGCAACCAAAAATCGATTAAGTGCATCTCAGATAATTACTCAGCGGGATTTGCCAATAAAAAAACGTTGTATTAAGCTAATTCTATCAACTTCAGAAGGCATCGAAAACCGCTAAAAACGCCGCAGTTGAAACAGCAACACAAATACGCTCGACTCAAATTCTCTGAAAAACATATGGCGTGGAACCATCAGTGGAAAAATGTGATTTTCTCGGATGAAAAAAATTTAATTTGGACAGGCCGGACGGATTTAGCAGTTATTGGCAGATCGAGGTCGGAAAGCGCTACATGGCTTAGCAGAAATTTTGGTGGCGGTAGTCTGATGAGTTGTGCTGGATTTTCTTATTCTGGAAAAACCCAGCTTTGCTTTCTTCCATCAAAAATGAATTCCAGTATGTACACGGAAATGCTGGATGACGTGTTACTATGTTTTTTGGAAAACAATATGAACGAAAATGCCGTATTCCCACAAGACAATGCATCGATTCATTTCTCGATTGCGTCACTTGCTTGGTTTTCTTCCAAGGATATTCCGTTACTTGACTGTCCGGCTCGTAGCCCTAATTTAAACCCAATAGAAAATCTTTGGGGTATCATGGCCAGGAGGATTTATACGAACGGACGCCAATTTCAGACCGTCTCTGAACTAAAGGCCCAAATAAAGAAGTGTTGGGATGAAATCTCAATTGATACTCTCCAAAATTTAATTATGTCGATGCCAAGACGAATATTTGAAGTTATTCGTAAGAATGGTGCCAAAACAAAATATTAAGCACGAATTTTAAATAAAAATGGTGATAATGAATTATTTATTTATTAAAGTTTTCAGTGGGGTTATAGGAATTTCACCCCTAGTTTTTTTTTTAATTAATTTTATAATGGAAGATTTTTATGTTAATTCAGTATTATATTTATAAAATATTTCTTATAAAATTCATTGTTTTAATAAACGGATTAATTTAACGCTACATCGCAAAAAAAACCGATGGGGTTATAGGAATTGAGCTCATTGTACATACTACACATAACAATCTTTCTGTCTTTCAACGAATAAAATTCAATGATTAGTATTACTTTTTTACTTAAAAGTTTATTTAGTGAAAAAATCTGTTTTTACGGCTCTGTAGCAATTAGACCATTACAGTTTCGGTATGTCCAACCGTCCGTCTGCCTATCTATCTGCATGTCACAGTCCTGGCATCCTGAAACACTGATTTTTATCATATATATCATCAATATCTCGTAATTTTAATCAGAATTTTAACTTTATAGATTTTAGTATTGTAACGTAAATGGGGCTCTTCGGGCTCGACGGATTTTTAATCACGACTGTTCACAGTTTTATTCACTTCACTTAATTAGTTCGTTTCACAATTTTCTTTACACGTTTTCTTTAGAATATAACGTTTCACTTCTCTAATTAGCACATCACTTTACTGGTTAAAATATAACTAACTAATCGCAGTATTACATATAAGCACTTCACAGTCTAAATCACGATTAAAACTAACTAGGCTACTGCTCAGCCCTATTTATACTACTTAGCTTAATTCTAGCAAGTTCTGCTACTTAGTTCTAGATGTTTCTGTTACACATTTTCACCTGACATATTCACCACAGCTTCGAGTCGTCCTTGACTTTCCACATTTGACATTTCCTTGGCTAGATTTCTGGCCACCTGGGGCATGCGCATAACACGGTTCACTATTTTCCTTTTTGTGGCCTACCTCGTGCAGTATGTTACGCCAATATGATAATACTAGCTTTAACTTTAGTGGTCTAATTAAGTATTTTAATATTTAAGTTAAGTATTTCCATATTAAAGTTTAATTTTACAGCAATTCTATTTGTAAATTTTTGTAAATGACCCTTTATTCGATGGTATATATTATATAACATAAACAGATTCTATAACATATATAATGAGATGATGAAGAAAGTAAAAAAGTCCAACCAGTCAAGAAGGAAGGAGGATTAAATACTTTTGTCGTTGTTGTTTTGTTTTCTTAATTTGCACCGACTTCAAAATGTCGTAAGAAATATAAAATTAAATATTATTTTATGCTTTTTAGCGCTTTTTGTAAAGTCGGTTCAACTTTTTCATTGCGAGACTTGTTTACCTTAAGGGTAGGTTCTAGTCGAGCGGCCTGAAAAATGGCTGAAGTTTATGCATTTTTTTCTCACAGGTGAAAGTAAATATTGTATAATTCAACTCTTTCAGCTATTAGTACATTTACTTAAGTTCACAAAAAAATGTTTTTAATTCTTTAAATTGTAAAATTTGCGAGATATCCACGCACTTCTGAAGCCGTGCAGGATTCCGCCTTCCTCTTTTATCTGAAACACAAAATTCAAAGTTATTTGCAAAGTAGAATACATTTGCGGGGCCAGGGACCATTTTTAGAAAAAGTGATTTTTGTTCATAGTGGTTAAAAAAATAGTAAATATTAGTATTTTAAGTTGAAAATGGTCCATGTCCCAATAAATCCAATAATATCTTTATTTAGTAGAAAAAATAAGTCAATCGGTTGAACGGTTCGACTGTAACTCTGCACCACGGCGTGTCTAAAAACATGGTTTTGAGAAAAACGCGTTTAAAGTTTGACCAAGAAAACATGTGGGAAAAAATATAATTTTTGTTTCTTACAGCTATTCAGCTGTTCTTGGACCATAGAGAAATTCTTTCTCTTGCTTGTGAAACTGATTTTAACTACTATATTCAAGGAACATTATTTTACCGACCGCATAGGCATGATTTTCGGCCGGTACGCGATCACACTAAATCGGCTATAACTTTTACAGTTTTCCGAACTTCGTCAAATCGTTTTATAGGCTTATTCTAGACACTATATGGATTTAAAATATGCAAAGAAAAAGAAAAATTTATTTTTTTAAATTGCTCGACTACAACCTACCCTTAAGCTGTAGAATAATTGTTGTGATTTTTTCACCAGGGGACTGTTTGTAAAGTGAAAGGACAGCTTTTTAGTGTTATCTTATCCAAATAATTATTTCAAATATTTTCCGCCTTAAGTAATTTTGCAAAAAGCTTCAAAAATCAACTACAAACCGATTTACTTATGAAACCTCTTTTCATAGGCTGAAATGCAAAAAATATATATAATCAGAGAAAATGTATTATAATTTAAAATAGTTATAATGTATTAATATAATGTTACGTGCGTAAAATACATTTGGGACTGCCAGTTTTCCATTAGTGGAAAGACCCGAATATTTTTAGTAGTCAGCCTTGATGAATGTGTTTGAATAAATAAATAAATCCTTTTGTTTATATATTTTTTAAGAAGAAAGTTGGTATGCGGATTAATTAGATTAATGACCCAGAAAGAGAAATGGTGAGGTTTTTTAAATTATTAAATATTAATTAAATATAAGTTCACTTATGCATTGAGTGGTGTGCTCAAGATAGGTCACTTAACTTCAACAAAAGAAGTCTTAGACCATTCAGTCAGATACTTGCTTTTAAAGTCGCTGTCGAATCGTTCATCTAATTTCTAAACTATTTTTGCAAAATATCTATATAAAAAACTCGAGAATATAACCTGTAGCCTGTGAGAACTATAACGAACGCTGTAGCAAAAATATTTTATGAAAAATTTATAAATAACTTTACGAAAGGCTCAGTTTTTTTATACATATTCCTAATGTTCCCAAACCGGTTCAGTGCAAGATGGAAATTTAGTCAGTTTGTACTCATATTGTTAGTTCACATGATAAATGATCTGAGTTCGTACTTTTGATTACGACAATCCCCATAATGGAAGCGTTTTCAATTTCACGTAAACACAGAGCAGACCTTTAACTGACTTGTAAGATTACTGTAAAACATATAAAATTTTTCTTGAAAACTAGATCTACACACACTTACTTCACATTTATACATAGTAGTGTAATTGAATTGATAAGAAGTTGTAATTAAAGAATAATGGAGATGGAAATCATTGGCTTTATGAAGACTAGTTATAATTTATTAATGAGCGTCTTTATTCGGAAAAAATGCAAGTTATTATTCCCTTCCTGGTATAATTGCTGCTATGACTACCTTTATCTGACTGGGTAAAGTTCAGGTGCATCACTTCCTCTCGTGCCAAGAGTTGTTGGTTCAGTGCACACCCGTCACCTCTTGCTTACGTTGCACTATCACGCTCCTAAAGCAATCATTTCATTGTGTAGAAAGACGATCATATAATAAATTTGATTATATTTTGCTTGGCTGCCTATTTTGTGCTTCTTGGAAGGTAGTTAGCAGTCAGCGCTAGTAATAAGTTCCGGGGCCAAATACAAGAGACTTCATTGAAAGTGTTCTTCGTGTTTTTAAATTTCTTCTGATCCATTCTTTTCGGACGGAAGTCTTTAGTTGCTCGATCTGAATATCCGATTACATTGGCTTGTTAAGTGGGAGGTAACACTTTGATGGAACTTCTTTGAATAGGTTATTTTAGATACTTCAACATGCACCATTATCTAAATTTATGACTTGGTCTCTTGGTATAGTTATTTTTGGCGATCCCATTTGATTTCAAAATAGATTTAGCGCAGTTGTATTGGGGATCTATGGGTGATACGCAGTCTTGGCTGCAGTACTCTTCATGTTGACATGAATTTTATTTTTTGAAATGGAAAGTTTTAAGAAAGTTTCCGGTGTGAATGTTAAATTTCAAATTAGATAAAGAAAGAAGAACTATTACAAATACTATTTAATTCAAAAGTTATCATTAATCATCTTAAAGTAGTCTTCAGTGTCTTACCTATACACTTGTATATGAGTGGAAAATCTTAAAATAGGACCAGGTCATTTCTCTTTTGATTTCCTTCCAGTTATGAGATAATGAACAATTGAGCCTAGTAGGATCTTACAAAATTTACTTTATTATCCTACAATAAATTACAAATACGAATCAACAGCATTGGTAAAATCTTTTCACATATGAGTACAATCTCGATGGCCGGCACTCCATATATAAGCGCAGTAGGGAAAAATAGACTGCTATTATCCTTTTTTAGCTGTCACACTGATTGAGATAATATATGGGCAAGTATTACCAAAATGGCCCATGCACTTTCTGAAGTGAACACGAAAAACTGAGATTGACACAATGGTAATGGTCTTCAGTAAAAATGTATGGATCAATTTGTAGATTGGCCTACAGTTTAAAATTTCACGTAGTTGGAAAACAGTTTTGTCCTTTTTTTTGGTAGGAGAGATGAAAATTTCTCAAAGACAGCCCGTGCCCTCCGGTAGGGTGAGATTCTTACTTTCCCTTTTCTTCCTCTCTTAGCCTTCCTTAACTGGGGCAACGGAGTTATCCAGTTATCCTATTGTCGCCGCTACCCTCAGTTCCCTGGGTCAATGCTAGAATCGAAGCCTATCTGCAGGAATCCATGTTCTTCCACCGTCTCTAGTACTCCGTCTTGGTCCATGAAAGGCTCCGGGCCATGAAGCTTTAGTCCACAGCCAGGACAAGTAACCAACTTCGGATTAACGGCAGATAACCCTTCGGAAGGCAGATCTGCATCTTCTACTGGTGCGTGTACCACGGAGATAGCCAACTTTTCAAATAGATAACTCATTTTAATTTTTCCACGATCAAATGCTTGCTATTAAATAGCACAACGGCGTGCCATATGCCAGTTTCAATCTAGAGGCTATCGAATAATGTTGTTTGGCTTTTTTCGTAGTGTGCGATGCCTAACCCGTCTTGGTATGTGAATCTACGTATATCCTCGTTCGTAATGACCTCCGAGTAATAGATGTTATGATCGATCCAAATTCCCGGAGTTATTATTGGAACTTTAAAACAGCGAATCTTTAATAGCTCTTGTAGCCTAATTGTTAGAGCACTAGGATACCATGCGCATGTTACTACGTTTAACTCTTAATCTGTCCTAAAAATTTTGTTCACAATTTCGAATTATTTCAACAACAGGTCTATTGTGTTTATTATCAGAGCGATCTTTCTTATATCACCTCTCCCATCTGTCTTCTTCTATACTTATATACTTATTACCGAAACTATTCACTTCGTTTTCGTCTCTTCTAGTGTCGACATTACGCTGTGACAAATGGATTAAACTTCAAAGCAGATTATAACAAAAACTACTGCACTGATCGTCCTCAAATTTTTCAACGATGTTCTGATGATTGGTATGGCTATAGCCCGTAGTAAAATTATTATTTATTATTAATAATTTCATTCATATTTCTTTAATAATAATAACGCAAATAAAATTGGCGATTTTTCTAGGAAAACAATATATATTTTCATTTGAAGTAAATAAATTTACTACGGGCTGTAGCAGTAACCTTACTGATTAATAATACATTGGGCTTCAAAAAATGTTTTGTGATAACCTAAAATTCAGAATTCAAATTTCCTCCGAAATTCATGTAATTAATATATAATTATAAAATCGCCCGTTTCATTACCTTTCCAAAAAGGCACATGTCCAGGTAGAGAAAAGATGTAAAATTTTACACGTAGAAAACCTTTTGGGAAATATAAAAATCTGCAGCTTAAAGAAATTAAAATCATACTAAACCTAAAATGCCTTTTATTGAATTCGAAAGTTATTACAATTAATGTTATTATGTAAAAAAAGCTGTTCGCTGTTAGCCTCTCCCGTATTTTCGTCGCTGTTGTCCCAATTCTACTTACTTATTCGTCTCTATTGTTTATAGGCCTTGAATAAACTTCATCCTTCATTGTTTTCTACCAGAAAAGTTCAATGTAGTAAGATCTGGAGACTAGCAGGCCAAGGAAATATTAATCACTTGCGGCGAAATAAATAGTCCTATTATATTATTGCCGATGATACCAGCCCAAGCATTGGTACAGAATTCAGGCTGGAATGAGGTCACCCTTTTCCTATGTAAATTAGGGGGTTCTGGGGGCTTGGGATACCATCCCCGGTGAACTGCGATTCATCTATCTTTGATATTCCAGTCAGGCGATTTTTTAGTTTCCGTCTACTACATCATAAATGTAAATTCTATCGGCGTATTCCTCAAAAGGAAATTCTTTCACTTTTTAATAATTTTAGCTTAAGAACACCCGTAGTTATCGATTTTTTTCAGCTGTGTTCGATATTCTTGCTGAATGACCCTCTGTTATAGTAACAGAACTCCAGGATACACTGGCTAACCCAAGCTAAATTACAGTGACCTTTTTATAACTTTTTTGCAGCAGTACTTAAAGTCATCGTTTTATTTCTGAGGAATCAATTTCGGATACTTTACATAAAATTTCAACTCGCTCAAAAAGGTGTTCTCTCTCAGCTTTGCTACAAAATTGTAACGATTATTCTTCCAATAAAATGGATTTCTTTCGATTGAATAAAGTTCTTCGTTGTGCCCTGAAAAGATAAACAGATCTACAGTAAAAACAAAACATTATAGAAGCCAAAAAAGCATGAGATTATCAAATAAATATAAATATACACGCAAATCAATGTACATTGTTGTAGGAAACATTTTATTTATGGTTGTTGATCTAATAGAAATGTTAAAATTCAACAAAATCTTAAACCATTCAAGAACTTCAAAGCGATTAGTCAAAGTTTTTTAAATGTTTATATTAGAATATTTAATTGATTGTCACTTACCTTCAGTTGGAACCTCCATCGTTAGCGTATGTTTATTGCACAAATTCCGAAATAGTTGTAATTACCATTAATGGCTTACTTTTTCCCATTCCGTGCCGGTGGGGTTCGAACCTGTGATGAAAGGCATGTCATGATAAAAGGCTAACATTTTATCCCTTATTCCACCGACGGACAATAATTACTTTCAAAAAAATATTCAGAACAGTTCAAGCAGGTTAGTATTAAATATTTTCTTTTTTCGCTAAAAAAATGTTACTCAGTTATCTTGCAATGTTGGATCGTTGAGTAAGGGGCGTGGTTTAATAGTTTTCAGTAAGCAGCAAGATGGGGAAAAAGGTTTTATCTGGGCATAAATTGTAGATAATCAAATCGGAGAAGAACTTCTACCGATTTGAGATAACAATTACGAGTGGTTTATCAGAAAGTTTCCTTTCAAAAGACTCTTGGTGGAAGTTATTTAATTTTGAAAAAAGTACTCAAACTGAGTATTTATAGGAGTTGAGGTTTAGACCTTCCGTCATGGATGTCCGTGGTGGAAAGTGTGACTACTACGCTGATGATGACCAGCTCACACTTTCGGGTCGAAACATCCATCAAAAAAATTTTTAGCGTTCATATTTTTGAGCGATCACCATGCCAAAAATTTTTCCTACTCCTATTATGTGGAAGTGAAAAAAGTGTTTTTACATTTTTCAAAATTACGAGTGGACCTACAATTTAAGTTGAATTCCGAACCGTCAGCGGGACACGAACCTATTACCTCCAGGATGAAAGGCCAACATAGTATTACTTACTCCATGGAGTATCTTAGTTCATGCGATGGATGGATCAAATATAAACGAGACTTTTGTTTCTAAACGAGTAAGTTTGAAGGGAGCGAGCGATCGCACAGTTTGGTGATCAAACGCTGTCAAGGGCTCGCGTCTTTTTTTGGCATAAGGAGTTCAAATAAGGACGAAAAAGGGTTGAAAATAAAAAACATGCTCGTGCAGACTCGGCTGTCAGTTGACAACGTGCTCGTAACTGGTTTTTTTTGTTTTTGACTGGCGTGGCGTGAGGTGAGGAACGTTATCGTTTGAAACGATGTTGCGAACCGATTCGACAACGCTCGGCCCCATACTGCACGTTTAACTTGCCAAAAATTGGAGGAATTGAGATGATCTCAACTTGAAATTCCCCCTTATAGCGTTGACTTATCCCCCAGCGATTTCTAGCTGTTTGCGCCGCTGAAACAAGCATTCGGCTCCTAACACAACTCTCTTAATTTTACGATTGCGAGATCAAACACCTCCCAATCCGATGGAAAACTGCGTTTCCAAAGCAAGAGATTATGTTGCAAAATGATGCGTGATTGGCTATTGTATTAAACCAAATGAAAATTTTTTATTGGCAGAATACTTATACGTAGATTAAATCTAACTCATGAAAATGATATTTTTAAATGTCTTTTAGATTTCGTTAGCTATTTATTTTTCCAAATCTTGAAAATCACACAACCAGCCCTCACATTTTTCATTGACTGTTTCTGTTAGTTGGTGTACCTTCAATGGCACTGAACCTAATTTGTTTCTTTTGATTTACAATTAAATCTATGTGTTCTATTAATTATCGTAGAAATATCCATACGTTTCCTTCTCTGTCAATTTAATTGCGTGTTCCCTTCTATGACATTCGTCCATTTTAGAAGAATTAATTAACGAGTACTTCGTAGCTGAAGCAAAGCATAGCAGCTGGGAGGAGCAAGCAAAAATTATAAAATCATAATACCATGATTGGTTTTGTTTATTAGGAGCTAATATAAAAATCTGCACGAAATTTTCAACTGAAGGTTGTTGGCCTAAACAATTTTATTTAATGTTACAAGACATTTAATTATTTTGTTACAATCTTTAATCGACAAGCACTTTTATGATGCAGTGAAATGTTTTATGTAAACGACTGTAATAAAATCAAACTATTACTCATATTTGAAATAAAGGGCAATAATACCTAAATGTTTCCAGTCACACATATTGGTCCCTAATAATTGTTTGGATAAAGGTCTGTTTTAAAAATTATTTCAATTTTAGTAAAATAAAAGGGGCACCAAATTTTACCACCTACACAGTTGTGGCCGAGGAACAGATAAATAACTAAACGTTAATGACGAGCGCATTTTTTCCGGTAACTAAGACTTTCACTAAAAGACAACCTGTCTTTATCGTAAGCAGGGCAAAATTACACGAGTACCTCGATCGTAAATCGATAAGAGAACTTTTCTAGTGTGTAAAGTTCACTGCCTTTTTAAATGCCTGTGTCTCGATCTAAAAATGTAATCTTAATATAGATCAGACTTAGGTAGATTTGCTTCTGAGATCTTACTTTCTGCTACAATTACCTTGATATTCTTCTCACACCAATTGGGTTGAAGTATATGGCGCGTGCAGAAATTGTCCTATTTTATTAAAATACGCGTCAAGTCCATTGAAATAGCACTTTTGGTTGCCAATTGAATAAAAGAGAGGTTAACGGCTTCAACTACTGATAAATCGATTCCGAAACTTTTATCTGCCAGTAAAAAACTTTTATTTAAAAGTGTGACTTTTTGGCAACTAAAAATTAATATTAAGTACTTAAAATATATTATCCAGTTGTCACAATTGTGTGCCGAAACATCTGGCATCTATAAGTCAATGAAATGAAAGTTAAATCATAGGATTAAATAAATAATATCAGTATTAATATGGAGGCATCCAGGAAAAGAACAGACAGGTGAGATTTTTGGTTTTTGACGGAAGTGTGTATAATTCAAACACATCCTTTTGTTGTGAAAATTCCACGTGTAATTGGCCATTTTTTAAGAAAATATGATGGGGTTTATTTTCAGATCAGAGAACAACCAGATATGTCTGATTATTGGGTGCATCAATAACTGTCTTTTCCGTAAGCGGTTTAAGAATCATTCTTCATACAAATGCATAGGTTGAAACCGGGTCGTGGCATCCGAATGGCGCTATAAGCTATAATAGTTCTAATTAAAGTGTTGTTGTTGTTTTTTATTTATTTTTTGTTTTGTTTTTTTAAGGGAGGTGAAATGCTTTATGCACGCTGGGAACTACCTGGCTGTATTGTTCTAGACTTCCTCCTCCGCAATCATGCCTTCCACTGTAGTGTCCGGAGACTTCTCTGCGCGGCCCATTTCTGGCACTCGAAAAAGGTGTGCTCTGCGGTGTCAACTTTTCCCGGCCAATACATGCACTCCGCCGAGGCTGTCTTCCCCATCCGGTAAAGATACGATCGAAAGTACCCGTGCCCGCTCAGCAGCTGTGTGAGGTGGTAGTTTACTTCACCGTGTTTTCTTTCCACCCAGAGGCCTATATTTTTTATAAGCCTAGCGGTCCATCGTCCACTGCTCTCCTCGTCCCACATCTTCTCCCACTTTTCTAGGGTATGGAGCCTCTCTTCTCTGCTCGCGATTACTCTCCCTACTTGCGTCTTCCTAAAGTAGATCGCCATTCTCTCTTTTGCAAGCAGTTCGACGGGTATCGCTCGGGCGATCACAAGCGCGGCTGGCTCGGAGACAGTGCGATATGCAGAGGTCACTCTCAGCGCCGCGCGCCTTTGCACATGGCGTAGTCTCTTCTTGTAGGAATCCTTGCTTAGGGCTTCCGCCCATACTTCAGCGCTATATAGCAAGGTTGCCTGCACTGCTGACATAAGCAGTCGGCGCTTGCTGGACTTGGGCCCTCCGACGTTTGCCATCAGT
Source organism: Leptarthrus brevirostris (assembly GCA_964036015.1). Lineage (NCBI taxonomy): Eukaryota > Metazoa > Arthropoda > Insecta > Diptera > Asilidae > Leptarthrus > Leptarthrus brevirostris. The sequence goes on from OZ038374.1 coordinate 71,959,720, forward strand.
TTGCTGAGCGCTGTCACGCCCTTAGCCGCTTTATCCGCAGTCTGCTTGATGTGTTCGAAGAAGGTCAACTTTGTGTCAATCGTCATTCCAAGATATCTCGCCGCCGGCTTCGACACTACAGTCTCCTCTCCCACCCCTAATTGGAGTGTTACCATGATATCGACGCTCCCCACTAAACCAACCAACCAACAAGAAGGTTGAACCAATTCATGATCACTATGAAAATAGCTTTACGTTCCCTGAACTGTTCCTTAAAGAAAAAAGCCGAAGATGTGACAAGTATTGCTCGTCACTCATTGTGTGCAAGTATATATCACCGTTTAGCTGATATTCGTACCGAGAGTGTAGATTTTATAAAATATATATGTTTTTGAACTTTGTGATCAAACATCGATTGTTTTTATTTCTTAAGTCTTGTTTTGTGACCAGGGTTGCGAAAATATTAATGTAAAAAATTTACACTAACCCTTACTTTTGTAATGAGTAATGTAAAAAATTTACATTAACCATTACTTTTTTCAAAAGTAATGTAAAAAATTACATTAACTATTACTTTTGTAATGTGTAATGTAAAAAATTTACATTAACCATTACATTTTCAAAAATAATGTAAAAAATTTACGTTAACCATTACTTTTTTCAAAAGTAATGGAAGTATTTTCCATTAACTATTACTTGTTTTTTTAAGTAATGGAAGTACTGTAGAATAAAGATAATTATCAATTGATTTTTTGGACATTGTCAAAATATTATAAGAGACGATTCTGCATATATTTTGAGTAAGGAATATTGTTTATTACAATTTAATTTGTTATAAGCAATCAATCGAAGAAATTCCTACTAGGTTTTTTTAAGATTGCCAAGATATGATTGTAGAAGATCTAGTGGAAATTTCTTCCTTTGGGTCAATCGAAGCTGTTTATAACAAATTCAATTGCTATTAACAGTATTCCTAAATCAAAACATGTGCATAATCGTCTACAATCATATCTTGGCAATGTTAAAAAAAACCTTGTAGGAATTTCTTCGATTGGATCTATTAAAGTGGTTGTCAATGGCTTATAACAAATTAAATTGTTTTAAATAATATTCCTTTTTCAAAATATGTGCAGAATCGTCTCTTATAATATTTTGTTCTACAGTACTTCCATTACTTTAAAAAAAAGTAATGGTTAATGGAAAATACTAAATAAATTGTTTACATTACTTTTGAAAAAAGTAATGGTTAACATAAATTTTTTACATTACTTTTGAAAAAAGTAATGGTTAATGTAAATTTTTTACATTACTCATTACAAAGGTTATGGTTATTGTAAATTTTTTACATTACTCATTACAAAAGTAATGGGTAATGTAAATTTTTTACATTACTCATTACAAAAGTAATGGTTAATGTAAAGTTTTTACATTACTTAAAAAAAGTAATGGTTAATGTAAATTTTTTACATTACTCATTACAAAAGTAATGGTTAATGTAAATTTTGTAAATTACTCATTACAATAGTAATGGTTAATGTAAATTTTTAACATTAATCATTACAAAAGTACTGGTTAATGAGACGGTAATGCATTACCAAAAGTAATGCATTACTCGCAACCCTGTTTGTGACTGTGACGGAAGAATTTTGTAACAACCATAGAATAAACAGACATGCCCACTATTTCTATTTGTTTTTTCTAAGGCCGTTTATGATCCAAAATTTCGGAAAATACAGAGAACATATACTATCAATAGCTGTTTTCGTGTCCCCGGTGAGCTAACTGAGACGAAAGTTTTCCAATTCGAAATTTAAAAACCCATATCACATTCAATATATATATATATATTGAATTTTTCTGTGGCTCAAAATGAACTAAGACGGTTGCACGAAGGCACTTTTCAACTGAGAAAACTGAGAATTCTTAGTTATATCAATTTTCTCAGGTCACCTAAGACTTATGTACAAATAAAATCCAGTTTAGCCAACCTTGGATTGAGTGAGACACTTTTATATCTCTTAAAAAATTCGGTTTTTGGGCTTGCCTGGATCTTCTTTTGGGTGTTGGGGCTAAAGACCGTTGTATGTCTAAAGCTGGTGTTAGTCGGATAAAGCTGACTTTTGTATACCAAACTTTGAAGATGACTTTTTGCACATTTTTAGTCTACGTAACTGCTGTCGCGTCGCGGTGCGCATTTGTCGAATATAATTTTCAAAAGATAGTGTATAGTTTCATTCTTTCGTACACAATAAAAAATGTCATTACAAAAATATTTGCTTATTTTATTTCAATTTAGAATTGTATTGTATATAAGGTGCTTTCGAGCGACAAGTCTCAGTTGGTCAACTGAAACGAAACTTTGAGCAACCGTGTCAGTTATCCCAGTTCAGAAAATGTCAATTTGTACAGCAGTTAATGTAACGAACTTTTTCAATATGAAATTGAGAAAATAATATTGCTTTCTGTTAGCTAAGGACACTATTTCGTCCGTTGACGCAAACAGCAGCTCCAAATATAAATAAATACAAACACTTTTAAAAATTTACCGGTACCAGTTAATATTCTTTAACTGAGACAACTGAGACGTGAAAAACCATTCTCACTTGCTCAGTTGGTCAACAGTGTATGCAATTTTTTTGAGGCTCAAAATGAACTGAGACGGTTTCGCGAAAGCACACTTCAATTTTCAGTTATCTCACTTGTCTCAGGTCGCGCGAAAGCACCTATACTCGTCATGTAGAAATGACAGTGACAGAGATTAAAACCGGAGTTACAATAAAAAGTCAAAAGGAGTTGTCATAGTGATGAAGAATATATATTTCAATCATTCAATTTTATATGAACTATACCATAAATAAAAATGTTCACTATTTCCGCAATAACGAACCAATGACCTAGCTAAAAAATATACACAAACTGCCAGACAACATATTTAGGTTATGGTATTCGTAAAAAGCTGAAAGTTGGTCAGGTCAAGCTTAAATGATTCGTTCCGTTTCATCTAGCTGATTGTGATATTTTTTTTCGTCCTGCTATTACAATTTTATGTGCCTGTCAAATAATTCCGGCTTAATTTGAAAAAATCCAGGTAATTACAGAAGTTTAATTTTGACAATAATTTGTTTTCCTAAAAGTAGTGCTGATTCCTACCTTCGATTCAGAAGTTTAATTCTGAGTTCCTTTTTTAACCAAATGCCGTTTTGAAATTTTCAAACACAAGCTTTTGTTGCTTCTTAGAACACACAGCTTTCACATCGCAGCCGGAATTCTATACATTGTAGGATACAGGTGGAAGCTCTCCTCAGAAGACTTCGACGCATGATTCTTCGTTCGCTTACTGCAAACTTCCCCAGAAGCAATCTCCAATGTATAGATTTATTTGAAATCAATATTTGTAATTTTTTCTCTACATACAACACTAAAAGACTAAGTCCGAAGCAATTTGCTATTATTATAAACTGGCACGCACATTCCCTGTTTGTCGTTATTTCTTTTTATCTACTAACTAATTTGGAAAGAAATTGGTAAAAGTTATCCTGCTTCTACAAGGTAATTGGCCCATGTCATTTTTATTTTGAAAGAAGTAAATCACGAGTACAAAGATACATGGATTAGTATCTTTGGACTCGCGATTTACTTCTTCTTACTTCTAGCGAAGTGTAAGTACATTTTAACGCATATTTTCTACAGTTTTAGAGTTAGACACGTTATTTATATCTCAGGTAACAGGCATCTCAAGGTTGTTAAAGAATTTGTAATATTTTTTTGCTACTGTTAATAGATTTATAAAAATTGATTTTCAAACTTAAATACTGGAAAAAAATAAATTTTTTCATTTCAAATGTAAATATTTTAAAAATTTGCCCTGTAATGCTTTTTTTTATTTTCGGGTTTAAAATAGTGGTCAAATCAAAACCACATTAAAGCACAACATTTTTTTTAACATTCTCACCTTACCTGACCAAACGTACAGGGTACATATGTAAGACCCTTTTAAAAAAAGTTCTACCTACCTCCAAATTGTTTTTGTTAATAACACTAATTTAATTGGAGTAGTCGATGGGTGGTAGTTTATTGTAGAACATCAAATAATTATTTTGCAAACATTTCCACAGAAAATGATTATTGTTGTATTTGGATTGGAAATCCAATGATCTTCAGATATAAAATGAGATGCAAACGCAGTGTAATTTTTAACAGCACATAATATTTCAAAGTGAAGTCGTTTTACAGGCTTTAATTACTTTCACCTGTCTGTCCGTCATCGAATCTTGCAACCGATCCAGATCCACTTCCCGATATCCGATTGAGCTGAAATTCTGCATACGTTTGGAGATCCGATGACGATGCAATATAATATATCTAATATGGTTTTAAATTCAATATGGCGGACTCTCCAAGTTGGCGGATTATCCTTTTCTTCAAATCTAAAAAAATATTACAAATTCTTTAACACCATTGTGTTACCTGTCAACTGAGATATTATTAATATCATTCATTGCACATCATTCTTTTAGTTTTAACTATTGATTTACCGAACACAGCGACATCAAATAAATGCAAGAAAAACTACTATCACAATGATCCTTCTAAAATTGTTAAAAATGTTGATCTAACTTCTATCATTGCAGGTACAGTCACCTCCAAAAGTGAAAAAATATTTTGAAATTACCCAACATTCAGCATTTTCCCAAATTTTCTCCGAAATTCATGTAATTAACACACCTCCTTTCAATTTTTTTAGATTGCCCATCTTATTACCTCTCCAAAAAACTACAATATCTCCAGGTAGAGAAAGGATTAGAAAAACGCATCGTTAGAAATCCCTGACAATCTAATTATTTTATATCACTTTATGTAAAAAAAAGCTATAAAAAGGTTAGGGTAATTTTGTTTTATTGCCAATATTAGCTGGTATTAGCCAGAGTTCACACCCTAGTATCCCGGCGTTCTGTTACTAATATCTCATGGAAATTTGGCTTTAAAAGAGGGTCAGTCAGCAAAGAATATCGATCACAGTTGAAAAACAAAGCATAACTGCTTAACATAACATTGTTAAAAATTGGCAGAATTTACTTTTGAGGAATAAAGAACGAAAAAGCGACTGTATTGTAGTATGAAAGGAAATTACCTAAACGGTGTGTACTGCAAAAACGGGTATTTTCGCGGACTTTCCGAAGGTAAAGAGAAACTGAAACTATAACGTTAAACAGCACGGAATTACGATCTGAAACATAGAAAGATTCTGCCGATGTCGAGCAGGAAATAATCATCCTCGTCCGGCAAAACTCTGAAACGAGCCTGAGATGAGTCGCAAGACAATTAGGAGTGTATTCAGTTAAAGCTTGGAGGATTGCTCATCCAGCAGGGTGACGTTCATATCATCTTATCCCGATCCAAGGACTATCGGAAGGAGCCTCCGAGAGAAGATTAAATTTTTGAATTTGTCTTCTGGAACGGGACGTTTCTGGACCGAATTCTGTGGACGGATGAATTGCAGTTCACCGGGGATGGTATCACAAACTTCTAGAACATCCTAACCTGGTCAGATACTAACCCACATAGGGCAAGAAGACCCACTTTCAGTTCAAATTTTCTAATGTTTGGGCTGGTATCATCGGCATCGATTTAATAGGACCATTTATTTTGCCGTAAGTGCATAAAAGCCAAATTTTTGCAGATTTTCGGAAAATACGCTGCTATATCTACTAGAGGAAATTCCCATGGATAATCTTTGGGCAATGTTTTACCAGAACTATGGAGCCCAGTGCATACTCCTAACATTGTGAGGTAATATTTAATGAAAAATTTCCTGACCGCTAGATTGGATGAAGTGCACTCATTCCTTGGCCTGCTAGAGCTCAAGATCTTAATCCATTAAACTTTCTTTTTATGGAAAACAATGGCAATGTATCCTTGCTCCGCAAAAATAGTTTCGGCGATACTTTTCATCAATCTAAAACGAGGTCGATTTCATGCTCTGCTTTAGGCAAGTGGGGTGAAACGAATTGCCACAAATACCATCGCAAATAATAGCGTTGTCTAAAATTTCCTTCAAACAAGCCTTGCAAGAGCTCATAATTAATGAGAAAAATAAACAAAATATTGTCGATAAACAAAAACAATCAACAAATTGGGGATCCGTGCAGTAGCGAAGACACAAGCAAAATAAACAAATACCAAAAACGCAAGTCCAAACTAAATATTGATCAGTCCACTGAGGTAGAGATAGCGCTCGCAACAGCAGAAGAAACAACAAAAGCCACAAAAACAATACCAGGAACTATTCCAAAATCTCCAGAAAAAGAAAGACAACAGGAACACAGGCAACGTGAAGCGGAGAGTCCAGAAAGCAATGCAGAGCCAGCAGGAGAACACAGCTAATGATAGCGCCAATCCAGTAGGCGCCCACTCAACAGGCACACTCCGGAGCAGTCCCACAGGAGTCCGAGAAGGAAAAGCAAATCAAACAGTGCAGCTGAAAGGGCCTCGGCAGAGGCGTATACTAAAAAATGTACCTCCGAGGCGAAAGTATTCCGCAGAAAAAACAATCCAAAGGCAGAGCGCCAGTCCAAGTGCAAAAGGCTGCGAAGGTCGCTGGAACCAATGTCAAAAGCAGCCACTTCAGCAACAAAGACGCACCGCAACCAAATAACACCAGCGCTTCTTCTTCTTGATATGGTTATGGAAGTTCGTGATATCTTTCCTGGTGAATTGACATTCATCTGTCCAGAAACACTCTGTCGTCAATGTCGCGTTCCAGAAGCCAAGTGCTAAATTTCAGTTTTCTCTCAGAATCTCCTTCCAGTAGTCCTTCGGCTGGGTGTTGATGATATGAACGTAATCCCCCTCGATAAATAACCCTCCAAACCATAGACACTGCTAATCGCGTTCCGACTCGTTTCGTGCTCGTCTCAGTGTCCTGCTGCTCGACGTCGGCAGAAGTTCCCGAAGTTTTGGGTCGTGTCTCCATGTCGTGTGAAATTACACTTCCTGTTTTTCTTAACCGCGGTCTCGCCGGTTAGGGAATCTTCTTTGATATTCCAGTACAGCCTCTCTCTCTGTTCCACCACCATATATGTAAATAATATCCGCGTATTTCTCAAATGTAAATTCTACCATCTTTTAATAATTTTTGCTTAAAAACACTTTTTCAACTATGATAGGTATCCTTGCTGACTTACCCGTTTTTATAGCTAAATTTTCATCAGGTACGAGTAACAGAACGCCAGCAGACAAGGGTATGAATTCTGGCAAAAACAAGCTAATATCGGCAATAAAACAAAATTTGACTAACATTTTTATAACTTTTTTGCAGCAATAATTAAAATTAATTACCTGTTAAACCAAAACAAACATTTTCCACCCTTTATCTTAAACATTTTGTTTCTAATTTCCTACTTAAAGTGCAATAAAATAATTAGGTACTCAGAGAGTTCTAAGGTTGCGGTGTTTGTAATCCTGTGTCTATCTTGCCATGTCGCACCTTTTTGGAAAGGTAATAAAATGGACAATCCAATAAAAATTAAAGAGAGGTGTACTAATTACATGAATTTCGGAGAAAATTTGGGAAAATGCTGAATTTTAGGTAATCACAAACTATTTTTTTTTCATTTTTGGAAGTGACTGTACGTGCAATTTTAGTGTTGACATTTTTGGAAAGCTCATTAGAATAGTTGTTTTTTAGCGTTTGCTTGATGTGGCTGTGTTGGGTAGACCAAGAGATAAAAATAAAAGAGTAATGTGCATACCATGAAAAACTGAAATTTATGAATCACCCTGTAACTCCCAAACGGTTTAGATTGCCCCCTCCCCCTCCTTCCAATCAATTTTTTGTTTGTCTAGTTGAGATCTATCACCCCACTTATTTTGGCACGTCAGATATGAAGCACCCTGTATGCAATTCAACAGTGGACATTAAATAATTGCCTTATTTTGCTTTATAATGATTTAGATACTAAATTAAAATGTTTAATTAATAAAATTGAATTAAATGAATGATTAGCAAATAAAATACACAATGATTCAATGATCGTTTCGTAATTGCCTTATTTTGCTTTATAATGATTTAGATACTAAATTAAAATGTTTAATTAATAAAATTGAATTAAATGAATGATTAGCAAATAAAATACACAATGATTCAATGATCGTTTCGGTTGCGTGTACTAAACTAGATCTACGAAATACACGCTTTACGTTTATAAATAATGTATGTAATGAGCCCATTAATTTCTTTTCGTTGTTAAGTATTTGGTCTCAAAATAAACTCTACTAAAAAGTATTGAACATAGTACTTATAAACAAAAACTAGCACGCGCCTACTATTATGTATATTTAAAACTAAAAACGCATTTAATCTATTTTCGTCCATGAAGGTTGCGGAAGTCATTACAGATACAATATGGTAGATGCCTCGTATCCATTTGTAATGAAAGAACTGTACAATTTGCGCACATTTTTTATGGCTACATATTATTTTAAAATTGTAAAGAAATAAGAAGAAAAGGTAATCTTTCCGTTTCTGGGATTTATTCCAAATATATTCTACTAATTTTGATTTTCTGCAATTAATTGCTATAACCGCGATGATTTTAAGCACGATTAAGAAAAATTAGGGAAGATTGTGTTGGGGTCATTCCAGGAAAAATCGACCAATTTCGAAGAAATTTCTGGATTGACCCTCTTCGATTTTCACAAAACTTTGCATATTGGTAGGGATTTATGTGAAAAGTAATTGTGTATTTATTTTTTGAATTGTAACCTTCCACTTTTTGAAATACATATGTGATAATTATATTTTTGCATTTACCGGAGAGTTGAAAAATTCATAACTTTGGTTCTACTTATCCTACAGCAATAAATGAGGTATCAAATCAAAGGGGACGATGCGTACAATACAAAATAAAATATAAAAAATATTTTGGAGAAAATTTTTTTAAGGTTAATAATAGTATTATATATTATTAGATATCTCAAAACAAAACTTTGAATTTTAAAAAAAAAACTATATTATTTATTGAACCATTTCGCAAATAAAGTGAAAATGTCAAGGTGGCACTCCAAAGGATATGGGCGTAGTGAACAGATATATAGAAGACTCTGTCGAAATGTTTTCTTGCTGAGCGGCAAATTTTTCTTTCTAATTTCAATATAAGTACTTACAATGACAATATTCCGTCGGCTGAATGCTGAACTAGCTTAAATTTATTTAATTTAGGCTAGTTCTGCATTCAAGTGACTATTTATCTTTTACTATTACGTGCAAAAGTTCAATAAAAGCTCTTTTTATTGAAACAAAATTGGGAAACTTTATGAGTTTTCATACAGAATATCTTTAAAATATAATGAATTCGCTTCGAACAAAAAACTGTATTTTGGCGGGTGAAAGTTAGATGCATTCTTTTTGTGTCTGCTCTTTGCATCAGAATGTAAAACTGATGTTAGAGAATGTAAAAAAACATTGTTCAAATGAAAATCGAAAGTCAGTAATTTTTAATTACAGAAATTGTATCGCAATGATATTATGTAATCCTCTTCACATAAACTGTTTTTTCGCGAATGTTGCAGTTGTCCAGGTTTTTCAGTTATTAGAGAGTCTAGAACACATTTTAGATAAAGACTATATTGATGCAATTCATTATCTTCAACGGATAAATACAGATAGATCAAATATAGACAATGTTATTGAAAGTGCAAACACTTTTATTGCCACACTCGAAAGAAAACTTATTAAACTTTTACCACATTCGTTTATCGCAGAGAGGCAGAATAGTTCTGAATGAATTGAAATTATGGCTTAGCGTTGGAGAATTTCTGGTTATCATGGACTTCTCAGAAAACAATTTTTTCCTAGTACAGGATGCAGTGCAAAGTTTTCATTGGAATAATTCACTGGCATTAAAATAAGAAACAAAAATTTGCCACTCAGCAAGAAAAAATTTCGACAGTCTTCTATATCTGTTCACTACGCCCATATCTTTTGGAGTGCCACCTTGAAATTTTCACTGTATTTGCGTAATGATTCAATAAATAATATATATTTAAAAAAATCACAGGTAGGCATTTTGATGCTATAATACTATTATTAACCTTGTCTCCCAACATTTTTGTAAATATTTTTTTTTGCATTGTACGCATCGTCTCCTTTGATTTGATACCTCATTCTTGAGTTGGAAATATTCATGGAAGAACCGAAGTCATCAGTAGCCGAATTTAAAGCCTCCGAAGCCGAAGAAGTTAAAGCTGAAGTAGAAATATCTCTGTGAAAACAGTTTCAGATCCTGGAAGTAACCGTAGAGAAAAAAAGTTCACGTTCAAATGTTCACCATAGGAAACTCTATGAAGGTCAATCTCGAAAACCATATTTATGGAGAACAAAATTGGAGAGCTAAAGTCAGATATCGGAAAAAAATTGGTAGAGGTACAAGTTACGGCCGAGTTCAAAATAAGAGGCTAAATGTGAAATGGAACTGTCAACGAACAAAAATGTTGAAGAAATTAGCACTGAACAAGAGAGTGTCCCGAAACGGCATTCATACAACACATACACAACATTTGACGGTCGAAGGCCCTGGCAGCCGTACTGACTTCAGTTCAGTTTTAAAAGCGTTCGTTGTCGTTTGGAGTATTTTTTTCCTTTTCCACATTTTGCTACTAGATTTTCGAGAAAATTATTTCAACTAAATTTAACAATATCTGATATTTTCAGATTAGAAGATGCAAAATTACGGATATATTTTAAATCTTGAGAAGAAGATACCTAGTTCTAACCATCAATTGATTGATTTTTGCTACAGTAAATTTGAAAGTAATTGAGAGTCCCAAGTTTGAACCTAAGCATCGGTGACCGCTGGTTGTTTTCTGCTAACAAAAGACTACATTACAATACATTGGGGTTGCAGGATAATATCAGTGGTTTCCTAGCGCGTATACTGATTTGGATGATTCTATTTTTATTGTATAATAAGTTTCCAATTAGGACCATGTCAAAATTGTGGGAGGAGGAAGGACCATGTCAAAATTGTGGATGGAACGAAGGGCGGAACGTAAGTTCGTAACGCGTGAATCAATTTGGATGATTAGTTTTTGTTGTAGAGAGTGAGCTCCCCCACCATATCAAAAATTTTCTGGTAGGATGGGGTCGGGGAAGGGGCGGAATTAACTTCGGAACGCGTAGACTGATTTGGATAATTCTTTTTTGTTGTACTAATTTATGCTACTAACAAGGTGAGTATCAAACATGTGAATCACGGATTCCTTCCATTTTTATTATTTATAGGGCCGGACCTCCTCAAAGCTAATGCGGGGCCAATCGCCATTCTTGTTTATTCCCGGAATAATCAATTTTAATTTGTTTTTTTTTATTTTGTTTAGGTCACGGCATACACTCTGAACTGTTCAAGATGAGAGGATTTTTTTTATTTTCAATTAATAACAATTATGTTAATAAATAATATTTTATACCAGTTATCAAACCTGATATTACTGGAAAATTGTTGTAATTTTGTGATGATTTTTAACAAGTTGTTATATTTCATAATGATTTTATCTCATTTTTTTAATCAATTTTGTAGTATTAAATATTCTATCACAAGTAAATATAGAATAATTTAAAAAAAACTTTAAATCGATTTTTCTCGAGAATGGCTATTTGCCGCTTTAGCTAAGCATTGAGGAGGCCCTGTCCTAAAACATATATAAAATGATAAAATTTAGTAAGGATAAGTTTAAAGACGAAATTTTTATTTAAAATTTTCGATTTTTATTATTTTTGTTTGTTTTGTTGTAATGAGGATACAAATGTTACTGAATACAAAAATGTTTTGTATCCTACTTTTACAACTACTACGAGTATATTGTAAAGATATCTTATTTCATAATAATTTGTATTGAGTATAGTATTATGCGTATATGATAAAATGATTATGTTTCATTCCAAAGTTTTGGTGACTAAGATAACGTTCAGATGAGCGGCGTGCCGCGCACCTTGTACTTGTGATTGGTTGAAATTTCGTTGGTTGCTTGGGTTAATATCCCCACTTTTAAACTGTCTGAAAACCGCGCGTCATCTCTCACAAAGAGAAAATCTTGGCATCGTTTTTACATTTATGAGCGGCCCTGTAAAATGTTATGAGTTTTGGCTTGATTTTTGGTAATTTCCCTAACGCTTGTTCCTCGTTTTCTTGATAGTCTTCAGTAATCACTAATGATAGCTTATTTATGCATTTATTAACTCAATTTTTAGGTTTCCGTACCAAAAAGGTAAAAAGGGGATCCTTATGGTGTGACTGTGACTGTCTGTCACACCCGTTTATCTCAGGAATTACTAATGCTATCGACTTGTAATTTGGAACGGTTTTGAATAATTATTGCCGAAATGCCAATACAATTTTTTTAAGTTTTTGTTATTTTTATTGCAAAGAAGTTTCGAAAATGGAGTAAAGGGGGTGGAGGGAGTATCATATTCATTTATTTCCTTTTATGCCACATAGTTTTCGACTTAAGATGAAAAATACACTTCACTAAAAACTGACAAATCAAAAATTTTTAGAATATTTAATACCACTAACTTTTTAGTATTCAAAAAATCAATAAAAGTACTTTTGGACACTGACCGGCTTAAATTAAGTAATTGTTTGTGGCTTAGCGTAATACTGATGTCAACTATCAGTCTGTTCTTTTGCACTTAGAAAATTACATGGTTGAGTTGAATATGGCAGTTTTCCAAAATATGAATTTTTATTAATGTAATATTGAAAATAATATCTAGTTGCTGTTATTCGTTACAACTTTGCATGAAATCTACTAAGCTTATGATGGTCTGAAAAGAAATTCTTTTCAATTATGAAGGTAAAACTATCATTAGTATATTGATATTTTTGAAGTGAAACTTTTCTAACCGAGTTTTTCGTTCGGTTATACATTTCGCGTGCGTCACGTCCATTCTCTTATGTTTATGACGGGACGTAACTGCGTCACGTGTGGACGGATTTGGATGATTCTTTTTTATTGTATAGAGTGTATTCAATCTTTAGTACTTTAAAAAATTTTGTCGATCGTGTGAGGGTGCGGGGAGGGTTTGAAATCTTTCTCCGTAACACGTCGACCGGCAATCCAATAAAAATAAAAAGAGGTGGACTAATTACATGAATTTCGGAGACAATTTGGAAAAATGCTAAATTTGAGGTAATTGCAAACTATTTTTTTCACTTTTGGCAGTGGCTGTACCTGCAATGGTAGGATTTAGATCAACATTGTTGACAGTTTTTGAAAGGTCATTGGAATAGTAGTTTTTTAGGGTTTGTTTGATGTCGCTGTGTTGGGTAGGTCAAAAGATAAAAATAAGAGAGTAATGTGCATACCTTGAAAAACTGACATTTATGAATAACACTGAGGACAATTATCAAAAGGTGTTATTATTGCTAAAATTAAAGCATGCTGATAAATCTTTTTTGCTTCAAGAAATTATATTGGAAATTTTCGAAATTTAAGCAGAATTTTTACAGACTATGCTCGCAGAACAAAGGTACAATTATTCATCTCTAATTCAAGCCTTAGAATTGCGGTATCGAAACCATTTAATGCAAGATTTTTACCGCCTTAAGGCTGACACATTTGGCTTACCCCATGTTTAACCACGATTATGTCAATGAGGTCAGAAGAGAGGCATTCATTCATTCATTTCTAGATCGGGACCTGTACAAGCAGTACAAGAAAGAACACCAACGCTTAGTCACACCAACGTCTTAGTAATCAATGGTAGACATGTCCTTCCAGATCTACTTTTCTGCTTATGTAAAAAAAAACTGGCTTAGCAACAAAAATCGATACATTTTGAGGACAGCTACAAGAGAATACGTTGAAGTGGATGAGCAAATATTATTAGCAAAGAAAGACGTTGCAAAACTAACAAAAATGATACTTCTATCTAATAATAGGAAATATTCTAAAGCAAAGTAGTTAATTAAAAAATTTGCAAATTTTACAGTAAATAAAAACAGATATAGCTCAACATTGAAGAAGCATTCTGCCGAAGCGAAGGGCTTTTATGCTCTATTTGAAAGCACAGTCTGGTGAGTCCGTTCCTTTTTAATATATGTTATTTCCATCCAACATTCAATGTAGTACAATCGTGCTGCATTGAATGCGTTTAACGGGTCTCCACTGCTGAGCATTTGGCTGCCTTTGTCAAGATCAAAGTTCAGCACAGCAGGCTGGCTTTGTTTTCACAGAGGCGGCTTTGATTTGCATCTGTGGATCCCGTTCGTCAGTCCTTGTGTTTGTGTACGTTTTTGTTTTGTTTTGGGCAAATTAAGACCGGGAATGTGCAGAAATTTTTATTAAATTTTTGCAACATTCGTGGCTTGAAAAGTAACCATTTTTCGGTTTACTGCCACTAAGCGAAACCAAGGTTGTTTCCGATTCTGATATTAAACAGTATCACATCCCTGGTTATCACTTAGTGCCACTCTTCTCTCCTCAGAGGGGAATCGCGGTTTATGTTAGAAAAGATGTTCCATTCTCCCTTCTCCCTCAATTTTCTTCTACTAATCCAGAATTTAATTATGTCTGGATTAGATTTAAACTCTATCGGCACATCATTCATTTTTGTTTTTTATACCGCAGCCCGAATATGTCTGACACTGACATTGTGTGCTCCTTTGATAAACTGTCTTCCGATATCGATAAGATTTTGGAATTATCCCCCTCTTCTGAAATCGTTCTTGCTGGAGATTTCAACATCCACAACACACAGTGGCTCAGGCATTCTTCCACCACAAACCCATCTGGAAGACACGTCGAGTTATTTAGTGAGTCTTTTAATTTACAGCAACTGGTTGAGTGTCCGACTCGTGTTCCTGATACTTTGGGGCACAACGCGCATCTTTTAGATCTATTTCTAACATCGCATCCAGAAAAATACTCGGTTTCGGTGACGTCTCCCTTGGGTAATTCGGACCATTGTCTAATCTCCGCCCAATTCTCCATCTCCTCTCTGACAACCACTAACCTAAACTCCACCAAAAGATTAGTGTGGCATTATAAAAATGCTGATTGGGCGGGACTTAATAAATATTTCAGAGAGCTGGATTGGTCTGATTGTTTTTCTATGAAGGACGTTAACAGAAGCACCGATTATATCTTGAACATCCTATGGTTTGGAATGCATCGCTTTATTCCTCATAGCTTCAAGAACATCAAACCAACTAACACTAATTGGTTCAATAATGACTGTTTCGCAGCAATTGAAAAGAAGGAAGCAGCCTTCCAGGCATATAAATTGTGCCCTTCAGAGAAATTGAGACGTATCTATAGAGATGCGCGGAATATTTGCAATTCAGCAATTAGCCGGGCTAAGTTCAATTTCGACCAGAGCATCAGACGGAAGGTATTTTCTACTCAAAAGGGTAGTAAGCGCTTCTGGTCTCTAGTCAAAACCGTAAAGAACAATTTCACCTGTTCGTCAACACCACCACTCATTTATAATGGGAATGTTTTTACTGACTCATTGGACAAGGCCAACCTGTTTGCTGCTAATTTTGCTGCTAACTCGTACTTGCCATCACAGTGCACTAGTAGGCAAAAGCCGCTTCACTTTCGCACTCGGGATGTTTTTGGAGTACTTTCGAAACTCGACGTGTCCAAAGCTACTGGGCCTGATGGTTTCTCGCCCCTTGTTTTAAAATGCTGCGCCTCTGCTTTGGCTAAACCTCTGCGCAAACTTTTTCACCTGTCATATTCAACAGGAATATTTCCAAGTGTATGGAAACTTACTCATGTCCAGCCCATACTTAAAAAAGGAGATGCATGCGACCCCTCTAACTACAGACCAATTGCACTAACCTCGATCATATCCAAAGTTTTTGAATCACTCATCAACTCTCAGTTGTTGAAATATCTAGAAAATAACCATCTTATCAACGATTGCCAGTACGGTTTCCGCGCTGGCCGCTCAACCGGAGACTTACTAACTGCTCTAACGGAGCGTTGGAATCATTGTCTCCATAATTTCGGTGAGTCCGAAACCGTCGCTCTTGATATTTCAAAGGCTTTTGATAGAGTCTGGCATCCTGCCCTGTTAGCCAAACTTCAAACATTTGGTCTGCACCCAACCCTCGTTAAATGGATAGAGAGCTTTTTGTCAGGCCGTTCAATCCGTGTAATAATTGACGGAGTTACATCTGATTCCTACGAAATAAATGCCGGTGTACCTCAGGGTTCAGTTCTTTCACCAACCTTATTTCTTCTTTTTATTAATGATCTCTTATCCCTTACTCTCAATCCTATTCATAGTTTTGCCGACAACAGCACCCTTGATTTCGCGTACTCATTTGATTCTGTAATGAATTCACGTGGAAATGCTACAGAAGTCAATCGGGAACGCATGTTTAGATCATTAAACAAAGACATTTCTATGGTCCTCGCTTGGGGCAGAGCAAATCGTGTTACGTTTAATGCATCCAAAACTCAATGCTGTTTAATGTCCCTTAAAAAACGCCCAGTTCACCCCCAACCCATTTCAGTCGACGGAGTGAATATACCCAATTCACCCTCCCTAAAGATCTTGGGTATTGAGATATCCAGCAATCTTAGCTGGACGGATCATATATTTGCAATCGCTAAAAGTGCGATGAAATGTTTGGGTTTTCTACAGAGAAGTAAGAAATATTTCACCCCACCCGACTTAGCGTTGATCTACAAGTCCCACATTAGGCCCAGACTTGAATATAATTCCCATATTTGGGCAGGGGCAGGACACACCGCATTGTCCGCGTTAGACAAAGTTCAGCGTAAGGCTGTTAAACTTATTGGCGATTCCTCAATCTCTGAGGGCCTTGACTCTCTGGAGCATCGACGGAATGTCGGTTGTCTCTCACTTTTTTATCGCTATTTCCATGGCCATTGTTCTAACGAAATTGCTAGCCTGATTCCTTGTAGACAACGCGCGATACAAGATCTACAAGTCGCTCCCACCCCTATACTCTCCGGGTCAAATTTGGACGTACCGTCAAATTTCGGGAATCTTTTCTTAGCAGAACAACACGAATGTAGAACAGTTTACCATCTTCTGTTTTTCCCTCGTCTTATGAGCCTGAAACTTTCAAACGGGGCGTACATCGACACCTCCTTCACTCAACCTCCTAACCCATTTTCCCCAACCTTAATTCCTTTCCTGCCAAGGCTGTGCTTTAGCATCATAGGGCATCCCCTGAGCTTTGGCAACATTATATATAAAAAAAAAAAAAAAAAAAAAAAAACCTCGCATAGATGACACCCTAAACACCTTATCAGGAAGATCGAAGTGGTTTTCAACATTTTAAATAAAAAGCTGCTACTGGACTGGCTAGTTGAGATTTGTCTTGATTATAGGGAAAGGACAGCATTTTCGATGAGATTGTGGCAATTCAAAGTTATGCCCTTTGGACTTTGCAATGATCCAGCAACGTTGAAACGTTGAAACGCCTAATGGATTGCGTTTTACGAGATTTAACTTGGAACATCATTGGAATTGGAAAAACTTTTGAAGAACACTTAGAAAATGTTCTAAAAATGCTCTAAAACTGAAGTCAGCCAAACTAAAACTAAGCCCTAAAAAGTATGCAGGTTAAATGTGGTATCGACAGAAGCAGTAAGCACAGACCTTGAGAAAATAGCTTCAGTGGAGAGCTGGCCTACTCCAAAAGTTAAACACAAGATGCGAAGTTTTCTTGGATTAACCACGTATTATAGGTGCTTTGTGAAGAATTTTGCTGATTAGCAAGAGAATTGCAAAAGCAGCAGAAACAGCTGTAAAGCACTGAAACTGGCGCTTTGCAATGCATCTGTGATCCAAAGGCAGGCGAGACATTTATGTTGGATACCGATGCGAGTAACGTTGAGATTGCTGCTGTATTGTCACAGGAAGTAAATGGGCAAGAAAAAGTGGTGGCATACTACAGCAGAGCTATATCGAGGCAGGGAAAAAATTACTGCGTTACAAGAAAAGAACTGTTGGCTATCGTTGATTCTACGAAGCGTATTCATACATCCCTTTATGGTCAGAAATTCACCCTCCGAACAGATCATGTGCTGAAGTGGCTGATGCGATTAAAAAATCCTGTAGGGCAGGTGGCAAGATGGCTAGAAAGACTTCAATCCTATGATTTTGAAATTATTTATAGGAAGGGTAGATCCCGTGGGAATTCGGATCCAGTTTAACGAACAGAGTATAAATATCTCCAATTTTGAAGATTTTTCAGACAGAAGTGCAACGTTGATGATCTACTGGGAACAATGGAATTCAATGTGTGTGTTAAAGAAGGAATATTGAAGGGTAAGGTATTGAAGCAAGATAAAGGGTGTTCTGGAAGAGTTCCATAATGGTGCATCGGGAGGCCATCTTGGCTTCAAGAAGAGGTGTCGTAAATGTGCTGTTTGTGCCTGTAGCAAAGGACCTCACATAAAAAAGGGGGGGGCAATGCATCAATACAACGTCGGAGCACCTTTCGAGAGAATTGCGATTGACGTTGTGTGACCATTCTCTGAGTCAGATTGGGAGGACCGCTATATTTTAGTAGTAACGGGTTATTTTAGTAAATGGCCAGAAGTATACTATATCCGATACCAAATCAAGAATCACAGACAGTGGCAGAGGAGTTAGTGAAGAACTGGATCGACAGATTTGGCCGTTCTTCGTGAGCTTTATTCCGAGGACACGGAGGACTGGGTCGTAAATGTGTGTTTGAAACAATGCATCAATGCAACGTCGGAGCACCTTTCGAGAGAATTGCGATTGATGTTTTAGGACCATTATCTGGGTCAGATAGGGGGATTCGCTATATCTTAGTAGTAATGGATTAATTCAGTAAATGGCCAGAAGTATACTATATACGACCCCAAATCAAGAATCACAGAAAGTGGCAGAGGAGTTAGTGACGAACTGGATCTGCAGATTTGGCATTCTTCGTGAGCTTCATTCCGATCAAGGAAAAGTTTCGAATCCCAAGTATTCCAAAAGGTTTGCGGCATTCTTGGAATAAGGAAGACGCGGACAACACCACTTCACCCACAATCTGATGGAATGGTTGAACGATTGAATAAAACAGTGACCGAAAATGAGGTATTCGACTACCAAGTGATTTAAAGTTCGGAAAGCTGAAGTGTATATCACTATGCTTCGTAAGCTCCTCGCAGAAATTCGTCAATTGGAAAGAACAAAGCTCAAGACATCCATCGAAAGAATGAAAACGCAGTACGGCATCACAGCTAATTCTAGCGGACTCAAGGAAGTCGACCTCGCTTGGCTGCTCAACCCACGGAGGCGAAATAAAACCACCTAAGTTCCAACAGCATTGGAGGATCCCTACGTAGCGATGCGGTCTACTGGGTGCAGCGGGGATCGAAAGAAAACAAGAAGAAGATACAACTGTTGTGCGAACAGTTCTAAGGTGCAGTGTACCATACACTGTACGAGGCATAGACTATGTAATGAAAATGAAACTAAGTTGTGCAATGCCCATGTCCTAGATTTTGGCAATCAGAAAAACTTGAGATGCCGTATGAAGTCAAGGCTGACTCGAACCTGTGGTGACTTGGTGTGGTGAAATAGTTAACGGAAAAATCTAGAATTAAGTGGCTGAACTTTCTAGAATTAAGATAATTAGTATAAATAGGGCTAAGTAGTTGCATTGTGATTTAGTTGTGATTAAAGTAGTTTATATAACTGAAGGTAAGGAA
The DNA here is from genome assembly GCA_964036015.1 of Leptarthrus brevirostris. Taxonomy (NCBI): domain Eukaryota; kingdom Metazoa; phylum Arthropoda; class Insecta; order Diptera; family Asilidae; genus Leptarthrus; species Leptarthrus brevirostris. The sequence goes on from OZ038374.1 coordinate 71,979,418, forward strand.
GTGAATTAAAATTGCGAACATTAGTGATTGAAAATAAAAGTTTTAATTAATCCGTCGAGTCTGAAGCGACCCAACTACGTTACAATAACAAATTGAAGAAGAAATTAATTTTATTAGATGGAATTTGTTTAAAGAGAAAGCGTTGAAGGAGTTAGCAGCAAAAAGAGTTTTACAGCGACATTTTGGTTTGGTTTGTGTAGTAAGCGCACAGATTGATTACTATACATGACCACAGGTCAAGGTAATTTTTATTTTATTTATTCCTTTTTAAATATTCTTGAATAAGCATATTAGAAGACTTTATAGTTTTATTAAAATTGAATAAAAACGCATAACCTGTCTTATTAATTTAAATTACCCGTTTGAATGATTTTTCAGCATTTTTGAAATAGGGCCCCTCGGTACTGGCATCACAATGATAGCGATCTTGGTCGGTGTAATCTGTTAACTGATGCATCCCTTTTAATGGCTAAATCATAACGGGTTGAATCTCTGTCGAAACCCAAGAAAACTCGTAAAAACGTAATTTTTTCAGCGTTATTTAAGTAAATGTTCATGTTCCGGGTTGTGAAAATAAAAAAATATATATATGGTTATGTGCCGAATAATACAATTTATCGATTAGAATTAAAATCAGCCACTTACCAATTTTATATGCATCTTGTAGAGGGTGACTTGGTTGCCTATATACAGTTAATCAATATATTACACTATAGAATGAAATATTGTGTAATTTGAGATTTAAAAAAAATTTACACGAAAACTGCTATTCTGCATCGGTGCTAATCTTCTTTATTGCATTTATCCATTTATTTAGTTAGCCATTTGACCCAATTGACTAATTGACTGCGATTCAACATGGCAAAAAATACTGTTACTAATTGAATACATTTTGCAAAAGTTTCATAGTAGTGTATTAAACATTCTCAAACAAAATGAGTGGAAATATAAGGACATAACAAGTGGGCTGAAAAGTTCGTAGGCTAACATAGTAAAAAATCTTTTTTTGACAAAATTCGATTTATTATTCAATATAGTTGCCTTCGAGGGCGATACAACGATTATAGCGGTCATACAATTTTTCGATCCCATTTTTATAGTACGATTTCTCTTTAGTCTCAAAATAGGCCTCAGTTTCGGCGATTACCTCTTCATCAGTGCTAATTTCTTACCAGCGAGCATTCTTTTAAGGTCTGCAAACAGGAAAAAGTCACTGGGGGCCAGATCTGGAGAATATGGTGGATGGGGAAGCAATTCGTAGTCTAATTCATATAATTTTGCCATCGTTTTCATTGATTTGTGACACGGCGCATTGTCTTGATGAAACAGCACTTTTTTCTTCTTCAAATGGGGACCGTTTTTTCGTGATTTCATCCTTTAAACGCTCCAACAACGCTATTGCTTCCCCATCCACCATATCCTCCAGATCCGGCTCCAGTGACTTTTTCCTGTTTGCAGACCTTAAAAGAATGCTCGCTGGAAAGAAATTTAGCACTGATGAAGAGGTAATCGCCGAAACTGAGGCCTATTTTGAGGCTAAAGAGAAATCGTACTATAAAAATGGGATCGAAAAATTGTATGACCGCTATAATCGTTGTATCGCCCTCGAAGGCAACTATATTGAATAATAATATCGAATTTTGTCAAAAAAATATTTTTTACTATGTTAGCCTACGAACTTTTCAGCCCACTTGTTCGCTTATTTGCTAGTAAGGTTTTATAAAAGCTTTACTATTGTAATGAGCAATAATTATAAAGCCGTATTATCTCCAAGTGAACATGAACAAAGAAAGAAAGAAGAAGCTTCTTTGGTTTCTTCTAAGCCATCTGTTTCCACACATGTCAGGCATCGTTGTTGCCACCTTAATCGTTTATTTCTGCAGAAAATATGTCTGAGAAACAAGGTAAAGATTCATATATTGCATCATGTTTGAAGAAATTAATTCAAATGTTTCTCTTGCGTTTCCAAGTGTAAAGAATATTGTTTTATTTGTTACTTATCGACTTAGAGTTTTGGACTGGTTTATGAAATAATTCATCAGTTGCATGAATTTTAAATTATTTTGAAATTTCAAACTATAAAGGGGAGCTTCTCCTGTAAATGGGTTAAAAAATCGTTTTTTTTCATTGTTATTCAATTATATATGCATTAAGAAATACGCATGTAAAATTTCAGGCTGGAATTCGCAAAATTGTGGAAGTTATGAGTTTTTTTGTCACGTCGTGTTCGACCTCCGGATTTTGACGCGCCGATCTAATGATCGCTTTCCGGCGGTCAACGCGTCTCTTGGGTGCTATTGAAAACTCATTATGAGTGAAAAATGATTTTATGGATTCAGGAACTTTTCTAGAAAATAGTTTTACTGCGAATGCTTTCATGAATGCTTTCATATGGGTAAGTTGACAAAAACATACTTCTTTTGGAACTAAAAACTTTAAGCGCGTTTTCCTCGAAACCATGCTTTCCAAACTGGCGTGCACGATAACTAAAAAACGGCTTGGCCAATTTTAAAAGTTTATATATCAGATTAAAGCGTATTAAATTTCGAATGGAACATCGTCGAGAAAGTTGTATAAAAAAATTTTTTAACACACTTTTGTTAAACAAATTTGTTGAAAAAAAATTAAAATTTTGCAAATTTTGTTGTAGTTTTTGTAAAAATCATTTTTTTTTAAACAAAGACGTCGTTCCATAGAGGACTCAAAAACAAACAAAAAACATATCACATTGTTTGTTCCAGAATCAACTCCTGAGGCTCTACAGTGCACGCCATTTACCTCTGCGAAAATAACATGTCCCACTTTGAGCAACCATATCTCAGGAACGACTCAATATTTTTACATAAAACTAACAATGTAGCAGTCTCTAATAAAGAATAATAATTTCATAAAAAATTCAAGATTAGGCAACCCATAGTTTTTTTTAAATCCACGCTCGAAATTAAGGAGCGAAAAACCCCGTTTACAGGAGAAGCTCCCCTTAATGTAACTAATTTTTGTAGCAAACATTTAGAGAAGGGGTGAATTGATAACAATTTTCGACCGCGCACAGTTATTAGAATTTGAACTCCTGCTTGGCTTGTCTAGTGATTTTCTTGGGATCTTCTAAGTCATTTAAAGTTTGTCTGTACCTAATTGTTAACTGATACTACTCTATGGGGTAATGAGGCTTTTGGCTTAATATTATGTCCATTGTATTGGAGGCCGCTCATGCAGCAATAAGTTGTGAAGCACATGCAAATCACAACAGCGATCACTAAAGTCAACTTATGGGGTTGAAAGAAAAAATTAGCATGAAAATTAAAAAAAAGGTAATAAATTGAAAATGTATTAAATTCAACAACTATATGAACTTCAGAATAAAATAAAATTGGGTATTGATCAGAGAAAGAATTCCCCAGCAGCGCAAAGAAATTACGCAAAAAAGGTAGAGTAACAAAACCAAGTCCTTCAAAAATATATATTGTTACTGTCTAAGCGGTTTTCCTTTTCTGTATTATAAATCTAACCATATAAATAAAGTTTATCACCAAAATCATAGTACAAGTCATTAATTGCGTATACTAACGCGCACAAAAAAGCAGAATGTAATATGAAATCTCCGAAGAATTTACATTGTTTTGTATGGAGTATTCTGGCAGCTATTTAAACGCACAAAGTATTGCTTCAAAAAAAATTATTTTACTGACATTATGTAAGCATTTGTATCTTTCTAATACTGTACAAAAATAGTTAAAAAAAAGTTTAGACTTCAGAAAATGTATAAAATAATATTCAATTTTATGTCTTTTACGACATTTTAAAGTCGGTGCAAATTAATGAAACAATTATCTATATACGGCGGAAAATAGGTTTTTTATATATTAAAATAATAATTATTTTACTTTTCACTTTGTAATGTTGCGATTGCAAATGTTGCAGAGGTAGTGTAATCTATACAAAGGAAATAGAATAATCCAAAGCCGGCCTCACGCAAGCAAATTAGTCGCCGCCCTTTCCATATTCTCACCCTAAATACAACACGCCTACTATGGTGCTAAGCCGGCAATGTACTGCATACAGCAAAACAGTATCGTCCGAATCACGGCATACATTATGAAGTAAGGCGACTGCTGCCTCCACTACCCACTCTAGGTACGGTTGTTTTCTGCTAACAACAGATTACGATAAAAAGCCCATGGGGTTGCAGAGAAAACACCAGTGGTGCGGAATCCACTTTATAGGTCAATCGCTGTCTCGAATCGCGTTAAGTTCTTCACCCGCACAATGGGTTACGGGAACTAGAGAGAGCAATGGCACAATTTTTGTTTATGGTACTACCAAAGTCTAGGGGACAACCCTATAATGCGTTAGCATGGCTTCGATTAGAACAGAATTAGGGAATTTGAAGGTTTTGTTTTTGCATTGCTGATTTGATTTGAAAGAAGCAATTTTTAAACTTTTCAAAATTTCAGTTCAATTCCTCAAAAACTGTTAGAAATATAAGCGGAAAATTTAAGTGCCTCTTCAGCATTCACCCTTAATTTTGCTTAATTTTAGTTGATCAACTATGGTCGAGATGCATTCACATGCCTTCCTAACACGTTTGGAAAACACAAATTGAAAACTCTTGCGTAATAAATTTACTTACTAATGAAAGCAAGATTTAGAAGCTTGATGTCGATAGCCTCACTTTCTAACATTCAGCGTTAAGGGTGTACACATGCTTTAGCAACGAAAAAAGCATCCTTTTATGATTTTTTTCTGACGTACTTATATTACTTATACAAAGTAATTTTTTGCATGGAAGTTTCGAATCTAACTTTATTATAAGACGACGTACTTGGAGACGGACTGGATCAACTGCTTCAGCGACCGACCACCATGCCATGGTTCCCGGGTTCGAGACCAGTAGGTCTTTAAAATTAAATTAAAAAAATCCACTACATCTCTGGATTGTCGTCTAGCTCGCAGCAGTGCAAAAACAAAACATTCAAGTTTCCTCACTCCCCTTACTCTAATTCCCTTGCTGGCAAAGCCATGCTAGCATATGAAAAGATTGTCCGGCTTTGGCCACGTCGTAAAAAAAATCAAAAAAAAATTACGGAGTTTAAGGTTCTTCAAAAAAAGGTCGTTTGTAGTACCCAATATATCAAAGCCAATAATAAACTTAAACAAAAAAAACCGGGTAAGTGCGAGTTTGACTCGCGTACCGAAGCTTCCGTAATATCTTTTCATGTGATATAACTACAAATTAACGATTTTCGGATTTGTTCCTTTAGTTGTACTGTGAGAACTTGCTTCTTGCCCAATTTCATGATTCTGGGTCAGCGAGAAGTACCCTATACGTTTTAGTTTATTTGTGAATGACTGGCTTGACACACAGACAGACAGACGGACAACGAAGTCATCCTATAGGGGTTCGTTTTGAAGTACGGAATCCTAAAATGGAACTTCAACTACAAAAACAATACTAGCCTTTATCGAGCCAGATTATTAAAATTTTGATTTTTAACATTTTGAAGTATGCAATGTAATTTTACATTTTTTATCTTAGGCCTGGGAAAAAAATTTTCTTTCTAAGCTCGAAAAAATACTTCTTTTCTTAACTAAAACGAAAGCTCTCAACAAAGATTGCATTGGGGTGAATAGATGTCCAAATATTTTACTCACCTATTTCTTAAAAAAATCTTTCCGAAATTATTAAATTAGTTATGTAAATATTATATAGATCGATAGAAGCATTGTTCAGAGGAGAACGAAAGTTGAAAGTTGATTGGAATATAGATATTCTAGGAAAACGATTAGTCTTTCTTTCTACTTGTGGGGCATGGGGTGGGAGAAAATCTTCACTCGATTCGAGACAACAATTACAATTTGACGAATTTAAGGTGGAACCACATTACTTTGCAATCACTTTTTTCATCGGCGACTATACTTCACAGTATTATTTCTCTAGTAAGTTTTTAATAACTTTCTCGCAGCAATCTGAAAGAGAAACAAACTGATTAGTAATGTCCTCAAATAAGTGCTTAAACGGTGCGAAGGTTAACACTATATGACAACGTATATTTACTTAATTCTGTTTTGCCTTCCAGACGTCCGAGAAAAGTTCCTAAACGAAATGTCAGGCAAATAAAAATTAGTTTGTTAATTGTTAAAAACACGCTGAGTAGAGAATTCCATATACAATATACACAGGGATTGTAAAGCACGTAAATTGCAGCAAAATGTTCTTGACCCGCTTTTTCTAATATAGCGTTAATCCATTATTCACGATTATGTTAGTATCTTGCAAAATATTATAATGATAGATAAAATTATATCATACATAAAATTTATTTTTATTTTTATAATGAATTATCTATAGAATTAAAATTTAATTTTTTATTTTTTAAGAATTTTTTGAAACTTCCACTTGTTCATAAATCACTGATGGATAGATCTCATCTAGGCAAACAAAAAATTGTATGGCAGGGGGAGGAGCAATAGGGAGTTACAGGGTGATTCATCAATTTGCAATTTTTACGGAATGCACATCACTATTTTATTTTTAACTTTTGAGCTATTCAACGTAGCGAGATCAAACAAACGCCAAAAACCTACTACCCCAATGACGTTTCCAAAATTGTCAATATTGTTGACCTAACGCGAAACTGCGAAAATGAAAAAAATATTTTGAAGTTACCTAAAATTCAGCATTTTTCCAAATTTTCTCCGAAATTCATGTAATTAATACACCTGTTTTTTATTTTTACTAAATTTCTCATCTCATTACCTTTCCAAAAAAGGGCAACATGTGCGGGTAGATTAAGGTGTGATGGCAGCACGAATGTCGAGCCAAAATGAATTTACATTTATCAGGTATAGTGATTTTGGGTTACGTTCGTTATTTTTCAATTACTTGTTGCAAACGCTATTTAAGTAGGCCGGAACAATTTTGTTTTCCGAAAAGTGTGTATAAACCAAAATAAACTGTTCCATATCCATAGACTCAGTCTTAGTTCAGCATTGATTCGATGTTAATGAAATGTTTATAAAGTTTGTCTATTAAAATAAATAATACTTAAACGTAATTTCGGTACAAATTCTTCTCGCTTTATTTTGGCTGGTTCACAAAATATTTTTTACAATACCTTTTTACATTTAGCCGCCAACCAAGGGAAGTCTTCATTAGCGAAGCGAATTTTGCAGAGTCCTCTTCATGAGGCCAAATTTATAAAACCCTTTCAGATAGAGATCTGGAGAACGATGTAATCATAAGATACCGAAGACAGTCTAGATAACTTGATACGTGAAGAGGCGCTTACCAAAGAGCTACGGAAACAGTGGGAATATACCAAATATCGGAAAGGCTACCAGCCAGCGACCTTCGGTAACCTTCAGAAAGTCCGTGTAAATACCCCTCTTTGAGGTGCTCGTCGATTAGGGAATCTCCTTTGATATTCCTGTACAGCCGCTCTCTCGTTTCCGTCTACTGCACCATAAATGTAAATAATATCCGCGTATTCCTTAAAAGTAAATTCTACAATTTTTTAAAAATTTTTGCTTAAAGCATCCGTACTTATCGATTTTTTTTAATTGTGATCGCAGGTGTGAGCTATTACTTATACTGTTTATCCGAAACAAAAATGTCCGACCCTTTGGCTTAAAAATGTTGTTTATTTAAAGAGTTTCCTATATAAAGTTAAAGAATTAGGTAGTCAGGGTAGGAATTCTCACGAATTCAGACAACCTGGTTGCCTTGTAATTACGCAAAATTGTAAAAATGTGTAGAGCTTAAATTTAACAAGTGTGTGTTCAATCGGTTGAAGGAAATGCCAACCGTTTGACAAAATTTTTACTCATGGCAGTCCAAACGCTATGAAGTGTCAAAATCACATGCAAGCTCCGGGGAACGGCATGGGAGAATTACAGATCATGCGCACAAACTTGACATATTTATTCGTTGCTATGAAAAATTTTTCTGTTGCCACAACATTTTTTGGGCATGCGCTTAATTTATTGAAACGGTTAGGCAACCAAATTGTGTGAGAATCGCTACCCAGGGATTTCTAAGTATGCGGTTTTTTAATCATTTCTCTACAGTGAGAACTGAAAATTTATGAATAACCCTGTAACTTCTAAACGGTTGAGATTATCCCCTTGCCATGCTAATTTTTGTTTGTGTCAGCACACTTATTTTGGTATTTGAAACACCCTGTATAGCATACGATATAGGAAATTCATAAATATGAACGATTGGCTTATATGTTTTTTAATGAAGAATCATACTTTACTGGAAGCAAGTTTATTGTAATTAATTGTTTTTTTTTAAGATATCGGTAGGCAATTAAATTTAGCCTTTGTTGGTGTTAGGATTAGCTGCAGGCTTTTCTACGCGAGAATCTCAGGTTTAAATCGAAGGTTTTTTGCCGAGGACAGATTACGGTAAAAATCCATTGGGGTTTAAAAAGTAATTTGGGTGGTTCGGAATTCAATTTAAATTGTAAGGCTATTTGTAATCATGGTCATCGAATTATTTTAACTTAATCAAAAATCAATTTCAACAAACTTTTTAGAAGTTTTATACCCCTACTAAACAGAAAAAAATAGTAACATCTTTTATAAGGAACGTAATGAAAATCACGCTAAAATCGAAAAACATGTTATTTCAGCTTAAATTGCTTGTTCTGTAAAATTCAACAAACTTTAACAATTTTGATTCGATCTCGATAAAATTTCGCGAATTTACGGACCGTTGTTAGTCTCAACTTCAACAAATTAAATTAATTCGGAAACGATCGAAACGAAAGAAAAGTAACTTTGTCCTCTTTCCAATACTATGCTGTTTACGCGGATCGCATGAGATTTGATGAAGTTACAGGCGCTCAAAGTCCAAAAAAAATGATTTTTTCGGCATTTTTAAAAAGTTACTACATTTCAATTGCTCCGTTTAATTCCAAGAATTTTTTTTCATATTTTTAAGATTTAAGATGAAATATAATTCTCTTACAAAAATTTTAAGTATAAATTTGCCCAAATCGGACAAAAAATGTAAAAGTTATTCAAAAATGAATGAGAAAAGGAAGTGTCCATATTTTCACAAAAATTTATGTTTAAAATTTTCATAAAAGAATGATCTTTTTTCTCAAATCTTAAAAATATGAAAAAAAAATTCTTGGAATTAGGCGGAGCATTTGAAATTTAGTCACTTTATAAAAATTCCGAAAAAATCACTTTTTTTTTACTTTGAGCGCCTGTAACTTCTTATCCGATCCGCATAAACAGCATAGCGTTGGAAAGAGGACAAAGTTACCTTTCAATACATATGTAATATATGTAGATCAGATCGGGTATTTACAAAATATCTCGAAAACTATTCTTAAGAAAAAAAATATGGTTGCCCTTTTTGGAATCTAGGCCCCAAAATACTTATAAAAATGTCCATGAGAAAGCAGATCTCGAGATAAGGCCCACATTTGTAAACTAGTGTTATTATTCAGTGTGTAACAGAAATGAATATTGACAACTTCGCAATTAGGGAAATTCATATGAAATGTGCTTTTTTAGCAAATCAAAATTGTTAAAATAACAACGCTTTGAATTTTATTTTTCACTACATTACTATTACATATTCTGTTATAAAGAATTTAAGTAAATAAAATTCTTTTTTCCGAAATAGTTTTCTACCCAAATTAACTTCCTCAAGCATTAAGTAGTAAGACTGAATGCTGCAAAATAAAGCAAAATAAAAACTTCAAACTTGCATATCTTACATGCGAAGCTTTTCACATTGAAGCTTTAATTTTTTCACTTGTGTATTAAATTTATTGGCGGCACCTTTTTGACGAACTAAATTGAATCAAAATGACTTTGATCATTCAATTTCTTTCCAGATAATAATTCACCAAATAAACTATTGTACATGAAATAAGCAACTTTGAAATGAATAAGCAGCAATAAATTATACTGAACTTAATGAGACCCAAATTTTAATGTTCTAAAAATAGTTGTAATAAAAAAATAATAACAAATTTAAATAAACCCCTCCCCAGTCATCAATCGTTATGTACATGAAAAAGTACTTAACGGGGAAAGGCAAGCATGCATTTATGTATTTTTTTTATGAAGCCGTTTTCACTTCAAATAAGTAATTTCCTAGAATTCATATCAAAAGCCGAGAACGAATATGCCTCTTCGACATTCACGGTTATTTAGCTCTTCACTGTTGCTGTTCTTTTAAATCAAAAGACTGCTTCAACAAACTTGCATTAGTCAATATTTGCGTCTGCATTTTAGCATTTACATACTTATGTCGATGACGACTATGCGCAGTCACGCGAACCTTAATTATTGTAGTTAGGGAGTTATTATTCAAACAATGTATCTTCTTATTGTCTAAATAGTAAATATATTATATAATTCTTTTCGAAATCTAGTTCAATTTTATTTGACAAATTATATCCGTACCTCAGAGCAAAAGGGTCAGAAAAGTTAGATAAAATAAATACAACAATTTATTTGTGTTGTACAGGCTACAAAGTAAGAAGAAATAATTATTATTTCTACTTGTTTTGTAGCCTGTATAAATCAGTAATTTAAACTTGATTTAGATTAGATACTTATATGAATAATGATAAAAAGAACAAGGAAAATTTAAATTTTGGACTTAATACCCTTTTGCTCTGAGGTACGGATATTTTTCTGAGTATACCTTCAGGTAGTCGCTTCGCTGTTGGTGTTTCCAATTTCAAAACCCATCTATAATCCATTCCTGTTACACCAATTTCACACATACATGTAGTGTTTAACATGAAAGCTAGCTCCCCAAAGAATTGATAATAATTAACATGAATTTGCTGTGTAATTGAAATTTAATGCAAATTTTTATCATTTTATTTTGGCCAAAACGGAAATATCAATGCGAATGTGGGTAATCTTTGCGTTGGCAACTGTGCTCCGTTCATTACTTGCTTATGTGGCGTCTGCCCAGGTTCCCAGGCATTAAGAAACCAAGTCTTGTTAGGGGCAAAGTGCCCTCTTTCATATGAGAATTATTCAACGATTTCATATGAACCGCGAGTGCGGACGCAAGAAACAAATACAAATAAATGACTTCTTTTCACGATCACCGACCGTCTGCAAGCATTAGCCGCTAGGCCGGATATCAACTCGGCAACAGCAGGGCAACAAATTTTCAATATCATAAATTGACGCATAAAAAGAAGGCGAGTTTTCTGAACTTTTGAGCTGTTCTCATGCGTACTAGTACTGCTGCGATCACTTGTGAGTCAGATAAACTACTACTAATAATCTTATTAGCCAAGTGGCGATTAAGCTACTTCAGTATTGTTCCATACCGCGACCGAATTCCTTGAACTTGGATTCTGGAATTCGTGTGAACTTAAAAGACTTAATTCATTCATAAACTTTTAGCTGGGAGTACTATGACCGGATCCGTTGGCGGGAATCTTTGTTTATTTTCGTTTAGGTTTGCGCGGTAAATTGACTGACGATCGAAGTGTTTGCAGACAAATAAGATATCAGTTCAAAGCGACGCTTGAAGCAAATATCTCGCCTGCACTTATGTACTTCATACTCATAGACAGATTAGATCGAAAGTGACTACATATGTTTTGTGGCCTACAGCCGTGACCTTATTTTACATAATATCTACACATTCACAGCGCTTTAAGCGGGGAGAATATGTATGGAAAGTTAATGTCGGGTTCAGGGGTTACAATCCGAGATAAATGTTGCGTCATGCTCTTTGCTCCGTCTGTCCGCATGTAGATTTTTATGTACTTAATCACTCATGACCTGATCAACTTGCTAATTACTTGCACTTGCGTATAAACGAAGCTACAACGTAAAACTTCTTGTATAATTTAATAAGGCAGATAAGTGCAAACTACTGCAAACAAAACTGCGACTTAGTAATAAAATTAATTGATAAGAGTGTTTTGCAAGCTTTCACATATTTGAGCCCACAAACTACAGCTAACGTAAGCAATTTCATTGATCAAAATATTGTAGCAGTGAAAAAAAATCCTGGTGCTATTAATAACTGTGGGAAAATTCGTGATAATTTTTTAAAATTTTAAAATTATTTTTAATAGATAACGTCTAGAGTTGTAACCCTCTTAAATTATTTCAATTAAGATAAGGCGTCGGAATGTATTGTACATGTGGTAATTGAAATGGATTTTGTTCCCAACAGACTGACGCCTTTGCATGAGGTCAAGCAATGCACCTCAGGTCAGCAGACATTTACGATAAATGTGGCAACATACATTATTATATATATATATATATATATATATATATATAAATATTTTTTTAAAGACAAAATATTTTGATTAGGGTCGAATTAAAGAGCAATCATAGAAATTCGAAATTTTGAACGTTTCTATGTTGCTACTTTCTTCCATTGGATCTACATACGTCCTGATCGTATGAGATGAATTTTTAACCGACTTCCCAAAAACAAAGAGGTTCTAAGTTCGATGTGTATTTTTATTTTACCAGTAGATTTTAACCTTGTCGGATATCCCTGACAGATTAGCACTATTGTACTTCTGCCGAATAAGTAAACATCAATTTTTCAGGTTGAGCAGAGAGAATGCAATTATAACGGAGATTAAAAGTAACAGTTATTTATGACATTTATGACATCGTTAGAAAAATTTGTTTATTTCTCAAGTTAAGGATAGTAATTGAAAGGATCTATAAGATTTGTTTATGACTAAAAAAATAATTTTTAACTTTCTAAGCATATAGGAATTGAAATGAGTCCGAAACTCGAAATCGCAATTTTCAACATATTTTTACGTACTTACGTGGTCATTTCTTTCTAGCACGAAATTTCTAAAATAAAACATCAACGTCAACATTATCTGAAAATTTTTTTATTAAATTTGGTCCAGCCATCTTCTTCTTAAACGTTTTTATTTAATTGCACAGATGTCTAACATTCAAATTTTACGATCGATTTTCCAACCCGCTTCTAATTGTCGTATTGATGTGATACTTCGCAAAGCTATGCAATTCTGATGACGATACAATATTCTGGTGTTGAACTTTGATAGGCTGTGATGGAAATTTGTTCGTCGGTCCTGAAGGGTCGCACTTCCGTCTTCACTTACTAGTTTTTTTTTGTTTTCGTTTACAATAAACATTCTAATTGATTATTATAAATGACAAAGTATGGTACAATATATAGGGAATGTATGTCAGGGGGGGGGGGTCGTTTATTGAAGTATTAAATGGGGGATATTTGTTTGAAAGCAGGATATAATGAAGAGTTGTGTGGTTAATAGATGAGGGAAAGAAAACATAGAGGAAAGTTGAGTAAGGCAGCGAATTCATCTTGAAGATTTTTTTGAACCATCAAATTACAAACAACTAACGTTACGAGTAAAGCTTTGCCCGCGGATTAAACAGTTTTGGTACTGATAAATTAATAAAAAAACATGTTTTGATTCCGTAATTTTTCTGACATATTGTATATTTCAAGTGTGCCATTGGTCCGATTGCTTTTCTGTGAGAGACGTTAACAAATGCACCGATTATACGATTATATCTTAAACATCATTTGGTTTGGAATGCACCGCTTTATTCCTCATAGCTTCAAGAACATTAAACCAACTAACACCAATTGGTTCAATAATAACTGTTTCGCAGCCATTAAAAATAAGGAAGCAGCCTTCCAGGCATATAAATTGTGCCCTTCAGAGGAATTGAGACGTATCTATAGAGATGCGCGGAATATTTGCAATTCAGCAATTAGTCGGGCTAAGTTCAATTTCGACCAGAACATCAGACAGAAGGTTTTTTCAACACCAAAGGGTACTAAGGGCTTCTGGTCTCTAGTAAAAACCGTAAAGAACAATTTCACCTGTTCGTCAACACCACCACTCATTTATAATGGGAATGTTTTTACTGACTCATTGGACAAGGCCAACCTGTTTGCTGCTAATTCATATTAACCATCCTTCATCGCAGCCACTTCCATCTGCATCACAATGTACTAGTAGGCAAAAGACGCTACACTTTCGCACTCGCGAAGTTTTTAGAGTACTTTCAAAACTCGACGTGTCCAAAGCTACTGGGCCTGATGGTTTCTCGCCCCTTGTTTTAAAATGCTGCGCCTCTGCTTTGGCTAAACCTCTGCGCAAACTTTTTCACCTGTCTTCAACAGGAATGTTTCCAAGTGTATGGAAACTTGCTCATGTCCAGCCGATACTTAAAAAAGGAGAGGCATGCGACCCCTCTAACTACAGACCAATTGCACTAACTTCGATCATATCCAAAGTTTTTGAATCACTCATCAACTCTCAGTTGTTGAAATATCTAGAAAATAACCATCTTATCAACGATTGCCAGTACGGTTTCCGCACTGGCCGCTCAACCGGAGACTTACTAACGGCTCTAACGGAACGTTAGAATCATTGTCTTCATAATTTTGGTGAGTCTGAAATCGTCGCTCTTGATATTTCAAAGGCTTTTGATAGAGTCTGGCATGCTGCCCTTTTAGCCAAACTTCAAACATTTGGCCTGCACCCTACCCTCGTTAAATTGATAGAGAGTTTTTTGTCAGGTCGTTCAATTCGTGTAGTAATTGACGGAGTTACTTCTGATTCCTACGAAATATATGCCGGTGTACCTCAGGGTTCAGTTCTTTCACCAACCTTATTTCTTCTTTTTATTAATGATCTCTTATCCCTTACTCTCAATCCTATTCATAGTTTCGCTGACGACAGCACCCTTGATTTCGCGTACTCATTTGATTCTGTAATGAATTCGCGTGGAAATGCTACAGAAGCCAATCGGGAACGCATGTTTAGATCATTAAACAACGACATTTCTATGGTCCTTGCAGAGCAAATCGTGTTACGTTTAATGCATCCAAAATTCAATGCTTTTTAATGTCCCTTAAAAAACGCCTGGTTCTCTCCCAACCCATTACAGTCGACGGAGTGAATATACCAAATTCGCCCTCCCTAATATATAAAAAAAACCTTTTACTAGTTGAAATTTTTATTTAAAAATATCAAAATAACTGTTATGTGTGCCCTCTGTAATTTACTGTAGCACCGCCAAACGGCATAACGAAATTTTTCTTCTTTACTTATAAACTCGCTTTAGTATAAAATTAGGTGTCATTTTGGGCCTCACGCTCCAATGGATTTATGTTTGACTAAAATCCATCAACATACTAAGAACTAAACTCGCTTTTGGAAATTGCGGAACACGTGCAAGAGCAACGTTTATACTTCGCAGGTGTTAATATTAAAAGTTTAAACTAAAGCATAAATTGAAGGCACTAAAGCACTTTTTAAGAAAGTATTAAGCGTGGCGTTCTATCAAAAACTACCTTAGTCATGAAGCCGAAAAAAGCGCTTTGTCAGGAATTGTTTTCGCGAAACTATTCATTATATAAATTCGATTTTTATTTGATTTAATAATACATCTTGCGGTGTTCCTGATTACTGGGAGCTGGACCATCTGAAATCAAAATTTACGCTTCGTTCTTTATATGTATATAAAGAGAATATGGACCAATTTTCATCAAAATCGATCCAATGGTTCTTGTCATACCTATTTGGAAAACCGCAAATCACCTTAACAAAGGGGGGTCGTAGAGAAACGAGTGCATTGTCGCTATTTCTTTTTCTTCTCTTTATAAAAATTTCACCAATTGTAGTTAAAAAGATGTTTTTTTAAATAAAATAAGAAACGACCTTATATAAATAAGAGTTTCGCTAAAAAACTTCCTAAAAACGCTTTTTTCGACTACATGACAAAGTATGCCCTTAATTAAGAGGGCTCTTTCCTTCAATGTCAAGAGAGCGGTGTATACCGTCGTCTGTAGAATGCATCTATACCAGTTTTTCAATAAGATTATTTCTAACCATAATTTTATTTATATCGGTTATACCTAAATATAATAATAAGCAAATTAAAAAATTAAAGAAAAACTGCTATAAATGTTCTCCTCTCTGTTATATTTTGTTTATTGTTTCGGTTTTGATGAAAACTTCTCTCTGAAAATGTTATAAAATATTCTAAAAAACACAACTTTTAAATTTTTTAAAAGTTATAGCAATAAATAAATAATAAATGCTAAAGTGTCTTATTTTAGATCAATGCAGTTAAATCTTACTGCTAATAAAAACTTAAGGCTTTATTATCGGTCAAGAAAATAAATTATAAGTTAATTCCAATGTATGATTGTACCTTTATGTATATTTGAGTATTATTAATTGTCTTTACATTCTTAAACATCTATTCCGTCCACTATCTGCAACATGAGCTCAAGTGTAAAACTAGGAATCGAAACAAAAATATTTTAATAAACAATTGTTAAAGTGTTTCTACGCATAAACTTTTATTCTATTTATACGCGCACGATTTAAAAATATTTAATTTGTTCTTAGCATTTGAAAGTCGTCAAATATTACGGAGGAACAGCACGTGCGTATAAATGTGAATTGTAGGATATTATATAATTTTTATCTAATCACAAATGCGAAATGTAAACAGTAAGTGTATTTTTACTACTTGTCAGTTGACACTCTTTAACATAATCATAGTAATCTGATAAGATCTGGAGAGGTCCAGCCTTATTCGGGTTTACTTACCAAATTTTCTAGCATAAGTGGATGACAATTATCAACAGCCGATTACGATACGCGACTTCCAGACACTATTAAAGTCATGAAATCTTTAATTAAATAATTATTTGCTGGTACGGAATATTAATCTTATCAAAAGCCGGATTTTTGAAAAATGCTTATGGCCCTCAATATGTCCGCGGAAAAATTGCTGAGATCTATTGAAAGATATAAACGAATTACGCGTTTGCATTTCGCGCGTGTTTGACATTTTTATTATTTTATTGCCGTCCTTGTTACTATATGTATGGCACGCATGATAATTTTTTTATCTCTACTCGCATGAGCCACCGTGAGATGTTAATCAAATTTGGGGTATTCGAGTAAATTGTTCACTAAACTTTTCCATTTTATTAACGGAACGTGTAAAAATGTTTACTTTAAGTGTTTGATAGATCAATTACAATAGCGGTGTCTGAAGCAGCGCAGTTAGGCGCCTAGAAATTGCAATGAATAAGCTTTTCAGTACTTGAAATTTTATAGATAACAATCAAAACATTTGTTTGATTGTCATTTTAAAATGTTTGGAGGCACACCACAGATGTTATAACAACTTCATGGTATCGGAAGATAAACAAAATTCCAAAAACTGTTTAAATGATAAGCTATGTGGCGCCAATTTTTGCAAGTAATAGCGTATTTTCTATCGTTTTGATAAATACTATGTACACACAAAACAATTATGAAGGACTTGCGGTTTTCTTGACACAAGGAACATAAGTAGTATAAGAAATGCGTTAACAAATAATGACTGCAGGTTTTCACGAATGACATAAAAATATTAGAGAAAACCATTCCGCCTTATTTGACGTTTTTAAATGTAAAACACGACGCAAACGAAAAACTCTCTATTAAGATATCCTTTTGTTAAATATATATTTTTATTTTCATTTTACATCTTTTATTATTCATGTAAAAAATTTTGTCAAATGTGATTGTTTTTTCTTAACAATTTAATTTTGAGCATAAGCACCGATACATTTTGAGACTTAAGATTTCAATTAATAGAGCCTCCCTTTTTTAATTATTCTCTTTTTTATTTATTCTGTTTTATTCTTAAGGACAAAACACAATGAAATGCGACAAAGCATTATAATGACTTTGGTGCTGCAGCCATGATGCATAAGTCGTCGATGTAGTCAATCATAATGTGTCGAAGTCTCAAAGTTGGAATCCCACTGGCGGCGACCCATGGTTGTCTTCTAAGGCCATTAGGCATTGCAGAGTAATGTAGGTGCTTCGGAAACCACAACGTTTGCAAGTGGGCCCACAACACTTGCAAACGTTGTCTCGAATTGGGTAAAATTCTTCTCCCTGCCCATACCCCACATTTAGTTCACGGTTGTTTTCTGCTGGCAACAGATAATACTAAAAGGCCGTTATAACTTTCAAAGTTATGTCGGTGGTTCGAAAACAACCTCAAATTGCAGATTTACTTGCAATCATTGCGATCAAGTCAGGTAAAATGTTTATCCCGCTCATGGATCCACAAGGGGTTACGAGGAATTTTCATATTTCTTGTTTCTTTTATGTGAAAATTACTCGTTTCAAAACACAATTAATTATTTTTCTTCGAAGTTAATATTTTTCAATTAGTCCACCAGGCAATAAACAAAACGTCAGCGTTAAATTCAAGCAGTTTTGGAGGTGTCAGTGGAGAGACGTCACTGTCAAATTGCGACCATAGTGTTAGCAACCATGGTACATGTTGTACATGTCGAAGATTTTTAGTCTCGTATTGAATTTCATTGTGTTTTGGCCATAAGGAGGAACTTAAAGCTACAATTAAAGGACTGAGGACTAGCGTTATATAGTGATCTTAACAACCCCCTACTCATAACTTTTTACTTGAACTATAATATATAATTAGAATGCTCTTTATTTCTAAATGTTAGTAAATGCATTAGTAAATAATTTTCTCTTTAAACCAATACCATTGATTAATCAAAATAAATCAAATCACAGACCTGGATATTTGATCTGGCTCGCTTTTCCTTTTAGGATCACAATCACATTACATCTAGTCACGCTAACGAAAGCTCTTGTTTCAAAATAGTTTAAATAAATTCTGAAGAAGGTAGATGTGACATTCAATTTTAAACCCCATTATATCCAGTTTTGTAAAAAATCCAATTAGTGATGTGATTTTGTTCGTAATGTTTATGGATAGGATGCCGCCAATAGAAGCACTTTTTCCACTATGATTGTGGTACCTCCACACGTGATTTTAACGCATCAACCGTTTCTTCAGGCGTCGAAAAACCTTGACCTCGCATATTATTTTTGATCTGCAGGAATAAGAAGAAATCATTGGGTGCCAAATCAGGACTGTACGGCGAATGACCCATCAATTCGATGTTTTGAACGCTTAAAAATTCACTTGAGCCGATGTGTGAAAGCTTGTATTTCGAACACTTCTGGCAATCAATTTTGACTTTTTTACGTTGCTGTAATGACACGGTGGCGACATGTCCCATTATTCCGAAAAAACAGGCGATCATTTGCTTCGAAGTGCTTCGTGTGCGAACAACTTTTGTAAGATTTTGCTAGTCTTAAAAACCGATACAGTCGATTGTTGCTTAGTTTTGGGTCCATAAGCATAGATCCATGATTCTTCGCCTGTCACGATCTTATAGACGTTCTTTTGAAGCACCTCGATTGCATTTATTCAACATTTCTTTGCACCAATCGAAACGAGCCTTTTTTTGAACGATTGTCAAATTATGTCAAATGTTCATGCAATATTGAATATACTAATGCCCAAGCATGCCTCAATCTCTCGGTATGTCACATGACGATCTTGCAAATCAGTTCACGCACAGCATTGATTTTGTTCTGGCACAACAACCGATTTAGGACGACCTTCACGAAATGCGTCGTGTAGTGGCGTGCGACCACGGTTCAATTCGGGAAACCTGCGAAACACGGTGGCTCGAGATGATGCTTTATTAACAAAAGTCGAAGCGAGTTGATCGGCACACTGTTGTTGGTTTAATCCACTACGAAAGTCATAGAAAATCATCGCACGAAAATGTTCACGATTTGATTCCATTTGTTGACCAAGATGAATGCTTCAAGTATCTGCAAACAACACAAATGTCAAACTTTACGATGACAATGTCAGATTTGACATATTCACACTGGTGTTGCCATATCTCAAAACTTAAGTAGCAACCTACGAATTCTTTTCAACTCAGCATTTGAATGTGGCAACACCATAGCAAAATATGCAATCTTACTTAGATTTGGAAACGTACATAAATTATTTTGATAATTTTTCATTGTTCCTATTTTTTTCCAAAATGCCTCTATTGTAAAATTGATTTTCCGCTGACTATGCAAAAACTATCCAACCCACAGATTGATTTTGATTTATTGATGTTTAAAATCCATGTAAATCCATGTAAATGTTACCCAAGAAAGGACGAAATTTATCCAATTAAATAGTTATAATAAATACTACTAATTATGTGAAATAAATTTATTAATTTTTTGATGTTGGATATGGAAATCCTCAAAAGACAAGCGGACCGTGAAGAAAAAAAATGTTGTACTTTGGACGCATAATTTCTCCCATATTTTGCTCGAGGAGACGAAATTATTCTCATTCTTTGGATCAATTGATGAGTCACCCATCACCATGCCATCGGTGCAGATTTAAATTTAAGATCCACTTCGTCCTTGAGCTATTATCTAGCTTGCAATGCTAACCAAGATATTCAATTTTACTTTCCAACATAGGGGTATCATAGGGTTGCCCCCTGGACTTAAGCTACATACTCGTACTAAACAACCTTTGCTATTCTTTATTCATCATTAATAATGTAGTTGCCTTAGCTATAGGTAACCAACTATGATTTGAGATTCAAGTGAAAATGTTTAAACTCTTCATAAAATTGAGTTATAACAGCAGCCTTGAGTTTAAAAATTCGCAAAGCAAGGTTTCAGATCAGTGCTGCTGCAGCCAAGCTTATGATCTTGAATTTTAGGAAAAGCATGTTATTTATATCAAAAAGTGGCAGGTGGAGCATTATATAGATAAATTTTTCTATCATGGAAGCATACATAGAAGGTGTCGAAGCAGAAGCATCAACGAAGTTTCATTTGCATTTACCACTATTGTCGAGATATGAGAGACTCAGTTGCCAAGACAGGATGGGCATTTATCTTCGACGACGGAAAGGGCAAAGGATAGATCACAAATTAATTGAAAAAATTGTAGTCATCAGTTTTTCATGAATAAATCAAATGAATCTCGAATTTTTAAAAAAATTTTACGAATAGGCTTTACAACCGGACCCATATATGATATTTTGGAAAAAGTTGTTTATCTGTATGTTTGTTTTGTTTCAGAATTAATACAGTAGTTCACGAGTTTAGGTCAACAAAGCTATTAATTAGTAACTATAAGCATCTTAGCACTTTCAAATCTGAAGTTCCCATTATTACGCTAGGCCTACCAGGAAGAAACTAAAAGGAGAGGAAAGAATTTGTGTGTGTGAATGAAGCAAAAACTGCATAGAAAACTAGGTTGATGAAATTTATCGAGGACATGTAAAACATTTAATTGTATTAAGTGCTTAGTGCAATAAGTGTTCAAGAATTGTATTTAAACACTAAAGTTCGTGATGAAGTGCGCTGCTATAATGCTATGCATTTTTTAGACAGGTGCGCTTATTTGGCTGAGGAAAATTTTGGACGAATTTTTTTAAATAAATAGACTTATTACGTTACAACAAAACGTGCAAAATTGGGAAAATTGAGGTTTGTCTAAACACATAAAATGTTTTGCAATTTACATTTTATTTTGATAAATTAAATTCTTTGTAAACATTTAAATAATTCGAGTTTTGTTATGATGAATAAAATAGTTTTAATCAAGACAAAAACTTAAATATTTATAATGCTTATTCGTACATATTTTCTTGTCGCTGTGTATCGTGTTAACGCTTCTGCTATTCAATAATGCCATAATTTTATACAACCATACTTCGAAAATTTTATTTTTAAATTAGGACCGCTAAATTCTGTTTTTGTACTTCCGCAGTTGCAACTAAGAGGTTCCCCTAATCTTTATCTTAAGTATTTAAGTGCGGTAAATATATATTCCCTTCTTTCAATACACCTTTTTAATCGAATTTTATTAAAAATATGCAAGCGAGTAAGTGCACTATATACTATAAATTACAATCATAAAATATTTAATAAATGTTCTTTCCGGGACTGAATGTCTTCGCACTTTAGATATATACTCCCACACATAAAAGCCGTAAACCAACGCGTTAAATATGAAAACATGCGCCTGCGTTTGCATAATTGAAATTAGCGAAGGCCCACCTGATTAGAAAATCAATTTGGCGCCTTTTTCTCAATAACTGGTAATTTTCCATGTTTTGCAAACGTGCAAATGAAAAATTCAAAGAGTTTGTACTTGAAATGAGAAAGCAATTGGATCAATATTGATTGAGATTATCCAAACACATGTGTAGTTAAATTTACGCAAGTATGAAATTGGGTCGGGCAGAACAGCTCCCTTCCCTTGGATTTCGTGAATATAAATTTGCAAAATTAAATTTACTGCTAGTAATATACCTTGGCGGAAGTAGACTTGGAGGTTGGCGCTTTCAGAACATTTGTAGAAACTACGCATTTCATTTGTAGTAACTCTATTAGCATTTTATAAACACATATGTCGTAAATGTCCCATATTCGAGTAGCGCGTGTCAGATTATAGAATGGTTGGAAGTCATTAAATGACAAAAATGACAATTCAATATCAATTTTTTAAAATATATGCATATATATATATACAGGAAAAATATGTGTTCTAAAAGTTTATTTTGTTAAAGAAGCCCGACGATTAATTCGGAATAGAAGACCGAATGCCCCCCCCCCCCCTTCCGACAATATGCGATTCAGGGAAGCGGTTATTACAGGTTGCGGGCTGCGGCAACCAAAAGATGCTCACTCCGAGAGATCAAGAAAATAAAACAAGCAATGCGAGAAAAAAGATCAGATCAGTGCCTTCGGTTGATTATGCTTGCTTACGAAATTCATTCAAATGATATGACTCAGAAAAATTTGGTTTGTGGTTCCCACATCCTATGGTAGTGCCGGTGCCGGTTGTCGTACTAATTCGTTGTATTCAAACCACATAACCGGCGCGCATGTCATACAAACTTGATAAGTGATCACACGCGATCATTTTGCGAGGTATTCCTACGCGAATTTTTGGCGGGAGATCTATGACGGCCGCTTAAAATTTATCTCGGTCTCAGAAGGTTTTTAAGAGGCGCGTGTCGATTATCATCATTTGTTGTTTGCCCCAGATCTAGTAAATTGCTGCAAAGAAATACTCGCATATTATCACACCTTTCTAGTAACAACACCTTTGAAGATTTATAGTAATAGAGAATGAAAACCAGAACCAACTACAGCGTAGTCAGCTGAGTGCGGCGCACATCTAGCTGAATGATTCTGACACCCTGTTGGCCAAAGTCGACGACTTCTCTAATCTGCAACTCATTTTCACCTGTTTATTCTTTTCTTACATATTGACTTAGCCTTGAATTTTATTTGACCACTTTTTTATTTATATTTTCGGCAATTAACTTAGCCACATTTTTGGCTTAATTCTTTTTTGTTTTACTGATATACCAGCAAGAAGCCGAGGTTAATGATATCACTTTATAACGAACCCGAGCATTTTTTACCCGGTACAAATATGTCCCATGCTTTAAAATATTTTACTTTTGTTTCTTTTTAGAGCCCTCGAGGTTTACACTCAAACGCGCGTGCCGCTTAGCGAGATTCTTAAAGAACAGAGAAATAGACCCGGAGGAAATAGACTGGGTGGGCCTCTGCGCTACCCACACACAATCCTTCTTTGGCTTCAATGTAATCAAGTAAGTTAATGTTACGTGGACTTATTTAAGTTTTCTTACTAAGTTTTTCTACTCTCGAGGACTGAAATTGAGCGGTTTTTTGGGGAATAAATTGCGAAGGATCTACTGAATACATTTAAAAATTTTTTTTTTATTTCGAAGATACATGTTTTGACTTTTCAATTTTACTTTTGAAGATGGAAAAAAATTACTCTCGCGACCTTGAAACGTCATTGATGACATTGATGTTGAAACTGCATGGGTCCCGCTTAAGCAAAGTTGTGGCCAATTGGCTAATCTGTAATCTGAAAATTGATATTCTTTATAATCATAGTTACGTTGGCTATGTTTTCCCGAGACAGATTTTTTTTATTTTGCAATTTGAAAAATTTCCAATTTTTACGTCATTTTTTGACCTATTAGAGGCTATAAAAATGGAACAAAATAAAATTTTGCAAATCGTACTCGGGAAAACATAGAGGTATGTTTTCTGAACAATTGAAAAAAAATTATTGAAATTTATTTATTGCATCAACACATTGTACAGTAAGACTACGTCTTTTAGGAGTACAAGTTCAAAATTCGAAAGTTTAAGTTCAAAATCACAATATTTAAGTAATATTAATATGTAATTCACAATGTTGAAATAGTATTAAATAATTAGCTATATTTGCGTAACTGCGGAAGTACATTCGTTATATTAATATAAATACTATATTATTAAACAAAATGTATAGATCCAGTAAGAAAAATCATTAAATATGAAAGAATATGAAGGAATAGTGCTTGGTAGTAGCAAAACTCACACAGAAGTGAACTATTTAAAAAAAATTTTGCTTGAAACTGTCAAATGTACCAGACCACAAAGCATTTTCAGTTTAATTGATAAGGAGTTCCAAATACTGATGGCCTGGACGAAAAATTGTCGATCACAGACTAAATAATTACTTGTAGGTGGTAATATAGTCAACTTTCTACTTGATTTATTAAACTTCAAGAAGTTATAAAAATACCTCACAACCATATGTCAGGATGGGCGCCAAGAGGGTTTGTGCCAACTTTAATCGTGTTTGCATAGGTGTAACATTGCTAAATGCCCAAAGGCGTCGGAGGCCGCCATAAATTTTACTAACCACAGAGTTAATATGCTCACCCCAAGTTAACCTACTATTAAATATCATACCTAAGTTTTTTGCTGAGGTGACTTAAGGGATTACTTCACCATTAATATGGACTGGAGAAAAGTTGGAACAATCAATCTTGCGCCGACTTACAACTATACATTTCGATTTACTAGCATTTAGCTTTAGTCCATTAGTTTTTGTCCATTTGGCAAGCAAATCGAGGTCACCATTGATGGAGAAAATTCCGTCCTCAGATAAAGCAATTGGTTTAGAGAGCAGCATTTGTGCGTCATCTGCATATAAGTGAGGCTCACAGTTTTTAATAACCTTAAATAAATCATTTACATACAAGGAAAATAATAGAGGACCAAGAACTGAACCTTGTGGGACACCCTCTGTAACAGGCAGAAAGCTAGAGAACCTTCTATTAATGTTCACCGCTTGAAACCTATGCCCCAAATAACTGTCTATCAGCACCAATACTTTTATGAGAAATCTTACTCGGCAGCTAAAAAAACACTACTTTCGGGAAAACGCGTTTAATGATAAATTACGGTGTATAACATGATTGTAGTAACTTACGAGTTAATCTGCTATACCGGGGCCGTAGAGTTCTCCTTCCTCATCACGTTGATGTTCTTGGTTGTCCACATTCTTCTCTAGAGCGGACCGGTAAATTATTTAGACAATGATTTTAAACTGGACAAGCGCCGTCGTGACGCGCCGCGCTTAGTTTATCGGAGACGGGTACCTTTCTGTTCCCAGAAACATGCAAAGGAATGTGATTTTCACGAAATCCTTTCTGTGGCGTATTCTCAGATACATATAGATTGAAATTTAAAAAATAAAATATATCGATTTTTTGAAACCGCGAGAGTAGAGGACCCTCTTAAGCTCTACTAATTTTTTAAATTAATTTGAGGACTTATTGTAATAGGATTAGTATCCTTGCTACACAAGGAAGTCAATGCAATTACAATAAATGCATAACTTTGAAATCGTAGAATATTACAATTTGGTTTCTACATAAAGACTGGAACACAATGTGAGGCTGTCGCGTCGTGCTGGCGCTGTAGCATAAACCGCTAAAAAAACGCACCGAAGGTAATGTGCAGCTGGCTCTGGCGTTACAGCTAACTTTTGCCAACTTTTAACTTTTCGTGCTCACCAAAATAGGAATTTTTAAGTTAATTTTTTGTAAAGGAACGACTGTTCTTTGTTATGAAAAAAATTTCCAACTGATTTAACGAATATATGATATTTTGTTTATCCAATCCGCATTACATACTCAGCGGTAATGCATTTAATAAAAGTATGTCAAATTTGCAAAAATTATCCAATGAATAATGATTAATAGTATTTGTTATAGCTCTTTAATTGTAACCAATTTTTTCCGTGCGTAACATTTACTTTCTTTTCATAAGATCAATTTCAAACAGCAATAACTCGGAATCATTTTCCCAACGTATGAATACACAGTACGTATAATAAGTCACTCGTCTACTGCTTATCTGAAATTGCCCACCTTTTTTGACGTTTCTAAATGTAAACAAATTAGAGGTTAGGAAAGATTAAAAAAAATTTTTTGTATTTAAACATTAAAATTAACTCGTTTCCACAGAGCCGGGATGTAGATCAAGTCAAGGCAACCCTTATATAATGCCATCAGCCAATTTAGTATGAGATCGGAGCCGCTCTGGAGCTCTACAGGAACAATGCCATCAGGACCCGGAGAGAGGTATCACAACCCCCCCCCCCCCCCTAACTTCCAGGAAAATGAGTTTCCAAGAGAATCTCTAGAGACTCTACGCTTGATGAGGTCCAAGTACCATCCGCCTTAAGTAGATAGCTAGGAATACTTGGATTGGTAGCTAGAATTTTTCTCAGTCTGAAGGCCTCAGAGGTTTCCGTTATTTTATCGCTGTAAATTCTCCACGATTTTCTCTGAGCCTTCCTGAGTTCCTTATTATAAATTTTCAGTTTGTCTTTATAGCAGTCCCACGAGTGCGTTTCCCTATTGGCTTTTGCCAGATTAAAGGTCTTTCTGCATTCCTTCCTAAGAGACCCTAGGTGTGCATTCCACCACGGGTATCTTAAGGGGCCAGGATTGAGCCATAGCTCCATTTAGAACTTTAGTGAGCTTATCAACTAGCCCGTCCAGTTCCTCTTTGTTATTTGGAGGGATAGGCGGGTCAGAAGGTAGTGACGCCTCCACAATGTCCCTGTATAACTTCCAATCAGTCTTTCTGTAATTTCTAAAGACTGGCCGGTCATCCAGATCGAACTGGATGTACCTATGGTCAGAGAAGGAGTGTTCCTTGGAGACCCTCCAATTCTTAATGAGAGATCTGACATTATCCGAGGCCAGAGTCAGGTCTAAAACCTCTTGCCTATTCCTTGTGATAAAAGTGGGTTCTATCCCCACATTACATAAGAACAAGTTAGTATTTAAAAGGTAATCATAGAGAGACTCACCTCGCTCGTTGATATCGGAGCTGCCCCACACCGTATGATGTGCATTGGCGTCGCATCCCAGTACGAGCCCAGCCCTACGTCGTTCAGCCTCAGCAACAAGGTTCTTCACAGAATCGGACGGCGGAGGCCCCACGAAGTCGTGTGCCAGATAAGAGGACGTCAGCCAGTAGCACCTCGATCCGATTTCCAGGTTGACGGCTACTGTATCATCATCACTATAGTTGGAGAGAAGAAAAATATTTAGCGTCTTCTTCGCCTTAATACAAGATCTAGGCTTACCCATATTCCTCTTGTAGAGGGTCGTTTAACCCGGTGTGGATAGTCCGCGAACCAGTCCTCCTGCGACCCACGGTTCTTGGACTAAAACAATATCTTCTTCGTCCTTTGTCAGACGAAGAAGAAGGGCAGCAGGTGCTGCTTTAGAGTGGTGGAGGTTAATTTGAAGCAGCCGCAGCATCAGAAGCGCAATCACTCCTAACTTCCACCGCTTTGTTATCTAGCTCCTCTGGTTCAGAAGCGAGTAGCTGTTCCTCATCCAGAGAGGCCCTTAGTAGCCTGCGTGAAAGCTCCGTCTCAGACATGGCGTCCTTCTCTAGAGCTCGGGTTTTTGTGCTTGGGAGGAATCTCTTTAGTTACCGCCTCTGTCGAAGTTGTGACGTTATCCGAAGATTCCGTCTTGGCTTCCTCCTCATCCTTTTTGTATACCTTAAGGGTAATGGACGAGAAGCCATAATCCACTACCCCGTTCACCTTGGCCAAAGGTTCCAAGGACTCTTTATTGATCACCAGGATCACAGACCTTGAGTCCCCTTAAGGTTCCTGCAGCTTGCCAATCTTCCAGTTGGAGGTTGGAAGCTCAGGGTTGCTACACCTGATTATATCCAGGATAGTGGCAGGATCGGAGGGTTCGGCCGGGATCCAAACCCGAGCTCTCGGCCTACTTGGGATCTCGTCCGGTGGTATAGCTTTGAGCCTGGCGCCTGGCCAGACTTCCCCCATTCTGGATATCGCCAGCTTGTAGAAATCCCAGGATCTCTGGTTCGCACAAGCGATAAGTTTAATGTGGCCCGATGCCAACCCCCATCTCGACATGAGGGAGGAGGACCCGGATGCTCCTTCATGATAGGGAGGAAACTGAGTGCCAATTTGACCTCTACTTTCCTCCACTTATCGGAGGTGATGGAGCCGTCTTCATTGCTTCTGTCTACAACGGCTAGCACGAGTTGACCCTTGAGGACCTCGCTGTAGGGGATCGGCTTCCCAGAAGGGCCCTTGGCTTTCTTAGCCTCTGGTTGGGGCTGTTTCTCCATAGACCTTTGTCTCTTGGACACAAGGGATGAATTCCCAGCTCCACCGGCATTCAGGGTGACTCTTTGAGCCCACTCCAGGGAGGCCTTATCCTTACTAGTGAGGTCCGATGCAGGAACTGCTCGGAGCCTGTCTAGGAGCCTATGTGCATAGCGCCTGGCTTTATAATTAGCTTTGGAGGGCGCCACCTGCCGCTTGCTCGAGGCAACACGGTCAACACCTTGCCCTTTTGTAGCAGAATTGCTACTGGGGAGACAGCTACTCATCCGGCCGCCCCCAGCGCCACTTGGACCAGGCTCAGAGTCCAAAGTCTTTGTGGACGCCATCCCAGAAGCCTTGGAGGGTAAGACCTGCCTCGAGGCAAAACGACTGTCCTCTCCCTTAGCTCCTGCTAAGCTTCCAGGGAGACGGCCGAGTAATGAACTACCACCATCACCGCTCGGACCAGGCTCAGTGTCCAGAGTCTTCGCGGATAATTCCCGAGGAGCTTTCTGCGGAACCAAGCTACTTGCTCGATCCCCAACCGGTTTTTTGAGAGATCCGGACTCTTTTGGTGTATTTTTTGAAAAAAGAACTCATATTTGATTCCCACGAGTTGCGAAGAAGGGGTGGTCCACCTGCGCAGAAATCCGCTATACGCAGGTGAGGCTGGCTGATCCGGAGGTCGCCAGGTATCCGGATACACCGTTCACGACTGAGCTATTTTTGTTTTCCCTGGGCCCTCAGCCAAGCTGATTCTCGGCACGGTACGTATGACACCTTAATCCAGCCCAGGGGGAAAAGGGATGGGATGCACGGGATCAAGAGGAATAGGATTGCTGCTGGGGGGGGGGGGGGGGCGGCAGCTCTTGGTGCACTGCTCATCAATAGTCTTTCTGAGATGGGAGACCCTACCAGGATAGGTCCAGTTAATCCAAACCTATCCCGTCAGCATAGCCCAATTGAGTATCGCAACTTAAGCCATCCCACCACGTCAAGGTGTCTGCCACGGGAGGGCTCAGCAGATTAATTAAGACACTTATTTTTACACACAAATGTTCACAGCTTTTATTCACTTCACTGATTTGTTCGTTTCACAATTTTCTTTGCAATTTTTTTTTATAACTTTTCTTATTAGGACTTATCATTTCACTGGTTAAATCAAAACTAACCCTTCACCACAGATCAATCGCATGTAAACTATTGTCTCAATCACGAGACCACACGTTGCTACTACTCAGCCCTATTTATACTACTCAGCCTAATTCTAGAAAGTTCAGCCACTTAGTTCTAGATGTTTGTTTCACTGACACATTTTCATCTCACATATTCACCATAGGTTCGAGTCTGCCACCTGGAACATGCGCATTACATGGTTCACTATTTCTCTCTTCGTTGCCTACATCGTGCACCTTACAATACTTCTTCATAAAATAATAAATTTACATTTTAGCTGAATGATCATTTAGTTGTCATAGATAATCATTGGCTTAAGTCAGTCTGAATGATCTTCCCTGTCATCTTCACAAGGCTTTGCATCGACCTTCCAAATACCATATATATTCCTTTTAAAGAAATTGTTCAAATCTAATTTTATTACTCTCCCTATTATAATTGATTAATGATAATGTGAACTGATTTCATTGCAATGCCAATGATATTTTTCTGTTCATTGGCATAGCTTTCTTGTTAAAGTTTTTCTGTTCGCTTAAATAGTGCATCCGTGTACTTACAACAGAGAGGACAAGAACGCCAACATACGTTCATAAATCTATGTACGTACACAAATTCACCTGTTTTCATGATGCATCATATACTTTTTATCATTTAGACGTTGAATTTAGCTTGTTTGAGGTTTAAAATATAAATCATAATCATTTCTGCTTACAGCTACCTAAACAATTTTCTTAATAAACAATGTTAAAATGTTTCTGAGATTTTTATTAACATTTCAATGTTTTGATGTATCACTTTGTGATATGCAGCCAATGATATACAGTGGTGGCCAAAACAGTGGAAACAAGATCTTGGAAAAAGAACTGCTGATCATAAAACTGGAAAATTACACCAGGCTAAAACCAAATGTATCTTATTTCAATACTTTATTACTACTTTTATTTATGTTTAGGAAAAATACAATTTTAGTGTCTTTGTAAAAGTAAAAAAAAACAAAATTCATTGAAACTTAAGATTTTCCATGGCCAAATCATTGGAAACTAAAAACAAATTCACTAATACTCTCAAAACTTAACTAACATTTCGTCCACATGCCATTATTGTTGATAACACCTTTGCACCTTTCTGGCATTGATTTAATTAGGTTAGTTATAAAGTTGCTGGGGATGTCTTCCCATTCTCTTTTGGTCGCTTCAAAAAGTGCTCTTTGATTAGCATGATTTTTCTGGTTCAGTCGTCGTTTTAAAAT
This sequence comes from Leptarthrus brevirostris, assembly GCA_964036015.1. Lineage (NCBI taxonomy): Eukaryota > Metazoa > Arthropoda > Insecta > Diptera > Asilidae > Leptarthrus > Leptarthrus brevirostris. Next base: position 72,010,250 of record OZ038374.1, read on the forward strand.
TTCCCATAGATTTTCTATGGGATTAAGGTCAGGGGATTGGGCAGGCCACTTCATCACATTAATTTTTTTCTCGCGAAGCCAGTCTTTAACCAAGTTGGAGGTATGCTTCGGGTCATTATCGTGCTGGAAGAGCCATATTAAGGGCATTTGTTCCTCCGCGTGTGGCAGCATAATGTCTTCTAAAATGTTTTTGTATTTGACACTGTCCAAAATATTCTCAATTTTGAAAATCGCCCCAATCCCCTGACCGAAGAAGCAACCCCAGACCATTATATTGCCTCCGCAAGTATTGCAGAATATGGGATTGAGCCTTTGCAATTTTGGACGTCTTACGTAGTATTTGCCATCTGAATTCTTAAAATTTATTTTACACTCATCAGAAAAGAGCACCGTGTTCCACTTTTGGATCGTCCAACTTAAATGAGCTTTCGCAAATTCCAATCTGGCCTTTTGATTTTTCTTTGAAATTTACGGCTTTTTTGCAGGCCTTCGAGAAAATAATCCAACCTCTGCAGCTCGCCTTCTGATACTCCTGGCACTAAAAGGACAATTTATTTCGTTGGAAATTTGCTTTGAGGATATGAAAGGATCACACTTAATTTTTCTAATAATTAGGCGATCTTGTTGTACCGTTGTTTTTATTGGTCTTCCACCCGCGTGTACAGTTTGCGTAGATCCAGTGATACGAAAACGGCTGATAATTTTTGAAACAACACTTTTGTTTAAAGAATATTTTTCACTAATTAATTTTTGAGAAATTCCATTTTGAAAATCGCGAATAATTTTATTTTTAAATGCATAATAATATTTATTTCCGGCCATTATTGCTTTATCCCACTTTATACTGTACTTGGCACTACAACTATTAACGCACTTCTTTTACATGAGATGTAACACTGAAATATTTCTGATGCAACGCTTTCGTTTTATCAACCCAAAAGATATCGGTAGTAAGTTTAAAACACTTTGCAAACAATAAAGTAATGTCGATACTGCAAAGCAAACTTAAGTTTCCAATGTTTTGGCCAGGCAACTTTTGAAGGTTCGATGATTTTTTTATTTTTATTTTTGTCTTAGATACCGTTAGATGTTTTTGTCTTCGTCAGATGTTGGTAGTATATTATGCTGAACTTATTACAAAAATAATTTAATTTGTATGTTTGAACTGATTAGTTTAATCGTCACAGAAAGAAAATACCGCCTTCAGTTGCCAATGTTTTGGCCACCACTGTATATGTAATGTCTACTGGCTTAATTCATATATACACTGAACTCATTTAGATACGGATTCATCACGTTTAATTGAATCCTCAAATTTCTGTAAGCATAGGTGGTTTATGAAAACGGTTATATGTATATCCCAGTATATACACATCTTCTAATAGCTGCGTTCCATTGGGCCATGCAGGGTACTCCGGCGTACTTCCTCAATGGAACGCTTTTTCTTTACCTGACTAGTTCGAGCTGCTGTCAAATTTAGTATTTCATAGATTGTACTTGCGGTTTTTTGATACGCCATGAAACATATGGTATGCTATGCGATAAGTATAGTAATTTTGGAAAAGTTTTAACGTCTTTGATATTTACGGGAAACAGATGCTTCTTTTTAAACACTTTTAATATTTGTCATAACATAAAACTGCAAAAGCCACCTTTGCAAACTACACCTACCCATCATCTAGTGTAGATGAGCGTAGCTGAGTGTACCTCGGAGTACTCTCCATGGCCCAATGGAACGCAGCTAATAATAAAATTGTGTTTAAAAGAAAGTTGAACCAACTTCACAAAAAGCGCTAAAAAGCATAAAATAATTTTGAATTTTATATCTATTACGACATTTCTAAGTCGGTGCAAATTAAACAAACAAAACAAATAGGTACCCAACCACAATTGAAGATAATACATAAAACTACCTGAATGTTTCAGCTCACGGGATCATAAGGAAAGACGGTTAAATACTTTTGTTGTAGTTGTTTGGTTTATTTGATTTGCACCGACTTCAAAATGTCGTAATAGATTTTTTATGCTTTTTAGCGGTTCAACTTTTTTTTCACTTTTTAGTGTCTTCTATTCTGGACAAAAAAACAGAATCATCGAAATCCACCAAACATGGTACCAATCGGTGAAAATAGTCTACCCAACAAAAAAAGAATCGTCAAAATCGGTTAACGCGTTACGAAGTTATGCCCGGTGAGACAAAAAAAAATATACGTATCGAACTTAGGACCTTTTTGTTTTCGGGAAGTCGGTTAAAAAAGGTGCACAATCATAATACTAATATGACTGATATCATAGTCAGGTGTCAAAGTGATTTACAAAGTTGGAGAAATACAATTTCATTAACCTCTTGATCTCATTACTTCTTTCGAAATATTCTTAACTCTGATACTGGCTTTCAATTCAACCACAAAAAATTGGTGAAATATTCATTCACTTTAGATTGCTTTAGGTGTAATGTACCAATCAATTGATACTGTTCATAAGCACTAATTTTCGTCCATCGACTCCATCACATCGTGGAAGTTTAGGATGACGAACTTGCCTAAATTGATTGTCCGTCGGTATGATGTGCAACTGACGAAAATGCACTGCGCTGCAACTCAACGATGTGCACTGATTGCATGAAAGTTGGATACATTTTTTGTAACAGTAAAGCAATCTTGATTCTGGAGAATTTGATTTCAGCCGAATTTCCAAGTCTTAGCCAAAAAAGCCAAAAACTCCTTTCACTCCACATTCCACTGATCTGATGTTGCATTGAACCTGAACTCAAGAGGAATGCTAATTTCACTGTAATCAAACGTTAATTTTTTATTTGTATCTGATGATCTTATTTTTCTTCGGTTATTCGCTTCTTTGATTTTTGTTCAACATAAAATGTGCCAAATGATTTTGGATGTGCGTGTTTGCGCATTAACTCTGACAAATATCGATCTACATACATCTGTGTGAAGATTTGTGTTCACTTTGAAATGATTTCTTTTTGAAATGAAACTACATGTATGTAAATAAACTAAATCAATCATTTAACCGCATGTCATGAATGGAGCAGAAATCATTTTTTGTACATTACACGTAGTGCAACTGAAAACTATTTGTTGGAGTTCGTCTCTTTTACAAATACCTTGACGATATGACCTATTATTTACAAAATGGTTTGTATAACTCATATCATACCTTATGGAAATTCATTGTGAAATTCGGCGGCTTTTAAAATAAAAATAAAAAGATTCCTGCAAATAAAAACTAACTATTATTAGAAAATATATGATATCATATATTTTGCGTAAAATTTTATTCCGGGCTGCAAGTAAGAATAGTAATTTTCGAAACACGATATGCCAACATTCCAATGTATTGTACAAAAAGTACACTGATTTGGAGATACCGGGTTATTTTGTCTGATTTTTGACACTAATCTTAAATATTGGATTGTTAAAATTGTCAATTCTTAAGCTACAACTTTTCTGTATAAATTTTTTAAGGGGTTTTAAGTGGTTCCTGGTGTCCAAAGAATGAATTTTTTTAATAATTGAAATTTTAGGGTTCATAATGTCGTACAAACAATTACCTTTTAAAATTTAAGAAAATTCAAAAATTTTTTAAATTACAGGCAATTTTATGAATTACTGCACCGCGCGCTTTCGGAGTGCTCGCCTGGCCTAGGTCACGGCTCTGTTGATGCTTTCGTACGATTCTTGCAATCAGCACAATTTCAAACCCCCTATAAGGGGGGGGGGGGGGTATACGCCCACGCCCTGACAAGGTCGACTCGAACCCATGGTGAATATGTGAGGTGAAAATGTGTAACGGAAACATCTAAAACTAAGTGGCAGAAGTTTCTAGAATTCAGCTGAGTACTATAAATAGGGCTAAGTAGTAGCCTGATTAGTCGTGATTTAGACTGCGAAGTGTTTATATAGTATGTGATACTGCGAATAGTTAGTTATATTTTAACACGTGAAGTGATAAGCACTAATTAGAGAAGTGAAACATAATATTGTGAAGAAAAAGTGTAAAGGAAATTGTGAAATGAACTAATTAAGTGAAGTGAATGAGACTGTGAACATTTGTGATTGAAAATAAGTGTCCTAATTAATCCATCGAGCCCGAAAAGCACGATATATACTGGGGTTGGTCAAGCAATTAGAACGGTTAAAAAAAATTCAATGTTAGCATATACATACATTTATTTACATATATATGTTAGTATATACAAATTTACATTTACTCATCGAAATGTGAACACACAAAAAATGAGAAATACCTCAATAGGAGGAGAATGTAAATTTTTTCACTTTCTTTGACACTATTTTTAAGATTGCGGATGATTCTTGTCGAGACCCGGGGATATTTATTAAGCCCGGCCCAATCAGCATCCAAAAGATGCCCGTTGTACCCAAAAGAATCAGGAACATCAGTCGGACACTCAATCAGTTGTTGCAAATTAAAGGACTCGCAAAATAACTCAACATGTCTTCCAGACGCGCTATGATAGAAGATTGTTTAAGTATGTTGTGGACGTTGAAATTGTCAGCAAGAAGGATTTCAGAAGAGGGAGGAGATATATCTAAAGTCTTATCGATATCTAAAGGTAGTTTATCAAAGGATTACGCAGTATCAACGTCAGACATATTCAATGGACAGACACAATTAAATGATGGATAAGTACCATAGATGTGAAGAAAATGAGGTGGGAATAGGGCCCATGATTTCTAATGTTAGATAACATGGAATCCGGTACTGATTAATATCAGAATCAGTTACAACCTTGGTTTCCCTAAGTGCAAAATAACCATCAACCGTGTAGTGTCTGCTGTGCTGAGCTTTGATCAAAACGAAGGAAGCGAAATGCTCAGCAGTAAAAACTCGTAAGGCACATTCATGAAAAATGGGTGTGCTACATTCACGAAATAAAGATGTGCTAAAATGGTTGCAAAAAATACAAAGAAACAGACTCGCCGGACTGAACTGTGCTTTTTAATAAAACATAAAGGCACTTCACCTTGGCGAGATGAAACTTCAATATTCACAATTTCACTTCGGCACGTCCGTCCCCAATAGCAGTAGCAACTCAGAGAAAAATTAACCTAAATTTTAAATTTACAGTATTAACACAAAAATGTAGATGACTCAAAAAATAATAACAATTAAACTAGAATTTTCCTTAAATTTCCGAAACATCCTTGATATTTAAGAATTTCTTTATGATTTTGGACTCAATACTTCGTTAAAAATATCAATAATATGTATACACAAAAATACTTTTAAAAAGATTACTCACTACTAGATAACCGGATCCCTAATTTACCCAGCTAGTGTTGAAAAAGTCATAAGAATATAAATGCAAACAAAGAGTACAGGTAGTGTCCAGTCATTTAATCCTGTAAAAATTCTGTTATCCAAATCTTATCGAAGAGCAAAAATGTACCAAGAAGTACCACCACAAGAGGAAAGTGTACCAAAAAGTACCACAAGCACATTACTGAGTTAGTTACTTGTATGCGTAAGAAACATTGAAACTGTCAATGAATTGCCATCTTTTAAAGAGTGAAACACATTTGACATTTGTAAATGCACATAAGAAAAGTATACGTGTCTCTTATCCAGAAGTTAGATCAACATTGTTGACAATTTTGGAAATTGGGAAAGTAGCCTTCTGACGTTTCTTTGACGTCGCTGTGTTGGGTATATCAAAAGATAAAAATAAAAGAGTAATGTGTATACCAGGAAGAATGAGATCTAACACATGGGCTGAAAAGTCCCGGGCCTACCAAAGAAAACGCGGTTTTTTTTTGTTCAAAATTGGCTTTATTCATCAACGTAATCTCCATCAAGAGCCACACAATCATTCCAGCGCCGCTCTAACATTTTAATACCACTTTTGTAAAACGATTTATCTTTTGCCTCAAAATAGGCCTCAGTTTCAGCGATAACCTCTTCATTCGAGCGAAATTTCTTACCGGTGAGCATTTTTTTGAGGTCTGCGAACAGCCAGTAGTCCCTGGGAGCCAAATCTGGCGAATACGGTGAGTGTGAGAGCAATTCAAAGTTCAATTCATGTAGTTTTGCCATTGTTTTGATTGACTTGTGACACGGTGCGTTTTCTTGATGAAACAAAATTTTTTTCTTTGCCATATGCGGTCGTTTTTTTGCAATTTCGGCCTTCAAATGCTCCAATAATGCTATATAATATTCACTGTTGATGGTATTTCCCTTCTCAAGATAGTTGATGAATATTACACCACGCACATCCCAAAATATCGAGGGCATAACGTTTCCAGCCGATTGTTGTGCTTTCGGGCGCTTTGGACGAGGTTCATCAGTTGCTCTCCACTCAGATGACGATCGTTTTGATTCCGGAGTGAACTACTGGATTCATGTTTCATCCATTGTCACATATCGACGCAAAAATTCCGGGTTGTTACGTTTAAACATGGCCAAACACTGCCCAGAATCATCAACACGTTCTTGTTTTTGGTCAACAGTGAGCAAACGCGGCACCCACTTTGAACAGAGCTTTCTCATAGTCAAATGCTCATGCAATATAAAGCCAACACGTTCTTTTGATATCTTTACGATGTCAGCTAACTCACGCAACTTCTTTTTTCGATCATTCAAACGATTTTGTGGATTTATTATGTTTTCTGGTGTTACCGCCTCATTTGGACGTCCACTGCGTACTTCATCATCGGTGTCTCTACGACCACGTTTGAAGTCAGCAAACCAACGTTTTATTATTGTTTCCGATGGAGCGGAGTCCTTATAACACTTTTGAAGCCATTGCTCCGCTTGAACGGTATTTTTTCCCATCAAGAAGCAATGTAAAATTAAAACACGAAATTATTTTTGATCCATTGTCCCGAAAATAACAAAAGTAGTGTTACTCTTAGCACAATAACTCACAAACTTATAAGTAGAATATCATGAAATTTTAACAGCTTTCTTTTGAAGGTTAGTACTAACTGAAAAAGGGGTGAATGCAATAAGGCTAGCGCCATCTATGTGTTAGGCCCGGGACCTTTCAGCCCATGTGTTATAACCCCACACATTTTGGCACGTCAGATCTGAAACACCCCCTATATCGATGGTTAAGTGCACAGTTGACTTTTAATTTTTTTTTTAGATTTTTGGATAAAACAACTCTTTTGCGTCTATATTTTATTTTGCCCAAACGTTATATGACTCCATCGGAAGTTATAGACTTTCGAATGTTGTATATCACTTACTTACTTTACTTTACCTTTATAACCAAATTCACTTATTTACTTTATAACCAAATCTATCAATAATTCTACTTTTAATAAAATGTAGATTTTTTGTCAAATAATCAAAGCACACTTTCACTTTCTCTATTTGATTAGTAGACATCTTGTCGATTCAAAAACTACTGTAGGAAGTTTCCTGAAATGTGAACTTCTACTTTCCTTTACATGTTGCCTTCATCTTTCCAAAGCCTTTAACTCAAAACCAAGATTCTTGAAGATACAACATTTGTGCACTTAACCATCAATATCTAGCGTATTTGGCAGGATTGAAATAATTAATTGTTTAATCATATTTAAAACAAAATCCAAACAACTTTTATCAAAACTTTATTATTATTCTTATCTCTTCTTTCAGGATGTATTAAACGAAAGGCTAGACAGGAGAATTGATTCTATGTTGCAGCAAGGACTTTTGCATGAAGTTAGAACTTTTTATGATAAAAATAAGAATATATCAAGGTATAATTGAGTCAAGATTTATTTAGTTTATTTATTTCAATTGTGTAAATACAATATCTTTTCAGTGAAGAGTCGTTCACTAAGGGTATATTGCAGTCTATAGGATTTAAAGAATTTGTACCGTATCTGGAGAAATATGATATGAATCAAGATAGTCTCATAGACCAATATTTGAAGAGCAAATCTTACATACTTACAGGTAAGTTTTAGTTTAAAAGAATAGTTTAAATAAAATGAGTTGGACTCGTTTAGAAGAAAAAACTGTAGATGAGCCGCATGGACTGGATTTGTTAAGAAGTTGTTTAGAAGAATTAAAACTAATTACAAGACGATATTCTAAAAAGCAAAAAAAGTGGGTACAGAATAGATTCTTAGGAAGCAAAAACCGGCAGGTGCCTGCAGTTTATTCACTAGATACTTCAAATATAGATTTATGGAACGCAAATGTACGACTTTCCGCAATTGAAATCGTGGAGAGCTATATGAATGATATAGATTCAAGTCATACTCCTTTAAAACCTGTGGAACACCCGGGAGCGGGACTAAACGAAGAAGTATGTCAAAACAAATGATTGAACTATTTGTCATTTATTTTCATTTCAGGTGTCTAATTATTGTGAGGTTTGCCAGAGGCATTTTGTAGGTGAATTTCAATGGAATTCTCATTTGAAATCGAACAAACATAAACGAATTAAAGAAGGAAAAAGACGTAGAGAAAAACAACAGAAGGTTTAACACTAAAGAAATTTTATTTTAATAGAGTAATGTAGTGATCCACTGAATATACAAACAATTTTAACGCACAACACTTATTAAATATATATAATAATGGATATCTTCTAATTTGTAAATAATTTCTTTAAAATAACCAAGCTCAATTTTTAACTGTTGTCTATCTTCAAACGAAAGTTATTGTCAGTTTATTGTACAGTTTTCCGTATTGTTTTTTCTTCATTGAACACCTTAAATTCCTGAATATAAGTAACTATACAAGGAAATTCATTTTTAAGATTTTTTCTACGTTACGATCCATAGCAATAGGACTATGATCTTAATATACTTTTTATTTTGGAATACATTCACAATCAGTTTATACTCGTCAGTAACATTGGAGGATATTTTGCTTAAGATTGCTAAACCTAAATAAAAATCGTTGTGTGTATCGGAAAATAAATCTTCAGCTTTGCAGTTAAATCATCGAGGCAAGTATTTGGTTACGAAGTTATTAAAGGATATGTTAACTTAGATATGTTGCTCATGATTAAATTTGCTGCGACATCAGTATCCGCAATCAATATTATTGTTAAGTTTAATGTTAATTTCAACTTATTATAAAGGCAAAGAAAAGGTTCAAAGAATTATAAAGAGGCCTAATATCTTACGAAATATATCTACAATACATATATTTTTGTAATGGAACGAGATTTGACAAAATTCGTTATATTAATTTCTCGTTTTACGAATATATGAAGGATTAACAGTTCGAATTGAGATTTTGACTTGCGTATATTACTTCATCATCTTAATGAATTGAGTTGAAATTCAGCTAAACTTGAGTTGAATTGACACTTGAATTGGCTACCGTTTCATCGACCAATCTTATAAAAAATGAAAGAAATACTGATTTTAGACATAATCAATCTATTCGTGCTTGTAAACAAAGGAACTAAATTCTGTTATTCCGTAACAAAAAATCCGTGAACTTAAGTTTTTGCACATAATATAAAACATGTGCTGCATCTATAATGTTATTTTACATAAATTGATAATACATAATAAATCACAACCGAAAACAAGTTACAACCTGAAAAGTTTTCAAGTATAAATGAGGAAACGTACATATATAACAATGTTGAAAATTCGGAAACGAAATTTGGTTAATGGAAAAGTATTTTTTTTTCCAAAATTAACAGTCTTATAACAACCTCAAGAACTTTCGCTTACTTTTTGTATTTATATAAGTTAGTAGTTAAAATAGGGTTATTTTAATTAAAAATCGACAGCAAAGTTAAACGGCAAATCTCTGATTTAGTCACATAAGGGGTCTTGCCTAGTTATAAAAAGTAATTTTTGGATTTCTACATTTCCGTGAAGCACATAGTGTTGAATTAATTTCCTTAAAGTTTCAAGCAAATTGGATTAAAACTGAGAAGTTTTACGAGTTTAAAGGTTATGCTCCAAATGCAGGGAGCTATATATTTCTCCTTGGAACTATGACTATTTGGGTATAGTTTTATGGTGGGCATTTGTATTGCACAAATTTACCTTTTAAAGAGCAGCAGAAGACTTACCTTATGGGCCTGTGTGTTGTTTTTAGTGTAGACTTTACGGTAAAATTAAAACACGTTTATCCCGAAATCACATTTTTTAAAAGAGTGACAGTCGGTGAGCAAAATATCTCGGAAACTATTACAACGGTCAACCTAAAACTCTTCTAGGCTTCGTTCAAATACTAAGGGCTCCTTCTGGAATGAAGGATTCTTCCTTCTTTCTGTCCTTTTTTGTTAACGAAAAAACCGAAAAATTCACACATGAAAAAAATTTGTCTGCGTTACACCACCAAAATGTTGTCTAACATAAATTTTTGACAAAACTCTTTGTTCACGAAGAAGGTAAACTCATATTCCAATAGAATCTTTTTCGGTTTTTGATTTAAGATGGTTAAGCTCATGATTAAGCTCGGAAGAATAGACCTTACTCATTTATTTTTTTACGAGGAAAAGAAATTACAGTAATTTGCTGAATATATGCTTTTAAATAAAAAAAATATTAAAAAAAACATTTTATTTTAGATTATTTAAAAGGAATTCCCGAAAATCACTATATTTTGCTTTACTGACCAAATGGCATTACGACGCAAACATTTTAAATAAAAAATCGAGATCGGCAATGCAGAATCAGTCTCCACCAGGTTAACGTTTCAACTTTATAAATAGAAGAATTTAAAACTTGGCAATCAGACCTTTCGATATGTAGAGGAGTACGTAATTTCAGAACTATCAGGCAAAAAGACCTCTCGGTTGTCCCCAAGACGATGCAATTGGAATGTTTGCTAGCAATAATCCAAATAAAAACGGAAGCATAAACGTTAATAAGAGCATTTTTTAGAATTATTTTACAATGTAGCGAACTGCTTAGGGAAAGACCAAACTGAGGACTATTAAAGTGAATTAATAAAGTGCAGATTTTCATCCCATACATCTTTAAGCGAAACGCACGGTTCACTCGACCTAGTTTTAACATCCCTCCCTTTACATCTTTAGCATTAAAACCTCCAGCTATCTTAGCTGGACTGATAATATCTTCACTATCGGAAAAAATGTTCGCGCTTTCTACAAAGATGCAAAAATTATTTCACTTCATCTCACTTGGCGCTGATCTACAAATCCCGCAACAGGCTTAGACTAGAATATAACCACTGTGTTTGGACGGTAGGACTGTCCGTGTTAGACAAAATTCAAAATAAAGCCAATAAGCTTCTTCTCCCAAACTTTTCGAACATCGACAAAATGTCGGTTTTCTCTCAACCTTCTACCGTTATTTCCACGGCTACTGTTCCAATGAAATTGCTTCCTTGTAAAAATGTCACTACAAGTAATACACATGGCATAATAAATAGTAATACTTCAACTACCCCGAAAACCTGAAAAAGACTATTTTCTTAATGTTGCTATTTTACGCAATTAGAGCGTAGTTATTTTCTGGGAACACAGATGACTTTATCAGAAGAAGTGTGAAGGATGTTCTTTGTAAAAATGTTCGTTGTAGTGGAGTAAAGTTATTGAAGTTATTTGTTTCTTGCGTCACGCACAAGTTTTAGTTTTCCGAATAAGCTCGGCTCCGAGCAACTCGAATAATCGAATTCCTACAGTTTTTAAAAATAAATAAATAATAAAGTTAACCATAAGTTAGTAATATATAGTACGGTTAGTCATCTCCGGCGTGACATAAATAAAGAAAAAACTTGATAAAGAATTAACCTTTTATCTAGTTTGTCTGATGTAGTTAATAAAAGGTTTGAATTAGAGTATCGTGACGTGATAAAACTTTTCCCAAAGGGAAAAATAACGCCGAAAGACATTAAAAGGCGTTTAGATACAATATACGGGAAGTCTTTTCTTCATATATAATAGTGAAATATTAGGCGAATTTATTTCGAGACAGTAGAGCATCGATTTCTGATCCAAACAGAGAGATCTCTTCAACAGTGGGTATCAGGAAAATGTAAGAAATATTATTCTCAGTGACCACCGATTAAAGATAAACGAAATAGCGGAAGTAAGGGTGCGTGACTAAATTCAACATGTTGAGTACCACTGTTAACAAAGTTACTTCAAATGTGTCTTTATTCACCATTTTAATGAAAGCAACTAAACACGGTGGTTTGTGTTGAAACCAAGTTAGCCGGTGCTCTCAACATGTTGAATTTAGCCACGCACCCTAAGTAGAATTACAAAAACCACTGTGGTCCGTATTCCTCCCAGACATTTAAAAATGTCTAAAGTCAGTGCAAGACTGGTTCCAAGACTTCTCAGTGCAATTTAAAAACAACACCATGTGGATTGCTGTAGGGAACTTTTACAAGGATATGGTGACAATTTGGAACGTTTTTGGCATCCAATGTTACTAGACATTAACAATGGTTCTTTATTATGCTCTCACTTCGAAAAAGGAATTGATGGGTTGGCGTCGACGAGGGGAAGGACCACAAAAAAAACAAAAAAAACCCAATCACGTAAGAAGATAATGGCAGCTGTTTTTGGCGATATGGAAAGTATTTTGCTTGTTGACTTTCGAAAATGTAATACGACGATCAACAGTGAATATTATACTTACTTACGGCATGATTTTCTTAATGCTGTAAAAAAAGGATCGTGGAATGCTGACACAAGGACTTTATAAAAAGGCGGCCATTATTACGCAGGCGATGTGTTTTTAAACTCATTTTAAGTTTTTGTATTGGTCTAATTTGGCCTCGTAAAATATAAGCTTTTATTTCATATTATGCTATTTTAAAGACACTAGGCAGCCTAAAGTCGTCGGTGGTGTAAGTGATAACGTGTCGGCCTACTAATTCGGAGGTATCAAGTTCGAATTCCATCGGCGGCGACCCATGGTGGTTTTCTGCTGACAATAGACCATGATAAAAAGGCCATGGGATTGCAGAGAAAATGTCAGTGGTTCGGAATTCACTTTAAATTGTAGGTCCACTTGCAACTGTTGTCTCGAATAGGGTGAAGTTCTTCTCCCGCCGCATACTCACAAGGGGCTACGAGAACTAGAGAGAGAGAGGTTCTCTCCTTCTTAAAACCAACACCTTTTGGTTTATTATAAATTCACAAAGCTGCGAATGTAACTGAAAATGCCTTTTCTGTACCCTGAGCATGAATGAATGGAGATTTAAATCAACTTTAATGGCGTTTCAACGCACCTGGGAAACCAAATGCGATATTCAAGTAAGTAACGTATGACGCGCATTTCAAGTCTATATAGACCTAATATTATGACATTATTGCTTCAAATAAATATTTCAAATTTTTCCAAAGCTTTTTTTGAGAGTATCATTTAAGAACAAAAACAAAAAAAAGATTTGGAGAGTCCTCGAACACCGCTGTCCTCTGAATTTGTTGATCATTTTTAGATTGTTGTTCTTCCTAGCTGAAATTGTGCTCATACACTGTGGCTATAAATGGATAGATTTTAAAGGTTTTCTACTAAAAATATAGCTGAAATTTTGCACAATGACTTCAATTAAGTATTCAATTCAATTATGAAGATCTCAGAAGATCTTTTTTGTTTATATCGGTGTGTTATGACGTATGACATTACGATATAACTTTAAATATTTGACATTTAAATTTAAAATATTTTTGAAGCATAACTTTAAGCAGTAAAACGATTTTATAAGAGTCAGTGAATTGGGTCATCCCAGATTTATAGGTTCAGCGAAAAATTATGAGACTGAAGATGAAAAATTGGATTACCTCACTTTTCAAAATTTGCATCTCGGCACAACCAAATTTTTATAATTAAAGTGTTACATTTGTTTACATTTATTTAAAACGTGATAATAAATAAGCCGCAACAAATTTCCTTTCATATATTTTTTCTACTGTGCATTTTAACTAATCCTGTTTCAATCATGAATGTTAGTAATGAAAGAGAAATTTGGAGAGTTAGATTGTTAGAATAAGTCGAACAACTTTGCTTGGATATGTAACACCGTAAAAACGTCATATAAAAAAAACAAAAACGTTTGAGAAGTATTTTTGTACCGACCTAGATGAGTAGGATTTCTAACTTTCAGAAGGTTTTTACTAATATCGGTTCAAACCCGTATGAAAACACCTTCTTCTCATCTAAGCAGTATCTGCTTGCATTATGTATAAGTAATTAGTTTAATTTTAATTAAGTTTCTTAAACTTTAAACCTTTTCTGTTGCATTTTTAGCGCATGTGATTCAATTACTAAATACAATATTCGGTGGTGTCCTTATGCGGTAAGTTTTCGTATATATAATATGTACATAATTATTATTGTCGTTTGTGGTAGTTGTTTTCGTTTTACTCTTCTTCTTCGAGAGCCTTTTCTGGTAATCCATATTTAGGACAACACATTCCCTCAGTTCCATCAGAATTAAAACAGAAGAGTACTCGTTCTAGCTCAGTTGGTTCATGTGGAACAATTCCATGAACTTCTTTTAATTCTGTCGTGGGGAACCAAGCTGGCTCTGTATCCTCAAGAATGTTGATTCCTATTAATCTAGATATTTAAGAGGAAATAAGTGAATATTTATAACAATTAAATTATTCTATATATCACCTGCAAAATGCTACAAGAGGTATCCACAGAATAGAGGATAATATTAAACATGCTGCGGCCACAAGACACCAATGAGGCCAATCCATCTGCTCCGTTATACCTTTTACAGAATTCCAAGCAGGGTAACTACTTCCATTAGTCATAAGCTCTATGAATGAAGCAACTAAAATTGTTATCATTGCAGCTGGAGATAAATATTTCCAACAAAACATCCAGTAGACGGACGGACGAGAACCAGTCATTAGTTCGATATCATCAGCAAACCTGTTATTTATTAAAACTATGTAAATTTACTTGAAATACAAAAGGAACAGATTACCTTCTTACACCATAGATGTAGCTTACAGATAGGCATTCAAACAATGCGATGATGAGAAGGGGGAAGTTGCCTGCAAAACTATCCATCAGTTGAAATATATAACTTCCAGCACCATGAGCGAAACACATTGATAATATACAACAAGAAAAACAAAGACCCTAAGATAAAACAATTAATTAAATTGCATGAGTTGTAAGGACTTTACTTACTCCAATGATATACTCCTTAGGAAGGTTGGGAAACAATTTCATGTCAACTAAAGAAGTGACAACTCCTTCCAATGTTCCAAACTGGGAATCTATGCCCAGAGTGAAGAGCATGAGGAAGAACAAAATAGCCCAAAGCTGGGCGCCAGGAAATTGATTAATTGCTTCAGTAAATATTATAAAGGCCAATCCAGTTCCAGATGCGCTCTGTGGTAAAAATTTTTAAATTAAGTTATCATATCGAGATTTAAGCCGTTTTTACATTAGCTAGTTCCTTTTGCAAGTCGCATTCCGGTAGTTCATCGGTTCTATTAAATTTGTCTCTTTCCTCTATACATTTATCATATGTGGCGTGTGCTTTAAATCCAATAACCGAAAACACCACAACACCAGCGAACATCGATGTTCCACAGTTTGTAGCCGAAACCAATATTGCGTCACGATAGCAGTTGTTATTTGCTGGGTTGTAGGAGCTTAAATTTGAGCAAATTTTTCAATTATATAATGTTGTCAAAAGCCAGAATATTTAAATTTATATAATTATATGTAACGCACTATATCTAGATACGACAAACCTATGCAAATAGGTGTTCTTTGACCACACACTTATTGATCGCGCAAGCTGCATCCCGACTAATAATATCAAGCCTAGTCATTCTTTTAGAAGATAACGTGCAGGCATCGAATTTATCACGTAATAATAAATAAATTTGTAGAGTTATCCCACCAAATGGAAAATAGCCGTAATTGTAAAGATTCTGAAAAACGGTGACCTGAGAACTGTAATCTCCAAATTGCTGACAAAACTCATCTTAATGCGAACCAAGCAAACCCTCGAGCGCACTCTAAATGATGAACAGGCAGGAGGTTCTCCTGACCTTCCGAATTATCATTGAGCAATCCTCCGAATGGAGGTCCCCTTTACATCTAATGTTCGACGATTTCGAGAAGCCGTTTGACAGCGTTGATCGTGAATATATATGGGCAGCTTTACATAGGAGATTCATCCCAGAAAAAATTATCACCATCATGAAGGAGTCCGATCCAAGGGAAAACTGTCGCTTTCCCTGATGATCATTAACGACGTATTGTACATAGATGTCAACTCATCGCGCATAAAACTCCGAATCTTTGACTGAAACGTAAGCTCTGTTCTGTTATACGGCAGTTCAATATAGAAAATGATTTGTGAAATTACATCTGTGCTACAAACCTTTGTAGACCGGTGTCTCCGGCGCATCCTTAACATCCCTTGGCCGGAGGTCATTACCAACGAAGACCTTTACACATTTACATGCCAAGACGGGATAGGCAGCAATATTCACAGGTAATGTGGCAAAGGCTAGACCCCAGACTAAGAAAAGAACCAAAAAACATCGCCGAATTGCGCGACCGCCCAACACATGGTAAAGATCCGTGGAGATGAAAGGTACCGAGGTTATCAGTTAAAGGCGTTGGAGCTGAACCCGACTATGTGGAGAGTCGGTATAGTAGGCTCCCTATACTCCAAGGGGCAAAGAAAACAGAAAGATAGAGATTTGTTGCAACATACAATTTTATTCCGTGATGCTGATGCAAGTGCATTATCGTGTATCGTTAAACAAAGTCTTCATATCGATACCTCCTTGGAATAAGTCGCCATCTTAGATGGCTGTTAAAAAAAGGCCGTCTCGGTTCATCATCAAAAAAATGCCATCTCGCTTTTGGGAAAACATGAAACATGACATGAGATGGCATAGTTTTCCATCTTGATTCCAACTGTTGAGATGGCATGTTTTTTGACAACCATCTCAGATGATAGCTTTGTTATGGTCACTGTTGCACATTTTACGCTTTAACCTGTAAAAACACCTGCCAACACCACAAAATTGCCCTAAAGTGCATAAATGGTACACTTCAAGGTGATTGGAAATGTTCCTTTCTTTCTTTTAAAAGAACACACTTGAAGAAATGCAAAAGATGAGATGGAAGTAGCGGCTGGGTGGGTTGGGGTGAGTATGCTTGTGGCAATGACGACATGAATTGGTCGTAAAGAGCCAGTCGGCAATAGTTGAGTCGTGCAGAAAAAGTTTGGTTATTTTATTTAGTAATGCAAAGTATAAATACAAAACAATTAAGAATTAGGAAAAATTGATATCGTTCGTTAATTATTTTTCACAAACTGGATAGTTATTTGTGCACTTTTACACGGATAAAAAGGACAAGTTGATGTAATTTCTGATGTGGCTGCGGTAGTACATGAACAGAAGAAAATAGGAACATAAATTTTCTACGTTTAATGCCAACCGCAAAGGTAAAATTTTATAGGTTTTTATTATCTCCCCAAAAAAAGGCCATAATAGACCAAGTAGATGTGCCCTAGTTAAACCTGCCCAAAGTCTCCATAACACACGATATCCACTATACCCAGTAAACATAGGAATAAAATGAGTTTTGGTGCGGTTTTTAGACATTTTGAACAATACGTGTCGTCGATTTATCGAATCGTTCATATGGCGCTTGAGTGACTCAAATCCCCTTTAGCAATCACCTGAGTTTCCAAGAACCCACATATAATTATAGTGAACTATCAGATAAGGAAGTTCGCGCAAAATTTGCAGTCATAGATGATGTTCGACGTCGTGACAATTTCTTCGTGGGGAGAAGCACCCAAATCGCGCGGCGGAAATTTAAAAAAAAAGTTTAATAGCGAGTTGAATGAGAGTGATCGGGGATGAGTTTCTTTTAAGCCTTACAATTTTATCAACTTTAAAAAGTGTATACTAATTTTTATTTTCAGGTAAAAACTTAAAGTGTGGAAAATTACTGAAAGGTAAAATGAAGGAAATTATAGGGAATAGAAATCTTACACGGTAGTCATATAAATAAATGAGATACGGGTAAGGTCGTTCCAAATATATTAGCTAAAGTATTAACTATATAAATTTCGTCTTTCGTGCGGAACCGAAGTGTATATCCAAAGACAGTAAATTTTGAACAACGTAAAACAAAAACAAAAATTTTTTCGCTACTTGATTTGTATTGATCTATAATTTTTATAGAATTAACCCTTATAACTCAGAAGCCGCACTTCACAGGCAAAAGCCTGGAATCAATTGACCTATTCACCAGAATATAACATATATTAAGGTGAATGAGGCTCCCACACCAACATGCAAAAAATTAAAAATATTAGTAAACAAAAAAACCAAGCCACGTCCAAACACTACAATTAGGGGTGCACAGATAACAGACATCGTTTAAGCAAGTCCTTAGTAAGAGCCAGGTCAAAAATAGGACACATATTCACGGCTCTACACTTGCGATTAATAGGCTCATGCATACCATAGTTAGACCGAGAATGAACAACATGTAGTAAAGGCAGTCTCCTTAAGCTATACGAGGTATGCCTATAAGTAACCAAACCTGCGAGAGTGCGAGAATCTATATCCTCATAAGGAGGAAGCCCTAATGGATCATTCCACGGGAGGTCCCTTAGTGCGAACCTAACAAAGTTCCGCTGCACCGATTCAATGCGACTAGAATGAACAGCATAGCAAGGAGACCAAACCTGAGATGCATGCTCGAGAATTGGTCTCACTAAAAGAAAAAATAAGTGAGTTAGGATCTGTCGATCAGAGACCTTGACCACCGCTTAACAAAACCCAGGACTGAATTACTCCGACATACAATATGGTTTATGTGCAGAGTGAAATCGAGTTTTTTGTCTAGTTTTACACCAACGTCAGTAACACGGACTCAACATGACTGATAGTAGTTTCCGCAAAGGTATAATCAAAGACGAGCTGATTGATGTTCCTAGAAAATGGCATAACTTCACATTTATCCAGGTTAAGTTGCAGTCCATTTGAGGCACACCAAACCCTGAAGGTATTCAAATCATCATGAATGCAGGAAGAATCATAACTGTTTCTAACGCATGAGAAAATCTTCATATCGTCTGCGTAGATTAAAACTTTGGAGTGCTTAATCAGAGGGACAATGTCGTCAATGGCAAGAATAAACAGCAGCGGCCCCAGATGGCTACCAGATGAAGCCCTAACAACTCTAGATACAGTATTACGAAAAAAGACACGGTAAGTCCTATTTTTTAAGTAAGAGCAGATCCAGTCGAGCAATAAAGGCGAAAAACCTAACCTTTCAACTTAAGCATAATCACAGAGTGAGGGAGCTTATCAAATGCCTTGCTAAAGTCAGTGTAGACACAGTCAGTCCGGAGACCTTGTTGGACGGCAGAGACAATGTGGGATGTAAATTCAAGCAGGTTATCAACAAGCTGTGAATATATAAAGATTCAAACAACTTGGGTATGCAGGAAAGCTTCGCGATTGGCCTATAATTCCTTATGAAGTTTTTATGCCCCTTTTTATAAAGAGGCATTATAAAGGAGCTCTTCCATAAATCGGCCGACCTGTAGAGATTTGTTGAAGATGAGTTCCAATGGAGAGAGTAAGGCATCAGTAAGGTTAGCCTATTCGGGAAACCAACCCTGGTACCGAGCGGGCTGAAGGACTGCCAACTGCGGGAGCTGTTGAACTTCTTCGGAGGGACCGGCTTACTATAAGGAGTTGAGAGGGTTAGAACAATAGGCCCTAGTGGCCGCGGCGCTTGAGAACCTCGCACCTCCAAATTTAATCAATCAATCAAGGCATCAGAACAGGATCTCAAGAATGCAGGTGGAACACCATCAGGGCGAGAAGAAAAGTCCAGTTTAAGCTCATTCATGATAATATCACGAGATATAATGGGCAAAGTAATGGAGGTAGCGGGACGATTTTGGATATTATCAAATTCTTCCAGGGAAGGTACAAAGTTGCCTGATGAAAAGGCGCCCTCAAAAAACAATGCAAAGTTGTCGGCTATATCGGGCGCGCTACAACTAGAGGATCCATTATACCACATTGTAGATGGATAAATAAAAAAAAGGTAAAGGTAAAAATGTAAGAGGATCATTATGCAAGTTACTGCGAATATTATCAATTTATTCCTTGTTTAAGGATGAAGATAACGCTAAAAAGCAGTCATGACAATAAACGAATTCAGAATAAACTGACATGCTTCTACAGCGTAAGTAGGTTTTCCATAACCTATTTTTTTTTATTCTTAAGACTCCATAGTTCCCTAGTATACCACGGGGGAGAATGACAGGATGATCTGGACCGCTTCAGCGGTACACACGAATTAAACAGATCATAAATCCTATCATAAAACACGGAAACACAATCGTCGATATCGCTATCATAAAAAAGGGATGGGAAATCGATTGAGAGGATTCTGCTTGAAAGAACAGAGGAGTCCGCCCTTTTCAAATCAGGAACGTACTAATCTACGTTGGGGTCAGCAATATTAGAACCATCGTAGCAAAACGAGATGAAAATGGGCGGATGTAAACTGTCGATAGCGGATAAGTTACGAGAAGTCGGTTCGGTTGGGAGCCTTTAGCAGCAAAACAATATCAACCAAAATATCAGCCACGCCGCAATCCAAATGCGATCTCCATGCAACCAACACACCACCACCACGAGCCATAGAGTCACAGTATATATCCTTTCTAAAAATCTGATAGGACTCGAAGCCAGGTCAAGCAGGAGAAGCCTGAAATAACTTTAGCAATACTTGTGCTAACAGTCGAAAGATTGAGGTATATCTTCGAGCCATGAATTGAATTTTTTCCAGGGAAAATAATAAAGATGTAAATAAACCAAAAGGGGAAAAGACGACGATGTACAAACATCGGGTATGCGATAAAAGTAATTTTTTTGCGATGTAAATAAACTTGATGGAAAAACGTTAGTGTTATAATTCAATAAAAGCCGTTTTCGCACCACTGAAGAACTAAGTTATAGTCAAAACCGCGAAATTACATCTTTTCGGAAATTATGAAATTTTTATGGTAGGACTTAAAATAATTCTCAATTTAGATGAAATAAAGTTTTCATAAAAATTTTAAAAATTCTTTATAAATAATAAATTCTTTAATTAACAATTAGAAATTTAACCAACTTCTCGTATAGATAGAAACAAAATTTTTCCACGGAATTGTTCTGTTAAATCTACACAACGTCTTTCCAAAAATAAATTTTAGTACATTTCATAAAAAAAAATTAGGCATGTTTAAGTGCCGTTAGATAGGCGCGATGTGATTTTAGATTTCTAAAAATGACATCACGTTACGATTATTTGCATCGTAAAATCGAAGCATATCCTGGAATGCCTTTATATGCGTTTACATTTTAAGTGCGTAGAAAATATGTAGTTCGTGAAATATTTTACTGCCAAATAAAAGAGACACCAAATGTGCTTACATTAAACAATTTCAGCGTAAACTCTTACCAGTTCATTATTTTTCACTCGAATTTCCAATTGTTAATTTCGCGAGTTAGATACATTATTAGAACTTTGTCAGTTAGTCGTCGTTTTTATCATGGCAACCCCACCTAAGTGCTGCAATCCTTTTAAAAAGAAAGGGCATAATTGCTATAGAAAAAATTTAACGTTTTTGTCGAACAAATGTAACGAAAAGTTCACCGGTTTATTCGGATTGTGTATTTGTGCTGCGTGTAAGGTAAAACTTTATTGGAATAAAAATTCAGTTCAGTTCGAAAGTTTTGAAAAGGAAGAAAAAAAAGGACATTACAGAAAAAAATGTAGAAGAATCAGATGTAGAAATGGATGAAATATTTTCACACAAGGACGAAGAATATGTTTATTTATTTAAGCTTAATGCAAGCTATTACATAAAAAAAATACAAAATAACAAAATAAATACTACAAACTAATATAAACAATAATTCATAACAGATAATGTAAGCTACAATATAAGCTATGATAATGATAACTTTAGACTGGGAGGAAGGAGAATTAGGAAAGGCGATCAAGATGGGCGGGATAAAGATATAAGGCTTTGTGAAGGGATGATTTACTCAGATGGAAGTCAAAGGAGGGAAGGTCGTTGACTTTTCGAAGCATCCTGGTAATTGGTTCGCGTTGACCGTAGTTCGTGCGATGGCGGTCGAGTCGGAAAAGGGGAGTGGACCTAAGGTTGCGAGGATTGGTATAGATGGGTAAAGACTGCAGGATTGAAGGGCAGTCTATGGCGCCAGCTAGTAGCTGATAAATGAAGAGAACGTCGGAAACATCACGACGTTTACTTAGGGGTTGTAAGTCGATCAGTTTTAGACGGTTTTCATAAGGTGGAAGGTTGAATCTATCTACCCATGGAAGATCACGTAGAGCAAAGCGAATGAACCTACGCTGGACAGATTCAATTCTATTAATGTGGGTTGTTTGCGTGGGTGACCAAACCTGGCTGGCATATTCAAGGAGAGGTCTCACGAAGGAAATATAGAGAGATTTGGAAACATAAGGATTGGAGAACTCTCTAGACCAGCGCTTCACAAACCCTAGCGCGGAGTTAGCTCTGTTAATTATGCTATCAATATGGGAACGGAAATTGAGTTCACTATCACAGATTATTCCTAGGTCACACAAAGAGGTAACGATAGGGACTGGTACGTTGGTTAACATGTATGTTCTCGGGGTGTTGGTAAGACGCTTGCGGGAATAAGAGATGGACTGACATTTAGAGACATTGAGCTCAAGAAAGTTTTTCATGCACCATGTGGTGAACGAATCGAGGTCCTTTTGGAGAAGAAGAGAGTCGGTTGTGGAGGAGATATGTTTAATTATTTTCATGTCATCAGCATAAATGGACAGCTCTGAGTATTTTATGATACATTCAACATCATTAATTGTAAGGATGAAAATTAATGGACCGAGGTGGCTGCCCTGAGGGACGCCGGAACGAGCGACAATGGGGTTAGAAATGGATGAGCTGAAAAGAACATTGTATTGACGGTTGTTGAGGTAGGATTGAATCCAGGAGATGAATCTGGGGGGAAGCCTAGGCGATCAAGTTTAAACAGGATAACGCTATGGGAGATCTTGTCAAAGGCTTTACTAAAATCGGTGGCGATAACATCAACATCTTTACCGTTTTCCAGGGCACATAGTGTTTTGGAGACGAATTCGGTAAGGTTAGTGGTTGTAGATCTACCTCTGAGGAAGCCATGCTGGGAGAGGGAGAAAATAGACTTACAGTGGAAGAACATGGAATCATAGACCAATTTTTCGAATAGTTTAGGTATGGATGATAATTTAGCAATGGGTCTGTAGTTGGATACATCGTTCTTGCAGCCTTTTTTGAATATGGGAATAATATAAGAGTTTTTCCATAATTGAGGGAAAACCCCTTGAGTGACCGAGAGGCGGAAAAGCAAAGTAAGGGGTTGAACTAGATGCACGGCACACTTTTTCAGAACTATGGCTGGAATGCCGTCAGGACCGGGGTGAAAGTCATCCGCAAGCCCGTTAATACTGGCAGCGATTTGTTCGGGGTCAGGGTCAAAAGATGTAAACGACTTTTGAGTGCATTTGTCCAAGAATGAAAAGTAGCTAAGGTCAGGTTGGAGTGAATTGTCGCTGAAAGATTTACTGAAGAAGTGTGCAAAGAGGTTGGAGATAACCTGAGGATCTGATGAAGAGGTATTTTCGAGCTTTAGGGTGGAAGGGTAACCATTGGATTTCTTCTTAGAATTAATAAAGCTATAAAAGCACTTGGGGTTGGATATGAGGCTAGTTTCCATCCGTAGGAGGTACTCATGGTAGAGGGTATCACAACGTTCAGAAAAAGAGGTGTAAGCAGACAAGTAGGAAGAATAGTCGGACTCATTTTGGGTGAGAAGAAAAGTTTGCCAACGTTTATTTCTCCTGTTGCGGAGAGAGCGTAATTCTCTGTCGTACCAAACGGGGGATGAGGAGCAGTTTTTACGATCAAGAAGAGGGATAGATTGTGTAAGGCAAGCGTGTATTTTCGAATAAAACGCCTCTACAGCAATGTCTATTGGAAGATGTTGAGGGATATTGCCAATGTTGGAGTTGAGGAGCAAGTGATTTAATTTTTCGAAGTCGCCTTTACGAAAATTGAAGGAAAGAGAAGACTCGGAGCCTGAAAGGACGTGAGGGTGTTCGTAGGAGAAAACGAGGAACAGGGGAGGATGGTGACGATCGAGGGAGGAGAGGAGATGTTCGCTTTCCGCGACAGCCGAGTTAACTGGGTCTGAGGAAAAGATTAAGTCTAATTGTCTGTTCAGAAAGTTTCTGTGTGCCCGAGTGTAGATAATAAAATCCCAAATGAGGTAAGTATAGAATAAATTTGATCCCAAAATCACTACATTTATTCTATATTTACCTCAAAATTACTTGTACGTGCGCCGACTCATATTACTTACCACACAAATTGCAGATCCTAAACGGACACACGCAACTATTAATTTCATGTGCATTTACTCAAATTACTTACCTTCATAAATTGTCACTTACGACCAAACATTTAACTTGCTGACCCTCATAAATTTCCAATGTCCAAACGAAAGATTACTTACTACTAGATAACCGGCTCCCTAAATTACCCAGCTAATTCGAAAAAGTAACACTCGCCCCACAGTAAAACAAAATATATCCAGCCTTTCAGGTCATAAGAATATACATGCAAATAAAGAGTACAGGTAGTGTGTAGTCATTTATTCCTGTCAAAATTATTTGAGAGAATCACTTACTCCTGTCAAAATTCTGTTCTCATCCGAAGAGAATCACTTCTCTCAAAAGAGTACCCGCGAATCCTGTCGAAGAGAAAAATGTACCAGAAAGTACCACCAATAAAAAGAATTCATGTGAATCACATGACTAAGATAGTTACTTGTGTGCGTAAGAAACTTACAAACTGTCAATTTATTCTGATCTTTTAATGAGTGAAGTACATTTGACATTTGTAAATGCACATAAGAAAACTATACTTGTCTCCTACCCACAAAGTCTCGCGGAAAACAAATTTTTAGTTCTGACTGCAGGGCTACGAGGAAGTAACTAAAGGAGAAGCCCTTTCGTGTATATGTCGTGTGTGTGAGCATGGCAAGTGTTTGTTCGGCAGCTGGGTCTGTGCTGTCAAATGTGTTCGCTTATTGCTACGAGGAAGTAGGCTTTTTATCTGTTCCCTCGGTCTTAGCTGTCACTTAGTGTCAGTGTCGGCACACAATTTATTATTTAGTTCAATATTTTAAAATACGCGTTAAAACCCCCGAACATGGGAATCTCATACAAGCTTAAAATTGCCACGGTTTCCTGAACTTCTTTCTTCTCCTTTAGTTACTTCCTCGTAGCTGCAGGGTTGCCCGATGCAGGAAATATATAAAAGCAAACAAAAAAATTTTCACTACTTTGTTTGAAGCCGTTTATCTAGTAATAGTAATCTTTGGTCCAAACTATAATTTTACTTCAAATTAACCCAAATGTTCTTATCGCACATTTTCTGAAGTGCGAGCATCAGATTTCATAAGGCACATGGCTTATATTTTATTCTTTTTGTTCTACATTTCTTGTTAGAATATTTATACATAATAAGAATTGTGTGAACTCTGGATTAACGAAGTAAGTGGAATATTTTCGCTGACACTACAGCGTCATGCAAAAGTTTAATAAAATAGGATTTCGACGCTAAACTAAATGTGAATTGTATCAGTTTTGTTAATTAAAGTCTACAGGGTGAAATTCCTAATTAAGTTAATTTCTTAATAGATCAGTCCTGCCCACGGCCGGTCATACACGGCCTCTTTCAAGGTGTTTGTCCCAGAGAGCGCCTTCCTGGCGGTTATCTCTCCAAATATATGGCCCTCCGGTGCTATCGTTCGTGAGTTCATCCCGAAGGCCCGTGCGGCTCCGACTTCGCAGCCAAAAAACTTGCCAGCCGGGTCTCCTTCCATTATGCCAACGTGACCGGGTTGCGCTCTAAAACCGCGCAGCTTTTCTCCTCCTCCTTTGCGTCCAATGCTGACATTATCTGCCTGACTGAGAACTGGCTGTGTGCCGGAATCTCTGACTCTGAATTTTTCGGCCCTGAGTTCCAGGTCTTTCGTCGGGATCGACACTTATCTGACCCGTGTTCACCTGTTGGTGGTGGAGTTCTGTGCGCGGTTAGGGGGGTCTCTCGTGCTCGGTCGTGGACATTTCAGCCTCCCGCGATCTCGAGCTCTTATGTGTGGTTCTAAAATTTCCCACCAGAAGCTTATTTGTTCTAACTGCATATGTTCCCCCTTGTTCACCCTCCACTGTGTATGAGCTGCTTGCGGCGTCTGTCGACAGTTTGTCAGACTCCATGCTTCCCTCGGACGACCTTGTACTCTGTGGCGACTTTAATTTGTCCTGCATTGGTTGGGTACATTCTCCTGACGCTGATGGTCTCTT
The DNA here is from genome assembly GCA_964036015.1 of Leptarthrus brevirostris. Taxonomy (NCBI): domain Eukaryota; kingdom Metazoa; phylum Arthropoda; class Insecta; order Diptera; family Asilidae; genus Leptarthrus; species Leptarthrus brevirostris. The sequence goes on from OZ038374.1 coordinate 72,036,622, forward strand.
ACCCTCGTTCACGTCTGCTCCCCAATTTGCTTTATCCTTTCTGGACTCTGTAGCCGCTTCTAACCTGACTCAATGCTGTGACATTACTAATGATTCGGGCAGATTTCTGGACCTTGTGTTCTCGTCTGACTCTGACTGTACGACTGTTATGAGATGCCTGACCCCCTTGGTTCCTGAATCAAGTCACCACCCCGCGCTTCTGATTGTCATGTGTTTCGACACCGCTGACACGTTTCCCTCCCTTTTAGGTGACCTCTACTTTAACTTTAAACGGGCTGATTTCACGCCCATGAATAACTGGCTTCTTTCTTGTGATTGGTCGAGCGTGCTGGAGCAGTGTGATGTCGACCTGGCTGTGAGCGCTTTTTACGATGTCCTTTACGCTAGTTTTACCCGATTTGTCTCCATCGGCACTTCTTGATCGGGTTCATCACATTTGTTTCGTCCCTGGCTTGACGGTACCTTACGACATCTGAGGAACTTAAAGAGCAATGCCACGACGACTACTTGGTTTATTCTGATCTCTGCCAGCGTTTCTCTGCTCGGATACAGGACTCCTACGCTGAGTACTTGTCTAACATGAGAGCCACGCTGCGTTACGATCCTAAACAGTTCTGGAGGTTCATCAATTCGAAACGTAATTGTGACGCGTATCCTTCCTCTTTAAGGTACCATGACTGTGAGAGCGATGACTCGTTTACAATTGCTAATTTCCTCGCGGAATTTTTCCGAACTTCTTTCTGTGATTCCACCTGTGATATTTCCACCTCTGACTTCGACCACTTGACGCGGGTTCCGCCTACTTCCCTTGAGTCTAAGGACTTAGTATTTGACGACGCATGTGTTGCTGAACATCTATCTAATTTGACAGACGGCTTCTCGAGTGGTCCCGATGGTATTCCCGCTTGCTTCTTGAAGAAATGCCAACTGCCTCAAGCTGGTGTCCTCTGTTATCTGTTCAATTTATCCTTGCGTTCTGGTAGCTTCCCCAAACTTTGGAAGACTTCGGTTTTGATCCCGCTCCATAAGAAAGGAAGCAAATCTGACGTTTCCAACTATCGACCGATTGCCAGCCTGTGCCATACTGCGAAGGTCTTTGAGTCTCTCGTCAGCGACATACTCCGATTTCACTGCAGTCCTTTTTTGCGGTCTTTCCAGCACGGCTTCCTTAAAGGTAAATCGACGACTACAAACCTTCTTGAATTCGTTAACCATTCTCTGCCGACCATCGAAGCGGGGAAGCAGGTGGACTGCGTGTTTACAGATTTTAGTGAGGCCTTCGATAGGATTGACCATGGAATCCTAATCCATAAACTGTCTATTCTTGGGTTTCCTCATGGCTTCGTGGATTGGCTGTCCTCTTACCTGTCTGGTCGTACACAGCGGGTCCTATTCCGTGGTGCTCTTTCCAACCAAATCATTGTCACCTCCGGAGTGCCTCAGGGTAGTATTCTTGGCTCCCTCCTGTTCATCATATATATTAATGATGTTTCGCTTCTGCTATCCCATAGTAAAATTTTGTGTTATGCAGACGATGCCAAGATTTTTCGCACTGTTACCCGCGAAATAGACTGTGGTCTCCTGAGCTCTGACTTGGCTTCGTTCTGTGATTGGTGTTCACGCAACCGCCTTCCGTTAAACACAGATAAGTGCACTGTTATGACCTTTTCCCGTAGAAGATCTCCTTTCACTGTCGATGGTGTTGTCTTGAGTAGGGTGGACAGGATGAAGGACTTGGGCGTGGTCCTTAACTGTCGTCTTTCTTTCGAGGATCATGTGGACTCGATCGTTGCTAAGGCTAGTGCGATGTTGGGTTTTGTTAAAAGATGGTCTAAAGAGCTACTACTTAACCAAACTTATCTACTGCACCTTCGTTAGGCCATTTTTGGAATACGCTAGCCCTGTGTGGTCCCCCTACTTTGCCGTGCACGTCAACCGCGTCGAGGCAGTGCAGCGTAGATTCCTTAGGTTTGCTCTCCGCGGACTTCCCTGGATTAATCCTTTCCTTCTTCCCTCTTACACCGACCGTTTGTGCCTGATTTCTCTCGACTCCCTCGAAAAGAGGCGCAATATTGCCAAAATAGTATTTTTGTTTGATATATTGCAGGGAACGATAAACTCACCCGAACTACTGGAGGCGGTTAACATCTCGATCCCGCAGCGCTCCGTAAGAAATCGAGAGTTCCTGTACGTCCCTGGTCATCGAACTCTTTATGGGATGCACGAACCCATCACGTCGATGTCTCGCCTCTTCAATTAACATTTTACCAACTTCGACATGGACTTCTCTAGGCTGCGGCTGAAGGGCTTACTCAGGCAGTGCCTAAGCTGATGTGGGTGATTTGAACTCTGTTGATTGCTGCCCCACAGTTATTTTTAGTTTTAGTTTAATAATTTATATATATATATATATATATATATATATATATATATATATATATATATATATATACTGCTGTAATAGTCATTTGTGATGAATCTGTACTGAAGAAATAAACAAATCATAATTACGAAGTAACTAAAATCAATACGGTGTGATCTCGATGAAATGTTAAAATAATTGTGTAAATTAAAATTTTAAAAGTTACTAAGTGATTCTTTTACTCGAGACTCCCAAGAATTCCTATCTCAGCTTCTCCCTGTGTCGCTCTTCTCAAAGTTCGAAAGCACGGCAACATCCTGGGTCACAACAAATTTAACATACTTGAACTATCATATTAATTCAGTTCGATTCTAACTTGTAAGTATATTTCTTCTTTTCAAATGTATTTCAATTTATTTTTATTTCTTATTCTGTAAGGTTGTCCCATTATAATATTTTCACTTGAACTTTAAGTATTATCTTTTTAGTTAAGGCTCGATTTAATTTGTTTATTATCTTAAGATTGTATTTTTGACATTTCGGTTCCAAATTTAGGTACCTACCTCTATCTCAAGTGTGCTTTGACTCTTTAAAGACTTAAGGCAAAGATTATTTATTACTAGATAATCGGCTCCCTAAATTACCCAGCTCGCCTTGAAAAAGTAACATTGACACCACAATAAAATGAAATATATCCAGCTTTTAAAGTCATAAGAATATACATGCAAATAAAGAGTACAGGTAGTGTGCAGTCATTTACTCCTGTCAATATTATTTGAGCGAATCACTCACTCCTGTCAAAATTCTGTTCTCATCATGAAAGAATCACAGGCTTCTGTCAAAAAGGTACCGCCAAATCTTGTCGAAGTGTTCAAATATGTACCAAAAAGTACTCCCAATAAAAAGTTAATTACTTGTGTGCGTAAGAAACTTTCAAACTGTCAACATCATCTAATGCGATTTGTTTTCTTTCGAATATTATTTGTTTGAAAACAAAAATTAACAATGTTAACTTAAAAAGATTAAACAATTATATTGAAGTGTATAGTGAATTATTTTCGGGCTGTAAAGGAATAATTGAAAGAGTGATAGAACATTTAACTTTAGTTTAAAGTGTTCTGATAAAAGAGTTTAGTTTGGTTTAGTGTTAAGTATGTGTTGTCCTTTTTTAATATTAATTATAACTTAAATTAACTATTGTTAAACATGTATTGCTGTTGTTATATATTTCTTAGGGTGAATATATTTTGTGATCCATTAGCCAAAGAGTTTGAGTTGAACTACTGACGGGGACAGACGTGCCGCCGTGTCTTGCCCCAAAAAAAAAAAAAAAACTTTAAATTCGGTTGCGAAAGCGCGATTTTAAGTTAAAAAATTTCAAAGTGCTGGTGTCATCTTCGCCGGGGTGAGGGGCTTTTATGCTCTATTTAAAAGCACAGTCTGGTGAGTCCGTTCCGATTTGCATCTATTTTCTTCCATCCAACATTCAATGTAGTACAATCGTGCTGCATTGAATGCGTTTAACGGGTCTCCACCGGTGAGCATTTGGCTGCCTTTGTCGAGATCAAAGTTCAGCACAGCAGGCATAACACTGCTGCTGGCATTGTTCTCACAGAGGCGGCTTTGCTTCGCATTTGTGGATCCCGTTCGTCAGTCCTTGTGTTTGTGTACGTTTTTGTTTTGTTTTGTTTTGGGCAAATTAAGACCGGGAGTATGCAAAAATTTTTATTTAATTTTTGCAACATTCGTGGCTTGAAAAGTAACCATTTTTCGGTTTACTGCCACTTGATCGCGGAAAACCCGGCTGTTTTTGCACTAAGCGAAACCAAGGTTGTTTCCGATTCTGATATTAATCAGTATCACATCCCTGGTTATCACTTAGTGCCACTCTTCTCTCCTCAGAGGGGAATCGCGGTTTATGTTAGAAAAGATGTTCCATTCTCCCTTCTCCCTCAATTTTCTTCTACTAATCCAGAATTTAATTATGTCTGGATAAGATTTAAACTCTATCGGCACATCATTCATTTTTGTTTTTTATACCGCAGCCCGAATATGTCTGACACTGACACTGTGTGTTCCTTTGATAAGTTGTCCTCCGATATCGATAAGATTTTGGAAATATCCCCCTCTTCTGAAATCGTTCTTGCTGGCGATTTCAACGTCCACAACACACAGTGGCTCAGGCATTCTTCTACCACAAGCCCGTCTGGAAGACACGTCGAGTTATTTAGTGAGTCTTTTAATTTACAGCAACTGGTTGAGTGTCCGACTCGTGTTCCTGATACTTTAGGGCACAACGCGCATCTTTTAGATCTATTTCTAACATCGCATCCAGAAAAATACTCGGTTTCGGTGACGTCTCCCTTGGGTAATTCGGACCATTGTCTAATCTCCGCCCAATTCTCCATCTCCTCTCTGACAACCACTAACCTGAATTCCACCAAAAGATTAGTGCGGCATTATAAAAATGCTGATTGGGCGGGACTTAATAAGTATCTCAGAGAGCTGGATTGGTCCGATTGCTTTTCTGTGAGAGACGTTAACAAATGCACCGATTATATCTTAAACATCCTTTGGTTTGGAATGCATCGCTTTATTCCTCATAGCTTCAAGAACATCAAACCAACTAACACCAATTGGTTCAATAATGACTGTTTCGCAGCCATTAAAAATAAGGAAGCAGCCTTCCAGGCATATAAATTGTGCCCTTCAGAGGAATTGAGACGTATCTATAGAGATGTGCGGAATATTTGCAATTCAGCAATTAGTCGGGCAAAGTTCAATTTCGACCAGAACATCAGACGGAAGGTTTTTTCTACCCAAAATGGTAGTAAGGGTTTCTGGTCTCTAGTAAAAACCGTAAAGAACAATTTCACCTGTTCGTCAACACCACCACTCATTTATAATGGGAATGTTTTTACTGACTCATTGGACAAGGCCAACCTGTTTGCTGCTAATTTTGCTGCTAATTCATACTTACCACCTTCATCGCAGCCACTTCCATCTCCATCACAATGTACTAGTAGGCAAAAGACGCTACACTTTCGCACTCGCGAAGTTTTTAGAGTACTTTAAAAACTCGACGTGTCCACAGCTACTGGCCCTGATGGTTTCTCGCCCCTTGTTTTAAAATGCTGCGCCTCTGCTTTGGCTAAACCTCTGCGCAAACTTTTTCACCTGTCATATTCAACAGGAATGTTTCCAAGTGTATGGAAACTTGCTCATGTCCAGCCGATACTTAAAAAAGGAGAGGCATGCGACCCCTCTAACTACAGACCAATTGCACTAACCTCGATCATATCTAAAGTTTTTGAATCACTCATCAACTCTCAGTTGTTGAAATATCTAGAAAACAACCATCTTATCAACGATTGCCAGTACGGTTTCCGCACTGGCCGCTCAACCGGAGACTTACTAACGGCTCTAACGGAACGTTGGAATCATTGTCTTCATAATTTCGGTGAGTCTGAAATCGTCGCTCTTGATATTTCAAAGGCTTTTGATAGAGTCTGGCATGCTGCCCTTTTAGCCAAACTTCAAACATTTGGTCTGCACCCTACCCTCGTTAAATGGATAGAGAGTTTTTTGTCAGGCCGTTCAATTCGTGTAGTAATTGACGGAGTTATATCTGATTCCTACGAAATAAATGCCGGTGTACCTCAGGGTTCAGTTCTTTCACCAACCTTATTTCTTCTTTTTATTAATGATCTCTTATCCCTTACTCTCAATCCTATTCATAGTTTCGCCGACGACAGCACCCTTGATTTCGCGTACTCATTTGATTCTGTAATGAATTCACGTGGAAATGCTACAGAAGCCAATCGGGAACGCATGTTTAGATCATTAAACAACGACATTTCCAAGGTCCTTGCTTGGGGCAGAGCAAATCGTGTTACGTTTAATGCATCCAAAACCCAATGCAATCCCTTAAAAAACGCCCAGTTCACTCCCAACCCATTTCAGTCGACGGAGTGAATATACCCAATTCACTCTCCCTAAACATCTTGGGTATCGAGATATCCAGCAATCTTAGCTGGACTGATCATATATTTGCAATCGCTAAAAATGCGATGAAATGTTTGGGTTTTCTACAGAGATGTAAGAAATATTTCACCCCACCTGACTTAGCGCTAATCTACAAGTCCCACATTAGGCCTAGACTTGAATATAATTCCCATATTTGGGCAGGGGCCGGACACACCGCACTGTCCGCGTTAGACAAAGTCCAGCGTAAGGCTGTTAACCTTATTGGCGATCCCTCAATCTCTGAGGGTCTTGACTCTCTGGAGCATCGACGGAATGTCGGTTGTCTCTCACTCTTCTATCGTTATTTCCATGGCCGTTGTTCTAACGAAATTGCTAGCCTGATTCCTTGTAGACTCATGACAACGCGCGATACAAGATCAACAAGTCGCTTCCACCCCTATACTCTCCAGGTCAAATTTGGACGTACCGTCAAATTTCGGGAATCTTTTCTAAGCAGAACAACACGAATGTGGAACAGTTTACCATCTTCTGTTTTTCCCTCGTCTTATCAGCCTGAAACTTTCAAACGGGGCGTACATCGACACCTCCTTCACCCAAACTCCTAACCCATTTCCCTCATCCTTAATTCCTTTCCTGCCAAGGCTGTGCTTAAGCATCATAGGGCATCCCCTGAGCTTTGGCATCATCATATATAAAAAAAAAAGAATATGTTCCATGTTCTGGAATAAAGCAAGTAATATTAACAAAAAAATAAAAAAAATTAAGTTATTGATTCGACGTTATTGAAACGTCAAATTTAAACCTTAAAACTAAAACTTTACCAATAGATGGGGCTCTTAATCCTAAAATATTCACGTTTTTCAAAGCGATAAAATCACTCTCTCCATCAGAGGAAGTTGCAAAGTATTTGGATATTCATTGAATTGATTCTGAGCCTTTTTTGTGTTCTGATTTCTCCAAAGATGAATAACTTTTATGTAAAAAATTTGTCTCATTTCTGAAGAAGTCACTTAACCGAAAAAGGTTCCATCGGTCTGAATTTTTCGACATCGACATGACAATAAAATTGACCTCTTTTGGGGATCTATCAAAGTTTAATTGAATTTTTCAATAACTAATGAAATAATTTACTAATTAAAATTTACGTACAGCTTCATAACCTATCTTGTCTCTTATCCACAAACTGTCCCGGAAAACTTTTTAGTTCTGACTGCAGGGTTGCCCGATGCGGGAAATATCAAAAAGCAACCGAAATATTTTCACTACTTTGTTCGAAGGCGTTTATCTAGTTATAAGTAATCTTTGCTTAAGGTCTCAGTGATGGTTAATAACATAAGGTATTCCGTGGAGGAAATTCGGTTTCTTTGTTTTCGTCAGGAAACAGAAATTAAAATTTGATTGTAATTTACAAGGCATTTTTATGAATTTTGATTTAAGCTAGATTTGAATTAAGGTAGCCGAAACTCAAATTCCGATTAGTTCTTGAACTTTGAGCGACAGTGCCATAGGTTTTAGTTGTCGTTGTGAATAGTAAGAGGAGTGGAGTGCTTCGTCGGTAGCTGGGGCCCTCATAATGAGGTGAGTAGCCCTCTTTCATTTCAGGTCAAAGGGCATCCAGAGTAACATCGACCCCATTTACGCATGTGTGGTTGGGGCATGGGCCAAGTAAAGGGAGTCGCATCATCAGACTCCCCCAACGATCTCCGGTAAGTCAGGCGGCGCCTGCCCCAGTCCTTCCTCCGCCTGTTTTTTTCCTTTTCAGATTTAGTTTCTTTTTTGTTTTTATTTAACTTACGCGGTTTTCTTTTATTATTCAAAAATTGTTCTCCTTTATGTTTTCGTTTATTTTCCCTTCCAATAATCGATCGATTGTAGCGCGACCACAGGCAGAGATGGTTTGTGTTATTTTTTTTTTGCCAACCACCCCACTACTCTTCTGCAGAGCTAGCCAGCAAGCATCTCTGCCCAAGCATCTGCTGACGGATGAATGTCCAGCGGAGGCCATGGCCTTGGTTGAATCAGCTGATTTTCAGTTGATGTCTTCCAGAGTCATAACCTGCCTTCCAGAGTCATCCAGCAGTAGTGTTGGTCCAGCGCGCAACAGCTTATTCCACCGAGGTGTCGATATATTGAAGAAACTTTTGATTAAATTTCTAAATTTAAAATTCAGTTAACCAATCAATAATAATCCAGCAATACCTACCACAAGATCTGGAACAACGTTCGATGCTCTGTTTTCGCTATATTGTGATCAATTGATTATATCGTACTTTTGCTACCATAATCCGATTTTTTTTTATAGATTACCAATAGATGGATATAACTGAACAAAAGGATATTTAATTGTTATAAAATATTCGTCTAGTTACACAGGAGCCTCAGGATTTCACTTCTATCATGCGTGACGGCCACACACGAAATTTCCGCAGTAAAACTTCTATAGCGAGCGAAAGGGATTTAAGCTAATTTGGTAACGCGTAAACGGTAATTAATAATAATAATATTAATATATTTCTGTATATAAGTACACAAGATTATACAATCTTATAAATCTGTACTAATTAATGCTTTTTCATTTCTCTGGCTAACCGAGCAAAAAGTTATTTAAGAAAATGTAAACAAGTCAATAACAATAAGAATTCATCTATCATTAACACAAAATATCTATACAAGAAGTAAATTAAAGATACTATGCACTTAAGTATGCTCAAGATTCACGGGCAATTCAAAGACAAAATAGCCTTTTTCTAAATAAAACAGTTGAGCTGATCCTCTGTATATAATTAGGTAAACCATTGCAAATCCTCACTATGTGAACAAAAAAATATCTCAGAACAACCATAGTGTAAGTTCGTAGGATTAATAATCTCATGTCGCGAGGGTATCGCAGAAATACTAATTATCATGCAAATAACCTGGCTCTTTTAAGTAAATAATACACAAACAGGATACAATCATTGAAAGAGTTCTAAGCCTGGATAAGCAAATAGAGTCCAAAGAGGTGTATATTACACTTGCATATGTTAAATATGGAAGTTCAAGGGTTTTTACAAGTTTCTTTCGCATTCCTATAGACAACAAGTCACAAGATAACCATAGTTGGCGGGGACTGCCGTATACCTTAAAAACAATGTTCGACATATTATCACAGCAACTCAATTTGGAATTAAGGTTTATTCCCAAACTTTTCATAAGGTAAGATGGAATTATTTAGAAGTACTGGTGGGAGAACAGATGTATTCACCTCAGACCTTATAACAATGCAGTTGGATTTATTTGGATTTAAAGCAAGACCCCACGATAATGACCTTTCGTATATACAGTGATTCACAAAATTATTTGTACATACTCTAAAACTGATGTTAACTTAGAAAGCAATGCTATTTATTTAAAAAACAATTTCCATTTTATAAAGATTTCTTCGTAAATGCATACATATGACTTTTAAATTTTGTTTAGGAAAAAAACAAAAAAAATATTATTCCACAGTATAGCAAAAATACATATGAAACTAATTTACAGAATTATTTGTGCACGGAAGTTCTTTCACAAAATTATTTGAGCATGCGGTTTCAAGGAATGATAAGCTGTAAAATTGTTGCGATAGGTAGAATATATTTTATAGGCACAGTTTTTGGATAGATGTTGTTTCGTTCGGTCAGAAAGAAATTTAAAAAAAAGTCCTAAAAATGGGGAAGAAACCGTGTTGAGAGAAGATAGGGAAGCTATTGTTTCTAAAGAAGAAGTGAGTGAGTGTCCTTGACAAAAGAGTACGTGTCATACAAATACAATAAACTATATAATCCGGAAATATAAAACTACTGGACGTGTCGAAAACGTAAGCGGAGGTGTCGTACACGATGCACAACTGAAAGAGAGGACTTACAAATAGTTAGACGCGTCAAGAAAAACCCGCGAATAATTATTTCCGAAATACTACAAATTCACGTATCTCTCATATGACTATACGAAGGAGACTTCATGAGGCAGACTATAAAGCTTATATGATACGAAAGGTACCCGCTATATCGAAGAAGAATAAAATGCTGAGACTTCAGTTTGCTCATGAATACAAAAACAAACCAATTGAATTTTGGAAACAAGTACTTTGCTCCGATGAAAGTGCATTTTCTGTGAAATGAAATTTTATTATTCGACGCCTCAGCAACATAGAAAAAATCCAGCTACAACAGGTACTCAACATCATCATGGTGGAAACCTAATGTTTTGGGGTTGTGTTTCTTACAACGGTCTCGGAGAGCTTGTTTTCTTGAAAAATAAAATGGTATATATTAATGTTTTAAATGATTATGCTTCTCCATAAGGAAACGAACTGATGTTCAAGAATTTATTCTTCAGCATGATAACGCGCCGGCACACAAAGACCGGAACGTGCAAAATTTTTAAAAATATATCAATCAAAAAGTGCGTCCGTGGCCACCATAAAGCCGCAAACTTTAATAAAATCTTTCATTCTCAATTATATACGTAATATTGGTTTTACTCAAAGTGACTTTTATAGTATGCACAAATAATTCTGTGAAGCACTGTATTTGCAAGATCAGTATTAAGACTTGAGATACAGTTCTTCAGGGTTTCAATTGGGGAATTCAATTATAAATGAACGTCATCTACATACATGTGCACTATGCTACGCATGCCGGCAAGTCATTTATGTATAAAGAAAATAAAAGAGGCCCTAAAATCGACCCTTGAGGAATACCCTGTGTAATTGGAAGTTTACTAGAGTTAACATCGTTTACTTACATTTACTGATATCGGTTTGATAAATACCTGTCAATCAACCTATATTGTGAAGTCAGCTTCTGGAGGAGACGAGAGTGTACTACGCTGTCAAAAACTTTAGAAAAATCCAGCAAAGCTAGGATGGAAACGTGATTATTATCAAGGGATTCTCGTATGTCAGAAGTTACTTTCAGCAGAGCGGTTTCGCAACTGTGATCAGACTTACAAACTGACTGCACATCAACCACTAACTTCTTTGCCCTAATGAAGTCTTTAATTTGTAAAGACATCAATTTTTCCAAAGCCTTAGCAAGGTAACACAACAGACTGATGGGTGTGAAATCCTCAGAACCATCAGGCGAAGTTTTCTTAGGTAGAGCCATAACTAGGGTACTTTTCCATGCTGTTTTGAACACTGATGAGGTTAAACTAGTATTAAAGATGTGAAATATAATGTGTATTATATATGGGAGAAGAATCTTAATAAATTTAGGTGAAATATTGTCAGACCCTGTTGCATTAGATTTGGTCGATTTGATGGCCAGCAGTTCTTCTGTCTTATCAATGCAGCGAAAACAAAAGCCATCCGCAGACATTAAAGACCCACCAGCTCAATGCAGCGTAGGAAAAGCCCTGTTGTTGTTAGTAGAAGGCAGATTACCGATGAACGATTTATTTTAGTATATTTGGAACAATATTAACGTATTTCTCACCACGACCACAGATTCCCAAGTTGCGTAGATTGCTCCATAGCTTATTAGCGGTTAAAATAGAATCTAGTTTTCTAGATCAAAAAAGCTCGGCGGACATAATTGGCTATGGAAGAGAACTCTAGTTTAATGAGTAGCTAGAAATATATCTGAAAGGGACGGGCTGTTTGTTCGAAAATAAGTTTTAAGTTGATTAATAATATTGAGATCTAAGGACGTAACATGATGTAAGAAACTAACTGAAAGAGCATTTCATTTTAATGTTTACATTAAAGCAGTGTTTTGCGTGTAGATTACATCGTGTACTCTACACGATAATTTACGTGTAATCTACACGCACTCTACATGGGATACTTTACATCTACACGTAAAGTAAATACATAATTTTGATTTTTTACAAGATTTCATGAAAAGGTATTAATGTTTATATAGCCCATAATTTTTACTTTATTAATTAGTATTTATTTGTAACATTTAAGTCTGCGAGTCTTAGGGTAAAGTATACAAGTAACAATTTTTTTGAATGTTCAAAAGATAATCTATTCCTTGTTGGTGAGTGGTTCAGCCGATTAAGCTGAAATTTGCAGAAGTTTAATGGCTAATTTAGATAAAGCTGGATGGTTAAATTCAGCCATGCTTCAAAATGCAATAGATTTTTCAACATTTTTCTCTACTAATTTTAGAAAAAACAGGCCCTGATTGTTTCCGAAAATGATGCCAGTCTTCAATACCGTTGGTATCTAGATGGTCGAAAAGAAAATCGTTTATGATGTCTTGTTGTTCAATAGCCAGAAACCCATGGTCATGTGAATAATGAAGGTAATATGCCACTAAAGAGTACACATTTAAAGCCATTTCCTTTCGTTTTTTTAAAATTGTCCTTGAATTTTTCTGGTAATTCTAATTTTAGCCACAATAATGCTGAATTTGCGATAGAAACAGAAGAGTTCTGGGAGAAATTGACAAGTTCACATACTGGATCGGGAAGCTTAATTGAGTCCGTAACCTCCTTCATGAATTTATCATCAAATAAGAATAGTGAGACACTTTGTTTAATTTTTCTGAGACTAGGATCGGCTGCTATTTGCTTCATAATATCTTTGTTTTGAATGAGACAAGAAAAAGAATTACGGTAGAAACACCATCTCTCTGTAAAGACTCGCTGCTGAATGCATCATCATGTTTACGCAGTCGTAATTCGCAATTTCTATAATCTACACCAATACTCTACATAATACATACTCTACTTAATTTACACATACTCTACACGTCGATGTAGATTATTGATTTACACGTGTAGACGCACAACCCTGCATTAAAGTCTCCACCGATTATAATTTTCCTATATTTTCTAGTTAATTATGCGACAACATTCTCGAATTCCCTGCAATCATCGGCAATAAATTTATTTGGTGGACAATAAACTACCATTAGCACACATTTATCGTAACCACTATCGATTTCCACACATAAGAACTCCAGTGCTGCTGTACGGGAAAAACTTAACTTTCTAGCTTTGAGAAAATCTATGATGTATATAGCCGCACCACCTCCAATACGATCAGTACGAAAAATCTGGTAAGCAGGTAAGGAAACAAGCGAAGAGGCAATACCAATATTAAGCCACGTTTCACTAACCAAAGATAATATCAGATTAGTTTCATACTTCTCGCATTAAAGTGCCAAACGTTGAAAGCCTTGCTTTTATTACAAAATAAGTTGAGCATCACTCTTATGTTGTCCACTGTAGGTAAATTACTATCCATAGTCGAACGAGGTTAAGCTACAACTGAGATATTCAAATTGAAGGCTCACGTTAATCAAAAAAGTGCATAATAACTTATATATAATAATAATTATGCTAGTATGAAAACCCAAACGTAATATGAAGATGAAATTTAATGTAAAACTTAACTGAAAAATAATTGTGAAAAATTAATAAAAATTTCATGATTACACTCATACAGAAGATGCAGCCCCTTGTACCCTATTGGAAAGCACTTACTGTAGTTGGTCAGCATCAGTAATTTTACATCACTTTCCTCCTTTCTCAAGAACCACGTAAATAGTCTCTGGTATTAGCGTTGGATCTCCCCCCCCCCTGGTCAACGAAGATCCCTTGTTTTCCCTAGTAGGTAATTATTAGCAGACGTGAGACTGTCAATTACAAAAATGCTGCTGTCCGACACAAAACCTAAACCATCGATATCACACAACCTGAACCGGTCATGTTTATAAAAAGCATTCATGAATGTCCTCTTTTCAAGAGCACATGAAAATTTAACCAGTAGTGCATGTGCAGCACCGTTTGAATTATGTTTCTTAATAGCAGATGCATGCTTATTTTGCTTAACACGAATGCGGAATGCATCTACATACGGTGAAATTTGGTGATTCACGAAACCGGCAATAGTGCTGTAATTGACGACTTTTTTGAAGTGAAACTTCTTTTAAATCGTTCTGCATCACGAAACCTAATAATAGAAAACCTTACTAAAAAAAGTGCATGAAGAAAAAAGTAAAACCTGAGAAGTTCCTTCATTTTCGTGATGCAAACGCGAACTCGAATGTAAACACTGCGCAAAAGAAGCAAAACGAAAAACCTTGAGTGTAATTTGGTTTAGTTTTAAAACCAAGACTTCCTGTTGGATCAAATTCTATCAATTGTGAATTATGGTTCTATTGGATCACATATAAACCAATGTACGAGTGAAAGTCAAATGTGACCCAGAAAAAAAAATTGGACCATGTAAAATTTTTTTTCGATTATATATTTTAAAACATATACTATATAATCCACTACTTAGCTCGAATTGAATCATGTATGATTATGTTCGATCCGAAATTTAAACCAAAACCGATGTATTCTAAACGCACCTATTATTTGTGAAAAAAAATCAAGTAAATTTAGGTCAAAATGCCAACAAACATAAGACGTTTCACTTCGAACGTGCGGATCCTGTAATTTCCCATAATAACTACCTATTACAAAATCTCACAACGCTTCAGAGGGCAATTAAAATCGAAAGTAAATACAATGCAATTCGAAGGCATAATTTGTTTATAAGAAAGGTTTTTTAGTGGACAAAATTAACGAAATATTTTTAAGACAGCTAAAACAGCGATCAGAGTATATGTTCTCAAAACAAAACCCTAGTTGAGTTATGTAAAAGCCTGAGTCATCCTCCAGAAAAAATAGTAGTATCAGTGTTCTCATTGAATTAAAAAATCCGCGCGTTGATGCATTGATATCATTGACGTTTTCCCACACACGGACAACCAAAGGATTGCAAGATCTGTAACATTTATGTCATTAAGTTCTTATCATCTAAGAACTTAACTCGAAAAAGCTAAGCTGAAGAAAAGGCTCAGGCGACGCTCTATGATGCTATAGCACAGTCTTGGTTGGAGAGGAATTAAGAATAAGGGAAATGAGTTAAGTGATTGAATCAAGGAAGTTACCAGTACGCTTCGTTTAAACGTCTGGGAATGGTACGACGAGATGAAGACAAGCAGCGACTGCCGAAATATGAGAATTTAATACCAGGCCTGATATGGAATTTGTAGATTGGCACCACGTAAGATGAAGTGAGTAATTTCTAAATCTCTGTAGAAACTCATGCATATCGTAGCATCTTTACCGGCTGAAAATATATGGTCGGTCCAGCTAAGATTAGTGCATATGAAGTGGCAGAAATAGGTTGGAGATGGGCTGAATGTCTTTTAAGGGATGTTAAGCATTGCTTGCGTTGAACATGACCTCATTTGCTCTGCAACTAGTGGTGCCGTGTTGTTGTTGTGGAACGATGCAACATATATATATGTGTAAAGAAAATCACTACACTAGTGTTGTCGCTTTTCTTAATTAATCATTTTGAATTTGCCGCTGTGGGTACAAGCTTATTAAGTCCAAACGGCGTTTTACCAATTACTAAACTACTTTAATACTACTAAAATTTACAAAAATTAAATTGATCGATTTATATGTTCCGAGCGTATAAAGACGACTGACTATTTAACTATTATACAAATAACTACTAATGAGAGAACAATTCTAGAACAATATAAGTATTTACAGACTGCGTTCAATAATATCTGTGTAGCTTGTTGACGTAAGTTGTAGTCGCCACAGTACTCCCCCTCTAGATAGGCTATTGGTACCTGATGGGTATTCGTACGCGGCGGCCAGCTCTGGTTGTATGATGTTGAAGTGGCTCTTTCCCAGAACTTGAGGTCGTCTTGCTGATGTGAGGATTTTTGATTGGTGTTCTTTCTTGTTCCGGTGCTCCAGTTATAAATGCTGCTTTCAGTCGATCGATTGAAATTGATGAACTCTTTCCTCGGATTCTGACTTTAAATAATTTTGCTCTTTTTTGGAGTACTTCGAATGGTCCTTCATAGATGAATTGTAGTGATGTCCTCGAAGCGTCGTTACAAAAACGTGAGTACACGTCTCCAGTGTAGGTTGGATGAATACTGCTTTGGTACAGTGAGCTGACGTAGGTATGGGTGCTACTTTGGACATTTATCGTCTGAGATCCTTAACGAATTCGGTTTCATTTTGATGTACAGGTCTTTTTTTTTATATATGATGATGCCAAAGCTCAGGGGATGCCCTATGATGCTTAAGCACAGCCTTGGCAGGAAAGGAATTAAGGATGAGGGAAATGGGTTAGGAGTTTGGGTGAAGGAGGTGTCGATGTACGCCCCGTTTGAAAGTTTTAGGCTGATAAGACGAGGGAAAAACAGAAGATGGTAGACTGTTCCACATTCGTGTTGTTCTGCTTAGAAAAGATTCCCGAAATTTGACGGTACGTCCAAATTTGACCTGGAGAGTATAGGGGTGGGAGCGGTTTGTTGATCTTGTATCACGCGTTGTCATGAGTCTACAAGGAATCAGGCTAGCAATTTCGTTAGAACAACGGCCATGGAAATAACGATAGAAGAGTGAGAGACAACCGACATTCCGTCGATGCTCCAGAGAGTCAAGACCCTCAGTGATTGAGGGATCGCCAATAAGCTTAACAGCTTTACGCTGGACTTTATCTAACGCGGACAGTGCGGTGTGTCCGGCCCCTGCCCAAATATGGGAATTATATTCAAGTCTAGGACTAATGTGGGACTTGTAGATCAGCGCTAAGTCAGGTGGGGTGAAATATTTCTTACATCTCTGTAGAAAACCCAAACATTTCATCGCATTTTTAGCGATTGCAAATATATGATCAGTCCAGCTAAGATTGCTGGATATCTCGATACCCAAGATCTTTAGGGAGGGTGAATTGGGTATATTCACTCCGTCTACTGAAATGGGTTGGGGGTGAACTGGGCGTTTTTTAAGGGACATTAAACAGCATTGGGTTTTGGATGCATTAAACGTAACACGATTTGCTCTGCCCCAAGCAAGGACCTTGGAAATGTCGTTGTTTAATGATCTAAACATGCGTTCCCGATTGGCTTCTGGAGCATTTCCACGTGAATTCATGACAGAATCAAATGAGTACGCGAAATCAAGGGTGCTGTCGTCGGCGAAACTATGAATAGGATTGAGAGTAAGGGATAAGAGATCATTAATAAAAAGAAGAAATAAGGTTGGTGAAAGAACTGAACCCTGAGGTACACCGGCATTTATTTCGTAGGAATCAGAAGTAACTCCGTCAATTACTACACGAATCGAACGGCCTGACAAAAAACTCTCTATCCGTTTAACGAGGGTAGGGTGCAGACCAAATGTTTGAAGTTTGGCTAAAAGGGCAGCATGCCAGACTCTATCAAAAGCCTTTGAAATATCAAGAGCGACGATTTCTTGGAGAAAAAAATTCGCCTGGGAGTCTTAGCGTGGTCCCAAAAACCACTTCTGCTGTTGTTGCTTTAATGTCCGGCTTAAAAGATGATCGAAGTCCTAACATGACCATTGGAAGAACGTCGTACCAGTCCTTGGTATCATAACAGCGAATAGCTGATTTTAACGTCCTATGCCACCTTTCCACTATACCATTGGATTGAGGATGGTAAGGCGTTGTCCTAAAGTGTTTGGTTCCTAAAAGGTGTGTGAGTTCCCGGAAGATTGAGCTTTCGAATTGTCGTCCTAGGTCAGTGGATATGCGAAGTGGGACGCCTTAACGTCCAATCCATTCGAAGGTGAAGGCACGAGCAATTGACTCTGCTGTTATGTCCTGTAGTGGTATTGCTTCAGGCCATCTTGAGAAACGGTCTATGCACGTTAACAAGTATCGATATCCTCTGGAGGACGCTAAGGGTCCGAAATTTCCTAGGAACCAAGGGACGAATACGATTTCTTGATATATCGCAAAAGATTGGCGTTTTCGTTTCTGGAATGTTAAGTAATTTTATATCTAATGAGTTTTTATCACAGATACCTGATTTGACGATTAATTTAATTTCATCGTCATTGTTTTGTTCCAGAGCAATGGAATCAAAATTAATTGCAGTCTTCACGACTTCGTTTAGACGAGAAAGTGCGTCGGCTACGTTGTTTTGTATCCCAGGAACATATCTGATATCGGTCGAAAATTGGCTGATAAAGTCTAACTGTCTTGCCTGTCGGGGTGAGGCTTTGTCCAGGTTTTGCTGAAAAGCGTACACAAGTGGCTTGTGGTCAGTACAGATATGGAAACATCTTCCTTCGACGAGATGGCGGAAGTACTTGACACTCTGATAAATTGCGAGTAACTCTCGATCATATGTGCTGTATCGCTTCTGTGTCTGCGAAAGTTTTTTAGAATAAAATCCGAGCGGTTGTGTTATACCGTTTACGGTTTGGTGTAATGCTGCTAATATAGCTATGTCGGAGGCGTCGACTACCATTGAAAGTTCTGCGTTTGTTGCTGGATGAGCGAGGATAGTGGCGTTGGCAAGGTAAGATTTGCATTTGTTGAAAGCTTCTTTGGCGTATTCCGTCCACTTAATTTCTGTGTTATCATTTTTTTTGTTTCCAATGATAAGGTCTTGAAGAATGATTTGGTTTTTTATAGCTTGAGGTATGCAACGCCGGTAAAAATTGATTTTAGCGAGGAATCTTTTCAATTGCTGTGCTGTTTCTGGCAGTTTGTAATCCTTAATTACCTTTACCCGCTCCTCCAGTGGTTTGATGCCGTTGTTGGTAACTATATATCCCAGAAAAATTATTTCGGTTCTGCCGAGTTGACATTTTGAAGCATTAATTTTCATTCCGTAGTCACGCAGGCGTTGAAAAACTACTCGTAAGTGTTGCTCATGTTGTTCAATGTTATCGGATGCTACGCACATGTCATCTAAATAAGAAAAAACGAATGCTTCCAGACCGCGAAACACCTCTTGGATATGCCTTTGGAATGTTTTGGGCCGCGTTACGCAGGCCAAATGTCATAAATTTGAATTCGTACAATCCAAATGGTGTTGTAATTGCCGTCTTCGGGATGTCACTTGCTTCCACGGGAATTTGGTGATAAGCCTTTTGTAAATCTATCTTGGAGAAAATGGATTTTCCAAACAACATGTTCGTGAAGTCCTGTTCGTGTGGAATGGGGTATCTGTCTGGTACGGTTCTTTCGTTTAATGCTCTATAATCGCCGCAAGGGCGCCATTCTCCGTTAGTCTTTTTTAACTAAATGTACGGGACTAGCCCAGTTGCTTTGCGATGGTTGACAAATACCGTGTTCCATCAAATATTTGAACTCGTCTTGCGCGGCCTTTAGTTTATCTGGCGCTAATCTACGTGGCCTTGCAAAAAATGCTGGGCCCCTTGTCACTATGTGATGTGTTACGGAGGTGCTCTTAGGTGTGTTGTTAGCGCCGAACATCGTAAGGTCTTTAAATTCGGCTAAAATGTGTGAAAAAGGATCATTATTATTGAATGTTGCGATACTTATGAAACCTCTGGTTGTCGTCTGCGCTGGAGTCTCGAGTTTGGTTAGCTCGTCTATCAGTCGCCGTCTTTTAATGTCTATTAGTAATCCGTACGCATTGATGAAATCTGCACCGATGATGGGGTGCTTGACGTCCGCTATAATGAAGGTCCAGTTAAATGGTCGTCGCAATCCGAGATTTAGCGTCACACGTTTTTCTATAAAAAAGTTTTAATTTCTGTTCCATTTGCGGCAAATAGTTTGGTATTGTGCGAGGAATTAAAGCGTTCGTCTCGTTGCGGGGGTAGCACTGAAACGTCAGCGCCGGTGTCAACAAGAAATCGGAGTTTGTTATTTGTGTAGTTCACAGTATCCAATGGTCATTGTCCGAGGACTGTTTTCACTTTGTCCCCCTTAACGCATCTTCGGCCAAAGAAGCCTTCTTTACCGATCAGCTCTCCGTTTCAGTTCTCTTTCAAGTAAGCGGAGTCAGGAACTTCCTGGACAGACAATTAGACTTAATCTTTTCTTCAGACCCAGTTAACTCGGCTGTCGCAGAAAGCAACCATCTTCTCTCCTCCCTCGACCGTCACCATCCTCCTTTGTTACTCGTTTTCTCCTACGAGCACCTTCATGCCGTTTCAGGCTCCCAGTAATCTTTATCCTTCAATTTTCGTAAAGGCGACTTTGACAAATTAAATCACTTGCTCCTCAACTCTAATATTGGGGATATCCCTCAACATCTCCCAGTTGACGTTGCTTTAGAGGCGTTCTATTCGGAAATACACGCTTGTCTCACACAATCTATCCCTCTTCTTCCTCGTAAAAACTACTCCTCATCCCCCGTATGGTACGACAAAGAATTACGCTCTCTTCGCAACAGGAGAAATAAACGTTGGCAAACTTTTCTTCTAACCCAGAACGAGTCTGACTATTCTTCCTATCTATCTGCTTATACCTCTTTTTCTGAACGTTGTGGTACCCTCTACCATGAGTACCTCCAACGGATGGAAACTAGCCTCATATCCGACCCCAAGCGTTTTTTTAGCTTTATTAATTCTAAGAAGAAATCCAATGGTTACCCTTCCACCCTAAAGCTCGAGAGTACCTCTTCATCTGATCCTAACCTCTTTGCACACTTCTTCAGTAAATCTTTCAACGACAATTCTCTACAACCCGACCTTAACTATTTTGCATTCATGGACAAATGCACTCAAACGTCGTTTTCATCTTTTGACCCTGATCCTGAACTAATCGCCGCCAGTATTAATAGGCTTGAGGACGACTTTCACCCAGGTCCTGATGGCATTCCGGCCATCGTTCTGAAAAAGTGTGCCATGCATCTTGTCCAACCCCTTACTTTGCTTTTTCGTCTCTCGGTCACTCAAGGGGTTTTCCCTCAATTATGGAAAAATTCGTATATTATTCCCATCTTCAAAAAAGGTTGCAAGAACGATGTGTCCAACTACAGACCCATTGCTAAATTATCATCCATACCTAAACTATTCGAAAAATTGGTCTATGATTCCATGTTCTTCCACTGTAAGTCTATCTTCTCACTCTCCCAGCATGGCTTCCTCAAAGGTAGATCTACAACCACCAACCTTACTGACTTCGTCTCTAAAACCCTATGTGCCCTGGAAAACGGTAAAGATGTTGATGTTATCGCCACCAATTTTAGTAAAGCCTTCGACAAGATCTCCCATAACGTTATCTTGTTCAAACTTGATCGCCTTGGCTTCCCCCCCCCCCCCCCCCCCCAGATTCATCTCCTGGATCCGATCCTACCTCAGCAACCGTCAGTACAATATTCTTTTCAGTTCATCCATTTCTAACCCTATTGTCGCTCGCTCCGGCGTCCCTCAGGGCAGCCACCTAGGTCCATTGCTTTTTATCCTCACAATAAATGATGTTGAATGTGTCATCAAACACTCAGAGTTGTCCATTTATGCCGATGACATGAAAATAATCAAACATATCTCCTCCACTACCGACTCTCTTCTCCTGCAAGAAGACCTCGATTCATTCATCACATGGTTCATGAAAAACTTCTAGAGCTCAATGTCTCCAAATGCCAGTCCATCTCTTTTTCCCGCAAGCGTCTTACCACCACCCCGAGAGTCTATATGTTAACCGACGTACCAGTCCCTATCGTTACCTCTTTGTGTGACCTAGGAATAATCTGTGATAGTGAACTCAATTTCCGTTCCCACATTGACAGCATAATTAACAGAGCTAACTTCGCGCTAGGGTTTGTGAAGCGCTGGTCTAGAGAGTTCTCCAATCCTTATGTTTCCAAATCTCTCTACGTCTCCTTCGTTAGACCTCTCCTTGAATATGCCAGCCAGGTATGGTCCCCTACACAAACAACTCACATTAATAGGATTGAATCTGTCCAGCGTAGGCTTATTCGCTTCGCTCTACGTGATCTTCCGTGGGTTGACAGATTCAACCTTCCTCCCTATAAAAACCGTCTGAAATTGATCGACTTACAACCTCTAAGCAAACGTCGTGATGTTTCCGACATTCTCTTCATTTATCAATTATTAACTGATGCCATAGACTGCCCCTCAATCCTGCAATCTTTACCCATCTATACCAATCCCCGTAACCTTAGGTCCACTCCCCTTTTCCGACTCGACCGCCATCGCACAAACTAGGGTCAAAGCGAGCCAATTACCAGGATGTTACGAAAAGTCAACGACCTTTCCTCTTTTGACTTCCATCTGAGTAAATCATCACTCCACAAAGCCTTATATCTCGACCCCGCCCATCTTGATCCTGACCGCCTACTTTAATTCTTCTTCCTTTCGCCTTCTGCCAGTTATCAATGTATTAGCTCATATTCTAGCTTATACTTTTTATTTATTTATTCTTAATTATCCATTTATTATATTCTGTAGAATTACTATTAAGTTATAGTTTGTATTTTAATTTTTAATTTTTGTATTTTTTATGCAATAGCTTGTATTAAGCTTAAATAAATAAATAAATAAGTCGATGAATCCGGTGGTCGTTGTGTGAACTGCTGTTGACCAACGGATTGCTCACTAGTTTTTTGCTTGTGTGTTTACCGATTTCTGGTGTGCACATGGCTGAGTGCATTTGCGTGCTTCTTGTTTGTTTGCTCGTACTTGCTGACATAACATTTTGGAAGCCTCCAACTTCCATTATCTTGTCTGCCAGTGCTGATAACATTGTAACGTTATCGTTAGATGCCTGTAAGATAGCGCATACTTGTGGCGGTAATCGTTGCATCCACAAAGACTTCAAAAAATCTTCGCTGAGATTCGCTCCTCCTAAATCACGGAGTTCATTTAAAAGCTGACTTGGGCGCTTGTCTCCTAAGTCTACCTCGGATAACAACTTCTTAAGTTTACGCTGTTCGCTGTCGCCGAATCGGTCAATTATAACCTTTTTTAGATTCGGATACTTTCCACTGTCGGGTGGATGCAATACTGCGTCAGAAATTTGGGCCAATACTTTGGATTCGATTGCGCTAACTACTGTGTTAAATTTCGAATTGTCGGAGTTTATTCCGGACACAGAAAATTGCGCCTCAATTTGAGCGAACCAAATTTCGGGTTTTTCAGGCCAAAATGGAGGAACCTTGACGGATACACGTGTCACGATTTGGCTGTCACTAGGTAGATTTTCGCTGGTAGTTTGATTACCTTGACCTGGGTCGTCTTTATTATCTGGCATTTTGGAACTAAATCTTTGTAAACTGATCGTTTGTGCCTGTCTGCCCCACAATAGCGTTTGCTGCTGAAAATTTGATTTGACTCGAGAATTTTCTTGTCACGTGGGCAATGTCACCTGTGCGATCGAATTAAAAATTAAACGTGCGGGGTCACCAATTTGTGGGTACAAGCTTATTAAGTCCAAACGGCGTTTTACCAATTACTAAACTACTTTAATACTACTAAAATTTACAAAAATTAAATTGATCGATTTATATGTTCCGAGCGTATAAAGACGACTGACTATTTAACTGTTATACAAATAACCACTAATGAGAGAACAATTCTAGAACAATATAAGTATTTACAGACTGCGTTCAATAATATCTCTGTAGCTTGTTGACGTAAGTTGTAGTCGCCACACCGCCTTATCCACAGAACTTAATTGGTATCACGTTTGACAGCGAGACGGCAGGTTATGTTAAATATTAGAGTCATTATAGTGTACAGAGGTTATTTCCTGTAAAATAATTATCAAGACCTGCAATAAAGGCTTTAAATGCTGTTTTTTTTGCTTTACAGGTGGGTTAAGTAGTCATTTGTTTGTGTGTACATTGTTTGTTAATAAAATTTTTGGATTTACAGAAAAACGCAATTTCGTCTTTATTTCACTCATCAGAGTGTGATATTATTATAAAACAACATTTTCTGCAAATATCTCAAGAATCATGGAGAAATTGAGGTTTGATTTTGCGGTGAAAACTTCGGCAGATGGAAAATCAAATAGTATCTGCATATCCTCAATAGGTACACCCAATGGACAAGTTTTCAATATACCGGCCGAAATATAAATTTACATAAAGTAATTACAAATTTACATAAAGTAATTACAAATACTTCAAACTATGCCAAAGTGAGAAAAACATTAAATAAAAGGCACCAGACAAGGAAAATATGGATAACTTTAACAGATGAGATATCGGAGACATATTTAGATGAAGAACAAAACTTACAGTTTATTGATGTGTACCTGGAAGAGATTACGGAAAACTTAAATGATTATAAATCTTTACCAAGTAGCTCAAATGACACATTGGAAAAACTCTTAGAGAAATTACTTGAAGAGAAAGAAAATAAATCTGAAACTCAGAATTTAGGGAAAATTTCAAAGGATTTTTCTTGTCGTAAAGAATAAATATGATAAAAAAAACTACACATACTCTGACACAAAAACCAAAAAAATTGAAGAAAAAAAAACCATGCCAAATCTGTGTCACCGAAAAGAAAGGGAAACGTTTCCACCCGGAGGAAAATTGTTGGTTTAATTTGAAAAATCAAAAAGCTGTTGTGAAAAGTGTAAATAACTCTGAATTAGAAATTGAACTAAATAAGGAGAATCCAAATAACTAGACGTACCACCATTAATAAAAGTAATATTACTATTAAATGACACCTTACAAGTTTCTGGAATTTATGATTCGGGTTCGAACGTGTCATTAATTAATGCTAAACTGTTAAAGATACAAGAAACAGAAGATACAAGCGATACAAAAACAGCAAACTTGAAAACTATTAATGGTGAGAAGAAAACAAAAGGTACAGTAACATTAAAACTAAAAATCTATAATCTGGAAAGAATTATGGATATTTTTGTGATAGATAATGAAAATTTCCATTATGATTTCCTAATCGGTTTGGATTGCATTAAACAATTCAAATTAATGCAAGATCAAAAATTGAATATTGTACAATGTTATAATCCAGAAGAAGAGAAGAAGTTCCTAAATAAAGATGATATGAAAAATAAAAACTCAAAAACTGATATTTTCACTTCAACAAATGTCAAAATTCCTGATGTACTAGGTGACAAAAATGTAAAGATGTTTCTTCATACTCTGAGGTGCTGACACAAGGAATTAATTATACAAACAGATATGAAGTAAACTTTAACGAACATATAAATTTGGAAGAATTTGAAATTTCAGTGAAGCATCAACAAACAGAAATTAATAAATTAATAGAGAAATACAAACCAGTCTTTGCTAAAGACAAATACGACGTCGGCACGGTACGAGATTATGAAGCTCATATAGATTTGATGGTGGATAAATATTGTTATAAACGTCCGTACAGGTGCACAGCTGATGATAGAAAAGAAATTGAACATCAAATATCAGATCTATTGAAGAAAAATTTGATTGAGGAGTCTTTTAGCCCATTTCAGGGAATTGAACAAAATTGTCGTCCCTCAATCACAGCCATTCCCCTTGATTGAGGATTCAATGGTGAAAACTGTGAACTGCGAATATTTTTCAACTTTTGACATAAATTCAGCATTTTGGTCAATTCCTTTGAAAATTCAAGATAGATACAAAACTGCATTTGTCACACAAGAAGGTCATTTCCAATGGACTTGCCTCCCAGTTGGTTTGAAGACATCTCCTGCAATTTTTCAAAGAATATTGAGCAACATCATAAGAAAGTACAAACTCTCCAATTTTGCAGTAAATTTTATAGACGACATCTTAATTTTTTCAAAAAATTTCAAAGAACACATACTTCATATATCAAAACTACTTGAGGCAATATTAACAGAAGGATTTAGACTGAAATTTTCGAAATGTACTTTTGCAAGTAATTATGCCAAATACTTGGGTCATATATAGAAAATAACTCAGTTAGACCTCTCAAAGATTACTTAACAGCTGTAAATAATTTCCCAGTTCCAGAAACGAGAAAAAATATACGTCAGTTCCTCGGGAAAGTAAATTTTCATCATAAATTTATACCACATAGTGCAATTATCCTAAACCCGTTACATAATTTATTACGGAAAGATGTAAAATTCATTTGGACCACAGAATACCAGGAACCGTTTGATAAAATAAAAGAATAACTATGTTCGAAACCAGTTCTAAAAATATATGACCCTGAACAACCAATACAAATTTACACAGATGCTAGTATCAAAGGAGTGGGAGCCGTGTTAAAACAAGAAAATAAAAACAGAGTCAATAAACCAGTAGCTTACTTCTATAAAAAGTTGACAGAAACTCAAAAGAAAAAGAAGGCAATATATCTAGAATGTCTGGCTATTAAAGAAGCTGTAAAATATTGGCAGCACTGGCTCATGGGAAAAGAATTTGTGGTATATTCAGATCATAAACCATTAGAAAATCTGAACATCAAGGCTAGAACAGACGAGGAACTAGGTGATTTGACGTATTATTTATCCCAATATAACTTTAAAGTAAAATATAACCCGGGACAATTAAATCAGGAAGCAGACTGCTTAAGCAGAAATCCAGTTCTAGAACCTTGTGACAATACAGATGATTTTTTAAAAATTGTAAATTTAATTAACCTGGAAGATATAAAAAATGACCAACACACAAATCAAGATCTACAAAATGAAACAT
Organism: Leptarthrus brevirostris; assembly: GCA_964036015.1. Taxonomy (NCBI): domain Eukaryota; kingdom Metazoa; phylum Arthropoda; class Insecta; order Diptera; family Asilidae; genus Leptarthrus; species Leptarthrus brevirostris. The sequence continues at coordinate 72,063,373 of OZ038374.1, forward strand.
CCAACTTTATACTGGAGAATAAAATTTACTACAAAAAGAATAAAAAACGAAATAAAATCATATTGTCAGAAGCATTTAGCAAAACCTTAGAACAAAAAACGAAAGGAAGTGCACTATGCTCAAAAAGTTTCCGAATTTTCCTTATGTGTTTGAAAGGTGTGAATGGGTTAGTTTTCACCATGGAAGTAGTAAATTTTTGACTCATTCGAAGTGGTCCTCGCAAACATTACTACCATCGGATGGTATATAATCAGTTCTACCGATGGATTTTAACCACAGTTCTCTTAAGTCTTTATCTTTTGGAAACCTAAAATACCAAAAGGTAGAAAAATATTTTAATACTTTTAAAGTTTTATTAGAGCCCCCAGGCAAAAACTTGTGTCAGCTGTCGCTGAAACCAATAAGGCGATCAAAACTCTGATGAATCTCAAATGTAAACAAACGAGCACCATCAAGAGAAATGTTTATATTCTTTGGTAATTTAGCTTTTATTTATACAGCTTTTGCACATATTTCAAAGAAAATGCTGTATTGCTTATTATAATATTTAACTTTCCTGAAAAATGATTTTCCACACCAATTGCGTCGATTATTTTTACAACAAAATACCGCACTCTTCATCACGAAAAATGTTCAAATTAAGCACCTCAGATTCTTAGTAAACTAAACCAAAACAGTCTTTTAAATGTTAATTGTCTTTATTTGTAAAATTACACCACTTTTAATAATAGAACAGTGAAAATTATTCAATAAACACTCTATAAACACTTTGAATGTGCACTCATCAGAAAGTCCTAGTCAAATTGACATTTCGGAAGGCGTGCTTGGGTTCCCTTCCCACACCTTTCCAACGAACAAAAAATCGGAAAACACGTATACGGTTTATAGACGGTATTGCACTTCCTTTCGTTTTCTGTTCTAAGAGCAAAATACTAATTAGGGATGTCCACGAATGATAAATAAAATAACACCATTTTACACAGCAAAAAATATCCTCACAAATATTAAGCAAATTTGTGATGAATGTAACATATGTATTAAGAACAAATCAAGAAGGAAATCGAAGTTTGGCTTGATGTCACATTTAGGTCCAGCAACACGCCCATTTGAGATTATATCAATTGATACCATTGGAGGCTTCGGAGGATCACGGTCTACAAAAAATACTTGCATCTTCTGGTTGATCATTTTACAAGATATGCTTATATACTGACATCAAGAAATCAAAGCTCCAGTGATTTTATTAAGCTAATAAAAAATGTGACACAAAGCTATAATATTGATATGGTATTGACAGACCAATACCCTGGCATAAATTCCAAAGAATTTAAAGACTTCCTGAAAGAGAAAAACTTAACAATAGTGTTCACAGCTGTGGACGCACCATTTTCAAATGGGCTTAATGAAAGGCTAAATCAAACCTTAGTCAATAGGATAAGATGTAAAATAAACGAAGGTGACAAGAAAACAGCATGGACAACGATTGCACAAAAATGTGTAGAAAAATATAACGAAACAGAACATACAGTCACAAAGTTTTCTCCAAAATACCTTTCAGAAGGCGAGAACGTGGATATTCTGCCACTTGAATTGAAATCAAGATGCACAATCGAAGATTTGAAAAGAGATAGAAAACTAGCCCTTGAAAATTCAATAAAATCCCAAAACTATAATAAGAAAATATATGATCTACGTAGAGAAGATTATAAATTTGAAACGGGAGACAGAGTCTATGTAGAAAACGGAAATCGACTAAATAGAAAGAAAATGGATGAACTATGGATTGGACCATAAAAAATCTTAAGGAAGATTTCCAATTCAATCTATGAAGTTGATACCGGACATAAGAAGGCAGAATCCAATTTCTACCATATTTCAAAGCTAACTCCACTCATAGTTGCATCCCTAGCCAATTCTATTAATTTTTCTTCAAAGCTTATTTTCCCGCCAAATAGCTAGAAACTCAAACAACAAATGTTGCTTGTTGCATCCAACAAATTTCGCCTTTTGTAAACTTTTGGTGTCCCAAAAAGTTGTGCTGGAAACTTTTTTTAACCATGTGGTAAATATTTTGTTGGATGGATATTTAGGGCTTTCATCGCTAGTTCCGTTAACTTGAACTCAGTGACTGTAATTTTGCTAGCGTTCATAGTTTTGAAATTATTGAGAGATATCTGTTATAAACTTTTTTGGGACAAGCAGATATATAATGATAGATTCAGTACTGACTCTCTCTACGTGTCCCGCACCCTGTCGTGTTGGGAGAGCTGGCGTGCATCAATGACATAGAGAGATATGTCAGCGGTAGTCTCAATACTGCATTACCGTCACCGTTAAGTTGGTGGTGTAGACTCAGATAAAACATTCCTGACTAGCACCGATCTAGCTCTGAAGGCAAGTCCCCATTAGGGTCTGCGTCAAACCTCGCATGGCCTCCCTGCTTGCATAGATAACCATGAGATCGTATAGGTGACTACACATAACGAATCGAGATAACGTCTTTGAATGGGTACATGAGTACAACAAATACAACAAATTCTAAAGAAGACAACAACACCAACAGCGCTGAAGCGAGCCCTTTCCAAAGGAGCTCAACAACTATGAGGTCACCTGGAGACCTTACATGCAATGAAGCCCAGCAAGGAAAAAGCGACGAAGCTGGCACTCGGATTCAAGAGCAACCAGTTTTCTGCCAGCTGGGAGAACAAATTAAAAAACTGGTTTATATGGAAGATGGTAAGAGGCTTTCCATACACCAGCCAATGAGGGATGACATATAAAGTATTAAAGCTCTCAACGAACTCTCTGCAATTGAACTGCATGATGAGAAAGCAAAGGAAGCGGTTAGGAGTAGCAAGTCCTGGCAGAGGTCACCGTGGTTTAGGGCAAAAACAGAAACTGGATCCCACAGCAGAAATGTCGAAAGCAAAGCGTCCACAATAGAAGGCGAGAATAAACTGCAGGAAACACAGCGAAAAAAGTCAACCACCGTACTTAAAGATAAGGACACCGGCTCAACATCAGATATTCGCCACCCGGAAAGTGGAAAGGATAAATGGATAAAAGTGAGCAATAAACGAGCTTTCCGGAAAAAATCGAAGCATAAGAAAGGCAGGCCCGATGCAATCGTCATAGAAACGAAAGGTGAACTATTTTATGCAGATATACTCCGCAGAGTAAAAGCGGATCCTAAATTAGGCGAATTAGGAGAGACAGTCTCAAAGATTAGAAGGACTTAGAAAGGCAAACTCTTGCTGCAATTAAAAGATACTGAGGAAAAAGCGGAGGCTTTTAAGGAGGTAATTGGCGAAGCACTCGGTAACCAAATTGAAGTAAGAAGCCTAAAGTACCGAGTACCTAAAGAGTGCAAGGACTTCGATGAAGTGACTACCAAAGAAGACATTTGTGAGGCAATAAGATCACAGTTTAAAATTAAAGAAGTCACCGCTGGGGACATACTAAGCCTGAAAAAGGCGTATGGAGGAACTCAAAAAGCAATAATTAGCGTGTGGTTAATCTGCCGAATTAGAGAGCAGAAAACGCTCACCAAATGTTTCAGATGTTTGGAATTTGGACATTTAGCAAGACGTTGCAAAACTGAAATCGACCGCTCCAAACAATGTCGAAAATGTGGGGCTTAAGGTCATATTGCCAAAAACTGTGACAAAGAGCCACTTTGCATGTTCTGTAAAACTGATCACGCAAATAATGCCAAACATATCGCGGGTAGCAATAAATGCCCGATATTCCGAAGAGCCCAATAAAAGCAAAAGATGACAATTATTCAGAACATAGGATCGATTTAGTCTTAATCAGCGAGCCTCACAAAAACCTATCCGGTCCTACCTGGACTACTGATAAAACAAAAAAGGCAGCAATATGGGCATTGTGGCAAATACGCTTTTCAGGATAGGGAGGGACAAGCAGATGGCTTAGTACGGGCGAAAATAAAGGGCATACACGTCTACAGCTGCTATGTTCCACCCAGTTGGTCACATGGAGAGTACCAAAAGATGCTAGATGCTAGTTGGTTACATGTAAAGTACCAAAAGATACTAGATGAACTCGTAGCCGATGCTCGCGCTAGAGTGGGGCAGCAGAGTCACGAATGCAAGGGGGAGCAGCCTCATAGAATCGCTTGCTGTACTCGATGTACAGATAGCTAATGATGGCAGGAAAAACGCCTTCCAAAAGGCCGGAAGGGGGTCGATTATAAACCTAACCTTTATAAGCAGCTCCCTACTACGGAATGCAATATGGTGGGTGAGCGAGGACTACGCACATAGTGACCAACAAGCCATTATGTTCGTGATAAAAACGAACTCTAGCCAAGGACGCCCAAGGTTAACAGGCCCAAAACCTAAAAATTCGTTGTTCAACAAGGAGACCTTCGAAGAAGTAGTGAATGTGTACCAAATGGAAATGGGATCCGCAGAAAACGGATCGAAGCAATTGATTCAACTGATGAATAGAGCGTACGATGCAGCAATTCCGCGCAGGAAACCTAATAGGAGAGGCTCGCCATGCTATTGGTGGAACAGAAACATTCAGTCGCTTAGGGCAAAATGTCTGAACACCAAAAGCAAAGTTCAAAGGTCAAGAGGTAGACCGGAGTACAACCCGCTGCTCTGTGCCTTTAAAGAAGAAATGCTTTGAAGAATGCCATCAAGGACAGTAAAAGAGAAAACTTCAAACTCCTTTGCGAAGAGGCTAACATGAACCCATGGAGAACCGCCTACAGAGTCGTTTTGTCGAAACTAAAAGGACAAAAATCTCCTCAGATTACATGCCCAATAATACTGAGAGAAATCATAACGACACTTTTCCCACAGTGTCCAACGACTGCTCCTGCTGTCGTAGAAGAAACTAATATGAGAAAATCCCGACAGTTACAGCGGAAGAACTTCAGTCAGTGCTCAAAAAAATTAGAAGACAACAAAGCGCCGTAGAAGTTATTAAAAGATGCCTAATAGAAGGCGTGTTTCTGGAACAATGGAAGTTGAAACACCTGGTCCTGCTACCAAAAGAAGATGAACCACCTTCATCCTACTGCCCAATGTGCCTCCTCGACACAATTGGGAAAATATTGGAGCGAATAATATATAACAGGTTACTCCCGATAGCTGAGGAAAAATGTGCTTTATCAGAGTACCAATTTGGATTTTGAAAAGTGCGCTCCACCGTAGATGCAATCAAAATGGCAGTGGACATCGCTGTCTGTGCCAAGAAAGTAAAAGGTGGAGATGGGGAACCAAGGAATACTGCGCAGACGTCAAGAATGCCTTTAACTCGGCCAACTGGGAATTCATAAAGAATTCCCTCGTTAGAATGGAAGCCCCGACATACATCTTGAAGATCATATCAAGTTTCTTCAGGAACAAGAAACTTAGATATAATATATCATCGCAGACGACATTGCGATCGTTACAACAGCGAAATACAACCACCAAATAGAGGCGGCAACGAATGAAGGCATCACCAACGTTAAGAACTAGCTGGAGTCTGCGGGTCTTGAACTAGCAGAACAGAAGACGGAGGCCATCTTAATCACAAGCCGGAAAACGGTAGAATACATTAATGTCAAGGTGGGCAATCAAACAATCAGGTCTAAACAGTCACTGAAATGCCTAGGAGTTGTGCTGGACAAATCTCAGTAGTGCTGGTTAAACTCCAAATCGCATCTGGAATATCTGAGCAAAAAGATTCGATCATACAAGCGGCTCTTTCCACGATGCTGCCAAATATTGGTGGTTCCAAACCAGATAGCAGAGCCCTGCTATTGAGAGTAGTGAGCTCTGTGTTTCTGTATGCCACCTGGGCAAAGGCATTAGCGGTGCAAGAGTCAAGAAAAAATCCTCACCTCCTAGTCGCAAGAAAAAAAAATCCAGGACTGAAACAAAATTGAAAATTGAAAATATAAATACGTATAAAAAATGCGTAACAAACTAATAAAAGTGATATTATTCTCTGTATAAATCTAACGGATCGATAGACACGTGTCAAAAACTGAAAAGTTAAATTAATGTAATAAATATATTTATGCAGGACATTTATTTGTTAACCTTAAAATGTCAGCTAACAAATTGATCTATTTACCTCAGATAGGGTTCGCTAAGTTAAAAGAGGATGCTCTTAACTAGGAACAACGTATCTATATGTAGGTAGCAATTGTTTTTAAATCTTTTATCTAAAATTATATTAACAAATTACCTAAAAGCTATAAGTCCGCCAAATGCCAGTCCCAAAGAGAAAAAAATTTGCGTCCCCGCCTCCAACCACACAACTGGATCAAGTAACGTCTCCCATCGTGGTGTGAAAAGGTGCAAAATACCATCAGATGCTCCTTAAATATTATGAAGTTGAATAAATATATTACAACAGAAATTATTTACCCTATAAGTTTACCTTTTAGTGTTATTCCCCTAAAGAAGAAAATAATTAGCACTACGTAAGGGAAAATCGCCGTCATATATACAATTTTTCCTGAGGATGTGATCCCCTGTACCATACATATATAAACTAAAAACCAAGAAATAATTAGCGCTAAGGCCACGTTGATGTTGAACTTCTCTGGTTCATTGACATTTGGTGAGCACATTAGCGTAGATCGATACCAATAGTATTGCGTAGGAGAGGAAGCCACACACTCCGATTCAAAAGTGTAAGTCATATTTTTAAATAGGTGAGTAGGGCACTCTGCCCAAGGCAAGGGAGACTCAAAACTGTGTAGAAAATAAATCATACACCAAGCTATGATGGTATTATAATAGAGAGCTACGATAAAACTAACAACTGCCGATGAAATTCCAATCCCGCCTAGGAAAGGTGAAACCTGAAAATCAGTATTCATTTTACCAAATCGTTCAATGTGCTTGCCTCTTACCTGGTTCCAAACACCAATTGCACCTTTACGCAGGCGCTGTCCAATAGCTAATTCTAAGTAAAAGATCGGAATCCCCTGAATTGCAAGCATAATAAAATAGGGCACAAGGAATGCTCCTCCGCCATTTTTTTGTGCCAAGTACGGAAAACGCCAAACATTTCCTAAACCAACGGCATACCTTAAAGTAAATTAAAATAAATTCTTTCTTTTTAAGTTAACAAGTTAAATTACCCTATTGTTGCCAAAAGAAACATCACTTTACTATCCCAACTTTCCCGCTCATCCTCAGGCTTGTCTTCTTGTACAATATCGTCAACCTCTTTGGCTTGAGCAAAGTGAGGCTCTCCGAGAAATCCCTTGGTTTCTTTTCCTTCGGGAGAAAGGTCTGGTATAAATGCCTGGTTTGTCGCTCCATAAATCGGTGCACTTGACCCATTTTCGGCTCGTACTAAACGCCCCCTAAGTTCCTAAAATGTCACATATTTACTACTCTTTATCAGTTTAAATAAATTACTTAAAAGTTTAGCAGGCTTATGTTTTGGTGAAATTTATGCAGTGTTATATTGAAAAATTATGTGTTTTTGCTTAAAAATATCGCAAGGATTTTTAGATATATGCACATCGTTTTTAGTAAGAAGACAAAATGTTGTCCAATCTATCCACTGTTACTTACCTTAAACATTTTATTGTAGCTGAAGGTTTTCTGTAAATTTCTATGAGTTAACTTTTTGTGCTCAAAAGTTATTAGACTATTGAAACTATTATATTTTACATACCCGCCTAATTATTTTACTTTTTTTATGATGTAGCCAAAGCCTAGGGGACAATGCGCTATGACGCGCTTGCATGGCTTTATCCGAAAGAGAATTAGGGTAAGAGGAATGAGGAACTTGAATGTCTTGTTTTTGCATTGCTGCGAGGTAGACAACAGCCCAGAGACGGTGTGAATTTTTTAATTTATTAAAATCTCTTGAGGAGATCGAGTCTGTCTCGGACCCTGGAACCATGTTGTGGTGATCGTACCACTTAACCAATTGATCCAACTCCGTCTCGAAATAGTCTGATAAGTACATATACTGAAAATTATAATAATACCCACTAGCCCTGTTGCTGATAAATCTCAGAAATTCTTTTGTTCATTTATTGTTTTATCTATTGTGCATAATGATAATGTATTTATATTATTAATATAATTTTCGAGGTTGTCACAGTTGGTCAGATTAAGCAGAAATGCAAGGCCATAGGTTGGGCCACAGCCTAGTCGTGGCCATTTTACCTCCAAGCGTGTCGGCACTATTTCACTTTTTGTACCTTTTCTATACCGCAGATTGACCAATCCTTTCACAAAAATAAACTTGCATACTCTCCTAAACAAAACCAAAGAAAAATGTTCAATAACAACACAGGAGAGAAGCTTTTCTTTTAAACAACGCACCTTGGATGAAAATTGTGAAGAAGAACGTTTTTATCTTGACCACATGTTGAACATTTGTGTTTGGTTTTCCTCAAGTAAATTCTAACCCTATGGGAATTTAAAACAGTGTTTTTGCTGGGCACCTTGATGGACCGCCCATACAACGGATGGGCCCCAGAATGGCATTCCCGACTGGCAGTGACGAGAAATGTTACGGTGATTCTGATAAGGCCCTCTCATGGAAACCCTGCGGGAATCAACCAAAAAGCCCGATCAATGCCCAAATATATTTCTGACTTAGCCGTGATTTTTTTTTTATACGATGTGGCCAAATCCTAGGGGGATAACCCTTTGATGCGTTAGCATGGTTTTCGCCGGAAGGGAATTAGGGTAAGTGAGGAAACTTGAGTCTTGTTTTTGCATTGCTGCGAGCTAGACAACAGCCCAGAGACGGAGTGGATTATTTTAATTTCTTAATAAAAGTTCACGGTCATCTGGTCTCGAACCCGGGACCCATGGCATGTTGGTCTTGCCGCTCAACGCATTGATCCAACTCCGTCTCAAAATAAATAGGGTAATCATAAAATAAAACCATCAGTGGAAATTAATAGTTCTTTATTAAAATTAAACATCTTCGGTCTAAATCTCGCACGAGTCTTTGATGGCCGTTCAGGAGAAAGCCCGCCTGGGTGTGCCCGCCACTTGCCGTCTAAGTGCCCGATATAATATTACGTATCAGGTTTTATTTGTAAATGATGTAAATTACTTTTCAAAATTCTTGAATTTTATAGGGTAATTAATTTCTAAAACGAATATCCTGATTTCTATTATGATTCTAAATTCAAATGCCCAATTAGGAACTTTACGGGCCCTACCCTGACGCCCTCAATAGAGGAATGCCCGACAGGGACCCGGACATATATCGGGCATTCCCTGACATTTTTCCCATAGGGATATATTAATACTCCTTCCATACGATCTCGCATGTTGAAATGTTTGAATCCTTTTAGTTATATGGTAACTTTGATTGATAGTAGGTAGTTATTTTGTTTCTTTAATTTGCACTTGCAACTTCAAAATAACGTAATAGACATAATAATAAATAGAGACTCAATCAAATCGGCCGACGAGTTATGAAGCTAGGGTCCCCTTCGTCCACACTATGTTTCGTTTTTGAGAAGTTGGTTAAATAGAGTCGTCAAAATCAGGGCATAAATTACGACATTAGGTGCCACCAGACCTCCACCTCACTGCACTTTAACCCTACCAGCACCTTGTCTCTACCCCGCCTTAAGAATAAAATTATTATCTTCTTAACAATGGCGCAACATACTGTATAGTGTATACAACCGAAAAATAACCATGCAAATCAATCCTCGCATTACAAAGTGCCGCCCTTCTCTCACTCTATGTAGGTGTAAAAGTTTGAATATGGTACCAATCGGGCAACATACTCTATATAACAGAAAAATAATCGTCCAAATTAGTCTACCAGTTACGAAGTTAAATACATCTTCCTCACACCACCTCGACATTTTTGAAATAGTATTAATAAAGGAACATTCTGTATACAACTAAAAAGAATCATCAAAATCTGCCCACGAATTACGAAGCTGGGCTCCCCACATCTACCTACGAACCGAAAGTTTTTTCATAGAAGCAAAGATAGAATCATCCAAATCTGTCTACACGTTACGAAATTATGCATGGTAATCATACAGAAAAAAAATATGTTCGAACTTAGAACCTTATTTATAGTTTAATTTATTATATAAAGAGAACCCGTACGTGATCCTCCCTTATGCGGAAGTTTCACTTGGGCACCTTTTGTTACATGTTTTGCAACTGTACCTTGCAAAGAAGTGACTACTGAACATTATATGCTCAACGAGCATGTGTATATGTTATAAGCGAATTGAACACATTATTTGAATGTGGCTATAATTCCATTCACTTTTTATGGAATAGAGCTGGATTCAATCCGATTCAATCTGTTGTCAGCATAACTTAACATGGATAGACATCATTGGAATCAAATCGCGTCTTTCAATCTTTTTGAAATTTGAGACTAAAAGAATGTCAACTACATTAACGGTAGCGATGGGAGTTCTACTAAATTTGGCGTCAGCTTTAAATTCAACGATATAAGTTTTATGACGACCGATGATAAAACTCTCCGAACGATATTTTTTGCTAGCAATACTTTGTATTATATTGTAGCTTTCACCGGACGTACAATGCCGCGAAAATTTATAAAGCATTGATTTGAACTGATGTGCACACATGTGACACGACGGAGCGACGAAAAGTTTTGTCGCACACCCATTTCTAAAATCTGTCGTTTCTCGTCATGTGTATTTTCTGTTTCACCACACGACACAGCCATTCCGTCGCATGGTTTGTCGCACCGTTGTGTCGGATTGGTAGATATCAATCTGTTGCAGCTCAAGCGAAATTTTCGTTTCCTATACCAAACCTATGTAAAAAAAACGCGCACGAAAAGTGTGACCGAAATTTTCGTTTGCCAATTTCACAAAGCAGGTTAAGGTATTGCAATGAAGATGGCGCTGGTTTGGAGTGGAGAAATTTTTTCGCAGCGATTAAATGCCTAGACATTTATTTCGTACCGAAATTTTGACAGATCTTGAGATTTTGTTATCATTGTTAAAGGTTTTTCTGAGCTATTTTAAATAATTAATTTTGAGATAAATACGCAGTTTAAATAATAAAATTAATTATTAAAATTTGTCATTGAATAAGTCTCCACTCAAATTCTACACACATTTTTTCCGTGACGACTTATATCCCAAAAGGCAAGCGAAAATTTCGCTTGAGCTGCATACTGGGCTTTAAGGCCCGTTACCGAGTGGACTCGAGTGAGCCGTGTTTTTTTTGGATGCGGTGCACAGCAATAATGCTATGCGGGCTGGGTGGTTTAACGACGGGATCTGCAAGATGCACAGGTTTGTTTATGACGTTGGAATCAAAGCGGATCTATGAGGGAGTGTGGTTGTTAAACCCCCATGAAGACCTAATTTTTCTGATTTCAAACATATTGCACGTATAAGGTATAAATTTTTCATCAACAACAACATTTGGAATTTTTTCCATGCTTCTTTTTAGAAAAGTAGTTGTAGAAGTTCTGTTGACCGCATTCCAGAAGTTTTTCTCTATATATATAATTATATATAATTCGTTCTAATTAGTTCTCTGCGCAAATTTAAAAGTGCGAAACTCTTGTGTCAACAACCGCGTACCCAAGCTTCCCTACTTTCCCAAGTAAAAATAATTGAGTTGGTATATTCACTACAAAAGCAAGGACAGACGTTAATATTTTTAAATGTATATCCCCGCCCGTTGCAAGCACACATAGTGAACAATAATATACCCGCCACAGAGCTGTGCACGCTCCTGCTACAGACACAAACATCTGAAAATACGCTCGTCATAAATGCACGCTTCTATTACTGCGTTCTGGCTTTAATACATTCAAGATTGGTGACTCACCGTGTGGGCCATCGGCCACCTGATAATAAATTGTTCCCAATAGCCGATGACTCACGGGGTGCGTCATGATAATAATAACGATAACCTGAAATTTGTTATTTTTATTCTTATATATTTTCCAGTTGCAGTTATAATCTTTATAAACCCGAGTAAAAATAAGAGTTAACTGAACAAATGTTGCTGGCTACTACGGAGAAAGTTTGTATTATTTCATACATCGTTCTCGAATGAGTTAATCTGCGAAAATAATTTATTTTTTATTTTTTATACGATGTGGCCAATTCCTAGGGAACAACCCTTTGATGCGTTAGCATGGTCTTGGCCTTGTTTTCATTTTAAAGTTTAATCTAGGAAAAGTATGAGCGTACAGTGTTTGGTTTGGACTATTTCGTGCGTCCTTTTATTGATACATGCCTCCGCGCTGGTATTTGGAAAAGAATAATGTTTACTCAGGCGTACCGTGCCTCATTTGAGTGACATTCAGGCGCTTTAACACTGTGCGTGCCTCTTTCAGGCTAGGAATGGGCGAGTCTATTTTTTTACTGGGGTTAAAAGCAAAAATCGACATGATGCTGAACTGATATGGGCTTAGAAGTCACAACAGCTTCCTAAATATGACTTGAAAAAAAATACTGTATATTGCTACTCTGCAACTGATTTACCGTTAAATTCCTTTTTTATTGAAAGCGTATGGCATGACGAAGATAAAGTAAAAGAGGAGGGTAAGAAATTATGCTTAAAGGGTAATCCCATTTTTTCTCTATACAAAATATTCCATTTGCACCCGACCTAAAGTGCCCAAAGTCCTGTGTAATTATTTTATTTTTATTAATAATAGGCCGACATAATAGCTTGCAATAGAGATAATGTTTATCTCAGCCAGGGATACCAAATCCGATTGTGGCCACAAGCGTTAAAGTGTTTTTAGGGAAATTGAATATGTTGATAAATATTTTGTACTACAGTTAAATAACTATCTATTCGAAAATTTGTCGAAGTCCCTTCGGAGGAAGAAAATGTGTGAGGTACTCTCAAATCACTTACAAAAATATTTTTCGCGTAAATGACGTAATTACATGTCCGACGACATCGACGCTTTTCTAACGGCAATAAAAAAGGTATGTTAAATTTATTATTTCTTATAGATTACAGGTGGAAAAGGTTAAACTTTTCAGTGGTTAATTTGATAAGATGTATTTTTTAAATTTCATTTTTAATCTTCTTTTTAGCTCAGAATAAATAACAGTATCTCCTAATATTTATTTTCCATATACATACATATGTAATTATTAATATCGGTATTATTGTTTATTGACTCTTTTCTCAAAGCTGAAAATCAATATGCAATTCCCTAAATATTATTGTCCTTACTTTAAGGAATGTTTAGTGAATACCAACATAATAAAAAATGTGAGTCTGTTAAAACTTTATCCATAAATTATTACATATTTATTTATTACCTACCTTCAATTCGAGATTGTCTAAACTTCTCTGACCTCTTGCAGGTAAATCTCTGGAACTTTGCCGCCGTAACAACTGTGCAGTATTTGCCATGTCGTTTAAATTTTATTGCTGGCGTTGGCGAATAGAGTAGTTTAGCGACTAACAGTAATTTATTGCTAAGTGCTCGCAGCCATTTGTGACTTTTAACTAATAGTGCAACACATAAATGATTAAATTAAGAGTGCACTTTGCATCTAAAAATTGTACTTAAATGATTATAATTTATTAAATAATTTATAATTATGTTATTTTATAATTTATTAAATAATTATTTTAATAAATAAATAAATAATTTGAATGGAATGTTCGTTATAAAACATTTATTTTCTCGTTAAAATGACTAAATTTAAATAATAAATTTTTATCACTAAACATCTATTAAGTTTTATATGGCAACAACAATAAAAAAGCACACAAAAGCGATTTAATATATCATGTGAAGTATTCGGTTAACGGGGGGAAAAACCATACGGGGATTTGACATCATCGGGAAGGGGTCTCCCTTTGACACGATTTTTACATTAGGAATGGGGTAGTTCGTATTCGGAAATAGGAACCTAAACGGGGAGTTGTTTGTTGATTTCTCTAACTTGTGGCGACTAATCATCGATGGATCGTTGTTTGAAAACAAAAAATATAATTTAACATCATGGGTTTCTCCAGACGATAGAACTAACAACGAGATTGACCATATTGCTGTTTGCAAAAGTTCGAGAAGTAGCGCTCTTTGATGTAAGGTCTAAACGCGATGCTTAATTCACCTTTATTCCACACTGCGACATAATGTGACTTTTGCTCCGAATCCCGAAAATAGTATTCCAAACTCCAAATCCGTCGGATTCTGTATTCCATACTACGACGGAATGGCAATTTTGACAGATAATAGTATGAATGAATTCATTTGTCGGGGAGTTGTGATAGCTGTGCGGACCTTCTAAAAATCTGGTGCAAATGTAAGCGAATATTTAAATATATATATAACCAAGTTTTTCTCTTATTTAATAAGGTCGTCATTAACAACAAATAAAAAACAATATCAGCGTCTCGTCGATATGGTTTTAATGAGACCTGAAATTGCCCGAGGATTCACCAAGCAGGGAAAGCAGGATGTAAACACATTTTGGCAGAAAATATCAAACGAATAAAATAACTTGGGTCCTCCAACCAAGGATTTCAGCTGTTGGAAGAAACTAAGTACACTTCAGGAAATATACACAAGTAGTTTTAAATCAGAAAAAAGAATTTGTAAGTTGATGTCTATATATAAGATATGACGTAAATTAAGGCTTGTTTTCTTTTTTATCAATTTCTTCAATAATTTCTTCGATTATTTCTCGTCTCAATTTTCAACCAAACCGGAAATTTAAAGTGTTTAAAAAAGCTTTCCAACCTAAAGCTTTTTCGACATTCGAGATCAGTGATGTCCAAACCTATGCCCGCGGGCAAGTGAGCTTTTAAGCTTTTAAATTCGTATATGCACTTGTTTGACTGTATTCGGTTTGTTGTTTTTGCGTTTTTTAATCGTTAAAGCATGCAAAAGTTAAAAAAATCATCATATTTGAGTAGTTTTGTAAGCAATTATACAATATCTTAAAATATATGACCTTTCGCAAACATTTTAAGGTTCTAAATTAAAGAAACAGTACGAAATTTTCTAGAACTTTTAAGCATTCCTGACATTAAGCAGTGTTAGTTTGGCCATCACTGTTCTAGATCTAGTGGTTTTTATATGTCCCTGGTGGGGAAAAAAACGTGACGGTGGGTTGCGGAAAATCTAGTGGGAAATGACACAGTCAGTGGTTTTTAGCGGGTATGGATAATTTTAAACAATTTTGTAATATTAAAAACAATTGCTTGTTAATAAATGTCTATACTCCATATTTGAATATATTTTTCCTCCCGCGAAAAATTAACTCCGTTTGCACCCATACTTTACGATGAATTCGTAATGTTTTCATGTAAACAGATCTTATTATTTAGCCGTGGCGAAACTATTCAACTAGTTAAATTAATATTGTTAAAAGTAAACAAAGAAACCGTATGCAAACTGAGATGGTTAATACTATATTAACAATAACATTCGGACTACGTCGCCATGAAAAGTGTTGTGACGACTACGTTCTCCCAAATGATATTCTTCGAAAAGTAGGATCTTATGAAAGCTATAAAAACTCAACAGAAGTTTCAACTGAGGAAGTTGTCTCGCTTTTGAATCGCAAAGATGAATAAGAATATTCGACGATCGACATTTTGTATATGTTTATTTATATGCATTATAATATTATAAAATATAATATAATTCAGACAGTTAGGGCTTGTTCATAAGCGCGATACGACTCCGTGCGATTTTTTCGTTCATCTCACTTTTTGAATACTTTTGTTTCAGTTTGCGATTACTTTTCATCGTATGCCCGTTCACAAGGTTGACAAACGAAAATTAGTCGTTTACATTTGAATTAGTATCATTTAAGTAATATATATCATTCCAAAAACAAACATAGGGAACGCGAATTTAAGTTAATGTTGTTAATATTTTTTTAAAGAAGAAAAATAAAATAGTTTTTAAAAAAAAAGTTGAACCGACTTCACAAAAAGCGCTAAAAAGCATAAAATAATTTTTAATTTTATATCTTTTACGACATTTTGAAGTCGGTGCAAATCAAACAAACCAAACAACTACAACAAAAATATTTAATCGTCATTTCTTATGATCCCGTAAGCTGAAACGTTCAATTGTGGTTATGTAGTTGTTTTATTTGTTTAATTTGCACCGACTTCAAAATGTCGAAATAGATATAAAATTAAAAATTATTTTATGCTTTTTAGCGCTTTTTGTGAAGTCGGTTCAACTTTTTTTTTAAAAACTATTTTATTTTTCACTTTTTAGTGTCTTCTACTCTATACAACGAAGAAAGAACCATCCAAATCGGTCCACACGTTAGACGTTTGTTTAAACCCCTACCCCACCCCCATTCCACTAAACTTTTTTTCTCATGGTATCAACCAAGGAACATACTCTACCGAACAGAAAAGGAATCATCGAAATCGGTTCACGCGTTACGAAGTTACTACCCCTCCCCCTCCCCCCACCAAAGGCCAAATTTTTTTTCTCCTGTTAGCAATGGGGGATCATACTCTGAACAACAAAAAAAGAACCATCCAAATCGGACCACGCGTTACAAAGTTAGGTTTCACCCCCACCCCCCACCCCCACCCAACCAAAATTTTTTTTGACATGGTACCAATCGGTGAACATACTCTACCCAACAAAAAAAATAATCATCAAAATCGGTCGACGCGTTACGAAGTTATGCCCGGTAAGACATAAAAACAAAAAAAAAAATTTAAAAAAAAAAAATACGCGTCGAACTTAGAACCTCTTTGTTTTTGGGAAGTCGGTTAATGAATGTTTGTTTTATTGTTTTTTCCTCATTTGCTGTAAAATAACAATACCTAATTTTTATATCTAATATCACATATTACATATACATATATTATATTTATTCAAGCCGTTTTTCATTCAACAAGCACTTTTCAAAAAGGTAAACAAACCAATTATATTTGGATATGTTCAACAATCGCACCAAATCAAGCGCATTGCTGCGATTATTTGCACCATCGCAGTGACGTTAGAAAAATCCAGCATGTTAAGTAACAGGTATATGACTACAGCCAATCAAATTAAAGTCGCATGCGACGAATCGCACTCGTGAACGAGGGTTTAAGAAATTCAATTTCATTTCAATTACATGAAATTCAATATATAAAAAATCTGGTGGAAATTAAGTGGGTTTTAACTTTACCTTGGTGGAATCTAGTGGGTTTCTGAGTGACATCTAGTGGGAAAATCTCCAATGTGCAGGTGCTTAAAAGACCGCATTCGCACTTATTTCACCGCCATCGACCAAACTTTGAAAGCTTTGAAAGAATACCTCACGAGTTGTGGTGGTACCGAATAGGGGCGACCCATAGGGGCGATTTTTGGTTACCCTATTCTGACTTTCAAATATGGAAACGACGTGAACTAAACCAAACCAGCGCAATGTGCCGAATTTCCATCAGCTGTTCAACGAACAAATAATACTAGGAAGAACCCGGACATAATAAATTTCTTAAAACGACAGAGTTGCCTACTTGAAAAATAAAAAAAAAATGTGGGAAGGGTTAGGGAGGGCTGTGATACACAGTCAGACAGACGAAAAGACCGAAACTGCAGTAGTTCCTAATTGCGACAGAACCTAAATACAATTAAGCCAAACACGAATTTTCAAAGAACAGAGACGTATGTATATAACTTGCAGAAAAATGTGCGAATAAAAGAGAGAAATATTTCCATTTCTACCAAAAATGGTATGCGTTTCCACGATACTTTAGAGAAGTGTAAACAGGAACTAAATTCGGAATTGCAAAGCGAAATTTTACAAACAATTTAAAAGATGTGTATGTTTGTATAAAATGTAAATTCTAATTGTTCTATATAGCTATATATTGTAACGTGTACGAGATAGACCATGAAAAAGAAAATAGTGAACCGTGTAATGCGCATGCCCCAGGTGGCCAGAAATCAAGGCAAGAAAATGTGTAACAGAAACATCTAGAGCTATGTGACTGAAGTTTCTAGAATCAAGCTGAGTAGTATACAGGTAAATAGGGTAGCAGCCTGGTTAGTTTTAATCGTGATTTAGAGCGCGAAGTGTTTATATGTTGTAACGAAGTTATAAATTGGCTTATACCTGTCGAGGGCGAAAATCTATTGACAGCCCCCGCAGACGATAAAAAAATTAAAAATTGATTTTTTTTCAAAAATTTTAGTTTAAAAATTTGTTTTTTTAAACCCGTTAGCAGTAATAAAAAAAAATTACACAGTTGTAACCTGTCAACTGAGACATTAATAAAGTATATAATACTAAAACTGTAGAAAATATGCGATAAAATCCAAAGCTGGTTAATTTCACCGCAAAAAAATGTCAAACTCCTATAGCTTGGAGGGGTTGGAGATAGACCTCCCCCCTCCAATATAATTTTTTCGTTCCTGGCCTAGATCTACCAGTTCCTTAATGTTTGCAAACGACCAAAGAAACACCCTATATACAGGGTCTTTCAGATCTGGCGTGCCAAAATGAGTGGGGTGATAGATCTCACCTAGTCAAACAAAAAATTGTATGGCAGAGGGAGATCTCTCAACCGTTTGGGAGTTAAATTTCAGTTTTTCATGGTATGCACACTACTCTTTTATTTTTATCTCTTCATCTGCCCAACACAGCCACATGAAACAAACGCTAAAAAACTACTACCCCAATAACCTTTCCAAAAATGTCAACAATGTTGATCTCACTACTACCACTGCAAGTACAGTCACGGCCAAAATTGAAAAAAATGTTTTGAAATTATCGAAATTTCAGCATTTTCCCAAATTCTGATTCTGTATAGCATGATGCCCTATTGCATAAAATGATTAATTTTGGCTTTCCTTTGACTCTGATATCGTTGGTCCGTGATTTCCTCCACGGGCGCTCTTTCAGAGTACATCTAGGATCTGTATCGTCAACAGCAAAACAAAACATAGCAGGAATCCCACAAGGTTCTGTATTAGGCCCAATACTCTATAGTATTTACACTGCTGACTTCCCCAGCATCCCGAACTGTTTGTCATCCATGTTTGCTGACGACACAGCTATTTTTACCTCAGACAAAGATGTTGCTAACATCCTCTCAAATCTGCAACGTGGCCTTGATATATTCTCTGATTACTTCCATAAATGAAAGATAAAAGTAAACCCAAATAAAACACGCAGGAGAAATCCGCGTTTTCTACCAAGCATAAACCTAAGGCTAAGTAATAATCATGCTGCTGGTCAGACCAGGTTAAATATCTAGGTGTCGTGTTAGACAAAAAACTCACTTTCGCAAAACACTTAAGACCTTAAACAAAGTAAGCTTATTGATAAAAATAATGTATCCTTTTATAAACAGAAGGTCAACCTTAAGTCTGGGAAATAAGCTCGTTATATTCAAGGTTATATTTCAAGCAGTTATGCTCTACAGTGCACCCCTCTGGTTTCAATGTGCGCAATCCCATATTAATAAATTACAAGTTGCTCAAAATAAAATTTTAAAAATGATCTTAAACCTACCGTGGCATTTCTCCACTTCAGAGCTATATAGGATAGCTAGTATAGATATAATAAGTGTAAGGCTAAATATCTTAGCTAACAAATTTTTGAAAACTGTTCTATATCAGAGAATCCTTTAATCCGACAATTATCGGTAGCTAGCTCGTAAGGTTTAGGGTAGACGATTAGTAGGTAGGGCTTAGGATAAGTGTATACTAGGTTAGGTTTTAACAAACTTCATTGGGTTTTTTTTTCTCTTAAATTTTCTCCCAAATATATGCTATTAACTACTGTTGTAAGAACACTTTTCGGTAAAGCCATTTAATAATATTATAGCTGAATGAAGACTTACTACTAGCACTAAGATAAGACTCTTATTGCATATACATTGTAGAAATCTAACGTAAATGAATTAATATAATAATTTTCATCAATTTCATAAAGAAAACTTGTGAACTTGCTTAATCCCAATTCTGCATGTACAAGAGTTAAAGTTTAAAACACCTTTTACTGAAATATTACTACTACTAAATTATTAATAGAATTTTTTATAATTAAATAGCTTTGAGAACGAATTCTTATGCATAAATTATTTTAATTTGGGAACAGAACAAGGCGGTATATGTATATTTTTTTAAAAGAGAAAAATAACTTATATTTTTTGTAATCATACCGATTGTAAAATAATGCAACTAGATAGAAGAAGAATTGCAGAGAAAATTGCTATTCGAGGTTTTGTTTAAATAAACCAATTAATCATTTTAATTTCATCCGATATCTTTTCTACTATTTTGTATTTTCTTTATAGTAGTTATTGTAAATTACTTTACGTTGGGATACGCACTATACAATTAATATTTGAATGACCCTTCAATTCCTACGTGCTAATATGAAAATATCAATAGCTAATTGCAAATTGAAATGATATAATTTACTGCGCAATGGCCAGATACGATTCGTGCGTTCTACTTATATTAAGATCTACGATGGCTTTTGAATCAACATGCACGAATGCACAAGCTTTAGACAATTAGATTTCTCAATTTAAAAAAATAATAAGCAGGCTTACTTTTTGTTATTGTAATTTCTTAAATTGCAATTACATGTGTCCAAAAGATATTCTTTTATGACCATGTAATTATTACTCTGTGCGCGCCTATATGTTGGCAGCGTATTTATATAATCACAGAATATTTGCGTAGGTAAGTACGTTTAAAGCAATTTATAAATCGACAATATTTCACAAAATTTAACTCTTTTCCACAATCATTGAATAAAAAAAAATACGTAGGCATATCAAGCTCTCACTCGATTGTTAAATAAGTAAAATCTTAAATTTGCCTTAATTTTTTCAACCAAAACAAAGATTTAATTCCCATCTATATCATTAAGATAGTACATACAAAGCCGAGCACACACGTACACAACTGAATGATTGTTTAAAGGAACAGAAATAAGACATTACACTCGACACCTCTTCTAATCGAAAAATAAATTTATTTACTATTGAAGCAAATATTGTGCAGAAATTAAGTAAATTGATTGCGTATATTCACATACATACGTTTCTGAATCTTTTCAGAGATTTTTTGTGTTATATAACAAGCACCATGAACTGTAAAATTAGCACTTCCAGCTTAGAAATCATTACTCAAGTTATCCACTTTAGGAACATTAAAAAATTATACTAAATTTGCTAATTTTACTATAACTTAGTGAAAATAAAACAACAGGCACTTTTCCTGCAATTCTGACTTATTTTATAAATGGACTTCCTTTCTCCTTCAGACACTTTCAATGTCTACTCTCGAATCCTGGAGCGGATCGATATTTGGATATGAATGGGTGGAGGCAGGAAATGGCGGCAGTCTTAAACTAGCTTTGAAATTAGCTTCTGCATGAATTACTTTACTTTTATTTTCAAAATAATTAAATTGTAAACCTAAAATTTATTCAAAACGTTGTTCTTTGTACTCCTGTACTCTTTACTTTGTATGGGAAAAAACTAAAACTGCCAACAAATAAAATAATAAAATACATCTTTTGACCAATCTTTTAACACAGTACTGCTGTGGTTTTATTCTTTTCTGCAGAAATTTATACATAAATTCTTTTAAAAATATATGATAATAAAAAATGAAGAAAAAACGTTTCGCACATATGCCATTTCCAAGAGTAAACTTTTATGTACAGTGCGTGACATAATTATAATCGCAACCTGAATATTTACAAGTTTAAGCTTTCACTCAAAAGATAAAGAAAAGTAGGTGTCGTTATTTAATAACATATGAAGGGTCATTTAGTGGCCCAACGTATGTACTTCCTAACCCCATTATAAGAATGGAAAAAATTCAGCACTTTAGAAATGTTCTCCTGAAAATTTTGTAAACTACTGTGACTACGCACGTTCTTTCCGTGGACCCTTCATATGTAAAAAAAAATATTAATGCGAAAATTTTGCCACAAAAAACGGTTGTCCAAGCAAGTTCTTAAATAAACAAACAGACGTCAAATTTGAATATACATATAACTTAAGTTTTGCAGGAAGTTTATGGTGGATTCGTTAGTCCATCGTTAGTACTCGTTTGTCCACCCATTAGTTTTATTTGTCCAAGCTAGATTTCAAAATGGCGGACAAAAAACTTTTTTTTAATTATTTTTTCACCAATTTTTTCGCCATTTTGAAATGGAGCTTGGACAAATAAAACTAATGGGTGGACAAACGAGGACTAACGATGGACAAACGATGGACAAACGATCTATGGAGTTCAAAAAGATTTTTTTGCAATTTTGGAGTTTCGGTGAAAAAATAATGCAAAAAAAAGTTTTTTGTCCGCCATTTTGAAATGGAGCTTGGACAAATAAAACTAATGGGTCGACAAACGTGGACTAACGATGGACAAACGATTGCAAAAAACAATTTCCGAAATTCAAAAAAGGGGGTGCCAACTTCACACAGCTGGTAAAAGGTCGTATTATGAGGCAGCTTTGAGCATTGGGACGGCTGTTTTCATGCATAAAAAAAAGTAAAAAGTTCAAATTATGATTTTTTCATCTCCGAACTGTAGTATCATGTCTATATAACTATATAAAAATGTTGAGTAATGAATTGGAAGCTATAATTGTTGAAAATAAAAGATTGCGTCTATGGCTCTGTTCATTAGACAATTTTGCAGATAGTGACTCACCGTATGTCCATATTAATTGGGTTAAAATAAGGGTTAAAAGAATAACTTTTGTACATTTAATTTGATTGTAGAACTTTTAATTATAAAACAATGGGATTTTTAAAAATTACATACAATCAGATTGAAATTTTCAGAATTAAATATAAACGGAAAATAATGACAAATTGCTGAATAAGCCAAGCTACTTAGTTTCTTGTTTAATTTTTATTGCAAGTTCTTTGACTTTTGCCATTAACTCCTTTTTTTCTTCTTGCAGTTTCTTCTTTTTCTGAAGTTTTCCTTCTTTCATTTTTCTCTCCTTGTCTTTTTCCATCATCATTTCGTACAGCTTATCCGACGTCAAAGCATGCGGCAATTGAGATTTGCCTGAATTTTCCAGTTTCACAATTTTCTTTTTGCCACAATATTCAATTGGAAGCGCATATACTTCCGATAAGAGTGGAGCAGTCGATGGTGATGCTAATTTTGTGGCAGTGGAATGAATATCTGAAAAGTCAAGTTGCAATTTGATTACATATTTATTTAATCATAATAAATGTCTGCGATTGAAGTCACGAGCCTTTGGTAATGTTGGCAGAGCGTTCGGCTAAGCCAACATATCCATACAAAAAATTTCCTCATATACACTTCTTATTTTTAGCTCTAACTTATATGCTAGACACGCGATAAGCAGGAATGCTCATTGTTTCAATAACGTCATTCGTGCTTTGACGGACACACGACTATGGTTTGCTAAAAATTGCACATCTTTTCCAATTTTTTCAATTTTTCCCAAAAGTTGGCATATTTCACCATAGCAACCGCCCCAAACAATAAGTAGGAATGCTCATTGGCATTGAATGATAATTGTCCCTATGACGTGATGACACACAGGCTGTGCAATGATCATTCCGCCTCGAATGATCATTCATGCTTATGCAAAAACTGCACTCTCCTGCTAATGGGGACACTAACACACGTTAATGTACATATGTAGAGACAGCGGGATTTTTAACAAATATTTGAAGTCTCAACGAAAACAATATACACGGACAAAACAAAACCCGACCTATTTAAATAGCCATTTTCAATGTTTGAAAACCTAGAAATTTATAATGGTATAACAAAATTAAGAACCTACTACAAACAGCTGTGCCCCACTCCATTTAATTGATTGTACACGCAATCAAAAGACAGGAAGTAAATTCCAATTTTTATAAAACAATATTTGAAAGGAAACTTTAAATTTACTTTTGCATTATTAATAAAAATTTTCATTTATTTTAATGTAATTTTACAAAAAACATACCGATTGATTCAAAAATTAAAAAGTAAAAGCACTTGTTTTACTTCCACAAAACAGGAGTAATAATTTCTTTGGGAGATGATTTCTCGATAACGTAGAAAAATTAAAATCGAGACGGTTGTTAAAGCGATTAAAAAGGCGAGAAATTGACGACAATGGCTCATTTAAACCATAGTTAGTGCGGTGAAACAGAGCTTGGAGAAAGTCACTATGTCTAAAGGAACGAATAGGAACACGGATGTTTAACTTAGACAACAGTTCAGGTGAGTCAACAAAACCCTGCAAGATATCAAATATAAAAGAAGTCCTAGATGTGTTGCGCCTATCCTCTAGCGAGTCCAAAGAGAGTAGCCCAAGTCTTTCTTTATAAGCAGGGAGAATCAAGGTGTTATTCCATGGAAGGCCACGCAATGCAAATTTGAGGAACCTGCGCTGAACAGCCTCAATACGAGCGCTATGAACCGCATAGGACGGAGACCACATGGGACAAGCATACTCTAAAATGGGCCGGCCGAAGGTACAAAAGAGAAGGGATTATTAAATTCATTAGATCATCTCTTAACGAAACCCAAGGAAACGTTGGCCCTGCTAACAATGTAATTGATGTGATCGATGAAAGACAAATGTGGATCAAAAATAACACCAAGATCGTTTACTATATCCAGCTTGGTTAGCAAGCTGCCACTGACAGAATAGTCGTACATCAATGGAGCCTTCCTTCTTGAATACGAGACAAACGTACATTTATCAACGTTCAAAGGCATAGTGTTCGCAATACACCAAGAATTAAAAGATTGAAGATCACAGTTTAGCGTAAAACAATCGTTGAAGTCAGAGACAACACGAAAAATTTTAGCATCGTCAGCATAACATAAAATTTTCGAGTTCGCTAAGATGGAGCCCATGTCGTTAATAAAAATAATAAATAGAAGCGGACCCAAATGGCTGCCCTGAGGCACCCCGCAAGTGATCGTAATTTCACGAGAGAGGGAACCGCGAAACAGAACATGCTGTGTTCGGTAAGAGAGATATAAAGAAGAAATCCATTGGACGAAAAGAGATGGAAAACCTAACATAGTAAGCTTCAAAACAAGTAACTTGTGGTCAATGCGATCAAAAGCCTTACTAAATTCGGTATAAATACAATCAACCTGTTCACCAGCCTCAATTTCGGAAATGCAATAGTTAGAGAACTCCACAAGGTTAGTAATCGTTGATCTGCCTTTAATAAAACCGTGCTGGAAGGATCCCAAGAACGGTTTACAGTGAAAAGTAAGGACATCACAGACCATTGCTTCCAAGAGCTTAGGGATGGCAGACAAATTAGCAATAGGCCTATAATTAGAGATATCATCCTTCTTACCCTTTTTATGAAGAGGAAAAATGGTAGACGATTTCCACAGTTTGGGAAAAATACCGCAGGACAAGGACAAGTTAAACAAATTAGAAAGGACAGGAGTATAATAGTGGGCACAATTCTTTTGGACAGACACGGGAACACCATCGGGACCGGGTAAAAACCTATTGGACAACTTCTTAATATGCATCATAACTGAAGCATCGTCAAAAAACGAATCCTTAACTGATAAGGAGGTCGGGGATAATTCGTCAAAAAATTTAAATCTCCTAAACTAATATCACAGTTATTTGTTGAGAAGGAAACTCCAAAGAAACTAGCAAAGAAGTTGGCAGCAGTCAAAGTCAAAGGGTCATCGGTGACCCGAGAATATAAGATAATCTTCATCACTACGAGAGAGGAAGAACCTCTGCCTTTAAGATGCTTTATAGACGCATTAAACCAAGGTTGAAAAGAGTTAGGGTTCCTAGAATGCGATACGGGAACACAACGGGTGAAACATGAAAACATAAAGAATTAATATAAAGGGATACTTGGATACCGGGTATCTACCGATTAGATGTGAACTTGGTTTAAGGCGGCAAGATTCGGCTTCTTATGTGATGTGTTCGATTCCTCAAGTGGTAATGCTTAATTTAAGCTCAAATACATTTATTCGTACGTGTAGAGTTGAGCACTAACTGCAAATGTTAGCTTGAAGTTTCGGTTTCATATGTGCACCGAAATAGAAACGGCTTCAATAACTATCAATATAGCTTGACTGTATGCTCAAGTCGCAATGCTGAGTCAAGGCTCGAATACGTTTAAATGTACGTTTCGGGTTGTATACTACTGCAATTGTTAGCTGGTGATTTCGGTTTCATTTGGTCCACCCAATTTAACTTGCTTCAAGATTGCAAGATCAGCTTTAATACAATTCAGATCACAATGTCTAGTGAATCTTAAAGCGCAATATAATTTTTGTCGGTTGAATAATGATTTCCGAGCCTTGTCTGATAGCTGCTCATCAATGAAAAAGACACCAAGAACACCTTTGCAGATGAGTAGAAATTATTATTATTATATTAGGCTTATAAATATTGTTATCTTTGCTTAGGTTGTATTAAGCTATAAAGAAAAATTAAATTTAGTCTGACCCGACGCATCTTACTCATATTGGGAGTATTTAAACAAATTCCTGCGAGAAACTTTACTTTGGTGAACACATTGTAAAAATGCATTTTTTAATTAAAAGTTTACAGTGAAATACTGTTCCAGCTTTTTTGTTTCTCTATTTGAATCATTTACAACCTGTGTAATTCGAATTTTATTAATTTCCAACTTGTATCCCCCCTCCCTTCTCACACTCACTCCAAAGGGTGCTAGATGTGTCTTAATCACATAATATCTAACAACATTTAGAGTGCGATTGTTCAGCTCGAAAACTATGAATTCGTCATTAATATCGGTTGATTTCGATTATTTTTGCTGTCCCTTCCTTCCCACCACCACGCCAAGGGGTGGCTAACCGAATCGAGAATGCCATTATTCATCTCAGCGATACCGAAAATGATGGATTCAACATTAATATTGGCCGTTTTCGATTATTTGTACATGTCACTCTTATCCCACCTCCATCCCCATGGCTTTTATATCATGTAAATAACCATATGAGCTTATAAAATGGCAAATATTTTGAACAAACACTTCAATTTTATTAATATTATTATTATTAGAAGAGATAGAAGATAAAAGATTAATTTGAATGAACTCCAACTGTTATAAATTTTTAGCATTAGTAATATTTAAGTAAATTGTTTGTTAAAATATTTGTCTTATTTTTGCAACTTTAAAGTATTGTAACGTGCACGAGGTAGGCCACGAAAAGGGAAATAGTCAACCGTCTAATGCACATGTCCCAGGTGGCCAGAAATCAAGAAAAGGAAATTTCACACGGGGAAAGTCAAGGACGACTCGAACCCATGGTGAATATTTGAGGTGAAAATGTGTAACGGAAATATCTAGAACTAAGTGACTGAACTTTCTTGAATTAAGCTAAGTAGTATAAATAGGGCTGAGCAGTAGCCTAGTTAGTTTAGTCGTGATTTAGACTGCGAAGCGTTTACATGTGATAACGGCAATAGTTAGTTGAATTTTAACCAGTGAAGTGATAAGAGTAAATAAGTAAAGTGAAACCGTGTATTGTAAAGAGAATATTGTCAAGAAAATTGTACAACGAATTCATGAAGTGAAGTGAAAAAAATTGTGAGAATTTATGACTGTAAATAAGTGTCTTAATTAATCCGTCGAGCCCGAAGAGCCCCATTTACGTTACAGTATTTAAAATAACAAAAAGTAAAATACCAAAATAATTGCGTTACTCGAAATAACGTTATAAATGCAAAACAATTATTTCGTTGCTAAAAATAACGAAGAAAATATCAATTGATATAAAGTTATAACGTTATGGAGGCCTGGTTTACCTCAACAAATAGTTAGCAAAGTTTAAACTGCTCTTGCCCGGTATGTTACCGTCAAACAAATGTCAACTGATGCAGTTTGCAGTGAATGTTAATATTAGGTCTGTTCCACCGATTTACGTGCGCAAACTTTTTGTGTAAATCCTTACTCATATGGTGGGTAAAAAGTGTACACAAACCAAAAAGTCCAGGAAATATGTTTCATGCAAAGTCGTAAAAATAAATAAGAAGAAAATTTACGGAACACTCGGAATTTATTCAAACCGCACTTCTAATTATAAATTGTTAATCTAACTAATTTTCAAATTGCTTTATTAATAACTTTATTCAATCAATTCACTTATTGACTCTGAAACAGGCACTCAACCTAACCTCACTTTCTAAACCAAAGCACCGGACAGCTGTTTGTACTTTTGCAAGAAAAGATGGCCGATCATGCACCAGCTAAAAAGTTTGGGTAAGTCTACGAGCTACGAATAAAGAACTGAAGGAAAGGCTCAACGCAAAATGTCGTGAAGCATTACACAAATACTCAAACACTTTCCACCCCACGCAAATATTCATCACGGCAGCAGTACATTTTTTCTTTCAACTGGGGGTTCATTCTAAAATTCTTTGGATAATTAGTATTTTCAAATTTTCTTTTTTAATTGAGAATTAAAAAAATATTTAACCAATTCCATATGACATTTATATATGTTACTCTTGGGAATCTATAACAAAAATTAAATTATTTTAAACGCTTTAAACAATTATTAATTAATTTTGATAATTTATTGGCCTCTCAAAACCGAATATTTACGACGTCTCTGCACCAAAATACGCTCTTACTGCAAGAAGAACACAACTTGTAAACAATAATAATATTTAATTTTTTCTTCTTTTCTGACTGAAACTTCATTAGAACTTGCTTTTGTTGTGTTACTATGGAGCTATCTTAACATTTACATTAAAAAATTTAGCGAAAAAGATGTTCCCGGCAGTCGGCAACGGAATTTATTTCCACAGTTTGGCACTACACAACTTAAAAAGTTTGTTTCACACACTTTTTAAATGTTTTTTACAACTAATTATGTTCAAAAAATCTATTTAACTGCACAATTTCACAACTTTCGATATCGGAAAATAAATTTCCAATTAAATGACAGCTCAGGTTCCTTATTCTTATTGACGAATCTACAATTCCCCCCACATCTCTTCCACTTCGCCTAAAAGCTTTTTGCTTCATTCACATATACGACTTTTACGAGTTAGGGCCTTTCCTTTAGCTCTTTATTCGTAGTCTACGAGGAAGTAACTAAAGGAGAGGCCGTATCGTATAAAAACCATGTGTGTGAGCATGGCAAATTCTCTGATTTTCCGCGGGAACAGAGGAGGCGAGTGATTGCAAACTGGTCTACTGGCTGTCACTTTTGTTTACGTTTCTCCAGTTAGAAGTGATTTAGAGAAATAAAAAGTGATAAATATTTCATATTTTTACGTTAATTATCTCTAATTATTGTGATATAAAGTGCTGCAAGAGTGCAAAGACAAGTTAAGACACTTTAAAGTGCGAAAAAGTGTGAAAAGTGCGTTATTTTTTTAGAAAAACGAAAAATGAAGTGCTCCGTGAAATCTTGTGATAATAGCCAGCGCCACAAGCATCCCGGAACATATGTTCAGAGGTAAGATTAACAAAGTAAGAGAACTTTATAAGGAAAATTAAAGAAAATAGCGGGTATAAAAGATTTAATCCATTTTTAAGAGAAAATTCGCACTTACAATATCGAAAGAAAGTTTTTTGACATTTCTTTAATTGATGTCATTTTAGTGAGTTTTTAACCGACTTCCCAAAAACAAAGAGGTTCTAAGTTCGACGAGTATTTATTTATTTATTTATTTTTTATTTTTTTTTTTTTTATGTCTGACCGGGCATAACTTCGTAACGCGTGGTCCGATTTGGATGGTTCTTTTTTTGTTGTACAGAGTATGCTAATAGGAGAAAAAAATTTGGCTTGGGGTGGAGGGAGGGGGGTGGGGTACTAACTTTTTAACGCGTGGACCGATTTGGATAATTCTTTTTCTGTTGGGTAGAGTATGTTCCGTGGTTGATTCCACGAGAAAGAAATTTTGGTGGGTTTGTGTTGGGGGGTGGGGTGGAACCCAACTTTGTAACGCGTGGTCCGATTTCGATGGTTCTTTTTCTGTTGTATAGAGTATGATCCCCCATTGCTAATAGAAGAATAATTTGGTCCTATGGTGAATGGGGGGAGGGGTAGTCTAACTTCGTAACGCGTGAACCGATTTGGATAATTCTTTTTCTATTGGGTAGAATATGATCCTTGGTTGATACTACAAGAAAACAAATGTTGTTGACGTGGGGGGGGGGGGGGGGGGAGGGTTTGTGGAACCTAACTTTGTAACACGTGGACCGATTTAGATGGTTCTTTTGCTGTTATATAGAGTGTGAGCATCCATTGCTAAAAGAAGAATAATTTGGCTCATAGTGGGGGGGTGGGTGGGGGGACGAGTAATGTAACTTCGTAACGCGTACACCGATTTGGATAATTCTTTTGGGTAGAGTTGGTTGATACCACGAGACAAAAATTGTTGGTGTGGTTGGGGTGGGAGAAGGGGGGTGGAACCTAACTTTGTAACGCGTGGACCGATTTTGATGGTTCTTTTGCTATTGTATAGAGTGTGATCCCCCATTGCTAATAGGAGAATAATTTAGTCCTATGGTGGTGGCATGGGATGGGGAGGGGTAGTAACTTAGTAACGCGTGGACCGATTTGGATGATTCCTTTTCTGTTCGGTAGAGTATGTTCCTTGATTGATACCATGAGAAAAAAAGTTTAGTGGAATGGGGGTGGGGTAGGAGGTTAAAACTAACTTTTAGTGCGTGGACCGATTTGGATGGTTCTTTCTTCGTTGTATAGAGTAGAAGACACTGAAAAGTGAAAAATAAAATAGTTTTTAAAAAAAAAGTTGAACCGACTTCACAAAAAGCGCTAAAAAGCATAAAATAATTTTAAATTTTATATCTATTACGACATTTTGAAGTCGGTGCAAATTAAGCAACTAAACAACTACAGTACCACAATTCAAAATAATACATAATACTACCTGAACGTTTCAGCTTACGGGATCATAAGAAATGACGATTAAATATTTTGTTGTAGTTGTTTGGTTTGTTTGATTTGCACCGACTTCAAAATGTCGTAATAGATATAAAATTAAAAATTATTTTATGCTTTTTAGCGCTTTTTGTGAAGTCGGTTCAACTTTTTTTTTTAAAACTATTTTATTAGTTCCATCGTCGTTGGTAGAAATGAAAATCGGAAGGGGTTCTTGAAAAATTTTTCTATATCACGATTTTTTGTTTGTATTTTCTTGCTTTATTTAAAAAAATTATATTAATTTTTTCACATTAGATTTCCAAAAGATGAAATATTATCACGTAAGTGGTTGCAAGCTATTGGGCAACCGCATTTCCAGCCAAAGTCCAGCAATTTTGTATGTTCAAGGCATTTTTTAAATACGGATATTTTTTTCTGTAATAAGAAGAATTTACTTAGCATAAATGCTGTACCGTATTTAGAATAAGAGGCTGCTTCCATTGATTTCAATGATCATTTAATGGTACGTAAAATTCAAGCGGGTATTTATGAAACTATAACATTTTTCTTTTAGCAATATGTGGAGCCAGAAGAAACATGCGAAAATGCAAGTATCGAAGCAGATAATGAGAGAATTTCGTTGTACTCGATGCAGGAAATTTTGCAGATGTAAACACGACATTTTCTGAAAAAATTGTGTGCCCTAAATAATTTTGCTTAATAACTTTTAGGTTTTTCATCTCCCCAGCAAAATTTATCAAGTATCGAAAATAAAGAAATGGTAAATTTAATTCTTTCTTCCAAATTTAAAATTAGCTAAATTTATGATTAATTATATATTAAAAAAAACACAGAGGTTCTAAGTTCGACGCGTATTTTATTTTATTTTTTTATTTTTTTTTTATGTCTGACCGGGCATAAGTTCGTAACGCGTCGACTGATTTTGATGATTCTTTTTTTGTTGGGTAGAGTATGTTCACCGATTGGTACCATGTCAAAAAAAATTTTGGTAGGGTGGGGGTGTGGGGTGGGGTGAAACCTAACTTTCTAACGCGTAGTCCGATTTGGATCGTTCTTTTTTTGTTGTACAGAGTATGATCCCCCATTGCTAATAGGAGAAAAAAATTTGGCGTAGGGTGGGGGGAGGGGGGAGGGGTAGGCTAACTGTGTAACGCGTGGACCGATTTGGATAATTCTTTTTCTGTTGGGTAGAGTATGATCCCCCATTGCTAACAGGAGAATAATTTGGTCCTATGGTGAAAGGTGAGGGTAAGGAGAGGGGTTGTCTAACTTCGTAACGCGTGGAACGATTTGGATAATTCTTTTTCTATTGGCTAGAATATGATGCTTGGTTGATATTACGAGAAAAGAAATGTTGTTTGGGTGGGGGGGGGGGGGGAGGGTGGAACCTAACTTTGTAACACGTGGACCGATTTGGATGGTTCTTTTGCTGTTGTATAGAGTGTGATCACCCATTGCTAATAGAAGAATAATTTGGCCCATGGTGGGGGGTTGGGCGAGGGGAGGAGAAGTCTAACTTCGTAACACGTGGACAGATTTGGATATTTCTTTTTCTTTTGGGTAGAGTATGCTCCCTGGTTGATACCACGAGAAAAAAAAATTGTTGGTGTGGTTGGGGTGGGAGAAGGGGGGTGGAACCTAACTTTGTAACGCGTGGACCGATGTGGATGGTTCTTTTGCTGTTGTATAGAGTGTGATCCCCATTGCTAATAGGAGAATAATATGGTCCTATGGTGGTGGTGGGAGAGGAGGAGGGGTAGTAACTTCGTAATGCGTGGACCGATTTCGATGATTCTTTTTCTGTTCGGTAGAGTATGTTCCTTGATTGATACCATGAGAAAAAAAGTTTAGTGGAATGAGGGAGGGGTAGGGGGTTATAACTAACTTTTAACGCGTGGACCGATTTGGATGGTTCTTTTCGTTCTATAGAGTCGAAGAAACTAAAAAGTGAAAAATAAAATAGTTTTTAAAAAAAAAGTTGAACCGACTTCACAAAAAGCGCTAAAAAGCATAAAATAATTTTGGATTTTATATCTATTACGACATTTTGAAGTCGGTGCAAATTTAACAAATAAAACAACTACAGAACCACTATTGAAAATTTACGTAATTCTACCTGAACGTTTCAGCTCACGGGATCAAAAGGAAGGACGATTAAATACTTTTGTTGTAGTTGTTTGGTTTGTTTGATTTGCACCGACTTCAAAATGTCGTAATAGATATAAAATCAAAAATTATTTTATGCTTTTTAGCGCTTTTTGTGAAGTCGGTTCAACTTTTTTTTTAAAAACTATTTTTTGAATCTTTCTTTTGTTATATGGTTTAATAATACCTCTTCTTTACACAAAAAAGACTTCAAGATATCGGCATCCTCAAGAGAACATCTCATTATATTGTTTAGGACAAGAGTCACTAGTATTACATGCAGAAAAAAAATGAAATGGTAAGCAACTAATAGCTAATCAGTTTTACTTATTTATATATTTCTAAATTTTAGATAACAAAGGATGTTGTAAGTAATGAAGATCCAGGAGAAGTCTCGATGTCGGTAGAAAATGAATATTGCGAAATGGTAATACTTAATTATTTGGTATAAACATTTCAAAAACTTTCTTTCTCTAGATAATAACTGAATGCACGGAGCAAATGGGCTACAATAATGAATTAGAAGCAGATATAGGTCAGCAAAGTACTACTAAAAATGAGGTATTTATTAATTAATGTGTTATGCTATATATAATAAAAATAATAAAAATTGCTTTCTTATTAAGTTACTTTAACAACTCTAACAGCTCTTTAATTTAGTTTACACTATATATATATATATATATATATATATATATATATATATAAATACTTTAGTATTATTTCGTATATATTTAATTAATTAGTTCCTTTAAGAATTAGAATTAGTTTATACTCTTAAGTGAGAGATAATAAAGTCAATAATTAAAATTAAATTGCCTGCTTTGTTTTTTTCCTACTAATTTATTGTACTTATCGCAGAGTTGTTAATATAAAGCTTTCTCCGTTGCATTAAAAGTTTAATTTGATGGGTTGTTTGCAAAAATATGGGTTGCAAACGAAAATTTACTGCATTACAAAGAAGAATAGTCAAAAAAGACTTAAAAATTAAGCGATTAGCAGAGACTCTTCGTCGAAGAAATAGTAAAATTTTAAACCTCAAAAACGCTATGCAAGCATTAAAAGATAGAAATTTAATAAGTGAAGAATTACGTGAAACTCTTGACCAAATTGTTGGACCTAATAAAAGCTTATTGGAGGCCGCTTTTTAAAGTGCAAGGTAAACCACTGTCCAAAGAATATAACCCACAAATCCTAGCTGTTGCCCTATCGTTAAACTTTCTACCACCGAAGGCATACGACTATGTAAGAGATACTTTCGACAGTACTTTGCCACATAGCAGGACTCTACGAAAGTGGTATGAAAACGTAGGTTGTAATCCGAGATTTACGAAAGAGTCCATTGAAGTATTACAAAAAGTTGCAAAACAGGCTTCAAACAACGGCGAAAAAATCTTTGTCCATCTTATGTTTGACGAAATGCACATTCGTCAACATATTGACTGGAACGGTGACAACTCTACAGGATTTGTAGATGTAGGCGCCGGGGGCAATAACACCACTACTGCAACACAAATATTAGTTTTCCTCGCTGTTGCGATTAATAAATCCTGGAAAATACCGCTCGCCTTATTTCCAATTGCATCTATGACTGCAGAACAAAAAAATATATAACACTTTTGTGCATGCAAAATTTGCTAGATACTGGCGTAGAAGTTGTTGGTCTTACGTTCGATGGCCTAGCCACTAATTTAACCACTGCAAAATTACTCGGGAGTGATATCAGAGATTTTAAGTCGCCACATTTCTTTAAGCTCAATGACGAGGACACAAAATATATTTTACATCCTGATCCTTGTCACATGTTGAAATTAGTGCGCAATGCCTTATTTCAATTGGGTACCATGCATGACAAGGACAGCCGTGAAATAAGATGGGACTACCTAATTAAACTTGTCGATCTTCAAGAAAAGAAGGCCTCCACTTAGGAAATAATATTAAAAAAGCACATGTGTACTTTCAACAGCAAAAAATGAAAGTGAAGTTAGCTGTGCAAGCTTTGAGTAAGTCAGTTGAAGATGCTCTAGACTTTTGTAGAGAGGTGTTAAATCTTGAAGAATTTGCTGATAGCCAGGAAACTGCTGAATTTATTCGCCTATTTATTGGTGTTTTTGATATATTAAATAGTAGGAAAGTAGCAGAATATGAATAAAGGAAAAAAGCCCTTTGCAAGAACAATTTTAGGCATATAGAAGAATTCCTTTCTTATGCGATATTATATATTTTTATATATTTCAAAAGCGTTGGGTTTGTTGGTCTGATACGTTGCCTGGAAAATGTTAAACTTATAAACGAAAGGTTTATTGAAAGTGGAAGGTTATCTTTTTTCCCATTTTATAAAATAAATCAAGACCATATCGAATTATTCTTCTCTTCCATTCGAATGGGTTTGGGTAGCAACAACACTCCTTCTGTAAAGCAGTTTAATTCAACGTATAAAAAACTACTTTTTCGATGTCAGATTAGGCCTGGTGGTATAGGAAATTGCTTACCTTTGGAAGAAATAAACTTACTTAACACTACATCAGCTAGTCTACTAGAGCTCATCAATAGAAGTCTGTCGAAATCAAAAATGCTCAAGATAGAAGAACAAAATGATGTCCAAGAACCAGCTATTGACCTGAGATTTTTGCAAGAACATAACTACGCTTAATATCCCGGACAAATCCCTTTATACACGAAATATGTTGTAGAGTATATTGCGGGTTTCGTTGTCTTCGTAATAGGTAAGAAATTGTATTGCTGGGAGTGTTTAGCTGCTATTCAAGGAGACTGTTCTCCATCATCTTTAATAGCATACAAAACAAAACATAAATAGTTTTTAAAAAAAAAGTTGAACCGACTTCACAAAAGGCGCTAAAAAGCATAAAATTATTTTTAATTTTATTTCTATTACGACATTTTGAAGTCCACGAACCAATGAACCAATAGCGGACATCAGCAATTCCTCAGAGTAATGACCAGTACCAACCAGGTCACTCCAGTACAGAATACAATTGTCGCAACGCACCAACGTGATCGATTGCTAAGGTGATCATGATGAGCAATCAATTTATATTCTGGGTCATCATGGAAATCGAAGCTTGCTGTAGAAGACCGGAGGATTGAAGAGTCAGTTGGCAGTCACCTTTTAAACCATTCAACATTAAAGAAAGTTTTTTACCAATTCTTAAATATTTGTATTAATAAATCTATAAGTCATTTGAGTTCTGTTAATCAATAAAGTTAAAAGTTTTGTGATTTAATTGCTCAGACTTTTTATTTAATTTAGCAAATGATAAAATATCATTGAGGCAAAAACTCACAAAGTTGGTTTTAATAATTTTTTTTATGTATAATGGCACTTTATTTGGCACAATCGTTATAAACAACAAATCCTACAAAACTCTAGCTACCCTAAAAAATGTACAATATTCAAAACAAAATGACACAATAGTTAAAGATAAAAAAGAACATAAGAAATGACACGGTACGTTATCTAAAAATGTTTCGTAAAAACGACTCTAAAACTTGAAGACCAAAAAATAGTAAAAAAAAACCTGTAAAAAGAAAATACAAGAAATTTTAAAATGCCTCTAAGCTAGTGACAGCTCTAAGAAAAGTTCCCAAAAATTTTGAAAAAATTCCGACACTAATCTTAGCACTGGACAAAAATAACCGAAACCGTGAAGAAACTTAAACTAGTGGGGTAGGTCCAGATTCTGGGTGTCGCATCATTGGTACGACCCTTGAGGTCCACACGAACAACTTCCCAGTTAATAACAATTTTCAATTGTTATTAACAATATTCAATTATATTACGAGTAAGTGAAAACTCAATAAAATTCATACTATTCGATTTATCGTTTTATTTATCATTAATATCAACTATTTATGGTTTTTTTTAACATTTTTTTAATGTTACAAAAAACTATAAAAGTTCTGAATTTTTTTTTTAAGTATCGAGTTGTATCAGAACCAATTAGATCAGATGAATCTTTTTCAAAAAAAAACTTTCGCCCACTTGTATCTCATTTAAAAATACTTAAAAAATTGATATTTTAAATTTATAAATAAATAAATTAATGAATTTAATTTATCATGATAATTTCGTTGTAATTAGATGCAAAAAAATTTTTACAAAATTATACCGTTATAGCACTATTTTTTAATGAAAACCAAATAAATGCACTCTGTTTGGAATTCATTTGTTATTAATAATTTTGAATGGTTATAAACAATTTATAATTGATATTGCAGTGATCTCAAACATCTTGAACATTTTCAAATATTTTCAACACTTTCAAATTTTAAACTCAACTTTTGAATTCAAATTTTCCCGGCAAAAATGTACTAAATTTTAGCAGCAGAAGAACAACACATACACACACAGTAGAAATTCTGCTCTCTAATTTCCGGCATTGTAAAATTAAGTCAGTCACTGCTAGTTGGTTGTTCAGCACTGTATCGCCTACGCCAGATGTAATTCAAAATAGTAAAATTTTAAACGTTTATCTTTATTTGATTTTATAATGAAATTGTGAAGTTATTAAATGAAGTTTTATGAAAACGGGAGTTATTATTTCGCTAAGTAATAAAATTCGGGCTGAGACCCGACAAAATGGTGACCCCGACGTTAAATCGACGCTGACCTCGAATATCGATCAGAAATAATAATCCAAACATCATTCGTTAATCATTGGCATCACCTCACAATAAATCAATAAAATTGGCAGTGACATTGAAGAGAAATAACAAAGCCGCAAAATTTCTCCACAATATTTTTATTTTGGAATTTGACAAAAAACGGTTTTTTATGGGCACATGGTACCACATTTCATCGAACACTCATCGGTTCACAGAGATCAATTTCATCAAAACATCATATTTTCACTCGCATCAGAAATCCATCAATAACAGCTGAACCATTTTGTTCGCTAGCAGCAGATCTCGTCAAGTGTGATTCTACTCATCGTCACACAATAGGAATTCGATAACCGTCCGTCCATGAGGTATTCAACAGCAACAAGGCAACGTTTAATCACTATATTTATATAAATTATGCTTTCTTGTTTTTATTTATTTTAGATTGCTTAAAATATTGTAAATTTCTCTAAAAAAAAACCTAAAGTACAATAGATAATTTAATAGTGCATTCTGGCAGCAGCGATCAACAGTGAGTAACAGTGAATTAATAATTTCTTTTATTAAAAACATAATTACATGTATCTATCAACCTTTTAAATTACATCATTTAATTGATTTTGATAAAAATCTTATACAAATTTATCGCAAGTTCTACTGCGTGTTAATTCGCCGTATTTACCTTGTGGTTCCTCTTAATAATTGCTTTCAATTATCCGCTTAAGACTGAACATATAAAAAGAAAGAATAATAACAAATCCATTAAATACGCATATCGAGGAGGATTTTGCCTAACATCTTTTTAAATTAATTATTGCGAAAGATTGAATGCAAAAGTTGAAACAAATAATTCAATAATTAAACCAAAATTATTATCGAATAAAAAACAACTGAAAATCTAAACATGGATGGTGAAAATGAAAATAACACTAAAGCAAATAAAATACAAATGAACAGCAATGTGCATCCAATCAGCAACAAACTCCTCTAGTGAAATATCAAGTTCTACAATTAAACTTCCACCATTTTGGTGAAACTCCCCTGCAATTTGGTTCGTGCAAGCAGAGGCTCAATTCGCTGTAGCCAAAATTACGAAAGATTGGACGCGATATAATTACGTAATTTCATCCTTACCACTGGAAATTTTAGTATCAGTTTTAGACGTGATTCAAAACCCTCCAGATACTGACAAATACGCCAATCTCAAGCATATACTAATTGATAGACATTCCTTAAGCGAAGAACGTCGCCTCGAAAAACTGTTATCCAACGAACAAATCGGTGACCGAAAACCTTCGGAATTTCTGAGAAGCTTAAAGCAACTAGGAGGCACCTCTGATGCCTTCAGCACTTCCTTAAGGGGGTCCGCTCATGGATTGCTCGAAAAAAAAGGTGGTTTTAAGGAAAATTTTTTTTAGGAGTAAGGAAAGAAAACACGTAAGAATTTTACATCATGTTATTTACTGAAGATTCAAGATTTAAAATAAATTTTTGTGGGTAAAAAAAAATTCAAAATGGCGGACTTATGATAAGATTTCTAGCAACGCCTCGCCGTAGAAAATTAAAACGGTGCGCATGATGCAGCCCGAAGTTTTCATCTCAAGCAAAACAGGAAAACACATTCTTAATCGGAAGACCTTACCCCACAAAGTAGACCTATAATATCATATAAAAGTAAAAAATCTACTAATAAAACCATTGTTTAAAAAAAAAGTTCAATTTTTGACTATTTTTTTCTAGTTATTATTGCCCTAAAAATATATTTTAAACGATATTTTTATGAATATTATAGGTCTACTTTGTGGGCATTTAAATTATCTACAAAATAAAAAAAAATTATTCAAATATATTCAATCGTTTTTTTTAAATCCTGCACACCGTCTTAAAAAAGAAAATAAAGAGAAAACGGGGTTTAAAGTTTTATATATTAGAAAAATAGACTTACGAGGATTAGATGTTAATCAGCTATACCCGGCCCGTAGAGTAAACCCTCGGCTTCCTCAAATAGCTCGTTTGAACGTATACATTACTATTTTCGTCAATGATCGCAGCTATACTGAAATAGCCAACGTGGCCGTCGGACGTGGGCGGCTAGCATCCCACCTAAAAGTCGCGGCATGCCTCGCGCTCGCTCGTCCGGCAACGATTCTCTTGGGGATAGCTTTGTAACTATACGGATTCAGCCTTTGAAACTTTAAGACAACATTCTCAGAACACGAATCTAACGATTGGAGCGAAAAAAAAATTCGATAAAACCATGAGCGGACCCCCTTAATTAAAAAGTTATGGATGCGTAGACTCCCAGAAGTTGTAAAATTAGCCTTAATTTCTCAAAGTGATAAGGAAACTGAGTTAACCTGACTAGCAGATAAAATCTGGGAGGCGTCCTCAGTAAATCGACATGTTTTCTCAATTGAAGGAAATCTTCCTTCAACGTCTAGCAACAGAGGTAATCAAACACACCTAGAAAGCGAAATACAAACAATAAAAGAAATGATTAAAAGTTTATACACCGAACGTCGACAAAACAATAACTATACACATTCGCGTCGTCCCCAATCAACATCAAATATCAAAAACCGATCACAGAAAAATAGGAATATTTGTTGGTATCACTCTACCTTCGGCATAAAAGCAAAAAAGTGTGACTACCCATGCAATTTCAAAAAGAAATCAGAAAAACACATTCCCATTCCAAAAAACTAAATAATCCGACAGTGACAGCGGCTAACAGTCGGGTAGATTCAAAATCTTGCCGCCTTCTTATTCGAGATTCAGAGAATCAACTTAATTTCCTTGTTGACACTGGGGCCGATTTATCGGTTATACCGCGTAATAAATTCGCCAAGGAAGCAGTCATATCAAAAAATATTATCCTAACTGCAGCAAATGGTACCCCAATCCCAACTTACGGTAGCAAGCTTTTAAAGGTCGATCTCTGGCTACGACGAGATCTAATACATCTATTTGTAATAGCTGACATCAGCAAACCCATAATTGGTGCCGACTTCCTGCACAAATTTGGTATTTTAATAGACATTAAGAATAAATGCTTAATCGACTCTACTACTAACCTCACAACCACAGGTTACTTCTCAAACCTAAATATCCCGACTCCTTGCTACTTCTCAATCGACAAGGATTATGCAATAATTTTACGCGATTTCCCAGCATTAGTACAACCAACTTATTTCAATCAACACATGAATCATAGTGTCCAACACCACATTGTAACGGAAGGCCCATTACCCTACTCAAGACCGAGAAGATTAGACACATCTAAGCTAAGAGCCGCTAAATTAGAATTTCAGCATATGATTGATCTTGGAATTTGTCGGCCATCTTCTTCACCTGTCTCCTCACCACTACATATGGTGAATAAAAAGGATTCCGAGGATAGGAGACCGTGCGGCGACTACAGGCGACTGAACGCCGTAACCGTACCTGATCGATATCGATATCACATTCAAGATTTTTCCATGCAACTTCATGGATGCACAATTTTTTCCAAAATTGATTTAATCAGAGCTTACCACCAATACCACATTTCAACGGTTCATAAATCAAGTAACTCAAAATTTGGACTTCGTCTTCACATATATTGATGATTTACTCATCGCAAGCAAAAGTGAAAACGAACACAAAACCCACTTGAGAATACTTTTCCAGCGACTCATTAATTACGGGTTAACCTTGAAGCCATCAAAATGTATTTTTGGAGCTACCACTCTAAATTTTTTAGGACACACAATTTCAGCAAATGGTATTAAATCAAGCAAAGATAGAATTGAAGCAATAACGAACCTTCCTTCTCCAACATCAATCAGAAAAATTCAACAATTTGTCGGTATGGCGAATTTTTATCACCGCTTTCTACCAAATCTAGCAAAATTGTTGTCACCAATCTACAGCCATTTAGCAGACTTGATAAAAAACAAAAAGAATAAAAACCACTTTTCTTGGCCTAGCAATTGCGACACAGCATTCAACGATGTTAAGAAAGCATTAGCCGAAGCCACACTTCTCACATATCCAATAGAAGATGCTCAGCTAAGCCTGACTACCGATGCCTCTGACTTCGCAAAAGGAGCTGTTCTCCAACAACATCAGCAAGGAATATGGCAACCCCTCGCATTTTTCTCAAAGAAGCTTTCACAAGCAGAACGCAAATATTCAGCGTTCGACAGAGAGTTATTTGATATATACTTATCTATTAAACAATTTCGCTATCTCGTTGAGGGACGCAATTTCCAGGTATATACCGACCACAAGCCGCTTGTAAAAGCAATCACCTCAAAAACGGAACGCAGCCCCCGACAAAGCCGACATCTCGATTTTATATCGCAGTTCACAACAGACATTAGACATATTACAGGAAAAACTAACTCTGTTGCAGATTTACTATCTCGACCTTCATGTGACGAAGTAAATCTTCCATCGCTGACGTCTGATGCACAACTCGACGACCAAGATTTAAAAGCCTATCAATCATCCAATAAAATCAACTCCAAAGTAAAGCTATCATTAGTCGAAATTCCAATAACAGGTGAAAAACTCTGGTGCGAAATGAGCACAGGAAAGAGCCGTCCATTCGTACCACAGGTTTTCCGCAAAACTGTATTCAACATCCTGCATAACCTCTCTCATCCAGGAATTCGCGCGACTCGAAAGAACATCACCGGCAAGTATTTTTGGCCTTCAATAAATAGAGATATTAACCAATGGACTCGAGCATGCATATCTTGCCAAAAGTCCAAGGTTCACCAACATACCAAATCTGAAATCGGAAATTTCAAGCCACCATCTCAAAGATTCGAGCATATTCACTTAGACATCGTAGGACCACCACCACCCTCCAACGGTTTTTCATACGTACTTACAATAATGGACAGGTTCACTCGATGGCCTGAAGCGATCCCCATAAAAGACACTTCAGCATCAACAATTGCTAGGACCCTCCTCCACAATTATATATCTCGTTTCGGCGTTCCGCTCAGCATCACGACTGATCAGGGAACGCAATTCGAATCTAAACTTTTTAGAGAATTTACGGATTTGCTAGGCTCTCATCGAATACGTACCACAGCCTACCATCCACAAGCAAACGGTATGGTTGAAAGAATGCACCGTCAGCTTAAGGCTTCCATAATGGCTCGGAATAATACCATTAACTGGAGTGAAGAGTTACCGCTTGTACTACTGGGCATTCGCACAACAGTACGCAAAGATATGGAGTGTTCACCTGCAGAGCTTGTTTATGGACAAAGTCTGAAAGTACCTGGCGAATTCTTCATTGAAGAACCAACAAATCATTGGACGAATCCTTCCGAATTTGTGCAAACACTCAAAGACAACATGCGTAACGTCAAGCCAGTCGACACACGCAAAAGCTCCAACCAAAAAGTTAACGTCCCAGATAAACTACATAGCACCGATTTTGTTTTCATCCGTGTTGACAAAGTCAAAACTAGTCTTCGGAGACCTTATGAAGGTCCATTTAAAGTAATAAGACGGTTCCGTAAATACTTTGTCATCGATGTTAATGGAAAGAACCAAACTATAAGCATTGATAGATTAAAACCGGCTCATGTCATCTCAAATGTTACCCATGCTTGCACGAACCGAAATCAGAGGAAGTCTGTTAGATTTAAACTCTAAATATAACAATCATTTCAATTAAAAATAAAGCGTTTCACTGGAAGGGGAGTATGTAGTGATCTCAAACATCTTGAATATTTTCAAATATTTTCAACACTTTCAAATTTTAAACTCAACTTTTGAATTCAAATTTTCCCGGCAAAAATGTACTAAATTTTAGCAGCAGAAGAACAACACATACACACACAGTAGAAATTCTGCTGTCTAATTTCCGGCATTGTAAAATTAAGTCAGTCACTGCTAGTTGGTTGTTCAGCACTGTATCGCCTACGCCAGACGTAATTCAAAATAGTAAAATTTTAAACGTTTATCTTTATTTGATTTTATAATGAAATTGTGAAGTTATTAAATGAAGTTTTATGAAAACGGGAGTTATTATTTCGCTAAGTAATAAAATTCGGGCTGAGACCCGACAATATAAACAATTCTTAATTGTTATAGACCATTTTTAATTGATATAAGCAAAGTTTATTCATAAAAGAAATTTTTTGTGGTAACAAA
Organism: Leptarthrus brevirostris; assembly: GCA_964036015.1. NCBI lineage: Eukaryota > Metazoa > Arthropoda > Insecta > Diptera > Asilidae > Leptarthrus > Leptarthrus brevirostris. Next base: position 72,107,128 of record OZ038374.1, read on the forward strand.
AATTTCAATTGTTTATAAGAATTTTCAATTGCTATGAACAATCTGCAATTTTGTATTCAATTTCCAATTTTCATAATCAATTTTCAACGAGGTAAAACCATTTTTTATAATTATAAATGTATTATTGTTATAAACAATCATTTATTGTTATAAACAATTTTTCATCATTATAAACAATTTCTGTTCATAATAAATTGTTATTATCCGACTTTTTGATGTCCCGATCGTCATCAGAACAAATTACATCGAAGAAATCCTTTTCAAGAAAGTCTGAAATCAACTTTTTTTCAGTTTGTTTAAACAAAAAAACGGCTGAACCGAAATTGATTAAATTTCTTTCAGCTCTTATTGACAATAATACGCTTCGAATGGCACCATACGTGTACGTACGTACACACACACACACACATACATATACATGTGTTCAAAAACATGCGTAAAACACTATGGTGACTTTGAAATGTAAAAAAAAATTAAAACTTAAAATTTTGAAAATCGGGCCCATTACAATAACTTCCTATATGTGGGAAGTTAACAAGAACATGATTGTCTAAGTGTTCCCAGAGGGTAGATGCAGCACCGGGCGAAGTTCCTACTTCGGGAACCACTGCTCCCCAGCAAATGCCCTCTCCGTAGAGCCGTTCTCCTCTTTTCTAGTCCTCTCTAGTCTGTTTTGCAAACTATTTTGTAGTCGACATTACAAAGAGTAACTGGCCTCCAGTTTCCCATCCTCTGAAGATCCCCATTCTTTGGTATTAGACGCATAACGGATCTCCGCCAACTTGACGGAAATTCGGTATGTCAAACCACTGCAGAATTAGAGACATCCAAAAGGTCCGGAATCAAAAGATTCCTAAAACGAACAAAGAATTCTGGAGTTAGATCATCATAACCAGGAGAAGTATGACGTCGAAGATCCTTCGTTGCGGTAAGCATATCATCGAGAGTAAGCTTTCTGTCCAGGAATTCTCTACTTTCATCAGAGAAAGTAGGAACATGATGAAAGAATTCATCGTTGGCCAAGAATGTTGGCAATGTCGATGCATCATAAAGCCGCGTATAGTAGTTGTGAATATAATTCGCAAGTTCCTCTCCGTATAGGATCTGGCCCGATTCGGCAAGAATCGAGTCTACTTCAAAAGAAGCGGTACGACGTCGAGTTGTCTGGAAGTAGTACTCGGTCGGAGACTCGCCCTCTCGCAACCCACGCGACTGGTTTCGGAGCATAAACTCCAAGCTATGCTTGTAGTTTTGTGCTGTCAATCGTTCCTTAAGTCTCTCGTATTATGCGAGTAACTCTGGTTGCGCGGGCAGAAGCGTACCAATCCGGGTGACTTCGGCCGTCAAACTCGATGCATGATATCTGCTCCGATTGAATCTCGTCTCGATAAATGAGCGAATCTGAAGCTTTCCAACAGCCCACCAATGTTACCATCACGCCATTGGTGCCAAAACTGAATGAATTCTTCAATGAATTGCTCCGAGTTCAACAAGTTATTGTTGAAAGTCCAGTAAGCAGTTCGCTTTTCGACCAAAGTGCTAGTCGCCAAAACAAGAAGGTGATCACTTAATGAACACACTTCATGAGTGACACTAACGGAAAAGTTAAGAAGGCTAGACGAGACGTAAAGTCTGTCTATCTTCGAACCCGAAAAGCTACCCGGGACATTTCGGGAAACCCTTGTGTATGACCTAGTCGTTCGATTAAGCCAACGGTAGACGTCCACAAGGTTACTATGGCTGACTAGGCTCAACAATCGGGCGGCGTTCAACGAGTTCAATTTAACTCTAGAATGACGATCGATTGAAGAATCTAGTGTGCAGTTGAAGTCACCACCAAGGATAAACTCACCACCGAAGTTCGTAATACGCGACACGATTGAGTCCAACACCTGCCTTGCAGTATCCTGGTCATGCGGCAGGTACACGTTTACTATCCTTAGCGTTTTTTCCACTAAGACAAAATCCAAGGAAGACGCGAAACCTGGGAAGATGTCTGTGTATACAGGAGACATCAGTGTAAAGCTGTGGGACACAGCAATTGCCACACCGGAACCTCTACGAGGTGTTTCTGTGGCAAAAACTGTGTAACCCTTGTTTAGATTTGAATTTTGTTCTAGACGTGTAAATGTGGCTTGTGTAAAATTTGTTTCCTGTATAAGTGCAATGTCCGTGTTCCATTGTTCTATGTCTTCGCAAATACTGTGTAATCTAGTGGGTGCACTCAACCCTCCTGCATTGATCGATGTTATCCTACTCATTCAAGAAACCGCAAGAACTCAGACAAAGACTGTACAACTCTAATGATGAAGAGTCCTGTCCAGTTCGAGATCCTCAAGGATTCCCGAGACCTCATTGAAGTAGCGCTCACACCTCGACACCTCATTGTACTTGGCTTTCTTTCTGGCCTCTGCCATAAGCAGTTTAAGTTGGGGCAGGATCCTGGCTGGATCTTCAAGCTCACGCCTGAGAATAGTCAGAATCCTGTCCGAACTCTTCTTATAGTGCAGGCTATCGAGGAGCGAGCGTAGCTTCTCCCTCGGGACCTCCACCAAAGCCGGATCCACTTCAAAGCTGCTACTAATCGAAATGGAACTTCCACACGATTCATAGCCGCTTTGAGTTGGACCGGCCGTCTCGAGAGCGGAGACAACCTCTACGTCCGAGAGAACTTCAGTGACATCGATTGGAGTCACTGATGGTACACTCGGAGCACAAGGTGTAGCCTCTTGCCTCGAGACCCTCCCAGTGCTTACAGCCTTCTTCGGTGGTGGCATCACCTCCTGGTCTGGCTTGCCTTTAGTTTTTCTCTTCATCCTTTTTTTCTACTTCTTTGGCTACCACTTGTAGCCTCCTCGTCCGAAGTGTCTGCTTTTTACCGTGTTGAGGTAGCACCGTTTATAGCCGGCGTCGAACTTGCCTCAGGGAGTGGTTCCTCAGATACCTTAATTGCAGGTTGCTCCAAGAGAGCAGGCGCAGCACCGGGAGAGGTCACTGTTTTGGGAACTTCTGCTAGAACAGGTGTTTCCTCCACAGTGGCCTCAGCCACTTTCCTGAGTCTCTTAGGACACTCCGCAATAAAGTGTCCTGCCTGATGGCAAGCATGGCATTTCGCTTCGGTGCTTACCTCAATCCAGGTCATCGACCTGAATTATTATATTCGAACTTTTCTTACAGCTACCACTCACCTCACTCATTGATTTTGTCACTGGTCCGGTCTTCTTGGCCACAGTAAGACTTGGGCGCATAATTACTGGATTTGGGGGTGGTGCTGCCTTTGAAGCAGCCTTGACTACATCCTTCAATTTTGGTAACGCAGTACATTTACCTGCTATCGAATCCGTTGGATTTGGCACAGCTGGAGAATTTGCGGCTAATTCCGTGGAGGTTGTAGCAGCATTGGTCGACTGGATTCCTGTGGCGGTTACCACTAAAGACTTTGCAGTAGAAGCAGTTCCACTTGAGGCAGCACACACCATAGTAGATGCAAACATCTGCTGGGCAATTGCTGTACTAGATCCTCCTTCCTTTTCAAACTTAGCCTTTTCTTTTGGGCTCTTGTCAGCCTCTTCAGTGGGCCCTATATTTTTTTTAAATGAGCTGGGGTCCACCTTCTTACCTCGCTCTCTTCTTTTCCTGGTACTAGGGGGTTTTTGTTTTCCCCAGAATCACTTTCACTACTGCCACTCATACTGGGAAGTAGCAAATCAAGTAGTAGTAGAAGTCTCGGGTGACCTAATATTTAATGACAGGTCGAAAAAAAAATTATTTAAAAAACGGAAAAAGTGCCACAAATGTAAAAAAATATCAAAAGAGTGCCAGGTACATGCCGGTATAATAAAAACAGAAAAAAGACGAAAAAACAATGTAACAGAAAACCTAACGGAACACAACAGGAATTACTCTTATTTTAGAGTTCGTCGCGATTTTTGGTTCACTTTTTAGCAAATATGTTCAAAAAAATTTTTACTTTTCACAATTCTTAACTGAAGTGTTTTTCTACACAAATTTTTTTTCTAAATTGTTCCTAGGCACAATTATTATTTATTTCTGTTTTATTACAATTTAAATGGCACTTTTCCTTTTAAAATTATTCCGGCAGAAAAAACACGTCTCGACTCTGTAACAGCTGCTGCAGACTACTCTGGATTTTTCCAATGACATCCGCTTAGAGTTCGGAGTTGACAAATGTAGGACGCTTCATGTGACGAGGGGAAAACATGAACTTGTGGGATTCGATCTCCCATCCGGCGACACTATTGAACCCATGGAGGAGGGCGAACTCTACAATCTACAATCTTGGATTCGAACAATCACGTGATATACCTCACACGGACATAAAGCGGGTGCTAGAGACGAAATATACAGGCCGCTTGAACAGTCTTCTGAAAACTAGCCTGAATGGGAAAAATCTCACGTATGCAGCACCAGTCCTTACTTATTCCTTTGGGGTAATTAAATGGACAAAGTCGGACTTAGAAGCACTGGACAGAAGAACGCGAACGATGTTGACAAGGTACAGGGCACACCATCCTAACTCCTGTGTATAGAACGACTAACGCTACAGAGGTGCGAGGGCTGTCGCGGCCTGATAGACATAAGGTCACTGCATTATAAACAAGTGAAGTCTATCAGAGAATACTTTTATAGCAAAGACAACAAACAAACACAACTTGATTTGTACAACATAATGCTGGATAATACACTAAACATAGCCACACACATAGATAAACAGCATGCATGGTCACATAAGTCTCTCCACGAAAGACATTATGCTGACTTGCACCAAAATCATGTCGACAAAGATGCGTCGAACGCTTGGCTCAGTCGCGGTGATTTATTCCCTGAGACGGAGGGATTCATGATTGCTATATAAGACAAAGTCATTAACACGAAGAATTATAGGAAACACATCCTTAAGGATGCGGCAGTTCAGGACGACACGTGTAGACTTTATCATTTAGCTTCTGAAACAATAGAACATATAACGGCTGGATGCAAACTCCTTACTCAAACAGATTACTTGCAGAGGCACAACCAGGTCTGCAATGTCATACACCAACAATTAGCCCTAAAACACAACCTTATTACACCCGCCACATACACACCATATTACAAATATACACCAGACAGTGTTCTTGAAAACTCCACACATAAAATATATTATGATCGGTCAATACCCCACAATAGACAGGATATTACTCTCATAGATTAACACAACAAAACAACATACCTCATTGACATTGCAGTACCCAACACCAACAATGTGCAGAACACTTTTAGGGAGAAGATTACAAAATACACAGATTTGGCACACGAGTTACAACGGATGTGGAAAATGGACAAAGTGACTATCGTACCAATCATCTTGTCTTCCACAGCCGTTGTACCGAAAACACTAATCACAAATATAGAAACACTAAAGTTACATAAAAACACTCCACACGCACTACAGAAAGCGGTTGTTCTTAACACTTGCCGAACGGTTCGAAAATTCCTGAACTACGGACAGGACGTTACAGACAATACATAAGGACATAACGAACGAATGACAAATCCCCGAAGTCTTGGCATTGTGCCCGATGTAGGGAACAACTACCGCCTCGCCGGCTAGAAGCCGAGATGACACGCGTCAAAACCGAAAATAATAATGTTTATTCAAATTCCACAATATAACATAATTATAACATAATATTTTCGAGATAAAAAATAAAAACAAAATAAAATAAAATTTATGCAATGAAAATTTCAGAATTAAATTTATATACATATTTCAAAAAATTTTACAATATAAACCTAAACAATGACCTGGGTCGTCTGTTGAGGTTGGCATAGTAGGAAAATAAATGAAGAAAAACCAAAGTAAATTAAAATGAAGCATCTCAAAAACTCACAAATCAGTTATTAAATTCTTTCACTAAATAATCTCTGTACTTAAATTCTTTCACTAAATAATCTCTGTACTTAATCGCAGCATCAACTTACTATACATATAAAGCTTTTTCCAACTTTTCCCGTTTAAAATTTCAATAGTTTCCTCCATGGAGAAACAGCTAACGTTAAAAGTTTGTCTACGGAATTCGGATAACATTGGACAAATGACTAAGAAGTGATATATGTCCTCTTCCTCATTCAAGTTGCACAGGGAGCACATAGATCTTCCATCAACACGCCAAGAACTTGTGTTAATATTAAAAAGACTTCCTATACACTTAAAAATTAGGCCAATACATGATATTCTATTACCATCATTGAAATAATTCAATTCATTGAGGTCATAATTCAGTTTATTGTAAAGACCATGTCGTATACTTTGTTTTGCTCTTTCAACTTTTTGCTCTAACAAAAAATTCAGTTCACACTGGACCAACCTATCAATTAGAGATACATCTAATGCATTCATGTCTAATATTATATTGTTTCTTTACGCGCTAATATTTTGGGTAATCTCTGCTCTCGCATATTGAGCACTTTAATTATGTATCGTATGTGGTTTTTTAGAGTACGTATGTAGATATCTTGTAGGCCGGATTCCAGCTCTATCATATAATTAGGGGTTTGCATTGGGAGGCGGAACAAGTTTTTAATTAAGTACCTGAGCAGGCTGTTCGTAATAATGATAACCCCATACCTCTGATGCATAACACATAATTTCCCTAGATATTGCAGTGAAGACTTTATACTTATTAGATATAGGTACTTCTGTTCTGGATAAGAAGTTGTTCCACGCAACATTCATGCTGGTTATTGGCAAACCTAACCGTTCATTCAGATGGGCTGTAAAGAATAGCTTAGGAGTTAAGTTAACTCCCACATATCTATATGAATTAATGATTTCGATTCCTTCACCTTTTAGTATCCATTGTTCCTGCTCTCGTCTTCTGCCCCCACCCTTACTAAATATCATTACTTTGGACTTTGAACCGTTTACCTTTAAATTCCAAAGTTCGCAGTAGCTCTGAAGGTTGTCTATCATTGTGCCCAACACCCTCGGGTCGTCTGCAAGGATTACTACGTCATCCGCGTACATAAGTAGCCTGATATTCAGATCATCGATAAATACGCCGCCCTTCAAGCTTTCGTGCAGATCGTTGAGGTAAAGAGCAAAAAGAAATGGACTAGCTAAGCATCCCTTCCTTACTCCCGTAGTGGTTACGAAGAGGTCAGAGATGCTTTTACCATTCCAAACCATCAGCCCAATATCCTTGTATTAGGTCCTTAGAACATTCACAAGTTTCGTTGAAACGCCATACTTAAAAAGTTTAAAAAATAACGCATGTCTATCAACTGAGTCAAAAGCTGCCCTGAAATCAACGAAGAAAGCGTATATTTTTTTTACACCCCGCTCCCAGCTTAATTTTATATTTATCAAGTTGAAAATATTGTCTATGACAGAGTAACCAGCCCTTAAGCCAGCTTGATATTCGTTTAACATGCTATTACGGTCTTGCCAAGCACATAGTTTCTCTTGTATAACTCCTACGAATATTTTAGCGATGGTGTTCATAAACACAATTCCTCTATAATTTTCAACCTGATTTAAATCTCCTTTTTTATGCAGAGGGAAGACAATACCTTCAAGAAAACCATAAGGAACTTTTCCACTTTCAAATATATTATTATAAGCTAGAACCAACTGCTCAAAAAAAATGGACCTGCAGTTTTGAAAAACTCATAAGGGATTCGGTCAGGCCCCGGAGCCTTAGGTTTCCGTAGAACGAAATTTACTTCCTACGAAGTAAATGGGGCATCGAGTTCCGCATCAACGACATAGGGTTCAGCATACAGTATGGGAAGATTTTCAAGATGTGGATTAAGAAGAGCTTCAAATTACGATTTGAAGTCAGTTATTTGGATATCTGAGCCGACATTGAATTTTTTAGTTCGCAGCTCATTTGCTAAAGCCCATCATTCTTTACTGTCCCGCACGAAAGTCATTCTTTTTGAAAGTGAACTGTAATATATGTCTTTTTTTGTTTTTACAAAGGCGCTTTAAAGCTTTATTAGAGTTCTGGTGAAGATGGAATAGTTTTTTCGCAAAAGTGCGAGGTATTTGAAGCAACGTTTCCTAGCGACTAAACATTCATTATCGAACCATTTATTCTTTAATATTGGCTTTTTACCTTTTGACGGACAGTACGCGCTGGCATGTATAACTTTTACAAGGTTTTCCACCGAGATATATCTACCCTTCTCATTTACAACACTCTGTAACAAGTGATTTGATTTATTTTGAAAAGACATCCTGTCTTGCTTTTCTCATCTTAGCCTCGGAAGGAGCGGCAAATTTGTTTCTTCCAAATCTGTTCGACCGTTCAGTTCTATGCAAATCGGGAAGTGATCCGAGAATATTTTATTTTCGACTGTAAACTTAGCTATTTGTGGTAATAACTCCGGAGACACACAAGCCAGATCGATTACTGAGGCCCCACGTCCCCCTATAAATGTATATTCTCCTCCATAATCCCCCACACCTCTTCCATTTAAAATGACTAGATTCAAATCGGTTAAAATATCTATAATTTTCCTTCCATTAGTGTTAAGTATGCTATCTTCACTTACATGTTCAGATTTTATACTCGTGCCTTGTATAATTTCATCCGCTACGATTTGTGTGCTTCCCAGTCGCGCATTGAAATCACCTATTATTATTAAGTTTTCTGGTTCACCTTATTCTATTATTGAGACGAGCTTATTAAAATCTTGTTCCCATTGACTTGGACTTAAATAAATTGGCATGACCGTAATAATTTTATTTTGAATATTTAATTTTATTACCTTGGTATCGTTGAATTCTTGAAAGTTTGCTGTAGCAGTAACTACAAATTTAATTTTTAATTTTTATTAAAATTTCTTAAGTTTGATTATATTATTAATAAAATATTTTTATTCAAATCCACTTTAATAATATCCAATCAGACTGTACTGTCAAATATATTTTAGTCAACCTGTACACTTCGATAAATTTTGAATAGCGTGAAACACAAACACTTTGAAAAATATCATAATCATTTATTCATTGACAATAAAATACTGTACTCAATACAGAGAAAATATTTAACAAACTATCTATGTATTAAATGTAAAGTAGGATACAAAAAATTGTAAATAGATTTTTAGTATAACCAGATCTGCCGATCTAAAAACAACTTAAAATAAAAATAAAAGTTTAAATAAAATAAAATTAAAAAATACTTTTTTTTAATTTGAAATATAATGTATCTAATAGATTTCAGATACAAAAGGAAGTTTTAGGGTTTAGGGCTCTGGTACTACGCCCCATATTAAAAAGGAGCTCTATTCGCCTTATAGTATTCTTGAAATAGAGAAGACTCCCCCCTTTAGCTCTTTCTATATTCGCCCTTCTAACTGCAGGAATCCAGTGTAACTTGTATCCACTAAAATATTTTACAAATTTCTCAATATCTTTTTCTGCAACAAACGTTTCATACAATAAAAATATTTCAAAAGATTTAATATACTCGAAAAAAGTAGGAAATAGAACCTTATTATTCAGTCGATGTATATTATATGCTAAAATTTTAAATGGTAGAGTCCTTAATTTCTCATTAACACTATTAGATCTCAACAGACGAGCCTTATCCTATGCAATATTTACTCTATCTTTTCTTTTAATAAGCTGAATGTCTGGAAAATTACTATTGCACAAATTATTTAGCAAAGATAATCCATCGACGCCTCCGCAGATGAGTTTGTCAGTTTTCCATGAAAAGCTATTTCCATTGATAAGCATTCTGTCGTCCTTCACTTTAATATTAATTGTTTTATTATATGTCAACAGAGCATGCAGTGTATGTAAGATCTTTGTTTATTGTGATACCAGTGAAAGTTGGCTTTATTTAAGGGCATGTAAGTTTAAGTATCTCTATAATACAATATAATGCAAACTCACTAAATATCTAGTCATAGTCTTTAAGATATACTATATTGTGGATAAAATATTGAGCGAGTGTTATAAATGTATATGAAGCAAAACAGAATGTAAATGATTTTTTTTTTAATATTTCAAGATGGTGGTAGGCCTAAAGGGGAACCGGCCATGCAATAAACGGTCAACGCGACTTTATGTATTACCTCAAGGCGTGTTCTTACATTATCAGCATGAGGTGTGTTATTGCAAATTAGCACAAACATATTAAAACTAACGTACGTGATCCTGATATTGTAAAACCCTCCTAAGGTGGTGTGGAAAAATACATTATCTGAATTCATTCATTGTGTCCAATGTTTATAAATAAATATTAACTGCTTACATTTAAAATTATGTTAACTATTAATTGTATTAAATGATTTTTAAACCCATGACTAAAGCGGTAAAAGAAGTCTTGATTAAGTTTATTACCCTCCGGAAATTTTGTTGGCTTTTATATTTTGCACCTAAAATATTAATTACAATAAAATTAAATTTTCGAGTATTTAACTAAATAAATAAATATTTATTTGTCACAATTATTTCAGGGAGCGGGGTCTTTTTGGACTGCCTAGGCATATGCAGTAGGTACCGGCTACCGGACTATTGCAGTGTATTCCAAGCAGAGATCTTGGCCATAGAAAGGGCGGCAGAAATAATACATGGACGCCCAAACCTACCAATGGGTAGCGAGATATGCTTGTACATCGATAGCCAAGCAGCTATCAAGGCGCTGGACTCAAACTTAGTCAGGTCACGGCTGGTCGGCAGGTGTCTGGCTGGTCTCCGGACTTTAGGGGCAAGGCATAAGGTAACTCTATGCTGGGTCCCTGGTCACAGTGGTGTTCAAGGGAATGAGGCAGCTGATGAGCTGGCAAAGTAGGGATCACATTTGGATGATTCCTCTATTGACAGATCGATCGGCTGGCCGCTAGAATCAGTAAAGAGAGAAATTGACCTTAAGGCTGTTCAGCTCGCTAAGCAGAGATCGAGTAATCTAACCACATGCAGCCTATCAAGGCAGCTGTGGCCTGAATGGGATTTGAGGAAAACCGCGTTCCTATTAAACGGAAGCCGGATAAACCTCCGAAACATTGTGGCAGTTATCACTGGCCACTGTCTTTTCGGTAGACACGCAGAACGTCTGCGCGTTCCCACGAATGACTTCTGCCGGAGCTGTATGGACGAGGAAGAGGTGGAAAGCATTCAGCACTTACTCTGCGAATGCTCGGGCCTAGCAAAAAGAAGGTACAATGCAATGGGCACGTACTTCTTAGGTGGCATGGGCGATATAGCCGGCATCGGGCTGAAGCAGCTCCTAAGGCTTATTAACCTAACCTAACCTAAATACGCTCCAAAACCCCCGCATAAAAAACTCATTTCTACCCGCCTGCATTGTGCTTAATAGATTGTATGCGTGCGAATCTCACACAAACTTAAAATTGCCACGGTTTTCCGAGCATATGGCCTCTCCTTAGTTACTTCCTCGTAGGGGTAAGTTCGTGTAGCAGGGGAACATGTGACGTCGATTTTTTCTTCGCCATTTTTCCTGGCAGGAAGCGCTATGAAACGCAACGTGTAAGTTCGTGCACATGCAGGATCCCGCATTCTGATCAGGGAACAGACCTATTGCCACGTGGAATCTTATGAGCTCTAAATTTCAGAATCTTCCCGTTGGGAGAAAGGCTTTGAGGAAAGAAGTCTTTTATCATTTGTATGTGTCCGAGGGAATTGTCCTTCCTCGGCGAGAACAATGTCCAGGGCGCACTTGGCACAAATATGCACAAAATTGCAATTAACCCAGAGCCTGCTGCCACGAGAGGTTTTAATTGAAACTGATTATCCAGAGTCCGCATACAAATTACCCAACTCCCCCTGTTTACATGTGGGCTCCTCCTGCGTACCGGACGGATTTCAAGTGGACCTACAATTTAAAGTGGATTCCGCACCACTGGCATTTTCTCTGCAACCCCCTTGGCCTTATCGTAATCTGTTATCGACAGAAAACAACCATGGGTCGCCGATGACCTAAAAACGATATAACAGTTCTTGAGTTATAAGGGCACTGGCGGACATACAGCCAGAAAGACGTTAAGTTTATCTGTAGAGATTAGATAATTTCATCAAATACATATATAAATTATAATTTATAAGTAGGAAGAAGAAGATATTATTAATTTTATGACTAAATGTTAAATTCAATTCACAACCCGCTAAAACTTGGTGTTTTAAATTATAACAATATGCCTCCAAATGTTGGCGATATGGCAGAAGCTTTTGGTACTTACGTGGCGAATGTGATTGAGTTGTTCACTGTAAAAAAAAGTTATAACAAATGAAGGACATGAGAAATGAAAAGACAGAAGTTGATAAGATCTAAACGAACGTTAATACTAGATAGAGAAAGTGCTTCGAATGAGTATTGTATGCTGAGAAATATGGGTATATATGAAGGATAAGAAATGAATATAGCATTTTTTTTCATTTTTTTTTATATATGATGTTTCCAAAGCTCAGGGGATGCCCTATGATGCTAAAGCACAGCCTTGGCAGGAAAGGAATTAAGGTTGAGGGAAATGGGTTAGGAGGTTGAGTGAAGGAGGTGTCGATGTACGCCTCGTTTGAAAGTTTCAGACTCATAAGACGAGGGAAAAACAGAAGATGGTAAACTGTTCCACATTCGTGTTGTTCTGCTAAGAAAAGATTCCCGAAATTTGACGGGACGTCCAAATTTGACCCGGAGAGTATGGGGGTGGGAGCGACTTGTAGATCTTGTATCGCGCGTTGTAATGAGTCTACATGGAATCAGGCTAGCAATTTCGTTAGAACAATGGCCATGGAAATAGCGATAAAAAAGTGAGAGACAACCGACATTCCGTCGATGCTCCAGAGAGTCAAGGCCCTCAGATATTGAGGAATCGCCAATAAGTTTAACAGCCTTACGCTGAACTTTGTCTAACGCGGACAATGCGGTGTGTCCTGCCCCTGCCCAAATATGGGAATTATATTCAAGTCTAGGCCTAATGTGGGACTTGTAGATCAACGCTAAGTCGGGTGGGGTGAAATATTTCTTACATCTCTGTAGAAAACCCAAACATTTCATCGCACTTTTAGTGATTCCAAAGATATGATCAGTCCAGCTAAGATTGCTGGATATCTCAATACCCAAGATCTTTAGGGAGGGTGAATTGGGTATATTCACTCCGTCGACTGAAATGGGTTGGGGGTGAACTGGGCGCTTTTTAAGGGACATTAAACAGCATTGAGTTTTGGATGCATTAAACGTAACCCGATTTGCTCTGCCCCAATCGAGGACCATAGAAATGTCGTTGTTTAATGATCTAAACATGCGTTCCCGATTGACTTCTGTAGCATTTCCACGTGAAGTCATTACAGAATCAAATCAGTACGCGAAATCAAGGGTGCTGTCGTCGACAAAACTATGAATAGGATTGAGAGTAAGGGATAAGAGATCATTAATAAAAAGAATAAATATGGTTGGTGAAAGAATTGAACCCTGAGATACACCGGCATTTATTTCGTAGGATGCAGATGTAACGCCGTTAATTACTACACGGATTGAACGGCCTGACAATAAGCTTTCTATCCATTTTAAGAGGGTAGGGTGCAGACCAAATGTTTGAAATTTGGCTAAAAGGGCAGCATGCCAGACTCTATCAAAAGCCTTTGAAATATCAAGAGCGACGATTTCGGACTCACCGAAATTATGGAGACAATGATTCCAACGCTCCGTTAGAGCCGTTAGTAAGTCTCCGGTTGAGCGGCCAGCGCGGAAACCGTACTGGCAATCGTTGATAAGATGGTTATTTTCTAGATATTTCAACAACTGAGAGTTGATGAGTGATTCAAAAACTTTGGATATGATCGAGGTTAGTGCAATTGGTCTGTAGTTAGAGGGGTCGCATGCCTCTCCTTTTTTAAGTATCGGCTGGACATGAGCAAGTTTCCATACACTTGGAAATATTCCTGTTGAATATGACAGGTGAAAAAGTTTGCGCAGAGGTTTAGCCAAAGCAGAGGCGCAGCATTTTAAAACAAGGGGCGAGAAACCATCAGGCCCAGTAGCTTTGGACACGTCGAGTTTTGAAAGTACTGCACTGTGATGGAGTTGGAAGTGGCTGCGATGAAGTTGAACTTAGCCCGGCTAATTGCTGAATTGCAAATATTCCGCGCATCTCTATAGATACGTCTCAATTCCTCTGAAGGGTACAATTTATATGCCTGGAAGGCTGCTTCCTTCTTTTTAATGGCTGCGAAACAGTCATTATTGAACCAATTAGTGTTAGTTGGTTTGATGTTCTTGAAGCTATGAAGAATAAAGCGATGCATTCCAAACCATAGGATGTTCAAGATATAATCGGTGCTTCTGTTTTTTCCTCCATAGAAAAGCAATCAGACCAATCCAGCTCTCTGAAATATTTATTAAGTCCCGCCCAATCAGCATTTTTATAATGCCACACTAATCTTTTGGTGGAGTTTAGGTTAGTGGTTGTCAGAGAGGAGATGGAGAATTGGGCGGAGATTAGACAATGGTCCGAATTACCCAAGGCAGACGTCACCGAAACCGAGTATTTTTCTTGATGCGATGTTAGAAATAGATCTAAAAGATACGCGTTGTGCCCCAAAGTATCAGGAACACGAGTCGGACACTCAACCAGTTGCTGTAAATTAAAAGACTCACTAAATAACTCGACGTGTCTTCCAGACGGGCTTGTGGTAGAAGAATGCCTGAGCCACTGTGTGTTGTGGACGTTGAAATCTCCAGCAAGAAAGATTTCAGAAGAGGGGGATAATTCCAAAATCTTATCGATATCGGAAGACAGTTTATCGAAGGAGCACACAGTGTCAGTGTCAGACATATTCGGGCTGCGGTATAAAAAGCAGAAGTGTGCCGATAGAGTTTAAATCTAATCCAGACATAATTAAATTCTGGATTAGTGGAAGAGAATTGATGGAGATGGGAGAATGGCACATCATTTCTAATATAAACCGCGATTCCCCTCTGAGGAGAGAAGAGTTAATAAATAGTGGATATGTTAGTAAATAGTAATACTAATACTTGATGGAAGTTATGCTATAAATAAGGGTCAGTCATCAAGAATATCGAATATAGTTTAAAAATAAATCTACAACTACGGCTAAACTTATTAAAAATTGGCAGAATTTACTTTTAAGGAATTCGCGGATATAATTTACATTTATTGTGTAGTCCACTGAAACGAAAAAACGGCTGTACTCGCATATGAAAGATTCCCTAATCGACGTACACCCCAAAGAGAGGTGTTTTCGCTGACGCAAGACGGCTAGGAGTGTCTTCAAAGCAGAGTGACGTTCATATTACCATAATCCAATTCAAGGATTCACATGTGTTGCATTTGCCTCGTTTTACTTTTTTGTTAATTTTATTATTTTTATCGTTGTTTCGTGATTTTTTTTTTGGTTATTTTTATCACTTGGACACCGGCTGATCTGTGCCATTGGGGGTTTTTGTCTATGATTGCTGTAGTGCTGTTTCTTGAGATTGCCGCTTCTTGGATCTCTTTCATAGCAGTGTAACAGTCACCATGAGTTTGTGCAAAGTATGCTGCCTGGAGATTGCTGACAACGCCATTGCCTGTGACGGCATTTGTGGAGGTTCCTTTCACTTAAGGTGCCTAAAGCAGAGTTTAAAAACATCCTCTTCCTCGGTCAGCACCTGTAAGGACTGTCTATATATCAGGCCATGTCACGTCCTTTGGCTTATGAAAAACATTGCTGACAGTATCTCCACTGAGCAAGAATGCATGGCAAAAAATCTTTGCAACATAAGTACTGGCCTGCTCAATTTTCAGGCGGTATTTGACGATTTTAGCATACTGAACCGTAAGCTTGATGACCTCTTGGCCTCTGTGAAGAAATCTGGAGCTAGCTATGACCTGCTGATGGATAAGTCACGTGACATGTCATATAAGCTTTCTACTATGTCTAGCTCCATTGAGGACATTCACGGTGCTACGGCTCATTCTGCACGCTGTACTGTTGCTGCCGCAAATCCTGTTATCCCCAGCGACGATATTGGGAGTAGTTTGAGGCTATTGAGAAAGGACATCGAATCTTCGTCCTCGGCTACGAAGATCAGCTCTGATCTTATTCAGACGATCTCGTCTGATGTGCGGTTCCTGCGTCGCAGTTCTGATCTACCGGCAGCTTCTGACGTCGTTGGCGTGCCTCTTGATGTAGAACGGGCCGATGGTGGAGCTGAAGTA
This sequence comes from Leptarthrus brevirostris, assembly GCA_964036015.1. Taxonomy (NCBI): domain Eukaryota; kingdom Metazoa; phylum Arthropoda; class Insecta; order Diptera; family Asilidae; genus Leptarthrus; species Leptarthrus brevirostris. The sequence continues at coordinate 72,123,325 of OZ038374.1, forward strand.
ACTGCCATTTGATGATGGCGCTCTGAACACCGCACAGCCTACTGCTACGCCTCCTCCCAAGGCACCATCTTCGACAAATTCACGCTCTAGGCGAAGACGCAGGAGGGTTCGTGCTCCGCTTGATGGCACTATTGAGGAAGTTTGCTTCCCTGATGCATCATCGAGGTCGACTGCTACTTGATGTGATGGGGACCTGGTGAAGACTTGGTGCGGCACTTGTTGTGTAAGGGCGTAGTCCCTTTGAATCGCTGCTTCCAAAGTCCCTTCACTTCTTCTTTGTACCTAATAGGAAAATTAGATACAATCCGATTTCTTTGTCTATAAAATAAAAATCGGTTAATTTTTATTTTTTTGAAATATTTTTATTTTTTATATTTCAACCGTCTAGTTCGGTTGATTCGTAAGAACTAAAACTTTTTACAATATTACTTAAAAAGAAACATTAAATCTAAACAATGAAAACGTGTTTAAAATTTTCTGTGTATTGAGTACAGTATTTCTTGTCTATGAAGAAATGATTATATAGAATTTCAAAGTGTTTATATTTCGCAATTTAAAATTTATCAAAGTGTACAGGTTGAGTAAAATATCATTTGACAGTATAGTCTGTTTGAAAAAATCAAAGTGGATTTAGAATAATTTAATTTTTAATTTTTTAGCAATTATCTAAAATTATACAATTATAATACGTGTAGCTACCGCTACATTACTCCCCCCTCAGTGAAAACGTCCATTTTTATTTGAACCTTAAAATTAATCATACGTAAATCAATAATATTTTATATTTTTATAATTGAAATGATACTTTTTTTGTAGATTTTTTATTTGTTGGTAAAATTTGTTTTTCTGACTGTTCAATGAATGCAGGTTTAAGTCTATCTATTGAAATAGTTGTTAGTTTTCCGCGGTAGTCGATTTGATAATACTTGTCATATTTGTTTAAGACTTTAAAAGGACCTTCGTATGGATTTTGTAAAGAAGGTTTGCTTCTGTCAATTCTAATGAAAACAAATTCAGTATCTTTTAATTCTTTTGGTACATAGATATTAGAATTTTGTTTTCTAGAATCAGTGGGTTTGAAATTATTTATAGCTGTTCTGATTTTACTTAAAAAATTTTGAGGATTTTGACTTTTTGAATCAAGGTTTATGATAAATTCTCCTGGAACGCGAAGAGGTTGTCCATAAACCAGTTCTGCAGGAGAACATTGCAAGTCTTCTTTAATCGTGGTTCTAAAACCTAAAAGAATTGCAGGTAATTGTATAACCCAATTATTTTGACCGCCGCGAGCGCGAATGGCTGCTTTTAACTGTCTATGGAATCGTTCGATCATTCCATTTGATTGTGGATGATAAGGGGTAGAACGGATTCTATGTGATCCTAAAATTTTTGAAAACTCTTCGAATAATTTAGATTCGAATTGAGTACCCTGATCCGTAGTAATTTCTAATGGAATGCCGAAACGAGGAAAATATTGTTCATATAATGTGTTAATAATTGTACTAGCTTGTATGTCTTTGATTGGATAAGCTTCAGGCCAACGAGTAAATCTATCTATTACTGTAAGAATATATGTATATCCATTTGAAGATGGTAAAGGACCTACCAAATCTAAATGGATATGTTCAAACCTTTCTTTGGGTAGTTCAAATCTACCTATTTCTGATTTTGTATGCTTTGTAATTTTTGCTTTCTGACAACTGATACAGTTTTTAGTCCAATCGTTGATGTTTGTATTCATTCCCGGCCAAAAATATTTAGAAACCATGGATTTTCGAGTTGTTCTAATTCCTGGATGAGATAAATTATGAATGGTGTTAAAAATAACTTTTCGAAGTTCTTTTGGTATATATGGACGTGAATTTTTAGTGGAAACTTCACTCCAAATATCAGACTCAGAAGTATTCAATTTAATTTTTACTAATTTAAATTTTGAATTTTCTGGTCTGTTATGTTGATTTATTAAAAGATGTGTAAGTTCTTCGTCATTATTTTGGTACTCGGCTATAGTTTTTAAATCAAATTTAGTTATATTTTTATCTTTCGAATTTTCGAAACTTTCAACAGCAATTCTAGACAAGGTGTCGGCTACTGTATTAGCTTTACCTTTTATATGTCTGATATCAGAGGTGAATTGGGTGATGTAGTCCAAATGTCGTGTTTGTCTTGGACTTCTTTCCGTTTTAGACCAAATAGCTGTTATTAATGGTTTGTGGTCTGTAAAAACTATAAACTCTCTACCTTCTAGAAAATGTCTAAAGTGTTTAATGGCTAAATATAGAGCCAAAAGTTCTCTATCAAAAGCAGAATACTTTATTTCTGAAACTTGTAATTTCTTAGAGAAAAATGCTATGGGTTCCCAATGATTTGTATTGAATTGTTGGAGAACTGCTCCAACAGCAAAAGCAGAAGCGTCCACGGTTAAGTTAAATTTAGAATTTTCTAACGGGTGGACTAACAAAGTTGCTTCTGAGAAAGATTCTTTGATAATGTTAATTTGATTTTCGCATTCTTCTGGCCAAGAAAAATTTTTAGTATTGTTTGGTTTCTTTTTAAGAAGCTGTGCCAGATGACTGTGAATTGGATTTAAAAGATTGGCTAGATTAGGAATGAATCTATGGTAGTAATTAACCATGCCAATAAACTGTTGTATTTGTTTTATAGAATTTGGAGACGGAAAATTTTTAATAATTTTTACTCGGTCTTCTGAAGGTAAAATGCCATCTTTTGTAATTTTGTGACTGAGGAAATTTAAAGTTCCTACTCCAAAAATGCATTTGGATGCGTTAATATTGATTCCGAACTCTGAAAGTTGTTTGAAAATTTGTTCTAAATGACTTTTGTGTTCAGATTCGGTTTTGCTGGCTACTAGAATATCGTCAATATAGACGAAAGCAAAATCTAAATTTTTAATTATTTGGTCCATAAATCTTTGAAATGTTTGTGCAGCATTTCTTAGACCAAAAGGCATTCTAGTGAATTCGAATAATCCAAATGGCGTTGTAATAGCTGTTTTTTGTATATCATCATTTGTCACAGGAATTTGATGATAAGCTCTTACCAAATCAATTTTTGAAAATATTGTGCAACCATTTAAGTTCATTGAGAAATTTTGAATATGAGGTAAAGGGTACCTATCCGGAATTGTTATTGCGTTCAAACGACGATAATCTCCACATGGTCGCCAATTGGAAGAATTTTTCTTTGCTACAAGATGTAGTGGAGATGAAACTGGAGAAGATGATAATTGACATAAACCTAATTTGACCATATTATCGAATTCTAATTTAGCTATTTTGTGTTTAAGTCCATCTAAACGTCTTGGACGTGAAAAAGGAAGTTGTCCTTTAGTTTGTATGTGATGGACCACATTGTGTTTTACTGGTAGATCATAACGAGGTGATTGTGTTAATGTGGGAAATCGTTGCAAAATTTTACCGTAGTCATTACTGATCGCATAGTAACGAGGAGTTGGAGTGTTTGCATTTACCGTGATTCCACTCACACTTAACGTTGTTGTACCATCTAGTAATTTTTTGTTTTTTAAATCTACTAATAAATTAAATTTGTTTATAAAGTCGGCACCAATAATTGGTTTGTTTACATTTGCTATTATGAACGGAAATGTGAAATCTCTTCTGAGACCAAAATCTACCTTAAGTAGTTTAGTACCATATGTATTAATGGTAGAACCGTTTGCAGCTGATAAGTATAATTTAGTGTCTTTGTTGTATTTTCTAAAGAATTCATTAGGAACTACAGAAATATCTGCGCCAGTATCTATTAGAAATTTAAATTTATTTTCTTTATCATAAATAAATAAACGTTTAGAAATATTATTGTTATATATATTGTTCACTGAGGGATTATTTTTTTTTGATTAATAGGGTTAGTTTTATAACATTTAAATGAACACGGCGAAATGCACTTAGTCGCCTTGGTACCAAATTTATGGTGATACCAACACAAATTATTGCTATCTCCAGTATTTGAAACTTTTCTGTTGTAAGAATTGTTTCTAGAGTTGGAATAGTCTCTCGATCTGTTTCTAGAACGAGGGTGATGAAAATGATTTTGCATTGTTAGTCCTCTAATTAAAATTTCTAAATTTTCAATTTTATTTTCAAGATTATTTATTTTATTTAAAAGAACAGAGTTATTGACAAAATTTATATTTTTGTTTGGTATATTGTTAATTTCAGACACATATTGTATTTTAGAAATATCGTATATGTTATCTGCTAAATCTAAAAGATCCTTCTTGTTTCTTGTTTTCCAGAAGATATTAAGGCGATGTTGATGTTTGAGGGCAATTTCCTCATCCATAATTTTTTAATTAAATGTTTACTAAAAGTGGATGAATTGCCTACTAAAATTTCCATAGATCTGTAGAATTCGGAAGGACGTCTATCTCCAATTTCTGTGGTAGATAGAAGTTGCTCTAACTTTTTCTCTTCCGATTCTGTAAATCTTTTTAATAACACCTTTTTTAAATTTTCATATTTGTCACGGTTGGGTGGATTTTGTAAAAAATCCAAAACGTTAGTAATGACTTCAACTGGTAAAGCCTGAACAACGTGACTGTATTTAGTTTCGTCAACCGTTATTCTTTTAGAGGCAAATTGCGCCTCTGCTTGAATAAACCACACTTCTGGATATGGTGTCCAAAAACTTGGTAATTTAATAGATGTGGTAGCAACATAATTGTTTTGATTGAGGTTTGAAGCACTAACATTTATGTTGTGTTCAGAAGTATTTGACTCCTCTTCACTAATCATATTGTTGTTTTTTTTTGTTTTTATTCAAATATTCACTTTATAAAATTCACTGACTTTAACGCATACTTAACTTCGCGGATCACGTAAAAATGGAAGAAAATACCTTATTATAAAATTTATTAATTGAAAGTAAATTTCTATAATAGTTAATTGTAAAAAAAAAACTTTAATTATTCTTTTAAAGAAAAATTATTTAACTTAAATTTTCTTTTAAATGATAAAATTTTAATTGCTTTGGGAAGTGTTGTCTTTGTAGTTAAATTGTATTGTTGTACAATAATTTTTAACTAAAATTAAATATAAAAGGAAACATACCATATATTTTGACTATTGATTGTTTTTATATTGCTTGTTGTATGTTCTTCTTATTGTTGATCGATTTGTTTCTTCTTTCTTGTTAATGCTGAATCTTCTTAAAGTTGATTGTTTCTTTGTATTTTTGTTAATCTTCTTTTTTAACTTAAGTTGTTGAATTGTCTTTTTCTCGGGTGGGTGTCATATCTTGTGGCGTATATTTAAAATTTTTTTTAAATTCGAGGATGCCTTACCCTTGGTGGGGGGCACCTCTTATTAAAAAATAATTTTGTTGCTAATGCTGAGGTAGAGGCTGTGTCTGTCAGACCAGACAACGTCTACTTGAAAGATAGAGTCTTCTTGTAAAAGCTGAATCCGTTGTAGGTTTTTTCTTTAAAACAAAAACTAATAGTGTACCTTACCACTGGTGGGGGGTACCTATTATTTGTTGCGAAGTTATTTGTTAAAAATTAAGAGTGTACCTTACCGCTGGTGGGGGGTACCTCTTATTTGTTGCGGAGTTATTTGTTAAAAATCAAGAGTGTACCTTACCGCTGGTGGGGGGTACCTCTTAATTATTTAGGAGTTTTTTTATTCTTTAAAATAAAGAGTGTACCTTACCACTGGTGGGGGGTACCTCTTATTTAAAAATTGCGGTGTCACCAATGGTTGTGACCAAATCTTCTGGTATTGGAGGATCTGTGTAGACGGCAGGAGGCACCAATGATTGTGACCGGAGCTTCTGGTTTTTGAAGCAGTCCTGTCGTCCTCCTAATGTATTTGTAGGCTGGGTTGTGATGTTCCTTGTCGGGGTCACCAATGATGTGATGGGGACCTGGTGAAGACTTGGTGCGGCACTTGTTGTGTAAGGGCGTAGTCCCTTTGAATCGCTGCTTCCAAAGTCCCTTCACTTCTTCTTTGTACCTAATAGGAAAATTAGATACAATCCGATTTCTTTGTCTATAAAATAAAAATCGGTTAATTTTTATTTTTTTGAAATATTTTTATTTTTTATATTTCAACCGTCTAGTTCGGTTGATTCGTAAGAACTAAAACTTTTTACAATATTACTTAAAAAGAAACATTAAATCTAAACAATGAAAACGTGTTTAAAATTTTCTGTGTATTGAGTACAGTATTTCTTGTCTATGAAGAAATGATTATATAGAATTTCAAAGTGTTTATATTTCGCAATTTAAAATTTATCAAAGTGTACAGGTTGAGTAAAATATCATTTGACAGTATAGTCTGTTTGAAAAAATCAAAGTGGATTTAGAATAATTTAATTTTTAATTTTTTAGCAATTATCTAAAATTATACAATTATAATACGTGTAGCTACCGCTACACTACTCCCTCACCTGCTGCTGCATCTATCACTACAACATGTGGCGTTGCTGATGTCCCACCATCTAACACGCTGGATTTCACCGTGGTCAACGCCGTGGATCCTGTGTCTGCAGCGGTTGCTTTGAGACCGGCTGAGCTTCCACGTCATATTTTCCTGTCACGGTTGCATCATGACACCACTGAAGATGATATCGTCAATTTTATTTCATCGCGTACCGTGACTGATAGGAGCTCAATTGTCTGCAGAAGAATTGATGCACGACGTGGGCAGCGGGGTCGTTCCTTCTCTGCTTCATTTAAGCTTCTTGTACCAGATGCTGTTTTTCACTCGGTACTTCGCCCCGACATTTGGCCGCTTAATTCTATCGTCCGTGAATTCATTCCAAGGACTCGTTTTAACGCAACTGCAGCCTGTAATATATCATCAAAAAACGCATTAGTGAGTTCTCCCTTTACTACGCCAACGTAACCGGACTGCGATCGAAGACGACTCGACTCTTCATCGGCTCGACGAATAAATGTTTCGACGTGGTCTGCCTGACCGAGACTTGGCTTTGTGGAAGAATTGCAGACGCTGAGCTCTTTGGCTCTGAGTACTTGGTTTTCCGCCGTGACCGCCATCTTTCCGCTGCTGATGCTCCGGTGGGAGGTGGTGTGCTCTGCGCTGTCCGCCATGAAATTCCTTGTATGGTCGTTGATGTTGCGGGATCTGATTCCCTTGAATTCATTTGCGTGGTTCTCAAGCTTCCACACAAAAATGTTTACATTGCCACGGTTTATATTCCGCCTGGATCGCCCTCTGATTGCTATGAGTCGATGTCTACTTGTGTTGAAGGACTGGCCGATCTGCTGCTTCCGTCGGATGACCTTTTACTCCTTGGAGATTTCAATATGCCTTGGGTCAGCTGGGAGCGCTTCTTGGATAAGGATTGCTTACTACCATCTTTTTCCGCTGCCCCACAGTATATTCCGGCGTTCCTGGACTCCATTGCCTCTTGCGGCTTATCACAGGCCTGTGACGTGATGAATGACTCGGGCAGGTTCTTGGATTTGGTGTTCTCATCTGACTGCTCGAGTACTGTCGTGAAGCACTGTCTATCTCCTTTGGTTCCTGAATCTCGTCACCATCCTGCACTGCACATCATCTTCGGTTTTGATCCTGTACTGACGGCGTCTTCTGACTCAAGTAATTTTTGTTATAACTTTAGCAAAGCTGATTATTCTAAACTTAATGATTGGCTCTTTGCCTGCGATTGGACGAATGTTCTGAATGAATGCGATATTGATAATGCTGTAATGTCATTTTATGATTCTCTTTCTGTTTGTTTTGCTAATTGTGTTCCTGTTTCAAGGTCTCGTGGTTCGCGTTCATATCAGCCCTGGCTTAATAGTTCTGTGAAGCACTTAAAGAATCTGAAGAATAAAGCTTGGAAGCGGTTTTGTTCCTCAAGGAGTGATGCTGACTATTTCACTTACTCCATGTTACGCAACCAATTTTGCTCTGCACTTGATATTTCTTATTCTGACTATTTGGAGAAAGTTAAATCGTCTTTGCGTGCTGAGCCTAAACAGTTCTGGAGGTTCGTAAATTCTAAGCGCAATTGTGATGGCTACCCTTCCGTGTTAAGTTTTGGTGATGTCGAGAGTGACGACCCCCTGACGACTGCCAACCTTTTTGGCGAATTCTTTGGCACTGCATTTTTGACTTCAGACTGTGATATTAGCGATAAGGATTTTATTCATATGACGAGGTTTGCTCCGACTACTCTTGAAACCAAAGACCTTGTGTTTGACGAGGATGCTGTGCTGAAACATATTTCTGGTTTGGCTGATGGTTTCTCGTGCGGTCCTGATGGTATCCCTGCTTGCTTTGTAAAAAATTGTCGCTTGTCCCTGGTTTCTATTCTTTGTCACTTATTTAACTTGTCTATTCGTTGCGGTGTTTTTCCGAAATCTTGGAAAGCATCTGTCATCATTCCCCTTCATAAGAAAGGTAGTAAAAAGGACATATCAAACTACCGTCCCATTGCCAAGTTATGTTGTATTGGTAAAATGTTTGAGGCTCTGGTGTGCAATGCTCTTAACTTCCACTGCAAGCCTTTTCTTGGTTCCTTTCAACATGGCTTCATGAAGGGTAGATCTACTGTGACTAACCTGCTGGAATTCTCTAATTGCTGTATTTCTGCCATTGAAGCGGGTAAGCAGGTGGACTGCGTTTTTACTGATTTTAGCAAGGCTTTTGACAGAATTAGCCATAGTATTCTTGTTCGTAAGTTGTCTTTTCTGGGGTTTCCATCAATTTTTGTTAATTGGATTCGTTCCTATCTGTCTGATCGTACGCAACGTGTGCTATTTCGAGGTTCACTTTCGAACGATATTTATGTTACCTCTGGTGTTCCTCAAGGAAGTCATCTAGGACCATTGCTTTTTATCATTTACATCAATGATGTATCCGTAATTCTCCCGAATTCCAGAATTCTATGTTACGCCGATGACGCCAAAATATTCCGCGTTATTTCAAGTGCGAATGACTGTGCACTATTAAACTCGGACTTAGACGCCTTTCATAATTGGTGTTCTATAAACTTCCTTCCCCTAAATATTAGCAAGTGCACTACTATGTCATTCTCTCGATCAAGGAATCCAGTGCCCTTTAACTACACCTTAGACGGTGGCTCTCTGAACAAACTTGACAAGACCAAAGATTTAGGAGTAGTGCTAAATACGACCTTTTCATTTGATGACCATATCAACACTATCGTAAACAAAGCTAATTCTGCTCTGGGCTTCGTCAAGCGATGGTCTAAGGAGTTTGATGACCCATATGTAACTAAACTCCTTTATTTTACGTTCGTGAGACCTGTTTTGGAGTATGCTAGTCCTGTGTGGTCTCCTTTTCATGCGATTCATATTAATCGCATTGAGTCTGTGCAGCGTAGATTCGTTAAATTTGCCCTTCGCGGCCTTCCTTGGACCGATCCTCTTCGGCTGCCTCCCTATGCTGACCGTTTAAAGCTTATTTCATTGGAGTCCCTTGAAAGCAGACGTGACAACTCCAGAGTTGTTTTTGCCTTTGATTGCTTGCGGGGCGCGGTTGATTCCCCGGAACTGCTGGGAGCTCTAGGTTTATCGATTCCTGCTCGTCCCTTGAGAAACCATTGCTTTCTCCATACTCCCCATCACCGCACTAATTATGGTATGCATGAGCCTATTACATCTATGTGCCGTCTTTTCAATAATAATTTTGAGCTTATTGATTTTCATTTATCTAGATCTCATCTGAAGAATCAGCTTTGTTAAGGTTACTTTTTCTCTTTCTTTGTGATTATATTGTTATTTTTTGTTTTTTATAGCTGTATGAATCGTAAAAGTTAATCACTTTGTAATTTTCTTTATACTTCATTGTATGTTAGATTTACTTTTTTTTTTTTGATTTCATTGATTTTGTAGTAGTCAGTACTTGGCGAATTTGTAAATAAATAAAAAGGGGACCACTTGAAGATTCCGAGAGATTAGAATTTTGCATTTGGCTACTGGAATGCGACATGGAGAACGGAGCGTTTTTGGGCAAAATTCTGTGGACGGATGAATCGCAGTTCACCGGGGATCATATAACATACTTTCACAACCCCCACACCTAATCAGATACTAACCTATATAGGACAAGGGGACCTCATTCCAGCGCAGATTCTGAGCTATTTTTTGGATTGGTATCACCGACACCCATTTAATATTACCCGCAAGTGCTTAAAAGCCAAAGTTGTGCGGACTTGTTGAAAATATACTACTAAATCTACTAGAGGACATCCCTCTAGATAATTTTAGAGCAATGGTTTACCAATACGATGGAACCCTAGGGCATACTACCAAGATTGTGAGGAAATATTAAGGGGGTCGTCTACCTTCGTGGTTTGGAAAAATCGATTTTTTTTTTGCATATTTTGAATGCAGATATTATAAGGAACACGCCATATGAGGGATTTTTTGAAATACGCTTTCTTTCGTACGTATATGCAACCGGAAAGATTGCCACCCACGCGCTTTTCGAGCGGCGGCACAAGACCGCTTCGTCACTGTTTTAGGATTAAACTCTTTCTCGTAAGGCGTACAATTGATTTTTGGCAAACCAGGAACATCTCCGTGACGAGGAAGGGGAGCTCTACGGCCCTGGTATTGCCGATTAAATCGCAAGTTTCTCAAATCATGTTTTACACCAAAGATTACTCTACTAGATAAACGGCTTCGAACAAAGTAGTGAAAATTTTTTGGTTGCTTTTATATATTTCCTGCACCGGGCAACCCTGCAATCAGAACTAAAAATTTGTTTTCCGAGAGAGTTGGGGGTAGGAGACAAGTATACTTTTCTTATGTGCATTTACAAATGTCAAATGTACTTCTCTCATTAAAAGAGCAGATTACATTAACAGTTTGAAATTTTCTACGCACACAAGTAACTATCTCAGTCATGTGATTCACATGAATTCTTTTTATTGGTGGTACTTTTTGGTACATTTTTCTCTTCGACAAGATTTGGCGGTACTCTTTTGAGAGAAAGCTGTAATTCTCTCCGGATGAGAACAGAATTTTGACAGGAGTAAGTGATTCTCTCAAATAATTTTGACAGGAGTAAATGACTGCACACTATCTGTACTCTTTATTTGCATGAATATTCTTATGACTTTAAAATCTGGAAATATTTCGTTTTACTTTGGTGCTGGTGTTACTTTTTCAAGACTTGTTGGGTATTTTAGGGAGCCGGTTATCTAGTAATAGTAATCTTTGTTTTACACTGTCATTTATCTTTAAACGTGATTTCCCAAAAGTTGCATTTTTTAAACTTTGTGGTATGACTTCTTCTAGAAATATTGATAGAATTTGATCAAATTTTTTTTAGTTATTCAGTAAACATATAGGTATGTTTTCCGAGAGGCGATTTTCAAATTCTTACTTTGTTGAATTTTAACAGGCTCTAATAGGTCAAAAATTGAATTTTTTCGAAAACAATTGCGTAATTTAAACAAATTTTACAATAAAAAAAATCGGCTCTGGGAAAACATAGCCAATGTAACACAGATTACAGACATATTTCATTTTATTGGTTTCAGACAATTTAAATGGCTAAAGTCTTACCACAAAGTTCTTAATGACATTTCTGCAGCGTCGAGGTCAAGGACGTTCCAAGGTCGCGGATGCAATTATTATCAAATGAAAAATAGATTTTTTTCGAAGAAAAACCATGTAATAATAAAAAAATTTTAGCTGACGTGATTATCTTTTGTAGTTTTTTTGCAATCCATTCCCAAAAATAGGCTAAAAATCTCGGCTCGAAGGTAGACGACCCCCTTAAATGAAAATTTTCCTGACCGCTGGATTGGCGAGATCCATTGATTACTTGGCCTGCTAGAACTCCAGATCCAGTCCCATTGTACTTCTTTTTTAATGAAAAACAATGAAGAATACGAAAATACGGGAATACGTTGGCTACAATATATCTTAAACAGGGAATTATGAGATTTTTAGCATATGTATATCGAAAGTGACGGAGACATTTCGAGCAGCTTCTTTAAATTGCAGATTTTTAAATATGTTTTCTACGTATAAATTTCTACATCCTTTCTCTAGGTGCTGCACCCTTTTAGAAAAGTAATGAGATGGGAAATTTTATACAAATAAAAAACCGATGTATTAATTACATGAATTTCGGAGGAAATTTGGGAAAATGCCAAATTTCTGGTAATTTCAAAACATTTTATCACTTTTGAAGTGACTGTACCTGCAATGATAGGAGTTAGATTACCGTTATTGAGAAATATTGAAAGGTGATTGGGATAGTAGTTTTTTAGCGTTTGTTGGATGTCGCTGTGCATATCATGAAAATTGCAAATTTATGAATCACCCTGTAAATCCCACACGGTTGAGTTTGCCCTATTCCCCCTGCCATATAATTTTTTATTTATTTATTTTATTTATGTGAGATCCTTTCATTTCCGCACACCAGATCTGAATCACCCTGTATAATGGGCCTTAGGGACAAACCGAATTTCATATCTCTTAATCGATTAACGTGAAACGTAACATAAAAATGCTTTATGTCTTGGCTATGTGCGGGTCTTAACATATAGGGCCTAAATACAATTCCAATACAACGAAGTTTTCCAACAAATTTTTTTTAGATTTTTCACTTGCATTATAATTGGCAAGCATTATTTAAAACTAATCCAAATTTCAAGTCGATAGCATTAGTAGTTGCTGAAATAAGCAACTGTGACAAAGAGGCAGAGAGTCGAAGTGGCACCATAAGAGACGCTGTTTTTTGTAAGGGTCCGTTTTATAAATATAATGAAGACCAAAAAAACCGGACAAGTGCGAGTTTGAAAAGTCGTGCACCGAGGATTCCGTAATATTTTGTCATGTGATATAACCACAAATAACGATTTTCGGATTTTTTCCTTTACTTATGCTGAGACCTTGTTTCTTGCCAAATTTCATGATTCTATGTCAACGTGAAGTACTCGATAGGTTTTGATTTATTTGCGAGACAGACGGCCAACGAAGTGATCCTATAAGGTTTCCTTTTTTTCGTTTTGAATTACGGAACTCTAATAGAAGGTAGTAAGTTTTCATCAATTGTTTGCACTGATATTTCAAACAGTGCAATTCAACAAAGTGCATTTGCATATTTGTATTTAAAACGTGTTTTACCAAAATAAAAATCTGAAAAAATGGACTAAAATTACTTCCATAAAATTTTCATCAATGATTTAATACTCTCAAGCAGGGTTATACATGACTTCAAAATACATTTAATAAAAATTCTGTTTATTATTGTTTAATTTGTTTAATTAAGGCGCTCTCAAAAAATCTGCTTATATTTAAATCTAGGGCTTTTCGTGGAATTGATCGGTGAACCTATATATATTTACTTGTCTGCTCGTGAACGCTTGCATACACAAAGAAAGAAATTTATAAAATCATCAAACTCCGAAGAAGGTTCAAGTATTTTTCTATACATTTCTATTGGCTCCACTTCTGTAGTCGATATTAAATTTGCAGCAAAGTTTATCTTGGAAAGAGCTTTCCTGAAGTATGAGTATATATCATGTACTGTCTCGATGTAATAAAAGATTGGCTTTTGTGATTCATTTCCTTGAATAAAAGGACTTTCTGTTTTATAATCTAATTTTTTGGTAGAATCGTCAAATTCTCTAATCAATAATTCTACGGTAGATAGCGAGTATTTAAGGATGGCACTAAATGAATATATAAATCAATAAAATTGCAAATAATTTATAAAATTTAAAAGTACTTACACAGACTTTCTAATTTGTTTGATGTTATTGTGGATTCTGTTAAGAATGTCACCTTCAACTCTATCACTAATCACTTTCGGATATGTAGCATAGCAAGGTATTGCTCTAGAAAATTATTATCAAATTAGTTTATGTACTGATTGATGTATACCTTTTAAGAATCGCATATCTCTGCACCTCAACCCATAGCTCATCCGTAACGGTTCTTTGTTTATTTACTTGAGCAGTTAGTAAAGAGTGATATTGTTTAAAAGCTTCTTCAATTTGCAAAAGAATTTCCTGACATTGTTTTTCAGTATTAAAATCACAGAAAGTGTATACAGCTGCAGTAGTCCCCATTTTGTTACGCTTCCCAATTTTTGTAGTAACTACGAAATACTTTATTTAAGATCACTGCAATGAGCATAGCGAAAAACTCAAAAACAATAAAAACAAAACACAATATACAGAATACAAGGTATGCTCGATATAAACTCTGTTTTGCCACTTCACCGCACTTATTCGATTCTATTTCCAAAACTAGTTTGGTTTTCTTTGAATTCGTAAATATTTACAAAATTAGCCAATGAAATGCAATCACTGACATGTATTAAACTGGACTGACTTATAAGCTATCTCATATGGGTACAATTTTACTTTCAGTGGAGGAAAACAATTTTTAATCTCCAACGTTTACTGTGAATTTGCAGCCATTCAGAGTAGAATATAATAACCAAATATATACGAAGAGACATATTTAATTTTAATCTTCTATATTGTTGTAAGGAAAATGTAAAAATCATTGGAATTACTGGAATACAAATTATAAATAAAAGGTTGTTTTAGTCTGGATAAAGCTTACCCAGAAAGAGATGTAAGATGATTGTGAATATTGTCATCTATTTCTAACGCCAGCATTTAATAGGCGACATGACGTTCGCAATTAAGAAAACCATGTTGAAAAAAAAGATGCTTACCCAGAAAGGGACAACTAGCGAAAAGTGATACCATTTTCTTGAAGAAATTTCATGGCACCAGTCACTCCAGTATTATATATCTCAGTGAATGCAATGTGCTTTCTTGTAAAAATAACACTAAAAACCTTAATACAATAGGTCTGTTCGCGGAGGCCACTCCGAGTGGCGCAGATTTCGGCGCGACTCTACTCCGATTCAAAAAGAGCAGAGTATAAAATAGCAGCGCACAACTCTACTCTAATCCGAGTAGCAAAACCAGATTGGATGCAATACTCCACTCTTAACAGCTGACTGTCACTTTGTTTTGAATATAATTATCATTCAAAATTTTTTAGACAACTAATCCTTTTGCAGTATTTGGCGAGCATGTCACATAAATATCTTCCCACAAGAATTTACCATTGTTACTTTCTGCATTTTGCAGTACAATACTTAAATTTTTTAACTTGATTAACAAAAAGTCACTTTCAAATCACTCGATCTTAAACGTCAAAAAGCTGCACCTTATTTAAAGCAGGAGCAGAAAAGTTCGCTCTAAAGTAATCTAGATTGCTACTCTTTTCTCAAAGAACAAAAAAGGAGTGGAAAAGAGTATGACTCTTTTCTCAAAGAACACAAAAAGCGCAAGAAGATTGCCACTCTTTTCTCAAATAACACAACTAGAGTAAGAAATGGCTCTAAATGACTCTTTTTGACTCGGAGTGGCGTCAACGAACAGACCTAATAGCGGCTTCAGCTTTTACTTCGAATTCGAAGCCGATGCCTGTCAAAATCAAACATGAGTTAGAGGAAAATTTGATAGAGTTTGTTAGAGTAAATCCTTGTTTATACAATAAAAGAGACAGGAATTACAAAAAGAACAACAAAATAGATAATATATGGAAGAATATTAGCGAGCAAAATGAGTATTCCAAGTATTTATGCATATTTTAAAGGATAAAAAAATTCTTTTATTTTGTGATTTGTTATCGTAATTGTTAATTATTAAGTGAAATAAATGTATTCATTTTTAATTCTTTTGTGATTTAGATATAGCAATTTCTAACTATTTTGTGATTAATTTATAGTAATTTTCAAGTAATTCGTGTAACGGTTTTAGTAATTTTTAATTTGAGTATTAAACGAAAAATTGATAATTCAGTAGCTTAAAAGACTCATGAAGAAGTAATTCCGAAGTAAGTAAGTAAGTAATTCCGTGTTATGATCGGCTCCAAATCATCTGTTTTGACAGCAGGCGGCTTCGGCTTTAAATTCGAAGTAAAAGCTGAAGCCGCTATTGTATCATCGCCTTAAATTTCCCGGAGGAAAATTCTTTTTCAGGTTATTAAACTAGTTTAAATACTGAGTTATAAAGTTAGTTGATAGTTTGCGTCGGAAAGTAGAAAAATTAACGAAAACTTATCAACTGAAAACAAGTAGTTTGCATTTGCAAAATCAAGATATGGATTTGTTTAATTACAGATTGCAAATGTCAAAAAGCAGGGTATCATATTTCACAGACGGTACAAGAAAACTTTACCTGTGGGGGCTTATTCTTAAATTGATTTAAAACCTTGTAATATTTACCATTAATGACGTACTAATACCGTTTTATATGATGTCAATAATTAGTTTAGAAACGACTCAGTGTAATTTTTTCGTTCATCTCACTTTTTGAATACTTTTATTTCAGAGCGACAGCTCAAAAATTTGGGAACACAAATTTTATGTGACGCGATACAGAACAAGTGCAGCGCAGGGGCAGTGGTAGCGCCTACGATGAAGAAACTAATGGAGATGCCCTAAACTCAAAAAATCGTGGCAAGTTTAATAGTGTGCGATAATCTTTCCCACACTAAGTAAAACGGCATCGCAGGCGGCGCAAAATTATTTTGCTTGAGAGGGTTCTTGGCGCGCTTTTTAAACAACTTAGACACGTTCAAATAAACAAAATGTAAATACAAATTTTACCACATAAAATTGGAAGTTCGTCTTCTCAATCTCAGCATTATTTAAAAGAATAATCAGTATACCGATCTTGGAATAAAATATCAAGCTATAAAAATTGCTTACGACTTCAATTAAATTTGATAAATTTAATTCGCCCAATGGCTCAATGATTACAATGTTTTCCCTCACATTTAATTTGTGTGGATTTCTTCAGAAAAGATTAGATTAGTTGCAAACAGTATTTCCAGTTATCGAAAATATTCAATTTAATTTGTATCACTTCCTAGCCTCATTCGTTGAGCTGAAATAGGTTTTGATTTAAAAATGCTCTGAAAAAATCACTTTCCCTTTTCTAGTATGAAAATCTAACTTCCAAGAACTTTTGTTACTGAAAAAAGCATTTCCATTTATTGAAAATATTCAGCGCAAATTTTATTTGTAGGATTGTATCACTGCCCTCGTTTAAATAGGTCTTCGTCTTAATAATCTGCTTCCAAGAACTTTTGGCGTAAAACTACATATTTTGGGAATCTAAATTACAAGAAAACTAATCGATGTCAATATTTTTATTTTATTAACCGTATAATTCAAAGTTACATAAATATACAATTTAACTTTAAATAATCTTAAAACTTTCCTCATTTCTAGATAACTGGTTAATAGAAGCTTGTCTTAGGTGTGATAGAATATTCCAGATAGTCGACACAGAGTGTTATTTGGACAAAATTCCACTATGCACTTCACAATAAGTTTTCACTAAAACCTTGGTTATTTAATTGACAATTTCAATTAAAGTGTATATAAATCTTCTTTCACTTCGCCAATATAAATTAATGATATATGTATATTACACCAATTTCATTAAATCAGAACTTTTAAATTGGTCAACAATTTTGTCACGTCAAGTAAACAGAAAAGTGACAGAACTTTCTTAATTTGACAGCACAACGTTTAATTTTGACATCACATGCATTAAAATTTTACCATGGAAAATCAGCGTATACATATACGTAAGTGCATCTCCATTAGTTTCTTCCTCGTAGGGCAGCGCAGACTCGTCTTCTCAAAATCTAAATGAGCTGCCGCTGACTCAGTGAAGCCATCTGAATTAAATGAATAAGAAGAAGAATTTCAGTTCAGTCAATGTAATAAAATTAAAAAAATTTACAATACACTAAATAAATCGCCATTAGCTCAAAAATGTTTATAAATTCCCGTACTAATATACATATTTAAATTTTATATTAAAAATAAACCTTCACCATCGTTTAAAGTTAACTCTTTAAACGATGCCTTCACTACACAATTTCCAAAAAATGTTTAAACGTCAGATAGAACCTGTACAGACGGGTCGACGAATTGAACTTTCATCACTTAATTCTTTGGTGCCGGGTAAGTTCGGGCAGGGAAGAAGTTCACCTCGATCTGAACTGGATTCACGTTAAACTTTTCTGGTCACGAGACCGTTTCTATTAGCGTGTTGGCGCAATTGATTGGAATTTTGGGTAAGTGTTGGAATTATCCATTTCGTTTATACTGATTGTACATGGCAACGTCTCGACTCAAAGCGACACGTGTGAACAGATTTCAAATTGAGGAGCGACAAAAGGTGAAGACAGATTGAACCGTCTAAGCAGACACTTAAACTTCAAAAGAGCTGCCACTGCCGCTGCGCTGCTTCTTGATCTATTTGACGGTTAGAATATATGAGTGTTTTCGATTTTGCCTCCGAGACATAACACCGGGGATAACTGGAGTTACTGTGACCAACGACATATTAGGTCTGTTCTTTACAGCCACTCCGAGTCAAAAAGAGCCAAAAAGAGCCATTTTGCTACTCTAGTCGGTGTTCTTTGAGAAAAGAGTAGAAATCTTCTTGCGCTTTTTATGTTCTTTGAGAAAAGAGCAGCAATCTAGAGTGTTTAAGAGCCAACTTTTCTGCTCCTACTTTAAACAAGGTGCAGCTTTCTGACGTTTAATATCAAGTTATTTGAAGTTAAACTTTTCGACGTTTCAGATCGATCTATTTGGAAGTATTTGAACTTTTATTAATTAAGTGTAAATTAAAAGCAGTCTTTTACGAAATGCATAAAGGTACAATCGTTAATTCGTTTGGAAAGATATTTTGTGTGTCATGCTCACTAAACACTAAGAAATTGAAACAGGTTTATTATTATTATTATTCTAAAATAGAAATTTCAGTCAGTTGTCAACAGTGCATTCTGGTTTTGCTACTCGGATTGGAGCAGAGCTCTGCGCTGCTATTTTATTTTCTGCTCTTTTTGCCTCCGAGCCGAGATCTACTCTACTCGGAGTGTCTGTAAAGAACAGACCTATTAGGTCTGTTCTTTACAGCCACTCCGAGTCAAAAAGAGCCAAAAAGAGCCATTTGCTATTCTAGTCGGTGTTCTTTGAGAAAAGAGTAGGAATCTTCTTGAGCTTTTTATGTTCTTTGAGAAAAGAGCAGCAATCTAGAGTGATTAAGAGCCAACTTTTCTGCTCCTACTTTAAACAAGGTGCAGCTTTCTGACGTTTAATATCAAGTTATTTGAAGTTAAACTTTTTGACGTTTCAGATCGATCTATTTGGAAGTATTTGAACTTTTATTAATTACGTTTAAATTAAAAGCATTGTTTTACGAAATGCATAAAGTTACAATGGTTAATTCGTTTGGAAAGATATTTTGTGTGTCATGCTCACCAAACACTAAGAAATTGAATACAGGTTTATTATTATTATTATTCCAAAATAGAAATGTCAGTCACTTGTCAACAGTGCATTCTGGTTTTGCTACTCGGATTGGAGCAGAGCTCTGCGCTGCTATTTTATTTCCTGCTCTTTTTGCCTCCGAGCCGAGATCTACTCTACTCGGAGTGGCTGTAAAGAACAGACCTATTGATAACTACGGGCCGTAAGGTAGAAACAATGACGTCAATTTATGTGGGAAGGCAAGCAGCGCCATCTATAGGGCCAAATGAAAAGTTGTTCTCAACTGTTCAAGTGACAGCATTGAAAAAATCTAATCCAACTTTTCAATTTCATACTACGAGTTAGTAACTAAATGGAGTGGCCCAACAGCAGAGATTTCCGTAGCCTGTGCCTAAAATGTGTGAGTTTACACGTAGAAAAGAAAAACAGTACAGGACAGGCTGCAGAAAAAATCTTTATATGGGGATGCTTTGGTGCAATTTTTAAACTTCTGGAGAAATCTGTTTAAAATTGCAATTTAAAAGCAGTTTTTTCAGTAAAATTTGTAATTTTATTACGGTTTTTCATCACAAGAAATTTAACTAATTAATTTGCATATCAGTAAACACTTCAATAATAAAGTCTACTACTACATCTACTAACTCATTGCAAAATTTAATTACACCACCGCCTTTGCTAATTGTAACTCAAGAAAATATGGCTGCTGAACCAAAGGTAAACAAAGTCTACCTTAATGCAAAAAGTGGGTATTTTATAAGTTAATAGTGTGTTTATCACGGCCTCAAATATTCTTATCACAAAAGAAAGTTATTTTCTCTACTCTATCTGTGAAATGAAATCCCGGGGTGTTTTAAATAACTTGAATTTTTGTAAAATTGCACTACACACTTCATTGTCACTAATCGTTTAAAACTTGAACATTTTTCAAATAGTTTTGACACAACGCGCAATAGTTTTATATTTTTGTCCTTCGCAATCAATTTAATTCTTACTTCAACATTACAGGACCATAAAATTAACACTTTTTCAACCACAACAGTCGGATAAAGAAAAATGCCACACAAGTGACAACACGAGAAGAAAAATGAGAGCAAAAAATCGTAGAAATCGGCACACTCACGTACACGGATTTTACACGCTAGAGCCACTCCATTTAGTTTCTTATTCGTAGATTGCATAATTTGTTAATAGATGCATCCCCATTTGTCAACAAATTGTAAGAATTGCAAATCACTATTTTCAAATATTCTCCCAAATAAGTTTTTAAATCAGATCACTTCATATTTATCGTACAATTTGTTGTATAATGCCAGCAATTAGAGAAAAATCTAAGCCAACTCTTTAAATGTAAAAGTTGTCAATAGATTTGCCCCCATTTACCAACAAAACTCGAATCACTGTGGTACTAGTCTCACTAGATTACAAATATATTATATTATTACTTATAATAAAGTTAAACGTAATTTCTTTCACTTTTTAATGCAATTGAGAGTTGTTTACATCCGCTAGGTTGAAGCTTAGAACAAAAAACGAAAGGAAGTTCACCATGTTCAAAAAGTTTCCGAATTTTCCTTATGAGTTTGAAAGGTGTGAATGTGTTAGTTTTCATCATGGAAGTAGTAAATTTTTGGCTCATTCGAAGTGGTCCTCGCAAACATCGAATGGTATATTATCAGTTCTACAGATGGATTTTAACCGCAGTTCTCTTAAGTCTTTATCTTTTGGAAACCTAAAATACCAAAAGGTAGAAAAATATTTCAATACTTTTAAAGTTTTATTAGAGCCCCCAGGCAAGAACTTGTGTCAGCTGTCGCTGAAACCAATAAGGCGAACCAAAACTGATGAATCTCAAATGTAAACAAACGAGCGCCATCAAGAGAAACGGGTATTTCTTTTTGGTAGTTTTGCTTTTATTTATACAGCTTTTACACATATTTCAAAGAAAATGCTGTATAATTGCTTATTATATTATTTAACTTTCCTGAAAAATGATTTTCCACACCCAATGTGTCGATTATTTTTACAAAAAAATACCGCACACTTCATCATGAAAAATGTTCAAATTAAGCACCTCGGATTCTTAGTAAACTAAACCAAAACAGTACTTTAAATGTTAATTGTCTTTATTTGTAAAATTACACCACTTTTAAACTTAATAGTGAAAATTATTCAATAAACAGTTTGAATGCGCACTCTTCAGAAAGCCCACGTCAAATTGACATTTCGTTATGGCAAACTTTTGTGTTCCCTTCCCACACCTTTCCAACGAACAAAAAATCAGAAAACACGTACACGGTTTATGTATTTGCACTTCCATTCGTTTTATGTTCTAAGGGTTGAAGAGTGGACGTCATTACTTCCATCCATTTGACATTTCTTTTGGGAATTGCCAATATATTTTGACCGACGATAACTCACGCATAATTATTAAATCTAATAGCGTTTTCGATGGGACTTCAGTGCAAAACGAGTTTCGATTTTTTCTAGCAGTGTCGCTGTCAAAATATGTTCGATGAGACTTTTGACAGCAAAACTGCTAGACTCAGTGGTCAACTGATTTCCCCTTCCTGGCACTGCGGTTTGCTTTCAGTGGAACCAGTCTTGCAACTACAAACGTAAGATGTTTGACAGTTGGAATTGTCAGACGGTTTTTAGTGGTTTACAAATTGGTTGGTTGACCAGCTCTGCCTAAAACGTTCTCCAAGCGATATAATTTCATATAACAATATTTTAAAATGTTTTATAATAGATTTTCGCTGTCGTTTTATTAAAATATTTTTTATTGGTGCGCACACATTGACAAAGTCGGAAAGAAATGTTTCATTGATCAGTGGGCCACTAGAAGAAAATCTCAGAAACAGTGCACCACGGAAACCGTGCTGAAAGAGTCCCATCGAAAACGCTATAAATGTAACATTAGATCTGTTTGTTTCGCTGCCAGAAAATTGCAGAAGTAGTGTAGAGTGTAATCGATGTGACGTCAAAGGTGTAGCAATTTGCCCTACACTAACGTCAGCGAAACAAACGTTTTATGTGCAATTTTCTGTCAATAATATTTAACGGAACGTGTTTTGGTTAATACAATTATTTAATATCACAAATAAAACGGAAAATAATTTATTACCGACTTTAATGCAAGAAATTATGTGTGACTTCATCCAAAGAAGTGCAGAAATCTCCACTTTTTTGCAGCGAAATAAACGCTGTGCAGTTGCACTAACTTTGCACCGAGAGCGAAACAAACGCCGTTTGAAGTAAATTTTGCACAACAAACAGACCTAGTGACTAAATTGGTGTAGTCAAAGATAAATTTTACTGCAGAGGTTCTTTTTAACAAATTTAAAAATTTTGGCGCCCACTTTAAATTAAATATCGCAGAATTTATCTTTGAACACTAATTTTTTAAAACACTTGCTTTTAAATTTCCACATTTGATTTTAATAAAATAAGTCAATTATACAAATTTCTTCAGCCGAGTTATGAGGGCATTTGAAATGTTTAAAATAGACTTATTTTATTAAAATCAAATGTGAAAAATATAAAAACAAGTGTTTTAAAAAAAAAATATTTTAATTTACGGCCTTTTTCCTCTTTTTGCAGCCGGGCTTGGGACCGGCTTCGGCAGAGTTGCGGCTTTGGCTGCTTGAAATGATTCTTGCTACACTAAATTAGTGGCTAGGATAATACTTATAGTTATTAAATTCTGTATCTATATACTCTAAATTTGATTGGGAATTCCGAAATAGAAATTTCAACAAATAAATAAACTATTAAAATTTTTTCAACTAATAAAAAGTTAATATTTCTCTAGCTCCCCCTTATATTAAAAATTAACCATACCACTGAACCTTAAAAGAAAACAAACGAATGGCTACCAAGAAAAAGTTACTTTTACTTCGCTTTGTTTTCGTGCTAAAACTAATTTATTTGCCTTCAACTAAGTCATTCAATGTAGCATTACTATTTAACTATTATTTGTTCTATATTTACCTATGAAACGAGTTGTAGAACTAAGAAAATTTCTAGATGTCAGACAAGTCAAATGAATTTGCCCGAATTTGATTGAGGCTGAGTTTTACAACGATTGACATTTGGCATAAGTGCATGGCATTTCATTTTTGCAGTTTTCAAAAAGTAACGTTAAAAGAATCACAGTGTTCAATGATGATTTTAACCCTTCAGATTCCTTATAGGTATTCTCACCGATTTCCACCTTAGTTCTCTTCCCATTTACTATAACAATAACAATCATTTTAAATGCTAAGTTTAATAAAAACTAAAAAATTTGCAACAAATTAATCGCTTGACAAGTGTCACACATACCACTAAAATTAAATGAAATGTCAAGGCAATTCAGTTCAATCGAATCGCACTGGATAATTCTTCAAGATTTTTTCTTAAAGCTGAGTTTGACAACTCTTGACATTTAAGAAAATCTGAGTTCTACAACCTTAGAACATAAAGCTAAACAGGAATGGCAGTAAGCCAGAAAAACGTCGGCATTTTCCTTTCTGTAGAGGTGAGGGTTTTCTATGTGTTTGAAGTCCATGACAGTAGTCAAATTTGATATTTTTTGAAGCGGGGTTGATATATCTTTTGAATAATTACAAATTGTATTAAATCAAAATTAATAAATATTTATTTTCAAAATTGTATTATTAAATTACATTTAAAAATGAAATTACATTTAAAGATGAAATTGATTTTCTAATTATTATAAGATCTAACACAATTTAGAAAAACAGTTGCGAAATGCTTTGAAATTTTCAATAATTTATGCATTTAAACTGTTCCACCTTCTCTTTTAGCCAAGTGAGCATTGTTATTGAATACAGACAGTGCTCACTTGTTTCCAGGGACCACCACGTGGAGGTTGAGATAGGTGATTTAGATAAATAAGTTAAAATATGATATTATAAATTATGTATCTTTGTTGGTCCCCAGTTGTTTGTCTTTTGTCAATTGCACTTAAAATTATTTATTGTAAGTACTTATGTAAATTATTTGCTATTTTTGGGAAATCTTTATAATTGTACTTAAAATATTTTTAGTTTTAAATCGAAAAATATGTTCTGACCCCTTCTGAAAAATTGTTCGCGAGCCGACAGTGACAATAAGGGCAAAGCTATATTTGGCTAGATTACAAATGTAAACAAAGTTCTATAGCCAGGAAAATAGTGAATATTTACTATTATAAGTCACATATTATAAGCAAAAAGACATTAGAGATTGTACTATAACATATACTTTCCTGAAAACAGATTTTCCTCGCGCTCTCCGGCGATAATGTTTGCAGCAGTACACAGCACACTTCATCACTAAATTTGTGATTTTTTGTGGAGTTTTACACAATAAAAGGACACAATAAGATATCACAAGGTATTTTTACACTTAACTAGGCTATAATTAGCAATCGTTAATACTAATCACCTCGATAAATTCCTGTTTTCACAAAACTTTCACAGCACAACTTAAAATTTGACATTTCCGAAAATAAAAGCAAAACACTTCGATATGGGGACAGTACCAAAGATTACTTACTACTAGTAATCTTTGACAAAACTTTCCCCACGTCCACACTTCTTCTATCGTTCAGATACCGATCACACCTACAGCACATATACGCGATACTGCCATTCCTGTTTAGCTTTATGTTCTAAGTCTACAACTGATTTGTCTTGAACATCTTAAAGAATCTGAATTTTACAACTCGTCCTCCAACAGGATGATTTTGCACGATGTTCTCACACAAATTTATAATGCACTTCATTTTATCAATTAATTAATGTTTTCTAAGTAAACTTCACTTATAATGTCTTTATAATAAATTGTCTTTAATGTTTTTAGCACTGCACTACACAAATTTTTAAAACTCTTGGCAAATCTCACACAATTTAAAATTTTCTTCCAAAGGACACTTGCCGGCATACACAAATGTAATGTCAAATTTTGACAAATGAGTCTGCAATTTGACAGGTAGTCTACAAAATTTTGCTTCACTTTTTGTTCCCGTATATAAACAGACATATGGGCATCTCCATCTCGATTATGAAGTTTTTAAAATATATTGATAGAATATAGATAGAAGAATTTATTCTAAGCTTGAATCTATCTATCTATGAGTAGAATACAAAATATAACTAAGTGTCTTCTGATTGGTAGAGAAGTGTTATAAGGGTTTTTCTCGTAATGACTTTCAAATGTCAGCAGGATAGTTTTTTAAAAGAGGTAACATTGCATATTCAGTTTGTTGTGATTTTGTTAATGCAGTCATTAAATAGCATCTCGGGAAAGTAGTTTCCTGTGAAGCAGTAACAGCTGGAAATAATCAAATTTATCAAGTGATTTTAGATGAAACCATATTCTTTCCTGAAGGAGGTGGTCAGGTAAGAGCTATATTTTTTAAATTAATTTAGGAAAACTCACGCTAATAGCGATATCAGTGGGAATTTTCAGCAAAACTTCCCTGATGAACTTTTTCTTATAGTAGCCCGCTGGTTCATTGAACAAGATTTTCACACTCGTGAATTTGTTCAGCATGATGTTCAACAGGTATGATTCCCAAATGGTTTGTTGATTAGCCTTGCCTCAAATGTTAGGTTTGTGGACCACTACAAGGATAAATTATCCCCTGCAAGAAAATGTTCCATTGAAATCACTATTAGAATATATAACATTCTATACGCCAACGCGAGAACACTGAACTGCTTTCGTGATGGCAACAGCGAGTTTTGCTTTAATAAATAATAATAATAAAATTTCAAGTATCAATATTCCAAAATACAGAATTCCACACAGATATCTTCATGTACAGGATTCCAATTAGAAAATTCCACAAAATAAAGTTGTATTCAGTTGGAATTCTAAGTAAATCCAATTTTATTTTGCGGAGACCAAAACCCAAAAACGTTACATCGAGAAATACATATATTACCTACAACAAAGGCAAAATAATAAAAATTACAAATAAGTTCATTTACACTATTATGAACAACCTTTTTTTAGATGTCTTTCTCTTAGTCTTTAATAACAGTTATTAACATACTATCTGCTTAATCTCTGAATTTTCAATTGAAAATAAATGGAGAGCGTATTCCCTTAAATAATAAACACATTAAAAACAATAAAAGTAGAAATGTATAAAACCATTCTACCCAAGTTAGGCAAGCACACCGATTTCTTGTACACGCGACATCGCATCTGTGCCCCACCCTTCCGACTTCTGGCTGTTCCTCAAAGCCAAGTTTCTTTCAGGGGATATAAATTCAAGACCGGTTACCGGTTCCGACTTCTGGCTGTTCCTCAAAGCCAAGTTTCTTTCAGGGGATATAAATTCAAGACCGGTTACGAGGTTATCAAAGCTGTGGAGGCGTGCTGCGAGGAGCTCGAGAAAGATGGTCTGGCGCTCGTGTTAAAAAGTGTCAGGAGCGGTGGGTAAGTATTAGAACCGAGGGAATAATTTCGAAAAAGAGCATGCAGGTTTGGAAGACTTGAATAAATATTTTTTTCGGTAGAACATTTTTATGACTACTTTTTGCTTTTTGAAGAGCCCTCGCTCGTATTTCCTGTAAAATCGATTTTTTGAACATCATGAACATAACCTCCCCTTAACACACGAGAAAGCCGGAAATATAATATGTTTTCAAGTATCCGGTATTTTGGAGAAAGAGAAACACAGATCCACTGTGCGACCGACAGCAGCCCGAACACCCGCGTAGAGCCAAGAAAGCGCGTGCGCTTAAAGTCATTTTATCTCGATTTAACGTTCGAATTTCTCCAAAATATTTTAGGAGGTGCTAAGGAGTTGAAAAATGTAAAAAATAAAAAATCGATTTTTTCAAGTTCTAAAGTGTAATAGTACCTTAAATGTGGAAACAAAAATTTTATTTGTTTTCCAATAATGTAGTAGACTGCACATAATATATATTTTTTTGCTGAATATTAGTGAATTGTTATGTGCTTGTCGAATGTTTTTTTCCTTGATTCCTCTTTCTCATCTGACGAAGAATAATTTTTATTGAGTCTCTTAGAAGAGAAGAAGTATTCTGTGAACAGCTCTCATCCAAGTTGTCTTTTGCAGGATTCACAACGGTTTCTTCATAACTGGGGGAGTTTGACTGAAAAATAAGTAGTTATAAAAATTACTGAACTGGCTGAGAATTTTAAAAGTTAATCATAACTGTTTGGACGTTATTTAAAAGGAAAACAGTATGGAAATAACTGTTACTCTAGACTATTATTTAAAAAGTCGTAACAATTACGGTATCTGGTTGCGACAGTATTTTAACAGAAATCTACTGCAGCTGAGTGAAAAATTGATACACACAAACAAAAAATCCAATTTTCATTAATAATAGATTTAAGATTTATTATTATAATTGCAAATTTCATATTTAATATCAAAGAAGTAATAAAAGATAAATTAATACTAATCTTATTTTTAGCCTTGTGATTATGGAACTATCAATAACAAACCCGTAAGGAAAGTTGAAAGAATCGGGAGCCAAGCTGTTCATTTTGTAGAAAGCTCCGAACCTTTCACGGTGGAAGAAGAAGTTGTGCAAATTATAGACTGGGAAAGACGTTTCGATCATATGCAACAACATTCAGGACAACATTTAATTACTGCTTTATTTGACCAAACGTACGGATTTGATACAAAGTCTTGGTGGTTAGGAAAGGAGACATCATATATTGAACTTAATGCACAAGATGTTTCTACAGAACAATTAAATCGCATAGAAAAAATGGCAAATGAACTTATAATCGAAGGAAGAGAGGTGACTGTTGAACAAACATCTATGGCAGAAGGGCTCAAGGTAATACATTTATTACATACTACACATTACCGTGGTTCTTACACAGTGAGTTTCATAATTATAGCACAGCTACCAACTTCATGCAATTTAAGCGATAATTTTTTGGTTTTGCACATTGACACAAAACAGCTTGTACTAGAAAAAATTCTCTCTTTCGCTCTGAGAAAAAAGAATTTTTGTTGGATTGTTTCGATCATTCCAGAGTACTGTTATAAGAAGTGAGACACCGCAGTTTTAGCTCTTCTCTTCGCGTTTCATAATTATAGTACATTTAAAAAAACGAAACAAAATTCAACTTTATTTTTGCAATTGTGATACAAAACAATATTTAATATCTAGTTATACTGCCCTGAGCTTTTATGCATTCAAAAATTCTTTTTTTCATTGACTCAACCATCAATTTGAACAAATTTTGATCCTTCGAAAATGCAGATTTAAGCTCAGATATCGAATCGTAGTGCCGATTATTGGCATAAACGACTCTTACGAGAATGCCCCAAATATTTTCTATTGGGTTAAGGTCCGGCGAGCAGACCTTGATGTTATTTTGCCTTAACCAGTCTTTTGTTTGGTGGCTTACATGTATACTTGAGTTGTCCTGCTGGAAAGTAAACTCTTTTCCTGAATTTCTTCGCAAAAATGGTAAAAGACTGCATTGTAGCACGTTTATGTAGTCGCAGCTTTTCATTTTTGATGAAACAAATTGTATTTCCAAAGGACTATCTACGCAAAAAGTTCCCAATGTCATTACGGAACCTCCTTCAAAATTTCTTTTACACATAACTTAAAAAAAAATCTATTGCACGACTTGTAATATATTCATCACATGTTGGTAAGAAAAGGATAACTATAAACATACCACATGACAGTGAAAAATTGCATGTAGGGTTGTGTATAAAATTGAAAGAAAGTGTGAGGGAATAAATTGTAAATCTTTCATCACTGCACTTGAGTGAACACAGAAAATGGTTTGTGATTTCAGGTTCATCTTATAGTGATTGCATCACTTGAGATTAACAAATATGAAATATATCATTAAGTATGCTAGGGTCTTGTGCCTTTGTCCAATATGATTAATACGGTAACGAAATGAGAATTTGGTAAGTTGGGGGATAAAGAAATTGTATATAAATAAGAACTTTGTTAGGAATAAATAAGAATTGATTAGCATTGAACAAGTGCAATTCATTCTTCTGTTCCGTGCTGCGGAACATATTTTTCCTCAACAGCGAAACTATCACTGGAAATTTCTATAAAACAGCATTGCCCTCTGCAATTCTATAATTATTGCGGCAATGTTCTATCTTTGACTGTAAGCCTGTTTCAAAACTGATTATTTATAAAAATTAAATAAACGATGAAATATATTGAATAATTGCTGACCTGGCTACCCAATCACATTTCAGTATGTTATGAGCTAGCGTAGGCCTTACCCCTGGTGGGGGGTAACTCTAGCTCGTATTTACTCTACAAGTTTTAAAAACAAACTCTACAATCAGCGGCAGCGCTGCTATTTTTATTCAATTCCTCCCTCCACTGATTTTTAATTTTCAACCGATCATTGATCCTATTGACCAATCAGATTTTTCGTTAAATTCGTTCAGGGTGGATAATACCGTACGCAGCAGAAAAATTGTTGTTCGAGTTCAATTGCCTTAAAGTTCAATAAAAAATGGTAACGACAGCATTATAGGTTAAAATCGTTCGAGCTCAATCTGCATTGAACTACAACACGAGGGGGAAAATGTTAACGCAACATAATTAATTGGTTCCGAGTTTAAATTTTTGTAATTGTAGCGTAATATCTGGATGACTGAGATTTGGGAATGGCTTGTTTAATTACCTTAGTACGTTGTTTGATGTTATCCATCAACGCGTGCATGTGCTTTTGCTGGAGTTCGCAGGGGTCTCGTACTGTCTTGCTTCCACACAGTTGATGTACGTAGTGTTCAGCTCGTTCCGCAAGCGTTGTTTGATTGTCCAACTCGGTCAGGTCCAACTCCGTGAGTATATTCTATGTGGAGTGGTAAACCATGAGGCTCCCTAGATCCTCGAATAGCACTCCTGTATTGTTGAGTGGGTTTACCGAGTAAGGCTCCGACCGTACCTACTACTTCCCATAGTGGACATAATTAGTCCGAGGATGATAGCGTTTTGTATCATACCTGGGGAGAGGAATATGGTAAGTGGAGGTTTACTAAATTGCTTTTCTTATTTACTAAGCGTAGATTTTCCCTAAAGTGGTTTCATGCTTGTTTTGTATTTCGACGGGGGTACCTCAGGGCAAGGGCTGTCAGGAGAAGTTCCGGTTGTAGCCCTGGAGGCGAGGGCGGTAATGGTGGCCCTTGCACCAATTTATTGTTGTTGGTAATGTGGTTAAGCCATAATTAACAACTTTTACCTATTGGAAATATGGCGAGTTTTTTGTTTTCAATTAGTCGGGAGAGTTATAATTTACTTATCGTAGACTTCGTAAGTATTTTCCAGTGTAATATTCTGAAATTGTTTGATGCGGATTTTTATATCCGTAGGTCGACTTCAGGATACGGGACTACTAAGAGGAATTTCCTGGTAAGTCACTGGAAGTGGGTATAATAGAGGGTTTATCTTTGGCTTCATTTGTAAAAGAATAAAAATAAAATTAAAAGTTAGTTGTTTCGATATCTACTGTTGAATACAATATATCGAAGGTAGATAAGGAGGACCTCAAGGCAAGGGACTATCAGGAAGAAGTTTCTGTTTCAGTCTCGGAGGCGAGAAAAACTAAGAGGTAATGTTCGATCAGAGTGGGTGTAAATTCAAATACAATTGTGTAGATACAGTGATAGTGGGAAGGTTCTGCCTTATGCAAAGTAGGTTAGAGTGATTAAGGCATTAAAAGAAAATGTTATTATAACTATCCCCCTTGATCGCGGGGCGGAGAAGCTAAGTAGGGTGTAACAACAATTCAGTTTGCCATCAGGAAGAATTTCTAGATATAGCATTAAGAAGATGGAGTTTAGGTGGTTCAGTCTCTGACCGAATTACAAAAGAGTTGTTTCGCGGTTGTATTCAGGGATTCGACTTTTAGCAAGAGTCGTTTTTCGCGTTCTTTCCAATTATGACGATTGGACCGAGTTGTTAAAGGAGCGTCTTCGTTGTTCCCTTCTTGATTTTGGTGCTTGCTTTGCGTTACGATCTTCATCTCGACCGTAGATTGTGGTAGCACGCCAGACGCGTTTAAAATTGTTTCAACTTAAATTATCTATTCATAGAATTTCTTAAGACGGTTGTTGTGAACCGTGACTGTGCGTTTGGCCATTTTTAGGGTTGTATTCACTGATGATGGTATGCCAATTACCAGATATGGTCCTACCCAGATTTGAGAGATAAGGATAAGGGTTGAACAGCTTTATCGTAGTATAATTTCGACCGTTGTTTACTAGCGAGTAGGTTGTTGCGTGCCGTGGCATAAGACCTTTGGAGCTTGAATCGTAGGATCTGATAGTAGCTCTCGTGATTATACACGGGTTCAGGGTCTCGTTTTAAATTTGACGGAACGTCCGCTGTGAAGCCGTAAAGGCAGTCCATGGGAGTTAATTTTGTCCCTTCATGTACACTGTTGTTGTACACGAATGCAGCGGTTCGCAGATATTGATCCCAATATTTGGGGTTCCCGTCCACTATGGTACGCAATTATTCGATTAACGGCCTGTGTGCACGTCAAGTGCGCCGTTTGACTGTGTGGGGTAGGCAGAATTTTGTAACTTCTTCACCCGTAGCAGTGACGGCTTCCCCGTTAGGTATGGCGTACCAGTCGACAAATTTAGTGAGGTTATCCTGGAAAGTCAAGATGTACTTGTTTCCGGAGTCGGTTTACTCGAGTGGACCAACAATGTCGAGATATACTTTGTCGAAGAGCTGTTCTGCGATGTCCGTGATGGTCATTGACATTTTAAACTCAGGTGATTCCTTCATTTTTTGGCATTTTGAGCAACGCTTAACGTATTTCTTGATATCGCTAAGCATGTGCCTCCACCAGTACTTCCTTCGAATCCGCTTATATGTTTTATTTACGCCCTGATGGCCGCCAAAAAGAGAGCCGTAATAATCATGTAAGATCGTTTGTGTCTCCTTGGGGCTTGTAATTATTTCAGGGGGCTTAGGTTTATCGCCCACTAGCGGATTAGTATCTGGCGTTGTGACCTCTTCTGTATTTGGAACTATTTCGGTTTCGCGAGGCGTGTGATCCCGTATTTCGAAACTTTTAACACTATTTGAGCGTTTTTCGCTTTAGCCCGGGTCACAGCTTTACATTTTAGGCAATTTTCGCGAATAGAGGTTAGTTCACCCTCCGAGTCCGAATCCATTGTATGGTGGACTTGCGCTTTTACCATTACGTTTTGGCCATTTGTGTCTTCGCTGACTTCCCGTGGAATGCGTCAGAGGACGGCTCTTAATGCCTCTCTGCTGGTGTCCGTGGTTAGATTAAAAGGTTTCGAGAAATCGGGATATATAAGGAATGGAGGGGAAATTAGTGAGGTTTTGATTTTCTCGAATGCCTCCTGGTACTTCTCAGTCCATGTGAATTTGACATCCTTGCGGAGCAAATTCGTGATGGGACGCACAATCTTGGAGAAGTTGGGGATGAACTTTCGATAGTAATTGGCAAGTCCAATGAAGGATTGAACTTTTCGCACAGTTCTAGGAACTTGGAAAGTTTGGACGCAAGCCGTTTTACTGGGGTCTGGAAGTGCTCCTTCACTGAAACACAACTCCTCGAGCGTGCCGTCGGTAACGGTGAGGAGATATTGGCATAGGTGAACCCCGCTGCGGATTGCGTTATTCGCGAAGTCCTCCAGCTGCGTTGTAACAGACACTGTTTGGCCTGTCGGCAACAACCCAGGACTGTTTGCAACTCTGAACCGAGATGCGGGCGTGGTTCACCTGAAAAAATGGGCACCATTTGCGCAGTTAGTTTGACCACCTTTGCATAGTCTGCCATTGTGCGTGGCGTAGTTACTTGTTTGCCTACAAGTGGACTATCAAAATTTTCTTCTGAGCTGGTCTCCGTAAGGGAAGTTTTCAGCCAATCGAGCAATAAATTTTCCGCTAAGGTCTAATCGTCGGTGGGTTGGTCGGCGGTGGAAGCTGTACTTACATCTAAGGCTCTTACTCTAACATTGGCCTTGTCACTATATCTATTCTTAACTTTTATAACACTGTCGAGAGAGCGCGAGAATTCTGCGAACTGGACAATCCCCTTTTCAAAACGATTAGTGTCCTCTTAAAATTTTTTTTTTTTTAGTTATCCTCTAGTCAAGGGCGTCGCAATGAGGTACGGGGAGCTTGTCCGATTCTCGCGCTTTTTCTAAAATTTTATTTAAAAAACTATTAAGGCTTACTTGGTAGTTTGGTCCTGAGAGGACCGTACCACTTCTCAGACGAGCTCCTAAAATTTTTACGACTTATATTTTCTAATGACAGATTGGATTCGATGGAATTTGGCTTATCTTAAAATAAGCGAATCCAATCTGTAACACGGGTCCATGGCTCCGTTCATGGTCTAGTGACGACTGAGTCCTAGTGGTTGACTGGTGTCAGCTTTTATACTTTCTGAATGATACTCGCGAATGCCATGTCTTACGCCTTATGAGGGGAATTGCTGAAACTCTTTCCGCTGACCATTCATTCATGGCTGAAAAGATTAACTTTATCTCCACAAACTTGGCCGGACTTCAGATTCTATCGGACGACGTTTCAATTCTGAATAACAAAATCGACAAGCTTATTCACGCTACTGATGTTTTTAACGACAATTCAGCCTCAATATTAGAGAAAACTCATGAGCTCTCATCTAAGTGCTGCCAAGTGGTTACTTCGTTGGACGATCTCCGCATGTCACTAGCTACCACTGACTCCCCGTCGCTTTCTCACGGTCTATCTGCAGAGTCAGTTATGCCTTTCATTGATGGCATTTGGCGCGGTGTTCGGCGCGTGAAAGAGGGCTTGGAATCTTGCACTTTGGCTGCCAAAAAGAACAGTGGCCTAATTGGTTCTGTTGCCGCTGATATTAGGAGTATCTCATCCCGTGTTTTATTCGGCTTTACTTCTGCTTCATCTGACGTCGTGTCTTCTGCTGTCTTGGATGCTCCACCTACCCTAACTGAGTCCTGCAACCGGTGTGTAGGCGTCTTCGTCGTCGTAAGGGTCGTGTATCTCAGAATACTTCCGATATCAACGGAAATATCGACAACTCGCATACTGTCATGTCGTCTCAATATCTTGCGACTGAAAACATCGTGCTGGTGGCTCACTTTCCGTCTCGGTGCAGCGGACGGCCGAGGAATTGGTTCCTACTGACCTGCATTCCGAATTGGTGCTGTCTGTTCGAGATGCTGATGCTGCTGTTGGTGCGGTTGAGCTACATATGTCCTCTAGTGCTGGTAATGTCTCTGATGTCGTTACTCTGAGACCGGCTGTGCTACCTCGTAGCGTTTTTGTCTCGCGAATTCATCATGATACCACCGCGGACGTCGTCGTACATCATATTGCCTCACATTTTGGAAGTTCACGAGATGTAATTAACTGTCGAAGAATTGACAAGTCACGCAACTGCCCTAGCTCCTTCTTCGCGTCTTTCAAGGTTGTCATCCCTGATGCTTTGTTCAATGCCATCGTTTGCCCTGAGATTTGGCCCAATGGAACCATCGTCCGGGAATTTGTTCCAAAAAACCCTTCAGGCTCCAGAGATGCTCCAAAAAACTCATCAGCGAGATCACGTTCTACTACGCTAACGTAACCGGCCTTCGATCAAAGACGACTTGCCTCTATACCAGCTCTACTTTTTCATGTTTCGATGTGATCTGTCTGATTGAAACTTGGCTTTGTGGTATGATCGCCGATGCTGAGCTCTTCGGTCCGGAATACATCGTCTTTCGGCGTGACCGACACCTTTCTGCAGTGAACGCTCCTGTCGGGGGAGGAGTACTATGTGCTGTTCGTCGCAACATCCCTTGCTCTGTTATTGAGATTTTGGACTCGAATATTTTGGAACTTTTATGTATAGTTCTCAGATTGCCGGATAAGAACGTGTTTATTGCCACCTCTTACATTCCTCCGGGAGCGACCAGGGATACTTACGACTCACTTGCTTCCTGCATCGACACTCTTTCCTCCTCTTTGCGTCCTCAAGCTGAGTTGTTGCTCCTCGGAGATTTCAACCTGCCAACTATTAGCTGGGTGTCATCAGATGTTGACGGGCTGATTCCTTCCCAATCACCTGCATCGCAGAATTCTCTATGTTTCATCGACAGCATTACCTCTTCCGGGCTTGTACAGTGTTCCAGCATCGCTAATGATTCCGGAGAATTTTTGGATTTGATGTTCAGCACTGACCCTTAGTCAGGCGTTGCCCGGTTCCTTTGGTTCCTGAGACGTCTCATAATCCTGCGCTTCAAATTGCTTTGGTCATCGATCTATTGCCTGCTGCATTCCTGATTCACGACGACTTCTCTTTTAATTTTAGAAAGGCTGACTTCTGTATTGAATAATTTTTTATTGAATTGTAATTGGTCTAATGTTTTTTATGAGCGGAACATTGATGTGGCGATAAGTGCTTTTTATGATAATTTGTTTACTTGTTTCTTGCATTGTTGTTATGGTCGCCTTTACAGGTTATCCAGTGGTTCAGGATTATCTGACCACCACGTCAATTTAGGTCCCATTGGACACAGGGT
This sequence comes from Leptarthrus brevirostris, assembly GCA_964036015.1. Taxonomy (NCBI): domain Eukaryota; kingdom Metazoa; phylum Arthropoda; class Insecta; order Diptera; family Asilidae; genus Leptarthrus; species Leptarthrus brevirostris. Next base: position 72,159,187 of record OZ038374.1, read on the forward strand.
ATATATATACTGGGTGAAATTTGGATTCGGCTATGCGAGCCGAATCCCTTATCTTTGATTAGACCAATGAGGTTATGCTCATCATCTAACCTGCATTGTGTTGCGAGCTGGGACCGACACTGCTGCTGGATGATTGCCCAAGGCAGGCTATGACTCTGGATGACATCAACTGAAAGTCAGCTGATGTCAGCCAGAATCACGGCCTCCGCTGGACATTCATCTGTCAGCAGATGCTTGGGCAGATATGGAGGATGGCATGCTGGTATCGCTAGCTTTGCGATAGAGAGGGGGGGTTCAAAAAGGGAAGCCGTCTCCGCCCGCGGTCGCGCAACAAAAGCACATGAATCATGCCGAGGGATAGGAAAGGGTGAGACGAACCGAGAAGAAAAGTACAAAAAAGTTGAAGAAAAATTGAAAAGAGAAGAAAAAAAAGAAGAAAAAAAACCGCGAAAATTCTGAAAGAGAAAAAAAATGTTAAGGAAATAAAAAAAAACAAAAAAAAAACAAAGGAACAAGACAAGAGGAAGGAGATACGAGCAGGCGTCGCTCGACTTACCGGATCTCGTTGGGGGAGTGTGGCGTCCTGACTCCCCTTACTTGGCCCATGCCCCAACCACCCTTTGCATCCAGGGGCCGCTGTCATCTGGATGCCCCAGAACGACCTGAAAAGAGAGAGAGGGCCACTCACCTCATCGTGAGGACCCCGCCCACCGACGTAGCGATGTTCATGGCCGCCCTAAGGAAGTACGACGAGGAGAGAAAGAGATAAAAATTGGTTTAGTTAAAGTGCATCATAAGAAAAATTTTAATTTTATAAAAAGGTAGAGTTAACCCCCTGCGGAGGGCACACGACCAACTGACTGAGGGTCAGGGTCAATTGACCTCTTTGCAAAGAGGCTCTGAGGCTGTGTACATATTCTGGCCTATAAGACTATTGAACTAGGTTACATCTAGGAAAGCATCTAACTTACTCTCAACTAAGTCACATTTAAGCCAAAAGAAAAAAAAACAAAAGGAAACTGTTTACCTCTCCCTTACTCTAAAGTCTAATTGGATCGATTCACAAATTCAACTTAATTTCGTAATTATATTTGGATCAATAAAAAAAATTCAGAAAAATGACGGTTCGGCCAGAGAAAAAAAAATGCGCATTCTTTACCTCCCTGAACAACCCCAAAATAGAGATGGTAATTTCCAAACACTTCTTTTACAAGATTTTATGCTAAACTTGTCGTATAAGTAGTTAATTATCAAGAAATACTTAAACCTAGAGTAGCTAGTAGTAAAGCATTTACAGACAGACCTTAAAACAGGTCTCATAATTAAAACGAATCAATACAATCGCATTTTAATTCTTTTTGGTTTTTTTTTTCTTTTTTCAACTCTAAAGCTATAAAAGATTTTTTTTTTTCATTTAATTTCTTATACATTCGAGTGCCGTATTGAACGATTTTTTTTCAACAATGTTTGAGGAAAAGTCTAAATGCTTACGAATTTCACCTTTTTGTTCCCTTACTTCCTTCGTCATTTCCGGTTTATGTCATTATGATTTTTATATATTTACTTATTTACCTGTGTCCTTAATTTGTCACCTTTATACCCAGGTCTTCACCAGGTCTTCTTGTTTCCTTAATCTGTTACTTTCCTTTTCTGTTCCTTTGCTTTCATCATTTTAGTTTTCCCACATTTTTGTTTTCTTGCTTTCGTCACTTAAATTTTTTTTTCACATTTTCAAGTTTATCGTTTTCATTATTTTAATTTTCACCCATTTTCTAGTATATCGTTTTCATTATTTTAATTTTTGCACATTTTCGTTTAGCTTTCAAAAAAAGGATTTTAATTTACATACCTTTTGTTGTCTTTAATTCAAAATTTTATTTTTACATCTTTTTCTGTTCTCTTGCTTTCCAACATTTTTAAAATTTCACCACATTTTCCGTTTTCTCGCTTTCATTAATTTAATTGTTGCACATTTTCAAGTTTATCGTTTTCATTAATTTAATTTCCGCACATTTTCAGGTTTTTTTTGTTTTCATCATTTTAATTTTTACACATTTTTGTTTTCTCACTTTCAATAATTTAATTTTCGCACATTTTCAGGTTTATCGTTTTCATTAATTTAATTTTAGCACATTTTCCAGATCTTTTATTTTCACCATTTTAATTTTCGCACATCTTCAAGTTTATCGTTTTCATTAATTTAATTTCTCGCACAATTTCAGATCTTTTGTTTTCATCATTTTAATTTTCTGCACATTTTCGTTTTCTCCCTTTCAATAATTTAATTCTCTCACTTTTTCAAGTTTTGTCGTTTTATGATTTCACTGACTCAATATCCCCCATAAAAATCCTGCAATGTTGTAGTCAGGTTCCCGTTTCTAAACTTTTTCTAGTCAAAAGGAATTATATACTAAAATAATACGCGCGCGATATTCAGCATCGCTATTCCACCGCTTCAACAAAAACTTCTTCCCGACACGTTTTTAAATTTTTTTCCTTTTTTTAGAAAATTAACACTTCAGCGCACATCAGCCACCGCCAAACCGCGCGATTTTTCAAGACCCACTCCGACTCCAAGATTTCAATGCCAACTAACTTTTTGTTTCCCACCTTGTTGTTTTCCTTCATGGATACTTTAATTTAAATCTCTTACCTTATGTCTTCTTTTCAATCCGGTTTTTTTTTTTCTTAAGTTTCACTTCTGTTCTGTTTTGAGTTTTCACTTTCTAATTGAAAAGTATTGCAATGAAATAATCCTTAAACACTTTATGTTTTTATTTATATTGTAAGAGGCGCGATTGAGTAATCAAAATATTTGTACTGTTCAAAAGCTGTCGATTAACATAATCTCACTCTATTCTCACACACTTTACATTTCTAAAAAAAACCGCGCTTCATATTTCCTTTCCGAGTGGCCACATAAGAATTGTTAACGAACTTTTCACCTGTTATTTGTTGCTTTTTGAAAAAATCATCGAATAAATTTTAAGTTTCTGTTGCAATTTTTATCTTCCGGCGCTTTAGTTGATTTTACTCTTTTTAGTTTTTTTCTTTAATTCTAGCAACCTTGTTATCTCCGTGATAAAACTCCGACTGCCCGACCATCTACCGCCCATTTACCACTGCCGCCAGCAAAAGTCACACACACACTCGTCCCATACCGCTGCCGACATCCAACCTTTTCATGCACTGTTCGCTTTCAAACGGTGTCATCAGGCCACTTGATGCCAGATGTTCATTTTAAATCGAAAATCTCTTGCAATTTTCTGCTTTGACTTGCAGATCATTCTATTTTTAGAATAGATTTTGCAGCCGGCGTTTTTGGCTGTAATTTTTCATTCTTTTTTTGCCGGCGGCTGAGGATTTTTGCATTTTGTCTCATTATTTCTACCGTTTATAGGCGGGGCTTGAGTGTGTGCTGTTATGCGAACAGTTGCAATTTCTATTGAAATGTAACTTTTTAGCAATTTTTAGGGAATTTATGTGCACGAGTTGAGAAATTATATGAAGGTGATTTAATTGAATTAAATTATCTTCTTCAGCTCTCCGCACACCGATTTTAACGTTTGAGGGGTTTTTGAGAAGGGAATTTTATGCTCTATCAAATGCCGAACATTATGCGCGCATAAAAAAATGTTTATCCCTTTTCAGGTTTTCTTATTTCAGGTGTTTTGCAGGTGAAAAATGTGTATGCTCTTGGATTCGGCTATAGGAACCGAATCTAGTGCCCTGAAATGCAGGTAAGTATTGTGGGATGCCTGGAAATTCGAGTTAGGATGTCCCAATGCAGGTGAGATGATAAGCATAACCTCATTGGTCTAATCATAGATAAGGGATTCGGCTCGCATAGCCGAATTCAAATTTCACCCAGTAAAGGCGACCATAACAGGGCAGCGTCGGCTGCTGAGCTAGCGAGGACAGAGAAGGCTGAGAAAGGTCGCTGACACTAGATTACCTTGCTCAGCTAGCGAGAGTGAGCCTGAGCTCCCTGCGTTCTCCTAATGAGAGAGACGCAGGTGGCTCTAGGTACCCTCTCGTAGCTTTGCCAGGCGCCCAATGTGTGGCACGACCCATCCGCAGTCTCATGCTTTATCTGAGCTAGCCGGTCTTTAAGACTAAGCGTGTCCGGTGGTGAGCGGAAAGAGGGCGAGTGCGGCGGGGCAGGGTCCGTTAAGGACGACATCTCTTGGATGATTGTGAGCGGTCTCACAAAATAGTTCACCAGTCGTTAAGACGGAATAGCACTAAGGCCTGTAAGAAAAGGGTGCAAAAGTAGTGTTGACGTTACGTAAGAAGACTTGAGAGGCATGAAACATGCATTGAGAAAAGACGTAAACAAGAGCTTTACGTCGGTAAAAATTTTGCTGAGGGCTCGGTGCGGACTGACGAGATAGGTATGGAAATGGTCAATGGTGTACTACCGGATCACCGTTGACGGCCGGTCAGGATAATGTGGCTGGTTCTTCGTCCCGCTCGTCAGGACTAAGATTCCCCCGGACATACTCCTTATGAGAGAGCAGCCGGTGAAATCATAGCCTAACCTCAGTAGTGGTCTCATCGGGACAGCACGTCGTCCTAATGAGAGACGCGTGAGCTCCGATGATCCCTCCACGAGTAGCCGGACGCCTCCCCCACGATCAGGTCAAAGCTCGGGATTCTTGCCGTGCCGACTGGACCTTGGTATGTGTATGTACCTTCTTCTTCAGTTTACGTTACGCCGGCACTATGGTCCTCAGACTCAGTACTCGTGGACATCTATCATCATTAGAAGAGGACACACACACTCCAGTATGGCTATCTTCACGAAACCATCCCTGACTGTGTTGCCACGCTTCCAGACCGGATTCTTGCGGGACCGGTTCCCATCCATTTTCCTCAAATGTCTGCGAGTTGGGAGATTGGCCTGATGGTTCGGGCAGCACAAAAAAATTTTCGATGGGTGTTGAAATTGAGGACGTTGTAGGCTGTAGTGTGAGGCGAGAACACAGACTTCACGCCGGTAGAGATGCTGAGGGCTCTGAGATCTACAAACTGAACAATTGTTCTAGGATATGCGCATTGATCGATGAGACTATTAACAAGGCTGACCCGACTAGGACGGTAAAACTGTTGGCGGTACAAATTGAAGCCGTTGGCAGGCGGTAGGATGAGACACATACACAAATGTTGTGTCGGTAGAGTTGCGGAGGGCTCTGAGATCTACAAACTGAACAATTGTTCTAGGATATGCGCATTGGTCAATGAGACTATTAACAAGGCTGACCTGACTAGGACGGTAAAACTGTTGGCGGTACAAATTGAAGCCGTTGGCAGGCGGTAGGATGAGACACATACACAAATGTTGTGTCGGTAGAGTTGCGGAGGGCTCGGAGCTTATTATGCAATATTGGGTGTCATTCATAGACAACGCTGGCCGCACAGTGCGAGGGTTAAAATGTTGTTAGCTAGGGATGCGAATTGAAGCCTGATGGGGCTATAAGTAAGGCGTAAACACAAGCTTCACGCCGGTAGAATATGCTGAAGGCTCGGAGCAAATTATGCAATTCAGGGGTTATGGGAAGGATAATTGCTGGACAACCTGGTTGCTGATAGCGGCTTTTCTGAAGACGCGGCTGGTTTGCCATCGCGGCTCGTCAGTTCTAAGATTCCCCCAGACATACACCTAATGAGGGAGCAGTCGTTGGAATCAGAACCTGACCTCAGCGGTGACATCATCGAGACAAGCACGTCGTCCTAATGAGAGACGCGTGAGTCCCAATGATATCTCCGCGAGCAACCGGGGCCAAATTATAAAAAGCTGGCCAAAAGTCGAAAAAAAAGTTTTTAATTCGGTTTTCTTTCTAAAGCGATACCCCTGGAGGCTCAGTCCCAATTAGTACCGTCGGCCAAGTAAAGCATACCAAAGGGGTTGTTTGTGGTCTCCGGTTCGTATGAGCTGCTTTCGATACTAGTTTTCCTGGGGCAGCTGGTACGGTTTTCGGTCCAGGTATCGGTCGGCGGTGTGTTGATGGCACTCTCGTTGTGACTCGGTATACTCAATCTTATAATTAACAATACTAGTGGAGTCTTACTTCTAAATAACTACGTCCCTGTGACCGGTCCGCCCAACACGCGTGCTAAATCCCAGCAGAGAACTGCCCTTACTTAGCACTAGAAGCTAAGTACCTTTGACCGTTCCGCTTATCACGCGTACTGGAGCAAAGAACTGCTCTTAAACTACTTAACTATAGGAAATAACTCCCTTTGACCAGTCCGCTCAACACGCCTACTGAACCTGAACAGTGAACTTCCTTTAAACTACTTAACACTAGGAGCCAAGTCCCTCTAACCGGTCCGCTCAACACGCGTACTGGATTCGAGTACTCAACTGATCTTATACTAAGAGTTTAGGTCCCTTTGACCGGTCCGCCCAACACGTACTGGATCCGAGCAGTGAATTGTCCTTAAACTAGCACACCTAACTACTCTGTACCATAAAATTTTTGACATGCTTCCAATGTGGGAACGTTAAGAAGCCTTGGTACCAATGGGGGAAGATACTCTATACATCACAAAAAGAAATATCCAAATCGGTCTACGTGTTAGGAAGTTAGTCTACCACTCCCCCGTCCCTACAATAGGTCAAAATTGTTTCTCATAGTAGCATTGGAGGATCATATTTTACACAACAAAAGCCTCCGCACCTTGGGTCCGACTTTTTCTTATATTAGAAATTGGGGGACCATATTGTGTACGATAAAGAAAGAACAATCCAAATTGGTCCAGGCGTTAGGAAGTTAGATTCAAGCCCCTCTTCTTCTCTGTGGCACATATTGACATTATCGTAGCACTGTTAAACTTCTTTACATATCTGATTATATTTAAGGGGCCCAACCAATGAAGAGAACTCACCTAAATAAATATCACCCTAATATATGCGCGGTCTGGTGTATCTCTAAAGTTGAGCGTCTAAGGAGTAGTACAACATTAGCACTCCAGCAGGGCGTGGGAGCACTTCTGTTAGAGCCAACCCGAGGAGCTAGAAATTGAGCTAACTCCCTAATCTTTACTCCTGAAATTTATCGAAGATTCTCGAGAAAGTGAAGAACGCTTTCTTTTTCCCTAACATCGCCGCAGTGCGACGGGAACACCAAGCCTGGCCGCATGTTCGCCAATTGGCACTGTCCTGTGCATACCACGACTAATTTCGCAACTACAGCACAAGACCTGCTAGAGTCTACAGATGGCACAGGTTGAGGACGTTCTACATCTAAGGTTACCTTTTGCTAAGAAGTTCTGAAATAATTCTTTTTTAAGGCAATTAAGCGGGATATCCTTTGCCCTACATGAGTGAAGAGCCAATTAATCGGATGATGGGTGCCTGAATTCATATTAAAAGCTAGTCCATAAAAATACCAACGTTCGTCATTGGAAATTCACTGAGTCCCAGCAGAGAGCATTCAGCATTATTGTGTTTATTTATTTATTTAAGCTTAATGCAAGCTATTACATAATAATACAAAAATAACAAAAGAAACACTACAAACTAAAACAAACAATAATTCATAACAGATAATGTAAGCTACAATATGAGCTATGATTATGATAGATATCAACTGGGAGGAAGGAGAATTAGGAAAGGCGATCAAGATGGTCGGGATAAAGATATAAGGCTTTGTGAAGCAATGATTTACTCAGATGGAAGTCAAAGGAGGGAAGGTTGTTGACTTTTCGTAGCATCCTGGTAATTGGTTCGCGTTGACCGTAGTTCGTGCGATGGCGGTCGAGTCGGAAAAGGGGAGTGGACCTAAGGTTGCTAGGGTTGGTATAGATGGGTAAAGACTGCAGGATTGAAGGGCAGTCTATGGCACCAGCTAATAGCTGATGAATGAAGAGAACGTCGGAAACAACACGACGTTTACTTAGGGGTTGTAAGTCAATCAGTTTCAGACGGTCCTCGTAAGGTGGAAGGTTGAATCTGCCTAACCACGGAAGATCACGTAGAGCAAAGCGAATGAACCGACGCTGGACAGATTCAATTCTGTTAATGTGGGTTGTTTGCGTAGGTGACCATACCTGGCTGGCATATTCAAGGAGAGGACTAAATGAGAGCTCTCACCTAGCCAAATAAAAAATTGTATGGAAGGGGGGGGGGGGGGAGCAATCTTAACCGTTTTGGAGTTACAGGGTGATTCATAAATGTCAGTTTTTCATGGTATGCACATTACTCTTTTAATTTTATCTTTTGATCTACTCAACATAGCGACATCAAACAAACGCTAAAAAACTACTATCCCAATGACCTTTCCAAAATTGTGAACAATGTTGATCTAACTCCTACCATTGCAGGAACAGTCACTTCCAAAAGTGAAAAAAATGGTTTGGGAATATCTAAAATTCAGCATTTTTCCAAATTTTCTCCGAAATTCATGTAATGAAAGCACCTTTTATTATTTTTATTAGATTGCCCATCTTATTACCTTTTCAGAAATTTTTGAAAATCTGCAATATAAAGAAACAAAACTCATATTAACTCTAAAATCCTTTTTGTTGAATTAAAAACGTATTACAATTAATCTTAGTAAATTACAAAAGCTGCTCAAAATGTCCACCGCCACTTTGGATGCATGCCAACAATCTCCTTGTAAGTCCCTGTTTAAGGTTTATTTCAGCCAGCCTCTCCCCTATTTGCTTCGCTTCATTCCCAATTCTGCTAACTAAATCCTTCCTAGTGTTACCAGGGCTTGAATAAACTTCATCCTTAATTGTGCACCCCGCCCAATCCAGCGGGTAGGAAATTGTTCACTTAGTATTGCCTTCACAATGGTAGCAGTATACGATAGTGCTTCATCTTGTTGGTAAAACATGTCCGTTCGGTTATGCACATCTCCTCTACTAGATCTGCCAGTGTATTGTCCAAAAAGTGCGCACAAATTTCACTATTAAGTACTTGCGGCAAAATGAATGGTCCTACCAAATGGTTGCCGATGATACCAGCGCAAATGACGTAATCCCTCTCAATCAATAAACCTCCAAACCTTAGATGAAGACACTCCTAATCGTCTTGCGACTCGTCTCGTTTTCGTCGCAGAGTCTCGCCTCACGATGGTGACTATTTGCTGCTCGACGTCGGCAGAAGTTCCCGAAGTTTCGGGTCGTGCCTCCCTGCCGCGTGAAGTTACACTTCCTGTTTTTTTTTTTTTTTTTATATATGATGTTGCCAAAGCTCAGGGGATGCCCTATGATGCTAAAGCACAGCCTTGGCAGGAAAGGAATTAAGGATGAGGGAAATGGGTTAAGAGGTTGAGTGAAGGAGGTGTCGATGTACGCCCCGTTTGAAAGTTTCAGGCTCATAAGACGAGGGAAAAACAGAAGATGGTAAACTGTTCCACATTCGTGTTGTTCTGCTAAGAAAAGATTCCCGAAATTTGACGGTACGTCCAAATTTGACCCGGAGAGTAAAGGGGTGGGAGCGACTTGTAGATCTTGTATCGCGCGTTGTAATGAGTCTACAAGGAATCAGGCTAGCTATTTCGTTAGAACAATGGCCATGGAAATAGCGATAAAAGAGTGAGAGACAACCGACATTCCGTCGATGCTCAAGAGAGTCAAGGCCCTCAGAGATTGAGGAATCGCCAATAAGTTTAACAGCCTTACGCTGAACTTTGTCTAACGCGGACAATGCGGTGTGTCCTGCCCCTGCCCAAATATGGGAATTATATTCAAGTCTAGGCCTAATGTGGGACTTGTAGATCAACGCTAAGTCGGGTGGGGTGAAATATTTCTTACATCTCTGTAGAAAACCTAAACATTTCATCGCACTTTTGGCGATTGCAAATATATGATCAGTCCAGCTAAGATTGCTGGATATCTCAATACCCAAGATCTTTAGGGAGGGTGAATTGGGTATATTCACTCCGTCGACTGAAATGGGTTGGGGGTGGACTGGGCGTTTTTTAAGGGACATTAAACAGCATTGATTTTTGGATGCATTAAACGTAACACGATTTGCTCTGCCCCAAGCGAGGACCTTAGAAATGTCGTTGTTTAATGATCTAAACATGCGTTCCCGATTGACTTCTGTAGCATTTCCACGTGAATTCATTACAGAATCAAATGAGTACGCGAAATCAAGGGTGCTGTCGTCGGCAAAACTATGGATAGGATTGAGAGTAAGGGATAAGAGATCATTGATGAAAAGAAGAAATAAAGTTGGTGAAAGAACTGAACCCTGAGGTACACCGGCATTTATTTCGTGGGATGCAGATGTAACGCCGTCAATAACTACACGGATTGAACGGCCTGACAAAAAGCTCTCTATCCATTTAACGAGGGTAGGATGCAGACCAAATGTTTGAAGTTTGGCTAAAAGGGCAGCATGCCAGACTCTATCAAAAGCCTTTGAAATATCAAGAGCGACGATTTCGGACTCACCGAAATTATGGAGACAATGATTCCAACGTTCCGTTAGAGCCGTTAGTAAGTCTCCGGTTGAGCGGCCAGCGCGGAAACCGTACTGGCAATCGTTGATAAGATGGTTATTTTCTAGATATGTCAACAACTGAGAGTTGATGAGTGATTCAAAAACTTTGGATATGATCGAGGTTAGTGCAATTGGTCTGTAGTTAGAGGGGTCGCATGCCTCTCCTTTTTTAAGTATCGGCTGGACATGAGCAAGTTTCCATACACTTGGAAATATTCCTGTTGAATATGACAGGTGAAAAAGTTTGCGCAGAGGTTTAGCCAAAGCAGAGGCGCAGCATTTTAAAACAAGGGGCGAGAAACCATCAGGCCCAGTAGCTTTGGACACGTCGAGTTTCGAAAGTACTCTAAAAACTTCCCGAGTGCGAAAGTGTAGCGGCTTTTGCCTACTAATGCACTGTGATAGAGATGGAAGTGGCTGCGATGATGGTGGCAAGTACGAGTTAGCAGCAAAATTAGCAGCAAACAGGTTGGCCTTGTCCAATGAGTCAGTAAAAACATTCCCATTATAAATGAGATGTGGTGTTGACGAACAGGTGAAATTGTTCTTTACGGTTTTTACTAGAGACCAGAAGCCCTTACTACCCTTTTGAGTAGAAAATACCTTCCGTCTGATGCTCTGGTCGAAATTGAACTTAGCCCGGCTAATTGCTGAATTGCAAATATTCCGCGCATCTCTATAGATACGTCTCGATTCCTCTGAAGGGCACAATTTATATGCCTGGAAGGCTGCTTCCTTCTTTTTAATGGCTGCGAAACAGTCATTATTGAACCAATTGGTGTTAGTTGGTTTGATGTTCTTGAAGCTATGAGGAATAAAGCGATGCATTCCAAACCATAGGATGTTCAAGATATAATCGTCCTTCATAGAAAAGCAATCAGACCAGTCCAGCTCTCTGAGATATTTATTAAGTCCCGCCCAATCAGCATTTTTATAATGCCACACTAATCTTTTGGTGGAGTTTAGATTAGTGGTTGTCAGAGAGGAGATGGAGAATTGGGCGGAGATTAGACAATGGTCCGAATTACCCAAGGGAGACGTCACCGAAACCGAGTATTTTTCTGGATGCGATGTTAGAAATAGATCTAAAAGGTGCGCGTTGTGCCCCGAAGTATCAGGAACACGAGTCGGACACTCAACCAGTTGCTGTAAATTAAAAGACTCACTAAATAACTCGACGTGTCTTCCAGACGGGCTTGTGATAGAAGAATGCCTGAGCCACTGTGTGTTGTGGACGTTGAAATCTCCAGCAAGAAAGATTTCAGAAGAGGGGGATAATTCCAAAATCTTATCGATATCGGAAGACAGTTTATCGAAGGAGCACACAGTGTCAGTGTCAGACATATTCGGGCTGCGGTATAAAAAGCAGAAGTGAATAATGTGCCGATAGAGTTTAAATCTAATCCAGACATAATTAAATTCTGGATTAGTAGAAGAGAATTGAGGGAGATGGGAGAATGGCACATCATTTCTAATATAAACCGCGATTCCCCTCTGAGGAGAGAAGAGCGGCACTAAGTGATAACCAGGGATGTGATACTGATTAATATCAGAATCGGAAACAACCTTGGTTTCGCTTAGTGCAAAACCTGCCGGATTTTCCGCGATCAAGTGGCAGTAAACCGAAAAATGGTTACTTTTTAAGCCACGAATGTTGCAAAAATTAAATAAAAATTTTTGCATAGTCCCGGTCTTAATTTGCCCAAAACAAAACAAACGAAAACGTACACAAACACAAGGACTGACGAACGGGATCCACAGATGCAAAGCAAAGCCGCCTCTGTGAAAAACAAAGCCAGCAGCAGTGTTATGCCTGCTGTGCTGAACTTTGATCTTGACGAAGGCAGCTAAATGCTCAGCGGTGGAGACCCGTTAAACGCATTCAATGCAGCACGATTGTACTACATTGAATGTTGGATGGAAGAAAATAAAAAATAGATAGGAACGGACTCACCAGACTGTGCTTTCAAATAGAGCATAAAAGCCCTTCACTCCGGCAAGATGGCACTAGCACTTTGATTTTTTAAAATTCGATTCGCTTTCGCAACCGCTTTAAAAATTTATTGGGGAGCAAGACACGGCGGCACGTCCGTCCCCGTCAGTAGTTCAACTCAAACTTCTCTTAACCTTCGAAAATTCCGTGTAAATACTCCTCTTTGGGGTGCTCGCCGATTAGGGAATCTCCTTTGATATTCCAGTACAGTTGTTCTCTCGTTTCCGTCTACTACACCATAAAGCTAAATAATATCCGCGTATTCCTTAAAAGTAAATTCTACCATTTTTTAATAATTTTTGCTTAAAAGCACCCGTACTTATTGATTTTTTTTTCAACTATGACAGGTATTCTTGATGACTGACCCTATTTTATAGCAAAATTTCCATCAGGTATGAGTAACAGAATGCCAGGATACAAAGGTGTGAATTCTGGCTAACACAAGCTAATATCGGCAATAAAACAAAATTACACATTTTATAACTTGTTTGCAGCAATAATTAAAATTAATTTCCTGTTAACCCAAAGCAAACATTTTCGACCCTTTATCTTAAAAATTTTGTTTATTTAAAGAATTTCCTACCTAAAGTACAATAAAATAATAAGATAGTCAGGGCTTTCTAAGGATGCGGTTTTTCTAATCCTTTGTCAACCTTGCCATGTTGCCCCTTTTTGGAAAGGTAAAAAGATGGATCCAATAAAAATAAAAAAGAGGTGTACTAATTACATGAATTTCGGCGAAAAGTTTGGAAAATGCTGAATTTTAGGTAATTTAAAAACAAAATTTCACTTCTGGGAGTGACTGTACCTGCAATATTTATTTATTTAAGCTTAATACAAGCTATTACATAATAATACTACAATTACAAGCTATAACATAGTACTAATACTAAAACGCTATAACAAATGATGACATAATAAATAAATAGTAAAAGCTACAATATGAGTTCTAATTAAAGTAGATACGAGCTGGAAGGAAGAAGAATTAAGAAAGGCGATCAAGATGGGACAAGGCTTTGTGAAGGGATGGTTTACTCAGATGGAAGTCAAAGGAGGAAAGGTCGTTGACTTTTCGTAGCATCCTGGTAATTGGCTCACTTTGACCGTAGTTTGTGCGATGGCGGTCGAGTCGGAAAAGGGGAGTGGACCTAAGGTTGCGGGGATTGGTATAGATGGGTAAAGATTGCAGGATTGAAGGGCAGTCTATGTCACCACTTAATAGCTGATGAATGAAGAGAATGTCGGAAACATCACGACGTTTACTTAAAGGTTGTAAGTCTATCAGTTTCAGACGGTTTTCATAAGGCGGAAGGTTGAATCTGTCTACCCACGGAAGATCACGTAGAGTAAAGCGAATGAATCTACGCTGGACGGATTCAATCCTGTTAATGTGGGTTGTTTGTGAAGGTGACCATACCTGGCTGGCATATTCAAGGAGAGGTCTAACGAAGGAGATATAGAGAGATTTGGAAACGTAAGGATTGGAGAACTCTCTGGACCAGCGCTTCACAAACCCTAGCGCGGAGTTAGCTCTGTTAATTATGCTGTCAATGTGGAAACGGAAATTGAGTTCACTATCACAGATTATTCCTAGGTCACACAAAGAGGTAACGATAGGGTCTGGTACGTCGGTTAGCGTGTACACTCTCGGGGTGGTGGTAAGACTCTTGCGGGAATAAGAGATGGACTGGCATTTGGAGACATTGAGTTCAAGGAAGTTTTTCATGCACCATGTGGTGAAGGAATCGAGATCTTTTTGCAGGAGAAGAGAATCGGTTGTGGAGGAGATATGTTTAATTATTTTCATGTCATCAGCATAAATGGACAGCTCGGAGTGATTGATGACACATTCAACATCATTTATTGTAAGGATGAAAATTAATGGACCGAGGTGGCTGCCCTGGGGGACGCCGGAACGAGCGACAATAGGGTTAGAAATGGATGAGCTGAAAAGAACATTGTACCGACGGTTGTTGAGGTAGGATTGAATCCAGGAGATGAATCGGGAGGGGAAGCCTAGGCGATCAAGTTTGAACAAGATAACATTATGGGAGATCTTGTCGAAGGCTTTACTAAAATCGGTGGCGATAACATCAACATCTTTACCGTTTTCCAGGGCACATAGTGTTTTGGAGACGAAGTCAGTTAGGTTGGTGGTTGTAGATCTACCTTCGAGGAAGCCGTGCTGGGAGAGGGAGAAGATATACTTACAGTGGAAGAACATGGAATCATAGACCAATTTTTCGAATAGTTTAGGTATGGATGATAATTTAGCGATGGGTCTGTAGTTGGACACATCGTTCGTGCAACCTTTTTTGAAGATGGGAATAATATACGAGTTTTTCCATAAATGAGGGAAAACCCCTTCAGTGACCGAGAGGCGGAAAAGCAAGGTAAGGGGTTGAATTAGATGCATGTCACACTTTTTCAGAACGATGGCCGGAATGCCGTCAGGACCTGGGTTGAAGTCGTCCTCAAGCCCGTTGATACTGGCGGCGATTAGTTCGGGATCAGGGTCGAAAGACGTAAACGACGTTTGAGTGCATTTGTCCAAGAATGAAAAGTAGTTAAGGTCAGGTTGTAGGGAATTGTCGTTGAAAGATTTACTGAACAAGTGTGCAAAGAGGTTGGCAATAACCTTAGGATCAGACGAAGAGGTATTCTCAAGTTTTAGGGTAGAGGGGTAACCATTGGATTTCTTCTTGCAATGAATAAAGTTATAAAAACGCTTGGGGTCGGATATGAGGCTAGTTTCCATCCGTTGGAGGTACTCATAGTAGAGGGTATCACAACGTTCAATAGTCAGAGTCGGTCTGTGATAGAAGAAAAGTTTGCCAACGTTTATTTCTTTTGTTGCGGAGAGAGCGTAATTCTTTGTCGTACCATACGGGGGATGAGGAGTAGTTTTTACGAGGAAAAATGGGGATAGATTGTGTAAGACAAGCGTGTATTTCTGAATAGAACGCCTCTAAAGCAACGTCAACTGGAAGATGTTGAGGGATAGTGGCAATGTTAGAGTTGAGGAGCAAGTGATTTAATTTTTCAAAGTCGCCTTTATGAAAATTGAAGGAAAGAGAAGACACGGAGCTTGAAAGTGCATGAGGGTGTTCGTAGGAGAAAACAAGGAGCAGGGGAGGATGGTGACGATCGAGAGAGGAAAGAAGTTGGTTGCTTTCCGCGACCGCCGAGTTAACTGGGTCTGAAGAAAAGATTAAGTCTAATTGTCTGTCCAGAAAGTTCCTGACTCCACTTACTTGAAAGAAGAGAGCAGAAACGGAGAGCTGATCAGTAAAAAAGGCTTCTTTGGCCGAAGATGCGTTAAGGGATCAACATTGTTGACAATTTTGGAAAGGTCATGGAGATAGTAGTTTTTAAGCGTTTTTTTTATGTCGCTGTGTTGGATAGATCAAAAGATAAAAATAAAAGAGTAATGTGCATACCTTGAAAACTGAAATTTATGAATCACCCTGTAACTCCGAAACGGTTGAGATTGCCCCCGACCTTACAATTTTTTGTTTGGCTAGGTGAGATCTTTCACCCCCTCATTGTGGCACGTCAGATCTGAAACACCCTGTATAAGCTTTTCCTGCACAAGCAATTTGCTTACTTTTCTTTCCATGCAAAATCTGCATGAGTCATGATCTTAGCGTGAATTTTGTAAAGTCAATGTAATTTTGTCAAGTCAAGAGAAGAGACTCGTTAGCCATAATTGTCTTGTTTAAGTTCGGTAACTTTTACAATAAAATCAGAGTCAAACCAAAGTTTGTTTTATCACTTTCATTTCTTTAGAGAGCTCCCGTTTAAGACTTCAAGAATTCGTGACAATTCTTTGACATACACAAAACAAATAATCATAGAATAGAGCTTAAGGTTCGTAAGAAACAGTAAGAAATCTAAAACTCAAAGAGGTCTTGGATCCCTCTGATCTGAGGAGCTCCTTGTCCATTAAAGCAAACGAGTAAAATTCTCTCGCTTAATTCCTTTTTACACAAGAACGGCTCTCTCGTGTAGGCAGGAGGATAAAAAAATTCCCTATTACCAATGTATACGAAGCAAGAAATATTTTTGCTACAAAAGCATCGGATTACAAATATCATTACCCAATTGCCTTTAAACTACATACGAATGCGTTTGTGGATAATTGCTGGTACAAGAGTAGTCCAAGGAAGAACTCATACAACTTTGTCGGTACCCGGAACAAAATGGACAACGAATTACAAATGGCTATTAATCATTCTACAAAACAAATTGCAAAATTACAACTAACAATGGCACGGATTCGAAGTTCACCCCCCCCCCCAGCTGGCCCCATTTTGGTAGATTATGGGAGGCTGGTGTTAAATCAGTAGGAAAAACACAACTTAAATATGAAGAATCTAGCACAGTATTATGCCAAGGAAAAACCTGTTCACGACCAATATGCCAGCATTCTAGCGATCACAGAGACCTCGAATCATTGCTCCTCAAGAACTACAGCAGCGATGTAAATTAGTTACGAAACTACCCAAGGTATTTGTAAACGTTGGTCTCCAGAGTATTTAACATTACTTCAACATAGAAGCAAATCCAAGACGATGGGCATAAGATCTGTCAAGTACCCATCTCAATACTTAATTCCGAAGACACAACCCCAGATCTGAACTGCATTAGATCACTTAAGTAATGAAAAAACAGGATAACTCAATACATTCGAAGAAAACAAATTCTGATCTAAATAAAAAAAAGGAAAATTTGCTCCACTTCTCAACCTGAACCAGAATTATGGTCGCAACCCAATCAATTTGATAAAATTTCGATCAAGGACTCAAAGGTATGTCATATCCCAGTTTCTATACCACCCAAAAAGAAGCAAAAGATAGCAATTGCTCCTTCTCCACTTGGACTCAAAAGCTCTTCTTCGCAAGACTATTTCTAATTTATTAGTTAACAGTAGCCTTCGCCCAAGATTATCAAATATTCCAACCAAAATCGGGACTTTTCCTAGGGAACCTTGATAATTCGCAGATAAAACGTGGAGAACCTTCGGCTACAAATTACACTTTTAAAGCAAGAGATGATCAGTGATTAAAAAATATCATCAACACTTGTAAGCAAGTCAAAGATATGTGCGAAGAAATGAAAGAATTCACAAAACTTACACTCTTTCAACATTGATCGTCAAGGAAAACTCACCTCCTAAATAATACATTAGAAGGATTTATTAAAGCAAGCCAACCAAAATTCAGAAGTAAAAGGGACATTCTTGTCCCTTCTCGTTTGACAAGTAGTTTTAAAGTGAATGACCAAGTCTACACTGAAATAGAGCTGTTGCAAGAAAATAAGAAAAATCTTTTGCAATCAGCAAATGCTTTTGTTTTCAACAAATGTTAATCAATCAGTATCTGTCATATTCGAAAAACTAAAAACTTTGACGCCATGCTGTCTCAAGTTATATCTTCTGTCAGGGAAATGACCACCTGGTACACCAACGTAGACCACAACAGAATCGGCGTAGAAGTAGTCGCTACATTTATCAGTACTGAAGACTATTATAACGACCTACAAGAAAAGTATCAAAGCGCGCTCCACAATCACGAATATTTATTCATCTTTAGCAAACATAATTTCATTAATTCAAAATGGGCACTAATCTCCATCTCATCTCTATAGGCTCAAGAGGGGAAGTGATCTTGAACAATACCGGACTTATCCACCTTCAGGAATGCTTTCTGAAAACAAAGCAGTAACCTTAAATCCCACCGACGGCGACCCATGGTTTTTTTTCTGCTGACAACAGATTACGATTAAAAGGCCATGGGGATTGCAGACAAAATATCAGTGGTTTGGACCACTTTAAATTGTAGGTCCACTTGCACTTGCACAGCTGGACAAAAGTCAATTTTCGCACCCGCCTACTCCGATAAAACAGTTCCGTTTTCTCAGAGTAGACAAACCATATCTCCAAGAAATAATATTTGTTTTCTCCGAACGGCCGACTTCCTGAGTTGCGCAAATCGGGTTTACCAAGCGACAGCTCCACTTGTCTCAGTTTAATCGACGAATACGGTTGTGTTTCTATTGCTAATAGTGAATGTGTGTTTTTTGTGAGTTTCGAGGTAAGTTTGCAAAAAAAATTTCTTCCCTGTGTTATTAAACTAAACCGTTAGCAGCATTAGAATAGATCATGTTTAAATGTCACTATACACATTTCTTAAGTCAGTTTTTATTTGAGTTTTAGTATATGATATCGCATTATAGAGGTTTTTTAATGTATTTTTAGAAAAGAATAAAATAGTTTTTAAAAAATAAGTTGAACCGACTTCACAAAAAGCGCTAAAAAGCATAAAATAATTTTTAATTTTATATCTATTACGACATTTTGAAGTCGGTGCAAATCAAACAAACCAAACAACAACACAAATATTTAATCGGCATTTCTTATGATCCCGTAAGCTGAAACGTTCAGGTAGTATTATGTATTATTTTCAATTGTGGTTATGGAGTTGTTTTATTTGTTTAATTTGCACCTTCAAAATGTCGTAATAGATATAAAATTAAAAATTATTTTATGCTTTTTAGCGCTTTTTGTGAAGTCGGTTCAACTTTTTTTTTAAAAACTATTTTATTTTTCACTTTTTAGTGTCTTCTACTCTATACAACGAAGAAAGAACCATCCAAATCGGTCCACGCGTTAAAAGTTAATATTAACCCCCTACCTCACCACCATTCCACTAAACTTTTTTTCTCATGGTATCAATCAAGGAACATACTTTACCGAACATAAAAGGAATCATCGAAATCGGTCCACGCGTTACGAAGTTACTACCTCTCCCCCTCCCCCACCACCACCATAGGACCAAATTATTCTCCTATTAGCAATGGGGGATCACACTCTATACAACAGCAAAAGAACCATCTAAATCGAACCACGCGTTACAAAGTTAGGTTCCACCCCCCTTCTCCCACCTCCACCCCAGCAACATTTGTTTTCTCGCAGTATCAACCAAGGATCATATTCTAGCCAATAGAAAAAGAATTATCCAAATCGGTCGACGCGTTACGAAGTTAGACTACCCCTCCCCCCACCCACACCTTTCACCATAGTACCAAATTATTCTCCTATTAGCAATGGGGGATCATACTCTATACAACAGAAAAAGAACCAACGAAATCGGACAACGCGTTACAAAGTTAGGTTCCACCCCCACCCCCACCCCAATCCCCCCAAAATTTTTTTCACCTGGTATCAACCACGGAACATACTCTACCCGACAGAAAAAGAATTATTCAAATCGGTCCACGCGTTACAAAGTTAGTCTATCCCTCCCCCCTCCCCCCACCCTAGACCAAATTTTTTCTCCTATTAGCAATGGGGGATCATACTCTGTACAACAAAAAAAGAATTATCCAAATCGGACCACGCGTTACAAAGTTAGGTTTCACCCCCACCCCCCACCCCCACCCTACCAAAAATTTTTTTGACATGGTACCAATCGGTGAACATACTCTACCCAACAAAAAAAGAATCATCAAAATCGGTTGACGAGTTACGAAGTTATGCCCGGTCAGACATAAAAAAAAAAAAAATACGCGTCGAACTTAGAACCTCTTTGTTTTTGGGAAGTCGGTTAATAACTCATCAGCTGTATAAAACACCTCTTTTTGCTTGCGAATGTTTACGAATCTGATAGAATTTTTCTTATTTTCAGGATGACTTCGCAAATTTCGCGTCGAGAATTTTCCGACGTTTGGTTTTCTAACGCAAAAGAAACCAGGGTAGGAATTCTCACGAAATTGGTTGTTTTCAGACAACCTGGTTGCCTTGTAAGTACGCAAAAATGTAAAAATGTGTAGAGGTTGAATTTAACAAGTTCGTGTTCAATCGGTTGAAGGGGAATGCCAACCGTTTTACAAAATTTTTACTCATGGCAGTCCAAGCGCTATGATGTGTCAAAATCACACGCCAGCTTCCAAATAGGTGACTGAGGATTTAGAGGTAAGTTCCGGGGAACGGCATGGGAGAATTACAGATCATGCGCACAAACTTGACACATTTATTCGTTGCTATGAAATTTTTATCTGTTGCCACAACATTTTTTTGGCATGCGCTTTCTTTATTGAAACGGTTTGGTTGTCTGGAGGCAACCATTTGACTGAGAATTCCTACCCAGGACTGATGCTTTATTACATCATATATTGCAAGAGCTAGGTCTTTTTCGGAAGACATTTTGAAGAGTTTAAAAGTTAGCATTCGAAGTGTTTGTCAAAAAATTGAACAAAAATGGTTGATGTCAGGAAGACATCGAGAACGTTTTTTGAATGCAAATTCATCGTGGTTGGAAGAAAATATATCACTTCCTGACAGTGTCATTAGCACTATCCACTGAGATATATAATACTGGAGTGACTGGTGCCATGAAATTTCTTCAAGAAAATGGTATCACTTTTCGCTAGTTGTCCCTTTCTGGGTAAGCATCTTTTTTTTCAACATGGTTTTCTTAATTGCCAATGTCATGTCGCCTATTAAATGCTGGCGTTAGAAATAGATGACAATATTCACAATCATTTTATATCTCTTTCTGGGTAAGCATTTTGCAGATTAGAATAACCTTTTTTTGTAATTTTTAATTCAGGAATTCCACTGATTTTTACATTTTCCTTACAACCATGTAAAAGATTAAAATTAAATATTTCATTTCGTATATATTTGGTTCTTTTATTCAGCTTAGAACAGCTGGAAATTCACAGTAAACATTGGAAATTAAAAATGGTTTTCCTCCACTGAAAGTAAAATTGTACCCATATGAGACAGCTTATAAGTCAGTCCAGTTTAATACATGTCAGTGGCACTATCGAAGATGTCGCCGTTCCTTCAACGAGTAATCGAACCGGAAGACCACAAAAAGATTTTGAAAGTTCCAGCTACCGAACAAATAGACGACGAATCCAACATATTCTTGAAACATCGAGTCAGGCAACCGAAGTCAATGCAATGCCCTAGCTGCTTGTGTGTCCACACAGACTTGTTATTTATGTGGTGCCAAGCCCAGAAATGAACAATGAAAGGCTCATCTTAGAGAAAACTGTAGACAGCAATTTTCTTTCTCTGGGCCTCTCAACTCTGCATGCATGGATACGATTTTTTGAATGCATTCTGCACATTTCTTATCGTCTGAGCTGAGCTGAGAAGAAGAAGAAAGTAGCAGAAAAGAATAAACTAGTACAAGAAAAGTTCAGAAATGAGTTGGGTTTACTAGTAGACTGACTAGTAGTTCTTACTACTAAATTTTTTCGGAACTCTGAAAAGTCTGCCGAAATAACTGGTGTCAATGTTGAGCTTATTAAGCGCTTCCGAGTCATTTAGAGTGCATTAATAGCGGATTTCATATCAACCTCGATAAATTCCATGAATACGCGAAGGTCACAAGAGAATTGTACTTAAGGGGGTCCTCTGCTATCGCGGTTTCAAAAAATCTTTTTTTCTTTTATTTTTAAATTTCAATCTATATGTATCTGAGAATACGCCACAGAAAGGATTTCGTGAAAATCACATTCCTTTGCATGTTTCTGGGAACAGAAAGGTACCCGTCTCCGGCCGTTTCCGAGAAACTAAGCGCGGCGCGTCACGACGGCGCTTGTCCAGTTAAAAATCATTGTCTAAAGAATTTACCGGTCCGCTCTTGAGAAGAATGTGGACAACCAAGAAAATCAACGTGATGAGGAAGGAGAACTCTACGGCCGCAGTATAGCAGATTAACTCGTAAGTTACTACAATCATGTTATACACCGTAAAATACCGAGTAAGACCTCTCATAAAAGTATTGGTCCGATTTCAATAATTTTTTTTTTCAATTATTCAGAAAACATATCGCTATGTCTTCCCGAGTACTATTTGCAAAATTTTATTTTGTCCATTTTTATAGCCTCTAATAGGTCAAAAAATGACGTAAAAATTTAAAAATTTTCAAATTGGGTGCATTCCAAATTTGACCAGTAATCGCTACCATAAGTACAACGATTACCACTTTGGGATCTACCAATTGGTTGAGATTGCACTGTGGTGAAAAACCTCTGGTTAATTTGAGAACGTCATTTAATTTGGCATATTTGAAAAATGGACAGCTTCATTAACGTAATTTATGATACTGTAATAGATGTTTGCTGTGAGGAATATTCTTGTGAATCGTCGTCATCAACAACGTCTAATGAAGAAGATTGGGAAACAGAAGTAATTAGAAATAAAAGAAATAAAATTGAAAATTATGTCCGCGACGTGGTTCCCAAATACTCAATGGAAGTGTTCAGAGAACATTTTCGTCTTTCAAGGACTCAAGTCCAGGTAAATACAATTATGTACCTACATATTTTAAGTCTGCCTATATTGCATGTTTCAACTTTGTTTGCAGAAGCTCCTTGAATTTTTAGCACCATATTGGTCTTGCAATAAACGGGGACGGGCAAAATTAGACATCAGGACAGCACTCCTCTGTACATTGTGGGCTTTTGGCAACCAGGAGACATTTAGAAAACTCGCTGATAGGTTTGGACTGAGTTGCAGTAATGCTCATCGTGCTGTTATGGGGACGTGTAAAATAATATATAACAAAAGAACTAACTTCATTAAATGGCCGCAAGAGTCGGAAATGAAATTAACGAGTGATGGCTTTAGTTCTCGAGGTTCTAAGATTGCGAACGTGATTGGCTGTGTCGACGGTTGCCATATAGAAATTCCAGGTCAACGAGGCGATAACAGCTTTTACAATAGAAAGGGTTTTGACTCCGTAATATTGCAAGCAGTATGCGACAGCAAATTGAAGTTTACTGATGTCTACGTCGGATGGCCGGGGTCAGTAAACGATGCGAAAGTGTGGACTTCCTCTCCATTATACAACGCATTAAAAAACAACATTAATTTCATTGATGAAGCGCAGTATTAACTGGGCGATTCTGCTTACCCGTTAGATGTATTTTTATTAAAGCCATATAAGGACAATGGGCACCCAACTCCCCAACAGCGATATTTTAACAAGATATTGTCTTCTGCTAGGGTATCAATTGAACGGGCATTTGGGCGGTTGAAGGGTATATTTAGAAGACTTAAATGCCTGAATTGCTGCAACGCTTCATCGGCTAAATATCTCATCCTAGCAGCTTGTGCGTTGCATAACTGCATACTCGATAGAGAATGTGAAATATATGAGAATGATGTGGATAGTACCACTGATGAACACGTTTCAGAAGATGAAGATAATTACGACATTTTTATGGACCCCAATGACAGAAGTAAAAGAGATAACATTGCTAATATGTTATATGATTCGCAATGATACTTCGGTGCAATCTAGGAAGAAAAACCGGTAAAACAAATAAGGGAATAAATGAAAAACAAACAAACAATATGTCCCTTTGTATAATTTTTT
Organism: Leptarthrus brevirostris; assembly: GCA_964036015.1. NCBI lineage: Eukaryota > Metazoa > Arthropoda > Insecta > Diptera > Asilidae > Leptarthrus > Leptarthrus brevirostris. The sequence continues at coordinate 72,183,041 of OZ038374.1, forward strand.
TTATATCATTTCCTTTTATGCAAATAAAAACAATATTTTATTGATGAGTTATTTTTAAATTATTAAATTAAAAGGTCCTAATAATATAGAAAGGTAAGTTTATACTCACATTATAGTTGACGCCAAAAAATATGATTTTTTCAATTTACGCATAAGGTACAAATTTTTGTTTGTGTTGTAATTTACGCGGAAAAAATCATCTTTATTGGCGTGAACTATACCTACATATCTACACTACTTTATAAGCACCTACTAATGGAGAATAAAAAGCATGCGTTATAGAAATAAGGATTCTTATGCTTTGAAACTGCTAGTCTTCAATAATAAAGCGTAAGTTTTACGTTGTCATCCCTATCAGTAACAGAGAAAATGATGAACGAAAAAATATTCAAATAATGAAAGCATTTCTTAAATAATAAAACATCAATTTTATCTTAAATTTTTATACCATTTAATAATTAGAAAAAAAATAACAACTCTCCCAAGTATCACAAATAAGACATAATCAGATGACCAAACGAAATACACGAAAAATATGTTCAACACGTAAAAAGATTGTCTTCTATTTTAGAGCATAGTCATAGCAGACAAAATTGGTTTCGTCTTGAACATAATTTACGTTGTTTACATGCTGCATTAATCCAGGATTGGATTAACACAAATATAAGCTTAGAAAGGATTACATCCAGTTCCAATCCAATGTAAACTTATATTTATGTTAATCTTATACAGATTAGATATTTTTTCTTAATTAAAATTGAATTCAATAAAATAAAAGGTTACATTTATGTTAATGCAATCCTGTTGTAATCCAGCATGTAAAAGAGGTAGGGTAAATTCTAAAATGCATCAAAACCGCATCGATGCAGAATTCAGCTTCATGACATACTACGCTGAACTTTGCACCGATGCGGTTCTGATGCATTTTAGAATTTACCCGTAATGTTCGTGCATTGCGTTTGGTCATGTCTGCGTGTTTTATTCGTGCTAGAATTATGAAGGGCCTTTTCATAAATATATGGCTGCATGCCTTTGCACACATTAAGCTTCACTTCATTAATTTTTGAATGCTTGCAAAAGCATGCAAACATGCATTTACGAAAAGCCCCAAACTTAACAGTTTTTACATAAATTTATAACTACTTATATGATGTGTACATTTTTAGGTAATGTTCTGCATCTGTTCATTAAGTTGCACATCGTTGTATTCTTGAAGAGCTCTCGCCATTACACCCAATGCGTCTATTTTTTGCTCCTCCAACGCTTTCTTTACCTTCCATTCAGCCTGTTTCCGCTCGAAGTCCATTTGCTTCAGTTCAATCTTCTGTTTGAAGTAATCCTTCCTGTAATCATTCTTCTGATGCTTTTGAGGCTGCCCTGAATTTTCCGGTAAGGAATCCTGAGGCTGCGCTCGAGGAGATAAGGTCCCGCCTTGCTCATCTAGAGACATAGACAATGTACTTCCAAGCAGAGAAGGAGGAGGGTTAATATTATATTTATTCCCGTATGCCTCATCAAATAACTGAAAGTATTCCCAGTTTATAGCTGCCGTACCAGACTTATTTTGTCTCGCTTTATTTTTTTTGTACGTTTTCAGTAAGTTGCGGAATTTCAAGTGGCAGTCGTTTGCGAGGAATAGATAATGTTTTTCTCTTAGCTTAACAACTACTTTGTCCCAGAATTTACTTTTTTTTGTTGAACTGTTCCTCCATGTTAAGACGTGTTGTAATTAATAATAATTATGATTGATACAAATGCAGATTTGATTACGAGACTACTGATCACATCAGACCCATTTATTGCAAGCTTACGTGCTCCTCCAAAAACAAAGCATGGAAAATTGAGTCATGAAGTATGCCAGCTTCTAAGAGCTCCAGAAACTGAATATAGTGACAACCAATCCCCACAACCTGATGTCGAATCCGAAACTTATGATAGCAGCGATTCTGACTGATGACGTCACTAAATTTTGCATTGTGTTTAAGAAGCTATTTTTTCGCAGTTTAGTACGTATTATTTTGGTTTTCTTCTGTGTCTTGGCATCTTAAAATGTTTATTTTGTTTATTGAATCTCAATAATGTAATGTTTTATGTATAAATTTACTTTATAATAGAATATATAATGTTTTAACCTAAGACAGTCCCTTAATACCTAAAACACTTTACTGCACAATCAATTAATATCATTCGGCTTCAATAGTTTTGTCCAGCTAGATTATGAAAATATCACACTGTACGTTGTCTCAAATCGGGTGAAATTCTCTCCCGCCCCATGCTCCATGTAAATATTGGGGGGCTCGATGAGGCTCTCGATAATTCTGTATGCTTAGGGCGTATTCCTTCAAAGTGGCATTCGATCCTCAACGTTAGGGACATCTATTAAAAATTTAATAGATACAATTTATTTATTAAAAATTAAAAACGACCCTTTTCGTTGTTTAAACTGAAACTATTTCTTTATTTTGTATGTTGTTTTTAGTTAGGTTTCTCAATACTAACAGAATATCTCATACATCAAAAATTTCAAATAAATTTTATTCCTAATACAATGAAGGAGTGTTCGAAATTTTATTTGTATTGAGTATAGTATTTTCTTTTCTGTGAGTAAATGATAATTTTGATTTTCAAAGTTTTTGCTTTGCACGTGAATAAATTTTATCAAAGTGTGCAAATTAACCGAAAATATTTTGACGGTAGTAGTGATAGTAGAATCAAAGTAGATTTTAGAAAAATTTTATTTTTGTACTTAACAATAGCAAATAAATTCACTTTTACGTTAAATTATATTAAGGCTTAGTGAGTATATATGTATATCCATTTGAAGACAGTAAAGGTCCTGCCAAATCTAAATAGATATGTTCAAATCTACCAATTTCTGCTTTTGTATGCTTGGTAATTTTGCTTTTTGAAAATTGCTACAGTTTTTAGTCCAATTGTTAATATTTGTATTCCTTTCAGGACAAACATATTTAGAAGCAATGGATTTACGAGTTGTTCGAATTCCTGGATGAGATAAATTGTGGATAGTGTTAAAAGTTATTTTTCGAAGTTCATTTGGTACGTGTAGTCTTGAATTTTTGTAGAAACCAAATATCAGACTCAGAAGTGTTCAATTTAATCTTCGCTAATTTAAATTTTGAATTTTCTGGTCTGTTATGCTGAGTTACTAAAAGATGTGTTAATTCTTTATCATTATTTTGGAACTGAGCAATAGTTTTAAAATCAAACTTAGTTTTATTATTATCTTTCGAAACTTCAAAATTTTCGACAGAAATTCTTGATAATATATCATCAGCTACTGAATTTGCTTTTCCTTTGATATGTTTAATGTCAGAGGTGAATTGGGTAATGTAGTCCAAATGTCTAGTTTGTCTTAGAATTTTTTCAGTTTTAGACCATATTGCTGTTGTTAGTGTTTTATGGACTGTAAGCACTATAAAATCACGACGTAAAGATGTCTAAAGTGTTTAATGGCTAAATATAAAGCCAAAAGTTCTCTATCAAAAGATTCTTTGATAATGTTGATTTGATTTTTGCATTCCTGTGGCCAGGAGAAATTTTTAGAATTATTTGGTTTCTTTTTAAGAAGTATGACCAAATGACTGTGTATTGGATTTAAAAGATTGGCTAAATTGGGAATGAATCTATGGTCATAATTTACCATGCCAATAAATTGTTGTATTTGCTTAATTGAATTTGGAGAAGAGACATTTATAATAACTTTGACTCGGTCTTCTGATGGTGATATACCATCTTTTGTAACTTTGTGACTTAAGAAATCCAAAGTTCCAACTCCGAAAATGCATTAAGCTGGGTTAATATTGATTCCGAACTCTGAAAGTTGTTTGCAAATTTGTTCTAAATGATCATTATGTTCAGATTCGGTTTTGCTAGCTACTAGAATATCGTCAATGTAGACAAAAGCAAAATCTAAATTTTTAACAATTTGGTCCATAAATCGTTGAAATGTTTGTGCAGTATTTCTTAGACCTTGTAAATTCAAATAATGCAAATGAAGTTGTAATAGCACATCATTTGCCATCGGAATTTGATGATAAGCTCTTACGAAATCAATTTTTGAAAAGTTTTGCATATGGAGTAAAGGGTACCTATCTGGAACTGTAGTTGCATTAAGGCGACGATAATCTCCACATGGTCGCCAATCATTAGAATTTTTCTTTTCTACTAGATGTAATGGAGATGAAACTGGTGAATATGATAATTGACACAAACCTACTTTGACCATGTGATCAAATTCTAATTTAGCAATGTTGTGTTTATGTCCATCTAAACATCTTGGACGTGAAAAAGGAAGTTGTCCTTTTGTATGAATATAATGAACCACGTTGTTTCACTGATAAATCATAACGAGGCGGTGGTGTCAAAGTTGGAAATCTTTGCGCAAAATTTTGCCGTACTCGTTACTAGCGTAGTATCGAGGAATTGGAGTATTTGAGTTCACCGTAATTCTACTAACACTTAGTGTAGTTGTTCCATCAAGTAATTTTTTGTTTTTAAGATCGACTAATAAATTGAATTTTGTTAAAAAGTCGGCCCTAATAATCGGTTTATTGACATTAACTACTTCTAGTAATTTTGTACCATATGTATTGATGGTAGAACCGTTTGCCGCTTTTAAATATAGTTTAGTATCTTTAATATATTTTCTAAAAAATTCATTAGGAACAACAGAAATATTTGCGCCTGTATCTATTAAAAATTTAAATTTGTTTTCTTTATCGAAAATGAAAAAACGCTTAGAACTATTACTGTTAGATATATTCACTGAGGGATTAATTTTTTTTATTAATATTGCTACTTTTATAAGAACACGGCGAAATACATTTTGTCGCCTTGGTACCAAAGTTATTATGATACCAACAAAATTTACTATGTTCTCCAGAATTAGAGAAATTTCTGTTACTAGAATTATTTCTAGAGTATGTATAATCTCTTGATCTATGTCTAGAACGAGATTGATTTTTAATTGAAAGTCCTTTATTTTCGGTTTTATTTAATATGAACGAACTATCAACAAAATTTTTATTTAAATTTGGTAGATTGTTAATTTCTGATACATATTGTATTTTCGAAATATCGTAAATGTCTGCCAAATCTAAAAGATCCTTAATATCGTTTTCCTAAAGATATCAGGGCTATGTTGATATTTGCAGGCAATTTCCTCATCCATAATTTCTTAATTAAGTTTTTACTGAAAGTTGATGAGTTGCCTGCTAGAATTTCCATTGATCTGTAAAATTCGGAAGGACGTCTATCTCCAATTTCTGTAGTAGATAGCAGTTGTTCTAATTTCTTGTCTTCCACCCCCACCCCCTCCCCCCCCAGGAACTTCTTTATTAGGAAAAATTTGACTGAAATACTAAAAAAAATACCTAAAATATATATGAAATTTGATAATATACCCCACAAGGATTTACGGAAACTAGAGAATGAGAGAAAAGAAGTGGTACCAGAAGCAGCAATATTTAACTTCAAGAACACTGGTGAAATCTGGCGTGTTAATACCAGCAAATAAGCAGAGTTCAACATGGAACCTAATTTACAACCTGTGATCCTGAAGAAAACTCTCATTTTACTCTCGAGCACGGCATCATCAATCGAGCTCTTGCTCATCTTACCAATACTCAATTGGAAGTACTGGTCAGAAATCAAATCATTATCACGAATCTACTGCTATATATGTCAACAAAAAAAGGTATCATCAATTTAACATTTCCAGCCTGACAACTGACAAGTCAGGGGTGGCAGCATGTAATTCGTTTCTACTTGATTGTGTCGAGAATAAAACAAATCGATACGAGTTGGTATTGGTAGCATGTTACTCATTAAATTCAAATATAATTTTTTTAATAATATTAATATGTAGACATATTTTAATATTATTACACGTTTTGAGTCCGTTTTTACCAATAGATTTTAAGGTGGCTGGGGGACAATTCGGTAACAGTAAGGGCCACCAGCGGTTGTCCTCAGGGGGGAGTTCTTTCCCCACTGTTGTGGTCACTTGTTATCGATGATCTCCTGGTCAAACTGACCAACGCTGGCTACGATTTCCAGGGCTACGCAGACGACCTGGTCATTACTATCGAGAGCAAGCAGGATAGAATCATTTCAAGAAGACTGCAAAATGCTCTGAACATGATACAATCCTGGTGTACTAGGGAGCGGCTCAGAGTCAACCCCAGTAAAACAACCATTATACCGTTCACAAGAAAAAGGAAGCTAAGGCTAAAGGCTCCTACTCTTGAAGGAACACGGATAGAATTCTCAAGTGAGGTCAAATATCTAGGAGTAATTCTAGATCAAAGACTCACTTGGAATCCTCAACTTAATAGGGTTACAGGGAAGGCTATGAGTTCCCTATGGTCCTGCCGAAGACTCTTTGGAAAGACCTGGGGACTAAAGCCCAAAATGGCCCTCTGGGCATATGAAACAATCATAAGACCCGTAGTCACCTACGCAGCTCTCGTGTGGTGGCCAAAAGTAGAACAAAAGACAGCGCGATCCACACTGCAAAAACTGCAGAGGTCAGCATGTCTAGGAGTTACAGGAGCCATGCGCACATGCCCCACGGCAGCTATGGAGACCCTACTAGACCTCCCCCCTTTACATCTACATCTAAAGAAGGAGGCTGCCTCAAGCGCAATAAGGCTGACTGGCGCCAATCTCCTCACAGCAGGTAACTGGTCTGGTCATAGGAAAATCCTTGAATAATTCAAGGGTCATCTGGTGATCAACTCAATAACAGATATTATGCCGAAGAGGCATAACTTTGACATACCATTCAAGCTGGTCCTTGATAGCAGAGATTATTGGCTTAGTAATAGACCATTCTGTGGCTACTCTAAAAGCCGAATAGCAATGCATATCCGGTCATTGGAGGACGACTGTAAGCACTCACACTGGATAAATATCCCAGGGTCAAGACAAGCAAAGAGGTTTATAACCTACTCAAAACAGAAAACGAAGGAGCTGCTCTCACTCAGCAGACCAGATTTAAGGCTGATAACAGGACTTTTAACTGGTCACTGTCACCTGGGCTACCACCTAAAAAAGTTAGGACTGGCTGATGATGACACCTGTCGTTTCTGTCTAGAAGAGGAAGAGACTGCGGAGCATATCCTCTATCACTGTGAGGAACTCGGCCGCATGAGGCTTAGACACCTTGGTGGGGCTTTCCCATCACCGACAGACATAGCCAAGATAGCCCTCAGAAAAATTGATTTGCACAACAGAATGCTGGATAATACACTAAACATAGCCACACACACAGATAAACAGCAAGCATGGTCACAGAAGTCTCTCCACGGAAGACATTACGCTGACTTGAACCAAAATCATGTCGACAAAGATGCGTCGAACGCTTGGCTCAGTCGCGGTGATTTATTCCCTGAGACGGAGGGATTCATGCTTGCTATACAAGACAAAGTCATTAACACGAGGAATTATAGGAAACACATCCTTAAGGATGCGGCAGTTCAGGACGACGCGTGTAGACTTTGTCATTTAGCTTCTGAAACAATAGAACATACAACGGCTGGATGCAAACTCCTTACTCAAACAGATTACTTGCATAGGCACAACCAGGTCTGCAATGTCATACACCAACAGTTAGCCCTAAAATACAACCTTATTACACCCGCCACATACACACCATATTACAAATATACACCAGACAGTGTTCTTGAAAACTCCACACATAAAATGTATTACGATCGGTCAATAATAACTGATCGGACAATACACCACAATAGACCGGATATTACTCTCATAGATAAACACAGCAAAACAACATACCTAATTGACATTGCAGTACCCAACACCAACAATGTGCAGAACACTTTTAGAGAGAAGATTACGAAATATACAGATTTGGCACACACTACAGAAAGCGGTTGTTCTTAACACTTGCCGAACGGTTCGCAAATTCCTGAACTACGGACAGGACGCTACAGACAATACATAAGGACATAACGAACGAATGACAAATCCCCGAAGTCTTGGCATTACGCCCGACGTAGGGGAAAACTACCGCCGCGCCGGCTAAAAGCCGAGATGACACGCGTCAAAACCAAAAATAATAATAATAACGACATAACGAACGAATGACAAATCCCCGAAGTCTTGGCATTACGCCCGACGTAGGGGAAAACTACCGCCGCGCCGGCTAAAAGCCGAGATGACACGCGTCAAAACCGAAAATAATAAGGTGGAATGTTTAGGTTTCACGGGAGCAGTATGCCTGGTACTCGCCGATCCTTTTTCTTCGGTGGATTACTTAGGTTTTTAAATTTTTGGTTGTTATGATCTATTCTAGTCCCATGAGTATGTCCGGAAGAGGTAGGTGTGCCCTGGCAGAGCCGACATATCGGGGTAAGACACTAATACAACCCACCTTGCTGGAACATCGGAGTGAACTCGTTACCGGCTGAATTAGCTTCCAACCTTACATTCTTCGGCACGGTTTCATGTACAAATGTACGCTCACACCACCACTTAAATTAGGCACTTCTACCAATGGCAAGGAGTCAAGCCTCCACACCTTAGCTGAGCCCTTCACTCGAGCGAGTCATTACCACGTGGAGGGATAGGTAGAGGATTTTCGCCCGCCGCACTTATTGATAAGTTAACTGATACATTACATTGATTTCAATCTGGCATCTTATTCAGATGAAAAATCAGTTTCTTTAGAATCTTCTTCAGTTTTAAGCTTTTTCAGAAAATTTAATTTAATTTACATATTGTTTTATTCTGTTATATGTTGGATTAAATAAATTAAAATTTAATATATTTTCAGTTTCAAGATATACGAGCCCCCAGAGGATTGCCCCCAGACCATGAGGGTTCTGTACGGATTATTACTATACACGGAGTTGAAAGCAATATGTGTTGTGGAACTCATGTATCTAATCTATCACAGCTTCAAGCAGTTAAATTACTTAACGTGGAAAAAACAAAAAATAAACTGTTCGTTCATTTTCTTGTAGGAAATAGAATAATAAAAAAGTTAGAAGACTGTTATTCCCGTGAATTACAATTAAACCTTCAACTAAAGTATTACTTAAATAATTTTTAAAAAACAAGTAATTTTAATTGAATATTTCAGAGGAGGACCTTCGAATCATGCAGAATTAATACAAAAAATGCAAACAAATATGAAGAGTATGCAAAGATCTCTTCAGGTGTTGTTGAAGGAAGCCGCACTGCTTGAGGCTGAAAAATTGAAGGCAATTACTCCGTTACCTGCTTATCATTCTTGTCACAGACGGGATGGAGCTGGACTAGATTTTATTAATAACTTTTTACGTCATGCGCCAAGTAAAATATTTTACTTTCTTACTGCTTGTGATGCTTCTGGAAAGGGTGGATACATGGTACTACACGGTGAAGCCTCTCTTGTTTACAAAATAGGACCTGTCTTTGCTAAAATACTAAATGGAAAAGGAAGCGGTAAAGATGGATACTTTCAAGCTAAAATCAATGATATAAACAAGTTATCAGAATGTGAGGCTAAATTGAAAGAGAATTTTGATTAAATGATTAGAATTCTGAATAATTTAATTTGAATATAATTAAAACCATTATACAGCAAAAATTAATCAAGACTACTATTTACACCAAATTATATTATGAAAGAATCATAACATAACGAGCGCATCAAGTTTATGCTTGCTATGTTTATTTTGCGATTCAGCTAGGTCACTTACTACTTTTTTCTATACTATCTACAATCCTATATAACCCATTATTCACTTTTTTCAAGAAATTTATATCTACCTATGACATGATGTATGAGGAAAGGGATAACATGAGCTGTCGGAAAGGTATATAAAAGAGACATTTTTACTAATGTATCGTCGTTACATTGTTTTAAATATTTTTAAAATTATTCCTGTTGTTACTAGAAGAAACCCTATAGCTTCAACTTTTTTAAATATATATGTAATATAGTTTTTTTCGTGAGGGATGGAAATCTTTCAAAGACGCCAAAACACGACTGTCTCTGGTGATGTGAGGCTTTTATTCACTAAAAAAAACCTCTCCCAGTCCACTATATCCAAGTCCATTTTTGTCCCTGCCCTTGCCATCCAATCCAGTTTTTTTCCCTCACCTCGATTCCAAACATTTGCTTACAAGACACCTCACCTATCCTTCCATTCACCATCCAGTAGTGTCTCATGAGCTTTTTTCTTATAAATTGTTTGTTTTTGACATTAAATAAATATAATTATGAAACTACATTTTCAATTTACAATAATTTACATAATTATCTTTATTTAATGTCAGAAATAAACAATTTCTAAGAAGAAAGCTGAGGATAGGAGAGGTGCCTCAAAAGCAAATGCTTGCTCTGACCTTTATACAATACACATCTTAAAACATTTATCAGAGCTGTAATGATATATTTCAATTACTTGCGTTTTTATTCTTCTTTACATTCCGATTAAGTGAATTGACATTGTTCGAATAGTTCTATGGCGCCTTTTTCTTTACTTGTCAAGAACGATAAGTGATCAATAAAAGTATATTCAGCACATCCTGATTACATTTTTCTCTAGAGAATTTCCGAGAGAAACTATGCCAGTATTGTCTAAAGTGTTTGCATCTTGCTTCTGCAGCTTCTTCAGATAATTGCCCATTTGGCAGTAATGCATTTGAGATGACACTCGGTGCATGAATTAATATTTTATGCAGTGTTGGTGATATTGGCTGCCACTTATATAACTTAATATAATGTTAGTCTCCATTGTATATGGAAAGAATTTCTCTACATTTGTTTCGAAACCTGATGAGAGAACTTCGAGAATTATTTTGAATCTCTGAATTAATTCTTGGTCAACTCCTGTGAGCAAACCAGCCTTCTTAGGGTCTTCGAAAAATCGCTGAGATGTGTTTCCGTCGTTCGTGTTGCCAAAACCAGATTTAGGCACGTCCATAAGTAATCCAAGATGTTTTATGAAATCTCTCTGGATTTGACGTTTTGAATCTGCCTTATCAGCTGCCGACGTTACACGATGTTTATAAACTTCGGCCTTTATTTTATACGATAAGTGCAGAATAAACTCAAAGAAGCTTATTCTTACATGAAATATATATAATCCAAACTTAAACGCATGTTTTCTGGCTTGCCGTCAGTTAAATCGGTAAATTGGTTGGATGTTTTGTTATAAATATAGTACCGTATAGTAAACGCAGTGTTAGTAGCCGCGTTGCACACTTTTCCGTCGATCAATATCGGTCTACAATATCTCGGTAAAGATGGTAAAGGGTTCTTAAAGGAACAAGTGAGGATAATTGTTTACTTTCAGGGTCACCTAGTTTCTTGGCTGTAAAAAATCGAAAAATTAACTTTTTTTATAATATTTTTTTTCAACTTGTTCGTTTTTACGGCGGATTTAAGTTAAAAATCAAAGAAATTAAAAAAAGTTAATATTTTTTAGGCAGCGTCTATTCGCATCGTCCGTGTCCGTGTAAAAGAACGCAACACGTTTCGTAAAATTTTTGTTAGACTTTCTGGAAGGAATAGGTGTATTATTCAGGCTTTTAGTTGCTTTATTAACTGGGAGGGCTGCCGCCCCCTCCCCCGCAAGTTTTGTATCTAGAATAAGCTCTGAAAAACTAAAAATAATCGTTCAGATTGTTTCTCGCTTAATTTAGTCGTTTTTTCGAGTAGGTTACGAAAATATAGAAAGTTGATGAGATATCGTAAAAATATTATACAGACTTATTTGTAAAAAATCGATTTTTAACATTTAAAGCTCTGAAACTATTACAAGAATTGAATTGAGATCATTCTCGTATTTTTTATAGTAAATCCGCCGTAAAAATGAAGATTTAAAAAAAAAATCAGGTGACCCTGCAAGCAAGCAATTACCCAAGTGAGCTTTGAAAGAAGTGAGCATCACTGTCTTCTTCATTCTCAAATTTGTTTTTGTACTATATTGGGGTTGCTTAGAGCCATTACATTTTGAGTGCGAACGAATAAAACATATTTGAAAATTGACAAAATAGTTCAAAAAATCTAACATTGCTTCGAAGTGTTCATTAACTGGATTAAATTACACATGAAAAAATATGTTATGTAATCTACATACCTCGACTCTTAATATAAAATTATATATTAAAAATAAAAATAAACCACAAAAACTTTCTTTAAAGCTAAGTGCTAAAAACAAAAACATGCGTTTTAAGCGAAAGTCAAGTTTCAACTGCGTGTGTTCGGCATATCGCAGGTAGTATTGAAACCATGTGACTTCATATCTATGGCCTTTTCGGAGACGAAAGCTCAGCCATATTTATAAAGGTTAGCAATTTTGATTTATGGCCATGTTTTGCGGCTAAATACCGCACAGTGCATTCAAATTTTTTGACCTAGGATATGGGTGAGGGAGGGACGACACCTAACTTTGTAATGCATAACCGATTTGAATGATTCCTTTTCTGTTATTTAGAATATAAAAGTTTTATATTTAGGGTATAGAAGTTTTGTATTTAGGGTAGGTTAGGGTTAAGGTGGTAGCGAAGTTAAAGTGGGAGTGGAAGAGAGGTGGCTCCTAACTTATATTTTATGTACCGATTTTAACTATTTTTAACTGACGTCGCAAAAACGAGACAAGGGAGGGCGAGGGGAGCCTGACTAGTTTGGGATTGAAGTATTATTATCAACCGTAAAGGTTTGTTATGTGCTAAAGTATGTCATTTGTCAATCCCTATTTAAATACCTATGTATTTTCATTTGCTTTTAGTACGTTAAAGAGAATTTTGGGTCCAGTTGGATAAGGAGTACCCCAAAGCGCGCGAAAACTGCAATACTGCTAACGTTACGGCATTGGATCACCAAGAGTGTCTACGTGGAATCTCAAACAGATTTGGTGTAATTATAAGCACATCATACACATTAACCGGTGTGTGCAAATTATTTTACCAAAAACAATACCCATAGATGGAGCAATCAAAACAATCAACGGGGTTAAAAATCTAGGAAATTTCCCCAACGTTGTCGGAGGCGTTGATGGCTCTCACATGGCGCCTATAAGCCCTACAGCCGATCAGCCTCACATAGACCTATAAATGGTCCGTTGTGTTACCACATCCGTGGAACCGTTCCTGATTGCCGGGTTTATCTAAAACCAGCCGCAGCTGTTAATAAACCTTAGGAGCTGCTTCAGCTCGATGCCGGCTATATCACCCTTACCACCTAAGAAGTACACGCCCATTGACTTGTACCTTCTTTTTGCTAGGCCCGGGCATTCGCAGAGTAAGTGCTGAATGCTTTCCACCTCTTCCTCGTCCATACAACTCCGGCAGAAGTCATTCGTGGGAACGCGCAGACGTTCTGCGAGTCGACCGAAAAGACAATGGCCAGTAATAACTGCCACAATGTTTCGGAGGTTTATTCTGCTTCCGTTTAGCAGAAACGCGGTTTTTCTCAAATACCATTCAGGCCACAGCTGCCTTGACAGGCTGCATGTGGTTAAGTTACTCCATTTTTGCTTAGCGAGCTGAATAGCCTTAAGGTCAATTTCTCTCTTCACTGATTCTAGCGGCCAGCCGATCGATCTGTCAATAGAGAAATCATCCAATTGTGATCCCTTCTTTGCCAGCTCATCAGCTGCCTCATTCCCTTGAACACCACGGTGACCAGGGACACAGCAGAGAGTTACCTTGTGTCTCGCCCCTAACGTCCGGAGACCAGCCAGACACCTGCCGACCAGCCGCGACCTGACTAAATTTGAGTCCAGTGCCTTGATAGCTGCTTGGCTGTCGATGTACAAACATATATCGCTACCAATTGGTAGGTTTTGGCGCCCATGTATTAGTGCTAACGTCCTTTCTATGGCTAAGATCTCCGCTTGGAATACACTGCAATGGTCCGCATACTGCATACTGCGTATGCTTAAGCAATCTGAGAGGACCCCCGCTCCCACCCCGTCCTCCGCCTTAGACCCATCCGTGAAGACCGATATTTCTGCACCGGTGGCATCCCCCCACTCTTCTCTAGTTGTGATTGTGGAGAAGGCCTTCCCAAAACTAAGTAGTGGGGTGGTGTAGTCGGTGTTCACCTGATAGATAGCCTCCCGGATAGGTCCTTAGTATACTGCTATGGCCGTTGTCAGAGCTATTCCAGCAGTTGGACTCTTTAAGTCTTACGGCACTGCGTGCAGCTATACTTTTGCCGTGGCCGTCGAGCGGTAAGAGATGGAGCATAGTCTCCATTGCAGCCGTTGGCGTTGTGCTTATAGCTCCGGAGATGCCCAAGCAGGCAGCTCTTTGAATTTTGTTTGCTTTCTTTAGAGTGCTCTCCTTCCCTAGAGCAGTCCACCAGACTATTATGCCATAGGTGGGAATAGGTCTTACTATGGAGGTATACATCCAGTGGACAATGCGAGGGCTTATACCCCATTTCTGGTCAAACATCCTCTTGCAGGCGTAGAACGCTTTCGACGCTTTCTTCACGCGTTTATCTATGTTCATGCCCCAGCTTAGTTTGGAGTCAAATATAACACCTAGATACCTAGTGTGGGTCTTTAGTGCTAGGATATTGCCCGCTAGTTTGGGTGGTTCGAAGGCTTCAATCACCCTCCTCTTTGTGAATAGGATTGCCTCCGTCTTCTGATAGGATTGCCTCCGTCTTCGCCCATCTGTTTACTTTACCTAGTGCTCTTTCCATTAACTCGCTCATGGTGCTTAGGAACTTTCCTTATACCAGTAAGGCCAGGTCATCTGCATAAGCCCCACCTTTATCCCATCTCTTTCAAGTGAGATCAGGATATCGTTGATCACTAGGAGGCACAATAATGGTGACAATACACCCCTTTGGGGTGTTCCTCTGTCTGCGGACCTGACTCTCTCGTGGTTGCCCAGTTTTGTGTGGATTTGACGGCTTGACAACATTGCGCCAATCCACTGGCAGACAGAGTGGTCTGTACCGTGAGACATAAGGGCATCGTGAATAGCTTCAGCCTTGACGTTGTTGAAAGCCCCTTCACACCCAACGTGTATTCTCTGTTACTAAGTGACTGCTCAACCGTTCTTACTACCACATGTAGCGCAGTTTCGACTTACTTTGTACACGCGTCCTGGGAGCCCTCTTGGTAAAATACGCTCACGCAAGTATACGTCGAGAAGTCTTTCTAGTGTTTTAAGAAGAAACGAGGAAAGGCTAATTGGTCTGAAGTCCTTAACGATTATGTCTCCACTTTTTCCTGCCTTGGGGATAAAGATCACCTTGACCTTTCTTCAAGCTAGAGGGACATAGGTGTGGAGGAGGCAACTTTTCAATATCACCCTATGCCACGGAATAACTGAAGCCTGTGCTTTTTGCAGCATGATAGGCCAGATCCCGTCTATTCCTGGTGACTTATGTAGCGCAAAAGTTTTAATTGCCCATTCAACCCTATCTTGTGTAGCTGGCGGAATCCAGGCTTGGTAGCTCCGATCTAGCCGGTCTACCAGCACAACTTACCGCCCTATTTTCATCCGAGTTACCGGGAAATTGCGTGCTCATAAGCATTTGCAGTGTTTCCTCTGCCGATTCTGTAAAAGAACCATCGCCCCGCATCAAGAAAGAGAGAACACTGGGACTGTTTGCGAGGGCCTTCCTGAGCCTAGCAGACTCGCTTGCACTCTCAATGGACTCATGGAAAGCCCTCCATGAAGTGCCTTTGGCTTTTTTAATGGAGTTTTTATACCCTTGCAGACCCCTTTTGTAGGTGGTCCAATCCTCAGCTGTTTTTTGTTGACTTTGCCCTATTGAAAAGCCTCCGCGCCTCCCGTCTTAGCGCGCTCAGGCACGTGCTCCACCAAGCAGGGTAAGACTTCTTGGGAGGTCTCCTTAGCGGACAGCTTACCTTAAAGGCGTCAGTACAGGTTTTGGATAGTTCCTCCACTGAAGCATCAATGGATAGGGTATTTTCGAGAATATCGCAAGTTGGCGCTGGTACGCTTTGCGCTACTCATCTTTTAAATTCATCCCAGTCTGCTCTGACCGGGTTTCTAAAGGGGATGCGAGGCTCTGGCAGGAGGTTGATTCTGAAACGTATCCAGCAGTGGTCCAAAAACGACCTCTTTCCCGATACTATCCAGTCCTACACCTTTAGATCATTTGACTCCGTTACGAGTGTCATGTCTAAAACCTCTTCCCTATTTGCAGTAATAAATGTGGGCCTGTTGCCCCTATTACAGATACTAAGTCTAGAATTTAAAATGAAGTTAAATAGATACTCACCACGTTCGTTGATGTCCGTGCTTCCCCAAACCGAATGGTGTGTGTTGGCATCGCAACCCAACAACAGGTCTCGTCTCCCTTCATCCGCTGCTTTCACCAGTGTCTGAACCTCAGTAGGTGGGATGCAGACGTCATGCGCCATGTACGCCGAAGCGATCCATGTAGGCGGCATGCTGTTGCCATCCCATTGAACTACTGTGAGGTCATTAGTGCTGTAATTAGACAATAAAAATAAATTAATGCCTTCTTGGCCAGAATACAATTCCTCGGCTTACCTGCACCCTTTTTATAGAAAAGGGTGAATGATATGTGCTTTAATACCAGTATGGCGTCTTCCTTGACCCACGGCTCTTGGATTAAAGCAACATCTATGCAGTTCTCCGCTAGGATGATACGTAAGCTCTCAGATGCTAGCTTACTGTGATGGAGGTTGATTTGGACCACCTGCATCCTTAGTGTTCGTCTCCTCCCGGTTAGACCCCCCTAGTTCCTGCCCTTGAGGTTCAACCTCCACTTCTTCCTCGCCCGTAGTGCCTACCTTTTGGCGCGTCCACCAAATCTTTTAATGGTAAGTCTCTCCTTACAGGTCCAACTCTTCAACCAACTTTACTAGCAACGTTACTCAAATGGAGGAGCTGCAAATACTACTCAGCCGACATCGAAAAGATGAATTATTTGGAAAGATAGTTCAAACAATGCATTACAAGAATTCGCAATGACAACAGTCACTTTTGGAACAGCTTCTGCACCATTTCTTGCCATCAGGACATTGCAACAACTTGCAATATATGATCTACATAAGTATCCACGAGCATCCAGAATCGTCATGGAAAATTCCTACGTAGACGACATCCTAACTGGAGCAGACACTATTGAAGAGGCTACACTTATTCAAATGGAGATTACCGACTTACTCAAAGTTGGCGGTTTTAAACTACGTAAATGAACTAATAATTATCCTTAAATACTGGAAGATATACCACCTGAAGTCCCCGAAATCAACTTTCCACTTTTCTTTGAAGACGAAGAAAGGATGAAGGCATTCAAAATTCACTGGCATCCTTCAACAGATGAATTCAGCTTTAAAACCAACATTCAAGATACACATGGAATTCTTACCAAGCGAAAGGTATTATAAGAAATCTCACAACTCTTTGATGCCCTAGGTTCGCTAGCCCCAGCAGTCATAGCAGCAAAAATCATGATTCAGAAACTTTGGCTTTCTGGTCTTACATGGGATGAACCTGTTCCCTCTGAGCTTGTCAGCAAATGGAAATACTTCCCATGGAAAGCATTCCCATCAAAAATTCAAATTATCATCAAAAATTCAAATTATTATCAAAAATTCAAAATTATCAACTTCATGCATACGCAGCAGCCGTTTACATCAGAATCATCGGAGAAGATGGTCAAATTCATACTCATTTATTAATTTCAAAATCAAGAGTAGCACCTATTAAGACTATTTCTTTACTTAGGTTAAAGCTATGCGCTGTAGTCCTTTTGAGCAAATTGATAAATTCAGTTCGAAGGGACATGGACATAAGCAAACAATAATAATAACAGAGAGACAACAGAATTTCACAACAGAAAACATCAAATCTTAAATGTCATTTAAGAAAATTTGAAGTTTAGTAACTGAAGTAAATCAGTCATAAACCATACTTGAGTTTCGAGTAAATTTTAAGTCAAGTACTCAAGTATACATGTAAACGTACTGAGATTAGCTGAAATCCAAGACCATGGACAACTGAATTCATGGCATCACATCCCATCTAAGGAAAATTCCGCCGACTGCGAATCTAGAGGAATAACCCCAACAGCACTAGTCAACAAGGAGTTATGGTTTCACGGACCAGCCTGGCTAAGTGACAAACAGTCTTCGTCACCAACAGTTACACGGAAGACTCCAAAAGAAGAAGAATTAAGAACGAAAAGTCTGATAGCAACCAACTCTAATTCGCAAGAAATCATCGCATGCTTCTCATCATATCATCGTCTTACTCGAGTGTTATCCTGGTGTCTTCGGTTTAGTCAAAACTGCAAGAAAAGAAGAATAACTGGACCACTAACCGCGGAAGATATTCAAGAAGTAGAGGCGCGACTCAGTAGGATAGTACAATCATCAGAGTTTCATGATGATATGAAACAACTCTCCTGGAAGAAGGAAATTTTTAGTCACACAGTCGGATAAAGGGTTTGAGTCCGTATTAATCGGTATTCTTCGAATTGGAGGCGGTTTAACCAACGCATCAATTTCGTATAATCGACAGCATCCTATTAGTTTACCTAAATCTAATCATTTTTCTAACCTTTTAATAGATATGCATCACAAACGAAGCTTGCATAGATTTATACAGCTAACATTAAATTCTTCACGAAGCAAATACTGGATCATCGATGGACGAAATTCAGTAAGATTTCGAACATCAAAATTCATCACATGCATTAGACATCGTGTGAAAACGCAAACACAGCTCATGAGCGATCTTCCAGCACCGAGGGTTAATCAGGATCACCTATTCAATAATTGCATCGCGGAGCAAAGATATACAAAGAATATTTTTGCATCTTCATTTGCCTTTCCACCAAGGCAATTCATATAAAAGCAGTTTCTGATCTAACTTATACAGCTTACACTGCAGCCATATCTACTCGGACTGCGGAACTAACTTTGTTGGATCCAACAAAATTCTCAACAAGGATCTTCAAGAAGCCATACGAAACGCCAACAAGAACACAGCTGAACTCTACGCCAATGAAGGTATAACATGGCACTTCAATCCACCAGCTTCACCCCACCTTGGAGGTCTGTGGGAGGCTTGCGTCAAATTTAGCAAACATCATCTTCACAGAATCTTGGGAACAACAACTTTAACCTACGAGGAACTGAGCGCAATATTAATTCAGATTAAAGCCTGCCTAAACTCACGGCCGCTTTGTCGATTCACTTCAGACACGTCAGATTTGAATGCTTTAACCCCAGGACACTTTCTTATCGGAAAACCTTTAATCTCGCTTAACCGATAATAATCTCTCCTTTTTATCTAGATGGCAATACATCCAACAGTTGACTTAGTCATTCTGGAAGAAATGGTCTTCAGATTATCTATCGTACCTGCAGCTGCGACCCAAATAGTTGACACAGACAACCGACAGACATAAAAATTGGTGATCTGGTCATCATAAAGGATGAGAGCCTTCCTTAAACTCGACGTACACTCGGACGCATCATCGAAATTGACCCCGGAAAGGACAACAACATACGGATTACAACCATCAAGACAACAAATGGTATTGTAATGTAATGGGGCTCTTCGGACAATTATTTTAAATCACAAATGTTCACAAGTTTATTCACTTCACTTAATTAGTTCGTCGACATTTCCTTTTCTTGATTTCTGGCCACCTGGGGCATGCGCATTACACGGTTGACTATCTTCCTTTTCGTAGCCTACCTCGTGCACGTTACAGTATCATTAACCGTCCTATTACCAAATTATGTATTCTACAGACGAGCTGGTCTCACCAATGATCCACATTATCACACTAGAAGGGTCATCCTTCGCAATCCTAACTGATGAATACATCAGCATCAATTGGATCGGATTGGAACGCTCTAAACGTCGCAAGAGAACGATCCAACTGCGAGATGGCTGAATCGTTGGCGTTAAGCTAATAAACAGGCAATTTCAGGTAACTCCTAGAAAATATCAAATTTCAAACAACTTAGAAATAATCTGGTTTAATTTAAAATGAATCTTATTTGTAAATTCATATCGTTCTTTAATTCCTCCTTAAAATAAAAACATGTAAATCTGAACCAAAAAAAATGTTATACTTACAAACACCGTCATGCCCACTTCCGTCCTGCTTTCCACCTCCTCATAAATACAGCAGTGTAAAAATAAAAGTTAATTAATTAGATTGAGTATAATTAGTGTTACCAAGAAATAATTCCTTATTAAATGATCTCATTTAATATAAGTATTAATAGTAAAACTTAGCCTTTCACGTCAATTTTCAGATCTCTAAAACAAATGCTTTCCCGCTAACATCATATTTAAATTTGATTCAACATAGTGACAAAATATCAATTAACCTAGTAATAATTTATTCAGAGCCTGGCTGCTCGAATAAATTATTGTGTTACCTATTAACATTTATTAACATATTCATTCATAACTTCAGTTGTTTGGTTTTGTGTTCCCACTAACATTTTCCCAATTTAGGCTGCTCAAATAAGTATTATTCCAAATAGAATTAATCCTTCTAACTCAGAAGGTGCACTTCATAGGCAGAAGCCTAGAATCAATTGACCTATTCACCAGAATATAACGTATATTGAGATGAATGAGGCTCCCACAACCCATGCAATAAAATATTAGTAAACAACAAACAAAACAAAAATCCAAAACACGCCCACACAAACAATCAGGAGTGCACAGACAACAGAGATCGTTTCAGCAAATCCTTAATAAGAGTCAGGTCAAAAACAGGACACATATTCACGGCTCTACACATGCGATTTATAGGCTCATGCATACCATAGTTAGACCGAGAGTGAACAACATGCAGTGAAGGCAGTCTTCTTAAGCTATACGGGGTATGGCTATAAGAAACCATACCTGCGCGAGTGCAAGAGTCTATGTTCGAGTTCAAAAGCTGGTGAATAAAGACTAGGTCAGCAACTCTACGTCGTTCTTCCAACGAGTGCATATTAAGCAATCGGAGGCGATCCACATAAGGAGGAAGCCTAAGTGGATCATTCCATGGAAGGTCTCTTAGTGCGAACCTAACAAAGTTCCGCTGCACCGACTCAATGCGTCTGGAATGAACAGCATAGCAGGGAGACCAAACCTGAGATGCATACTCGAGAATTGGCCTGACCAAAGAAAAGAAATAGGTGAATTAAGGTCTTCCGATCAGAAAACTCCTTTAACCACCGCTTTATATAGCCAAGAACTGAATTACTCCTAGAAATTATGCAGTTAATGTGCAGAGTGAAATCGAGTTTACGGTCAAGCCTCACTCCAAGGTCAGTGATGGACTCTTCACGACAGATATTAGTTTCCGCAAAGGAATAATCAAAGACGAGCTGATTTTGGTTCCTAGAGAATGACATAACTTCACATTTACCCAAGTTAAGCTGCAGACCATTAGATCCACACCAGTTCTTGGATGTATTTAAATCATACTGAATGCAGGAAGAATCATAACTGTTTCTAACGCTTGAGAAAATCTTCATATCGTCTGCATAGATTAAGAATTTTGAGTGCTTAATCAGAGGAATAATGTCGTCAATGGCAAGAATAAACAATAACGGCCCAAGATGGCTACCCTGTGGTACGGCAGATGTAGCCCTAACGACTCTGGATAAAGTATTACGGAAAGATACTCGATATATCCTGTCTTTTAAGTAAGAAAAGATCCAATCGAGCAAAAAAGGCGGAAAACCCAACTTTTCAAGCTTAAGCATAATCACAGAGTGAGGAAGTTTATCAAATGCCTTGCTAAAGTCGGTGTAGACGCAGTCAGTCTGGAGACCTTGCTGAAAGGCAGAGATTGTGTGGTATGTAAATTCAAGCAAGTTAGTTGTCGTCGATCTACCGGGCAGAAAGCCATGCTGATTAGATGAGATTAACCCCTTACACTGCCCTACAAGCTGTGAGTATATAACAGATTCGAACAACTTGGGTATGCAGGAAAGCTTTGCGATTTGCCTATAATTTGTTGTTATGTTTTTGTGCCCTTTTTTATAAACAGGAATTATAAAGGAGCTCTTCCATAACGTAGGAAATCTACCGGTCTGAAGAGATTTGTTGAAGATGAGTTCCAGTGGAGTGAGTAAGGCGTCAGAACAGCATCTCAAGAATGCAGGTGGAACACCATCAGGACGAAAGGATCCTGTTTGAAAGATCAGAGAAGTCCGCCCTTTTCAAATGAAGAACGTATTGATCTACGTTGGGGTCGGCAGTATTAGAACCATCGTAGCAAAAAGAGATGAAAATGGGCGGATGCAAACTGTCAATAGCGGATAAGTTCCGAGAAGTCGGTTCAACTATAGTGTTACTCGAATCAGAAGAAAAGATAAGATCTAACTGCCTTCCCATAGAGTTCTTTACATCACTCAAAGTTGTAAAACGGGATACGTTAGTTAAGTGTTAGTTCATTACAAAAATGGTTACTTTAAGAACAAGCTTGTATTAAAATAGAGCTAGAAAAGAAAAATGTTTGATTAATGACTGAAAAGAATGACTAATAATAAGAATAGCTACATGTCTAAAATTATAGGCGCAGGATTGTAGAAATTTCACGATTTCAAAAACTTGTCAGTTTGACGCAGGGCCTTGCACCTTATTATACTAGCATATTAGACTCAAGATACTGCTATCGCTTTAGCATAACGAGAGTTTTCTTTTAATAAAATACATGGCTATCCTGTGCAAAAGCTACCCATATTATTTTCAGTGATAATTATAAATATGTTGCGTTATAAGTACTAGTCCACCGGTATGCGGAAATGATTCGTGTCAGTTATCAGAGGGAAATACTTAATATCGCGTATAGTTGATTTTCTTTTGTCTGGAACCCTCCTCAAACGACGTTTCTGATTTTTTTATTTATATCCGTTGCCGATTGCATTTACCTGATATCAATTGCCAGTATCGAATCTAATTTTCATATGTAATAATTTCACAAGTATAGTGTTTGATCTGCAATCATACAGCTGTTATAAGTTTGCAGCAGGCATAAGTTATAGGGAAAGAACATAGCCTACATCACAGGGATTATTTTTACATTGAGAATAATGTTCTATAGTATCAGGATTAAAATTCATTCTAGCAAGATTAGTGTATCTTTTAATAAAGCCAATTTATACTTACCTAATTAATTTTCGAACACAGTTTGTTTCCTTATTCGACTAAGCTTAATTTTAAGAGAGGCCAATGAATTTTTTTTTCTGAATATATTTTGATTAATATGAGTTATTTTGCTTCTATTGATTTCAGGAATCCATACAAGCTTCTTCCCCTTTTTGCCTCCCTCATCCCGTCTTCCCCTATCCTTATGTGTTTGATTTGATTTGGATCCTTTCTCTTTCAGCATCATTTACAGGTTGGGCCTACACCTTAGCCAGGTGTAGAAAAGTGGTGGGTTAGTATCTGAACCATCGCAAATGGGGGTAGTTTTTCTTGTTTCTTTACGATTTTTCAAGATGGTTCAGTATGGCTAGGAGTAACAGGGGACACCAGGCCTGTTGCTCTTTCTTTTTGTCTGTTTCTCTTTGTTTTTATCCTTCGTGGCAGACCTGAAAGAAGGACTCCACAACCTTCTTTCGCCACAGGCACACGAAATTCTGTTTGTGGATGTGTGATGATGTTCAAGGACTCACACCCCATACCGGCGAGCTAGGAAGTGCTGCCAGCTAGCGCGTGCCACTTGAACATCTTGCGGCAACTTCACGTCGCTCATTCCGCACACACATGCATTATATACTATTAACTATTATTACAAAAATAATAATTATTTAAGTAAATAAATTATTAGTTGCAATTATAATCACTCAATTTATAAATTAATTGCGAATGAATCATTGTAAATTGAGTTTACCTCCCTCCCCTGATTTCTTTAATTAGTAAAACAAAAATTTATCGTGTTCGTTACATTATTAAGTAAATAGAGTTTTTTTTTAAATAAAACAAGGAAACAAAAGGAATTATATATTTAATGACATTCATATTTTATATTCACTGTAGTTACATAATTGCGATTTATTGACTTTAATCAAACAAAATATAGTACAGACAAAAATTCTAGTCTGTATTCAAAACTCTTCATATCTTTTTACGCGAAGATAATTATTAAATATTTGATATTAACAAGAAGATAAAATAAAAGGAAGCTTTCCTGTGTTCGTTCAGAATTACAAAAAATTGAGGAACGAGAATTGTGGTTTTAATTGCAAATATCACTAAACATAACATGAATTACTTTACCATAAGTTTTAAGGCAACACGAAAACATTAGGAATTAAGAGATAAATTGATTTCAACAATTCATATTTTACAATATACTATGCAGAAATTTAAGAACACAAGTAATTGAAGTACATTCACTTCTGGATTTCCTTTTTGAACTTATTGCTTTTTCCAGTTGGTGAAAATTGTCGCTTCCCATTAACTAAAGGCTAAGCGATCTGCTTTTAGTATAAGGAATTATTCTGAAATCTTTATAAATAGATATAAGCTTTTTGTATTCTCAAACTATATTCTTTAATACATATATATATATACAAACTTTACACATTCTGTATATTTTCGTTGAACAGTGAACCTATCATCTTTGAATTCTTTACTGATTCATTGAATAATTCCAATTAGTTATAAGCTACCAGCAATAAGTAATTCACAGCCTGAAATTAAATCTACAATTTATCCTCAGCATCACAGCATTGAATTTGTCTTTAGAACGTTATCCCTTGCAAAGTTGTTTACGTAACAGTTTTTTTCTCAGGTATCATTGCCAAAGCACTTGGCGACAATAGGCCGGCTTAATTCGGACTCTCTTTAGGCTCAAACTATTACATAAATTTTTTTTATTTGTATCTACATATCCTTGACAAGTCGAAGGCATCTATTCGCACGTATTATTCCATTTGTTGATATGGAATGGACAATCTCTGGCAATCAAATTAAGCAGCTTGATAAAATTTTCTGATGCGAACATCACGCAACAGTCAAAAAGGGATAAAACCGAAAGTCTACGGGAAGCTAATAAACGGATTTCAATCAGTCCCTAAGAAACCTCTTGTTAGATTGGAGGGACATAAAGTTAACACCGTGCTTGAGAGGGAGGACAAATATACCGACCAAGTTTACAGTACCTTGGCATTTTTTTTGTGTTGGAAAAACCTTTCGTAAATCATAGTCGCGTGAAATAACTTCTATAATGAATTACCAAATATAAAACTCCGTATTGGATAAGCAGCTACATTAACAAGTCTAATTAAAAGCATTTGTTATGGCGTATAGACGTAAGTTTTTGTATTATCTCTATTAATAAAGGAACATTTCGGATATCGTGCTGATAGCCTTCGGATTTCTAGAATTTACGAATGAATTACAATAAAGGGATTCACAATTAGATATTTAGAAGCTATGAATTTCACTTCAGCTACATTGTGTATAAAATGAAAAGATTTAGGTGAGCAAATTGTGTTTTAAAAATCTAAATTATCAGTCTAACGACTTTACACAAATTGAAAATCCGGGACATTGAGGAAAGTTAATCTGTATTCAGTTCATGAAGCGCTAAGTAATATGCAATAGTATATCTCGGGTGAATTCCTTCTGCTGGATTTCACTGTATATTACAATCGGGAGATTAATATACCAGCTTTCACGGAGTTAAGGTCTATATGCGTAACTCTATTTGAAGTACAGTGAAGTATTTTCTTGTACGTCCTTTTTTTGTTTTGTTCCGAACAACTGTCCGAGTTAATAGGGACTATTCCATATAGTATGGTCTAAGCATAGTCACAGGATGGGGTGGGATAGCCAAACAAGCCCTTTGACATCTATGGGCTGAGGTTGCTTCGCCGCCAGGTGTTATCATTCCTTTTTTTCTTTAAAAATTTTATCCTGTATCCCTAGTTTCGTTTTTTTTGCGTTTCCT
This sequence comes from Leptarthrus brevirostris, assembly GCA_964036015.1. NCBI lineage: Eukaryota > Metazoa > Arthropoda > Insecta > Diptera > Asilidae > Leptarthrus > Leptarthrus brevirostris. The sequence goes on from OZ038374.1 coordinate 72,208,968, forward strand.
TACTCGAAGCTACCAAAGTTTTATTTGTTTCAAAGAGAGCCCACAATAAATGTTCGGGTGAGTTAGCCGAAGGAGGACAAGATCCCTCCCCAATCCGACGAGCTTAGTACGGCTAACTAGGCGGGCCCCTCACTTGTTCGGTTACCGCCTGCACGGCAACTTATACGCTCACCCTGGTAATCCCTGACCCTCTCCTTAACCCTTTTGGATATGATCCCTGACTTAGTCGGGTTTCTCACATCCCTCCATCCAATACATGTCCTCATGCTGCCGCTTGATAGCAGCATGAGTGTCTGAATTTCCACTCATTACCGCACAACACGGTTTCGCGAAAGCACATTTCAACTGAGACAACTGAGAATTCTCAGTTATCTCACTTGTCTCAGGTCGCGCGAGAAAGCACCTAAGACAAGTAAGCAGCCCGATTTCGAACTTTCCCAACTTGACCGACTTTGCCAACGTCAACTTGATAACTACGGGCCATCATAAAGCCCCGTATTGTGTTCATTTAAGCCCGGTATTGTGCTCATTTAGCGGCTAAATTTTGTATGGAAATTTAGCTGCGAAATTTCGCCGCTAAATATTTAGCGAAAGTGCGGTATTGGCTGTATTCAGCGGCACTCAGCCTTCCCAGCCGCTGGCAGCGGCTAAGGGCTGAGGTATTCTGAATGCATTTTCTTACTTAGCCGCTAACTCAGCCTCTTGTCATATTTTCCAGCCCAAATATTTTCGGCTGAAGTAGGCTGAGTAAGAAGAAGACGATTTGTTTGTTCCGTCAGTTTTTGTTTAGTGATAAATTTAGTGAAAATGGAAACTAAAAATTTTCAAGTATACTCTGTAACAGACAATACACAAGTTTGAAAAAAGCTGACAGCGGGTAATTTACTAAAAACAGCGGGTAATTAACTAAACTAGTAGCTAACTCAGAATTTGCATTCAGCGCAATCAAGCCGCTGTAACATAGCCTGACGTCACTCACATCAGCCTACTCTGAGAAGGCTGAGTGCCGCTGAATACAGCCATTGTGTTTTTAGCGGCTAAAAGTGTATTTAGTTTTCACAGGTAGATGGCAGTTGTTCTTAAATCATATGTTTTATCTTTTCATTTATCTGACCAGGACCTTTATTTCACGCTAAATTTTTGACATTTGAAGCTATATGACAAGAGTGACAAGTGTTGTGGTGTGAATATTTATTAAAACGGCGCACGTAAACGCAATGTGCCTTCGTTATCTAATAAGGACAGCAGCAGCAGAATTGTCAGAAATATTTCTTCATCCATATCACATAAATCGCACATTTCGGTTAATAAATTTACTTGACTATACTGCAAAACACACAAAATGAACATAAATGTACGACAGCTAATTGTCAAAAGTAGCCACCTATAGCTCAAAACAAAAAACTGTGCTGTCAAAAATTTAGCGTGAAAAGAAGGTCCGCCGCTAAAAATTTAGCCGCTAAATGAACACAATACCGGGCTTTAGCGGCTAAATTTTGTATGGAAATTTAGCTGCGTAATTTCGTCGCTAAATATTGAGCCAAAACGCGGTATTGTGTTTTTAGCAGCTAAAAGTGTGTTTAGTTTTCACCTGTAGATGGCAGTTGTTTCCCAAATTGTATCCCTCTAAGCATTTTGGCGAATTCGCTCTAGGCGAAACGTAAACGTAATGCTTACGAGTCGCTCTGACACCAACACTAATGTATCGAAGCGTGCCAAATAAAAATAAATCTGTCATATTTACTCACAGTTTGTGGTCATCTTGAGTTGTGTTCAAAGTGTTTAGAAAAATTTTGAAGTGTTATTTTAATTATAAAGTGATTAAAATAGTTTTAATTAATTGTGATAGTTGATGTTGATATAAGACAATTAGTGAATTGCGATAAGTAGACAATATAGACAATAGAGAATTAGGTTAAAATTGTCACAAATAAATTAACATTTATAAGTTAATGAAAATATTTTAAATATAAAAATAAATAAATGAATGAATTAGCTTTCTTTTCTCCTCTCCAAATTTTTCAAAAGCGATTTACATTATTAATTTATTTTACAGTTACAGTTCGCTATGGCACCCTTCACTGTTAGAACTTTTGCCCCGAAGATGAAGAGGAGTTTAACCGCTAAACTTCAAGATATGTACATCTCGTGCAAAAACTTTTACAGTGGAAATTCTCAAAGTGAACTTTATGAAAATAATTTATCAGCGGCTAAAACTATTTCTTTAGCTTACAGTTAGCGAAGTACCAGCACATAAACAACTCTTAGCCGTTTTGTTTCACTTCTCTTTGGTCAAATGAAACGTTAACGACTCGTTTCTGTTACGCCGGCGGCGTAACGTTTGCGAAGAGTTCTACGGAAGTGTGACTTCGCCGGCGTTTACGACTCGTCATGTTTAAAGGAATGTTTTAGCTTCAGATTTTTCTGACCAGGACCATATCTTTGTCCATATACAATCATCACACATTTCGGCCAATAAATTTATTTGACTAAGCTGTAAAATGTACGACAGCTGATCGTCAAAAGTTCAAAAGTTTGTTGTCAAAAATTTAGCATGAAAAAAAGGTCCGCCGCTAAAAATTTAACCACTAAATAAAATAAAATATGTGGTCATTTAGCGGATAAATTTTTAGGGGCTGACCTTTTCTTCACGCCAAATTTTTGACAGTAAAGTTATTTGGTTTGTGGCTACTTTTGACGTTCAGCTGTCATACATTTTTGCTTATATTTTGTGTTACATAGCTTAGTCAAATAAATTTATTGACCGAAATGTGTTATGATTGTATATGGACGGTCAGATAAATCTGAAGCTTGTTGACCGAAGATAAGGGCCTGGTCAGATAAATCTGAAGCTAAAACGTACAATTTGGGAAACAACTGCCATCTACAGGTGAAAACTAATCACACTTTTAGCTGCTAAGATCACAATTTCGCAGCTAAATTTCCATACAAAATTTAAAATTATATTAAATTGTTAATTTTTTAGCGGCTAAATTTTGTAACAAAACGCGGTATTGTGTTCTTAGCATCTAAAACTGTGTTTCTTTTTCAACTATAGATGGCAGTTGTTTCCCAAATTGCAACTTTTAGCTTCAGATTTATCTGACCAGGACCATATTTTTGTCCATATTCAATCATCACACATTTCGGTCAACAAATTTATTTTACTAAGCTGCGAAACACAAAATATAAACAAAAATGTACGACAGCTGATTGTCAAAACAAATAACTTTGCTGTGAAAAATTTAGCGTGAAAAAAAGGTCCGCCGCTAAAAATTTAGCAGCTAAATGAACAAAATACCAGACTTAAATGAACACAACACCGGGCTTAAATGAACACAATACCGGGCTTAAGGTAGAGCCAGTTTAGCAACGTGACGTCAAACTATGTGAAACATGAAAAAAGTAGAAATGCTGTCATCCAAAGTTTTGTTTAATTATAAGAAGTAAGTTTTAAAATCGTTCTAAGGGGCTATATTTTTTAGTTAAAGTGAAAATTTCGGCTAGTTCGCCTCGGACTTTAAAATAATATTGTGTGAGTTTCAGACGATTATTTAAGTGAAATAACTAGTGTGTGATAAAATTAACTTATAACTTAATGTAAATGAGGGATGTAAACAACCCTCAATTGCTTTTAAAAGTGGAAGTGGTGTTGTGAAAATATGTGGTACTAGTGATTCGAATTTTGTAGGTAAATGGGGACAAATCTATTGACATTTTTACATTTGAAGAGTTGGCTTAGATTTTTCTTTAATTGCTGGCATTAAACAATATATTTTACGATAGAAATAAAGTGTTCTAGTTCAAAAATTTATTTGGGAGAATATGTGAAAATAGTGATTTTCAATTGATACAATTTGTTGGTAAATTGGAATTCATCTATTAACAAATAATACAATTGAAAAGTTAGATTAGATTTTTTCCTAAGCTGTCACAGCTTTTCGCTTGGTCGTATAGATGAGGTTAGTTGTCTTCCCACATAAATTGACGTCATTTTTTCTACCAACGCCATCTTTAATTGATGTATTCCTATTCTGTATTCTGTATTCAGCGGCACTACGAGGAAGAAACTAATGGAGATGCCCTTACGTATATGTATACGCTGATTTTCTATGGTCAAATTTTAATGCGTGTGATGTCAAAATCAAACGTTGTGCTGTCAAATTAAAGAAGTTCTGTCACTTTTCTGTTTATTTGACGTGACAAAATTATTGATCAATTTAAAAGTTCTGATTTAATGAAATTGGTGTAATATATATCATTAAAAAATTTAAATTGGTGAAGTGAAGATTTATATATACACTTTAACTGAAATTGTTATTTCAATAACCAAGGTTTTAGTGAAAACTTATTTTGAAGTGCATAGAGGAATTTTGTCCAAATAACACTCTGTGTCGACTATCTGAAATATTCTATCACACCTAAGATAAGCTACTATTATTCAGTTATATAGAAATGAGGAAAGTTTTAAGATTATTTACGAAATATTCATAATTTACGTAAAAATGAAACTTTGTTTACATTTCATTTAGAGATCACCAGCTGTTCTGCGAATATTCTGCACTGGCGAATGGAGAAAAGTTTGTCTGGCAGGGGTTTCCGACAAATGTTATAATATCAATATTTATAGATTTTTTGATCGTAAAATTGTATATTTATGTAACTATGAATTATACGGTTAATAAAATAAAAATATTGACATTGATTAGTTTTCTTGTAATTTAGATTCCCAGAATATGTAGTTTTACCAAAAGTTCTTGGAAGAAGATTTTCAAGACGAAGACCTTTTACAATTTTGTGCCGCCTGCAATGCCGTTTTACTAAGTGTGGGAAAGATTATCGCACACTATTAAACGTGCCAGTTTCGGTTTATTGATAAATTTAGTGAAAATGGAAACTAAAAACTTTCAAGTTGGCGAGTGAATTTAGTCTGTAACAGACAATGCACAAGTTTTAAAAAGGCTGACAGCAGGTAATTAACTAAAAACAGCGGGTAATTAACTAAACTAGCAGCTAACTTATAATTTTCATTCAGCGCAATCAAGCGGCTGTAACATAGCCCAACGCCATCTTGATAACTACAGGCCGTAAGGTAGAAACAATGACGTCACACAAAATGGAAATCAAGATGGCGGTGATCCATCGCCATCTATACGACCAAACGAAAAGTTGTTATCAACTGTTCAAGTGACAGCTTAGAAAAAATCTTATCCAACTTTTCATTTGCATAATTTATTAATATATGTATCCCCATTTACCAACAAACTATAACAATTGCAGACCACTATTTTCACATATTCTCCCAAATAAATTTTTTTATCAGTTCACTTCATATTTATCGTACAATTTGTTGTATAGTGCCAGCAATTAGAGAAAAATCTAAGCCAACACTTCAAATGTAAAAGTTGTCAATAGATTTGTCCCCATTTAAGAACAAAACTCGAAGCACTAGTACAGAGTTATAGAGTTAAACATAATTTCTTTCACTTTTATAAGTAATTGAGAGTTGTTAACATCTGCTTGATTGAAGGGCGGACGTCATTACTTCCCTTCCATTTGACATTTCTTCTGGATATTGCCAATATATTTTGACCGACGATAACTCACGCATAATTAAATTGATCTAAACGAAACTTTTATCACGACATTATCTCACAAGTTAATTTTATCATACACTAATTATTTCATTTAAATAATGTCTGAAACTCACACAATATTACTTTAAAGTCCGAGGCGAATTAGCCGAAGCTTTCACTTTAACTAAAAAATTTATCTACTTGACCACTTAAATGTTACAAAACTTTTACACAAATAACTCTTTATACGGTTCACTCTCTGTCTTTGCTTAGAATGAGTTCAAAACTTTATCACAATTCTTAAAATTAAACAAAACTTCGGATGACAGAATCATGACTTTTTCACCTTTTTCCATTTTGTGTGACGTCGCGGCCAACAACTGGCTCTACCTTACGGCCTGTAGTTATCAAGATGGCGTTGCATAGCCTGACGTCACGCCTTAGAATAAAGAACTAGAGGAAATGACATCATTCGCAAAAATGTAAGCATTTTGCCTCATGTGTAGAACCCAAGCGATGTGTGCGTTTCGAACATGAAAGTAGTAAAATTATGCTTATATACAGGAGGGGCCAACTCATTTTGATAATATTTTAAATTAGGTGTTTTTAAAATATATTTTTATAAAACTTTTAATATAATATAACTTTGCCCGACCATATTTTATTAATTTAATTAATTTTACTGTTTTAAAATACTTTGCTTATGCCCCCAAATATTTCAATACTACGGAGACGACTTTGATTCCAAGACGACATTCGGTCCAATTTGACATTTCCGGCGACATTCCCCCTTAACCCACTCGCCACTTGGCCAAGAAGCAAAAATGCTTATCACACGTACAGGGTTTTTGCTTAAGATAGCCTTTCCTCTCGTTCTTTATTCTAAGCGTCACATACATCAGCCTACGCTGAGTAGGCTGGGTGCCGCTGAATACAGCCATTCTAAATTACCCAGCTGGTCTTGTAAAAGTAACACTGGCATCACAGTAAAACCAAATATATACAGCTGTTAAAGTCATAAGAATATACATGCAAACAAGTAGTACATGTACTGTACAGTCATTTACTCCTGTCAAAATTATTTGAGAGAATCACTTACTCCTGTCAAAACCCTTCTCTCATCCGGAGAGAATTTCAGACTCCTGTCAAAAAAGTATCGCAAAATTTTGTCGAAGAGAAAAAGTACGACCAATAAAAGAATTCATGTGAATCACATGACTGCGGTAGTTACTTGGGTGCGTAAGAAACTTTCAAACTTTCAATGTATTCTGATCTTACAATGAGTGAAGTACATTTGATATTTGTAAATGCATATAAGAAAAGTATACTTCTTTCCTACCCAAAAACTCTCCCAGAAAACAAATTTTTAGTTCTGACTGCAGGGTTGCCCGATGCGGGAGATATATAAAAGCAACCAAAAAATGTTCACTACTTTATTCGAAGCCGTTTATCTAGTAGTAAGTAATCTTTGCTTCTGTGGTGTGCTAGAATTTGGAACTGCCTATAACTAAAGGAAAATGGCTAAACATCATCACATACAAAAATTGTAGTATCACATAAAAAACCAGCATTAGACTTCCGTGGAAAAATATAATTATATTTTAGATATTTCTCAGAAATTTTGCATTAGCTGCTTTCCAACTGCACAATTTAAGTACTTGAAATGTGCGCTTGGAAAGTAGCTATATTTCCTGCAGAAAAATACTTTCGGTCCGAAAACATTCCGGAATGGTAGCACTGATTGCGGTGTACCTGGGATAGTTTGGAAACACGTTGAGAACCAACCATTAATATGGAGAGAAAATTTATTGGAGAGTTCCACGTATACCCAAATTTCAAATGTGTTGGCGAAATTGTGGATAATTCAGGTGACAGCTCGTTCCATAGCACGTAACCGCACGGTGAAAGTTTTCGTTTTGTACTCGCGGGCCAAATACCATCGTGCTTGTATCGTAGGGGAGTACTTTATCGCGGCCTTTTCTGGGAGTTTGGTGAAAAGTCGTTAAATTTACAGAGAAAATGAGGAACTTTGTGTTCTTACTGTTATTTGTTTTACCGACAATTATTTGCACCTTCAATAATCGTAAGTCTCATAGTTTTTATTCTAGAAATTATAAATTATACTACGTGGCAATTTATAAAATAAGTTGTTCTTGTAATCTAGAAAGATTTATAAATAAACAGATGCATTTCTTTGTAGATTAATTTAATATGTTTTTTCTTTGCAGCAAATAAAGTTTTTGCCTTTGCCGAGGACGAGATTGAAGATGGCTTAGAGGTCGAATCGGAGGAAGGTGCAGTTGTTGGGGAAGATGCTGAAGTTGAAGAAGAGCCAGAAAGTTTATCGTCTCCAAATGCAGATACTTTCCTTTTATTCACAAAGCCTTTGTATACACCAGGAGCGCAGTTCGAATTGCCAGCTGGACAACCAGTAGAGTTTCTTGTTGGATTTGCAAATCGTGGTGAAGAGGACTTCCTTATTGAAAGTGTAGAAGCTTCATTCCGCTATCCAATGGATTTCAACTATTTTATTCAAAACTTTTCGGCAATCCCGTACAACAAAGAAGTAAAGCCTGGCCATGAAGCCACTGTCTCTTACTCCTTCCTTCCATCCGACTCATTCGCAGGACGTCCATTTGGTCTTAATATTGCCTTAAACTACAGAGATTCCAATAATGCACAATTCTCTGAAGCAGTTTTCAATGAAACTGTGCAAATTATTGAAATTGACGAAGGGCTTGACGGCGAAACATTCTTCTTGTACGTATTGCTAGCTGGCGTTGTGGTTTTACTCTTGGTATTAGGGCAACAGTTTTTGGTTGGATCTGTTGGAAAAAGGAAGAGGTCTCAAGCTCCAAGAAAGACAATTGAAACTGGGACATCAAATAATGCAAATGTAGATTATGAGTGGTTGCCCCCAGAGACGTTAAGAGCTTTACGTAAGTACACTACTAGCCCTTACTCTTTCCTTTTCTAGCTTTGATATATTTGCAGAGAAATCTCCTCCAAAAGTGAAGACATCTCCCAAAACTTCACCTAAATCAAAGAATAGTCAAAGTCCTCGACAGAGAAAAGTAAAACGCACAGCAGGCTCCGATGATTAGAATATATTTTAAGACTGCACTTTTTATATTAATAATTTAATGAAATGTCTTCGTTGCAAGAAGGCTTAAATATATTTCTTTCTTTTCATTCATTTTTGAATAAATAAAACACCAATTGGCGGGGCGTTATTGAAGGTCTGGGAGCAGTATGTTGAATTCTCAAGTTTGGGAATTCCCTTTGTTGATAAAGTAAAATGATAGAAGTTACAGCTAAAGAAAGTCGAATATTATTTATTTCCGTATTATGAAATAAAGTGTTATCTTGACGGCGCCTATATATTTTTTCTTGTTTGTTGTATATTTTCCTTACTCCTAACGTAAATATTTTAAATAAAAAATGTTTCAACTTGTCTTAAAAGCGATGATATTCTATAAAGAGTTTCTCACCACATCTGAGCAATAATATTCAGTTGGCATTTGTAGCTTCTGTGCAAATCAATGACATGCATCAGGTTTCTGTAGCGTGCCTAAGTGGATGTTTTTGGAAGTATTTAGCAATTACTTTGAAGAAGCTGAATATTTGCAAAAGATTGCAACAATGTATTTATGAAAACTGCACTTAGCCAGTATTTTTTCACTGTATACCGTAATTGTAAACGAAAATGCTGTAACAACTTCATCGAGTTTATGTCACAAGATGAGGAAATAAATGTTGCAGAAGATAAATTTCGCTACATCCGATTATACACTAAGGAATAAAAGATTTCAACGTCAAGTAGAGAAACAAGTCTAAATATGTTAAATAAATTTTTTTTAATTTAAAGGTGGTATATGTTACCACATTAACAGGAGATATTATGAATAGACCGGCCACTCAAAATTCATTCTTCTATATATATTTGAACCATAAAAACCCAAACAGAAAAACGGCGTAAATACTCTTGCAAACTACACCTACCATCATCTAGTTGGGCGCACGCCAGAGTACTCTACTTGGCTCAATGCAACGCAGCTAAATGACACCAGAAACAATAGAATATATTACAGGTGGGTGCAAACCACTTCTGCAAACACTTCTTACGTAGCTACAACCATGCCGGGAATTTCATACATCAATATTTAGCCATATAGTCCAGGGAAGTAAGACTTTTGACTTGACACTCACTTATCCAGCAAACCGACACGGTTTTCATGTAATATAAGCCTATAGAAATAACCCTTATATAAATTCTACAGAAAATTCTTTGCGGTGTTCGTGTTATAGACAATTAAAGTCGAAAATTTGCAAATTTTTGCATATTTTTGAATTTTGTTGATAAACGAATTACTTGAGCAACAATTTGTAGTAATCACTTTGTAGGGAATAGCAAAACCTACCTAATGCCGTTTGAAAATTGTAAAAATCTTAATTTGTTGCTTAGAAAATCGCAGAAAACCATTAAAATATTAGATACTTTCAACTAACAATAACTAATATAAAATTAACGAATAAACTGCATAAGTGGTAAAAATTTCACATCGATTCGTTGAATAGTTTTTGCATAATTCAATTTGTTTATCCCAGAGAAGCTAATTTTGCCATAACGTAGTACGCATAATTTGGAACAGAAAATGGTTTTGCGTGTCTCACATTGAAAGGGAGGTGTTGCTCTACGAATACAATTAATTAGAATATTTAAAAAAATATTTTGACTATTGCAAAATGACGTTACAAAAGTGTTATTATTTTTACCTTATAAACAAATAGAATAACTCCGTTGCTAGGACTTTTTATATCGTTTTGATTTTAAAAAGCTGGCATTTTTTCACAAATTAAAAAGAAACATGCTAGGTGCTTCCTGAACGAAGCTAGCGTTTTTTTCTTCAAAAATTCACTGCTGTTTTATTTATAACAATTAAGGAACGAAATCAGCGCCATTTCAAAGATAAAAAGTTCAAGTTATTCCATAAAATTTTTAAAAGAAATTGGATTTAAGCTGCATCTTTGGCATTATGTTAATGTTATTCGAAGACAGACCAGACCGAGTAGAAAGGGAAACCTAAAATTCTTTCTTTCGAAATGTGAGCTCGCAACTTCAAATCGATGCAGCAAGCTAGCAAGTTCTTGATGGATTTTGATGTTTCTTTTTTTTTAATTTGGGATACCTCGTCGAGTACATTACGAATATAGCATTCGTAGCATTCGTAAATTATGCAGCTTCATTTCATTCTTTCCCATTTTTTAATTTGTTTTCTATCACCTATTGTACTATACATATAAATAACAATTTTAAAAGCGTTATAATTTAACACGTCACGGCTTGTTGTCGGGTCGTAAAAAGGAATAATAGTTTCTTTTAGTTCGTTTTCAGGTAGAGCCTTAAAAATTGTATTTTTTCCTTGAAAATGGAATGCTGGGCTTTATTTCGCATTTTAGCTAGTTTTTGAGTAATTTTAGAATTCTTAAGAGTTTTATCAAATTCTGACTCTACATTAGTGACCTCGTTTTCATTATTGGTTTCATCCTTAGAACATAAAGCTAAACAGGAATGGCAGTATGCTAGGAAAACGTCGGGATTTCCCTTTCTGTAGAAGTGAGGGTTTTCTATGAGTTTGTAGTTTCTATGACAGTAGTCAAATTTGAGATTTTTTGAAGCGGGGCTGATATATCTTTTGAATAATTATAAATTGTATTAATTCAAAATTAACTAATATTCATATTGTAAATTTTATTATTAAATTACATTTAAAAATGTTCGCAAAGAAGATGAAATAGATTTTTTAATTTTAATACGATCTAAAAAAATTTAGAAAAACAATTGTGAAACGCTCTGAAATGTTCTATAATTTATGCATTTAAACTATTCCACCTTCACGATGACGGATTTAAAAAGTCTACATGCCTCTTGAAATACCTTGTCTTTAAGTATCTTTCTACAATAAGCTTGATCAATGCACTGTAATGATTATTATTTTGAGTCATTTGTGAACTGGTCTTCAGAAAGTGGTTTAACACTGAAACTCGGTTGTACATCAATTATGATTTTTAGAAAGTCATATTCTTTTTGAAAAATCTATATAAGTGAAGTGAAGAAATGCCTGATAGTTTCACCACCTAAATTATCTTCCCTATTCACAAAAAAGATCCGAATTTACCTGAAAATTATAGAGGACTCTCATTTATGAACGCAGTCGTAAAGCTTTTGACCAGTATTTAAATAATCGAGTTGTAACATGGGAAGAAACTCATACCGTATCAAAAGAGTCACAAGCGGGTTTAAGAAAAGGGTATTCAACAATAGATAATATTTTTAACCTCACTAACATTGTGAAAATCAAACTGGCTAAGAAAGGAAAGAAAGTCTACGCATTCTTTGTAGACCTCAAAGCGGCATTTGATACCATAAATAGGGATGCACCTTTTTACAAACTTAGTAACCTCGAAATATTTACGAAATTCATAAATTTCCTTTAAAAATTATACAAGACAGCAATCTCACAGGTGTGGAATGGGAGTGTTCTATCGGAAAAATTCCTTACGACTTCTGGTCCTAGATAGGGATGTTTGCTAAGCCCACAACTATTTGCATTATTTATTAATGATATAGATTATAACGTGGACGTGGGGTCATAGTCTACTATACGCAAACGATCTGGTTTTGTTGGCCGAGCACCCAGCAAAATTACAGGGAATGATTAATATTGTCGAAATTGGAACTTGGTCCTGAATTTAAATAAGTCTCAGATCATGATATTCCAAAAAGGAGGTTGCCGAAGAGCACGTTCAGAAAAATGGACATATCAAGGAGCAATTATTGAAATTTTTAGCAAATATAAGTAGGTCTGTTCACGTACTCAGTTTTGGGTAAATGCATTATGATATTTTTACCCAAACGCGTTCACGTACTCATGAAATGGGGGAAAATTTCCTGACGTAACATTTCCCCTACTTAAAAATGTTATTCCAAATTTACCCGAAGAAATAAGTTGAGTACTTTTGTTAAGCTTTGTTATAAAGCCACTAATTGTCACTTTGACAGTTATTGCTTTAGTTTTTGTCCAAGACTACTCAAACTTGTTCACGTACTCTTGGTATTTGGTAACTTCTCCTTTTTAACATTTTTACTCAGAATATTTCTGATCAAAAAGTACGTGAACAGACCTATGTTCACGTACTCTTGGTATTTGGTAACTTCTCCGATTTAACATTTTTACTCAGAATATTTCTGATCAAAAAGTACGTGAACAGACCTAGTATCTAGGAGTAACTTTAACTTCAAAACTGTCCATGAAGGCAAATGTGGCAAAGATTACTCTTAACGGCACTTGGGTTTTAAAATGCATTTTGCTGTTACAAGGTCGCTGACGTGCTATGGAGCACAAGTCTGAGGCTTTAACGGATATGAAGAAGTAGAAAAGTTACAGAGATTCTTCATTAAAAAAACTTTTCTTGCTTCCTCTGTATATATGTACTCTGAAATGTCACTTTACCTATTTACTTAAAGTACTAACTTCTTATCATGAAATGAGACTGCCTTATATCTTAGATATAGATAATAAATTTTACTGGTACGGGGAGTGGCTAAATTTGGTTGAAAAGCATGGACTGGAGATTGGTTTACCTTGGCAGAACACTATTCTGAATGGAAATTCTAGATAAGGAAATAAATGTATATGGCTATGCACTAATCGAAAGCGAAGTCATCTCAACTCTGCAGCTCTGAACGGAAAAGATTTCGAAGCTCTTTTTCAAAATACCAAGATAGCCTGGAAATATCGACAAATGTTAATTCAGTAGTTACATTTTTATGTGTATCATCATATACTATCTTTGCATCCGGATTATAAAATTTATATATATATATATATATATATATATATATATATATATATATATATATATATATATATATATAGTGGCGGCCAGCTAATTAGAAACGGTAACTTGTGGTACACAAATCTAAAATATTCCGCACATATTTAACAAATATTCTACTCAAAGTATTTAAATTTAAAAATTCCAATGTATGGTAAATATTTTCCATAGAAAACTCTCTTTGTGTTCTCGTATAGAAGAACAAATACCGTTAGGGTAGCAAATTAACGCGGACAGCTAATTAGAAACATTCGCAAAATTTTACTGTTAGACACAAGTATCCGTCTAAAATCACTAGATTATTGTCCTTGGTGGGCACAGTTTCGAAGTTAAATAGTTTTGTGAAACGTGAATATTATAAACGCTGTATTATAAGTATCGGGGAAATTGAATTTATTTACTATGGGTAAGGCGAAAAGTTGCACCTCAGAAGAAAGAGCAATTATCTTAAATTTAAGAAAAGATCAAAAAAATTGGTATTTGATGCATTTAAACATTGGGATTTTTATAAAACAGTGAATAAGAAGAGCAACAAACAGGAAAATTATCCGTTTAATTAAGAAAGACCGATTGAAATCGGCTGTAGACATTAGGAAAGAAGTATTCTCCGAAGAAGTGACCGCAGTATCTGTGCGAGCAGTACAAACCGCTTGGTTGAACATAATCTGCATGGCCGACTTGCTCGCGAGAAGCCACTGTTATTTAAAAGAAACCAATTGGCTCGGTTAAAATTTGCTCGTGAACACATAAATTGCACTTCCAAAGACTGGAAACGGATTTTGTGGTCGGATGAAACAAAAATTAACCGAATGGGATCAGATGGGAGGAAGTATTGTCGCCGTCCTCCTGGAAAAGAGTTCAATCACAAATACTCAAATCCTGTAGTAAACTTTGGAAGTGGCTCTATAATGGTTTGGGGGTGTTTTGGATCGAGTGGAGTTGGTCCAATTTATCGTGTGGAGGGTAAAATAGATCAGAATCAGTACCTTCATATTCTTGAGAATGTAATGGAACCATATGCGGAGAAAAACTTCCCTGTCACTGCGAAATACCAGCGGGATAACAAACCGAAGCATACAGCTAAGAGAGTTAAAGAGTGGTTCAAGTCAAAAAGTGTGGAAGTATTGGAATGGCCATCATGCAGTCCACACTTAAACCCTATCGAGCACCTTTGGGGGACACTTAAATAAAAAGTTTAGGAAAAAAATATGGTAATATGGAAGAATTGTTTAATGCCATTAAAGCAGCTTGGACCAAAGTACCCCTTTCTACATGTCAGAAACTGATAGACTCGAAGTCAGGGCAATGTGCAGCTGTTTTGAAAAATAATGGATGGCCAACAAAATATAAGGTAACAGATGTAAAAAATCAATTGTAAATTTACTATAAAGCTTTCTATTTTATAGATTATAAAAACGATAACCAACCGTTTCTAATTAGATGACCGCATTGAATTTAATTTTTTTTATTGTTTCTCTCAAAATGTTATTAACATATCAAGATTATGAAAAAACTTATATAAGGCATATAGAATATACTGAATTACAAATAAAATCATATGTCTTATTAATGAAATCTTCTATTTTCATTTAAATAATATGCAGTTTACTTTTCTTAGCACATCGTTTCTAATTAGTTGGCCGCCACTGTATATATATATACTCTTAATTTATTATATATAATTCTGATTTTTTTATTTTCCCTGTACTCCTTTTCTCATTCCTGACTAAGTATTGTAAGTTTAGATTATAATGTTAAGTGACTAGTTAAATTGTGTATTGCCAACTCGACAGACGACTTCAGGCTCATTGTTGACGTTTATTTCCTTCCTAACTGCCTAATCGATCGGACGCGTTGCGTGATCGCTCTTGTCCAAGTTTTTCTGCAATTCTTTCGGTTCGTGCATATCTCAGCAAATAATCATTAATTTACCCGACACAGTTTTCTCAGTGACCTCTTTTTTAGTGCGGCTCAATTTGTTTGTTTACATTGTGACAGTTTCTGCATTGTTTACATATTTCTCAGTGACCTTTTTATTCTGTGACTCAGTTCTTTATTTATATAATTGTGAATTATTTTTGCTTTGCACGCGGAATTGCTTTAATCTGGTGTAAATCTTCTTAATCTACTTAACTTTATATTTCTGTGACAATAATTTTCACGCGTAATGGCACTTTGCAAAGCGTGCTCCAATGAGTTGATCAATGTTGGTGTGGCTTGTGATGGCATTTGTGGTGATATTTTCCATGACACTTGTCTTAAGGCCGCCACTGGTCTATCAACCTGTAAGGATTGCTTTAATATTAGGCCATGTCATGTATTACGCCTGATGAAAGAAGTCGTCGCTACGCTCTCCACCGAACAAACATTTGTTGCGGATAAGGTCAAAGAGATATCCTCAAACTTGGCCGGTCTTCAGATTTTGTCCGATGACTGCGCCGGGTTAAATTCAAAGTTGGACAAGCTGCTTCATATCACTGAAGTCTTAAATAGTGATTCGTCGATGCTGTCCAACAAGATTTGCGAGGTTTCATCGAAGTTTAGCGGGCTGGTAGCTTCCCTGGATGATTGTCGGACAATGCAAACTGCGACTGGTACACCATCTTCCTCCAACGGACAATCTACTGAATCTATAATGCCGGTCATAGACGATATTAGGCGTGGTGTTCGGCACGTCAAGCGGGACCTAGATTTATGCTGTACAGCCATTGGGAGAAACTTTCAACTCATTGACTCAGTTGCCTCTGATGTCAGGAGCCTAACTTCAAAAGGCTCTTCATCTTCTCATCTGCATGCCGACATAGCTACTTCTAGTTTAGATGCTGCTTCTTCAGAAACTACATCTCCGAATAGGAAATGTCTCACTCTACAGGATTCATCATCTGCAGCTCCTCCTCAATCAACCGAGAAACCGGTTCCTACAGACCCGCATTCCTCCTTGGTGCAGCCTACTCCAGTCGTTGATGCTACTGTTAGTCCGGTCGAGGCCGACTTGGCGACAGGTTCTGGTGTTATAATCAACTCTGGTCAAGCAGCTAATCCTCAATCAACCGAGAAACTGGTTCCTACAGACCCGCATTCCTCCTTGGTACAGCCTACTCCAGTTGTTGATGCTACTGTTATTCCGGTCAAGGCCGACATGGCGACGGGTTCTGGTGTTATAATCAACTCTGGTCAAGCTGGTGTTATGATAAACTCTCCGCCAGTATCATCTCAGTCCACATCCACCGCATCCATGGTTAACAAATTTGGCACCACCTGGACTATAACGGACTGGGAACAAAGACTACTAAGACTAGGAAGCAAATACACATCTTCATCAAGTGACTATACTCCATTCCTTCTTAAGGGTGCCCCTCACAACGCCAACGTTTCCTGGGTACATAGCTTTTTTACTCGGAATTTTGCATTCATCCCAGTTAGCTGCATGAAGTTACTCTCGGACACAGAGAAATTCAGCAACTTCAAGATCTCCATCCCGAACAAGTACGTGTGGCTCATCACTAACCCCTCCAGCAAAATCTTCACTCTCGGGACGATCGAAATTTCCAAGTGGACTAGGAAGTATGTTAAGTTTAACCCTAAGCCCTCTGCATCTAAGTCTAAATTAAATATTAATAAACCGAATCCGACTAACTATCCCAAAGGTAATTCCAAACGTCCTTCTCCCATACCTAAATTTAGCATTCAGCCTAATCGTAAGAACATTAGTACTAGTAATAACACAGTCTCTCATCACTCTTCCGCACCTCTCACCTTTAGCCATAAACCTAGTAATCCTAACTCCAATTGGCAGTTCAAAATGGGAGTATTTCCAAACATTAATCTAAGTACCCCAGTCAAGTATCCTAACTTTATATATTCTCACACTCTTAACCCCTCGGTTCCACGTACATCGAAGCCCTCGAACACTTCCATCCCAGCCGTCAACCCTACCACCACTGATTTGAGTTCTGTACATCCAGCGCACCCACCTAACCATGCACATCCAACTTCTTCCGTGTGTCCACCTAACCACATGCCATCAATTTCCGACCACCCCACCACCTCTGCTTCGATTTCCGTCAGTCCCACCCCTCCACTGTATACACCAAACCTGGCACCCGCTACTTCCTCCGCATGCCCACTTAATTACAAGCCATCATCCTCCTTCACTATCGCCCCATCTCAAACTACTTCTACCTCCACTAATTCGCCCCTTCCGCTAACCAAAACTACTTCATCCCAACATCACTCATTTATCGATCCGCTAATCCCACCTACAGTCAAATTGACTTTGCGCTCTGCGGATTCCACCGATGGACGATATCTCTTGTCGCGTTTACGGGACCACCGCATTTATGAAAACGTTCGGCTATTTCTAGCCTATCTGCACGACAAACCGAATTCCGTCTGCATCGACGGTAAAACCAGTACCAACGTCATGCTAAGTATACACCAGGAAGGCCTGCCCACAGACCCAACCGTCTTACACCAACTTTTCACTAAGTTCCATGAATCCTTCAATATTCCTTCCCATAAGGTTTCAGAAGATCTATCCACCTATGCTGCGTACGTCAGTTCTCGCCGCATTTCCCATCTCCAAAAAAGTCGCAACGACTCCTTAAACTACTTTCGCTCCTAACCCCCCCGCTTTCCCAATTTCTGACCTCCCCCTTAATGCACCTGCGGTCTCCGATCAAGCACCTCTCCCCAGCAGCTTGTCAGTCTATTACCAGAACGTCAGAGGACTTCGCACTAAAACATCTAACATTTTTCTTAACTCCCACAAATTCCCGCACGATATCTTTGCCTTAACTGAAACCAATTTAACACCAGGAATTCTGGACAACGAACTGTTTCCTTCAAACTATACTATCTTCCGTGTCGACGGTTGTATAGGCACCAATGATCCACCAGGTCGCGGGGTTCTCATAGCTGCTCACAACCGTTATGACGCTACCCTGCTAAAGACCTCCGACACTACAATATCAGAATTTGTATGTATCAAATTAGCACTAAATAAGTGTCTTCTGTACATTCTTTGCTGTTACATTCGTCCCTCTCAACCTCTAGAAGCCTACGAGCCCCTAATTGAAGCGATCGACACCCTGCTTGAGAACGCTAACGCCTCTGATGAAATTATTTTATTGGGTGACTTTAACCTCCCCCGTATTCAATGGTCATTGTCTGAGGACTGTTCCCACTATGTACCCCTTAACGCCTCTTCGGCCAAAGAAACCTATTTTACTGATCAGCTCTCCGTTTCTGGTCTCTTTCAAGTAAGTGGTGTCAGGAACTTTCTGGACAGACAATTAGACTTAATCTTTTCTTCAGACCCAGTTAACTCGGTTGTCGTGGAAAATAATCATCTCCTCTCCTCTCTCGATCGTCACCATCCTCCCCTCTTCCTCGTTTTCTCCTACGAACACACTCATACACTTTCAAGCTCCGAGTCTTCTCTTTCCTTCAATTTTCGCAAGGGCGACTTTGAAAAATTAAATCACTTGCTCCTCAACTCTAACATTGGCACTATCCCTCAACATCTTCCAGTCGACGTTGCTATAGAAGCGTTCTATTCGGAAATATACGCTTGTCTTGCACAATCTATTCCCCTTTTTCCTCGTAAAAACTACTCCTCATCCCCCGTATGGTACGACAAAGAATTACGCTCTCTCCGCAACAGGAGGAATAAACGTTGGCAAACTTTTCTTCTATCCCAAACCGAGTCTGACTATTCTTCCTACCTATCTGCTTATATCTCTTTTTCCGAACGTTGTGATACCCTCTACCATGAGTATCTCCAACGGATGGAAGCTAGCCTCATATCCGACCCCAAGCGTTTTTATCACTTTATTAATTCCAAAAAGAAATCCAATGGTTACCCCTGTACCCTAAAGCTTGAGAATACCTCTTCATCTGATCCTCAAGTTATCGCCAACCTCTTTGCAAACTTCTTCAGTAAATCTTTCAGCGACAATTCCCGACAACTTGACCTTAACTACTTCTCATTCTTGGACAAATGCACTCAAACGTCGTTTACGTCTTTCGACCCTCATCCCGAACTAATCGCCGCCAGTATCAACGGGCTTGAGGACGACTTCAACCCAGGTCCTGACGGCATTCCGGCCATCGTTCTAAAAAAGTGTGCCACGCATCTAATTCAACCCCTTACCTTGCTATTCCGCCTCTCGGTCACTCAAGGGGTTTTCCCTCATTTATGGAAAAACTCGTATATTATTCCCATCTTCAAAAAAGGTTGCAAAAACAATGTGTCCAACTACAGACCCATCGCTAAATTATCATCCATACCTAAACTATTCGAAAAATTGGTCTATGACTCCATGTTCTTCCACTGTAAGTCTATCTTCTCCCTCTCCCAGCATGGCTTTCTCAAAGGAAGATCTACTACCACCAATCTTACTGACTTCGTCTCCAAGACACTATGTGCTCTGGAAAACGGTAAAGATGTTGATGTTATTGCCACCGATTTTAGTAAAGCCTTCGACAAGATCCCCCATAATGTTATCTTGTTCAAACTTGATCGCCTAGGCTTCCCCTCCCGATTCATCTCCTGGATTCAATCCTACCCCAACAACCGTCGCTACAATGTTCTTTTCAGTTCATCCATTTCTAACCCTATTGTCGCTCGTTCCGGCGTCCCCCAGGGCAGCCACCTCGGTCCACTGATCTTCATCCTTACAATAAATGATGTTGAATGCGTCATCAGTCACTCAGAGCTGTCCATTTATGCTGATGACATGAAAATAATTAAACATATCTCCTCCACAACCGACTCTCTTCTCCTGCAAAAAGATCTCGATTCCTTCACCACGTGGTGCATGAAAAACTTTCTTGAACTCAATGTCTCCAAATGCCAATCCATCTCTTATTCCCGCAAGCGTCTTACCACCACCCCGAGAGTTTACATGCTAAACGATGTACCGGTCCCTATTGTTACCTCTTTGTGTGACCTTGGAATAATCTGTGATAGGGAACTCAACTTCCGTTCTCATATTGACAGCATAATTAACAGAGCTAACTCCGCGCTAGGGTTTGTGATGCGCTGGTCTAGAGAGTTCTCCAATCCATATGTTTCCAAATCTCTCTATATCTCCTTCGTTAGACCTCTCCTTGAATATGCCAGCCAGGTATGGTCACCTACACAAACAACCATATCAATAGGATTGAATCCGTCCAGCGTAGGTTCGTTCGCTTCGCTCTACGTGATCTCCCGTGGGCAGACAGATTCAACCTTCCACCATATGAAAACCGTCTGAAACTGATAGACTTACAACCCTTAAGTAAACGTCGTGATGTTTCTGACATTCTCTTCATTCATCAGCTATTAAGTGGAGCCATAGACTGCCCTTCAATCCTGCAATCTTTACCCATCTATACTAATCCCCGCAACCTTAGGTCCACTCCCCTTTTCCGACTCGACCGCCATCGCACAAACTACGGTCAAAGCGAGCCAATTACCAGGATGCTTCGAAAAGTCAACGACCTTTCCTCCTTTGACTTCCATCTGAGTAAATCATCCCTTCACAAATCCTTATATCTCGACCCCGTCCATCCTGATCGCATTTCTTAATTCGTTTTCCTTCCAGCCAATTTGTTCCTTAATGAGAGCTCATATTGTAGCTTTTTCAATTTATTTATATTTCCATCATTTATCATCTAGTATAGCTTGTAGTATTAGTATTATTATTATGTTATAGCTTGTATTAAGCTTAATTAAATAAATGAACTTTTAACAGTTATTGAATTTATAAGCAGGACGAAATGTTAAAATAATCTTATTATTTTCGGTTTTGACGCGTGTCATCTTGGCTTTTAGCCGGCGCGGCGGTAGTTTTCCCCTACGTCGGGCGTAATGCCAAGACTTCGGGGATTTGTCATTCGTTCGTTATGTCCTTATGTATTGTCTGTAGCGTCCTGTCCGTAGTTCAGGAATTTGTGAACCGTTCGGCAAGTGTTAAGAACAACCACTTTCTGTAGTATGTGTGTAGTGTTTTTATGTAACTTTAGTGCTTGTATATTTGAGATTAGTGTTTTCGGTACAACGGCTGTGGAAGACAAGATGATTGGTACGATAGTCACTTTGTCCATTTTCCACATCCGCTGCACCTCGTGTGCCAAATCTGTATATTTCGTAATCTTCTCCCTAAAAGTGTTCTCCACATTGTTGGTGTTGGGTACTGCAATGTCAATTAGGTATGTTGTTTTACTGTGTTTATCTATGAGAGTAATATCCGGTCTATTGTGGTGTATTGGCCGTCAGCCATCAGGTACATAGGGTGAATAACATGTAACACTTGGGTGTACGTGCCGAAACTATGTGCACTGATGGTAGTGCGACTACAACCTCCTCGTGGTGGCGGCTGGTAACAGACTCCTGGTACGGTCATGTCTCTGCGAGGGGTTCCTGGCTAATTGTAGTCGTGCGGAATGGTTGCTGCCGCATAGAGGCTCCGAATCCATCGGCGTCACTATGCAATCGGGACTCTCACCCGAACCTGGCAGAGAGACGGTCGTGTATCCTCCTGCACGGCCGATGCAGTGAGATGAGGGGGGAGTTTAGCTGGCGATTGAGGTGAACATCTACCTGCGGGATTCGGGATCCAACACATCTCTTTGCTTCACTAGTAACCTCGAGGACCTGCGGCCCTAGGGAGTAGCACACCCTAGGTCTAGGGAGAACACCCGTTCTGATCCTTAGGTCAGGCGGGAGTGTGTAGGGGGGCGCTCCTCGGAAAGCCTACGGAACCTTCGGAGGCAGGCTGCTGGTGATTCGGGGTCTGTTCAAAGAGGGGAAAGGACGGTCGGAAGGGGGGAGTTCTCCTATAGGCACGGGTGTAGCGGGAGGCGTAATGCTGGCGGTTGCCTCGGCTGTGGTCCGAGAACGCGAACCCGTGTCCGAATAATATGAAACTACTCACATGGAAACTGAAATTATCAATCAAACGGAGGGAGTGAAGTTGGTAGGGGGTGAGAAGAGAAGGGACAGCACGCCTGTCAATCCCGTCGGGAGAAAGTCGCGTATGCTTCGGTCCCCGATAATGCAAACACCGGTGGAGCGAGCACGATCATGGCCGGCTGCTGAGACGATCCGGGCGGATCCTTCTCCACCGGCTCTGGAACCTGGCGGAGGAGACTTAGTAGGAGTTACGGAGAAAAAGAGCAGCGCACCGGTTAACCCATTCAGGAGGAGCTCACGAGTGCTCCGCTCGCCGGTGCTACAAATTGGGGCGGAGGTGACACACCAAATACCGACTGCCGAACCAGTTAGGGGGGATCTCCCTCCACCAGTCCTAGAGCCAGCCAGCCTGGAGGACAGACTGGAGGCTTTGGAGGCCCGCATGGAGAGGGGGTTCGGTTTAATGAGGGGCCTCATAAAGGAGATGCTGGCTGCTCTTAAGAAACAGCCGAACATCTCCAAGGTCGTTAAGGACGGTCTCCCACTGCTGGAGGAGGCGATTGACGACCTGGACACGACCAGGAGGGCGTACGCAGAGGTCCGCTACGGTCTCCCCCAGGGGAAAACCGTGAAATCTGCGGGCACGCAGACTGCCCCGGTCGAGATGACAGGCGGAGTTACTTCGTCGGTACGGGGAAAGAGTCTATCCCTGGGCACACAAACTGCCTGGGTCGGGGCAGCTGGTGAAGGGGATCCGCCGATGGCGAGGAAGAGAGGAGCTTCCAGCCCTCCGCTCCAAACGGAGGGGGAGGCTACGAAAAAAAAAGAGGGAAGGACCCTGGTCCGAAGTAGTTAGAAGAGTAAGGAGGACCAACACCGAAAAGGAGGAAGGGCGCAAGGACAAGGCGGAGGAGAAAAGCGCATTAAAGAAGAAGAAAAAGAAGAAGAAGAAAAAGAAGAGCAAAAAGAAGGAGGTCGCTGTTGCAAAGGAGACGGCAAAGGCTTCGGCTCCGACTCCGGCACCCAACCGACCAGCGGCTCCCATCGGAAAGGCCAGATCTGAGGCCATTCTGCTTAAGCCCGCAAAGGGAAGACTTTCGCGGAGGTACTTAGTACTGTCCGCAAGTCGGTTAACCCCGAGAGCTGCGGAGTCAGAGTGAAGGCCGTCCGTCAGACTAGGTCTGGCGAGGTCCTGCTCGAGCTCGGGCAGTGCACCCTAGAGACCCGGACGGCCTTCTCGGACGCCTTGAAGGGCGCTGTTGGGTCAGCGAGCAGCGTCAAGCAACTGGTCCCCAGAGCTAACCTGGAGATCAGGGAGCTTGATGGCTGCACGACCAAAGAGGAGGTTACGGCAGCTCTCAAGAGGGACCTGAGAGAGTATAACGGCCACCTCCAGGTCGCGCTGACCCGCCCCAATGGTCGGGGACAATGCCTGGCCATTGTAGAAGTCAAGGAGACAGCTGTGGCGAGGCTACTGAAGGCTGCCCGAATCAGGGTCGGCTGGGTAGAGGGCAAAGTTCGTAGGCGGGTGGTCGTTCCCAGGTGCTTTAAGTGCCTGGGATACGGACACCTGAGCCAGGCCTGTAAGGGGCCGGACCGAAGAAAGCTCTGTTTCAGCTGCGGCGGGGAGGGACATAATTCCAGAACGTGTACCATGGGTCCTGTGTGCTTCCTCTGCCCGGAAGCAGTGGGGGAATCCGGCTCGCGGCGTCATATGGCGGGGTCAGGGCAGTGTGGGGTTTTCCGCAAGGCCCTAGAGGAGGCCAAGAAGAAAAGCAATGGTTGTGGTCTTCCAGTGTAATCTGCACAGGAGCAGGACGGCCCACGCTCTGTTGGCTCAAATCCGTCTCGAGAAAGACGCTGACGTTGTAATAGTCAGTGAGCAGTACCGGGACGGACGCGAGCCGACATGGTACCGCGATGTTCTGGGCACGGCGGCGATCTGGATCCCGGATCTGCGGCGCTTTAGCGTTGCGAACCATAGCGCGGGTACTGGCTTCGTTTGGGTGAGGAGCGGGGACATTACGTATGTCAGCTGCTACTTTACTCCGAACGAGCCAATAGCGGATTTCCAGGCCGGTCCGCGGCATGGATGGGAAGCTGGTGGTGGCTGGAGACTTCAACGCGAAGGCCTTGGAGTGGGGTGAGTGCATGCCCGACTCCCGGGGAGAACGGGTCCTGGACTTTGCTTCCAGGACAGGGTTGGTGGTGTTAAACACCGGCTCGACGCCCACCTTCCGACGTCCCGGATACAGGGAGACAATTATTGACGTCTCCCTGGCGACAGAAATCGGCTGCACGCGTGCAGGACTGGCAGGTGATCGAGGACTATACAGCCAGCGATCACCAATATATCACGTTCCGCGTGCGTGATATGGCGCCAGCGCGGGCCCAGCGTTCGCAGGGCACGCCCAGATGGGATGTCGGCAGGATAGACGTCGAAAAGCTGTCCCAAGCCATCACACGCGGCCAGCGGACAATTGACGGGATTCCGGAAGGACTTCCGGCAATCGAGCGAGCCACTCGGGTGGTGGACTCCACAATGAGTCTGATCCATCAGGCTTGCCGGGAGGCCGTGCCGCGCAAAAGAGGATTCAGGGAGGGACGCCGCCCTGTGTACTGGTGGACGGACGAAATCGCGGAACTGAGGCGGATATGCCTCCGTCTTAGGCGGCTGGCTCAACGAGCTGACCGCCGCGATCCCGACGTAGCCCAAAGAACTGCCGACTACAAGGCGGCTAAGCCTACGTAAGGCCATACAAACGAGTAACGAGTAAGCGCGTTCTCACCGAACGCTCCCCTGGATGCGGAGACGGTCCGAACCATCGTGGACGCCCTTTTCCCCACCCATCCGCTGGAGCCTAACTACGTGGTCCGCGAGGTACTCAACGCTCCTCTGTTTACAATGGAGGAGCTTACGAGGGCCTCGCAAAGCCTCCAAAATAAAAAGGCGCCAGGACCCGATGGGCTCCCAGCAGAGGTGCTGAAGGCGTTGACGGCGAGCCATCCAGAGCTCTTGCTTGAGATGTATAACGCCTGCCTGAAGGCGGGAGTTTTTCCCTCCCGCTGGAAAGCAGCTAGGATGGGGCTTGTCAGCAAGGGCAAGGGGCCAGTAGGGTCCCCGGGTCGTACAGACCGCTGTGCATGCTCGACACAGCCGGCAAGCTCCTGGAGAAGCTCCTGAAGCCTCGCCTCCAAGCGGCCGTCGAGGCTGCTGGGGACCTTTCCGAGAGGCAGTATGGCTTTCGGAAAGGGAGGTCGACGGTTCATGCTATCCAGGAGGTAGTTGACGCGGCCCGGGCCACCGAATGCGGGAACCATTATTCTCGCCCGGTGTGCCTGCTGGTCACCTTGGATGTGCGCAACGCCTTCAACTCGGTAAGATGGGGAGACGCACTCCGGGCGTTAGAGCGCGACTTAAGGGTCCCTCAGTATTTATTACGGATGATGAGGGACTACCTGAAGGATCGTACCCTCACCTTTGAGACGGAAGATGGACCGGAAATGAGGGTTCTTTCGGCAGGGGCGGCCCAGGGCTCAATACTGGGCCCCGACATATGGAATTACACATATGACGGGATTCTCCGTATGGAGATGCCGGAAGGGTCTTTCCTGGTTGGGTATGCTGACGACATTGCAGCGGTCATCACCGCTAGAGATGTCGCGGCGGCTCAGATGAGGCTCAACCAGGTGATGCGTCGGGTAAGCTCCTGGCTGCGCGACCACGGGCTGGAGTTAGCGCTCGCCAAGACCGAGATCGCCCTTCTCACAAAGAAACGCATACCGTTGCTGATCGGGATGCAGGTGGGGGACGTGTCGGTCCAGACGCGGCCCTCGATTAAATACCTTGGGGTGAGCCCTTGATTGTAGGCTCTCCTTCTGGGCTGAGATCAAGGGCCGGGCTGATAAGGCGGCTGCGGTGACAGCTGCGCTAAGCAGGGTTATGGCCAACATTGGTGGACCCAGACCTTGTAAAAGGCGCCTGTTGCTTCGCACCGCCGAGGCCATAATGCTTTACGGTGCAGAAGTCTGGGCCGACGCGATGCGGTGGGAAAGGTACCGCAAGCGCTTACTTGCGGTGCAGCGTCGTGCGGCGCTACGCATTGCGAGTTCCTACCGCACGGTCTCGGAACCGGCGGTGCTAGTGGTAGCGGGGGTCATACCCATCGACCTCTTAGCCAGGGAGCGGCAGTTCGTCCACCGGGAGAAACTCACTCTGGGGGGAGAGGCCGCGAGAGTGGCCCGGGCCAGGACCATGACGTTCTGGCAGGAAAGATGGGATGGGGAGTCGCGGGGCCGGTGGACAGCTCGGTTGATTCCCCAGCTGGACACTTGGCTGAACCGTCGGCACGGCGAGGTGGATTACTACCTCACCCAAATGCTGACGGGGCACGGGCTTTTCCGGGCCTTCCCCCACCGCATAGGGAAGGTACCGAGCCCGTGCTGTGTATACTGCGGCTCCCCATCGGATTCAGCTCTCCACACATTCTTTGAATGCGCCCGCTGGAGAGCGGGGAGGGCGGAGCTGGAGGCGGAGACGGGCAGCTTAACCCCAGAAAATATAGTTGGGGTCATGCTCCAGGGGGAGGACCACTGGCGAAGGGTTGTCGCCTTTGTGAGAGAAGTCCTTCTCCAAAAGCAGGGAGACAACAACGGGGCTCCCTAGCGGGGGCACCTGCTAGCTTGTTGGGGGGCCGAGAGAGCGGGGGCTCCCGTTAGGGAGCCCGGTTGACTCGCGAGCCTCGTAGGAGGCTGTTCCATAGGACTCCACCGCGAGGTAATGTCTCCTAGACGGTTCCGTGGTGGTCCTCCTGGAGGGGGGAGGGGGGTTTTAGCCGGTATGACTGGGCAGTGGCCAGGTGAGTCCGGCACACAGTGCGTAAATGCATTTCCCCGCTCCCATTAAAAAAAAAAATAAAAAAAAAAATTGTGGTGTATTGTCCGATCAGTTATTATTGACCGATCATAATATATTTTATGTGTGGAGTTTTCAAGAACACTGTCTGGTGTATATTTTTAATATGGTGTGTATGTGGCGGGTGTAAGAAGGTTGTGTTTTAGGGCTAACTTTTGGTGTATGACATTGCAGCCCTGGTTGTGCCTATGCAAGTAATCTGTTTGAGTAAGGAGTTTGCATCCAGCCGTTATATGTTCTATTGTTTCAGAAGCTAAATGACAAAGTCTACACGTGTCGTCCTGAACTGCCGCATCCTTAAGGATGTGTTTCCTATAATGCCTCGTGCTAATGACTTTGTCTTGTATAGCCAGCATGAATCCCTCCGTCTCAGGGAATAAATCACCGCGACTGAGCCAAGCGTTCGACGCATCCTTGTCGACATGATTTTGGTTCAAGTCAGCGTAATGTCTTCCGTGGAGAGACTTCTGTGACCATGCTTGCTGTTTATCTGCGTGTGTGGCTATGTTAAGGGTATTATCCAGCATTTTGTTGTGTAAATCAAGTGGTGTTTGTTTTTTGTCGGCTTTGATCACTGCTGCATGCAATGGAGAGTTATCTTCTTTGCTATAGAAGTATTCTCTGATAGATTTCACTTGTTTATAATGAAGTGACTTTATGTCTATCAGGCCGCGACCCCCCTCGCAGCTCTGTAGCGTTAGGCTTTCGGTACAAGAGTTAGGATGGTGTGCCCTGTACCTTGTCAACATCGTTCCCGTTCTTCTATCCAGTGCTTCTAAGTCCGTCTGTGTTCATTTAATTATCCCAAAGGAATAAGTAAGGACTGGTGTTGCATACGTGTTTATAGCCTTAATGAGATTTTTCCCATTAAATCTAGTTTTCAGAAGACTGTTCAAGCGGCCTGTATATTTGGTCTCTAGCGCTCGCTTTATGTCCGTGTGAGGTATATCACGTGATTGTTTGAATCCAAGATACTTGTAGAGTTCGCCCTCCCCCATTGGTTCAATAGTGTCCCCGTATGGGAGATCGAATCCCACAAGTTCATGTTTTCTCCTCGTCACATGAAGCGTCCTACATTTGTCAACTCCGAACTCCATCCGGATGTCATTGGAAAAATCCAGAGTAGTCTGCAGCAGCTGTTGCAGATGAGGTTTCGAGGAAGCGTATAATTTGATGTCGTCCATATACATGAGGTGTGTGATTTTATGAATATTTTCCCTGTTGTGTCGTATATTATACCCATAACCGGTGGCATCCAAGGCACGTGATAGTAGATTCAGAGCGAGACAAGACCATAGCGGACTCAAAGAGTCTCCCTGGAATATAACTCGCCTGATTGGTATCGGGGGTGTTGTAATCTGTTGGTTTGGTGTTTTAATGTTTATTTTTGTGTTCCAGTATTTCATTGGGTGTTGCAGAAAGTGGATGAGTGTTGGATTTATTTTGTATACATTCAGTATATCGACCAGCCAAGAGTGTGGGACAGAGTCATACGCCTTCTTATAATCGATATATGCTGCATGTATATTCCGGCGAGCAGTTTTTGTTTGTCGCAGGATCACAGAGTCTATGAGCAGTTGTTCTTTACAACCCAATGACCCTTGTCGGCATTCCTTTTGCTGCTCAGACAATATGTTATTTTGTTCTGTGTGTTTGTGGATTAGTTTACTGGTGCAAGAAGTCATAATCTTATAAAATGTGTGTCTAAATAAATCTGTCTAATAAAAAGTGATCGGTCTATATTTGGATGGATCTGTGGTGTTATTATTGCCTTTTGGTAGCATCTACGTGATTCCCTTCGTTAAAAACTTCGAGAGGGTTTCCGGGTTATTGAAAAAATTATTAGTGTGGTGTAAGAGGTGCATTTGTGTAGCTGTAAACTTCTTAAACCAGTAATTTTGAATATTGTCTGTGCCTGGTGCTTTCCAATTATGGGTATTTTGTATGACATTCGTTAGTATCTCCATCGATATCTGTGGTTCTGGCATGTTGGGTATGTCTTGCACGCGTTGCATTTCTGCTTCAATCCACTCAGCATTGGGGTTATGATGGACTTCTTTTGACCAAATAGATGACCAAAAGTCGACCATATCTCTTTCGGAGGGTAGTTCACTTGCAGGGCTATTGTTTGAATTTTGATTGTGTGTAAGTGATCTATAAAAGTTTTTTTCATTGCGAATGAATTGTGTTCTGCGTTTTTCTATCCGTACACTTTCTGTATCTTTTTAATCTAGTTGAAAGTTTTTTTTTATATATAATGATGCCAAAGCTCAGGGGATGCCTTATGATGCCTAAGCACAGCCTTGGCAGGAAAGGAATTAAGGATGAGGGAAATGGGTTAGGAGGTTGGGTGAAGGAGGTGTCGATGTACGCCCCGTTTGAAAGTTTCAGGCTGATAAGACGAGGGAAAAACAGAAGATGGTAAACTGTTCCACATTCGTGTTGATCTGCTTAGAAAAGATTCCCGAAATTTGACGGTACGTCCAAATTTGACCTGGGGAGTATAAGGGTGGGAGCAATTTGTAGATCTTGTATCACAAGTTGCCATGTGTCTACAAGGAATCAGGCTAGCAATTTCGTTAGAACAACGGCCATGGAAATAACGATAGAAGAGTGAGAGACAACCGACATTCCGTCGATGCTCCAGAGAGTCAAGGCCCTCATAGATTGAGGGATCGCCAATAAGGTTAATAGCTTTACGCTGGACTTTGTCTAACGCGGACAGTGCGGTGTGTCCGGCCCCTGGCCAAATATGGAAATTATATTCAAGTCTAGGCCTAATGTGGGACTTGTAGATCAGGTGGGGTGAAATATTTCTTACATCTCTGTAGAAAACCCAAACATTTCATCGCACTTTTAGCGATTGCAAATATATGATCAGTCCAGCTAAGATTGCTGGATATCTCAATACCCAAGATCTTTAGTGAGGGTGAATTTGGTATATTCACTCCGTCGACTGAAATGGGTTGGGGGTGAACTGGGCGTTTTTTAAGGGACATTAAACAGCATTGATATTTGGATGCATTAAACGTAACACGATTTGCTCTGCCCCAAGCAAGGACCATAGAAATGTGCCGAAAGTTTTTGAACTAGTGTATCTATGTGCATTGTAATGTCTGTATTTATTGTGTCTCTGTGCGTAATTTTTGTTTTTCTAAAATTTTATGAACTTTTTTAACCACCCTCTTACTTCTGTTGCCCTGTTTATACTGGATAAGTCGGCCGAGATTCGGGTCTCCAGTCGTTTCTCCCAAGCCGGTTTTTTCAGCGTCGCGTATTTGATATTAGTTGGATTGCGCGTCTTTGAACCATTGCATCTGATAGCCGCAACAGCAGCACAATATATCGCTGTATGCACTTCAGTTAACGTTCTGTCGTGTGTTAAGTACTCTGGCAGAACGTCCGTATTCAAGATGTCAAGAATACTGGATAATTGTTTATTTATGTGCCTTTGTGTTGCGTTTAAGTGTGCAAACTCTGTGAGTGCATCCTCAAACGCTTGTTTGACCTTATTCCTAAGAACGAGATCAGAGCTATTGAGTATGGGTGGGGTGTTGGGTTTGTGTGTGGGTTTCCCCAGTATTATTGTTGTTTGGAGAAGATATGACTACAGTTTGGTGTGAGATATCGCGTGGGAGTGTGGTGAGGCGGTGTGGTTTTGCGATGTGTTATGATACGGGGTTATGTTGGTGTTTTGTGTTATGTGTAATTATTCTGCAGATCTCTAGACACTTGGTCCTTAATCTCTTGCAGAATATTTGGTGCAAGTAGGTTGTGCCTAACTATTACTCGTCTTTGGTCGGCAATTTTCTGCTCTGTGACGTTTGTATTAGGGTATTCCGTCATGAATGCCCTATGCAATTCCTGTCGATATGCAGTCACGTCACGTTCGTTATTCTGTAGTATGTGCGCATGATGAAGGTATTCACTTCAGGTGTCCATTTCATGCGCACACGAGAGATTCCCGCTCTAGTGGTCGCTGGCAATAATGGATTTGCTGTCTGCGTAACACTTTGAGCAGGGTCCGGGGACGTTCTTGTGGACGGCCTACAAACCCGTGAGACAGTGCCACTCGCTTCACTGTCTAACACGGAGGACTGAGTTTCGGTGCGTCTGAGTCCAGTCCGACTCCTCAGCGCACCCCGATCCGAGGCAATTCTTTCATTGTTCTCCATTAAAAAAACGGGCTGCATTTTATACCTACTGCCAGGTTTAGCAAAACGGCCGCCCCTAACATGGGGAACAGACTCTCCCTGGATTTAACTGGGGTCCGCGGAGGGAAGTCCCCCTGCGGGGTAATCTTGTTATTATTATATTATTACTAGTACTTAAATCTAGCCTCGCAAGATAATACATATATGTACGGGCATCTCCATTAGGGCATTCTACACGAGTATTCTTGCAGCTGTTTTTAAACTAGTTTGGCAACAGTCAGCGTTTTCCAAACAATTACACACGGATATTCTTGCTGCAGTTGTCAAATTTACATGCGAAGAAGAGGCTATGAATGGATGTATGCACTGTGCTTTAATTTTGATCTTCTATGTCCCGCTTACTCAACAGCCAAAACAACAATGAAATCATGTGTTCCACGAAAAATTTCTGAGTGCGTGAGAACAGGTGAAATTAGTTTGGGTGTTGATGCACATTTCTCTCCAAAGGGCAGCACATTTGTAGAAATAGCTCTTTGCTTCTGTTACCTGTTGCCAAAAACACCTGTTCGACAACAGCTGCAAGAATACTCGTGTGAAATGGCCCATTAGTTTCTTCTTAACATATTTTAATGACCGAAATAAAACTCACTTTGAAAGAATGCCGGTGATTCCCACAATGACACAGAAACGCAGTTACAGTATCGTAATCGTGAATTCATAGATACTGACAGGTTTTAAATAATAGATGGCGTTTCTCATCTTCAACAGCGTTACTTTTATGTATGGTTTCATGGTTCAAAAGTTAACTGGCTCTATTTTTATGTCCGTGAGAGTATGTGAATAAAAATCCAAGATTATTCCATCGCTTATTACATTTTGTCATTTTCATAGTAATTCTATAACTTTCCTTTTATTTATTTTTTACAAACACGAATATAAAAATATTTTTACTGTTCATATGCTTTTATTCTTTTAAGAATGGAATTATGTTTTTAATAAACCATTCTGACGTCATCTGCAAGTGGTTGCCAGGACATTGCAGAAACACTAGTTTTCCTTCTGATTCCATTTGTCTAAGTCCAAGCTTATTCTAGAAGAAATAATGTTAATAAATTTAACATATTTAGTTTAATTTTACCTTTAAATAAATGTCGCTCTTACGCAGTGGAATTATTTCTTTATCTTGGCCTGGCTTATAGAATTCAAACCATTCTGATTCTTTGGGTTGAACTATGGTGTCGTTCAAAAACTTTACCATTACGAATCTAAAAGTAATGATTTTATGCGAAATTAAAATATAAATATTTTTTTATTTATAGTCATTATTTATCCATTAGAATTTAATTTTTAGTAAGTAAGCGGTTGTAAAAGATAACCGCTAATTAAAACTTATAATGTAATTTGGGTAATTTGAGGAATGGCAAAACAGTGTAAAACGCCCGCATATGAGTAAAGTCACAATTGTCTACAGCCGAACATTATTGAAAAATACCAACTGGAAGTTGTGAAATTGAACCGTAGTGCATACAAACTGTTGTATTCATTACAATTAAAATGGAAAAAATCGGTTAAAAATCAAAAACTTTAAGCAAAGAACAGAACACTTATTTTGCCAGTCGGATAGAAGTAACGAAATAATAGAAAATCCTGCGTTAGCTCAGGTCGTCGGAGCAATCAAAAAGATAAATTATTGTAATTCAGATCCATAACATAATTGATTTTTGTTTCTGTTCTTTAGAATCGTGAAAATCAAGAATAATTATTTAAGAACTTTTAAAAATTTTTATTCTTATCAGATTCTAACAAGTGAAATAAAAATTATGAAAACATTGGTTTTGCTAAAAAATTTGAGAATGGATTTGTGTGAGTCAGCTTGTATTCATTTGAATCTAATTAATTAAAATTGAAAATATTTACAATAAATTGATAGTAAATTAATATTTTAAACCCTTTAAATATAAATTAAATTAGAGGAATAGATGGCGTTCAATAATAACCTATTTAAAAGGTCTTTTAGTTGCGCTATAATTATATTTAAGAATTAAAGATTTTAACCATTTTGTTATTTACTAAACAAAATATCTGTTTTCTCAGAAAAGTTTCCACCTTGGCATACAAGTTATTTTTGCAGAAATAATGTGCAAGTTCTATTTGTACGAACGGGTTTAGGCTTGTTCAGTAAATAAAGGATTATTTTTTTATACGATGTGGGATAACCCTTTAATGCGGTAGCATGGTTTTGGCCGGAATGGAATTAGGGTAAGGGAAGTGAGGAAACTTGACTGTCTTGTTTTTGCATTGCTGCGAGCCAGACAACAGCCCAGAGACGGAGCGGATTATTTAAATTTCTTAATAAAAACTCGCGGGGAGACCTGGTTTCGAACCCGAGATCCATAGCATGGTGGTCATGCCGCTTAACGAATTGATTCAACTCCGTCTCCAACCTATTAACCTGCAAAACAGTGTAAAGTTCACTTTCGTCTTTCCATCATAAAAAGTTAATACAAATTAATAGTCACATAGAATAATAATCCGTTTTCGTCTTTACTTTCTCGTACTTCCTTTCTCGCCAGCACTGCAAAAAACATCTAAAAAATATTCTTCCTCACAATAAAGAGGCCATTTATTTTGATTAAGTAAAGTGGAGTGTTTTTTATATGCGGCTTCAACTCGAATTATTTTTATATTATACTAGCTACAGGTGCCCAGCATTGCACTTTTCGTAAATGAGCGTGGTTATCCATTACCTCCTCCCCCCCTTTCATAGGGGTGCTAGGGTTTTCTTACACGCACAGTACCTAACAGCATCTCCGCGGCTCCAAAAGCTATAGATTTGACACTAATATCAATCGTTTTTAATTATTTTTTCATCTCACATTCTCCATACTTCCACTTCTAGGAGTACTATTGGTGACCCATCCATAGAGTTTTTTTCTAGATTGTTCTTAATACATATGTACGTATACAAATTTTTGTGTATATCGTTTCAGGCATTTCGGAGTAATGCTGTAACATACACATCCACCTAAATTTTTATAGATAGCTTACTAAAATTGTTACGAAAAGACTCGGCAACTGTTGAAAAATTAATTACAAGTGTTTAAATGCATTCGCTCCTTTATGAACATACCCAAAACCTCCGTAAACTACAAGCCATGAACTAGGCTTTTCTACGTATGTATATGGTCATAAATAGTCCTACTGAAAAATTTTATTTTATTTGCTTTTTATGGCAGGAAGGGGTTATTTTTTTCTTAAACTCGCCCTACCAACACAACTATTAGTTCTATGAGAAAAAAATTATATTAATTTAAAGCAGACTAAATTATCTTTCCAACGAAGTAAAAATATGTACACTTTATTAACCGAAATAACAAGAAATCTTTGATTGAACGTGAACTTTTAGTCGCAAACCAAATTTTCATTCAACAAAACGAAAGCAGTATATCATCCTCCGAACATGGTCTAGTGCTCGTATTTCCTTTAAAATTCCACTTCCGTACATTTCCGCGCTTTTAGACTTAGAAATGTCTGTTATTTTTTTAAATAGGGTATGAATATTTTTACTTCATTCGAAACATTGTTTTGTTTACTTCAAGTAGAACAAATCAATTTTTTCATAGAAGTAAAAAATATATATATATATAAAATTTTTGTTATTGCAAATACGTAAGTAAAAAAATAAATTTTTTTTAACAATATCATTTGTACTTTTTTCACAATTCCTTTAGAAAAAAATGTTTAAAATTCACACTCCAGGTCACGATGACCCCCTTAAACAGAATCAAACTCATCAAAATCGGTTCACGCTGTACAAAGCTAAGATACTCTATACAAGAAGAAAAGAATCATCCAAATCGGTTTACGCACTTCGAAGATTCCACCTCTCTGCAACCTCGAAATTTTTGGTATTTTGAGAAACATCATTTATTGTAGACATCTGATTAAATATACAAATCGGTAAAGATACCAATGCACATAAGGATGAATCACGTAAGTTACCGAACTGCCACAAATTGTAAAGTGTGCTCACGTTTCATGAATTCATTGTAAACAAAAAATGAACCAAAACACAGACCACCGGGAAAGTGCGCATCAAAAAGGGGCACGCGAGCAAATTAACGAACGTAAGCAATTTGACACTTACAATTGATTGCACTGGTTTTTGGTGTTATATTGTACTCGTATATATTGAGAAACCTATTAAGAAACAATGTTGGGTAATATGAGCTGTACGACACTCTAAAGTATGTGGAGTCAAGTACAATTTAGGTAGACGATTCGCTAACACTTTGTTCCCCTACCTCTGGTGGGGGGTGAATCAAAAGGTGGCTTTTGTTATTAAACACAGTTCTCATCACTGAGCAGACTGACTGAATAGAGGAACTTGTACAGACCAGTTAGATTAGCTGGAGTAAACATTTAGCACTAGTTCAGTTAACTATGCATGAAAATTATCAAATCATCTGCTTGCATTGTTGCCAAGTTATTTTCTGTTCAAAGTTGAGCAGTTTCATTTTCAAATATCGTGAAGATGATCTTAGACAACTTTCTCTGTTTCTGGCGATTTTGTAGAGAGCGTCTAGATTTAACAGTGTGTTAAATCTATTGTGACTTTTTAGGAATGTTATTGACTGCTTCTGTCGGCTGGTTGAGTCAAGAAATTGTTAAATTCAACAGTATGTTAAATCTCTTAACAATTCTTTTACCCTCGAAGGACCAAATGCGAGACTCTTTAGTGTGTGGAGTCAAGTAGAATTTAGGTAGACAATTCTAAAACCCTTTGTTCCCTAACCTCTGGTGGAGGATGAACCAAAAGGTGGTTTTTGGTTATTAAACACAGTTCAAAACTTGGATAGAATCTGAAAGCTTTATTGTGAGGCTCTTGCTTTTATTACACAAAAATGCTTATTCTAATGAGTGCAATGCCCCACAATATCGATAGGTGAAAAAGTTTGGATCAGCAAATTCAGCAAGCTCACTTACCTTTTCGTGCAATAAAATTGCTGGCTATGTGATCTAGAAAATCGTATTATGAGTCAATGTACTTGAGAAATGTTAAAACTTAATTATTATTGTTTTTAATTATTTGTTCGCTTGTGGACATGAACTTTAGACTTAAGGGTGCAACCTAGTGTAGCGGGCCAGAAAAAATTGTTACTTTTTGTCACCTTATTGTTTAGAATAGGCACAGAAATATGCGTACAACATTTTAAGTCGATCCAATAAATAGAATAGAAGATATGAGCTGTCAAACTTCGTGCCGGCTTATCGCGTTATACGGTCTCTGTCAACTTTAAATGTGTTTTTGTCGAAACCACGTTTACGAAACTGGTGGGCAAGATTGCGCCTAAACTACTTGACCGATTGACTCGAATTAAACTGTTAATGAAAGATAACGATTGAACGCAGGACGTGAAG
This sequence comes from Leptarthrus brevirostris, assembly GCA_964036015.1. Taxonomy (NCBI): domain Eukaryota; kingdom Metazoa; phylum Arthropoda; class Insecta; order Diptera; family Asilidae; genus Leptarthrus; species Leptarthrus brevirostris. The sequence goes on from OZ038374.1 coordinate 72,245,832, forward strand.
TCGAATTTTTTTTTAAAGTTAAATTATTTAAACATTTGTTATAGCAAAATTAAGGATGTCGCATGTCTAAGTTTGAAGTTGTGCCATTTGTACAATTTTTGACATAAAACCTTTTTTCGAAAACCACGAGAATATAATTAAGCAACATTTAACCGATATTAGTATTTTATGAAATTGATCGAAACATTCATCACTTTCTTTGAGCTCTCATTTTTTGAGCGATCACCATCCCAAAGAAATTATTGCTCCTTGTTTGTGGAAGTAAAACAAGTGCTTTTACTTTTCAATTTTAAAAAAGGTTATGTTATTCGAGCCGAATAAATGTCAGAATGACAGAGATGTAAGGGTTTGCTACTTGTCGGGAACATTTTATATAAAAGTAAACAACACTTGCTAAATTTACAACAACTCATACTGTAAACACCACTTTTTTCAGGTTTATCTGATTTAGGGGTTAATTTATTATTAATGATCAGTTTACGGAGATTTCTTTTTGTATTGCAAGCTGGATTTATATTTCGTTTTTTTAATATTTTCTCAATCTTTTTAGATATATTTTCAACATAAGGGATTTTCTCCCATTTTATTTTTTTTAAGGTTTTGAGAGTAGGCTAGTTTAATGGCATATTTAGTCTTCTTTTTTCTTAATAATTTGTAAATGCAATTCTTTGAGTAGCCATTGTTAACTGCAATTTGCAATATGATATTAATTTCTTTCCTATAATTTGTTTTATTTAAAGGGGTTTTAACCAATCTGTCAAGCATTGAATGGAAAGATGCCATTTTTATGTTGTAAGGATGATTTGAGTTATTGGGTATAACAGTATCAGTTGAAGTCTCTTTACGATATATACTGAAGTCTAATATGTTTTCTATAATACTAATAGTTATATCTAAAAATTTGATTCTGTTTCCACCAAATTCCACAGTAAACTTGATAGAGTCGTCAATTTTATTTATTTATTTCACAGTGAACTTGCATTCCGTCTCCATTCAGCTGAATTTGACATCATATGGAGAGAAGCACATGAAAAGGCAGCTACTTTAGCGTTTTCACAATTTCAGAGACAAAACCGTAAGCTCAATTTCCACTAGAAAGAAGTATGTGATGAATACCTTTTTGCTCCATAAATGACAAGAATTGAGTAGAAGTAAAACAAGTTCCTCTATCACTAGTTAATCTGAAATGACGACTAAATTGGATAAAATATTATTTCAAACACTCAATTGCTTCCATAGTGTTTGTTGTTCTGGTAGCATACAATTTTATTAACTTACTAAATTCATCAATTATTACAAGGATGTGTTTTTTCGTCCTACTAGTCTGTTCAAAGGGGCCAAGGAAATTTATATGAATAGTATCAAAAGGAACAGTTCCCTTAGGAATAGGATGTAAATATCCTTCTTTCTTCCCGTAGATTGGATTGAAAGTACTACACTTCGGACAATTTAGGATATAGTCCTTAATTCTCTTCTTCATCTTAGAGAACTACACTCCACGAAGTAATGATAAGACCACAAATTAATATAAATTTTGTTTGCGTGTATATGAGCAACTGTAGTGGTAGGCACAAATATAAAATACAAGAACCTAACTGCACTTATAACGGCATTGTTTGCAAGTTTCTTTGTTTTTCTTGCTTTTCGCAACGAAATTTGATTTATTGTAGTGCGAAGTATTGATAAGACCACAGGCGTTGACAATTATTTTCAAAAGTGTTTCATGCTGTAAATAAGTTCTTTTTGTTGTTTTTATTATTATAAAAGGTAAAATAATAAAATAATTTTAATTAAAAGAAGTTACACTCAATTAAACAATTTAAGGCAGGAATACTTTAAACTATGGGTCGTGGAAAGCAATTAACCGAAGAGGAGAAAGGAAAAATACTAGCGCATCGAGAAAATGGATTGACTACCAGAGATATTGCCTCTCGTTTGAATAGGAGTCCAAGAGACATTAGAGAAATAAAACGATTAGCGTGTAACAAGTCAATAAGTCCAGCAGATATAGTACGTCAGCTCAATCTAAAGGTCACTGTGCGGTGGGTACAACAGATTTTAAGAGATGATAAAAACATTCAATATGTTAAACGCATCCCTAAACCTAGGCTAACGCAAAAACACAAAAAAGCTAGATTAGGGTTTGCTGAAAATACCTATTTTGGGATAAGGAGTGGTCAACAGTTATTTTTTCAGACGAGAAAAAAATTAACTTGGACGGCCCTGACGGATCACAGATGTACTGGCACGATAAACGGAAAAAACAGGAGGAAAGAATGGCACAAAACTTTGGTGGTGGTTCGCTTATGGTTTGGGCTGCTATAGGTGTTTCCGGAAGGTCTCCTATTTGCGTTATGAACAGCCAGAAGTATATTGATTTGCTGGAAGAAGTTCTTCTAAATATTGGCGATGATATAGCAGAAGGCAGTTGGATTTTTCAGCACGACAACGCTGCCGTACATTCGTCAAATGCTACGAAAGACTTCTTGAAGTTCCGTAATGTTCCTGTTTTGGATTGGCCCGCTTGTAGCCCCGATTTAAACCCAATCGAGAATGTGTGGGTAATACTGTCGAAGCGAGTTTTTAAAAACGGGAGACAGATTGACAACATAAAAAGTCTTAGGAATGCGATCAGTTATGAATGGGAAAAAAGTGAGCAAAATATTATAGTAGACGTGATAAATTCAATGCCATTGTTTTATTTGTTTAATTTGCACCGACTTCAAAATGTCGTAATAGATATAAAATTAAAAATTATTTTATGCTTTTTAGCGCTTTTTGTGGAGTCGGTTCAACTTTTTTTTAAAAAACTATTTTATTTTTCACTTTTTAGTGTCTTCTACTCTATACAATGAAGAAAGAACCATCCAAATCGGTCCACGCGCTAAAAGTTAGTTTTAACCCCCTACCTTACCCCCATTCCACTAAACTTTTTTTCTCATGGTATCAATCAAGGAACATACTCTACCGAACAGAAAAGGAAGCATCGAAATCGGTTCACGCGTTAAGAAGTTACTACCCCTCCATCACCACCACCATAGGACCAAATTATTCTCCTATTAGCAATGGGGGATCACACTCTATACAACAGCAAAAGAAGCATCCAAATCGATCCACGAGTTACAAAGTTAGGTTCCACCCCCCTTCTCCCACCCCCACCCCAGCAACATTTGTTTTCTCGTAGTATCAACCAAGGATCATATTCTACCCAATAGAAAAAGAATTATCCAAATCGGTCCACGCGTTACGAAGTTAGACTACCCCTGCCCACCACCCACACCTTTCACCCTGGGACCAAATTATTCTCCTATTAGCAATGGGGGATCATACTCTATACAACAGAAAAGGAACCATCGAAATCGGACCACGCGTTACAAAGTTAGGTTCAACCCCCACCAACATCCCCCCAAAATTTTTTTCACCTGGTATCAACCACGGAACATAATCTACCCAACAGAAAAAGAATTATCCAAATCGGTCCACGCGTTACAAAGTTAGACTACCACTCCCCCCTCCCCCCACCCTAGGCCAAATTTTTTTTCTCCTATTAGCAATGGCGGATCATACTCTGTACAACAAAAAAAGAACCATCCAAATCGGACCACGCGTTACAAAGTTAGGTTTGACCCCCAACCCCCCACCGCCACCCTACCAAAAATTTTTTTGACATGGTACCAATCGGTGAACATACTCTACCCAACAAAAAAAGAATCATCAAAATCGGTCGACGCGTTACGAAGTTATGCCCGGTCAGACATAAAAAAAAATAAATAAAAAAATAAAAAATAAATAAAATACGCGTCGAACTTAGAACCTCTTTGTTTTTGGGAAGTCGGTTAAAAAGCGGGGTTTAACGCATCCTCATGCTGCATGCACTTCCCTTCCCTATGTTCTATTTGATAATCAATATATTGTATTTCAAGAGGACATATGGCTATACGAGGATTTATAGTTTGTTAACCAAGAGTTAGTACTAGTGCATTACAGTCAGTAACTATTTTAAAAGGTCTACCCAAGAGATATACACCAATACCTCGCTTTGCGTCGTTTCGTTTTGCATTTTTTCGAAGTTGCGTCGCTGCTTAATTAGTACTAATTTTCACTGTGCGTCGTTAGATTTTCGAGGTTGCGTTGTTTTGGGTTCGAGTCTTTAATTTTTTTTTGAAACTTTCTTTTTTTTCTAAAAGATGGCACCACTTTTGTTTCTAATTGCGCCATGCCATCAAAACTCCGGGATTCCCTTTCTAACTAAAAATCAACTAGTAGTAGTCTAACTTCGTAACGCGTGGATCGATTTGGATAATTCTTTTTCTATTGAGTAGAATATGATCCTAGGTTCTACGAGAAAACAAATGTTGCTGGGGTAGGGGAGGGGGCGGGGGAGGGGGAGGATGGAACCTAACTTTGTAACACGTGGACCGATTTGGATGGTTCTTTTGCTGTTTTATAGAGTGTGATCCCCCATTGCTAATAGGAGAATAATTTGGTCCTATGGTGAAGGTGGGGGAGGAGGAGGGGTAGTAACTTCGTAACGCGTGGACCGATTTCGATGATTCCTTTTCTGTTCGGTAGAGTATGTTCCTTGATTGATACCATGAGAAAAAAAGTTTAGTGGAATGGGGGTGGGGTAGGGGGTTAAAACTAACTTTTAACGCTTGGTCCGATTTGGATGGTTCTTTCTTCGTTGTAGAGAATCGAAGACACTAAAAAGTAAAAAATAAAATAGTTTTTAAAAAAAAGTTGAACCGACTTCACAAAAAGCGCTAAAAAGCGTAAAATAATTTTTAATTTTATATCTATTACGACATTTTGAAGTCGGTGCAAATTAAACAAATAAAACAACTACAGAACCACAATTGAAAATAATACATAATACTACCTGAACGTTTCAGCTTACGGGATCATAAGAAATGACGATTAAATATTTTTGTTGTAGTTGTTTGATTTGCACCGACTTCAAAATGTCGTAATAGATATAAAATTATAAATTATTTTATGCTTTTTAGCGATTTTTGTGAAGTCGGTTCAATTTTTTTTAAAAACTATTTTATTTAAAAAAAAAAATAAATTTTTATAAATTTTTACGGGTTGTTTCTGGTTACAAAAAAGGTAAATATTTTTCCAATTTATTTATTGGCAGAGTTATATTATTTTTTTTACATACATTTTTTAGCCAAATGAGTGGAAAGGGCGCTGCTGGTAGAATTACCAAAAATAAAAATAAAACTATCAGCTTGGAGACAAAATTAGATATTCTGCGACGATTTGATAAGGGAGAGAAGGCTGTGAAGATAGCAAAAGCTGTTGGTCTGGCTGCAACAACTGTCAGAACTATTAGAGATCGAGATGGGGATAAAATAAGAGAGGCTGCAAAATCTGCAACATTATTAGATGCTAAAACGATGACCCGTACAAGGAGTGCTTTGATGATCAAAATGGAGTCCTTGCTTTCTATTTGGATTGAAAATCAAGTTGCGCAGAGAATACCATTAAAAATGTTAATTCAGACGAAAGCAAAAAGCTTATTTGATGACATAAAAAGTAAAGCAGTATCCAACGATAATGCTAGTGGTAGTAATACAGACAAGAATGAAACATTTGAAGCTAATCAGGGCTGGTTTCAGAGATTCAAGGTTCGAGCAAATCTGCACAGCATTGCTCTTAAAGGCGAAGCAGCTAGCGCTGATATAACTGCTGCAGAACGCTACCCGACAGAGTTAAAAGCATTAATTCATGAAGGTGGCTATGATCCGAAACAAGTCTTTAATGTTAACGAGACTGGGTTATTTTGGAAACGTCTACCTAACAGAACTTTCATATCTAAAACGGAAAAATCTGCGCCAGGATTTAAAGCTGGCAAGGATAGATTGATTCTTCTTCTTAGTGGTAATGCAAATGGTGATTTCAAATTTAAACAATTTCTCATTTATCAATCAGAAAATCCAAGAGCTATGAAAGGTTGTTCAAAGAATCTGCTTCCTGTCCACTGGCGAGCAAACAAAAAAGCATGGATGACAACATCATTATTTCAAAACTGGGTTTCAACTTGTGCTATTCCAGAAATTAAAGCTTATTGCAACAAGGAAAACTTAAACTTCAAGGCTTTGGTAGACAATGCTCCTGGCCACCCAGTTTATGTTGATGAGTTGTCAGAAAACGTGAAATTTGTATTTTTGCCGCCTAATACGACACCAGTTATTCAGCCGATGGATCAGGGACTAATATCGACTTTTAAAAGTTATTACCTTCGACGAACATTTAAACTTCTTTTAAGTGAGACTGATGGACAAGATAAGCCTACCATGCTAGAGTTTCGGAAAAAGTTCAACATTATGAAAGCCATAGAAATTATTTCCGATTCGTGGGAGGAGGTTACACCATCTTGCATGAATGGTGTTTGGCGCAAAATATGGCCTGAATGTGTTCACCGAATATGCGCTGCAGAAGTTGATGGTACACCAGCTGTTCGTCATGAAATTTCTAATTTAGCTAGAGAGTCTAATCCCCAACCAAGAATTCTCTAATGAAGAACTATTGCAACTGGAATTGCAATTTGCTAATGAAGAAGATGACAGTACCGTTCAATAGAAATCTCCGAAGAACAAAATTTAACCTCCAAACAAATTTCCAAAGCGATGTGTTTGATTGACGAAGCTATGGAGATTTTTTTTAAAAACGATCCTGACAGCGGAAGGAGTTTTAAAGTGTCCAGGCGGTAGCTCGAATATCAATTGCTACAAAGAAATTTATTTTACGTTGAAAAAAAAAGCTGTTCAGCAAACATTGGACCAATTTTTTGTGAAAGAAAGCCGACTTACGACAACAGCCACTATGGACTCATCAGACAGTGATTAAATTTAATTTTGTTTTTCATAAATTAATTGAATAGTTTATTTTGTTTTAATTGAATAGGTTTTTTTTTGTATGTATGTAATAAAATTTTATATTATTTTTGTTTTTTAAATGTTTACTTTGTTCAATTTTCTTTTTAAAAAGTAGTATTTTCGTAACCCTGGAACCTATCTTCGATCTTTACATGGTTTGCTATAGAAAATCTTAATTCACTTTGCGTCGTTTCAATTTGCGTCGTGTTTTTTTGGAACGTAACCCCGACGCAAAGTGAGGTATTGGTGTACCTACCTTGAATCTTCTTAAAGCATAAATTATCGCGGGAGTTTCGAGTTCATACGAGTGATACTTAGCTTCAACATGTGGTTATTCCAAAAAATAAAAAATTGAATGGAACTTCCCATCTTTATTCTTTCGTGCTAGTATTGCCCCAAAACCAACTGCACTTCTCAATTCGACTGTATGTTTTTTTTTGTATCTTTATTACGTGATCATTCCGCCAATTATCAATTAATTTTGATGATTCTTTTTTTGTTTGGTAGGTCATACTTCAGAGGTGGTGCCATGTCCAAAAAATTTTTGAACCTAACTTTTTAATGAGTGGACCGATTTGGATGGTTCTTTTTTTTTTGTTTTACAGAGTAGAAGACACTAAACAGTGAAAAGTAAAATAGTTTTTAAAAAAAAATTTAACCGACTTCACAAAAAGCACTAAAAAGCATAAAATGATTTTTAATTTTATATCTATTACGACATTTTGAAGTCGGTGCAAATTAAAGAAACAAAACAACCATAATCGAAGATACTATATAAATTTACCTAAACGTTCCAGCTCAAGGGATCATAAAAAAGAACGATTAAATACTTTTGTTGTAGTTTGGTTTGTTTCTTTAATTTGCACCGACTTCAAAATGTCGTAATAGATATAAAATTAAAAATTATTATGCTTTTTAGTGCTTTTTGTGAAGTCGGTTCAATTTTTTTTTAAACTATTTTATTCTAGAATTAGTTCTATCAAGACCAATTCGATAAATCTCTGAAACACAGAGGGGACATTTTTCAATCCAAACGGCATTTAAACATATTCAAACTGACGAAAAGGTGAGTAAAACTAGTGTATTTACAAGAATTTGCGGCCACCCTAATTTGATGAAATCTGTTCATCAAGTAAAGTAATGTAAAATAATTGTTCCCCTCCAAACGATCAATCAACTCTTCAACTACGATAGGGGAACAGTAAGGAGAGGTACTAGATACAATAACTCCTTCTTCTGGTAAATGATTTAAAATTTCTAACAACTTTTGCCTCTCAGTATAAGCAAGTCTTCTAGGATTACAGAAAAAATATTGATCGTTGTCAAGTTTAATTGAAATTTCACAGTTTATTTTAGAAGCATTACTAGTTAATAACTTTGCATTATAATTTTGTACCAAGTCCGTAACTTCTGTATTTCCAATTTCAATTTGGAAATGATCTTTATTTTTTATATAGATTTCAATATTTAGAATTTCATTTTCAAAATCATTCTCTACTTTATTGTATATTATCAATATAATGATATAATTATCTACTACAAGTAAAGATATAAAATTGTATCTTCAACTTCAATAATCGTTTTCAGTTTACCAAGAGGAACTAATTATTCAGTATTACTTATTCCAAAAAATTTTTCCATTTCTGTCATTTCTATAAATTTTCTTTTAATTAAGCAGACTGAACTTCCAGTATCAATTAATGCATTTAGATCTTTCCATTCATAATTACTATTCTTACTACCAAGTAAAAACTTAACATTACTTTTACAATCACTCACAAGTACTTTCTTAATAACGTTAATATTCTCAGCTTCTTTCCTCGTTTGACGCAATTTTGGGCAGTCTGGACATTTGTGGTCAGGTGCAAAGCAATGGAAACAGCTTCGAGGAACTTTATTTTTGACCCCACACTGAGTAGCAAAGAGACCTCTTTTGCCAAAATTATAACACAAATTCGTGCTTCGGCCTTCATTTCTGTTAGACGACGTTGCGAAATATTCCTAGTGTTTCGAACTGAAGCAAGTGTTGGTAATCGTCGAACTAACAGACGAAAAGCATGTAATAAAGTTTCAGTATTGTTACACTGTTTTAGCGTAGCTTGGTTCCTAAGGTTTACGTGATATATGCCATCAATCAAATATTCAATTTTTTCTTCCTCTACTAGTTTTAACTGTCCTGCAAGAATCATTTTGTAATTGTAGTAATTTACAAAATCTTCGTTGGCTTTCCAATGCCTATCTTCCAGTTTTTTCTTGTCTCTAATATGCTAAGTCTAGTATGGAACATTAGTTTAAGACCCTTTAATAAATCGTTAATACAGCACAAAATATTTTTTGGGTTTGAATGAAACCAAGCAAGTGCCTTACCTTTTAGCTTGCCTATTAAAATGATTTTAAGTTCTTCATCAGAGACGTTATAAGCTAGGCGAACATTCAATATTTGGAGTTCCAGCAACAAGTATTTACTACCATCAAAGTAGCCTATGAGATTAGCCAACTCAGTAAGTGTTGGCGAAAATTTCTTTTGTTATCCCTTTACAAGATCTGAGGTTTTTTCATCAGTCACTTTCTTCGTCGACATTTTCAACCTATTGTATACTATAGGATGTTTTTCTTACCGAAAGTGTTTGGATTTCTAAGTTTTAATTTGTGACGCAATTGTTTCACCGTATATTTATTAACCTTAACCAGCAACCAATTTGTCTAAATTCACTTGATCCTTTATCCTTAATCCCACTTCTGAAATTGTAAGAGGTAAGTAGCAAACAAATTATTCAAGCTTCCTAGGTGAGAATATAATTCCAATATCTCGCTTCACTGAATGTCAGCGTTGATTATTTTCCAAATATTACTTTCTGCTTTTGTTATGTGAACGTCGGCTGTTGGCGTAAAAATCGCACATTTTAACAGGCCGTAAATCAAAAAGAAAAACAAAAAGATTTTAAATTTTGCTAGCCCACGGCGCCAATGCACAATTCCCAGCGTTCCTCAAGCTCCAATCAGACGTTTACACTGTGATATTGGTATGAAAAGTGGAACGGCTGGACAAGGGGATGAGAAGATATAAGGTCTGTTCCCGTACTACTGCAGCTGCAGCTGGCGCAGTTTACTTATTTATGTGGTGGTTGTGAATTCACTTCAATACGGAAACGACCAGCTGCAATTTTCTGAAAAAGCAGAAAAAGATTTGTTTTGGAGAAAAAACTCTTTTTCTATATATGGAAAATAAACAATCACAGTGTTTCCTTATAGGCTACTTCACTTCCTTAATCCGACGCCAAACTTTTAAGATATATAACTCTATATAAGGATAAATTTCAAATTCACTCAATGGACGTTTGGGCAGTTGTCACTTTGACATAAAGAAGATTTTTTAAGCATATTGCAGGTCAAAGTTGCTGCAGAATTCTTAAATTTTCTGCAGCAGGGGAAGTTATGACGTAGGCAAAATCTTCTTGGAGAAGTGAATACGGGAACACTTTTCTGCAGTATTCTGCGAAGCGCTTATAATCTCTGCAGGTAGGGGAACAGACCTATATTCATTTCGAAATGGAAGCAAGTGACATATGTTTTATGCTTTAAAGAAGGCGAAATTAACAAAATTTAAGTTATAATTGACGTGAAATAATGATTTTCCACATAAGAAATTAATAAATTAAATGCGATATTGTGAATTATTAATTAGGTGTTTTCATATGAATGCATTCTAAAGGCAAAACAGCAGAGAGAAGTTCACGAGCATGCAAGTTTGTCAGGGTAGGAATTCTCACGAAATTGGTTGTTTCAGACAACCTGGTTGCCTTGTAAGTACGCAAAATTGTAAAAATGTGTAGAGCTTCAATTTAACAAGTGTGTGTTCAATCGGTTGAAGGGGAATGCCAACCGTTTTACAAAATTTTTACTCATGGCAGTCCAAGCGCTATGAAGTGTCAAAATCACACGCCAGCTCCCAGCCAGGCGACTGAGTATTTAGATGCAAGCTCCGGGGAACGGCATGAGAGAATTACAGATCATGCGCACACTTGACATACTTATTCGTTGCTATGAAATATTTTTCTGTTGCCACAACATTTTTTGGACATGCGCTTAATTTATTGAAACGGTTAGGCAACCAAATTGTGTGAGAATCGCTACCCAGAAAATCCCCACATTGGCAGAATAACACCGGTAAATGCGGTAGTGTGCGATTGATCAAATCATCCTTAAACATTTTCCAAAATAATAAAAACATAACCAAAATCTCAAATTGGCTGAAATTGGAGCGGATATACCGGAAAAGAAACCCGAAACCGTAGGGAATGGTGAAGTGAAGGGAATCTGTGCAGAACAAATGGAAGTAGATACAGAAGAAGATTCACAAATTTCATCAGAAAATGAGATTTGACAACTCGTTATCAAATTTACGAGATGCTTCTGTACATAAATAAGTTGCATTAAAAGTGAAAAATCAAATATTATCTATGGAAAAAAATCTGATAATTCTGTTAAATTTGCAATACTTATTTTCTTTATTCTTTGTTTTGTTTTCCGGCCAAAAAATTCGAAGAGGTTAAAGTTGTGCTAATCAAAGATCAAAAAATCGCCTGGAAAGTAACATTCAAAAGGACGCGAGAGATATTTATATGCTTTCTTAATATATGAAAATATTCTAAATTTGTTATTTGCAAAACTTCTGAGATTAGTATATTGAGAGTTTATAAATAACTACTTTCAATTTTCTTAAATGATGATAAGAAAAATGTCGGCACTTAAAAATTTGAGAAATCACCCAAATTTAGTCAACACAGCTACGAGAGCAATATCTACATCATCACAATTACAACAAGATTCCGAGTAGTGGCTTAGACAAAAGAACCCCATAGTCGAAATTATTTACGCTTTGCATATGCACAATGTGCGCCCAGGTTAGGTTGCATTGATTGATTCTAAGAAAGACAATATTTCGTGCAACTTAATAGGATCGTGGACTGTTCAAGTCGGAGATATGGAGCAATGTGTTCATCTCTGGAAATATACAGGCGGTTTCGAAAAGATTGATCAAGCTAAAGAGAATTTATGGAATGATGAGGATTATTTGTGAGAGAACATGGAACTTTCCTTCGATCTCGACATTTACAATACCTTCTTGCCTTTAGATACTAGCCGCAAATCGAACTACAAGATCCTAAACATATTTATAACATGCGATCCTTCTAAATATGATTCAGAGTTACTCCGAAATATGACGGGTTCCCCCAATATAAGTATAAGATAAGTATTGCCGTAATTCTTTTTTTTTAATTTATCAATATTTCTTTGTCGGGAAGATTCATTAATGTTGCAAGTTTTTTTAATCTGGATATTATTAAATTGAGACTATAAGAAATTAAAATAAAGCAGCCCACCATAACGGAAGTAATACATTTACATTTTGATCGTAAAAGAACATTAATTTCGTGAAACAATTTTCTCGATTATTAGGCAAACGATTTAGTGGAATCTGAATAAATTAATGGGAATTTAGATACTTAAAAAAACAAAATTGAAATTGCAGAAATTGAGCCATAAGGTCTTACATATATATGTATCTATATATCTCAAAATAATTTGAATTTATGGATGAAAAAATTCCCTGAAAATTTCCAAAAATTCCCTGACTTTTCCCGGTTTTCCTTTTCTTCCAGATAAATGTCTGCTTGCAAGAAGTCTTGCTTTCTGTCTACACTAGAGGCAAAAGCATTTTTTAGCGATTTCGGTGTGGGAAGACATTTTTGTATTCAGTAGAATTATAAATAATTGCTTTCTTTTTTCCATTACTTACATATGTCTATTATTATTATATCCCATTTTCGCAACTTTACACACGATAAGATCACTTTAAATGACTCTTACGCTTCACCAGTTGAGAACCAAATAAGGCAGAAAAGGAAACTTTTCGATGTATCCTTACCTCTTACCTGCTAAAAGGATTCATATTGGATTTCCCGGCTATTAATATTATCAAGAAGTAATTAAGAATCAAAATTACCAACAAGGAAAATTCTTTGAAGTCTTTATGTGCACATAAAATAGTTTTTAAAAAAAAAGTTGAACCGACTTCACAAAAATCGCTAAAAAGCATAAAATAATTTATAATTTTATATCTATTACGACATTTTGAAGTCGGTGCAAATCAAACAAACCAAACAACTACAACAAAAGTATTTAATTGTCATTTCTTATGATCCCGTAAACTGAACTGAACTGAACTGTGGTACTGTAGTTGTTTTATTTGTTTAATTTGCACCGACTTCAAAATGTCGTAATAGATATAAAATTATAAATTATTTTATGCTTTTTAGCGATTTTTGTGAAGTCGGTTCAACTTTTTTTTAAAAACTATTTTATTTTTGACTTTTTAGTGGCTTCTTCTCTATACAACGAAGAAAGAATCATCCAAATCGGTGCACGCGTTAAAAGTTAGTTTTAACCCCCTACCTCACCACCATTCCACTAAACTTTTTTTCTCATGGTATCAATCAAGGAACATACTCTACCGAACATAAAAGGAATCATCGAAATCGGTCCACGCGTTACTACCCCTCCCCCTCCCCCACCACCACCATAGGACCAAATTATTCTCCTATTAGCAATGGGGGATCACACTCTATACAACAGCAAAAGAACCGTACAAATCAATCCACGCGTTACAAAATTAGGTTCCACCCCCCTTCTCCCACCTCCACCCCAGCAACATTTGTTTTCTCGTAGTATCAACCAAGGATATTCTATCCAAGGATATTCTATCCAATAGAAGAAGAATTATCCAAATCGGTCCACGCGTTACGAAGTTAGACTACCCCTCCCCCCCACCCACACCTTTCACCATAGGACCAAATTATTCTCCTATTAGGAATGGGGGATCATACTCTATACAACAGAAAAAGAACCATCGAAATCGGACCACGCGTTACAAAGTTAGGTTCCACCACAGAGACATTTTTTTCTACGATGTACATTAGTTTTTGCAAATCAATAGAATTAGGGGGGCCACTTGAGTTTGAGGTTAATAATTAAATATTATGCGGCAGGTGAGACCAACTTTTGGTGTGGCGTGCCACGCGAAGCGGCCTACCTGCTCAGCTAGCGGACCCCTTCTCTCTTTCTCTCTCTCTCGCCGGCTGTGGCGTGGCGACACGAGCAGTATTTATAAGATACCTTAATAGCGTTATGTCCAATACTTTTGTAATATACTTTAGTTATCATCGACCAATTATCACAGTAATACCATCAGAGGCAGCATCCAATATTACTAACGCAGAAGTAACTGATGAAACAGCTGATAATATTTAAGGGGGTAGCCAGGTTTGAAATTTTCAAAAAATAGAATTTTTTTTTTCTCAATATTTAGTCACTCTATAACCTCAGAAATAAGATAAAAACGACTTTTGATCTCATAGCGTATCAGAAGTGGCCGAAAAATGAATCACGCCGCCAAGCCTCGAGCGCTCGCATCTTAAAATCGGCGTGTCGAGATGACCGTCTTATCGAAGTAGTATCTTACCGTCTTATCGTGAGAGCAGATAGATCCCGCGAGAACGAGCATTTTGAGGACGAAGAAGGAATATTGTACGGAGCAGGCATTGCTGATTAAAAGTGAGATAATTTGATTCCCATATTTCGACGATGAGACTTGTTTTTCGCACTTTATCTTTTAAACGCGTTTATCCCAAAACACATTTTTTTTGGGTTGTCGCCACGATTCCAGTCGATCTACTAGGACAATTTCATTCAATTTTTTTTTTAAATATTCAGAAAAAGCTTAGCAATCGCATGAACCTCGGTCTTGATTTTCAAATAATATTTAATAACAATATGAAACAGTTCTTGCTTAAAAAATGTAGAAAAAAAAGAAAAAATGACAAAAACTTGCACTATTTGTTTATTTATGAATTTTTTTCCATAACTAAGGTTCAGGATATAGCTATTTATGTGCTCTTTTATAATCAATTTTTGTTTTGTGTTTTAGATAACCCAAAGTTGAGAAATCATGGCAACCGTTTCTTAACATGGCGTCATCAGATCGGCCATAAATTAACCGGATGTTAATGAAAATAAAAATTTTTTTTGGAAGTTATTAACATGTTAGAAAACATACTAAAAATTTGTAAATGTCAAATAAAGATTAATGTTAAAAAAATGTAGTTGAAAAAAGAGGTCATTGAAACCTGGCTACCCCCTTAAGAAATTTTTATCTTAAATCAATATATATTTTTAAAATAATTTTTTTCTTTACCAAAAATTTAAATATTTTGTTTTTGATTATGCAATCTTTTTTGATGATGTCATATTTATTTCCCTTAATAAACAATCCTTTCATGTATATTTTCTACAAATATATAATAGTTTCGATGTTTTACATCTACCAGGCGTCCCGCGACAGCTCACTAGTTTTTTTTATTTGCATTTAAGTTTAAATTATTTGAGAAGTAGTTTAAGTAAAATGACAACGTTTTTTTGCTAATGGTGAAAAGTTTAATTTATTGGAGAAAAATGTCGAATTCATTGGGATAACTTTAAGTGAATTGGAAAAAGCATTTATTTAATTGGATTTTAGTTTTGCTTAGTTGGGAAATGGTTGTATTTAAATTGAAAATCGTATATTATACAAATAGAACAGTAATATAATAAATTACCTTTTCAGATTTCTTAGATTTTTAATATAATTTGAATTTAATGTCCGCTCATTATTAATATCTGCCAGAAAAATACTTTCATTAGAATATTTTTCTTCACGAAGCGGATCATGCCAGTAGGTTGCTTGCACAAGCTCTTTTTGAACCCATCTGTAAAACAGGTATATAAAAAAATTTTAACTATTGATTTTTGTCTGACTTGTCATAGGCTGCATGAGTAAGAAGCTTTCG
Organism: Leptarthrus brevirostris; assembly: GCA_964036015.1. Lineage (NCBI taxonomy): Eukaryota > Metazoa > Arthropoda > Insecta > Diptera > Asilidae > Leptarthrus > Leptarthrus brevirostris. The sequence goes on from OZ038374.1 coordinate 72,261,601, forward strand.
AATAACTTCGCACGATTTTTTACTGAGGGAAGGACAGTATGGTAATCCAAATATACCTTGATGTTGACCACCTATAGAAATAAGTGACTTCATTGGAGGATTGGGACATCGTTGTGCTACAGCGCGTCTGTAAATTATTACATTAAAAAAAAAGCACAACCTAAGAGGATTGCCTTACAAAAATTGTGCTCCTTGTGAGAATCCGAGACCATGATAGCCATTTTTTAATAATTCATTGTTTTGTATTTTACTGCATACTTCTTCAACCTGTGAAAATTTTAGCATCAGTTATCGTATTTCATTAAGAAGACCTGTTCACTTGTTTATTAGGATTTATGAAGAATCCACTACTATAGTCTTCTATAATAGATCCACCAATTTTTACGGAATTTACGTATGCTCCCTCAATATTTTGTTCAATCAACTTTTTCACTGCACCTAAACTAAAAGGAAAGCAACAAGTGTCACCTGAAAAATATTAAAAAAAAAGTGTTATTATGTGACAAAAACGTTGGATTAAGGCCATTGTATTATTTTTTTTTTTTAAATTTGATTTTTAGCACAAAAATGCACCTACAGAAGACAACAAACACTGGCGCAATTTTTTATCTCCAACTGATAAAAATATCGACTGATATTGGCTAACACAGGTTTTTATGAGTAACCGCACTGTAAACTTTTTTGGGAGTTGGAGACATTTTTCTGGTGATATATGAGTAGTGATTGCCAGTAGTCGTAGAGTGGATATCACCTAATATTCTAGTGTTGTGAAAGTAATTTTTGGTGTCCTTTATGTGGTTTTTTTAAAACGGAAAATACAAATATTGATTATTGGTTCTATATATATATATAATTTTATTTTTAAATATGGAAATTACTCAGGAACCGTTAGAAATATTTACTTAAATTTTGTTTACGTATTTTTGAAATTTTTTTTAACAAAAAAAAAAAAAAAGATTTTCAATCTATGAAAAATGAAACAATGGCCTTAAATGAAAAATAGAAAAACTACTTCTTGCTTATGTCAAGTATAAGGTAATTGAATTTGTTTATTATACGGTCTTGCGTGCAGTCATTGTGATAGAATAAATTTTTTTTAATATTTTTTGAAAATTTGTTAGATTATAACTTTATAACATAACAGTATTCAAAGTAATGCTTTTTCAGCTTCTGGAGCGGCTCGTTTACAGCTCGTTTACTGCAGAAACATTTTTTCCCGAAGTGGTTCTCTAACTTGTGGGAAGAGTCAGTAATCACAAGGCGCCAAATCAGGCGAATAGATACGGGGTTTATTTCATTAATCCCAGAGAGGGCCAGGCCATAAAGCCCGATCTTTCTTTTGCATGATGAGCTGGTGCTATATCGCGATGGAGGAAGTACCTTTATAGTTCTTTCGACGTCCTTAAAGAAGGTTTTTAAGAAGTTTTAACAGGCAAATATCTTTGTACCAGTCAACATTAACATTGGCATTTTCCTGTGGCGGTACAGCAATCACCAACTTAGTCAAGAAAAAGGCAAATATGATTTTTGTTGCTGACTTTTGTTGTTTGACTTGAAGAGGTGGTGCTGATCCTTTTTAGCTCCATACCATTGACTGCTGCTTTATTTCTGGATCGCTCCAGTAAATTCATGATTTGTCAGCCGTTATAAAATTTTTGTAGTTGGAAGAGTTGAGTTTTCATAAAAAAAAAATTTATTGAGCAAAACGTACCGGACCATCATATTCTTCTCGTAAGTTTCTTGATATTATACTTGCATTTGTACCAATTGCCCTGCTATCACTTCCTGTGCTCACTCACTCGGGAATCCTCGTAAATTATTTTCTTCCCAGTGTTCAATTTTTCTTATCAATTGAAGTTAAATCTCGTGCTATAGGGAGAAATATCCTGCTTGAAAGCTTCGATGCCATTTAGAAACAGTTGTCAAGTTCACTCTGAACAAATTAAAATTGAAAATTTAACGGCTTTCATTCGAAGTACCGCTCTAAAATCAAGCTGCACACCACCGCAACCATATATGATTGCATGAAAACATCTGACGCGAACCAGTTTGAGCGAGATCAGCTGAGTTCTGACAAAGAAAATTAGAAGGGAGCAGCGGATTGATGCGAATGTGTGCGTGTCTCGCCGGAAAACATTTTGAGCTGACAAGAATCGAGAAGTGGATTCATAGTTGAGTTTTTGGAGGAAGACACTTGCCGGCACCAAAGAAAGTTTTATTTAAAAGAAATGTAAATGTAAAGAAAGTAAAATTGTAGCTCGGAGTGGTGTAAATACGAAGCGTGAGATATTTAGCGCGGAAATTAAAAAAATGGACAAGAAGAAAGTATAAAGAAATGAGTTGGAGACATGAAAGATAACCTCAATGTACAACGGGCGCACATCAATGGGACGAAGATTTGAGTAATAAAACAAGAAATTTTTAAGCAGTGTTCTGCCTAAGTCAACTTTATTGATTATCGAAAGTAAATTGCAAGGTTCCAGGTATTTTTTGCTTTTAATGAAGCAATCAAGGTTTTTGGACATCGTCCGATGACATCTGTTTCAGTGCATGTTGTTGGTTTTTTTATATATTTAAAGTTCATTTTATGAATTAGTATTATTAAATATGCATGATATAGTCGTTTTGCGATATACGAATCGTGTAGGGGGATCAAGTCAAGTGCTCTTCAGTCCCAATTCTTGTCAGCGAACGTTGCAAAAATGCAACTATCCATATTTTATAAAAGATAAATACTTGCTCCAATAAGTATCTGTTGAGACAAAATAAGTGTTTATTTACGGATATCTCGAAGGATCAGGTGTCGATTACGAGAATTGAACAATTTAAATTGTGCCCACGAATGGGACGATTGAAGAAAAGACGAAAAGACGATTATGTAGAAAAAATAGAACTATTGCAATTGGAAGAGTGTTACAAAGGTGATCGAATGAACTATTTCGGTATCAGAAACTCCAATTTTCGTATCAGAAACTTTCATGTTCGGTAATTTAGTTACTGCACTTAGGATAAATTAAATATCGACTTTAATGAACTTATAAAATAAAAATAGAAAGTTTCCTTTCAAAAGACTCTTGGTGGAAGTTATTTAATTTTGAAAAAAGTAAAAACACTTGTTTTACTTCCACATAATAGGAGTAGGAAAAAATTTTTGGGATGGTGATCGCTCAAAAATATGAACGCTAAAAATTTTTTGATGGATGTTTCGACCCGAAAGTGTGAGCTGGTCATCATCAGCGTAGTACTCACACTTTCCACCACGGACATCCATGACGGAAGGTAAACCTCAACTCCTATAAGCACTCAGTTTGAAAACTAAGTACGAATTTTATGAAGAGGATTTTTAGTCCATCAATTTCATAAAATACCAATACTGGTTAAATATTGCTTTATCAGAAAGTTTACTTTCAAAAGACTCTTGGTGGAAGTTATTTAATTTTGAAAAAAGTAAAAACACTTGTTTGACTTCCACATAATAGGAGTAGGAAAAAATTTTTGGGATGGTGATCGCTCAAAAATATGAACGCTAAAAATTTTTTGATGGATGTTTCGACCCGAAAGTGTGAGCTGGTCATCATCAGCGTAGTACTCACACTTTCCACCACGGACATCCATGACGGAAGGTAAACCTCAACTCCTATAAGCACTCAGTTTGAAAACTAAGTACGAATTTTATGAAGAGGATTTTTAGTCCATCAATTTCATAAAATACCAATACTGGTTAAATATTGCTTTATCAGAAAGTTTACTTTCAAAAGACTCTTGGTGGAAGTTATTTAATTTTGAAAAAAGTAAAAACACTTGTTTGACTTCCACATAATAGGAGTAGGAAAAAATTTTTGGGATGGTGATCGCTCAAAAATATGAACGCTAAAAATTTTTTGATGGATGTTTCGACCCGAAAGTGTGAGCTGGTCATCATCAGCGTAGTACTCACAGTTTCCACCACGGACATCCATGACGGAAGGTCTAAACCTCAACTCCTATAAGCACTCAGTTAGTTTCAGTTTATTATGTGGAAGTAAAACCAGTGTTTTTACTTTTTTCAAAAAAAAAAAAAAATAGAATTATTGCAATTGGAAGAGTGTTACAAAGGTGATCGAATAAACGGTTCCAGTGCCAGAAACTATCATATTAGGTAATTTAGTTACAGCACTTGGAGTAAAATAAATATCGACTTTAATGAAATTATAAAATAAAAATTAAACTATTGCAATTGGAAGAGTGTTACAAAGGTGATCGAACGAACTCTTTCAGTATCAGAAACTCCAATTTTCGTATCAGAAACTCTCATGTTCGGTAATTTAGTTACTGCACTTGGGATAAATTAAATATCGACTTTAATGAACTTATAAAATAAAAATAGAACTATTGCAATTGGAAGAGTGTTACAAAGGTGATCGAATGAACTATTTCGGTATCAGAAACTCCAATCTCCGTATCAGAAACTTTCATGTTCGGTAATTTAGTTACTGCACTTGGGATAAACTAAATATCGACTTTAATGAACTTATAAAATAAAAATAGAACTATGGCAATTGGAAGAGTGTTACAAAGGTGATCGAATGAACGCCTTCAGTGTCAGATACTCTCATGTTCGGTAATTTACTTACTGCACTTGGGATAAATTAAATATTGACTTTAATGAAATTATAAAATAAAAATAAAACTATTGTAATTAGAAAAGTGTTAAGATTGATCGGATAAACTCTCTTAAGTATGTAGATATGGATACTAAACTTACTAGAGAAAGGTCAAAATATGGCTTAGGTATACTGATAGTTTGGGGTAAAATATCTTTGATTTTCATAAAATATAATTGTCTAGGCTTACTGCACCATTGTTACATGATTAAGATTTGTTGACTGGAAGCAGCACAAATTAGTATAGACAAAAATTCTGAACTGTATTCAAAACTCTCCATAATTTTCTAGTTAGAACCATTTATTGAGATTGTTGGAAAAGAAACCAATAATACGCATTATTATTTCTTAGAGTCCTAGAAATGCTTGTACACTGTTATAGATAGATAGACATATGAATGCTTCTTTTTGAATTTTAACATAAATCATATAGTTCAGTAGGTTGGGCTTACATATATCTTAGTTGGAAAAATTTTATATATTATTGAATCTTTTTTTGTACATGTTTTAATGTATAAATTTTTTTTTCTTTTGCCAGTTCGTCCGAGCACTATTGCAAAGGGGTAAATAGGCCCTTGCCTTCGGCTAGGTGGCCGTGTGCCCTCCTACGGAGGGGGTAACTCGTTTTTTCTAAATAAAATAAAAATTTTTCTCTTTATTAATAGTAAAATAAAGAAAAATGTCCAATAAGCCTTAGTTAGGCTTTTTATTTCTCTCTCTCTCCTCGTCGTCCTTCCTATAGGGCGGTCATCGCGGCGTCGGTGGGTGGGGCCCTCATAATGCGGTGAGTGGCCCTCTTTCTTTATAAGTTTAAAGGGCATCCAGATGATAGAAGCCCCCTGGGTGCATGGGTGGACGGGGCATGGGCCAGGAAACAAGGGGAGTCATAACACCAGACTCCCCCCTCAACGAAAGCCGGTAAGTTGACAGCGCCTGCTGAAATCCTTTCTCCTCCTGTTTCTTTTCTTTCTTTTGCAGATTTAGTTTTTTGTTCGTTCGGTTTTTTTTTGGTTAAGGTTTTCCGGCAAGCTTTTATTTCTTTAAAAATTTATTTCGGTCTCGTTTCGTCCCACCTATCGTTTATCCCTCGGCATGAGCAGGGTGGCATACCCCGTTGAATCCCCCTTCTCTACCGCAGCCCCTAGCCTACCAACATGCCATCCCCTGGTCCTGCTCAAGCATCTGCTAACAGATGAATGTTCAGCGAAGGCCGTGATTCTGTCTGACATCAACTGATTTACAGTTGATGTCATCCAGAGTCATAACCTGCCATGGGCAGTCATCCAGCAGCAGTGTTGGTCCAAGCGTGCAACAAATATAATTCCCATATTTGGGCAGGGGAAGGACACCGCATTGTCCGCGTTAGAGAAGGTCCAGCGTAAGGCTATTAAACTTATTGGCGATTCCTCAATCTCTGAGGGCTTGACTCTCTGGAGCATCGACGGAATATTGGTTGTCTCTCACTCTTCTATCGCTATTTCCATGGCCATTGTTCTAACGAATTCTGATTCCTGTATACTCTCAAGGTCAAATTTGGACGTACCGTCAAATTTTGGGAATCTTATCTAAGCAGAACAACACGAACGTGGAACAGTTTAACATCTTCTGTTTTTCCCTCGTCTTATGAGTGTTATGTGAGCACACGTAATTCAAATTCAGAACACAGCGATCATCGCACCTCGGTGCGGATATCCCACGAACTTACAGGAATTAAAGAAAACGAAAAGTGGAACGGCTGGACAAGGGTCGAAAAGAAACAACAACAAGAGGAAATGGTTATGTCCGTCTATGACGGATTGTTGTCTCTTGGCAGAAAAGAACACTTCTGTTGTGTTTATTTCGCAGAGTTTGGTTAAATAGTTATACAAAACGACCTAATTAATTTAGTGAAATAATAACACATCGTTTTTTGCAAATAGTGTACGCAAATCCATTAATTTTTTATCGAATGCCAAGTAGGCACAACAGAAGAAGAAAAAGGAATAATTTTGTTGCATTTTACATTGAATTGTATAGTTGAAGTATTAGTATGGTTATTGAAATATCTTCTTTATGGATTGAAAATGTTGTGAAGTTAGTTTTGTGAAAATCTACCTAACCCGGGTATAGATTGCTATGTAAAAACAAGCGAAAATTAATGTCGACGATGGTTAATTTTGAGGTTGGGCTCTTTGAGCAAAGATTAATTAATTCAAAAGATACCCAGGATGGTATACAGCCAACGTTCTCGTGCTGCGTACAACAACGGGCACTGAGTAATTGACAAAAGATAGTATCCAAACAACAAATGCAAAGACATTTCATGTCTGAGGTAAGAAAAACTCAAGCAGAAATTGATTAATCTATCCAAGTGCTGAAAGTTCCAGTAAGGCAAGAGAAAATTTAAGAAAAGAAAGAAAATAACGACGTCATGGTAAATATTTACAGATAAATATATATATACCGAAAATGGTTTTAAATTTTCAGCGCCCATATATCGGAGTCATTCCGAAATATGGCGTGTTTTCCGGCAAACATGACAGCCACCCACGCCATATTGGAGGGAGATACGGAGAGAGATCCGGTGGAGTGATTTTGGCGGCAAGAGGTCAATTGTGGTTTGACTGTGGGACAAAAAGGTTGGTTTAGCATTTTTGAAGAAGAGTGAAAACGTGGAAGTGTTTTTTTTATTGAAAAGAAAAAGGAGAAAACAAGAAAGCAGAAAAATAAGGTGGGATTCCAACGAAAACTTTTGGTTATTTGCAAGCATTGACTTCAGGAAACAATTAAGGTATATTATTTGAACGCTGCATTCGAGATTGAAGACAAATTCTTCATAACCTACAGGTATAAAGTTTTTTTGTAATAATGTATCACAAGGTCAGTGGAAACTATGATTTACATTAATTTTACGCCCTACGAGTATGGTTGTTTTAACTAGAAATCGTTCACAAAAAAAATAAATTTCTTTTAGCTTATTTGCTTCCGCAAATCTGAATCACATGTAGTTTTCTTATCTATAACTATCATCCTGAGTGCTAAAATTAAAACCGAATTTGCTTAAAAATTTTGTTCGAGATCATTGATTTCGGGAGTGCAACACTCTTCCGATCTCATATTCCAAATTAGTGAAGATTTGAGCATATATGTTCATGGAGCATATTTATTTCTTATGCGTCGATTTATTCCCATCGAATTCAGAGCCAAATTAGTGCAACTTTCTTTAGCATAAACATAATTTAAACGGGATAAACTACCAGTGACGACGGATATTTCGGCTGCTGTTCAGTTGTAATAGCTTCATAGCGTTATTTAAGTTTTTTATTTCTATGGTCTATATGAACTCTATTTATAAGTATATACAAACCAATATGAATTTATAACTGTACTAAAATGCTTCATAGAACATATTTATTTCGTATGCGTCGATTTATTCTCATCGAATTCAGAGCCAAATTAGTGCAACTTTCTTTAGCATAAACATAATTTGAACGGGATAAACTACCAGTGACGACGGATATTTCGGCTGCTGTTCAGTTGTAATAGCTTCATAGCGTTATTTAAGTTTTTTTATTTTCTATGGTCTATATGAATTCTATTTATAAGTATCTATAAACCAAACTGAATTTATAACTGTACGAACATGCTTTGGATTGTTTATTAACACATAGTAGGATATACCCAGGTCTAATATACAGATTTTTTTTTGAAATTAATAAAGTACATCCCTCTGAAATAAAGTCAATGGATTTTTTTTATATCTGAACTGCCAGCAATTTGTGCTACATACCGCCTGCATGAGCAGAGTGTGGTTAGAAGGAAAGAACTTAGTTATATCTTCCATGAACTCCCATCTATCCTCGTTTTGGTTCGAGGACCTTGCCGATCATTATGTTGAACTGACAATTTCTTTTTGAGTCATACAGTTAATATGGCTTCGCTAGCATATATAATATACTAATTCTGGCTTAATGTTTCTGTTTATAACTGAATAAAAATCAAAAAAAAAAATTTTTCTTTAATTTGAACGAAAAAAAAAGAAAAAACTACATGGTGAGATCGGGAAAGTTCGTTATGATCACACTCTAGTAGACTTATAGACGTAATCCAAATGTGCTAGATCAAGGCCAATATTCTCCTCGACCTCATCTCTCTCTTTTTTTTTTCAATGGGCTAGTTCCGGACAACGGTCTAGAAGTTCATCTGTTGGGATTATGTCGAAATCAGGGCTGACATAGTCATTGGATGGGGAGGGCAAGCCCTATAAGCCTCGGGTCATCTAGAGGCTGAGGTGGCGTCTCGTCAGGAACATTATATTTTTTTTTTAATTCGCTTCTTATTCCCTTCATTCTTATTCCCTTACAAGTTTTATGTGCGTTCCTTTTCTTCTGGTCTTCGGTCCATATATAGGACAAAAAGAGTGCCCGCATTAAAGTTCGGGTGAGTGTACTGAGGAAGTGAGGCAAGATCTCACCCCGATCCGACGAGCTTAGCACGGCTAGCAAGGCGGGCCCCTCAACTCCTCGGTCATCGACCAAGCCTGCACGGCAACTTACGCTCACCCTGGTATCTCCATTACCTTTCCCAATCCCTTTTCGGCTGTGAGTTATTACTAGGTTGTGATAAACAACTTAATGATGCTCACAACCCTCTGTCCAATCCATGTCCGCATGCAGCCATCTGTTGGTTGCCTGTGAACATGGATTTCCACAATTAACCGATAACAAATGGCGCCCAACGTTTGTGCGTGGTCCTGCTTAAAGGACTGAGAAAGGAACCGACCTTCCTTTTTCTAGTAGGCACAATCTCAGGAGACTTTACGTCTACCTAGATGCTTCGGCCGGTCTTCGAACCATTCCCTAAGTGGATAAATGGATTTATTTTCCGCACGGCTTCAACGGCCACCCTTTTCCACTACCCCTAGAGTACATTCCTTCACGGATAGCTCGACCATAATACTTCTTCACCCTTCCTGAACGGACTTTTTAGTATTCATATGCTACCTAGTTGCCCTCACGGCGTGTCTGAAATAAAATTATCACTTTTTCTTTCTTTCCCTATCCCTCGTCGACTAGAGGTTGACAGTGCGATGGACGAATCCAGTTCAATGGCCTCCGAAGTTGGAACACTCCAGAGAGATACATCCTCTTGGCTGGGAGATTAGCCAATGGAATGTCTCTGGAGAGCGTCTCCAAGTTTCTGAGCATCCATCTGTTTCGGGATCCCTCTCCTTGGACTGGCAACCCTAGTTAATCGATTCCCATCCTTATAGTCAGCCTTATTCGATGGACGGTTGACTCGAGCGTTCAGACTATTCTGGAGTTTACGAGCCTTGGCTTGATAGCCAGTAACCTTGTCCGTGATAGTTCTGTGCGCTCACAGTAGTCGGTCGAAATTCGGGTAAGTGTCTGGCTTACAACTTTATCCGCTTCCTAACTACTTCCTTACCATCTGTTCCTGGCGAGGAGGCATCTCAACAGCAGTGTCCGGATAATAAGGAGAGAGCGGTCGAGGAGGACGATAACTTTTGACCCTTTTTATTGAAATACCACTTCTCAAATAATTATTTTCTTTTGTTCTTTTCTTTCTCGCAAATTATTCTTCTCCATGTTGGATTTCTGGTGTGTTTGGCTAGCTCAGTATCCAACAAACTCCATTTCATTTTTTCCTATTATTTGAAAACAAATTTTTTTGAATTTGTATATATTTTTCCTTTAGTCGTTTTATAGGTTTAAAATAACGAACAACTTATCTTGTGTTTTTTTTTTCTCTCGGCTCCTCGATATGGAGTAAATAAATTTGAACGTATTATGAACTATTAAGGTTGTGAGCCGCTTCACAACTGGGTATTCATCGCAACCTCTTTAAAATTGTTTATATTGGGTCAAGCCCAAAAATTTTACTTGCCTTATTTGTGAGAATACCAACCACGCAGTAGTGAGAGCGCAGCTATTTGACTTCAACTCTTTTAATTTTGTTTATATAACAATGTTTCGGTCGCCACCGGAACAGGCAGCGGCCGCTTCGGCTACTTTACCAGTATGTACGGTGTGCCAGGGCACTGATTTCAGCCACAGCACTATGCCAGTGATTACCCCCTGCTCACACACCTTCCATAAAAAGTGTTTGGCACAATGGTTGGAGCGACAACCAAGTTGTCCGATATGTCGGCGAGAGTGTTCGTTAGCGGAGTCCAGAACCTATAACCCTAGTAGTGGAGTTGTCCCACGCACAAATACCTTAGGCGTGGTGACGAGATCGCAGGCTAATCAGCGACCTCAAACCCCAGCAGTATCGCCAACCCAGCCGCTTGACAGAACGCATACATTAGAACCGCCACAGCCTAGAACACAGGAGTCTAGTCCAGGAGGACAAGCGAGCCCGCAAGTGTCACCTAATGTACAGGCCCTGCTGGCTGGTTTACGAGGCGAGTTATCTGACTTGATAACCCGACAGATCAGCCAGCAGATGCAGAATATTCAGCTGCAACAACCTGAGGCTCCAGCAGCCAGTTACAGACCACCGAACCAGAGACAAGCCCGTTATGGTGATGCGCATATACACCGGCAAAACACTCCGCGGTACCACAGAAGGTCACCTAGTCCCATGAGGCACTGGAACTTAACATACAATGGGGACAACTCGAGGCTGCGGGCCGAAGAGTTTATTTTTCGATCGGAAGTTATGGCACGAAATACCTTGGCTGGAGATTATAACCTGATGGCAGAAAACTTTGCCACCCTCCTGAAAGACAAACCCTTAGATTGGTACTGGCAGTATCTCAGATACCATCCTGAGCCCAGGTGGGAAGACCTGAAGCAGGCCTTTAGTAGGGACTGGACGCCGCCAGTACATGACTCCGATACACTTCGACAGATGCTCTCCCGAAGACAACACTCAGGTGAACCGTTCCAGTTTTATCTACAGGATTTATTGTCCCTCAGACAGAGACTCCGACTACCAATGCTGGAGTCGGAATTTGTGGAAATTGTCAAGGATAATTTATTGCCTGCTACCCAACAACAAATATGCCTCCACCCTGCACACAGCATTGCCCAACTACAAGCTATAGTCATGCCCATAGAAGGAGTCTTTCATAGGACAAGAGCTATGAGGCATCACAACGTCAGAAGGCTAGAGGAGGTAGACATGGTACCACCTACAAGTTGGCAGACAGACCAGCCTGTTACGAACCTAGGCAATGAGATGGTCAATACAACTTCGCAGGCTGAAGAATGTTCGGAGATAGCTCGCGAAACCCCTTGTTGGAATTGTGGTGAAGTGGGACATTGGCATCGACAATGTCCAATTCCAAACACTGGCGTCTACTGCTATGGATGCGGATTGCGAGACGTTTACATAAATAATTGTCAGACCTGCAGTCGAAAAAACCAGCGGAGAGGCGGGAACAACCTCACCAGTTCTCGCCGGAACCAGCAGACGGCCAGCTCGAGTCGCCGAGCAATAGAACAGCAGTAAAAACCTCGACGAGTAATTTAAGTACCCCTGATAAGACCATAACGATTTCGGCAGAGATTCCAACGGTGGGACGAATGATGATAGCGCCGCGAGATACTCTAACACCGAGAACACCTAGAGTGACTCCCCGCAAGCCTTATCACATTCGTCTCCTAGAATATCAAGCCGCGAGAGAGCGCATTTTCTCAGAGTCTGTCGAAAGCTTTACCCCTGCCTCAATTCAAACAATAAAACCTAAGCCTAAGCGATCCACCACGAGGCTTCGCGAATTCTGGAAAAGAGTGAAAGCTGACAGACGCCGACTAGTCGCAGGTATATCCTCAATACCCCAGGACATAAGGCCTTATGCTCATGTGAAAGTACTGGGGCAAGAGATCAACGGGTTGTTAGACAGTGGAGCGAGCGTGAGTTGTCTGGGAGGACAAGCAGCCCGAAAGCTCCTTCAAGAAGGCCAAATGACATATAAGAAATACGCAACTTCCGTCAAAACAGCAGACGGAACCTCACAGCAGGTATGCGGTCATTTGGATGCCGATGTAGAGTTTCGTGACAGCAGACACATGATTAGGTTATATGTCATACCGAGTCTGTCACAAGACCTATATCTGGGCGTAGATTTCTGGAGAGCTTTCCAGCTGGCCCCAGACATCATCAGCTCTCTCACGCCGTCCACCGCGAATGGAACACCCGTTGAAAACAACACCCACTGCCTGTCAAAGGAAGACCAAGCTCGGCTGGAACTAGTGAAGAGTTTTTTTCCCTCATATGCAAAGCAAGGCCTAGGGCAAACCCCTTTGTTGGAACATTGTATTGACGTGGGAAAGGCCACTCCAATCAAACAGAGACACTACCCGGTATCTCCAGCAGTTCAGGCACTGATGGACACAGAGCTAGCACGCATGAAGAGCCTAGGCGTCATCGAGGAAAGTCAAAGCGCCTGGAGCTCCCCAGTGGTACTTGTCAGGAAGCCCGGAAAGGTCCGACTATGTTTCGACGCGAGGAAAGTCAATGCGGTGACAAAAAAGGATGCGTACCCCTTCCCCACATTGACGGCATTCTTGGAAGGCTTCCACCTGCGCGATTCATAACGGGACTGGACCTGAAGGATGCTTTCTGGCAGATACCACTGGAGAGCCATTCGCGCGAAAAGACCGCATTTACTGTGCCCGGACACCCACTATACCAGTTCACAGTCATGCCCTTTGGCTTATGCAATGCGCCGCAAACCATGTGCAGGCTGATGGACAGGGTCATACCATCCGACCTGAAGGACTCTGTCTTCGTTTATTTGGATGATCTTCTTGTGGTGTCGAAGAACTTTTCGGAACACCTGGCTACACTTTCGCGAGTGGCGGAATGCTTGCGGAAAGCGGGACTAACAATTAACGTAGAAAAGAGCAAATTTTGTTTGAGGGAAATCAAATATCTCGGATATTTGATCGGAAATGGGTGTATCAAGACGGATCCAGATAAGGTATCCGCGATTGTAGACTACCCCACGCCGAAGACGGTACGACAGGTACGTCGGTTCCTAGGTATGGCAGGATGGTACCGAAAGTTCATCTCGAACTACGCAGCGGTATCATCCCCGATCACGGATACTTTAAAGAAAAGTGACAAGTTCACCTGGACCATCGAAGCCAATGATGCATTCATGACCCTCAAACAAAAGCTAATAACGGCCCCCTTGCTCGTTAGCCCTGATTTTCGCAAGCCGTTCATCATTCAGTGCGATGCCAGTCAGGAAGGCGTCGGAGGAGTTCTCCTACAAGCTGATGAAGAAGGCACCGAACTCCCGATAGCGTACATGTCGCAGAAGCTCAACTCCGCCCAACGCAACTACAGTGTGACAGAGCTGGAATGCCTTGCAGCTGTATTAAGCGTGAAGAAATTCCGCGCCTATATCGAATTGATGCCTTTCAAGGTCGTGACGGATCATGCGAGTTTGAAGTGGCTTATGAACCAAAAGGACCTGTCGGGTCGACTGGCACGCTGGAGTCTGAAGTTACAGGCCTTCGACTTTGAAATCGAGCACCGACGCGGTAGTCAGAATATTGTTCCAGATGCCCTTTCCAGAGTACATGAACCCAATCTCTCGGAGATCGAAATAGCCCCACTAATAGACCTCGACTCTCCAGAATTCGAATCCCCTGAATATAAGGATCTAAGAGAACACATCCTCACTAACAAGTCCAAACTACCCGATGTAATCATTATGGATAAATACGTATACATACGCAAACTGCCCCGTACTGGCGACCTTGTTTCGGAAGATGAGGCCTGGAAGCTGTGGATTCCTCCCGGACTCATCGAGCAGACAATGCGACAAGCCCACGATCCACCTCTTTCTGGGCACGGAGGAATCGGCAAAACGCTTGAAAGGGTTCGTCGATACTTTTATTGGCCTAAAATGACCACACAAGTCCGATCCTACGTCAATAGCTGCCAAGTTTGCAAAGAGATCAAGGCACCCAATACTATTCTTCGTCCACTGATGGGACAGCAGCCGAAGTCGGAACGCCCCTGGCAACGGCTATACATAGACCTTCTTGGCCCCTATCCTCGATCCAGAAGCGGAAATGTTTCGATACTCATCGTGTTAGATCATTTCTCCAAGTTCCCCAGTCTCAAACCTTTGCGAAAATCCAGTTCCTCACTTATTACGAAATATATAGAGGAAGAGATATTTCACCTTTTTGGGGTACCCGAAACAGTAGTCACGGACAATGGACCACAGTTTAGATCTAACCACTTTAGGCTGTTGATGAGGCGATACGGAATACAACATATGTATACGGCCATTTATTCCCCGCAAGCAAATGCTGCAGAACGTGTCAATCGCTCCATTCTGGCAGGCATTCGGGCTTACTTATCCGACAAGCATGACCGCTGGGACGAACATCTGAGCGCGGTCGCGAGCTCGTTGCGAAGCTCCACCCACAAGGCGACAGGGTTCTCCCCGTATCAGGTCTTATATGGTCAGCATATGATAATGCATGCGTCGAGTTACGAGCTCCTGCGTAAGCTGGGTACATGGGCAGAAACGGATATGCAAGTAGACATGGCGGATAAAATCGTCCTTATTAGAGAAAACGTTAAAGCTAATCTAGACCGTGCATTTGACCAGGGAGAACGAAACTACAACACCAGGGCCAGGCCCATTACCTTTCGGCCAGGCCAAGAAGTATATCGGCGTAACTTTACGCTTAGCGATTTTCAGAAGGGCACGAACGCCAAACTTGCGAAGAAATTCATAAAAAGCAGAATACGAACAAGAAAGGGTAATAATTTATATGAGTTAGAAGATTTACAAGGGCAACCAATCGGGATATACCATGCCAAAGATATCCGCCACTGAAGCGACAACACGGCTAGGGATGGTATGGCGAGTCTGGCCACACTGGATTATGTGTTCCCCTCCTAATGATGAAAAAAAAAAAAAAAAAAAAATGTCTACGTACGAAACTTCCTCTTACAAGGAAGAGGAAGTGTAGACTAGAGCTGAAGGAGGAAGGTACACATACACCATGGTCCAGTTTGCACGGCGGACTCGCGATACCAATTCCTTTTCGTACGGAGAAGCGTCTCGGCCACTGTGTGGGGAGTCACTGCGGCGCACGCATCTCTCATCAGGATGTCGAGTCAACCCTGGTGAAACTACCACAAAGGCTGAGCTCAGACTCACCGTCTGCTCTCTCATTAGGAGTATGTCTGGTGGGTTTGACTGAGCAGGCCGAGATGACGAACCGATCGCGCCATTCAGATTAATAGAGTTCTGGTTGGTCTCAAGTATATCTTTCCCTCACCTACAAACATCTGATAGACACCGAGCCCTCAGCAAATTTTACCGGTGCAAACACTTTGTTTGTGCCTTACCCTAGAGCAAGTTTTATGCATCTCTTATTACCATTACACAGCAATATCCGGATATCCAGTTAGCACATGACAGGAGCAAATCTCACGTCAAGTTTATACACCCAACCTTCTCCTTCCCCCCTCCCCCCCATGCCTCCTTTATTAAACGAATCCTCGTCCCCACACTTCCCATTTATTCTTTATCCTGTAATAGAATACATAACATTTACGGAAAACTTAACTACTTTATGAATTACACTGTCCTAGATATATCATTGCAATCTTTTACCTTATGACACACTCTTTGCGAGTGGTTCTGCCTTTCGTATGTAATGTGTGACGATTGCAGATAATTAATAAATCAACCATTTCTTTTTTACCACTAAGCAAAAAACGTTCTCGATAACAAGTCCGATACAAATAAAATATTATATACTACCACTGCGGCAGAAAAATCAAAGTAGGCACAGTTCTAATGAATAGCACAGCATAGTTCTAATGAATATATAGAAACATGAATGCTCTAGAGGCGTGTGGAGATACTGTAGGCCAATTTCGAGTCCGTCAAACTAGATAGATTGAATAGTCAGGCTCCTCAGCGTAGTCTCTTCTCCCCCTTGAATTCCTCTCACATCCCAATTAGTTAATATTACAACTATGATTTATCCTCATTATTATTTTGTAAAAATTTTTTTTATATACTGAAAGCTTATTTTTATTTTATTATAGTTTTTATTTTTTTTGAACTTCATTATTTGGATTTACCACTATTATACTTTCCTCTAAGACTAAGACTTATTTTTTTGTATACTTTCTTTGTTTGGCACTGCATTGTTATAATTTTCCTACTATTATGATTTTTTTAAGACTTTATATACATTTTTCATTATGAACTCCATTATAATGTCTCTAAGTTATAATTACCATCCTCTTTATAACGTTTCATTTGGAAAAAAAAAAAAAAAAAAAAAAAAAAAAAAAAAAAAAAAAATTTAAAAAAAAAAAAAAACAATTTTTGAAAAAAAAAAAAAATTTAAAACCTTCCTTTCCTTGAAGAAGACATCCTCCGTCTGTACACCTGTAAATATTGGAACCTGTGACATATAGAAAAGCTCTTCTGCCATCCGGACAACGCCTGGGTCTCGTATTTAGTCTGAAACGATCAACATAATCTCTGGCACTATCCCGATCCACTGGAACACGTACTTTGATACGGTGGTCTGGATGTGGTTCTCTTCTAGTTGAAATGGGCATCTTAAGAATGCTGAATCAGCCCAAGCACTTCATAATATCCTTCCTCCAAATTATCCTTGTGACGAGGTTGACCGAAGGGAAGCCAAGGTTCTCAGGATGATGAAGCACATAATGTAAAATTACAGTGCCAAAAGGTCATAAATAAACGATGATGGACTTACTGCTACCGCTAGTATATGTTAATTGGTTCTGCCACTGAACGTACATACAAGGCATCAGCTTGGGTCCCACAAACAAGAGTAAGTCTAGTTCACCTCAACCATGATGACCATGGACTAAAATCAAGTGTTGCAAACCCTACGCAGATATGCTTCCATGACATTAACGAATGCAAGGTTTTGGTAGGTGCATCCAAGGAATGTATGGAAACTACTGTTGAATCTAACTCCAGGTGACTCTTTTGGGATACCGCAAGAGTTTGCGAAACCAAGCGTGGAGAGCCGACAACAATATGAAAACTATCCGAAACCGAATTTGTACAGTAACAACTTGGACAGTTATAGTCTTTAAAAATGGAAGTCTTGATTCAGTAATCTCAGCTTAGTCAGACTCGACCTACGATAATTAACAACGTATTTGATCCAAGATCAAATTTTGCTGTGTCTCAGCGTATACCGACCGAGCGATCAATTGATCACAGCATAAGATAGAACACCGAAGAGAATACCACAAACATTTACAGACATGGCACCGACGAAGTCGCGTAATGTTCCACGTACCAATAACCACATTGAGATCAGCTGACAAAGTTCAGGCTACGGCATGTCAAGAACCAAGCAAACTACGACTTATAAGAGATGAAGAATGTGGAGAAGCGTGCCAGACAGAGAGTATCCAGTAGATACCCTCAAAGGCTAAATACAATTTTTTAAGAGGACCAAAGAAACGCCCCATCAAAAGACCGGTACTAACAGCGGAACAACTTGTAAACAAAAAACAATTACGGCGATAGGGAGCAACGAATTACATTAACTAAGTTTCTGCTTAATTTCCATCATATTAGTTATAGGCTTACAATACAATTTAGAAGGTAAATGATAAAATATTGTATCAGTCATGTGGCCAAACACCTATAGTTTAATTCATAGTAATATACTTACTTGAGCAAAGGCATAGCACTCTGTAACTTAGCGAACCGGTAATCGTAGTTAATTTCACGATTAGGAATAATGTAATACATAATTGGAATAGATTCAATGGCCAACAGGTATAGCTAACGCTAAATATCAGGTAGGTCCCTTACACCCCCCCCCATCTTATCTACAGTGTCTTCACGCGCATCTAAAGCACCTTGCTTATGGATTCCTTAGGAGTCTTGAAGGACCCCTACATATTTATATCATAATCACCAAGTTTAATTACATAGCATCAGTCTCACCTAGATAACATACGAAGAAAGGCTGAACCACATCGCTCCGCTTGTTATCATATATCGGTACACATTCAAATAATCTAAGCCCGGCTAACTTAGCGTGAGATATGAGACAATTAATCTCAGGGTATGGGTCGAGCCACACGTTGGGCTTCGACTCAAATAATAAATCGTTTTCACCCGTTAAACGGGATTTTGTTACCTACTTGCCATTCCCATTCCCTCTCCATAACCACCCCGCGCACTTTTCAGCTTCCCTTCACACAAATTTCATGAATTTGTGGAAAAGAACCTGCCCTGTTATGTGAGCACACGTAATTCAAATTCAGAACACAGCGATCATCGCACCTCGGTGCGGATATCCCACGAACTTACAGGAATTAAAGAAAACGAAAAGTGGAACGGCTGGACAAGGGTCGAAAAGAAACAACAACAAGAGGAAATGGTTATGTCCGTCTATGACGGATTGTTGTCTCTTGGCAGAAAAGAACACTTCTGTTGTGTTTATTTCGCAGAGTTTGGTTAAATAGTTATACAAAACGACCTAATTAATTTAGTGAAATAATAACACATCGTTTTTTGCAAGTAGTGTACGCAAATCCATTAATTTTTTATCGAATGCCAAGTAGGCACAACAGATTGTCAACACAAACCGCGCTTAGTATATCGGCCAATGGTGAAGAAGAAAAAGGAATAATTTTGTTGCATTTTACATTGAATTGTATAGTTGAAGTATTAGTATGGTTATTGAAATATCTTCTTTATGGATTGAAAATGTTGTGAAGTTAGTTTTGTGAAAATCTACCTAACCCGGGTATAGATTGCTATGTAAAAACAAGCGAAAATTAATGTCGACGATGGTTAATTTTGAGGTTGGGCTCTTTGAGCAAAGATTAATTAATTCAAAAGATACCCAGGATGGTATACAGCCAACGTTCTCGTGCTGCGTACAACAACGGGCACTGAGTAATTGACAAAAGATAGTATCCAAACAACAAATGCAAAGACATTTCATGTCTGAGGTAAGAAAAACTCAATCAGAAATTGATTAATCTATCCAAGTGCTGAAAGTTCCAGTAAGGCAACAGAAAATTTAAGAAAAGAAAGAAAATAACGACGTCATGGTAAATATTTACAGATAAATATATATATACCGAAAATGGTTTTAAATTTTCAGCGCCCATATATCGGAGTCATTCCGAAATATGGCGTGTTTTCCGGCAAACATGACAGCCACCCACGCCATATTGGAGGGAGATACGGAGAGAGATCCGGTGGAGTGATTTTGGCGGCAAGAGGTCAATTGTGGTTTGACTGTGGGACAAAAAGGTTGGTTTAGCATTTTTGAAGAAGAGTGAAAACGTGGAAGTATTTTTTTTATTGAAAAGAAAAAGGAGAAAACAAGAAAGCAGAAAAATAAGGTGGGATTCCAACGAAAACTTTTGGTTATTTGCAAGCATTGACTTCAGGAAACAATTAAGGTATATTATTTGAACGCTGCATTCGAGATTGAAGACAAATTCTTCATAACCTACAGGTATAAAGTTTTTTTGTAATAATGTATCACAAGGTCAGTGGAAACTTTGATTTACATTAATTTTACGCCCTACGAGTATGGTTGTTTTAACTAGAAATCGTTCACAAAAAAAATAAATTTCTTTTAGCTTATTTGCTTCCGCAAATCTGAATCACATGTAGTTTTCTTATCTATAACTATCATCCTGAGTGCTAAAATTAAAACCGAATTTGCTTAAAAATTTTGTTCGAGATCATTGATTTCGGGAGTGCAACACTCTTCCGATCTCATATTCCAAATTAGTGAAGATTTGAGCATATATGTTCATGGAGCATATTTATTTCTTATGCGTCGATTTATTCCCATCGAATTCAGAGCCAAATTAGTGCAACTTTCTTTAGCATAAACATAATTTAAACGGGATAAACTACCAGTGACGACGGATATTTCGGCTGCTGTTCAGTTGTAATAGCTTCATAGCGTTATTTAAGTTTTTTATTTCTATGGTCTATATGAACTCTATTTATAAGTATATACAAACCAATATGAATTTATAACTGTACTAAAATGCTTCATAGAACATATTTATTTCGTATGCGTCGATTTATTCTCATCGAATTCAGAGCCAAATTAGTGCAACTTTCTTTAGCATAAACATAATTTGAACGGGATAAACTACCAGTGACGGCGGATATTTCGGCTGCTGTTCAGTTGTAATAGCTTCATAGCGTTATTTAAGTTTTTTTATTTTCTATGGTCTATATGAATTCTATTTATAAGTATCTATAAACCAAACTGAATTTATAACTGTACGAACATGCTTTGGATTGTTTATTAACACATAGTAGGATATACCCAGGTCTAATATACAGATTTTTTTTTGAAATTAATAAAGTACATCCCTCTGAAATAAAGTCAATGAATTTTTTTTATATCTGAACTGCCAGCAATTTGTGCTACATACCGCCTGCATGAGCAGAGTGTGGTTAGAAGGAAAGAACTTAGTTATATCTTCCATGAACTCCCATCTATCCTCGTTTTGGTTCGAGGACCTTGCCGATCATTATGTTGAACTAACAATTTCTTTTTGAGTCATACAGTTAATATGGCTTCGCTAGCATATATAATATACTAATTCTGGCTTAATGTTTCTGTTTATAACTGAATAAAAATCAAAAAAAAAAAAAAAATTTCTTTAATTTGAACGAAAAAAAAAGAAAAAACTACATGGTGAGATCGGGAAAGTTCGTTATGATCACACTCTAGTAGACTTATAGACGTAATCCAAATGTGCTAGATCAAGGCCAATATTCTCCTCGACCTCATCTCTCTCTTTTTTTTTTTTTTTTTTTTTTTGTCAATGGGCTAGTTCCGGACAACGGTCTAGAAGTTCATCTGTTGGGATTATGTCGAAATCAGGGCTGACATAGTCATTGGATGGGGAGGGCAAGCCCTATAAGCCTCGGGTCATCTAGAGGCTGAGGTGGCGTCTCGTCAGGAACATTATATTTTTTTTTTAATTCGCTTCTTATTCCCTTCATTCTTATTCCCTTACAAGTTTTATGTGCGTTCCTTTTCTTCTGGTCTTCGGTCCATATATAGGACAAAAAGAGTGCCCGCATTAAAGTTCGGGTGAGTGTACTGAGGAAGTGAGGCAAGATCTCACCCCGATCCGACGAGCTTAGCACGGCTAGCAAGGCGGGCCCCTCAACTCCTCGGTCATCGACCAAGCCTGCACGGCAACTTACGCTCACCCTGGTATCTCCATTACCTTTCCCAATCCCTTTTCGGCTGTGAGTTATTACTAGGTTGTGATAAACAACTTAATGATGCTCACAACCCTCTGTCCAATCCATGTCCGCATGCAGCCATCTGTTGGTTGCCTGTGAACATGGATTTCCACAATTAACCGATAACATGAGCCTGAAACTTTCAAACGGGGCGTACATTGACACCTCCTAATCCATTTCCCTCATCCTTAATTCCTTCCTGCCAAGGCTGTGCTTTAGCATCATAGGGCATCCCCTGACCTTTGGCAACATCATATATATAAAAAAAAAGATGACAGTTCATTTATTGAAAAATGAAACACAGTTATGGCTGACCACTGTCACATATAGCTAACTATTGCCGTTCGGAAATCACAATAGCTGACTATTTTTGATAGCTATGACCGTTCGGGAACTCACAATAGTTGACTAAATAGTCAACTATTCTTGACTCAGCTTAAACGACGAGCTAATAGTAGCTATCACACACACATATAAAACACATGTAAATTCCCTTGAAAGTGACAGATAAAACAATTCTGACGCGTTTTTTACAAATTAAAAAAGTATATAGTTTTAAATAAAATATTTATGGTATTAATGAAATATGGATGATGAATAAACAATTAATTTAATATTTAACAGTACGTAAATGAACCACGGTATAGAGAATACAAAGAATCTTGTTATGGTCGCCTTTACTGGGTGAAAAATCCTCAGCCGCCGGTAAAAAGAATGAAAAATTACAGCCAAAAACGGCCCGGCTGCAAAATCTGTTCTAAAAATAGAATGATCTGCAAGTCAAAGCAGAAAATTGCAAGAGATTTGCGATTTACAATGAAAATCTGGCATCAAGTGGCCTGATGACACCGTTTGAAAGCGAACAGTGCATGAAAAGGTTGGATGTCGGCAGCGGTATGGCATGAGAGTGTGTGCGGGTGTTCGGCTGGCAATAAGTCTCTAGATTGGCGCGAAGAGTTAGTTGGGTTCTGGATTGCAATATGGTCATAAGTATTTCGTCGCGGGGGATTTCTTTTCGGTTTTGTCGCGGTATACAGGAAAGAAAGTGAAAAGGTTTTGGACAGGGAGAGAAAGTGATTTTTGTGATTTAATTTCGAAATTTGAAAAAAAAAATTTAGTTTAAAGATTTTTCTTCAAAATGTGAACTTTGTGCAAATCTCTGGCGAACGCAATGACAGTTTATGTTTTAGACAAAATGTTGTGAAATTCTACATTAAGAAATTTAAAGAAACGAGAGAAAATCAGAGTGAAATGATAAAATTTTAAAGAAACCAAAAGCTAAGTCATTAAATCATAAGGAACCAAAAAGCGAAAGCATAAAATTATACAGGAAGAAAAGTGAAATTAACAAATTTTAAAGAAACGAAGGGACACCAGAACACAGTTATAAAATTATGATGAAACCAATGTGAAATCAAAAACTATAAGAAACAACAAGAAACAAAGGTAAAAGCATAGAATTTTTAAGAAACAATGAAAATTAATTCTGAAATCACAAATTATTAAAGAAACAACGAAAAGTAAATTGAGAAAGTATAAAATTATAATGAACCAGAACTGAAATTAACAAATTATAACGAAACGAAAAGACATCAGAACAAAAGTATAAAATAATGAAACATAAATGAAATTAACAAATTATAAAGAAACGAGAGAAAATCAAAGTGAAATGATAAAATTTTAAAGAAACCAAAAGCTAAATCATTAAATCATAAAGAACCAAAAAGTGACAGCATAAAATTATACAGGAAGAAAAGTGAAATTAACAAATTATAACGAAACGAAAAGACATCAGAACAAAATTATGAAATTATAATGAAACCAAAGTGAAATCAAAAAAACTATGAGAAACGACGAGAATTAAAAGTGAAATTATAAGGTTATAACGAAAAACTAAAGTGAAATAAAAGGAAAGACAGTTTGAAAATTTTAAAGTGAAATAAAATAAAAGACAACGTGAGAAAGACTAAAGAAAAATAAAGAAAAGACAGTATGAAAATTTTAAAGTGAAATAAAAGGAAAGACAGTATGAAAACTTTAAAGTAAAATAAAATAAAAGACAACGTGAGAAAGACTAAAGAAAAATAAAGAAAAGACAGTATGAAAATTTTAAAGTGAAATAAAAGGAAAGACAGTTTGAAAATTTTAAAGTGAAATAAAAGGAAAGACAGTATGAAAACTTTAAAGTAAAATAAAATAAAAGACAACGTGAGAAAGACTAAAGAAAAATAAAGAAAAGACAGTATGAAAATTTTAAAGTGAAATAAAAGGAAAGACAGTTTGAAAATTTTAAAGTGAAATAAAAGGGAAGACAGTTTGAAAACTTTAAAGTAAAATAAAAGGAAAGACAGTATGAAAACTTTAAAGTAAAATAAAATAAAAGACAACGTGAGAAAGACTAAAGAAAAATAAAGAAAAGACAGCGTGAAAATTTTAAAGAAAAATAAAGGGAAGACAGTATGAAAATTTTAAAGCGAAATAAAAGGAAGGACCAGCAAATTACTTGCGCAAAAAAAAAGAAAAAAAAAGGGGAGCCTCAGAATAGTGGTACCAAGAAGAA
This sequence comes from Leptarthrus brevirostris, assembly GCA_964036015.1. Classification (NCBI taxonomy): domain Eukaryota; kingdom Metazoa; phylum Arthropoda; class Insecta; order Diptera; family Asilidae; genus Leptarthrus; species Leptarthrus brevirostris. The sequence continues at coordinate 72,286,049 of OZ038374.1, forward strand.
TCTCCAGTCATATGGGTGAGTCCGTTCCATTATAAATAATTTATTTCCTCCAAAGGCGAGGATATATCGGGCGTCCGACATACCGGGGTGCAACAAAAATTTTTTTAATTGCCTGGAAAATGCTGGTAAATGGTACAGCATAATCGCAAGTGAATTGTCTCGTTGCCCTAACATTTTGGTCAAAGTCATATGTATATAAGTACTGTTACAAGGATACCAGCTATCCATTACTTTCATATCTTTAAACCCTTAAGAAGAGTTATTGGAAACTAGTATAAATTTTGCTATTAATGTTAGAGTAACGTTCGATCAAAGATTTTCATTTAAAGTTATTCATAGGTGATGACGTAAACTAGTCATTAAATTTAAAGGAATCATTCAATTATTTATAAGCAGGGAAAAGAGGAAGACCATAACAGTCTAGGTAGGTATCATTATATAATAATTTATTATACAAAATATTATAAAGGAAATAAAAAATATAATAAATAAACTTAATCATCTAATTGGAGCTATTTGTGGAATTAAAAAATATCTTTCGATAGATAATTTTAGTTTGACATACTAATGTTATTTGGTTTAACTAATTATATATATTCTTCAACAATTTTTTTTGTGAAAACTACGAATAACGTTCCAAGTAGTCATAATTGTCCATTTTTCGAAGAGATCCAATTGTGACAAGTTCTCGAATCACATTTCTATAATATGATTGAGGCTGACAACTGAAATGGTCATAACAATGAGTGAGATAGGATGAAAGTTTTTTTCTATATTTCGTATATAAAATATTTTGAAGATTTACACATAAAATATATAAAAATTTTTTTTTTATTCGACAACCGAAATAATGCATAAGAATTTGAGTTTCTTTTTATATTCCGTATATAAAGTATTTTGAAGATTTTACACATAAAATGTAGAAATTTTTTTTATTCGATAATGAGTGAAATAAGATGATAGATTTTTGTTCGTATGTATGTATAAACATAAAGTTTGTCTATTATAATTTTGGAAAATAATACGTAGCGATGATCTTAGAATAAACAGTAATTTTTTTGTAAAAACATAATTCTTGTTGTTGTCAGGATTATTACTAGTAGCCCAGATAGTAGTGTGTAAATAGAAATCAATAAGAATTTTTTTTTTCTCTCTCTCTCTCCTCGTCGTCCTTCTTAGGGCGGTCATGACAGCGCTACGTCGGTGGGCGGGGTCCTCACAATGAGGTGAGTGGCCCTCTCTCTTTTCAGGTTTTTTTCATAGGGCATCCAGATAACAGCGGCCCCCTGAATGCATAGGGTGGTTGGGGCATGGGCCATGCAAGGGGAGTCATGCCACCAGACTCCCCCAACGAGATCCGGTAAGTCGAGCAACGCCTGCTCGTATCCTCTACCTCCTGTTCCGCACCTTTTTTTTCCTTTTTGAACTTAAAATCCTCTTTGGTTTTTTTTCAAATTTCAAAATTTCATTTTTGTTCCTCTTTTTCCAGAATTTTCGCGGGTTTTCTTTTTCTTTCATTTTTGTTTCCTTTTTTTTTGATCCATTTCTTTAAAATCAAATTTTTTTTTCCTTTTTTTTTTCTTTTTCCCTTTTCTTTGCTTTTGCGCGCGTTTCGTCTCACCTATCCTATATCTCTCGGCATGATTTTCTTGCTTTTGATGCGCGACCGCGGGCGGAGATGGCATCCCTTTTTGCCATCCTCCATCTCTGCCCAAGCATTTGCTGACAGATGAATGTCCAGCGGAGGCCGTGATCCTGGCTGACATCAACTGACTTTCAGTTGATGTCATCTAGAGTCATAGCCTGCCTTGGGCAATCATCCAGCAGCAGTGTCGGTCCCAGCTCGCAACAATCTTAAGAGTAATCCTCTAAAGTGGATAAATGGTTCCTACAAATTGTTCTTGTTTGCTATCGTTATGTGACATTATATCGTAGCTGCAATTCAATACACTTGTAATTCATAGCTCTGACTATTTGATAACTATATATCGTTCGGAAACGAGAACGGATATAGCTGACTTTGACACAACTATTGCAATAGTTAGAGCTGACTACGGCTACGACTATAGCTGTGTTTCCGAACGTGCTCTAGGTCTGCTTGTTTCGCTGCACAGCAAGTGTTAATTAAGTGTAAATGTAATTGTGGTGTAAGTCAAGTGGCGTCAAAAGTGTAAAATTTACCCTACAATCATGTTAGTGAAACAAACGGCGAAGTGCAATTCCATCTTGACTTTTGTATTTGATAGCTAGTTTGATAACTGAAAGTTGATTTTCTTGATTTCAAAAATTGCTCGGATTAAATAAAATTTTGCATTTCTTTATAAAACATTAAATTAAGCAAAAGTTAAAATAAATTTGGTATATAATTCATGACTAATTATTTATTATAATATATATTTATATAATAATAAAAATATACTTCGGCCTTCTCATTTTGGGCAGCATAAGTCTTTTTAATGGTCCTGACATAATTGACAAATGAATGACAAATAATTACACTTGATTAAAAGCAGGTGTAAAAATGAAACAAACGATGTTGAGTGTAAAATTTACACCAAGTCGAAACAAACGACTTTTGGCAGTTTTTCTGCCCTGAGTGTTAGAAGTATAAAACGTAGCGAATCAAACAGACCTAATATTTTCACACCATAAATATTATTTTTAGCCATAAATAATTATAAAAAAATGGATTTCCCCACCTTATATTTTCTATTTGTAGGTAGAACAATTTCCCGATCGTTAAATTTTTTTTATTAAAATTGGGCTGGAGCCCCACTAATGCACAATTACCAAAATAAAAGTATTGTGAAACTAACTAATAATTTAAAAAAATTAATTAATTTCTTAAATTAAAGATTATAAAACATAACTAACATAAATAACAGGAAAAACAAGATATTCTTCGCAACACTTCCAACAGAATTTTAGAGGGTAAATGTATCAACAAATTGTTTGATATTAAAATTACGGTAAAATGATAATTAACATTGAGCTATAACCTACTTACCCATTCCATGCCATAGAACAACAGGTGTAGTCACATTAGGATCTGACTTTGTCATGGATATTAACAAGAAAATTAAGAAAAATTTTATTTTCCCCATAGCTGTTTTACTTCTCTGAATTAATTATCACTACGGTCAGAAGTGTCAGAACACTTTTGGCTCACAAAACATCTGTCTTAATCAGCTGATCAATAAAGGCTGAAACAGAACAGACGGCAGTGGCAGCGCAGCGGCAGCGGCAGCCCAAAGCTGTCTACTTGGCAGCGACAACGGCAGCTCTTTGGAAGTTTAATTGACATTTAAACATTTTGTGGAAGATGTGTATTGAAAGTTTATTTTTAACATAACATTTAAATATGTACATTAGCCTTAGAATATAAAACAAAACAGGAGTGGCGACAGCTGAAATTAAGCCACCACCGTCCACGTTGTGTTGGTGCCTGTTTAGACGGTTCAATATGTATTTACCTTAGAATAAAGAACTAGAGGAAAGGACATCATTCGGAAAAATTTTAGAATATATAACAACAGGAAAGGCCCTCACTGTGAAACCGTGTTCGTGAGATCGGCATTTGGCTTTTGGGCGAGGTGACGACGGAGAGCTCTTCTCCTTAGTTTGCGAACTGTCAAAGTGATTATCGTGAATTGTTTGATGGTTTAATAATTTTGTTTTGTACTTCCATATAAAGTTCCGAGTGGTTTTTAGTGCAATATATTACAAAACTGTAAAGCTAATAGCTTTCAACTTTTTGAACTGTAGACAGTGTACTTTAATAGTGAAATTGTTGAAATGAAGTGCGCGGTTTTGTGTTGTGCAAACAATCGGCGTTGTACACGTGCAATATCGTTTTTCAGGGAAGTGTTTGATTAAAATAATGTTTTGTTAGTTCCTAAGCTTGATATAATTGCATTGACATGCTAAGAACAGCAACGGAACATAAAGAAAACTGAAGTTTTTTCGGCGCGTTCTTAGTTTGTTTACATTTTCTAAGATTGAATTTTTTGCTTCTCCTTAGCTAACCCAGTGGCTCGTGATTTAACTTTTATAAAGGGACACTAAAAACTTAAATTCGTGATTAAAATGTTTAAAAGTTTTAATTTAATTTTGTGATATAGATTCGCTACAAAAAAGAAAATCATTCGCAATTCCTTGAGGCAATTGTAAAATGCAATTACGCTCTAATTTTTAATTTATTTTGGCCCACCTCTAGAAATGTTGTTTTACTACAGCCATGACGAAAACAAACACAACTCAACGATTCAACTACATCAAGAAAAGTGCCGAGGTTTTTTGGCTTTAGGGCCTCTCCTTATAGTTATATACTCTAAGGGAAAAATATAAGCATTTTGCTATATGTAGTAGAACCCAAGCGATGTGTGCGTTTCGACATGAAAGTAGTAAAATTATGCTTGTATACAGGAGGGGCCAACTCATTTTGATAATATTTTAAATTCGGTGTGTTTAAAATATATTCTTATAACACTTTTAATATAATATAACTTTGCCCGAACATATTTTATTAATTTACTTAATTTTACTATTTAAAAACATTTTGCTTATGCCCCAAATATTTCAGTATTACGGAGACGACTTTGATTTCAAGGCGACATTCGGTCCAATTTGACATTTCAGGCGACATTCCCCCTTAACCCACTTGGCCAAGAAGCAAAAATGCTTATCACACGTACAGGGTTTTTACTTAAGATAGCCTTTCCTCTCGTTCTTTATTCTAAGCCCGTTAGCCACTTCGTGAAAGAGGATATGCAATTTCCTCTGGAATTTGTTTACGAAGTGGCTACTTGCTGGTAAATTGTTATGTTATTTGTTTGTGATCTGTAATGTGTGCGCTTGATGAGCAACGTGAAGTTGCTGCGAGATGTCCAAGTGGCACGCGCTAGCTGGCAGCACGTTCTAGCTCGTCGGTATGGGGTCAGGGTTCTTGGACATCTAATCACACATCGCAAACAGAAGTTCGCGTGCCTGTGGCGAAGAAAGGTTGTGGTATCCTTTCTTCAGGTCTGCCACGAAAAGAAATAAAAATGCGAGAAAGCAGAACTTGAAGGAGGAACAACAGGTCTGGTGTCACCAGTTGTTCCTAGCCGCCCTGAACTATCTTGATCATACAAACAAAAGAAAAGTTACCCCCATAGCGATAGTTCAGGTCACTAACCCACCACTATACCTACACCTGGCTAAGGTGTAGGCCCAACCTATAAAAGATGCTGAAAAAAGAAGAACTAAATAAATAAAATTAAAAACATGAGGATGGAGGGAAATGGAAGAGGGAAGGATACAAGGGGATAAGAAGCTTCATCTAGGGTTTCCTGAAATAACAAAAATCAAACTATAAATTCATACTATATAATAAATTCAACATGAGATATAAAAAAGACCAGATGAAATACATTATAATAAGGTACATGTTGTTCATGTCTATAATAATTCTTATAATACCTTCGAATACTTCGTATTACTATTAAGAATTAATCCTAGGAATTAATATTTATTTAATAGGGTTCTAACTTATACCATATAAATAAGTTTTTATATTTAAGCTGTCGCAAAAACAATCAAATTACATCTTATTAGCTTATCTTATTCGCTTATTCTGAACCTAGCACTTGGAGAGAAACAAAACCTAAAATGACGAGGAAATTCCGCGCGTATGATTACCGATGAGAGAAAAAAAAATTTTTGGATTCCAATTGTCTGTCATACCTACAATTCCATACCGTTGATAGGTACTTAGATAAAGCAAATTGCAGTCAAAATAAATTATTACGTTTCAATCGGTCACGAGCTTCAACCTAGATTGTGCACAATGTAGATATGAATGAATTATAAATTTCTTTTAATGGATTGAATATCTAAGAAAACAAGAAAATCGGATTACAACTAATAAGTCTACAAAAGTATTGAGAAGACCATTTCATTATCAGAAGCAAATTGAATATATTGTCTATATAAGGATGTCAAATTAAATTTCAGGTACGACATCGACTTGGATCATAGTACTGACAACCGAACAATACTACTTTTCAACAACGTATACACTCAAAAACAAGATTTCTTGCCTGTTTCTCTACTAACATTCTTTCTCAAAGGTTCTTTTTGCTTTCTCCTTGGTTTCTATGGGTTACACTTAAGAATTATCACACTATGTTTCACAACTTCATTAATCAAATAAAAAAAAAACCCAACCCGACTGAAATCGAAATCGGTGTTAAACCTACGCCTGATGAGCTTATTAGGTATCAAACTGTAACATCTGGGACTCACTTTTAACGAGCTACTCCAATAGTTAGGAGGCAATACTGACAAAAAAATTTCAATGTATGAGCGACAAGTTAGGATTATCGCACTAAAATCTCTAATTACATTGTGTCTTAGTAGTAGTACTGAACCTAAAATTAGTTGCTACTGCAAACCGAAGATTAATATTTATTATGTACTCAGGTGTAACTAATAATAAAAAAAATTGGATACAACGATATAAATGTCAATAAATTAGGTGCATTTGCTGCCGTATCTTGGATAGCTATTGATAATTTATACCTGCGTACACGAATAAAGTAGCGCAGATACTTATTTCACTGCAATGACGATTGCATGTACAATGTTTAGCCCCAAAATTGAGGTCGTGACAATTGTCTAGCACCAAGCTACGTTCGCTTGTCAATATAGCAATTGAATAAAAATCTTTCTTTTCTTACTTTCTTAAAATCATATGAAACAAAAAAAAGCTGGTATCCCGGGGTCTGGAACAGCGTCTCAGGAATGAAAGGAGCGTGTCCTGTAGTCCAATATTTATTCTTTTTCTTTTTCTTGCTTATTATTTTTTTTCTGTGGGGTTCCCTGTCTTTGACTGGTGACAGCTTAGGTTGCCTGCAGGCCCTGAGGGATTGAATTGGCCGGTGGTACTGCGTGGCCAAATGAGGCTGGTTGAGGAATAGACCTAAGTCCTCTACTACCTATAGAATTTTTGGTATTAGTTTTGTAAGTTTTTCAATTGTAATAATTTGCAATTAATTAATAAATTACCCGTCTGTATATTATGAGGTCCTGGAGTCCCGCAATGAAGAATTTTTTTTTTTTAATAGTTTCCCAAGAATGTAATTTTTAAAATTTTCCGTATTCCAGGTTTCTCCGGTCTTACAAGGTGGAGAGTTCCCCGGATGGTTGCTAATCTAGTAGCAGAACATGAGGATGGCATTTATTGCAATTATCCAGATCAAAGTTTTCTGGTCTTTAATTGCACTTTGACTGCTTTCGCTTCAAACTGCAGTTTGTAAATAGGTTGATTATATCCTCAAGCCTACTATGATGATTTAGAATATTTTTAAAATTAAAAATTGAAAATCGATTTCCTTTTATTTTTGGATTTTCAACCACTCCGACCAGCAGACAACTTTGACTTTACACAAAATGTGAAGTTGGTTGCAGTTGGCAGTGTTGACAATCTCAGAATAGCATGGGTGCGTTCATAAGTTGCCCAAGGCGCGTTCGCCTGGGAATGACTTCGCGCACTGCGCTATCATTCTACTAGATGGTGCTAGTGAAGTAATTCTCGTAATTTTTCTCACATTACAACACAGGTCTCTCTCTCAAGGCCTGTAGCTCTAGCGTCCGATGAGAGAGGAACTGAAAGAGTGAGACAGGATCTGCTAAGACTCAATGGCGGCACAAGATCCTCCCAGGATCTGACGCTGGCACGCTGCCGTGGCAGTCCCCGATACCACTTCATTCCCTAATGAGAGGAAGAAGGATAGCCGGTCACTCCCACTTCAAACAGAGAGTCAGATCTTTCCCCTCCAAGCTCTAATGAGAAGCTGGAGAGTTCAGGTCTTCCTCAATGTTCAATTAAAATGACGTGTGGCACGACCACGACCCTGAGAGTAAGCTCTACCGACTGAGCTAGCAGGGTATTCCTGTCTAGGACGCGGACGGACGGACTAACAAAAAAATTTTTAGGACGGATTAAGAACGGACGGACGGACTAATGAAATTGAACTGTCTACTATTGGATGACTTTCACTGCCTGATATCTTTGGCGTGAAAGGTTCCAATGGACTTACCTTGCATGTCTTCCAGCTGGTATAAACTTTGTCCAACACGCTTAACGATTCTGGCTTTGTTGAACTTGTTTGCCAACTTCGAGCTGAGGCCTTTTTGCATGTCGGTCTGAATAAAGACCCTACAGTACACTTCCTGACCGGGAGTGTATGAGACGTCGCGACAGCGCGTATTGTAGGCCTTTTCGTGCTTTTCGTGCGCGTTTTGGAGGTGGTCATAGATGCGTGACCATGCCATGCTGTACCATATGGTGGCCGAAGAGAGCATAGTATGGGTCTGTGCCGATGGATTGATTTACTGAGGTGCGCAAGGCACTCCCATTGGCGAGAAGGTGTAAATCCCATGAACTATGGTCATCTTGCAGATATGCACGGATGGCTGACAGGATGGACCTGTTGACTCGCTCGGAGGCATTAGGGTGCGGCGAATACTTAGCGGTCTTGACATGTTTAATGGCATAGTCGCTCAGCATTTTCTGAAATATGGTAGAGACAAACTGCCTGCCATTGTCGGAGAAGATGGTTTCAGGTACCCCGAATACAGAGAAGATATCTTCCTCGAGGAAGCGACACACTAAGCCTGCTCGCTCTGCTCGCATAGGCTTAATTAGGACGAACTTAGTAAAGCCATCTAGTACAACAAAAATTACCGTGTTGCCACGTTTAGTACGAGGATAAGGTCCAAGGAAGTCAATATATAAGAATTGGAAGGGATGTTGAGCTTCCATAGGCTTTCCCATGGGTGGTCGCAAAATAGTATTAGGTGATTTAGTTTCTTTACATACCTGACAACTCAGTACATATGCGCGTACATGTGTAACCATGCAGGGCCAGTAGTACTTTTCGCGGAGTCTGGCTAAGGTTTTGTGAAAGCCTCCATGCGCTGACTGATGTGACTCATGAGCCTCACGGATCAAACCTTCCACCAGACCCGATGGAACCCAAAGCTTCCAGGCTAAGTCCTCTTGCGTCGAATCACCGCTTCGGGGTTGGGTCCTCTTGTAAACGTACCCGTCCGAGACGCAGAGGTCAGGGAGTTGTGTTGGGTTAGCAAGCACAGCCGATTTCAACTGCTCATACTCTTCCATGGAGAAGTATGGCGAGTTTAAGTCTACGTCGACTGCACTTACTTTCAACTCCTCTGCCGTTTCAGTGTGCGCTCGGGACAAAGTGTCAGGGACCACATTCTGCGAACCCTTGCGATGCTCGATCTGGAAGTCAAAAGCCTGCAGCTTTAAACTCCATCGAGCCAATCGTCCGGAGAGATCGGAGTGACTCATTAGCCACTTCAGACTGGCATGGTCAGTGATGATCGTAAATGGATGGCCTTCAACGTAAGCTCTGAATTTTTTTACACTCAACACAGCAGCATAGCATTCCAGTTCAGTAATGCTATAGTTGCGCTGTGCTGGGTTGAGCTTTTTCGACATGTAAGCTATGGGTCTTTCAGCGCTTGATTCATCAATTTGAAAAAGTACACTGCCTACACCCGAGGTGCTAGCATCACATTGTATATAAAATTTTTTGGAGAAGTCAGGTGTTGTCAGAATCGGTGCGCTACACATAGCTTGTTTAAGGTTTTGGAAAGCCTGCTGCGCCTCTTTTGTCCAGGAGAAACTCTTGCTCTTCTTTAAGCAGTCCGTAATAGGAGCTGCCAGGGTCGCATAATTGGGGATGAACCTCTGATACCAACCCGTCATTCCGAGAAATCTGCGGATTTGCTTAGCAGAGCGGGGTATAGGGAAATCCGCCACAGCTGCTACTTTCTCGGGGTCGGTTTTCAGAGTTCCATCTCCAATCATGAAACCCAAGTAGCGGACCTGCTTGACGCAAAAGTGGCTTTTCTCTACATTGATTGTGAGCTTAGCGTTGCGCAGACAATCAGCTACTTCTTTTAATACTTTCAGGTGGGCATCAAAAGTTGGAGATACAACAAGTAAGTCGTCCAAGTACACAAAAACGTGTTCCCGTAAGCGACCAGGAATTATTTTGTCCATTAAGCGACACATTCGTTGTGGGGCATTACACAACCCAAATGGCATGACAGTATACTGATAAAGCGGCCTGCCGGGCACTGTAAACGCAGTCTTCTCCCTTGACTGCTTCTCTAAGGGGATTTGCCAAAACGCACCTTTCAAATCGATGGACGAAATGAAGTGCGTATCCTGCAGTCGCCCGAGCAATCCGTCGATGTGTGGTAAAGGGTAGGCGTCCTTTTTAGTGGCTAGGTTCACCTTGCGAGAGTCCAAGCAGAGCCGGACTTTCCCAGGTTTACGTACAAGTACAACTGGGGAATTCCAGGGACTGTTGGACTCTTCAATTACCCCTAACTCCAACATACGGTCCAATTCTTCATACATCAGCTTTTGGATTGCTGGAGAAATGGGATAGTGCTTTTGTTTGATCGGCAAAGAGTCGCCTGTGTCGATAATATGCTCTTCTAGGTGTGTCTTCCCCAAACCTAGAGCGGTAAACGAAGGGAATTGCGCAATGACGGTGTCAAGTTTTGTTCTGTCAGGGTTACTCAAGGAATGAAAGTTTGTCTCAACCGAAGAAGAGGGCGGGACGTCGAGAGAGGAGATGATACTGGGAGCCAGTTGAAATGCTCGCCAGAAGTCTACGCCTAAATACAATTGCTGGCTTAGGCCGGGCACTACAAACAGGGTGAGAATTTCAGTCTGCCCTCGAAAGGTGACTGCAGCTCTTATTGTGCCGGGGACGGACTGGCTAGTACCGTCGGCGGTACGGACTGAGGCTGACAGTGCGGAAAGTTTCAAGCCTGAGCGCTGGACGAACTCTAGGGCTCCTTGTCGCAAGCAACTTACGCTAGCACCGCTGTCGAGCAAGCCGAGGATTGACTCGTTGCCTATTTGCACCTTGACATAGGGACGACCGTCGTCCTGGTTCGTTATTACCGTCGAAACTAAAGACTGTTGAGTTCTTTTCAATACTCGTTTCCGTTCTCTAAATATCTTCCATCGTCGTCTTTTCCGGTTGAGCGGAAGCTTCACTTCCTCAGCGAAAATGCGAGCTCTTACCTTGTCGTAATTTAGTTGTCTCTCATGCAAGGACATTCCTCGCATGAGGCAAAAGGGATCTGTCTGTGTGCTGCATTCTCGATGCGTTGGGTCAGTCTGTGTTGATTGTGTTTTAGCAGGGGGAATCAGGGGGTTGTCGAAGTCGCTTTGCTGATCATTATCTTCGGCGAGTGGGGTCCCCTGTTTCGACCACTCGCCCTGGCGTTTTCCGGGTTACACCTGGAGCACTTCGGTGACACTACTCCTGGTTGTCCACAGGTGTAGCAGAAGAGTCTCCTGGTCTCGCTGGGACAGGAATGGAACGAGTGTCCCACTACGCCACAGTTCCAAAAAGTCATGCGACCGGTAGCTTCAAAGGTGCGCCTTACTTCTTCCACTCCATGATGACCACTAGGGTGGGAAGTGCAGGTGCAGGTATCACTATCAGAGTGGAAGGAGTGTCCCGCAACGCCACAATTCCTACAAGCCACACGACCTGCAGCTTCTGGGGTGCGCCTCACTTCTTCCACTCCCGTCCCAGGGAAACCAGAGGGATTCTCTGCCTCCTGGGGTGAGTCAAAATCAAGTTCGTGGATGTCTGTTCGCGTAGATCGCCTATATAAGTCACGTCGTTGCAACCAGCGTTCAGCCATACGACCTAAGTTCTGTAATTGGTCCATGGATTGAACAGTGACTGTCGAAAATTGTTGCCCTATTTTGGGGTGCAGATTGTCACGGACAATTTGGACGACGTCAACTTCGCGCGGTGGCGTCTTCATGTGTCCGACTATTGAGTTGGCCTTGCGAAGGTAACTGTCGCAGCTCTCCGAATCCTGACGGAGTTCCATCAGAGTCCGCATCAAATCGAGGTCTGTGTCAGCCGAGCCGAACTCTTGTCTGATGCGAGCTCTGAATAGCTCCCAGTCAAAATCCGGAGAGGTTCGGCAAAGTTGATTCCAAAACCACTGATCTGCATCGTCTTTGAGAAGCAAGTGTATGTTGGCGCACAGTTCAGTATCAGACACATGTGAGCTTACAGCCAATCGCTCTATTCTAAACAGGAAGTCGTCGATGGAAAAGGAAGGGTTTCGTCCAGTGAAGTGCAACCCCCAGGACGCTATGATGGAGGGGCGTCCATTTTGGTACCTTACCATTCGGGGTGCAGACCTCTGACTAGATGTAAGTGGTAGAGGAGGAGCGTACTCGTAAGCCGGAGGTTGACGACGTGGGCTTGTTTCGGCCTGTAGATGTTGTAATGGACTCCTGGAAGGGACTGGGCAAGCGTTAGCAGCACTGGCCGGACTACTGACAGAACCTGACCTCTCCAACATGGATTGGGCCAGATTTGTCCGTAGTAGACCCAACATTTCCTTTTTAAAATTGGCCATCTGTACGGCCAGCTGATCGGCCGTGATTAAGGCTGTCTCTGAATTGTTGGGAGCTCGAGCTTGGCGAGGGGAAAGCCGAAGTTGGTGTACATCTTCGAGCTGTCGAGCCTGTTCCGGAAGGGGAAACGCCCAAGCCCCGTCTAGTGACTGGCTTGACCCAAAAACAGGCTGTGCGGAATTGTCATTCAGGCTAAGGGATATTCTTGCTGGCTCGCTTGGAGGCCTACTAGCATCATACACTGGTGGAGGTTTTGAGAAATCGGGCCTTGATGCCTGTACAACACCAGTGACAGAGTCGGTCGACAGTCTCTCCTGTGCAAAAGTTTGGTTAAAATTCTTCTGCCTCTTGCTTCTGGTAACCGGAGGAGAGGAGGGAGCTGTGGCCTGTTTCGGCCTTGCACCACTACAGTCCGATGCAGCGGCCTTTACCACGGGTGAGCGAAACATTATAAAAAAATTCTTGCTTCAGACAATAGCGATCGATAAAATTACGATGGGCAATGTAGCCGCGTGTATGTAATTAATAATAACTTATGAGACAGAAGGTCTCAGCCAAATGTGCGGGAGATCCAACTCCGAAGGTCGCAGCACAAACCCAATCTTGCAGGCAGCAAAAGGAAATCAGAGAAAGAAAAATAAAAGAACAAAAAAAATCAGTGTTATGATAAATCAAAAAAAAAAATATAAGTATAAGAACAAAATTCAAAAAAACATAAGCCAAACTGTATCAAAAGTTAATCACCCAAAATCAGAATTTCAAAAAAAATTTTAATTTAAACAAGATTCAAAAAAAAATGTGAACTTAACCGAAATTAAAAAAACCAAAAAATATAAAGAAATCAAAAAAAAATCAATAAAAAAACTATTTCAGGTTCCCCCAAAAGCTTCTTCTCCATCTTGCTAGGGATGGGAAAGGTGAGAGGAGGAAGGAAGGAATGAAAACAAACACACAAACAAAATTCAAAAAAAAAAAGAATCAAAGAAAATCAAGGAAAGAAAAGGGGTTTATCTAATAAAAATTAATAAAAGTATTCACCAGAAATGAGAATTTTGAAACCGGGAAGAAAAAAAAATAAAAAAATTTTGGAGTGTGAGAACTCAAAAAGTTCCCAAAACCCACAACATCTGTTCTGCCTGTAGAGCTAGGAATCACCCCTGAACTTAGACGAACTCGGCGAGCAAGTTCACGGTCCTACCGAGACGGCATCGGGGCTGTTCGAGTGTAGTCGACCAAGTGAAGCGTCACGCCGGCTACTGCCTAAGTCGGGTATTCGTCAGACTCTCCAGCTCCCTACGACATGAGACAGTAATGATCCCAAAGATTAGGCATGTCAGTGCAACATCGGACATCGCTAAAGACACAGGCACTAATCCCGAACATCAGTCCTCCCATGTCGAGGACAGGGCAGAGTTGGATAAGGTGTGTCCCATTTGCTAAAACTGACATGCCTGTGGACACTATTAGACATGTCAGGACAGAGGTACTAGACCTCGAAGGTGCTTAACAAAAAAATTCAAAGTCGAGATGACTGCCGTTCAGGCCAGATATCGCCTAAGTCCGAGAAGGACTAGCAGATCAGCCTAAGCTGACAAGCCATCTCTTCAGAGGCGCAAAGCCTCCAGAAGATGCTGGAGTGTCTTCCCTAGAGAAGACATCGCGTTGGGCGCCATGTTTGTATGGAATGTGTGCGCTTGATGAGCAACGTGAAGTTGCTGCGAGATGTCCAAGTGGCACGCGCTAGCTGACAGCACGTTCTAGCTCGTCGGTATGGGGTCAGGGTTCTTGGACATCTAATCACACATCGCAAACAGAAGTTCGCGTGCCTGTGGCGAAGAAAGGTTGTGGTATCCTTTCTTCAGGTCTGCCACGCAAAGAAATAAAAATGCGAGAAAGCAGAACTTGAAGGAGGAACAACAGGTCTGGTGTCACCAGTTGTTCCTAGCCGCCCTGAACTATCTTGATCATACAAACAAAAGAAAAGTTACCCCCATAGCGATAGTTCAGGTCACTAACCCACCACTATACCTACACCTGGCTAAGGTGTAGGCCCAACCTATAAAAGATGCTGAAAAAAAAGAACTAAATAAATAAAATTAAAAACATGAGGATGGAGGGAAATGGAAGAGGGAAGGATACAAGGGGATAAGAAGCTTCATCTAGGGTTTCCTGAAATAACAAAAATCAAACTATAAATTCATACTATATAATAAATTCAACATGAGATATAAAAAAGACCAGATGAAATACATTATAATAAGGTACATGTTGTTCATGTCTATAATAATTCTTATAATACCTTCGAATACTTCGTATTACTATTAAGAATTAATCCTAGGAATTAATATTTATTTAATAGGGTTCTAACTTATACCATATAAATAAGTTTTTATATTTAAGCTGTCGCAAAAACAATCAAATTACATCTTATTAGCTTATCTTATTCGCTTATTCTGAACCTAGCACTTGGAGAGAAACAAAACCTAAAATGACGAGGAAATTCCGCGCGTATGAATACCGATGAGAGAAAAAAAAATTTTTGGATTGCAATTGTCTGTCATACCTACAATTCCATACCGTTGATAGGTACTTAGATAAAGCAAATTGCAGTCAAAATAAATTATTACGTTTCAATCGGTCACGAGCTTCAACCTAGATTGTGCAAAATGTAGATATGAATGAATTATAAATTTCTTTTAATGGATTGAATATCTAAGAAAACAAGAAAATCGGATTACAACTAATAAGTCTACAAAAGTATTGAGAAGACCATTTCATTATCAGAAGAAAATTGAATATATTGTCTATATAAGGATGTCAAATTAAATTTCAGGTACGACATCGACTTGGATCATAGTACTGACAACCGAACAATACTACTTTTCAACAACGTATACACTCAAAAACAAGATTTCTTGCCTGTTTCTCTACTAACATTCTTTCTCAAAGGTTCTTTTTGCTTTCTCCTTGGTTTCTATGGGTTACACTTAAGAATTATCACACTATGTTTCACAACTTCATTAATCAAATAAAAAAAAACCCAACCCGACTGAAATCGAAATCGGTGTTAAACCTACGCCTGATGAGCTTATTAGGTATCAAACTGTAACATCTGGGACTCACTTTTAACGAGCTACTCCAATAGTTAGGAGGCAATACTGACAAAAAAATTTCAATGTATGAGCGACAAGTTAGGATTATCGCACTAAAATCTCTAATTACATTGTGTCTTAGTAGTAGTACTGAACCTAAAATTAGTTGCTACTGCAAACCGAAGATTAATATTTATTATGTACTCAGGTGTAACTAATAATAAAAAAAATTGGATACAACGATATAAATGTCAATAAATTAGGTGCATTTGCTGCCGTATCTTGGATAGCTATTGATAATTTATACCTGCGTACACGAATAAAGTAGCGCAGATACTTATTTCACTGCAATGACGATTGCATGTACAATGTTTAGCCCCAAAATTGAGGTCGTGACAATTGTCTAGCACCAAGCTACGTTCGCTTGTCAATATAGCAATTGAATAAAAATCTTTCTTTTCTTACTTTCTTAAAATCATATGAAACAAAAAAAAGCTGGTATCCCGGGGTCTGGAACAGCGTCTCAGGAATGAAAGGAGCGTGTCCTGTAGTCCAATATTTATTCTTTTTCTTTTTCTTGCTTATTATTTTTTTTCTGTGGGGTTCCCTGTCTTTGACTGGTGACAGCTTAGGTTGCCTGCAGGCCCTGAGGGATTGAATTGGCCGGTGGTACTGCGTGGCCAAATGAGGCTGGTTGAGGAATAGACCTAAGTCCTCTACTACCTATAGAATTTTTGGTATTAGTTTTGTAAGTTTTTCAATTGTAATAATTTGCAATTAATTAATAAATTACCCGTCTGTATATTATGAGGTCCTGGAGTCCCGCAATGAAGAATTTTTTTTTTTTTAATAGTTTCCCAAGAATGTAATTTTTAAAATTTTCCGTATTCCAGGTTTCTCCGGTCTTACAAGGTGGAGAGTTCCCCGGATGGTTGCTAATCTAGTAGCAGAACATGAGGATGGCATTTATTGCAATTATCCAGATCAAAGTTTTCTGGTCTTTAATTGCACTTTGACTGCTTTCGCTTCAAACTGCAGTTTGTAAATAGGTTGATTATATCCTCAAGCCTACTATGATGATTTCGATAATTTTAAAATTAAAAATTGAAAATCGATTACCTTTTATTTTTGGATTTTCAACCACTCCGACCAGCAGACAACTTTGACTTTACACAAAATGTGAAGTTGGTTGCAGTTGGCAGTGTTGACAATCTCAGAATAGCATGGGTGCGTTCATAAGTTGCCCAAGGCGCGATCGCCTGGGAATGACATCGCGCACTGCGCTATCATTCTACTAGATGGTGCTAGTGAAGTAATTCTCGTAATTTGTCTCACATTACAGATCATATCCGTTATCCGATGTTGTTGAAAATTTCAATCAATTTCAATTTTCATAGTTTGTGTTGAAACTTTGTGCCGTGTGTTTAAGTTGTAAGATTTCCTTCGTACGAATTTCGTGGAGCTGATTAACCGGAAAGGTATTCGGATTAAGTCCGATTACGCTGTTGACATCCGAGGTAGCGTAATTGTTGGAGTGGCCAGGAATTGGAAGGGTCCTCTCCGCCTCGTGCTTTTCCGAGATGGTTCGCCCCCTGTTACTATTTGGACTGCTCCTGCTGTTACTAATGCTACTCATAAGGTGGAGCTGACATTGGAGAAGGGTGAGCGTTGGATCGTTAATGGTAAGCAAATATATTTGAATTTATTGTTTATTAATTTGTCTTTCTTCTCTTTTTTTTTAGGGGGTGTCATTTCCGTTATGGGGAAGAGCATTTATTGCGGAGTTCCTTTTGTACCCCCGTAGAGGTTGAGCGTGGGCCTGACAACACGAGGGAGCCAGCTGATGTAGGAGCTTCTCGACCCCCTTCAAGCATCGCTTCAGAATAATGGTGGGATTAATTAAGCGATAATTAATAAATAACTTTGTATAGTGCCCCTTTTTTTTGGAAAATAAATTTTATTTTGTTTTTTTTTAAATGGTTTGTGTATAAAAAAAAATTTTTTGTTTGTTTTTATTGTTGGTTTGGTTTTTGGTGGGTTCTTTGTTGTATTACTCGGGTGAAATCTGCGTTGAGAAGAAGGGTTTTTGTTGTTTCTTGCATTCTCTACTTTTATCAACGTTGGAAGAAGAGAATTGAAGTTTAAAGATTGGTTTCTTAATCGGCGTTGGAAATTTTCTTGCATTTCAATACTTTTATCGGCGTTGAAAAACTTTTGAACGTATATGGTGTTGGTGAATTTAAAGTTAGAAAATTTTTGTTTTTGGGAAAATCAAATCTGGAGAATTTTTGTTTTTGAACTTAAACTGCGGATAAGAAGGGGATAAAAAAAATGTTGTATTTGGTCGTGCTTGGCGGTAATAAGATTGAATTGGTGTCCTTATAATGGACAACTGTTGTTAATGTGGGATTTTTCTGCCCTTGGGCATATATACATATATATATATATATATATATATATATATATATATATATTTATTTTTTTTGTGTCTCGTAGTAAATGTTTCCTAGTTTTATTATTTATACGAGTTGAATGGATTTAACTCTGGGAAGCGTTTGGGGTCTTTGAATTGTGTGTGTTTTCGGGAGTGTTTGGGATTTGGTTGTTGTTTTGTGGGGGATCGTATAGATTGGCTGCATTGGTACATCGTTTTGAGGGGGCGGTGCATTCCGCTGGCTGATCCATAGTGTGACTTTAGGAGTCACATGTTTAATTATAATGTACCCTGTTATGACCAACAGCAGTATGCCTGAGAGGGACAGGGAAGTGGTGGATAAAGTATGGGGTATCTTGGCTTTAATGTCAATGCGAACCTTCTCTACCTGGGTGCGAATCTCGTCTAGGGATTTTGTGCCTTGGTGTATTAATTGGTTCGTATTTTCCCCAATGAGCAATAAGGAGTGTTTGGGCCTATTTGTAGTTGACAAGGTTCGTTAATTACTAATATGCCTTGTCTGCTTAGGCGGTTAGTGAGTAAACGTCGGGCACAGGTGATATGAACTATGGTTGGGCAGGCTAAAGAATATAGCCAAGTGTTGGGTCTTTTTTATTTGATAAGCGTATCCCTGGGGGTTAATTGTGCCCTTAATAGGCATCTGGGGTTTTCTTCTAGCGGGTTAAATAATAGTTTAATAACATATTCAGTGGACAGGATTGCTTTCGTTATTGGGGTGTTTAGTCTGCCAATATATGTGTCTTCTTCTAATTTTTTGGACACTTTTTGATATTGACGTATATTTGATGGTTTAAGAAGTAAAAATTCCTGGGTGTGTATTTGACTTGCTCTGTGTGGGTGAAATTAGTAATGGATGGATTTGGTTATTCCTACTTGATACTATTATATCTAATAGGGCCTGCTGTCTAAACTCTAGTTCGACCATTTGGAGAAGGAGGCTAGAAATAATTTCCTGTCATAACTGTCTAGCTTGTAGTTCATCCGTCAAGTTGTGCAGATCATTCATTTGAAGAGTTATTTGCCTTTGACGTTCTGCCAGTGACGTTAATGGTTTCTGAATTCTGTCAAAGGTTGTCTTTACCACGCTGATCTGTTGTTTCTCTAGGTCGGCGAGTGCTTGGGTATTTGTTCGAGTTCGTCCAAGCGACTGTACACCTCGCGTTCGTTTCTGCTGTACATCGTTCCGAAGAGATATTGCATGGCATTTCCTATACCATCGAATATCGATCTGGGTTTTCGGGATTTTGGTACGGCCTCCTTAATGACGTTAGTGCGTCTCTTAATGTTCTCCATCACGCACAGGCCTGTTGCTGATGAATGATTTCCACAGAGTTGGTGTACATAATGCTCTGCTCGCTCCGCCAGCATTGTTTGGTTTTCCAATTCAGACAGGTTCAGTTCTTTTATGACGTTCCAGGTGTTATGATACACCATCCGGCTTCCCAAGTCTTCAAAAAGTGCTCCGGTGTTGTTCAGGGGAGTTATTGTGGCTCTATCTCGCCTTTTGCCATAGGGGAAAGGAACAATCCGAGTATAATGATTGCCAAGGACATGCCTATAGGGAGAGGAGAGGTTTGGATTAGATAGTTTGTATTCATGAATTTGTTGGATTAATATTGAAGTTTAATAACTATTACATTAAATGGAGGGGTTTGAAGTGTTTAACATTTAAGGTATATTTATTTGGTTTAGTCATAATAAGGCTTCAGCCTGTTATTATGGACTGTGATTATTCTCCTACCAACTCGTATAGTGGTATTCACTGAGCTGGGGACGCCGGTTACCAAATAAGGTCCTACCCAGATTTGGGAGAGTTTATGTTTTCTGTTTTCGCTCTTGAGGAGGACCCTGTCTCCTATATGGAGGGTTATAGGGCGAATAGTTTTGTCGTAGTAACCTTTCGAGCGTTGTTTACTGGCCAATATATTTTTCCGAGCCGTTGCATAAGACTTTTGAAGCTTATACCGTAATATGTGGTAATAGCTCTCGTGGTTATACACGGGTTCTGGGTCTCGTTTAAGGTTGGAGGGAACATCCGCTGCGTAAATGCAGTCCATGGGAGTTAGTTTCGTCCCTTCGTGCACACTGTTGTTGTACACGAATGCAGTGGTTCGCAGGTAATGGTCCCAAGATTTGGGATTTTCGTCCACTATAGTTCGGAGGTATTCGATTAATGGTCTATGTGCACGTTCTAGTGCGCCATTTAACTGTGGGTGATAAGCTGAAGTTTGGAGTTTCTTCACCCTTAGAAATTTACATACCTGTTTGAATAAATCACTCAGAAAATTGCTTCCCTGATCGGTGACAATTTGTTTCGGAATGCGATAGCGCGTTACTATTTCATGAAAGAAAATTTGCGCTACTTTGACAGCTTCCCCATTTGGTATGGCATACCAGTCGACGAATTTTGTAAGGTTGTCCTGGAACGTTAAGATATACATATTTATTTCCAGACTCTGTTTCCTCAAGTGGACCTACCATGTCAAGGTAGACCTTGTCAAATGGTTTTTCTGCGGTGTCCGTTAGAACCATCGGCATTCGGAATTGTGGCGACGCTTTCATCTTTTGGAACTTGGAGCACCACTTAATGTATTTCTTTATGTCACTAAGCATGTGCCTCCAGCAGTATTTTTTTCTTATCCGCTTGTATGTTTTTATTACGCCCTGGTGGCCACCGAGAGGAGCATCATGGTATTCATGTAAGATTGTCCTGATTTCCTCGAGGTTTGTAATAACTTCAGGGGTTTTTGGTTCATTTATGTCTGGGTCGTTTACTGGTGCGTCTATTGGCTTTGTTTCTTGTTTGGTTTTTGGCGTTTCGTTATCCTGGTCGCTCAACGAGTAATCCCGTGTCTCGGGGTTCTTGGGTTCTGTTTGAGCATGTTTTGTTTGAGCCCGGGTCACCGCGTTGCATTTTAGACAATTTTTAAGAGTTGCACCGTTTTCTTCCTCCGAGTCCGAATCCATTTTATGGTGGACTTGGGCCTTTACTAGGAAAGTGTTGTCTTCGGCTTCTTCCCGCGGGATGCGACTGAGTGCGTCGGCATTTGTATTATATTTTCCGGGTTTGTATTCGATTTTGTAATCGAATTCGGAAAGCTTGTGGTGAAATTTCACCAAGCGGGAAGTTGTGTCTTTAACGTTAAAGACGCCTTTGAGAGGCTTATGGTCTGTGTAGACCGTGAATTTTCGGCCTTGTAGGTAACATCTGAAGTTACGGGTGGCCCAGACTATGGCTAGCAACTCTTTCTCTATTGTAGAGTAGTTGCGTTCAGCTTTATTTAGTTTACGGCTGGCGTAAGCAATAGGTTGGTCACGTCCGACTTCTCCTTGGGAGAGGACAGCTCCTTAGGCCTCGCTACTGGCGTCCGTGGTTAGGTTGAATGGTTCGGTAAATTCGGGATATATTAGAAGTGGAGGGGAAATTAGGGATTTTTTAATGACTTCAAATGCCTCTTGACATGTTGGTCCAAGTAAATTTCACGTCCTTGCGAAGCAAATTCATGATTGGACGTACTATCTTTGAGAAATCGGGTATAAATTTCCTGTAATAGTTGGCAAGTCCCAGAAATGATTGGACTTGTCTGACTGTTCGGGGAACGGGGATTGTTTGGACGCATGCCGTTTTGCTGGGGTCTGGTAGTGCTCCTTTGTTGGAACACTTATGGCCTAAGTATACAACCTCTCGTCTTAGAAACTGACATTTCTCTGGTTGCAGTTTCAGGTTGTTCTCTCTCAGTCTGTCGAAGACTATGCGGAGCTTTTGATTGTGGTCCGCCAGGTTTTTCCCGTAGATGACTATGTCATCTAGGTACACGAAGCATCCCAGACCTTGTAAACCTGTTAATACGGAATTCATTAAACGTTGGAAGGTAGCCGGGGCTCCTTTGAGCCCGAACGGCATACGCTTGAATTCGTAGTGCCCATAATTTGTGCTGAAAGCCGTCTTTGGTCTATCTTTGGGATCGACTAATACTTGGTGGTGACCATTGGCCAAGTCGAGGGTAGTGAAGTATCGGGAATGACCTAGTTGGTCTAGTATGTCCTCGATACGAGGTAGCGGATATGCGTCGCCAATCGTATTTTCGTTAAGTTTGCGAAAGTCGACAACGACGCGCCACCTTTTTCACCATCAGGTCCCGCTTTCTTGGGGACGACTAAGAGAGGTGAGTTCCAGGGACTCTTGCTCGGTTGGACTATGTCATTATCCAACATTTCTCGGAGCTGCTCCTGGATTACATTGCGTTGGGTTTCAGGCAGTCGGTACATCTTTTGACTAATGGGGGCTTGGTCTTGCACCAGGGGAATGTCGTGGGTGATGGCGTTGGTATGTGTGAGCCTATCATCTTTTAGGAAGAAAATATCATCGAACTCATAACATAGTTTGGTTATGGCACTTAGGGTGTCGTCCAGGTTGAGTTCTTGTACTAACCTGGTGAGGCGCGGGTTATTTTGGGGTTCGTCCGGATCGTCACTGTCCGGGTATAGGTATTTAATGTGCTGCAGAGTGGCCATCTTATCGGTTCTAGTAATTCTGTTTTTGTTTTTGTCTTTTATTTTCTTGAAACTATGGCTTTTGAACGTTGGAGTTTCGTGGGCCGTGATACCTACGGGTTCAGGCATTTGTTGGAGTTCGCAATCGTTTGCCGTTTGTATAATTGTTTTTGAGTCTCTTGGCGATGGAGTTTGTCGATCTGGGCTTTCCTTGGGTGCCAGACATTTGTTGTACTCACAAGCGCCAGACGTCGGGGTTTTCTTGAGGGACTCGCAAGCGTCTCTGGAGGGGCTCTTATGCCATATTACATGTTTGGACGTGTTCTTACCTCTTATTGGCGTTGGGGCTACTGGGTCTTTGTGACCAGTTAGAGTAGACCTTTTGTGGGGTTTGTCAGCGCCATTATTCCGGCTCGTGGGCAGTGTCTCTCTGTATTCTGGGGTATTTTCATCTAGTTTTGTTTGATCCGATCCGTTGGTGATAGGGATGACGGTGTAGTCTTTAATGTGGACAAGCGTTATGTCGAGGCTTGTCAGGACTACTTGAAAATTGAAACAAGAAAGAATTCAAGTGTAAAGGCTAAACAAATCAGTGAATTTTAAGCAAAAATTAATTAAGTTGTATAAGAAAAAATTCAAGTGTAAAGGCTAAACTAATCAGTGAGTTTTAAACAAAACAAATTAAGTTGGATAAGAAATAATTCAATTGTATAGACTAACCAAATTAGTGAGCTTTAAGCAAAATTAAAGTGTAAAAAAAAAAAAATTTAAGTGTAAATCCCAAACAAGGAGAAACTGTTTTATTGGTGTCAGGTGTAGAGAGTCCCTGTTGGTTTGTAAACAAAAAATTGTGTAATAAAATTGGTGCAGCCGGTAGGATCGAGGAAACTTGGTTGGTACAAACCGTAAACGCTTTAAAACTCTCGATCTAATATCGAATCAAAAGGGGATTCTTTGGCCACTGCTGGGTAGTCAATAGCCCAGTAAGTCACCCCCAACGCTCAGGGCTAAACAACTTTAGCTGCCTCTGCTCCAGGCGAGCAAGCGGTTGCCCCTTTAACAAGTGCACAAAGGCACCATCTTTAAAAGAGCTGAGGATTTCCCCGTGACCAGAGAGGAGTAGTAGGAAACCCAGGAACCATTCTTTAGGATCATCGGCTCTCCTGAAAACTAACCCTAGAAGGACGACTGGAAAGAAGGCCGCCTCCATATCGAACGATCCAAAGGTCTACTTGTCTACACCTCTAAACCAGGACTCTATAATAGGGCGTCACAAAGGTCAACCAGCCCTCATCAGTGTGCATCAATTAGGTCTGGGAGGCAAAAGGAAGACGGCCAAAAGCCCCCCTTCAGACCACATCACAGGGAAACCCAAAGACGGCTGAAGTACCCCCAACAGCGAACTATGGCAAGGGAGTACCTAAGTAGGCTACTAGCCCCCCTTGCAACCACCAACAACCCGTTGCGTATGTCGGAGTCGGAAGGTGACTCCCCACCTAAGGCAGCTCCAAGGATCAAATTCCCCGCAGAGAGGACATCCTCATCACAAGGCAACCGACAGCTCTTCTCACCCACGGAACACGAGCCCGCAGCTGAAGGAAGAAGACTCCGAAGTGGCACAGTTTATCCCACATTAACAGCCACTACATTAAGTTTAAATAAGTAATAATAAGTTTAGATAGGGTTCTCGAGAAAGCGCGGGACTCCGATAAACTCTCTGTACCTCAGTGTGACGTTTAACAAAAAAAAAACTCACAGAAAACCGCGAGGATTAGTAAAAAATTATCAGGAGGATACAGGGAGATTTAAGGCGGACATCGCCGAATTTAAGGGAACCTCGCGCTCGCTGGAATTAGTTAAGGAAGATAAGTTAAATAGGGAAAATTGTAAAGAGGCCAGTGTAATTGTAAGAGTCTCACCAGGTACAAACACCGACGATCAGACCAAATCCGAACCGACCGACGAAGACCTCTTATACGATTGGCTGGAAGTATCCTTCAATGACACCAGTCACGAGGAAAGCCTGCTTATTCTGCCCGAGTATAAACCGAAAACTTCCTACAAATACTCCAAGCTTGTTCGGCACAGCTTGTTCCTTTGTTCTCTGGCGCAAATAGCCCTCAGTTGAGCCAAGAACTCCAAACCTTTATAGGTTGCTGTAAAAAAACACAGCAATTTCTAACTACAGAGGAACAAACAGCTTTCCTAAAAATTTTTCCCACCAGACTCCGGGGTGTAGCATATCAACTCTTCGTCTCAGACGTTCCACCCACCTTCAAAGAAGTGGAGGAACGTCTAAATAGGGCATATTTACCTAAGGAAACATATCAAGAGTTGGTAAATAAACTAATAACAACTCGAAAACTACCCATAGAAACGTTAAACGCATATACGACCAGACTCAAACAACTGTTGGTCCTTTGCAAAATAGCTGCTGACACCAAATACGGCAATGCAGCATCCACAGTAAAGACTGAGTTAGAGGATTTCGCTAAAAACGCACTAAATAGCGGAGTAGGTAACCTGCATTTGTGCCAGTATCTCCTTATAATAGGCGATGCTACAGTGGACGAGCTTATACAAAAGGCGCTAGACATGGAGAGGCTTCAGCAAAGCGCCCTATTCATACAATCCCCACTTTCACAAATGCCAACATTACCTCACACACAAACTTATGGCACACACACAGGGACCAGCCCGTTAGCCCATGGTCAAATAAACTTTTTACAGGTACCCCCTAGGACAACACCACCAAATTACCAAAACCAACACTACACTCCGAACCCATCACAACGCCCTCTATTTCAGCAAAGGGACCACAGGTTTGGAAACAGACGACCGAACCCCAGTACACCGGCACAGAACATTACATGTAGCTTCTGCCAAAAACGGGGTCATACGTACTCCGACTGTCTAAAGCGCAAAAACACACCTTTCTGCGTGAATTGCAAAAATTATGGGCATGATGTTCGCGATTGCCGAACAAATCGTTCTGCTAGAATCCAAGATACAAGCCATGAAAGAAGACCCCCCAGAGAGAACAGACCGGCCTTAGAACAACGACCCTCCGGCGGCCCCCGAGTGTATAACATAAGCCTCAAATGTAATTTCTGTGGCCGACGCGGACACACTATTGACGTTTGCCGACAAAAACAGAAATGAGAGTCTCAGATTCAGGGAAACGACACACAGTCGACCCAAAACTCCCCGGCTCGACTGTAAACCCTCCGCAAAACAAACAAGGGTCACCTCAGACGCCCAAGACTAGTATCTGTACCGTAAAACTTCCATTGGACATCGGCCTACACGGCCAAACCAAATTAGTAGTGAATACTGGCGCTGAGGTTAGTATTATTAAGTAAAGGCATTACAGTCCCTCGACGACATTAATACCGAGGAGATGTATACACTACAAAAGCCGTTTGGTACTGGAAAAACCTTGGGAAGCTGCCAGGCAAACTTCACACTGAAGCACAAAATACCTTGTAATTTCCTAGTCATCCAAAACCCTCCAGGTCTCACGGACGACGGTTTGTTAGGAAATGACTTCCTAGCAAAGAATTGTAATGTTGAAGATCCAAATATGGCGCTCTGGTTTCCTCGCACGGAAACTAACCTCGAAAAGTTCGCTATACCCCTAACATTTGCATCGGACGAAGCGTGTTCACAGAACGCAGTTGAAGTAGAAACACTAACAGTTAGCACGGAGGCCTCAGAGGTAAAGCTGTCTACTTGCAGTGTCCTCAAGGCATCTCAATTGGAGAATGCTGGCTGCAGCACACAAGAACACCATTTGGAAAAAAGAACTACCCAATGGAAGTTTTACGGTAGAGATACTAGTCTTGGGCGTCTGAGGTGACCCTTGTTTGTTTTGCGGAGGGTTTATAGTCGAGCCGGGGAGTTTTGGGTCGACTGTGTGTCGTTTCCCTGACTCTGAGACTCTCATTTCTGTTTTTGTCGGTAAACGTCAATAGTGTGTCCGCGTCGGCCACAGAAATTACATTTGAGGCTTATGTTATACACTCGGGGGCCGCCAGAGGGTCGTTGTTCTAAGGCCTGTCTGTTCTCTCTGGGGGGTCTTCTTTCATGGCTTGTATCTTGGATTCTAGCAGAACGATTTGTTCGGCAATCGCGAACATCATGCCCATAATTTTTGCAATTCACGCAGAAAGGTGTGTTTTTGCGCTTTAGACAGTCGGAGTACGTATGACCCCGTTTTTGGCAGAAGCTACATGTAATGTTCTGTGCCGGTGTACTGGGGTTCGGTCGTCTGTTTCCAAACCTCTGGTCCCTTTGCTGAAATAGAGGGCGTTGTGATGGGTTCGGAGTGTAGTGTTGGTTTTGGTAATTTGGTGGTGTTGTCCTAGGGGGTACCTGTAAAAAGTTTATTTGACCATGGGCTAACGGGCTGGTCCCTGTGTGTGTGCCTTAAGTTTGTGTGTGAGGTAATGTTGGCATTTGTGAAAGTGGGGATTGTATGAATAGGGCGCTTTGCTGAAGCCTCTCTATGTCTAGCGCCTTTTGTATATGCTCGTCCACTGTAGCATCGCCTATTATAAGGAGATACTGGCACAAATGCGGGTTACCTACTCCGCTTTTTAGTGCGTTTTTAGCGAAGTCCTCTAACTCAGTCTTCACTGTGGATGCTGCATTGCCGTATTTGGTGTCAGCAGCTATTTTGCAAAGGACCAACAGTTGTTTGAGTCTGGTCGTATATGCGTTTAACGTTTCTATGGGTAGTTTTCGAGTTGTTATTAGTTTATTTACCAACTTTTGATATGTTTCCTTAGGTAAATATGCCCTATTTAGACGTTCCTCCACTTCTTTGAAGGTGGGTGGAACGTCTGAGACGAAGAGTTGATACGCTTCACCCCGGAGTCTGGTGGGAAAAATTTTTAGGAAAGCTGTTTGTTCCTCTGTAGTTAGGAATTGCTGTGTTTGTTTACAGCAACCTATAAAGGTTTGGAGTTCTTGGTTCAACTGAGGGATATTTGCGCCAGAGAACAAAGTAACAAGCTGTGCCGTTAGCTTGGCTACTTTGGCGTAATCTACCATCTTGGAGTATTTGTAGGATGTTTTCGGTTTATACTCGGGCAGAATAAGCAGGCTTTCCTCGTGACTGGTGTCCGTGAAGGATACTTTCAGCCAATCGTATAAGAGGTCTTCGTCGGTCGGTTCGGATTTGGTCTGATCGTCGGTGTCTGTACCTGGTGAGGCTCTTACAATTACTCTGGCCTCTTTACAATTTTCCCTATTTAACTTATCTTCCTTAACTAATTTCAGCGAGCGCGAGGTTCCCTTAAATTCGGCGATGTCCGCCTTAAATCTTTCTGTATCCTCCTGATATTTTTTTTACTAATGCGAGTCTATCCTCGCGGTTTTCTGTGCGTTTTTTTTTCTTAAACGTCACACTGAGGTACAGAGAGTTTATCGGAGTCCCGCGCTTTCTCGAGAACCCTATCTAAATACATATTTAAACTTACTGTAGTGGCTGTTAATGTGGGATAAACTGTGCCACTTCGGAGTCTTCTTCCTTCAGCTGCTGGCTCGTGTTCCGTGGGTGAGAAGAGCTGTCGGTTGCCTTGTGATGAGGATGTCCTCTCTGCGGGGAATTTGATCCTTGGAGCTGCCTTAGGTAGGGAGTCACCTTCCGACTCCGACATACGCAACGGGTTGTTGGTGGTTGCAAGGGGGGCTAGTAGCCTACTTAGGTACTCCCTTGCCATTGTTTGCTGTTGGGGGCTACTTCAGCCGTCTTTGGGTTTCCCTGTGATGTGGTCTGAAAGGGGGCTTTTGGCCGTCTTCCTTTTTCCTCCCAGACATAATTGATGCACACTGATGAGGGCGGGTTGACCTTTATGACGCCCTATTATAGGGTCCTGGTTTAGAGGGGCAGACGAGTAAACCTTTGGATCGTTCGATGTGGAGGCGGCCTTCTTTCCAGTCGTCCTTCTAGGGTTAGTTTTCAGGAGAGCCGATGATCCTAAAGAATGGTTCCTGGGTTTCCTACTACTCCTCTCTGGTCACGGGGACATCCTCAGCTCTTTTAAAGATGGTGCCTTTGTGCACTTGTTAAAGGGGCAACCGCTTGCTCGCCTGGAGCAGAGGCAGCTAAAGTTGTTTAGCCCTGAGCGTTGGGGGTGACTTACTGGGCTATTGACTACCCAGCAGTGGCCAAAGGATCCCCTTTTGATTCGATATTAGATCGAGAGTTTTAAAGCGTTTACGGTTTGTACCAACCAAGTTTCCTCGATCCTACCGGCTGAGCCAATTTTGTTATATAATTTTTTGTTTACAAACCAACAGGGACTCTCTACACCTGACACCAATAAAACAGTTTCTCCTTGTTTGGGATTTACACTTGAATTTTTTTTTATTTACACTTTAATTTTGTTTAAAGCTCACTAATTTGGTTAGTCTATACAATTGAATTATTTCTTATCCAACTTAATTACTTTTGTTTAAAACTCACTGATTAGTTTAGCCTTTACACTTGAATTTTTTCTTGTCCAACTTAATTAATTTTTGCTTAAAACTCACTGATTTGCTCAGTCTATACAATTGAATACTTTTTTATCAAGACCAGCCTCGCGTAACCGTGACTTTTCTTAGCGCCGTAATTAACCAGACTCTCTCATTACATTTTTTGCCCACGACCAGTTACCTGTTTATTTGACTGAACTTTTTCATCAGGGTTGAAAGCTTTAAACTTTCGGTAAGCTTTTGGTCGTGTGTGTAAGAGCTTTTTTCTCTCACTGGCTTGACCAAGTTCAAGCACCAATAGACCTAGAGCAAGGCGATGTACTTATCGGAATTTGATGGCGAGGCGCTTTTAGCCTGAGACTTTGATTCTTACCCAGGTGCTTCGCCATTATTTTCTTTCATGTACTTTCGACTTGCTTTGATTTCTAGGAAAATTTACCCGTTAGCCACTTCGTGAAAGAGGATATGCAATTTCCTCTGGAATTTGTTTACGAAGTGGCTACTTGCTGGTAAATTTTTATGTTATTTGTTTGTGATCATTTCTAAAGAAGGTATATAGAGAAAGTACTGCCAATTCGATATACCAAATTAAGAAAACAAAAACTTCA
This sequence comes from Leptarthrus brevirostris, assembly GCA_964036015.1. Classification (NCBI taxonomy): domain Eukaryota; kingdom Metazoa; phylum Arthropoda; class Insecta; order Diptera; family Asilidae; genus Leptarthrus; species Leptarthrus brevirostris. Next base: position 72,315,662 of record OZ038374.1, read on the forward strand.
TCCCTCCCATATGGTCACTATTTCCGCTATTTTTCGTGCCCTTTCGCGCACCATGTACATTTACAAATTTGCTGTCAAATTTGAATCGATTACATCGAAGAATTATCGTGCAATAAGTGTAAGTTAATTAATTTTAATGTTAAACATTAAATTTAGAACCGTCATAGTGACATTTACCATGTAATTAGTTGAGTTTTTCGCGTAAATGTTGTACCACAGCACTGCGCCATACCAACGCCATCTTGATAACTACAGGCCGTAAGGTAGAGCCAGTTGTGACCCGTGACATCACACTATGAGGAAAAAAGTGAAAAAGTCGAAATTCTGTCACTCGAAGTTTTGTTTAATTATAAGAAGTGTGATTAAGTTTTAAAATCGTTCTAACCAAAAACTAATAGTGAATCGTATAAAGAATAATTTGCGGTAAAAGTTTTGTGACATTCAAGTGGCGAAGTGTATATATTTTTTAGTTAAAGTGAAAATTTCGGCTAATTCGCCTCGGACTTTAAATTAATATTGTGTGAGTTTCAGACATTATTTAAGTGAAATAACTAGTGTGTGATAAAATTAACTTGTGAGATAATGTCGTGATAAAAGTTTCGTTTAGATCTATTTAATTATGTGTGAGTTATCGCCGGTCAAAATATATTGGCAATATCCAAAAGAAATGTCAAATGGAGGGAAGTAATGACGTCCGCTCTTCAACCTAGCGGATGTAAACAACTCTCAATTTCATTAAAAAGTGAAAGAAATTACGTTTAACTTTGTTATAAGTGATAATATAATAGTTTTGTGATGTTGTGAGAATATGTGGTACTAGTGCTTCGAGTTTTGTTGGTAAATGGGGACAAATCTATTGACAACTTTTACATTTAAATAGTTGGCTTAGATTTTTCTCTAATTGCTGGCATTATACAACAAATTGTACGATAAATATGAAGTGATCTGATTTAAAAATTTATTCGGGAGAATATGTGAAAATAGTGGTTTGAAATTGTTATAGTTTTTTGGTAAATAGGGATACATATATTAATAAATTATGCAATTGAAAAGTTGGATAAGATTTTTTCTAAGCTGTCACTTGAACAGCTGATAACAACTTTTCATTTGGTCGTATAGACGGCGCTGGTTTCGTTTCCTCATAAGCTGACGTCATCGTTTCTACCTTACGGCCTGTAGTTATCAAGATGGCGTTGGCCATACTTAATTTAAGGGTAGAGCAGCCAACTTTAAAAAAACCGGATGAGGGAAGATTCTTCGTGCAGTTTAACGAACCTGGGCCATATTGGCGGTACTTTCTCTATATACCTTCTTTAGTCATATCCGTTATCCGATGTTGTTGAAAAAATATCCAGCATCGGATTTCGGATCTGACCTGTAACAGCACAGAGACGTCATAAATATAATATTTTTGGGGCTATTCAACTTAAAGTAATATTTTTCGCAAATTTACCTAGAAAAGAAAAATTACTACGGCCATGTTCAAAATTCGTTTGTAGCGGAAAGTATGTTTGGAGTAGTGAGATGCTTCAGAAAATTGCGTTTACAGCCGTTCCATTTAGTTATTTCTTCGTAGGCTGGGTTGAAGGGCAGACGTCATTATTTCCCTTCCATTTAACATTTCTTTTGGGCATTGCCAATATATTTTGACCGACGATAACTCACGCGTAATTAATTAAATCTAAATGAAACTTTCTCACGACATTATCTTACAAGTTAATTTTATCACAGACTAGTTATTTCACTTAAATAATGTCTGAAACTCACACGATATTATTTTAAAGTCCGGTGCGAATTAGCCGAAAAATTTTGGACTGCTTCAAAGTTATTTTCACACAACGCCTTCTTCATGTATTCACATTCCGAAACTTTCCTGCTATTAAGAATGTCAAAGATGTCGTTCACCATCTTAGAGTATCGAACTATAAGGAGAGGCGCCAAAGCCAAAAAACCTCGGCACTTTTCTTGATGTAGTTGAATCGTTGAGTTGTGTTTGTTTTCGTTATGGCAGTAGTGAAACAGCGACATGTCTAGAGAATGGCAAAAATAAATTGGAAATTAGAGCGTAATCTCATTTTACAATTGCCTCAAGGTATTGCGAATGACTTTCTTTCTTTTTGGCGAGTCTATATCACAAAATTAAATAAGAACTTTTAAACATTGCAATCACGAATTTAAGTTTTTAGTGTCCCTTTATAAAAGTTAAATCACGATCCACTGGGTAAGCTAAGGAGAAGCAAAAAATTCGATCTTAGAAAATGTAAATAAACTAAGGACGCCTAGAAAACTTCACTTTTCTTTACGTTCCGTTGGTGTTCTTAGCGTGTCAATGCAATTATATCAAGCTTAAGAACTAACAAAACATAATTTTAATCAAAAACTTCCCTGAAAAACGATATTCCACGTGTACAACGCCGATTGTTTGCACAACACAAAACCGCGCACTTCATTTCAACAATTTCACTATTAAAGTACACTGTCTACACTTCAAAAAGTTGAAGGCTATTAGCTTTAAAGTTTTCTAATATATTGCACTAAAATAAAGAGTAAAAAACACTCGGAACTTTATATGGAATTACAAAACAAAATTGTTAAACCATTGGACAATTCACGGTAATAACTTTAACAGTTCGCAAGCTAAGTAGAAGAGCTCTCCGTCCACACCTCACCTAAAAGCCAAATGCCGATCACAAGTACACGGTTTCACAGATAGATTCCTGTCCTAAGTTCACCATTCTAATGAAATCTGACGTTGACTTGCTTTCCAAGAACTGAGGAAGTTTTAAGACCTCTAGACAGAAATCGAGGGCATCAGCCACTGATGTGCTGAAAGTTTGCACAGCCAATTTGACCTTCATTTTTTGTTGTGCATAGTTAATATGGCTCTTTTTTAATTTATTGCCAAGATGCAATTGTTCTCTTTCTTGCAGATTTACAAGATGTAGTAAAAATTCCCATTTTATAATCCCACCTTCAGTATTTATTATAATTCGCCAATCTGCCAGAGTATTTCGTATGAGCTTGACCATATGGCAGGGATCAGGATGTATAATAAATTTATCATCGTTGTTATTGATTTTAAAAAATTCCTTTGAGTTTAAGTCCCTGATATCGCTTCCTAAAAGCTTGCTCGCAGTAAGGTTCGTTGCGGCACCATCAAAGGTTACTCCAATGACTTCCACTCCTGTTTCAATAAAATTTTCACAGCAGAGTAAAATAATATTTGTTTTTTGCTCTGCGGTAATGGAATCAATCGGGTATTTTCGACGATTTGTTAAGGCACACTGCCATAAAAACCAAAAATTTCGTTGCAATTGTACCACTGTGCCCTCCATCTCCAGTATCTACAAATCCATATGAGTTCTCCCCATCCCAGTCCACGTGCTGCCTTATATGTATATCGTCTATATCTTTGAGCTGCTTCGAAAGCTTTCTCTATAGCTAGAAAAAATTATTTTGTGAATCCCGGTTGCCAGTATAATTTTTCGTACCTAATTTCCTAATTGCCTAAAATGAGGCAAGCTACCAGCAAACTGCTGTCTAACATAGGAGTAAGCTGTTGGTGACATGAAGTTAAGATTAATTGCAAATGCGCGTATTGCAGGAGCATAGGCTTTCTCAATAGATTTTTCTCTGCTTTTTAAAAACAGCCTATAAAAAATTCGCTCCTTTGAGTCTGCTATGCTTTCTAAGACCTCATTCATCTCTTCACCAATTAAGTTTTTCTTTTTAAGATCATTAAGTAAAGAACTTAAGTGGGACATTTTCTTAACTGTTCGTCTTCTATGCTGGTTGAGAATTTTAACCTTTTTGTTTTTTTTTATAATATTTTGTTTTAATTTTCGAATTATGGCTTTATCTCTTCGCCTCTCTGGTACAATACTAGGTGAATTTTCATCATCTGATGTTTCCATACATTCTTGTAATGTTAAAGTAATATTATCCTAATGATAAGATAATTATAAACAACACGAAAAAATATTTTTACAATATAAAAATCTGCACCTAACAAAAAGGTGACTCAAAACATACCTACATTTTTGTTAGAAGCTTGTATCATAATATCCTGCGAATGACTCAAATTCTTTCGAAATTTACAGAGACTACCTTTACCGGCATGCAGCGCTTCTGTCGTTCTAACATAATTTAGAAATGAGTGCAGTTAAATATTAGGACTGTTCGATCAAAGTCGTGGACTAGTTAACAGTAACAAAATTCGCTTTAAAATTTGGTACAAAGCGTTGAATTGTTTACTCTGAACTATTCCAAGACTTTCATTGCAAAGCCCTAATATTTTGGATTTAAAAGACGATGCAAGCTCTAATATATGCTTTAATCAGATATGTATCTGGGGATGAAATCAGTAAAATCAACTGTACTACCTGTAAATATTAACTTTAAAGCCTACTCTAATTACATCCTTAAAACATGAAGTATTATCCTATATACACTGTATTATAACACTATATACTATAATACACTATAAAAATATGTACCACGTTATTCTAATATGAACATAGCTTGAACGCGATCATTAACCCTAAACTTACCGACCGAAACAAGATATATTCTTTTTCCGTAGTCCCTAAAATTTATATTTATTTTTATATAAATGGAAATTGCGTTCTTTCTATAATGAAACTATTTAAGGGGGTCCTCTACTTTCGAGGCCTGAAATTGAGCGGTTTTTTGGGGAATAAATTGCGAAGGATCTACTGAATACATTTAAAATTTTTTTTTTTATTTCGAAGATACATGTTTTGACTTTTCAATTTTACTTTTGAAGTTGAAAAAAAATAACTATCGCGACCTTGAAACGTCATTGATGACATTGATGTTGAAACTGCATGGGTCCCGCTTAAGCACAGTTGTGGCCAATTGGGTAATCTGTAATCTGAAAATTTATATTCTTTATAATCATAGATACGTTGGCTATGTTTTCCCGTGACAGATTTTTTTTATTTTTCAATTTGTAAAAGTTATGCAACAATTTGTAAAAATTTCAAATTTTACGTCATTTTTTGACCTATAGAGGCTATAAAAATGGAAAAAAATAAAATTTTGCAAATCGTACTCGGGAAAACATAGCGGTATGTTTTCTAAACAATTGAAAAAAAAATTATTGAAATCGGACCAATACTTTTATGAGAAGTCTTACTCGGCAGCTAAAAAAACACTACTTTCGGGAAAACGCGTTTAATGATAAATTACGGTGCATAACTTGATTGTAGTAACTTACGAGTTAATCTGCTATACCGGCGCCGTAGAGTTCTCCTTCCTCATCAAGTTGATGTTTTTGGTTGTCCACATTCTTCTCAAGAACGGACCGTTAAATTCTTTAGACAATGATTTTTAACTGGAAAAGCGCCGTCGTGACGCGCCGCGCTTAGTTTCTCGGAAACGGCCGGAGACGGGTACCTTTCTGTTCCCAGAAACATGCAAAGGAACGTGATTTTCATGAAATCCTTTCTATGGCGTATTCTCAGATACATATAGATTGAAATTAAAAAACAAACAAAAAACAAAAATCGATTTTTTGAAACCGCGAGAGTAGAGGACCCCCTTAAGACGATATATGATGAATGAAAGCAATATAAGCGGTGTCCGTAAAGCAATTATGTATATAAATGCGAAAACATTAAAGAAACTAAATATACTTACCTGTAATTCTTTTACATTGAGTTGACATTCTGTGCGCCCATCTGAACAAAATTGTGCCGTAGAGATCTATTATAAAAGTGTACAATTCAACAATTTAATATTAATTTGTTTATTTAATTTCCTGAATTAGGTTTTCTGGCTGGATATTTAACCTTCCATTGACTGGGAATGGTTGAGTTGCAAAAAAGGAAATCTAGTGGTATGAGCAGATCGTCCTATCTCAGAACAAGTTGTTTCAATTTCCTCTGTTAAGCTGGTGACATCACGCTATTACCAATTACGTTATACGTATAAGAAATTAATAATTTAAACAAGAAAATACTTACAGTGGGTTGTACATCTTCTATCGGGATATAGGTACTATCTGTTTCCTCAAGCATATAACTCAATGCAAAATGTAGGCTGTAAAATTTTTAACATTCATATAATTTTCATTTATATATTTTATTTAAAACGCATACCGATATACTAGGAATTACACCGTCTTGCAACAAAGGCTTGGTGCTAAATATACATTAATCCACACTTTTGAAATGGTTTAAGCAAACCAAGTCACTTTTTCTTGGCTCAAAACCAAGAATTCCAATTGCATCAAGCCACTTTTGGCAAAGGATATTATCATTTGGAAATCTATAACAAAAAATAAATTATTTAAAACGCTTTAAACAATATTTCTAAAATACTGATAACCAAATTAATTTTCATAATTTATTGGTCCCCCCAAAACCGAATACTTACCACGTCTCTGCACCAAAATACGCTACTTAATGCAAGAAGAACACAACTTGTCAATAATAATAATATTTAATTTTTTCTCATTTTTCTAACTGAAACTTCATTAGAATTTGGTTTTGCTTTGTTACTATGGAGCTATCTTAACATTTACATTAAAAAATTTAGCGAAAACTTACCTATGAGAAGATGTTCCCGGCAGTCGGCAACGGAATCTATTTCCACAGTTTGCCACTACACACGTCATTTCAAGTTAATATAATTTATTTCACACACTTTTTTAGTTTTTTACATCTAATTAAAAAAATCTACTTAAATGCACAATTTCACGACTTTCGATATCGGAAAATAAATTTAAAATTAATTGACAGCTCAGGTGCCTTATTCTTATTGATGTATTTACAGTTCCCTCTACATATCTTCCATTTCGCCTAAAAGCTTTTTGCTTCATTCGCATATACGAGTTTTACGAGGTAGGGCTTTTCCTTCAGCTCTTTATTCGTAGTGTAAGACCTTACTAAATGAATGGTACTGACATCTTGCTGAGTGTAGAAGAGAGTTAAGTTCTGGTCGGGGGAAAGCTTGTGGCAATATCTCAATAATCCGCCAGAAGCGCAGCTGTACGTCCGCATTTTGGCAGCTACGATAGCAAGTCAGCCTCTTAGAACCTTAGAGTATATAACTATAAGGAGAGGCCCTAAAGCCAAAAAACCTCGGCACTTTTCTTGATGTAGTTGAATCATTGAGATGTATTTGTTTTCGTCATGGCAGTAGTAAAACAGCGACATTTCTAGAGGTGGGCCAAAATGGGAATGGCGAATGATTTTCTTTCTTTTTATCGAATTTTTATCACAAAAGTAAATAAGAACTTTTAAACATTTCAATCACGAATTTAAAGCTTTAGTGTCCCTTTATAAAAGTTAAATCACGAGCCACTGGGTTAGCTAAGGAGAAGCAAAAAATTCGATCTCAGAAAACGTAAACAAACTAAGAACGCCAGGAAAACTTCACTTTTCTTTACGTTCCGTTGCTGTTTTTAACGTGTCAATGCAATTATATCAAGCTTAAGAACTAACAAAACATTATTTTAATCCAAAACTTCCCTCAAAAACGATATTCCACGTGTACAACACCGATTGTTTGAACAACACAAAACCGCGCACTTCATTTCAACAATTTCACTATTAAAGTACACTGTCTACAGTTCAAAAAGTTAAAAGCTATTAGCTTTACAGTTTTCTAATATATTGCACTAAAATAAAGAGTAAAAAACACTCGGAACTTTATATGGAATTACAAAACAAAATTGTTAAACCATCAAACAATTCACGATAATCACTTTGACAGTTCGAAAACTAAGGAGAAGAGCTCTCCGTCCTCACCTCGCCTAAAAGCCAAATGGCGATCACACGTACACGGTTTCACAGATGAGGGCCTTTCCTGTTGTTATATATTCTAAGCTTAGAACAGAAAACGAAAGAAAGTGAAATACCGTGTATAAACCGTGTACGTGTTTTCCTATTTTTTGTTCGGGGTAAAGATTTGGGAAGGGGACCCAAAAATACGCCTTACGAAATGTCAATTTGACGTGAACTTTCTGAAGAGTGCGCATTCAAACTGTTCAGTTATTTAAAGTGATGTAATTTTACAAATAAAGACAATTAACATTTAAAAGACTGTTTTGGTTTAGTTTACTAAGAATCTGAGGTGTTTAATTTGAACATTTTGCGTGACGAAGTGTGCGGTATTTTGTTGTAAAAATAATCGACGCATTGCGTGTGGAAAATCATTTTTCAGGGAAGTTAAATAATATAATGAGCAATTATACAGCATTTTCTTTGAAATATGTGCAAAAGCTGTATAAATAAAAGCTAAATAACCAAAAAATATAACCATTTCTCTTGATGGTGCTCATTTGTTCACATTTGAGATTGAATAGAGTTTTGGTTCGCCGTATTGGTTTCAGCGACAGCTGAAGAAAGTTTTTGCCTGGGGTCTCTAATAAAACTTTCAAAGTATTAAAATATTTTTCTACTTTTTGGTATTTTAGGTTTCCAAAAGATAAAGACTTCAGAGAACTGTGGTTCAAATCAATCGGTAGAACTGATTATATACCATCCAATGGTAGTAATGTTTGCGAGGACCACTTCGAATGAATCACAAATTTACTACTTCCATGGTGAAAACTTACACATTCAAAACCTTCAAACACAGAAGGAAAATTCGGAAACTTTTTGAGTATGGTGCACTTCTTTCGTTTTTAGTTCTAAAGTCAGCCTACGAGGAAGTAACTAAGGGAGAGGCCTTTACCTCAGAAAAGCGTGGAAATTTTAAGCTTGTGTGAGATTTATATGCATACAATCTCATAAGCGCAAAGCAGGCGGTTAAAATAGTATTTTATATGCAGGAGTTTTGCCTCGTATTTTAAAATATTGAAGTATATAAAAAATTGTGATCAATGTAATAATTTCTACATAATAAAATATATATTATTTCAGTTTTGGCGAAGTTCTCCTCGGCTAAATATTGTGTATTGACCACGTAAATCATAAAACTTTAATAGAACGATGTAATGTGTGCGCGTGCGAGCAAAGTGAATTTGCCGCGGGATGCTCAAGTGGCACGCGCTAGTTGGCAGCACGTCCTAGCTCGTCAGTATGGGGTGTGAGTCCTTGAACATCCTATCACACATTGCAAACTGAAGTTCTCGTGTCTGTGGCGAAAGAAGGTTGTGGATTCCTTCTTTCAGGTCTGCCACAAAGGATAAAAACAAAACGAGAAACATATATTGAAGGGAGAACAGCAGGTCTGGTGTCACCTGTTGTTCCTAGTCGCACTGAACTGTTATGAAAAATTCAAACAGAAAAGGTACCCCCTTGTTTGACAGTTCAGGTATCAACCCACTCTATTGCTACACCTGGCTACGATGTAGGCCCAACCTTCAAGGGATACTGAAACAAAAACATAAAAAAAATTAATTCAAAAGCATTGGAATAGAGGGGGCGGATAAGGAAACCAAGAAGGATAAAGAAGAAGTTGCTTCATTGGGTTTTCCTGAAATCAAAATAAATAATCTAGTTCATTATATAATTTAATAATAATAGCCTAAGTTAATACAAAATAGAATTGTAATGTTTAAGATAAACCTAACAGCCTTATTAGAATCTGCCTATAAATGCTAAGAATAACAAAAAGGATCAAATGAATCGGAGTTATATCAAACATAATACAGCTTCTTAACTGTGCAGAAAAAATTGTTCACGTCATATGTTTTAGTCATAATTAACTAGCAATTATTCACGTAAGCGATAATAAAAACGAACTGAGTCCTCGGACAACTATTACATACTTTCCGAACGATGTATCTAACTAGACTCATAGTTAATGTCGCGGTACGTTAAGACAATTACAAGTTTTCGTGAGTGTAGTGCCTAAAACATGTACAGTCCTGTGAATTGCGGGGAACTTATTTACGTAAGTCAATAAATCCTTTCAAGGTAAAATTTTTATGACGTATAATGCATAACTTAATCATTCTAGCTAAACATTTAGTCTGGCTTCACTTCTATCTAACAAATTTACATAATTGTAAGACAACTTATATTTATATAATAAATTCAAATAGGATCATAAGTCTGCAGGATTCTAAAGTACCCTAATAATGGAAACGTGTATGAAACTTTCAAATCTCAACTTCAGAAACTGATATTCGATTAGATTTCAAAATTGGAATTCCTAAAAAGCTATATATTGACATCTTCCAAAAAAAAGCAGGAAAGCTTAAATATGCCCAAATTTGCAGCTAAATATGCCTTCAGTGTATTAATTCTAAAAATTTCCCTTTTTCGCACGTTCTTAGAGTGAGTAAACTATCTATAAAACACTACATGCTTCCTTTCAGCGATTAATTGTACAAATCAAAGTTACGAAAAAGGTGAATATTTAACCTAACCCAAAATCTACCAGGTAAAACAAATTATTTATAAAAAAAAGTAAAAATGTAGAATTGTTTCAATAAGTCAAATTGAGCACTTTAGCTGATAAATATCTTTGTAAAAAGATTACGAAAATAAGCGCTGCTCATATGCTAACAAATTCTTTAAAAGTGACGTCTTTTAAAATACCCGCTCTAAAAGGAAATATGAATCTAATGATCATTATTTTCTTATATTTTTACTAATGCAAGGGATGAAGCAGCATAAGCCGGAATAGGTAATACGTGCGTTATGACAGACGCTATTTGATAGTTTTTATGTTTTTGTCACTTTTCACTGTGAAATCTTTAAGATTTTTCCCTATAGTATTTCTTTATGTTAAATTGAAATCTGTTTTTAACCGACTTCCCAAAAACAAAGAGGTTCTAAGTTCGACGCGTTTTTTTTTTTTTTTATTTATTTATTTTTTTTTATGTCTGACCGGGCATAACTTCGTAACGCGTCAACCGATTTTGATGATTCTTTTTTTGTTGAGTAGAGTATGTTCACCGATTGGTACCATGTCAAAAAAATTTGGCCTAGGATGGGGGGAGGGGGGGGGGGGAGGGATAGACTAACTTTGTAACGCGTGGACCGATTTGAATAATTCTTTTTCTGTTGGGTAGAGTATGTTCCGTGGTTGATACCAGGTGAAAAAAAATTTGGGGGGACTGGGGTGGGGGTGGGGGTGGAACCTAACTTTGTAACGCGTTGTCCGATTTCGATGGTTCTTTTTCTGTTGTATAGAGTATGATCCCCCATTGCTTATAGGAGAATAATTTGGTCCTATGGTGAAAGGTGTGGGTGGGGGGGAGGGGTAGTCTAACTTCGTAACGCGTGGACCGATTTGGATAATTCTTTTTCTATTGGCTAGAATATGATCCTTGGTTCATACTACGAGAAAACAAATGTTGCTGGGGTGGAGGTGGGAGAAGGGGGGTGGAGCCTAACTTTGTAACGCGTGGTTCGATTTAGATGGTTCTTTTGCTGTTGTATAGAGTGTGATCCCCCATTGCTAATAGGAGAATAATTTGGTCCTATGGTGGTGGTGGGGGAGGGGGGAGGTAGTAACTTCGTAACGCGTGGACCGATTTCGATGATTCCTTTTATGTTCGGTAGAGTATGTTCCTTGATTGATACCATGAGAAAAAAAGTTTAGTGGAATGGTGGTGAGGTAGGGGGTTAATATTAAATTTTAACGCGTGGACCGATTTGGATGGTTCTTTCTTCGTTGTATAGAGTAGAAGACACCAAAAAGTAAAAAATAAAATAGTTTTTAAAAAAAAAAGTTGAACCGACTTCACAAAAAGCGCTAAAAAGCATAAAATAATTTTTAATTTTATATCTTTTACGACATTTTGAAGTCGGTGCAAATTAAACAAATAAAACAACTACAAAACCACAATTGAAAATAATACATAATACTACCTGAACGTTTCAGCTTACGGGATCATAAGAAATGCCGATTAAATATTTGTGTTGTTGTTTGGTTTGTTTGATTTGCACCGACTTCAAAATGTCGTAATAGATATAAAATTAAAAATTATTTTATGCTTTTTAGCGCTTTTTGTGAAGTCGGTTCAACTTTTTTTTTAAAAACTATTTTCTCTAAATTATTCTGCCGCTTTCGCACAATATAATTTAAGGAGACATGCTGATAAAATTTTTTGTTTTCATAAAAAGTTTATAATACCTAACAGTTTACTAACAATTTTCTTTTTCTCACTGCTTATTTACTAATCACCTGAAGCACGGGATCTCTGCTGCTCTGGACCAATGTTTGCTCAAGGGAAATGTTAAAATTTTTCGTTTTTTCTTTTGTTTTTGAAGGGCCAAAGAAAAAGGGATGACTCCTCCGTGAATGTTTTGTGGTGGACGGCCTCCTTTATGGCTAACTTTGGGAGATAGCGGGCCTCCAGAGGGCCAACGGTTGCATTATTGTGTGCGGCAGCTAAGGGCTATGAGCGACCACGGCAGGGTTCCGAATCGATACAAAATATCGCTCCGCTCCACGTATCGATTCGGCCTGGAGCGTTATGAAAATATCGATCCGCTCCGGAGCGAATCGTTATTTTCCAAGTTTGATATCGAACCGCTCCGGAGCCGATCGTTATTTTCCAAGTCTGATATCGAACCGCTCCGGAGCGGATCGTTATTTTATAAGTCTGATATCGAACCGCTCCGGAGCGGATCGTTATTATTTTTGATTTCAATCGATCCGAACCGTTCCTGGAGCGAAATTGAATCGATTCGGAGCGATTAGAATATCGCTCTACTGAATCAAAGGTTTGGTAATTATAAGAAAATAATCCTCACCTGCAACTTAATTACTAGGTGTTTTATACTAGGGGTGATGGGTAGGCTAGTGGATGCGTGGTGTGTGGGTGGGTGTTGGGATGTGGATGGTGAGTGGGTGAATGATAGGAAGAACTCTAGTAACTATAAACGTGCACTTCACCTGTAATTTGATTACAAGGGGTCTTGAACTTAGAGTGTTTTGTGAGTTGGTGAGACGGGTTTGGAGTGAATGTGGGTAGTATGTGGGTGATGAGCTAGAGGGTAGGTTTTTGGTGATGGGCTGAAGGGTGAGAGGTAGGTGTGTGGTTGGGTATTGAGTGCCCACATGCTACCCACATTCACTCCTGGAGCGTTATTGAATCGATTTGGAGCGATATGAATGTCGCTCCAATGAACCAAAGAAAGAAGTATTTTAATTTTTAGAAAGAAGAAGTATTTTAATTTGTTGAACCATAAATGGTTAATTGTATTAAATGCATAGCAGAAAATAGAGACCTCATTAAAAAAATGTTACAAAATAAATTAAAAAAACGAAATTTATCATTAATTTTCCCAACGGATAGCAGACATGCTGACAATAAGAATAAGTGGAAAAAGATTCCCTACGTTAATAATATATCTAATAAATTAATTAAGCAATTTAAAAAGAACAATATTCTTCCTGCGTTTTCTAATAAAATGAGCTTAAAAATTATTTTAGGAAATAATAAACTAAAGCCTAAGGTGAATGATTTAGAAAAAAGCGGTGTTTACCAAATTTCTCGTAAGAATTGCAATGCAATTTATATAGGAAAAACAAAGCGAAAACTTAAAACAAGATTCAAAGAGCATTTGCAATCAAAGCAATCAAACGTCAGAGAACACATCAGCCAAAGCAAGCATAAAATAAATGAAAATAATTTAAAATTGTTGTATAGTTTGGGAGGAGGGAGAGTCTTGGATAAATATGAAATTAAAGAAATAAGAGAAGCAATTGATTAATTAATGACCAATTAGATTTTAAGAATACAAGTCCTCTCTTAAGTCCATCTCTGTTTACCTAAAGCTTAAAATATTGATGTAGTTGTTAGATATTGGTAGACAGGTCAATGTACTTTTCATCAATTAGACAGATTAGTCCTCTGAAGATGACCTAGAAGGTCGAAACGCGACAGGTTTTTCGTTCTAATAAATTAAATTAAATAATTTTGTGAAACTTAGCAAGTGTTTATTTCGATTTTTAAAAATGTATTGAAAGATGTTCGGAAAGCTTGTGGTGTTTGCTTTTATCACCGGATTTCAGTGAACACTTCATTTTCAGTTTTTCTGGAAGGAAACACACTTTTCTCTATTAATGATATTTATAAATTGTCTTAACTTGTTTTGACACTCTTTTAGCACTTCACAGCACAATAATTATATATATTTGTCAAAAAAATGTAATGTAAAATATGCCTTACTTTTTATTTCTCTATTTCACTTCGAACTGGAGAAACGTAAATAAAAGTGACAGAAAGTGGACCAGTTTGGAATCACTTACCTCCTCATTTCCCGCAGAAAATCGAAAATTTGCCATGCTCACACACATGGTATTTATACGCTACGACCTATCCTTTAGTTACTTGCTCGTAGAAGTCAGCTTAGAAAATATATCGCAATAAGGAAGTTATTAAAGGAGAAGCTGTAGCCAACGCCATCTTGATAACTACAGGCCGTAAGGTAAAAACAATGACGTCAATTTATGTGGGTAGACAACCAACGACAACGGCAACTTTGCTTGAAAATGCCCCAGTAAGGCGAAACGCGTCGCGACAAATTTATAATCTAAACATAACTAAAGTAATTTTGTAGAACAGAAAGCAAGGAAGCAAGTGTGTTTTATTAAAATGTTCTAATTGAGAGTTGTTTACATCCGCTGGGTTGCAGGGCGGACGTCTTTACTTCCCTTCCATTTGACATTTCTTTTGGGCATAATTAATTAAATCTAAATCAAACTTTCTCACGACATTATCTTACAAGTAAATTTTATCACACACTAGTTATTTCACTTAAATAATGTCTGAAACTGTTGAGAATTGATCAATTGACAGCTGACTTGATCTAACCCAACCCTGACATGTAATTTTTCACTTAATTAAGTTAGCAGGCGATAAGCACTATTAGACAATTTCATGTGACAGCGACAAAGCGAAATTGATTGGCGACAGGCAAACGTGCTCCAAATTGTAATCAACAATTTGTAAAGTATTGAGCAACAATCCGTCGATTGTTAAGCAAGAGTTTTGTTTATCAAAACTAGTATTGTGAAACTATTCAAAAGGTATGTTTATTTTGAGTAAATTCAAGCTGTATTTTCGCACTCAAAAATTGTCGCCACATGTTAACTTTTGTTATTTATTTTCTGCACAGCTTTTGTAAGAAACTCAAATATTGTAAACAAATGAAACTCTTTATTATTGTAAAAAATTTTCTTTATAAATTTTGTCACGAATAGAAACTCATTCTTTTGTACATTAACAGGTACCTTTTGAAACTCAGTTCAATAAATTGAACATTTTGTCAACTTTGGACTCGACTTTTTCTCACCTGGAAAACCCTAGCACTTAAGAACAAAGACCTGTATGATATGATAACGGGTACAAAGCCCAGACCAGCAGGTGATGCGTCAACTGATACAGTCGCAGTTTGGTTAAAGAAAGATGTTGAGGCTCAAACATTGATAGGTTTAAATGTAAACAGTAAGATTGCGAACAAAATTGCAAATTGTAAAACTGCCAAAGATATGATAGACAAGTTAGTCAGTTTATATGGTACAAAGACTGATGTAACTTTGGAAACGTCCCGAATCAAATTCTTTACCTATGAGTATGACGAAAGCAAGTCAGCTATAGAGAACTCTACAGATTTTGGATCTCTCTGATGAAGTGTCAACTAAAAAAGATCCTGTGAAGGAAAGTTGGATTATGACGAGAATCACGAGTGTGCTACCGCCAAGACTGGCACATTTCAGGACATCCTGTTGTTGTTGAGTTGGACGAGCCCATTCCAATTGTGATTGGAGACTCAACCAGGCTAGATGGCGTTGCAGTCGGGAACATCGAGATGGAGGCTTTTGATGGTCAACAGTGGTATCCAGTGGTATTGGAAGATGTCATTTACGTGCAAAATCTCAACTTTAATCTTTTCTCAGTAAGTCAGATGCTAGAAAAGGGACATGTACAGAAGGCAAACGGAAACGAGTCAACATTTTACAGTCTGGATGGCAGGGAAATTGTGGCAATAGCAAAGCGCAAAGGAAATCTCTACAAAATGATGCTCAGGAGAGAAGAAGAGACAAGTTTGATAGCCGTGTCGATCAAAGTATGGCACGAGCGACTCGCCCATCAAAATGTGAAGTATGTGAGAGACATACTGAAAAGAAAAGGAATTAAATACATTGATGACTGGAATGATTATGTATGCACAGGGTGCTCGTATGGCAAACTACATCGATCCTCACAACCAAACAACCCCAAGACAGCTCAGCAGCCGTTAGATCTTGTGCATGTCGACACCGGCGAGATGAACATCTCGTCATTGGGAGGAGCGAAGTACTGGCTCATGTTCAAGGATGACTTCACTCACTACCGAACCTGTTACTTTATGAAGGCGAAAAGTGAAGCCCCGGAGAAGCTTGAATGTTACCTGAGACTTGTTGAAAACCAGCTAGGGAGGAGAGTGAAGAAGCTGAGATCTGACAACGGCAGTGAACTGAAGAATACAAAGACCAAAGAAATGTGTGACAAGTTGGGAATCTTTCATACATTTACGAATGTACACACGCCAGAGCAGAACGGAAGGATTGAGAGAGAAATGACAACGATTGTCTTCCGTGTGTATAGCTGTTCTGGCTGCAGCTATACACACGGAAGAGTTGGACGAAAGACTGTGGGCAGAGGCAATGAACCATGCGATCTTCACGATCAATCAGACTAGCACCAGGAACTTTGGTTCGGAAGAAAAATGAAGATTGAGATGTTGCGACCCTTTGGATGCGAATGTTATGTGCTGACACAAAAAGAGAAAAGAGGCAAGATGGATAGAAAATCAGAAAAGGGAATTCTGGTTGGCTTTGACATTGATTCACCCTGCTACAGGGTTTATCTGAAAGACAAGAGAGAAATTGTCAGCTCAGACAATGTGATCTCCGACGAGGAAAAGATGAGACTGATGCAAGGCACTGAACTTGAGACACAGGCACCAGAGGGCACACCTGAGAAGGAAGAAGAAAGCAGCAGCGAGACAGACGAAGAAGATGAGAACTGGGCAACTGGAGAAAGTGCTGAGGAGCCAAGCGACAATGAGAATGAGACACCAGCGCCAGAAGAGGAGTCAGGAGGAGAGTTATGCGAAATCGTCGGACTTTGCAACCACCACCGAGACTGAGAGATTGCGTACTTGACTCCCGTCGTGGAGGAAAGAGTGCCAAAGTATCCATGATTGGTGAAACGGAGGACATCCCGGTGAGTGAGGCACTCAGAGATGTGAAGTGGAGACGACCAATGCAGGAGGAGTACGACTCGCTAATGGAGATGAAAGCTTGTCCAGAAGGACCGAAGCCAATCACTTGTCGTTGGGTACTTCGAGAGAGGGCGTACGAGAGACTTAAGGCCAGACTAGAAGCAAGGGGATTTGAACAGAAGGAGGGAGTGGACTACGTGGAAACTTTCAGCTCAGTAGCCCGCCATGAATGCATTGTCCTACTCCTAAGTCACGCAGCTTCGGAGAAAATGAAGTTGGTATCGTTCGATGTGAAAACGGCATTCTTATATGGGAACCTGGAGCAGGACATCTATATGAACCAGCCTGAAGGGTTCGACGATGGGTCAAGGAAAGTCTGCAAGTTGAACAAGAGTCTCTACGGACTTAAACGAGCTAAAAGGATGTGGAACGAGAGGGTCACCACTCATTTTAAGAAGAAGATAGGCCTGACAAATACAGACAACGACCCATGTATATACTATAATAAGGACAAGAGAATTATGCTCTCACTCTTCATATATGATGGACTAGTAGCTGGCAAAGATCAAGATGAAATATACAAACTCTTAGGCGAGATTAGCAAGGAATTCAAAATCATATTCAGCAAGAAAGTACAAAGCAAGTTAACGTATTTGGGCATGGAAATCAAGATCGACAAAGACGGTATCTTCGTGAGTCACGGAGAAGATCTTGATAAAGATGAAACTTGAGCAGTGCAATCCAGCATCTACACGCATTGAGCCAGGAATGATCAACAAGAAGACAGACTTCAAGAACGACGAGGCACTCCCGGCGAACAACAACTATCGCGAGGCGATAGGAAGTTTGTTGTACTTAGCTACAATAACAAGGCCAGACATCAGCTTCGCCGTGAACTACCTCAGTCGATTCTGTAAAAAGCCCATGAAGAGCCATCAGGCGATGGTGAAACGTATTTTGCAGTACTTGAGAGGGACCACGACAGCCGGAATTCATTTCGGAGGAGACAAGACACTCGTGGCCTACACCGATTCAGACTTTGGAGGAGACTCTGAGACAGGACAGTCGACGAGTGGAGTGTTAGTGATGAGAGGAGGGCCAGTGATCTGGTACTCACAGAAGCAGCATCTGGTAGCGACTTCAACTTCAGAAGCCGAATACCGAGCCGCAGTGTCAGTGATTGACGACGTGTGTTGGATCAAAAGAATCGCACTGGAACTTAGTATCCTGGAAGCGGAGCAGCTGATCACCTTGTACGTCGACAACATGTCAGCCATACATATGCTACAGAATGCACACGAAGGAAAGACGACCAGAGGAAAGAAGCACATTGAAAAACCACGAAAGTACATCCAGCAACACGTCGGCAACACTGTGACATTGCAACACGTTGAGAGCAGCAAGCAGATCGCAGACATTCTCACCAAGCCACTCAACAGAAGAGTCTTTGAGACGTTCCGCTGTAAATTGATCAAGGAGGAGTGTTGAGAATTGATCAATTGACAGCTGACTTGATCTAACCCAACCCTGACCCTGAAATGTAATTTTTCACTTAATTAAGTTGGCAGGCGATAAGCACTATTAGACAATTTTATGTGACAGCGACAAAGCGAAATTGAATGGCGACAGGCAAACGTGCTCCAAATTGTAATCAATAATTTGTAAAGTATTGAGCAACAATCCGTCGATTGTTAAGCAAGAGTTTTGTTTATCAAAACTAGTATTGTGAAACTATTCAAAAGGTATATTTATTTTGTATAAATTCAAGCTGTATTTTCGCACTCAAAAATTGTCGCCACATGTTAACTTTTGTTCTTTATTTTCTGCACAGCTTTTGTAAGAAACTCAAATATTGTAAACAAATGAAACTCTTTATTATTGTAAATAATTTTCTTTATAAATTTTGTCACGAATAGAAACTCATTCTTTTGTACATTGAGAGGTACCTTTTGAAACTCAGTTCAATAAATTGAACATTTTGTCAACTTTGGACTCGACTTTTTCTCACCTGAAAAACCCAAACCCACTGAAATTTAACAACAGAAACTAACACAATATTATTTTAAAGTCCGAGGCGAATTAGCCGAAATTTATCACTTTAACTAAAACATTTATCTACTTTGCCACTTGAATGACACAATACTTTTACCGGAAATTACTCTTGATACGATTCACTATTGGTTTTGGGTTAGAATGATTTTAAAAGTCAAACACACTTTTTGTAATTAAACAAAACTTTGGATGACAGAATTTCAACTTTTTCATGTTTTCCCACATAGTTTGGCGTCACGTTGCAAAACTGGCTCTACCTTACGGCCTGTAGTTATCAAGTTGACGTTGCCGTAGCGCATAAAAGACATGTGTGGAGCAAGCTTAGAATATACAACAACAGGGAAGGCCCTTATCTGTGAAACCGTGTTCGTGTGATCGGCATTTGGCTTTATTTGCGAACTGTCAAAGTTGACCGTGAATTGTCCGATGGCTTAACAATTTTGTTTTGTAATTCCATATCAAGTTTCGAGTATTTTTTACTCTTTATTTTATTGCAATATATTAAAAAACTTTAAAGCTAATAGCTTTCAACTTTTTGAAGTGTAGACAGTGTACTTTAATTTGCCGCGGGATGTCCAGGTGGCACACCACAGCAGTAGTTGTGTGCCTGTGGCGAAAGAAGGTTGTGGAATCCTTCTCTCAGGTCTGCCACAAAATAAAAAAACCAGAGAACAGATAAAGAAGGAAGAACAACAGGTCTGGTGTCATCTGTTGTTCCTAGCCGCACTGAACCATCTTGAAATTTACAAAAGCAAAAAAAAAAACTACCCCCATACACTATGGTTCAGGTACTAACCCACCACTATTCCTGTACCTGGCTAGAGTACAGGCCCAACCTGGAAAGGATGCTGAAAAAAAATCAAAAATAAAATTTAGATTAAAAACATTGGGATGGTGGAAAGAGGGATCATATAGGCAAGAGGAGAAGAATCCTCTTGGGGGGGGGGTCCTGGAATAAAATTAATTACATCTCATTCTAATGCCTTATATTATTTTAACTACATTGCTCGTAATTGTTTATGCAATTCAAACAAACACAATTATTCAGTAAATCTAGACTGGATTATACTATCTTATTTATAAATACATTTCAAAGTAACTTGCTCGAATTGAAAAGAAAGAATGAATAACTTAACCCGATAGTGTCTATTACATGCTCACTTACAGCCAAAAGAAGGTATCCAATAACATTGAAGCAAAAAAAAAAAAATTATGAGCTTGCCCAAACTAAATGAATTTAGGAATAGTTATTTCTTACAGGTGTAACAAAAAAAGATCTCAGGGAATTACAATTAACAATTTCAATGAGTGTTTTACGTTTACGGTGGTCTGAGAAAAAAATGCCTAATGATACCAAATTTAAATTATTTAATAATAATTAACTAGAAGGAACAATGATTAAAATTCTCACTATGTTTCTTTGGTCAGTCCTTTCAATCATTAAAATTGCGGAATGACTGAATTGTCAAATAAAATGAAATTACGGTTAGCAAAGAACGATTAAAAGTAATATATACGTTCACATAATGCAAACACGTATACGTACTGACATCTTATGACGAGATTGTGCACAATATCCTCACTTTGGTACTACACTTGGATGACCCAAAACAAAAAGGTAAATTTAGACTAACTTCAATGAAGATTACAAGTCCGGGAAACGAAGCTTTCTGTCTAATCTATTACGTTAGTCTGTACAAGGCAATGCAAAATTGTAGGATAAGCTTTGATTAAAAACCGAATTCGTTCTGAAATTTTCTATCCGTCAATTGTCATTGGAACTTAAGATGTTCCTCATGCCCGGGGTTAATGACCTTGCTAATTATTATTGGTAAAATATTCCTTCTTCCTTGTTTATTCTGTTAAATATTTTTAAGGCAAAAAAACATTATTGAAAAATAGTTTTTTAAAAAAAAGTAAACAACAAAAATATTTAATCGTCATTTCTTATGATCCCGTAAGCTGAAACGTTCAGGTAGTATCATGTATTATTTTCAATTGTGGTTCTGTAGTTGTTTTATTTGTTTAATTTGCACCGACTTCAAAATGTCGTAATAGATATAAAATTAAAAATTATTTTATGCTTTTTAGCGCCTTTTGTGAAGTCGGTTCAACTTTTTCTTTAAAAACTATTTTATTTTTCACTTTTTAGTGTCTCCGACTCTACACAACGAAGAAAGAACCATCCAAATCTGTCCACGCGTTAAAAGTTAGTTTTAACCCCCCTACCCCAACCCCATTCCACTAAACTTTTTTTCTCATGGTATCAATCAAGGAACATACTCTACCGAACAGAAAAGGAATCATCGAAATCGGTCCACGCGCTACGAAGTTACTACCCCTCCCCATCCCCAACCACCACCATAGGACCAAATTATTCTCCTATTAGCAATGGCAGATCACACTCTATACAACAGCAAAATAACCATCCAAATCGGTCCACGCGTTACAAAGTTAGGTTCCACCCCCTTCTCCCACCCCAACCACACCAACAATTTTTTTTCTCGTGGTATCAACCAGGGAGCATACTCTACCCAAAAGAAAAAGAAATATCCAAATCGGTCCACGCGTTACGAAGTTAGAGTACTCCTCCCCTCGCCCAACCCTCCACCATGGACCAAATTATTCTTCTATTAGCAATGGGTGATCACACTCTATGCAACAGCAAAAGAACCATCCAAATCGGTTTACGTGTTACAAAGTTAGATTCTACCCCCCCCCCCCCCCCCCCCTTCCCCCCACCCCAGCAACATTTGTTTTCTCGTAGTATCACTCAAGGATCATATTCTACCCAATGGAAAAAGAATTATCCAAATCGGTCCACGCGTTAAGAAGTTAGACTACCCCTCCCCCCCACCGACACCTTTCATCATAGGACCAAATTATTCTCCTATTAGCAATGGGGGATCATACTCTATACAACAGAAAAAGAACTATCGAATCGGACCACGCGTTACAAAGTTAGGTTCCACCCTCACCCCCCACCACCATCCCCCCAAAATTTTTTTTTTCTGGTATCAACCACGGAACATACTCTACCCAACAGAAAAAGAATTATCTAAATCGGTCCGCGCGTTACAAAGTTAGACTACCCCTCCCCCCACCATAAGCCAAATTTATTTCTCCTATTAGCAATGGGGGATCATACTATGTACAACAAAGAAAGAACCATCCAAATCGGACCACGCGTTACAAAGTTAGGTTTCACCCCCAGCCGCCACCCCCCACCCTACCAAAATTTTTTTTCACATGGTACCAATCGGTGAATATACTCTACACAACAAAAAAATGAGGGAGATATTTACATGGACTCTCTCTGGCGGGACATTTGTGTCACTTGCCGTTTTTAGTTAGTAGGGCAGGTTATCTAAAAGTGTTGGAAAGAAACGAATTTAGCAATTTTTCACACATCTTGAAGATAAAATTATGAAAATTTTACCTATCTTGTCGTTATTTTTTCCTCTTTTCCTCCTTTCGTGTTTCCTTACAAACGGGAAAGAAATAGGCCTTCATCAAACAGGTATGGGGGAACTTCACTAATTGCGGACGTGAACGAATATCCAGCAATTATTTAATTTTAAAAGCAAAATATTAAAGTTACCTCCAGGAGTTGCCCGACGTCTTGACGTCAGAAAAAACTGAAAATGAAGTGTTACGGGCAATCCGGTGATAATAGCAAACACCACAAGCTTCCCGAAACATCTTTCCGCATGTGAACTAAACAAAGTTAGGGCAGTTTATAAGGCACACACCAAAAAACAGCTATTGCAAAACACATAAACCGAGTATTTAAAAGAAAATTCCCGCTTACCCCATAGAACGAAATTTTGTTGACATGTTTTGTAATGGTTGGCATTTAGTTGAGAATTTAGTTCCAGCATAGTAGATAAAAATGAAAATCGAAAGGGGCACTTGAAGGAACTCGTTCTATTAAAGTTTTATAATTCACGTGGTCGTTCTACAATATTTAGCCGAGGAGAGCTTCGCCAAAATTGAAATAATATATATTATATCACATATATAAATATATTTTATTATATAGAAATTATTACATTGATCACAATTTATTATTTAGTTCAATATTTTAAAATAAGCGGCAAAATTCCCGCATATAAAATACTATTTTAATCGCCTTATGAGATTGTATGCATATAAATCTCGTATCAGCTTAAAATTGCCATGCTTTTCTGAGATAAAGGCCTCTCATTTAGTCACTTCCTCGTAGGAATATAGGACTGATAAGGAAGTGCTATAAGCTCATAAAACTTCGGCATACTTCTTTAATTATCGAAATGACCATTTCTTGAGTGAGTACATCATAGAAGTAACACAATTGTAGAGGACTCGGGAAAAATATAAAAATACCCTCAATTGATTACTTAATAATTCACCCAGTTGCTTACAACTATTTATCACGCACATTTTAATATTTTAAGAATTAATATTTTTATAAAGAAAAAAGAAAATTATCTATTGAATCGTGCATGCCTTTGATCAAATGCTGTGTGTTTATCGTCACAGCACAAAATATAGCACTTTATTGTGAAATTAACTTATTCACAAAACTATTCTTAAAGAGTTTTTTAAAACGCTTTTTATTATGTTCTTTGTCTATTTATTTAAACAAAATTAATAATTCACTTCTAATTTGTACATAAACTCAGAAAAAGACTGGCATTTGGAGACATTGAGCTCTATAAAGTTTTGCATGCACCATGAGGTGAATGAATCGAGGTCTTTTTGCAGGAGAAGAGAGTCGGTTGTGGAGGAGATATGTTTGATTATTTTCATGTCATCAGCATAAATGGACAGCTCTGAGTGTTTGATGACACATTTAACATCATTTATTGAAAGGATAAAAATCAATGGGCCGAGGTGGCTGCCCTGAGGGACGCCGGAACGAGCGACAATAGGGTTAAAAATGGATGTTTCAGCTCCAGAATATTGTACTGACGGTTGTTGAGGTAGGATTGAATCCAGGAGATGAATCTGGGGGGGGGGGGGAGCCTAGGCGATCAAGTTTGAACAAGATAACGTTATGGCAGATCTTGTCGAAGGCTTTACTAAAATCGGTGGCGATAACATCAACATGTTTACCGTTTTCCAGGACACATAGTGTTTTAGAGACGAAGTCAGTAAGGTTGGTGGTTGTAGATCTACCTTTGAGGAAGCCATCCTGGGAGAGTGAGAAGATAGACTTACAGTGGAAGAACATGAAATCATAGACCAATTTTTCGAATAGTTTAGGTATGGATGATAATTTAGCAATGGGTCGGTAGTTGGACACATCGTTCTTGCAGCGTTTTTTGAAAATGGGAATAATATACGAATTTTTCCATAATTGGGGGAAAATCCCTTGAGTGACCGAGAGACGAAAAAACAAAGTAAGGGGTTGAACTAGATGCATGGCACACATTTTTAGAACGATGGCCGGAATGCCGTCAGGACCTGGGTGAAAGTCATCCTCAAGCCCAATAATACTGGCTGCGATTAGTTCAGGATCAGGGTCAAAAGATGTAAACGACGTTTGAGTGCATTTGTCCATGAATGCAAAATAGTTAAGGTCGGGTTGTAGAGAATTGTCGCTGAAAGATTTACTGAGGAAGTGTGCAAAGAGGTTAGCAGTAACCTTAGGATCAGACGAATAGGTATTTTCGAGCTTTAGGGTGGAAGGGTAACTATTGGATTTCTTCTTGGAATTAATAAAGTTATAAAAACGCTTGGGGTCGGATATGAGGCTAGTTTCCATCCGTTGGAGGTACTCATGGTAGGGGGTATCACAACGTTCAGAAAAAGAGGTATAAGCAGATAGATAGGAAGAATAGTCAGACTCAGTCTGGGTTAGAAGAAAAGTTTTATTTCTCCTGTTGCGAAGAGAGCGTAATTCTTTGTCGTGCCATACGGGGGATGAGGAGTAGTTTTTACGAGGAAGAAGAGGGATAGATTGTGTAAGACAAGCGTGTATTTCCGAATAGAACGCCTCTAAAGCAACGTCAATTGGGAGATGTTGAGGGATATCGCCAATATTAGAGTTGAGGAGCAAGTGATTTAATTTGTCAAAGTCGCCTTTACAAAAATTGAAGGATAAAAAGACTCGGAGCTTGAAACGGCATGAGGGTGCTCGTAGGAGAAAACGAGGAACAAGGGAGGATGGTGACGGTCGAGGGAGGAGAGAAGATGGTTGCTTTCTGCGACAGCCGAGTTAACTGGGTCTGAAGAAAAGATTAAGTCTAATTGTCTGTCCAGAAAGTTCCTGACTCCACTTACTTGAAAGAGACCAGAAATTGAGATCTGATCGGTAAAAAAGGCTTCTTTAGCCGAAGATGCGTTAAGGGGGAGAAAGTGAGAACAGTCCTCAGACAATAACCATTGAATACGGGAGAGGTTAAAGTCACCCAATAAAATAAATTCATCGGAGGCGTTAGCGTTCTCAAGCAGGGTGTCGATTGCTTCAATTATGGGCTGATAGGCATCTAGAGGTTGAGAGGGACGAACATAATAACAAATAATGTACAGAAGACACTTATTTAGTGCTCATTTGATACATACAAATTCTGATATTGTAGAGTCGGAGGTCTTAAGCAGGGTGGCGTCATAACGGTTATGAGCAGCTATGAGAACCCCGCTACCTGGTGGATCATTGATGCCTACACAACTGTCGACACGGAAAATGGTATAGTTTGGAGGGAATAGTTCGTTGCCGAGAATTCCTGGTGTTAGATTGGTTTCCGTTAAGGCAAAGATATCGTGCGCGAATTTGTGAGAGTTAAGGAAAATATTTGATGTGTTTGTGCGAAGTCCTCTTACGTTCTGGTAATAGACCTACAAGCTGTTGGGGAGAGGTTCTTGATCGGAAACCGCGGGTGCAATAGAGGGGAAGTCAGAAATAGGGAAAGCAGGGGGTTAGGAACGAAAGTAGTTTAAGGAGTCGCTACAACTTTTTTGAAGATGGAAAATACGGCGAGAACTGACGTACGCAACATAGGTGGATAGATCTTCTGAAACCTTATGGGAAGGTATATTGAATGATTCATGGTATTTAGTGAAAAGTTGGAGTAAGACTGATGGGTCTGTGGGGAGGCCTTCTTGTTGTATACTTAACATGACGTTGGTGCTGGTGTTTTCGTCAATACAGACGGAGTTCGGTTTGTCGTGCAGATAGGCTAGAAATAGACGTACGTTGTCATAAATGTGACGGTCCCGTAAACGGGACAAGAGGTATCGTCCATCGCTGGAATCAGCAGAGCGCAAAGTAAATTTAACTGAAGGTGGGACAAGGGGATCGATAAATGAATGATGTTCGGATAAAGGAGTCATGGCTAGCGGAATGGGCGGGTGACGGAGGTAGAAATTGTTTGAGACGGAGCGACAGTGTAGGAGGATGACGGCATGCAATTAGGTGGGCATGCGGAGGAAGTAGCGGGTGCAAGGTTTGGTGTATACAGAGGAGGAGTGAGATAGATGGAAATCGGAGCAGAGGTGGTGGAGTGGCCACATCGTAGATGGATAGCTATCCGTTTTCTTCTCCATACTTACAAATTTGAAAAAGGTACGAGGATTACTATGCAAGTTATTGCATGTATAACGATGCCAAAAGCTGTCATAACAATCGACGAAATCACAGTAAGCCGCCGTATCTCTGCAGCGTAAGTAGGTTTTCCATAGTCAATTTTTTTTATTTTTAAGGCCCCAAAGTTCTCTAGTATATCACGGGGGAGAGCAGCAGGATGATCTCGACAGCTTGAGTGGTACATATGAGTAAAATAGATCGTAAATCCTACTATAAAACATAGATACGCATTCGTCGATATTTTTACTATAAAGTAGACATGCGAAATCGAGTAAGAGGATCCTATCTGGAAGATCAGAAAAGTTCGCGCTCTTAAAATCAAAAACCAGCTGATCTAAGTTGGGATCAACAGAATTAGAACCATTGTAGCAGAAACAAATGACCATCGTAGCAGAAGAAATGAAAGTTACGAGAAGCCGATTTCACTATAGTATTATTCGAATCAGAAGAAAAGATAAGATCTAACTTCCTTTAATTTATTTAAGCTTAATACAAGCTATTCTATTCTTTACATCACTCATTTAGTGTAACCCAGAGCAGGAGATGGCTAATAATTAAGCTAACAAATTATAAGGTTGAAAAGACTTCGGCCGTAAAGTAAAGAAGGTATATCAAGAAAACTACAATCCAAATGAGTCAGAGTATCTATCCCTACGAAAAATTTTATAGGGCTCATCAAGAATTTTTGCGTCATTAAAACCGATGACATCGTAACAACAGGGAAGAGAAGCCTGAAAGAATTGGCTTGTCCTTGTTCTTAATCTTTGGTAGTAAAGGGAAAGCGTACTTAGTTTTTTTGGTTGCTGACCGTGGCTCTATTGTGAGTGATCGGGCTGATTCCTTCCCAATCACCTGCATCGCAGAGTTCTCTATGTTTCATCGACGGCATTACCTCTTCCGGGCTTGTACAGTGTTCCAGCATCGCTAATGATTCCGGCAGATTTTTGGATTTGGTGTTTAGCACTGACCCATGTAGCACC
This sequence comes from Leptarthrus brevirostris, assembly GCA_964036015.1. Classification (NCBI taxonomy): domain Eukaryota; kingdom Metazoa; phylum Arthropoda; class Insecta; order Diptera; family Asilidae; genus Leptarthrus; species Leptarthrus brevirostris. The sequence continues at coordinate 72,343,408 of OZ038374.1, forward strand.
TTGGTCAGGCGTTGCCCGGTTCCTCTAGTTCCTGAGACGTCTCATCATCCTGCGCTTCAAATTGCTTTGGTTTTCGATCCACTGCCTGCTGCATTTCTGATTCACGACGACTTCTCTTTTAATTTTAAAAAGGCTGACTATTCTGTATTGAATAATTTTTTATTGAATTGTAATTGGTCTAATTTTTTTTACGAGCGGAATATTGATGTGGCGGTAAGTGCTTTTTATGACAATTTGTTTACTTGTTTCTTGCATTGTGTTCCTGTTTCTCTTCGTGTTCTTCTTTCTCTAGTCCGCCTTGGCTCAATAGCTCGCTGAAGCATCTTAAAAACTTAAAAAATAAAGCATGGAAGCGGTTCTGCTTATCAAGGAGCGACTCGGATTTTTATATCTACTCACAATTGCGCGATGAGTTCAATTCCGAAATTCATGCCTCATATAATAATTACGTTAACAGAATGAGGTCCATTATACACGCTGAGCCTAAGCAGTTTTGGAGATTTGTTAACTCTAAGCGTAGCACCGACGGCTACCCTACTTTATTAAAACTATGTGACACTGAAAGTAGTGATCACTTGACAATTACGAACCTTTTCGGCGACTTTTTTAAGACAGCTTTTCTTTCTGACAACTGCGATACTAGCTCTAAGGATTTTAGCTACTTGACATTATTTCCTCCTTCTTCACTGGAAATGAATGATCTTACATTTGATGACGATACAGTCGCGAATTACATCAATAATTTGGCAGATAGTTTTTCGTGCGGTCCTTATGGTATTCCTATTTCCCTTTATAAGAACTGTTCTTCTTCCTTGGTTTCTGTTCTTTGTTATTTATTTAATTTATCTTCACAAGTTGATGGCACTCGGGTTTCCTTCATTGTTTGTAGACTGGGTTCGTTCTTATTTACTAAATCGGACTCAGCGTGTGTCCTTCCGTGGATCACTTTCCAAGTTTATTTTTAATTCCTCTGGCGTACCTCAGGGAAGTCATCTGGGCCCGATTTTATTTATTATATACATCAATGATGTATCTTTATTCTTGAAATATTCAAAAATTCTTTGGTATGCTGACGACGCCAACATTTTCCGTGTTGTGTCCTCTATTCGAGACTGTGAACTTTTAAATTCTGACTTAGACGCTTTCTACAACGGGTGTTCTGATAACTATCTTCCCCTCAATATTAGTAAGTGTACGTCTATGTCTTTTACTCGTAGAAAGAATCCTCTCGACTTCAACTACACCATACATGGCTGTGTTCTGGAAAAAATTATTAGGACCAAGGACTTTGGTGTCTGGTTGAACAGTCATTTTACGTTTGACGATCACATTGATGAGATAGTTATTAAGGCTAATTCTACATTGGGTTTTATAAAAAGATGGGCAAAGTAATTTGACGACCCTTATATCACCAGGCTTCTCTACTGCACCTTTGTTAGGCCTATTCTGGAGTATGCTAGTTGTTTTTGGTCACCATTTTATCGTGACTCAATTGACCGGGTAGAGGCAATCCAGCGCCGTTTTGTTCGCTTTGCACTTCGTGGGCTTTCTTGCAGTGACCCTCTTATCCTGCCGCCGTACTCAGATAGGCTTAAGCTCATAAAACTAGACTCTTGAATTCAGACGTAACATCTCTAGAACTGTTTTCGCTTTTGAATGTCTTCAAGGTAATGTTGACTCTCCAGTCTTGTTGTCTTCTTTTAATATATCGATTCCGAGTCGCTCCTTGAGAATTCGAGATTTTCTTAAAATTCCACAGCATCACACAAATTACGGTTTTCACGAGCCTGTCACGTCAATGTCTCGGTTTTTTAATTCGCATTTTAACAACATTGATTTTAATCTGTCGAAAAATTCTGTGAAGGCCAAACTTTTCTTACTACTCTGTTTTATTTTGTAATTATTATGAATAATAAATTATTTTCTAGTTAATTATTTTCCTATTTTTCTAGTTATTGTTTTAAATTAATTATTTTCCAGTTATTTATATTAATTATTGTAATTATTGTGATTCTTATTTTATTTTTTAACTATTTTTATATTTACATGTAAAGTAATCAGCCCTTTGATGAATCTTAAATAAATAAATAAATAAAGAGTGCTACCTACGAGTTTACGACGTGATGATCGAGAGCAGACATTATCTCAAAAAGATCTGGGGAGGACGTCAACTTAAAAGACGACATGAGTCCCCGAGAATGACGAGATTATAGAAGTTGAAAACGGTGGAGTGTACACTCTTCAACTCCACTCCTCTCCCTCACATAGCCAATAACGTAATCAACTGAAGTCGATGGATCAAGTCTGAAAACAAAGAAAGAATTCGGTGATTGCGCAGTCCTGAGAATGAAACCCTCATTTCGAGATACATTAATAGATCTGAACGGGTATGTGTCTTGTGATGAGGGAGGATTATACTGAGAGGCGTTGGGAGATATGTTCACAGCTAGGCCCGATGCAGGGGGAGATGAAGGAGTAGAAGAAGTACATGTGAACGAAGTGGAAGTGCGTCTTTCGGCAGACATATTCGTGGGAGGCCCAGTAGGATGAACAGCATCCATAAGAGGAGGTTTCAATGGTTTCGCTGAGGGATCTTCGACAGGGCCATTAGGAACCCTAGGTCCGCAAGGTGACCTGGACTGTCGCTCAGAACCATCATGCCGAGGGACAACGGCAGCGGACAAGACGAAGGCACCACAAACCTCAGAGGCATCAGGCTCGCTAACAGGACGAGATAGCAGACTTCCAACATCTGAAGAAATGGTACTAAGCAGATCGGTGTTCTTATTAACAGCAGTCAACCAGGAGCCAAGGTCCGCTCTGATATGTTTAACGCTACGGCGGAGATCATTAAAAATCGGCATCACCGGCTCGCAGTTGGAGACCCGTCCACATCAGAAAGCGTCATTCGAAGGTCATCGAAACTAGCTGACAAAAAGGATACCCTGGATGAGAGATCATGAGATCTCTCTTGCGGGGACTTAAAGCTAGATATAAGGTCCTCCACAACAAGAACGAGTCTATCCAACTTTCAGCGGCAAGCCATCAGCAACAGTCTGCAGAGATGCCCAGTTGGAAGACATACTATTAATTTTATTGGGGACGAAAGACTGCTCAGCAGAAAGCGATTCTGCAATGCCCTTCATAAGTCGAAGGTCATGACAGGGCTTAATCTCAAGGCACTCATTGCACGTAGTAAGTGCCGTCGCAGGGGCATTTCAAACATGCAGCATGAAACAAACTACCGCAGACGCCATCGCAAATCATTTTATCCTTGGAAATCACCGAGGAGCAGGCCATAGAAGAAGTAGAGGGAACAAATAAAAAGACAAGGTCAACAAACGAAACAGAATAATAAAACTACAAGAATAAATTAAATGAAAAGTGCAGATAAAGTTGCAGGCCCCAGTTAAGCAGTGTAAAATCTATATTCAAAGAGAAAAATAATTTAATCTGGTAAAAATTACATACCTTTAGGCGTTTAACGTCTGTTTTGGTGGGAAGCAAATTTATAAAATTAGTGAGAGGCAACTGGAAATTGAGGCTATACAACTGAATCACGCAAGAACTTAAAATTAATTATTGTTAACCATATGTCACCAAATTAGTAGAATGCCGGGCACACTGCACAGTCAAGTTAGACAACAGGACCAAACCAGTCAATAATTAAAATTGGTGGCAGTGCAGGTCAACTAAAATGTTCAGTATACAAAAATTGCAAGTGTCCCGGAGATAAAACACCACACAGGATCACAAGCATAAAATAAAGCAAGAAGCAAACAAGAAGACAATAAAATTAATTATAAAAAACAGTTAAGTGCACTGCAACAAAAAATTGACAACCGCACATGAGTTAATGTAAACGAGAGACTCACTCCGTTCAGCGGCACTCAGCCTTCTCAGCGTAGGCTGATGTGCGTGACGTCAGGCTATGTTACAGCGGCTTGATTGCGCTGAATGAAAATTCTAAGTTAGCTGCTATTTTATTTAACTACCCACTGTTTTTAGTTAATTACCCGCAGTCAGCCTTTTTAAAACCTATGCATTGTCTGTTACAGAGTAAATGCACTCGCCAACTTGAGTTTTTAGTTTCCATTTTCACTAAATTTATCACTAAACAAAAACTGACGGAAGAAAGAAATGGCAAAAATCGTCTTCTTCTTACTCAGCCTACTTCAGCCGAAAATATTTGGGCTAGAAAATATGACAAGAGGCTGAGTTAGCGGCTAAGTAAGAATGCAGTCGACATGGGCCATGTACACTGAAGCTAGCCATGTTGGCGTCATGTGGCTGTCTTCAGAGTGGACGACAATTAAGTCGTCAGTACTGAAAGTAAATAAAGGGTTGGTCAGACGATTTTGCGGTGTCGAACTTGTAGAAGGTCGCATTGAAATACGAATTACACGTCCAGTATTCACCAACGGAGAATGAACTGAACCTTTCCTTCGATCAGAATTCGTCGAACACATAATATGTATTTTTCTCGGTTCCTTTTTGAATATATTCTACAAGGTTGTGAATGCCTAGAAGAGGAGTGTAGAGAGCACGGGAGGCTGTAGATTTGAGTGCTCCCGTGATTCCGATTCCTGTCAATCTTTTTATCCCTTCACACTCGCTGTATATCCCCAATAAGTGGGGCTTCATCCATACATACTATCCCCAATAAGTGGGGCTTCATCCATACTTTTTGCCGAAAAGTCTTTTGCATGCGTAGAAAGCTTTGTTTGTTTAACAATCCTTTCTTTCGAATTTAGCTTCCAGGATAGTTTGCGGTCTAGAGCAGGTCCCACGCATTTAGCATGTGACTTAAGTTCCAACCGCATTCCGTCCATACTTGGTGTTTTAAAGGTAGGTACCCTATATTTCCTAGTGAAAAGTACCAATTCCGTTTTACGAGTTTATAGTGAGTACTTTGGTTCTTCCCCAGGAGTTTAGCTTCCTTAGGGCCCTTTCCGTCAGTTCGCTAATCGTGCTCAGACACTTATCTGACACTAATTTAGCGACGTCATCGGCATGCTCTTTTACGAGCTTCACAAGTATCTCGTTCAGGACTAGTAGCCATAGTAGGGGCGAAAGGACTCCGCCCTATTGTATGCCTCGATGTACCGTTTTATTGAGTGAAATGCCTTCATACTTTGAGGTTATCGCCTGAATAAAAATAGCCATTTCAAAAACATTTACGATAGCCTCTGTGGTAACGTTGTTAAAGCACCTCTTATTTCAATAAAAGTTCCTAGAGTGAATTCTTTGTAGTGTAGGGACTTTTCGATCTCGAACACCATCTCATGTATAGCTGAGTAGGCGTGTTTGGTAGCGGGCAGTAGACAAGGGTTAAAATTCTCCTTAATATACGAACGTTAACTCTTTCCAGAGATTTCAGTAAGAATGATGTCAGGCTAATCGGCCTGTAATCTCTTCGTCGAACCGATAAAGCACTTTTCAACTACTTCCGATGAACAGTCTTTGCTGTTGTATATTCCGAGGAACCGAAACTGATAAAATCTCTGCCATATCGAATGCGTTTTAAAGACTGAGAATGCGAAAACCCTGCCTAAACTTTTTGTGAGATAAGTGTCCTAGCTCAACATTTAGCATACGACTGTGAGATCTTGCTGAATTGAAGCTTTTGATTTTAGATCTAGCTCAGCTATTGAGATTGATCTCAAGAATTGAGATTTCTCTCATGAGTAAACTATGCTTTCTGCATACCACCCTAAGCAATTGGCCCAAAAGTTGAGCTCAGAGTCATTGCTCATCTTTTTGCATATAACCCATTGAATTCTCCAAGGTCGTCTAAAGCTTTTGGATAAATATTGGGAAACATTTCAGAACACTCATGAGTAAACCCTCAGTAGGAACCGCATCGGAATGCGAAAAGGATTATATAAGTGAAGGTAGAGAGTCGGTGTTATAGACGTTCTATGCACCACAAGGGTTTAAAGCAACCAGAGAATGGGTATGATGGCTAAATGTACTCCTAAAAAGCAGGAAACTGCTACCAGGCATTTATCTGTATCTTCTTCGAGTTGTTCCATAGCTACTTTGCCGAAAATTCAGTTAAACCGCTGATTTAAAAGAATAGCCAACTTCCGCATTTACCGTTCAGATGAACACCTTCTGTTTCGTATGAATTTCAGCGATAAATTGTGATTCAAAATACTTCTCTTAACTTGGTTCGCACCTTTACCTTATTTTTCTTGAAGCAATAATACGAATTTTTGTGTTTCAATACCCTTTACGATGGTTGCTCCTTACGTTTTAAGATAGGCAAGTAAAAATAAATATTTGTAATCGAAATGGCTTTATTGTTTTTCAAAATATTCTCCATGTAGATCAATATACAGGGTGGGCCATCTAAATGTGACCCGTCGAAATTAGTAATTACTTCGACGTATGTTGTCAGAACAACAAATCGCCAAGCACGTTTGAAGCGTCATTACAAGCAAATATTTGCCACGGATAATTACACGCGACTCGAAATCGCTGAAATTGTTGAGCTATATATGCAAAATAATTTCTCAATCGTGGCCACTCAACGTGCGTTCCGAAGAAAGAATCAGGTGAAAAGTGCTCCCGCGAAAAATACTATAAAGCGTTTGTACGAAAAGTTTACAATAAGTGGTAATCTCGGGAACGCTAAACGTCAGAATTAATCGCGCCCGCCACATTCTGAGGAAAACTTCGAGCCGTCGTCGATCTGCACAACTTGGCATCTCAAGAACCAGCCTCCTTATCGAGCCATGATAACAGATTTTTTGATGCCAATTGTACGTAGGAAACGTATGCGGAATTACTGGTTTCAACAAGATGGTGCACCATGCCATACTTACGATACGATCAATTTGTTGAAATCCTTTTTCCCTGGTCACTTGATATCCAAAATTGGCGATTTTGACTGGCCACCGCGTTTGCCCGGTTTAACACCGCCAGACTTCTACTTGTGGGGATATCTGAAATCCAAAGTGTACATTGATAAGCCACGTATTCTGGCTCAACTAAAGGCTAACATCGAACGAGAAATAGCGGCTTTACCAAGGGCAACTCTCGAGAAAGTAATGAAAAATGCTGAAAAACGAGCCCATTATGTCATTAGGGAAAAAGGCGACCATTTAAACATAAACATTATGTTTCAAAAATAGATTACTTGTATTTCCTTACACTAAAATAAAAGTCTGTGCAAAGAAAAAATCGATTCGTCTTTTCTTTAAATTTTTTTAACTTCCCACATATAGGAAGTTATTGTAATGGGCCCGATTTTCAAAATTTTTAGTTTTAATTTTTTTTTACATTTCAAAGTCACCATAGTGTTTTACGCATGTTTTTGAATACATGTATGTGTGTGTGTGTGTGTGTACGTACGTAGGTACGTTCGGACCCACTTTTTTCGACAACGAAATCTCGCGAACAAAAAATGATAACGACTTCGCTATGGTGCCATTCGAAGCGTATTATTGTCAATAAGAGCTGAAAGAAATTTAATCAATTTCGGTTTAGCCGTTTTTTTGTTTTAACAAAAAAACTGAAAAAAAAGTTGATTTCAGACTTTCTTGAAAAGGATTTCTTGGATGTAATTTGTTCTGATGACGATCGGGACATCAAAAAGTCGGATAATAACAATTTATTATGAACAGAAATTGTTTATAATGATGAAAAATTGTTTATAACAATAAATGATTGTTTATAACAATAATAAATTTATAATTATAAAAAATGGTTTTACCTGGTTGAAAATTGATTATGAAAATTGGAAATTGAATAAAAAATTGCAGATTGTTCATAGCAATTGAAAATTCTTATAAACAATTGAAATTTTTGTTACCACAAAAAATTTCTTTTATGAATAAACTTTGTTTATATCAATTAAAAATGGTCTATAACAATTAAGAATTGTTTATATCAATTATAAATTGTTTATAACCATTCAAAATTATTAATAACAAATGAATTCCAAACAGAGTGCATTTATTTGGTTTTCATTAAAAAATAGTGCTATAACGGAATAATTTTTTAAAAAAATTTTTGCATCTAATTACAACGAAATTATCATGATAAATTAAATTCATTAGTTTATTGATTTATAAATTTAAAATATCAATTTTTTAAGTATTTTTAAATGAGAGTGGGCGAAAGTTTTTTTTGAAAAAGATTCAACTGATCTAATTGGTTCTGATACAACTCGATACTTAAAAAAAAATCCAGAACTTTTATAGTTTTTTGTAACATTAAAAAAATGTTTAAAAAAATCATAAATAGTTGATATTAATGATAAATATTATTGAGTTTTCACTTACTCGTTTGTACTATGATCATGAAATTTATCGCTATTAACAATTAAATATTGTGAATAATAATTGAATATTGTTAATAATAATTGAAAATTGTTATTAACTGGGAAGTTGTTCGTGTGGACCTCAAGGGTCGCACCAATGATGCGACACCCAGAATCTGGACCTACCACACTAGTTTCAGAAACAAATGGGTCACATTTAGATGGCCCACCCTGTACTTTTGCATGCGTTCGAACCTTAGAATATAGAACGAGAGGAAAGGCTATCTTAAGTAAAAACCCTGTACGTGTGATAAGCATTTTTGCTTCATCGCCAAGAGGCGAGTGGGTTAAGGGGGAATGACGCCTGAAATGTCAAATTGGATCGAATGTCGCCTTGAAATCAAAGTCGTCTCCGTAATACTGAAATATTTGGGGCATAAGCAAAGTGTTTTTAAATAGTAAAATTAAGTAAATTAATAAAATATGTTCGGGAAAAGGTATATTATATTAAAAGTGTTATAAGAATATATTTTAAAAACACCTAATTTAAAATATTATCAAAATGAGTTGGCCCCTCCTGTATACAAGCATAATTTTACTACTTTCATGTCGAAACGCACACATCGCTTGGGTTCTACTACATATAGCAAAATGCTTACATTTTTCCGAATGATGTCCTTTCCTCTAGTTCTTTATTCTAAGGTTTGAACCAATTTTCGAAGCACTTTTTCCACTCCGATTGAGGTACCTCTAAAACATAAAATTTGAACGCATCAACCGCTTCTTCAGGCGTCGAAAATCGTTGACCTCGCATTTTATTTTTGATCTGCGGGAATAACAAGAAATCATTGGGTGCCAAATTCACTTGTTTGAGCCGATGTGTGAGAGCTTGCATTGTCGTGGGGGAGAATGATTCGTCTTCTGCGATTGGTTAGCCTTATTTTTCTGAACACTTCTGGCAAACAAATGGTTGTGTATCATTCAGAATTAAAAAATACGTTGCTGTAAATGCACAATGACCACATGTCCAATTATTTCGAAAAAACAATCGACCAATTGCTTCGAAGTGCATCGTGCGCGGACAACTTTTGTTGGATTTGGCTCGCCTTGAACAGAATTAACCCTTCTAACACAGAAGGCGCACTTCTTGGGCAGGAGCCCAGAATCATTTCACCTATTCCATTAAAACGATGAAATGAGGCTCCCACACCAACATGTAAAGGAAAAAATAAAGCAAAAGAAAGGAACAATAAGAAAACAAGTAAGCAAACCCAGCACACACCATGCATAACAGAGAGTCACGAGAGCACAGAAAATAGATAGTTCTTAAACGACACCTTGCTAAGAGTTAAATCAAAATTAAAATATGCATTAACAGCCCTACATAAACGATTAATTGGTTCATGTATGCCATAATTTGATCTGGATGGTTCAACATACACTCATCGAAGGTGATGTTGGGACTGTCTGAAAGAAACCCACGGCCAGGGTTCTCAGGTCGGCAAGAGTGGAAGATAGTATCGTGGTGGTGAAATTATAGTACCAACCTGAAAATTATAGTACGCTTGGTAAAAACAACAACACCAATACAAAAGAAATTTTAATAGCACATAAGTACATGTAAACAGCAGTGCTTTTTCCGCGGTAAAAAGAAATTAAAACAAAAGAACGCGTTTGATCAAGTTCGAATTCGACAGCTGGTCAAATTATAGTACACGTACTATAATTATAGGACGGTTGAGAACCCTGCCCACGGCACACTGTTGTTGGTTTCATCCACGTCGAAAGTCAAAGAAAATCATCGTACCAAAATGATCACGATTTAATTCTATTTTTGACCAAGATGAATGTTTCAAGTACCTGTAAACAACACAAATAGCACACGTACGACAAAACTTTCTGAGTACGGTTACCATTAAAAATGTCAAACTCTGCGATGACAATGTCAGATTTGACATATTCTCAAAACTTAAATAGCAACCTACATATTACACAGTTCCTCTTAACAATCCTACGTCACAACTGCTCGCACAGAAGTGAAATCAAATATTGTCGTTGGGTTTGAGATAGCAAAGCAAAAGGCATTTTTAAAACTGGACAATACTACGGTACAAGCACAGTTCATACAAAATGAGTCAACAAGTGTGAATAAGTATGACTAATACAAAATACATATTTTCTGTAATTCAATAATTAATGTCTTTTCTCCTTTCAGATTCTTGTTTATTCTTCGTTTTCCAGAGAAGCTTGAAGAACGTATCCAACAGCTTCTAAGAAATACGTGAATTACTGACGCTAATTACTGAACGGCTTGGAAACTTTTATGCGATCGATATCAAAATTAACGTCTTCTGGTAAATTCTTATTTGAAAACTATTAACTTAACTTAAATTATTAACCTTAAGTCAGGTTCTAATGCCCGCATAACTAACTAACGACTAAAGTTGAACGACAACATAATACCATTCTCTTGGCCACTGCTGGAGTCATTTTACACTTACGGAATGGAAGCAAAGTAATAGTGAGAGCCAACTTCAGCGGATGATACATCAACTGAAGGAATACTGTAAATTGTGAAATCTTCCAGAGGAAAGGAGGTGTTCGTAGACAATAATCCAATTGAAGTGGTTAAAAAATATGCGTACTTGGGTGTTATTTTAACACCAAAGCTTTCATTTACAGAGCACCTAAAACAGCGTTTGCAAATAGGTAAAGTAAGAGTAAATTCGACTCGGACACAGTTTGTTAGAAGCAAAAATATAAATCATTCCTAACTTTGTAACGCGTGGTCCGATTTCGATGGTTCTTTTTCTGTTGTATAGAGTATGATCCCCCATTGCTAATAGGAGAATAATTTGGTCCTATGGTGAAAGGTGTGGGTGGGGGGGGGGGGGGGTAGTCTAACTTCGTAACGCGTGGACCGATTTGGATGATTCTTTTTCTATTGAGTAGAATATGATCCTAGGTTGTACGAGAAAACAAATGTTGCTGTGGTGGGGGGGAGGAGGGTGGAACCTAACTTTGTAATAGGTGGACCGATTTGGATGGTTCTTTTGCTGTTGTATAGAGTGTGATCCCCCATTGATAATAGGAGAATAATTTGGTCCTATGGTAGTGGTGTTGGAGGGGGAGGGGTAGTAACTTCGTAACGCGTGGACCGATTTCGATGATTCCTTTTCTGTTCGGTAGAGTGTGTTCCTTGATTGATACCATAAGAGAAAAAGTTTAGTGGAATGGGGTTGGGGTAGGGGGTTAAAACTAACTTTTAACGCTTGGTCCGTTTGGGATGGATCTTTCTTCGTTGTAAAGAGTCGAAGACACTAAAAAGTGAAAAATAAAATAGTTTTTAAAAAAAGTTGAACCGACTTCACAAAAAGCGCTAAAAAGCATAAAATAATTTTTAATTTTATATCTATTACGACATTTTGAAGTCGGTGCAAATTAAACAAATAAAACAACTACAGAACCACAATTGAAAATAATACATAATACTACCTGAACGTTTCAGCTTACGGGATCATAAGAAATGACGATTAAATATTTTTGTTGTAGTTGTTTGATTTGCACCGACTTCAAAATGTCGTAATAGATATAAAATTAAAAATTATTTTATGCTTTTTAGCGCTTTTTGTGAAGTCGGTTCAACTTTTTTTTAAAAACTATTTTATATTTCCCAAATTTATCCGAGCCATCGCTGTTCGGATAATTTTCCTAATTATGTGTTTAAAATTGTAGCACTAAGAACAAGTTGTAGCAGGAAGAAAGGGAGTGACGACACCCCAAATTTAATGACTAGTACAACCTAACCTCATCTTCGGGACTTGACACGTGCAACTTTTTTTAAGCCGAATCCTGATGGCATCTGAAATCCGGCATTTACTGAAACGGGCATTGTGGGCGCTGTAGGATATATAACTTTCATATGTGGCGGCAGAATTCTTCCAATTGCCGAGATCCATCCATGACCAGTATCTCCTAATCCATGGAAAAAGATTATCGTCGAAGTGTGTTTTGCTGTTGCCTGAAGTACCACGGGATTCAGAGAAATTTTTTTTTCTTAAAAAAAAAATTTTAGTTCCGGTACTGATTTAGATTTAAAGATTAAGGTATTCATTAAATAGAAATGTACACACAGTTTCTTTCCGGTAAAAATCACAGCAAAGCACTTACACTCTGTGCAAACTCCGGCCAGCGGAACCCCCCCCCCCCCCCCCCCCTCCGGTGGCGGCAGGGACTGCATAAGCTAATACCACCATCAAGCCATTGTAGCTGCAGTGTCATCCTGTGCAAGGGGGCAAGTTATCCGCGACTGCGCAAAAGTATATGCGTACGAGATGGGCAGGAAGATTACCAACCGAGTTTTTCCCATAATAAATGCATTTCCAAGGTGAGGCGTGTGTAGCACAGCAGTCTTCCCTTATCACCAAGATAAGATTAAAAACAAAATTCAACAAGTAAGCAATGAAATTAGAAAAGACGATAATTATTATATTTAAATTTAGAAATCATCACTGTAATAGATGTTTTCCGTATAGCTTCTACTAGTGTTAATGTAATATATACTTAACCATCATATAACCGTAGGAATTTATAACACTTCTATTAACCCTAGTTACTTAGTGTCCTTTTACATAAATTTCAGCAAATTATTATCTAAATTAGGAACGACAGGCTACAATTCGAAATTGATTAATTAAAGTAAATGAGATCCTACCGAAAAGAAATCGAAAGAATTTAGTTTAAATATTAGACAGAAATTTGATAACATATAAAGACTTTGTTACTTTATAGTGATAGTTATAGGCAAATCTCTTATAATGTAGAATTTTGTGTGGCTTTCACCAAATACGGATTTATTGGAGAGAATGTGTTGAAAAGAGTTTGCACTCCGGGATAGTGCCACGTACCACCGATACGAAGACGACTTGATTTTTTTTCTAATCGCAAAACCAGAAATTATTATGAAACAATTAGTCCTTGCAGTCACTGCTAATTCGTAGTTACGATGAATGATATGAAAAGAGAAAAATATATATATATATTCTTAAGTTCAAAGCCTTGGGGCCATTAACATAGACCTGGGTTGTGCACGACTCAGTCTAGGGGCCGCAGGATAGCGGATGCGAACTAAATTGAAATTTCTCCATATTTTCAGAAGTTTTGCTTGGATGATCAGTTATTCATGCTGCAGTAGTCCAGATTTGTCGTTGTAATTTTTTTATTTATCTATTACTATTATTTCATAAGAGTGCGTTTACGATATAAATGCATTAAAGGATTAGATTGTGTTGCGTAATGTACAGTAGATATTGAAATAGCATGATTAAGCACTGAGAAAGATTAAATCAACACGCTGTCTATAGTCTAAATTAAAGATTTATATTTGCTGGCGGAATTAGTAATGGCGACGATGTGACTGATAAATTCCCTTTGTTGGAAGCCGAACACTAGTTGAGTTAATTCTTTTTCTTGATAAAGGCATAAAGAAAGGAATGCCAGTTAAGTGTCTCATTTCATGTAGGCATATTTCAGAAATTTTTCTTGTTATGATATAGGAGTTAGTCATGAGTATACAGACATATTGATGGGCTTGAGTAAGTTAAATTAGCCTTAAGCTTCACATTGAATTATCTATATCCTTAATAGTAGTTTAGTAAGCTGGAAAGAAGGAATGTTATTGTTATTTAAATATATGAGTTGTTGTCGGCATGTATTAAATTAATCTTTTATTTCAGGAGATTTCAGGAAGCTTCTTCCCCTTCTTAATTTCCTTATCACTTCTCCCTTTGTCCAAATGCTTTTAATTTAATTTTTTTTGTTTTGTTTTTTGTTTTTTTTTGTTTCAGAACTCTTTACAGCTTGGGCCTGTACCCTAGGGATGGAGTGGGTTGATAGCCTGAACTGTCAGTAAGAGGGGTAACTTTTCGTTCTTTTGTGTGTGATTTTCATGACAGTTCAGCGCGGCTAGGAACAACTGGTGACACCAGACCTGTTGTTCCTCCTTCAATATCTGTTTCTTGTTTTTTTTATCTTGTTGTGGCAGACCTGAAGAAAGAATACCACAATCTTTCTTCGCCACAGGCACGCGAACTTCTGTTTGCGATGTGTGATAGGATGTCCAAGGACCCTGACCCCATATCGACGAGCTAGGACGTGCTGCCAGCTAGCGCGTGCCGCTTGGACATCCTGCGGCAACTTCACGTCGCACAAATTCCGCACACACATTACACAGCAGCAACAATTTTTAACACCAAGTCAAGTGGAGAAGCGTCTGGGACCTCTTCGGTGGAATCCGCCACAACATCCTATTTTCCACAGCATCCTATTTTTACTTCGGGTGCATTTCTTTATTCATTCCGAATAAGCGGAACGCGACAATGTGTTTCTTTATTCGTTCGGAATATTCTATTCCTAATTTTCCGTGTTTTTTTATTAGCACCGGCGCGTTCAGAACGCGTTCTTTTTGTACCGAAGTTGTATATGGAATAAACGGAATAAAACTGTCAAAAAACAATTAAATATCAAAAGGGAAGGAAAAGAAAGTCATAATTGTAAATAAATACACAATTTATTCTTGGATTATGTCTTTAGCGTTCATTTTAAATAATATAAAAAACTGAAACCTCAAAAATTGTTTATTGAATAATTGCTTTAACCTGACTTCAACTTTCAATTGGAAGAAATATTCTTACACTACTGTCAGACAAACTTTTCAGATAGAACCTTGTCATGCAAATTATATGAACAAAAACTATTCATCTTTTCTACCAGAATTATAACATAAGCTGTTGTAGCTAGAACTTTTGTTGTTAGTGCTTGATTTAGCTTTGCGAAGTGCGGTTGTGCAGTAATGTTTGAAAAAGGTAGTGAAAAATGGCTTTAAATGAAATTCAAATATTGGAGGAGTTATCTGGTAAACAATGTTTGTTTATTAAAGTTCACAAAGCAACATCTATTTTAAGGCAATTATGATGTAAGCGGGATCCTTGTTGGACAATTACTAAAACGAAAATATGATAGATCTAATGAGCCTGATGTAAAGCAAGCTAGAAGCGGTAAATTAAAATTGTGCTCTTTGATACACCTGACTTTATATCGTTTATATAAATTTAAAGATACGAATAATCCGTGATTCACCGTTAAGCAGTGAGGCAGAGCCAAGTTTTTTCAACGCTAGCAGCGATTTAGACAGCACGTATATCCCATTATACGAGTCTAGCGGTTCCAGTGCAGAATTTTTAACGGATCAAATTGATATAGTGAGGGAAGAAAGGAAAAATGTACGCAAAAGAGTTGCCAGACGGAGACGGATCAATGCTTTGAGCCGCACGACCACCATATCATGGGCCCCGGGTTCGAGACCAGATGACTCCGTGAGCTTTTATTAAGAAATTAAAAAAAAAATTCACTCCGTCTCTTAGCTGTTGTCTAGCTCGCAGCAATGCAAAAACAAGACTCAAGTTTCCTCACTTCCCTTACCCTAATTCCCTTCCGGCCAAAGCCATGCTAACGCATCAAAGGATTGTCCCCTATGATTTGGCCACACCGTATATAAAAAAAGACCTACACAGCGGAAGGAAAGTATTAGGAAAAAACAATGCCAGTCCGGAAAAGGGTATGTAAGCCGTTGCGGAAAATCCGTCCCTAAAAGAAAAATTTTGAACGTTCCTGGCTGCTAGAGATGCAAGTTTAAGTGCACTTCTCACATAACAGAAGAAGAGCGAAAGTCCATTTTCAAATCTATTATGATTTAGGACTTAATGAGAAAGGACACTTCTTGTTAAAAAATGCGGATCGTGTTTTAACAGCGCGATCAACTAAGTTATCTTTACCATCTAGAAAGCAATACACTTTCCGGTATTTTTTCATCATAAAAAACGAAAAAGTTCAGGTATGTAAAACCTTTTTTCTTGCTACTTTATGAATATCGCAGAAGCCTATCTACACTGCGCATTCCAACAAGAGTGCATGTGGCACGCCCAAACCTGGCAGAAGAGGTAAAGCTGCAGGCAGTCGTCGCTCACTTCCGAATGATTCACTTCAAAAAGTTCGTGACCATATTAATTCATTTCCGCAAGTATAATCCCACTATTGCCGGGAGAACACCAGAAGAAAGTATTTAGACTCAACATTAAATGTTGCTAAAATGTATGAATTGTACATTGATTATTGTAAGGACGAAAATAGCATGCCTGTTAAAATCCCTATTTATCGTAGAATTATTAATACTGAGTACAATTTAGGATTTCATATACCAAAAAGCGATAGATGTTATTTGTGCGAGGCATACAAAAATGCAGAAAAATATGACTTGATCACATCCGACCAACGAAACCAGTATGAAAATCATATAATTGCCAAGGAAAATATAAGGCGTGAAAGACAGATGAACAAGGAAGGCGGGATACAAGTTTTATCTTTTGATTTACAAAATGTAATTTCTTGCCCTAGAGCCGAAATTAGTTCATTTTTTTACCGCAGAAAAATTAACGTCTACAATTTGACAGCACATCTTTCTACCACCAAAACTGTCTATTGTGCACTATGGACAGAGACATTATCGAGAAGATCTGGGAATGACTTGGCGAGCGCGATGAAGAAAATAATAGAACGTATAATTGAAGAAAACGAAATTTCCGATTTAATAACATGGTGTGACTCTTGGGTACCACAAAATCGTAATTCGTTAATGTCAAACTGCATGACAACTGATGAATTTAATTAGTGAAAATCCAAATTTCAACTCCATAACAATTCAGTGCCAGGTCACTCTTGTATTCAGGAGATAGACAATATTCATTCTAACATAGAAAAAATGTTACGACGAACTGAAATCTATTCTCCACTTGGACTCATAAGATTGTTAAAAGTTAAAGTTAAGTTAAGTTAAAGTTTGTTCGCCCTTTTTTCCTTCCCTTGCTCGACAATTTTGTTTATTTCCTTCAGAATATTTTCTCAATATATCATAACAAGTATCACAATTTATAAGTGAGTTAATCTGAAATAGTTCTATTGGCGCTTAGAACCATTTCAGGTAATTTTACTGTCGTGTTCAGTCTAACAGGGTTCTATCTGCAAAACCGGAAGTGATTTATTTCTTAAACTTGGTTGGATTTAATTGGTTTAAATATATTCCTACGTTCTTCTTAGAGAAAGATAGTGTTAGCGGAAGTTACAATAACTTAAAGATAATACAGAACAAGTTATCGGTAATTAAAACTTTAAAGCTTTCTTGAGCAAAACTAACTAACTATCAGTTAAAACCTTGTCATTTTAAGGTCGCGATATTGCTTCTATTCCATTTATTCTGGCGCGTATTCTGTTCTTTCTATTCCTTCCACGGAATGAATAAAGAAATACACCTTTCATTACTTCGTACTTCGTTCATATATAAACAGTTTTTAAAAAAATATATAGAACTATTGATTGACTGATTAACTTAATTTGATATTGCGGGTTAAAAATAGTAGACTATAATATAATTACTAGGCAAATGTAATGAATAGTACTAGCAGTAAGCAATGCATAACCAAATTTCGTAAACACTCAGTGAAGATTTAGCCGTATGCCTACAATTTAATCTGAACATTTTGTATTTTGTTAATTTGTATATTCGGTACTTTTCGTAAAATTGAACATTCAATTCAGGGCAGTTAATTGTTTACTGATGTTTACCTATTATACTGATGAATTGACAGAAATTGATGCGTAAAGAAATTATTTCGCCTTTCTTAGTTGGCTCAAGGTTGAGTAATTCGCACCAGTGTTGTGACATTATAATCCCTTCTAATTTATGAAATTTGAAATACATAGTAAGTTAAATAATGAGTAATTGAGTGATTAATTAGTAAACTAGTTCCCTGATGTTCCGTATGAACTAAATAATAATACGTGTAATAGTTTAACATCGAATTTAGGGCTCAATCGAACAGAAGCGAAATGGTCTCAAGGAAAGGTGAAGCAGTGCTTGATCAATGGGTCCAGGGCTCAAACTCTATTATCCGTTAAGTTTCTTCAGTTTTTTTTATTTTTTTATTTCTAATTGCCATGGAATAATTTCGATTTCATCTAAGGTTTACTTCCAGCTAGTTTTCTTAATTGTCGAATTAATTTAAATTATTTATCTTCCCTAACTCTGGGTAGACTCGATCTCTTCCCCACGCCCACACGACGAACTAGAGCCGGCAATGTGGAGGATATCAATAGATCGGGTCCAGTCTTGCGGTTTTTAAATATGGCACCCGCGTTAGTGACTCTAGGCAAATTGCCTGGTGTAATTCATGATTCGCTTTACAATCTGCATCAATATTTGTTTTGTTGTCCAAGGGGCCTGGCTCCCGGAAGCATACATACCATCCACTTTCCACCTCCAAATTATGAACATGATGTTGGTAACCCCATTTCCTTTTTACCACACATTTTAAATATATGGAGCCCAATTTGGATTAGCCTAAAACTTGAGTCATTTATTGACAGTGGTCATTCACTGCTGCATGAAGCTTTCAGGGCGCTGTAAAGCCAACTTTAGTGCAGAATGTCTGTAGTTACGACGAAGTTAAACTTATTAGGGTGAAGTAGTTTAAAAATATTTTTTCAGTAAATGTTTGATCCGTAAAATGAATGAAGATCAACCTGGAAATAATCACTGTCGTTTCAAGTTGTTGGTAAATTGTATCCGACAACTATGTCACCTATAAATAAATACAAGTTTTTTTTTGTAAATTTGCTGGTTGCAATTGGCTGTGATAGTAACATTCATGTTGTTACATGGCAAAGGAAAATAGTGAAAGCCATATCCCTCTTCTTTATACGCTTGATGCGTGCCTGGATTCCTGGATTGAATTAAAAATTTTTGATTGATTATTGAGTAAGTGTAAATATACATTTTATGTACAATTATCATCGGGGTCTAGCACTATTAGGGAAATAATTCAGCGCTGACCTTAATGAATTGAAATTCTTGAATTTTTTTTCTGTTGGATACTAACTAATATTAGATATTGTAACGTAAATGGGGCTCTTCGGGCTCAACGGATTAATTAAGACACTTATTTTCAATCACGAATGTTCACAATTTTATTCAATTCACTTAATTAGTTTGTTACACAATTTTCTTGACAATATTTCTTCACAATCTTACGTTTCACTTTAAAATACAACTAACTCACTAGGCTGCTACTCAGCCCTATTTATACTACTTAGCTTAATTCTAGAAAGTGCAGCAACTTAGTTCTAGTAATTTCCGTTATTCATTTCCACCACACCAAGTCACCACAGGTTCGAGTCGGCCTTGACTTCATACGGCATCTGACGGTTGTCTAGTTTCCGGAATTCGGGACATGCGCAGTGCACAGCTTGATTTCGTTTTCATTACGTGACCTGTACTAGACTACAGTGCATGTTACACTGCCCCCCTCTTAGAACTGTTCGTCCCGAACAGTTGTATCTCCTTGGTATGGCTTTAATCGGTCAATGTGTACGATCTTCTTTTTGTCTTTTGGTCCTCGCTGTATCCTGTAGACCACATCGTTGATGTGCGTAAGGATCTTGTAGGGTCCCTCCCACTGCTGTTGAAGCTTCGATGACTTTCCTTTTCGTCGCCGTGGGTTGAATAGCCAGACGAGCTCTCCTTCCCTGAATCCGCTAGAATTAGCTCTGATGTCGTATCGTGTTTTCATTCTATCGCTGGATGTCTTGAGGTTCTTCCTTGCCAGTTGATGGATTTCTGCGAGACGCTGCCGAAGTATGGCTATGTACTCTTCAGTGTTTTCAGTATTTTTCCGCACTTCAAATCACTAGGCAGTCGAATCTGCCTTCCAAACACAATTTAAGAAGGTGTCTGTCCTGTTGAGTTATGGACGGCCGTCCGATAAGCTAGTAGAAATATTGGAATGTAGCTATACAAATCCCGTTGACGCTCATCTACTACTTTTCTGAGATTTTCGACCACTGTTCTATTAAATCGCTCACCCATCCCGTCAGATTGTGGATGAAGTGGTGTTGTCCGCGTCTTTCTCATTCCAGGAATCTCACATACCTGTTGGAATACTTGAGATTCAAAGTTTCTTCCTTGGTCGGAATGAAGCTCATTGGGGACGCCAAATCTACATATCCAGTTTGCTACTAAATCCTCTGCCACTATCCTGGTTTCTGGATTCGGGATCGCATATACTTCTGGCCATTTACTGAAATAATCCATTACCACTGAAATGTACCGGTTATCTCGATCTGATTCTGGAAATGGTCCCGCAACGTCAAAACAAAAGGTGCTCTAACGTTGTATTGCTGCATCGCTACTCTTGTTTTGATGCAAGATCCATTGCTTCGGGCACAAACAGTACATTTTCGACACCAGTTCTCTACATCCTCCCGCATATGTAACGAGTAGAATCGTTCTCTTAATTTCTCCAAAGTCTTATTGACGCCAAGATGTCCTCCCGAGGCACCGTTATGAAATTCTTCCAGCAAATCCTTTATCTTGTTCCTCGGAACGAATACCTGCATCCGGCATGATGAATCGTCGGGTGTTTCCCATTTGCGTTTCAATATTCCATCTTCAACAAATAGCGAATTCCATTGCGCCCAGTAGCTCTTCAACGTTGCACTTCTGTCTGAAACATCTTTTCATTGAGGTCTTTCATCGTTCTCCTTCCACGACAAAATTGGAGATATATTCTCGTCTTCTCGTTGTGCTGCTTTAAATTCTTCATTGTTCCATCCTGTCAAGGGTACGACAGTTGTTCTTTTCACAATCACATGGTCGCATTTCTCTTCTAAACGGGAACAGAATTTACAATCCGGCTTACATGATCGTCGTGAGAGTGCATCTGCATTTCTATGGGATCTACCCTTCCTGTGGATAATTTCGAAATCATAGGATTGCAGTCCTTTTAGCCATCTTGCCATCTGTCCTTCGGGGTTCTTAAATTGCATCAACCACTTTAGAGCTGCATGATCAGTTCGGAGAATGAATTTTTGTCCATTGAGGAATTTATGGAAATGATTCGTTGCATCAACAATAGCCATCAGTTCTTTCCTCGTAAGTAGTAATTTCTTTCTTGTTTTGATGGAGCTCTGCTATAGTATGCCACCTCCTTTTTGTGCCTGTTTACTTCTTGTGACAGCACAGCGCCAATCCCAACATTACTTGCATCGGTATCTAATATAAATGTCTCACCCGCCTTTGGATAAGTAAGTACAGGTGCATTGCAAAACGCCCACTTCAGTGCTTGAAAGCTGTTTTCTGCTTTTTCTGTCCAAACGAATGCCTAATTATTAACTCCTTTGCTATATCAGCAAAATTCTTCACAAAGCGTCTGTAATAAGTGGCTAGTCCAAGAAAGCTTCGTATCTCGTGTTTATCTTTCGGAGTGGGCCAGTTCTCCACTGAAGTTATCTTCTCAGGGTCGGTGCTAACTCCTTCTGTTGATGCCACATGCCCAAGGTATTTGACCTGGTCTGCAAAGAGCGTAAACTTTTTGGGGCTTAGTTTAAGTTTGGCTGACTTCAGTTTCTGGTATACTTCCCGTAGATTTCCTAGATGTTCTTCAAAACTTCGTTCAATTACAATGATGTCATCCAAATATAACAGGCAGGTTTACCAAGTTAAACCTCGCAGCACACATTCCAATAAACGCTCGAATGTTGCTGGAGCATTGCAAAGTCCAAAGGGCATAACCTTAAATTGCCACAATCCGCTTCCTACCGAGAATTCTGTCTTTTCCCTGTCATTTGGATCGATCTCGACTTGCCAGTAGCCGCTTTTTAAGTCCAACGTTGAAAACCACTTGGATCCTGATAAGGTATCTAGGGTGTCGTCTATGCGGAGTAGTGGATAACTGTCTTTCTTCGTGACATCATTTAGACGACGGTAGTCGAAACAGAATCTTGTACTGCCATCCTTCTTTTTCACTAGCACTACTGGTGACATCCATGGACCTTTGGACTCTTCTATTAGACCTTGCTTACGCATTGTTTCAACCGTTTCGTCTGCTTCTTCTCGCTTTGCAAGTGGTAATCTTCCTGGTGGTTGCTTGTTAGGGCGGGCATCTCCGGTGTCAATCTTATGTTGCACTATATTAGTTTTTCCATAATCTTCGTCCCGTAGTGCAAAAATATCGGCAAATTCTTCAAGCAACTTCTTTCCTTTACGATATTCCTCTTGGCTCAGTTTATTAGACGGAAGTTTCATTTTGGTTAGCTTTGTGACATCTTTCTTTGGCTGCTTGGTTTCATCTAAATCTGAATATTCTGCTAACACAATCTCTACGGCTGGTTGACCATGACCCAAGACTTTATCTTTCCTTAATTTGATGCCTTTTTCACGGGAATTTAGGACTCGTACCAAAACTTCGTTCTTTTCATCGATAGTTACTAAGCATTTTCCAATGGCGACATTTCTTATTGGTTCTGTTCGATCTGGTGCTACTAGATAAAATCGATAGCTCCCGGGATCACCAAGAACTCTTGCTCGTACTAAGGTTACTGCACAAGGAGGGAGCTCAACGTCTTCATATGCCACGATGTTCAGCTTCGAATAATAATTGGATCCCAGAGCCATGGGAATATCTCTGTTGTCATATTTCATGATTCCTCTTCCTATATCCAGTTGAACGTTGTGTGCTCTCATGAAATCGAGGCCAAGTATGCACTCATCCGTTATATCTGCGATAAGAAATCTGTGTGAGAATTGGTTGTCGCCGAGGGATATTGTCATTACAATTTCCCCATATACTTCAATGGATTCTCCTGTAGCTGTCTTCAAAATGTATCGATTTTTGCTGCTAAGCCAGTGGTCTTTAGCATAATCGCACCGAAGAATAGGCGTGGAAGCACCTGTGTCTACTGTAATCGTACATTTTTGTTCTTGAACTCTCCCGTTGATTACTAAGCTGCTATCATTTCGCTGCAATTTCTTAATGTTGATGTTGAGTTGGTCTTTACTCGTTTCCCTGTTGCGAGCGTTGAGTTGGTATGGGGCTTACAGCTCCATTGCTTCCTTGATCCGCTCGTTCTCTTTCTCTACATTTTTCACAGCGAGAGCCGGAGTTCCTCTTGTCATCTTGTGAGGAGTTTGATCTTCGTCTCTTTCTGCCATCTCTTTGGAGGTGGCCTTCTTTGTTGCAGTTCCAGCATTTAAATCGACTCCGTCTTTCCGATGTATTGACCCGACAGCAGGTATCTTCTATTTCGGTTACTTCTCTTAGGCGGACTGTACTCTTTGAGGCTTGTTTTGCTGCCTCATATGCCAGAGCGTAAGCCAAAACCTCAGCGTTGGTGCTCTTTCCAGCCAGTCG
This sequence comes from Leptarthrus brevirostris, assembly GCA_964036015.1. Lineage (NCBI taxonomy): Eukaryota > Metazoa > Arthropoda > Insecta > Diptera > Asilidae > Leptarthrus > Leptarthrus brevirostris. Next base: position 72,366,973 of record OZ038374.1, read on the forward strand.
TACAGCTTGCTGTAGGTCACGATCTACAAGCGAATTAATAAATGCTTCTCTTGCGATCTCGTTAACATAATCTTGGCTAAACGTGGGATAAGCCAAATGTGTCAGCCTTTCTATGTCCGCACATAACTGCTGCAACGTCTCTCCATGCTTCTGTGTTCGACTCCGTAGCTGTAGACGGTGGACCTCTTGTATGTGCTGGTTGTCGTATCGTAATTCTAAGGCTTGTATTAAAGATGAATAATCGTACCTTAGCTCCGTCGGTATAGTCTATAACAGTTCAGCGGCTGCTCCTCTGAGTGCCAAAATTAAAGCTGTAGCTTTTTCCTTGTCAGTCCAAAAGTTCATTACCGCCGCTGTCTCGAACTGAAGTCTGTATGTTTACCAGGGCGTTTGGCCGCCAAATGTTGGAGGATGAACTCTTTTATTTACGGTTACGTCTGTAGATAAAACTCCTGATTGCTTTTTCTTGACGCTCTCCAGCTCATTCTTTATTGATTCTATATCGCCTTTAACTTGTTTAATAGTTATTTGTCCAGAAATTTCCACTTCTTCCAATCTCTTTTCTATATCTGACTTTACCTCTCCCATTTTTTTTCCACTTCAGTTTTCACTTCTTCAAGGGAAACCTTAAGCTCAGCTACTATTGACGATTTCTGTTCATCCATTGCTAATTTCAACTCATTTACGGAACCTTCCATTGATGCTTTCTGTTCAGCCATGGCTGCCTTCAACTCAACCGATGATGTTTTCTGTTCTTCCTTGGAAGATTACATCTCACACATCAGAACATTGAGAAGATCTGTTATGCTTGGAGTACTTGTTTCTTCCTCTTCTTCTAGCTCGTCTTCAAAAACGAAAGCCTCTGGATCCTTTCCTTCTTTTTCCATAGCTTCTTGTAGTAACGCTACTAGGGTACATTTGTTTCCAATTGTATATAGGGAACGTTTATTTAATTCCCCTTTCAAGTCTTGAATGCGTAAGTCCTTCAATTTGCGACCCATATTTAAATTACTCACTGCACTATTTCACTTTAATTTCATAGTCACTTTTTCTTTTTTTCTAAGTTCACTTTTAGGTATTTCTTAATTAATCCCACTTCTGACACCAATTGTAACGTAAATGGGGCTTTTCGGGCTCGACGGATTAATTAAGACACTTATTTTCAATCAAGAATGCTCACAATTTTATTCAATTCACTTAATTAGTTCGTTGCACAATTTTCTTGACAATATTTCTTCACAATCTTACGTTTCACTTTAACAATTAGAACTTATAACTTCACTGGTTAAAATACAACTAACTCACTAGGCTGCTACTCAGCCCTATTTATACTACTAAGCTTAATTCTAGAAAGTGCAGCAACTTAGTTCTAGAAATTTCCGTTATTCATTTCCACCACACCAAGTCACCACAGGTTCGAGTCGGCCTTGACTTCATACGGCATCTGACGTTTTACTAGTTTCCGGAATTCGGGACATGCGCAGTGCACAGCTTGATTTCGTTTTCGTCACGTAACCTATGCCAGACTACAGTGCATGTTACAATATAGTTAAAGAACTATACAGTGAAAGGGATTTTTTTGATATGGGTCCCTTGAAATTACTACCAGAAGAGCTCGAATACTAGCTGAAATTGAGGAAATTGAATAGAATCAATCGGTCACGAGCTATTTCTGCGTTACAATCTCAGTTAGAATAATGAAAAAGATGAAATAGATGAAAAGGGCTTGAGACAAGTAACCAAGGGGTTCCCGCCTATATCTAATGTAAAAGTTGAACGAGTTAAGTGCGAAGAAAAGTTTTCCACTCTACAAAAGTTAGTAAACGTAGCAGTAGCTGCCAAAAATTTCCTGGAATTAAAGGTAGATAAATCATGACTGCTTCACCTCAGCAGGAGACTTGATCTCCTGGCCCTCGCCGAACCCGGTAGATTTGAGAACTATTATAGATGCAAATATGGGTTTGAGTTAAGGGGCAAAAGTAGAAGAGGGCCCACGACCACTTATTCCCGCTACTAGTCCGAGGAAAGGCGAATATAGTTAGTACAAGATCGGAACTAACTTATACTACAGCGACCGGTCTTGAGTCTTGATGTATATTAGCTCCTGGTGCTTCGAACCGTTCTGAGGCGAACCGAAACCCTCTAACAGGAACAATTGCTAAAAGGTCACTGAGCTCCTTAGATTCGTTCAGTCTACCTCAGCCTCTGGTGTCCTTTCCTGCAACTGATAGACACGATGTAAGATCATCCATATGACCTATTCACGCTACGGATACAGTGAAAACGTTGCGAAACACTGCCAGAAATTTAGATCGCTTTATAGATTTGTTACACCCAACCTCTAACTGGCAGGTTAGTCATGATAGGAAATCGATAGGGGAACGCTCATTGTTTTCGGAAAGAGAAAAGCAGGATAAATTACCAAATCCTAATCATAATAAGTATCCATACCTTTCTGTCGAACCCACTGGTCGTGACAGAATTGGTATTGAGTTTCCCGTAAGTCCAGCTGCTCCCGGAAGAAGGGTTTCCGGTCTTGAACAACGGGATGTTCATAGAGAACCTCGTCGTAGTGCAATTAATTCAGTGCCGAACTGCCAGATTCAATTTAATGGCTCGCCCCAAGGTTTGTCAGTCGATGACTTTTTATTTAGAGTGGAAACTTTGGCTCGCGTTGATGGGGTGCAACAAAGCCAGTTGGTTTTTACAATCCACCAATTACTGAGTGGACGCGCTGCAACCTGGTATTGGAAATTTTCGAAGATTCTGCAACAGATTATGACATAAAAAAGCAATGGAATCACGGAAACAGCGTCCTCGGGATAGCTTCAGCGATTTTCGCTCGGAAGTAGTGGGCCTGGCCTTTAGACTACGCGACCCGATAAGAACACATGATTTAGTACAAATAATTAACCGCAATACGCATCCTGCTTTACACAAGACTCTTATATTAAGAGATTTCAATAACCTGGACGAGATGGACTATGTCGACAGATTGAAAAGCTTTGGTTGGAAGTTGGCGTAACCGCTAAAGACCAAATAAAGGCTCGGAGATATTAACTACATGAACTGTCATACCGTTGTATCGAGCCCCCAGCTAACAAATATCCCTAAGCTACAGAAGGGCAAGCAATTTTTTTCGTAGATCCGTTAACACACAGGGATCACCCATGTATAATTTGCGGGAACTTTTGTAGACTTAACTTCCAAAACTCGCCGGATAACCTCCTACAGTTTTGATGCAAACAATGTGGTAAGACTGAATTGCATCCGTTGTATGCACGGAGACCGGAGGGCAGATCAGGGGTTGAGTGGCCACTTTAACTCGCTAAAGTGTCAAACAATCCCACCGTGAAAACATGTAACGGTAGACCGTGCAACCATGACCAGGCCCGAAGACGCAAAAGCTTTACAGGACCACCGAGCACAGTAGAAGGTTTTCATCTCAAATCAGACAAAACGATTAAATATACAAGCAAAACAAGTTCTTTCCAAAACTATTATTAAAACCGAACCTGATGGAAGACCTGTAGTGGAAATCCAAATCCGAGACCAACTGTTAAGAGGACTGCTAGACGTGAGTTGTCTGGATAATGGGCCTTAAAACTACTAAGCAATCTACAAATTTTGTGGTCGAGTTTAAATGCTAGTGCAAGTATACAGACAGCAGGTGAGGCTAAACAAGCGGTTGTAGGTTACGTTTACTTGTCGTTCAATTATAACAACTGTACGAGACCTTAACATTTTCGTTGTACCCAGTTTAACGCGACAACTACTCCTGAGAATAAACTTTTGGTGTGATATATTTCTTATGATCGTGAGTGAATTGTCTGCAGACCAAGGGAATATTGTGACATGAGCATAGAAGACCGTCAGAAATTAGATGAAGGAACTCGAGATTTTCCATCGTATGCACAAGACGGCTTAAAAAGGAAAAAGGTCTTAAAATATTCAATCGATGTCGGAGATAGTAATCCTCTACGACAAAAATACTACCCTTATCCCCAGCAATGCAAACACTGCTGGACGCTGAAATTGACAGAATGATAATTTTGGGGTAATAGAAGTAAGCCAGAGTGAATGGGCATCCTCAAACGTGATGGTGAAAAAGCCAAATGTGCAAATTAGGTTATGTTTGGACTCTAGAAAAATTAACGAAGTGATGAGGAAGGACGCATATCCTTTACCTCACATTAACGGGATTTTAGGTCGCGTAAAGGGAACCACTTATATATCCAGTTTAGATCTAAAGGACTTGTTTTGGCAAACAGAGTTAGAGGAGTAAGAGCTTGTCTAGAGACAAAACCGCATTTATAGTACCGGGTCGCGAGTAGGTACTAAGACGGTTTATGCAGACAGTCAATAGACATGGGGTTCTGTAGTATTGTAGCACATGACGTCATGGGCGGGGCTTACCTGTATGAAGTCATAGAAGGGAAATCCCGGAGGGGATTCCCTGTTGACTAGTTAACACCCGGTTGTATGACGTCATAGGAGGGAATTCCCTGACGTCATATGTTGGCTAGTCATCTGTTGGCTCAAGTCGTTATCATTTCTCGATGTTCGTCTGCTGGGTGTCCCCCTTTTTTTTCTGTTGATGTCGTTGTTGTTGTCTCTTTCCCTCTCCCGATGTTCGTCTGGTCGAACAGTCAGATTGTTTGAAATGATGTCATCCGTGAGAAGTTAGTGAAATTTAATTAAAAAAAGCAGAATTGTCTGGCGGCGGACCCCGAGTTTCGCTAAATCTAATTCAAGCTAATTGGTAATTTTACTTCTAAGTCGGTATGTAAACGAATGTTGGAGCTAAAAATAGAAAATTGGCTTTTTAATTTATTTTGCAATCTAAAAATAGGTTTTGAAGGCTTATTGAATCTATAGACACCATCTCTGGAGGACTTCTGCAATTAGTCGAAAAAGCGATTTAAAAATAGCATTCGCAATTTGCTTAAATTCGTTGATTAATAATTAATAAATATCTGGCTCAATTCCTTTTAGCATAAAAAATCCGCTGATAAGTAGATGTAAAGTCTGCGCAGACTACTCTCAAGGCCAGCTCAGATCGGACAGAAACCACTCATAGAGCAAAAAGGCACATGCTGACTTGATCTCGGTGTTCAGTACACACAGAGACAGCAAAAGCTCGGCCTATCGATCCTTTTGGTTTAAAGAGTTTTTAACAAGAGGTGTCAGAAAATTTACCACAGGGATAACTGACTTGTGGCGGCCAAGCGTTCATAGCGACGTCGCTTTTTGATCCTTCGATGTCGGCGCTTCCTATCATTGTGAAGCAAAATTCACCAAGCGTTGGATTGTTCACCAATGCAGGTTAGTTTTACCCTACTTATGAAAAAAATTATTGCGACAGCATTCCTGCGTAGTACGAGAGGAACCGCAGGTACGGACCTACTGTCGAAAAATCACCTACTATAGAGTGGGTGTCCCATTTGTAGGTGAAGAGTCTATAAAATCAACTAAACAATTAGGTGAATCACCTTAATCAGATTAGGTGAATTTAAAATGTGTTTTTCACCTAATTATAACGTAAATCTGCCTACACGTTGTCGGTAAAAACTTATGGCGATAAAACAGATTACTTAGATTGGGTGAGTTTTATTTTTGAGATTGCACCCGAAATCATTTTTTCTTTTGTAATTTTTATTGTTTTGATTTTTGAAGAACTGTTTGTTGCTTTCATTGCATGAAACTGCTTCACACAGAAATGGATATTTCACAAAAAGTAGATGATGGGAATTACTCCAGTAAATGTTTTTTCCTTCGAATTTTATTTTTAAATATTTAGAAAATGTTCTCTTTCCATGAGTATGATTAACAAAAATTACATTATTGCGTTTTCAAAATGTAGATAAAATTTAGAATTTTTTTGAAAATCATCAGCACCTGTTTTTGTCCTTGCAGAGCAATCGTGGACTTTTAGAAAGAAAATTCAACACGATGGTGAGAAACAAGGACGAAAATCAGAAACAATTTCTCTACAAAAAATTTTTCTACGTTTACGTTAACTCTGAAATTTGTTCGGAGGATCCCATAGATAGTTTTACAGGAATTTCAACCCGATCAGTCGAAAATTGTCGAAAAAATTGGAAAAGTTATAATTAACATAAAAAAATATAAAGAAATCCTTTTCTACTCAAGCAAAAAGAACAAAGCAAATTTACCCCAAAAGGAGATGAAATATCCATTTCTGTGTAAAGCACACATCCAAATAAAACAAGAAACTTTTCTTCACAAATAAAAGCAATACGAAGGCAAAAAGAATTCGGGCGCAATCTCATTTACCCACTTTTCGTCGGCAAATTTTTCACAAAAGTAGATGATGTCCATTTCTGTGTGAAGTTAACTACACCAGGCGGAGTCTTTCCGAAAAAAATGGATGTGTTGAACAAGATAGTGTGCAGTGGTTTAGTTTTGTGTTTTTCAAATAAGATTAAATAAAATAATAAATTATTACAGTGAAGTGAAGTAATGAGTGCTGAAAATATAAAGACTTTAATGCCATCGGAAAATATTTCATACAGGTTCTGTTTTGGCAATGAAAATAAAAAATACATTGTTGGTCCGTACATAGCTATGGGCGAAGAAAATAAAAGTAACATCAAAATAAATTTTTCTGAATTTTATGTGAGTGTTTTCAGATATTAAAATACCTAGAAATATGTAATCTTCTTTATAAAAAAAACGACATATTAGTTTGTGAAAAAATGCAGTTTTAAGTTTTTATAAAATTACCACCATCCTTGAACACACAGAAAAGGGTTATTTTTTTGTATGTAAATAAATTTTGTTAAAAAGATTCGATAGCCATTATAGCTGTTACCTTACTGCAGGATACGATAGTTGCGACATTTTAATCAGAAATTAAATATTCACCAACTCAAGAAATAGTTTTAACAAATAAAGAAAAGGTTATTCGACCAAAACCAGCTTTTTTTTTGCGGGAGAGGTGAAAATCTTCCAAAAGACACCAGACAGCCCGTGCCCTCCGGTAGTGTGAGATTCTTACTCACTAAAAACACCTCTCTGGGGATTAGCCGAAACAGACCACATAACCGGGTCCTTTTTCGTCCCCTCCCAGTCTCCCTTAGTTGGGGCAACTGAGTATCCAGTTATCCCACTGTAGCCACTAACCTCGGTTTCCTGGGTCACTGCTAGAATCCTAGCCTATCTGCATAAATCCATGATTTCCTACCGTCTCCAGTGTTCCTTCTTGGTCCATGCTTTAGTTACATCATTTACCCCTTCACTGTCTACGACATTGAAGGGTTCCAGGCCGTAACGCTTTAGTCCTGAGCCAGGACCAGGAACCCCCTCCGGAGTAACCGCAGCTAACCCTACGGAGGGCAGATCTGCATAAATCCATATTTTCCCACCGTTTCCATTGTTCCTTTTTGGTCCATGCGCTAGTTACAACCTTCATACCTTCTCTGCCTACGGCATTGAACTGTTCCAGGCCGTAACGCTTTAGTCCTGAGCAAGAACAAGAAACCCCCTCCGGATTAACCGCAGCTAACCCTTTGGAAGGCAGATCTGCATCTTCTCCTGATGTGCGTATCGCGGAGATAGCCAACTCCTTGGAGTCTCCCGTCTCTGCACCGCCGCACCTGAAGAAGTGCTAGTTGTTATTATGCCAATGGCACCCTTCTCCAGGACTACTACAGCAGTTTCAGCCGGTGGAAGCGAGCCAGCCTCCATAGCCGCCATAGTTCCTTCGAAAGGTAATTCTCCCAAAACTGCTACTGTTATGTTGTGGGTACCGTGGGTATAGCCAACCTGTTGGGGTCTCCCATACAATCCACCTCCACTACCACAGAAGCGCCCGAGGAAAACGCCATTCGCGACCCAATTACCCCTGTCCTGGTCCTGCAGAGGGGACGCAACACTGCAGACTCCCTTGGAGTTAGGGGGATTTTTCAAGAGGTTGTCTCCTCCCGCATTAGTTACTTGGCTGCATCCTAGGATGCATTGCCCGGTTGCTACCACTTGGAGGTCTAACTAACACTTGAGAATATCCAGATGAGGATCACCGTATCCTAGAAGGCTTCAACTCGTCCGTCCATTCTCCAGCAACCAAAACCACCTTAAATATAAGATGAAATGTCTTTCCTTAAGGATTATTCAAGAAAAGTATGTAAATGAAATATAAATGTAAAATGTGTATGGACTGTAAACGTAAAATATTAATGGCAATGTGTAAATGTGATGTGTAATAAACATAAACAAAGATAATAAATGATTTACACATAACGAAATTGTAGTTATTAATTAAAACTAGCCTTATTCGCTTTTCTTTGAAAATCAGCCACTTTTTCTGGAATGTTCAATGGCGGAACAGGTAGAAAATTATCGTAAATTCACCTACCTTTAATCGAAAAATTGACTTCATTTGATCGGAAATTTATCAATATTTTGTAGAAAATTTGCCTACGCCTTGTCGTAAATTCATCAACTTTTAATGGAAAATTTGCCTACGTCTTGTCGTAAATTCACCTACTTTCGGTGGAAAGTTTAACTACTAATTGTCGCAAAAGGACTGATTCGAACTCAACTATTTCAAAGCAGATGAATCACCTAACCAGTTTAGTTGGCTGAAAATCACCGAAAATTTTTAGGCAGTTCATCCACAATTTTAGGCAAAAAGTCTGCTTTTTTCTCTCAGTGTGGACTCGGTTCGTCAGCGTAAAAGATTTGCCGATAAGAGTTGAATGGCCCAGACTGTTTTGGGATGATAAGAAAAAAATGATTCGCTGTAGTAACCTCATACTTTAAAAGATTATCATGCAATTTCATTTCCAGATCTAAATGTAGACATTAATTCGAGGTCATATTATGAAATAATTTCGTGTTTACGAAACTAGCATGTAAGTCATTCCACCGATTACGTCATATGGACCTTGATTACTAGTTAAAATAACACCATTGAGGACTAGAAAAAAGAATTTCTGTAATTAATTGAAAAAATCTGGTGTTTAAAAATAACATGCATCGCTTTGCATAAATCCGTTGATTAGTAATAAACGTCTAGTCTCGGTACTCTTATTTCCCAATAAGAGTTGATTGCCTCCCAAAACCGAAGTAGCAACCTTGAACTTTAGATAGGAAAAGGAAATTAACATGATCAATGAGCCGTTGCAGCTTTTTCTAAAAATAGCCTCAAAAACTTTGAATTTGGACGATAGAACAAACAAAATCGAGATAGCTGGAAGGTCTTCTTTCGGTACCTACTTTGGAGAGGTTTATCATGTCAAGAATTTGCAAGAAAATAAATATCTTTTCATACCCTTAAACTTCGTTTCTTCATGTTCAGTCGTGATAATCTTAATAAGGGAAACCATATTTTTATTGAATCGTAATAATGTTTTAAATTTATACCAAACTGGTAGCTAACAAACCCATAGAACATTTAAAATTTAATTTTTGAATGCGTCATGCAACAATAGACAAAAATTGTGAACTCACCGAATTCAGTTTACTTTGAGTTTGTCATGCAAATTTTGGCAAATGTGTTTTCACATGTTCTTCATAATGTACATAGATTCAAAAGAAAATTGCGGCTCTCAATATTTTTTTTATTTCCAATCATGTTTTATGATGTCCTAAATAGCCTTCATTTAAAAGGAAATTGCGGTTTATTTTTGTGTCTGTGAAGGAGGGTGGAAAAATTTTAGGATTGTCAATGTGAGTATGGATCCTAATGATATTTTAGAGGAATACATGACTCCAGAAGATGGTAACAGGAGTCTAATGTTATGGTTGAGATCTGACGAGCCGATTTATTCTACATTTCATTTTGAGTTCATATTTCAAGGGTTTTAAAAATTAAGTAATGTAAGTGAACATATGCAAACCAAACATATTCAACAATCTAATGATTCTACTTCCTCCCAATACGATTTATTTAATTTAATGAGAAAAAAGGTGGTTTTTCCCTATGAATACCTTAGTTGCTTTGAAAAATTTAGAGAAAATTCATTGCCTATGCAAAAGTATTTTGATAATAAATTTACAGATACGAAGTGTTCTGATAATGATTATGTGCATGCAACAAACGTGCGTTAAGCATTTGAATGCAAAATATATGTTGACTATTTAAAAACATATTTATATTGTCATTATTATAGAGCACCAGTATTATTTGGGGACACTATGCTTAAATATACAAAGATTAATTTATAATTATTAACTGACCTAAATATGTATAACTTTATAAATGAAAGAATCAGAAGGGGGCTAACACAATGTTCTCGCAGGCATTCTACTGCTAACAATAAGTATATGTAAAATTTTAACCCATCACAAAGCTCAACATATTTAATTTACCTCGATGCCAATAATTTATATGGGTGGGCGGCCATGTCTTAATATCTCATCATATGAAGAATTTCAATGGTTAGAAAATACGGATATCGATATAATGATCATTCCTTACAATTCAGAAATTGAATATATATTTGAAGTAGATTTAACTTATCCAAAATTACTTCATCACTTACACAATGACTTACCATTTTGGGCAAATAGTAGAAAAAGCCCTAAATCAGGCTCAAGGAAATTGATAGCTAACTTAGAAGATAAATTTCATTAAATAATCCATTATGGAAATCTCCAAAAATGTTTAAAGCATGGATTGAAGCTTTCATGTATTCATAGAGCTCTTCGATTTAGACAATCGAATTGGTTAAAACAATATATTGATCTTAATACTTTGCACAAATTAAAAGCTGTTAACACTTTCCGAAAAGATTTTTTCAAGATAGGTAATAATGCTGTCTACGGCAAAACAATGGAAAATGTTGATAAGAGGAGGGATATTAAGATAGCTGCGGAATTTGAAAGTCGAGGTAAACATTTAGGTTTTTGTGCTTTAATTGCAAAGCCCAATTTTCATAGTATTGCGCAATTTACAATAAATATGGCTGCAGTAGAATTAAGCAAAATAAAAAGGACTTATAACAAACCAGTTTATTTAGGTTTTGTAGTTCTTGAAATATCGAAATTAAAAATGTATGAATTCCATTACGATTATATGAGGATAGAGTTATGTTAAATTATATGGATACAGATTCCTTTATCTATACAATTAAAACTATTGATTTTTATAGTAATATTTCAGATGAGAGAAATGAGAGATTTGATACTTTAGATTACAGTCCAAACAATCCTTTTAGTCTTCCATTAAAGAATAAAAAGAAATTAGGTTACATGAAAGATGAGCTTAATGATAACATAATGTTAGAATTTATAGGTTTAAAGTCTAACATGTATTCTTTATCTATACGAAATGTTGAATCTATAAAAAAAGCGAATGGGGTTAAAAAGAGGTCTGTTAACAAGTTAACTATAGGTAATTATAGAGATTGCTTGTATAAGAAGAATATTTTTTATGGTAATATGCTTATATTTAGATCTAAGTTGCATCACCTTTATACAAAATGTATTAATAAAGTAGTTTTGAGCTCATCAGATGACAAAAGATTTTTAAGAGAGGATGGAACTGAAACGTATGCTTGGAGGCATTATAAATTGAATCAAATGAATATAGAAAAATATAAAATGTTCATTGGTAAGATTACGTTAGAATATATAGGATTGAAATCTAAGATCTATTCTTTATGAGTATAAATCAAGAAAGATATTGAGAAAGCTACATTATGTATAATTTTATAAATAAAGGAATCAGAGGAGGGCTAACACAATGTTCTCGCGATGTTCTTAAAATTAACATTCCATTTATCTTCTTACGAGTAGACAGCAGGAAAGAAAGAAAGATATTAAGAAAGCTACATTGTAAACTGCTTCCTCCGTTCAGTCATTATTAAAATTTGATTAAAGATGTACCTCGCAGAGAACAGACGACATTTGAAACGACTATCTCCGGTTTAAAACTGCCCCTGAGCTAAAAAGGGATATTGAAGAATCAACTGGATAATCAGTTTCCGTAGCAACTTTTGAAGGGCGGCTGAAAATGATCAGTTTTATTTCGCGAAAACCTGCTAATAGACCCTTATTGACAACTAGGATGAAGAAAAATCGCTTAGAATGATCTAAGGAGAGACTTAATTGGACTTTAGCACAATAGAACAAGGTTATATTTTCAGTGTTGGAGAATTATTGATTCTCCATTGACATGTCAATGCAGCAGCATATAAAAAATGATCGACGAAGCGATGGGAACTATAGACCATAATTATATATTTAGAGCACAACTGAAGCGATAAATGACCCCATATTTCAAGATGATTCTGCTTCTCGCCATCGAGACCGCTCTGCAAGTATAAAATCACTATAATGACTTATAAATTAAATTTTGTGTGAGTAACAAATCTTTCTTGTTGTTTAGATAAAAGAATACAAGGAAAAAGGTATAAGTTCTTTACCATATCCTGGAAGCAGCCAAAACTTGAATCCTATCGAACATGTGTGGGATACAATGGGAAAAAGGATTTAGGAATGCAATCCATCAAGGATCTCGAACAGGTTGTGGAAAGAATGTGGTTCACCGAGATTAATATTGAAGAGCTAAAACAATTGTATGATTCAATGCTAAGAAAAGTAAATGCTGTTATACAGGCAAAAGGCGGCAATACCCAATACTGACGAGACAGTGAAGAAAAATAAAACCTTTAAAAGAAATATTAATTGTTTTGAATTCTTTAATACTTGCCTTTTTCATCCGCATAACCAAAAATCAATTATTTTAGCAAAGCATAACATTTTATGGCACTGAGTCGCCTACCTGAAAATTTACTGTCGGGCACTTATTACCATGTTTTATTGTTAGTTTTCATGTTACTATCACCAGGTTCACTAAACTTGTTATTTAATATCACTACAAACGTACACATTTCTTAACACAAAAATATTTTGAATCTCCATCAATGTGAAACAACACTTTTTTTTTGTTTTTCTTCCTGGGCAACTACTCTCTTTAATCCAGGTTTTTCATAAAAAACTTTTCTTCCTTTTAACCGACTTCCCAGAAACAAAGATGTTCTAAGTTCGACGTGGAAATTTTTTTTACGTCTGAGCGGGCATAATTTCGTAACGCGTTGACCGATTTGGATGATTCTTTTCTTGTTGGGCAGTTTATGCTCCCCGATAAAAAATTCTTGGCGGGGTGGGGGTTGGGGGTTTGGGGTTGGACCTAACTTTGTAACGCGTGGATCGATTTGGATTGTTTTTTTTTGTAGTATAGAGTAAGGTTCCCTGTTGCTAAAAGGGAAAAAATATGGTCCTAAGGTGGGGGACTACGTGGTACTACGGAAAAAAACCTTTTAATGCGCTGTGGGTGGGGTAGAGCTTGAACCTAACTTTGTCACACGTGGACCGATTTGGATGATTCTCTTTTTGCTGTATATGATATATTCTCTTCTTGCTGTATATGTTTAGAGTATGATCCACAATCGCTAACAGAGGAAACAAATTTGGACCTACGGTGGAATGAGGAGGGAAAGGTTGTCTAACTTTGTAACGCGTGGACCGATTCGGATGGTTCTTTTTCTGTTGGGTAGAGTATATTTCCCGATTTGTTTCACGGGAAAACCTTTTGGTGGGGTGCGGGGCGTATGGTTTGAACCTAACTTTGTAACTCGTGGACCGGTTTGGATGGTTCTTATTTTGTGGTATAGTGTATGATTTTCAAATGCCAGGTTATTGGCAGAAATCGAAACTGACGGAGGACATTTCGAACAGCTTTTGTGATTTAATTTAAATACGTTTCGAATTCCGTTAAAAGGATTTTAGGGTTAGTATGAGTTTACTTTCGATAAATTCAAGATTTTTATAACATTCCCCGATAGGTTTTCTAGGTATAAATTTCTACATCCTTTTTATACGTGGGCATGTTGTACCTTTCTGGAAAGGCAATGAGATTGACAATTTTATAAAAATAAAGATGTATTAATTACATGAACTTCGGAAAAAATTTGGGAAAATAATGAATGTTTGGTAATTTCACAAAATTTTTTTAAATTTTAGAAGTGAGTGTACCTGCAATGGTATAAAAATAAAAAAATGTTGTACATACCATGATAACTTCAAATTTATGAATCACCCTGTGATTCCAAAATGGTTAAGATTGCCCCCACCCATGCCATACAATTTATTTTTTGTCTAAGTGCGGTCTATCACCCCTTTTTATTTTGGCACACCAGATCTGAAACTCCCTTTCTCCCCCACACCCCACCTAAAGTACAAATTGGTTTTAATAGTAGCAGTGGAGGATATACAATAAAAGAAGTAGTCAAAATCGGTCTCGGTGCTACAAAGTAAAAAGTTCCCCTAGAGACTTATGAGGGAACATTCTATACATTAAAAGTAGAATCATCTAAATCAGTCCACTCGTTACGGAGTTAGACTATCCACTCTTGCTTGAACTAGTAGCAATGGCGGATCATACTGTATACAAAACAATAATTATCCAAATATGTCTACGAGTTAAGAAGTTGGGTAAGGGACTCTCCCCACCCCAACCCATACATTTTAATCGTAGTTCATATTCCATTAATTAAAAAATCTCCCTCCTCCCATTCCAACCTTAAGTCAACATTTATCCTCGCAGTAGCAACGAGGAACTATCATCCAAATCCACTCCCACCACAAGACAACGTAAACATATTTATCGGGGTACCAATGGGGGAACATACTCTATACATCAAAAAAAGGATTATCCAAATTGGTCCTTGCGTTACGGAGTTAGGCTATCCCACCTCTCCACCTGGCCCCCTCTCTAGGACCAAATTTTTTCCATTATTACATATACTTTTATACAACTAAAAAAAGAACCATTCAAATCGCTCCACAGATTACCAACAAAAGTTTTGATATAGTTCCCAATCGGGGAATATACTCTATCCATCAAAAAAATCACATTTGCGAAGAAAGTAACGCTACAACCGAATGCGAGAAAAATAGCTGATTTTACATTTGAAGAGTGATATTACGGATAATGTTTCGTTGAAGAAAACATTTTGAGAATACTGTGGATTCCCACACCTGAAACTTTGACAAAAAATTTTTTTTTCTTTATTTTCAGATTCTTTAGGATAACTAAAATATGGGTGTGAAATCGTTTTACGATATACAGGGTGTTTCAGATCTGACGTGCCAAAATGAGTGGGGCGGTAGATCTCAACTCGACACACAAACAATTGTATGGCAGGGGGGGACAATCTCAGCCATTTGGGAGTTACAGGGTGATTCATTAATTTCAGTTTTTCATGGTATGCACATTACTCTTTTATTTTTATCTCTTGATCTACATAAGACAGTAACATCAAACAAACGCTGAAAACTACTAGCTCAATGGCCTTTTTGAAATTGTCAACAATGTTGATTTAACTCCTACCATTACAGGTACAGTCACTTCCAAAAGTGAAAAAAATTGTTTTCGATTACCTAAAGTTCAGCATTTTCTCCGAAATTCTTGTGATTAGTATACCTCTCTTTTATTTTTATTAGATTTCCAATCTTACAACCTTTCCAAAAAGGTGCAACATGGCAAGGTAGACACAGGATTAGAAAAACCACATCCTTAGAACTCCTTGAGTACCTAATTATTTTATTGCACTTTAGGGAGGAAATTCTTTAAAGAAACAAAATTTTTAAGATAAAAGGTCGAAAATGTTTGTTTTGGGTTAACAGGTAATTAAATTTAATTATTGCTGCCAAAAGTTATAACATGCTTAGTGTAATTTTGTTTTATTTTCGATATTAACTTGTGTTAGCCAGAATTCACACCCTTGTATCCTGGCGTTCTGTTACTCGTACCTGATGAAAATTTTGCTATAAAAAAGGATCAGTCAGATCATAGTTGAAAAAAAAAATCAATAAGTACGGGTGTTTTTAAGCAAAAATTATTAAAAAATCGTCGAATTTACATTTGAAAAGTACGCGGGTATTATTTAAATTTATGGTGTTGTAGACGGAAAAGCGAGAGCGGCTGTACTGGTATATCAAAGGAGATTCCCTAACCGGCGAGCACCCCGAAGAGGGGTATTTACACGGACTTTCCAAAGATTAAGAGATATAGGAAGTGTAACTTCACACGACATGGAGACATGACCCGAAACTTCGGGAACTTCTGCTGACGTCGAGCAGCACATAATCACCATCGTCAGGCAGGACCATAAGACGAGCACGAAACGAGTCGAAAGGCGATTAGGAGTATCGTCATCTAAGGTTTGGAGGGTTATTCATTGAGGAGGATTTCGTAAATACCACCATCACCCATCCCATGGATTACTGGGATTCTGTGGACAGATGAATGTCAATTCACCAGTAATGATATCACGAACTTCCATAACCTCCATACCTGATCGAACACTAACCCACACAGAGCAAAGGTGACCTCATTCCAGCAGAAATTCAGTGTCAATGTTTGGGCTGGTATCATCGGCAACCATTTGGTAGGACCATTCATTTTGCCGCAAGTGCTTAATAGTAAAATTTATGTGGACTTTTTGGACAATACAATGCCAGACATAATAGAGGAGAACCCTATGGATAATCTTAGGGGAATGTCTCACCAACACCATGGAGTACCACCGCATACGGCTAACATTGTGAAGGTAATACTAATTCCTAACCGCTGGATTGGAGGAGGTACACCGATTCCTTGGACTGCTAAATCTCTAGACCTTACCCTATTGAACTTTTTCTTATGGGAAACAATAAAGGATGAAGTTTATTTAAGTTCAGTTAACAATAGGGAGGATTTAGTTAGCCTAATTGGGAATGCAGCGACGAAAACACGGGAGAGGCTGGCTACAATACGCCAGGGACTTAGAAGGAGATTGTTGGCATGCATCTAAAGTGGCGGTGGACATTTTGAACGGCTTTTGTTACTTATCAATATTAATTGTAATTATTTTAAAATTCAATAAAAGGCATTTTAGAATTAATTTGAGTTTAATTTCTTTAATTTGTTGATTTTTATAATATACTCTGATAGGATTTCAGCGTTTAAATTTCTACATATTTTCTCTATGGATGGACAATCTAATAAAAATAAAATAGGTGTGCACTAATTATACTAATTTCCGAGAAAATTTGGCAAAATTCTGAACTTTAGGTAATCGCCAACCATTTTAGATCAACATTGTTGACAATTTTCGAAAGGTCATTGGGATAGGAGTTTTTTTGCGTTTGTTTTATGTCGCTCAAAATCATCAAAAGATAAAAATAAAACAGTAATGTGCATACCATGAAAAACTGAAACTTATGAATCACCCTGTAACTTGAAAACGTTGAGACGGTTGAGATTGCCTTCCCTGCCACACAATTTTTTGTTTGTCTTTTGGCACGTCAGATCTGAAACAATTACAACCAGAAATACGCGAGAATATTATATGTATGCTAATTTCAATAATACTCAATACTTTAATTGCGTTTTTCTGGGAAATGCTTTGTTTTATCTGGCGTAATAAAATTTTGGAAACAATTCAACCAATGTTTTCATTATTTTAATTTTTCTATTTTTCCGGATCATTTAAGTGCGACTTTTTGAGTGACCAATCTTGCGATTTATTGGGTGAAAACTGGCGGCCGGGAAGCACCTTGGTACGCACGAACCTTTCATGAAATCACAATACAATATATAATTTTGAAAAAATTCGTAATAATAGTAAAAGGTAGCTCAACAGAATACGAATGTAGGCAATAAAATCTAGGAAAATAGGACTGAACAATAGCAAAGGGAAAATGTCTAGACATTATTTAAAAAGATTTTGTAAAAAGTATTTTATGGCCTTCTGGCGACATGTAAGAATAACAATAATGTACTCGCCTGTACTCTGAACAGTTTAGGGATTTTAGATGCAATGTTATTTCATGACCCTTTTCTAGGTAAATGAGCATTTAAGAGATAATGAGGTAACAACCGCAATAACAGCTTAGTGAACCAACAGGGTACAGGCATTCGTTTTGAACTCCTCGGAGAATAAACTGTTTAAAAGAATTACTGCGTCTTTTTGGTTTCTTATACAAAAAGCTCTATATTTTTATTTTATTCGTAGTGTGGGATTTTTTTTTATTAAAATTGCTCTCTTCGTTTCTCAGGATATGCTTCCTCCTTGAGACGGTTTCTAAATAGACATGTTTCGGACAGATGGAGACGGAGTACTAAATTAAAAATCCACTCCGTCTCTGGGCTGCTGTCTAACTCGCAGGAATGCAAAAACAATGCAATCAATATTACATCTGGTGACTGTGAGCATTTATTCATCGATTTAATTAAGAGTCAACCTGGTTTAAACGTCAGAAGAGCTGGGAGACTGTAGAAAGGACGTATGGAAAATGTTACTTAATTTTTTGTTTGTAAGACGAATACAAGCTATTTCCTATCCTCTGATGTCATGATAACATAATTAACTCCTAAGCCTTCAATATTATCCTCTGATGTGTGACAAAAATGTGTGTTTGCCTCGATAAGTCTTTAGTATTGATTTTTTAAACGGAAATACATACCCCGTATAAAAACTATGAAAATTATATTTTAAACAGCTAACGTGCATATTATAGTTTTGTTGCATTGTTTAGAACCAGTATCAATGTTGAAGCTATGTATTTCTACAGATGACAAGGCTTTTCTAGATTTTTACGTATAAATGTCGCCTATGCACTTATTTACTTAATGGAACAACAAATTCCAAGTTTTATGCTACTATATATAATACCTATACTATGCTTGGACGTATAATTTCCATATTTCTAGAAATAAAATAAAATTTGTATTTAGGAAATGCCTAATTACGGCTCATTCATCTCATTGTTATGCATTGTAGTTGTCTTTTTGCTGATGGTACACTTTTTATTGAAAACAGAGCACTTTCATGATACTAGATGATAATCCAACCGTGAACAGTAATTAATAAAACAGAAGCAATGCCTATCATAACGGTAATTTTCAAACAAACAAGAAAAATTAAAAATTTTTAATTTTGCTTAAACAAAGCAGCTCAAAAGTAAAAATCCTTTGTGTGTCAGGCTGCCGCCCTAGTGCGTCTTCTCTTATTAATCTGAAACAAAAAAGCATGTATCTCTCTCTCCAACATAAAATTACTGCAATCAGCTTCACTATTTATGCAACTTGCTTATCCTTTCCCAGTGCTTCCCACCTCAGTATTTTTTCATAAAAGGACAAAATGCAAACTTTGTTTTCCGAGGTGATTACGTCACATCAGAAAGGAACAGGAGGCGAAAATGAAACAAATGGTGAAACAGTACAGGCCCAGCGATCACGAGCCAGCAGCCGGCACCCGGCACATCTTTGGCTCCCTTTTCCGGGCGTTGGGTATGCACGGGACCCGCTTTGATAAGATGAGGGAGTTATCCAATCAGAAATGAAAATTCGTGCAAGTGGAATATTATAATGAATTTCCATTTCCATTGTATTTCGTAATATTTTATGTACTTGCACAACAAAACATCAACTTTCGTCCGTATTCGTGGATATCAACGAGCAAATCTCGCATTGTTGCCTGAAATTATGATGTGAATTTACTCGGCTGCGTTGGTATTGTAACGAACTGCAGGGTATGAGTGTTCATGAAGGAAAATTAATCAAAACATTGTATAAAGGAAAATAATAAAGTAAGGACTGGGTTTTTGTTTCCAGGAAAATGAAATAAAAATGGAAATGCAAAATGAAAAAGCAACTGCATAAACAGACACAACGCAGTACAACAGCGGAGTACAACGTAAGCAGCAACAAAGGATAATGACATGAATACGAGCTGTCTTCGCTTGGGAGCACATGGGCGAAATTAAATGAGGAAATTAAGATGGGCGGACTGGTAACAATGGCGTCAGGAGTTTAATTACGAAATATGTTTTAATTTCACATTGTGCCCCGACAAAATGGTGTGCAGAGCTGCAGCTTCTTTGATACGATTTCTGAGGTAACTTTCCTAAAGCTAACTTTTGAAAAAGGAAGTGCAGAACATCTCTGCATGGTATATGGGAATGTGAGCTCTTTAATATGGCAGTATGCATACGAAGGGCTTTCAGTTTGCTATGAAAAAGAGATTACAGTAATAGCATGATTATATTATTGAGTCTTACTAGTTGTCAGTCAAATGCTATTCAGCGTTGAAATGATCAAATCGGAAAGATGTAGTTATAGTATATCAAAACACGCCTAGTACTATTTAAAATGCTTTAAGAGCACTAATCATTCAAATTTAGCATTACTTACATATGAGTGACTTCCAAAAATTTTCTTAAGTAAACATTCAATCTACCTTGGTTAAGGTTTTACTTAACTTGATCAAAGTATTTTGCAATTTTGTTAACGTTTCATTTTAAATAGACAATCTAAACATGAAAATTCGATAAGAAAGTAACAGTAACTTTGTATGGCGACTTGAAATAATAAGACTTTACACTATCGGCCACATTACTGTTACAACTGGAGATTGGGTATTTTGACAATAAGCTTTTGATATAAAGTCCATGTCATTAAAAACATTAAATAACCCACAACGTTTAAAAAAAAAAGTAATCTCGTAAGCGCCTAGTACAGTTTTCTTACGCCCCCACTGGGGCATAGGGCATCTATTATAGCTCACTGGGACTACTGCTACGATTTGCATATTCGGATTCCTTCCACTGAGTTAAATATACTGCAGTGACTGGTGCTCTAAAATTTCTTTAAGCAAAAAGGATAATTTTTCGCTAGTTGTCCCTTTCTGTGTAAGCATATTGTTTTCAACCCGATTTCTTTAATTTATTGTTGAAGTCATGTCGAATACTAAATGCAGGCGATAGAAATAGCAATGGCAATAATTACAATCATCTCATATCTCTTTCTGTGTAAGCATTTTACAGATTAGAGCAACCTTTTTTGTAATTTGTCTGTAATCCTAATAATTTTTACATTTTTTCCACAATAATACGAAAGGTTAAAATTGAATATGTCATTTTTTATATTCATATTGGTTATTTTATTCAACTGTTGCACAGTAAACATTAAAAATTAAAAATGGTTTTCCTCCACTGAAAGTAAATATAGTTGATAGGTCACTCGATTTTTTAATACATCTCAGTGATTCCTTCTTTCTCTACCGGTCCTCTCCACGAGTTGCGTGGTTGTCCAATCCACAATCTTCCTGAGTCCGGTGATGCGGCAATCTAGCGTCCATTGAGCCATGGCATTTGGTGCATTTTGTAATATATAGCCTAGCAAGCAAGCAACGGAAAAATACTATAAGAGAGCGAAAATATTTACGGAAAATTAAATATAAACAAACAAAACATTATTTAAATAGTGAAAACAAGTTATCCGTAATAGGCATGTAAAGGGATTCATCAGCATCAAATTTTATAGTATTTTGTACATTTTGAATTAATTTGAAATTGTCAATTGGGTCGAAAATATGCGGTCTTCAAATCAAATGTGTGTGTTACACATGAATTACAACATAAAAAAGGGTAAGTCGCAACTACAAAGCCGGCTAAACTCTGGGTACAGTGATGATCTGAATGACGTGATCTTACTGAAGTGATCTGATTGACGTGAACTGACTATTCTCTCGGTCCAGTAATTGATAACGTTGACTTTCTTCTCTGTTATCTGCGTGGGGAAATGGTGAAAATATAAGTTGTTTCCCTCTTGTGCTCTCGGTGGCGCTGAGCTGTTCCTAAACATACTGGGCCCCTTGAAATCGGTAGGTATCAACAGCTTCTTGAGGTCCTAGGCGGAGTTGAATGATCAGGATATTTGTACTATCAGCTTCTCGCTCGTCGGAGTTTCGATAAAATCAGGCTCAGGTTTCACCGCAGTTTCATATTAGTTGCTCGAGAAGTGAGTGTGTTGTGTTTGGTGGGACATAGGGGAAGAAACATGGGAATTCAAGTATATTTATGAAAATTCACAAACTTATTTTATTGGCTTACTTTGAAAATAGATGGGTTAATACTATGATCGCAGTAGTGAAAGTTTAAAATGCTGAAAGTTTGGTTATATGGTTCCATGCAGGGAATGGGACACAATTTAGTGATAGGACGCTGCAGCACCGTGTTTTGGGTCCGGATCGTTACAACTCGCACCAACTTATCTTTTCCTGGATACGTTTGAATCACCCGACCGAGCATCCATTTAAGAGGAGGCAGTCGTTCATCTTTTACTAAGACTATATCCCCAACTTCAATATTAATTGTTCTTTTCGGTCCACTTAGGTCCCTGTTGGAGTCTGGATAAGTATTCGGAGCTCCACTGCTTTTAAATATCTTGTCGCATTTTTTAAATTAACTGCCATTTCTTTAACGTAGAAAGTTTTGCTTCTCAAAGGTCTTCTTCAGGAGGCGACAATAATGTATCTCCAACCAAAAAATGTGCTGGTGATAAAACTTCCAAACAGGAAGGACTATCCGACAGCGGACATAACGGACGCGAATTCAAGAACGCTTCAATTTTACAGGTGAACGTGATCAGTTCCTCATATGTATAATTTTGGTTCCCTACTATTCGTTTGAAATGATGCTTTAATGATTTAACCCCTGCTTCCCAGAGCCCATCAAAGTGAGGAGAAGCAGGAGGGTTGAAAGACCCATAAACACGAGCATATTCGCCTACAGAGACCAATACGAGACACAAAACGTCTTAAAGCAGCTATGAACCCTTGAGTGGTCAAATCTCCTACCACCTCCAAATGAATGGCCTTTGTGCTAAGGCAAACAAAAACACAAATGTATCCTTCGTAGTTGCGATTACCCCTTCCCCTCCAAGTTTTGATATTTAAATATCCTGTGTAATCCACTCCGACATATGTAAATGGCCTACTGATTCTGATTCTGATATATGCAGCGCTTAACAACACTGCGCGCTTTCACTATCCAGAAGTGACGTCGTAATGTGGCAATGGTTAAGGAAAGTCCTCCATGTAAGCAAAAACGATGGAAGTATTTTATGATAAGTTCAGTAAAATGGCATTGGGTAAAATTATAGGATGTCGAGCATCGAAAGCCAGGGTCGAATTTTCAAGTCGTCCTCCGACACGAAGCAATCCTTCGGATCCTAATAATGAATGCAGAGGTCGGGTCTTACTATGAGCGGGAATTGGACGATTTCTCAATAAACAAGTGATCACATTGGAGAAGTGTAAATTTTGAATCTGGAGAATCCAAAACCTTTAGGAATTTTGCATTTCTTTGTTGGTAAGGGAGATTTTGGCGGAATGTTCGAACCTTTTTTTCGTGAACGACGAAAATCTTGTTAAAATTGCACAAAAGGATGGTTCATTCGTAAAGGTTGCCAACAGGAGGGAGGTTTAGTAATTCAAGATAGCACAATAAGGGAATCTGACCATGCGAACGTTTCTACGTCGTCCCCGCCTAAGGAATCTTTTAGATATTTTATTAGTCTAGACACCAAAACCGCTTCACCCAGCTCGAGTTGTGGAAGGGTTATAGGTCGGAGAGGAGTAACTTTAGTTTTGGAACCAATAAGGAACATATTGACGCCCCTTGGATACAGCACTATAATATAAACGGCTGCCGCATAGACACACTCAGAGGCATCACAAAATCCATGAACTTGTTTTCACCCATCATGGAATCAGTATTTGTTCAATAGCAGTTAAGGTTTCTGAGTATTTTTGCTAAAATTTACTAAGTTCAGGAGGTAAAGAGTCTTCCCAATTCAATCCACTTTGCGATAAACGTTGCATGAATATCTTAGCAGAAACCACCACAGGACTTATCCAACCTAGAGGTTCATATAGTTTGGCAATATGGGACAAAACAGTACGTTTTGTATAAGGGGGTTCTGACACCTCTATGCGAAGTTTGAAGGAGAAGGTATCAGCTACCGGGTTCCAAAAAATTCCCAGGGTTTTTCTCCAAGAGCGTATAATCATTGGCTGACCACTTCCCAAACTCGAATCTGGCGGATTTCAATAACTGAATTAATTCAATCTGCAGGATAATAGCGTCTTATAGGGTTTCAGAACCGGCGTATATATCGTCGACATATACGTCGTTAAGTAGACTTTTCGAAGCCTTGGGGTAGATATCCTTCTGATCTTGTGATAATTGCCGGAGGGTTCGTATTGCCAGAAAGGGAGCGCTCGAAGTTCCAAACGTTACTGTTAGGAGTTTGTAATCTTCGATTAGATCGGAACGGTTTTTCCTCCAAAGGATACACTGAAATTTTGTATGATCCGGAAATACCTTTATTTGGCGGTACATTTTCTGAATATCCCCACTAAAGACAAACTTCTTCTGCCGCCATTCTGTAAGCAGCATACCAATGTCCTTTTGAGGAAAGGGACCCGTTAACAAGCGGTCATTTAATGACTAGCCGTTGGAGGTTTTGGACCAAGCGTTGAAGACTACGCGAAGCTTCGTTGTGACGCTATCTGAGTTCGTCACTGCATGGTGTGGCAGGTAGCAGTGTTCCTCTTCGGAAAGAAAGCGTTCAAGGCCGGAAAGTTTCTGCATATGACCCAACTCAATGTATTCTTCCATGCACTGAGAATAGGACCGGTGCAATTCCGGGTCGGTGGTACGGGTCTAGATAATCCGAATTTACTTTCACCCGGAGGAAGAGGTCTGAAGGGTAGGCGAACAATATATTGTCCACTGTCATGAGTTTTTTGAAATATTTCCTCACATAAAGTTTTATCCGGATTCATTATATGTTTCTCGGGACCCTCCGCAAGTTCCCAGAAAAGTTTTAACTGGTTGTGTAATTGACAACCGCCATGGAAATTTAAAACCAATTTGGAATGGGTTACTAGAGAGCAAGAAGGTTTCTTCATATGATCATAGCTTGCATCGACAAATAAGACATATCCGAAGGCTGTTTTCTGTGCCGTGGGTGTACCAGGCGGAACATGCTGAATATCACTTTCAACGATTTTCGAATATACGTCCGCACCAATTAAAATGTCGATACATCCAGGTTCGTTGAAGCAGGGATCTGCCAATACCAGATTCTGGATATGAGACCATGCATTGGGATTTAGAGGCTCTGATGGCAAAGCATTAGTAAGGGTTTTCAAAACAATTCCTTCAGCTTGTGTGAAGAAGTAGGGATTATGTCAAGAGGCTACATCCAAACTTACAACATGCCCAGCTTTCCCTATCTCTGTTTGATTAAGCCCTAACACTGTAGAGCACTGTAGAGCACGTAGGACAATCCATTCGCCCAAGCCTGACTTTACTCGGATGAGAAAGATGGCCAAAAGGATATGCTGATTTTTACGGAAAAAAAACGACTGCACTTCTGAATTAAGGTTCTCTACCCTAGAGCCTGTGGGCTTGGTGTTTTTGGGATTTTCATTATGGTTGGTTTCATGTTCGTCTCTAAGATGAAGTAGGGTGTTATGACGCTTGCCGCATTTAAAACATTATTGCGGGTTGATACACAGGTCAACAATTTGGCTGATAGTTTTCAATTGGACCACACGAGACTGTTTTGAACGAAGTCCAAGCGTTCCTGGGGTTTTAAATTTATAACATATCCTTAAAACATTAGAAAGTCGACAGTAGAGACATTTAGTAGGATTAGTAAAATAAAACGTTTCGGTAGTATGTTTACTTTCGCGGCTAAGCAGTGATTTCGGGTTGCCTGTTTTGGCTGATTAAATGGCTTCCAGCGCGCGAAAACGACCATCCAGAAATTTTAATAGTTTGAGGAGGGTGGGAAATTCATTCGAATTACTTACAGTTTGTTCGGAGAGAGATCGCTTTTCGTGTGGCATTCGTTGCACTACTAAGAAGACTATAATAGGATCCCGGCTGTCTACATTAATGTCCATGCCTTTCAGTGAAGCCAAACATTCATTGGTTGTGTCTGTCATTCTTCGTATCAGAGTAGGATTTTCCATCTGTATCAATGTTTGGGAGGTTAGGATCTGCAGCTGATTATTTATCAAGACTCGTTTATTTTGATATCTATTACATAAAAGTGTCCAATCGGCTTTATATTTCGCTTCAGTAATAGTGAAATGTTTAATTAATTGAAGGGGGTCACCACCTAAGCTGGATTTTAAATAATATAGCTTTTGGACAGCCGGTAAAGATTTATTTTGGTGAATAATGGAAGAAAATAGATCGTGGAATGATATCCACTCACTGTAGAATTAGTATTAAGTTATAGTTTGTATTTTATTTTTTGTTTTTGTATTTTTTATGCAATAGCTTGTATTAAGCTTAAATAAATAAACCCCTAAATAATCGCCGTTGAATTTGGGCAGTGTGATCGTCGGCAATTTCACAGGAAATTTACTTTCAGTTGTTTTCCGCACATAACTTGCTGAGTTCGATTCACTGTAATCACCCTCGTATTCACTATTACTTGAAACGCTATCTTCATCAAAGTAAGAGCTTGAGTTCTCTGCTTGGGCGCCGTTATCCCTCTTACTACTACTTGCAGCACCCTAGGCTACCGCCGCATTTTTCAGGACAGGTTTTACACACTTTGATTCGGAATTTGAGGTTACAGATGAAAGTATTTTCTCAAGTTTTTCGTAACACTCACAAAAAAATTCTTCAACTTCACTATAAATATCGTTTATGAAATACGGAGTCATAGTTTGATCATTGGACTCAAATTTATCCATCAATTCACACGTTTTCGTCATTCGCCCGTGAATATATTGTGGAGTAATACGAATCGTTGGAGATTTTTCTCCAATTTTCCCACAATTTCTCTATTTTGATCTTAAGATTTTCTTGGTCCGCGACCAAATCTTCTACACTATGTGACATACCTGCAGGGTAACTAACAAATCTGTTTTAACTAAAAGCATTATCGTATTGATGCAAAATAAATCTGTATAACACCTTACGGCCCTTTTGTTTCACTAGCCAAGATACTAAACAAATGAAAACGATTCTGAATGAACTCCAAATTTGGATATATTACAAATACACTCTGACAAAATGATGAATCCAACAAATAACAATAATCAATATACCTCACTGCTAAAGCAAAAAATCACGATAGCGTTCGAGTTAAAGCACCTCTTGAAAACCGTTACAAGCTATTTATTTTGATGCTAACTAAATCCAAGCAAATACAACACTGTTGAAATCGTAAATAATTTATACCTGACCGCCAAATTAGTCAATATTTCGAAAATGCTCTAGGAATACTGTGACGCATCCAACACAGCTTCAAGTGGATAAAAACAAACTGATAATTATCAATATGTTTTGCACATGGATTTCACTACATCTGATCTAAATGAATGCTAAGCCGGTTAAGAGAAATATAATTGATGCTAACGGAGATAACGGGTCGGCGTACAGTTTCCTATCACTATATCTAGAAATTCAAAAATTTTCCATCTATGTTTTCTTTAAATTTTCTAATTTCAGCATCCAAAAAACTTCACTATTTTATTAAATTTTTATGAAAATAGCACAGATTTAGGGCTAATGTGGTCAAGTTGCGAATTTTCACAAATTACCTGTTCAATTAGTTTTATCCCCGGGATCCGGCTCGAAGGACCATATGTTGCGAATTACAACAATATAAAAAAAAGGGTAGGTCGCAACTAAAAAGCCGGCTAAACTCTGGGTACAGTGATGATCTGAATGACGTGATCTTACTGAAGTGATCTGTTTAACGTTGATCTCACTGAAGTGATCTGAGTGACGTGATCTGACTCTTCTCGGTCCAGTAATTGATAATGTTGACTTTCTCCTCTATTATCTGCGTGGGGAAATGGTGAAAATAGAAGTTGTTCCCCTCTTGTACTCTCGGTGGCAATGAGCTGAGTTGTTCCTTAGCACCACTGATTTGTTTACGGCTTTCTGCTCAATATATCGGTTCGGTTAACAAATCATGTGTTTAACGGGTCGTGGCGTTGATTTTAATACTTTTTCGTTTTGTGAATCTGTGTAGGTCTTCATTGAATGCAACTTTCAGCCAATCATTGGGAATGCGGTGGGGACACAAAGACGTGTGGCGGTTTTTTGATTTGGTCTTATAGGCTATTATTGGACCATATGATCTCTGTCTGGTTTTTTAACCCCTTTTGAGGCATTTAGCGTCTACTACACTGACGACCCTTCTTTCAACTGCTACCACGATTTTTTGATATGGTACTGTAGCAGTAGCTACATATTGAATTTTTAATTTTTAATTAAAATTTTATAAGTTTGATTATATTATTAATAAAATATTTTTATTAAAATCCACTTTAATAATATCCAATCAGACTGTACAGATAAATAACTGTATTTTAGTCAACCTGTACACTTCGATAAATTTTGAATAGTGTGAAACACAAACCCTTTGAAATATATAATAATTATTCATTCAATGACAATAAAATACTGTATTCTATACAGAGAAAATTATGAACAAACTATCTATGTATTAAATGTAAAGTAAGATACAAAAAAATGTAAATAGAATTTTAATCTAGCCAGAACAACCAAACTGGAAACAACTAAAATAAAAATAAAAAGTTTCAAATAAATAAAATTAAGAAATACTTTTCTTTAATTTAAAATATAATGTATCTCAAGGATTTCAGATACAAAAGGAAGTTCTAGGATTTAGGGCTCTGAGACTACGCCCCATATCAATTAGGAGCTCCATATTTCCTAACAACTTCATTGGTGACCCCGAAAATTTTTTTAAAAACAGAAAAACCCCCTACCCAAGGTAAGGTACTTTCTACTTTTTTTTAAAAAAAGTAAACAAGGACAAACAAAGAAGCAACAACATTTTAAAATAGAGATACCCCCTACCAAAGGTAAGGTATTCTCTCATTTAAAAAAAAAAGAAGACAACGAAGATTTACCAACTCAAGAAAAAAAAACTTCAATAAGAGGTGCCCCCCACCCAGGGTTAGGCATCCTCTTCAAAAAATTTTTAAATAAAGTCAACAATCAAGTCCAACAATATTTGAACTATGAGGTGCCCCCCCCCCATCCAGGGTAAGGCATCCTCTAGTTTAAAAATCATCAACGAATCAACACATCAAAGAGAAGATTACATCTATAGGAAGAAAGAAGAAAAGACGACAACGTAAAAAAAACGAAGACAACAACGGTACGTGTTTTTATAATTAAAATTACTTTCATTGGACCACAACTACATAATTAAAAAATCATAAACAACATTTCCTCACATTTTCAAAATATTTATCTTAATAAAATATTATTTTTCTTTTCTACTAAAATTAATATTTTTTTTTCTCAATATATAATCATTCTCGAAATATTTATATAACTTAAAAGTTATAACAAGGGGTTGTTCTTTTATTTTGTGATTCGCGAAGTTAAGTTTCGTTAAAATCAGTATGCAATTAAAAAAAGTGAAATTTTACTTTCAAAAAAACTACATAAATACAATCATGATGACTAGTGAAGATAAGTCAAACTTTTCACAACAAAGTTTACATACAAACGCTACAAATTACAATGAAAACAATTATGTAGCTACAACTTCAATCAAACAACCAAGCTTTTGGACTCCATATCCAGAAGCTTGGTTCATTCAAGCCGAAGCCAATTTGCTTCTAAACGAATAACGGTAGACGAGACAAATTACAGTCACGTTGTTCAATCTTTACCAGTGGAAGTTATAACAAATGTTTTAGATTTTTTGCAAAATCCTCCACATCTCAATAAATACGAAAATTCAAAGAAAACTCTAATCAAACGATTTACAGGATCGGAAGAAAAAAAGTTAGAACAAGTTCTATCTACTACCGAAATCGGAGATAGAAAACCTTCCGAATTCTATCGCTCCATGGAAATTCTTGCAGGCGATTCTTCCACATTTAGCAAATCTTTAATTAAAAAATTATGAATGAGAAAATTGCCGGCAAATATAAACATAGCCTTAATATCTTCCGGAAAACAAGATATTAAAGAACTTTTAGATTTGGCAGATAAGATATTCGATATTTCCAAAATTTAATTTATATCGGAAATAAACAAAAATCTGCCAAAACCAAATAACATTTTATCGATAACAATTTTCTTTTAACTAAAATAAATAATTTAGAAAACAAATTAGAAAATCTCGAAAATTTGATAAAAGGATTATCATATCAAAACCAACCTTCTTATTCACGTTCTAGAAACAGATCGAGAGATCATTCATTCTCTAGAAACAATTCGCATAGCATACAAGTTTCAAAATCTAGAGATAACAATTCTTATTGTTGGTATCACAATAAATATGGTACCAAAGCGAATAAATGCATTTCGCCGTGTTCTTACAAAACTATTAATAATCAAAAAACTAATTAATCCCTCAGTGAACAATATATTTAACAATAATATTTCTAAACGTTTATTTATTTTTGACAAAGAAAATAAATTCAAATTTCTAATAGATACAGGTGCTGATATTTCAGTAGTACCTAAGGAATTCTTTAGAAAATTTAACAAAGACCCTTACTTATATTTATCCGCAGCAAACGGTTCTACCATTAACACTTATGGTACAAAATTACTTAAAGTAGATTTCGGTCTTAGGAGAGAATTCATTTTCCCATTTATAATTGCTAATGTCAACAAGCCCATCATCGGAGCAGACTTTTTAACAAAATTTAATTTACTGGTCGATTTAAAAAAAACAAAAGATTACTCGACGGTACAGCAACATTAAGTGTTAGTGGAATCACGGTAAACGCAAATACTCCAACTCCTAGTTAATACGCAATCAGTAACGAGTACGATAAAATTTTGCAAAGATTTCCCACATTAACGCAACCACCTCGTTATGATATTCCAGTTAAACATAACGTAGTACATCGAATAGAAACTAAAGGACTACTTCCTTTTTCTCGTCCAAGACGTTTAGATGGACATAAATACAAAATTAGAATTTGATCACATGGTTAAATTAGGTCTGTGCCAATTATCATCTTCTTCAGTATCTTCTCCACTACATCTAGTAGCAAAGACAAATTCTACAGATTGGCGACCATGTGGAGATTATCGTAGACTCAACGCAATCACGGTTCCGGATAGATACCCATTATCACAAATACAAAATTTCTCAATGAACTTAAACGGTTGCACCATTTTCTCAAAAATTGATTTGATAAGAGCTTACCACCAAATTCCAATGGCTAAAGAAGACATACACAAAACAGCCATTACAACTCCATTCGGATTATTTGAATTCACAAGGATGCCTTTTGGTCTAAGAAATGCTGCACAAACATTTCAACGATTCATGGACCAAATCATTAAAAATTTAGATTTCGCTTTTATCTACATTGACGATATTTTAGTTGCCAGCAAATCTGAATCCGAACATCAAAATCATTTAAACCAAATTTTTAAACAACTATCAGATTTTGGAATCAATATCAATCCATCCAAATGCATTTTCGGAGTTGGATCTTTCGACTTTCTCAGTCATAAAATAACAAAAGAAGGCATCTTACCTTCAGAAGACAGAGTCCAAATTATTAACAATTTTCCTTCTCCAAATTCCATTAAACAAATTCAACAATTTATAGGCATGGTTAATTATCACCATAGATTTATTCCAAATCTTGCCAAATTACTAAACCCAATTCACACTCATTTGGCCCTACTTCTCAAAAAGAAACCAAATAACGCTAAAAAATTTAATTTGCACCGACTTCAAAATGTCGTAATAGATATAAAATTAAAAATTATTTTATGCTTTTTAGCGCTTTTTGTGAAGTCGGTTCAACTTTTTTTTAAAAACTATTTTATTTTTCACTTTTTAGTGTCTTCGACTCTCTACAACGAAGAAAGAACAATCCAAATCGGACCAAGCGTTAAAAGTTAGTTTCAACCCCCTACCCCACCCCCATTCCACTAAACTTTTTTTCTCATGGTATCAATCAAGGAACATACTCTACCGAACAGAAAAGGAATCATCGAAATCGGTCCACGCGTTACGAAGTTACTACCCCTTCCCCTCCCCCACCTTCACCATAGGACCAAATTATTCTCCTATTAGCAATGGGGGATCACACTCTATACAACAGCAAAAGAACCATCCAAATCGGTCCACGTGTTACAAAGTTAGGTTCCATCCTCCCCCTCCCCCTCCCCCACCCCAGCAACATTTGTTTTCTCGTAGAACCTAGGATCATATTCTACTTAATAGAAAAAGAATTATCCAAATCGGTCCACGCGTTGCGAAGTTAGACTACCCCTCCCCCCCACCCACACCTTTCACCATAGGACCAAATGATTTTCCTATTAGCAACGGGGGATCAAACTCTATACAACAGAAAAAGAACCATCGAAATCGGACCACGCGTTACAAAGTTAGGTTCCACCCCCACCCCCACCCCACTCCGCCCCAAAATTTTTTTCTCCTGGTATCAACTACGGAACATACTCTATTGAACAGAAAAAGAATTATCCAAATCGGTCCACGCGTTACAAAATTAGACTACCCCTCTCCCCCTCCCTCCACCCTAGGCCAACATTTTTTTCTCCTATTAGCAATGGGGGATCATACTCTGTACAACAAAAAAAGAACCATCCAAATCGGACCACGCGTTACAAAGTTGGATTTCACCCCCACCCCCCACCCCCACCCTACCAAAAATTTTTTTGACACGGTACCAATCGGGGAACATACTCTATCCAACAAAAAAAGAATCATCAAAATCGCTCGACGCGTTACGAAGTTATGCCCGGTCAGACATAAAAAAAAAAAAAAAAAAAAAAAAAAAAAAAAAAAAAATACGCGTCGAACTTAGAACCTCTTTGTTTTTGGGAAGTCGGTTTAAAAAGCATTTATCGAACACACAGAACAAACAATTACACCAATTAAAAACAAACCAAAAAAGAAAGTAAAATTTCAATTATAACTTTTTTATTAACCGACTTCCCAAAAACAAAGAGGTTCTAAGTTCGACGCGTATTTTTTATTTTTAATTTTTTAAAATTTTTTGTTTTATGTGTGACCGGGCATAACTTGGTAACGCGCCGACCGATTTTGATAATTCTTTTTTGTTCGGTAGAGTATGTTCACCGATTGGTACCATGTCAAAAAATTTTTTGGTAGGGTGGGGGTGGGGGGTGCGGGTGAAACCTAACTTTGTAACGCGTGGTCCGATTTGGATGGTTCTTTTTTTGTTGTACAGAGTATGCTAATAGGAGAAAACAATTTGACCTAGGGTGGTGGAGGGGGGAGGGATAGGCTAACTTTGTAAGGCGTGGACCGATTTGGATAATTCTTTTTCTGTTGGGTAGAGTATGTTCCGTGGTTGATACCAGGAGAAAAAAAATTTGGAGGAATGGGGGTGGTGGTGGGGGTGGAACCTAACTTTGTAACGCGTGGTCCGATTTCGATGGTTCTTTTTCTGTTGTATAGAGTATGATCCCCGAATGCTAATAGGAGAATAATGTGGTCCAATGGTGAAAGGTGTGGGTGGGGGGGGGGGGAGGGGTAGTCTAACTTCGTAACGCGTGGACCGATTTGGATAATTCTTTTTCTATTGGGTAGAATATGATGCTTGGTTGATACTACGAGAAAACAAATGTTGCTGGGGTGGGGGGGAGGGGGTGGAACCTAACTTTGTAACACGTGGACCGATTTGGATGGTTTCTTTGCTGTTGTATAGAGTGTGATCACCCATTGCTAATAGAAGAATAATTTGGCCCATGGTAGGGGGTTGGGCGATGGGAGGAGTAGTCTAACATCGTAACACGTGGACCGATTTGGATATTTCTTTTTCTTTTGGGTAGAGTGTGCTCCCTGGTTGATACCACGAGAAAAAAATTGTTGGTTTGGTTGGGGTAGGAGAAGGGGTTGGAACCTATCTTTGTAACGCGTGGACCGATTTGGATGGTTCTTTTGCTGTTGTATAGAGTGTGATCCCCCATTCTTCTTTCTTCGTTGTATAGAGTCGAAGACACTAAAAAGTGAAAAATAAAATAGTTTTAAAAAAAAAGTTGAACCGACTTCACAAAAAGCGCTAAAAAGCATAAAATAATTTTTAATTTTATATCTATTACGACATTTTGAAGTCGGTGCAAATTAAACAAATAAAACAACTACAGCACCACAATTGAAAATAATATATAATACTAACTGAACGTTTATGTACGGGATCATAAGAAATGACGATTAAATATTTTTGTTGTAGTTGTTTGGTTTGTTTAAATTGCACCGACTTCAAAATGTCGTAATAGATATAAAATTAAAAATTATTTTATGCTTTTTAGCGCTTTTTGTGAAGTCGGTTCAACTTTTTTTTTAAAACTATTTTATTACTAACAATATTATTATTGATCATATTCTTAATTTAACGATTCACTTAAAATAGACGTTTTCACTGAGGGGGGAGTAATGTAGCAGCAGCTACAAATTAAATTTTTAATTTTTAATTAAAATTTCATAAGTTTGATTATATTATTAATAAAATATTTTTATTAAAATCCACTTTAATAATATCCAATCAGGCTGTACAGATAAATAACTGTCAAATATATTTTAGTCAACCTGTACACTTCGATAAATTTTGAATAGTGTGAAATAAAAATAAAAAGTTTCAAATAAATAAATTTAAGAAATACTTTTCTTTAATTTAAAATATAATGTATCTCAAGGATTTCAGATGCAAAAGGAAGTTCTAGGATTTAGGGCTCTGAGACTACACCCTATATCAATTAGGAGCTCCATACTTCCTAACAACTTCAGTACCTTCTTTATCTACAGATCGTACCCATATATTGCGCGTTCGTCCAATTCGGCGGCTTTATTGCGTCTCGTGCAGGTTACTATTTAGATTTTGTTAAGCGATGTAGGATGCACTGGAGACATCGATTAACAAAGACTTCCAGCTTAGATGTTATTTGATAGGTCACCTGCCATGTTGAACCCTACATCTATACCTTGACCTGTTAGAGGGAATTGCCTGCAGCGATGACTGATTGAGCTATGCTGGCGCTAGCTAATTGCACCTGCAGACTAAAGTAGATGCAAAAACATTACTGGCAGAAGGTATGAAATGCTTTTATGACTAATGCCCAATAGGAGCTCTACTCAGATAGGGACATCTTTCCAAACGTCGGTAGGAGTCGGTGCTGCTACGATGTAGGCTCACAACCTTCTCTGCTTGTCGCCAGGGACACCAACGGAAACACTAATCCCTATCTTGAGATAACTAGAACAAGTCTCAATGGAGATATTATGACTGCCTCAACAAGCTCGGTGGTGCCTCAGGCCCAGCTGGTAGTACTAAAGTTGAGGAAAGCTCGGATCAGAACATCGAAATGATGTCTACTTTAGAGGAGGAGGAGCCGCTTCCTGCCAAGGAAAGGATGCTAGCAAGCATTCGACCGCTAGGTGATGTGAGTCCCTAGAAAGGAAGCCAAACTGCACCCCTGAGGAGCAGGAAAGATTGGCTTGGGCAAGTATATAGTGGCCAAGGACAGGGAATTTTTCGATCGCAGAAAGTTTTTCATGGTAGAGACCCGGTTTTCTGCAAGATTCTACGAATTTTGACAGTAGTGCAAATTAATCTACAACATATTAGTTCAGCCTCGGTTGAACTGTTCAGAACTCTCAACGAATGGATAGCTGACTTGGAAATCGTTTAGAAGCTCTAAATGTTTGTCAGTGACATTGTTATGGGACTGGGTCTTTTTTGCTTTGATGAAGGTAGGAAACGATCGGATATACTAGCGAGGAAGGAACTTAATGTAAACCTTTGTTCTAATTACAGCACCAACGACCAGGTAGTTGTGCTATGTGAGACTGGAGAAGATGGGCCACATTTGATCATAGCATCGGTCTACATGGCACAACTATGTGAAGCTAGAGAAGTGTTATGTGCTTTCCGCGAAGCACATAAAATATGATAACTTCGTTAGAGAAGGTGTGAATTTATTCGTAATTTGGGCGCCACGTGGTTATTAGAGTCCACGAACTCAAATGTTGCCGAATAAAATGAATAAAACAAAAGGAACATCTTCAATTAATTACAATGTTATTTAAAAAAAGCAAATATTGAAAAATATTCTAACGAGTTTAATTTAAAGGAACAAGTGCTAAGCAAAATATCACTCCGAAATATCTTAACTTCAAATTTGATTTACTGGAACAATTTTGAACAGAATGTCACTTTAAGATATTTAGCTCTATATGTTAGTAAATTACCCGAATAACTTCTCACGATACACTCGATTTTAAAATCCTAAAATCGATATTAAAATAATAAAATGAAAATGAGCAATTAGCTTAAAACTTTGTAAAAGAAAACCAAAAAAAATCAAGTTTGAATTAAATAGGAATACTCGTCTTTTGAATTTCCTGTCCTTGCCTTCGTCCTCCTCACTTTAAGTTCTCCTTGTCCTTTCTTCCTCAAATCGATCTATCTCTGAATTTGACGTACTTCACTTTCACTTTAGACTCTTAAATTTTTCACAGTTATTTTCAGAACTTTTCCCAAATGTTTTTCCTCTTCTACACTTCGTAAAACGTTTCACTAGACAGTCCGTTTCACATACCAAAGGGCTTGGTTAAATAGAAAATATGCTCCTATAAAAACATTTTCCTCGAAATAACTTAACATGACTCGTTAATTGGTTCAAACTTTTATTATTTAAATTCGTTTTTTTATATTACTAAATCTACTTTTCCAACATTTTAGAATTTTTACACAGAAATGGAACCTGGACATTTCTGCGTATTTCTGCTAAAGATTCATGTGGCATTCGGGTGCACGTATCTCTGAATTGTTAATAATATCATTTCGTGTCAGCATCTATAACCAACCTATAGTTTGGGTTACAAACAGTTCAGAAAAGTCGTTCGATCTTTCCGGAAATTAATATTTCATGTAATATTCTCGATTGTTTTAGGATTTGTTTAGTCTTAGATTGCTTAGGTAGTGGTGTTTGTTTATTATTATAAAGGCAAGGTCTTGTAATTTCATTTATCATATGTAACTACTAATATTGCTAATTGTTTTCTTGATTCGTTTAATTTTTCAGTAATTCTGTAAATCTGCGAGCAATTCAGTCGGGCTATCTTCATAAGTAAGTCTAATTTACTGCTTATCTCTAGATATCCTTACACTTAACTACTAAATTTCCAACTACCACTAATTTCCCTACCTATTTGATTTTTTTTTAAATTCACTAATTAACAATCCTATCTCTACAGATATCTATTCCATAACTTTACTTATCAACTCTATAGTATATATCCTAGTTCTATTCCTTAAATCCCTTAGTTCTAAGGATTACTTAGAAAATATCGGTCAGACCGCCTCATCTTCGGCCATGGAAAATATGTATATTCAGGTATTTTGTATGTATCATGGGCCTCATCATCTTGAGGATGCCTATTCTTTAGAAGGAGAGATCTCCTTGAGTTAATGCTCTTTCACCATAACCACACTGGTTTTCATCTACCGCAAAACTCCAGAGAGTTATTCAGGCTCTCGAGAGCGTTAAATGAGTGAATACAGTGGGAGAACTACAGGGAGGTCGTAAAGGATTTTAATAAGAAGTTCAGAACAGCCAATAAAAAAGGCTGGTTCTCTTTCTGTGATCAAATCGAAAAAACCTCAAAACAGCAAGGTTGAGGAAGTTCAACCTAAATTGCTATGCAGCTCAAATGGAGTCAAAACCAAGGAAACACTAGTACCTTGCTGGGCTCTCACTTCATGTTTGTAGAGATTCAGATCCTTTCATATATAATGCAAATATCAAGTGTCGATTCAGTACCGTAGGGATTATTTCCGAGCGCAGCTCAGATGGGCGATAAACTCCTTTGATCCAAACATGTCGACGGTTAGCGGTGATTTTCGAAGGCTCTCTTAGGCTGAACCATGTCAAATAGTCCTGGAAACTGGCTTGTGTGATTTCTAAACACAAAGCTAGGAAATATGGCCACGCTAACTTAAAAAGATTACAGGGTGATCAGCCTGACGTCGTTTTTACTTAAAATCTCTAGAAAGAGTTTTAGTTTCGTACATTATGGAGATTCTCAACCCTCGCAAGATGTTGATAACACAGGATGTCAAATACCTGGGTTTTATTTTAGACTGGTAATTGAACGTGGAAGAAAAGATTGCAAAAACAGAAAAAACAGAGATTTGGACATATGTAAAAGAATTTTCGGCACAAAGTGGCTACTAAATCCCACACAACGCATTGCGTGCTTTATGGCATTATGGTTTGGCGTCCGGCTGTACACAAGAAAACACATCTCCCCAGAATGGAACGTACACAATGATTGGCAGAGCGATGCAGTGTCTTAAAATATCAAGATGCGGAGGTACGGGCACAGCAACCTGGGAAAAATTCTTACATATGGCTTCAAAATGACATCCGGGGGTAGCAGTGCACTGCTCGGAGTTGAATATTTACACATCTTACAGACTTCCCAGCGAGTGTAGCATATTTCAAGCCGAGGGCGTAACTATATATAAGGCAACCAAAATAGCACCCAATCTGTAGTAAGGCACCTCGGTTAATATTTACGTAGACATCCAAGCATTTTTAAAAGCTCTGGGGTCCAAGGTTTTCAAATCTAAAAAGCTGCTCAACTGCTATAGAGCCGTGTAAAGTCTAGCACGAACAGAAAGTGCTCTACGCCACAAAGGCATAGCTGGGACCGAAGAAAACTCACAAAAAAGAGTGAGGTTTTGATCTTTTATATATGCACTTGTTTGGCTGTGTATTCGGTTTCCTGTTTTTGCGGTTTTTAATCGTTAAAGCATACAAAAGTTAAAAAAGTCGTCATATTTAAGTAGTTTTGTAAGCTATTATACAATATCTTAAATTATACAACCTTTGGCAAACATTTTAAGGTGCCAAATTAAACATACAGTACGAAATGCTTCTCACGCTTTTAAGAATTTCTCACATTAAGTAGTGTGAGTTTGGCCATCCCTGCCCTAAACAAAGGCAGAACTGTGCAAAGTTTTCAATGCCGCCACGATAACTTAACTTCCATGTTGAGGAGCCGTACAACATCAGCGCCATCTTTCAACAAGATTATTAAATACAACTCGAGCCCTGCTAATGCGAGCAGGTAATGATGACCACCTTCAGCTGTGCGATCTACTGTAATTATGGACTATGTATTGACTACTGTACACATGGAGTTCAAGTTCATAAGTTAACTTTTAGTAGCGTTGATCTGCGGCCCTATTCTGCGACCTTCTCTACTCAGGTCTTTGGACATTGGGTTATATGACTCTGTTTGTTGGCTGACATATGTCGTAGATATAGGTCAGGTGCTATACAGTTTCTCTTGTGACCAAATGCCCGAGGGTGAAATTACACCTGCCCTCGGTAACACCACTGTGTGCATTAGCGCAGCTAAGGGGTGCCCACAAGTGTCTCTTAACGTGCACTGTGCTTCTGGATATTTTAGCCATTTATGCAGTAAATTTTTTTATTCGCGGCAATACTTAATACTACCTTCTCGTGTCTGTCCTTGCAAAACTTTACCAGAGCCTCCTCCAGCTGCAATGGAGAGAAGGGCCAGTGTTATATGCTGCTACTCAGCATCCCCAGATTAATTTCTTTTTTTCAATTTTCAATTTATTTATTTCGGTAATTGTACATAAGAATCATTACAATCCTTTTATTCGTACTAAAAATTATGGAATAGATGAAATTATTGTAACAAAAACTTATAAAGAAAAGAGTTGAGACATAAGAATAATAATTGGAAATATAATAAAAAAATAAAAGGAAAAGCTACTTATGTTTGAAATAATCTAACCACTAAAAATAAAATAAAGTAAAATTTATTTACAGAATTATAACTAGAGTACAGAAGTAATCGAGAGCTCACCCCCACTACAAAAAGAGTCGGAATACTAAAATAATGAACCAGAAAAAGACTATTTTAAAATAAATAAGTCAAATTAATGAGGAATTCAGAAGTTTTTTGAACTAATCAGTGCGCTGAATATTTGCAGACAAACTAATTCCAAGCACGTACAGCACGAACGAAGTAAGAGGCCTCCTGAACAGAGTATTGAAAGATAGGAACTAGCAAATTATTATGTCGTGGAGAATTTAAAAAATCTAATTTGCTTAATAAATACAATGGTTTACCAGTATATATTATTCTATGGAGCGAAAAGAGCAGTTTATGTAATAAAAATTGATTTAGCGAATAGCCTAATACTGAGTTCTGATAATTTGAGATGTGGTCAACCTTCTGAGGCCATAGATAAATCTATAACAATCATTAAATGCTACGTTCAACCTTCTAGAACACAAAGAGTTTAAATGAGGAAATAGTAGATTGCCTTGAAAAAAGTACGGAAGAAGGAGTGATCTTACGAGCATCATCCGGGTGTTCATTGACAGCGCGCTAGCAGATAACCAAAGGCGACGTAGTCCTCCATATATTCTAATGATCATACTAGTTATATGACTGCAGCATTTCATTTTGGAATTTAGGTAACTACCTAAATTTTTTACACGCTCAGAGAAGGGAATTGAAATACCATTAAGTGTAATAGTGGGAAGACCAAGACTCGTGATATCATTACGATAAAAGCAAATACATTGAGACTTTAGTGAATTTAGTACTAAGTGATTTTCAGCAGCCCATGAAGAGATCCTCGCAGTCTGAGTGAACCCGATCAATACAATCCTCCGATAGGCCAATGGGTCTACTAAGGTAAAGCTGCACATCATCAGCATACAGGTGAATATAACAATCTTCAATCGCT
Organism: Leptarthrus brevirostris; assembly: GCA_964036015.1. NCBI lineage: Eukaryota > Metazoa > Arthropoda > Insecta > Diptera > Asilidae > Leptarthrus > Leptarthrus brevirostris. The sequence goes on from OZ038374.1 coordinate 72,407,613, forward strand.
TCAGGCAGATCATTTATATATATGCAAAATAATGGAGGACCCAAGATAGAGCCCTGCGGCACCCCACAACTAGGAGAAAGCATGCCAGAGAAAACGTCGTCAACCTTTACCTGCTGGAATCTATCGGATAAAAAAATACGGTTGAACGAAACAGATGAGGACGAAAAATTATAAAATAGTTTTAAAAAAAAAAGTTCAACCGACTTCACAAAAAGCGCTAAAAAGCATCATCTATTACGACATTTTGAAGTCGGTGCAAATAAAACAAACCAAACAACTACAACAAAAATATTTAATCGTCATTTTCAATTGTGGTACTGTAGTAGTTTGCACCGACTTCAAAATGTCGTAATAGATATAAAATTAAAAATTATTTTATGCTTTTTGGCGCTTTTTGTGAAGTCGGTTCAACTTTTTTTTTAAACTATTTTATTTTTCACTTTTTAGTGTCTTCTACTCTATACAACGAAGAAAGAACCATCCAAATCGGTCCACGTGTTAAAAAGTTAGGTTTAACCCCCTATCCCACCACCATTCCGCAAAATTTTTTTTCTAATGGTATCAATCAAGGAACATACTCTACCGAACAGAAAAAGAATCATCGAAATCGGTCTACGCGTTTCGAAGTTACTACCTCTCCCCCTCCCTTCTCCTTATTAGCAATGGGGGATCACACTCTATACAACAGCAAAAGAACCATCCAAAGGGGTCCCCACCGCACCGACATTTTTTTCTCGTGGTATCAACCAGGGAGCATTCTCTACCCAAAAGAAGAAGAATTATCCAAATCGGTTCACGCGTTACGAAGTTAGACTACTCCCCCCACCATAGGACCATGCTATTCTCCTATTAGCAACGGTGGATCACACTCTATACAACAGCGAAAGAACAATCCTAATCGGTCCACGCGTTACAAAGTTAGGTTCCACCCCTGTTACTAAATCGAACGACTTTGAAAAATCGAGAAGAGATAACACGCCCAAGTGCTTTTCATCAAGCGACTTCCGAATATTGGACGTAACGTCGATCAGTGCTGTCTCGCAACTATTTGACTTGCGAAAAATTGATTAATTTAATAATCGGCAACCCTACATAGTCATGTAAGCATTTGTAATAACATTCATATGTTTATATATTCAATCTAGGTCAATGATAGGAATCGCCAAGATTTGTAATATTAAGCTTTATTTATGTCATTGTTCAGTTACGAAATTTTACACTTTGAATATCTAAGGACCTATGCCTGAGTCATTAAAATCATGTAATATTTGTGTTTGAATTTGACTTTATTTATTATTACAATGCAAGCATTTGTATATCGATTAAACTTTGTTTTGTGGAGTTTTGTTTTTATTGCACTAAGCAATTTTTAGTTGTTGCTGATGTTAGTGTAAATTTTGTATTCGTTTGTTTTAATAAGTTGTGATTTTCGCACGAGTTTTTTTTTTTTAATAATAAAAATAATTCTTTATTAACAAGCACAATTGAAATTATAAAACTCATTGCAATGTGCATACTCCTAAGTAATTATTTATGTAAAAACAGAATTCTTATATCAATGACCAAAATTCAAATCAAATTAGAACATTAACAATTATTTTAATATTAAGGGAAAGAGAAAAAAAGCAAAAATTAAGTATTAACCAGTGACCGTAATTATTATGATTAAAATGAAAAAATCATGAAATAATTATTATTTTTAATCTTTATTATTTCAATCAAATATAAAAGTTATTTGATGATTTTTATTACGTAAATCAAAAATAATTATTATTTGTTGATTTTGATTTTTTCAGTCAAAGTAAATAATTATTTGTCATTTTTATTTTTATGGTCAGAAATAAAAATCATCCGCTGATTTTTGTCTTGCTGATTGTAGTCTTAGCGTCTGCGTTGACTTTTGTGATTGATGCCCCGATGAATTATGTAGTTACTTAAACAAAAATAAGCTCATATACAATACATACGGATCTCTGACTTGGAAACAGAATTTAAAAAAAAATTACAAATGATTTTTATTTATCACTAAAAAATAAAAATTGAGAATAATTATTATCTTTGCCCAAAATAAAATTAATCAGCAAGTGATTTTTATTTCTGACTAAAAAAATAAAAATAAATAATAATTATTATTTTTGATTATAATTAAATAAATCAGCAATACAATTATTATTTGTGATTTAAGAAATAATAACCAAAATAATAGTTATTAAATGATTTTTATTTTAAAAATTAGATTTTTTTTAATTGTTTTCAACAATTAAAGTGCAACAAAAGATAATACGACGTAACATATTCTCCTTTAATAAACTTGCGATACGTATGTGAACAAAAACTATCAAGAAAAATTCGGAAGATTAATTGAATTAAAAAAAAAACAATTGATCATGAATGTATTTGTAGAACAGTTGATTTCTTTGAGCTACTTCCTCACTGATGCTTTTCTTTAAGCTCGCATACATTTTTCTTATATGATCCATACATATTTATTTAATATTTATATTATTTCCGCACTGAAATTGTTTTCCGTTCTTCGAATAATGAAATTTATAATTCTTCTTGCATCTTGAGATTTCAATCATTTTGCTCAAAGCTGAAAAACAATAGCTGAAGCAAAGTTTCACACTGATCGGCATTTTATTTTTATTAAACAAAGTCTTAAGCACTGATTGCCGCAATAATCAGTCCAGGAGCTATTTAATTGACAGTACTTTTACTTTTCAGATTACTTCAGTCAACTATTACCACTCGTCGTGAACAGTTGTGTAAATCGGTAAAGCTTTTTCTAAAGTAGTGTAGTGAAGCTAAATCACGTGTCTGCAAAATTGCTAACAAACGAGGTGCTGCTGATACCTCCACTAGTGGAGAAGATGATATTTGCTCGGAAGTACGGAACAGAATAAAGCGACGCGCATTAGAATACAGCAATAAGCCGAAAAATATGCCTAACACCCAGGTAAAATCTAATAATCGTTTTGCCATGCTGGAAAGCGAGGATCTTGACAACGAAACAAATTTGCCAATCATTGACGGTGAAAAAGTAAACCCCACAATTAAAATTCCACCAATCGTTATTCTAAATAAACCGGCTAACTACGCACGGGAACTCATCAAGAAATTAAATTGTGGTTCTGATTGCAATATTAAGCTGACATCTCTTGGTGTAAATATTGCGAATTCTTTTCTCATCTCCCAAGAAACCAAAGACCACTAAAAATCATATTAACTGGACTACACGTCATGGACCCTATTAAACTATATGAAGAACTGAGGAGCTTAGGAATCCATTGTGAAGATGTGAAAATAATAAAAATTAAAAACAAGCGTTACGAGGAGCAAACAAATTATCTGCTTTACTTTAAAAAAGGCTCCGTTAAACTCAGTACCTTGCGTGAAACAAAAAGCGTTTTCAACACAATCGTCAAATGGGATTTCTACAGGAGAAATTTTTCAAAATACACCCACTGCAGAAAATGCCAAATGTATGGTCATGGGCAAGACAACTGCAATGTCAAGCACCCCTGTGCCTTCTGCTCAGTTCCGCATGACACATCGACATGTACTTCGCCTCATACAATTAAATGGACAAAGAGATTGCAGTACATCTCAATTCGAGAAAAACACAAAAAGAGCTTTTTAAATCCAAAGCAACAACCAGCAAACCACCACTCATCGAGGCATCAAGTGCCAGCCGTCAATGATATGACTTTTCCACCGCTTGCTACTAGTACTTAGATATCACAATCTCAGCGGCAAAACACCACCAACTCTTGGAATTCCATTTTACGATCATCACCACAGCCCGGTGAAAATGACAATCTGTTTACAGCAGACGAACTGATCCAAATTACCACAGAGCTAATGAGCAAACTTAAGCACTGCAAAACGAAAGAAGACCAATTTCAGGTAGTTACAACCCTCAAATGCTCAAATAAATCTTTAAATACCTTAAAAATTATGATTTGGAACGCCCAATCTGTCAAAAATAAATACTTACATTATTTAGAAAAAGAAAACATAGATATAGCGTTAATTTCCGAAAGTTGGATGAAACCAAACATAGCACTAAACTTTCCTGGCTATTGCACCTATAGACTAGATAGAACAAATTCAAGAGGAGGTGGAGTTGCTATTCTCTTAAAATCAAAAATAAAGCATTCAGAAAAACTTGTAAAAAACCTAAAAGTAATCGAGTGCATAGGTGTAGATATCGAAATTGATAACAATGAAATGCTTTCGTATTTTGCTTGCTATTTTCCCGGAGGCAGAAGTGACAAACTTAAAAAGAAAAATTACGAACAGGATTTCGTACTAATCCAATTAAACAACAATTACATAGTCGCGGGTGATTTCAACTCTCGCCACCAAAACTGGGGCTGTAGAAGGTCCAACAGCTGTGGGAAGATCCTCCAATCTTTCACACTTACTCATCCGTTTACTATCCTATACCCGAAAATCCTACTTAACAGCCAAATAATAACTTATTATCTTCTTTCGTCCTGGACTTATATATCACAAACTGTCCAAATATGTTTTCTCCCCCCTACACTGACTGCAACCTATCCTCTGACCACTTATCCGTTATCACCTATGTGCCTAAGAGAGCCAAGTGCATAAAAAGCAACAACACTTATGCATTCAGCAAGGCAAATTGGAATTTGTTTAGAAAAGTTATTAAGAAAAACATCAAAACGGCAAATCTGTCACTAAATAATATTAAGAGACCTCAAGACATCGACGAGTTGTTAGGCTTCTTCCAACCTACAATATTTAAAGCACTGGATTACTCAGTCCCTAAAACTATCTCGAAAAATTACGCCACAGTGAAACTCCCTGAAGACATACTCCAGCTCATCAAACGAAAAAATGCAGTAAGGAAGCAATGGCACGCTAGAAGAATGGTAGACTTAAAAAGGGAACTTAATAAACTAACGAGGATCGTTCGTAGCCAAATTGCTATATTTCGAAATCGTTCCTGGAATAACAAACTAGCATCTCTTCAAAAAGGTAGCAAAACCTTATGGAAACTTTAAAAAATTATGAAAAGAAAATCATCTTGTCTTCCACCACTAACACACAGGGGAAATACCCACGTCTCAAATAGTGACAAAGCAAACGCACTGGCAGATCATTTTGCGACTTCCCATAGAACTACTTCCCACCTCGGTGATCCGAACCTCATCAAGCTAGTTGAAGCCGACCTAGGAACCTCATGCGATAATATTAACCAAAACAACAAATTATTCTTCACTCCCGCACAAACAGCATCAATTATTAGATCCCTAAAAAACAAAAAAGCCCCAGGCGACGATAATATCAACAGTGTCACATACAAAGAACTTTCTAAACAAGGCTTCATTTTTATGAATTTACCATTCAATGCATGCATGAACCTTTCCTACTTTCCCAACAGGTGGAAAATTACAAAAACTATTCCTGTGCTAAAACCTGGCAAAAATCCACAGGAAGCAAGCAGCTATAGACCTATAAGTCTTCTAAACATAATTAGTAAAATTTTCGAAAAGCTGATCCTGGAGAAAATAAAAATACACTTAGAGACCAACGATATAATCCCCCAAGCACAATTTGGTTTTAGAAAGCATTGCACAACTACTCATCACCTAAGAAGAATAACAAAGGACATTAAATAACATCTGCAGTCTGGTGTATCTACTGGTCTTGTCGTCCTTGATATTATAAAAGCATTCGACACTGTGTGGCATCAAGGATTATTATAGAAAATGAAAATGCTAAATTTCCTAAATGAAGTTATCAAAATTGTGAAAAGTTTTCTCTCCGATAGATATTTTTACGTGTCAACAGCAAATACTAAAACCACAATTACGAAGATACAAGCAGGCGTACCTCAAGGCTCAGTACTCAGCCCAACCTTATACAATATATATACCTCTGACATTACTGAAGTTGTCAACTGCGACTTAGGCTTATTTGCTGATGACACAGCTCTTTATTGCTCAAACACCGACCCAGATTTTACCCTCAAACTCGAAGAAAATTTAACAAAGCTTTCATCGTACTTCCATGAATGGAAAATCAAAGTAAATCCAGCTAAAACGTCCTGTATGTTCTTCACTAGAAGAAGAAGTCCCAGATTCCTTCCATCAAGACCCCTTCAGTTTAACAATTGCAATATAGAGTGGTCCACAGAAATAAAATATCTGGGTATACATTTAGACAAAACTCTAATCTTTGGACATCATATTAATATGACGCTAAAAAAATCAGATGTACTAATAAAAACACTCTACCCTCGTATAAACAGGAAAGCAACGCTAAATACTGTAAACAAGTTACTAATATACAGAATGATCTTTCAACCAATCCTCACCTATGCATCTCCAGTCCGGGCAAACTGTGCAAAATCTCACTTAAGGAAATTGCAAACTATGTAAACAAAACAAATTGTTAAAGATGATTCTAAAAGTTCCATGGCACTTCTCAACAAAATCACTTCACGAAATATTTAAAATACCTCAAATTGACAAAATTTGTCTGTTGGCCTCAAACAAATTTGATGAACAATGTGCTTGCTCAACAAATCCTCTTATATATGAACTTATGGACTACAGTATTTAAATGAAAAGACATAAATTTAGATTTTAAATGTAGTTAAGGTTAGATTTTAATTTAATTGTAAACTTTAGATAGAAGTGCCTACTTATTGAGGTTTTCATTGTTTTTCCTCGAAATACCTGAATTTACTCAAGTAACTGAACAACCTTATTAAAGTTCTTATAAAATTAGAGTGGTAAGAAAAGCTTGTAATTTTCATATTCCCTCAAAATATGTATTGGCAAATTAGGTACGCGACACACAAATGTATTTCAAAAATATAAGCAAATAAAAGAAATTGAATTGAATTTCAGATTACGTCAATCGACGGCCTTAACTTTGTTTGAAGTAAATTCAATTCGTCGAAACGTTAATTTTATATGATCTATTTAATTTACCGAAACATGAATTCTATTTGTACAAACATCTACATTTATACATTTATGAAATCATCAAAACAAGTTGGTCAAGAATTAATCCAATTTGACCAAACATTAAATTAATCTGATAAAGTGTGAATTTAAATTGAAAATCCTATATATTAAGTTCCAACGCATAACTCTTACCCTAACATTGTAACAGTTATATAAGTATAGCGTGATAACTTTTAGGGTTATAATTCTGCGGCTGTAGGAATAATGTTTAGAAATATCAGTTACCCGAGCCCTGTGCTGTAAGATCATCTATAAAGAAAGTCAAACAAAATTTATAACAGACCGCAATCTTTATCCAGAATTTGGGACCAACTGTTGTAAATTATTGAAAAAAGAGCGGTATTAAAAGTGATTTTAAGGCGAACAGCCAGAAGAATCAGTAGTGTGTATCATTTTAAAATTTTCATTGAATTAGATACAATAATTCTAACGTTTATTATTTACGGAATAAATTAAAAAATGGAATTAGGATTAATCACTTGTTAATTGAGTTCAAATTTTTTCTGCGAAGTAATCAAATCCGAACTGCCAAATCTATCTCACAAGCTTCAATCTTTCAATACAAATCGTTTGAATGAATTTTTAATTATCCTGTTTAAATAATATGTGTAGGTACCATCTTGTTTGTCACTGTTGTAACTGAAAATTTATGTTAATGTGTTAAAATAGTACTTCTACTCAGAGTGATCGTTGTCGACGATATTAAGTAGTGTTTAAAAGTTCCAATATTTCTGTTTAAGTTTTGATTACTTAACAAGGAAACATTTACATTGGGGTAATCACGAATCGGAAGGGGACAAAATGCACTGGGGCGAAATTTTACGCATATTAAATTTTGACGCTGAAACACTGGAGTTACTTCACTTTTAATTTAAAATGAATAGAGTATCTTCCTGGCGAAGTTATTTAGAAGCCTTCCCTTCTTGTTTTCGTATTTCAGCCTGTCGTGAGCAATCGTCGAAGGCAAGGAAAAAGACAAAATCCTTACGTACCAACCAGGACTGCAGCAACAAAACCACCGTCAGCACTAACTGCAGAAAACAACGAAAACTCTTGTACAAAGCAGCGCAAAACAGTGCCAACAAAGGCAACAACAAAAGGAGAACAGCCCGCAACTCTTTTAGCAAAGTAAATTAAAAATTTTAATTACAACTCAGATGATGGTTTACATTGTGCGGATTTTTCTTTTTTTGTTAGTCAATGGACTCTCGGTGCATTAATGAATTAAATTCAATAAAAGAGTAGCGCCGTCCCCACGCTAGGTACTGCATGGGCGGTATAAATGCGAATTAAACTCGGAGAGGGTGCAACCAAATCAAATGGAAAACCAAATTATCCATGTGGGATTCGCAGTAGCAGTTGGTATCACAGCAATAAGACCCGTCATTCACTCACACTAAACTGCAGCCTGTTTATTTTAATGTCGGACTGTCAGTCTTGTTAAACTGACTTTTCCTCACAACATTTTTTAACTTAAAGGTGAGAAGAATTACAGTTAGTTTATATATTTGTGAATGTTGCAATAGCGGTAAAAATGAGCTTTCGTTTCCAATAGAGAAGGCAAACAGTCCTTTTCCTATTTATATTAATTCTTGATTTTTGTGATAATAATTTGATTATCTAGATTGGTACCGTCCCTTGCACAATTAAGCCGATACTTCAACTTGTACAACGTGACTAAGGGCTATGTACTATATGTATTCAATCTATCGATATCTTATATTTAAAATAGCTTACTATCTCAAACAGAATTATCGAAGATTTACAAAATTGACTACTTATTTTTTATTAAAACAATAAATGTGTGTTTGCAACAAAATAAATGAAACATTTTTATTATAGAAAAACTTATTATGAAAGTCGAAGATAACTTAATTTGGGCGGAGCTGGGCTGGCAATATAACATCTAATGAGTAGTATCGATATAATTGGACTGAAAAAATTTTCGTCATAGTTTCAAAACAGTAGAAATTACATAAAGTAACGGTAATTTTAATAAAATGGAATGGAAATTTATAATTCCTCAATGCTGTTTTCCTCGGGGTCATTGCACAGTGAGTGATCATTTGCGAGAGCATAACAACGTGCTTGATTATATTACTCGTGTTGAAAACTTTCAATTAAAACTTGGCTATTCGCACTGTTGATGCGATTTATAGCTCGAGCCATTTATACCCCTGCTCCAGCTGTTTCGGGCAGGACATTCTTCCTGTCTCATCTATCACTCAAAGTCCTTCGGAAGCTGTTTTGTTCCCCATGGCGGATGGTCGTGCTGGTGGTGAGCCCGGTGGTGACATTGTTGAGCTTTCTGCCGTTCCTCGCCCGAAATTGATCTTTGTATCTAGACTTATACCTGGTACCTCTTGTGAGGTTATGATGCGCTTCCTTAGTTCTAAGTGTATTGACACGTCTGAATTGTCCTGTTGGAAGATTAGTAGTTCTTCAAAACCTTACACATCTTTCCTGTTGTCAGCTCCTACTCCAGTGGCTGATATTCTTCTTGGTGATAATTTCTTGCCTGTGGATATCTTTTGTAAGATTTTCGTGCCCCAACCTCACCGCCGTGTCAGGCCAGTAGTCGCTCAGTCTCCCCGTTTGAGCTGTTTTATAGAGCTGGTAAAGTTGTTCACGGAGCTGTCAAAAACTGTTCACAGACCTGATAAGAGCCATCCATAGACCCATTCAGATCAGTATAACCCAGTTCAAACGGGTCTATGAACAGCTTTACCAGGTCTAAGAACAGCTCTTATCAGGTCTATGAACAGCTTTACCAGGTCTAAGAACAGCTCTTATCAGGTCTATGAACAGCTTTACCAGGTGTATGAACAGCTATATCAGGTCTACTATCAGCTTTAACAGGTCTAGAAGAACAAAATCAATCAATACCCAAAATCCAAGATGGCCGACAGGTGGCTTATCTTAATAAACAATCATCAACCTTGACCTTTGACCTTCGGAATCACGCTTTCTTATCTCTCTGCTCCTCCCCAAATTGTTATGGGGTTTCTGGACCATTGAAAATGAGTAAAAATGTGACGTCAGACCTCGATTTCCCTCACAATTTAACCATTTTTAAGGTGCTCATTGCTCATTTGCTCCAGAACCCGCATATTCTAACTACTGGGATAAGCTCTCTCTCTACTAACAAAATGTGAGAGGGCTGAGGACTATAACTAATGAATTTTATTTATCATCAGTTAACTGTAATTTTGATTTGATAGCTTTATCTGAGACGTGGTTACACCAGGGTATTTTGGATGCCGAGCTGTTTAATGACTCTTTTCAGGTTTTTCGTAGGGATAGGCATGCTGTTTCATCTGCACGAGGAGGTGGAGTTCCTATTGCATGTAGGAATTTTCTAAAAACTAATTTTGTGGACACTTATTCTTTTTCTGATCAACTTGATTTGGAACAAGTCTCAGTAAAAATTTCACTTGATGCGGGCAACCTCTTTTTAATTTGTTGTTATATACCTCCAGATATGGGTAATGTCGTTGATAATAATGGTTTGAGTCGGTACGATATTCTAATTCAGCATATCGACTATATCCATAACCAGTTGGGTTCTAATGACGAAATTATCCTCGTGGGGGATTTCAACTTGCCCAACGTGCGGTTGGTAGTGAATGATGATGACGATAACTATCTTCCTCATAACTTGACTGAGGAACAATCACTGTTCCTTGACACCTTGGCTAGCATTGGTTTGTGCCAAATGAGCAATGTGAGTAACAATATGGGAAGACAGCTTGATTTAGTGTTCTCTACGAGCTCTATGCTCACTTTTGTTGAACCCAGTCTCATTCCCTTGACGAACCTTGATATATTTCACCCTGCTCTGCTTGTCACTTTTCATAGTATATCGGACGTGCGTGTCGATAATCTCGAATGCGAATATAGCTTTAATTTTAGAATGGCCGATTTTCAGGCTCTGAATGAATATCTTATGAATTTTGACTTCCTTACTTGTCTGTCTAGTGACGATATTGACAGGACCGTTAGATGTAGAGAATCCGCTCCCCCCTGGTTTAATAGGGAATTAAAAACTCTTAGGAATAGGCAAAATAGACTCTGGAAAAGGTACCTGCGTGTGGGCAGTGCTGACTCTAGGCGTGAATTTATTCTCTGCCATGAACACTTCATTAGTCTTTCTCGTTCCCTATATGAAGAATACCTTCAGAACCTGAGAGGTAACTTATTCTCTGACCCCCGTGCATTTTTTGATTATGTCAATATGAGGAGAAGGGTAGATAACTATCCGTCGACTATGGAATTAGGGTTACGTTCCAACAATGATTCTAAGATTAGTTGTAATTTATTTGCTGAATATTTTAGGGGCGCATTTGAATCATCCGATTTTTGTCCAGATAATAGCAACTTTTCGCACATTAGGAATAGATATGCACCGTCCGTACCTCTTCCATCTATCACGGAGGAGATCTTGTCCAAACATATTGTAAATCTTCCGGGTGACTTTTCGTATGGTCCTGACGGGGTTCCTGCTGTTGTCTTAAAGAAGTGTTCTTCAGCGTTGTTTCATCCCTTACTTTTACTTTTCCGGCAATCTTTCTCGGAGGGCCGTTTCCCTGCACTCTGGAAGACATCATTTTTAGTCCGTGTTTTTAAGAGTGGAAATAGGAGAGAGATTGCTAACTACAGACCAATTGCTAAATTGTCTTGCATTCCAAAACTCTTCGAACAGATAATCCAATCTCAGTTATCCATGGAGTGTAGGAGTTTAATTTCTAGCCGGCAGCACGGCTTCCTTCAGGATAGGTCCACGGTATCCAACTTGTTGGAGTTTGTTTCTAGCAGTGTGGGTGGATTTCTGGATGGCTGCCACACGGATTGCATTTATACTGATTTCAGTAAGGCATTTGATAATCTGTTATCGTTTTCAAATTGGCCAGGGTGGGTTTCCCGCCCCCACTCATTGCATGGATTAAGTCGTATTTATCTAATAGCACTTATAGTGTGCGTTTTCGGGTCGTGCTCTCCGATGCTTTTGTAGCTCCTTCAGTCGTTCCCTAGTCATCTTGGTCCTTTGCTATTCATCTTATCTATTGATGATATTACTTATTTGCTTCAAAGAAGTAAAATTCTTATTTATGCGGACGATATCAAGATTTTTCTCCCAATTAAATCTTTTGGCGATTGCGGGATCTTGCAGTCGGATCTACACATATTTTATAGCTGGTGTGGCAATAATAATGTTAAATTAAACATTGAGAAATGTCAGGTTATGACCTTCTCGAGGTCCCGCAACTACTGTACTTTTGAATACAAGTTTGATGGTACTTGTATTCAACGGGTGGAAGGGATGAAGGACTTGGGCGTGTACCTTGATAGACAACTTAACTTCATCCCCCACATTAATAATATCGCTTCCAGGGCCAATTCTATGCTGGGATTTATCCTTCGTTGGTCCAGGGAGTTTCCTGGCCCTCACATAAGACTTCATCTGTATACATCCCTTGTTAGACCATTGCTGGAGTATGCTAGTCCAGTTTGGTCTCCATTTTACAGATCTCACATTAAACGTATTGAATCCGTTCAGCGTAGATTTGTGAGAGCGGCTCTTCTTGCTTTGCCCTGGAGTGACCCTCTTATTCTACCACCATATGAAGAGCGATTAGGTCTGCTACAACTTACTACCCTCGAGAAGCGCCGTTGGGTTGCTGATATAATTTTTCTACACCAGCTTCTTCAGGGGAAGATTGACAGTGAGGAACTTTCATCCAAAATTATACCTAGAGAACTGTCCTATTCCCTTCGAAACCGTTCTAACTTGCGGATAGCTTATTCCCGCACTAGGTACGGTATGTTTGAGCCGATTAACCGCATGTGTAGGTTTGCTAATGATGTTGGTGATGTTTTCAGCACTAATGTGGACAAGGTTACATTAAAGAGTAGCTTCTACAACTTGTAGCCATCCTGTTGCACTCACTCGTTTTTGTACGGCTTTTTTAATTTTGTTTTTTTATATTAATTTGTGTAAGTATTGCATTGGCTTGGCTCAAGGATCTCTATGCCTGTTACACTCCTAATTTTGTGCTTCTGGGTACTAATATTAGTTTTTGCATGCTGGTGTGGGAGCCTCATTCACCTCAATATTTTGTTATATTCGGGTGGATAGGTTAATTTTCCGGGCTTCTCCCCGTAAAGTGCGCCTTCTGGGTTAGAAGGGTTAATTCTAGGATTAATATCATCAGTACTTACTTGACGTAACTCATCTGCCCTGAAGTCTGAAGAACCTACATTACATGAACATAATTTAAAAATTGAAATTTTTATACTTACCTTTAATTTGTCTAAATGAATTTGAATTATATACTTACCTTAGTGTGACTAAATATATGTAAATGTGCAAATATTTACTGACATTGCAAAAGCATTTGTATACCTTGTTATTGCAGAAATCATCAGTTAGATTTAGTAGTCAAGTTGACTCGAGTTTGCTTGGGAGATCGGATTTGAATCAATGTCTCGAAATCAGCTCTGCCGTAAAGACAAGAAATAACAATAAAGATTGAATACATTTACAAGGGCGTTTGCAATGATTTTACCTGGCAAAAGTAATTAGTGGCAAAGTAGTGGCGGTACACTTGATACATATATGGAAAATACTGGAGAAGTGCATTTATGAAATACAGTACTAAACACGCACCAAAAATATCTCTGGAAACAAACACAACTGATGATAAGACTAACAGGTCAAAATAATAGTTAAGCTGACATTTCTGCAATATTGGTGAAGCCGTGATTATCAATTAGTACGTAATGGAAAAACATAAAACAAAAGCCTTGGAAATTGATCGGAGGCCGGTTGAATAATCACATATTTATTGAACAGAGTACAACTGTTATATCAGCAAGTTTGTGACGTTCGAGTAATATCTGTAAGTGCACAACGGTACAAAATTCTTTTCACTAAAATACTTTTGTGTAGCTCGCCGAAAGCATTTTATTTCAAAAATGCATGTTAAAGTACGCAGTATGGAAATGAAACGGATAAATTTTAGGTAAATATAATATACACCCCCCGCAACAAAAAGAGCCGCATGTGGTTTCCTTTTTTATATCTTCCCGGCTCAATTCGTGCTAAATAGTCTCCAAGATGTCCAAATTGCTTTTAACGGTTGTTGATGTGCAATAGCACTCTTCTGCTAAAAATATTCACTATGTACAGTTGCATACATGCATAGGGTTCGAGACGTTATTAAGGCAAAGGGCGGTACTACAAAGTACTAATTGCAATTTTAAACTCAATTTTAAAACTTTTAAGTTTTGAAAATACATTTTTAAGTTTAATAAAAATAAAGAGATATTGTTGGCTTACTGTATTTTTAATTTTTTATGAATTAACATTACATTAAACACTAGAACAAAATAAAACATTTTTGGATTTCGAACGTAAAACTAAATTTTTATAACTGAAAATAAATTACATATTGCATAAAACATAATTTTTAATTGGGTTATATGTGAATTATGTAAAATACAGAAAAATTACATAATAAATGGTTTTTATTTAACTTTTATATCCCTTTACTAAAAAAATTTCAAGTGTGGCGTTTTTTGTTGCGGGGGGTGTATGTTGATAAAAGCAAATTGAATTGCTTTGGATCAGATGGCAGGCGATTTGTGTGTCCTGGAACAGAATTTCAACTTAAAAACATGAAGTGAACCATATGATAATGTGAAGGTGTGCTTGGGGTAGCAATGAGTGCAAATGTAGTCGAAAATCTTGTTCTGATAACTAAAGTCTTATACTATATAACCTCAGATATGGAAGCGCTGGGGAAACGGCTGACAGAGGCTTCTAGATTATATTTTATTTGACAGGTCACTTTCCATGTTGAACAGTCGTACAACAGAGCAGATTTTACGATCGATTTAAAGATCCGGAGTGCTTTGCGCCTGGAGATGTTGTTATTGCGTCATATCTCAGCAAGAGTACTAATAGAACTCGAGCCTAATTGAAGCGAGCCTGTACATCAGCTTTAGCTCTGCCGTCTGCTGCAAATATGCTTACTAGATAGCAAAATGTATCCACTTGTTCTATTTGCTCCTCTTCAATATAAATTTTGTTTTGTCTGCTGGAGTCGAAGTTCATTAATTTGGCCTTAGTAGAGTAAATTTTAAGCCCTGCTCTGCGCCTTTATCTGCTCAGGTTTTCGGACATTAGAGCTACATAGCTCTGTTTATTGGATAGGAGGCCGACATCTTGTCTCACTTCGTTCAACACTTGGAAGGGCGCCTACAGTATATATATATATATATATATATATATATATATATATATACCAATTCCCCGATTGGTATCATGTCAAAAAAATGTTTGGTGGAGTAGGGGTAGGGGTAAGGTAACTGTTATATATCTGTATTGGTGTCACGACGCAACATGATATAGCAAGATGTAGCAGCAATCGTCATTAAGCCGTCGGACAATAAAGATCTGTTATCACGCCAACGAAGTCTGTTATTTATATTAATATAATACATTTGGCGACGAGGTAGATGTGAAATAAACACGATGTCAAGCTTGAAAAGTTATCCAGGATCAATGACGTGACGGCAGACAAAAAATTACCAATGTTAATAAGTCTTATTGGGGGTAAAACGTATAACGTGTGAAAGAATTTGTGTACTCCAAATACACAATTGCAAGAAACCTACGTTGAATGTGTAGAGTTGTTAAAATCACATTTTGATCCAAAGAAATTGCTTGTGTTAGAACGCTTTAAATTCTATAAAAGAGATCGGAAGAAACAATATGAATTTCTTATGAATTTGGAAACTTTTTAACACAAGCGCTGCATGATATGCAATGAAACTATGCAGAAACGCATACTGGCAGAAGGTGATATCGCTTTTGAGGTGGCTTGCATTAAGCCAAGAGTTACGAGTTGGCGGCGCTGGAATCACGGGCTTTACATGAACCTATTCAAACATTCGCTAGTACCGTGGCTTCTATTAACAAGTATGACAATAAGGCTGAGTATATGAAAAAGAGGGAACATATTAAGAAACACACATCTAGTTACAGACGCAATCAAAGCAGTCACGAAATGAACAAGTATCCGGCTAAGGAATGGAAATGTTTCAGGTGTAAACATATTGGCCACATTGCAGTTATGTCCAATAAATTGTCTAGTCGAGGCAACAGAAAAATAGTTAAAGCTGTAAACGATGCAAATGATGATGACTCAGCTGACTCAAATGAAGGGGAAGATCTTTTAAATTATGTTCAAGTTTCAGTTGTTTTCACAGAGGCGGCTTTGCTTTGCATCTGTGGATCCCGTTCGTCAGTCCTTGTGTTTGTGTACGTTTTCGTTTGTTTTGTTTTGGGCAAATTAAGACCGGGACTATGCAAAAATTTTTATTTAATTTTTGCAACATTCGTGGCTTAAAAAGTAACCATTTTTCGGTTTACTGCCACTTGATCGCGGAAAATCCGGCAGTTTTTGCACTAAGCGAAACCAAGGTTGTTTCCGATTCTGATATTAATCAGTATCACATCCCTGGTTATCACTTAGTGCCGCTCTTCTCTCCTCAGAGGGGAATCGCGGTTTATATTAGAAATGATGTGCCATTCTCCCATCTCCCTCAATTCTCTTCTACTAATCCAGAATTTAATTATGTCTGGATTAGATTTAAACTCTATCGGCACATTATTCACTTCTGCTTTTTATACCGCAGCCCGAATATGTCTGACACTGACACTGTGTGCTCCTTCGATAAACTGTCTTCCGATATCGATAAGATTTTGGAATTATCCCCCTCTTCTGAAATCGTTCTTGCTGGAGATTTCAACGTCCACAACACACAGTGGCTCAGGCATTCTTCTACCACAAGCCCGTCTGGAAGACACGTCGAGTTATTTAGTGAGTCTTTTAATTTACAGCAACTGGTTGAGTGTCCGACTCGTGTTCCTGATACTTCGGGGCACAACGCGCACCTTTTAGATCTATTTCTAACATCGCATCCAGAAAAATACTCGGTTTCGGTGACGTCTCCCTTGGGTAATTCGGACCATTGTCTAATCTCCGCCCAATTCTCCATCTCCTCTCTGACAACCACTAATCTAAACTCCACCAAAAGATTAGTGTGGCATTATAAAAATGCTGATTGGGCGGGACTTAATAAATATCTCAGAGAGCTGGACTGGTCTGATTGCTTTTCTATGAAGGACGTTAACAGAAGCACCGATTATATCTTGAACATCCTATGGTTTGGAATGCATCGCTTTATTCCTCATAGCTTCAAGAACATCAAACCAACTAAAACCAATTGGTTCAATAATGACTGTTTCGCAGCCATTAAAAAGAAGAAAGCAGCCTTCCAGGCATATAAATTGTGCCCTTCAGAGGAATCGAGACGTATCTATAGAGATGCGCGGAATATTTGCAATTCAGCAATTAGCCGGGCTAAGTTCAATTTCGACCAGAGCATCAGACGGAAGGTATTTTCTACTCAAAAGGGTAGTAAGGGCTTCTGGTCTCTAGTAAAAACCGTAAAGAACAATTTCACCTGTTCGTCAACACCACCACTCATTTATAATGGGAATGTTTTTACTGACTCATTGGACAAGGCCAACCTGTTTGCTGCTAATTTTGCTGCTAACTCGTACTTGCCACCATCATCGCAGCCACTTCCATCTCTATCACAGTGCATTAGTAGGCAAAAGCCGCTACACTTTCGCACTCGGGAAGTTTTTAGAGTACTTTCGAAACTCGACGTGTCCAAAGCTACTGGGCCTGATGGTTTCTCGCCCCTTGTTTTAAAATGCTGCGCCTCTGCTTTGACTAAACCTCTGCGCAAACTTTTTCACCTGTCATATTCAACAGGAATATTTCCAAGTGTATGGAAACTTGCTCATGTCCAGCCGATACTTAAAAAAGGAGAGGCATGCGACCCCTCTAACTACAGACCAATTGCACTAACCTCGATCATATCCAAAGTTTTTGAATCACTCATCAACTCTCAGTTGTTGACATATCTAGAAAATAACCATCTTATCCTACCCTCGTTAAATGGATAGAGAGCTTTTTGTCAGGCCGTTCAATCCGTGTAGTTATTGACGGCGTTACATCTGCATCCCACGAAATAAATGCCGGTGTACCTCAGGGTTCAGTTCTTTCACCAACTTTATTTCTTCTTTTCATCAATGATCTCTTATCCCTTACTCTCAATCCTATTCATAGTTTTGCCGACGACAGCACCCTTGATTTCGCGTACTCATTTGATTCTGTAATGAATTCACGTGGAAATGCTACAGAAGTCAATCGGGAACGCATGTTTAGATCATTAAACAACGACATTTCTAAGGTCCTCGCTTGGGGTAGAGCAAATCGTGTTACGTTTAATGCATCCAAAACTCAATGCTGTTTAATGTCCCTTAAAAACGCCCAGTCCACCCCCAACCCATTTCAGTCGACGGAGTGAATATACCCAATTCACCCTCCCTAAAGATCTTGGGTATTGAGATATCCAGCAATCTTAGCTGGACTGATCATATATTTGCAATCGCTAAAAGTGCGATGAAATGTTTAGGTTTTCTACAGAGATGTAAGAAATATTTCACCCCACCCGACTTAGCGTTGATCTACAAGTCCCACATTAGGCCTAGACTTGAATATAATTCCCATATTTGGGCAGGGGCAGGACACACCGCATTGTCCGCGTTAGACAAAGTTCAGCGTAAGGCTGTTAAACTTATTGGCGATTCCTCAATCTCTGAGGGCCTTGACTCTCTTGAGCATCGACGGAATGTCGGTTGTCTCTCACTCTTTTATCGCTATTTCCATGGCCATTGTTCTAACGAAATCGCTAGCCTGATTCCTTGTAGACTCATTACAACGCGCGATACAAGATCTACAAGTCGCTCCCACCCCTTTACTCTCCGGGTCAAATTTGGACGTACCGTCAAATTTCGGGAATCTTTTCTTAGCAGAACAACACGAATGTGGAACAGTTTACCATCTTCTGTTTTTCCCTCGTCTTATGAGCCTGAAACTTTCAAACGGGGCGTACATCGACACCTCCTTCACTCAACCTCCTAACCCATTTCCCTCATCCTTAATTACTTTCCAGCCAAGGCTGTGCTTTAGCATCATAGGGCATCCCCTGAGCTTTGGCAACATCATATATAAAAAAAAAAAAAGTGCTGCTGCACGAGGAGGCAGACGACTGTCACGTAAGTAAATATAAAACGATTGACTTAAAAACAACGAAAAGTGTTTTGACTGGCTGCATAACAATTAATACAGTGCAAAAACAGAAAGCTAGTCCTCTTATGATAGAAATTGAAGTAATGGGAAAGCTATTATATTTTGAAGTCGATACGGGTGCTTGTGAATCGATCATACCTGAAAAAATGTGTTTCAATTATTTTAGTAAAAGCAAATTAAAATCAGCCGATCATTTAAAGTCAGTGACTGGAGATCTGGTGGAAGTTTTGGGTCGAGTACCTGTGGAAGTAAAGCATGAAGGCAGACAATGGATTTTGAATTTATATGTAATAAAAAATGGGTTGGCGTTTAGACCATTGATAGGGAGATCATGGTTAGATATATAAGTGGAGAAATAATTTTGGTATTACTGAGTTGTTATCAGTCATTAAGGATGTTAGTTCTTTGGAAAAACAATTATTGGTGGCAGTCAATAAAATTAAAGAGAGCTGTAAGACGTTTTCTTAATTAATCGATGAGCCATCAAAAACATCAAGGCATCGGTGGTGTTGAAGAAAGAAGTTGCTCCTATATTTTGTAGACCATACCCTATACCGTATGCATTGTACCCGAAAGTGGAAGCCGAAATAAAAAGATTACAACAAACTGGTGTAATGACTAGAGTTTCATCAAGTAAATGGACGAGTTCTTTGGTAGTGGTGGCAAAGAAAAGTGGATCGATTCGGCTATGTGTGGACTTAAAGGTCACGTTAAATAAAGTCATAGATGTGCAACATTATCCATTGCCTACGGTTGATGAGATTTCAGCTCCGCGGTTCTACCTCTAGAATCTTCAAGGCTTCGTCTGGTGTACCACAAGGCAGTCATCTCGGTCCTCTACTATTCGTTCTCCCCATTGACGACATTGTCCGTCTGATCTCGTACTCTAATGTTCTAATCTACGCTGATGACATGAAGATCTTCTCTTATATTAAGGATGGTAATGACGCCGCCCTTATTCAAAAGGACTTAGATACGTTTCTGGCGAGCATAACGGCTTACACCTCAATTTTGAGAAATGTGAAGCTATGACTTTCTCCAGGAGTCCCAATCCTCAAGTTTATGATTACAACTTTGCAAGGAATGGTCTCCGTCGCGTGCTGTGCGTAACTGACCTTGGGGTAAAACTTGATAGGAAGCTTGATTTTGCCCTGCATATTAACTATATCGTGTCTAGAGGCAGTTTAATCTTGGGCTTTGTTAAGCAATGGTCTAGAGAGTTCTCGGATATTCCAAGATTGATGCATTTGTACTGCTCCTTAGTTAGACCTATTCTTGAGTATGCATCTCAGGTCTGGTCGCCTTACTACGCTATTCATTCCAAGCGTATCGAATCGGTGCAGCGTAATTTTCTTAGATTTGCGCTTAGAGGGCTCCCATGGGACGAAGCATTTAGACTCCCGCCCTACACCGAGCGCCTACAGTTACTCGGTTTGCCCTCGCTTGAGAAAAGGCGCAAAGTCGCTGACTTGGTGTTTATTCATCAGCTATTGAACTCTAATATAGACTCAGGCTCGCTTGTTAGCAGGGTTTCCTTCAGACAGTCCCAACATAACCTTCGAAGACCGCCTTTGTTGCATGTTGAACCATCCAGATCAAATTATGGCATGCATGAACCAATTAATCGTTTATGTAGGGCTGTTAATTCTTGTCCCAATTTTGATTTAACTCTTAGTAAGGTGATGTTTAAGAGCTATCTATTTTCTGTGCTCCCGTGACTCTCTGTTTGTATGGTGTGTTGCTGAGTTTCATTCCTTGTTTTATTTCTGTTGCTTTGTTTTGTTTTTTTTGTTGTTTGTTTGTTTTTGTTTTCCTCTGCATGCTGGTGTGGGAGCCTCATTTCATCTTTTTGATGGAATAGGTGAAGTGTTTCTTGGCTCCTTGCCGAAGAAGTGCGCCTTCTGTGTTAGAAGGGTTAATTCTATATTTAAACAATGCTGAACTTGTCTGTGTCCTAGATCTGGCTGGTGCCTGTAAGCAGTTGGAGATATCTGAAGAATCTCGTGAACTTTTTACAGTCAACACGCACTTAGGAATATTTCAATTGGTGCGGCTACCGTTAGGGTTAAAAACTGCGCCGTGTATATTTCAAAGTGACATTGATAGCATCTTGCGGGGTCTTAATTCATAATGTTATACTGACGATGTCATTGTCAAAGGAAAGACCTTCAATGAATGCGTCAAAAATTTGAAAGATGTATTGTCACGCTTGTCTAAATTCAAGGTCAATGTAAATTTAAACTAGTAGGGTGGGTGCAGATTCTGGGTGTCGCATCACACACGAACAACTTCCAGGTTAATAACAATTTTCAATTGTTATTAACCATATTCAATTATTATTAACAATATTTAAGTTAATAGCGATAAATTTCATGATCATAGTACAAACGATTAAGTGAAAACTCAATAAAATTCATATTATTCGGTTTATCGTTTTATATATGATTAATATCAACTATTTGTGGTTTTTAAACCATTTCTTTAATGTTACAAAAACTATAAAAGTTCTGGATAAGAATATCTGATTTTTTTTAAAGTATCGACTTGTATTAGAACCAATTAGAGCAGATGAATCTTTTCAAAAAAAAACTTTCGCCCACTTTTATGTCATTTAAAAATACTTAAAAAATTGATATTTTGAATTTATAAATAAATAAATTAATGAATATAATTTATCATGATAATTTCGTTGTAATTAGATGCAAAATTTTTTTAAAAAATTATTCCGTTATAGCACTATATCTTAATGAAAAGCAAATAAATGCACTCTGTTTGGAATTCATTTGTTATTAATAATTTTGAATGGTTATAAACAATTTATAATTGATATAAACAAAGTTTATTCATAAAAGAAATTTCTTGTGGTAAAAAAAAGATCAATTGTTTATAAGAATTTTTCATTGTTTATAATAATTTTCAATTGCTATGAACAATCTTCAATTTTGTATTCAATTTAAACTTTTCATAATCAATTTTCAAGTAAGTTAAACCATTTTTTATGATTATAAATTTATTACTGTTATAAACAATTATTTATTGTTTTAAACAATTTTTCATCATTATAAACAATTTCTGTTGATAATTAATTGTTATTATCCGGCTTTTTGATGTCCCGATCGTCATCAGAACAAATTATATCGAAGAAATCCTTTTCAAGAAAGTCTAAAATCAACTTTTTTTCAGTTTTTTTGTTTAAACAAAAAAACGGCTGAACCGAAATTGATTTAATTTCTTTCAGCTCTTATTGACAACAATACGCTTCGAATGGCACCATAGCGAATTCGTTATCATTTTTTGTTCGCGAGATTTCGTTGTCGAACAACACACACACTCTCGACGTGTCCCGCACCTTGTCGTGGTGGGAGAGCTTGCGTGCATCAATGACATAGAGGGCTATGCCGGCGGTAGTCTTCACTATTGGCAGGGTCTCCCATGCCGGAAAGGTCTCTATGGAGATGCCAAACAAAGATGGACACACAAGAGTAGCAGAAACCCTAATTCCCAACGGGAACAGGACGAGCCAATGCTGCCCACTAAACGAAGCGGCAGTGCGGAAAGTCGAACCCAACCCGAAAACATCTCCGGGAGAAAACAACGGACGCCTATGTATTAAGGCATTAAGACCGACAAGGTCTTAATTATGGTATACTGGACAACGTTAAGGATTAGATTGCTAAGGGCTGGCGATTGTAGTATTCTGTTACCCGAGTATGTAAAAGTGAAATTTTGCAGAAACGGCTTCCAGGCGATTGCTACAAGCGCCCCCGTCCCGTTAAAACCCTGGCAGGCTTCGCATCGCATCCAATGATGAACTTCCTATTGTGCCTTTGGCAGTAGCACAGTAGCTGCGTAATTTCCCTTGGAGGTGGTGGTTGGTCCGAGTCTCCGGGGAAATAGGCAGATGCTATGACAACCTCCCGTTTTCCCCTGTGCGTCGGCACATCCACTAAGGCTGCTACCAGGTCCCTAGTAATTAGCTCTGGAATAGGAAGAAAGTTAATCTTTGGCTTGAACATCAATGCAGCACGAGGAGCTCCGTGCTCGCCATCATAGACTAACTTACCCTGTTTTGATGTAAGTCCCTTAATCAGCCTTCCATGAACCCAAGGTTCCTGTATGAGAGCCACATCCAGCCCCTCCAGCACGAATCTCCTGCCAAGCACATCAGTGGCAGCTTAAGCATGATGGAGATTGATTTGGAGGAACTTTAGAGTGACTCTATCGGCTGCCCTTGGTAGAGTGTGACGGCCCTTTTCCTTTAGATCCATCGGTCCTTCGGGATTTTGGCCGGCCCTCTTTTACAGAGCCTTTTGATTGGTTGGTGGCAGGCCACATGTGTTACCTTGGGTGTTGTTTGAACCAGATCAGTTCGGGTTGAGTGCAGCCCTGTGCCTGTTGTGGCCGCAGAACATCCCACTTTTTGGCCTTTAGAGGTTGAGGGAACCAGAGCTTACTGCCCCGTTTGCCCGGCCCAGCCGCAGTTTTGACCGGTGCTGGAGTCGCCCCACCTTTCGAGACCGTGAGACTTGCTTTACTAGCCCGTCCCGTCGGGTTTTTAGCATCCTTGGAGCTAGACCCCGCCGAAGACTGGGCCTTAGCAAAGACACTTTTGGGCTTGAGCTGTACCTGCCCGAACATATAATTGACCTTGAAGAAGGTCTTTTTGAGAGCCTCAGCCGAGAAATCATCTTCTGACAGGACTATAACAGTGGATGTTCCCTCTGTTTCCCTCTTCAATATCCTCCAGGCCGAGACCCTCAGTTGATGGTTTTGGCCCTCGACTTGGTCGAGGATCTCCTAATTTTTGAGCTCCTAGCTGTCCGGAAAGTAGCCTACCAGTACTTTGGATCGAGGAAGGTCCTCCTCCCCGACCGCCCTTAGTTTTGCCCCTTCCCATGGCTGAAGCTCAACCGCAGACTGTTTGAGCCACTCTGAGGTGGCCTTATCAGCGCAGTTGATCATCAACCAGCCTGACCTATGTCCGGTACCATAGAATGCGGGTTTAACCCCGCTGTTCTTATTGTCGTTAGCGATACCTCAGGGAATTTGTCCGGTAGGATGCCCATGCCCACTCCTGCCGCCACTTCCTTGTACGAGGGGGCTGCTGGAATCTTGCTTCCCTCTGCGGGTGCCTCCTGTTTAGCCCCTGTTGTAGTAGTTGTAGTTGGAATTCTCTTCCTTTTGGCCTCTATTGTTCCAGTGGGGGAGTCCTCCGTCCGGTTTCTTTTACCGCTGTCAGGTGCCACTACCCTAGGAGCCATCGCTAGTAACCTATCTGCTTCCGGGTTGTGTCCTTCTGACAACATTTGTGTCCTTCTGACAACAGTAATGAATTCCTCATCGGACAGTAGTGACAGGTCAGACAGCCTGGCTGGACTTATATTATCCAGATCCACTTGCATGTCTTCTGTCATTTGAGGCCTTAGGTTAGCCTCAGAGGTTGGCCCCTTTGAAGAGGTACCACCCTCAGTGTTGACTGGCAGTTCGGAAACCTTGGCAGGACTTACATTGTCCTGATACATTGGTTCGTTCTCTGCCGTTTGAGGCCTTGTTCCAGCCTCACAAATTGGCACGTTTAGAGGGGTGCCACCCTCATCATTATTTGAATTAATTATATCCATTGTGTTCCCACGAGTAAGGGAGTAGTGGAAGTCCACCGTGACAGAGATCCCCGATGTCACAGCAAGGCTGAGTAAAACCGGAGGTCGCCCGGTATCCGGACTCCTGGCAGAGACATGACCGTACCAGGAGCCTGTTACCAGCCACCACTACGTGGAGGTTGCAGTCGCACTTCTGTCAGTGTACACAGTTACGGCGCGCAACCATAGGTTACACGTTGATCCCCCTGTGTACCTGCCAGCTGACGGCCTTATAACTTACTACTAAATTACTATTTTTTGAGAAAATTAACTAGGCAGACTATTGTGGTTTTGGTCTCGTAAATAAGGTATGCGTGCTAATTTTATGTTTACATAGGATAATGACCCAAAGTATTCAATGTATGGATGCTTTAAGACGTATCCTTACAGTCATCAATTTCATATAAAATTTGTGGAATATTTTAGCCGAAAAATCTAGAGACTATAAAATTGTAAGTCTAACTAAAACTGTAATACTAATTAGAATGACCCCCAGCGAACTCGGAAGCTTGTATGTACTTTCAATTAAAAACAAACTGTGTGATGTTATTTTAGCGTTCAAGCTGTTCAAAGCAAGTGTATCATACTAAACGGAAAATTTTTTTAGTTGATTTTAAAAAGTTATTTTTATTTTTGGTTTGCGAAAAATCATTTTGTAAAACATACTCAAAATTTTTGTTTGTTTGATTTGATTTACTCATTCCATAGAAAGTAAACAAACTTTCCAAACTTTTCTTCTAACCCAGACTGAGTCTGACTATTATTCCTATCTATCTGCTTATACCTCTTTTTCTGAACGTTGTGATACCCTCTACCATGAGTACCTCCAACGGATGGAAACTAGCCTCATATCCGACCCCAAGTGTTTTATAGCTTTATTAATTCTAAGAAGAAATCCAATGGTTACCCTTCCACCCTAATGCTCGAGAATACCTCTTCTCTGATCCTAAGGTTATTGCTAACCTCTTTGCACACTTCTTCAGTAAATCTTTCAGCGACAATTCTCTACAACCCGACCTCAACTATTTTGCATTCATGGACAAATGCACTGAAACGTCGTTTTCATCTTTTAAACCTGATCCTAAACTAATCGCCGCCAGTTTTAATAGGCTTGAGGACGACTTTCACCCAGGTCCTGATGGCATTCCGGCCATCGTTCTGAAAAAGTGTGCCATGCATCTAGTCCAACCCCTTACTTTGCTTTTTCGTCTCTCGGTCACTCAAGGGGTTTTCCCTCAATTATGGAAAAATTCGTATATTATTCCCATCTTCAAAAAAGGTTGCAAGAACGATGTGTCCAACTACAGACCCATTGCTAAATTATCATCCATACCTAAACTATTCGAAAAATTGGTCTATGATTCCATGTTCTTCCACTGTAAGTCTATCTTCTCACTCTCCCAGCATGGCTTCCTCAAAGGTAGATCTACAACCACCAACCTTACTGACTTCGTCTCTAAAACACTATGTGCCCTGGAAAACGGTAAAGATGTTGATGTTATCGCCACCGATTTTAGTAAAGCCTTTGACAAGATCTCCCATAACGTTATCTTGTTCAAACTTGATCGCCTAGGCTTCCCCCTCAGATTCATCTCCTGGATTCGATCCTACCTCAACAATACATATCTCCTCCACTACTAACTCTCTTCTCCTGCAAGAAGACCTCGATTTATTCATCACATGGTGCATGAAAAACTTTCTAGAGCTCAATGTCTCCAAATGCCAGTCCATCTCTTATTGCCGCAAGCGTCTTACCACCACCCCGAGAGTCTATATGTTAACCCACGTACCAGTCCCTATCGTTACCTCTTTGTGTGACTTAGGAATAATCTGTGATAGTGAACTCAATTTCCGTTCCCACATTGACAGCATAATTAACAGAGCTAACTCCGCGCTAGGTGTATTCGCTTCGCTCTACGTGATCTCAGGGTAGCCACCTAGGTCCATTGATTTTTATCCTCACAATAAATGATGTTGAATGTGTCATCGAACATTCAGAGTTGTACATTTATGCCGATGACATGAAAATAATCAAACATATCTCCTCCACTACTGACTCTCTTCTCCTGCAAGAAGACCTCGATTTATTCATCACATGGTGCATGAAAAACTTTCAAGAGCTCAATGTCTCCAAATGCCAGTTCATCTCTTATTGCCGCAAGCGTCTTACCACCACCCCGAGAGTCTATATGTTAACCGAAGTAGCAGTCCCTATCGTTACCTCTTTGTGTTACTTAGGAATAATCTGTGATAGTGAACTCAATTTCCGTTCCCACATTGACAGCATAATTAACAGAGCTAACTCCGCGCTAGGTGTATTCGCTTCGCTCATCGTGATCTTCCGTCGGTTGACAGATTCAACCTTCCACCCTATGAAAACCGTCTGAAACTGCCCCTCAATCCTGCAATCTTTACACATCTATACCAATCCCCGTAACCTTAGGTCCACTCCCCTTTTCCGACTCGACCGCCATTGCACAAACTATGGTCAAAGCGAGCCAATTACCAGGATGTTACGAAAAGTCAACGACCTTTCCACTTTTGACTTCCATCTGAGTAAATCATCCCTCCACAAAGTCTTATATCTTGACCCCGCCCATCTTGATCCTGATCGCCTACCTTAATTCTTCTTCCTTTCGCGTTCTGCCAGTAATCAATATATATAGCTTATATTGTAGCTTATACTTTTTATTTATTTATTCTTAAGTATCATTTATTATAGTCTGTAGAATTAGTATTAAGTTATAGCTTGTATTTTGTATTTGTATTTTGTATTTTTTATGCAATAGCTTGTATTAAGCTTAAATAAATAAATAAAATAAATAATTTAGTAAGGATAAGATTGAAAACAAGTTATACTACTACATCAATATTTTTTAATAAACTGGAACACAAAACTAAAATGTTCGGTGATATTAATAGTCAATAAAGATGAATAAAGTTTAAGTGTCAATCTGCTATTTAAATATGTTTACTTTAAAATCTATATTTGTTTATTTAGTCATCTATGCAAAAAATATCTGTCTCAAAATTTTTGTTTGTGTGTACAAACCAACAAACCGTTTTAACTCAAAATCAACCTAACTTAAACGGTTGAAATTTACAAAGCGCACAGAAGGCGTTCCTGGGAGAAATATTGCGTTTGTTTCACCTTAATGTCCTAAGCCTCGAAATGAAACTCCTTCGAAAAGCGTAATTAAAGAATATACAGTCATGACGGGGGTGTTCCACAACTTGTTAATAATAAATATAATAATTTTTGTGTTGCAAAAGTCGAATTTTTAAAATAAACAGTTAACAATTTGTAATCAAAGAAATATTTGTAAACCAATATATCGAAAACCATAACTCTAAATAAATTTTGATTTACAGATTAAACAAGTCTACAAAAAATGGGGTCATGTTTGTTGTTGCGCAGCTGGGGGTTATTTCAAGAGTAATTTGCTGCGTAGAATCCTAATCAGAGGTTGGAATTGGGCCATCCAGTCAGGATTTTGAGATATTTGAGGTTATGTACTCAAAAAGTGTTTTTTGTTTGCTACTTTTAAGTTATGTATAGCATGCACAAACTATTTTTGGTTATTTTTCTACTTGCATCAATTAATACATACAACTCTTACATTTCAAAATAAGCTATTGAGCAGTCACCTACGATGTTAATATCATAACTTAAAATGGTCGTAGCGTTGCAAGAAAGGTCGTAGGTGACCACCCAACTGTTTATTTTGAAGGGTAAGCTAAGTATTAAATGATGCAACTAGAAAGAGGAGGACAACAATTTTGGGTGATTTAGATTTTGCTTCGGGGTTAACCCTTGTCTCTTGAAGAAGCAAATGCATGTTCGAGATTGCGGTGCTATGACTTCGTTTTTGGCACATTTTTCCCTTGGTGCTAGCACCGGTAGCCCCTGGTTCCACCAGGAACAGCTGTGAGACTACTAATACAAATGAAGTAGATGAGTGAAAGTGAATATAATTTCGCCATAAATAAAGTGGTGTGAGATTTCCAGGACTAAAGTTGTTTACACTTAATAATACGAAATATCTCTTTCTCATATACCGTTAATAATTCCACTCTTTTAATTTTAAAGAGGAAAATTTAAATTTCGGACTGTTCACGTAGCCTTTCTTCTTCTTCAAAATTCTCATTTTCATTATTGTAACGCTGCAGTAAACCAATAATTGCTGAAATTGCTGCTTTTTTATTTATCGCCATAATATTCAATCGTATTTTGACAACGGGTGACACTAATAAACTCGAATACAGAGTTTAGCACTTGGAAGCAGATGATACTTCGGTGCAGGTAACCCCAGTTGTGGCAAAGTCGAAAACACCCTTTGTGAATCGTGTACATACATAACCTCAAAAGTAGAAAAAAACCATTTTTCGAGTGGATAGCTGTCCAACAACAGAATTTTAAAGACCTGTATTATTACTCAGAGAATTTTATTTTTCAGCATAAGTAAAGGAGGAGGGTCAATAAGGCCGGTTCTCGGCCCTATTAGAAAATGATTTTAATGTCATGGAATATATTGCTTGGACCCTCAGAAACAATATTAAATCGTTTTTAACCTAAACGGTAAACCCCCCTCTATGTACACCCTCTCCAACACCCTAAACCACGATATTTAAATTTTGCATATATTCAGTGCAACCGAATATATATAAAATATAATTAATAGTGCCAAATAGGTAAAATGCAGTTAAATGTTTACAAATTGCTTCAATTCTGTACACCGTCTCTGCCCCCTTTCCAACTACCACATCATTATTAAATCCATACTCACGAAATCATGAAAATTACCTTCGGTAGGCGGTATTACAAGAAAATTGTTAATCTATTATCGTAGATCATGGTAAAGAAAGAGGTGTTTTCTTTTATTGTTGTACAGGAGTTTTTTGTGCTAAATTGATTTCAAAATTCAGCAAAGTTTTTTTTCGAAATGTATTTTTAATCTAATTAAGTAACATTTCTGTTTTAATTCTATTTCGTCTTGATTTGATTTTTATTTACTGTCCCCCGTGGCAGACACCTTGATGTGGTGGTGGGGCTTAAGTTGCGACACTCAATTGGGCTATGCTAACGGGGTGAGTTTGGATCAACTGGACCTGTCCTGGTAGGGTCTCCCATGTCAGAAAGACCATTGATGAGCAGCGTACCAAGAGCTCCCCAGTCTCAGTCCTGCTCTCCTTGATCCCGTGCATCCTATCCCTTTCCCCTGGGCCGGATTAAGGTTTTATACGACCCGTGTCGAGAATCCGCCTGGCTGAGGGCCCAGGTGAAAAAAAGCTCAGTCGTGAACGGAGTATCCTGATACCTGGCGATCTTCAGATTAGCCAGCCTTACCTGTGTATAGCGGATCTCTGCGCAGATGGACCCAGTACTCTCCGCTAATCGTGAGACCAATCATGAATGCTGAACTTTCAAAAAAAAACATCTAAAGAGTCCGGATGTCTTAAAAAACCGGAAAACCGAGCAAGTAGCTTGGTTCAGATAGCTTCTGATTTCTGGAGAAGCATCCGCGAGGACTATGGACAGGAAGCTGGGGGCAGTTTGGTGCTCGGCCGTCTTCCTGGAAGCAAATAAGGAAACATGGGCAAGGACAGCCGGGGGTGGCGTCCGCAAGGACTTTTGACCAGGTGCGGAGCTGTCTCCCCAGTAGCAATTCTGCTACTAAAGGGCAGGCTGACAGGGTTGGTTTCCTTCCTCTAATGAAAGAGAACCCAGGTCCTCCCCCTCATGTCCAGATGGGTTTTGGTATCAGGGCCACATAAAGGTTATCGCTTGTGCGAATCAGAGATCCTTTGATCTCTATAAGCTGGCGATATCTAGAGTAGGGAAGGTCTGGCCAGGCGTCAGGCTCGAAGCCATATCACGGGACGAGATCCCAAGTAGGCCGAGAACCCGGACTTGGATCCCAGTAGAACCTTCCGATCTGGCCACCATTCTAGGCATCATTAAGTGCAGCAACCCCGAGCTACCAACCTCCAATTAGAAGATTGGGAAGCTGGAGGAACCCAAAGGGGACTCGAGGTCCCTTGTGATTAACAAAGAGTCCCTGGAACCTCTGGCCAAGGCAAACTGGGTAGTGGACTACGGGGCTTCTTGTCCGTCACCCTCAAAGTGTACAAGAAGGACGAAGAGGAAACCAAAATGGAATCATCTGCTACCACTACTACTTCGACAGCGGTGGTGGCAAATGAGATCCCTCCAGAATCTAAAAACCTGCCTGCACAAGCTTTAGAGAAGGACATCATGTCTGAGACGGAGCTGTCGGGCAGGCTCTCTGGATAAGAATAAGATTTTAGCTTCTGATTCAGAAAAGCTCAAGAACACAGTGGTGGAGGTTAGGAGTGACTGTGCTTCTGATGCTACGGTTACTATAAATTAATCTCCACCACTCCAAAGCAGCATCTGCTGCCCTTCTTCTCCGTCTGACAAAGGACGGAGAAGATATTGTTTTAGTCCAAGAACCGTGGGTCGTAGGAAGACTGGTTCGCGGACTATCTACACCAGGTTACACGACCCTCTACAAGAGGAACGGGGGTAAGCGTAGAGCCCATTTTAATCACAAGGAACAGGCAAGAGGTTTTAGACCTGACTCTGGCCTCGGATAATGTCAGATCCCTTATTAAGAATTGAGGGTCTCCAATGAACACTCCTTCTCGGACCATAGGTACATCCAGTTCGATCTAGATGACAATAGGGACATGGACTCGTGGGACTGCTACAAGGACAGACTGAAAGGCTACAAAAAGGAACTCAGAAGGGCTTAGAGAAAATCGTACTGTGATAAAATATCGGAAACCTCTGAGGCCTCCAGACTAAGGAAAATCCTAGCTAACAATCTAAATATTCCTAGCTATCTGCTTAAGGCTAATGGTACTTGGACCTCGTCAAGCGCAGAATCTCTGAAGATTCTTTTAGAAATGTGCGAATGTGATTATGGAGTCCAAACTCCGGTGAGCTATGGACAGTTTCATGCCGTTCAAGTCCCTGGGTCCTGATGGTATCGTCACTGCCAAGCTCCATTGCGGTTTCGATCTTATACTGAAGTGGCTGATGGTATTGTATAGGGGATGCCTTGACTTGACCTACATCTCGGCACAGTGGAAACGAGTCAAGGTAGTGTTTATTCCCACTTTACTTTAGGCCTATAAGTCTATCATCTTTTCTTCTCAAAACTTTTGAGAGATTGGTTGACATTCATATATGCTGTAGTATTCCTCAGCATATACATACTATCGGCGTCCCAGCATGCGTACTGTAAAGGAAAGTTTGTAGAGTCCGCTCTTTATTCTCTCGTGCGCACTATTAAGAAATCACTCTATTGCAAGGAGTTCACTTTGGTGGCATTTATGGACATGAGGGACATTGAGGGAGCTTTTAACAATGCTAGGCCGGGGGCAATCATGGAAGCACTGGCTTCTCTGGTTTTGAATGCCAATCTTATGTCGCTGATCGGTCAGATGCTTCATGGCAGGATTATCAGCTCAAGGCTGGGAGAGGCTCATGCTACCAGGACTGTGAGTACGGCCACACCACACGGTGGGGTCCTGCCTACTCTTCTTTGGAATCTGGTGGTAAATAAACTGCTTCTAATCCTGGAAGGGGAGGGCTGTGGAGTGTTTGCCTACGCGGAGGACATTGCTATAGCTATCTCGGGCAAATTCCTGCCTGTTTTAAGGGATCTTATGCAAATTGCCCTCACTAAGCTCACCAATTGGGCGAGAGGGTGTGGGATTAGCGTTAACTCCAATAAGACCGAGATGGTCATCTTTACTAGGAAATATAAAATTCTTCATGTTGAATATCTGGGTATCATCCTGGTCAGCAGGAAGCCTAATATTCATGAAAGGGTCAAGAAAGCAACTGTAGCTCTATACTTCTGCAAGAGGGCCATCGTTGGGAAATGGGGTTTTCAGCCCAAGCTAACTCAGGCTAAGGCTCTATGTTGCAGTCATTAGGCCAATCCTGTTGTATGGTGCGGTTGTCTGGTGGCCATCACTGGACAAGGCCACTTACCTCAACGTTTTGAGAAAAGTACAGAGGTCGGCCTGCATCTGTATCACCAGGGCACTACGGACGACTCCTACCGATGCTCTGGAGATACTTCCATTAGACCTGGTGGGTAAACAAATGGCTGTTAATGCCGCCGTTCGGCTTACAGCCGCATCTCAGTGGTCCAGTATTACATTTGGGCACTCTTAAATTCTGGACTCCTTTTCGCTCCAAGTTAGGCATCTTGATTACACCACTCTTGATTACACACTCTTAGCGGTTCATATCGAAGATCCCAACCAGGCTTGACTGGGATGGTGACACAATTCCCTGCGGGAAATCCATTCAGATTTACACGGACGGTTCAAACTACACACGCGAAGAGACTGGGCATCTTCTCAAATGACTTCTGCAGAAGCTGTATGGACGAGCAGGAGGAACCTATTTTCCACGCAAACTATTTTTGGCACGCAGGGTGCCTATTTCCTCGATAGTCTTGGCGATCTGGAGTCGACTGACGTTGCAGATATGGCGCTTCATCGATAGCTCCGGATGGTTCCTGTGAGGAGGTGGTGGGAATTCTTACATTCCCGTGGCATCACAATGGGCCTATTGAAGTCTAAGTATGTCCTTCAGCACGGCCACATGAACCTTACCTAACCTAACCTACTGTCCTGATATCAGTGATTGTGTGTCTTCGGCATATTCTTTGGCTCTTTTATATTTGGCTACCCTTTTTCATTTTTCGTTTATGGACTGTATCATATTTGTGACTGTTTGATTTTGATTAATAAATAATTTTTTGGCGGCTGTTATTTAGTGCCGTTTATTTTATTTTGTTTATAATTGTGCTGATAACTGTATTTGGTTGTTTTCAGCGTTGGCTTCGTTCTTTGTGCTCGATTTCAATTCCCCGTTCTTGTTGTTTGTGCCGCTCTATTGTTTGGCTCTTATATTTGTCAATTCCGGTACGTGCTATGATATATGAGCACTGAATATTTTCAAATTTTGATTTCCATTTTTTTTTTGCTCTGTACATTGGTTAGCAAAGCGCTACGCTGTTCGATTTTTTGGTGTATTTGTTTTTTGGTGTATCTTTTTTTTGTATTTTTGTTATTATTGTTAACTCTGAACTGATCCCGTTTGCGAGCTTGCGTTCTTTTTGTGGACGTTTATATTGTTTGCACTGCTCATTTTTGTATACGGTTTGCTTTCACTACCTCTACCTGTGCTTATTGCATCGCCCTTCTGTTGTATTGTACTCCATTCTGTTCGTTGATTTTTATTGTTTGTTGTTAGCTTTGTCGGTGTCAGATTTGCCTATTTATTTACTTGTCACTCTTTGCGCGAGCAGTTGGTAGCATTCGCGTTTTACCTGTGTTAGTTTGGGTTTCTTTTTGTTTGCTGTCTTGGTTTGCCTGGTCAGTTTTTACTATTTATTTTTGTTTGATTATATTTCCGTGACTTTTGACTTCAACTTGCCCAACGTGCGATGGGTAGTGAATGATGATAACGAGGAGTTTGAGCTGAACTACTGACGGGGACGGACGTGCCGCCGTGTCTTGCTCCCCAATAAATTTTTAAAGCGGTTGCGAAAGCGAATCGAATTTTAAAAAATCAAAGTGCTAGTGCCATCTTGCCGGAGTGAAGGGCTTTTATGCTCTACTTGAAAGCACAGTCTGGTGAGTCCGTTCCTATCTATTTTTTATTTTCTTCCATCCAACATTCAATGTAGTACAATCGTGCTGCATTGAATGCGTTTAACGGGTCTCCACTGCTGAGCATTTAGCTGCCTTCGTCGAGATCAAAGTTCAGCACAGCAGGCATAACACTGCTGCTGGCTTTGTTTTCACAGAGGCGGCTTTGCTTTGCATCTGTGGATCCCGTTCGTCAGTCCTTGTGTTTGTGTACGTTTTCGTTTGTTTTGTTTTGGGCAAATTAACACCGGGACTATGCAAAAATTTTTATTTAATTTCTGCAACATTCGTGGCTTAAAAAGTAACCATTTTTCGGTTTACTGCCACTTGATCGCGGAAAATCCGGCAGTTTTTGCACTAAGCGAAACCAAGGTTGTTTCCGATTCTGATATTAATCAGTATCACATCCCTGGTTATCACTTAGTGCCGCTCTTCTCTCCTCAGAGGGGAATCGCGGTTTATATTAGAAATGATGTGCCATTCTCCTATCTCCCTCAATTCTCTTCTACTAATCCAGAATTTAATTATGTCTGGATTAGATTTAAACTCTATCGGCACATTATTCACTTCTGCTTTTTATACCGCAGCCCGAATATGTCTGACACTGACACTGTGTGCTCCTTCGATAAACTGTCTTCCGATATCGATAAGATTTTGGAATTATCCCCCTCTTCTGAAATCGTTCTTGCTGGAGATTTCAACGTCCACAACACACAGTGGCTCAGGCATTCTTCTACCACAAGCCCGTCTGGAAGACACGTCGAGTTATTTAGTGAGTCTTTTAATTTACAGCAACTGGTTGAGTTTCCGACTCGTGTTCCTGACACTTCGGGGCACAACGCGCACCTTTTAGATCTATTTCTAACATCGCATCCAGAAAAATACTCGGTTTCGGTGACGTCTCCCTTGGGTAATTCGGACCATTGTCTAATCTCCGCCCAATTCTCCATCTCCTCTCTGACAACCACTAATCTAAACTCCACCAAAAGATTAGTGTGGCATTATAAAAATGCTGATTGGGCGGGACTTAATAAATATCTCAGAGAGCTGGACTGGTCTGATTGCTTTTCTATGAAGGACGTTAACAGAAGCACCGATTATATCTTGAACATCCTATGGTTTGGAATGCATCGCTTTATTCCTCATAGCTTCAAGAACATCAAACCAACTAACACCAATTGGTTCAATAATGACTGTTTCGCAGCCATTAAAAAGAAGGAAGCAGCCTTCCAGGCATATTAATTGTGCCCTTCAGAGGAATCGAGACGTATCTATAGAGATGCGCGGAATATTTGCAATTCAGCAATTAGCCGGGCTAAGTTCAATTTCGACCAGAGCATCAGACGGAAGGTATTTTCTACTCAAAAGGGTAGTAAGGGCTTCTGGTCTCTAGTAAAAACCGTAAAGAACAATTTCACCTGTTCGTCAACACCACCACTCATTTATAATGGGAATGTTTTTACTGACTCATTGGACAAGGCCAACCTGTTTGCTGCTAATTTTGCTGCTAACTCGTACTTGCCACCATCATCGCAGCCACTTCCATCTCTATCACAGTGCATTAGTAGGCAAAAGCCGCTACACTTTCGCACTCGGGAAGTTTTTAGAGTACTTTCGAAACTCGACGTGTCCAAAGCTACTGGGCCTGATGGTTTCTCGCCCCTTGTTTTAAAATGCTGCGCCTCTGCTTTGGCTAAACCTCTGCGCAAACTTTTTCACCTGTCATATTCAACAGGAATATTTCCAAGTGTATGGAAACTTGCTCATGTCCAGCCGATACTTAAAAAAGGAGAGGCATGCGACCCCTCTAACTACAGACCAATTGCACTAACCTCGATCATATCCAAAGTTTTTGAATCACTCATCAACTCTCGGTTGTTGACATATCTAGAAAATAACCATCTTATCAACGATTGCCAGTACGGTTTCCGCGCTGGCCGCTCAACCGGAGACTTACTAACGGCTCTAACGGAGCGTTGGAATCATTGTCTCCATAATTTCGGTGAGTCCGAAATCGTCGCTCTTGATATTTCAAAGGCTTTTGATAGAGTCTGGCATGCTGCCCTTTTAGCCAAACTTCACACATTTGGTCTGCATCCTACCCTCGTTAAATGGATAGAGAGCTTTTTGTTAGGCCGTTCAATCCGTGTAGTTATTGACGGCGTTACATCTGCATCCCACGAAATAAATACCGGTGTACCTCAGGGTTCAGTTCTTTCACCAACTTTATTTCTTCTTTTCATCAATGATCTCTTATCCCTTACTCTCAATCCTATTCATAGTTTTGCCGACGACAGCACCCTTGATTTCGCGTACTCATTTGATTCTGTAATGAATTCACGTGGAAATGCTACAGAAGTCAATCGGGAACGCATGTTTAGATCATTAAACAACGACATTTCTAAGGTCCTCGCTTGGGGCAGAGCAAATCGTGTTACGTTTAATGCATCCAAAACTCAATGCTGTTTAATGTCCCTTAAAAAACGCCCAGTCCACCCCCAACCCATTTCAGTCGACGGAGTGAATATACCCAATTCACCCTCCCTAAAGATCTTGGGTATTGAGATATCCAGCAATCTTAGCTGGACTGATCATATATTTGCAATCGCCAAAAGCGCGATGAAATGTTTAAGTTTTCTACAGAGATGTAAGAAATATTTCACCCCACCCGACTTAGCGTTGATCTACAAGTCCCACATTAGGCCTAGACTTGAATATAATTCCCATATTTGGGCAGGGGCAGGACACACCGCATTGTCCGCGTTAGACAAAGTTCAGCGTAAGGCTGTTAAACTTATTGGCGATTCCTCAATCTCTGAGGGCCTTGACTCTCTTGAGCATCGACGGAATGTCGGTTGTCTCTCACTCTTTTATCGCTATTTCCATGGCCATTGTTCTAACGAAATCGCTAGCCTGATTCCTTGTAGACTCATTACAACGCGCGATACAAGATCTACAAGTCGCTCCCACCCCTTTACTCTCCGGGTCAAATTTGGACGTACCGTCAAATTTCGGGAATCTTTTCTTAGCAGAACAACACGAATGTGGAACAGTTTACCATCTTCTGTTTTTCCCTCGTCTTATGAGCCTGAAACTTTCAAACGGGGCGTACATCGACACCTCCTTCACTCAACCTCCTAACCCATTTCCCTCATCCTTAATTCCTTTCCTGCCAAGGCTGTGCTTTAGCATCATAGGGCATCCCCTGAGCTTTGGCAACATCATATATAAAAAAAAAAAAAAAAAAAAAACGATAGCTATCTTCCTCATAACTTGACTGCGGGACAATCACAATATGGAAAGATAACTTGATTTGGTGTTCTCTATGAACTCCACGCTCACTTTTGTTTCACCCTGCATTGCATGTCACTTTTCATTGTCTCTCGGACGTGCGCATCCATAATCTCTAATGTGAATATAGTATAGTATAGACTTTAGAATGGCCGATTTTGAGGCTCTGAATGAATATCTTGGTGATTTAGACTTCCATACTTGTCTGTCTAGTGACGATATCGATAGGAATGTATCTGGGTTCTACGAAGTTTTGTACGAAGCTTTAGGGAGGTTTGTTCCTTATGTCCGGGTTATACGTAGATAATCCACTCCCCCCTGGTTTAATAGAGAATTAACAACTCTCAGGAATAGGAAAAAAAAGACTCTGGAAAGGTATCTGCGTGTGGGCAGTGTTGACCCTAGGCGTGAATTTATTCTCTGCCGCAAACATTTCATAAGTCTTTCTCGTTGCCTATATAAAGAATACCTCCAGAACCTGAGAGGCAGCTTATTCTCTGACCCCGTGCAATTTTTGATTATGTTTACATGAAGAGAAGTATAGATAACTATCCATCGACTATAGAATTCGGGTTAAGTTCCAGTAACGATTCTGAGATTATTTGTAATTTATTTAATGAATATTTTAGGAGCAAATTTGAATCATCCGATTTTTATCCAGATAATAGCAACTTTTCGCACATTAATAATGGAAATACACCCCCGTACCTTTCTCATATATCATTCCGGATGACTCTTCTAGTGGCCCTGACGGGATTCCTGCCGTTGTTTTAAAGAAGTGTTCTTCGGCGTTATTACGTCAATTACTTTTACTCTTCCGGAGGTCTGGCAGACATCATTTTTAATCCCCGTTTTTAAGAGTGACAATAGGAGAGAGATCGCTAACTACAGAGCTTTTGCTTAATTATCTTGTTTTCCAAAACTCTTCGAACTGTTGATCGAATCCCAATTATTCATGGGGTGTAGGAGTTTAATCTCTAACTTAACATTGTAAAAGAAAATAAAACACTTGTTTTTTTCCTATGTACAGAGCAAAACAATCCCCACATTTAATACGATACACGCCACTACATTTAAAGGGTCAAATTTAGGTTTTATTTTATAATTACATATTCTATATTTAAGGTTATGTTTATTTGAAAACGCAGGATAAACTTTAACATTTTTAAGAAAATTTAATTTAAATTTACTGAATAAGAATTATTTAAATATGAGATTTTTCTACACAAGAATGTGTCATCGTCGGATTTATTATTGCACGGATATATAGACTCAACGGTCAATTTATACTGTGTTTTCTTTAATAGTTGATATTATAATCTTTGATAATTTTTGATTTACTATTGATAGGGTCAAGTCTAAAAAGTTGATGTGTTGGTCAGCGATTTCGATTGAACATTTGATATTATTGTCAAGTTTATTTAAAATATTATCTAAAAATATCTTGAGTTGTCTATCAGTCCTTGTCCAGATACGGAAGACATCGTCAACATATCTATGCTAAAAAAATGAAAAGGAAAAACACTTGTTTTTCTTCCACAATTAGGAGTGAGATGGATGTTTCGACCGGAGTGCAAGTGGTCATCATCAGAGTGGTGCTTGCACTCCTTACCACGGACATCCATGACGAAAAAGTCAAAACTCAACTCCTATAAATACTCAGTTTTAAATCTGAGTACGAATTATATGAAGAGCATTTTTAATCCATCAATTTCATATAAAACCAAAAATGGTTAAATGGTTTTTTTTTTTTTTTTTTTTGTGGACATATGACTTCCACCAAGTGCTGCTGAAAGGTAACTTTCTGATCACATATCTATACCAATGAAAAATGGTATAGATATGTGAGTATAACAATTAAAAACAGTTTTTTTTAGTAATCGTCGCTCATACTACCTGTACTGTACCATACTGTACTGGGCATTAAGGTATCTGTGAATTAAAACAATTTATTACTAAGAATTACAGAATTTCCGTCTCCACAAAAAAAAATAAAAAAACCATTTAGCCATTTTTGGTTTTATATGAAATTGATGGATTAAAAATCCTCTTCATATAATTCGTACTCAGATTTAAAACTGAGTATTTATAGGAGTTGAGTTTTGACTTTTTCGTCATGGATGTCCGTGGTAAGGAGTGCAAGCACCACTCTGATGATGACCACTTGCACTCCGGTCGAAACATCCATCTCACTCCTAATTGTGGAAGAAAAACAAGTGTTTTTCCTTTTCATTTTTTTGGCATAGATATGTTGACGCTGTCTTCCGTATCTGGACATTTGAGTAGGTTGCTGTCAGAATTAAAAAGTTTATTTTCTAAATGCTCCATAAATATTTCAGCGCAGAAGGAAGAATAAGGTGATATTATCGTTTTCAAATTGACGAAATGGGTTTCCCTCCCTCACTCATTGCATGGATTAAGTCATATTTATCCAATATGACTTATAGAGTGCGTTTTTGTATTTAACGGGTGGAAGGAGTTAAGGATTTCATAGACAACTTCGCTTCATTCCCCACATTAATAATATCGCTCCCAGGACCAACTTTTTGCCCGAATTTATTTTCCGTTGGTCCAGAGAATTTCCTAGCCCTCACATAAGACTTCATCTTTATACATGCCTTGTTAGACCACTGCTGGAGTATGCTAGTGTTAAACGTATTGAATCCGTACAGCGTAAAGTTGTGAGATCGACTCTTCGTGCTCTGCCCTGGAGTGACCCTCTTATTCTGCCTCCATATGAAGAGCGATTGGGACTGCTACAACTTGCTACTCTCGAGAAGCGTCGCTGGGTTGCTGATACATTTTTCAACACCAGCTTCTAGAGGGAAAGATTGAAACTTTCTTTTAAAATATTACCTAGAGAACTGTCCTATTCCCTTTGAAACCGTTCAAGCTTACAGATAGCTTTCGCGCGCACTAGTTCCGGTATGTTCGAGCCAGTTAACCGCATATGTAGGTACACTTATGATGTTGGTGATGTTTTCAGCACTACTTAGACAAGGTAACATTAAGTAGGAGCCTATACAGCTTGTAAACATCCTGTTGTACGCACTCGTTTTTGTAAGGCTTTTGTAAGGCTTTTGTAAGGTACAAGGTTTGTGTGTGTTTTGTATTGGCTTAGCTTAAGCGTTCTCTGTTGCCTGTGCACCCCTGATTGTTGCGTTTGGGTGTGTTTTGGGTTTGCTTTACTAATGTTTTTCTGTTTTTGCATGTTGGTGTGGGAGCCTTATTCACCTCAATATTTTGTTATATTCTGGAGGGTAAGTCAATTGATTCCTGGCTACTGACTATGAAGTGCGCCTTCTGAGTTAAAAAGGTTAATTCTAACTAATAAATCAGATGACCTTGAACTCTAGGAGGCGGGGGGAAAATTGTGTATTTGTGGGTAGGTAAAAGGCATTATACTGGTTTTAACAGATTAATTGAAAGTGTAGTCCTTCTCTTTTTCAGTTCTTAAAAATAAATGAAAAAAAAACTCTATTAACAGTAATATATGAATTAAACATAAGTAGTTGATTTTATAAATATATTACATTGGTATTTAGTTGTGATTTTACAGCTATATTAACCCAGATGTGCCCATGGCCCTACTATGGTATGGAAAGTTATAGAATTTTGTGAAACAATTAAGTTTCCTTTAAGTTAATTAATTTTGTGACTTATAACAATTAAAAACAGTTTTTTTTAGTAATCGTCGCTCATACTACCTGTACTGTACCATACTGTACTGGGCATTAAGGTATCTGTGAATTAAAACAATTTATTACTAAGAATTACAGAATTTCCGTCTACACAGTACTGTACAAGATCACATTTTTCCAATTTCCATGTTACCTCACTTCGCTTCCTTTTAGCCAGCTGTGGTAGCGATATGTTATATTCTTCGTCGATAGAATTCTCACCGTGATACGAAGTGCCCCGTGTGGCTTCCCCATTGAGCAAAATCAAAGGTAACTTTTGAATATTTATGTCGCGTTCGTCTCCTGAGTCTTAATCAATTAAATTTCCTTAATTTTCAACTGGAAAAACTTCTATAGTATGTCATAACCGGAAACAGCTGCTAATTCTTTATCGTTGGTGTCAATTTTATTCAACAACTCATTCAGAGTTGATATTCTAGAATATAAAATGAAATAAGGATATCTTAACATAACAGCATAGCATTTTTCCATTATACTACATGTAGTATGTCAACAAATGAACAAAAAAAAAATCACATAATTATTAAGTTTTTTTAGGAAACTGATATAACGCAAAGTAAGTATATAATGTGAAGTACGAATGCGATTGAATGTGATTTCAAAAGATCTTATAGTCATTTCGCAATACTCACCGTTTTCGAGACATTTTTGAGAAAAGAAAATATTTCAAAAACACTCTTTCACAAATTCAATTTTTGAATAGAATTTCAAAGGTTTGTCGCAAAATTTCAACCGTACACTTCTGTTTGACTCATGAGGAGTCGCAAACACCTGACGGAAATGATAACGTTGCCACATCAAAGGAGGAGAAGAAGAAGAAGAAAATATTATAATACTAACATAGAGAATAATAAAATAACTATCCCTTTTAGTAGAATAGCTGTAACCCAAAATTATTGCATTGTTTGCAAATGTAAGTCGGCGCTTGTTAATATACTTTCTCAGGCTAAACTAAGGGTATTTGTAACCCGGAATATATTAATTCCTGGAAAGGCTAGATGTTGCAGGAGGCATTTAAAAAATTGTTATTTTAAAGATAACAATGCAAATCGTATTGAATCAATATCTGATAACACAACATTAACTTCGCCAGAACACGAAGTATAGATTTGATTATGATGGGGGGCAGGAAAGGGGGATTAGACGGTGTACAGAATTGAAGCAATCTGTAAACATTTAACTGTATTTTACCTATTTGACACTATTAATTATATTTTATTAGTAGTATAAATTTGTGGTTTCAAACTCAGCACCAGCACCTAGCTATC
Source organism: Leptarthrus brevirostris (assembly GCA_964036015.1). Classification (NCBI taxonomy): domain Eukaryota; kingdom Metazoa; phylum Arthropoda; class Insecta; order Diptera; family Asilidae; genus Leptarthrus; species Leptarthrus brevirostris. The sequence goes on from OZ038374.1 coordinate 72,450,451, forward strand.
TGATTGGCTTAGAGCATTTTGGGCGTTTCTGACGTCATATGAGGATTCAAACTCAACACCAGCATGCCGATTCTGTATCAAAATGTGGAGGTGCATGGTAAGAGTTTGTTTTGGTTGCGGAGTAAAAAATTAAGACCAGAGTTGCGTAATTGATACGAGGTATGGGATGAACTTGAAGTCGTTGACCGTGATAATAATGATGAAGTTTTTGCACGTTGGGTAAATCTATGAAGATTCTTTTTATAGCTTTTTGCAGATTCTTATTTCTATGATGTCATCATTTGCTTGCATTGAGTAATTTTCCAAACAAGTTTAAATATTTTCTCAATAATATAGATTCAAAAGGCTTTCAATATTTTTTATTTCCAAGCGTGTTTTAACATGTCCTAAATAGCCTACATTTAAAAAGAAATTGCGGTTATAAGAATTTTGTTTGTTATCTTTGATTTTATGCCAGTTCGAGTATTTTTAGTTAAACTTTTAGTCTTTAATGTGAAGTCAGTCAGTGAAGCTGCAATACTTGAAGTTCGTGTTCCTAGTGAAATTAAAATAATCTTACATGCATCAACAACCAATAATCAGTGAAGCAGTCATCGAAGACTTTGAAGTTCTGGAAGAACTGAAGTCTGCAAATTTTTAACCTACGCTTGCAATTAAAGACATTCAAGAGTTGTTAGAGTATAAAATTATAGGCTGCAGTAATGAAACAACTAAGTATGGGCCCAGAATCCTTTTAGAACTGAACTAGAATTACCAAGTTTTCCTGCCGCCGAGAACGATGGCGGCTTCTATGTTGCGAGGAAACCGGCAAATATGAACTATTTTAACTTAATGTTTACAAAAATAACACCTAGTAATGGATATTACTCACATTTGTTAATAAATGGAAAAAAGTTCTGTGTTTTATTTCACTTTACCTCTCCCAATTGTCTATTTTTGTGTCTGTGAAGCAGGGTGGACAAATTTTGTCAATGCGAGTGTGGATCCTAATGATATTTTAGAGGTATACATGACTCCAAAAGATGGCAACAGGAGTCTAATATTATGGTTGAGATCTGACGTGCCTATTTCTTCTACATTTCAATTTGAGTTCAATTTTATGCTCGGGGGGTGAATGTCCTTGGTGAATGCAATTAGTGGATCGTGGCTAATTTCACTAGGAGATAAGGTGATAGGTCAGATAACAGAACAGATAACATGTAAGAAAAATAAATCGCAACTAAGTTACCTAATTATATCATGCTCCCCATGACTTTTAATTAAAATAATTTAATTAATTTTTATATCAAAGAAAATGGTTCCTGATCTAGAAAGCCCATGGCAATGCTGTTAGATATAAGAAAATGGTTCCTAAGGTTAATTTTGAAGATAATCCTGGACCTGGATCACGGATATTAGACCACTACAGGCAGCTCTCTGATTGGCTAAGAGTATTTGCTGATTCATGGTTAAATATTGGTGCATGCAGATTTTTGATTACTTGTGGGAATATTTCAGTTTTATATCAGAAACAAACCGGAAATATTTCCATCCTTCTATTTCAGACTAACTTAAATCACTTATAATTGAGGCGCCCTAATAATTTACATCTTAGTTCAAGTTGATTAAGCAAGAATGACAGTCCTTTGTGAATTTTACGGTAAAATATTTTCCCGTAATTGGTTGTTAAAAAGACATGTTCATAAAAAATTATACAAGTGAATTCAAAAAGTGTTCTCGAGTGCCCAAAATGTAAGCACCCTTGGCAGACACCTTGACGTGGGGGTGGCGTGTGCAAACCAAACATATACAATCATCTAATGATTCTGCTTCATCCCAATCCGATGTAAAGTGCAATATACAAATTGAAAAAGAGAAATTCGCGCATCTTTTAAGAACAAACGAATATAAAAGAAATGCAGCTGAACCAATTGAAAGAAATTTAAAGCGCATTAAACAGTGCTAATAATCTTATTGAAAACTTTCTATTGGAAAATTATGATGAAGGAATTTTGGACCCAAGACAATTTTTCGACAAAATCAAACCACAAGTTATAAATCTTCTTGAAGCAAGTTTACAGAAACATAATGCTACAAAGTTCAATATTAAATTATTTTGTGAATTTATGAAATGCGCTAAAACTGATCATGCAGATGAGAGCGAAGTAGCTTTAGATATAAAATCTTTTTAGGCGAAGATGAACGTAGCAGAATGATGAAAACAATTATTTTAAAATCTGAAGAATTTCAAGAAAAAGACAGCGGCTGCGCTCTTCTAAGAATCATCAACATTGAAGTTAATATAAATGAATACAAACCTTTGAGAGGAGCTACCTTTTTGGATTTACCAAAATTTATAAAATATAAAAGAGCATGTATTAACGTGAGGAATAATGACTGCTTTTGCTTGAAGTGGACGATAATATCTGCCCTCCAATTATATTGAAAACATTTCTTCGAATATTATAAATTTATCAAACAACGTAATACTTCATTTCGATGATCTTGAGTTTCCCCTACAGCTTAAAGATATTGAAAAATTTGAAAATATGAATCGAGAAATAAGCATTAAGGTTTTCGGTTATGAAGAAACTAGCAATAATGAAACAAATATAGTGGGGCCTTTTTATTGCACTAAGCAGGAGAGCGGAACCACTTAAAAATTTATTGCTTTTGGAAAAAAAATATCATTTTCTTTGGATTAAGCATATGTCAAGACTATTTAGAAAACAGATGACTGCCCATAAGAGAAAACAATTTTTCTGCAATTCATGTTTGCAGTATTTTTGCAATCAAGAAGCCTTTTGTATCCATAAAACTGAATGTGATAAAATAGTTTTTTAAAAAAAAGTTGAACCGACTTCACAAAAAGCGCTAAAAGGCATACAATAATTTTTAATTTTATATCTATTACGACATTTTGAAGTCGGTACAAATCAAACAAACCAAACAACTACAACAAAAATATTTAATCGTCATTTCTTATGATCCCGTAAGCTGAAACGTTCAGGTAGTATTATGTATTATTTTCAATTGTGGTTCTGTATTTGTTTTATTTGTTTAATTTGCACCGACTTCTAAATGTCGTAATAGATATAAAATTAAAAATTATTTTATGCTTTTTAGTGCTTTTTGTGGAGTCGGTTCAACTTTTTTTTTAAAAACTATTTTATTTTTCACTTTTTAGTGTCTTCGACTCTATACAGCGAAGAAAGAACCATCCAAATCGGTCCACGCGTTAAAAGTTAGTTTTAACCGCCTACCCCACCCCCATTCCACTAAACTTTTTTTCTCATGATATCAATCAAGGAACATACTCAACCGAACAGAAAAGGAATCATCGAAATCGGTCCACGCGTTACGAAGTTACTATCCCTCCCCCACCCGCACCACCCCCATAGGACCAAATTATTCTCCTATTAGCAATGGAGGATCACATTCTATACAACAGCATAAGAACCATCCAAATCGGTCCACGCGTTACAAAGTTAGGTTCCACCCCCTTCTCCCACCCCAATCACACCAACATTTTTTTTCTCGTGGTATCAACCAGGGAGCATACTCTACCCAAAAGAAAAAGAAATATCGAAATCGGTTCACGCGTTACGAAGTTAGACTACTCCCCACCTAGGGCCAAATTATTCTTCTATTAGCAATGGGTGATCACTTTCTATACAACAGCAAAAGAACCATCCGAATAGGTCCACGTGTTACAAAGTAAGGTTCCACCCTCCCCCCCCCCAACCCAGCAACATTTGTTTTCTCGTAGTATCACCCAAAGATCATATTCTACCCAATAGAAAAAGAATTATCCAAATCGGTCCACGCGTTACGAAGTTAGACTACCCCTCCCCCACCCACACCTTTCACCATAGGACCAAATTATTCTCCTATTAATAATGGGGGATCATACTCTATACAACAGAAAAAGAACTATAGAAATTGAACCACGCGTTACAAAGTTAGGTTCCACCCCATCCCCCCAAAATGTTTTTCTCCTGGTATCAACCACGGAACATACTCTACCCAACAGAAAAAGAATTATCCAAATCGGGCCGCGCGTTACAAAGTTAGACTAACCCCCCCCCCCCCTCCCGCACCATAGGCCAAATTTTTTTCTCCTATTAGCAATGGGGGATCATACTCTGTACAACAAAAAAAGAACCATTCAAATCGAACCACGCGTTAGAAAGTTAGGTTTCACCACCGCCCCCCACCCTCACCCTACCAACAATTTTTTTGACATGGTACCAAATTGTGAACATACTCTACCCAAAAAAAGAAAAAATCATCGAAATCGGTCGACGCGTTACGAAGTTATGCCCGGTCAGACATAAAAAAAAAAATACGCGTCGAACTTAGATCCTCTTTGTTTTTGGGAAGTCGGTTAGAAAGTGTCTCCAACATGCCGTCACAAGAAATAGCTTTTGCAAAATATGAAAGATATGAGAGACAACTGGATGTCCTCTTCGTAGTATATGCCAACTTGGCAAGCACATTGCAGGAGATCGATACCTGATTACCCGATCCAGCTATACCATCCACAATTAACATTCACGAATATATATACCTTGTGCTTTTGCATATTTCATCTAGTGTCACTTTGACGATAGTTTATATAAACTCAGGGAATAAGGAAAGGATGCAGAAATTGTATTTGTTCACCAGGTAATTGAAGATGTTTTAGATATTTATAATAGATATTTTACAACCGTAAAAGCAATGGATACTTTAACTGCTGAAGAGGTCTGCCGACATTTAACGGATAATATGTGTCACAGCTGCGGATTAGAGATAGATAATCTTAAAGTTCCAGACCACTGCCATTTTACTGGAAAATATAGAGTGCCAGCACATTTTGAGTGCAATCTTAAGCATCGAATTCTAACATTTTTTCCAGTTCCAGTTCCAGTTCCATAATTTGTCCGGGTATGATTGTCATTTATTTATTAAAGCCTTAGACGTAGTTAAAGGTGCAATAAATATTATACCTTTAAATAGGGAGCGCTATATATCAATCTCGAGAAGAATTTATGTTGCAAGAAATCGAAGTATAGAAATACAATTTTTAGATTCTACCATAAAGCAGTAAACTTAGCTCTTAAGTTCTTAGAAAGTAACCTAAATTCAAAAAATGAACTGATTAGACAATTAGGAAGAAACTAATACGAATATGTATTATAAAAATGAATTTAACCAAGAGACGAAACCTTAGAATATAGAACTAGATTAGTATTCCTTTTATATAACTTACAAAAAGACAACTCAAATGAGGTTTTTATTTGGCATTTTCCTCAAACAGCATTATGTAGATCATTAACAAATTTTCATGTTCACATTCCAACTAGTTTATCCCAGATGTATGAATAATAATATTCGAACTCAGTAAATATATATCACTTAAAAATGTAAGAATGTAAAGTATATGTTTTAAGCCTAGAAATAAATAAATAAAAATATAAATTTATGCCATCTAGCGTAGAAAAATTAGCGAATAATCTATCTGATGAAAACTTAATAGATCCTTTAATGAAAATGACGATTTATTTAATTATTAGTATTTTGATAATAAATTTACAGATACGAGGTGTTCTGATAATAATTGTACGCAATCAACAAACGTTCGGAAAGCATTTGAAAGCAAAATATTTGAAGACTATTTAAAAATATATTTAAAATGTGAGGTTTTGTTATTAGCGGATATCTTTGAAAATTTTAGACAAATATGTAAAAAAATTTATATGCTTGACACTTGTCATTATTATACAGCACCAGGATTATTTTGGGAAGCTACGCTTAAATTGAATTACAATTATAAACTGAAGTAAATATGTATGTATAATTTTTAAATAAAGGAATCAGAGGGGGGCTAACAAAATGTTCTCGCAGGCATTCTACTCCTAATAATAAGTATATGGAAAATTTTAACCCATCACAAAGCTCATAATTAATTTAATTAATTTTAATTAAATATGATTTACCTCGATGCCAATAATTTAAATGGGTGGGATATGTCTGAATTCTTACAATATGGGAAATTCCAAAGGTTAGAAAATACGGATATCGATGTAATGAGCATTCCTCAAAATTCAGAAATTGGATGTATATTTGAAGTAGATTTAACTTATCCAGAATCACTTCATCGCTTACACAATGACTTACCATTTTACGCAAATAGTAGAAAAAGCTCTTAATCAGGCTCAGGAAATTGATAGCTGACTTAGAAGATAAATTTCATTACATAATCCATTATAGAAATCTCCAACAATATTTAAAGCATGGATTGAAGCTTTCATGCATTCATAGAGCTCTTCGACTTAGACAATCGAATTGGTTAAAACAATATATTGATATTAATACTTTGCATAGATTATAAAGGTCTTCGTGCTTCAATTGCAAAGCCCAATTTTCATAGCATTGCGCAATTAACAATAAATATGGCTGCAGTAGAATTAAGCAAAGTAAAAGTGATTTATAACAAACCAGTTTATTTATGTTTTGTAGTTCTTGAAATATCGAAATTAAAATTGTATAAATTCCATTACGAATATATAAAACCAAAGTATGAGAATAGAGTTATGTTAAATTATATGGATACAGATTCTTTTAATTATACAATTAAAACTATTGATTTTTATAGTGATATTTCAGATGAGATAAATGAAACATTTGATACTTCAGAATACAGTTCAAACAATCCTTTAAGTCTTCCACTAAAAAATAAATATAAATTAGGCTACATGAAAGGTGAGCTTAATAGTAACATAATATTAGAATTTATAGGTTTAAAGTCTAAAGTGTATTCTTTATCTACACGAAATGTTGCATCTATAAAAAAAGCGAGGGATGTTAAAAAGACTTCTGTTAACAAGTTAACTATAGATAATTATAGAGATTGCTACATTTTAAACTAATTGTTAGATTGACTAAAAATTGTGAAAATGAGAATCATGAATAAATGTATGTAGAAGGAAAAATAAATGACTAAATTAATAAAATGCTATTTTAACATTAACAGAAAGACTTTTATTAGTATCGAATAGTAAGACATTTAATTCTTATTTCTAACTATTATTGCTTTTTTTAAAAGATAAACATTTTCTTGAGCACATTTTCCCTTATGAATTAATTAAACGGCATGGGACTTTGTACAAAAATTTAAGAGAGGATAAATTTGGACTCTGCAATTCTTCTTCCATATTATATACTCTTACACCTTCACCAAATTTATTTTTGATCCAGCAAGCCTTTTCACAGGCTTTCGCATAAAGTATTTTGTTTTTTATTAAAGGAGCCACTATAGCACGTAATTGATGATAGGGTACAAATCCATCGATCCAATTAAATCCATGATAATTATCATGCAGCCACTTCGCTTCTCTTCTCTTTGCAGTTGTTAAATCCTTAAATATGAATGGAGGTTGAAAAATAAAGTGCTGCATTTGGTTTCGATTTGTCAAAATTGACAATTTCTTTACAATGAACTTGTTATATTCGTCTTTACATCCTTGGATATCGCGGCCATTTGCAATCCTAAATTATTTTCCTAACTTCACTGGTCAATGAACTATATTCGACTATTCTGCCCTGCAAAAGCAAACAAAAAACGGTTGTGTTTGCGGAAATGTTACTGTGAGTTTTAAATTGTATACGAATATCAACGGGTCCTGATTTGGTCACCTCGTTTTGACGTGAACAATCGATAACTGCAATTGGAGCACTTTCCTTAACCTTCTCTCGAGTAAGCAGCGGTTGATGGGACGTCCGTAATATGATTGTTAGAGCTTTATCTATGTATATATCAAACAAAGTATATCTCTCCCGATCAAATTTAATTTTTAAGTCTTATATGGAAATGTTTCAGAATTTAGGTGAAGTTTGATATCTAAAAGTTCGCAATGATCAAACTTGCTTGAATCTTTCTTCTTCTGGTTTTCTTCCGATCCGTTTGAAGTGTTAAAATGGCATACCGAGGTTTCTCTAACTGAGTTGATGTTTAAATTGTCCAATTATGATCAACAGTTTTAGGTAATATAGTATAATCATATATATCACAGCTACGAAAACCCATTTGTTTTGGTCGTCCAGTATTGATTAATTTAAACAGCGATAGTTTTTCTTCATCAGCTACACTTATGTGGGGTACTCGCCATTGTAGTTTTTATTTTAACTTCATCATCTGGTAATATAAAAGCATTTTCATAGCTTCTACTTCGAATCAATATAAGCTCATGTTTAGCGTTTATAACAATTTTCTTATAGTCTTCAGCAAAGCCGAGCAACAACTTTAAAGGAATACAAAAATTAAAAAATCTTGATGTAGGTAATATTGAATTATCTGGAGACCAGGACGCATTTAGTAACACATTGCTTTCATTTTGATTTTCAGATATGTAATTTTTATTGCTGTAGTAAATCCCAGATTTCTCGTACGATCTATTTCTGAGCCATTTAATTCATACCGAATTTCGTCAAATAGAAAAGATATGGCGTTATTACTTTATTTATTTATTTATTTAAGCTTAGGTGGAGATGAATCGAGGGGGGAAGCCTAGGCGATCAAGTTTAAACAGGATAACGCTATGGGAGATCTTGTCAAAGGCTTTGCTAAAATCTGTGGTGTTATCAACATCTTTACTGTTTTCCAGGGCACATTTTGGAGACGAATTCGGTAAGGTTGGTGGATGTAGATCTTCCTTTGAGGAAGCCATACTGGGAGGGGGAGAAAATAGACTAACAGTGGAAGAACATGGAATCATAGACCAATTTTTCGAATAGTTTAGGTATGGATGATAATTTAGCAATGGGTCTGTAGTTGGATACATCGTTCTTGCAGCCTTTTTTGAATATGGGAATAATATAAGAGTTTTTCCATAATTGAGGGAAAACCCCTTGAGTGACCGAGAGGTGGAAAAGCAAAGTAAGGGGTTGAACTAGATTCAAGGCACACTTTTTCAGAACGATGGCCGGAAGCCTGTCAGGACCGGGTAGAAAGTCGTCTTCAAGCCCGGTAATACTGGCGGCGATTTGTTCGGGGTCAGGGTCGAAAGATGTAAACGACGTTTGAGTGCATTTGTCCAAGAATGAAAAGTAGCTGTGTACAGGTTCACATAAATTAGGCTCGAATTGCATTTAATACTCTTACTGAGATATGCCGTAATAAAGACATCTGCAGATGCACATGGAAAGTGACCTGTAAAATCATCTAAGCTACAAGCCTATGTCAACCGGTGCCTCCAGCGCATCTTAAACATTCATTGGCCGGAGGTAATTACCAACGAAGACCTTGACAGACTTGCAAGCCAAGACGAAATAGACGCCAGTATTCGTAGGTGAAAGTGGCAATGGATAGGCCACACACTAAGAAAAGGGCCAAAGAACATTGCACAGTGGCACAAGATTGGAATCCCCACGTACAGATATAGAAGATCTGTCCAGAGGGAAGGCACTCAGATCAAGAAATCGTGGCCACAGTTGAAGGCGTTGGCGCAGGACCGAACCAAGTGGAGAGTCGGTATAGTAGACGCCCTATGGTCCCACAAGGTGATAAAGGAACCAGAGAGAGAGAGCAAATCATGTTCAACCGGACCTCTTCCCGTTTACGACCACACTTTTCGGCTTTCACGATAAGAAAAGCTACCCTCAATGCTTAAAATCCGACTTTACACTTTTGAAGTTAAAATCAAACTCTGAAATCGCGGCCGTGATTCATTGTATCAGGCGCACCTACACGAAAGTAAAGCTTTAAGATCGTTCTTTCGTTTCTACTTTTTGCCCTGCATTCTAAGGTAGGAGTGGTGCAGATAGTAACGTATGTATTTCCCACGCCTAAGAAAAGCTTTCAAAGCTTTTTCTTTGTTTTTTATCTCCATCTCGTGTATGCCTGAGTTAGCGACGATGTTATTTGGCAGAAACTGGTAAAGCAATTTTCATGTGAACGAACTTAATTTTGTTCATATGCTTTATCGAATATACGATTTTGTAGCGTTTTTACGTGCTATGAAGGTTCGTATGTTTGTTGTGCTGGTGTAGAGTCAGCGAGTGTAATGTAACTTTGTTGTTTACTGCACTCGAATTTTTGGCTGACTCAGCCTAGAGCGTATGGATTCAAGTTTGTGACTTATCATGTCAAATAAGCAGAATCCAACATATACTAACTGACTTTTTTGCAATGCATACCAGAATCGCATTTTTACGACTTATACTTATAAGTGAAATCCGAAATACGACAATGCTTCCCTCCGTAAAAAAGATTATTATTCTTAGAAGAGGAATAATTATCGGGACCGAATTTACAGATCCGATAGGGAAAGATTCAGTCAATGGGCTTCTCGGACGTAGAGACGCGTGATGGGTTTTGTATGCTCTCTGAGTAAACGAACGAAGTGAATAGCATCGTCATCTTGCGGAGGGTACTCGGCTGGATGGTGTACCTCGACCGGGACTGCATACCTCTCTTCATCACGTAGACAGCATTTGCTGTACCGTTCGTTACTCACAACGTAGGACTAAGAATTACACAGGGTGAACGCTGGGCAGTTTCTGGTGAGTTATATTATAATTTTTTATCTATGAAATTTTACTACAACTATTTTTCTTTACATTTCCAGGGGGGAGGGCATTTCCATTATAGGGAAGTGCTAATCTGGGGCCTCAAATTACCCAAAAATTCAGCTTGGACGCGAGGATATAACCGTTTTAGATGCTGCTTAAGGATATTCGTCCTGAGCAGGGGTCCGTGGAGGAGGAATTCTGGGGGAAGAGTTCGGCTGTCCAGGTTAAATTTTTCTTAATAATCAGTTAATGTTAATAAGGACATTAATGTCAACAAAGACAGTAAACAGTTTTATAATTGTATGGTTTTATCTATTTTGTGTGTGTTTTCTTAGTACAAAGTTTTGGTATTCTTTCTTTCTGTTCTCTTCCGGACCTACTGGCAATTGTATGGATTTGGTGCGAGGAAGAGTGTTTGGCCTCTTTTGGGATGGCTGTTGAACGATATAAATTGGTTCCAGTGGGATGTTCTTTGGTAGTTACGTTGGTTGAGTCTTTTAAGGATCGTTGGAACCACGTATATTGCTACGATCAACAAAATTACCCCTGTTTTAGAGATTGAGGTTTCGTCACATAAAACTTCATGACGATGATCAAATCCACTGATAATGTAATGGAAATTCAGGAGACGGAAGAAGAAAAAGGAACAAGCAATAGAAGATGAGGAAGCAAAAGAAGAACGAGGTGAAGAAGAAATCATCCATATTTAAATATAGTCTGAAGAAAATTAATATTAACTATTAAGAGTCATAATTTTCTGCTTTAGGACAAACATTAATTAATTAAAAAATTTATAATATTTAAAAAAAATTACATTTTTAAACAAACGAAACTGTGGATTAGCTCTACTGGGGACACCATGCAACAAAAAACACATCTTGTACTAAACCTCAAAGGTGATGTCGAAAGGAGTCCACGTTTTGTGAAAAACATAAAGGTTGCAGCTGCCACTCTACTCTTCGTCTAGAAACCGCGAATAACTAAAAATTCCAGACATTAGAATACTTTTTAATTTTACTTTTAACCAAATCGCTAAAAGAGAATAAAGAAAATTGCTCTTGAGGGTGAAATCAATTTTTGGAATTGATTCAGTTTTCATTGAATGTTGATAAAACGGAACCAGTAAGTACCACTGGAACTTCAGTGAAATCATGCAATGTGCTTGGTACGCTATACTGAATGTGTGCATAATATAATCCCATTTATCGAACATAAAAGGATCAAAGCAGATCTATTCATCCGAATTAATCTAAAATTGGGCTTTTAATGTGATGTAATCCACTTAGTACATTTATGTGCGTGCATATACCATATCATGCATGAATGAAAGACTTTTTAAGTTATCATTCATTTTATATGCATATTGGAAATATTTTGCCAATAATAAATAACCCATTTTATCAGTACAAATCTTCAAAATTGGGATTCATATTTATGCTTATTAAATGCGTATAAAATGTAACAAGGGTATTTATCTAAAAGTGTATGTTCACTTAAGACTGGCGACATCTAAAATGAAAAAGTTAAGATAATAAATATTGGTATTAATATAAATTCGATGATGTTATTATAATATTGGACGATTGGCATAATTACAGAATATTTTAAAGAAAAGTGGCTGAAAAAAATCTTTTCAAAGGTATCGTTTGGACACATTGTTCAATAAAAGAGGTGGGGTAGCAATTATTATTCTAATCATTAATTTTTTATACATATAAGTCACATTTTATTACGATTCAAAACGAACTATTTTTTTGGATACTTAACTTTTTCTCAATTTCTGCTATAATTCCCCGACAGAGTTTAATTGTATTTTCAGCTTAATAATTTATCCATTAATATTCGTCGATCATCCCTTAAAAGTAGTCCGCAATACACTTATGACACGGATTTACTAATTCTCAGAAGATATTGAGACCACAGTTTTTGATACAGCTTTGAAACGGTGTCGCCGGAGTAGTAATTTGAGTTTCAGTAATGGAAGATACTCAAATTGTTTCGAGTCAGCCGTATATTTTGCTTGTGGAATGATATTGGAGGTGTTTGCCAACAAAATCTTCCGAACAAACAGCGAAAAAAAAGTAAAGTAAAGTAAATTATTTGACAGGTACATAATTTTACAATATTAGGACGGAACGGAACGAGACATTTAACGTTGGCCAACTTCCAACATTTTACGAAAACTATAACCCAAAAATATTGGCTGGTAAGTTCGTGGTATAGTTAAAAACAAAACAGCAGAATGCGACGGTTTTTTAATTGAGATTTTGGTTAATTGCCCTAAATACAATGCTTCCAACAAATTAAAGTTGTCTAACTGTGTTGCTCAACAAAGTTGTTACCTAAGTACCAGAGTTGTAAACTTCATTACCCATTCCCATTTCAATTCCATTCTGTGGAATTAACATTTTTAAATTCCATTCCTTTTTAATAAGGAATGGAATAAAGAAATGGAATAAATATTCCAAGTAATGATGTATGTAATTGGAATTCCTCATATATTCCACCGAGATTGGCAAAGGAATGAAAAGTAATTGAAAATGAATTATACATGATTTAAAACCAGGTTTTAGTTCCTTATTCTTGTTAAATTCCTTTTCTATGAAAGCACTCTCAAACTGATTAGCACTTTCTGTTCATATAAATTTTCCTGTCCAAAAATATAAGACTGCATCCAACCGATTTTGGAGTACATCTAAATTATTTTTCTTGGAAATTAACTTTAGTGTTTTAAGTTCTTTATTATTTAGTTTTATCATACAATCAGTGAAAAAATTAAGCGGACAGTCGTAAAAAATTCGATTCAACAAAACAAATTCATCTTTTTTCTAAATTGAGAGTAACAATTTGTATATTTCTTAAGTTAAAAAGTGTATAAAAATTAAGAGATAGAGTTACTTTCATTTTATAAAAAAAAATTAGTTTGTTGCATCATATATTTTGGAAATGTTCTCTCAATTATGTCACCGAAGTTATAAGCTTTAGAAATAAATCAAATAACGAAACCATAAATATAATACTAAACAGTAATGTGAATAAGTAACAAAAAAGAAGAAGAAATCTGAAGTCATAAAGGATCTAAAGTGTTACAAAAAATGTTTTCGTTCAAGAAACAAGACAAAAATATATTGAGGAGGTTTATTGCAAATGCAACCCATGTGGGTATATTCGAGGTAAGCCGTGCCACTGTTCTTATTAAGGGGTGGTATCGAGAAGAGAGGGGAAAGGAGTGATATTGATATTTAATATAAAGGACGTGTTATCTGAATTTATTTGGTATTTTAACTTTTGGTTTCGGGTGCATAATGAAACATTTATGAGCCAATAAGTGGAAACAGTAACCTAGAAACACCAAATACCCTTTACTCCCGCCCCCTACCTCAATTCAACACATTCCACAACCTGCCCGCAATATAAAATTCTTGACTTACCGAATACAATAAAATATTATAGGAATTTCGCACTTTGCTTAAGCACTTGAAAGAACTTGCTGTCAAAAATCTATTGATAGAAGCATAATTTATCCTGAAATTGAGGAAGTGCATCACGGTTGTTTTACAAGACGATTCCAATTGTTTTTCGCAAACTAAATTTACGAGATTAGGTTTAATGTATTGAAATTTTTTTTATTGCCCCCATATTAAACGCGCTGACTTTATAACAATTTCGCTTAGTGAAGGAGTGCTAATAAATTTAAGAATTTTTCATAGAAGAGGAATTTCAAAAGAATTAAGGAACTAAAATCTGGTTTTAAATCATGAATAATTCATTTTCAATTACTTTTCATTCCTTTGCCAATCTCGGTGGAATATATGAGGAGTTCCAATTACATACATCATTACTTGGAATATTAATTCCATTGGTTTATTGCATTCCTAATTGAAAAGTAATGGAATTAAAAAATTTTAATTCGAAGGAATGGGAATTAGGTTGGAATTAATTCCACAAAGAATGATTACTTTACAGCTTTGCTAAATACAACACACCAATTTCTGAAAATGTCATTAGGTGTTTGAAGCCCAGTACAAAAGGTTGTAAAAACCTTTTTCCTTAAATTTTGTGGTCTTCATTATATTTATGTATAGTATATGTATAATAGATGTGTTTTATCATACTAAAAAGGCCGTGTTCCTCACTAATTCTATTAATTTTTCAAAGCACACGGAATGTTACTTGTTGGGTTAACAAACTTGGTATTTGGCCAAATTCTGTAGTCCAGTTGCTTTCGTGACATTGTTACTATATGGTAATGCCAAAGATTTGAAAATATTTTTTTGGACAACTCTTTTGTACTGAATACATTGTATTTTGGGTATAAGTCGGGCTAAGATGCGAATCAGTCTCAAAATTTCTCTTATAATTATATGAAAATGAATTTTTGATACGCCGATTGAAAGTATATATTTCAATTTTTTTTTTTTGTGATATGGTTGCAATATTTCTGAAAGATTTTGCATTTAGCAATGTTTGTGTTTCTTTCAGTAGTTGTTTGATTTTCTGGGTTTTTCGAATTTTAATTGATTGCTGTTTGTTGATTGTTCGATTGCTTATAAAAAAATTATGCAAAATAATGTCTAAAGAATATATAAATAAAGCCAAAAGAGTATTTTCAAAAAGTTTGCTTCGTTTTTTGAAAAAAAAATCCCAAAGTTGCGTGTTTTTCTGCGCTTGTGGGTACGTAGGAACGTACATGGCTTTGGGGGGCCAGCGGTTTTGTGTTTCTGAAATTAAACGCAATTGGAGGGTTTCCGAATTCCATGATTGACGACTTTTTATTTATACATATATTTAGAGGAAAGAAACCAAATATGGAATAGTATCTCTAATTTGGAATAGTAGCATTTCTCGTAAACAAAGACTCCTAGACGCAATAAGCAGTAATCGACTATCTATTTCAATCTTATACGCGCGTATAGGTTTCGACGTGTCAGTCGAGCGAGTGCTTTGTCCGCGGTGAGCGTGTTTTGTTTTGTTGCTGTCAGAAAACTTTATCAGGTACGTAAATATTAAGTATTTTTCGTAATTTAATTACAAATAGTATTATATTTATTGCTTCTATACATTGTATACATGTTTGTTTGAAAGTTTTAGAGAAATTTAATTGTATTAGTTTATTAGGTTTAAAAATATGAATATAAGTTTAAATGCCAAATATGGACAGTTCACGGGGTCCAAGTATGCTATGTGATACTCAAGGGGAAACCTGGATCAAATGCCTCATGTGCTGTCTCTGAGCACATATTGATTGCGCTGGTGCAAAGTTCGACACCTGGATTAACCTCAAATCCAGGTGTCGAACTTAATAACTTAAGTTCCTTTTTATATTTGACCAAAGTTCCCAAAGATTCTCATAGAAGTTAATGTTGATTTTGTTTGAGAAATTATTGTACTTATGATTAATAAATATAATACAAAACTGTTACTATGTAAAATGCAAATAGATGTGTCTTTATAATAACGATTAAAAGTTTTTGATTTTTAATATTTGTTTTATTAAATATGTTGATTATTTCTAGACAGTGAGATTCATAATGGCCGAAACAGCGTGAATTAGAAGGAATTCTCTCTCGTCTGTTATGCAAAAAAACAATTTTTTCGTTGAAATGTTTCTGTAATATCGTTATAAGAAGTGAGCCACTGCACTTCTGGTTCTTCTGTTCTTGTTTGAAAAAAACGTTATATGTTATAATGATTAAAAATCACATACGCAAATATAGAAGAAGGAGCAATAAATCATAATTAACAATTACAAATAGTAATAGAATAGAGTAATAGTTGATAATTTAACTGACAAAAACAAATTTTTTTACAAGTTGGATATTTTTAAATTTATAATTTTTTTAGCGGAAGTATTTTTCTTTATTTAAATTGAATGAAAAATAATTATGAACATTTTTCTTTTACCCTTTCTTGTTATCAGTTCTTCCTCTTAAGTACTTTTATTTTACATTAAATAAAAGCTCTAATGATAGATAAATCGTAGAGGGAGATAGCCTTCTCGAAAGAGTAGCCTTAAATTCAAATCACAGACTAGATTTTTTAGAAAATTTCAAGAGCACTATGGTGAAGGCCTCATTTTAGGGGGCGATCCGAGAGAGTGTCTCTCATCGCTTCTGGATTAATCAGCTCCTTATTGCTAGCACTACACCACAGGTCACTATTTGCATATTAAATCTCAATATGATTCTATTTTTTCTTGGAGCAATTTTCATTTTTAATCGACTTCCATTAGCAAAGATAACTTATAGAAACAATGCTGAATGTTCGTCTTCAATTATTTTGCACATAATTATTTCTATTGGCAAAGAAGAGTTGTCGTAGTGAAAAAAAAAGTTTTTTGCTAATTTCACAAATTCGATTTTATAAGTTCAGTCGCTTATAATTTTAATATTTTAATTTCCTCAAGTTTATAAACTAAATATTTTTCATCTACATTAACTACTTATTTTGAAAACATGTCACTTTTTTTCTTTTTAGGGCTTAATAATTTTAAACACAATTTTAATTAAAAGTCAATTTCAATTTTATTTCCTCGACTGTTGTTCTAATATACTTAGAGCTTCGGTGTTCAAACAACGATAAATTAATAATCAACCTTTCGTAGAATAAGGTACTAGAAAAAAAATCTTCCTGAAAAGAATTGGGTTAAAATAATAATTAAATTTAATGACACTTTTTTAAAGAAATTTTCGACTGGACGAACTATTTTGCGTCGGGGTATATATAAAACACTTATAGTTGGTTGGTTGAACCCAGGTTCTTAGTACTACGGTGTGGTGTGGGGGTTGGGGACCCAGGTACTTATTACTAAGGTGTGCTGTTTTGTTACCACACCTCGTGATCAAGTAGTAAGTGTATGTCTGTGCGCGATGTGGTGGGAGATCGGTGATCGAGTAAAGCGGCGACGATCAAGATAAAATTGATAATTATGGAGGCCATTTAGAACACTGTTTATAATTAATTTTAATAAAAATGATTATTAAAAATTAACTACATGTCTAATGAGTTCTTAATTGAAAAGTTGTTCTTTTCTCTTAGAGATTGACTTTTTGCAGATACATAATTCAAAAGCTTTTCTTCGGAGTGCCAGGTAATCACAACGGGTTTTTCCAAATCTGCGTCTCGTAATCAAAATATATGAGCTCATTGTCAAAGAACAGTAACCTTTCCTTGCACTTTTGACTGCTTTGAAGGCAAACTCATTTCGTAAATCTTATCATATCCTTTTTAATGGTGAATTCAGATCTATCCTTTCCATGTGCTTATCAAAGTATTTGTCTGATTTGGTACAAACGGTCAGCAATAAATTGAAAAGTGGCACACTTTTGGAAATGCAATAAAATTGGCATATTTTCTAAGAGTTTTGCACACATAGTTATGTTGGTGAATTTATGAAGAAAACGTAGATAAAGTACTGATATCAACTCAGAAACAACTATGATGTTTCATCTTGTGCCATTTTTTGAACTTAGTTCGAAAAAATTTTTTTCTTATAAAATATTTTGAAAGCCATATCTCTTATCTTTGAAATGAGTGCAAAATAATTTACGTGAGTTTGGAGTTATATCCAAAATACTGAACTCAGGTAGGGCTCTCGTCGAAAAACCAAAAAAGTCCTTTTTTTTAGAAAAACTAAGACAAATTCGAAAAAAATTTATATGGTAATTTTGACTGCAAATAAGGTATACTCTCATTTCCTAGAGTTAAGTTCATTGTTTCTGTAACACCCTGTATAATTACTTTGCTTAATATATCAGAATACAGATAGATACTCTATGCATTCTGAATCATCTAAATCAGTCCACGCGTTGCAGAGTTGGGCAGTCCCTCCCCCGCCTCAACCATAAGACAACATTTTTCCATATAGAAGCAATGGGGATCATACTATACCAAATACAACAAAACAGAATCATCCAAATAGGTTTCTGCATTAAGAAATTGGATAAGGCCCCCTCCGCACACCATCCCACCCAATACATTTTTATCGTGATACCAGTGGGGCAACCTATTCTACACATCAAAAGAGGAATAATTCAAATCGGTCCACACAAGTTAGCCGACCCCTCCCTTCACCACCACCCTAATGCAAAATTTATCATCACATTAGCAATGAGAGATTATACTCGATATGACGTAAAAAGAATCGTCCAAATCGGTCTAAGCGTTAACAAGTTGATATACAACCCCTCTCCAACTACAACCCGCCGTTTAATATTGTGTCGCGGTACCAATGGGGGAACATACTCTATACATCAGGAAAAGAACCATCGAACTCTGTCCACGCGTTACGAAGTTAGACTACCCCTTCCTCTTCCCACCCCACTCTAGGAACATATTCCATTATTAGCAATGGGGAATCAAACTCATACCAGGGTTCCGAATCGATACAAAATATCGCTCCGCTCCACGTATCGATTCGGCCTGGAGCGTTATGAAAATATCGAACCGCTCCGGAGCGGATCGTTATTTTCCAAATCTGATATCGAACCACTCCGGAGCGGATCGTTATTTTCCAAGTCTGATATCGAACCGCTCCGGAGCGGATCGTTATTTTCCAAGGCTGATATCGAACCGCTCCGGAGCGGATCGTTATTTTCCAAGTCTGTTATCGAACCGCTCCGGAGCGGATCGTTATTATTTTTAATTTCAATCGATCCGAACCGCTCCTGGAGCGATATTGAATCGATTCGGAGCGATTAGAACATCGCTCCACTGAATCAAAGGAATATATCTAGAAATTTTTATAAAGTGCCTCACATCTACACCTTAATTAGAAGGTGCCTTGTACTGAGAGGGCTTTTAGAGTATGGGTAAATGGGTGCTGGGTAGTAGTGAGTAGTAGGGTGTGTGGTGTGTGTGGTTGATTGGTGGGTTGTGGGAGATGATGGGTAAGGCGTTTATTCTGGATTATGAGTGGTAATTTTCAAAAAGTGTACCTCACCTGACATTTAATTACAAGGTGTCTTGTACTGACCTATATATATAGGGTTTATAGAGTTGTGGTGAATAGGTGCTGGGTAGGGGCGAGCGGCGGGGTGTGGGGCTATTAGTAGCAAGGGGGCAGCGGGTGTTAGGGTAATTAGATGTTGGAGAAGAGTTAAGGGAAGGCAATGAGACGGCAGTGATGAGGGAAAGGAGGAAAGGCTGCATGTGGCCCAAATATCCGCAAAGGTAACTTCCTAATCTAACTTTCCCTCATGAAACTTAAAGTAATATAATCAAATAAGCAAGATTTGATATATATATAAAAACCTTAAAAACTTTCGAACTAGATAAATTGCTGTAGTTAACCTTAATTATGAGAGAACAGCGAAATAAATAAAAGAAGAGGCATACATTAAGTGCGCATCAGACGACGAAATTATGTCCTACTATCAGTCTAAGAGTGATAATCATTATAATGTAGAAAACACCAAGTGCATGGGATCATTAAAGGTATGTTTAAATTTACGGTCTTGAATATTTGGTTTAATTGAAACAATTGATGTTTATTTTGGACAATTGAAGTTTCTGTTTGCATATCGCTGTGCGTTGTGCCACGCCTTTGGCCGACTTAAAGAAGTCGAGTATTAAGTTTTTTTATTCATACAAAAGCATGTTCAAAAATTATATTACTCTGAAAAACACAAAGGCCTACTTTACCCTCATAAAATTGTATTCTCAGAAACTGGGAATCAACCTACATTTGATTTTTCTGTTTTATTACTTTGGATTTCTATGCACATTTGAAGCAAGCGAAGTTTACTCAACTTCTGTAGTCAGCTCCCTGATTTGGTTAAATAATTCAAATAGTTTAGCATCAGACAGACTCCATTGGGTTCATCAATTAAAAATTAAAAAGAAAAAGGAAACCCTTCACTTAAAATTCTTAGAATAATGAAAAGCCGTGAAGTGTTGGTTGAAATTTTTAACACGCAGATTAGAATGAAAAACGGCCAAATAAATAATAATAAACTCTAAAAGCTCTCTCAGTGCAAGATACCTTGTAATTAAGTTGCAGGTGAGAAGCACTTTCTAAAAATTACCATACTACTTTCTTTGGTTCAGTGGAGCGACATTCTTATTGCTCCAAATCGATTCAATAACGCTCCAGGAGTGAATATGGGTAGCACACCAACCACAACCAACCCAACCACACACCTACCACTCACTCTTCAGCTCATCACCAACCACCTACCCTCTAGCCCATCACCCACATACTACCCCCATTCACTCCAAAACCGTCTCACTAACTCACAAAACCCTCAAAGTTCAAGACCCCTTGTAATTAAATTACAGGTGAAGTGCACGTTTATAATTACTAGAGTTCTTCATTTCATTCACCCACTCACCATCCACATCCCAACACCCACCCACTAGCCTACCCATCACCCCTAGTATAAAACACCTAGTAATTAAGTTGCAGGTGAGGATTATTTTCTTATAATTACCAAACATATTCCTTTGATTCAGTGGAGCGATATTCTAATCGCTCCGAATCGATTCAATATCGCTCCAGGAGCGGTTCGGATCGATTGAAATTAAAAATAAAACGATCCGCTCCGTAGCGGTTCGATAACAGACTTGGAAAATAACGATCCGCTCCGGAGCGGTTCGATATCAGATTTAAAAAATAACGATCCGCTCCGGAGCGGTTCGATAACAGATTTGGAAAATAACGATCCGCTCCGGAGCGGTTCGATATTTTTATAACGCTCCAGGCTGAATCGATCCAGATATCGCACCGATCCGATCCGGAGCGATTTGGAGCGATATTTGGAGCGAAATTTCGTATCGATTCGGAACCCTGCTCTATACAACAGCAAAAGAGTTATCCAAATCAGTCCACGCATTACGAAATTAGGTTTCACCCTCACCACCACATAGCCCAACCCAACATACTTCATTCTACAAAGAAAGAATCATCCAAATCGGTCGGCATGTTACAAAGTTAGACTAACCCCCCTTCCCACCCCACCCTAGGGCAAATGTTTTTTTATTATTAGCATTGGGGGATCATACTCTGTGCAACAAAAATGATTCATCTAAATCAGTCCACGCATTACGAAATTAGCTTTCACCCCCGCCCCTCAAACCCACCCTACTAAACAATTCTTTGAAGTGGTACCAATTGGGGAACATACTCTACCCAAGAAAAAAAAAGTCATCGAAATTGATTACGAAATTAGACTACCACATGCCCTTCCCACTCCACCCTGGAACCAAATTTTTCTTCATTAGTAGCAATGGGTAATCTCTTAATCCCCCCCAAATAAAAAATTTTTTTTTACAAGGTACCATTCGGGGAACGTACTATTCCCAAACAAAGAAAAATTCATTCAAATCGGACCACGCGTTAGGAAATTAAAATAAATAAAAAATACATGTCGAACTTAGGACTTTGTTGTTTTTGGGATGTCGGTTAAAAAGGGTAGACAAACTGTAGAAGATGCTACGTCGGAGCCTTAGGCTAGCGATGGGGGTGTTATATAAATTAATATATAAAATACTTATAATAATTGACATATAAAACTATTAATCCCATAATATCAAACATCCCTGTAACACATTTAAATTTTTTTCTCACGAAAAGACATCTCTTATCATTTTTAACCTAAGAGATTTAGTTACTCCTCAGAAGAAATCCATTCTTTAAATTACGATTCTCATTCGACAACTTCCTAAGAAATTAGAAATTCTTTTTCGTATGGGAGAACTTCTTAAGAAACTACTAATATATTGGATCACAAAACCGTGCAGAAGTCCGTGTAGAAACATGTGAAGAGGAAAAATGCCATAAGTCAGAGGAAGATTAGTGATCTGTTAGAAAAAGATTCTAATGCAGTCTTAGTTTCTGTCGCCGCGTCGAACAATGTAAAAGATCTAATCAATCTTTTTAAAGTTTTGTAATGCAATCGTAGGTTGCTGGAGAATGGACGGACGAGTTGAAGCCTTCTAGGATACGGTGATCCTCATCTGGATATTCTCAAGTGCTAGTTACACCTCCAAGTGGTAGCAACCGGGCAATGCATCCTAGAATGTAGCCGAGTAACTAATGTGGGAGGAGATAACCTCTTAAAAAATCCCCCTAACTTCAAGGGAGTCTGCAGTGTCGCCGTCCCCTCTGCAGGACCCAGGGGTATTTGGGTCGCGAATGGCGTTTTCCTCGGGTGCTTCTGTGGGAGTGGAGGTGGATTGTATAGGAGACCCAACAGGTTGGCTATACCCACGATACCAACAACACAACAGCAGCAGCTTTGGGAAAATTACTTTTCGAAGGAACTGTGGCGGCTATGGGGGCTGGCTCGCCCCCGCCGGCTGAAACTGCTGTAGCAGTCCTGGAAGAGAGTGCCAATAATAATAACTAGCACTTCGTCAGGTGCGGCGATGCAAAGACATTAGACTCTAACGAGTTGGCTATCTCCGCGATACGCACACCAGTAGAAGATGCAGATCTGCCTTTCGAAGGGTTAGCTTCGGTTAATCCGGAGGGGGTTCCTTGTCCTGGCTCAGGACTAAAGCGTTACAGCATGGAACCCTTCAATGTCGTAGACAGTGAAGGGGTGAAGGATGTAACTAACGCATGGACCAAGAAGGAACACTGGAGACGGTAGGAAAACATGGATTTATGCAGATAGGCTAGGATTCTAGCAGTGACCCAGAAAACCGAGGTTAGTGGCGACAGTGCGATAACTGGATACTCAGTTGCCCCCACTAAGAGAGACTGGGAGGGGACGAAAAGGACCCGGTTATGTGGTCTGTTTCGGCTAATCCCCAGAGAGGTGTTTTTAGTGAGTAAGAATCTCACACTACCGGAGGGCATGGGCTGTCTGGTGTCTTTTGGGAGATTTTCACCTCTCTCGCAAAAAAAAAATTAAATGCAATCGTAAATCGTAATTGGCAATAAAGTTAAAATTGGAATCTATATAGTTGTTCTTTTCTTTAAATTGTGTAATTATCCTTCCTCAATTCGTAACGCGTGGACCAATTTGGATGTTGCCTTTTTTGTTGTTTTGGTGGTAGGGTTGGAAAAAGGGGGACTGGGCAGAAAGAGCAATAGTTTAACTTTCTGACGTGCGGACCAATTTAGATGATTCTTTAGAGTATGTGGAGCATGTTCGCCGATGGGTCCCATTTCATAAATTTTAAGGTTGAACCTAACTTTCTAACGAGTGGATTTAGATGAGTCGTTTTTTTTGTATGATTCCCAATTGCTAATACGAGAAAAGTGTTGGTTCTAGGGCGGAGGGATGGAAGGAGTGGTCTAACTTTGTAACGCATGGACCGACTTGTATGATGGTATGCTCCTCCATTAGTATCACGACAAATACATATTTCTGCGGTGAAATGGGAGTAGGGAGGAGTGGCACTCAATTTCGATACGCGTAGACCAATTTATGTGACTCTTTAGTTGCTGTATAGGGTATGATCCTC
This sequence comes from Leptarthrus brevirostris, assembly GCA_964036015.1. Lineage (NCBI taxonomy): Eukaryota > Metazoa > Arthropoda > Insecta > Diptera > Asilidae > Leptarthrus > Leptarthrus brevirostris. The sequence continues at coordinate 72,474,397 of OZ038374.1, forward strand.
CATTTCTACTATGACAAGTTGTCTCTCTCGCAACATCCTTATACTAAAGGTAAGTCCGTAGAGACAGCCCTACACGAACTTACCACAATCATAGAGCATTCGCTACTACAGAAGGAATATTCACTTGTAGCCTTCCTTGATATTGAGGGTGCTTTTAACAATATTAGATCAGAGGCGATAATGGCATCCTTGAGGAGGCTTGAAATCGACGACCCTCTCATGAAACTTATTGACCTCATGCTAAAAAGCAGGGTCATTATCCCCAGCTTACGAGGATCCAATATCCAAAGAGTGGTAACTAGAGGCACCCCTCAGGGAGGAATCCTTTCACCACTCTTATGGAACTTAACTCTGAATGAGTTTCTCATAGACCTGGAGTTATCCGGTCACAAGGCCTACGCCGATGATATTGCCCTGTTATGTTCAGGAAAGCACCCTAATACACTGGCTGAGGTTTTACAACACGCCCTCTCCAAGACTTCATCATGGAGTGATGGGTGTGGTCTAGGTATATAGCCTAACAAAACAGAGTTAATACTCTTCTCTCGGAGGCATAAAACACCTCCTATTAATTGCCCTACACTAGACGGGGTTAGGCTGGAACTGTGTAACCAGGTTAAGTATCTAGGTTTAGTCCTAGATAGGAAACTTACCTGGAAGCCTAACATCCAAGAAAGAGTACGGAAAGCTACAGTAGCGCTGTACTCGTGTAAGAAGGCTATAGGGAAAAGATGGGGTATGGAACCACGAATTGTGAATTGGCTCTATACAAGTGTCATACGGCCTTAATCATGTATGGGGTGATTGTCTGGTGGCCGGATCTAAATATAGCAACCCATCTCAAAGCAATGGACAAAGTTCAGAGGATGGCAGCACTGCTGATAACAGGTGCCCTGAGAACCACAACTTCCAAAGCCCTGAACACTATTCTCCACCTTCTACCGTTGGATCTCTTGGTAAGCAAACCACATCGTCAGCCGCCATTAGGCTTAGCTTAATCCAGACCTGGAAGCGAACTGATTTCGGTAACTCCAAAATATTGCACAATAGAACTGCCAGCAATATCGACTACACCTCGCCCAAGCCTTTCTTTGGAGCAAAATTCGATTCCTTCTTTGCCACCAGATCGGAGTGGGAGAAAAGTCCTCCCCAATGGGAGAAGTCAGTGCATCTCTACACTGACGGCTCCAAATTGGATTGCAAAGTGGGTGGAACTAGCGAGAATCGGTACCACACTTCCTGATTCGGACATTAACCACCAGCCGGGTAAACCCTAGCGACATGCAAAATGGAGCTCTCACAGGAGGCTCTCAAGATTGCTAATAATAACTGGCAAGAAGAACACACCTGCCTCATTAACCGACAGATATGCCCAAAGCTTGACCTTAAGCGGTCAAGAGGGCTCATCTTACCCGGAAGCAAAAAAATTAGCACTACAGTAGCCGTAATCACGGGTCACTGCCTCAAAGGTAGACACGCCGACAGGCTGGGCGTGCCCTCAAACGACTTCTGTAGGAGTTTCCACGACGAGGAGGAAGAGGAAACCATACTTCACCTCCTCGGTAGCTGCCCGGCCCTAGCCAACCGTAGGAACCGGTTTTTGGGCTCCCCCTACTTCAAAGAGCTAACCGAGCTGGGCTCCACAGATGTCAAAAACCTGACTCTATTTATCGGGAATTCAAAATGGTTCCCGATGACGAACTAAGGATGAACATCCTTCACAACCCAGTCAAAATAATTTTGACTTCCTGTGAACGAGTTCCACTAGATGCAAGAAACTGGATCGGTGCACAGAGGACAGAATGTTAACCCTCCTATTCCTTAGGTAATTTTATGGGGTTGTTAATTTCAAGCCTCAATGTGGTAGCACAAAGGGCCTCTTAGGCCTAAGAGTGTCGCTTGATAATGTTCTTAGGCAGCCACTTTAACCTAACCTAACCTACTATGTCAAATATTCGGTCGTTGGACGAGGTTGGGTGAGGGGGTACTTTGTATCGCGTAGACCAATTTAGTTTATTTTCTTTTTGATTTATATACATATATATATATATATATATATATATATATATATATACATATATATATATATATATACATATATATATATATATATATATATATATATATATATATATATATATATATATATATATATATATATATATATATATATATATATATATATATATATATATATATATATATATATACTAGCACTTTTCCTAGCTACAATCAGCTTGAATCGTATCTTGGAAAAGAAAGATGAAATATCTGCATTCCCTAAATTCGTCTGTTTTATTATTACTGGAGCCAGCAGGCCATCCTGCAACATCACTGTCCTCAGTGACATGAAAACTTGTTAAAGCGTTACTTAAAGTATCCATATATCTTGATCAATTGGTATACCTATTATTCACGCATTACGACCCAACATCAATGTATAACTCTTCAAATGTATTCCGACCCACAGCCAATACATTATTCGTCGCATGCATTCCGACACAACATAGTCATTATCTAAAAGAACGTCCGCTAAACAATTGGAATTATCAAAAATTATTTATTCACTTCCTTTTATATTTTTTTTGTTTTCGGGTTTTTTGTTTGTTTTTTTTACGTTACTTACTCCATCTCGATGTCAATATCTTCCGAGTCAGAATCAGATTCCTCTAGATTCATGTCTTCTAATTTCGACCATGGTCTGTCTGCTGCATGAATAGACTCATATGGCTTTTGAGTTATTTGTGCCACATCGCTGTCCGTCACCATATATGTACCGATCATTCCCTAGTACTGCTTTGATGACATATGGTCCTTTATATCGCGGAGATACCTTCTTTGGGATTCACTGAATATTGTTCCTGCTTCATATTTTCTGGGAGATAAATGCTTTTCATTAAACTTTTGAGCTTGTTTATGTTGTCTAACCATCATCTGCTTTAAAATCCTCTCTCTTATGCAGATCTGCCTTTCGAAGGGTTAGCTTCGGTTAATCCGGAGGGGGTTCCTTGTCCTGGCTCAGGACTAAAGCGTTACAGCATGGAACCCTTCAATGTCGTAGACAGTGAAGGGGTGAAGGATGTAACTAACGCATGGACCAAGAAGGAACACTGGAGACGGTAGGAAAACATGGATTTATGCAGATAGGCTAGGATTCTAGCAGTGACCCAGAAAACCGAGGTTAGTGGCGACAGTGCGATAACTGGATACTCAGTTGCCCCCACTAAGAGAGACTGGGAGGGGACGAAAAGGACCCGGTTATGTGGTCTGTTTCGGCTAATCCCCAGAGAGGTGTTTTTAGTGAGTAAGAATCTCACACTACCGGAGGGCATGGGCTGTCTGGTGTCTTTTGGGAGATTTTCACCTCTCTCGCAAAAAAAAAATTAAATGCAATCGTAAATCGTAATTGGCAATAAAGTTAAAATTGGAATCTATATAGTTGTTCTTTTCTTTAAATTGTGTAATTATCCTTCCTCAATTCGTAACGCGTGGACCAATTTGGATGTTGCCTTTTTTGTTGTTTTGGTGGTAGGGTTGGAAAAAGGGGGACTGGGCAGAAAGAGCAATAGTTTAACTTTCTGACGTGCGGACCAATTTAGATGATTCTTTAGAGTATGTGGAGCATGTTCGCCGATGGGTCCCATTTCATAAATTTTAAGGTTGAACCTAACTTTCTAACGAGTGGATTTAGATGAGTCGTTTTTTTTGTATGATTCCCAATTGCTAATACGAGAAAAGTGTTGGTTCTAGGGCGGAGGGATGGAAGGAGTGGTCTAACTTTGTAACGCATGGACCGACTTGTATGATGGTATGCTCCTCCATTAGTATCACGACAAATACATATTTCTGCGGTGAAATGGGAGTAGGGAGGAGTGGCACTCAATTTCGATACGCGTAGACCAATTTATGTGACTCTTTAGTTGCTGTATAGGGTATGATCCTCCATTTCTACTATGACAAGTTGTCTCTCTCGCAACATCCTTATACTAAAGGTAAGTCCGTAGAGACAGCCCTACACGAACTTACCACAATCATAGAGCATTCGCTACTACAGAAGGAATATTCACTTGTAGCCTTCCTTGATATTGAGGGTGCTTTTAACAATATTAGATCAGAGGCGATAATGGCATCCTTGAGGAGGCTTGAAATCGACGACCCTCTCATGAAACTTATTGACCTCATGCTAAAAAGCAGGGTCATTATCCCCAGCTTACGAGGATCCAATATCCAAAGAGTGGTAACTAGAGGCACCCCTCAGGGAGGAATCCTTTCACCACTCTTATGGAACTTAACTCTGAATGAGTTTCTCATAGACCTGGAGTTATCCGGTCACAAGGCCTACGCCGATGATATTGCCCTGTTATGTTCAGGAAAGCACCCTAATACACTGGCTGAGGTTTTACAACACGCCCTCTCCAAGACTTCATCATGGAGTGATGGGTGTGGTCTAGGTATATAGCCTAACAAAACAGAGTTAATACTCTTCTCTCGGAGGCATAAAACACCTCCTATTAATTGCCCTACACTAGACGGGGTTAGGCTGGAACTGTGTAACCAGGTTAAGTATCTAGGTTTAGTCCTAGATAGGAAACTTACCTGGAAGCCTAACATCCAAGAAAGAGTACGGAAAGCTACAGTAGCGCTGTACTCGTGTAAGAAGGCTATAGGGAAAAGATGGGGTATGGAACCACGAATTGTGAATTGGCTCTATACAAGTGTCATACGGCCTATACTCATGTATGGGGTGATTGTCTGGTGGCCGGATCTAAATATAGCAACCCATCTCAAAGCAATGGACAAAGTTCAGAGGATGGCAGCACTGCTGATAACAGGTGCCCTGAGAACCACAACTTCCAAAGCCCTGAACACTATTCTCCACCTTCTACCGTTGGATCTCTTGGTAAGCAAACCACATCGTCAGCCGCCATTAGGCTTAGCTTAATCCAGACCTGGAAGCGAACTGATTTCGGTAACTCCAAAATATTGCACAATAGAACTGCCAGCAATATCGACTACACCTCGCCCAAGCCTTTCTTTGGAGCAAAATTCGATTCCTTCTTTGCCACCAGATCGGAGTGGGAGAAAAGTCCTCCCCAATGGGAGAAGTCAGTGCATCTCTACACTGACGGCTCCAAATTGGATTGCAAAGTGGGTGGAACTAGCGAGAATCGGTACCACACTTCCTGATTCGGACATTAACCACCAGCCGGGTAAACCCTAGCGACATGCAAAATGGAGCTCTCACAGGAGGCTCTCAAGATTGCTAATAATAACTGGCAAGAAGAACACACCTGCCTCATTAACCGACAGATATGCCCAAAGCTTGACCTTAAGCGGTCAAGAGGGCTCATCTTACCCGGAAGCAAAAAAATTAGCACTACAGTAGCCGTAATCACGGGTCACTGCCTCAAAGGTAGACACGCCGACAGGCTGGGCGTGCCCTCAAACGACTTCTGTAGGAGTTTCCACGACGAGGAGGAAGAGGAAACCATACTTCACCTCCTCGGTAGCTGCCCGGCCCTAGCCAACCGTAGGAACCGGTTTTTGGGCTCCCCCTACTTCAAAGAGCTAACCGAGCTGGGCTCCACAGATGTCAAAAACCTGACTCTATTTATCGGGAATTCAAAATGGTTCCCGATGACGAACTAAGGATGAACATCCTTCACAACCCAGTCAAAATAATTTTGACTTCCTGTGAACGAGTTCCACTAGATGCAAGAAACTGGATCGGTGCACAGAGGACAGAATGTTAACCCTCCTATTCCTTAGGTAATTTTATGGGGTTGTTAATTTCAAGCCTCAATGTGGTAGCACAAAGGGCCTCTTAGGCCTAAGAGTGTCGCTTGATAATGTTCTTAGGCAGCCACTTTAACCTAACCTAACCTACTATGTCAAATATTCGGTCGTTGGACGAGGTTGGGTGAGGGGGTACTTTGTATCGCGTAGACCAATTTAGTTTATTTTCTTTTTGATTTATATACATATATATATATATATATATATATATATATATATACATATATATATATATATATATATATATATATATATATAGTTTATATATATATATATATATATATATATATATATATATATATATATATACTAGCACTTTTCCTAGCTACAATCAGCTTGAATCGTATCTTGGAAAAGAAAGATGAAATATCTGCATTCCCTAAATTCGTCTGTTTTATTATTACTGGAGCCAGCAGGCCATCCTGCAACATCACTGTCCTCAGTGACATGAAAACTTGTTAAAGCGTTACTTAAAGTATCCATATATCTTGATCAATTGGTATACCTATTATTCACGCATTACGACCCAACATCAATGTATAACTCTTCAAATGTATTCCGACCCACAGCCAATACATTATTCGTCGCATGCATTCCGACACAACATAGTCATTATCTAAAAGAACGTCCGCTAAACAATTGGAATTATCAAAAATTATTTATTCACTTCCTTTTATATTTTTTTTGTTTTCGGGTTTTTTGTTTGTTTTTTTTACGTTACTTACTCCATCTCGATGTCAATATCTTCCGAGTCAGAATCAGATTCCTCTAGATTCATGTCTTCTAATTTCGACCATGGTCTGTCTGCTGCATGAATAGACTCATATGGCTTTTGAGTTATTTGTGCCACATCGCTGTCCGTCACCATATATGTACCGATCATTCCCTAGTACTGCTTTGATGACATATGGTCCTTTATATCGCGGAGATACCTTCTTTGGGATTCACTGAATATTGTTCCTGCTTCATATTTTCTGGGAGATAAATGCTTTTCATTAAACTTTTGAGCTTGTTTATGTTGTCTAACCATCATCTGCTTTAAAATCCTCTCTCTTAGTTCAGACAAAAGTATGTTTCTTCCTCTTCACCGTCACAGAAATCTTGTAGAGCTAGGATGGGCTTATTCTTTAAAATATTTCTTGATCGATAATCCATTATCAGTTTTTGGGGTGTCTTCTGGGTTGTTGATTGTTTCTGGATATTTAAAGCCCACTGTATAGCAGTCAAGTTCTTATCACAGTCTTTCCCATCATTGCGTTGAGTTGTAGTAGTAATTGCAGCCTTTATTGTACGGAAATATCTCTCAATTTGTCCGTTTGCTCTTGGAGTTTTCACGGCGACCTGAATATGTTTTATCATGTTTTCTTTACAGTACTTTTTAAATCCCTTCGAAGAGAAAGCAGTCCCTCTATCAGTTACAATGCGACTGGGTACTCCAAAATATTGCGACAATTCATCTAGAAACTTCAATACTCCTTTAGTTGTAATTGATTTTACTGCCTTCAATGCTACAAACTTTGTAAATGAATCAACAACTCCGATTAGGTGTTCATTTCCCTTGCAACTTCTTGGAAAATAAATAAATAATATTTTAAACAAAATTGACGACAGCATAAAATTTTCTCTACAATATGGAGGCAATAAATTGAATTTTCTTGACTTGACGATCAATATCCATGATAATAAATTTGTATTTGACATTTATCGTAAGCCAACATATACAGACGTGGTAATACCAAAAGATTCAGAACATTCAGATAATATTAAAAAATCCGCCTTCTATTCCATGCTAGATAAGTTAATTAATATACCGTTAAATAAAGATAATTTTAAAAAAGAATTAGATACTATTATCAAAATTGGTACCGCAAACGGTTATTCAAAAAATTTTATTCAAAGACTATTAAAACAAAAAAATAAAAGATCTGCGCCTGTCCAAACTTAGAAAATAACTAGGTTAAAATTCCTTCCATTAAAGGAACTTCGGATAACCTACAAAGGGTGTTAAGGCATCATGACGTTAAACCAGCCTTTTTTACAAATAAAACTGTTGAAAAGCTTTTAATAAATAGCAAAATAAAACCAAAACAAGCTGATATACAAAAAAGTGGTGTATATAGCATAAATTGCAACGACTGCAATGCAATTTATATTGGAAAAACGAAAAGGAATATAAAAACGAGATATAAAGAACATATATCTGCAGCAAAATACAATCGCCTAACTTCCGGGTTTAGCAAACATTTAATAGAAACTGGTCATACAACATCAATTGACAAATTAAAATTACGACATAATATAAACGATTACAGAATTTTAGACAAATATGAAGCATATGAAATTAAAAAAGAAAAAGATGAAGGCTATTTTTGGTAAATGACCAAACAGATTTGTATAATAGTGGCCCTCTTTTAAAAATTAAATTTTAGTTGATATTATTTTTCACTGTTCATAATTACATATATTTGTTTGTGTTATTAAAGTTAGTGTATTTCATCTGAGTAACGTTAAACAGTAATTTTCCACTAGTTTGTCACACACATTAGGTTGCAGCTAGCCTGTCAGTCGCTTGATAATGTCTTAAGAGGACGAAACGCGTCGCAAGATAAATATTTATTAAAAAATTTTGTAGAACAAAAGCAAGTGTTTTTTCAGTGTTTTTCAAAAACCAAATATGTTCTTGGAAAGGTTCTCAAGTGATCGATATGAATAGTGTAGAAGGGTATAGGTTGCTTCTCTGGTGTGCATAGATGATATATTGATTAATCTTCTTCTCTTTTATTATATAGGAAATCGATGCATGAATTAACATATTTTCTTATAACTTTTTTCATATTAGGGGACCAGAAGGTTTTCTTCACGTTGTCTATGGAGTGATCAACGCCCCCGTGACCCATATCACCATGAGCAGATTTGATTACTCGCCACCTGATCCCCGATGGCACCACGAACTTAACTTCGGTGGTAAACCGGATGATGTTGTCCACATAAATAAGTGTTCTCCTTTGTTATAGTACAACCTGCTAGCTCTTCAAGGATAATGTTGATCCCTGTGCACAGTAATTGCTAGATAATTTGACAGGAGTGTATCGCCACCATGCTGTTGTCTATGTGCAGTGGGATTGAAATCACTCTGAATAAATCATATTCTTCGAGATTGATTAGAGGAATCTTTAATTTAAAGATAACGTCTTGCCACCTTTATTAGTCTGTATAGTTGTAAAATGTTCTCCTGATTCGTGGGAAGCCGAAAATTGGTTGGCAAGTGATGAAAACAATAGTGTTAGCTTAAATTGAAACTGTGCTTCGTCCATGCCGTTCAGTCGATTGACTACTTGCGTCAACTGGCTCTCTAATATTTGAAATTTCTTGTCATTATCGACTTGGTTCCGCTTGATTATGTTGATTGTTGCGTCAACTATCGTTGTCTGGTTCTTAAGAAGTGACTGCAGATGTTTCTCGTTTGCCTTAACAGCGTCGATGCTGTTAGCCATATCCTCTATATATTTAGAATCCAGAATACCAAACAGAGAGTTTGCAATGTTACCGACAATATTAACTGCTCTTCTTTTGGTTCTATTGGCAGGTGCTTGCATTGATAAATAGCTCATTGTCGCTACTTAACTCCTCTTAAAGGTGTTGGAATTGGGTAATAACTGGATTACATGAGCTTTTTTGTTTAATTTGATTGCACAAGTGATTAAGTGCTCCTATTCCACTTTAAAAGATATTGAATTCCTTCCAGTATGGTTGAACATCATAATAGGTTACCAGGTTCAATTCAGTAGACACTATTCTTGTTCCTAATCGCTCCAAGTGCATCCCTGGTTGCTTATGAAATTTATTTATTTCAAAGGGACTACCTCTAATAGCTGGCAGGAATAGACAGAACAGCAGTGTTGACATTATCAAGGATCCAAAAGATGTTTTTGCCTTCTTCCTTGGCTCACGTTCCTTCGGACTGCGTTCGTTGCGGTACGTACATCCGCTACTTTTATGTAACCGTCGCTCCGTGGGTAGGTTTTTATTATTCGGCCCAATGGTCAATTCATGACAGGGCTGTTTTCTTCTTTTATGACTGCTATAGTACCTGGTTCAACGTTCCGGCATCCCTTTTTCCATTTATTGCAGTAGTGAAGTTCGATCAAGTATTCACGAGACCAACGTCGCTCTATATCGCTCTTGTAGCATTTCCCACGCTTTTGTGTAATTTTCTTCAGTCAACGACAAGTGTCTTATTAGTTTTCCTGGTTCACCTAACACATTGGTCTTCAGATACCACATTTTCTGGCAGTTGGATAGTGGCTGGTTGTGTACCATCTGCGTATATAGGTCATAAAACAGTGGCCACTTCAGATAATCACCGTCGAAGCGAAGGAGTTCTATTTTCGGAAGCTTCACAACTGGCACAGATACTTGCTGATGAGTGTTGCTTGCTGTTGATATAGGCATCTCACCGATCTTTGCTAATAGTCTTATTAAAGTTATCGAATTAACCCTTCTAACTCAGAAGGCGCACTTCACAAGCAGAAGCCTGGAATCAATTGACCTATTCACTAGAATATAACATATATTGAGGTGAATAGGGCTCCCACAACCCATGCAATAAAATATTAGTAAACAAAATAGTGAAACACGACCAAACACTACAGTCAGGGGTGCACAGATAACAGTGAACGTTTAAGCAAATCACGGCTCTACACATGCGATTAATAGGCTCATGCATACCATAGTTAGACCGAGAATGGACAACATGTAGTAAAGGCACTCTCCTTAAGCAATACGGGGTATGCCTATAAGTAACCAAACCTGCGAGAGTACGAGAATCTATATTCGAGTTCATAAGCTGGTGTATAAATACTAGGTCAGCAATTCTACGTCGTTCCTCCAACGAGTGCATATTAAGCAATCGGAGGCGATCCTCATATGGAGGAAGCCTTAATGGATCATTCCACGGGAGGTCCCTTAGTGCGAATCTAACAAAGTTTCGCTGCACTGACTCGATGCGTCTAGAATGAACCGCATAGCAAGGTGACCAAACCTGAGATGCATACTCGAGAACTGGTCTAACCAAGGAGAAATATAAGTGAATAAGTGTCAGTCGATCAGAAAACTCCCTTGACCACCGTTTAACAAAACCCAGAACTGAATTACTCCGAGACACGATATAGTTTATGTGCAGAGTGAAATCCAGTTTTTTGTCAAGCTTCACACCGAGGTCAGTAACGGACTCAACGGAGACACGACGGATAGTAGTTTCAGCAAAGGTATAATCAAAGACGAGCTGATTGGGGTTCCTACAGAATGACATAACTTCACATTTATCCAGGTTAAGCCGCAGGCCATTTGAGGCACACCAAACCTTGAAGGTATTTAAATCAGCCTGAATACTTATATTTGCTGTGTAGTTTCCTATATTTGCTGTGTAGTTTCCTATAGGGTTACGTACTTATCAAGATCGTATCCTAGTTTCACTGGGTCGTTAGTTGATTCCCAAATGGAGTAATTCTGTTCCTCGATCAAGGCCCAATGTTATTGAATAGTATCAGCCTTCAACTTATAATATTGCTTTGGGTGATCATCACTTAAACGTACTCCATCGAGAATACGCCGTAGCGATTGGACCATCGCACCTTGTCGACGAATGAATTTTATTACTTGCGAAGACTCTGGGCTCTTCACTGTGGTGAGCACTGGAGGAACTGGGTTCAGGGTTAAATCCGAATTTAACCTGTATGGGTCATTGGGGACTGTACCCAGATTTTTCACTTTGTGGGCTGGTGTGTGCGATTGCACGCATGCTCATCCTCTTGTTGGTCTAGACTAGTTGCAGCTCTACCGTCTTGCGGTGCTACCGCATCATCGTTATCACTTGTATGTAATTGATTATCTTTCATGGTCTCGAAGGAATTAATCATTTCTTTAACACACTCCGAAATGGAGTGTAGATCGAGAGAACTGACTTGTGTTCAAGTACCAGCCTTCCTTTAATTGCTGCAGCTTAAGTTGGTAATAAGGCTTCGTAGTTTTTCAGGCACTACCGTCCTTCTGAAAGTTGGTAATGATGCGCTTTACTGCAGTTCCTTGTTCAGATTGCTTCTAATTCCAGCCAAGGTTCATGTACCTTGACTTATTTTCGATGATGTATACGGCAATTGAAGCCACTACACCTTATTATTCTGGATCTGGAACTCAACGTTGTTGTTCTTGAGATGTGCGGTTGTTTAGTAACGGAATGAAATTTGGTAGTCAGTACGGGGGAGAAGTACAATGGGTGGGCAAACAGCAAGGTGTGGTATTGAAACCAAATAAGTTTAGTAGGACCGTGAATAATAAGGATATTTGCTGAAATAGTGTTAAAGCTAAGACAGTTGAAATCAAGTGAATTGCTTCGTAAAGCTGTTCTATCTGAGACACCGAAAGAAATTCTCAAGGAGAATTACCGGTGAAGGAGACGGGACCGAATCATCACAAGTGAAAGTAATGACTTTGCAATTGCAATTGCAAATTTAAGTGAAACTTAACAGTGAATGTAAACGTAAGATTCAGTACGTAGATAAGAACTAAAGTTAACAGTGTAACTTAATTCATGTGCTGTACAACAGTTTTGAGGGGAAAGTTAATTGGCTCGGCATGAAATCATTTCGAGAGCGCAATTAAACAATAGTTTTAAGTTAATCAAACAAATCTAAACACGAAAACCCGCGAGTGTTGAGAAAGAATGCCGTAGCCAACGACTTAAATTTTCTCGATGGGAGATTTTCGAACTAGCAGTGATAGTGTTGTTTTGGTGATAACGCATGGATGACTATTTATTTTTGTGCTAACTCTAATGGTCGTTGGACTTCTAAAGTATTTTAATAAAATAGAAATTTGAAGTAAGAGTGCAACAGAGCGATTATCCCGGTGATAAAAAGGGGACATTTATCTAAAGTGTTGGTCAGACAAACGAGGCTCCGCTAAAGTTCATCGAATTTACTGTGAAGCTTTTTTTTACGTGCGCCATTGAATTTGATTCAAACATTGTCTCTTCCATAAAGTAGTGCTTTGTTGAAGTATCTGAATTTTAAAACAAGTGTTTTGATATACAAAAAAGTGGTGTATATAGCATAAATTGCAACGACTGCAATGCAATTTATATTGGAAAAACGAAAAGGAATATAAAAACGAGATATAAAGAACATATATCTGCAGCAAAATACAATCGCCTAACTTCCGGGTTTAGCAAACATTTAATAGAAACTGGTCATACAACATCAATTGACAAATTAAAATTACGACATAATATAAACGATTACAGAATTTTAGACAAATATGAAGCATATGAAATTAAAAAAGAAAAAGATGAAGGCTATTTTTGGTAAATGACCAAACAGATTTGTATAATAGTGGCCCTCTTTTAAAAATTAAATTTTAGTTGATATTATTTTTCACTGTTCATAATTACATATATTTGTTTGTGTTATTAAAGTTAGTGTATTTCATCTGAGTAACGTTAAACAGTAATTTTCCACTAGTTTGTCACACACATTAGGTTGCAGCTAGCCTGTCAGTCGCTTGATAATGTCTTAAGAGGACGAAACGCGTCGCAAGATAAATATTTATTAAAAAATTTTGTAGAACAAAAGCAAGTGTTTTTTCAGTGTTTTTCAAAAACCAAATATGTTCTTGGAAAGGTTCTCAAGTGATCGATATGAATAGTGTAGAAGGGTATAGGTTGCTTCTCTGGTGTGCATAGATGATATATTGATTAATCTTCTTCTCTTTTATTATATAGGAAATCGATGCATGAATTAACATATTTTCTTATAACTTTTTTCATATTAGGGAACCAGAAGGTTTTCTTCACGTTGTCTATGGAGTGATCAACGCCCCCGTGACCCATATCACCATGAGCAGATTTGATTACTCGCCACCTGATCCCCGATGGCACCACGAACTTAACTTCGGTGGTAAACCGGATGATGTTGTCCACATAAATAAGTGTTCTCCTTTGTTATAGTACAACCTGCTAGCTCTTCAAGGATAATGTTGATCCCTGTGCACAGTAATTGCTAGATAATTTGCACAGGAGTGTATCGCCACCATGCTGTTGTCTATGTGCAGTGGGATTGAAATCACTCTGAATAAATCATATTCTTCGAGATTGATTAGAGGAATCTTTAATTTAAAGATAACGTCTTGCCACCTTTATTAGTCTGTATAGTTGTAAAATGTTCTCCTGATTCGTGGGAAGCCGAAAATTGGTTGGCAAGTGATGAAAACAATAGTGTTAGCTTAAATTGAAACTGTGCTTCGTCCATGCCGTTCAGTCGATTGACTACTTGCGTCAACTGGCTCTCTAATATTTGAAATTTCTTGTCATTATCGACTTGGTTCCGCTTGATTATGTTGATTGTTGCGTCAACTATCGTTGTCTGGTTCTTAAGAAGTGACTGCAGATGTTTCTCGTTTGCCTTAACAGCGTCGATGCTGTTAGCCATATCCTCTATATATTTAGAATCCAGAATACCAAACAGAGAGTTTGCAATGTTACCGACAATATTAACTGCTCTTCTTTTGGTTCTATTGGCAGGTGCTTGCATTGATAAATAGCTCATTGTCGCTACTTAACTCCTCTTAAAGGTGTTGGAATTGGGTAATAACTGGATTACATGAGCTTTTTTGTTTAATTTGATTGCACAAGTGATTAAGTGCTCCTATTCCACTTTAAAAGATATTGAATTCCTTCCAGTATGGTTGAACATCATAATAGGTTACCAGGTTCAATTCAGTAGACACTATTCTTGTTCCTAATCGCTCCAAGTGCATCCCTGGTTGCTTATGAAATTTATTTATTTCAAAGGGACTACCTCTAATAGCTGGCAGGAATAGACAGAACAGCAGTGTTGACATTATCAAGGATCCAAAAGATGTTTTTGCCTTCTTCCTTGGCTCACGTTCCTTCGGACTGCGTTCGTTGCGGTACGTACATCCGCTACTTTTATGTAACCGTCGCTCCGTGGGTAGGTTTTTATTATTCGGCCCAATGGTCAATTCATGACAGGGCTGTTTTCTTCTTTTATGACTGCTATAGTACCTGGTTCAACGTTCCGGCATCCCTTTTTCCATTTATTGCAGTAGTGAAGTTCGATCAAGTATTCACGAGACCAACGTCGCTCTATATCGCTCTTGTAGCATTTCCCACGCTTTTGTGTAATTTTCTTCAGTCAACGACAAGTGTCTTATTAGTTTTCCTGGTTCACCTAACACATTGGTCTTCAGATACCACATTTTCTGGCAGTTGGATAGTGGCTGGTTGTGTACCATCTGCGTATATAGGTCATAAAACAGTGGCCACTTCAGATAATCACCGTCGAAGCGAAGGAGTTCTATTTTCGGAAGCTTCACAACTGGCACAGATACTTGCTGATGAGTGTTGCTTGCTGTTGATATAGGCATCTCACCGATCTTTGCTAATAGTCTTATTAAAGTTATCGAATTAACCCTTCTAACTCAGAAGGCGCACTTCACAAGCAGAAGCCTGGAATCAATTGACCTATTCACTAGAATATAACATATATTGAGGTGAATAGGGCTCCCACAACCCATGCAATAAAATATTAGTAAACAAAATAGTGAAACACGTCCAAACACTACAGTCAGGGGTGCACAGATAACAGTGAACGTTTAAGCAAATCACGGCTCTACACATGCGATTAATAGGCTCATGCATACCATAGTTAGACCGAGAATGGACAACATGTAGTAAAGGCACTCTCCTTAAGCAATACGGGGTATGCCTATAAGTAACCAAACCTGCGAGAGTACGAGAATCTATATTCGAGTTCATAAGCTGGTGTATAAATACTAGGTCAGCAATTCTACGTCGTTCCTCCAACGAGTGCATATTAAGCAATCGGAGGCGATCCTCATATGGAGGAAGCCTTAATGGATCATTCCACGGGAGGTCCCTTAGTGCGAATCTAACAAAGTTTCGCTGCACTGACTCGATGCGTCTAGAATGAACCGCATAGCAAGGTGACCAAACCTGAGATGCATACTCGAGAACTGGTCTAACCAAGGAGAAATATAAGTGAATAAGTGTCAGTCGATCAGAAAACTCCATTGACCACCGTTTAACAAAACCCAGAACTGAATTACTCCGAGACACGATATAGTTTATGTGCAGAGTGAAATCCAGTTTTTTGTCAAGCTTCACACCGAGGTCAGTAACGGACTCAACACGACGGATAGTAGTTTCAGCAAAGGTATAATCAAAGACGAGCTGATTGGGGTTCCTACAGAATGACATAACTTCACATTTATCCAGGTTAAGCCGCAGGCCATTTGAGGCACACCAAACCTTGAAGGTATTTAAATCAGCCTGAATACTTATATTTGCTGTGTAGTTTCCTATATTTGCTGTGTAGTTTCCTATAGGGTTACGTACTTATCAAGATCGTATCCTAGTTTCACTGGGTCGTTAGTTGATTCCCAAATGGAGTAATTCTGTTCCTCGATCAAGGCCCAATGTTATTGAATAGTATCAGCCTTCAACTTATAATATTGCTTTGGGTGATCATCACTTAAACGTACTCCATCGAGAATACGCCGTAGCGATTGGACCATCGCACCTTGTCGACGAATGAATTTTATTACTTGCGAAGACTCTGGGCTCTTCACTGTTGTGAGCACTGGAGGAACTGGGTTCAGGGTTAAATCCGAATTTAACCTGTATGGGTCATTGGGGACTGTACCCAGATTTTTCACTTTGTGGGCTGGTGTGTGCGATTGCACGCATGCTCATCCTCTTGTTGGTCTAGACTAGTTGCAGCTCTACCGTCTTGCGGTGCTACCGCATCATCGTTATCACTTGTATGTAATTGATTATCTTTCATGGTCTCGAAGGAATTAATCATTTCTTTAACACACTCCGAAATGGAGTGTAGATCGAGAGAACTGACTTGTGTTCAAGTACCAGCCTTCCTTTAATTGCTGCAGCTTAAGTTGGTAATAAGGCTTCGTAGTTTTTCAGGCACTACCGTCCTTCTGAAAGTTGGTAATGATGCGCTTTACTGCAGTTCCTTGTTCAGATTGCTTCTAATTCCAGCCAAGGTTCATGTACCTTGACTTATTTTCGATGATGTATACGGCAATTGAAGCCACTACACCTTATTATTCTGGATCTGGAACTCAACGTTGTTGTTCTTGAGATGTGCGGTTGTTTAGTAACGGAATGAAATTTGGTAGTCAGTACGGGGGAGAAGTACAATGGGTGGGCAAACAGCAAGGTGTGGTATTGAAACCAAATAAGTTTAGTAGGACCGTGAATAATAAGGATATTTGCTGAAATAGTGTTAAAGCTAAGACAGTTGAAATCAAGTGAATTGCTTCGTAAAGCTGTTCTATCTGAGACACCGAAAGAAATTCTCAAGGAGAATTACCGGTGAAGGAGACGGGACCGAATCATCACAAGTGAAAGTAATGACTTTGCAATTGCAATTGCAAATTTAAGTGAAACTTAACAGTGAATGTAAACGTAAGATTCAGTACGTAGATAAGAACTAAAGTTAACAGTATAACTTAATTCATGTGCTGTACAACAGTTTTGAGGGGAAAGTTAATTGGCTCGGCATGAAATCATTTCGAGAGCGCAATTAAACAATAGTTTTAAGTTAATCAAACAAATCTAAACACGAAAACCCGCGAGTGTTGAGAAAGAATGCCGTAGCCAACGACTTAAATTTTCTCGATGGGAGATTTTCGAACTAGCAGTGATAGTGTTGTTTTGGTGATAACGCATGGATGACTATTTATTTTTGTGCTAACTCTAATGGTCGTTGGACTTCTAAAGTATTTTAATAAAATAGAAATTTGAAGTAAGAGTGCAACAGAGCGATTATCCCGGTGATAAAAAGGGGACATTTATCTAAAGTGTTGGTCAGACAAACGAGGCTCCGCTAAAGTTCATCGAATTTACTGTGAAGCTTTTTTTTACGTGCGCCATTGAATTTGATTCAAACATTGTCTCTTCCATAAAGTAGTGCTTTGTTGAAGTATCTGAATTTTAAAACAAGTGTTTTGATATACAAAAAAGTGGTGTATATAGCATAAATTGCAACGACTGCAATGCAATTTATATTGGAAAAACGAAAAGGAATATAAAAACGAGATATAAAGAACATATATCTGCAGCAAAATACAATCGCCTAACTTCCGGGTTTAGCAAACATTTAATAGAAACTGGTCATACAACATCAATTGACAAATTAAAATTACGACATAATATAAACGATTACAGAATTTTAGACAAATATGAAGCATATGAAATTAAAAAAGAAAAAGATGAAGGCTATTTTTGGTAAATGACCAAACAGATTTGTATAATAGTGGCCCTCTTTTAAAAATTAAATTTTAGTTGATATTATTTTTCACTGTTCATAATTACATATATTTGTTTGTGTTATTAAAGTTAGTGTATTTCATCTGAGTAACGTTAAACAGTAATTTTCCACTAGTTTGTCACACACATTAGGTTGCAGCTAGCCTGTCAGTCGCTTGATAATGTCTTAAGAGGACGAAACGCGTCGCAAGATAAATATTTATTAAAAAATTTTGTAGAACAAAAGCAAGTGTTTTTTCAGTGTTTTTCAAAAACCAAATATGTTCTTGGAAAGGTTCTCAAGTGATCGATATGAATAGTGTAGAAGGGTATAGGTTGCTTCTCTGGTGTGCATAGATGATATATTGATTAATCTTCTTCTCTTTTAATATATAGGAAATCGATGCATGAATTAACATATTTTCTTATAACTTTTTTCATATTAGGGAACCAGAAGGTTTTCTTCACGTTGTCTATGGAGTGATCAACGCCCCCGTGACCCATATCACCATGAGCAGATTTGATTACTCGCCACCTGATCCCCGATGGCACCACGAACTTAACTTCGGTGGTAAACCGGATGATGTTGTCCACATAAATAAGTGTTCTCCTTTGTTATAGTACAACCTGCTAGCTCTTCAAGGATAATGTTGATCCCTGTGCACAGTAATTGCTAGATAATTTGCACAGGAGTGTATCGCCACCATGCTGTTGTCTATGTGCAGTGGGATTGAAATCACTCTGAATAAATCATATTCTTCGAGATTGATTAGAGGAATCTTTAATTTAAAGATAACGTCTTGCCACCTTTATTAGTCTGTATAGTTGTAAAATGTTCTCCTGATTCGTGGGAAGCCGAAAATTGGTTGGCAAGTGATGAAAACAATAGTGTTAGCTTAAATTGAAACTGTGCTTCGTCCATGCCGTTCAGTCGATTGACTACTTGCGTCAACTGGCTCTCTAATATTTGAAATTTCTTGTCATTGTCGACTTGGTTCCGCTTGATTATGTTGATTGTTGCGTCAACTATCGTTGTCTGGTTCTTAAGAAGTGACTGCAGATGTTTCTCGTTTGCCTTAACAGCGTCGATGCTGTTAGCCATATCCTCTATATATTTAGAATCCAGAATACCAAACAGAGAGTTTGCAATGTTACCCACAATATTAACTGCTCTTCTTTTGGTTCTATTGGCAGGTGCTTGCATTGATAAATAGCTCATTGTCGCTACTTAACTCCTCTTAAAGGTGTTGGAATTGGGTAATAACTGGATTACATGAGCTTTTTTGTTTAATTTGATTGCACAAGTGATTAAGTGCTCCTATTCCACTTTAAAAGATATTGAATTCCTTCCAGTATGGTTGAACATCATAATAGGTTACCAGGTTCAATTCAGTAGACACTATTCTTGTTCCTAATCGCTCCAAGTGCATCCCTGGTTGCTTATGAAATTTATTTATTTCAAAGGGACTACCTCTAATAGCTGGCAGGAATAGACAGAACAGCAGTGTTGACATTATCAAGGATCCAAAAGATGTTTTTGCCTTCTTCCTTGGCTCACGTTCCTTCGGACTGCGTTCGTTGCGGTACGTACATCCGCTACTTTTATGTAACCGTCGCTCCGTGGGTAGGTTTTTATTATTCGGCCCAATGGTCAATTCATGACAGGGCTGTTTTCTTCTTTTATGACTGCTATAGTACCTGGTTCAACGTTCCGGCATCCCTTTTTCCATTTATTGCAGTAGTGAAGTTCGATCAAGTATTCACGAGACCAACGTCGCTCTATATCGCTCTTGTAGCATTTCCCACGCTTTTGTGTAATTTTCTTCAGTCAACGACAAGTGTCTTATTAGTTTTCCTGGTTCACCTAACACATTGGTCTTCAGATACCACATTTTCTGGCAGTTGGATAGTGGCTGGTTGTGTACCATCTGCGTATATAGGTCATAAAACAGTGGCCACTTCAGATAATCACCGTCGAAGCGAAGGAGTTCTATTTTCGGAAGCTTCACAACTGGCACAGATACTTGCTGATGAGTGTTGCTTGCTGTTGATATAGGCATCTCACCGATCTTTGCTAATAGTCTTATTAAAGTTATCGAATTAACCCTTCTAACTCAGAAGGCGCACTTCACAAGCAGAAGCCTGGAATCAATTGACCTATTCACTAGAATATAACATATATTGAGGTGAATAGGGCTCCCACAACCCATGCAATAAAATATTAGTAAACAAAATAGTGAAACACGTCCAAACACTACAGTCAGGGGTGCACAGATAACAGTGAACGTTTAAGCAAATCACGGCTCTACACATGCGATTAATAGGCTCATGCATACCATAGTTAGACCGAGAATGGACAACATGTAGTAAAGGCACTCTCCTTAAGCAATACGGGGTATGCCTATAAGTAACCAAACCTGCGAGAGTACGAGAATCTATATTCGAGTTCATAAGCTGGTGTATAAATACTAGGTCAGCAATTCTACGTCGTTCCTCCAACGAGTGCATATTAAGCAATCGGAGGCGATCCTCATATGGAGGAAGCCTTAATGGATCATTCCACGGGAGGTCCCTTAGTGCGAATCTAACAAAGTTTCGCTGCACTGACTCGATGCGTCTAGAATGAACCGCATAGCAAGGTGACCAAACCTGAGATGCATACTCGAGAACTGGTCTAACCAAGGAGAAATATAAGTGAATAAGTGTCAGTCGATCAGAAAACTCCCTTGACCACCGTTTAACAAAACCCAGAACTGAATTACTCCGAGACACGATATAGTTTATGTGCAGAGTGAAATCCAGTTTTTTGTCAAGCTTCACACCGAGGTCAGTAACGGACTCAACGGAGACACGACGGATAGTAGTTTCAGCAAAGGTATAATCAAAGACGAGCTGATTGGGGTTCCTACAGAATGACATAACTTCACATTTATCCAGGTTAAGCCGCAGGCCATTTGAGGCACACCAAACCTTGAAGGTATTTAAATCAGCCTGAATACTTATATTTGCTGTGTAGTTTCCTATATTTGCTGTGTAGTTTCCTATAGGGTTACGTACTTATCAAGATCGTATCCTAGTTTCACTGGGTCGTTAGTTGATTCCCAAATGGAGTAATTCTGTTCCTCGATCAAGGCCCAATGTTATTGAATAGTATCAGCCTTCAACTTATAATATTGCTTTGGGTGATCATCACTTAAACGTACTCCATCGAGAATACGCCGTAGCGATTGGACCATCGCACCTTGTCGACGAATGAATTTTATTACTTGCGAAGACTCTGGGCTCTTCACTGTGGTGAGCACTGGAGGAACTGGGTTCAGGGTTAAATCCGAATTTAACCTGTATGGGTCATTGGGGACTGTACCCAGATTTTTCACTTTGTGGGCTGGTGTGTGCGATTGCACGCATGCTCATCCTCTTGTTGGTCTAGACTAGTTGCAGCTCTACCGTCTTGCGGTGCTACCGCATCATCGTTATCACTTGTATGTAATTGATTATCTTTCATGGTCTCGAAGGAATTAATCATTTCTTTAACACACTCCGAAATGGAGTGTAGATCGAGAGAACTGACTTGTGTTCAAGTACCAGCCTTCCTTTAATTGCTGCAGCTTAAGTTGGTAATAAGGCTTCGTAGTTTTTCAGGCACTACCGTCCTTCTGAAAGTTGGTAATGATGCGCTTTACTGCAGTTCCTTGTTCAGATTGCTTCTAATTCCAGCCAAGGTTCATGTACCTTGACTTATTTTCGATGATGTATACGGCAATTGAAGCCACTACACCTTATTATTCTGGATCTGGAACTCAACGTTGTTGTTCTTGAGATGTGCGGTTGTTTAGTAACGGAATGAAATTTGGTAGTCAGTACGGGGGAGAAGTACAATGGGTGGGCAAACAGCAAGGTGTGGTATTGAAACCAAATAAGTTTAGTAGGACCGTGAATAATAAGGATATTTGCTGAAATAGTGTTAAAGCTAAGACAGTTGAAATCAAGTGAATTGCTTCGTAAAGCTGTTCTATCTGAGACACCGAAAGAAATTCTCAAGGAGAATTACCGGTGAAGGAGACGGGACCGAATCATCACAAGTGAAAGTAATGACTTTGCAATTGCAATTGCAAATTTAAGTGAAACTTAACAGTGAATGTAAACGTAAGATTCAGTACGTAGATAAGAACTAAAGTTAACAGTGTAACTTAATTCATGTGCTGTACAACAGTTTTGAGGGGAAAGTTAATTGGCTCGGCATGAAATCATTTCGAGAGCGCAATTAAACAATAGTTTTAAGTTAATCAAACAAATCTAAACACGAAAACCCGCGAGTGTTGAGAAAGAATGCCGTAGCCAACGACTTAAATTTTCTCGATGGGAGATTTTCGAACTAGCAGTGATAGTGTTGTTTTGGTGATAACGCATGGATGACTATTTATTTTTGTGCTAACTCTAATGGTCGTTGGACTTCTAAAGTATTTTAATAAAATAGAAATTTGAAGTAAGAGTGCAACAGAGCGATTATCCCGGTGATAAAAAGGGGACATTTATCTAAAGTGTTGGTCAGACAAACGAGGCTCCGCTAAAGTTCATCGAATTTACTGTGAAGCTTTTTTTTACGTGCGCCATTGAATTTGATTCAAACATTGTCTCTTCCATAAAGTAGTGCTTTGTTGAAGTATCTGAATTTTAAAACAAGTGTCAAGTGTTTCTCGATGCATAACTTAGAGGCCTTACCTGTAAATTAATCCTTGGTTCACTACCGGAAGGAATACCCGCGGTAAGTTCGTTCCATACTATATATATATATATATATATATATATATATATATATATATATATATATATATATATATATATATATATATATATTTATTTATTTATTTAGATGAGCGTTCCGAACATACAAAGGAAAAAGCCTAAGAAATTGTCTTGTGTTAAGTAACGCACCGCAATGGAATACATAAATGAAAGGTAATGTATGAAACGCAAATCACTTAAGTTCAGTTAATTAAAAATTATGAAGACGGAAAAACCGGAAATTTAAAGACAATTTAGTGTGAAGAATAAAACATTCGCTATGCATATTATGATTTTCAAGTTTACAAGTTGTCTAAGAAATGGGGGAATTTGATATGTTCTCACTAATTATGGAGGATTGATTAATGAAATCTAAAATAACGATAAAAGCAATCTAAAGTACGGACGTAATAGTATTTCTTCAAATAATGGACTTGTAATATTTTTTTTATAGAAAAGAAAAACGAAACTAGTATATAGATTTAAATTTTTTTTTATTTTATTAGCATATATGTACTTATGTTATGTAATTTCGGCAATTAAACTTGAAATTTAGATTCGTACTATGAACTCTATCATAAAGGCATTGGTCAGGTTAGCTCCAAATAACTTTGGTTGCATTTTTTTTATATACATACAAATTTGTTTTTTTTTTTCTCAACAGGACATTACCTTTCCAAAAATAGATTTAATTTCGTGGAATTTTATTAACATATGTGTATCTATATATATACATATATGCTGAGAAATTTTTATAATTGGGTAAGGAAGAGGGGGCTAAAGTTTTTGTTCGTCGTTCTTTTTTTTTTTTATTCAAAGGATACGGCGAGTAACGTCGGAAGGGTACGCACTTTTCCTACTGGGTCGTTATTTCTGCCTATAAATTAATTCTAAAATGAGTGAGAGTAAGAATAACCCTCAACTCTAAGACCTTAAACATATACAGATTCTTCGTTTCACCCTTTTCTTGGATAGGCTAAGGTATACGGTTTTGTAACAAAAATTAAAAAGAGGAAACTAAGCTGAATGAATTTAACCAAGTCTCTAGGTCCTAATAATAGTAAGATGTAACAATTGTTGTTTTTTTTTTGTGTGTAACTTTTCGCTCTTTACATATTGAAAATTTAAGCTACGTAGATGCTCAGATACTGAATAGTCCAGGTAGAATTTTGCTAGCATAGTAATTGTGAGTATACTATTGTCATACATCCAGATTAGTATTCGTAAGCCTCAGAGCCTCAAAAAGTTCCGAAAAAGTGGTGGCATACTATAGCCGAGCTCTATCGAAACAAGAAAGAAATTACTGTGTTACAAGGAAAGAACTGCAAACTATTGTTGATGTAACGAAGCATTTCCATAAATTATCCTCTATGAACATAAATTCACTCTCCAAACTGACCATGCAGCTCTAAAGTGGTTGATGCAATTTAAAAACCCTGAGGAACAGGTGGCAAGGTGGCTAGAAATACTGCAATCCTATGATTTCGAAATAATCCATAGGAAGGGTAGATCCCATGGAAATGCAGATGCATTCTCTCGACGACCATGTAAGCCTGATTGTTAATACTGTTCCCGTCTGTAAGAGAAATGCGACCATGCAATTGTGAACAAAAAAAATTGTTCCTACTCCTATTATGTGGAAGTAAAACAAGTGTTTTTACTTTTTTTTCAAAATGAAATAACTTCCACCAAGAGTCTTTTGAAAGGAAACTTTCTGATAAATATTTTGTTGTTTTTAATTCATCTTTTGCTAAAAATAACAATATTTTTATAAGAGCTATTACCATCATCAGTTCCATATGATCACCAACACCAAAGCAGCACGCCGCGGCAACTTAAGCCAGTGTAAATTTGTTTGCTGCTCTTTATATGGATTATAAAGAACTAACACATTTGCATCAAGCCGCGGAACAACACGTGCCTAATTAAGCATGCCAAACATTTCCCGTTTTCGATAAAAGTGTATATAACTCTCTCTCTCTCTCTCTTTCTTACATGGGTATTGTTTCCATATAAGATATATTTTTCCTTTATGTTTCATTTATTTGCTTTTTTTGTTTAATTTTATCTTTATAGTGTACTCATTTCGTAGTGGTAATCCTTTTCTCATTAGGAATTTGACTAAGTCTTGCTTCTATATAATTCTTGTTGGTTGGACTGAAGTCTTAAACAGTAGGGTTCGGCGATCTTCGATTCGATCTCGAGAGATCGATCTTTAGGCCTTCGATTTTTGAATCGATTTGACGCGGGACCGATTCAGCTCGAATCGATTTATTTATTTCCGATTTCGATCTATTTAAGACGTGCCAAAAATTAAACAAGCTCATTCGTGAATTTTTTTTGCATTTTATTTTTAATTTGTGTAATAATCCGACAAATGTAAAAAAGTTTAAAAGGATCGTAAATGTTAGATGAATGCGATTGAAATCGCTATAATATTTTAGTGTTAACTTTGTAGTTTAGTGACTACTGTATGATTTTGTCATTGGTGGCTTGTTATGATTTATTTCTGGTTTGGTGATTCTCCAACGAGAAAAAAAAAGTTATTTAAAAAAATAAATGATATTCGAATTTGGGATTTTAAGCTTTTATTCAAATTGTTTTTTCCTGCGTAGTCAATTCCAGTATAAAAAAAATCACCTAGAATACACTATTCGACGTGGAATTGCTACGAAAGTAAGTTGAATATTGTATACCGATGTCCTAAACGTGATGCATATTAGTTTGCGCGGAATTGCCACATCAACTCCAAGTGGAATATAACTAGCAAGTATAACTAACGTATAATTCTAGTAAGAAATTCATGTGGAATACACGAAGATTCGACGTAGATCTGAATCTCCTGAAAGAAGCGTATGTATTGTTTTGGTTCTACACATTTTTACTCTATCAAAGATTTGACACTTATTAATATTTGCTTTAATCTAAAGTCTCAGATTTGGCAGATTGTACACTTTTAAAATAATATGGATTAAGAAATTTAAGCAGTGGTGTAAAAAAACCTTTCTACAATAAATTAAAAAGACGAAGCATTTATTTTGCGTGCTTTAAAATCTTACATAGTCTTTTATTAAAACAGTCTTATATGAAAAGTCTGTTTTTTCAATCACAATTACCACTTGAATAGTGAACCAAAACTGCGTCCCTTTTGAAATTTTCAACTGAGAGGTAGTCAATTAGTCATATTTCTCTCTTCTCTTATGTAATTATCGAAAAGAGCAAATAAGGGTACACTTTAAGACTTTTAAGAATCATTTTGAAAACAAAGGAGCAGGCTCCTGAATTTAACGTTGCAAACTTGCTGCGCTGACCATTTTTTCCTTTGGCAAGGTGAAGACAGGGAGTTTAAAACGAAAGAATAAAACACTCCCAGTATATTTTCAAAAAACGTCCGCAAGATATACATTTTTAGGGCTGAGACCAGAAACCTTCCCATTAACGAAAATATTCTTCGTACATACTCATAAAATATTCTGGAATAGGTTCTGGAATTAGACATCGAAATGGCATGGCATGTTTCTGCTATTATTAAAAAAAATTGTTGCGCTTGCAAATGCGCGACACAAAAGTTGTGCTTCCCTCTTACTTTTGGGTGTAAATTTTTAGTTGTGTTCCTTTAATGAAGACGAGTCAGAATTAGTATGTACTTTCAAAGAAGATAAAACAGACTCTGTTCCATCGCAATTTGTTTTTCGATTAAATATGCAATATTTATTACTGAATCGATTTTCTCAGTTCGATTCTCCATCCCTATTAAACAGGCTCAGAGGGACATTTACGCGACACAATACTCTGGAAATCGATATCTTCATCAGAAATTCTAATCTGGCGGATATTCGGATGATATCCACTACAAATACGATGAAGTATTTTCTTCAGCGCAGAATAATTGACAGTAGATCTCGTTGAAGTGCTGGGCCAGTAGCTAAGCAGTCATTCAAAGAGCATCCTCCTTTAGATTTTCCCGATCCGTTGAATATGACTCTACAATTTAATCTGACATTATTTTCCTTAAAGACTTCTGATATGATAAATTAAATTGTGTAATGGCTTCGATTTGAAGGCTGCAGTATTTTTGAATGAATTCAATATATCTTGTTTTCGAGACTGGGTGATTTGAAAAACGTCTTTCCATAGCGAAGTTACAAGCAGTTGCTTAAACGCGACCAGCTGTATATGCCTGTAATCTCTTTTAATTATTAATTTACGCGATCCAAACATAAATCACTTGGAAAATCAAATGCAATTACGTATGATCTTCGACACATATTCACTAAGAATAGTCCTTGCACCAGACAAATACAATACACTCTCTGAAATTTCTTCTACATTTAAATGTCACATAGATTCGTCATACAAATGAAGATTCCGATAACGCTAAGGTAAATAAACCCCGTCTTGCATTTCCATGTCCGAGGGTAATTGCTCTCACGTGAATTCGATTGGGACAACCGAAATGTGACGGGTCAACAGTAAGGCCTCTGGAGTCGCTAGAAGTGAAGCAAAATAAAAAGTTTGAAATGAACAGTGATAATTGTATCCCTTAAAATTTTCAGAACTGCTTCATCTTAGTTAAGCACTCCCACTCCTTTGTCAGCCTAGATACAAAAAGAGAGACATAAAACAGCGAACAATGTGATCCAAGTCCAATAAATCCGAACATCGTATGTGACAACACCTATTAGGTTCTTTGTAGTTAAAAGTTTGCATTGGTCACGACAATATCCAACCTACTTTTTAAGGCTTTTGCGGTTGCTCAAATTTATTTATAAATATTTTCGGATTAGCCGCGTAAATCGTATTTAACTTACATGAGTGCTGATATTAGTACTAACCCCTAACGTTTTGCTTCAAGTTACTTTGAGCAACCGCGAAAGTGACCACGCTCAATGTAACGTTCGGGGTGACTATTAATATCAGCACTCATATAAATTAAATACTGTAACATGCACTATAGTTTGGCATAGGGTACGCGATGAAAACGAAATCAAGCTGTTCAATGCGAATGGTCCGAAATTCGGAAACCAGAAAAACGTCAGATGCCGTATAAAGCCAAGGCCGACTCGAACCTGTGGTGACTTGGTGTGGTGAAAATGAATAACGGAAATTTCTAGAACTAAGTTGCTGAACTTATAGTATAAATAGGGCTGAATAGCAGTTAAGTTAGTTAGTTGTATTTTAACCACTGAAGTGATGGGTGCTAATTATTAAAGTGAAAAGTTATATTGTGAAGAAATATTGTCAGGAAAATTGTGCAACGAATTAATCAGTGAAGTGAATAATAATTTGTAACATTTGTGGTTGAAAATATGTCTTTATTAATCGGTCGAGCCCGAAAGTGTGAATTTTTATTTTAGTGCCTTATCAATATAGGTAATACTAATGCTTTCTAGTTGAAATTTTGCGAGAACAAAGTGGGCTATTAAGGTGAACCTATGGTCGGGCTACGACAGCATGGCAAGTGCCTAGTCCAGAGATAGGAACACTTATGTTTTAAGAGGCGCAGAAAGGCTGCAGCATTAGATGAAATAAAGAAGGCTTGAGCACCTTGATCCAAAAGAGCTCTAACTACAAGATTTATTCCCTCACGAGAATAATAACCTTAGCGTTAGCTAGTAGCACTGTGTTAAGTGAAAAGGGTTGAAGATTATTTGGGGATTTTCAGTTCTCTGGAAGAACAGCGTTCGGTAATGTAGGCGTGGTATCAGCAGCTTAAGTCCTAGTAGATTAGTAATGATTCAAGTGAAGCATTAAGTGATGAATTTGTTGACAATATCTGCTAGAATTTTTGAAAAATTTGAAATTAGACAGTCGCACTAGTGTCTTACAGGGTGATTTAAACATTCTCAGGCTTCGACCTCTTCATAAGTACCATTAGCTGATTCATATTTCATTGCAGGTAAAGAGTGAAACATGCGAAACATTTGTTCGGAAAACATTTATTCTGAAATCTATCACTGAGAATTTTCATGGCAGATTGATAATTAACATCTGTGATGACTATGTTGCGAAGATGTTGCTCGGTTTGGCCATAGAGGATATTTAAAATATTAATCGTGAATCCGTTAAAATCATAGAATGTTCCACTTTCTAATATCACCACGAAAACGATTAAAGTTTATTTGCGGGAGAAAGTTAATTGCGAAACATGTAGTAGTAAAATATTGAGAAGTCATTTGAGTCATTGGTATTTGAAAACTGTCGAAAATTTGTTTTAAGACTCCAATATTTTCACTATAGATAAGCTCTACCTATCCATATCATTCGCTTTCAAAAGAATTATTTTTTCAATACAATTTTTAAAGAACCTTCCATGATAAGTCAATTGGATCTAAAATTTGAACTAACGTTATTAATCCTAGGAAACTTTTTGTTCAGGTCACAAGATTTCTTTTTACGCACATGTGATAATATGGATAAGAGTTTATATGGGATACTGTGTCTAAACCAGTGAAGTGATAAGTGTAAATAAGTAAAGTAAAACGATATATTGTGAAGAAAAAGTGTAGAACGAACTAATCAGTGAAGTGAATAAAAACCGTGAACTTTGAAATTTAAATAAAGTGTCTTAATTAATCCGTCGGGCCCGCCGAGGCCCAGCTACGATATATTATTCACGTAATATTGTAATTAAATTAAAAGTACTTGGGAGGAATTGGAATTACTTGAAATGGAAAACTCAAAACAACACTTGCTAAAACTCCAGATAAAAAATATTAAAATTTCTTTATACTACCCAGGAACAATGAAAGCTAATGTAAGGATGCTATGGAAACCAATTGTTTAAGATATATTTTTTATTGTTAGTGTATTTCATCTATAACTTAATGCATAAAAAAGAAAACCTAAACATATTCATTTAAGTAACAAATTTAAAGATTGTAGGGCACACTTTAGTAACAATCAACTTCGTACGAGTTGTATAGGTGACAATGAAATTCGTACGGACGCGCTAAAATGGGGTAACATCCCCTTTAACTTTAATAACTGCTTGTAAACGCTTGCACATTGTACTAACCAGTTCTTAACACTGAGTTTGAGACGTAATGTCCCAAATACTTTGTATTTTTTCTTCTAATAACGCTTTTGTTGTGGGACGGCCAAAGAACTCGATCTTTTTGGATTATTCCTCACATTCCATTGGACTGAGATCGGGACTCGAGGATGGCCACTCCATAACAGTTATTGAGTTGTTCACAAACCTTTTTTAGTACTCCTTGAAGTATGACACTAGTTCCATCTTGCTGGAATATAACACTGTCATTTAGATGCAGTCGTCCCATTGATGATAGGGGTTGGTTTCGTAAAATACGTTGATATTTTTCGGAATTAACAATACCATCAATAAAATATAAGTCGCCCACTCCTTTGGAGGACATGCATCACGAAATCATTACTCCACTACGAAACTTAATAGTCCGTCTCAGACAATCGGGTCCAAATGCCGCCGATTTTTTGTGTTCCTCGTTCATCACCCACGCGAACGTTAAACATGTATTCGTCACAAAAAAGTACTATGTTCCACTGATCTTGAGGCGCAAAAGAAGAAACGCTTGGCCTGGGCTAAAGAGAGCATTAACTGGACTCAAGATAGTATGAACGGCTTTTCTGACTAAGAAGAGCTATATAAACTCCCTCGGCTCTTCCTCAACTGCAGCACCAAAGCGTTAGCTTGTCTTTTTTTTAACAAGCGTTATTTTGAATTTTTTTGTAAATATCACTCGAGTCAAATGTATTTTTCGTACACATTTTGTAGTTTTAAAAGCAGTAAAGTACGATTTTTAAATACTAAATGTGTAAATAGCTATAGTAAAGTACTTTTGAGGGATTCATAAGTACAAGTATGTTTCTTACTTCATTTGTTAGAATCCAATATGAATAAATAAATACTATTGCCAGTAGCAACGATAACCTATAAGAACAATTCAAACTGTTTCTCTTCAATTATTCTCCAAATAAATATTTTCACAAATTCGGTTTTTTAAGTTCAGTTGCTTATTATTTTAGTATTTTAACTGTTTTACGTTTGGAAATCAAGTATACGTCACATTTTATATTTTAAGGCTTAATAATTTTAAGTGTAAATTTAATTAAACGTAAAATTTTCTGATCTAATTTTATTTCCACAGCTGGTGTTCTTATATACTTGTACATCGAGCTTCAGTTTTCCAGCTATGTTAAATCAATAAACAACTTTATATATAGTAAGACATTCGAAAAGTCTTCTTCTTGTAAAGCATTGATTTAAAATTATAATTCAATTAAATCACGCTCATTTAGTAGAAAATGTGTTGACTGGGAGAACTATATTGCAACGAGGTTGTATATAGCTTCATTTCAATTTTAGATTGTTTAGCTGAGTCATTAAAAGTAGCCTTTTTCTTACCGGTTATTGCATGTAACTTGAACCTAAATAAAAAATATTTAATTTTTAGATGTTATTATACTTGCAGATTTTTAAAATGTTGGACATTTTTAGCTTTATTTCTATTTCAATATATAATTTTTTTTAAATATAGACAAAAATTACTTGAATTTTTTGATTTTAACATTATTTTGTCGTAGGTTAACCCCTTGAACTGCAATTTATTTTCAGGCAGACAATTTAATTTTCTTTGTTTTGAAAGGAGGAATTTATATGTAGAAACTTACGATGTTGTTGCTTAAATAATATGTAATTAGTAAAAATAATATTTGTTTCATACATTTGTTGTTATACATACATAATAGAACATAATTAGTGTAGAAATATTCTTCAATTATGTTTAACAAAAATGCTATTGTTTTAGGCTTTTAATGAAAAAAGTATGCGTTTTAACATACCTAATTGTATTTTCAACAAATTGAAATAATGTAAATATTTATATATATATATTTTCATATATTTGGGTTTATTTGAAAATACTAATACTACGTTATCTATTACATTTCTTATATTTCCCTCCGATAAAATTCTATTGACGGATATTACTAGTAAAATAACTACTACTGCACTTCATCAGTATGTCGTGTCATGCATTTATTTTACGTGATATTACCTGCGCAAATTTGTACAAATTATATTGAAACTGCTTCTAGAAGCAAACAAATGTACCAAAGCAATAGACTTGCTATGACTTTCATATATTTCTCTTATAAAAAGTTTCAGCAGTCAATAATTCCTGGCGAGTGCAGTTCGTCAGTTTGCTTAAGAAAATTCATGACGAGCTGAACTCGTCATTTTATTTCAAGAGGTCAAAGTGTTTAAAAACACTCAAACTAAAGCAACGTAAAAACTAAGCATTTGTGCACAGGAATAAATGTAGATAAATACATATACCTAATACAAATAACTTCTACTACGAGTTTCAGATACGGCTTAAAGGCAGGCTGGCAGTTTCAGCAAGGTGAATAATCGTTTAAATCTTATATTTATCGAAGACATTTCCTGCTTAGCTTTAAGTCCTCAAAAGAGCAATTCCAACGTTCTAAGTAGTTTTTTATTCATTTAATTCAATTTTCAAAGAGAAACCATGTCATCATTTTTGCTCTCCTGAAGAGTTTTGTTGTCTGCATATATTCTAGTGCTGACTATAACGACCATACATCGCATGTTGTAATTGGTTTGGACATAGATCTATTACGTAATTACCTAACCCTCTAAATTACATCTATTCATCCTAAAGAAAACCACCAATGCAGTGAGTTTTGTCTCGACATCTGTTGCTTTTACCTTTTTGATTCAATTTGTATACCGACTTTTGTGAGCCGACTCTAAAACTTCCATTACCACATTATACCGCGCTCAACTAGCTAGGGTCGGTTGTAGTTACATCCACCTAAGCACTCCGAACGGGTGAGATACGTCCCCTGCAACTCTCGGTATTTAATCAACTCGGATCTCCTCATAGCATAGTCTTGATGTAAAAACTCTGGAAATAATTCTTTTGTTTGAAACTTGTATATTCGCACATTGCATAGATCCATGGATGCAGACAGAATATATTATGAAAGTAATAAATATGAGATATTTTCACATGCATTGTTCTAGACTTTTCATTCCATTTTCACATTTCGCCCCCTATGACGTTCTCACTAGATATTCATTATATCACAAATAAAAATTCATTTGTCCGTAGATTTTTCATTACAAAAGTTATTTTGCCGAATTAAACTTAATGTAAAGTCGTTCAGCATCAGAACCACTGCAGCATACGTATAGTAGGTAATCATCTCGTTTTATACATTGAATTTTCGTACATCGTATATGTTTGTACATACAAATGCAAGCAGAAGTGAAGGGAGTTTGATTGTTTAGGTAAAATGGTGTGCTTGCATGTAGAAAATTAAAGCTCTCAGGGAAAAATAAGAAATAGAGTCTCAATTTTGAGCATAATATTAAAGTATTTATTTCAAAATTTGGCCAGTATAATCTTTACTAATACTTTACTAATTCTTTTAATCCAAAGGTACTTACCAAAAATAGTTAAAAACAAAAATTGAACTGACTTCACAAAACGCGCTAAAAAGCATCAAATATTTTTCATTTTATAGCTATTACGACATTTTGAAGTCGGTGCAAATAAAACAAACCAAACAACTACAACAAAAGTATTTAATCGTCCTTCCTTATGATTTCGTGAGCTGACACGTTCAGGTAGTTTTATATATTATCTTCAATTGTGTAGTTGTTTTGTTTTCTTTTTGTGAAGTCGGTTCAATTTTTTTTAAAACTATTTAATTTTTTACTTTTTAGTGTCTTCATATATACGACTCGAAGTATGCTGCTCGTACGAACAAAGCAATTATTGTGAAATCGACTCAACTTTTTTCTTAAACTTAAACTATTTAATAATTTCATTCTACTTTAAAACGGAAACAGAATCATCGGATTCTGGCAACATGTTATCAATTTTATCTCAGTCACACTTTCACAGTGTCACCTTGCATAAGAGAATCATCAAAATCAGTGAACGCATTACGAAGGTAGGAGACTGATCATACCCTCCCTTTTTTGTCATTTACCAATGAGGAAACGTATTCTGTACAATTAAATGAAAATCATTAAAATTGGTTTATATCTTTGTATGTATACAAAGTCTGGTATCGCCCCTCCTTCCACTCCCATTCTATCCTACAATTTCTGTCATGGTACAAATGGAGCAAGATACTCAATTCAGCAATAAACGGATCATCCATGTCGGTCAACACGATACGATGTTAGGTCCTACTCTTCCAAAACCCACACAAATGCAAATGGGGGAACATTCTATACATTCAAAACAGAATATCCCCCCCCCCCCCCCTCCATTCAACCATCAATTTTTTTTCTCATAGCAGCATTGGTGACTCTTGCTGTAGGTAATACAAAAAAGTACCATCCAAATCGGTCCACGCGTTACAAAGTTGGTTCCGCCTATCTCCCGCACCACCATATATACATCAAAAAGAGTCATCTTAGTCTGTCAACGCGTTACGAAATTATGTCCGGTCATACATAAAAAACAAAAATATGCCTCAAACTTATAACCTCTAGTTTTTGGGTGGTGAGTTAAAAATGTTGATTACACCACACTCAAGCATACTTTTAACGCCGATTCCTTGATTTGTATTAGGCATATAGGCCTTGATTCGTATATAGGCCGTCCCATACTACACAGTGGGTCAGGTGAACTATAGAGAAGCTGCTATTAAATCTTTATGGCAGAGTGTACGACCTCCAAAACTATTCGAGGCTTAAACTACACATCACATGAAAACCGGTCAAAGTGAGATTCCGGGAAAATGTAAAGCCGACGAGCTTGTTAGACTCACGGACATGTATTAAATTGGACTGATTGATAAGCTATCTCATATGCAGAGCTACTAAATAGGACAGTATTTTGATACTGCAATATTTCCCCAATACCAGTTTTTTTTTTTATATATGATGTTGCCAAAGCTCAGGGGATGCCCTATAATGCTAAAGCACAGCCTTGGCAGGAAAGGAATTAAGATTGGGGGAAATGGGTTAGGAGGTTGAGTGAAGGAGGTGTCGATGTACGCCCCGTTTGAAAGTTTCAGGCTCATAAGACGAGGGAAAAACAGAAGATGGTAAAAAGTTCCGCATTCGTGTAGTTCTGCTAAGAAAAGATTCCCGAAATTTCACGGTACGTCCAAATTTGACCCATAGAGTATAGGGGTGGGAGTAATGAGTCTACAAGGAATCAGGCTAGCAATTTCGTTAGAACAATGGCCATGTAAATAGCAATAAAAAAGTGAGAGACAACCGACATTCCGTCGATGCTCCAGAGAGTCAAGGCCCTCAGAGATTGAGGAATCGCCAATAAGTTTAACAGCTTTACGCTGAACTTTGTCTAACGCGGACAATGCGGTGTGTCCTGCCCCTGCCCAAATATGGGAATTATATTCAAGTCTAGGCCTAATGTGGGACTTGTAGATCAACGCTAAGTCGGGTGGGGTGAAATATTTCTTACATCTCTGTAGAAAACCCAAACATTTCATCGCACTTTTAGTGATTCCAAATATATGATCAGTCCAGCTAAGATTGCTGGATATCTCAATACCCAAGATCTTTAGGGAGGGTGAATTGGGTATATTCACTCCGTCGACTGAAATGGGTTGGGGTGAACTGGGCGTTTTTTAAGGGACATTAAACAGCATTGAGTTTTGGATGCATTAAACGTAACACGATTTGCTCTGCCCCAAGCGAGGACCATAGATATGTCTTTGTTTAATGATCTGAACATGCGTTCCCAAGGGTGCTGTCGTCGGCAAAACTATGAATAGGATTGAGAGTAAGGGATAAGAGATCATTAATAAAAAGAAGAAATAAGGTACACCGGCATTTATTTCGTAGGAATCAGATGTAACTCCGTCAATTTCTACACAATTCAATTTCTGACAAAAAGCTCTCTATCCATTTAACGAGGGTAGGGTGCAGACCAAATGTTTGAAGTTTGGCTAAAAGGGCAGCATGCCAGACTCTATCAAAAGCCTTTGAAATATCAAGAGCGACGATTTCGGACTCAACGAAATTATGGAGACAATGATTCCAACGCTCCGTTAGAGCCGTTAGTAAGTCTCCGGTTGAGCGGCCAGCGCGGAAACCGTAATGGCAATCGTTGATAAGATGGTTATTTTCTAGATATTTCAACAACTGAGAGTTGATGAGTGATTCAAAAACTTTGGATATGATCGAGGTTAGTGCAATTGGTCTGTAGTTAGAGGGGTCGCATGCCTCTCCTTTTTTAAGTATCGGCTGGACATGAGCAAGTTTCCATACACTTGGAAATATTCCTGTTGAATATGACAGGTGAAAAAGTTTGCGCAGAGGTTTAGCCAAAGCAGTGGCGCAGCATTTTAAAACAAGGGGCGAGAAACCATCAGGCCCAGTAGCTTTGGACACGTCGAGTTTCGAAAGTAGTAGAACCAGTAGTTATATTTGTGAAATTTTCCAATATCAATACCAGTACCGCTGAATTCCAAATCAAACATTTAAAAATTTTATTTAAGCAAATGTATTGCATACTGTATTCATGTACATTTCACTTAAGTACCTAAGCAGAGCCTATTTAAATTGTCAACAACTACCTTTTGATAAAAATTACAATAATAATGTTATAGAACTACTTGGTTTATTGAAAATATATTATATAAATTTTCGTAAACGTTATTTTGATATACTTTTGCACTAATTGCGCAGAACGTGAATACATATTTTTTTTGCAAGAGCTCTAATATTTGATAACTGTTGTTGTTTGTATTTTCAATTGTATAAGTAAATTTATTTAATTATATTTTATTTACAAAAAATAAAACTATTTTATTTTCGTATTGGCTTTTTATTAATCAATTCAAGACACGATTGAACTACATATATCAAAGCTAACTTAATACTCTTCATTTCTAATTCTACCTGTTGAGCTGTTCCTTGCTGATAAAGACAATTCTCACGCCTCAGACATATCGTCAGCATTTCCTTTGCACGTGGATCGTAATCACGTTGTAATTCATTCACTTGAGATGCTCGCTGCTAATTTCTTAATAAGATATTTCGTTAACTCCTCCCCTCTTAAATCCAAAATAGGGCATTGGATTAATTTGAGACGGCTTGGGTGTTGCGCTATTTCCGTTTCTTCAATTACAGCTTGCATGGATGCTGCTGATGCCTCCTTTCCCTTAACATGTAACATTTATCCTGGTGGATCTTCTCTGTAGGTATGTTTTGATGAATTTGTAAATGATGATGCCAGATACGAGGAAACCCAAACTAAGGTTTGTAATAAGATGAACTTTGCATTTATCCTCTATTAAGCTGAAAAATTTGGTGTTATTGATTCGTAATTGTTTGATCATCTCTAAGGAGGGGATCGCTTCCATTTCGGTTGGTTGATTAGAGGGTTGTAGGATGGCAGGTAAAGGCTGGAGATGTGTCGTTTCACTGAAGGTGTAGGTTTTGCAATTGATGTATTATGGAACCGAATGAGAAAAGTTGCATTCAGAGTATTGTTTTCGTTATTTATTTTGACTATGCCCTTGAACTGGTTCAAAAATAATAAGCCGGGTGATATCAATTCTACTGACGGGATGTGTTGATTGTTGTGCAGGTTAGTGATCGACTATTCAGCAAGTTCGATATTCGGTTGAGTTTCCTAAGTCTATTATATCATAAGAATTCCATATAGAGAGATTATTGTATTTCTTACAAGATACTTTTATTCCATGTATGTTAGTTTTACATTTCAAAATGTTTTCGTACAGTATTTTATTTATTACATTGTTTTGTTTTATATCTTTTAATAAAATTGTCGAACAAGGTTCAATATCTGATATGGGTAGGTTTATGATATACATTATTGTATTAATATCTGAAGCTATTTTTACATTGGAAAATTCTAATGCCTCATCTAAATTAATATATCGAATATCATTTCTATCAAGCATCATTTCTGTTATTTTTATTTCTTCATTTGTTAAGATATATGCATTTACAATATCAGCATTTGCATTATGCTTTGTTATATCTGTTTTCGATGCTTTTAAAACTTTATTTGAGACATCTCTAATTTCGTTTATTTTTTTTTCTGTTATTTTATTAATTATCATTTGTTTATTATTATTTTCTAACACATTATTAATTTTGTTTTTTATAAGCTCAATGTCGTCATGGTCTGGATTTACTGCTATCCATTTCCATGCGTTACCTATGAAATTGAGTGAGCGTCTAATTCTATTATTAGTCTTCAATATGTAGAGGTTATTTCTAATTTGTTTTATTTCGTTGAAAAGATAGGGATAAGGAGTATGATTTTTATCAACGTATCGATTTATATTCGCTTCTACTTCATCAATTAACTCTTGATGTAGTACCATACCTATTACATGAATTAAACGGAATGTTCCCGTTTGCATTCTTGCTGCTCCTGTATTAATGGCAACTAGTTGTGTCTTGGAATAATCTAATATTTGTGTGGAGGCCAGGCAACCAGTAGTGAGTATCGTAGAAACCGGGCTGTTCTTCTCCTCTTTCTGTGCGTCCGATGGTATCTGCCTGGCTTTGTGCTGGGATCTCTGACTCCGAGCTATTTGGCCCTGAGTTTCAGGTTTTTCGCCTGGATCGACATCTTTCCGACCCTTGTTCTCCAGTCGGTAGTGGGGTCCTGCGTGCGATCAGGGGGGTATCTCGGGCTCGGTCGTCAACATTTCCGACTCCCACGAACTCGAGCTCTTGTGTGTTGTCTTCAGATTCCCTACCAGAAGCCTATTTGTGTTGACTGTTTATATTCCCCCTTTTTCACCATCTGCAGTGTACGAATTGCTCGCTGCATCTATTGACAGTTTGTCCGATTCCTCGCTTCGCTCGGAGGACATCGTGCTCTTTGGTGACTTCAATTTTCCCCGCATCGGCTGGGCTCACTCTCTTGATGCTGATGGCCTTATTCCTGCACCTATATCTGCTCCCCAATACGCTCTGTCCTTTTTGGACTATATAGCCTTCTCCGGCTTGGCTCAATGCTGTGATGTTCCTAATGATTCGGGTAGGTTTCTTGACTTGGTGTTTTCGTCTGACCCTGATGGTACGATTGTGAGGAGATGCCTAGTCTCTCTTGTTCCTGAATCGAGTCATCACCCTGCTCTCCTTGTTGTTATGTGCTTCGCCACTACCGTTTCAATTCCTCCCCTACTAGCTGACATTTTCTTCAACTTTAAACGCGCTGACTTCTCGTGCATTGATGACTGGTTAATTTCATGTGATTTGATTGGTCGGACGTGCAGGGAGAGAGCGACGTCGATCTGGAAGTGAGCGCCTTTTATGATGTTCTTTATGCCTGTTTTACCCGATATATTCCTATTAGCATTTCTAGGTCTGGTTCTCCTCATCTGTTTCGTCCCTGGCTTGATGGTGCCTCACGACATCTGAGGAACTTGAACATGATGACTATTTGGCGTACTCTGACATTTGCCACCATTTCCCTGCTCGTCTGTAGGACTCCTATGCCAATATGAAAACTACGTTCTGGAGATTTATTAACTCGAAGCGTAAATGTGATGCCTATCCTTCCTCTTTGAGGTACCGTGACTGTGAAAGTGAGGATGCCCCTACAATCTCTGTTTTTTTCGCGGATTTTTTCCGAACGTCTTTCTGTGATTCCTTCGGGTCCTTCCAGCACGTCTTTCTGTGATTCCTTCGGGTCCTTGCAGCATGGCTTCTTCAGAGGGAAGTCTCCTCCTCCTTGAGTACATTAACTTTTCTTTACCAGCCGTTGAATCGGGCAAACAGGTGGATTGTGTATTCACAGACTTCAGTAAGGCTTTTGGTATGATCGACCATGGTATCCTGGTCTATAAATTGACTCTTCTTGGGTTCCCTTCCTGCTTCGTCAACAAGTTATCCTCTTACCTGTCTGGTCGTACCCAGGGCGTCCTGTTTCGGGGTGCTCTTTTTGACGGAATCCTTGTCATCTCGGGGGTGCCACAGGGCAGTAACCTCGGCCCACTCCTCTTCATCCTATATATTAATTATGTTTCGCTTCTCCTAACACGCAGTAAATTTCTATGTTATGCGGACGACGCTTAGATTTTTCGCACTGTTTCCCACGAAGCAGACTGCAGTACTTTGCACTCTGACCTGGCTGTGTTTTGCGATTGATGTGTGCGCAATCGCCTTCCTTTAAATGCCGGGAAGTGCACCGTTATGACCTTCTCTCGTAAAAGACGTCCTTTCCTATTTGACTACACCGTTGATGGCGTTACCTTGGGTAGGGTCGATAAGATGAAGGACCTCGGCGTGGTCCTCAATTCTCGCCTTTCATTCGAGGACCATGTGGATTCGATCGTTGGTAGCGCCAACTCGATGCTAGGTATCGTTAAAAGATGGTCTAAGGAACTCGAAGATCCCTACCTAACTAAGCTTCTTTACTGCAACTTCGTCAGACCGCTTTTGGAAATTGATTGATTGATTTTATTGATCCCTGGTTACTTCCTTCTTATATTGATCGTTTGGGGCTGATTTCTCTTGACTCCCTTGAAAAGAGGTGTAACATCGCCAAACTACTATTTTTGTTTTACTGGCTGTCGTGAACATCTCTATCCCGCAACGCACCTTAAGAAATCGATTTATTTATGCCGATTTATTCTTGGCTTTTAGTTCGTAGTTTAGTCTTCATTATACATATGATGTAGTAATCTTTTGTATGAATCTGTAGAAATAAATAAGAAAGGAATATTAACTTTTTATATAGCTCTTACGGACCGTTCTACCTGACTCAGTAATTATTATGCTATTTTTGTTCTTCACGATTTCTTTTTTATATCGCGGAGTATCGCCTATTAATTTTTACATACACTACTTCACCAGGGGTATAGGTTTTAGGAACTTGTCTGTTTTTATTATGTGTTTTTATATCTAATTCCTGTTTGACTGTCAATCTTTGTATGTTATCTTGCCTAGCTTTTTCGTATGTTGCTGGATCTGTACAACTCTTCTTCCAAAAAATACTTCGATTCGAGTGTATTGAATAATTGTATTCATATATCGAGCGATCCAGTAATTCATCGAATGATCTGTGGACATTTTGGGTTTTTAGACATCTTATTATTTCCGAAAATGTGGATTGAAATCTTTCAACTTGCCCATTGGCATTGCTATAATAAGGATGTGTTTTGAAAATTTTGATGCGGCTGATGGTCGGTAAATATTTTAACTAGGGAGGTGCCATACAGATAATTCCTTAACAAGTTCAATGCCCAGATTATTGCAAACATTTCCTTCTCGTTAGCTGCATAGTTCTCTTCAGTTTTGTTAAGGGTTCTGGAAGTAAAAGTGATTTGTTTACCGTTTTGTTCTAGGACTGCACCGATTGCGTATTTAGAAGCATCGGTTGTCAGATGAAATTCTTTATTTAAATTCGGGTAGGTCAAGAATACTTCCTTTGACACTAATGCGCTTTTCATTTAAAAAAATGCTTCTCTTGCATCGCCGCTTAGATAAATTTGTTTTGCTCTTTGACAGGTTTTTGGGCAGGCGTCCGTCTTCTCCTCTTAAAAGATTGGTTAGGAGTTTTGCCAGTTTTGCATAATCCCTAACGAAGCATCGATAATAACCGGATAAACCTAAAAATGATCGTAGATCTTTCAAGGTTTTTGGATATGGAAAATTTACTATGGCTTCTACCTTTGTTGGATTGATTTTGACCTCTTTGGAGGACACGATGAATCCCAGGAATTCCGCTTTTAAAAAAAAAACTCGCATTTGTCGAGTTGGACCTTCATATTAACTAAATTTATAATTTTAAAAATTGTTTCTATGTCCTTTTCATGTTTGTTTTCGTTTTCACTGAATATTATAATATCGTCTATGCAGACGAAACAGATTTTCCCTGTGTATTCCCATAAGATGTCATGCGCGTTGGAAGATTGCCGGGGGCATTTTTAAGACCGAATGGCAGTCTAGTGAACTCGTACTTGCCATTATTAATTGAAAATGCGGTCTTTTCAATATCAAATTCCATTGAATTTTGTGGCAGGGAATTAAACCTTTCCGAAAACAAAAATATAATAGGCACAGGATTTCAAGGAATTTATATAAGACTTCAAATTATCAAAATTATGTCCTCAAGTTTATGTGTAACTACACATAATCTTAAGTACATTTTAATGTACAAAATAAATCAGAATCACTTGGAACTTTTTTTTGTGCTGTACGAAGTAAATCAGGCTGGAGCAACAATCCTACTGCGAGACAATTTATTTCAGCTTTTAAAAGTTTGCTTTCTCATGCTCAAATCATCTCCTTAAAAGTTTTTCTAGTACTGTGCATTTAATTTAATAATTTAAATATGATAATCGACACCACAGATAATTTATTTCCGGAAGTAGAGGAGGATGACGAAGAAATTCCTTTTGTATTTGACGCCTTTTCAGAATTTCAAGTCAATGCTGTTGGATATATCAGCGGTTATGTTGTGAAAATGGTGGCAAAGATAAATGAACCCATTGGGTTATTTGCCGTGCAGCAGCTGGTGTAAATAATTTCATATTTAAGAAAACGAGAGGTGGCCTCATTTTAGCGTCAGCAGATGTAACTAACATTTGCTTACAAACTGAAAAAGCGTTTCGCGTGATTATGGAGACATATAAATTTAACAAGAGCACAAAGGATATCCTAGAAGCCCCTGAAGTTACTAGAAAGCTAACATTTACAGATATTTTTCCTTCTTTAAATGAACACATTAAGGAACTAGAATTAGATAAAAACCTTTTTTATAAATTAATTAAAACAAGTTCACATGCATATACAAAAATTAAGCTCAGTTACATATTTCGTCTAGACTATCCAGGTATATAATTTTTAGTAATTAATTTCAAAGAAATATTTTCCTTTGAATGTCTTTTTATTCTTTATCATTATCTGTATGCTTAACAAATTTATTTAATTAAGAATATTCTATCAAATCAACAACAACGCGTTAGTATGTCCAATAAGATTATCCTTATTTAGACTTAATACCTCACTTGAATAATTTTTTTATGAAAGGAATCATTTCATTTCACTTTTTACTTTCCTAACGATTGGCACCGCGTCGTGGTAGGAGGGCCGAGTAGTTCACAGGATCCCCAGTGAAAAATTGGTCTGAGTAATGGACGAAACCAAGATCAATCTGAAACATACCTAATTAAATAAGCAGTTAGTATTGTTCATCTCATTTTAAAATAACAATAAAGCTGTAATATTAATTAAGAATAATGTGTGCTGAAATAGCTGAAACAAATGTTCACAAAATACTAACAATTATGCTCAGAAACATTTCATTGTATGTATATTATTTTTACATGTTCAGAACTTATATATTCCCAATAAACAATTTATATAATATGAGCCACTTTACTTACCTATATATCAAAATTAAATAATGAAAGTCCTCGAAAATACAAAACCAATACAAATTTCTATTTAGAGCGGATAACATCGCAGGTAAGAAAAGAAAATAATTCTAAGTAAAAGATATTTTATTTTAGTTGATTTGAAAAAGAAATGTTGAAATGATACAAACTAAAGCAAATTATGTCAAAAATAATTACTAACTTGACAGAAAGTAAACTAAAGACCTAATTACGGACAGTCTTAGTGTCATAATAAATAACTCGTCAACTTTTTCATCCCCTGTACGTCAAAATGTTTCATTCAATAAATCATTCTGATGCAGTGATTCCTTTATCAATGTTCCAGTTGACTAGTGGTATACATGAAGACCATTTATCGTCAAAAATGTCCTCATCACAACAAACACATGAGACAAATGAAAATGTTGCAACAATTTAACTGTGAAAATAATTT
This sequence comes from Leptarthrus brevirostris, assembly GCA_964036015.1. Lineage (NCBI taxonomy): Eukaryota > Metazoa > Arthropoda > Insecta > Diptera > Asilidae > Leptarthrus > Leptarthrus brevirostris. The sequence goes on from OZ038374.1 coordinate 72,518,160, forward strand.
TTTAAAGAGGAACAGTGAAGCTGAGAATTATACAAGTATTCGCTTCATTAGATCCATGCAATTCCAACCATACTTTTTGATTTAGGGGACTTGTACTTATTGTGATGTTTGTGAATTCCTCCTTTCCAAGATAAAATTTTGTCTCCCTTATAAATTTATTTCTGCAGGATTATCAGAAGTGGGCAAGAGTACGATTTCCGTGCCGCCACAATCTGATGAACTTTTTTGATAAAACACTTTAAAATAAGCAAAAAACATGAATAAAAAAATTCGATATCTCGCTTAGTCTTCGAGATATCGAAAGTTAAAATTGTAAAAATTCGATAAAGTTTTGATGATTTTTTTATGAAACTCCTTAAAATTGGCTACATTTTTCACATAGTTTTCGCTCTTCGAATAATTGAAAATTTGCAACATTTTCTTGCCAATTATTTGTGAGCATTTAGAGTTGGCCCGAACTTTTTTATTAAACTTTCTGGGAGGAAATGGTGTATTAATTAGGCTTTTATTTCTTTTATTAACTTGCGGGGGGAGGAGCGCAAAATTTCATCAAAGTAAAATTGAACTTTTTTGATAAACACCTTAAAATAAGCGAAAAAAAGAATAAAAAATTCGATATATTGATAAGTTTTCGAGATGTCGAAAGTTAAAATTTTAAAAATTCGATAAAGTTTTTCCTAAGGGCTTGTTCATAAGCGCGATCCGACTCCGTGCGATTTTTACGTTTATCTCACTTTTTGAATACTTTTGTTTCAGCCTGCGATTGTTTTTCATCGTATGCCCGGTCACAAGGTTGACGAACGAAAATTTGTTGTTTACATTTGAACTTGCACATAATTAGTGCTTTTATGTAAAATATATCATTCTAAATATAAATATTAACAGTGAATCGGGAATTTAAGTTAATGTTTTTAATAATTTTTTTAAAGAGGAAAAGGGAATATTTGTTTTATTGCTTTTTCCTCATTTGCTGTAAAATAATAATAATTAATTTTTATAGCTTATGACACATATTACATATATAAGCACTTTTCAAAAAGGTAAACAAACCAATTATGTATGGTTATGTTCAACAATCGCACCAAATCGAGACCATTGCTGCGATTATTTTTACAATCGCAGCGACGTAAGACAAAGCCAGCATGTCAAGTAACAGGTATATGACTTCAGCCAATCAAATTACAGTCGCACGCGACGAATCGCACGAATTAACGACCGGCTTTCCTTTTAATCCAAAAAAAAGACAACTTTACTAATTGAAGAACCTTATTACTAGCAAATTGATTACAACTGGGTTTTACGGAATTGAATTATAAACTGGCTCTAAAAATGTTATTCTCGCTTTTATGAAAAACGATCATGTTACGATTATGCTGAGGTAGCGTCTACAAAATTTTACATTGCTACCTTGTTCTTGGAAAATGAACTTTATTAAGTGCAAATGAAAAATATGCTGAGTGTTAATAAATTTTGAGATTAAAGTTATGCTGGGTTATTGAACTATATTAGTTAATGATAATTATCTTATTCTATATTATGGGCATCACATAACTCCTCCCCCCTTAGAATGGAGCGAAGGCCACAGGAACTGAGATGTCGGAGTTTCTTTGGCTGAAGCGATGACGTTGGTTATTTTTCCAATTTCACTGTTTCTTTTCTTAAATAGGTAGGCTGCTATGGTGAAGATGCTGATTCCGAAGATGGCTAGAGTAGCGAATGTGAAGTTGTCTCGTTTCCAGCTTCCTATTTGCAGGACTTCTAGTGCTTGTCTGTTTTCGAAGTTATAAGTTTTTAATTTTTGAAGGCTTAGGGTTTCTGTAGTTGCTGGTTTTGCGTGAACCTTGCTAAAGATGGATGGGTACACATGAACTTCGTCCCAATAGATGTTAGGGTTGTTTTGATAAGTTATGCCGTTTATTTTTAGCTCGCAGTTTCTATAGTGTATGAGGATGGTTCCTTGCAGGGTTTGTTGGTTGTTACCGCAAGTAGATTTGATAAGGGTTTCTGGGCTGTTCAGTAGTAGGATATAGTTTGGTTCCGGTTGCAAGATAGCGGTGGAACTTGCTGTGTCTTCCAAGGTACAGTGTGCTGGTTTGTTGTTCATCAATTGTCCAATGCAGCTTGAGTCGTGTACTTTTTCTTGGTGTAAAGATTCTTTGCAGTAGAACGTACCTTCTTTTTTTGACATTTTTCTTTAAGATATTGAATAATTTCTTGGTTGAGGATAACGTAGGGGGTTGTGACAATTTCTTTTGTTTGGTTTATTGGGATGGGTATAATATGGAATAGGGAGTATTCTTCTTGGGATAAAATTGGTATGCGGATATTGAAAATTATATTGGAGTTATAGTATGCTTGAAGACCAAGTAATTCGTAAATATGTTCTTCTGAATTTATTTTAACTGATTGGTTGTGGAAACTATCGTAAATTTCGGTTAATTCTTCTGGGCTTAGGATATGTTTGGGAATTATATTAAGTCTTGCAAGTACAAGTGACTCAGCTAAGTTCGTTAGGTGGTTTGTTAATAGATCTATATTATAATTTATTTGATTTAAATATTGAATATGAATAAGTAGGTCTTCGTCTCTACGGATTCTGTTCTTTGTTTGATCTTGGAAATGGCTCAAATAATTTACTATTGTATCTTGTTCTTTATTGATATGGTTAGTTATATTTTCGAACCTCTTTATCATTTGCTTATTGATTTTTGTTTGACTGTTTATTCCAACTAGTAGTTTTGTTTGGTTAGAGGTTAAAGCTTCTATTTGTTTATTTAGAATTTGCGCATCGTTTGCGTCCATGTTTCCAGTAATGCTTTTGATCACAGTACCCAACGCGTTTATCAATCCTCTCCTGTTCCTAAGTTTTGGTGTTAGTGATTCTAACTTACGATCTAATTCATTAAGTTTAATTTTAGTAACTCTAATTCAGTCTTGTAGTCCGTCAAAATTGTCAAATATTGTAAGTGATTCTGTAATTTTGTTGACGTTTTGTCTGTACGTTTCCAGTTTGATAATGTGTAGTAGGTTACCGTAGCCCTTAATCGTTCTTGCTGTCCCTAATTGTAATGGTAATATGCCTTGTTTGTTAGTCAGGTCTTGTATTTCCATCATTTGTCCCTGGATTTGTAGTATCCTGAAATAAAAGTTTCTTTTTAATTCTGGATTTATGTATCTTCTTCCTGTCTTTTGTTATTATTGTTACTTTTCTATTCTTGCCTACTTTATGTTTAGTAAATCTAGGCGTTAATTTGTTTCGCCTACACTCTTTCCTAAATATTATTTCATTTTCTTTTAAATCTACTGGTTCGTTTCTAGTTTTATTTAGTTTATCTATGTTGTTACTTGTTAATTTATCTACTTGTTTTTTATTGAAGGATATAATTCCGCTTGAAATTCGTTTAATTTCTTTAAATATTCATGCTCATTATTAAACTTAATATTACTGTTAAATTTATAAGTCTTTCCATGGAATAATTCGAAGGGGGTAAGCTTTGTACTCGAATGTATGGCATTATTATATGTGATTAGTGTTTCGGTTAGAATGTCTATTTCGATATTATTTTCTTTGTATTTTTGAAGGATAATTCTATAAATTTCTGTAAGTGTGGAGTGTAGTCGCTCGACCGGTGAGTTACTACTTGTTTGTTGAAATGAAGTGAAATGTAATTTTATGTCGTACTGTTTGCAAAAATCTTTAAAAATATTTGAGTTGAATTCACTACCTTGGTCACAAATTAATTTAGATGCAATACCATAAAGGCTTATGAAGTTTCTTAAGGACTTTACAACCATTAAGCTATTTCGTGTATTTATGGTGTAAGCAGCGGCGAACTTGGAAAATTTATCTATAATAGTTAAAATTTGTTTATTATTAATTGTATAGATATCTATATGTACGATGTCTAACGGTTTTTCGGGGCTTTCTGGTTTTTCATATTTTATTTTAAGTGGGTGCCTATCGTACTTAAGGGTTTGGCACTTTTCGCAGTTGTTTATGGTTTTACTTATTTTATTTTTCATGAAGGGAAAAAAATATGTTCGCTTTAGGTGAAATAATGTTTCATTTATTCCTCTATGGTTGTTCTTATTGTGGTATTCATTTATGAGTTCGTCTTGGGCGTCCTCTTCGGTAACGTCCTTTAATATTTCTTTACAACGAATTAGACGGAAGGTTTTATTTCTAGAGAAATATTGCTAGTACACACTTTGTATTATTCTAAATGTTTCGTCATCTGCATATATGGCTGAAAGTTTATTTGGTGTTAAGAATTCCTTAAATATATCGGTGATATCTGCTTCTGAAAAGTCTACCATATGGATTATTCGGCGTTGCTTATTCTTAAATGGAGCTTCTAAAATCGTTGAAGGTTTCTTGTTGGATCTTTTGAAAATTATTTGGAGATTAAATTCATTTAATGCCCTCTCTGATATCGGGATTCCATCATTGAGGTTTTCTTCCGCTGAATGGACAGTAGATCCACTAGTTCCTTGCACAGATGTTGTACCATCTTGCATGTTAACGTTTATTTCTATTGGATTACTAATTTCAGGCTCATTAATTTTTATTCTACTCAATGCATCTGCATTAGTGTTTTGCTTCCCGTTTTTGTAGATGATCTCGTAGTCGAATTCTTCTAATTTGAGTCTCCATCTCACTAGTTTAGAATTGGGTTCTTTGAGACTCATGATCCAAGTCAGAGGCTTGTGATCAGTAACAATTTTGAAACGACGTCCAAACAAGTATGGGCGGAAATATTTAGTAGCCCAAACTATAGCTAATAGCTCTTTTTCAATTGTTGAGTAATTTACTTCTGAGTCTGTTAGGGTTCTGCTAGCGTAGCAGAGAGGTTTGTCTTGTCCGATAGGTCCTTGTGAGAGAATAGCGCCTATGGCGAAATTGCTAGCATCTGTCGTTAAGACAAAGGGTTTAGAAAAGTCAGGGTACTGTAATATCGGGTCGTTCATTAGGATTTGTTTACAGGTTTCGAACGTTTTAATATACCGTTCGTTTAATATCACTGATTTACCTTTTTTTAGGCACTCGGTTAATGGCTTTGCCAATTTGGCAAAATCCTTAATAAATTTCCGATAGTATCCCAATAATCCTAAGAAGGATTTGATTTCTTTTTGCGTGCGTGGTATTGGGAAATCTCTTATTGCCTTAATTTTATCGGGATTAGGTTTTATTCCTTCGGTTGAAACAACATGTCCAAGGAAAGCAATTTCTTTATGAAGGAATTCTGACTTATCTAGCTGAATTTTCAAATTTGCTTCGCGCAGTTTCTCGAACACCTTTTTCAAGTTTTCAGTGTGTTCTTGTAAGGAAGTTGAGAAGATAATGATGTCGTCGAGGTATACTAGACAGATTCTATCTTGTAAGTCTTTTAGGATGTTATTCATAACCCGCTGGAAGGTTGAAGGCGCATTTTTTAGGCCAAAGGGCATCCTTATATATTCATAGTGGCCACCTTCCACTGTAAAGGCCGTTTTTGGAATGTCTTTGGGGTCCATCTCGATCTGATGGAAACCACTGGCAAGATCTAAAGTGGAAAAGTACATACATCGACCTAGTTTATCTAGAATTTCATTGATGTTGGGTATAGGGTAGCGATCTGCAATAGTTTTTTCATTTAATTTTCTATAGTCGATCACGAGACGCCATTTACATTTCCCACTGGCATCCTTCTTTTTTTGGACAATCCACACTGGGGAACTCCAAGGTGAATAGCTTGGTCGAATGATCCCTTGTTCCAACATATCATTAATTTGCCTACGTATTTCCTCTTTATGCACATAAGGGTATCTGTAGGACTTCGTATATATTGGGGTGTCTTCTATAGTAGATATTTTGTGTTTGATCTGGTTACTAAAGGTAAGGGGTTGTCCTTCTCTAAAGAAAATGTCTTCGAATTCTCGGCATATCTTAGAGACTGCCATTCTCTCTTCTTTATTTAAATGATTTGTCCGGATCAATTTAGAGATTTCTTGCTCGTTATTTGATAAATTGGTTTCGTATTCAATGTTGAAATTATTTAATTCTACGTATTCAGAGGAGAAAAATGGTTCCACTTTTAAGGGTTGCTCTAGGAGTAGAATTTGGTCAAGATTTGATCCATTGGTTATTTCGACAGGACTATACCAATTATTGGCTTTGTAAATGACTTCTGAAATAAATAATTGAGGTTGAACTTGACATGCTTTTATGTACAAGTCCCCCTCACGAATGTCTACAGGTAATTTAATGATTATCTTTGAATTAGCAGGGATTAAATGTTTCCCAGACGTAATATTGGGCTTTAGATTAAGGGTTTATTTATTTGTAATTAAGACTCTATTCGCAATGTCGATTTTGGCACCTAATTGAGTCAAAGCGTCCAGACCAAGGAGGCCATCGAAGTACGCATGAAATTTAAAAATCAAAAATTTCAATTCACCAGGTTCATTAAATTCAATGAAAGAAGGTAAAACAATTTGTTTGTGCAACTTATATTTGTTTAATATGGTTGAAATAGTAATAGGTTCACATTGAATATGATCTTCAGGATTGGTAAACTCAGGACTTATAAACGAGGAAGATGCTCCTGTATCAATGAGAAATCTTAAGTGACGTCCAAATGAAGAAGAGATGTTTATATATGGCAATGTGAAACCATGCTTATTAATATCTAGGTATCCTGTTGGTGGTTCGAGGCAGGTAACTGAAAATTTTGAATGTCCTCGATTTCTGGGTTTCGATCTGTTATAGTTTCGTAATGAGGGGTATAGTTATAGTATTGATCAAGTTGTTGTTGATATAGAGAGCTGCTTGGTAAATTTTTTGTAGGTTCTGAGGATTTATATCCGGCCTCATTTATGTTGAATAATTCTTCAGAAACGAATTCGGGAAATCTATTATTGGAATTATTATTATTAAAATTATTAGAGTTATATCTGTTAAAACTATTCGTTGCAGTTCTGGGTTGGTTTTGATACGCTGTACGTTGTCTGAGGTGTGAAAACCCTGAACTAGTGTCAATTGGTTCTGGTGCAGGGAGTTTGGGTCGATTTGGTGGTCTATTGAATTGATTTTGACCGAGATTTCTAACATTATTAAATTGGTTGTTAGGATTATTGAATGAGTTTGGTTGATTATTGAATTGGTTGTTAAATGAATTTGGTTGATTTAAGAAAGGTCTAACATATGATCGGTGGGATTGTGGAATGAAGGGTAAATTTCTAGGGTATAACGCAACTGGTCCACGGGAAGGTCTTTTATTATTAAATTGCGACTTTTGTTGTGTTGTTTGTGAGTCTGATTTCATGTAGGAAATATTTTGTTCCTTAATGCAATAAGATAGAGCTTCTGCTAATGTTTCGGGCCTCATAGCTCTGATGACAGACCGTAAAGGTTCTCTGAGTCCGGTTAAGAACACAGTAAGACACATTTCGGCGAATAAACTTTTCTTTGCATTTATAACATTATTATCCTTTTCATGTATTAGAATATTATTATACATTGTGGCTTGGATTTCAATTATTTCGCTATAGAAATTTGTTATAGGTTTATTGTTTTGTTTCAACGTGTGCAGATCTCTGATTAGCGATGTTTCTGTTCTTTTGTCAGAATAATGAAGTATTAAGTTTCTTTTTATATCTTCCCATATTAGAGAAGTACCATATATATTTAATACTTCGTTTGCTTCTCCTTCGATTTTATTTCGTATGGCGCGAAGAAGCACTTTTGAGTATGGGCAACCATCTGCAACTTTAGTGTAAGTCAAAATCTCTTCTACATTCGTTAAAAATTCGTGAAGCAATCTTGGATTACCATCATATCGAGTTAAATCTTTAATTGCGTCGGGAACTCTTAGAGAATTGAAAATGTCTGCCGGGGACACTGTGTTAAAAGCACCATTCTGGTTTTGGCCCAAAGGATTTGCATTATTTGTTGCCATTATATTGATTTTATTAGGTTCACTTAGGTTAAATTTAAATTCACTTAGATCTATATCAATTTCACTTGGGTTGTGCAATTTCGGCAATTCACTAAGGTTTAAAACACTTTCGCTTATATCACATAAATTTAGTAAATTATTTGAGTCGATTTCCTCTGTGGGATTCTCACGAATAGAACTTAGATTAGTAAATAATTTCCTTACTCTATTAGGATACGGGTTAAATTTCGAATTACTTGGACTTTTCTTGGGATTGGACATTTAATTGGATTATGAAAGGAATAATTATTCAAATATCCACTTACATATATGCCAATAGAAGGATCCGGTGCATTATAGGTGAAGACGAGTTAAAACTCTCCAGCTTTTTCCTTCGTACTATCGATGTACCACTACTACTGGTATTCTTCCAGTATTGCAAATTCTCACAGCACACACAAATTTTCCTTTTATGATTGCGCTTTTTATATTGGTGTTCTTCCAATATTGTTAAATTTGCACAGTACACTTAGAAAAATATTTCTTAAGTTCACGGTATTTTAATTTTTCTACCTTTTGTAACACAGGTATTTCTAGACGATTTTCTTTCGTAACTTAAACACTGCACAAATTTGGTAGGAATTGTTTTTTTCGCGGTTAATTACCGAATTACTTTTAAATACCGAGGATATTCACGAAGGATAGGGCTGTTCACCTATCCTACCGACTGCGCCAATTAACGACCGGCTTTCCTTTTAATCCAAAAAAAAAGACAACTTTACTAATTGAAGAACTTTATTACTAGCAAATTGATTACAACTGGGTTTTACGGAATTGCATTATAAACTAGCTCTAAAAATGTTATTCTCGCTTTTATGAAAAACGATCATGTTACGATTATGTTGAGATAGCGTCTACAAAATTTTACATTGCTACCTTGTTCTTGGCAAATGGACTTTATTAAGTGCAAATGAAAAATATGCTGAGTGTTAATAAATTTTGAGATTAAAGTTAAGCTGGGTTATTGAATTATGATATTGAGTTAATGATAATTATCTTATTCTATATGATGGGCACCAATCGCACTCGTGAACGCGGGTTAAATCGCACAAAAAAGCTTATTTCGCTTAAGGGGTTAGGTGCGTTTGAAAATTTCAAAAAATCGATTTTTTTTGTCTTATTAAATAGAACAATATGTTTAAAATATCCTCCTAAAATTTCAAATCGATCCGAGTAAAATTCTAAGAGACAGACCCTTCGGAAGTTCCGCCCATCAGGCCACGTCAGTGCAGCGCTTCGCACTTTAAACGCGTTTATCTCAAAACTCAATTTTTTAAGTTGGTGGACATGATTTCTCGAAAAGTTATTAAGCGATTTTCTTCAAATTTTGCACACATCTTTGAAATAACATTATCTAGTCATTAAACGAAGGACTTTTTTTTTATTACAACTAATTTTTTCGAGACAATACATGGTGAAAATTTGACCAAAAAATGTTTTTTTGTGCAAAGTCTGTCAAAAATTCAAATTTTAATTATTATTTTTTTCCTTCATCCAATAACGAGATTTATCCATGTACTAAAGAAATATTTTTGGTTTTTTGATTTTCGATGAACCAATAATGAGTTATGCTGTCCACGGCAGGAGCATTTTTTTTTGAGACGTCAAGGGAGATGAGGTACCAACGGCTGAGTTTTCGGAATTTTTATCTTTGTATCTTTGATATGCTGAATAGTTTAAATAAAATATATGATTGTATATATTAAAAAAAAATTGTAAAAATACCCTTTTTTTGAACCTCTGAAACCCAAATAACCCCTTAAGTGAAATATCATTAGCGATCTCGTGGCTGTTATTACGAGTCACTGTCTCTTAGGTAAGCACACTCACAGAGTTTTGTAGGAGTTACTAAGATGACCAAAAAACAGAAACTATTCCTCATCCCGGCTGACATTATTGAGTTCGGTTCATTAGAAGCTTCAAGTGGTTTTAAGTTCTATCTAACTGTTCCTTCCCCTGGGAGTTTGCCACTCTAACCTAACCAAACCTTAGTCACGGAGCGTTTCAATAATTATTGCGACGACTTTGGAAAGTCCGAAATTGTAACATTTCCATGCAATATTTTAAAAGCCTGGCTGGTACTCTTTTAGCTAAGCTTTATGCCCTTGATCTTAATTGTATAATAATAAAATGGGCACAACGAATTGTATCTTATTTTATGCTCCCAAGTTTTAATACTCTCTTTTAACTCTCAAACACATCTCACTTCAATTTTATAAATTTCTGTCGATGGAGTAAATATGTGTAGATAATTCTCCTTCTTAAACATCTTAGGCACTGAGGTACCCAACAACCTCAGCTAGTCAAACCATATACTTTCTAGATAAAAATGCGATGAAATGTTTGGAGTTTTTTAAAAATTTAATAAATACTTTGAGTCGAATTTGCTCGCTTTTCCCAAATGTTAAATGTAAACGATAGTGCTGATTCCCACGAAAAGATACGTAGACGATATCTTCGCGGTAATAAATAGAAATGGCTTCTATTTGTGAAAAATTAAAGGTATTGTCACTCCAATAAATTTTACGTACGAAATAGCATAGAATGACTTCCTTCCATCAGGATATGCTCATTAAGATAGAAAATTCCGTGCTTACACTCTGCGTGTATAGAAAACCAACAAGCACCCAAAGATATATAACATCGGATTCTAAACATTGTTATGAACATAAAAAGCCGCTATCAATTCTATGGTCCATCGTTGCTAAACATCCCCATGACCAAAACAAATTAAGAATTGGAGTTAAAATAGATTAAAGATAATTCCAGAATCAACGCTTTTCACAAAGGGATAATAGATGCACTCGTACGAAAGCAAAAGTACAAAAAATTATATCACAACTCTGAAGGGCAGAGAGTGCACCAATATTAAACGAGTAGGCATGACTTATTACCACACATGCTCCGGAAACTTCAAAACTATTTTATAGAAAATTAATAGAAAAGTTGTTCCAGTAAATATCACTGATGCGGAACCAAAGATTTGGTTGGTATTCTTAATAGGAGGGGCATTTATTCCTTAAAGTGCTCATTACGTAATCTCACATATATCGAACAGTTATCCAGAGCAGTGAGAGAAAGATAGAAAGAATACAAGAAACACATAACACAAAATGACAGTAATCGCATCAGTACAGGGAATCTTTATTAATTAAAACATTCACGTCATATAACGAACACGGAAGCACACCTATATACCTGCATGCTTGACATGACATACATTAGTTTTTTAAAGAACTCTGCGGCTGGAAGCGTGCCTAGCGTTAAGTTTATTTAATAATAAAAATCTTGTTTGCGAAACAATAAGAAGTTCTTTTTTTTTAAACCGTGAAAATATCTAATCCCTTGTCTACAAATCATCCAACTCACTTGCGATTAAAATGAAAGAAACTTCCTTCGCATTTTAGGTTACAGGCTAGGAGGATTGGTAATGAAGTCTGTTATTTCTGCATGTAAAGCAAAGTTTTTTCATTTACAATGATGGCATCCCCTCTGCTACCTACGGCAATTAAGCCTTATTTGACTTTTAATTGTAAGGTTTGCCTATTTCTACATCAATTTGTTCAGTTTCATCACGCTTAAAAATACTTCAGTTCAGATTCCTTTAGTCGTAAGTCGTATACAACTATAACTAACTCTGGAGTAGCCATTCCCACGCCTGGTTGAGGAGGGATCCTTCGCACCAACTAGAATATCTCGGTTTGGAAAGAAGCTATGCGGTATACAAATGGCCTTTCGGCGACTCCGAGCGCAACTCAAGAAGGTGCATTCCTTTTGGGATGGTATAGGTAGACTCTTAACCCGCTTATCTCGGTTAACAGAACAAGAAGAAGATAATTACTACACACACAGATTGGATATCAACCTGTTACTTAACAAAAAATATATTGACATGGTTTCATTAGCTGCGTTCCATTGGGCCATGCAGAGTACTTCGGCGTACTTCCCCAATGGAACGCTTTTTCTTCACTTGATTAGGTTTAGTCGCTGTCAAGTTTGGCATTTCATAAATTGTACTTGCGGTTTTTTGATGTGCTGTGAGAAATATGGTATATTATGCGATAATTATAGTAATTTTGGACAAAATTTTAAAGTTTTTTTATATTTCCGGGAAGCAGATGCTTCTTTTTAAACACCTTTAATATTGTCATAATATAAAACAGTAAAGGCTGGAACAGAATTTGCAGCTGGCGCATGGTGCGCGACCTGTCAAAAGTTAAAAACGTAGTCGTCTTATATCGCCGACAGAATTTGTAGCTGGCGCTGGCGCGTGGTGCTGGTGCTGGCGCGCACTTTTGCCTACTTTCAACTTCTTGGTGCGCGCCAAATGTGACATTTCTAAATTAATGGATTTGGAGCACGGTTTTAGAGAAAAATTTAATTAAAACTATTCGGAAACAACATGTATTCTGGAATTTATCACATCCCGAATATAAAACTTAGAAGCGAAGATAAAACTGTGGAAAAATATTTCAGAGGAATCTGAAATAAGTGTGCTTTTATTTCTGTTTAGTTGTTCTGTTGCTTAACTGAGTATAAGTTTTTTGAAGCAACTTTTACATACTTAAGGATAACAACACTGCTTTTAGATAAAATTTCAAAAGTGACAGTGCTACACATTCTGTTCGTACTTAGCTACAGACCGAGCACCAGAGAGCGCGCCAGCGCCAAAGAGAGCGCCAGCACCAAGCGTCAGCTCCAAATTCTATTTCCCACTTAAAAAGCCAGCTTTTGAAGCACAAAAGTCCTAGCGGAAGAACTCAGCGTAAGTAAGTGCAAACTCCACCTACCTATCGTCTAGTGTAGCTGAGCAATTCAAACAAGTGCAAGATTGTGTTAGTAGAAAATTTGGACAGGTTCGAATGAAAATAGCCTTCTAGGAATTCAACCGACTATACTGACTTAAAAGGCGACCAAATTAATGATTTGAAAATGGCCTAGTTTGATTTTGAAAAGGTATGCTAATTCATATGGAAAAGCCAGAAATTAGTCTTCAAGTCGATTGTGTTACGTATTAAGGCTCTAGGCCGCAACAATTATTGGCTGTAGAATGGTCCGAACAAAAATCAAACGAATTATTAATCAGTATATGAAATAGCTAATGAAAATAATAATAATGAAAATGTTCAACAAAAAATGAGAAAAACATAAAATAATTTTTAATTTTATATCTTATACGAGATTTTGAAGTCGGTGAAAATTAAACAAACCAAATAACTGCAAAAAAACAGTATTTAATCGTCCTTTCTTTTGATCCTGAAACTTTTGAGCTGAAACAATCAGGAAGTTTTATATATTATATTATCTTCAATTGCGATTGGGTAGTTGTTTTGTTTGTTTAACTTGCACTGACTTCAAAATGTAATAGATATAAAATTAAATATTATTTTATGCTTTTTTAGAAAACGTATTATGTACAAGGCAATCAAAATCGGTCTATGCCTTATAAAGCTAGGCGCCGCCCCTCCTCCAACTCTACCACAAGTCACAATTTTTGCCAGAATACAAATTGACACTCTATGCATTCAGAATACCCCTCCCTCACCCCAACCCTAGGTCAACATTTTTCTGTATAGTAGAAATGGGGGATCATACTGTATACAACAAAAAAGAATCATCCAAATAGATATGTGCATGGAGAAATTGGGTAACGCCCGCTCCCATCACCAAAAATATCCTTGATATGGTACCAATCGGGGAACATACTCCACCCAACAACAACAAATCATCAAAATAGGTCTACGAGATACGAAATTATGCCCAGTAATACATAAAAAATACATGTCGAACTTATAATCTCTCGGTTTTTGGGAAGTCGGGTAAAAACGACTCAATTTTTTTACATTTTACGAAATTTTAGAGATGTAATATGTAATGATATGGTAAATAGTCTATAAAAAGTTTTAAACAGTTGAATGAATACTTTTCTTTTATTTTTGTATCCAGTAGAAAAGAAGTGCGAGAAACGTGTTTAAAGTATCTTGGTTTCCGAATATGCAAAAAATATCAATTTTTTGAAATTTCTAGAATGCAATGGCCTTTTAAGGTGGAAAACTCTAATAAAAATTATTTTTTTGCATTTTTGTTTTTTGCTTTAAAAAATTATTTACTATCTAAAAAATATATTTTCAATGTTATAAGCCCAATAGAAAGCCTAAAATGTTCGTAAATAGTCACCGAAGTGATGCTCTCCAAAAGTACCGAGAGCACTTTACAGAGTACCGAGAGCACTATACAGAGCACTTTTTTTCGAAACGTATTTTTTCCGCGCCGTGGAATATAACTATAAAAGTAATAAAGCGATCAACTTAAAATTTTGCACAGATATTCTTTAACTTATTGGCCTTTGCACAAACCTAAATTTTTTCATTAATTGTTATAATAAATATTGTTTTTAACGATTTGTTTATAAACAAAAAAAGTATTTTGTTTTTCATTTTGTCCTAAAATTTATTTATTTTTGTTAAATGTAGGTTCATGCAAAGCGGAATGACTAATTTTATTAAAAAAAATATACATGCTCTCAGATTTTTGTTTAAAATTATTGAAAACCCTGTTGTTTGGAGGAGATTCCCCCCTTAAGGGGCAACATACACCCACGAGTAGGAAATATAGGTAAAAGTTTTAAATGAAAAACTTTAAAAAACTTTTCCCATAAGAAAAACTTTTTTTCAAAAATTATTTACTACTTCCTGTAGGCACTCTTATATATGTACAGCAAAATGTTTATTAAAAAATATTGGAAAACATGCCGTTTAGATGCATTTAAATGGAAATTGTTCTTAAAAGAGATAGCAAAAATAGGCTTTTTAATCTTTCATTTTATGAAAAATGGCAGCCAATTTAATGTGGAGATGTTATTTTACTATAAAGTCCATCTTTACTTATTTATAGAAAAGAGGCTATAATGTTTAATTTTACATCAATTTCGTTAGTTCTCGAAATAGTATAGTTGTCGTTTAAGAAAAGACTACAATGGGTTCCGTAAAAGGCATTATCAAACAACCTTTACCGGGGAAACCCACCTAACTCCACAATCTTTCATATTTTTAATATTTTTGAAATTGTATTTGAAAGTACTTTGAAATGTACTCAATGTATTGTAACGTAAATGGGGCTCTACGGGATCGACGGATTAATTAAGACACTTATTTACAGTCACAAATTTTCACAATTTTTTATTCACTTCACTGATTAATTCGTTGCACAAATTTCTTGACAATATTTCTTCACATATACCGTTTCACTTCACTTATTTACACTTATCACTTCACCGTTTAAAATACAACTACTCAGCCCTATTTATAGTACTCACCTTAATTCTAGAAACTTCTACCACTTAGTTCTAGATGTTTTGTTCCCTTGATTTCTGGGCACATGGGGCATGTGCATTACATGGTTCACTATTTCCCTTTTTGTTTCCTATCTCGTGCAAGTACTGTAGCTTTCAATAAGAAATTTTTATGTATTTAAAAAATATCCCCAAATTTCACTACTCGGACACCTAGTGGCTCCTCTCTCCCTCCAGTTCCCGTAACCTTTGTGGGCATGGGGCGGGAGAAGAACTTCACCTGATTCGAGACACGATTGCAAGTGGGCCTACAATTTAAAGCGGATTCCGAACTACTGGCATTTTCTCTGCAATCTCATAGCATGTTTATCGTAATCTGTTGTAAGTAGAAAACAACCATGGGTAGCCGCCGGTAAGATTTGAACCTAAGACCTCCAAATTGAGAGGCCGATACGTTACTCACTCAACCGAGCTAGTCGTCGTGAAGACAAAATAATTTCTCACAATTAGCACAGACTTTTTTAGTCGTCGCTGTCTTGAATTGGGAGACGTTCTTTTTCCGCCCATGCCACACAAGGGCAATATCAGTGATATTGAATACTGTAATGTCAGCCCAACTATTCGCACTCTAAACGCACCTTTTTAACGTCTGTGGTTGGCACCCCTGCTTTCTGCCACGGAACGGATGTGACATTTCTGTTAAAAAGAAGACTCACTCGTTCCGTGATAGCAGACACATATGGAGAACAACATTCAGAGGTGAGTTCTCTTTTTACATTTAATTATTTTCTGGATTTATCTGAACTAACCAGATTCCGATAAGTACCTAACCTTTTCATCCATATTCGCATATAGCAGAGAAGCCTACTTTAAGATTTCAAGGTTCATGTGCGGCTTTGGGGGTTAATCGCGGCCACTTTAGGGTCTTTGGTACCCCAAAGAAATTTATTTGTACCGCTTCTCCGCCCCCCCCCCCCCCCACACACTGAAAGCCATTCGAGACGATGGATAGGAGATATTTTGGGTACGCTCGTTTGTCGCCTTTTTTATATATAAGATGTCGGGCAAACCGAAAGAACAAAAATGTGTACCTCGAATTATCTAGCAAAAATAGTACAGTGTAAGGCTTCGGACTGAAGAGACACATTTACACACAGAAAGTGAAAGAACTTACAAATAGAAAAAATACTTGTAGGTTGTAGATTTAACTAAATGTGAAATTAAATTCTTTTTATTTTTAAAACTAGGTCCTTTTGACTGGCAGGCTCCTTTTGACTGACAGGCTCGTAATGCAATGAAATGCAAGAATTACATTATTTCGGTAAAGAGTCATATTCAAGAAGTATACTTTATTTACTCAATATAGGATAAAAAGGAAAATTATAAAACAGTTTCAGTAGTTGTAAAATTGTAATATAGTTCAAGTTTTAAGTTAGAAACAGAAGATAAACTAGCGCTTCGTACTTGTATTTTTGGTCACTAAGATTTACATTCTTGCTAGGCTATGAATTTACAAATTCTTTTCCATTTTTTTTTCTGTTCTTCTGAAGCATCATAAGGCTGTAAGGTTAGGTAAAAGCCCTAAGTATTTGTTATATTAAGACCTTTTCTTTAATATATGGATTCTCTTTGTTATTTACCGGAACCCAATGAAGCTCTTCCTCCTGATTTCCTCATCCCTTTTTCCTCCCCCTCCATGTTTTGATTTTGATTGTTTTTGGATTTTTGCTTCAGCACTTTTTTTAGGTTGGGCCTAGACCCTAGCTAGGTGTAGAGGTGGTGTGGTAAAGTTGACTCAACCATCACTTAGAGGGAAAATTTTCTGTTGGCTCATTTATGATGGTTCAGCGGCTGGGAGTAACAGGTGTCAGCATGCCTGTTGGTCTTAATTTAATCTCTCTCTTTTTTATGCCTTGTGGCAGACCTGAAAGAGGGGTTGCACAACCATCTTTCGCCACAGGACCCTCACCCCAGACCGACGAGCTAGGCGTGCATCTCGAGCATTCACGATGCATCACACCCCACACACATTACAATACCGAGACATGATTATTATTTCTATTTCAATATCACTTTTTTGAGACGAAATTTGGTACTCAAAAGCAGAACATTTTGACCCCGGAGGCTATCTCAATAAGCAAAACTGTAGGATTTGGATTTTTGAATATTCATACATAGTCGTATATGTATAAGTCAATGTACCTTTAAAAAGTAAGTGTGGTTTTGGAGGACTGGTATTTGCTCAGCCAGCGGTAAAGCGAATTTAAATAATATCATTTTCCGTTCATAATCGGAAGGTGTAGTCCCTAAGGCAGAAAACATTAAAAAAATTTAAGGGTGTACATGTTCAGCAAAAAACTTATTTATTTATGGGAAAATGAAAAAGCCGCACATGTTCCATGGAAGATTTTTTTTACAGTAAAGGATATATGCATTATTCTTAAAATTCTCTACAAAATATGTATACTTCAGGTATAATACTGAAATTCTATAGAAAAGTTAGGAAGTGAATTCTTCTTCTGAATGAGGGGTGGTTCTGGTATCTGTAAAATATGCGTTTTATAAAAATGATTCCATACCGGGCTGAATATGCCAAAATGTTACGAAACAATGTGTTTTATAAACCGATAAATGAAAATGCTAAGCCATGGTTGTTTTCTTCTGACAACTAGTTACAGTAACAAGCCATTGGGCATCGCAAAGTAATGTCGGAGTAAGGGGAGGTTATCGTTCATGACGTTAAAAAACTCGTTTTTTTTAAATAATTTGAATCCCTATAGTTCTAGTATATGTAGTTAAAAGGATTTTGTAAAATCTGATTTAGTTTTGAAGTTAAAGCGCATTGATCGGAACCACGCGCTGGCTGGAAAACAGGTAGCTGAGGTGCTCGGGGCGTGCCTTGCGAGACGACATTTTTCCGATACCTTAAATACCCGCATACTTTCTAATGAATCCTTATCGCATAGTTGACCTTTTCTTGGCTAAAGATGGCGTTGGTCAGTTTATCTACGGAAGGTAACAATACCCGGCTAATACAAATTAAAAACGATTTTTTATAACTTAAAACTGCTGTTTCGAGAAAATATGACGTCTTTTTTCAAACGGCCGCCATTTTGATATCCGAGGGCTTTCAGAAAATGTAAAGACGATAAGGCCCCCAAATTTCATGTAGATTCATAATTTTCACCCGTTTTTGTTTCAGATTAACTGACAAGGGGGTGAAAAGCCCCGCGCAGACCAATGCACGCGGTGCACGGCTTCAGTTTATAGGACCTACAGTCGCCATTTGGGATATTTTTTTAATGAAAAAATTTTAAAGTATTCTTCGTTTATGGGGAAATAAATTATATTAACTGCCGTTTCAATAAATATTCATTATATATCCGAAAAAAATTCCAAAGTTGGAGCATTTTTCATGCCTATGAACCGTAACCTCCCCTTAAAGCTGAAAGTAATAATGCTGTGTTGTCAACTCCGCAATGAGGTGTTTGCAATTTTAACCTGGAACTTAATACTTACAAGTTTTTGTATTCAAAATAGTCATAGTTTCTACGAAAATTAAAAATTTTAATGTATTTGAAAAGGGTTCGAGATTTTTCACTTTCTATATAAATGTTGGCCCAAAAGCGTCATAGGTTTTTACAGATTATATTGTTTCTTTTATTGTATGTACGTAAAATTTGAGTTCAGTAGGATCAAAATTGCTCGAGTTATTTCGTAGGCTGTTTGTGAAATTGTTGTGGCAAGAAAAATGCGTTTAAAATTTCCTCACTGCTCGAGATCACCTTAGGCGCGGTCGTAGTTGGGGTGTATTTTAAGCCGAAGCGGCGTACTTTGAATTTCGATTTGATCTTTTGCAAGCATATTCTAAAAATTTTGTCCTAACGCTTTATGTACAAAATAAATTTCGATTTGTAAGCCAATAAAATAATTGCCTCCCTTAAATGCATTATTATGTGATTCATTTTAATTAAAATTTAAATAAGTTATAAATTCATTTACTCAAATTGCATTTTATTGCAACAAAACAAACTATTGCGTCTTAAAATAATAATAAAATTAAAAAATTAAGGCGTAACGGTATAAGATATCAATACATTTAATTTTTTACTTTCTTTATTAGTTTATGTATATTTATTTTTTCAAGTTTCATGTATTCTAAATAGCCGCCACTAAACCTTTTAAAAAAGACTGGACGATTCATTAAGAAGTTATATGCTTCGCACAAGGGTTCCCTAGTTGCGGAATCTTATAATTGGATTCGTGAACCTTCGTTTCCACAAATTAATTGTTTCACGAGATGTATGGCAAGTTACACAAATTTGATGAAATTACATACATATCGTTCAGATCAAAATGATTCAATTAATGCCAAAAATAATAGGAAACCATGCTTCTCTAGCGTTCTCCATTTACAGTAACCGCATTGCTATTTTCATTCTGAAAGAAATAAGACCCGACGCCAGCAGTCGAAAATGCACGCCAAACAGTATTAGCTAAACATAAGATATACCAAATTTATAATTTTTGTAATAAATTTCTATTTGCTGTACTGTAAAAGCTGGCCAAAATATGAACAGGTCGTTCAATTTAAATTGAAAATTTGTTTACTACAATGGTGTCAAAAACTAGAAAAAGCAAAATGACGGATATTTATTTCCAAAACGGTGGAAGTTAGATGACATGCAGTTCTAAAGGGTTTTTATATGGTTGGTTCCGAAATATAAGCGATGAGAGACTCGAATAATAAAAAACACAAAATGACGACTGCAAATTTACATAGTAATAATAAAATAGTTTTTTATAAAAAAGTTGAACCGACTTCACAAAAAGCGATAAAAAGCATAAAATAATTTTATATCTATTACGACATTTTGAAGTCGGTGCAAATCAAACAAACCAAACAACTACAAGAAAAATATTCAATCGTCATTTCTTATGATCCCGTGAGCTGAAATGTTCAGGTAGTATTATCTTCAATTGTGGTTCTGTAGTTCTTTCATTTGTTTAATTTGCACCGACTTCAAAATGTCGTAATAGATATAAAATTAAAAATTATTTTAATTTTTAGCGCTTTTTGTGAAGTCTGTTCAACTTTTTTTTAAGAAACTATTTTATTTTCACTTTTTAGTGTCTTCTTTCTACAACGAAGAAAGCACAATCCAAATCGGTTCACGCGTTAAAAAGTTAGGATTAACCCCCTACCCCACCCGCATTCCACAAAATTTTTTTTCTACGCGTCGAACTTAGAACCTCTTTGCTTTTGGGAAGTCGGTTAAAAATTGAAGTTGAACCTCGCTGTTCGGCTGTAAGTTCGAAAACTGCTTTCGGAAGTGGTTCGCTGACTTTGGGTTAATTTTGTAAGCTTGGGATAAGTGTGTCCGAAAATGAAAAAAAACAATGAAATATATCTTCCATTGTCTTTTCACGTCTGCATTTTCGAGAAAATTTTTCGCGATAACTTTGGATGTCTTTATTGTATGTTTGCACAGCATTTTCCTTTTTACGATGTGGCCAAACACTAGGGGACAGCCCTTTGACGCGTTAGCATGGCTTTGGCCGGAAAGGAATCATAACGGGGTTGAGAAAACTTGAATGTCTTGTTTTTGCATTACTGCTATTTGTTTATTTGTTCATTTGTTCAAAACAGGTTCATCAAAAACTGACTAATACAGAAGTATACAAATATATATATATAATTATAATTAAAACTAAAAATAAAAAGATAACTACAGGGAAGCAGTCATTTCATATCTAGCTAGATAACAGCCTAGAGACGGAATGGATTTTCATGGATTTCATGCTAGCTAGATAACAGCCTAGAGACGGAATGGATTTTCTTAATTCAATTTTTAAAACCCATGGGGATACCTGGTCTCGAACCCGGAAACCATGGCATGGTGGTCGTGCAGCCCAACCAATTGATCCAACTCCGTCTCCTGTCCATGATGAAATATTTATATTTATGTATATCCTGCCTTTTCTCAAGAATTAATGACTTCAGTTTTTATTTCATTTCCATTTCCAGTTCAAATTGTCGATATCTTCATCTTCGTCCCTTTCGAATAAATTTAACCATTAAATAGTTTTTAAAAAAGAAGATGAACCGACTTCTAAAAACAAAAAACTATAAAGCATGGAATAATATCTAATGTCATGTTATGTGAGACACCCTTTTACAATTTAGTTGTGACTGACGAGGGAATATTGTGACACTTCCGATAGGAATGAGCCACATCATTTCCTCGTCGGCTGTCAAGCCACACCAAGAGGTAAGTGGGAATTTGTGTTTATTATAAAAAAATGAAAAAGTAAAAGCACTTCTTTCACTTCCACAAAGACAGGAGTAATAATTTCTTTGGGATGGTGATCGTTCAAAAATATGGCTGCTCAAAGAAAAATAATGAATGTTTCGACTGAAAGTGCAAGCTCGTCATCATCAGCGTGGTACTTGCACTTTCCACTACGGACATCCATGAAGGAAGGTCAAAAACACAACTCCTATAAGTACTTAGTTTTAAAACTAAGTACGAATTATTTATGAAGAGGATTTTTATTCCATCACTTTCATAAAATACAAATAGTGGTTAAATATTGTTTGATCAAAAAGTTTCCTTTCGACTAACACTTGGTGGAAGTCATTTATTTATTATAAAAGGCCTAAATCATGTTTTGGATTGATTCCGAATGTGTTGAACTTATCCACAGTGTTCTTAACTAAAGCAGGATTTGCTCTCCGACGTTAAAGTCACCTCATTTAACCTAGTCTTAAAGTGGAAAAAAAGCAAGAGTGGAAATTTTTTTTAAATCCGGGGCTTGTAACCGCAACTGCTGACCGGTCACCAAAGGACAAGCTTTAAATGGGTAGTTCAGCCTGTAGCGACGCTTTACGGCCCAAACTCGGAATTTCCCTGTTAAAGCTTTAACGCGGGAAGAGACCACTAGGACACCCAAAAAGACCGCGGGGGAACAATCTTGGAAACCTTTTTTTTAGGCTGGTTCATCGATCGGAACTGGATCACAGAAAGGGTGTAATTCGGTAATTTCTCAAGGTTCTTGCAAGAGCGAAATCACTGTTTTCCATAATTTAAACCTTGTAGGGGATCCTCCATCATATGAGCGAGGGAATTAAAATCTTGACGACAGCCAAAAATTGCGACCGCTCCAACCTGGCACCGGTAGGGGTCGCAACAACATTCGGGAACACCCGGACTCAATCCATCCTGAGAAAAGGGATGCGAACAAGAAAACAAATAAGCAACGACAACAATCAATATTACTAAATTCATTGGTGATGTGATTAGTGCATAATATTGACTGACAAATTTATATTTTGTTATGCTTAAATATGTATTTATAATACGCTGTCTTTGAGCACATTAGGATAAATATTACTAATACTAAGAGTATCCTAGTAATGTCACTTTTAAGAAAGTGCTCTAATCGTCTGACATACAAATTATATTTAAATTCTTTAGTAAGTAGTTTTCGCTGTTCAGCCTACCTCAAACAGAGTTATTTAAATCTAGATTGTCTAGTGCCGACGCTAGACTTTTCGAAATTTTTCCATTGCGAAGAGTATCAACAATACTGATTGATATGGCATTCTAGAATTTATCGAAATAGAAGTATCAGCAAACGTATCACCTGAAAAAGATTAACAATAAACCGATGAGATACATTTTAATCTAGCAACAATCAGGATAACTTTTTTTTTCTTCGTCATAAAAAAAAGAGCAGTAGTAGTTAAAATGTCAGTGTTAGGTGACCTCCTTGTAGGAAAATTTTTATTTAAACTACAAACTGTAAGTTTCAATTGAATTTCACAGGTTTATTCGAAGCGCTAATGAATAAAAGTAAAGTGAATTATTTTCTTAGGTGTTAGTTATACTGTATTTAATGAAAATTGAGTATATTTGTAAGAATCCCAATTAGGAAGTTACACAAAAATGTTTTTATCAGATTTTCTAATTGGGAATAGTTCTTCTTTTATATTTAACATGGTAATTATAAGAAGATAGTATTCAGTTTAATATGTGCTCTTTTCGTATCTAAGAGTATTTTCTTCATTCTGTTTAGAATTCTTGAATGACTCAAAACCAAGTCCGTTAATGGAAGGTGCGTTCGTCCCCAAGTACTGGAGTTTTTTTAACTTTTTTTTTTGTATTCCAATCAAGGAAAGGCTACTATAGTTAACAGCTAATCAAAAAATCACTTGTGTTACAGGTGGGTTGCTAATAGATGATATTTTGGTATTTATGAATGGATTATCGGAGTCTTAAGAATAAAAAAAATTAATTATGGAAAACCTACTTACGCTGTGGTAGCACGTCAGCTTATTCTGAATTTGTATATTGTCATGACTGCTTTTTAGCGTTATCTTCATCCTTATACAGGGAATACCTTGATGATATTCGCAGTAACTTGCATAATGATCCTCATAACTTTTTTAAATTTGTAAATTTGAAGAAGAAAACTGATAATTATCCATCTACAATGTGGTATAATGGATCCTCTAGTTGTAGCGCGCCCGTTATTGCCGATAACTTTGCATCGTTTTTTGAGGGCGCCTTTTCACCAAGCAACTTTGTGCCTTCCCTGGATGATTTTGGCCATATCCAAAATCGTCCCGCAACCTCCATTGCTTTGCCCATTATATCTCGTGATATTATCTTGAATGGTATCAAGGAGCTTAAACTGGACTTTTCCTCTGGTCCTGATGGTGTTCCACCCGCATTCTTGAGATCCTGTTCTGATGCCTTACTCACTCCATTGGAACTCATCTTCAATAAATCTCTTCAGGCCGGTAGATTTCCTACGTTATGGAAATGCTCCTTTATAATTCCTGTTTATAAAAAGGGGCATAAAAACTTCATAACAAATTATAGGCCAATCGCGAAGCTTTCCTGCATACCCAAGTTTTTTGAATCTGTTATATATTCACAGCTTGTTGGGCAATGTAAGGGGTTAATCTCATCTAATCAACATGGCTTTCTGCCTGGTAGACAACAAACCTGCTTGAATTTACATCCCACATTATCTCTGCCTTCCAACAAGGTCTCCAGACTGATTGTGTCTACACCGACTTCAGCAAGGCATTTGATAAGCTCCCTCACTCCGTGATTATGCTTAAGCTTGAAAGGTTGGGTTTTCCGCCTTTGTTGCTCGACTGGATCTGCTCTTATTTAAAAAATAGGACTTACCGTGTCTCTTTCCGTAATACTTTATCTACAGTCGTCAGGGCTTCATCTGGCGTGCCGCAGGGTAGCCATCTGGGGCCGTTGCTGTTTATTCTAGCCATTGACGACATTGTACCTCTGATTAAGCACTCCAAAGTTTTAATCTACGCTGATGATATGAAGATTTTCTCATGCGTTAGAAATAGTTATGATTCTTCCTTTATCCAGGGGGATTTGAATACCTTCAGGGTTTGGTGTGCCTCAAATGGACCGCAACTTAACCTGGATAAATGTGAAGTTATGTCTTTTTCTAGGATCATCAATCAGCTTGTCTTTGATTATACCTTTGCGGATACTACTATCCGTCATGTGGAGTCCGTTACTGACCTTGGTGTAAAGCTAGACAGAAAACTCGATTTCACTCTGCACATAAACCATATCGTATCTCGGAGTAATTCAGTCCTGGGTTTTGTTAAGCGCTGGTTAAGGGAGTTTTCTGATCGAAAGACCCTCATTCACTTATTTTTTTCTTTAGTTAGACCAATTCTCGAATCTGCATCTCAGGTTTGGTCTCCTTGCTATGCTGTTCATTCTAGACGCATTGAATCGGTGCAGCGGAACTTTGTTAGGTTCGCACTAAGGGACCTCCCGTGGAATGATCCATTAAGGCTTCCTCCTTATGAGGATCGCCTCCGATTGCTTAATATGCACTCGTTGGAGGAACGACGTAGAGTTGCTGACCTAGTATTTATTCACCAGCTTTTGAACTCGAATATAGATTCTCGCTCTCTTGCAAGTTTGGTTACTTATAGGCATGCTCCGTATAGGTTAAGGAGATTGCCTTTACTACATGTTGCTCATTCTCGGTCTAACTATGGTATGCATGAGCCTATTAATCGTATGTGTAGAGCCGTGAATATGTGTCCTATTTTTGACCTGGCTCTTACTAAAGATTTGCTTAAACGATCTCTGTTATCAATGCACCCCTGATTGTTTTGTTTGGACGTGTTTTGGTTTTTGTTTTACTAAAATTTTTCCTTGCATGGGTTGTGGGAGCCTCATTCACCTCAATATATGTTATATTCTGGTGAATAGGTCAATTGGTTCCAGGCTTCTGCCTGTGAAGTGCGCCTTCTGAGTTAGAAGGGTTAATTCTGTTTTTATTTTTTTATTATGCCTCGCAGGTATTAGTTGAAGTCCCGAATTAATTAATAATAATGTTGACAGTGGAATGATTGGAAATGATTTTATTTCGATATTTCAGAATTTTTACATCGTAAAGTTCAGTAAATTGTTGATAAATTTCAATAAATAATGTCGTCTGAGCTTTATTCCAGTTTAGCATTATTAAAGTTCTTTTTAAAAGGTTTAATTTAATTTAATGATTTTGTTTAGTCACATACTGTTTTTATTTTACCACACCCAGTCTTTATTTAATCACAAACAGGTTTTATTTAATAACACACAATTTTTATAAAATCACAGTTTCGTTCAATTAAATTTCGCGCTAAATTCATTCACTGTTGACAGCTAGCAACTTGGTCACAAATGAAAATGAAACGTGACCATAACACCTGTTTCGTTCCGTAGCGCACGTCATTTCTAGTTTTCATGCGCTTTGTCCTATCATGTTTTCCACCTGTCCCTTCATCCATGGTTTCGTGCAGAACGTGCGCTTATGCGCATCATGTAATCATGGTCATTGAAATCGTGGCAGCAGCATGCTGAGGAAGAGAGATGCATGTATAGGATAGGGATGGGATAATAAAGCAGACAGGAATTGTCCATAAGAGCGTGTACTGCCAATCTTTTTGGAACAGATCACAGGGTTCATGATTGTTAGTGGGCAGCTGAGGGTCCTTTCCGAAGTAATTTTCTGCGAAAAATCCGAATCTGACGTCAGAATTGGGGAATCAGATCACGATTTTCAGATATTTGAGGTTATGTACTCGAAAAATTGTTTTTTGGCTACTTTTGAGATTATGTAGAAGATACACAACATTTTGTTGCTTTTATAATTTAATACTATTTTTTCCCTTTAAAATAAGCTATGATGCGGTCACCTACGATTTTTTTTGCAAAGTTACGACCATGTCAAGTTATGAAGTTCATATTTCATATTAACATAATATATCTATTTATATGAAATAAGACCTTCATAAATTAAAATGGTCGTAACTTTGCAAGTAAAAGTCGTAGATGACTGCTCCATAGCTTATTTTAAAGGGTAAGAGTAGTATTAAATGATGCAACTAGTAAATAGACCAAAAACAATTTGTGCATCCTGTACATAACCTCAAAAGTAGCAAAAAAACCATTTTTCGAGTTCATAACCTCAAATATCTAAGAATCCTGATGTGGTGCCCCAATTCTGACCTCGGATTCGGATTTTTCGCAGCAAATTACTTCGGAAATGACCCCCAGCAGCTCATCAACAGAATCTTGTAGACTTGTCTTATAGATGCATTTATCGCCCTTTATGCATTAACCAACGATGCTTTTGTATGTTGAGTTGTTTAGTGACATTAAATTATTTTTGAAGACACATCATCGAGGCCCGTATTTTTTTTCTTTATTTATTAGCAAAGTGTTTGATTTGTGTATGGAACTGATTACCCAGCCGTTTGTCGCTTAGCTATTTTAATTGAATCGAGCAAGAGAACGCTATTATATCGAGAAATATATCTTTGTTTTCTTTGGTATATATATTAAGATTATAATAACAGTAAGTAGTTAGAAAAAATATATCATTATGTCTGCGAGTAATATATACTGCGAGATTATACTTTGAGGTTTCATTTATAAATATGAATTATAAGGGCTGAATTTTAATCTTTAATCAGGAAACCCCAATGAAGCTTCTTGTCTTCCTTGCTTCCCTCATCCGCTTTCCCTCTCTTTCCCAATGTCGTTAATTTGATTTAACTTTTGTTTGTTTGATTTTTTCGTTTCAACACCTTTTCTTGGTTGGACCTGCACCTTAGCCCGGTCCCGGAATGTGGTGGGTTAGTGACTGAACCATCAATATGGAGGTAGTTCTTCTTGTTTAATTTTCATGATGGTTCAGCGGCTAAGAGTAACAGGTGACACCAGGCCTGTTGCTCTTGCTTTTTATCTGCTTCTCGTTTTTATCAGTTCGTAGCAGACCTTACAGAAGGTCGCCACAGGCATGCGAACTCTGATTATGTACGTGTGATTGAATGTTCAAGGACCTACACCCCATACCAACGAGATAGGACGTGCTGCCAGCTAGCGCGTGCCACTTGAACATTCGCGCACATTATAGTCATATGTATTTCCACCTTACAAAATCGGTTCAAATTGAACAAACAAATCAACTACCTACATACAATGAGAAATATTCAATCTATACAAACTTAAATTAATCTTCCTTCGTTATATCGTTGGGAGTTGAAATAATTATGTTGTTTTACATAGTATTTGTGATTGTGGTCAGGTATTCGGCCATACTTTACAAAATTAGTCGCGGCCTCCTTTCCATACCCTCACCCTATATACACAATTCTAATCATGGTGTTAGTAGGGCAACATACTTCATACAGCAAAAACAATATGCTCTTTAAAATAAAAAAGAATCATCCAAATCAGCACACGTGTTGCGAAGTTAGATTCCCTCCCTAAAAATTGTTTACATGGTTCAACGATACCCCACTCGATGAGGTTAGTAAACATTTTTGTACTCATCCCCCCTTAAAATTTGTTTTTCTAATATGTTAACAGATTTCTTTGTAGCTAATATAATTATCTATATGTCAACAAAATTTCAGCGCTGAAGTCCTTATCTCTCTCTAGTTCCTTTAGCCCCTTGTGGTGCATAGGGTGTCAATCATACCGACTCTCCACCTGGTCCGATTCTGCACCAACGCCTTCAACTGTGGCGACGATTTGTTGATCTGCGTACCTTCCCCCCGACAGATCTTCTTCATGTGTTGCGCGTTCATCCAATTCGGCGGAAATTCCAATTTAAAGCCTGTTGTGCGATGTTGTTGGTCTCTTTTCTAAGTATGTGGCATATCCATTGCTACTTTCGCCTGCGAATACTGGCGTTTGTCCCGTCTTGGCCTGTAAGTCTGTGTAGGTCTTCGTTCGTATGGGCAATAGATATTAAGGATGCGCCGAAGACACCGATTGACAAAGGCTTGTAGTCTAGATGTTATTTGGCAGGTCACTTTCCATGTTGAACAGCCCTACAACAGAACAGATTTTACGTTCAACCCGAAGATCCGGAGTTTTATGCGTCTGGAGATGCTATTATTGCACCAGCTCTCAGTAAGACTTTGTGTGTTTGTTGTTAAAGAGTTTCCATCTAATCCTTCGTGATGGGTGGTCGTCTAGGACGTCTGGTGATAATTTTTTCTGGGATGCCTCTCCTACGTAAAGCTGCCGATATAGATTCACGATCAACGCTGTCAAAAGCCTTCCAAAAATCGACAAACATTAGATGTAACGGGGACCTCCATGCGGAGGATTGCTCGATTCGGAGGGTGTTGATGTAGTCACTGCAGGGGAAACCCCCTCGATTTTATTTTTGATTCGCATTAAGATGTTTTGATTATAATGGTTATCTGTTTCTTCTCCCTTTCCTTTTACAAATTAAAAAGATGTTATTACACGACAAATAAGTACATGAGATCAGCTGTGGATCAAATCAAAGTGCAGTTAAGTTCTTCAATGTTGCTGGTTAAAAGTAAATACGCGTGTGATTCAGGTAAATACAGTCTTTGATTGAGTAATCAGTAGTATTTACATTTTTGTTATTTAGAAATTTCTTGTATTATTTTGGAAGCAATCTTAAAAAAAGTGTATTATTTTGTATCTGGTGACTTTTTTTTAAAAAAAGGTGTCGCTTGATCGACACTTGGCAACACTAAATGGGAGCAATTTGAAAACGTCTGTAGACTGGTCCCGCTGGACGTTTAGAACATTTCTGGATGAATGCTCCCGGAGTACTTAAAAAGTGGCGAATTCGGAATTTTCCAAAATTTTTGGAAACTTTTCAAAATTCGTATTAATTTTATTATTTACAGTTTTTTGCCTTCAAGTTTTAGAGTCACTTTTATTTAATCCTTTAGTTACCTACTTAATATTTAGAGCCATTTGTTGAGTTCGTTTTGATCATTTGCTTTTGTGACGTTCAATCTTTGTACCATTGTATGGTAGATATCAGTTTTTAAGGAACTTTATTCTTGTATAACTATTGAGCCTAAATAAAGAGCCATTATACATACAAAAAATTATTGTTATCATGCTGCATCTACCCTTTGGGAACACTCACACAATCATGCTCCAGTTTCATATTTTTCCGTTTCAGCTTACTTTCTTCGTTCGTTTAGGTTTGGCTCTAGTAGTTTTTTTTTCAAAATTTTTAGGGAACTTTTATCAGAGCGAGTTCGAGCACTTGGGAGCATCTTAAAATTAGCTTAATTTCATTTTTACAAATTTTCTCCGTCAAGTTTAGAGTCATTTTTATTTTCTTTAGAACAAGTTTTATAATATTATGCCATTATTTGAATCTGTTGAATCTTTACTCTGTGACTATTAACACTTTTTTACAACTTTAGGGTAGCTAGCAGTTTTTAGGACTACTTTTATAACGATTGAGGCAGTAAAGAGCCATTATACAAAAACACATTATTATTAGATTGGGTTACCCTTAAGGTGGGCACTTCGACCTATGAGATTTCGTGCCTTAACCCCTACTTTTGTAAATGACTGTCAACATCCTTAGATATGCAATGAGGTCTTTAACAGTGGAGGATCTAGCATCAGCCGGGCTTAGGAATTCCTCCAGACAGACCTGACATTCCGTCTCATTGGGCAGTCCTGTGGCCAAATAGGTAGCCTGACAGCAACCATAGACCTGCCTTACTTACGGCAGTGGTATCGTCGTGAGCAAAGGGTCAGTCCTTAATCACAGCTCTAGCCGACGACTAGCTGAGGCCGCAGAAGGGCTCGTTACCTTGGTACCGAGAGGAAAAGCCATTCCTGGCCAGTTCATCGATGGTCTCGTTTACTTCAGAACCCAAGTGGCCAGGTATTTAACAAAGAGAGACCCTGTTATGGTTGGCCAATTGTTGAAGGGTGTCGAAGCAATCCTTCGTAAGCAGCAAGTAAGCACGTCCAGCAGCACCTTTAATATGAAAATAAATCTTATCCTTAACTAAGCTCTCAAACTATTTTTGAACAGGTGGTAATGTTGTAATGCACTAAACTTCGAGCCAGTAAATTTTACATAGAAAATTATAGCTGCGCAGTAGCTTAAATAAAATAAAATAAATAAAATAGTTTTTAAAAAATTTTAACCGACTTCACAAAAGGCGCTAAGAAGCATAAAATAATTTTTCATTTTATATCCATTGCGACATTTTGAAGTCGGTGAAAATTAAACAAACACATAATAAGTGCAAAAAACAGTATTTAATCGTCCTAACTTTTGATCCCGTGAGCTTAAACATTCAGGTAGTTTTATATATTATCTTCAATTGCGATTGGGTAGTTATTTTATTTGTTTAACTTGCACTGACTTCAACATGTAATAGATATAAAGTTAAATGTTATTTTATGCTTTTTAGCGCTTTTTGTGAATTCCGTTCAAACTTATTTAAAAACTATTTTATTTTTTTGTGTTTTCATATATACGACTCGAAGAATGCTGCTCGTACGAACAAAGCAATTTCAAATTTTCCTACGTGTTTATAAAACGAGGTAGTATACTCAAAAGATTGTAAACATTATTATCTAAATCAGGGTACAAAATAAAATTAGAAAATTCATAACATAGACCTAGTGCGCCACCGTACTCTATACAGCAAGATAGAATTATTGTAGTCAGCGAATTATTGCAGTCACTCTAGGTACAAAATTGTTATCATTTATCAAACAGGAAATGTATTCTGCACAACAGAATCAAAATCATCAAAATCGATCTATGCCTTATGAGCACCACCAAAAGTCACCATTTTTGTCAGAATACAAATAGATAAATCTATCCATTCAGAATCATCTAAACCAGTCCAAGTGTTGCAAAGTTAGATTGCCCCTCCCCCCACCAAAACCCTAGGTCAACATTTTTCCATATAGTGGCAATGAGGAATCATACTGTATACAACAAAAAAGAATCTTCCAAATAGGTGTGTGAATTAATAAATTGGGTAACACCCCTCCGTACACCATCCCACTCAATAAATGGTTGTCGTCGTACCAGTGGAGCAACATATCCTACACATCTAAAGAAGAATCATCCAATTCGGTATACACGTTACGAAGTTAGCCTACTCCTCAACCTCACCACCCCACCATAGGTCCAAATTGTTTTCGTTATTTCAAATGGGGTATTATATCCTATACAACTAAAAAGGAATTATCCAAATCGGTCCACGCATTACGAAGTTAAATTTCACTCCTACCAAACGGGGAACATAATCTACCCAACAAAGTTAAAATCATCCAAATTGGTCAACGCGTTACGAAGTTAGACTTAACCCCCCACCCTGGGTCCAAACTTTTTTTCATTATTAGCAATGGGCGTTCATACTCTATGCAACAAAACGAGAGTTATCTAAATTGGTCCATGCATTACGAATTTTGGTTTCACCCCCCATCACCCTCTCAAAAAAGCCAAGTGTTGGGTTATCTGACAAAAGAATATCGCTACTGCAACATCAATTAAGGAACCTATATATCAACTCAGCGAGAGAACATTCTTATCGAAAATTCACGGAATAGTTACTTTTATTAAATAATACATAGATATTAGATTAAGCTTGTGAATGTTTGTTAATGCCGCCTAAAAATCGGAAATCAATTAAACCTGAACCTTATAAAAGAATCAAAAGATTCTTCTCACTCGACATTTACTTTTAATATCCGAAGCGTAATCACATACTTTTCATAAATGTACCTGAAACAATAATTAATTCTATATGCAAATTTAGCCTAAAAAGCGTCACAAAAAACGTCCTTATCCGCTTCGAAAGTTGCGAAATCCAAGTTAATGGCATCACCTACATGGGACATCCCAAGAAGTTTTGGGGCGAGATTACCATACATCCGACTCTATTCAACAAAATCAATTTTACCACAACTAAACAAAGTAACAATCGGCTTAAACTACAAGGGTACAACTTTGAAAGCAAAAAATTCATCGAACTTCTTCGAAACAACACCAGTAAAAAGGACCTACTTAGGTTAGGTTAGGTTAAAGTGGCTGCCTAAGAAGGCACACTTAGGCCTAAGAGGCCCTTTGTGCTACCACGTTGAGGCTTGAAATTTACAACCCCATAAAATTACCTAAGGAACAGGAGGGTTAACATTCTGTCCCCTGTGCACCGAAACAGTTTTTGTATCTAGTGGAACTAGTTCACGGGAAGTCAAAATTATTTTGACTGGGTTGTAAAGGATGTTCATCCTTAGTTCGTCGTCGGGAACCATTTTGAACTTCCGATAAATCGAGTCAGGTTTCTGACATCTATGGAGCCTAGCTCGGTTAGCTCTTTGAATTAGGGGGAGCCCAAAAGCCGGTTCCTACGGTTGGCTAGGGCCGGGCAGCTACCGAGGAGGTGAAGTATGGTTTCCTCTTCCTCCTCGTCGTGGCAACTCCTACAGAAGTCGTTTGAGGGCACGCCCAGCCTATCGGCGTGTCTACCTATGAGGCAGTGACCCGTGATTACGGCTACTGTAGTGGTAATTTTTTTGCGTCCGAGTAGGATAAGCCCTCTTGACCGCTTAAGGTCAAGCTTTGGCCATATCTGTCGGGTAATCAGGCAGGTGTGTTCTTCTTGCCAGTTATTATTAGCAATCTTGAGAGCCTCTTGTGAGAGCTCCATTTTGCATGTAGCTAGCGCTTTACCCGGCTGGTGGTTAATGTCCGAATCAGGACGTGTGGTACCGATTCTCGCTAGTTCGTCGGCTCTACAATTGCCCGGAATATCACTATGTCCAGGCACCCAGATGAGCCGTACTTTCAGGTGCTCAGCTATGTCATTTAGTGTTGAGCGACATATTATGACCGTTTTGGAGGTTGTGTATACTCCCGAAAGGGATTTAATAGCTGCCTGACTATCTGCTAAAATACATACATTTCCTGTAGGTAGCGCTAGTTGATTCAGGCGGTCCGCTGCTACTTTTATAGCCATGATTTCTGCTTAAAACACGCTGCAGTAGTCAGGTAAGCGAAATGAGACATCGAGGTCCAAGTGTTTCGAGAATATTCCTCCACCCACTTTGCCATCCAATTTGGAGCCGTCAGTGTAGAGATGCACTGACTTCTCCCATTAGGGAGGATCTTTCTCCCACTCCGATCTGGTGGGAAAGAAGGAATCGAATTTTGCTCCAAGGAAAGGCTTGGGCGAGGTGAAGTCGATACTGCTGGCAGTTCTATTGTGCAATATTTTGAAGTGACCGAAATCAGTTCGCTTCCAGGTCTGGATTGAGTTAAGCCTAATGGCGGCTGACGATGCGGTTTGCTTACCAAAGAGATCCAACGGTAGAAGGTGGAGAATAGTCTTCAGGGCTTTGGAAGGTGTGGTTCTCAGGGCACCTGTTATCAGCAGTGCTGCCATCCTCTGAACTTTGTCCATTGCTTTGAGATGGGTTGCTATATTTAGTGCCGGCCACCAGACAATCACCCCATAAATGAGTATAGGCCGTATGACACTGGTATAGAGCCAATTCACAATGCGTGGTTCCATACCCCATCTTTTCCCTATAGCCTTCTTACACGAGTACAGCGCTACTGTGGCTTTCCGTACTCTTTCTTAGATGTTAGGCTTCCAGGTAAGTTTTCTATCTAGGACTAAACCTAGATACTTAACCTGGTTACAGTTCCAGCCTAACCCCGTCTAGTATAGGGCAATTAATAGGAGGTGTTTTATGCCTACGAGAGAAGAGTATTGACTCTGTTTTGTTAGAGTTTATACCTAGACCACACCCGTCACTCCATGATGAGTCGTAAAACCTCAGCCTGTGTATTGGGGTGCTTTCCTGAACATAACAGGGCAATATCATCGGCGTAGGCAATAACTTTGTGACCGGATAACTCCAGGTCTATGAGCAACTCATTCAGAGTTAAGTTCCATAAGAGTTTTGAAAGGATTCCTCCCTGAGGGGTGCCTCTAGTTACCACTCTTTGGATATTGGATCCTCCTAAGCTGAAGATAATGACCCTGCTTTTTAGCATGAGGTCAATAAGTTTGATGAGAGGGTCGTCGATTTCAAGCCTCCCCAAGGATGCCATTATCGCCTCTGATCTAATATTGTTAAAAGCACCCTCAATATCAAGGAAGGCTACAAGTGAATATTCCTTCTGTAGTAGCGAATGCTCTATGATTGTGGTAAGTTCGTGTAGGGCTGTTTCTACGGACTTACCTTTAGTATAAGCATGTTGCGAGAGAGACAACTTGGAATGATTGATTGTCTCTTTAATGTAGATATCTAGGAGTCTCTCCAAGGTTTTGAGCAGAAAGGAGGAGAGACTAAGTAAGGACCTGTAAGGACCTACTTACATTCTTACTAATTGCTATCCAAGGAATCCTCATAACGGCAACAGATCCTAGGAAAGCCCAGTTCCTGTTCCTCCGAGGTGCATACCTGCCTAGCTTTCCAACAAAAAACATAAAGATAGATCTGATAACTTAGCATTTTAAAAGTTTATTTCACACAAAGTTTATTCACACACCTTATTTAAATTTCATGTTTCATAAAATTGTTCATACATAATTCCAAGAATTGTATTTAAGCCCCTAGATAAGCAAATTAATATTACAAAGAAGACCAAGCGACTTAATTGAGTTTTCAGAAGAAGTCAGAACTAGAGGAAGAACCGAAACTCGATTTCAGTGAAGCAAATTTCTTTTGTGGTAGAATTTCAGGCTATGTTGTGGTAGAAAGTAAATTTAAAATCTCGATAATGCGTTAAAGATAATTTGATTTTAACTTCTCTGAATAAAATATTTAAGCTGCATATTATTTTTGACTTTATATTATAAGTTAAGCGAATCATCAATTTTGGTTTTAATTGATTAAATCTTATTTAAGATTTGCTATCGATGACCCCTAAAAATTTTTTTAGCGCCACCACTAGAACGAACACCCAAGCAACAGCCACGGAACAATAAATCAGTTTTCATGTTAACCTCACAAACATTCATACGAAACTTTCACTTTTTTCTGCAAATTAACTTATTAGTGAAACATGACATCCTTATAGAATGAATTTAGAAGCAATTTATATAATGTATTTACCAGAAAAGCGATTTCCCGCCATGTTATTTCTAATTATTTGGGCACCAAAAAATCTAACACTTCGTGCTGCTTTATATAAACAAATTCTCTTCTTTTAAGCAATGTCGGTTCACAAAAATCACAAAATAGTCTAATAATCGTATTACAATGATAATATCCACTTTTAGTAGGAGCTATCTTAACAAAATGGACAAAATTTAAGTTAGTTCACTTGAGGAATAATTTTCACGCACAAAAGTAAACAACCTTTGACAGTAGGAAATATATTTGTCTCTGTTATGTAATATGCTTTTGTCTCTTTAATTGAACATCCACAGCTGATTTTAAATTCCTCGAGCAACTTCACTCACGGATAGGAATTTTGCACGGTACAGCGCTTCCTCTAGTTCTTTATTCTAAGGTTTGATGCTAGAAACTTAACTCGCGTCCAAGATGACAGAAGCAGTAGTCTGTTGCGTTTGATTCAAGAAGTGCCAACGAGATGGGGCTCGGCATATGCAATACTGAAATGCTTTCTAGAAATAACAGAAGTACGAATGCTACAGAATTCATGTTTCGCACATGTAAACAATTATTATTCCCTTTTTATCAAGCGACATCTGAAATGAAAAACTACACCACCCAGTAAAGTTATACCGTATACTTCCTTTCAAAGAGTTTAAAAATTCAACTATTTTTTGCCATTCTTTTGGCAGTATGGAGCGCCATTAAACCAGCATTTATGCAAATTGGCTGGAACATTTTTAAGCGCAGTGGCTACCATCTGAGCGGCTTTTCTCTCTTACAGGGAGAATCATGGGCGATGATCGGAGTCATCTAACTTCTGAAAATTTTTCGCAAATTGTATTTTTGGCAAACATGAATGAGAAGTTTTGGACATCAACTTCGTTGAAAAAAAAATAGTAAATTTGGATCAATCTACGAGTAAGAAACTAAATGGAGTGGTCCTAGCGTGTAAAATCCATGTACATGAGTGTGCCGATTTCTACGGTTTTTTTGCTCTCATTTTTCTTCACGTGTTGTCACTTAAGTTTGACATTTTTCTTTAACCGAGTGTTGTGGTTGAAAAAGTGCTGATTTTATCGTCCTGTAATGTTGAAGTAAGGATTAAATTGATTGCAAAGGACAAAAATATAAAACTATTGCGTGTTGTGTCAAAACTATGTGAAAAAAGTTCAAGTTTTAAACGATTAGTGATAATGAAGTGTGTAGTGCAATTTTGCAAAAATTCAAGTTCTTTAAAACACCCCGGGATTTAATTTCACAGATAAAGTAGAGAAAATAACTTTCTTTTGTGATAAGAATATTTCAGGCGGTGTTAAACACACTATTAACTTATAAAATACCCACTTTTTGCGTTAAGGTAGACTTTGTTTACATTTTTCTCAGCAGCCATATATTCTTGAGTTATCACTTACAAAGGCGGTGGTGTAATTACATTTTGCAAGGAGTTAGTAAATGAAAACTTTATTATTGAAGTGTTTACTGATTTGCAAATTAATTAGTTAAATTTCTTGTGATGAAAAGCCGTAATAAAAATTACAAATTTTAGTGAAAAAGCTGTTTTTAAATTCCAATTTTAAACAGATTTCTCCAGAAGTTTAAAAATTGCACCAAAGCACCCCCATATAAAGATTTTTTCTTCAGCCTGTCCTGTACTGTTTTTCTTGTGTGCGTGTAAACTCACACATCTTAGGCACAGGCTACGGAAATCTCTGCTGTTGGGCCACTCCATTTAGTTACTTACTCGTAGGGAACAATGGATCAAACACATGATTTTACGTATGGCTTTATTTACGTAATAAAAATACCTACTAATCTAAAAAAAAAAACAAAATATATAAATTGATATGTTGTAAACTATAAATAAAATATTGGATATGAATCTCTTAATTGCAGCAATAAAACAAGCCATACAGTCGGAAGGGCTGGCAACTAAGGAAGATGTAACTGCAATACGAGAAGACTTTGCAAAAATCAAGACTGACTGCGAACGGTTAGAAGCTACAGTTCAATCGCTTTTGAATCGGGAAAAGGTCTTAATGAATCGAATGAATCAGCTAGAGCATGGGATGAAGAGAAAGAATTTAATTTTTAGAGGTATCAAAATTGAAAATAACGAAAAACCAGTAGAAAAAGTTCAGTCAATATGCAATAACGTTTTGGGGATTGCGGAACCGCTGGGCATCGAGACGGCTTATAAAGTTGGCCCAAAAAGTGCTGTGACACCTCCAATACTAGTTGAAATGAGCTCGATGAATGCAGCGAGACAAATTCTTCAAAGAGCTAGGAAGCTAAAGGGAACTAGCATTTACATTAAGAAGGATTATACGTCTTTTGTAAGAACTAAACGACGAGTTCTTTTTAAAATAAGAAAGGAACTACATGCGATTAATAGCAATAAAAGAGTGTTCGTACGAGATGATAAGCTCTGTATTGACGGAATATTCTTCACCTTGGTTGATGGCAAATTATATTGCAATGACGGTGTGTTACGTTTCGTTTTTTTAACAGTCCTGCGGCGATCTGAAAATGATAAAATTGTTGGATGAAAGAAGGAAACCAAGAATATATTTATACTTACTTGTTAAATGTGCTGTCCCTTCATTTATATTGAAATGATGCTGCAAAGAAATTCCTCTTAATTACAGATAATTAAAGCAAAAATGAATTATTACCTGGAGAAAAGATGGTTACCTGGAGAAAAGATGACTGGCGGTAAAGTATTGGATATCCAAACAATTTTGACCGGAAATCCGGCTGTAATCGCGATACCGATGCAAAGACGGAGGAAGATACTTTTGGAAAAGCCACCCTCGAGTATTAGGATCACGCGACTGGAGCTTAAGACCCTCTATCTGAACGGGTCACGCGTTTGTGGATCGACACCTTGGACTTAGAAGACGATAAATTTACTTACTACATATAGCAAGCACTGCAAATGAGCGCCGATGGAGATATCCTGGGAAAAGAAAATGATTGAGAATTTCGCAAACTAATGCTTTGGATTTACCTTGAGTTAATGTTCCGGATGATAGTGGATGACCAGTTACGTATATCACGCCTTGTGGATGAATGTCGATGAAGATGTCCTGGAAAACAAAATTCATGAAGAGTCACATAAATGTGCAAGCACCCAATTTCTACTTACCTTTGGTACTACCTAAATGTTGCGGACGATAATAGTGGATCATTACCTGGAATCTAGTTAAGGTTAGTTAAATAGTAGAGTAGCCAGATAGATGTTAAGTAGATTGCCAGAGGATTTAAGTATTTTAGTTAATATAGCTTAATTTTGAATTTGCAACATAGATGATAAGAAACAGATCAATAATTAATGGAATTTTTTTTTTGAAGGAGAAGTTCAAATAGGTTTAGAAAATTAAGTAAGGGAAAGAAACTAAGTAATTTAGGGTTTTTGAGACAGCTGATTGTAAATGAAGTTAGAATTAGTAAATTACATTTGAGGAGGTAACAGAAATGTAGTTAGTAGTAATGAATTGATTAGTAAACCGTAGGTAGGGATTAGGATTAATAGTTTAGTAAAAATAGAGGCCAGAAAATGTTAATGTTGGATAGTTAATTAACGCACAAAAGTTTAGTATTAAGTAAAGATAGAGTGTTAGAAAGGTCATGCACACGACTCTTCGGTTTGAGTTACAATGTAAAGTTTAGGCGAATTTATTTCTTGATGGTACTTACCTGTCCTGAGCTTTTCCTGGAGTTGAGAAAAACACTTAAAAGCACTGAAGATAACCTCAATAATTAAACCAGCAAAAATCACTCGAAACTTTAAATTCAGGATTGAACGAGACAAATATCTGGGCTGTTCCTAACCCAAAGATAAACGTGGTAGACAACAATATATCAAAATTATAACACCTCAAGATTGATATCACACGTGGAAGGAGATGTCACCTGAAAGTTTTTACGACGATTTGACCGACTTTTCGGGCACAGAAAATATTTCCCGTAGCTGCAAAATAATCTACCGATTGCAGACATTATTTTAATACAAAAATATTAAATATAATTTTTGGAAAATTTGAATAATTACCCCCTATTAAGGAATTTCCTCGGGAAAATGTCATAATTTGACATGATAGGGGTAAAAATTCGATAAAACCACGTTCTTTGGTAGGTGAAGGAGACAGTCTAGTGAAAGTATTTGGAGTGAAAGTATTTGGAGAGAAAGTAGTGAAAATTTTATAAAAGAAAGGAAAGAGGAGAGTTTAAGCGTAAATAAGGAAGAAGTTATCAACAAGGAAAGGAGAAGCGACAGTATTCTTTTAAGGAAAAGAAAAGCAGAGGAGGAAAGGAACAGGACAAGTTAAGTAGACGGATTTTGCATTTTTTTTTCCTATTTTAAGTTTATGACTGAAGTGGGTGTGTATTGACGAAGATAGATGACACTTAGGTTTACCTTGCAGTCATTGTTGTACATCTAAGTTGTTCTCTTTTTCTTTAAAACAAAAAGCAAAATATTTTAGAGCAGTTTTCTTCTTACAAAAAAATAAGGGAGAAATAAGAATTCCATTTAAATTGTTTATTTTATTTGCTTATTTTATGAATAAATTTTAAGTGTTTATGAATTCGCCGTTTTGATTTTTCTCCGCCGGCAACTTAACGAGTTCGTAGACTCTCAAACTACGTGGCGCCCAAAACAAAACAACCCATACCTTTCTCCACTCGAGCTAGTGCATCTTTATGCTCTTATAGGTGAGAGCATAACAAGTTTGGCGCCCAACGTGGGGCCTGAAAGGGTTAAAAAACACCTGAAAAAGCATGCAATTTAGTTAAAAGTGGATAAAATCAATTAAAACAGAAATTTGTTGCCGGCGAAGTGTCAAATCGGTTGCGAGTGAACTCAGAATTCATGTCTAGAAACAAGTGTCAAATGTGTTGCTTATGATTTGTTCCTAGAAACAAGTTGGCGGCGAAAAGTATTGTATAAATATATCAACACTATATTTCGTAATGTTTATAGAGAAGGGGAAAGGTTGCTGAAATCTTTTTCGTTATTTTATAGCAACTCACCTTAGAAAATTTTTGAAAACTATTAAATACTGCTATAGATAATTCTTGTGTTTCCTTTGGTAATCCATTATGTTATTTTATTTTTATTTGCACCCATAGTTAACAACACATCATAACATCACTTCCACATATCTTAATGATATTTTAGTGCAACTTAGAAATATAGCACAGTAAGAATTTAACACTTTTTTTTGGTATTAAACAATTTTCCAACTAGAGTCGCGAGTTTTATAGTCGCGGTATGCTTATTATCGTATTTATATATTATACTTATTTCCTGCTAATAATATAATACAGCAGCGGTGGCGGATTAAAATACGCGTCCATGTTGCACTCCGGCAGCGTCACTTCTGGTTTCACGTGATATCCATTTGCGATGGCTATAGTTTACTAGTTGTTACTAAGCACAAAATGAATCTTCATCAATAATAGGAGAATTCACTGTGAATGAGAGTTGACGAAGGAGAAATATTGGTTGAGGATAATCCGATTCACTACATGCGAAATAGTTATTGATGAATTCGGAGCGATTGTAAATAATGAGTGTGAGTTTATTGTAAATAACGATCACGCAGTACCGATATACGACAATTTATGACCTAGTTTTGTGAAAATGAATTTTTTTTACAATTTTGCCCTCTTAACCCAATTTTACTGAGCTGTTGTTGCTATTCATCGGAAATTTTATTTACGTCACACATAAACGTGAGGATTGTTATTCTTTAGTCAGATCAGCTGTGTGGATACATTTTGGAGAACTATTTTGTTTACGATATACGTTCTTGAGGTTTCGGATTAAGGTGCGAATTGATAAATATTTTGATTGTAAGTTGTTTTATGGAAATCGATACTAGTAAATGAGAAAAGGTGCGCCTATGGTACTAGAAAATAAATGGTAATACTAACTTTGGCAGAATTGATTATTGGTTATTTCTGGTAAAGTTTCGAAAACCTTTCACTAGCAACATCGCTCTATATATTTTTATATATATTCTAATTAAATATTTAATAAATGTTAATATTTTCTTTTTAAGTCTCATCTTTTTTTTTTGGAATTTGTAGTATTAATTATAATACACTAAGCACAATACTTTCATCATGGTTAAATATATCGATGGTATAGCGAAAT
Source organism: Leptarthrus brevirostris (assembly GCA_964036015.1). NCBI lineage: Eukaryota > Metazoa > Arthropoda > Insecta > Diptera > Asilidae > Leptarthrus > Leptarthrus brevirostris. Next base: position 72,560,034 of record OZ038374.1, read on the forward strand.
AAATACTGAAGTGGTAATATAGATTTTTTTTTATTTATCTCCTAAATAATAAGCTAAGCTTGTTAGGATTATACATTGTGGATCGCGGTGGGAAAACATCGCATTGATTTTTTTTTAGACTTATTATCGTAAATTCCTGGGTTGTGACTACATCCTCAAATAGTTAAGGATTCGGTAGTCTTCGTATTACAGTATAACTGGATTAGAATGGAGATTAATAGATTAAACCAAGAGGAGTTAACCTACGAGCTCTCCATCCGAGGGTTGCCTATAGGAAAAGTGGATGATATGCGTGCCCATTTTCGAGCAGCTTTAAAGGTAGAGAAAGAGGGGAAATCTACAATCGTATCACCATATCCATTTACGTTCGACCAAGATATCCAAGCTCTAAGAAAGAAGGTAGAAGAGATTAGGGAACTTTTGGATAGTTTTGATGGAGATTCGAGTTCCTCTGATTATGCAAAAATATTAACAAAACTGGAATGGGGCTTAGCCAGATTGAACAGGGTTAAGGCAAAAGATGAAAACGAAACGAAGCAACGATCACAAATAAGAGCAGAACTAATCCTAGCATTAGGCAGTCTTCACTTAAAGGCTGAAGGGGATGAAGACGACGATTTCTCAGATGCTGCTGAGGAGCCTTCGCTAACAACTGCAGTCGTTACAAATACGCGTTCAAGAGTTCAGGTACATAGATGGGATATCAAATTCTCTGGAGAGCAAGCACAATCTTTGAACTCATTTTTGGAGAGGGTAAGTGAATTGGCGGAAGCGCGAGGTATAAACCGAGGTCAACTGTTCCGCTCTGCCCTAGACCTGTTTACAGGAAAAGCACTTATATGGTATCGTGCAAATAAAACCAAATTCCATTCCTGGTTGGACTTGGTTAAAGGTCTAAAGAAAGAATTTCTGCCAACAGACTATGACGATCGGCTATTGGAAGAAATTAAAAGGAGAACGCAGGGAAAGGATGAGCCGATCGGTATATACGTGGCGATGATGGCGAATATGTTTGCTCGTCTAACAGATCCTTTGGCAGAATCTCAACAACTGCGCATTTTAAAACGAAACATCTCCCCTTTTTATCAATCTCAATTAGGTCTCACAAGCATCGAAACTGTGCAGCAATTAGTGGAGTTAGGTAAGCAATTAGAATCAGTCAGAACGTCAGTGGAAGCCTTCATACCTCCTCCCTCGAGACGGAGCAATCAACTTTTGGAACCCGACTTGGCTTATGTCGAGACTGAGCGGAACGCTATATCTTCGGTGTCGAATCCCAATTCTCAAAACAATCAACCCAAGTGTTTTAAGTGTGGACGTGCGGGACATATTGCTAGATATTGTCGACGCAACTTTAGTTGCTTTGGATGTGGCACGCCTGGTGTTATTCGTCCGAGATGCCCAAATTGTAATCCAGGAAGACAGGACCCAATACCGACAACTTCGGGAAACGGGGTCGGACCTCGAAAGTAGGCGGCGAGTCGAGTGTTCCGCAAAGAGTCGCTAATTTAAAGGAAACAGCCAGGAGGAAACGTGGAGGTAACGAAAATGAGATAAACGCACTGCGCGCACTTGCGGACTATGTTTTTGCGGAAGCAGAAAATGACGTGCGTCCTCATTTAACTATCTCAATATACGGAATAGAACTTCGGGGGCTTTTGGATTCTGGTGCATCCCGTACAATTATTGGTCGGCCAGGTATTGAGTTATTGAAAGGTGTAGGAGTTAAAATCAAGGAGACAAGTGCAAAATCAGTTACTTTGGCAAATGGTTGTTCCATCAGTGTTTTGGGTGAAATAAGTCTGCCAATAGAATTAGAAGGCCGTATAAAAGTCTGCAATGTTTTAGTTATATCTGAGCTCCCACATGTAATTATTCTCGGTATTGATTTCTGGCAGGACATGCATATTCTGGCAAATTTTAAGGAAAATTCGTGGACCTTTGGTAATAAAAGGGAGGACTGCCACATTACAGCTCTCCAGTGCCAATCGAAATTAACGCTGCGCCAAAAGCGGGAGTTAGAGGATGTTGTTAATGATGCTAAAATCAAGATGGGTACAGGACTCGGATGCACAAACAGGGTTGAACACAAAATTGAAACTGAGTCGCCACCCATCAAGCAGCGTTATTACCCGGTATCACCCGCAATACAAAAAGCTATCAATGCAGAACTAGACCAAATGTTAGAAATGGGGGTTGTGGAGCCGTCGCATAGTGCTTGGGCGTCCCCAGTAGTGATGGTACGGAAGAAGGATGGAACGTACCGGTTCTGCGTCGATTATAGAAAATTAAACAAAGTCACAAAGAAAGACGCCTACCCATTGCCTTATGTTTCCGCCACATTGGATAAATTGAGGGATGCCAAGTATATGTCGTCCCTGGACATAAAATCTGCATTCTGGCAAGTTCCTCTCGCAGAGGAATCAAAGCAATACACGGCATTCACGGTTCCAGGAAGAGGGTTGTTTCAATTTCAAAGGATGCCTTTCGGCCTGAGCAACTCTCCTGCAACGTGGCAAAGGTTGATTGACAATGTGTTATCCGGAGAGCTCGAAAGCAAGGTTTTTGTATATCTTGATGATGTAATAATCGTCACTCAGTCTTTTGAAGATCACATAGTCACGTTAAAACAGGTGCTTGAGGTACTGTGTAATGCTGGACTCGTCATAAATTATGATAAATGTGAGTTTTGTCGGCCGGAACTAAAGTATTTGGGGTATATAGTAGGTGAATATGGCTTACAAGTCGATCCAGAGAAGGTTGAATGCATTCTAAAGATCGCGAGTCCGAAGAATGTTACCGAGGTAAGGCGGCTAATAGGTACAGTAGCATGGTATAGAAGGTTCGTGCCTAGTTTTTCAGCACTGATCGCACCAATAACGGAACTTCTCAAAAAGAAAAGAAAGTTTGACTGGACCAGCGAGTGTGAGGAGGCATTTAGAAAAGTCAAAGAATGTTTGGCTAGCGCACCAATATTAAACTGCCCGGATTTCACACATCAATTCATTATTCATACCGATGCTTCAGGATACGGCTTAGGTGCGGTGCTTACCCAAGAAATAGAAGGAGAAAGACGAGTGATTGCCTACTTGAGTCGGTCTCTAAATCGATGCGAGCGAAACTATTCGACGACTGAACGCGAATGTCTGGCGGTGTTGTGGGCGATCGAAAAATTAAGGCCTTATATAGAGGGAACAAATTTTACCATCGTCACCGATCACGCTTCGCTTTTATGGCTGAATAATCTCAAGGACCCGACAGGACGATTAGCGAGATGGGCTATGCGTCTTCAGCAATACGATTATGAAATTATACACCGTAAAGGTAAGGAACACCTCTTACCGGATCTACTTTCTAGATCAGTCCCAGTAGTTGATTGCATAGGAGCCAGTCACAAAGAAGACAAATGGTACAGCAAGCTAGTGAAAGAAATAAGAAAAGATCCCTCTAAATATGCGAACTGGAAATTTGAGGAGAATATGTTGTGGAAATATCATCATCCTAAATACCCGAAATTGGCAACATTTAACGACTCTTGGAAGGAAGTAATACCAAAACACGAAAGAAAAGCTTTGATGTCGAGAGCACATGACTTGCCAACCGCAGGACATCAAGGCGCTCGGAAAACTTACGATCGCATAGCTCAAAAATATTATTGGCCCAAAATGAAGGCGGATGTAGCAAATTATGTGAAACACTGTACTATCTGTCAAGCTATCAAGCCGGTGCTCAAAAAGCCTGCGGGATTAATGGCAACGCGAACTATTCCCATCCAGCCTTGGCAGTCAATAAATGTGGACCTAATCGGTCCTCTTCCCAGATCGTCAAAGGGGTACAAATACATATTGACTGTGACGGACTCTTTCAGCAAATTCCCCATGTTATTTCCACTAAGGTCAGCGACCGCCGCTTCAATTTGTCTCTCACTAGAAGACTCCGTATTTTTACTTTTCGGGGTTCCTAAATCAGTAGTCTGTGACAATGGAAGTCAGTTTAGGAGTAAAGAGTTCAAGAACCTATGTACTGAATACGGAACCAACATTAGATACACTGCATTTTACCATCCACAAGCGAATCCTGCGGAGCGCACCAACCAGGTAGTGAAGACAATGCTCCGCGCATACATATCAGAGAACCACAGGAATTGGGATTTGCTTTTACCTAAAGTAGCGTGTGCAATCCGCACGTCAACTCATGATGTTACTAGGCTCACACCTTATTTTGTTAACTTCGGAAAAGAAATGGTTACGCACGGTTCCGATCATAAGTACCTCAAGAGCGAGCAGCCATTTGATGCAACAACCCATTCAAACGCTTTGGAAATAGTCAGGAAAGACGTAAGAGAAAGGCTGCTGAAAGCAGCTGTATCAGGAAAGCGTGCATACGACCTCCGGAGACGGGATCAACAGTTCTTAGTGAATGACATGGTTTGGCGCAAAAACTACGTGTTATCTGATGCCGCCCAGTATTTTAATGCTAAGCTCGCTCCGAAATATGTAGGACCATTTAAGGTGATAAAAGTAGTGTCGCCCTGGACGTACGAGTTGGAAGACAAAAATAGTAAGAGTGCTGGGATATGGCATTCAAAGGATCTCAAGATCTATCACGGCGATCGACAAGATACAGAAACTTAAAAACTGATTCTGGTAGCCCAAAAAAGGCATCCACCCAGCCTCACTGGGAAACTATAGAGTTCCAACAAGCCGCTTAACTTAGTTGCGGTGGATACTCTCTTGTACTTCTAGCGTGTAAGAGATTCGTAGCCGTAGGATTTCTTTTTAGTATATATGAACTCATAGTTGCCTTAAGAATAGTGTAAGATGCTTTTGATATGATTGGAGAAATTAAATTAAGGTCAATACGTGGCAGTCGTCTAGTCGAAACGCTAGGTAGCCAAAGTCAAAGTTATGTTGCACAACACAGTAATTGGAAAATTCATATATGTAGTTCAAGAGAACAGGTAAAGCTATATTTGATTTGTCGTTCCCAAAAATTAAAGATTAGTTTTGAGATTTCTTGGAAATCTCAAGGAGGAAGGGGAGGGAATGTTACGTTTCGTTTTTTTAACAGTCCTGCGGCGATCTGAAAATGATAAAATTGTTGGATGAAAGAAGGAAACCAAGAATATATTTATACTTACTTGTTAAATGTGCTGTCCCTTCATTTATATTGAAATGATGCTGCAAAGAAATTCCTCTTAATTACAGATAATTAAAGCAAAAATGAATTATTACCTGGAGAAAAGATGGTTACCTGGAGAAAAGATGACTGGCGGTAAAGTATTGGATATCCAAACAATTTTGACCGGAAATCCGGCTGTAATCGCGATACCGATGCAAAGACGGAGGAAGATACTTTTGGAAAAGCCACCCTCGAGTATTAGGATCACGCGACTGGAGCTTAAGACCCTCTATCTGAACGGGTCACGCGTTTGTGGATCGACACCTTGGACTTAGAAGACGATAAATTTACTTACTACATATAGCAAGCACTGCAAATGAGCGCCGATGGAGATATCCTGGGAAAAGAAAATGATTGAGAATTTCGCAAACTAATGCTTTGGATTTACCTTGAGTTAATGTTCCGGATGATAGTGGATGACCAGTTACGTATATCACGCCTTGTGGATGAATGTCGATGAAGATGTCCTGGAAAACAAAATTCATGAAGAGTCACATAAATGTGCAAGCACCCAATTTCTACTTACCTTTGGTACTACCTAAATGTTGCGGACGATAATAGTGGATCATTACCTGGAATCTAGTTAAGGTTAGTTAAATAGTAGAGTAGCCAGATAGATGTTAAGTAGATTGCCAGAGGATTTAAGTATTTTAGTTAATATAGCTTAATTTTGAATTTGCAACATAGATGATAAGAAACAGATCAATAATTAATGGAATTTTTTTTTGAAGGAGAAGTTCAAATAGGTTTAGAAAATTAAGTAAGGGAAAGAAACTAAGTAATTTAGGGTTTTTGAGACAGCTGATTGTAAATGAAGTTAGAATTAGTAAATTACATTTGAGGAGGTAACAGAAATGTAGTTAGTAGTAATGAATTGATTAGTAAACCGTAGGTAGGGATTAGGATTAATAGTTTAGTAAAAATAGAGGCCAGAAAATGTTAATGTTGGATAGTTAATTAACGCACAAAAGTTTAGTATTAAGTAAAGATAGAGTGTTAGAAAGGTCATGCACACGACTCTTCGGTTTGAGTTACAATGTAAAGTTTAGGCGAATTTATTTCTTGATGGTACTTACCTGTCCTGAGCTTTTCCTGGAGTTGAGAAAAACACTTAAAAGCACTGAAGATAACCTCAATAATTAAACCAGCAAAAATCACTCGAAACTTTAAATTCAGGATTGAACGAGACAAATATCTGGGCTGTTCCTAACCCAAAGATAAACGTGGTAGACAACAATATATCAAAATTATAACACCTCAAGATTGATATCACACGTGGAAGGAGATGTCACCTGAAAGTTTTTACGACGATTTGACCGACTTTTCGGGCACAGAAAATATTTCCCGTAGCTGCAAAATAATCTACCGATTGCAGACATTATTTTAATACAAAAATATTAAATATAATTTTTGGAAAATTTGAATAATTACCCCCTATTAAGGAATTTCCTCGGGAAAATGTCATAATTTGACATGATAGGGGTAAAAATTCGATAAAACCACGTTCTTTGGTAGGTGAAGGAGACAGTCTAGTGAAAGTATTTGGAGTGAAAGTATTTGGAGAGAAAGTAGTGAAAATTTTATAAAAGAAAGGAAAGAGGAGAGTTTAAGCGTAAATAAGGAAGAAGTTATCAACAAGGAAAGGAGAAGCGACAGTATTCTTTTAAGGAAAAGAAAAGCAGAGGAGGAAAGGAACAGGACAAGTTAAGTAGACGGATTTTGCATTTTTTTTTCCTATTTTAAGTTTATGACTGAAGTGGGTGTGTATTGACGAAGATAGATGACACTTAGGTTTACCTTGCAGTCATTGTTGTACATCTAAGTTGTTCTCTTTTTCTTTAAAACAAAAAGCAAAATATTTTAGAGCAGTTTTCTTCTTACAAAAAAATAAGGGAGAAATAAGAATTCCATTTAAATTGTTTATTTTATTTGCTTATTTTATGAATAAATTTTAAGTGTTTATGAATTCGCCGTTTTGATTTTTCTCCGCCGGCAACTTAACGAGTTCGTAGACTCTCAAACTACGTGGCGCCCAAAACAAAACAACCCATACCTTTCTCCACTCGAGCTAGTGCATCTTTATGCTCTTATAGGTGAGAGCATAACAGGTGATGCAGGGAATGTAATTGGAAAAATGTTCCAATCTACGGAGAGAGTTCGGGATATAATAGGTACCGCGGAGGAATGTTACAAATTCAACAGTCAGAGAAGCAATAATGAAAGCGAAAATATGGGCAGATCGGATTAGGATGGTGGTGTCTGTCGAAGTTTGAATTTAGATATTATTAATGATACAGATAATTATAGCTATAAGTACATGGATTTGAATCTTTTGTCATACAACATTGCGGGTTTGAAAAACAAGAAAATTTTCCCAGGATTTTGGAAGTTCATCTACGAATATGATATATTTTTCTTATATGAAACACACGTAGTTGAGGGTGATATTATGAACTTTGGAAAGTATTTTGGGGATTATAATCTTTTTTGGGTAAATGCAACAGAGCTTATGGCGGATGTATTTTTGGTATTAGGAAAAGCTGTAAATATAGCCAAGTCGCAACATTTCGACACATCAATAATACTGCAGTACTTTATTTTAATATCAACGGATCAGATATATGTATTATGCCGACATATCTGAATTGCAGCAACTGGGAAACAGATTTTTTGGAGTTGACAGAATGCGTAGAGACACTCAGAGTAGAGAAAATATTATTACTAGGCGATTTTAACGTCAGAATAGGTGAAGAACAGGAACTGGAGATCAAAGGATAAAACTCTGAATAACAGAGGAAAAAAATTTGTAGAGTTCTGCAATGACCACGGACTAATAATTCTAAATGGTCGAACACCAGGAGACCTTACTGGCGAACTTACATTTATTGGACAGATGGGAACCTCTGTTAATGATCTAGTAGCTATCAGTCACACACTGTCATTTAATATTAAACGGCTTAACATAAAAAATCAACCTTATTCAGATCATCTGCCAGTTGAAGTAATATGTTCGTTTAAAGATGAAGTCAACGCCAGAGAGAAAGATATGAACTTGCTACCTAAACTTGAGTGGAAGCGACAGAATCCAGATAAATACCGAAGTAGGTTGCAACGGAGCTTGAGAGAACTGCCCAATGACCCTTCTGTGAATGACCTCGTAACGATCATCTTTAAGTCTCCAGCCAGAACAGATGGCTTGCATTACATGCCATACAAAAACAAGTGGTTTGACATCCAATGCCACAAAGCAAGGCAAAAGTCATTTAAACGGCTCAATCTATACCGGAAACATAATACCGATTTTGAAAAAAACATGTACTTGATGGAGAACAAAAACTTCAAAGAGCTGTGTCGTAAGAAGAAGCAAGTCTACTTCGAAGAACTTTCGAATAAACTCGGCTCATCGCGAGATACCAGGGAGTTTTGGTCTTTGGTGCGAGAAATTCGTGGCAACAAATTTACCACAGGTATGGATATCAGCATACTAGATTTTAAGAAACATTTTGAGGAGCTGTTAAAAGGACCCCAGCGACCAACTGGTATTCTATACGCTGCACCATACATAAGCATTGAAGAGCTGGACAGAGAAATTTCAATCGATGAACTTAAATCTGCACTAAAAAAATCCAAAGACAATAAGGCACCGGGACCAGATCGGATCCCTTATGAATTTTTCAAATATGCGCCAGTAGATTTCTTGAAAATTCTTACGAAAGTTTATAACAGTATACTGGACAGTGCAAGAATCCCAAGCAGCTTTTTAAACTCAATTGTCTTTCCTATTTAAAAAAAAGGAGATCCAAATACCCCTGAAAATTATAGAGGGCTCTCATTTATGGATGCGGTAGCAAAGCTCTTAGCGGGAATCGTGAACAACCACCTTACGTCGTGGGAACAAAATTATGGCATAATGAAAGAAGCTCAGGCAGGCTTCAGAGTGGGGTATTCTACTATAGACAATATATTTAGTCTCTGTAATGTCGTGAAAGCCAAGTTAGCAGAAAAAGGAAAAAAAGTGTACGTTTTCTTCGTAGATTTCAAGGCAGCGTTTGATACCATCGATTGAGGCGCACTCTTCTACAAACTTTACAATATTGGAGTCTCTACGAAGTTAATCAGATTCCTACAAGAATTATATAAGAATACCTCGGCACAAGTGTGGAATGGAGATGCACTTTCGGAAAATTTTTTTACTTATACGGGACTTAGACAAGGATGTATACTCAGTCCCATGCTATTCTCATTATTTATTAATGATATTGATTGTCATCAATTGTCATGAATGGCGGTGTCAATTTAGATGGATTCATCATTAAGAGTCTACTATACGCGGACGACCTAGTCCTGCTAGCGGAGGACCCCATTGAACTGCAAACAATGATAGACCAACTAAGTAAATACTGTCAAACCTGGAACTTGGTGATAAATATGAGCAAGTCGCAGATTATGATATTTCGGAAAGGAGGAGGTCGAAGAGCGAGTACCGAAAACTGGGTATATAATGGAATAAATATTGAAGTCGTCAATAGGTATAAGTACCTTGGAATAACATTATCACCGAGACTGTCTTTGAAGGAACATATGACGGAACGACTTAATGCGGCAAAAGCTACTCTCAACAGCACCTGGAATAACTTTATAAAAAATGAACACATAGCTCATTCATCTAAATTCAAATTGTTCTTAGCGGTGATGTGCTATGGATCGCAAGTGTGGGGCATTAAGGAATACGAAGAAGTAGAGAAACTTCAGCGCTTTTTTATTAAAAAACTGTTCTCATTGCCTAGAACAACACCTAATTATGCACTCACCCTTGAAACAGGATTAGCAAATATTTACATATATACCCTTAAATGTCATTTTTCGTATTTGCTTAAAGTTTTAGGTACATATAGTGAAAACAGATTCCCCTATATTTTGGTAAAAAATATCAGAACGCAGTGTTGAAGATTTATCAGAGATTTTAACAAAAATTGTGGACAGGGAGGAAAGGTGGTTATGGCAAAAAGCTGAGGATAGGGCCAGACAAACTGTACGACACGGTCTGTATGATAGATTGATCTATGACCCGTGCGAGCCAACTTATTTTAGGGATGATTTCAGCATCGCGAAAATCAGAACAATTTTTATATAATAATAATAATAATAGTTTATTGTATTATTCAGCTTTATAATATTTAAGACTTAATATCTAGATTGTAAAATAATTCAAAAATTTATCAAAATTAAGGCTACAAAAGAAAAAAAGAAACAAAATTGATATTAAGTAAGAGAGTAATTCAACGATTTAAACTACAACAATGGCTCCAAGGCCGTCTGTCGAGGTTAGCAATTCAAAAATTCCATTTTTTCTCACTTCTTACACTAGCTTAGATCTAAACCAAATAATAAGGAACATAAACATAGAAAATCCTAACAGAATCATTATCTTATCTATCAGCTGTACCTATTCATTGAATTCCGCAATAAGAAATTTTCTATATTTCCAGGCTTTTGTGCAGAACTGAAATAAATCATTATAATTACCTTTACCATTCAAAATATCAACAATTTCTAATTCAGATAAAGTTCGTTTTCCAAACACACTTAATCGAAACTCGGACATAATTGGGCATATGCCAAGGAAGTGCAAAAGATCCTCAGGTTCCCGCAAATTGCAGAGTGAGCATTCACTAGAGCCATCTTTTCTCCACCAGCTTGCATTTAAATTTATTAGCAAGCATCTGTACTTGAAAATTAAACTAATTTTTCTTATCGAAAATTCATTTTTAAAATTATTCTGGTCAGTAGAATAACTCAACTTATTATATAGACCGTGTCTAATAGATAACCTAGCTTTGTCTAACGCTTTATTCTTAAGCCAAGCATCCTCTTTCTCTACTAACTCGAACAATACTGTTTTCAATTCGGCATACCTACAGTTTTGCAAATTCAGATGTAGATTATGTTTTTCAGATATTTCAAGCAAATTTTCCGCCCAATATAGTTCATTTTCTACAGGTTTTTGCGTGAATCTATAAGGAAGTCTATCTGTTGTATAGACGTACATAGTTCGAAGAATATAAAGAAAGTGGCATTTTAAAGTATAAACATACAGATCAGATAAATCTGTTTCTAGGGTAAGGGCGTAGTTTGGAGTATGTAGGGGCAATTGCAGCAATCTTTTTACGAAATAACGTTGTAATTTTTCAACTTCATTGAATTGACAGAATCCCCAGACCTGTGATCCATAACAGACAATGCATCTGGCAACTGCATAAAAAACTTTGGCTTTCTCAGAATGACAAATACTATTCTTTCGTAATAAGCTATTCCATGTACAATTAAGACTGACTTTTGCAGTTTGTAGTCGGTGGTTTAAATGCTCATTCATAGATAGTTTCGGAGTTAGAGTCATGCCAAGGTAAGTGTATTTTTTAACTATTTCAATAACGTTATTTTCAAAGGTCCAGTTTTCTGAGCTTTTCCTTGCTCCTCCACCGCGTTGAAAAATCATTATTTTTGACTTGTCCAGATTTACTTGTAAGTTCCAAGTCTTGCAATATTCTTCCAGTTTGCAAATCATACGTTGGAGTTTAATGGATTCATCCGAAATAATAGCAATGTCATCTGCATACATTAGAGCTTTCATTTCGATACCATCAATAAGTACACCCACTTCCATATTTTCCTCCAAATCATTAATAAACAGAGCAAATAAGAGCGGGCTCAAGATTCATCCCTGTTTCAATCCACATTTTGTAACAAACCCATCCGAGAGAGAGGTACCATCCCAAATATGAGCTGTTGTGTTCTAATAGAGCTCCTGTAAGTTTTTAACTACTTTAGACGAAACTCCATAGCAGTATAGCTTATAAAATAATGAGCTACGTGCAATTGTGTCAAAAGCCGCTCTGAAATCGACAAAAAAGACATATATCTTTTTTTTATTAAATTTGTGGCATAGTTTAATCGTGCTTACTAAATTATATATGTTGTCTATTGTCGAATACCCCGCACGAAACCCAGCCTGACACTCATTAAGAATTTTATGCGTCTTAACCCAAGTGGAAAGTCTCTGATACAGTAGGCCTGTATATATTTTGACTACACTATCCATAAAAAATAAGCCTCTGTAGTTTTGAACCTGATCAATGTCGCCCCTTTTGTGGATAGGAAATATCACAGATGTAGTGAAGGACTTAGGGACTTTTATGTTATCAAAAAGGAAGTTATATGACTCTAGGAGTTTCTCCAGAAATTTTTCAGGTGCATATTTATAAAACTCGTACGGGATGCGGTCTGGTCCAGGTGCTTTGTTATGCTTTAAACTAGTCAATACTGCCCGCAATCCGCCCATGTCAAACTGACTATCAAGTATGGAATCATGGTAATCAGGTGCAGAGTATAACACAGAGAGATTATTTTCAGGTGGCGTTAGCAGAGATTGAAAATAATTTTTAAAAAGGCTATTATTAAGAACAGTGCTGATTTGAAACCTACTTCCACGCAATTCCTTTGCCAATCGCCACCAGATTTTGGAGTCTTGAGCTGATCCTAATTTGTGAGCAAGACTGTCGTAATATGTTTTTTTCTTATTTTGACACAATTCTTTATAATTCTTATTAAAATTTAAATAATTAATACGTGCAAATTCAGAGTTTGTTCTACGAAATACATTAAGCCATTTAAATGATAACTTTCGCATACGTAGGCAATCACTATCAAACCACTTTTGCTTATATGCTAAGTTTTTAGTGCAAGTTGGTTTTACTGACCTTTTAATAACGTCTATTAGCAGATTTAGCGAGTTCTCAGAAATGCCTAAGGGCATTTGGTCGCACAAATTGTTTAAATTTTCCGTATATTTCTCAGCGTCCCCAAATTTCCAAATAAGCTTCGGTAGTAATGCCATTGGTTTTTCTTGTCCGCGAGAATCCAAATTTGTCACTTTAAGAAATAAACATACCGGAAAATGGTCCGAAAAAATTTGATCGTCTACTCTAAACATATCTACATATTTGGTTAAATTATATGACAGCGCAACTATATGTATCATTAACTGAGGTACCCTGAGCACCAGCGAAAGTGAATCTCCCATTAAAGTCCCCTGTAGTTCTGCCATTTAGAATTAATAGCCCGCAATCATCACAAAGTTCAAGAAACCTTCTGCCTTTATTGTTAACTATTATATCCTCAGAAGTTCTCAAATTCCTTATATGTGCACCCCAATCAAGTTCTTGTGGTAATAATTGGAGCTGGCCAATTCTGACATTAAAGTCTCCAAGGATAACAATGTCCAAACAGCTCAGTTCATTTACAATTTCCGTAAAACAACTAAAATCATTTTCCCAGTTATTGCAATTAATATAAGCAGGTACAAGGAAGACAGAGTGGTAGTTCAACTTCAGCTCAATATAGGGCTAATTATTAAGCCATAGCCAATTTTTATATACAGATGTGGGATGTTACAACTAAATGCTAGCCCGTGGTGAACCGAAGGAACATCTACATGCTCACTCTGAAACATCCTCGAAGATGAGACCTTGTTACATTACCTGGCAATTTGCCCGATCTTGAGGGAATTTCGAGTTGTAGCATTTGGTAAAGGAACTCTGACTGAAAATGATGTTATAGAAGTATTAAACGGCAGAAAGATCGATAATCTCATCACATACGCTCAATTAGCCTGGAAATACCGGAAAATGCTGATCGATGAATACAATTGCTAAAATATTAATTGCGTTCCACTGTCAACAAAAGCAACATTGCTGAATATTAAATCGTGCATAGTTTTATAAATAACATAAGTTTTAAATAATATCATTTCATCCGTTGCCTCACTCTATTTGTTTTTCTATATATATATATATATGTATGTAAATAAATACAATTAGATTATTTCACGTAAACTTATAAAAAAAAATTGGATTTGAACATTATAAAGTGAAAACTCGACAGACGACCTCGGAGTCATTGTTGATGTTTATTTAATTACTCAAATTGTATTACTGAACTGATTTGTAAAATGAATTGTTAAAATAAACTTATTATTATTATTATTGTCCACGAAGCTTCTCTTCGCTTTGGTATTGCTGCAAGTGCTGCGGGAAGGACAAGTCTCACGTTGGAATCGTAGAACTGGGAGGATGATGGGAGCAGTTTGCAGGCGTCAATGACTCTGCAGACTGGTCCGGCGGGACTCTAATCGGTTCGAAATTTTTGTGCGTTCGTTTTGAACATGTTTGGATGAGTGCTCCCGGAGGACTAGAAAAGTGTCGAACGGCTCTACGGAGAGGGCATTTGCTTGGGAGCAGAGGTTCCCGAAGTAGGAACTTCGCCCGGTGCTGCATCTACCCTCTGGGGACACTCAGACAATCATGTTCTTGTTTAAGTTTCTTCACGGTTTTGGATATTTTTGTTTAGTGCTAGGATTAGTTTTGGAATTTTTTCAAAATTTTTGAGAACTTTTCCTAGAGCTGGCACTCGCTTGGAGGCATTTTAAAATTTCTTGTATTTTCTTTTTTACAGGTTTTTTACTATTTTTTTTTCCTTCAAGTTTTAGAGTCGTTTTTACAAAACATTTTTAGAGTAACGTAGCGTGACATTTCATATGTTCTTTTTGATCGTTAACTATTGTGTCTTTTGTTTTGAATATTGTACATTTTTTAGGGTAGCTAGAGTTTTGTAGGATTTTTTGTTTATAACGATTGTGCCGAATAAAGTGCCATTATATACATAAAAAAAATTATTATTATAAAATATTGTTTCTTATGTATGTTCCTAATAAAGAATCAAATTAATTAAATCATTTGATACCGATATTAATGAAAATCGATAGTTTTTCGAATATATCAATACTTAGTATAGCAATGATTCAATACATTGCGATTTCAAGTGTCGATATTTATGCTTTCGCTTCCCACCTCTTCCCCCTACTCATTCTTTTTCCAACAGATTTTAAAATTTTTATGACTGCACGATTTCCACCTGATATTAGTGCAAATGCATTATTCAAAACAGACAAATTATATCGGTGTCCCTAGAAATTATGAGTGTTAAGTATATATACAAACTATACATAGGTTTAATTTTAGTCATATCCATTACATATTTGTAACTGAAAAATATTTTACTAGGATGCGTTATAGAAAGTTTTATCGAACTAACAACAGTCATTGCCCTCCTCTCTGTTATAATTCACAGTGTGGCTAACACTCTTCAGGGAATGCAAATTTACGGCTAAAAAGAAAACAATTTAAAGCCATTGTGTCGTTTGAAATAAAAACGTCGAAGCCACTTTCTCAGTCACATCGCACTCAAGGCATCAAGTGCAAGGATTAGTGTCATATTCTGGTGAAACATAAAAGCTCCTACCAACAAATGCATACGCCATAGTGTGAACGCAGGTGGGTATATGAAATATTCCAATTGCACGTGCTTGCACACGCGTGTACATACCTCAACCAGTGCATCTAAGATAGCTATAAGCGATGTCAGTGTTTTAACGTGGCTAAGTGGATTTCCCATTGTCGTTTTCATATTGCTCTTATCAAATCAAATGTATACATAACAATTCCTGAAGGGGCATTATGATTGGCTTCTTGTGCTCCGCCCCTGAGTAATATAGCGCCGTGCAGCGCAAGCGCCATGCTACTTACAGCAGGATGCCTCGTACATGCTTGTATCTGTGCAGTAATAACAAGGAAACGTGCGATTATGAGGGAGTTTATAATTTCACGGAATTTCCCATTGTTACCTTTCAGCTATGTATATATGCATAAACAAATTATTTATTTATCAATGCCTTCTCTGTTAAGCTACACTTCGGGATGTCGACGACCACACGTATACTACAGGATTCGAGAATTTGCACTGCGGGAAGGATGCACGAACGGTGTTGTTTCTGCTGGCTTTCTGTGAAATGAGCAGAGCTGCTAGTGGGGATCCCTATCAAGTGAGGACATTGCAGAACTTGAAAAGGATGATTTTTGGAGTTTCGCACGTCAGTTTCCGTTCGAGCCCTACTCAATTAATAACTGTTCGCGCCCAGGAAAATAAACTTCTTTTGCTTGGACACTTGTTCGAGGCACCCCGGGAATTCATGTGTGATAAAGTGTAAATTATAAAGCATTTAGTGACTTTGAATTGAAAATATATATTTAAGTGGTTTTGTAAACAAATTAAATGAAATAGAAATGGCTGGACCATTTTTATCTCCTTTGCCCGGCGATTTATTAACGGAATACATGTTCGGGAGACGTCGACAACGGAGGAATCGAACTACATTTACTCCACAACAGCTTCAGGAATTAGAGGCGCTTTTCCAGAAAACCCATTATCCTGACGTTTTTCTACGAGAGGAAGTAGCTTTAAGGATTAGTTTAAGCGAAGCTAGAGTTCAGGTAATTAAATTTTACGTTAAGCGAAGGCGTTTCTTTCCTAAGCTTGAAATTCAATTTTTTTTTTGCAAAGGCAAGGACAATACAAAAAATATGGCCATTTTTGGCTTCATACTTTATTCGAATCTTTCCAACGTTCAGGTGAATGATTCAGTGTTCTGCTTACATACGTTTCTCACGTTGAAAAAATTTACTTATTTGGCTTTGAATCTTTGCATTTGTTAAAAGAGTAAAGTTTAGTTGCACTACTTTTCTCTAAAAAGATGACTGACATTGCGTTAGCGTATGTTGCATTTAAAACATGTTTTAATTTGCCGATTTTGAATATTAATAGTAATGATTTCGTATGTGTTCAATAATTTGAAAAACTGGATACCCAGGTTCTTGAGCAATTTTTGTATAATGTGTAGAACGACGAAGAAAAAAAATTGGCAAATAGTTGATACATAGTACTGTATGTATTATTGAAAAAATGAACTTTTTAAGTCATGTAGTCTTGCTTCCTTGTTGTAAGGTGAAGAATAATAACTTATATTACGTTGTAAAAGAGGATTTTGAGAAAAGTAAAGGTAAAACATTTTAGTTTCCTCGAATATAGCAGGCGTTTATATGTATGTACATAATGTCAAGATTTCTCTGGCCTAGGTATTACAAGAGTTTAATGTTAATTAAACGATTGCAATTTGGTCGACATTATCTATTGAATGCTTTTGTGTGTATCTATACTGAAAAGTTATGTAACAGTTTTTACTCAGTTTTCTGCTATGATTTGTACCAGGTTATGGAAAAGTTCTGAAAGCAGGTAGTAATATAGTTAATTAAGAACTATCTCGTTTTATCGACTAATGTTTATTACTCGTTTCACGCAAGCTTGACAAAGTCCTGCAAAAAGGAGGGGTAGGCAATCGATTATTAATATATCGCTGAAATTTTGCAATTAATTTGAAATTACCAGTAAGTTGTGAAATTACTTTCCTACCTCGTCGCCTTTTAAAGTGTAAGAATAGAGGCATCTTTTATAAAATACCAGAAATATCTCTAAAGATATATGTATGTACAGTGTACAGACTTAGGCAAGTTGGCCCTTATGGTTCCATAGTACGGAGTACCTGGATACTACGTACTACAACAACAGCTACGTACAGTTTTACGAAGAATTGCGTTTTACACATTATTTGATAACTTATTATCAACCATGTCATATAATATAGTATAAACATAAAACGTAAATATATAATTGAAGGGCAGCAAGCGGAATGAATTGGCAAATCTTCTATTTTGCTTTTCTCGGAGATGTATTGACCGATTTGCACAAAATTAACAGATCTAACTAACTTCGGATCGTAACAAAGCCAGCATGTGGCTGATGCAATTGGAGTTTATTTAGAGTGCGATGACGAAGTAATTGAGGCTGCAAATGATCAAGATGTCTCAGTTTCTTCGTCAGAAAGCCCGAGTTATGTCTCTCACGTAAATGTTAGCCAAAAAGATGAAAATCAAAAGATCTAAACTAAACTGATTTAAAACAACTCAATTAAAAGAATCTGAATTTTATTAACTGTTCGGATTAAAAGTTTAAAAAAGCCTACTGAACTTATATTCTAATTACAATTTTAAGGTAAGTGCTGTCATAAAGTTTTATGCTGACAAAGTTTCTTGGGAAATCGTCGTCCGGACGGTTTCCTGTTATGTTGCTGAAAGTGTTTGAAAGATGCAATGAAGATTTTTACGAGAACCCACGAGTTGGGGTAATGACAGTAATGAACTTTTTATGTATGTCATATTATGCGATCGTAGCTGCCCCTTACTGTGAAACGATGGCCACAGGAACTGCATCCTTATAGTTTAGCGGTACATGATCTCTCAGTTGAGATATCCAGATGAAATGTAGTCTCACGTTTCCTGAACAGCTAATGCAAGTATTGCTAATGATATCCATGTGTAGTTATTCCTTCTTGTGGTCTCTATTCGAAGGATCTTTTTTTTTTGTTTTCAAATCGGAAATTTTTTTAGTTTTTGTAGATTTAGTGCTTCTATTGTTTTCTTGGGCTGGATATCGCTGAACATATATGAACGTAGATGTGTGTTTCAAACCAAAAAGTAAGCGAGTTGGCTTGGTAAGTGATGGCGTTCATTTCGACCGGGCAGTTTTGGTAGGGAGGATGGTAGCTTGAAGCGTATGATTATTCTAGGCACAATTTGATCGTAATTCGTAAGATGTTCATAGGTTCAGGTTGGATGCTTGAATGTATGTTATGTTCGTTCTAGCTTTCCCTAACTTTAATGGTAGAATCCCTTGTTTTGTTAATACTGTAACTTTCCTGATTTTTTCTATCTTGTGTTTTGTAGATCGAGGTGTTAGTTTATTTCGCTTACATTCCCTTCTAAATATTGTTTCATTTTCTTTAAACTCTTCCGGTTCTTCTCTCTCGCTCTATAGTTCCCGTAGCCCCTTGTGGGGCATGGGGCGGTAGAAGAACTTTACCCGAGGCGAGACAACGGTCGCAAGGGGAGCTACAATTTAAAGTGGTTTCCGAACCACTGAAATTTTCTCTGCAACCCCTATGGCCTTTTTATCGTAATCTGTTGTCAGCAGAAAACAACCATGGGTCGGCATCTTCGGGATTCCAACCTGTCACTTCACCGATGACTTATCTATATTTATAAATATTTTTTATTTATATTATTATTATTATTATACTCCTAATGAATTTATATATTCTGCGTGAAACAGTTCATATGGTGTTTATTTAGTTGTGAAATAAATGGTATTATTATATGTAATAACCGTTTCTGTTAATACTATACATAATCTTGGTCCATTTATATTTAGTATTTCCTTAGTTTTTCTAATATTAATCTATAAATCTCTGTTAACGTAGAATTGAGTCTTTCTACGGGCGAATCACTAGTTGTCTGCTGAAAGGATGTGAAATGCACCTTAATGTGGTATTGCTTGCAAAAGTCCTTGAAGATATTTTAGGTAAATTCTGTTCTTTGGGCAGCAATCAGAATTGAATGGATGCCGTGTAGGCTTATAAAGTTGTTAAGGGATCTTATTATCGTTCGACTATTTCATGATTCCACTGTGTATGCATGAAAATTTAGAGAACTTATCCAAAATTGGAAGGATTTCTCTATTTTTTATACTGTAAATACCTACGTTCAATGTTTGGCACTTTGCGCAGTTATTAATAGTTTTTATGATTTTATTTTTCATAAACGGAAGGAAGCAATCTCGTTTTAAGTATGAAAGGATTTCGTTGATTTCTCTATGATTATTGTTTTATGATATCCATTTATAATTTGTATGTTTCGTCATCGGTGAATATCACGGATTGCTAATTGGGTGCTAGACATTTTGCAAATTATTCAGTGACGTTTCTTTTAGTGAACTCTTCTAACGGTCCGATGTTGTTTGTTTTTGAATGCAACTCCTATGGATGTTGTGAGTTGTCGATTATACTTTCCAATGATAATTTGGAGGTTGAATTCATTTAATTTGTTTTTACATCTGAGTGAAATGTAGTTCTGCCAATTCATTGTAATGATGCTTCTGCATTTGATGTGTGGTATCCTTTTGTGTAAACCACTTCGTATTCGAACCCTTTGGATTTTAAACGCCGACGTATGTACTAGTCGTGAATTAGGGTCCTTAGGCCCATGATCTCTGCCTAAAAAATTAATGTGAGCGAAAATACAATTATAAAGTAATTATTTCCAAAATCCGTTAAGGTTCTTCTTGCATAGCAGACCCCAGTGGACGTACAGCCTATAGCGTAGTTCCTGGCGTCTGTAGTAATATGAATAATTTTAGAAGTTGGGAAAATGAAGTATTGGGTTATTCATGAGGAGTTCTTTGCCGATTTCGAAAGTATTTCGGTAGCCATCATTGAGAACGATATCTTTTTTAAGACATTATGTGACGGGTTTCATTAGTTTGCAAAGTTCTAAATACACTTGCGGCAGTAACATAAAAGTCCAAAGAATGATTGTATTTATTTTCGTGTTTTCGGGGCTGGAGATCCTTTAATTGCGCTGATTTTGTTTGGGTTGTGTTTTACACCTTGTGACAATATATCTCACAAAGTCAGTCTCTTTATGGAGAAATTCGGACTTGTCAAGTTCTACCTTGATACTGGCGTCGAGTAATTCTTGGAAAACTTTCTTTAAGTTTTTAATATGGTTTTGAAGTATTCCGGAAATCACGATGGATTATGTAAATACATAAGACATACGGTACCTTGCAATTCTTTAAGGACGTTGTCCATTACTTTTTGATTGGTAGCGCGTTTTCGACCTAAAAGTCAATCTAATGTATTCAAAATGTCCTCGTTCTGCCGTGAACGCTGAACATCATATGGATGCATCTCAACTCAATGACCGAACCTAAATCGAGTGAAGATAAATACAAACATTTCCCTAGTTAGTCTAAAAGTTCTGTTATTTAGGGAGTGGGTAGCTGTCGCTGATTGATTTTTGTTCAACTTTCTGTAGTCTATTACAAGTTTTTACTTTTGTTTACGTCCTTCCTCTCCTTTAATATTTGTGTATATATGGATACCTATACGACTTAGTGTATATGGGTACGTTATCTGTAGTTTTTAAGTAAGTTGTTTTACCCTTCCTAAAGAATACATATATATGTAGTCAAATTCCCTGCAGAATTTGAAAAGTGCTTTGAATTCTTCTTTGTTAAGGTGGCTAGTACGAGGTTGATGTATAATATCGTTTACTTCGATATCTCCGTCGCTGAAATGGTAGTCGATGTTCAGGTTATTAATCTTGAAGAAGCTGCTTCGGGAGAATTCTTCCACTTTTAATAGTCGTTCGATAAATAAATCTGGTTCTTGATCGCCAGTGTTAATGACTTCGATTTGACTATGCCAATCTTTTTCACAGTATACTCCTTAGGATAAGTATGGATTGGGTGAAACCTCAGTTGTTTTGACATAATTGTCACCATTCTGGATATGTCCTGGCAAATTTGCTATTAATTTGAATTTAGGTGAAACAATGTATTTGTTAGACTTCGGTGGAAATTAAGAGGAATGCTTGGAAAATGCCTAACTAATACCTTGTTTTCAACAACTAGGGCATCAAGTCCTAACAGACCGTCAAAGTGTCCGTGGAGTTTAAATACGAGAAAGCGAGATTTCTTTGGGTGCTTGAGCTCAATACAACGAATTTTGGTAGGTAGACTTCTTCATTTAGTTTGTAATTTGCTGAGGATAGTGGTAATTACAGCAGGTTTAATTTTTATTAGATCATCTGCATGGATATATTCAGGGTTAATGAAGTGTTTATTTACATGTAAGTAAAACTGTTGGGTTTTCGAGGCGGTTATTGGAAAATTTTTAAAATCACCTAATTCGAAATTATTATTAAATCCTCTTTCGTCATAGTTGTAGTTTTGATCTAATTGTGTCTGCTAAGAATGATCACTTGCCATATTGTCGTGTGCTCACTTTATATAGTTAATCAAATGTACGTTGCCTTCGATACGTATGCCCCGAATTAGGCTCTGCTGTAGTTAGATTTACTGAATTTGGTTGTCTTCCGAAAGCATTCTGTTTGGAGTTTTGGAAATTATGATTAGAGTTTGTTGTTCTGGAATTAATGAATGAAAGTTAGTTCAAGTAGGAAACCCAGTAAAAGGGATATGACGGGGTATAGAGAGGTTAGGTTAGGGTGGCGGCTATCAGCCAAACAAACGATCAGCCTCACATAGACCTATAAATGGTCCGTTGTGTTCGGGGAGTAGATAAGATTTATGCATTGCGTGAAATGGTTTTCTAATATTACTTGGTTTTGTATGGAATCGTGAATCAGATTTCATACAGAAAATGTTTTTTTACTTTCTATACTGCATGATAAGGCTATAGCTATTGTATCAGGTCTTATAGACTAAATATTCTAGTGATTCTTTTAGCCCAGTTAAGAAGTATAAGTGAGAAAGGGTCGATCATCAGAGCTTCTATTGGGGATACAAATAAGTTTTGAGGGTTTTTTCTTAACTTTGAAGGTTTATTCAGAGAAATTGGTAAAAATGTATTTTATTCAAAGTATTGTCCATCGTTAGCTACAACTTTTCCCATCTTCCTGTTAGCATACGGATTCCGCGTCGAAAAAATCCCTCGTCTTTTGAATCGATCCAAGAGTAGACCCAATTTTTGGTTTCTTCGTAAGAAGTGAAGTATTGCTTGTTCAGGCCATGATTCATCGACCTGAAGAAGTGGTAGTCCGAAGGAGCAATGTCTGGTGAATATGTCGGGTGGGGTAGGACATCCCATTGAAGCGCTTCCAAAATTCCCTTGACGACTTTTGCAACATGTGTCCGGGCGTTTTCGTGCTGCAAGCTCACTTTGTCATGTCTTTTGGCATATTGTGGGCATTTGAGCTTCAATGCTCGGCTCAATTGCATTAATTGTTGTTGGTAACTTTCCCCAGTGATTGTTTGGTTAGGCTGGAGTAGCTCATAGTAGATCACTCCGAGCTGATCCCACCAGATGCACAGCCTTAGCTTTTTGAAGTTGATGCATGACCGAGCTTGCCGTAGTGGATCTCCCGTCACGATTTGATACAAAAAACCCTTCTGATTTTGTTATTGGAGTAGTTGTTCCCACGTAAAAAACGGCGTTCGACGTCTCTTGGCTTAAGTTCATACGGAACTCAATTTCCTTGTTTTTGCACCATATCCATGGCCTTAAGACAATTTTAAATTGTTTTTTGAGACACTCCTAAGGTTTCAGCAAGCTCTTCTTATTTGTATCCCCAATAGTATAAGTGAGAATTTCTTCCACGTTTTTAAGAAATTCATGCAAAACTCTGGGATTATGTGGAATAGCAATTTCTTGATTGCGTCAGGAATAGTAAAGCTTAGCAAATATCTGTGGGGGAATTACCTTTGGTGGCTGGTAAGGAGGTTACACTGTAGCGTGTTTTTGTTTTGTTCTAGCGATACTGGCAAGGTTATCGCTGAGATCTCCCAATGACTTTTTATTTTTAAGTGTTGGGATGTTTCGATCTCTATTTTGTGCGAACGCGGTTAACTTCAAAATTTTTATTCTTTCTGCATTACTTAGCGAGATTCTTTTTTTTTTTGTTCCGTATGTATGGCATCCAGGAAATTTATTTAAAAAATAGAAATTTGATTGCCCATATAATAGTACTATATATTTATGAATTTAAATTTTCTCTAAACAACTAACCTCTATCTCCGGAGAACTATGAAAATCTTATGCTAGCTATAAACTCTTATACACCTAAATTTTTTACAATAATCTAACAATCTTAAAATCAAAACTTAGCTTTTTGGTCCCTATCCTGTTCTGTCTTGTCCGTAGTGTCCGTCTTGAGTCTTCCACGTGGGTCGAAGTCTTCGCTGAACTTTCTTCTGCTGCAATGTATGCTTTCTTTTATTCAGTCTCCATTCGCTTCGTTGGTTGTTATCTTGTGAAGCGTTTTTTTTTATTTATTGAAGTCGGTATCTTACGGACTGTCTTGTCGAATTTGAGTGCCGTCACAAAAAACCCTGCTTGAAACAAACCCTTAATTCTAAATTCACATACGTACATGCTTAACCTAAATTTTCTTACCCGTAGGGTTCTGTTTAAATTTTCTTCTCTAATTTTAACGCCTTCGTACATATAAGTTTCACTTTACTTGTATAATTTACAATTCCTGTTTTCCGCTATAATTGGAATAGAGTTCTTTTAATTTTATGCTTTCTATAAACACTTTACTACTCACACCTTCTTTTGCTCTATTTAAATTATATGCGAAATCCCGGTTTTACATTTTTTAAATTTACACAAATGTGATCTAATAAAATTAATTCTTTTTTATTTCGATTATAAAGTTCGGAGCACTTATCTTTACGGAGCCGGAAACTCAAAAAAGAAGACTAGCTAGAATTCCCGCGCTAAACTTCCTGGATTTCTTATCGCAACGTTTTCAAACTTGGAACAATATCGCGTGAAGAGCCATTTTGGAAAGTGGCCATTACTTGTTATGCTTGTCGATAAAGTAGTCTTAATTTAAATTCAAATGAATGACTTTGAATATTTATTTATTGAAAATAGATACGTTACAACACTTACTATATGGATTAGTTGCGTTATTCAGTCTGTATTATTTAATTCGCAATGAATTTCACTTCGATTTTCACTTGTCAAAAAAAATCAATTCGGATTATATTTGGTACACTATTACTGTTACTTTCTAAATAATCATCTTGTTCGATCTCTGGAATAGAACTAACAATTACAAATTTTCTTACAAATTTGTTAATATCATTTGAAAATATTTCCCGACTTTTATGTATTACTTGGCTTTAATTATAAAGATTCACTTTTTATACTTACACGTTTAATTTCGATTTGTTAGGATTCACAAGGATTGCTGTGATATCAAGCAAATCATTTTATTCCGAAGAAAAAAAATTCACAATTCAATTAATTATTTTATTAAATGAACTAATTTTCGATATGCTTATTTCACTTTTCAGAATCAAATTGCTTTTTACTTCAAATTTTAGGATTTCTTTATTTTACTATGTTACTCAAAAAGTTGCCGCTGTAATTGATTTAATAATTGTAATTGACTTACATCTGCGCCAAGAGATTGAGTTTTATCATCCTCTTTGGTTCATTGAACCATGAGATAAATATCGCCGAATTCACATTCTCGGCATTTTAGTCTTAGATTGACCCACGAAGATTTTATCGACCGTTTGGTCTTTTACCTGTCCTCCATAATCCGTTAAAGATTTGATGGATATGTAGTCCCTTGTTGTTTTCAATGATTCTTCGAATTTTTAGGTACTTCTTTCTCACTAATAGCGATTTTTATTGATTTTAACCGATAAGCAGTAAGTAAGTAAGTGCATTACAATTTTAAGATAAGTACCATCATAAGTTTTCTGTTGACAAAGTTTCCTTGGAAATTGCAATGAAGCTAAGAGTTGGGGTGATGACAGTGATGAACTTAGGAATTTTTATGTATGCAATATTATGCGATAGGTACTTTCGCGATGAAACAATTTGGAAAAAGTCTCCAATACCAACACCACAAATGCTTTTATATAATATAATTCCTGGGTGAAATAATAATAAAAAGTCATCGGTCGAGTTAGTGATAACGGAGATGCCAGGTTCGAATCCCACCGACCACGGCGACCCATGGTTGTTTTCTGCTGACAACAGATAACGATAAAAAGGGGTTGCAGAGAAAATGGTGGTGGTTCGGATTCCACTTTAAATTGTAGGTCTACTTGCAACCGATGTCTCGAATCGGATGAAGTTCTTCTCACGCCCCATGCCCCACAAGGGGTTACGGGAACTAGAGAGAGAAATAAAATGCACTACCTTTTTTCAACACATCACATGTAGTTACCTAAGGCTAAAAAGTCTCAACTGAATCTTTCCTATCATGCTACCAAGGATGAAGTCTAATCCAAATTCAGCATTTTCACAAATTTTCTTCGAAATTCATGTAATTAATACATCTGTGTTTTTATTTTTATTAAATTTTCCATCTTATTACTATCTGATTTCTACTAGTTACGAGGTCATGCTTTACTTGCTTCTTCCGAAGTTAGGTACATTCATTAATTAGTCTTCTCATGAAAATTTAGTTCGCTCTCTACTTTATCAAAAAGTTAAGTATTATGTGTATGTATTTTCGGATAATGAAACTAATAAAATCAGAACAAAAATTAGAAGAATTAGAAGAATATTTCCATAATTACAAAATTCGCAACAATTTTATTATATTTGCACCCTTTCGAATTAGTTGTTTTACTGAAGAATGCAAACTTGCTAGTTTTATTATACTATATAATTCGCGGTTCTTTAGGCCTTATGCCATAAAAATAGTTGGGTTTTTTCCGCAAATCTTATAATGGAATTTTCATCATCCCTACACTTTTTAACACACTGCAATTTTTGTAAGCTTATGTTACGACAAAGTATCCAAAAATCGCGCCACTAGGTCTGAACTTGTATGACAAAAAATAAAAGTGTGGTGTACTCTAAAACGGCTCCGCGAAATAAATCTCAAACGAAACATGTTCCAGCTAGTATAAAATGAAAGAAATGAAAATATTGGGAGTTTAGAGTAATTATGAAATAATTCTTTAAAGTTCGAAAATTGGTAATTCTTTCATTTTGTTAACGAGACTGAAAAAAACAAGAAAAATAAGAACTTTTAAAAGGCAAAAAATGTTTGATTTAGGGAGTTATTTTTTCTCTGATACTTAGTTGCTTTAGGGACTTCTTTTATAATAATAAAACTCACAGATTTTTAAAATGAAATAACTTACTGGAATAAACAGCTGCATAAATTTGAAAGGTCTTTAATTACGTTTTTGAAAAATACGTGCCATTAAGACAAAAAAGATTGATGGAAGGGCCTCCCTATTCTAATGTTTGTTTGAATGACTTATTTCTGAATATAATTACTTGTATCAAAAATATAAAGGATCTTTCTGTACTCTTACAACTGATTTTAAGAGATATTCAGTATTAAATAAACCCGTTAATAAAATAATTTAAAAAAAAATTTAACCGACTTCATAAAAAGCGCTAAAAAGCATCAAATAATTTTTTTTACGACATTTTGATGTCGGTGCAAATCAATCAAACCAAAAAACTACTACAAAAGTATTTAATCGTCCTTTCTTATGATCCCGTGAGCTGAAACGTTCAGGTAGTATTATGTATTATCTTCAATTGTGGTTATGTAGTTGTTTTATTTGTTAAATTTGCACCGAATTCAAAATGTCGTAATCGATATAAAATTAAAAATTATTTTAAGCTTTTTAGCGCTTTTTGTGAAGTCGGTTCAACTTTTTTTTTAAATTATTTTATTTTTCACTTGTTAGTGTCTTCTACTCTATACAACGAAAAAAGAACTATCCAAATCGGTCAATGCGTTGAAAAGTTAGGTTCAACCCCCTACCCCGACCTCCATCCCACTAAAACTTTTTTTCTCGTGGTAACAATCAAGTCTACCCAACAGAAAAAGAATCATCGAAATCGGTCCATGCGTTACGAAGTTGGACTACCCCTCTCCCTCCTCCAACCCCACCATAGCACCAAATTATTCTCCTATTAGCAATGGGAAAAGCAACAAGAAACGAACCATTCAAATCGGTCTACTCGTTACAAAGTTGGACTACCTCTACCCCTCCCCCATCCTAGACCAACTTTTTTTTCTCCTATTAGCAATGAGGGATCATACTCTGTACAACAAAAAATGAACCACCCAAATCGGCCCAGCCGTTACAAAGTTAGGTTCCGCCCCCACAAAAATACACGTCGAACTTAGTGGGAAGTCGGTTAAAAATGAAATTAGAAAGGCTAAGCGAGCTCATTTCTGTGGGATATTAAATGTAAGCCTTTTATGTAAAATATTATTGTATAATCTCAAGCAAATAGGCACAGATAAATCAGGAAATAGTAAGGTTGCAAATATTTCACCTGATGAATTTAATTCAGCGTTCATTTCAATCTTAAGCTCAGTTACTAATGACTAATGAATTGAAATTCCGGTTGCCCAGTCTTCTACTTTTTCGATCCGTAATTTTAATCAATCTAAAGTATTGAAGGCTGTTGATTCTGTAAAATCGAACGCCATGGGACCGCATGGAATCCCCCCGCTATTTCTTAAGATTATTCTTCCTTTCAGTGCTCTGGTACGCACCCATATCTTTAATTCTTGTGTTACTACTACCCAACCACAAAAGTATTGGGACACTTGAATTTTTTCACATTTTCAACTTTGTGGATATATAAAAAATTGTATAATATTTATAAAAGAAAATTTCGTTATAGCAATAATTATTTTATTTGTTTTGTTGAAAATTCTTTTCCCAGTTACAAAAATTCAAATACATAACAACAAAATAACGTAAATAATACATATTCATTGGAAAAATAGGAAAAATATATTAAATTTACTGTAGAATTCTTTATGTTCAGCATTTCGTTTCATTAGTTTTAGTCCTCCTGGATGGATCCGCCCCAAGTCTTTTCTTAATAACTCCCCATAAATTCTCTATTATGGAAAGATCTGGACTTTTAGCGGGCCACTCCATTGTTGGTACTCCATTGCCCTGCAACCAGGCTTTACTGGATTTTGAAGTATGGCTTGGTCCTCCATCCTGTTGAAAAACGAACTCCCTTCAGGCGACTGAAGGAGAGGTATTGATGGCAGTACATTTAGGTATTTTTCGGAGTTAATTCACCATCAATAAAATGTAGAGACCCAACTCCATATCCGGACATGCAGCCCCAAAACTATTACAGAAGTTGGAAATTTGACAGGGTGCTTCAAGCATTCTGCCAGGTATACTTCGGACTTTTTCCGTATAACATGACTACGGTTGTCTTTCTGCTATTGTGCATTATTTTCGTTATTTTTTTGTTATTTATTTAAATTTTTTTTAACTGTGAAAAGAATTTCGAACAAAACAAACAAAGTAATTATTACCATAACGAAATTTACTTTTAAAATTAAACACTTTTTTATATACCCACAAAGTTGAAAATGTAAAAAAAAATGCAAGTGTCCCAATACTTTTGTGACTAACTCTTGAAAATTTCCCGTATTGTTCCTTTACCTAAATTAAAGAAAGCGTCCCAACTGGAAATTAGTTCCGGTTAGAGTCCGATCCGGATCAGGATTGCCTGACGATTGATCAGGGATAAATCAGACTTCCTGATCCGGATGTGACTATGAAACGTCACACCTTATATGATCCCCTCAGGATCCGTTCAAAGGATCCGATCTTGATCATAAATTAACGGATGAGGTCAACAGATCTTCTGGGGATCAGACTTTCTGATCAAATTCTGATCAGAAAAGTATACTGGTTACGAATTACTCTCTGGCTTTTTCAAGATTAACTTTGCTTAAAAAAGTAAATGTACATATTTACATTTTCAGATAAAAAATTAAATTCTGTATTATGATGTTCAGGACACCGGATACGACTCTGGCTCAAACAACGATACTGGAACCGTAATAAGATTTTTAATATTCGATTCTGATAAGGAACTGATCAGGTGACTGGATCAAAGGATAGAGTACTGTACTTTGATAAATTTCTGATTAGATGACAGGATCAAGGGATGGAGTACTGTACTTTGATAAGAAACTGATCAGATGGCCGGATCAAGGGATGGAGTACTGTACTCTGATCCGTTTTTGTTAAGAAAAATCTGATCCGGATCTGATCATAATCCGGGTTCCCTGAACTAATTTCCAGTCGGGGTAAGCATAAGTTCTTTTTTGGCTAAAACATTTGAGAAACTTATTGTCTGCAATTGAAACCATATTTGGAAGAGAATCAGGTATCAGTTGCAATCAGGGTTTCCACCTGACAAAGTACTACTAACGCGATACTTAAAGTAACCGATACCATACGCGAAAGCATTAACAATGCTCGTCTGATTGTTTTAACTGTATTTGACTTTACAAAAGCTGTTGAATCGGTCAATCATCAAATACTTATTGACAAGCTCATTTAATCTTATAATTTTTCTGAGAATACTCTTTGATTTGTACTTTTTTAGGATACTGCCAAAGCTCAGAGGAATCCCTAATCCTAAAGCACAGCGATTATCAGAAAGGAATTAAGGGTAAGGAAAATGGATTAAGAAGTTGAATTAAGGAAATATCGATGTACGCCACGCTTGAAAGTTTCATAAGACAAGGGAAAAACAGAAGATGATATACTGTACCACATTCGTGTTGTTTGGCTTAGACACTTCGTCAGCAACTGCCCCCGACATAAAGGAAAAAAACAAATATGGAATTAAATAGAGATATAAACAATTATTAAGATAAAACTTTCTGACAGTCACTGAAATCGTGACAAGAAAGAAGCCATTTAAATATATTAGATTTCAATGTGGAATAACCTGGGAATATTTTTCGCTAGTAAACTAGGTAAGAAAACTTTCAAATTGTAATCCAGTCCAAGTAAAACTTATGACGTGTAAAAATCCGTTTTAATTTTAATTAACGGTATCGTTGCAATGTTCTCTATTCCGAATATTCTTATAGCAATGTCCGGCCCCTGCCCAAATATTGGAATTATATTTATTTATTTAAGCTTTATACAAGCTATTACATAATAATACTACAATTACGAGCTGTAACATAATACTAACACTACAAGCTATAATAAATGATGACATAATAAATAAATAGAAAGAGCTACAATATGAGCTCTAATTAAGGTAGATAAGTACAGGCTGGAAGGAAGAAGAATTAAGAAAGGCGATCAAGATGGGCGGGATCAAGATATAAGGCTTTGTGAAGGGATGATTTACTCAGATGGAAGTCAAAGGAGGAAAGGTCGTTGACTTTTCGTAGCATCCTGGTAATTGGCTCGCGTTGACCGTAGTTTGTGCGATGGCGGGCGAGTCGGAAAAGGGGAGTGGACCTAAGGTTGCGGGGATTGGTATAGATGGGTAAAGATTGCAGGATTGAAGGGCAGTCTATGGCACCACTTAATAGCTGATGAATGAAGAGAATGTCGGAAACATCACGACGTTTACTTAAAGGTTGTAAGTCTATCAGTTTCAGATGGTTTTCATAAGGTGGAAGGTTGAATCTGTCACCCACGGAGGATCACGTAGAGCGAAGCGAATGAACCTACGCTGGACAGATTCAATCCTGTTAATGTGGGTTGTTTGTGTAGGTGACCATACCTGGCTGGCATATTCAAGGAGAGGTCTAACGAAGGAGATGTAGAGAAATTTGGAAACATAAGGATTGGAGAATTCTCTGAACCATTATGATCTCTGTTAATTATGCTGTCAATTTGGGAACGGAAATTGAGTTCACTATCACAGATTATTCCTAGGTCACACAAAGAGGTAACGATATGGACTGGTACGTCGGTTAGCATGTAGACTCTCGGGGTTGTGGTAAGACGCTTGCGGGAATAAGAGATGGACTGTCATTTGGAGACATTGAGTTCAAGAAAGTTTTTCATTCACCATGTGGTGAAGGAATCGAGATATTTTTGCAGGAGAAGAGAGTCGGTTGTGGAGGAGATATGTTTAATTATTTTCATGTCATCAGCATAAATGGACAGCTCTGAGTGATTGATCACACATTCAACATCATTTATTGTAAGGATGAAAATGAATGGACCGAGGTGGCTGCCCTGGGGGACGCCGCAACGAGCTACAATAAGGTTAGAAATGGATGAGCTGAAAAGAACATTGTACCGACGTTTGTTGAGGTAGGATTGACTCCAGCGGATGAATTGGGCACATAGTGTTTTGGAGACGAAGTCAGTAAGGTTGGTGCTTGTAGATCTACCTTTGAGGAAGCCATCCTGGGAGAGGGAGAAGATAGACTTACAGTGGAAGAGCATGGAATCATAGACCAGTTTTTTGAATAGTTTAGGTATTGATGATAATTTAGCAATGGGTCTGTAGTTGGATACATCGTTCTTGCAGCCTTTTTTGAATATGGGAATAATATAAGAGTTTTTCCATAATTGAGGGAAAAATCCTTGAGTGACCGAGAGGCGGAAAAGCAAAGTAAGGGGTTGAACTAGATGCATGGCACACTTTTTCAGAACGATGGCCGGAATGCCGTCAGAATCTGGGTTGAAATCGTCCTCAAGCCCGTTGATACTGGCGGCGATTAGTTCGGGATCAGGGTCGAAAGACGTAAACGACGTTTGAGTGCATTTGTCCAAGAATGAAAAGTAGTTAAGGTCAGGTTGAAGAGAATTGTCGCTGAAAGATTTACTGCAGAAGTGTGTAAAGAGGTTGGCGATAACCTTAGGATCAGACAAAGAGGTATTCTCAAGTTTTAGGGTAGAGGGGTAATCATTGGATTTCTTCTTGGAATTAATAAAGTTATAAAAACGCTTGTGGTCGGATATGAGGCTAGTTTCCATCCGTTGGAGGTACTCATAGTAGAGGATATCACAACGTTCAGAAAAAGAGGTATAAGCAGATAGGTAGGAAGAATAGTCGGACTCGGTCTGGGATAGAAGAAAAGTTTGCCAACGTTTATTTCTCCTGTTGCGGGGAGAGCGTAATTCTTTGTCGTACCACACGGGAGATGAGAAGTAGTTTTTACGAGGTAAAAGGGGGATAGATTGTGTAAGATAAGCGTGCATTTCTGAATAGAACGCCTCTAAAGCAACGTCAACTGGAAGATGTTGAGGGATAGTGGCAATATTAGAGTTAAGGAGCAAGTGATTTAATTTTTCAAAGTCGCCTTTAAGAAAATTAAAGGAAAGAGAAGACTCGGAGCTTGAAAGTGCATGAGGGTGTTCGTAGGAGAAAACAAGGAGCAGGGGAGGATGGTGACGATCGAGAAAGGAGAGGAGATGGTTGGTGATGGGGTCTGAAGAAAAGATTAAGTGTAATTGTCTGTCCAGAAAATTCCTCACTCCACTTACTTGAAAGAGACCAGACACGGAGAGCTGATCGATAAAAAAGGCTTTTTTGGCCGAAGATGCGTTAAGGGGGACAAAGTGAGAACAGTCCTCAGACAATGACCATTGAATAAGGAGGAGGTTAAAGTCACCCAATAAAATAAATTCATCGGAGGCGTTAGCGTTCTCAAGAAGGGTGTCGATCGCTTCAATTATGGGCTCGTAGGCATCTAGGGCTTGAGAGGGACGAAAATAACAGCAAATAATGTGCAGAAGACACTTATTTAGTGCTAATTTGATACATACAAATTCTGATATTGTAGAGTCGGAGGTCTTAAGCAGGGTGGCTTCATAACAGTTGTGAGCAGCTATGAGAACCCCGCGACCCCCCCCCCTCCCTTCGGTGGATCATTGGTGCCTACACAACCGTCGACACGGAAAATGATATAGTTTGGAGGGAATAGTTCGTTGTCGAGTATTCCTGATGTTAGATTGGTTTCAGTTAAGGCAAAGAAATCGTGCGGGAATTTGTGGGAGTTAAGAAAAATATTAGATGTTTTTGTGCGCAGTCCTCTTACGTTCTGCTGGGGAGAGGTACTTGATCGGTGACCGCAGGTGCATTAAGGGGGAAGTCAGAAATAGTGATAGCGGGGGGGGGGGGGGGGGGTTAGGAGCGAAATTAGTTTAAGGAGTCGTTGCGACTTTTTTGGAGATGGGAAATGCGGCGAGAACTGACGTACGCAGCATAGGTGGATAGATCTGCTGAAACCTTATGGTAAGGGATATTGAATGATTCATGGTAACTACTTAGTGAAAAGTTGGTGTAAGACGGTTGGGTATGTGGGCAGGCGTTCTTGGTGTATACTTAACATGACGTTGGTGCTGGTTTTACCGTCAATACAGACGGAATTCGGTTTGTCGTGCAGATAGGCAGACATGAGGTATCGTCCATCGTTGGAATCCACAGAGCGCAAAGTCAATTTAACTGAAGGTGGGATAAGGGAATCGATGAATGAGTGATGTTGGGTTGAAGTAGTTTTGGTTAGCGGAAGGGGCGAATTAGTGGAGGTAGAAATAGTTTGATATGGGGCGATAGTGAAGGAGGATGATGGCTTGTAATTTGGTGGGCATGCGGAGGAAGTAGCGGGTGCCAGGTTTGCTGTATAGAGTGGAGGGGTGGGACAGACGGAAATCGAAGCAGAGGTGGTAGGATGGTCGGAAAATGATGGCTTGTGGTTGGGATGGACGTGTTCGAGGGCTTCGGTGTAAGTGGAACCGAGGGGTTAAGGGCGTTAGAATATATAAAGTTAGGATACTTGACTGGGGTACTTAGATTAAAGTTTGGAAATACTCCCATTTTGAGCTGCCAATTGGAGTTAGGATCACTAGGTTTAGGGCTAAAGGTGAGAGGAGCGGAAGAGTGATGAGAGTTTATGTTATTATTAGTGCTAATGTTCTTACGATTAGGCTGAATACTAAATTTAGGTATGGGAAAAGGACGTTTGGAATGACCTTTGGGATAGTTAGTAGGATTTGGTGTATTAGTATTTAATTTAGGGTAGATCAGCGCCTAGTCAGTTGGGGTGAAATATATCTTACATCTTTGTAGAAAATCCAAGCTTTTCGTGGCATTTTTAGCGATTACAAATATATGATAAGATTGCGGCCTGGAGTACCTAAAATGAACCACAAAGAATCATGTTATTATTTCTTCAAAAGAATTGTTTCTAGTCCATCATAGTAAATAATTTTCCTAGAAAATATAAATAAATTTAGTGAAATTGATTTGATAGTGTAGATTGTTTAATTTGGAAGTTTCCAAATATTTTTAAATTCTATGTCTGGAATATCCTTTGACATGGAACAGATATCTCACTACCCAAGATGTTTTAAAATATAACGAATAGAGTATATTCACTCCTTCGATCGAAATCTGTTGAGGGTTTGCTTGTTGTTTTTTAAACACGATTTGCTCTGCCCCAAGCGAGGATCGTAGAAATGTTGTTGTTTAATGATTCAAAGATGCGTTCTCGAGAACTCTTTATAGAATCAGAAAAGTATGCGGAATCAAGAATGCTGTCGTCGGCAAAACTATCAGTAGGATTGAGAGTAAGGGATAAAAGATCATTAATAAAAAGAAGAAAAAAGGTTGGTGAAAGAACTGAACCCTGAGGGACACAGGCATTTATTTCGTGAGATAGTATGTTGTTCCGTATATTATTACACGGATTGAATGATTTGACAAAAAACTTTATATTTATTTAGAAACTTGAAGATGAAGACCGAATTCTTGAAGTTTGGCTAGAAGGGTGGCATGCTAAACTTTATCAAATGCCTTTGTATATCAAGAGCGACGATTTCCGACTCACCAAAATTATGGAGGCAATAATTCTAAAGCTCCGTCAGATCAGTTAGTAAGTCTGCGCAAGTTTCCATGCAGACTCAAACACTTTTGTTTAGTATGACAGGTGAAAAAGTTTGCGTAGAAATTTAGCCAAAGCAGAGGCGCAGCATTTTAGAACCAGTAGAGAGAAACTATCAAGTCCAGTAGCTTTGGACACGCAGAGTGTAGAGAATACAGTAAAACCCGACTTCGATGGAGAAGGAAGTGGCTGCGATGTAGGTAGCAAGTGAGAAATGGCGGCAAACTTAGCAGCAAATATCCAATGAACCAATAAAACACCTCTTTTGTTTAATAACTTTTTAAAAGACTAGTTTAAATAAGATCGCTAAATAATTATATTTTATTTTTATTTCAGGTTTTCTATTTAAGTTTCTAATTAAGACTAAATCTAAAGACATTTACTGCATTAACTGCAGCTCCAAATATGTCCTCATTAATTTCACATACTTTCTTATGTGATGAACTTCATGGTTGTCACAATATATGCAGTTGCACTAGCAGCAAATTTAACATCAACTTTCACTTTCAGAAATTTTAATATTGTTTCAAATTTTACAGTACTGACAACTTTATTAATAAATTTGAATTCACTGTAGGTAAAATGAGAAAAAAAATCCGGTCTGTAATATTTAGTTGATTTGCTTTGGTTGCATTTATTTATCATTTAAGCAAACTTGGTTTCAAATATACCAAAATAGAAAAATTTAATTTTGATCTTTATTATATAGCATTCAGTGAATGTAATTGAAAGTTTACTGTTCATTTCAAAGTGTTTGTAAATCTTACTACTCAAAATCTATCCAAGAATATGGTTGACTAAAAATATTTAAAATTGATTTGTCCTTATAGACTAAATCAAAATTTGAAAGTGGCAAAATGCAAATATTTTTTCTTAAAAATTAATTAAGATATTAAATTTGGAGCTACTCCTACCGTTATTTTTTTATTTTGCAATAAGTAGAATTTGACTTAATCAGTTG
The DNA here is from genome assembly GCA_964036015.1 of Leptarthrus brevirostris. Lineage (NCBI taxonomy): Eukaryota > Metazoa > Arthropoda > Insecta > Diptera > Asilidae > Leptarthrus > Leptarthrus brevirostris. The sequence continues at coordinate 72,596,397 of OZ038374.1, forward strand.
TACGCGAAACTAAAAATTAATGGATAAGAATTTAATGTTTTTAAATTCAGATAGTTTTATTGAAACAATACACTGACAAGATTTTAGAATTCCGGAAGTATACAAAAACGTTCATTTATCCCTTTTTGGGCTCTCTTGTTAAGTGATTCCCTGATTTCAATAAAAATTCCCTGACATTTCCCTGACTACTGATATTCCCTGGCTTTTCCAGGTTTTTACGATTTTCCAGAAAGTGGCCACCCTGTATACACCATATTTGTCACTCCTTCCTTATAATTCGTCATTTAAAATTTGTGGACAGGACAATTTTTATCAGAGTTATCTTTCTTCTTCATATGTTTGTTCACTAAAGCGTGGTAGAAGTAGAAGTTATTATTATTACAGGCGTAGTACCTTTTTGTTGAGTTTCCAATCCTACTGCTTTTTTGTCTCTAAAATATTAGCTATGTATATTTTAATTATTAATTAGAAAAAGCCAATTTTATTATTTTAAATTAAAATATTTTAATTTTTTATTACTTTCAGATGTAACTAGTTTGACTGATTTGGTTAGACTCAATTTGAAATTAAGTTTATTTTGTAACCTACTTTACAGGTAATACATTGATATACAGTATTATTTTATTTTTCAAAGTGTTTGTGTTTCACACTATTCAAAATTTATCGAAGTATACGGGTTGACCAAATACAGTAGACTCGCGATAATTTGCCGCTCGATTATTGGCTGCCCCTCCTCGTAGGTATGGGCGATCTTCGATTCGATCTCAAGAGATCGATCTTTTAGCCTGCGATCTGCCGATTTTTAATCGATTTTACGTGGGACCGATTCAGCTCGAATCGATTTATTTGTTTCCGATTTCGATCTATTTAAGACGTACCAAAAAATAAATAAACTAAGTCGTGATATTTTTGCATTTTATCTTTCATTTGTTTAATAATCCGACAAATGTAAAAAATTTTTAAAAGAATCGTAATTGTTGAGTGAATGCGCTTATGATCGCTATAATATTTTAGTGTTAACTGTGTAGTTTAGTGACTACTGCATGATTTTGTCATCGCTTGCTTGTTATGTTTTATTTCTGGTTTGGCGATTCCACAATGAGAAAGAAATAAGTTATTTAAAGAAAAATCTAAAAAAAGTGATATTCGAATATGCGATTTTAAGTTTTTATACAAATTGGTTTTGGAATACACGATGCAACTTGTAATTGCTTCGAAAGTTAGTTGAATTTTCTATAAGTACCGACATCCTAGATGTTACGCATATTAATTTTTTTTTATCCGACGTGGCTAAAGCCGGAAGGGAATTAGGGTAAGGGAAGTGAGGAAACTTTAAAGTCTTGTTTTTGCTGCGTGCTAGAGAGCAGCCCAGAGACGGAGTGGATTATTTTAAGACCTGGTCTCGAACCTGCGACCCATGGGATGGCGTACCGCTCAACGAATTGATCCAACCCCGTTTACGCGGATTTGCTAAATGAACAAGTAGAATATAACTAGTAGAATAGACAAGTATATATACTGCCACGTATAATCCTAGTAAGACACTCATGTGGAATACACGTAGATGTGACGTAGATCTTAATCTCCCGAAAGAAGCATATATATCTTTTTGAGTTCTGCCCATTTTTACTCTATCAAAGATTTGACACTTATTAATAGTTTTTTTAATCTAAAGTCTTTGGCAGATTTTACACTTTTAAAATAATATGGATTTAGATATTTAAGCAATGGTGAATTGTGTAAAAAACCTTTCCACAATAAATTAAAAAGACGAAGAATTTATTTTGCGTGCTTTAAAATCTTACATAGTCTTTTATAAAAACATTTTTATATGAAAAGTGTGTAAGTGTTTTCGATCACAATTAGCATTTGAACCAGAACTGCTTCCATTTTGAAATTTTCAACTGAGCGGTAGTCATGTTTCTCTCAACGTGAAGACAGGGAGGAAGATAAAGGTGAACTGTCAACTTTAACTTGCGGTGATTTCCGTTTAAAACGAAAGAATAAAACCTTCCCAGAAAACTGACTAGAATGTTCTTCGTACATACTTATAAAATGTCCAATGCCTTTGGGACGTATTTTCAAAATATTCCTAGAAGGTTTCTGGGACATGTGATATTAGTAAAAAAATGGTTGCGCTTGCAAATACGCGGCACAAAAGTTGTGCTTCTCCTGAACTTTTCGGGTGTACGTTTTTAGGTGTGTTACTTAAATGAAGACGAGTACTTGTTCCTTTAATGAAGACTGAGTACTTTCAATAAAGACTCAGCTCCATAATCGCAAATTTTTTTCCGATTAAATAAGCAACATTTCTGAAATACCCAAGATTTGTAAGCTACAAAGGCTGTTTTCTATTATTTATGGTTTAATAATGACCCTATATTTTTATATGTAGAAACAGGTTTAATTACTTGCAATTTCAAAATGCTGAAATAAATTTAAATATCAAAATAAACTGAATCGATCTATTCGATCTGTAGATATCGATCCTTTTAAGGCGATTAATCGATCTACGAAATCGGAAAAAAATTACAGATCGATCCGAATTGAATCGATTTTCTCAGTTCGATCCCCCATCCCTAATTCCTCGTTCATCTCGATCATTTATTTCTTCTCCGACATAAAAATATGCCCCCCTGAAGGTTATTTACGTTTCTAACATGCTAAATTTATTGTGCAGTCTTGAAGTTTTCTGTTTTCAATGTCTGAATTTTCGGGCAATGAGGGAAAACAGGAAAGTGTAAATCATTTTATTCTTCTTTAATTCATTCATTAATTTTTAATTTTACAGGCCATCGGATAATTTGCCGATCTCGCTAAATGGCAGCATCTTCGGTCCCGAGGACCGCCAATTATCGAGAGTCTACTGTACAGTCTGATTGAAAATAATCAAAGTGGTTTTAAAATATATCTTATCAGAATCATATAATCAAACTAAAGATTTTAAATAAAGATAATTAATAATATTTGTAGCAACCGCTACATCCACATTATAAAATTAATAAAATAAAAAATACATTTTATGGTAGACTTAAATACCATAAAATAATAAAAATAATAAAAATTTTTGAAGCTTAATATTGTTCATTATTCTTTTTCACTTGACAAAACTAGCTTTAACCTACTTAATTTAAATTTATTAATGACAATGACGAAACAAGTCAGGGACATACCTTCCTTTATTATATTATTAATAAAAGTATTAAATAATATTCAATTAATATTAAAATTAATGACGAATTTATTTTAAGAATAATTCCGATCAATCACTTAATATTATAATAACAACACTTTATTATTATTGTTACTACTATGATGGTACTCTTGCTAAATCGACAATTCGTCTGTACTGCACTGTACTGTACCACTAACCTACAGTTTCACACACATGAATTTAAGAACCGCCTTGTTGCCAGATTGAAGAGGCGATTATGTCTGGAGTTCCTGGCAACGGAGGCCGACACATTCAACTGCACCTGGCAACCTTTATCGTCGGTTCGGAACGAAAGCCTCGTCTTTCACTGGGAATAACTGGCCGCAGACTTGCAGCAGCTTGTCCACGAAGCCTCTCTTCGCTTTAGTATTGCTGCAAGTGCTGCGGAAAGGACAAGTCTCACGTTGAAATCGTAGAACTGGGAGGGTGATGGGAGCAGTTTGCAAACGTCAATGACTCTGCAGACTGATCCCGTGGGACTCTAATCGGTTCGAAATTTTTGTGCGTTCGTTCGGAGGACTAGAAAAGTGGCAGAGAGGGCATTTGCCTTTGAGCAGTGGTTCCCGAAGTAGGAACCTCGCCCGGTGCTGCATCTACCCTCTGGGAACACTCAGACAATCATGTTCTAGTTTAATTTTTCGGTTTCGGTTCATTTTGTTCGGTTGTTTTAGGTTTAGCTCTAAGTTTAGTTTCGGAATTTTTTCAAAGTTTAAGGAACTGTTCTAAGAGCTGGCACTCACTTGGAGGCATTTTGAAATTTGTTTATTTTCCTTTTTACAGGTTTTTTGCCTTCAAACTTAAAATCATATTATTTGTTTTATGTGTCTTTCGTACAATTTTAGGGTAGCTAGCAGGATTTACATTTGTAACGACTAAAGCAATAAGGAGCCATTATACATTAAAAAAAACTAATATTATAGTTATGCAAAAAATATATTTTTTATAATAGATATTTTTAATTTTTGTCAAATGACAAAGGCATTTTTATTCGGGAATCACGTTAATTTTACTGTGCAATTGTAAAATTTACGATTTATATTTTTTCTTTTCCGTACTGTAAAAAGTACAGGTTGATTCCTCGTAATAAGTATATATTTGACTTCCGTCATCACTCCTGTGCAGTATAGTATTTTTAACAATAATTTCGGCATAATTGTAATTTATGTGTGTAATCAGTTTAATTAGGGATTTCGTTAATGATAATTGAATGAGGGGGCCTTTGCGACCATTGCTCCTTCTATCCGCGACAGACAAGGACATTAGTTTGCTTTTCATTAAGCATTTATATAATAAGAGGTTTACGTCACGACGTATATTGATTTTCAACTCTTAACAAACAAAAATCTGGAATTAAATTTTTTGAACAAGTTCTTCAAATGAAACGAAATTAGATATGTTGTCAATTTATCAGTCTTGAACAGATCGAACTTTATGTACAGGAGCAAAATCTTTCACAAAATCTTAACCGTCCTAGATTTTTGCAAATGGGGATATACACTGAAAAAACCAAATACCAACCTTAATATTTATTAAAGTTAGTTAATCAATTTTAAAACTCAAGTGTGGCAGTTATTTTTTTTACACCCTTTATATAAACTGAATGCTCTAGTATCAAAACTCCTTTAAATCAAGTTTTGGTGTAAATAAGTTAAACACACACCTATTTATCCATTTATATAGTTTCTATAACGAATAAATTTATACTCTTAATACATAAATAGTTGAAAAAATCGTTAAAGGGCCCATTGCGGCCTAGGAGCGGTAAAACTGTTCAATATAAGGAGGTTTTTCCGAAGAAAAAATACGCAGATCTTATACTTTTTTTGTCATTTTGTTAAGTGGTTTATTAAAAAATGTAGTAATTTTATTATTTCCTTAAAACATAATTTATGTGCCACTGAAAATGTTGCCTACACCAAGTAATCTTTCGACCGCGGCAGCAATTATTGCCTGTAGAGTGGTCTGAAACAATAAAACCAAACGGATTATTTATCAAGATGAAAGCAATTATTGAAAAAAATGTTTAATGAAAAATGAGGTGATGACATACTTGAACACATAGCGGTGCGATTTTCACTAAATTTTTCTACAGTTTCTGGGCTTTACAAATCTTAAATTTTTGAGATAAAAATTTGATTCTGCTCATTTACACATAACAATGGTGCTGTAAATAAACTGTACACATTTTTAAGCGATTAAATAAATCCTTTTGCCGCCATTTGATTAAACATTTCGAAAAAAATGTAATAATGTCTGATCATAGCTAGCTAGAAGTCTATTGGAAAAGGAATGTTCAAAACTCATATTTTTCTATAGACTGTGAGTGGTTTTATTTCATCTCATTACATCATTACACCCAGCATTCAAACATTATATTAAACTATATAAACGTGGTGCGTTAACAGTAGTGTTAAAGAGTTTCACAATAACTTTTAGAAGAACCGAACTAAATTTAGCCATAAGGACGTTATGATAAAGTTATCGAAAATAGAAACAAAAACGCCACAGAAACAATTAAGGTAAGTCCATCAAAAAATAATATGTTCATAATACTTTAATTAAAAGTGAAGTCACAAATTGGTGGGTACAATCTGTCCTCAGTAAAAGTACTTTTTATTTCTTTCAAAAGGGGCCCCGTCATCTAAGTTATCAACAGAAAAAAGTTTCCAATTTAAGAAAGAAATGTTTCACGATCGAAAAAGTGTATACTACACAGATTTTAAACTGAAAGTGACTCATTCGATTGTATATGGGCCCGTAAACGCTGAGTTTTGGGCTCGAATTTTGTCTCTACGGGTCTGACTAAGCTTACGTTCATTGTGGAAAATATATATAAAATTTATTACTAAACCGTTATTGTCAGTAACTCCATCGTTATCGAGAGATTCGAGAAAAATTGTTGGGAATATTGAGCTAAACACTTGAACTTTAAATCGAGAGCCTTACTGAGCCAAACTCTTCAACAGCTTCTGCACTCAAATCGAGAGCCTTACTCTTAACCACTCATACTCTTAAATCGAGTGCATTATTTAGCCAAATCTTTCAATCTAGCTAGAATATCACTGAGCATATCTGTGGTCACAGGGAATAATTTGGTAAGTCTAATATCGCAACTCTTCAGGGCAGCACTTTTTACTTTTGAACAATTCCTGTAAATCCCTTTTTTGGGAGAAAATACATTTTGTTGATAACAAGAAGGCCGGAAAGTATTAGGGTCATGAGTTATCAACTTCTTAATAGTTCGTGCACGACATTGGAGATGACCACAGTACACTTATATCATTTTGGCTATTTTTCAACTTACCAAGTTATTCCCTGTGACCACAGATATATACGAGTACAATAGGTTTTACTTCCTATCGCAACCTTGACATAAAACCTGAAACAAAAATGGTGATTAACACTAAACGCAAGAGTCAAATAATTACCTTTTCCGAATCATCCTAACAAATTTCTTCCTCCCATATCTTCCAGCGTGAAATCATAAAAAGTCAAGAAAAAGCCACAAAGAAACAAGTCACAAAATACAAAAAGGAAAATACTTATCTGAAACACAAATAAATCCAACCTTTTATTTATAATTGCACGACATCCTTCCGGGTTTATAAAAATAATCAAAATAAATCAGCTGCATTTGACAGTAGTATCACAGAAACACTCTGTTAACGGGCCGTATTCTGTCATGAAAATTTTATCATTTTATGTTATGTTAAACCTTAACATAAAATAATTTCCTAAAATCCTATTCTGTTCTATGTTCATAACATAAAATTTTTCCTGTTATGAGCTCATAACATAAAAGAACCTCAGCAGGTCATTTTATGAATCTTTTATGTGACTGGCGTACGATTTGACATTTCTTTTTCAATTCTAAAAGTTCTTGTGCATGTGTTTATATGAATTAATTACAATGTCAAACGCCGTGAGGATTACTATTTTGTCAGAAATTGCGAATAAAACTCGACGATGAACAAAATTGAATCGACTTGGCAAAATTATTTTGTTTTTCACTCTGAATGGTTGAGCTGAGCCTCATCTCATGGACAAACATTTCCAGTTGGACACTGCCCTTCGTGCTACCATCATTGGAGAAAACATTCGTCGACCCTGTTCCTTATTTATTTAGCTGAAGGTTTGGGCTGTCCGTCCAACAAATTTCATATTTGTATGACCATAAAATGTCCAGAAAGTTTCTACTCAATTAACTAACAAAATAATTAAAAAAATTTACCGTTAAGGAGTGATGTGATTTTAACATTATGCCGGATGTCAACGTAAGATGTCTGTGCAGCTTCATTCACATTTTCCAACGTTTCTCTGGCTTCTTCATAGATGACCTCTATTTTGTTGAAGTAATTTTCTTCGAAATATTTATGTTGAAGAACTTGAAGCATATATATATATATATATATATATATATATATATATATATATATATATATATATATATATATATATATATATATATATATATATATATATTTATTATGTATATATATACAGTGGTGGCCATTCAAATAGAGCCATGAATTTAGATATGGTACTTGCACAAATTTTAGTACAAATTTATAATCGCAATCTTACGCCATCTATGATTTTAACTGAACAATAACAGGTAACAGTGAATATTATAAAAAATTATTAAAATTAGCAAATATCATTGTCGAATTTCAGTAAAAATGGGTCGCGCAATACATTCTTCTTTGGAAGAAAGATTGCAAATTTTAACTCTGCAGGACGAAGCAAAATCTCAACGTGAAATATCTAGAATAATCAGCTGTTCGAAGAAAATGGTTGAGAATGCTTTGAAACCAAAACCAACTTGGAAAATCGGGGGCCAAAGAGAAAAACTACGAGCCAAACTGATCGGGTCATCACTCACACCTCAAAAACAGATCCATTCAAGTCCTCGGAAAACATTAAGACTGAATTAAGTCTTGATATAAGTGCGCGTACAGTTCGAAGAAGACTTCATGAGCATAATTTACATGGTAGAGTCGCCAGAAAAGTTCCCCATTTGTCTATAAAGAATATTAAAAGCCGGCTTAAGATTGCATCCGACTGTATCAACTTGGGATGATCCTGAGAACATTAAAAAGTGGAATAATATCTTATGGACGGATAAAACAAAAATAAATTTTTTTGGCTCAGATGGTCAGAATTACGTTAGAAGGCCTCCAAACAAAGAATGCCTTCCACAATACACAAAAAAGACTGTTAAACAGGAGGAGGGAACATAAAACTATGGGGTTCGGTTTCTTGGTATGAAGTTGAACCAATTTATTGGATCAGAGAGAATATGGATCAACATGAATATGTAAATATACTTGAAAATGCTATGCTCACATTTGCTGAGGAAAATATGCCATTACAAGACAGTGATCCAAAACTACGTCTCGGAGCGCAAAAAAGTTTTTCGCGGAACATGAAATATCTGTTTTACCGTGGCCTTCTGAATCATCCGATCTCAATCCGATTGAGAATCTATGGCAACAATTAATTAATAATTAATTTTTATACCGCAGCCCGAATATGTCTGACACTGAAACTGTGTGTTTCTTCGATAAGTATACTTCCGATATTGATAAGATTTTGGAAATATCCCCCTTTTCTGAAATGGTTCTTGCTGGCGCTGTCAACGTCCACAACATACAGTGGCTCAGGCATTTTTCTACCACAAGCCCGTCTGGAAGATATGTCGAGTTATTAAGTGAGTCCTTTAATTTAAAACAACTGGTTGAGTGTCCGAATCGTGTTCCTAAAACTATGAGGCACACATTTTTCTAACACCGCATCCAGATAAGTACTCGGTTTCGGTAACTGCTCCCTTAGTCAATTCGGACCATTGTCTTATTTCCGGCCAATTCTCTGCCTCCTCTCTGACAACCACTAACCTAAATTCTACTAAAAGATTAGTGTCGCATTATATAATGCTGATTGGGCGGAATTTAATAAATATCTCAGATAGCTGGACTCGTCTGACTCCTTTTCTATGAGAAACGTTAATAAAAGCATCGATTATATCTTGAACATCCTACGGTTTGAAATGCATCGCTTTATTCTTCATAGCTTTAAATCCATCAAGCCAATAATGACTATTTTGCAGCCATTTAAACCAAGGAAGAAGCCTTCCAGGCATATAAATTGTGCCCTTCAGAGAAATTGAGACGTTTCTATAGAGATGCACGAAATATTTTCAATTCAGTGATTAGTCGGGCAAAGTTCAATTTCAACCAGAGCGTTAGAAGGAAGTCATTTTCTTTTAAATTTTAAATTTTCTCGGGTGCATACGGTCATATATAAAATCATAAACGCTTTGTTGTTTATTTTCAATCCAACGTTTCGGCAAATCTCTTCATCGTCATCAGGAAACAAGATGTATAAAATCTGTCTATCCAAGTAACAGTTTTACAATATAACTACAATAGAGTGAAATTTGCTTATCTCATCCCTTTCAGAACATCTAATTTTCTTTCATTTAACAATCATTCATGGACACAACACCCACTGTAAAAAACATTAACATGAAATTACCCCTATAATTTGTTTCTATAAAACTGCACTTAACCTTACTTTAATCCACCGTCATCAGTACAATTGTTACACCATCCTAAATGTTAAATCGTAATTACTCTGTATAATCACTTTTTGTCAACGAAATTAAAATTAAACCGGCGCCGGGGCAGAGTAAACAATATTTTCTTTGTCTTCTTGACAAAACGTCAGTAAAATGTAACAGATATAGAAATTCCAATGGATGTTAAAATATTATTGTCGTTAGGTAACAAATTCAGTTAACCATATAAAAAAGGGGACTTTCCGTTATTCAAGGTAATCGCGGAATGAGAGCTAAAGTATGCAAATCGTTACATAAATATAAAGACTAAACTAAATTAAATCAAAAATGAAAAAATGAATACCAAAAATGTACGATAACATTTTGAAGTTTATGAATTCATGATAATTACTTCAGCGGATAAAGGAAGTATTACGGTAGTTATATGAAAACAGGATTATGCAGACAAAATGGAAAAGTTATTGGCTAAAAAAAATATTTATAAAATAATTAGAGGTGCCCCAACACTGAAACTACAAACAAAGAATAATGATTTTGTAAAGCCATTAAAACAAAGGAAAGTGATCAATGACAGAGAAAAAAGTAGAATAATCACATAAAAAGCTACAATACCAAGAGTTAATGGGCTACCAAATGTTCTCAAAAAGAGTGCCTGAAGAGGCCTATAGTATCGTGCATAAACTCACCAACATATTGGTTATCAAGATTTATTGCGAACATATTTAAGAAAACTAACCAAAATTCTAGATACAGCGTAAGAAATTCATATGAATATAAAGAAGAAATTAAGAATCTAAAGACCAAACGAAATATTGGTATCGTATGACGTGATATCGCTTTTCACGAATATACCCACATAATTTTGCTTGAAAGTAATTGATAAAAGGTGGGAGGATATAAAACAACATACCAAAATTGAAAAAGGAAAGTTAATGGAAATCCTCAAGTTCTGTATAGAGGAAGTCAATTACTTTGCGTACGATGGGAAAATATTTAAACAACTTTTCGGGATGCCGATGGGAAGTCCCCTATCTCCTATACTGGCGGACTAAGTACTAGAGGACTTACTATACGATACAGTAAGTAGATCCACGACACCAAAGGTAATGGTGAAATATGTGGACGATTTATTTACAATCCTAAAGAAAGAGCATATACAAGGGGTCTTAAATACCCTAAATGATGACCACACGTAATAAAAATTTACAGGGAAATTGAAAAGAACAATTGTTTACCACACCTGGATGTGATGGCAATTAAAGAAGGAGATTGTCACTTGTTGATACAGGAAGCCCACCTCATCACCAAAAAAAGAAACACGGCCACGAATTTCATCAACAGGGTACTCAGTCTTAGCCATGTTTAACTTCATCGAAAAACTCAAGGATAATTAGTAATATTTTGACCCTGAATCGCTTTCCAAGTGGTGTAACCAAATCTCTGTTGCAAAAAGAAAAATCAAAAACCAATAAACCCACGAGACCGAACAGAGGTAATAATGAAGAGGAACGGACCACAGTTTACAGCTTTACAGAGGGTTTAGGCTAATTAAAACACAAAACAACATGATGAAATTAGCAATGAAAACACAAAAAACCGTAGGACAATGTTTCGCAAGAGTCAAGGAGAAAATACCAAAAGAGAAGAAGTCGGACTTAGTTTATGAAATTCCCTGTGGAAATAGGGACTGCAAATTATCATACCTAGGGACCACTGGTCAAATGCTGAAAAACTGAATCTCCAATCATATGTCGGACATTAAGAATAGGAATAAAGACAAAACTGCGCTATATATATATATATATATATATATATATATATATATATATATATATATATATATCACTTCGCTGGTTAAAGTACAACTAACTCACTAAGCTGCTACTCAGCCTTATTTATACTACTTAGCTTAATTCTAGAAAGTTCAGCAACTTAGCAAACTTCTAGAAAGTTCTAGCAATTCCCGTTATTCATTTCCATCACACTAAGTCACCACAGGTTCAAGTCGGCCTTGACTTTATACAGCATCTGACGTTTTTCTGGTTTCCGAAATTCGGGACATGCGCATTGTACAACTTGATTTTGATTTCATTACTTAGCCTATGCCAGACTACAGTCTTCTTTTTGTCTCTTGGTCCCCGTTGTATCCTGTACACTACATCGTTGATGCGCGTAAGGATCTTGTATGGTCCTTTTCGTCGCCGTGGGTTAAATTGTCAGACGAGGTCTCCTTCCCTGAATCCGCTAGAATTAACTCTGATGTCGTATCGTGTTTTCAATCTGTCCCTGGATGTCTTGAGGTTCTTTCTTGCCAGTTGGTGGATTTCTACGAGATGCTTCCGAAGTATGGTTATGTATTCTTCAGTGGATTCAGCATCCTTTTCAAGTGTTCCGAACTTTAAATCACTGGGCAGTCGAATCTGTCTTCCAAATACAATTTTAGATGGTGTCCGTTATGTTGAGTTATGGACGGCTGTTCGATAAGCTAGTAGAATGTAGCTATCCCAATCCCGTTGATGCTCATCTACTACTTTTCTAAGATGTTCGACCACTGTCCTATTAAACCGCTCAACCATCCCGTCAGATTGCGGATGAAGTGGTGTTTTCCGCGTCTTTCTTATCCCGAGAATATCGCAAACCTTCTGGAATACTTGAGATTCAAAGTTTCGTCGCATATACTTCTGGCCATTTACTGAAGTACTCCATTACCACTGAAATGTACCGGTTGTCCCGATCTGACTCTGGGAATGATCCCGCAACGTCAATCGCGATTCTCTCAAAAGGCGTTCCAACGTTGTATTGCTGCATCGCTCCTCTTTTTTTGATGTGAGTTCCTTTGCTACAGGCACAAGCGGTACATTTTCGACACCAGTCCTCCACATCCTCCCGCATATGTAACCAGTAGAATCGTTCTCTTAATTTCTCCAAAGTCTTATTGACACCAAGATGTACTCCTGAAGCACCGTTATGGAATTCTTCCAGCACATCCCTTATTTTATTCCTGGGAAACAATACCTGCATCCGGCATGATGACTCGTCGGGTGTTTCCCACTCCTACCATTACAGGTACAGTCACTTCCAAAAATGAAAAAATGGTTTGCGGTTACCTAAAGTTCAGCATTTTCCCAAATTTTCTCTGACATTCATTTAATTAGTACACCCCTTTTTTATTTTTATTAGATTGCCCATCTTATTGCCTTTCCAAAAAGGTGCAACATGTCCAAGTAGAAAAAATATGTAGAAATTAAAGAAATTAAACTCAAATTAATATATAATGCTTTTTATTGAATTTAAAAATAATTACAATTAATCTTGATAAGTAACAAAAGGCTAACTAAATCCTCCCTATTGTTAACTGGGCTTGAATAAACTTCATCCTTTGTTGTTCCCCATAAGAAAAAGTCCAATGGGGTAATGTCTGGAGATCTAGCAGACCAAGGAATCGGTGCACCTCGTCCAATCCAGCGGTTAGAAAATTTTTCACTTAGTATTTCCTTTACACTGTTATGCGCTGGTTCTCCATGGTGTTGGTGAAACATTCCTTTAAGATTATCTATAGGGTTCTCTTCTATAAGATCTGGCAGTGTATTGTCCGAAAAGCCCGCATAAATTTCACTATTAAGAACTTTCGGCAAAATGAATGGTCCTACCAAATGGTTGCCGATGATACCAGCCCAAACGTTGACACTGAATTTCTGCTGGAATGTGGTCACCTTTGCCCTGTGTGGATTAGTGTTCGACCAGGTATGGAGGTTATGGAAGTTCTTGATACCATCCCTGGTAAATTGAGATTCCTCCGTCCACAGAATTCGGTCAAGAAACGTTCTGTCGTCAATGTCGCGTTCCAGAAGCCAAGTGCTTAATTCCAGTCTTCTCTCGGAATCTCCTTCCAGTAGTCCTTGGGATGGGTAATGGTGATATGGACGTAATCCCCCTCGATGAATAACCCTCCAAACCTTAGATGACAACATTCCTATTCGCTTTTTGACTCGTTTCGTGCTCGCCTCAGGGTCCTGCCTCACGATAGTGATTATTTGGTGCTCGACGTCGGCAGAAGTACGCGAAGTTTCGGGTCGTGTCTCCATGTCGTTTGTAGTAACACTTCCTGTTTCTCTTAACCTTTGGAAAGTCCGTGTGAATACCCCTATTTGTGGTGCTCGCCGGTTAGGGAATCTCCTTTGATATTCCAGTACAGGCGCTCTCTCTTTTCCGTCTACTACAGCATAAATGTATATAATATCCGCGCATTCCTGAAATATAAATTTTACTATTTTTTAATAATTTATGCTTAAAAACACCCGTACTTATTAATTTGTTTTTCAGCTATGATAGGTATTCTTGCTGACTGACCCTTTTTTATAGCAAAATTTTCATCAGGTAGGAGTAATAGAACGTCAGGATACAAGGGTGTGAATTGTAGCTAACACAAACTAATAACGGTAATAAAACAACAACAACGGCAATTCCACTAACATTTTTATAACTTTTTTGCAGCAATAATTAAAATTAATTACCTGTTAACCCAAAACAAATATTTGTGACCTTTTATCTTAAAAATTTTGTTTCTTTAAAGAATTTCCTCTCTAAAGTGCAATAAAATAATTAGGTACTGAGGGAGTTCTAAGGATGCGGTTTTTCTAATCCAGTGTCTACCTTGCCATGTTGCAGTTTTTTGGAAAGGTTGTAAGATGGCCAATGCAATAAAAATAAAAAAGAAGTGTATTAATTACAGGAATTTCGGAGAAAATTTGGGAAAACGCTGAACTTTAGGTAATTTAAACTTTGAGTTTGACATTTCAATCTTTTCGTTTCGTCATTTTGCGATTTACTGTTGCCCAAAGCAAAATCACAAAATGAGTGCAATTTCCGTTATCCTGCGCCGTTCAATTCTTGTGTCATGGCTGTACGATATTTGGTGCTTGTCGGAGAAATACAGTGCCAATAGATCGTTTTGCAGTTGAACACGCATATTTATGGTAAGGCGTAATTTATTTACATTTCGCCATAGGTGTGATTGTTTCAGGCATGCGGAAATTTCGCCCGCATGTGTAGCGCGTGGAATGACCAGCAATGTTTGTATAAACTTACCGGATAGCAGCAGTAGAGTTCCGCCGAAAAGTCTGGTATTCTCGTTGATATCTTTCATCGTTCTATCGAGAGCTTCAATTGAATGATTGTGGTCCGCAGTGCATTCATCCCAAATAATAATTTCGCATTTTTGCAAAACTTTAGCCATGCCGGAATGCTTCTTTATGTTGCACATTGTGTCTGAATTTGTGGAAACGTTCAATGGCAACTTGAGTGCTGAATGTGCAGTCCACCATCAAGCAAAGTTGATGCAAAGCCTTAAGAAGCAATTGCCAACGCAATATGATTTTGTGATCGAATGCGCGCAAGAATAAGTGAGATAAGAAAATTTTTGCCAGTGCCGCCTGGTGCGTTTAAAAAAAGGAATCCGCCTTGTTGTGCTGCAATTGACAAATTAATCCGATCGTATATGTTCTTTTGTTCAGCAGTGAGCAGTTGCTCATTTTTTACAACAAAAGTAGTCTGTTATACACATACCGAAATGAATGAGTAGCAAGTTCGAAATGAGAATGCAAAAACCTTGAATTTTATATTTATATTTTAAAATAATTATTGGGATCTTGATCAGCGGTCTGAATGCTATGCAAAATGTCGTTGCTCATGGAAACTATATATATGTCCCAGAGAACAGAAACTTGCGATGTAAAACATGTCGTCAACAATATGTCGAATAATTGGCGTATTTGATGAGGAGAAGAACTGACGGGCTGAGAGTAAAAGTGACCTATTTATAAGGTTCGGGCAAAAGTGGCTTAGAAAATGTTCCGCGCAAAAACGAATCGCGTGAAGCTCCGGTCAAAAACGAATCGTAGAAAATTTCCGGGCAAAACGATTTAACTACAAAACGTAATGCAAAGTTAATGCAGTTAAGTAGTTAAGTCGTTTTTGCGCGGACATTTTCTACGATTCGTTTTTGCCCGGAATCTCACGCGATTCGTTTTTGCGCGGAACATTTTCTAAGCCACTTTTGCCCGAACCTTATAAATAGGTCACTTTTATCCTCAGCCCGTCAACTCAGTACTGCATCTGCAAGTGTGAGATTCCTATGGTTGTCATCTTTCAGCAAATGCAATTCGCGACACTCTTCGTGGTACGCGTCGTACAAAATACCATTGACTCTTTGCAAGTATTGGAAGGACATCGGTTCAGGAACGTTAACCAAGAACAAACGCAAAAAAAATATTGTTGTTACTTTGGATGGACTGTGTATAATCGGCTTAATGTATTTCCCATAAATATGCCGTCATATCCTTGGACTGCACCTTACACATTTGCACAATGAATGTGTTTAAGTACATTTCATTTATGATTAAAAACGTTATTTCAATATGTTTTATCGATGATTAATAAAATCAATATTCACGCAATTGTGATACATGAAATATCGAAGCACAGCGAACAGAAATTGAAAGGTCGAAACAACGCCAAGGTAGGACTCAAGTTACTTATTATTCATGAACTTCTCATAAGGTTTTAACGGTTAATTATTCATTAACTTATAATTTTTTTTATTTTAAGAAATATTCGGGGTTGGTGGGACAGTGAAATTTTGTCGTTATATGTTCTGATATGTGAAAAATCTAAAAAAAAAATTTAAAATAAAGACTGTAGCGCCACCTACCGGGTCCAATTCTGAATCTAAAACCACAGAAAAAATGTCATCAAAATCGGTCCAGCCGTTTAGGAGGAGTTCAGTGATATACACGGACAGAAGAATTACATATAGACATTTATATAGAGATGTATGATTAACACAGAAAGTGCACTTCTTGACTGAGGCCAAGAAGTTATATATCTATTCCGACAACGAAGTGTTGGTGGCCCCATTAGATTAGCCGCCCCTGATGAATTACATTATTGCGATGTTTCCGCAGTTAAATGCATTTCTCTAGACTTAATTTTGCTGAATAATAGGTGTCCACTTCTCTTGAGATAACCGATAGATTTTTTAAAGAAGATTTATTCTCAATATGCGGTAAATCGACGAAACTAATTTGAGGAGTCGACTGTTTCCAGAGCCTGTCCATAAAGATAAAGATGCACTGTTATCTACGCAAGAGGATTTTTCGGTCCTTCAATAAATTTTTTTAAGTATCCAGTACAGTTTTTATAGGGAAGAAAAGAAAAGGAAAAAGAATAAAAGATTGGCTGCATTATTTATACATGCTATGCCAGTACTGTCGAGTTTAAATGTCATTTCCTTGCCAGTAGTGGCCTGTTTGTAATACCAGCAGGGTTCTCAGGTTGGCAAGAGCGGAAGATAGTATCATGGTGGTGAAATTATAGTACCAACCTGAGAATTATAGTATGCTTGATTGCTTGGTAACAACTAGGGATGGGGGATCGAACTGAGAAAATCGATTCATTACGGATCGATCTGTAATTTTTTCCGATTTCGAAGATCGATTAATCGCCCTTAAAATATCAATGTTCATAGATCGATTCCTTTTATTTTGACATTTCAATTTGGAGAAGCACAAATTTTGTTTCGCTTTATAAGGCTCAATTTGTCATTACTAGCAAAAACTGGTGGGCTTTAAATGACAATAAATTATATTTTTTTCACCAAGTGATTAATTTTGCAATTCTAAAGAACTAAAAATGAGTGATGATAGTTCAGAAGAAGACCTTGCTCCATTTAGCGGAAGGACGGAGTGGGCGGACGTAACACCAACCAAACAGGACGATGGAGAGAACCCAGTAGTTGTAATCGCATACTGTGAAAGATGTATTCAAGGTTTTCTTAGGATAGGTTAGGTTAAAGTGGCTGCCTAAGAAGGCACACTTAGGCCAAAGAGGCCCTTTGTGCTACCACGATGAGGCTTGAATTTAACAAACCCCATAGAATTACCTAAGGAATAAGAGGGTTAACATGGTTTTCTTATTATGAGCAATATATTAAGAATTAATTTTTAGTTAAAGAGTTTCACAACTTTTTTCGAGCTATCCTAGTTAGCAACGAGAAATCTTCAAGGGCCTTAGAGTTAACCAGGACGATGTGAAAAAATTTCCACATGAGTTTGCTCAGTTTTATTTTAGCGCGTCGCGTGTTGTCTTAAATGGATTAGAATCGGAAATAAATAAATCGATTCGAGCTGAATCGGTCCCGCGAAAAATCGATTCAAAAATCGGCAAATCGAAGGCTAAAAGATCGATCCGTCGAGATCGAATCGAAGATCGCCCATTCCTAGTAACAACGACTACACCAATGCATTTAACACTACATGTATGTAGTGGTGATGATGATGATGATCTACAATATTATGGCTCTGTGTGCTGTTGCGCTGACGCTATTTTATGTAGTTGTTATTATACTACATACAATATACATGTACATAGTTATGCATATGTCAAGGCAGCTTTATAACGTGAATTTGCGATCAGCTGTAAAAAGTTACTTGATGAAGAATCGAACAATTGAGTGACTAGTTAGTTAGTGAAAGCATTAATCAAGTGAGACAAAAGTGAATTTCGACTAAGTAAAATTATAGTACACTTACGTACTATAATGGAATCAGGATTGCGGATAGTACAGGTAGTCAAATTATAGTACACATACTATAATAATGGGACGGTTGAGAACCCTGAATGCCAGTTAGGGATGGGCGATCTTCGATTCGATCTCAAGAGATCGATCTTTAAGCCTTCGATCTGCCGATTTTTTAATCGATTTTACGTGGGACCGATTCAGCTCGAATCGATTTATTTGTTTCCGATTTCGATCTATTTAAGACGCACCAAAAAAAGAACAAGCTACCTTGTGATGTTTTTGCATCTTTCATTTGTGTAATAATCCGACAAATTTTAAAAAAATTTTAAAAGAATCGTAATTGTTAGGTGAATGCGCTTGTGATCGCTATAATATTTTAGTGTTAACTATGTACTACTGCATGATTTTGTCATCGGTGGCTTGTTATGTTTTATTTCTGGTTTGGTGATTCCACAATGAGAAAGAAATAAGTTATTTAAAGAAAAATCTGAAATAAGTTATATTCGAACATGCGATTTTAAGTTTTTATACAAATTAGTTTTGGAATACACGATGCAACTTGTAATTGCTTCGAAAGTTAGTTGAATTTTGTATACCGACATCCTAGATGTTATGCATATCAGTTTTTTTATCCAACGTGGCTAAAGCCGGAAGGAAATTAGGGTAAGGGAAGTGAGGAAACTTGAAAGTCTTGTTTTTGCATTCCTGCAAGCTAGAAAAAGCCCGAGTGAGTGGATTATTTTAATTTCTTAATAAAAGCTCACGGGGAGACCTGGTCTCAAACCTGCGACCCATGGGATGACCCAACTCGCGGATTTGCCATATCAACAAAGTAGAATATAACTAGTGGAATAGACAAGTATATATACTGTCACGTATAATCCTAGTAAGAAACTCATGTGGAATACACGCAGATGCGGCGTAGATCTTAATCTCCTGAAAGAAGCATATATATCTTTTTGAGTTCTGCCCATTTTTACTCTATCAAAGATTTGACACTTATTAATAGCTTTTTAATATAAAGTCTCAAATTAGCAGATTTTACACTTTTAAAATAATATGGATTCAGACATTTAAGCAATGGTGAATTTTGTAAAAAACCTTTCCACAATAAATTAAAAGGACGAAGAATTTATTTTGCGTGCTTTAAAATCTTAGATTGCCTTTTATTAAAACATTTTCATATGAAAAGTGTGTAAGTGTTTTCGATCACAATTAGCACTTGAATAGTAAACCAGAACTGAGTCCATTTTGAAATTTTCAACTGAGAGGTAGTCATGTTTCTCTCAAGGTGAAGACAAGGAGGAAGATAAAGGTGAACTGTCAACTTTAACTTGCTGTGATTTCCGTTTAAAACGAAAGAATAAAACATTCCCAGAATATTTTCAAAAAACGACCCCAGATATACATTTTTAGGGCTAAGACCGGAAACCTTCCCAGAAAACTTACGACAATGTTCTTCGTACATACTCATAATATTCCTGGAACGTTTATATTAGTAAAAAAAATGTTTTCGCTTGCAAATACGCGGCACAAAAGTTGTGCTTCTCCTTTACTTTTCGGGTGTACATTTTTAGTTGTGTTCCTTTAATGAAGACTAGTACTTGTTCCTTTAATGAAGACTGAGTACTTTCAAGAAAGATTTGTAAAATAAGCAACATTTCTGAAATACCCAAGATTTGTAAAATAAGCAACATTTCTGGAATACCCCAGATTTGTAAGCTACAAAGGCTGTTTTCTATTATTTAGTAAATTGGTTTAATAATGACCCTATATTTTTATATGTATAAACAGGTTTAATTACTTGCAATTTCAAAATGCTGAAATAAATTGGAATATCAAAATAAACTGAATCGATCTATTCGATCTATGGATATCGATCCTTTTAAGGCGATTAATCGATCTACGAAATCGGAAAAAAATTACAGATCGATCCGTACTGAATCGATTTTTTCAGTTCGATCCCCCATCCCTAATGCCAGTACTGTGTCCGTACTGACAGACAGTAAGGCTAAGCTCTGAACCTATTTATCATTTCTGATTTGTCCCAGTACAGGCAACAAGGGGGCTGACAATGAACTCAGTACCACTTGCCAGTACAAGCAGCGTGGGTAACAGTACTGACGAAATACGGTCCCATGTCTGCATTTCTTTATGATATAGGAGGAATATAAATCATAATCACCCATCACTTTGGGATGACCTTTTCTTAAATACTTAGATCATCCTAAATTTAATAAAACAAAGAAAGATTCAGCGTATAGATACGAAAGGTAGTTTATTCGAAATTGAATAGAAGATTAATTTGTTATAAATATGAGCTTTTCAAGTTGTCAAAGATTTAGATCTAACTCAAAAAAGTCTGCGAAGTTTTAAAATGATCGATAGCACGATAATAAATATTTTATTTACCAAAAACATTTTGATCACCTGACGTTATAGATACTTCACTTATCAGTTGAGAGACCTCACTGATAATGTTAATAGCAATATGTAATTTTTGAATGATTTGATAAAAAACCCAAAGCGTTAATTAAGATGTGCAGACCTACTTAATTTAGTTTTCAACTCGATCCCGAATTTAAAAAAAAATTTAGATGATTATTCCCTATTGCGGAAAATTCGAAATATTCATTTATAACAAACAGCACCACCATCTAACGGACTATAGTTAATTAAAGTAAAGCGGAAATTAATGCAGACCCCCAAATCTTGAGTTACCTATAGCGAAAGTTCTCAGAACATGTATTTATTTAAGTCTCACAAGAGGACTGAAATGGATTAAGAGGCTTAGTGAAGGAGGTGTCGTGGTATGCCTAGTTTGAAAGTTTCAGGCTCATAAGATGAGGGAATAACAGAAGATGATAAACTGTTGTACATTTGTGTTGTTCTGCTTAAAAAAGATTCGCGAAATTTGACGGTACGTCCAAATGTGACCTGGAGAGTTCAGTAGTGGGAGCGGATATGTAGCTATTGTATCGCGCGTTGTGACGTACCTACAATGAATCAGGCTAGCAATTTCGTTAGAACAATGGACGTGGAAATAGCGGTAGAAGAGTGGGAGCTGAGAGACGAGCCACTAACCGTCAATGCTCCGGTACTCCAGAGAGTCAATGCTGTCAGAGATTAAGGGATCAACAATAAGTTTAATAACCTTACATTGGACTCTGTCTAACGCGGCCCCTACCCAAATATGAAAATGTAGGACTTGTAAATTAGCGCTAAGTCAGCTGGGTTGAAATATTTCTTACATCTCTGTAGAAAACCCAAACATTTCATGGCATTTTTAACGATTGCAAATATATGATCAGTCCAGCTAAGATTGCTGAATAGCTCAATCAAGATATTTAGAGAGGGCGAATTGGATATACTCACTTCGTCGACTGAAATAAGTTGAGGGTGGACTGGGTGTTTTTTTAAGGGACATTAAACAACATTGAGTTTTGGATGCATTAAACATAGCACGATTTGCTGTGCCCAAAGCGGGGAAATCTAAACATGCGTTCTTAATAAAAAAAAGCGTTTATTAATAAAAAGAAGAAATAAGGTTGGTGAAAGAAATGAACCCTGAGGTACACTAGCATTTATTTCGTAGGGATCAGATGTAACTCCGGCAATTATTACACGAATTTAACGGCCTGACAAAGAACTGTGTGGGGTAGCAGAACAAATGCTTGAAGTTTAGATTTTGAAATAAATATCAAGACCGACGATTTCGTGCTCAGCAAAATTATGGAGAGAATGATTCCAACGTTCTTTTGGAGCTCTTGGGGTTCTTTGTGGATGTTTCGTCAACTGAGAGTTGATAAGTGATTTAAAAACTTTAGATAAAACCGAAGTAAGTGCAATTGGTTGTATTTAGAGGGTCTCCTTTTTTAGATATCGGATGAAGATGAGCAAGTTTCCGCGCACTTAGAAACACTCCTATTGAATATGGCAGATGAAAAAGTTTGAACAGTATTTAAGCAAAAGCAGAGGCGCAGCATTTTAAAACCAGGGACGAGAAACCATCAGGCCCAGTAGCTTTGAACACATTGCATTTCGAAAGTACTCTAAAAACTTCCCGAGTGCGAAAGTGTAGCGGCTTTTGCCTACTAGTTCACCTGTGATAAAGATGAAGGTGGCTGCGATGAAGGTAACAAGTACAAATTAGCAGAATAAATGAATGGTGGTGTTGAGGAACTTTTTGCACATAAATAACCGAATTTTACCCATGGTACCAGTTCCATCTATCACTGAGGAGCTCTTGTTGAAGCAAATTACTGACCTCCCAACTGACTTTTCTAGTGGTCCTGACGGGGTTCATGCTGCAGTCTTAAAGTAATGTTCTTCAGTGTTATTACTATTCAGGAAGTCTCTTTTGCGGGGCCATTTTTTAGCACTCTGGAAGACATCCTTTTTAATTCCTATTTGCAAGAGTGGCAATAGAAAAGACATTTCCAATTACAGGCCAATTGCTAAATTGTCCTGTATTCCTAAGCTTTTCGAACTATTAATGCAATCCCAATTATCCGAAGTCTGTAAAGGCTTAATCTCCATTCGGCAGCATGGTTTTCTTCAAGGTACGTCCACGGTTTCAAACTTGGTTGAGTTTGTTTCTTGCACTGTGGTCGGATTCATGGATTGTATGTATTTGATTCATCATTGTATTTACACTGATTTTAGTAAGGCCTTTGATAAGCTGTCTCACTCTATGATTGCTTTTAAATTGGCTAAGTTGGGTTTCCCGCCCTCGTTTTTTGTTTGGATTAAGTCATATTTATCTAAAAGGACTTATAGAGTACGTTTTAATGACGCACTTTCTGACGATTTTGTGGCTCATCCTGGCGTTGCTCAGGGCAGTCATCTGCCTTCTGACATATGCTGACGATATTACGATTTTTTTTCAAATCTAATGCTGATTGTAAGATTTTGCAATCAGAGTTGGACATTTTCTACGGATGGTGCTACAACAATAAGCTTAAGCTGAACATTGGAAAATGTCCTTCTCGATGTCTCACAGCTTCCGTACTTGTCATTACATGTTTACAAGAAATTTCCAAGTCCTCATATAAAAGTCAATCTTTATACGTCCCTAGTTTGACCTCTGCTTTAATATGCTAGTCAGGTTTGGTTCCGTGGATCTCACATTAGAGTCCGTCCAGCGCAGATTTGTGCGATCGGCCCTACGTTCTTTGCCTTATGAGAAGCGCTTAGTGTTACTGCAACTTGTTACACTCAAGAAGCGACGTTGGGTTGCTGATTTGATATTTTTGCATCAACTTCTGCAGGGAAAGCTAGACAGCGCTGAACTAACTTCCAAAATATTGCCTAGAGAACTGTCATATTCCCTACGCAATCGATCACCTTTACAGATTGCATTTTCGCGCACAAATTAACCGCATGTGCAGGTCTGCTAATGATATTGGAGACGTTTTTAATACTAATGTGGACAAAGTGACATTTAAAAAGAGCATCTACAATTTGTAATTCATTCTTTTGCTCGCACTTGTTTTTCATTTTGCGCCTTATGTATTAGGAGGGAAACTCTATTATTATTATTATAAATCGTATGTGTATAGAGTCGTTAATATGTTCTCCTTTTGACCTGACTCATTCCAAGGATTTGCTGTAACGATCTCTGTTGTCTGTGCACCCCTGATTGTTGTGTGTGGGCGTGTTTTAATGTTTTAATTACTAATGTTTTTTTGCATGTTGGTGTAGGAGCCTCAATCACCTCAATATATTGTTATATTCTGGCGAGTAGGTCAATTGATTCTAGGCTTCAGCCTGAGAAGTGCGCCTTCTGAGTTAGAAGGATTAATTCTACTAGTTCGGGAACAGGTGAAACTGTTCTTTACGGTCTTTACTAGAGACCAGAAGCCCTTACTACCGTTTTGAGTAAAAATTACCTTCCGTCTAACACTCTGATTGAAATTGCACTTTGCCAGACTAATCACTGAATTGCAAAGATTCCGCGCATCTCTATAGATACGTCTCAATTCTGCTGAAAAGCACAATTTATATGCATGGAAGGCTGCTTCCTTGTTTTTAGTTGCTATGTAACAGTCGTTATTGAAACAATTTGTGTTATTTGGTTTGATGTTTTTGAAGCTATGGGGAATAAGTCGATGTATCCCAAACCATTGGATATTCAAGATATCATCGGTCTTTTGGTTAACGTCTCTCATAGAGAAGCAATCAGACTAGTCCAGCTATAATGCCTCACTATACTTTTGGTGGAATTTCTATAAGTGGTTGTCAGAGAGGAGGTAGAGACTGTTATAATAAGACTAAGAAATTAAAAGATTGGATCTTTAAAAATTGAATTAAAAGTATAAAAATCTCTTAAGAGTTTGCGCACGAAAAAACTGGACACTTCATGCTGCTTTATTTAAACGAATGCTGAGTGTTTAAGCAAAGTCGGTCCACAAAAAGTCACAAAATAGTCTAATAATTTTATTGAAATGATAACAAAAAGTTTTAAAAGAAGCTATTTTAACAAATTGAACATAATTTAACTTAATTCACTCAAAGAAACTTTCACGCACAATAGTACAGTACGAAATATATTTGCCCCTCTTTTTAGTGTGCTTTTGTCTCCATAATTTAACGACCCCAGTTGATTTTCAGTTCCTGAAGTAGCTTCACTTACGGATAGGAATTTTACACGATACAGCCCTTGCTCTAGTACTTTATTCTAATGCCGGCACCGGCTCCAAAAATCAAATTTTTTGTACATATAATACTGTCAAACTTGAACTTCCGATAACTTGTATTTTTCTGTGTTAGTTATTATTATTATTTCTTAGGGGGTGATAAAGACGTTATGGCCACTACCCTTGAACGCAATGAACTCCAACGTTATACGGCCAAAGGCTTTACTGTGGTAGATATGCTCACCATACAAAAGCGACATGTTTCGTCCTTAGCTTTGCCCAGATGGTAGACGGCAGAATCCAGTTAAAATTCTTAGCTCTCTTTTAATAAGTGTGAAATATGCTGTAATCCTCTGTTCTGACTAGTTAATAAACCAGTTGTTATTTAAACAATTTTTAATAACTTGGAATTGCAAAAAAATTCCGAACTACCGTTCAACTCGAGCGAAGTAAGGAAATATTAAAATAAACTTATAACTAGTGGGGTAGGTCCAGATTCTGGGTGTCGCATCATTGGTGCGACCCTTGAGGTCCACTCGAACAACTTCCCAGTTAATAACAATTTTCAATTGTTATTAACAATATTCAATTATATTACGAGTAAGTGAAAACTCAATAAAATTCATACTATTCGATTTATCGTTTTATTTATCATTAATATCAACTATTTATGGTTTTTTTTAACATTTTTTTAATGTTACAAAAAACTATAAAAGTTCTGGCTTTTTTTGTAAAGTATCGAGTTGTATCAGAAACAATTAGATCAGATGAATCTTTTTCAAAAAAAAACTTTCGACCACTTTTATCTCATTTAAAAATACTTAAAAAATTGATATTTTAAATATATAAATAAATAAATTAATGAATTTAATTTATCATGATAATTTCGTTGTAATTAGATCCAAAAAAATTTTTAAAACATTATTCCGTTATAGCTTTTGTTTTTAATGAAAACCAAATAAATGCACACTGTTTAGAATTCATTTCTTATTAATAATTTTGAATGGTTATAAACAATTTATAATTGATATAAACAATTCTTAATTGTTATAGACCATTTTTAATTGATATAAACAAAGTTTATTCATAAAAGAAATTTTTTGTGGTAAAAAAAAGATCAATTGTTTATAAGAATTTTTCATTGTTTATAATAATTTTCAATTGCTATGAACAATCTGCAATTTTGTATTAAATTTCCAATTTTCATAATCAATTTTAAACCAGGTAAAACCATTTTTTATAATTATAAATTTATTATTGCTATAAACAATCATTAATTGTTATAAACAATTTTTCATCATTATAAACAATTTCTGTTCAAATTACATCGAAGAAATCCTTTTCAAGCAAGTCTGAAATCAACTTTTTTTTCAGTTTTTTTGCTTAAACAAAAAAACGGCTGAACCGAAATTGATTAAATTTCTTTCAGCTCTTATTAACAATAATACGCTTCGAATGGCACCATAGCGAAGTCGTTATCATTTTTTGTATATATATATATATATATATATATATATATATACATATACATGTGTTCAAAAACATGCGTAAAACACTATGGTGACTTTAAAATGTAAAAAAAAAATTAAAACTAAAAATTTTGAAAATCGGGCCCATTACAATAACTTCCTATATGTGGGAAGTTAATAATATATATATATACATATATACATACATACATACATATAATAATATGTGATAAATAGTTTACCGAAATATCGGTGTGACAGTGTAGTGATCATAATCTGATACAGCTGTCTAGATCGGTGTTTTTATTTTAAAAATTTTGTTGGATTTACATGTAGTGTTCGGTTTTTTCGAAGGCGTCCAGCAGCTAAAGAAAAGCTAACCCTTTTGTGCTGCTGTTGACGAAGAGCCAAAGGAATTTAGCTTTTCTTTATTAGAAACGCCGATCGCGTTAAGAAATATTTTAATATTTTCTTACTTCGCTCGAGTTGAACGGTTTAGTTCGCAATTTTTTTGCAATTCCAAGTTATTAAAAATATTTGAAAATTTGCTCGGGTCATGTGTTTATTTCGTACATTGTGTACTTGTGACAGTTGTTTTTTGTTTACACTGGACCTGTCTTAGCAGACAGAATGGTTCAGGGCCGACAAATGAGCGTTTGGCGCTTTCCATTGTGAGGCGATGATTCAGTCATGTCCAGATTGGTTATTACCTTTTAGGAGACCTCTCCTATATAGCCTAAGCTAGCACTTAGAGCTGCCTCTTTCCTTACATGTAAGTGTATGTGTAAGAGGTTAAGAAGCGCTTCTAATGCTGAGGCGAGTTCCTCTGCGCTCATGGTTCCTAGACATGCAAGTCTTCGTAGACGTTCTAGTTTCGTCTGTGCTATCTTTTTCTGTATGCCAACATACTAGCGCTGCGTCCATTATCAAAGATCTTATTATTGCTTAATGGGCCCATAGAACCATTCTAAATCCTTCCAAATAGCCATCGGCATGCACATAAAGCAGCTGTGTGTTTTCCTAGGACGGTTTTCAGCTGAGGGTCCCAGGTGAGTTATTGGTTTATGGTTATGCTTAGGTTTCTTATGGTATTACCAAAGCTCAGGGGATAATCTATTATACTAAAGCACAGCAGTGGCAAGAAAATAATTGAGGCTCAGGGAAATGGGTTAAGAGGTTGAGTGAAGGAGGTGGCGATGTAGGCCTCCTTTGAAAGTGTCACGCTCATAAGATGAGGGAAAAACAGAAGATGGTAAACTGTCCCACATATTCGTTTTGTTCGGTTTAGAAAAGATTCCCAAAATTTGACGATCCGTCTAAATTTAACCTGGAGAGTTAGGTGTGGGAGCCTCTTAGAGCTCTAGTATCGCGCGTTGTGATGTATCTACAAAGAATCAGATTAGCAGTTATCGTTAGAACAATGGCCTTGAAAAAAGCGATAAAAGAATGAGAGACCGTCGATACTCCAGGAAGTCACTGCCCTTCTATGCCTAACGTGGGACTTGTAGATGAGCACCAAGTAAAATGGAGTGAAATATTTCTTACATCTCTGTAGAAAACCCAAGCTTTTCAACATTCATTTTTAGGAAAAGTAAATAAATGGTCGTTCTAACTAATGTTACTGGTTATCTCATGTACTGCTTAAAGAGGAAGAATTGGGTATATTCAATTATTCAAACTGTAAAAACATTTTGTTTTGGATGCGTTAAACATAAAAATATTTGCTCTGCCCCAAGCGAGGATCGGTGAAATGTCGTTGTTGAATGAACCCAACATGTATATCCGTTTGATTTCTGTAGAGTTCTCACGAGAACTCATTACATAATCAAAAGAGAACGCGGAATAAAGGGTTTTGCCATCGGCGAAACTCTATGAATAGGATGGTGAATGAGATATATATATATATATCATCGATTACCATCCCAAAAATTTTTGCTACTCCTATTATGTGGAAGTAAAACAAGTGTTTTTACTTTTTTCAAAATATCAATATATATATATATATATATATATATATATATATATATATATATATATATACATATATATATGATCATTGATAAAAAGAAATACGGTTGGTGAAAGATCTGAACCCTAAGGTACACCGTCATTTATTTCGTAGGGATTAGATGTAATTCCGCCTTTATATTATACGGATTGTTTTGTGGTAATAACCCTCCCTAATTTGAATGCATTAGCAGATCTGGTAGTAAGACGCATACTGTAAATCATGAAATAATTGTTTTGTAAACAATCGCACGTCAAGATTCTAATGATTTGTTGTACTTGGAACGGTAATTCTACGACCTCCAGGTATAAAGTGATATACAAACGCAGTACCATTTTTAATAACATGTAATATTTAAGTGAAAATTCGTTTTGATAGCTAGAAGTCGTTTTGATAGTTTGAGAAGTCGTTTTGATAATTTAATACTTAATAATGATGCAATTTACTACTGAAGAATACCGGTGAACTGAAGAATAGGTGATTTCCAAAAAGCGTTTCAAAGGCTTCGAAAAACTGGAAGCACTCGTACACTTTCGACACAAGCGCGAGTCAATGTTGCGCTAATTTCATTAGAAATGGAGGAGACAATTCTCGCGGCAAGTAGAGCTGATCCTACTACAAGTACAAGTCGCATAATTTATAGCGTATTTGCAGTGCAGCGATGGTATGGAAAGTATTACGAAGAAAAGGACTACATCCTTTCCATGCGACACCCGTACAATAGCTACAGGTACAGGACAAAATAAGCCGTAGAAGATTTTGTCAAGTCGTTCAATCCGTACAATATAAAGGCGGAATTACATCTAATCCCTACGAAATAAATGACGGTGTACCTTAGGGTTCAGATCTTTCACCAACCGTATTTCTTTTTATCAATGATCATATATATATATATATATATATATATATATATATATATATATATATATATATATATATATATATATATATATGTATATATATATATATATATATATATATATATATATATATATATACATATAGGTAGTATTTTTTTTACCCATTAAGAAAGCTGAGGATAAGGACCGGATGCTTGAAGTTTAGCTAGAAGGGCCGCATGCTAAACTATATTAAAGCCTTTTAAAATATCTAGAGTGACGACTTTCGACTCACCAAAATTACCGCGACAAGGATTATAACGCTCCGTCATAGCAGTTAGTAAGTCTCCGGTTGAGCGGCCAGCGCGCAAATCGTACCGTAGGTATTTAACTTCTCTGGAGAATATTAGCTCAATTCAAGCTTCTTTTTCCTTTTGTATGGAATGATAAGTGTTTTCATGGGAGGGGGTCTATCTCCTCCGCCTCCTACCTATAGAGATTTGGAATTTTTTTTACGATGTACCAGTCTTACATTTTGTCGTACATCTTCTAAAATTATAGTGCTAAAGCTTATTAGCTTATTAGCTTATTAATATCTCAGTTGACAGGTAACACAATGGTGCTAATTTTATTTTACTGTTAATAGTTTTAAATAAATTCATTTTCAAACTTAAATTTTCGAAAAAAAAACAATATTTTCATTTCAAAGGGAAATATCTTGAAAAATCGTCATATTTTTTTATTTTCGGGTTTTAAATAGTGGCTAATGTGTTCTTTTTCGATGGAAACTTGAAGATTGCAAAAATCCCTTACAACGTACAGCTCATACCTGCGCTTCTGAAAAAACAGTCTATCTAAATTCTTGATTTTCTTACGCTTTGTGTTAAAATGTGCGAGTCCTACAAATGACTGGGTTGTTAATAGTGCTGAAAACAGGAAGTAAATTAATAATTTAACATATTTTCAAAATGTTCTATGTCACTTTGATTATACAGAAGAGCTCTTTTTAAGTCAATTGTTGCTAGATTTTCTTTAATTTTATTTCTGGCTTCTAAAATTCTTGTTTGAATTCATCTCTTGTTAAGTATCCAATTACAGAATTCTCTACGGCTTATTTTGTCCTGTGCCTGTAGCTACTGTACGGGTGTCGCATGGAAAGGATGTAGCCCTTTCTTCGTAATACTTTCCATACCATCGCTGCACTGCAAATACGCTATAAATTATGCGACTTGTACTTGTAGTAGGATGAGCTCTGCTTGCCGCGAGAATTGTCTCCTCCATTTCTGATGAAATTAGCGCAACATTGACCCTCGCTTGTGTCGAAAGTGTATGAGTGCCTCCAGTTTTTCGAAGCCTTTTAAACGCTTTTTGGAAATCACCTATTCTTCAGTTCACCGGTATTCTTCAGTAGTAAATTGCATCATTATTAAGTATTAAATTATCAAAACGACTTCTCAAACTATCAAAACGACTTCTAGCTATCAAAACGAATTCTCACTTTATACCTGGAGGTCGTAGAATTTCCGTTCCAAGTTCAACAAATCATTAGAATCTTGACGTGCGAATGTTTACAAAACAATTATTTTATGATTTACAGTATGCGTCTTACTACCAGATCTGCTAATGCATTCAAATTAGGGAGGGTTATTACCACAAAACAAGTAGGACGTAAACAATTTTCTTAGGAGGGCAGGTAAGAGCTGTACGTTAAGAGATGTAACTTGAGAATGGTAAAACCTTTGTGTGCATTTCAATTTTCCATCGAAAGAGAACACATTAGCCACTATTTTAAATCCAAAAATATAAAAATAGAGCAATTCTTAAGATATTTCTCTTTGAAATAAAAAATATTGATTTTTTTCCGAAGTCTGACAATCAATTTTCTTAAAACTATTGGCAGTAAAAAAATTATACAGTCTTTAGCACCATTGTAATATCTGTCAACTGAGATATTAATTACAGACATTATTAAAACTTTAGAAGACATATGAAAGACTGGTTTTTTTCATCATAAAGATATTTCAAACCCTAGTGGGAGATCTACCAGATCGTTCATTTTTGCACACGTGCTATGAAACACTCTGTATACATAGACTTATTGTACAAGCAGTAAGTGGGATTATGTCAAATTAGTGAACGAAATTGCATATATTCTCAGCAACCATCCAGCAGTACCAACCTTTTCTGCTTGCAAAGTTACGACCATTTTAAGTTATGTAGTTCATATTTCATATAATATATCTATTTATATGAAATATGAACTTAAAACAGTCGTAGGTTTGCAAGAAAAATTGTAGGTGAGAGCGCAATAGCTTATTTTGAAGGGTAAGAGTCTTAGAATATATAATTATTAAGGAAGTGCAATAAAGTGAAAAAACTTCGGCATATCTCTTTAAGTAGTGGAAAGGCCTTTTCATGTGTAAGTGCATCATGGAAGTAGTAAAATTGTAGAATTTCTGTGGAGGGGTTGGAAAAAAATTTAAATAAAAAAGAACCGCCATTGAACAGCTGAAAAACGAAAATTTCCGAACGTAAACAAACTGGAAATAGGAATAAAAACTTCGTAAAATTATCATTTCCTTTCCAGTATTTACACTTTTGTATGTAAATATAGATAATAAACAGTCTTAAGAAGTTACTTATTAACTAAATCTTTCCTGAAAAAATAGTTTTTTAAAAAAGTTGAACCGACTTCACAAAAAGCGCTAAAAAGCATGAAAAAATTTTTAATTTTATATCTATTATGACATTTTGAAGTCGGTGCAAAGCAAACAAACCAAACAACTACAACAAAAATATTTAATCGTCATTTCTTATGATCCCGTACACTGAAACGTTCCGGTAGTATTATGTATTATTTTCAATTGTGGTTCTGTAGTTGTTGGTTCAACTTTTTTTTAAAACTATTCTATTTTTCACTTTTTAGTGTGTTCAACTCTATACAACGAAGAAAGAACCATCCAAATCGATCCACGCGTTAAAAGTTAGCTTTAACCCCCTATCCCACCACCATTACACTAAACTTTTCTTCTCATGGTATCAATCTAGGAACATACTGTACCGAACAGAAAAGTAATCAACGAAATCGGTCCACGCGTTACGAAGTTACTACTCCTCCCACTCCCCCACCACCACCATAGGACCAAATTATTCTCCTATTAGCAATGGGGATCACACTCTATAGAACCATCCAAATCGGTCCACGCGTTACAAAATTAGGCTCCACCCCCAACCCCACCAATATCTTTTTTCTCGTGGTATCAACCAGGGAGTATACTCTACCCAAAAGAAAAAGAAATATCCAAATCGGTCCACGCGTTACGAAGTTTGACTACTCCTGCCCTCACCCAACCTCCACCGTGGGCCAAATTATTCTTCTATTAGCAATGGGTAATCACACTGTATACAACAGCAAACGAACCATCCAAATCGGTCCACGTGTTACAAAGTTAGGTTCCACCCCCCCCCCCTCCCCCAACCTTAGCAACATTTGTTTTCTCGTAGTATCAACCAAGGATCATATTCTACCAAATAGAAAAAAAATTATCCAAATCGGTCCACGCGTTACGAAGTTAGACTACCCCTCCTCCCACCCACACCTTTCACCATAGGACCAAATTATTCTCCTATTAGCAATCGGGGATCATACTCTATACAACAGAAAAAGAACCATATAAATCGGACCACGCATTACAAAGTCAGGTTCCACCCCCACCCCCATCCCCACCAAATTTTGTTCTTCTGGTATCAACCACGGAACATACTCTACCCAACAGAAAAAGAATTTTCAAAATCGCTCCATGCGTTACAAAGTTAGACTTCCCCCCTCCCCGCCCTAGGCCAAAATTTTTTTTATCTTATTAGCAGTGGAGGATCATACTTCGTACAACAAAAAAAGAACCATCCAAATCGGACCACGCGTGTCAAAGTTAGGTTTCACCCCATTTTTTGACATGGTACCAATCGGTGAATATACTTTACCCAACAAAAAAAAGAATCATTAAAATCGGTCGACGCGTTACGAAGTTATGCCCGGTCAGACGTAAGAAAAAACAATAAAAAAATAAAAAATAAAAAAAAAAAAAATACGCGTCGAACTCAGAACCTCTTTCTTTTTGGGAAGTCGGTTAAAAATGATAACCCTCGCGAATTGCAGTTATTATTTTCACAGTACAAAACACAATTTTTTGCGAAATTAAGTTAATTAGAACACTTTATAGTCACACAAATCTAATAATTCCGTTATAACTTGTTTATAAACTCAAAAAAACTTTTCTGACAAACGCTTTAGACAGAAACCATCGCACTCAAAAGTTGACAGTTCAATTTAGTGAACTTCGCCTTCTTCCCTGTCTTCACCTTTCCAACGAGCAAAATGACTGGTCTCACGTACACGGTTCATACACGTAATGGCCTATCCTGTTTATTATTTTATCTAAGGTAAGAGAAGTATTAAATTATACAACTAGAAAGAAAAACCAAACAAATTTTGTGCGTCCTGTATAAACTCATAAGTAACCAAAAAAAAAATATTTTTCGAGTACAAACCCTCAAATATCTCAACACTGACGTGATGACTCAATTCGGACCTCGAATTTAGATTCTACGCAGCAAATTACTTCTGAAATGACCCCCAGCTTCCCAAAAACAAAATCTTGTATACCTGTGTTATGGGCGCGAAATAAAAAGTTGTGATTCCAGTGTGCGCAAAATCATTGTTGAATATGAGCACGGTTTTTCTTATGGGACTATTGTGGAGCGAAATGCTCTAAAATTATGGTGAACGTTCTCGTAAAACTTTTGATTTGATAGATCATCGAATTGTTCGATTGGCGAATAAATAATAATAAAATATTTGAAAATCTACTATAGGAAATCCCTGGATTGGTGCCAAAAACAGATTCGGGAAAGAAAACTGCCGAAACGGCAGTTAAGAAAGCATAGTCAGAAACACCAGAGCAAGAGACAATTGATCTTGTCTATCCCAAGGCGGTGTTAAACTGTATATTGTTGGTCACACTAAGTACTAAAATTTATAATGATAAAAATTAAATATGTAAAAGAATTGTTTTTGTAATCGTTCTTATTAGTCCGGGCGCAATGGGGGGTCATGTATGCAATTTGGGGTCCCCGCGGTAACTTGTCATATTTTTATGTTTTTCGGCACGGAGAATCGATTTTTCGAGGTTACAAGGCTCAAAAATTTGTCGTTTTCGAGATATGGCCCGATTTTAGTCAAAATTGGTGGTTTTTCTGAATTTTCCAAAAAAATAAAAAAATTTAAAATTATTAACCATCTTTATGTGAAAGATGATGATTTTAAACAATTTATGTCTGTAGCATTTTTTTCCTAAAGTCCTTGGTTTAGCTGTAATTTGCAAAAAATGCCTCACATTTCTTATAGAGTATTTTAAATGGGATAACTTATATGGGGCAAAATTCCTCAAGTGTACCAGGTGAAGAAATTCGATGTCTCCGATTTTGTTCAAACTTCACCAAAATATAGTTACTGGTATAAGTAATTATCGTGCTAAAGGATTTAAAAAAAAAAATTTCTGCAAAAGTTATAGGGTTGTAAACTTTTGCATTTTTGCACTTTTTCTCGTGATCATATCTTTTTTGAAAAATCATAACTATCGCCAACATTGCAGTAGAACAGTGATCTTTAGTGATTTGTAAAGGTCGTTACATGCCGTTCCGAAGAAAAATATAATTTTCCAAAAAACAAAATTAAAAAAAAAAAATTTTGACTTTGAAAAATATTTTTTGGTTTTTTACACAATACTTGATCATTAATTGTTTTCATATTTTTTCAACTGAAAGTGTCATCTCAGCTTTAAAATTATCTATCATTTAGAGTGGCAAAGCAATGTTAAGTATAAATTTTTGATTTTTGAAAGCCCGCGCACGCCTTTTTTGCTTGTTTGTTGCTTAGAACAGATGAACATAACATAACATAAGAAAATGTAGATGGCGCGTTAAAGAGTATTCTCACAGTCAGTATACAGTCAGTAAGTATACAGTTAGATATCGCCACAAATAGTCAAAATTCCAGACAAGTTGAAAGATATAAAGTATTGTTGCAATACTTTGAAAGTGAAGAATCATACGTGGAAAAACAAGGGTATGAGAAAAGTGACTTCACAAATTCGTAAACAGTTACCGACCCTTCCTGTCATCATAAAAGTATGTGGATCATGCAGAAACAAAGTGAAAGTGATTTCTGAAGAAGAACGTGCAATTTCATCTGGAGATGATGACACAGAACGAGTGCCCGATGTAAGTTTGACTTAATTTTTTATGATAATGGGGATACAGTGACGACTACCGGTCTCTAAAAAAGTACGAGATATATAAAAAAGTAAATGAAAAGATATTTTATAGGTGTATTTTTTCATTTGCCCCAAAAGTCGTTAATTTCCGAGATATTCTAGCTTCAAGATTACAATATATAGATGTACTATCCGTGGAAATGACATCACCTGGCGGTGAATATCAAAGCACTGCATCTCGTCCAATTTGGAAATACAAACAAACAAATACGTATCGAATATATTTCCTTATTCTACAATTTAAGCATTACATATCTCGTACTTTTTTAGAGAGCGGGAGTCAATTTCTCACTGTATATCCATTATCATAAAAAATTAAGTCAAACTTACTTTCACTTTGTTTTTGCATGATCCACATACTTTTATGATAACAGGAAGGGTCAGAAACTGTTTATGAATTTGTGAAGTCACTCTTCTTATACCCTTGTTTTTCCACGTATAATTCTTCACCTTCAAAGGATTGCAACAATACTTTATATCTTTCAACTTGTCTGGCATTTTGACTATTTGTGGCGATATCTAACTGTATACTTACTGACTGTATACTGACTGTGAGAATACTCTTTAACGCGCCATCTACTTTTACTTATGTTATGTTATGTTCATCTGTTCTAAGCAACAAACAAGCAAAAAAGGCGTGCGCGGGCTTTCAAAAATCAAAAATTTATACTTAACATTGCCTTGCCACTCTAAATGATAGATGATTTTAAAGCTGAGATGACACTTTCAGTTGAAAAAATATGAAAACAATTAATGATCAAGTATTGTGTAAAAAACCAAAAAATATTTTTCAAAGTCAAAATTTTTTTTTTTTAAATTTTGTTTTTGGAAAATTATATTTTTCTTCGGAACGGCATGTAACGACCTTTACAAATCACTAAAGATCTTTGTTCTACTGCAATGGTGGCGATAGTTATGATTTTTCAAAAAAAATATGATCACGAGAAAAAGTGCAAAAATGCAAAAGTTTACAACCCTATAACTTTTGCAGAAATTTTTTTTTTAAATCCTTTAGCACGATAATTACTTATACCAGTAACTATATTTTGGTGAAGTTTGAACAAAATCGGAGACATCGAATTTCTTCACCTGGTACACTTGAGGAATTTTGCCCCATATAAGTTATCCCATTTAAAATACTCTATAAGAAATGTGAGGCATTTTTTTGCAAATTAAAGCTAAACCAAGGACTTTAGGAAAAAAATTCTACAAACATAAATTGTTTAAAATCATCATCTTTCACATAAAGTTGGTTAATAATTTTAAATTTTTTTATTTTTCTGGAAAATTCAGAAAAACCATCAATTTTGACTGAAATCGGGCCATATCTCGAAAACGACAAATTTTTGAGCCAGGTAACCTCGAAAAATCGATTCTCCGTGCCGAAAAACATAAAAATATGACAAGTTACCGCGGGGACCCCAAATTGCATACATGACCCCCCCCCCCCATTGCGCCCGGACTATATGTAGTTTCCCACCAAGAATAATATATTTGCTTACTTCTTTTTGTACAATTAATAAAATATGACTTTATCACTTTGATTTCTTCTTGTTCGATATTGCTTGCTTTCATGTACAATTCGAAAATGTCGAAAGTTTTTTTTTTAACGCACGAAAAAAAACAGTAATTTTGTATAGTATAACACCAAATGACTTGGCGCTCCTAAATACAGTCGTGGAAATAGCTATAATTCCAACAACCTTTTTGTACATTTAAAGGAAGTGAATGTTAAGTTTTAATACGAAATGCGTTATATGTGATAGGAACAATATTTAATTTATAAATATAAATCAAGAAAACAAAAACAGAAGTAATTCATAAAGCATTAGTAGTAATTATAAAAAAAAACAATATTATGCATGGAAATAGCTATAAATCCACTATCGATATTTTACTATATTTGATTTCTTAGTAACGCGTACTTCCTCCTTTAACCTGAATAAGGTGAAATATTCTTGTTGGCTTACTATTTACTAATCGTTGAAGTTGTTCTTGAGAAATTTGAGCCCAACAATGATTTATGGTCTCCTTCAACTCTTCTTTGGTTTTAAACTGTCTTCCGTTTGTGTAGACGTGCCGAAACAGTACACCCCAAAGATTTTCTCTCGGGTTGAGATCAGGACTACGCGCCGGCAAATCCAAAACAGGAATGTTCCTATTCTAAAACCACGATTTTGTCTCGCGAGATGTGTGTACAGCAGCATTGTCCTGTTGAAATACCCACTCATCGCCAAGAATATCGTCGGTGAAGTTAATGAGTGCACTATCCAAAAGCTCTATATAATCCTTCGATTTTATTCTCGTAGATATTTAATATATGAGCGTCTTCTTGGTTGCAAAACGCAGCCCAAACCATTATACTGCCACCACCAAAGTTATGGCTCATAGCGATCTCTGCATCCTCTCTCAAGTCATGCCAATAAAACTGACAGCGATCTGGGCCATCTAAGTTAAGCTTCTTTTCGTCGCTAAAAACCACTTCTTTCCATTCGGAGGTCCAGGACATATGTTTTTTAGCGAACTTAAGTTTAGCTTCCTTATGTAACTTGTTTAGTGGCGGTTTCGACAGCCTCTTCTTTCACTGAAGTGTCCCACTGTTGTGCAAAATCTGCCGAACACGTCTGGAAGTTACGGGCAACTTGAGTTCGTTGACTATTTGAACAGAATTTAAGTGTTTTCTCCCTGCTAGCCTAATTATTGGACGACGCTGTCTCTTAGAGAGCTTTGGTGGACTTCCATCTTTATTAGTTTTCCCCGTAATTTTCGCCCAAGCGCAGGAAATTTATTACGCCAGTGTGTGTTCTTCCATTGCCCAACTCTTCTGCGATCGGACGAGTTGAAAAAATTGCATTTCTCAATGCAATGATTTTCGCTTGCTCCTCCCTCGTTAATAATTTTCCTCGTGGCATGTCTGAATAAAGTTTAACCTAAATTTATTATATTTTCTTTATAAAATATTTAAATTACCTCTAAATTGATTGTGTGTCTATCAATAAAGTGATTCCCTTAATATAATTTCCACTACTCACACGAAAATACTTAATGGAATTATAGCTGCTTCCGCGCGCAATCACAGCAAGAATGACTAAAACTGATTTAGAAAGGCTAAACACCAAAAAAATTCAAAAAGTTGCTGACGAACATGATTAAGCATGCACAGAGATCCTGAGAGAGCAACTTTCATTCCTCTTTTTCAAAACACAAAGTTTTGACATCATTTTTATTTAGTGGAATTATAGCTATTTCCACGACTGTAGCTTGTCGCCACTGTATCAAAAATAAGAAAATATTAAAATATTTCTTAACGCGATCGACGTTTCTAATAAAGAAAAGCTAAATTCCTTTGGCTCTTCGTCAACAGCAGCACCAAAGGGTTAGCTTTTCTTTAGCTGCTGGACGCCTTCGAAAAAACCGAACACTGGATGTAAATCCAACAAAAATTTTTAAATAAAAACACTTAAGATATATCTAGCTAGAGTAAAAATTAAACGCCATGCTCAGCTTTCTAGGACTCTGGGAATCAATATAGCAATAACCAGTGCTTCAATCAAACTTAAACCCAGTTGTCGCGGTGTTTATTAATAATCTGATGATGTAAGGAGTAAATTTGTTGGCGTTTTATAATTATTATATTCTTGTATATATATATATATATATATATATATATATATATATATATATATATATATATATATATATATATATATATATATATATATATATATATATATATATATATATATATATATATATTATGTCTGAACCGATTTGTATTATTGTTTTTCTGTTGGGAAGAGTATGTTCCCTGGTTAATATCGCGAGAAAAAATGCTGGTGGGGTGGGGGTGGAACCTAACTTTGTAACACGTGGATCGATTTGGATGGTTCTTTTACTGTTGTTGGTGGAGGGTAAGGCAGGGAGTGGAGTAGTCTAACTTCGTAACGCGTGGACTGATTTCGATGATTCTTCTTTTGATGTGTAGAATATGTTGACTCACTGATGCGACGACAAAAATTTAAAAGTTGGAGGGTGTGCGGAGGGGGGTTACACAATTTCTTAATTCACACACCTATATGGAAGATTCCTTTTTGTTGTGTATTATATGGTCCCCCCCCATCGCTACTCTATGGAAAAATGTTGACCTAGTGTTGGGGTGGGGGAGGGGAAACCTAATTTTGTAACGCGTGGACTAATTTAGATTAATCTGAATGCATTGAGTATCTATTTGAATTCTGACAAAAATTTTGGCTCATGGTGAGAGTTGGAAGATGGGCGGAGCCTAGCTTCATAAGGCATAGATCGATATTGATACGGTTGTGCAGAATACGTTTCCTGATTGATAAATAATAATTATTTTGTACCTAGAGGACTACGATGATTCTCTGACTATGGTAATTCTCTCTTGCTGTATAAAGAAAAGTGGCGCACTAGGGTCATGTTAAGAATTTTCTAAGGTGAGTGTACTAAAGAGTGACCATGACTAATTTCATAATCTGTTGCCGGATTTGGATAATTTTGTTAGTGCACTACCTCTGCAACTTTTTACTTTGTTCGTACGAGCTGCATTCTTCGAGTCTTCCGTATATATGAAGACACTAAAAAGTAAAAAGTAAAATAGTTAAAAAAAAAATTTGAACCGACTTCATAAAAAGCGCTAAAAAGCCTAAAATAATTTTTCATTTTATATCTATTACGACATTTCGAAGTCGGTGCAAATTAAACAAACAAAACAACTACCCAACCACAACTGAAGATAATATATGTATATGTTAAAACTACCTGAACATGTCAGCTCACGGAATCATAAGGAAGGACGATTTAATTCTTTTGTTGTAGTTGTTTGGTTTGTCTGATTTGCACCGACTTAAAAATGTCGTAATGGATATAAAATGAAAAATTATTTTATTCTTTTTAGCGCTTTTTGTGAAGTCGGTTCAAATTTCTTTTTGAAACTATTTTATAATTAATAGAAATTCAGTTCTGATTTGGGAGGCGTAAGAAGAAACTTAAATATTAAAAGTGTCCCGTTTTTTCGTTCGGTTACGGACTTTTATCTAAAAACGTGCATAACTACGTAACGCGCAGACTGATTTTAATGTTTCTTATTTTGTTATATAGAGTATTCCCGCTATTATTACCATGTTAAAAACTGTAACGTTTTTTCTTTGTAGTCGGGCGGATTTGTTGGTTCTCTCCATGGTCAAGGCTTTTAAAGAAAACGAACCGATTCCTCACTTCAATCTCCTTTTATTCAATTTATAAATTCACTAACACTTATCTTATGTCTACTAGTTCACACTAAGGCGTATATATATATATATATATATGCAGGAATGAAGAGGTGTGCTCTAAATGTTTAGGCAAGCATGATAGTAGAAGTTGTGGAAAAAATATAATTCAAAAATGCAATAATTGTGGCAAAGTGAACGAAAGGCTAAATTTAAAACTTAACGTGGATCATTCGACCTTGAGTAGAGAATGTCCGGTATATTTGAATAAGCTGAAAGTGGAAAAAAATAGAATGGGCTTTTAGCAATTAAAAGGTGTATATTTAAATATTCAAGGGCTGATGAATAAATTTGAACAATTGGAAATTCTTGTGTATGAAAGTAATTATGACTTTGTAATATTATCAGAAACGCTTTTAAAAATTGATGTTGAAGACAGTGAAATTGATTGAAATGGATATATGATGCATATATGTGATAGTGACTCTTCTAGGACTGGTGGTGTGGTGTTATATGCTAAAAAGGAATATAAGTATGAAGTTATAACTAATTTATCAGTCGGAACGTGTTATTGGTAGATGGCTGTCAAAGTTTGTAGAGAGAGTATGTGATGGGCAATAGGTATTGTATATAGATCACCTAGCTCTAAGATTTCTGAGTTTGTTGGTTTGTTTACTTCGAAGAATAGTTTGAAGATCTTGTTGAGAAGGGTATGAAAGTGATAGTTTTCGGAGATTTTAATATAGATTTTAAAATGGAAAACGGAAATAAACGAAGGATTAAGCAAATAATTGAAGACAATAACTGTCAACAGTTAATATCGGAATATACGCGAGTGACTGAAATATCAAAAACTCTTATAGACTACGTTATATCCAATGATACATCGGTGAGTGCAAGAACGAATAGAGCATTAAATATAAGTGACCATGAGACTATTGAGATTAGTATTGAATGTGAGTTAAACAGTATGAGAAAAATGAGAAAAAGGATTTGTTGTTTGAATTATAAAAGGGAAGATTTTCTACAGGCTTTGAGAGTTAAAGGTTTAAATGACTTAATGGAGAGTGGTGTGAGTGAGAAAGCTAAACTTTTAGAGATTGCTTTGAAAAATACGGTGGAAGAAATGAAAGTAGAAAAGTTTGTGAATGAAAGGCAGTGTGTGTGGTTTGGTAATGATCTCAGAAATGTAAGGCAAAGAAAAACAGATCAGTATAACAGA
Organism: Leptarthrus brevirostris; assembly: GCA_964036015.1. NCBI lineage: Eukaryota > Metazoa > Arthropoda > Insecta > Diptera > Asilidae > Leptarthrus > Leptarthrus brevirostris. Next base: position 72,638,505 of record OZ038374.1, read on the forward strand.
GCAGCTTTTCAGACTCAGAAGAGGAGTGGAAAAGATATAAGAAAATAAGAAATATGTATAAAAAGAGTGTAAGAAGAAACAAGGCTAACTTTATTAAAGAGCAAATTGGAAGATGAATGAATCAAAGGACTATGTGGAGGACAATAAAGAATTTAGTCTTGAGAGAAAGTAAAGCGGAGATAAATGAAGTAATGTTTGACGGAGTGACAGTGAATGATAATCAGGTTAAAGCAGAAAAATTTAACATGTATTTTCTAGAGAGTGTGCAAGAAATTAAGGAATCCATTACGAATGAGAGGTACGATGAATCAAACGTAGAAGTACACAACAAAAGATTTATCTTTAAATATATTGATATACATGGACTTATTGATACAATCAAGATGCTGAAGCGAAAAAGGGACTACAATCAAATTAGTCCTGATATGCTGTTGGACGCGATGCCAGAAATAGTAGATATTTTTCTGGATATTATCAATGGATCAATGGAAAATGGAGTGTTCCCTGAATCGTGGAAAGAGTCAGTAGTAGTACCTGTGGAAAAGCTGAAGAAGGCTAAGCAATGTATGGATTTCAGGCCGGTAAATATGTTACCTGTGTATGAAAAAGTTATCGAAAAGGTAATACAGATACAATTAGAGGAGTTTATAGAAGGCAATGGATTGCTTATACCACAGCAATCTGGTTTTAGAAAGGGACATTCGTCCGAATCTGCGTTGAATTGTACAATTATGGACTGGAAAATTGAAATAGATAATAAGAAATGTGTGATTGCGGTGTTTTTAGATTTAAAAAGAGCGTTTGAAACTGTGGACAGAAACATTTTGTTAAAAAAGATACAGTCGTATGGAATTTCGGGTAAGGAATTAAACTGGTTTTCGTCATATTTGAATGGAAGAACACAAAAAACAAAAGTAAATGAATCTATTACGGAAAGTGTGAATGTGAATCTTGGGGTTCCGCAAGGGTCAATACTAGGAGTAACTTTATTTCTGCTGTACATTAATGATGTGTGTAGTGTCTTAAAAAATTGCAAAATTGCATTGTTTGCGGTTGATGGGTTGTTATATGCAGTAGGTGAGAATGGTCCTGAGTGTGAGCGAATGATAAAGGAAGATGTAAAAGAGATATATAAGTAGTTGAATATGAATAAGCTCAAACTGAACGTGACAAAAACTAAATTTATGGTTATGAATACTAGTTTTAATGTGAATATTGAAATTGATGGAAACAGAATTGAATGTGTGGACAATATAAAGTACCTAGGAGTTATTATTGATAGGGAACTTAATTTTAAAGAACATGTGGCTTATGTGTGCAAAAAGGTGTGAAAAAAGACTGGGTTTTTAAGACGTATTAGGAACAATTTATCTTTGAATGATTTGATACATGTGTACAATGTAATTGTGAAACCCAATTTTGAATTCTGTCCAACGGTGTTATTTCTTGTGAGTGGAGAAATGTTTGAAAGAATGCAAAAATTGCAAAATAGGGCCATGCGTATTATACTAAGATGTAATAGGTATACACCTGTGAGATGGCTGCTGAATACTTTGAAGTGGATGAACGTGAAGCAGAGAATAATATTTAATGTTCTTTTGGATGTTTTTAAGATGAAATATGGAATGTTGCCTGATTATCTAAGAAGTAATTTAAGATTTGTGGGTGAGGTCCAACCATATAGATTGAGAAGTATGAATGATTTTAGGATTGAAAGATGTAGAACTTCTAGATGTCAGAATTCTCTTTTTTATAAGGGTTTACAAATGTTTAATAGTATGCGAAGTATGATAAAAAGTGAATCCAATTTGAATAGATTTAAGAGTATGTTAGTAGAATATATAAAATTACATTTTTAGAAAGCGAAGTACTGCTTATTGTCCAAAAGTGTGTGATATTTGGAAACAAAAAGAATGTATGAGTGTGTTGTATGGCATAAATATCGCTAATAAATGAATTGAATTGAATTGAATATTAGCTTTATCTTACAGCTAGGTTTAGACTACTTCTAATTCACAAGTTCATGCTTACACTTTCGTATCATCCGATGTCACTAGTTTCACTGTCTAGTTCACTAGTATCTTCTTCTGGCCTGTCACGGTTGCTTCTTGCTGCTAGTATCCTTGATGTTGTTCTGTTTAGTTTGTGCTGGATAGGTCGGAGTAATGGCTACTTTATCTCCGAATGGAATCCTGTGCGACTGAGATCCTTTGGAGAAAAGAGGAGGACAGATAATTCTGAGCGGGCATATATGTATGGCCAATACTACGGTAACAACTATAAAGGACAACCAAATATTTTGTCTAATAAAACTTTACTGTATCTGCTGATAAGCAGTGTAGTGAGTACTCGCGCTGGCCGCTGTGGTCCGTTCAATCATTAGTCTCGGACTGACTGCGTTGGTAAGTCGCAGTGCTATCGCTGGTAGATGACGGACTGATCCACTGAGCCAGCGCCCCTTATATGTATAATGCCGGAGAGATCTGGTGGTGCACTAAATGCTGTAATTTCTCATGGTGCTGTTGACAGGTTTGATACTCTGTTGCTGAACGGTTTTCCGCTTTTTGTAACATCGTTACAAAATGTTGTAGGTGGGGTAGGGAGAAGACGAAATCTAACTTTGTAACGCGTGCACCGCTCTGGATGTTTGGTGTTTTGTATATAATGGTATGAAAAAAAATTTTGGACCTTGGGTGGGGTTGGGGTATGGTGTAGAATGTATCGCACCATTAGTACCGATTCAAAAATTTTGTGGGTAGGGAGGGGTTTTAATTTTCAAAAAGAAGAATCTGTTGAAGTAACTGCTAACTTAAATGAGGTATTTGTTCTTACAAGGGCTAAAATTATACCGACCACTAGTTACGGCACAACAATTCATGTTATATTTACAAAATATACTGAAAAAATCAAATGTTTATCCATATTTCATTTATCATAAATTTATGATTTCATTTATAGACTGTACAACTCATAGTGAAAATTAAATTTGTACCCTAATTACATTTGTACCTGCATTTACTTTACTTTTTTACGGGACAACGGTTACAATAAATTTTTAGCAACTCTTCTCGGACTACCCCAAAATCGAAAAATACCTGTCTTTCGATTTGTAGGTCCTAAACTTATGAAAGCTTATCGGATTCGGGATTTTTAATGGAATATCGATACATTAAGTGAATATCCACGAGAGAGACCTTATCAACTCCCGGGGATTGAAATCACTCACAACCCTTTAACAGCGGAACTCTACAAATACATTGCGAAAAGGCTCCTCCTACTTTTTTGAGGACGTAGATCATAATGGCGATAACATATTTGTCCATATTTGTGGTATCTTTTTTGTTTTATTCGATGTGTCCAAATTCCAGGGGACAACCCTTTGATGCGCTAGCATGGTTTTGGCCGGAAGGGAATTAGAGTAAGGGAACTAAGGAAACTTGAAAGTCTTATTTTTGCATTGCTGTGAGCTAGACAACAGCCCAGAGATGGAGTGAATTAATTTAATTTCTTAATAAAAGCTCACGGGGAGAATTGGAATAAAATTCCCCTACGCTAAAAGTTGCTTCAACTCCTGAGAGTTGGTTGAGTAATTATTATTAATAGAAGCAAGTAATTGCCATTTATTAATCAGATCAAAAATCATGTCCCACTTTGCGGAAATGCATCCTTATTGATTAACGAATATACATTTTGCGAAAGCTTCTCCCAAATAGCATCTAACGTTTCAGTAATTATGCAGTTGCTGAAGACTTTCCATCTCTAAGTAGGAAAGAAATCGTTTGGCAGAACACTTTTTATAAATGGCGTTAACGTCAGAATTTGAAAGAGCGCAATTGTCACCACCAGAGATAGTGACATATATATATTGGCGTTGTCAGCATAACAACGAATTTTCGAATTGGTCAAAACAGTATATACAGTATTTGTTTAAATAATAAAGAGTAGTGGTTCCAAATTGCTCCCCTGAGGAACCCCAGACGAGTTACAAATTTCATCAGAAAGAACAACACGAAATATTACACGTTGAGTGCGATCAGAAGATAAGAAGATATATACTTCAAGAAGACAAGAGGGACACTAAGAGAGGAAAGCTTTTCAATAAGAATCTTGTGGTTGATTCTGTCGAAAGCTTTACTGAAACCACTGAAATTGCCCTCAACCGGCCGACCAGACTCGATAACAGGAATACAATAATTATAAAACACCAACAAATTTACTCCTTACATCATCAGATTATTAATAAACACCGCGACAACTGGGTTTAAGTTTGATTGAAGCACTGGTTATTGCTATATTGATTCCCAGAGTCCTAGAAAGCTGAGCATGGCGTTTAATTTTTCTCTAGCTAGATATATCTTAAGTTTGAGAGCATATACCGTCTTAGGAAATTTCCCGGCAATTCTTTCGTTACTCATTCCATTATTACCTTAGACATACTCTAGTGCATTCAAAATTTAAAAAACCTGGATCCTGGTTGTCTGAAAGAAGTATTTGTAAAATACGGTAGGGGGTAGACTTTCAATGCTTAAATATGTTTTAGGATAGCGATCTTTTTCTACCTAAACCTATACATATTTACCAAAGAAAAAAATTGAAATAATTCTTTATATAAATTTTTTTAAATTTTTTAAAACAGAGTCAGAAATATGTATTTTTCCTTAAGAGGACAAACTAGTATAGCAACAAAAAAAAGGGAATTTTTGGAGAATTTTTGCAGCATAATCAAGAGTTCGATTATATTTTACAAAAATATTTTTTTAAACTGCAAATATTTATTGACTCCGCACAGTGACGTCATAAAGATGGCACTACAGCCGAGACACTTTACGGTGTCCAATATTCAGCGCTTGTCAGTAGTGGAAAATCAAAGTTTGAACTTTTTTCCTTCTTTATAAATTTCTGAAGGACGTGGCTTCCGAAAAAAGTTTGTTTGCCTAAAATTGTGCGAAGTTTGACGGCTTACATATATCTTCTATTCTATTCATCGGATCGACTTCAAATTTTGTACTTGTAAATTTTTGATCTTCTTGGCCTATTTTAAACAATTTAAGATGAAAAAACAGGTTACAACTAACAATTTTATTTATTTTAAGCTGTCTGTAATCAATACAAATCAAAATTCCTAATATTCGTTGCGTATAGTTTTATGAATGCCTGATTTTTTTCCTAAATCCTTTTATTAACAAAAGCATTGTTCCAGATGATGTTGAAGAAAGAATAAAAGAACCTAGGTGGTTTAAGGCAAAACTGTGATTGGGAAAAATTTTTTATTTAACGCAGCATGTCCGTCAACTGAGAGGGAAATTATAAGTACTCCCAAACGATTACTTTCGCAAGAGTGGACATTTCCCGGAAAGTCAATTACTAAAAGGATTAAAGTTCTAGAAAACCATAGTCATTGAGTAAACCAACTTTTGTCGACATAGCAAAATCATTTTTTATATCTTATTTTCTCCTCGGTTTAAAGGCTAAATACGCCTTGGTCAGATGCTAAGCTTCTCGTAGTTGAGTATAATCTTACGAGGAAGAAACTAATGGAGAAGCCCTTACGTATATGTGTACTCTGATTTTCCCTGGTCAAATTTTAATGCGTGTGATGTCAAAATTAAACGAAGTGCTGTCAAATTAACCGAATCTCTGTCATTTTTCGTGACAAACTTGTTGAGCGATTTAAAAGTTCTGATTTATTGAAATTGGTGTAATTTATATCATTAAAAATGTTATATTGGTTATTGTTATTGGTTAACTGAAATTGTTAGTTAAATTGCAAGGATTTCGTGAAAACTTATGATAAAGTGCATAGTGGAATTTTGTTAATATAACACCCTTTGTCGACAAACTGGAATATTCTATCACACCAGCTAGCATTAACCGGTTATCTAGAAAATTTTTATTATATCAATATGTATAGATTTTTTGATCGTTAAATTTTATATTTATGTAACTATGAATTATGCGGTTAATAAAATAAAAATATTGACACTGATTAGTATTCTTGTACTTTAGATTCCCAAACAATGTAAATTTGCGCCAAAAGTATCTTAAAGTTCTTGGAAGAAAGTTTTCAAGACCTATTTCAACAAGAGCAGCAAAACGAGACTAGGCACTAATACATTCAACAATTAAATTAGCGCTGATTATTTTCAATAACTGGAAATGCTTTTTTCAGTGGCAAAAGTGCTTGGAAGTTAGATTCTCGTACTAGAAAGGGTATTGTGATTTGTTCAGAGCATTTTTTAAATCAAGACCTATTTCAACTCAACGAATGAGACTAGGAAGTGATGCAAATTAAATTGCATATTTTCAATAAAATAGTTTTTAAAAAAAAAGTTTAACCGACTTAACAAGAAGCGCTAAAAAGCATAAAATAATTTTTAATTTTATATCTATAACGACTTTTTGAAGTCGGTGCAAATCAAACAAACCAAACAACTTGTGGTACTGTACTTGTTATATTTGTTTAATTTGCACCGACTTCAAAATGTCGTAATAGATATAAAATTAAAAATTATTTTATGCTTTTTAGCGCTTTTTGTGAAGTCGGTTCATTTTTTATAAAAAAACTATTTAACTTAATTATTTAACTATTTAACAGAAAAGGATTCATCGATAGCGGTCCACGCGTTACGAAGTTACTACCCCTCCCACTCCCCCACCACCACCGTAGGACCAAATTATTCTCCTATTAGCAATGGGGGATCAAACTATAGAACCATCCAAATCGGTCCACGCGTTACAAAATTAGGTTCCACCCCCAACCCCACCAATATATTTTTTCTTGTGGTATCAACCAGGGAGCATACTCTACCCAAAAGAAAAAAGAATTATCCAAATCGGTCCACGCGTGACGAAGTTAGACTACTCCCCCCCCCCACCGCACCCCCTAACACAGAATATTGCATACCCAATAAAAAAACATTTCATTGTAGTATTATCGCGATAAGTTAAAGGAAGTGACAATTTGCACTTACGTGTACTTCCGTGTTACACGTATTTGCCACTTTGACATTTTGGCTATAATCATGGCTACAAAAAAGAAATAGATTGGCGATTTTGCCGACTTTTTAGTGCCCATTTGGCGATAATGCCTGTGTAAAGTCTGGCGACCCTGGTGGGAAGCAAGTACACCGCAGAAATGTATATGACGTCAACCGATGAGGACATCATCATTGGGTGGATTGCGGGGTATAATGAGCTGAGGCCCAAAGACCGTTTCTTACTGTCCACAGATGAGCAGCAGCAAAATCCTCGTTCATGCAGGCTACGGCGTCTTCAATTAGCCCATGGCGTCTATGCAGATAAAGCTGTACATCGTCAGCGTACATATGATAGGAAGAGTGCCTGAAAATTTTTTGAATATCATTGATGAATATAGAGAAAAGGATTGGACCCAATATCGATCCCTGCGGAACGCCGTTAGGCATTGGTTGAAAATCCGAGATGTCATCATTAATCTCGACTCTTTGCACCCTTCCGGAGAGATAGCTGGAAAAGAAAGTTATTGCCTCCCTCGAAAATCCAAAACAGTGCTTCAGTTTGAGTGGAAGTAACCTATGATTAACTCTATTTAACGCTTTTGTGAAGTCTAAGAGTGTTAGAACAGTAAAACAGGCATTATCAATTCCCTCTCAAATATCCTCGATAACCCTAAGAATTGCGGTGGTGGTACTGTGATGACTACGAAAGCCCGATTGCCATTTACATAGAAGTTGATTATCATTTAAAAATGGTTTTAACTGTGCCTTTACTGCTTTCTCAAGTACTTTCGACAAAAACGAGAGAATACTAATAGGACTGAAATCATTTGCAGTTTTCGCTCTAACTTTTTTCGGGACCGGTACAACTCTAGCTACCTTCCAGATTTGAGGAAAATATGATGTTGTGATGCAACTGCTTATAATGTATGTTAGCTCCACGATAATAGCATGCATGATCATTTTAAGAAAACGCGGACAAATTTTATCTGGTCCAATGGCATTAGAGCTAATGGAGTTTATAACAGCTGTAACTTCAGATACGTCTTCATTTCTCAGCGAAAAACAGGAGTTTACATTTACACATATTTCGGGGGCAATGTGTGAATCAACATTAGTTACTGTACTGCGTTGTCCAGCAAAAGCGGCATTAAGGTCATTGGCAGAAACGTCTGATATATTTCCAGAGTCCCGTTTCACCGCACCTATCTCACTCAAATTCCGCCATAATACCCTAGAAGGCAGCGAGGTGCTTAGTTTGTTTGTATAAAATAATTTTTATGCTATTTTGATCTTTTTCTTAACCATACCATCAACTACCTTATATCTAGCAAAGTCATTAGTTTCCCGAGTTCTTTTCAAGCTATAAAAATTGCTGAATATTACTTCAATCAAATTTGATGAATTTAATTCGCCCAATGGCTCAATGACTACAATGTTTTCCCTCACATTTCATTTGTGTGGATTTCTTCAGAAAAGATTAGAGTAGTTGCAAACAGTATTTTCAGTTATTGAAAATATTTAAATGAATTTGTATCACTATAGGTTTTGACTTAAAAATGCTCTGAACAAATCACTTTCCCCTTTCTGGTATGAAAATCTAACTTCCAAGAACTTTTGTTACTGAAAAAAGCATTTCCAGTTATTGAAAATATTCAGCGCTACTTTAATTTCTGCTCTCGTTGAAATAGGTCTTCGTCTTGAAAATCTTCTTCCAAGAACTTTAAGCCACTTTTGGCGTAAAACTACATATTTTGGGAATCTAAAGTACAAGAAAACTAATCAATGTCAATATTTTTATTTTATTTACTGCATAATTCATAGTTACATAAATATAAAATTTAACGATCAAAAAATATAATGAAAATTTTCGGAAACCCCTGCCAGACAAACTTTTCTCCATCCGCCAGGGCAGAATATTCGCAGAACAGCTGGTGATCTCTAAATGAAATGTAAACAAAGTTTCATTTTTACGTAAATTATAAATATTTCGTAAATAATCTTAAAACTTTCCTCATTTCTAGATAACTGGTAAATAGTAGCTTGTCTTAGGTGTGATAGAATATTCCAGATAGTCGACACGGTGTTATTTGGACAAAATTCCACTATGCACTTCATAATAAGTTTTCACTAAAACCTTGGTTATTTAATTAACAATTTCAGTTAAAGTGTATATAAATCTTCTTTCACTTCACCAATATAAATTTTTTAATCATATATATTACACCAATTTCATTAAATCAGAACTTTTAAATTGGTCAACAATTTTGTCACTGTAAGTAAAAAGAAAAGTGACAGAACTTTCTTAATTTGACAGCACAACGTTTAATTTTGACATCACACGCATTAAAATGTGACCACGGAAAATCAGCGTATACATACAAGCTAAGCAAGCTAACTTCGGATTTTTCTATGTTATGCTACGAGGAAAAAACTAATGGAGATGCCCTTACATGTAAGGGCATCTCCATTAGTTTTTTCCTCGTAGCATAACATAGGAAAATCCGAAGTTAGCTTGCTTTGACATTACGCCTTCGGTCTAGTTTTTGTGCGGGAAGCGTATATATTTTACTGATATTGAAAAAGAAATAAAATTTCATATTATAATGAATTTAAAAGAGTTTATTTATTCACTGTGTGACATATTGTATGTATGCTAGCTAGCTGCAAACATTTAATTTTAGAGGTTATGTTGACATGTCAAGCATCCGAAGCCTTCAAAAGTAGAAAGTTGGTCAACTTTCACTTCAGATGCTTTGATTGCTTCGTTCGTTTGGTTCGCACTCCTACAAAGTCTTTATTTCAATCTTCTGTCAAAACAAGCAAATCAAGCGCGCATTGTACTTCCACCTTAAGAAGGAAAATTTAAATCTTTAAAATCAGTTAAATCTGAAAACTACCTTGGAGTCACACTAGGCAATAAACTAAAAGCTATCATGACTATTTGGCGGTGTATACACTCAGTCGAAGCAAATTGGGCTTAAGTCCTAGTAATACATTGGATGTACAATTATCAGGCCAAGTCTACGTTATGGTTTTATGGTCTGGTGGCAGAGAGCGATGTGAAGTACAGTAACGGATTTGCTCTGCAAAGTTCAGCGAAGCATTAGAGGGGCTATGCGATCCAATCCATCTGCAGCTATGCTGATGGTACTTGCCCTCATCCCACGAAAGAACTCGCTTAATCCTTTTCATTCCAACCATTGGGATAACAAATATATTCGCAGTTGTGCGAAAGAGCTAGTACCCATAGTAACACTACTGAAACACTACAAAGTGGTTGTTCCCGATAGGGAATTGTGGGAGCCCCAGAATTCATTGGAAATATCAACACCAACTTATTGTATATTGTATACGTCTGCAGGCGCAAAAGTATACGGAGAAAGCCAGGCGACAACTAAGGCCTTGAACTCCGACATCCTAAAATCCAAATTGGAATACAGGCTTGTTTGTATTAAATGGCCTTTCAGAATAGTGTAACCCTTGTTTGGGTTACGGGCCACTGCAAAAAGAGGTTCAGCAAAAGTTTTGACAGGGCCTGCACCTTGTCAAGGTCTTTTTATATCAGCAATTATTCAATAAATTGAATCATGGGCAATTCATTCTCACAATTAAAAATGGGAATCAAGAAAATATTGCAAACAAGCGAAACCGTTTCTTGTTCAGACTAATCAAAGAAATAGCAAATGACTATTTAATAGTACAAAAGCCGATGTAAGATCTCTTACAGGTATACTAACTGGTCAATGGAAACTGAATCAGCATTTGAATATGCAACTAACTAGCAACATCTCTGTTGTGTGAGTGTGGCGTGAGAGAACAGCAAAGCTACACACTTTATCGCATTATGTCCTCGGTTTACTAGCGCAAGAATAAAAAAATGTGGTGGCCTTTTTCTAAAGGACACCGAGCTTCGCAATATAGCTTTGTCCAGCATGCTAGGGCTCGTCAAGGGAATGTCTCGCTTGATGACTTACACAGGTTAAAGAAAGTAACATATTTCCAAACAAAAAGTAAAAACAGTGAACCAAATAATGGGCTGAGTGCAGAGTGCTCAAACTCATCTCAATCTACATCTACATTTTCTGTAGAATTTGCACACGTAAAAGAGCTTTGTAGCTTAATAAAGTAATTTTATTATATAATATTAAAGTATTATTATTATATTATTAACCTAACAATTCCTGATTTATCCGTTTTCCAAAAAGGTATAACTTAATTTATTAATACAATAAATAAATGTAAAGGATCATGGTATTAATTCCGTTTGTAATACCAGAGGTGTTTAATGACTTGTGATCATTATGTCCGCTGTAATTACAATTTCTTTATTATGAAAAGCAATTACATAAATTTGTTAGATGAATTTTTGCCGTGATTGATTGATTGTTAAAAATAATTAAAATTAAAAATAATTCTTAATACTAAAATTTTCGAATCACAAAAGCTATTAAAATCCTTTCTTTTTAAAAGGTATGGTTTCAAAACAGACGGGCAAAATGGAGAAAACAGGCTCGACTACAACTCTTACAAGATGCATGGAGAATGCGATGTTTAAGTTTAGGATCACCGCCAATTATTGTAGGAGGTATTGTCTTAATTATATTTTAAACTTTTTAATGTAATTTATGATTCCAGGCAGGACAACAAATCCAAATGAACCAACACCTATGCAACGTACTGCGGAAAATCTTTCAAATTCAGAAAAGTCGTTGCCGCCAAGTCAGGAATCAGCAAGTCAATTTACTATGATGCACCCTGCCTTTTTAAATCAAAATAAAGTGGTAGAAGACTCATCTAGGGAACTGCCTGAGAAGTTGGAGAAAACGTACACGGAGCTGAAATTGTACAAAGAGAACAGCCACTCCGTAGATTGTATAAATGCAGCAAGAAATTCGGAAAACTTTGCAGGAAGAGTCTTAGATCACCCTTCCGAGTCTGACGGATCGGATTCTGAAGAAATAGATTTAACCTCAGGAACCTGTATTGATTTTTCAAACAATAACAAAACTAGTCTACAATAATTATAACTCAATTTTTTGCACTTTATTTGTAGTTTGCTTATGTGCTTTCTACTCGGTTATTAGTTTGCAATTATTTTAAGAGCACAGATCTGTCGAGTGGATACGGTTCAAAATCAATTAAATATACCTAAATATTTATGTTATACTTGAAAATAAAACTTAAAAGACATTAAGAAAAGCAGTGTACAAGTGGTCTCCGAAGTGAGTAATTTTATCATGTAGTAAATGAACTCTCGTCTTAAGTAATAAATTTATTTATCCCTTTCCATGTGAAAAAGTAAACCGTCTTTGGTTGTGTCAATTTCGAGGCTTCAACAATTGAATTGGTGTAAGTAACAAGTTTCACAGGTCACCGTAAGTTGACTGAAGGACTATTTTTTTAATTAATAATCCAATACACACATAGGCAATTCTATCGGACCAAACCGATCTTTTTCCAGAAATTAAAACGAAGGTACGTTTTATAATCTGTTCCAAAAAGATTGGCAGTACACGCTCTTATGGACTATTCTTATCTGCTTTATTTTCCCATCATTTTCCTATGCATCCATTCCTCTTCCCCAGCACGCTGTTGCCACGATTTTAACTCAGAACCTTTTTCCTCGTGGACTCGGGTTGCCATATCAAAAGCATGTAAATATAAGAAGTTTCTTGTGAATCTATAACCATTCATTAATGCTTCTTTTATTAACAGCTGTGGAAAATCGTTGCAAAAATATATACATACATATTTCAAAATAAATAATGCAAAACAGTTTATAGGCTCGGCGACTTTTGCTCCATACCGTCAGTGTCAGGGTCGCCAGATGTGGCGATTTATCGCCAAATTGGCGATTTTTCATCAACCCTGGCGACAAAAAATATGAAATTGGCGATAACGATTTTTTTGGTCATTTTCTATCGATTTTGAGCGTTTTTATGGCGATTTTTCTTGAAAGAAAAGTTGACAAATTATTTTTCTTGAAGGAAAAATTGACAGATTATTTACCTTTTAAAAAATAATTTGTAAAGTTTTACAAATGTAACATACATAAATTTAGCTAATTTGAGTAAAAGTTGCCGCAACCCGCAACTGCAAATGACAATAGAATTGACCGAAAATTCTCACGTATAATGAGTTATTTGTCTGCTTTTTCGCAGTTTAATTCCGTGATTTTTAATAAGTGTTAGGAGAAATAATGGAAAACGGTTTATCAAAAGTAAGAGATCCTACTTAAGCAAAAGCCGTATATTTTTGGGAAACCTATAAACATGTACCAGAGAAGAACTCGAAAGTATCAGAATTAATCCTTCTAACTCAGAAGACGCACTTCATAGGCAGAAGCCTAGAATCAATTGACCTGTTCACCAGAATATAACGTATATTGAGATGAATGAGGCTCCTACAACCCATGCAATAAAATATTAGTAAACAACAAACAAAAAAAGAAAAAAAAAAACAAAAATCCAAAACACGCCTAAACAAACAATCAGGGGTGCACAAACAACAGAGATCGTTTCAGCAAATCCTTAGTAAGAGTCAGGTCAAAAACAGGACACATATTCACGGCTCTACACATGCAGTCTTCTTAAGCTATACGGTTTATGCCTATAAGAAACCATACCTGCGAGAGTGCAAGAGTCTATGTTCGAGTTCAAAAGCTCGTGAATAAAGACTAGGTCAGGAACTCTCCGTCGTTCTTCCAAAGAGTGCATATTAAGCAATCGGAGGCGATCCACATAAGGAGGAAGCCTAAGTGGATCATTCCATGGAAGGTCTCTTAGTGCGAACCTAACAAAGTTCCGCTGCACCGACTCAATGCGTCTTGAATGAACAGCATAGCAGGGAGACCAAACCTGAGATGCATACTCGAGAATTGGCCTGACCAAAGAAAAGAATAAGTGAATTAAGGTTTTCCGATCAGAAAACTCCCTTGACCACCGCATAACAAAGCCAAAGAAATTGAATTACTCCGAGATACTATATGGTTTATGTGCAGAGTGAAATCGAGTTTCTTGTCAAGCATTACACCGAGGTCAGTAACGGACTCCACACTACGGATATTAGTTTCCGCAAAGGTATAATCAAAGACGAGCTGATTGGTGCTCCTAGAAAATGACACAACTTCACATTTATCCAGGTTAAGTTGCAGTCCATTTGTGGCACGCCAACCCCTGAAGGTATTCAAATCATCCTGAATGCAGGAAGAATCATAACTGTTTTTAACGCATGAGAAAATCTTCATATCGTCTGCATAGATTAAAACTATGGAGTGCTTAATCAGAGGGACAATGTCGTCAATGGTAAGAATAAACAGCAGCGGCCCCAGATGGCTACCTTGCGGTACACCAGATGAAGCCCTAACAACTCTAGATAAAGTATTACGGAAAGAGACACGGTAAGTCCTATCTTTTAAGTAAGAGCAGATCCAGTCGCGCAATAAAGGCGGAAAACCCAACCTTTCAAGCGTAAGCATAATCACGGGGTGCGGGAGCTTATCAAATGCCTTGCTAAAGTCGGTGTAGACACAGTCAGCCTGGAGTCCCTGTTGGAAGGCAGAGATAATGTGTGATGTAAATTCCAGAAGGTTGGTTGTTGTCGATCTACCAGGCAGAAAGCCATGTTGATTAGATGAGATTAACCCCTTACACTGCCCAACAAGCTGTGAGTATATAACAGATTCAAACAACTTGGGTATGCAGGAAAGCTTCGCGATTGGCCTATAATTTGTTATGGATTTTGTAAGCCCCTTTTTATAAACAGGAATTATAAAGGAGTTCTTGCATAAGGTAGGAAATCTGCCGGCCTGAAGAGATTTGTTGAAGATGAGTTCCAATGGAGTGAGTAAAGCATCAGAAAAGCATCAGAAACTATTTCATATAGGGAGTTGATATTTGGCACTAAGATAGGAATTGGTGGCAGACTAACAGCCGTGTAGTTAAATTTTGATGTTTGGGTCTAATTTTTATTGGGGTGAAGTGGGATTCAAATGAAAAGTGGCTTAAGCAACATGCTGGTAACGATTGCTTTACCAACGGAACTTGGGGTGTGTAATTAAAGAAATTACTCATACCTTAACACAATATATTGCATACGCAATAAAAAAAGCAATTTATTGTAATATTATAGCGATAAGCTTAATGAAGAGACTATTTGCACTTACGTGTACTTCCGTATTTACACGTATTGCCATCTTGATTTCCACTTTGACATTTTAGCTATAATCATGGCTACAAAAAAGTCATAGATTGGCGATTTTGGCGACTTTTTAGTGTCGATTTGGCGATACTGTCTGTGTAAAGTCTGGCGACCCTGGTCAGTGTCTCTTGGTTTGTCGACCAAGATATATCCAAGGGATGCCTGTACATGGTTGTTGGCAAGTCTAAGAACTTTGGCATCATAACTTGCCATTTACCGTGTACGGCCAATCTTTTGGGAACAGGGTATAGAGAAATCTCTAAGAAAATATATCATTGGAGTAGTTTCTCATAAAAGCAAAATTTTTTGTGATTGCAATTGTAGACCCAAAATACCGGGCAATCGGAAGATATATTACAAAAGTGTTAAGCAATTATCGACGTTGGGCTACATTTCGTCAAAAACCTTACGGTAGCTACATAGCTATAAGAATTTCGTCAACAAATACAAAATGATACCGTTAATAAACGTCAATCCAGATGAGACATGTGGATGCTACATTAGCTTCCTGTACTGCCTTGTTAATTAGAAGTAACGTCCAAGTAAATTCATATTTAAATCTTTGGAAGAATCTACGCTTCTGGCTTAAACAAGAACGCAGTATGTTACCCAGAAAATAAATAAAATCGCTCAAAAAGTTTAACGTATTTACAATAAGGTGTATGCAGTTTAATTTATATCAATGTATGTGTTTTAAGCGAAAACAACGTATTTATATATTGTCCTCAGATACGTCATTCAGTGTTAACATGGCAAAAATAAGTTGTGCTATAGCAAGTAACAAAAAAATTAAAAGAATGATTTTAAGGATGAATCGTTTAGAGATGCTCTTCTGGCCATTTCGGCGAGATTCGGAAAACAGGACCCGTGATCTTTCCACCATTGCAAAATATCAGTGTTGCCATGCATACGTAGCAAATTGAAATAATTTTTAAATTCTGATTATGACGCGTTTTCAACATTTTTTGACTTTGAATCTAAACAATAAAAATATACTTCGTCACAATCTACAGAAGATGAATTTAAAATATCATTTACATCATGACTTTTTTCATTACAAGGCTTATATTCAGAATTAAATAACCGTAAAAATTTCGCATGACTTTTGTTCATAAGTTGACGGCCCCACTTAGTCAGATCAAAAGTTTCTAAAGCGTGGATCTAAAATTAGCGAAGCACAGTACATCTAATTAGTATTATCGTAATGCTTAATAATTTTATCACGACAAGCTTTCAACGCGGCAATGAGAACTTCATCGCTTGTCGTTCTGTCGTCTAAATTATTCAACTCAGACATACTCTTTTCAAATGCATCCAACAATTTTACAGAAACGATGACTTGCGGCAGAGGGGATTTTTTCTCCGTTGTCAAGATGTCGGATAAAGTTTTGAAATGAGCAAGAGCATTGATTACGCGTTTTAGAATGCAAATTCCGCGTCACCGAGTTTGTATCGTTTTAGACCTTTATTATGATCCTAGAGTTTGTTAACGGTTTCCTGAGCTTATAGGCAACTGATAAGATGTCAAAAGTGCTGTTCCAACTCGTCCTGACGTCACGCTTTGGTTTGACAAAGGCGACATGTGTGACTTCACAGATCTTTTCTAATTCGGTTAATAACCGTTTTGAACTCCTCGCTTGTATACATGTATTACTAATTTTAGATATATTCGCGCCATAATAATTTTGAGAGGACATTGCAGAATTTTCTGTATAATTATCGTCAGTGACATCAACCGATTTTTGATCCATGTCATTCTCCTAAACTATATCATCTTCAATATGAAAGAACAAATTCGGATTATTGATAACTGTCTCTATATCCAGTACTTTCAAAATATCTTGAACGGTAAGGTTCAGAACATGTGCAACGCACCTAAAATGCTGATCTTCAGTACTAAAAGAAATGCTTGCAGATTCGAATTTTTCTTCTAACTCACGCATAAATGTTGTGTTTGCAGAAGCATTATCAACCGTAATTCCGGCAATTTTCTCATGAAAAAGAACATTGAACGACTTGATGCTATTAAAAAAAATCTGCAATGTCCCTGCCCGCATGACGACCTTCAGATGCAATAAAATCAAGAGCGGTGGATTGTTCTTTCCAATCTTCATCAATGTAATGAACCGTAATTCCATAGTACGATTTGTGATAGCGCGCAGTTCATGCATCGATCGTAAAGGCTATCGTAGACTTATTATTAGGTCTGTTCGTTGACGCCACTCCGAGTCAAAAAGAGTCATTTAGAGCCGTTCTTGTGTTATTTGGGAAAAGAGTAGAAATATTCTTGCGCTTTTTGTGTTCTTTGAGAAATGGGTGTATAGCCGTTGAAACTTCTGAAAGAAAACGTCACATTAAGTATCAAGTCTGTAGTGTATACATCAAGCGTAAAAGTTTGCTCGAATCTATATATATTATTACCTGAGATTCGAATATTTGAAGAAGCTTTGGTTGTTTGGCGTCTAGTGAATGCTTCTGAACCTTCCCATTCAACACCTGACCATGTTTGCGCGTGCGATGTTTCTTTAAACCGCTAGAATTCATGCCTTTCCTTAGAATCATCATTGTGATTCCCTTCTTTCTGCACAACGGACAGAATTCCCATTCCGACCCCTTTGTTTCTGAGTTGGTCTCAATGTGTTGTATATATGTCTTTCCATACCTTCCTCGATTTGTCGTTTTGCGTAATGTCACTCGTTTACAGGGACGGGGGTCGTGAGCCTTTTATGTTTCAAATTTGAAAAAAAAATGATTAAATAATACTGCTGGAAATACACGAAATCAGTTTGATCAGAAGCAAACTTACCGAACTTTAAGTTGCGAATATATATGACAAGAATCTTGTCACGTATGATTTTTTACACACACGGTGTGATCGTGCACCAAAGACAGCGATTTTCGGTATGGAGAAAAATAGTTTTTAAAAAAAAAGTTGAACCGACTTCACAAAAAGCGCTAAAAAGCATAAAATAATTTTTAATTTTATATCTATTACGACATTTTGAAGTCGGTGCAAATCAAACAACTTCAACAAAAATATTTAATCGTCATTTCTTATGATCCCGTAAGCTGAAACGTTCAGGTAGTATTATGTATTATTTTCAATTGTGGTTCTGTAGTTGTTTTATTTGTTTAATTTGCACCGACTTCAAAATGTCGTAATAGATATAAAATTAAAAATTATTTTATGCTTTTTAGCGCTTTTTGTGAAGTCGGTTCAACTTTTTTTTTAAAAACTATTTTATTTTTCACTTGTTAGTGTCTCCGACTCTATACAACGAAGAAAGGACCATCCAAATCGGTCCACGCGTTAAAAGTTAGTTTTAACCCCCTACCTCACCCCCATTCCACTAAACTTTTTTTCTCATGGCATCAATCAAGAAACATACTCTACCGAACAGAAAAGGAATCATCGAAATCGGTCCACGCGTTACGAAGTTACTACCCCTCCCCCTCTCCCACCTTCACCATAGGACCAAATTATTCTCCTATTAGCAATGGGGGATCACACTATATACAACAGCAAAAGAACCATCCAAATCGGTCCACGTGTTACAAAGTTAGGTTCCATCCTCCCCCTCCCCCTCCCCCACCCCAGCAACATTTGTTTTCTCGTAGAATCTAGGATCATATTCTACTCAATAGAAAAATAATTATCCAAATCGGTCCACGCGTTACGAAGTTAGACTACCCCTCCCCCCCCCCCCCACCCACACCTTTCTTCATAGGACCAAAATATTTTCCTATTAGCAATGGGGGATCATACTCTATACAACAGAAAAAGAACCATCGAAATCGGACCACGCGTTACAAAGTTAGGTTCCACCCCCACCCCCACCCCACTCCGCCCCAAAATTTTTTTCTCCTGGTATCAACTACGGAACATACTCTATCGAACAGAAAAAGAATTATCCAAATCGGTCCACGCGTTACAAAGTTAGACTACCTCTCCCCCCTCCCCCCACCCTAGGCCAAAATTTTTTTCTCCTATTAGCAATGGGGGATCATACTCTGTACAACAAAAAAAGAACCATCCAAATCAAGCCACGAGTTACAAAGTTGGGTTTCACCCCCACCCCCCACCCCCTTCCTACCAAAAATTTTTTTGACATGGTACCAATCGGGGAACATACTCTATCCAACAAAACAAGAATCGTCAAAATCGGTCGACGCGTTACGAAGTTATGCCCGGTCAGACAATAAAAAAAAAAAAAAAAAAAAAAAAAAATTAAAAAAAATTAAAAAAAAATACGCGTCGAACTTAGAACCTCTTTGTTTTTGGGAAGTCGGTTAAAAAATGATCACTTAGGGTCGCCAGATGTGGCTTGGCGTGACTTGGCGATTTTTCTTGAAAGAAAAATTGAGAAATTATTTTTCTTGAAAGAAGAATCGACAGCTTATTTACCTTTTAAAAAATTATTTCTAAAGTTTTACAAATGTAACATACATCAATTTAGCAGAATTTTCAGAAAAATTTAGATAATTTAAGTAAAAGTTGCCGCAACTGCAAGTGACACTTGAAGTGACAGAAAATTCTACGGCACGTCTAATGAGTAATTTCTCGATCTTTTCGCAGTTTAATTCTGTGATTTTTAATAAGTTTTAGGAGAAATAATGGAAAACGGTTTATCAAAAGTAAGAGATCCTACTTCAGCAAAAAATCGTATATTTTTGGGAAACCTACCAACATGTACCAGAGAAGAACTCGAAAGTATCTGTAATAGATGCGGAACAATTCTTGGCTATTTGGAGCAAAAATATGTCGGATTTGTACAATTTGAAACAGAAGCGCCTGCTAATAAGCCAGCTCTCAATGGATCTTTGTTTAAAGGGTACAAAATAACAGTCCGGAATGCGCGAATAGGTAAAGGTAAGAACCATAGCTAAAGAAAGAAACTCTAGAGGCAACTCAAGCCAATTTACAACAGCTTCAGCAGCAGTGTTATGCTCATAAGGCGCACACGTAATTGGACTTTTGAATATTTATAGATTCATTACTTTTTTACTCTTTATACAGAATATGAAAAGGTTATATTTAAAAGTTGATTTGCTTTTCCGAAATGAAGGGGTACTTGAAGCAGTACTTGTCACCGCCCGAAACGAAGAGCACCGAAGTATCAAATAAACATACTTTATGGACAACCAGCGGTGCAACGAAATATGCCAGTGGATAATGCCATTATCTTGAGGCCCGAATTATAATTCCAACGGATCAGTCGACTGGAACTTTGCTCAAATGGGAAATTCATGCGACATGATTGCTACAATTTAACGACTTATCAGTCGACTCCGACTGAACTTAGACTTTGCTCAAAGTGTAAAGTTGTAGTCACAAAACTCGGCTGCGGCTAACTTTATTTGAAATATACAGGCAAATATCTCTGAAAATGACGGAAGCTAAATCTACCTACAATTTATGTTCAAATTTGATTTTGGCTTTGACTTCGACTGAAAACTCAGTTGCAGTTAACTGATCAGTCGGGATTTTAATTCGGGCCTAATAGCGAATGATCGAATGATTTTCAAATAAAATTGCGCGCACAGAGGCAGAAATTACTCCTGACAGCTTTGCCAATCATTCCTCCAAATAGCTCAGTTGCTCCTCCTTTAAAAGAATGTCATCCAGACGCGATTCAAACTTTATTAAACGCACTTACTGACAATCGTTCCTTAACGGTCTTACAATTGTTAGAAGAAAGGTGTGAGTTACAATAAAAGGCTAAGTTAGGAGACGCAGCTGACCTTCCAGCTCCTCAACCGAAAATTGTCGAACCTCATCCAGAGATCGAGTTGCAGAAGAAAATTCTATGCATCCTCAATAAGTCATCTATAAAGGAGTTAAAATCCGATCTATTGTTTGCAAATGTACAATCACTGCGAAACGATTCAAACACAATTGAACTTCTAAAATATAATAAAGTGCAACGAGCGTTGGATTTACTGATGAAAGCGTTAGTATCTACAATTGAAAATCACTTTAACTATAGATAGATAATGGAAATATATTTTATTAGAAGTCTTTAATTGTTTGGCGTTTTTTTTAAACTCTTTCATATAGGGAGTTGATATTTGGCACGAAGGTAGGAATTGGTGGCAGAATAACAGTCGTGTAGTTAAATTTTGATGTTTCGGTCTAATTTTCATTAGGGTGAAATCGGAACCAAATGAAATTGTGCTTGTAAAAACGAGTTCAAAAATATAAATAAATGTGTAATTAAATAAATTACTCGTACCTTAACACAGTATATTGCATATCCAACAAAAAAATAATTTATTGTAATATTGTGCTATAAGCTAAAGGGAGTGACTATTTGCACTAACGTGTACTTTAGTGCTTACACGTATTTGCTATCTTGATTTCCACTTTGACATTTTGGCTATAATCATGGCTACAAAAAAGTAATAGATTGGCGATTTTGGCGACTTTTTAGTGTCCATTTGGCGATAATGCCTGTGTAAAGTCTGGCGACCCTGATCACTGAACGACGAGAGTGGCACTAAATGACCCAACGCACACCTGACTCTAAATTTCTTCCCTCAAGCCGGTTTGAGGATGTGAGCCCGACGTACACGTAAGATATTTTGCTCCGACTCAATTTTATGTCAGAATGCGAGTTGAGGTAGTGTTGGTTTGATTGTTCAGAAAGCGACATTCTGTGACATTTAAAAAACCTGTGCTAAATATCCAATATGCACTTATATTTGTGTTCTGCACGGGAGATATAGAAATCATTTCGGTGGAAAAATGTTAGGAACAAATTAGTTTCCTGCGATCCTTTACCTGAAATATTTTCTTCTTAATTACCAACCCCTAAATAGCATTACAGACCCAAATTAACCCGAACTTAGTTTGAAATGAGTTCACAATTTCGGTCTATTGTTACATGAACATATTTAAAAATGAAACTTGAAATGTTTTATGAGTTTTTTAGCTGTCATTTCGGTATACATTTAAATTGAGTGGAATGTGGAATTGCTTTATATAATTATGGGTTTCTGCATGTTTAGAATTGGAAAATATAACTTAAAAAAATTGTTTTTCTTATAAAAAATAGGAAGTTTAAAGTTATAAAAATACTTCACAATTGGTCGCTATTTACATGTACTTTAAATCAAAAAGTGTATTTAAGCAAGTAAAATTTTTAAACCTAATTAGGTTGACTTTCTCTCGGTGCATTATTCGGCTTAGTTTCTGATTACATGTCAGTACAGAAATTGAAAAGTGTGTTCAGTTTTCTGAGAACTAAAACATTAATTACCCGATCGCATGCAAAATTATTTAATTAACCTTCCAGTCACAAAATATCAACTTTATTCTTAAAGCTGTAATTTGCACCCTAGGGATAGAAATCATTTCGGTGCAAAAATGTGGTTGCAATTACCGTTCCTTGCGATCTTTAATTATCAAGTTGACTACCTGAGAACTAAAACATAAATGAACCGAGCGCATGCAGAAAAATTTTCTGAACCCACCAGTCACAAAATATCCACTCTATGCTTGTAGTGGTGTTTTCCACCCGAGAGATAGTCCTGAATTCAACGAGAGGGATTTTACCCCATAACTCACGGCAATTCTCTTCTGTGCAAAAGTAGAAAAACCCTCGGAGTGTTGCTACGAAGGGGCTTTGACTGACGTAAAAAAACCGGTTCATAAGTATTTTGCAGGGTTGAAAATTTGTATTCGCCGGCTCAAGCAATACTAAATCAACCTGACACCAAAAATTTTTCGAACCATAATGAGGAAGTTACGAAAATGGACAAAAGCAAATCAGGAAAAACTCAAGCAAAACCCCAACGATTATTGATTGACACTCACAGATGACCCTCTTGTTACCTCACTTCTCTCACCAAAAAAAAACGGGTTTTCGTCACTCATGGGGTAAAATCCCTCTCGTGTAATTCAGGACACAGAAATCATTTTGGTGGAAAATTTGAGGGAACAATCCCCCTTCCCTGCGATCCTTTAACATCAAAAAACCTGTTTGTGTAGAATGAAAAGAGGACCGTGTACGTTAGCTGAATGAGATTTGATGCGGAGACCTCGATGCTGTCATTCAGCCACTCTACCAGTTGCAGTGCACTAAATCCCAACACTGTTGAAAATTTTGTAATGAATAAAACAGACAAAACAGAATATTTACTCTTTCCACAATTTTATGAAGTAATACTGTACCTTTATTTTAACAGTGTATACTCTCTTGCCACATCTTGGGGCACAGCAGTGCTCCGCCAAGACTGGGCACTACGTACCTTTTCTCGTAGCGTTTCGCCGTATTTTCGAACCTTCATAGCTTCGGTCTGGATCATACTAGAGAGCTCAAATTGAACCGACTTCACAAAAAGCACTAAAAAGCTTTTAATAATTTTTAATTTTATATCTGTTGCGACATTTGGAAGAGGGTGCAAATCAAACAAACCAAACAAGTATAACAATAGTATTTAATCGTCCTTCTTTATGATCCCGTGAGGTGAAACGTTCAAGTAGTTTTATGAATTATATTTAATTATGGTTGGGTAGTTGTTTTGTTTGTTTAATTTGCACCGACTTCCAACTGTCGCAATAGATATAAAATTAAAAATTGAATCATCAAAATCAATTCATAATTGGCGGAATGTTCGCGTAACAAACATACAAAAAAAAACATACAGTCGAATTGAGAACCTCCTCCTTTTTTGAAGTTGGTTAAAAAAGAAAAGCATCTTACAAAAAGAAATGAAATCCCACCAAGAACATTTCATGTGAAGAAGGTTGACAAGACTCACAAGCTCATACCGCTTTCACTGCAAAAAAGTTATCAGATCTCATGTAGAGCCAAGCGCCTAACTCTACAACCCCTAAATCTGGAAACCCTACTTCTTGGTGAAAAAGTATGGCTTGGCCGTTTCATGGATCTAATGCATGACACAATATTAAAGGCCAGTGACTTAATTTCTTACCATAAGTCCATAGGAGTGACTGTGCGATGGCAGCGAAACTGTCAAGCCATAACTTTTGACCAAGAAGTAGAGTTTCTAGAGTTAGGGGTTGTAAAATTAGGCCTTGTAGAGTTAGGGGCTTGGCTCCACATGAGATCTGATAACTTTTTTACAGTGAAAGCGGTATGAGCTTGTGAGTCTTGGCAACCATCTTTACATGAAATGTTTTTGGTGGGATTTTGCAGATTCGCAGCAGTAGGGATTTGTTGTCTCACTGAGCATGCTAAACAACGAACAAGTATCAGATAGAACCATGACTCAATAGAATTGCTAATGGGAAAAGGATTACCTACACTATATAGATAACATTAAACAAAAAAAGCAAAACAAAAAAACTGCAATATTTGGCATGCTTATTAAGCAAGCACACGCTGTTCCGCGGCGAGATTCAAATTTGTAACTTAAAATATTGGGCGCTATTGCGAATGTTGATTTGTGGTCGACTCGACTAGCCAAGACGCACAGTCTACTAACAATTTAAAT
The DNA here is from genome assembly GCA_964036015.1 of Leptarthrus brevirostris. Lineage (NCBI taxonomy): Eukaryota > Metazoa > Arthropoda > Insecta > Diptera > Asilidae > Leptarthrus > Leptarthrus brevirostris. The sequence goes on from OZ038374.1 coordinate 72,663,140, forward strand.
GAGGAAGTGAGCCTTTGCTAGTCGAGTCGACTGAAAATCGACACTCGTAATAGGGGCCATTGTTCTTTTTAGCAAAAGATGAATTAAAAAGAACAAAATTTTTCTCGGACATACTTTATACATTTATGACGAAGAAAATAATTTTATTGCGCTATTTTTCGTCGGGATCGAGATTTTCTCTGGTATCCCAACATCGGTTTCGTCTCTTCTCTTCTCGAAATTTTGATACGAGATCGAGATACGAAACCGAAGATGTGGGAAATTTTCGAGACCGAGACGAGCCTTCCAAGTCTGGTAACGTCTCGTGTCCAGCACTAGTTAAATCAGTGAATTGTGTTACGTGAACAGTACCTACTTGAAAACATGTCCTATAAAGATAAATTAATTGATTTACCTTTAAACAGGAGTTTACGTGAGAAGCTACGATCAATAAAGAACATTGCACAATTCTACGAAGGGACTGCATTGAATGAGGATAGCTTTTCAGTGCATAACATAGATCAAATATATGTAAAACCGCTACACAAAATTCAAAGAGCAATTGCACAATTAGATACTTTTTAAAAAATTATTATCAAATTGAAATGTTAAATCCTACATTTCCCATCATAGAAGAGAGCATCCACCAAGTTGGCGTTACCTTCCTAGCGATGTTACTATTAAGATTATGTTTGATGATTTTAGAAAATAGCACCCCAATATTGAATTGACCTCTCATACATATTAAACATACAAGAATATAGTTAATAAGTAAAACATTTCTGTGAAGCTTTTAAAATCCTTTCAGCACAAAAAAAATTATTCGAAAACTTTCAAGTATTATGTGAACATTGTTTGAAATTGGGATTACATAACGATAAAAAAATATGGCTAAATAGGAGTACCAAAAATATGAGTTATTAACGGATGCTGGCTTTCAATGAGTCGTTTGTTCCGGTGGGAAAAACAACAAGGGTTAAAAAAATCATGATTTCAGATCAAATTAACAACAGGGCTTTGGTTAAATTTTCTGTTTAATGGATATCATCTGTAGAATTGAAATATTTCGAGCTCGGTTACACTTTTATGAGCGCAGGTTCTTTTGATCACCAAGTGGAGCTATCCTTAAAGTGTGCTCAAAAACAAGAAAACAAATCTCAGACAGTATCTTAATGGTATTATTAATGTAAAATTTAAAAGAAATTTTGATGAAGCATTCATATAAGTAGCTAAGCTTTTTGAAAGCTAATGTTCACAGATTATTTTCACTCGGATCTCCCAAAGCAAACTCCCCAAAGTATATTCTATTTTTGACAAAACTGACACAATTAATGCCTTGAAAATCTACAACACTTTTGGAGTAATTTGCAAGTTACCGTTTCATGCACTCTCGATGACTCCGATTAATATCTAACTGAAATTATCACCTCATTTTAATTCTAATAATACCATAAAGTTCTTACTTATTTTACATTTTTATTTTCGAATTAACTTTTATCTTCTGCAATGTCATTAATATAAACTAAAGTATTTACTAATAATGTTGTTTCCATAACATATTTCCGTTCTTGGAGTTACAGACGTAAACCCAACTGATGTTTATAATTACAATTTGACTATAAACTAAATTTAAAGAAAAAGTTCTTCCAATGTAGATACGTTACTTAACACGGCAGCGTTGCCCAATGCATGTACCTTGTTTGTTTTTTATGAGCTATATAAAGATCCTGGACACCTAAACCAATTATGTATCTGGCTTACTGTCAAGCTCGCAACGAAATTCTCTTAAAGGGTCATTGTGGTTTGGAAAATTGAAAAAAAAATATGTTTTTTTCTGAATTTTTAAATATATTAAATAAGTATAGGTATACTTTAGAAAATATGCTGAGAAATTTTTATTGCAAAATTACTGGGAGAACATTTTTATATTTTGGGGGAGCAACGTCAAGTGCAATCTTCGTTTTGCAGCTCATTTCTGTAGGAAGGTATTTTATATGGCGCAGGCATTGAGAAATAATAAAGTAATCTTAATTTACAAATTAAAAAATATTAAGCCCTGAATATTCAGTTTATTCCGTGTTGACGCACCGTGGCAATGTAGCTTTTCATGAGACATTTTAAATGCCTTTCTCTCGAAACATGTCTCCTACTAAGTTCATATATTTAAATTTACTAAAAACAAAATATTAAATCTTTTAAAAGCCAGTTAATTATAGATTTTGACATTTGATATTTTTCGGAAACTTCAACTTATGAGCAAATGACATTTTTGTACATTATATACATTTATACATTTTTATCTTTTGATCTAACAAACACAGCCACATAAAACAAACGCTAAATAACAACTATCCTAATGACCTTACCAAAAATGTCAACACTACTGATCTACCTCTTACCAAAAGTGAAAAAAAAATTCTCCGATTACCTAAAATTTAGCATTTTCTCCGAAATTTATGTAATTAGTGCACCCCTTATTTATTTTTATCGGATTGCTCATCTATTACCCTTCCAAAAAGATGCAACTTGGCAAGGTATTAGGATTAGAAAAACCGCATCCTTAGAAATCTCTGACTACCTAATTATTTTATTGCACTTTAAGTAGGAAATTGTTTCAATAAACAAAATTTTTAAGATAAAGGGTCGAAAATGTTTGTTTTGGATTAACAGGTAATTAATTTTAATTATTGCTGCAAAAAAGTTACAAAAATGTTAGTCTAATTTTGTTTTATTGCCGATATTACCTTGTGTTAGCCAGGATTCACACACTTGTACCCTGGCGTTCTGTCACTCGTACCTGCTGAAAAAAAGGGTCAGTCGGAAAAATTACCTATCTTAGTTGAAAAAAAATTAATGTTTTTTAGGAAAAATTATTCAAAAATGGTAAAATTACATTTGAGGAATACGAGGATATTATTTACATTTATGGTGTAGTAGACGGAAAAGAGAGAGCGGATGTACTGGAATATCAAAGGAGCCGCCCTAGCCAACGAGTACAGGAAGTGTAACTTCACACGACATGGAGACACGACCCGAAACTTCGGGAACTTCTGTCGACGTGGAGCACCAAATAATCACCAACGTGAGGCGGGACCCTGAGACGAGCACAAGACGAGTCGCAAGACGATTATTAGTCTTTGTCTACGTTTTGGAGGGTTACTCATCTAGGGGGATTACGATCATTTCACCATCAACCAGCCCAAGGACTACTGGGAGGAGATTCCGAGAGAAGACTGAAATTTAGCACTTAGCTTCTGGAACGCGAGATTGACGGCAGAGCGTTGCTGGACCGAATTCTGTGGGCAGATCAGTGTCAATTCATCAGGAATGATATCGCGAACATCCATAACCTCCATACCTGGTTGAAACTAACCCACACAGGACAAAAGTGACCTCATTCCAGCAAAGATTCAGTGTCAATGTTTGGGCTGGTATCATCGGCAACCATTTGGTAGGACCATTCATTTTGCCGCAAGTGCTTCGTAGTGAAATTTATGTGGACTTTTTGGACAATACACTGCCAGATCTAATAGAGGAGAACCCTATGGATAATCTTAGGGGAATGTTTCACCAACACGATGGAGTACCAGCGCATACTACTAACATTGTGAAGGCAATACTAAGTGAAAAATTTCCTAACCGCTGGATTGGCTGAGGTACACCTGGCCTGCTAGATCCCAGAACTTACCCCATAGGACTTTTTCTTATGGGGAACAATGAAGGATGAAGTTTATGCAAGCCCAGTTAAAAATAGGGAGGATTTAGTCGGCCGAATTTGGAGAGGCTGGCTGCAATACGCCTTCAACAGGGACTTAGAAGGAAATTTTTGAAATGCATCCAAAGTGGCGGTGGACATTCTTAACGGCTTTTTTTACTTAGATACAAGATTAATTATAATTATTTTTAAATTCAATACAAAGCATTTTAGAATTAAATGGAGTTAAATTTTTTTAATTTGTTGATTTTTATAATATTCTCTGATAGGAGAAATACGTTTAAATTTCTACATATTTTCTCTACGTGGACATGTGGCACCTATCTGGAAAGGTAATAAGATAGGCAATAAAATAAAAATAAAAGAGAGGTGTGTTAATTACACAAAGTTCGGAGAAAATTTGGAAAAATGCTGAATTTTAGGTAATCGGAAACCATTTTTTTCAATTTTGGAAGTGACTGTACGTGCAATGGTAGAAGTTAGATCAGTAGTGTTGACATTTTTGAAAAGTTCATTAGGATAGTTGTTTTTTAGCGTTTGTTTGATGTCGCTATGTTGGGTACATCAAACGATAAAAATAAAAGAGTAATGTGCATACCATGAAGATGTGATATTCATGAATCACCCTGTAACTCCCAAACGGTTGAGATTGCCTCCCCCCCCCCTGCAATAAAATTTTTTTGATTTATCACCCTACTCATTTTGGCACGTCAGATCTGAAACACCCTGCATAATTTTTAAGGATGTGCAATATGAAGAAAGATATTATTTTAATTTATAAATAAAATTTTAATTATCTAGCTAGTGATATGATAGTGATATGAGGTTTCTGGATATGGTGCAACAATTTAAAAAGAATTAAAATTTGTATGGGGAAAGAAGAAAAAGGCATCGAAGAATTTGATCTGGCAACCCTGTTTTGGTGTTTTGTTGTATGGTAACCCTGTTGTTGAGTGAGGAGGAAGTTGTTGTGACGTCAGAGGTTGATCGGAATGTTTTGGTTTGGTTGGGTTGGTTTGTTAGTGTTGCGGGGCTGGAGGAGGGGTGTTGGTTTGTAGTAAATTTGGGGGTGATAAGGAGCTACGTAGTAAATTATATGGTGGCCGATGAATGAAACTTTTTATTGCAGCTGTTGAATCTGGATCTTTATTAGTAATATAGTATTAGTTTGTTGTGGTGAACACGAACTTGAATTGTGGTGATATAAGCATGCATGGAATTGCCTGCTGATTGTATAGCTATAGATAAGGTTTGTGGAAATTTGCTTTTGTTCTGGCATGGCTCGCGCTTAATTTTGGGTACTCAACCAGTGATACCAATTCAGTGATTTTGTCACCAAATCTGGTGTTTTCGAACACCTCCCTAGTGAAAGAATTTTGTTTTCTCAGACACGTCTAAAAGTTGGTGATTTTAAACTTCCACTGCGGTGACTTCTGGTGACTTTTAATGCAGTGATGCCAAATCATGGACTTTGTCACCAAATCTGGTGTTTTCGAATACCTTTCTAGTGATTGATATTTTTTAGCGACACTGTGATTTTGAACCTCTTCTGATGACACCAAATGTTCTCCCACTCTTTAACGTTTTAACGTAAATATTCGGCATTTCTCATTGTTTTTGACTATTTTTGTACATATCTACTGGGTTACTACTTAATTCAGTTACAACCGGTGTTGCACCACACATTCAAGTGGGCCCATTTAATGCTTTTGTTGCTAAGCTAAACGCATTTGTAAGACAACTCGAACAATTTCCTGTGAGACTTCATGACTTTCCAGCGGGACCCTGAAACTTTCAACGATACTCATTTTCTGTCGCTTACGTTAAGAGGATCGCCCACAAAATTAGAACTTTATCACATTCTAATAGTTCTGTTTCTCCTCCCTTTCCTTTTAAAAATTGAAAGGAAGAAATTATACGACGCTTAAGTTAATGAGCACCAATTAAAGGTAAATACGCTTGTGATTCAGGTAAATACAGTCTTTTTTTGAGTAGTAGTATATAAATTTTTGTTACTTAGAGATTTCTAATATTATATTGGAAGCAATTTTGAAAAAAAAATATATTATTTTGTATCTGGTCATTGTTTTAAAAAAAGATGTCCTTTTTAGTCTCTATCTAGTGACATTCTTCATCGACGATTGGCAACACTGTACACAACTATCTGGCGAGTGATAAGGTGTGAGTCGATTACATAAATTAGGTAAATTGAGCAGGTGTTGGTGTTTCCTAACTTTAGTAATAACACGATCAATCGAGTTCATTTTAAAGAGGAAGTAGCGGTTAATCGCTTGCATTATTTAATCATTTGGCATTTCATATATTGAACCATTATGATTAAATTTATTGAATGCAAAATATTATACATAGATGTCAGTTATGTGAAAGTATTCGAGCAGATCGCACAGTGTAGATGTATCGTGTCTTGAAGTATATGAAATGGAGGCGTCATACTATAAGGAGCAATCACAGCAGGGTTTTGATGAAGCTTTAGAAGAATTAAAAGAACTAACATACAAAACCATTTTATCGAGTAAAAATACGGAAGAACATAATCCATACAAAATTCTTTTTTCTAAGATGGTCAAAACTCGATATGGTGATAGACTTGTTATTGAATTGGAGCACTATCAGCTTTATCTCCCACAACGATTTTCTCAAGTCTCAGAGAATACGCTGCTCAGAATAAATGAAGGTATTCCACATAATTAGCAAAGGATCTAATGGAAATTTTTTCAACATATCTTTCACCAAGTCGGTGGAAGAAAACATCAGCTATTTACCATTTGCATGAATTTGCTTACAATTGTAATTAATACATGTTTAAGTAGTACTCAACTGAAAATTAAGAGTAAATAAAACGTTGTTATATGTTAACAAAAAAGGGGCGTTTTTATTAATATAAGATAACATATTTTTAATTTTTTACATTTTCTAAAAAATTTCTTAGAAGGTGCACATTTCTTTGTTCACACTTTCCCTGATGAACTACACAGCATGGAACATTATTATAAATTAAATTTAAACGTTCGGAATTTTGACACTTCAGTTCTCTTTCCATGTGATACACAGTTAAATTATCATCAAATGTCTCTTTCAACCAAGGAACTTTTTCACAGCCTTTCATATATAAGTAGTATAAATATGAGGTTTCTGCCGCAAATGAGCAGGAGCACCTTAAAATTGGTTAAATTGTGAGGGAAATCGAGGTCTGACGTCACATTTTTGCTCATTTTTCATGCGGCAGAAACCTCATAGCAATTTTTGGAGGAGCAGTTTCGGTCTTGTAGGCTACAATTGAGAGATAAGGAAAAGAGATAAGGATTTTCGGTCTTATAGGCTACAATTGAGAGATAAGGATGTCGGCCATCTTGGATCTTTGGTTTTCGGTCTTATAGGCTACAATTGAGAGATAAGGAAGAGAGATAAGGATGTCGGCCATCTTGGATTTTGGGTTTTCGGTCTTATAGGCTACAATTTAGAGATAAGAATGTCGGCCATCTTGGATTTTGGGTTTTCGGTCTTGTAGGCTACAATTGAGAGATAAGGAAGAGAGATAAGAATGTCGGCCATCTTGGATTTTTGGTTTTCGGTATTGTAGGCTACAATTGGTCTTCTTCTTTGGTTTGCATCTAGACTTAAATCTGAACCTTGGATCTGAACCTAGATTGTTTAGTAAGATAAGGCACCTGTCGGTCATCTTAGATCTTGGGCATTCAGTCTTGGAGGCTACAATTGATGTTGAAGATAAGAGTTTGTTGTTTTGAGTTTTTAATTACGAAGTACAGCTTTATCAGCTAAATGAAATAACATGATGCGAATTTAATGGGAAAACAGAATATTGCGTAATAAAGATTTCACCACTTTGAGTAAATAGATGAAGATTATTTTTTAATTTCTTTTGCAAATTCTTATTTCTATGATATCATTTGTTTTCAAGCAAGCTTTAACATGTTTTTCTAGTCGAGCTGTGATTGATAAGCGAGCTGGTGACTGCGTAGAAATTAATAATTTGGCGGCAATGTTAAGGTCGTTGGGTGAAAAGGTTTTGTAGATGAATCTGACCTCGTGTTGAAAATAAGAGTTTGTTGTTTTGAGTTTTTAATTACGAAGTACTCCTTTATCAGCTAAATGAAATAACATGATGCGACTTTAATTGGAAGCAGAATATTGTACCCTCGAACTTTAAAAGATTATCATGTAATTTCTTTTCCAAATCTAAATAAAGACATTAATTCGAGGTTATATTTTGAAATAATTTCGTGTTTTATGCAACTAGCAAGTAGGTAATTCCACCGATTACGTCATAACACCATTGAGGAATAGCCAAAGGATTTCTGTAATTAAGGGAAAAAATCTGATGTTTAAAAATAACATGCATCGCTTTGCATAAATCCGTTAATAAGTAATAAACGTCTAGTCAAGATAGCTAGAATGGCTTCTTTCGGTACTTTGGAGAGGTTTATCATGTGAGAACTTGCAAAGAAAATAAATATCTTTTCATAGCCTTAAACTTCGTTTCTTTATGATTCAGCCGTGATAATCTTAATAAGGGAAACCATTGATTCGTAATTATGCTTTAAATTTATATCAAACTAGCAACTACCAAACCCATATAACAACCTTGAATTGCAGAAGAAATGAACAAGATCATTGGCGTTGTTGTAACACTTTCTAAAAATTGCCTCAAAACTGTGAATTTAGACTAGAACAAACAAAATCGAAGTAGCTGAAATGTCCTCTTTCGATTCTTTAAAGAGATTTATCATGTGAAGAACATAAGAAAATAAATTTCATATATGCTTCATGTAACAATAGACCCAAATTGTGATCTCACCGAGTTCAGTTTACTTTGAGTTTGTTATGTAATGGGGGCAAATGTCAGCTTCCGGGTTTGTTGCCGTTGCAGCACTTTCTAAAAATAACCTCAAAAACTTTGAATTGGGACGATAGAACAAACAAAATCGAGGTAGCTGGAATGGCTTCTTTTGGTAATTTAGAGAGATTTATCATGTCAAGAACTTAAGAAAATAAAAAAATCTTTTCATAATCATAAACTTCGCTTTTCTTTTTTCAGCCGTAATAATCTTAATAAGGGAAACCATTTTTTTCTTGAATCATAATTATGTTTTAAATTTATACCAAACTGACAGCTAACAAACCCATATGACGTTTAAAATTAAATTTTTATATACGTCATGTAACAATAGACCCAAATTGTGAGCTCACCGGGATAAACGAACGAAAAACTACTATCCCAATGATATTTTCAAAATTTATAGAGAAATGCTTTATTATTCGTATTGAAAGCTTTCTATTAGAAAAGGATGATGAAGGAATTTTGGATCCAAAACAATTTTTCTACAAAATTAAACCTCAAGTTATAAATCTTCTTGAAGCAAGTTTACAGAAAATCCTCTGAATTAGGCTCTAGGAAATTGATATGTTACTTAGAAGATACATTTCATTATATAATCCATTATAGAAATCTTCAAAAAGTAGTTTAAAGTATGAATTGAAGTTTTCATACATTCATAGAGCTCTTTGATTCAGACAAAACAATATATTGATCTTAGTACTTTGCATAGATCAAAAGCTGTTAACACTTTCCGATCTTAAGCTCTTATGATTTATCACGATGAATGACACTAATTTTGTGTTCTTAAGTATTATCTTGAATCATAATTATGTTTTAAATTTATACCAAACTGACAGCTAACAAACCCATATGACGTTTAAAATTAAATTTTTATATACGTCATGTAACAATAGACCCAAATTGTGAGCTCACCGGGATAAACGAACGAAAAACTACTATCCCAATGATATTTTCAAAATTTATAGAGAAATGCTTTATTATTCGTATTGAAAGCTTTCTATTAGAAAAGGATGATGAAGGAATTTTGGATCCAAAACAATTTTTCTACAAAATTAAACCTCAAGTTATAAATCTTCTTGAAGCAAGTTTACAGAAAATCCTCTGAATTAGGCTCTAGGAAATTGATATGTTACTTAGAAGATACATTTCATTATATAATCCATTATAGAAATCTTCAAAAAGTAGTTTAAAGTATGAATTGAAGTTTTCATACATTCATAGAGCTCTTTGATTCAGACAAAACAATATATTGATCTTAGTACTTTGCATAGATCAAAAGCTGTTAACACTTTCCGATCTTAAGCTCTTATGATTTATCACGATGAATGACACTAATTTTGTGTTCTTAAGTATATTCAAATGTTCAACAGATGCTTACTATTGTCAAGACTTATTCTAATATCACCATTAAATCTTTTGGTTGAAGCACAGTTCAGGTTACTAAAATTATCACAGTTTAAAAAATTATTAACTTTATTTTTGGTTTGTCTTTTACTTTGTTTGCATTAGCAAGTATAAACATTAAACATGTATTTGAAAAAGGGTATACCCCAAACAAAATCTGATTACAAAATACTAAATTTCTTCGAAATAAAAACACTCGTAATTCACTTAATCAATTTTTATTTAAAATCGGCAGAGTTCTATTAACTCTTCCTGACATATCATTATTTTATATAATTAATTTACATATTTCTAAATCCTGGTATTTCGTCCATTTTGTTTTCGATAAATTTTAAATTGCAATCTTCATCCATCTCATACACAGTGTTGTTGATCTCCACTGTTTGAATCTCTGACTGCGGTTCCACTGATTGATGATTTTCGAAAATGAATTTTACAAAGCATATTGTCAATACAAGAACATCTTTTTGTCTCTGAAATTCCTCCATTTTCTGAATTATAGGCTGTGTTACTTTATTTAGATATTCCTGTTTAATATCACCATCCTTAAGATTTGTATTAAGTTCGATGTTTTCAAATTTGTATTCATTACATCGATTGATGTATTTGAATCGTGTTATAACCCGAACAGGTTCATATGCACCATTTTTTAGATATTTTTGAATGTGTTCTTGAAATTTGTTTAAGTAATGTTCTTCCAGTAAATACTTCTGCGCATTTATTCCGAAAGCCAGTTGATTATGCACCGCTAATATCATTTCATCCCATACTGGGGTGAATTGTATCTTAAAAGTATATTGTTCGCGAGGAGTCTTTACGATAGATTTTCCTTCCATTTTATTTCTGTAATAACATTTTTTGTTTACGTATATATTAATTACTCTGCAACATACCTGATCTTCCTTCCTTTCCTGAATCTGGTCTATCTAAATATTTGCCTCAGCTTTTATAGCAAGTATTTTACCCCCACTGGAAAATTTTAAAACTTGAACTGCTTAAAATTAAATTAAATTGAAGATTCCATTCACGTTATTCCCTTAAATAAAGTGTTATATATCAATGTCAAAGGCAATTTTTTTCATCTGAGAATAAAACAATTGAATTACAATGTTTAGATTCCATTCGCTGCGAGTTTAGATACCTTAAAAAACAAAAAAACAAAATCTGAATGATGAAGACTTTAGAATAATCCATAATGAATTTAATGATGATGAGTATTTTTATTTAATAAGGGGAAAGGGGGTTTTCATATGATTACTTAAATTCTTTTGATAAATTTAAAAGGAAGCCTGTGTGCCCCTCAGGATTTTTTAATAACCTTAGCAATAAGAAGAAGAATATCAGCATGTCGTTAATGAATGTAATTAATTTAATTCTAGAAATATCTGAGAAAATTTACAATTATATTTAAAGTGTGATGCTTTATTGCTAACAGACATTTTTGAGAATTTTAGAACAGTATACATAAATATCTATGAGTTTGATCCGAATCATTATTGCACAACACCAGGATTGTCATGGGATGCTATGTTAAAACACATCCAAATTAAATTAGAATTATAGAAATGTATTATATAATTTCATGAAAAGCGGTATTCGGGGAGGTTTAACACAATGTTCCTTACGATATTCTCTATCTAATGAGAGATTTTGATTTTTTTAAAAGGTTTAAAATATTTGGTTTAGATTGATGATATTAATTTATGTAGATGAGTTATTTCGGAGTCACTTCCATATGCAGATTTTGTTTGGACAGATAATTGTGATATTGAAGATTAGGATTGAGAAATTTTCCAAATATCTTTTAACGTGTTCACAATAATATAAATTCAATATTTTTTTATTTCCAAGCATGTTTTAACATGGAGAAGGGATATTAAGATAGCTACAGAATGGGAAAGTTGAGGTAACCATTTAGGTCTTCGTGTTTTAATTGCAAAGCCCAATTTTCATAGTACTGCGCAATTTACAATAAATATGGCTGCAGTAGAATTAAACAAAATAAAAGTGACGTATAACAAACCAGTTTATTTAGGGTTTATAGTTTTTGAAATATCGAAATTAAATTAGAATTTATAGATTTAAAGTCTAACATCGTCCGGGCTATCCCAATCCTCCTCTAAATGATTAGCAGCATCAAGCCGGGTCCTCATCTCGAGGGCCAGCGCTTCGACGCTGAAAACTGATATAATACACCTCCTTCCGCTAACTGAGTGGTTAATCTATAAAGAAGAAAATAATAAAAATAACATGTAAAATAATTTTAAAAACTAACCGTCCGCAACCCCGTCAAATTCTCCGAATATGGAGTGGCCACCTCGCACCACTCAGACTTCCATCCTAACCTATAAACCAGGTTTATCGGGGCTAGCGGAGAATTTACCAGCTCCTGCAGCCGCTCGTGAGGATCCTCGTAATCCTCTGGGATATTCAACACCTTAAGAACTTCTTCTATAATTCTCTCCATTTTGGTGTATGTTAAAACTCTTAAGTGGTTCATTACTTAAATAGTATTTATTTATTTAAGCTTAATACAAGCTATTGAATAAAAAATACAAAAAATTAAAAATTAAATACAAACTATAACTTAATACTAATTCTACAGAATATAATAAATGAATAATTAAGAATAAATAAATAAAAAGTATAAGCTACAATATGAGCTATATATATTGATAACTGGCAGAAGGCGAAAGGAAGAAGAATTAAAGTAGGCGATCAGGATCAAGATGGGCGGGGTCAAGATATAAGGCTTTGTGGAGTGATGATTTACTCAGATGGAAGTCAAAAGAGGAAAGGTCGTTGACTTTTCGTAACATCCTGGTAATTGGCTCGCTTTGACCGTAGTTTGTGCTATGGCGATCGAGTCGGAAAAGGGGAGTGGACCTAAGGTTACGGGGATTGGTATAGATGGGTAAAGATTGCAGGATTGAGGGGCAGTCTATGGCACCAGTTAATAATTGATAAATTAAGAGAATGTCGGAAACATCACGACGTTTGCTTAGAGGTTGTAAGTCGATCAGTTTCAGACGGTTTTCATAGGGAGGAAGGTTGAATCTGTCAACCCACGGAAGATCACGTAGAGCAAAGCGAATAAACCTACGCTGGACAGATTCAATCCTATTAATGTGAGTTGTTTGTGTAGGGGACCATACCTGGCTGGCATATTCAAGGAGAGGTCTAACGAAGGAGACGTAGAGAGATTTGGAAACATAAGGATTGGAGAACTCTCTAGACCAGCGCTTCACAAACCCTAGCGCGGAGTTAGCTCTGTTAATTATGCTGTCAATGTGGGAACGGAAATTGAGTTCACTATCACAGATTATTCCTAAGTCACACAAAGAGGTAACGATAGGGACTGGTACGTCGGTTAACATATAGACTCTCGGGGTGGCGGTAAGACGCTTGCGGGAATAAGAGATGGACTGGCATTTGGAGACATTGAGCTCTAGAAAGTTTTACATGCACCATGTGATGAATGAATCGAGGTCTTCTTGCAGGAGAAGAGAGTCGGTAGTGGAGGAGATATGTTTGATTATTTTCATGTCATCGGCATAAATGGACAACTCTGAGTGTTTGATGACACATTCAACATCATTTATTGTGAGGATAAAAAGCAATGGACCTAGGTGGCTGCCCTGAGGGACGCCGGAACGAGCGACAATAGGGTTAGAAATGGATGAACTGAAAAGAATATTGCACTGACGGTTGTTGAGGTAGGACCGGATCCAGGAGATGAATCTGGGGGGGGGGGGGGAAGCCTAGGCGATCAAGTTTGAACAAGATAACGTTATGGGAGATCTTGTCGAAGGCTTTACTAAAATCGGTGGCGAAAACATCAACATCTTTACCGTTTTCCAGGGCACATAGGGTTTTAGAGACGAAGTCAGTAAGGTTGGTGGTTGTAGATCTACCTGTGAGGAAGCCATGCTGGGAGAGTGAGAAGATAGACTTACAGTGGAAGAACATGGAATCATAGACCAATTTTTCGAATAGTTTAGGTATGGATGATAATTTAGCAATGGGTCTGTAGTTGGACACATCGTTCTTGCAACCTTTTTTGAAGATGGGAATAATATACGAAATTTTCCATAGTTGAGGGAAAACCCCTTGAGTGACCGAGAGACGAAAAAGCAATGTAAGGGGTTGGACTAGATGCATGGCACACTTTTTCAGAACAATGGCCGGACTGCCATCAGGACCTGGTTGAAAGTCGTCCTAAAGCCTATTAATACTGGCGGCGATTAGTTCAGGATCAGGGTCAAAAGATGAAAACGACGTTTGAGTGCATTTGTCCATGAATGCAAAATAGTTAAGGTCGGGTTGTAGAGAATTATCGCTGAAAGATTTACTGAAGAAGTGTGCAAAGAGGTTAGCGATAACCTTAGGATCAGATGAAGAGGTACTCTCGAGCTTTAGGGTGGAAGGGTAACCATTGGATTTCTTCTTAGAATTAATAAAGCTATAAAAACGCTTGGGGTCGGATATGAGGCTAGTTTCCATCCGATGGAGGTACTCATGGTAGAGGGTATCACAACGTTCAGAAAAAGAGGTATAAGCAGATAGATAGGAAGAATAGTCAGACTCGGTCTGGGTTAGAAGAAAAGTTTGCCAACGTTTATTTCCCCTGTTGCGAAGAGAGCGTAATTCTTTGTCGTACCATACGGGGGATGAGGAGTAGTTTTTACGAGGAAGAAGAGGGATAGATTGTCTAAGACAAGCGTGTATTTCCGAATAGAACGCCTCTAAAGCAACGTCAACTGGGAGATGTTGAGGGATATCCCCAATATTAGAGTTGAGGAGCAAGTGATTTAATTTGTCAAAGTCGCCTTTACGAAAATTGAAGGATAAAGAAGACTCGGAGGCTGAAACGGCATGAAGGTGCTCGTAGGAGAAAACGGGGAACAAAAGAGGATGGTGACGGTCGAGGGAGGAGAGAAGATGGTTGCTTTCTGCGACAGCCGAGTTAACTTTAGCAGGGTGGCGTCATAACGGTTGTGAGCAGCTATGAGAACCCCGTGACCTGGTGGATCATTGGTGCCTACACAACTGTCGACACGGAAAATGGTATAGTTTGGAGGGAATAGTTCGTTGTCGAGAATTCCTGGTGTTAGATTGGTTTCAGTTAAGGCAAAGATATCGTGCGGGAATTTGTGGGAGTTAAGAAAAATATTGGATGTTTTTGTACGAAGTCCTCTTACGTTCTGGTAATAGACCGACAAGCTGTTGGGGAGAGGATCTTGATCGGAAACCGCGGGTGCAATAGAGGGGAAGTCAGAAATAGGGAAATCAAGGGGGTTAGGAACGAAAGTAGTTTAAGGAGTCGTTACGACTTTTTTGAAGATGGGAAATACGGCGAGAACTGACGTACGCAGCAAAGGTGGATAGATCTTCTGAAACTTTATGGGAAGGTATATTGAATGATTCATGGTATTTTGTGAAAAGTTGGAGTAAGACTGATGGGTCTGTGGGCAGGCCTTCTTGTTGTATACTTAACATGTCGTTGGTGCTGGTTTTACCTTCAACACAGACGGAGTTCGGTTTGTCGTGGAGATAGGCTAGAAAAAGACGTACGTTGTCATAAATGCGACGGTCCCGTAAACGGGACAAGAGGTATCGACCATCGCTAGAATCAGCAGAGCGCAAAGTCAATTTAACTGTAGGTGGGAGAAGGGGATCGATAAATGAATGATGTTCGGATAAAGGAGTTTTGGCTAGCGGAATGGGCGGGTAACAGAGGTAGAATTTGTTTGAGACGGGGCGACAGTGTAGGAGGATGACGGCGTGGAATTAGGTGGGCATGCGGAGGAAGTAGCGGGTGCAACGTTTGGCGTATATAGAGGAGAGGTGGGACAGACGGAAATCGTAGCAGAGGTGGTGGAGTGGTCGGAAGAAGTTGGCTTTAGGTTAGAAGGGCATGCGGAAGAAGTTGGGAGTGCATGGTTAGGTGGGTGCGCTGGACATACGGAACTCAAAACAGTATTGGTTGGGTTGACGGTTGGAATGGACGTGTTCGAGGGATTCGGTGTAACTGGAACAGGGGGGTTAAGGGTGTGAGAATATATAAAGTTGGGATACTTGACTGGAGTACTTAGATTAAAATTTGGAAATAGTCCCATTTTGAACTGCCAATTGGAGTTAGGATTACTAGATTTAGGATTAATGGTGAGATGTGCGGAAGAGTGAGGAGTGATTATGTTGTTATTAGTTCTAAGATTCTTATGGTTAGGCTGAATACTAAATTTAGGTATGGGAGAAGGTCGTTTGGGGTAGTTAGTGAGGTTAGGTTTTTTAGTATTTAATTTAGGGTTAGGTGCAGAGGGCTTAGGGTTAAACTTAACGTACTTCCTAGTCCACTTAGAAATTGTGATGTTCCCGAGAGTGAAGAATTTGCTGGAGGGGTTACTGATGAGCCAGACATATTTGTTTGGGATGAAGATCTTGAAGTTGCTGGATTTCCCTTCGTCTGACGAGAGTAACTTCAGGCAGCTAACGGGGGTGAATCCAAAATTGCGGGAAAAAAAACTGTGGGCCCAGGAATCGTTGGCGTTATGAGGTGCACCCTTTAGAAGGAATGGAGTTGTGCTTGATAAAGATGAATGTTTACTGCCTAGCCTTTTTAGTCTCTGCTCCCATTCCGATACTGTCCAGGTGGTGCCAAGTTTGTTGATCGTAAATGTGGTGGAAGTGGGTTGGGATGACACTCGCGGAGAGACATTGATGGCAACATCAGCAACCTTCTCTATAACGGGCTTGACCAAACCAGCAATAGCATCAACATCTGAGGCAGGCTGTACCAAGGAGGAATGCGGAGGAATCACATACACGGTGGATTGGGGCGGAACTGCGGAGGTTGCATCCCGGAGAGTGGAGCAGTCCCCATCAGAAGATGTAGGTCCAGAAGAAGAAGAATTCTCTGTAACGGGCTTGACCGAAACAACAGGAGCATCACCATCTGAGGCAGGCAGCGCCGAGGAGGAATGCGGAGGAATCACATTCACGGTGGATTGAGGCGGAACTGCGGAGGTTGCATCACGGAGAGTGGAGCAGTCCCCATCAGAAGATGTAGATCCAGAAGAAGAAGAATTCAAACCAGAAGCATCTGTGGTGTCAGACCGAGGAAATGAGGGGCCGAGATAGCTTCTTGTGGTTAAACTCTTAATATCAGAGCCGACTGAGCCAATTAATTCCAAGTTCTTCACAATGGCTGTTGAGCACGAATCCAGATCCCGCTTGACGTGCCGGACACCGCGCCGAATGTCGTCTAAGATTGGCATGATAGATTCCGCAGGTTGGCCGATGGAAAGCGATGGTGATCCAGCGCGGAGGTCATCCAAGGAAGCGACCAGGCCGCTCAGCTTTAAGGAAAGCTCGCAAATCCTGCTTGAAAGAAGCGATGAGTCGTTGGTCAAACCCTCAGCGATCTTAAGCAGCTTGTCCAGTTTTAAGTTTAGACTAGCGCAGTCATCGGACAAAATTTGCAGTCCAGCAAAGTTTGTGGAGATCTCGTTGACCTTATCTGCGATGTAGGATTGATCCGTGGAGAGCGTAGCAACGACCTCCTTCATGAGCCGTAAGACGTGACAGGGCCTAATGTTGGAGCACTCTTTACATGTAGAAAGACCACGTGAAAGACAGGTGCCATGAAAAACACCTCCACAGATGCCATCACAGGTAACACCATTGTTGAGCAACTCATTAGAGCATGACTTGCAAAGGGCCATTTTGTGCGTGAAGAATTAGTCGGAAATAATTAACGATAAAAAGTTAAACAAAAGGCTTTACACCAGGTTGCAGTAACACCAGATTAAAACAAAGTAAACAAACTGAGTTACTTCCGCTTGAAAAACAAAAATATTTCCCGGCACTGTAAAAATCGAAAAAACTAACTGAGTCACTTGCAAAATAGCAACCAGTTGAAAATAAGGTCACTGACAAAAATGTAAACAAGGAGAAACTGTGTCAGGTATGTTATTGACCGGGAAAGAGTAGCACTCACTTTGCTGAGACACGCACAAAACACACGAAACGAAAATACTGCGAAGAAATTGAACTGACTGAGGAGCGATCACGCAACGCGTCCGATCGATTAGGCGGTAATTGGAGAACTTATCCGCTTATCTCTATTCATTTTTCATATTTTTTTACTCGCCTATAAAACTTATTTGTTGATTAACCATGAAACTCTCATTAAACTTATTTTTATTACCGCAAAGCTTCCTTCAAATTTAATTAAATGACCCCCGCTTATCTTTATAGAATTCTAAATTTAAAATTAAATTCTTTACATATGATTTAAAAGGAATTGTGATGACCAAAAAATATGAAAAATGCTTATCGATAGTTAGCTGCTACCGAAATTATATAGAGATAAGCGGGGATCGTTTAATTAAATTTGAAGGAAGTTTTATGGAATGATTAAAAAATAAGTTTTATGAGAGTTTCATGGGTAATCAACAAATAAGTTTTATAGATGAGAAAAAATGTGAAAAATGAATAGAGATAAGCGGTTCCACCAAAGTGTTGGTATTAGCTATTAAATCCTTATTCATCCCTTATTCATCCTTATTCATCCTTTTATAGTATTATGAAGATATCAAGTCCCTTTCCGTAGCACTCCTTACACATTGCGCTGTCTTTATAAATCACCAAAAATCCATATTTATGCTTCCAACATTCAGCACACGTATTGCGAAATTTTTCAAACGTCATATCTGCACCCACATGATCATTAGATATGTTTAAGATCGTGATCACATGCAAATATTTTCTCCAAAGATACGCTTCACTTAATTTTATTTTTCTCATATATTTATTTTAGCAATAGTTATAAATAAGAATTAAATGTCTATTTTATACTAAGAAAAGTCTTTCTGTTAATGTTAAAATAACATTTTAGTAGTTTTTTGTTCAGCTTCGTGAACAGCTTTACCAGCTCTATGAAACAACCCGAACAGTTCTATGAAGAGCTTTTATCAGCTCTATGAATAGCTATATCAGGTCTATGAACAGCTATATCAGGTCTATTACCAGCTTTAGCAGGTCTACTACCAGCTTTAACATGTCTATTACCAGCTTTAGCAGGTCTATGAACAGCTATATCAGGTCTACTACCAGCTTTAACAAGTCTATTACCAGCTTTAGCAGGTCTATGAACAGCTATATCAGGTCTACTACCAGCTTCAACAGGTCTATTACCAGCTTTAGCAGGTCTATGAACAGCTATATCAGGTCTACCTTAATTCAAAAGCTAAGGTATCAAGGCTAACATTCAGCCCAACAAATCCGTTCGCTCTCTCTTAGGAAATACCCCAGGGTGACCCCGTTACACAGAATTATGGCTTGCTGCGTCCATTACTCCCCCGCTCTCCACATCCGCATCCGATCATTCCGCACTAAAATCGTCGCTGCTTATTCCTTATGTTATCTAATGTAATAAAATATACACTAAGCCCTGGCCAGAGAACATATCTATAATCTAAAGAAAAAAGAACATGTAAATCGGATCAGTGATTTTCGAGTTATACGCGCAGCAACATAAATTAGATAATTTCCTGAAATATGTAAAATATTATTTGTAAGTGTTCATTTTATAAATTTTAAGACAGTGCTGTCTCAGCGTTTATTTATTTAAGAAACAGATTCGCCAAAGCTGGCTACTACAAATAAAAATATAGAATATTTAAAATATAAGCTTAAGGTAAACTTAATCAAATAATAAGCCTCACTTAGCTCTTCAGCTAGAAGTAACCGGCTCGTGTATTCCATAAAGCGTTCGATGGTGTGGAATATGGAAAAATTCAGTGCTCTCAATGACCGGTCCGGGATGGGCTTAATCGTCATCGTCGTCGGTGTCCCACGATTCTTCGCTGCGTGTTAGCGCATCGAGTCGCAGCCTCATCGCCACCACCAGCGACTCGATGCTATATTGTAGGATGAATATTTTATTACCGTTTATATGGTAATACCGCTGTTAATTTAAAAAAAAAATTTATTATTTAATTTATTTTTTCTTGTAAATTTTAAAAACTTACCGATATGATAGGCTCCAAACCTTCTGAGTACGGGGTGGCTGCCTCGCACCACAAATCCTCATCTCGGATTTTATATACCACAAGCACCGGCGTTGTAACGTCGTCCACAATTTCATTTATAGTTTCATGAGGGTACTCATATAACTCTTTGATATTAAAAAAGTTAATAATAATTTTAATGATGATTTCCATGTTGAACGGCTTTTAAACAACTTTTGAATTAAACAATTTGAAGCATCTGTTTAAATACTAAAATAGTGTTCACTTATTTCTAATCAGTTTTATTCATTTATGTCGTTATACATATTATCCTTTGTTATCAGAAATCGACCTAAGATCAAATATTTTAACTAACATCATCGCGTAAAAACAAAGGCTTGCTGAATCAAAAATACATTTGATGAAGGTGTTAGAAGAACCCAACCGCTATCAATATCCTAAAATTACCCCAAGTGTTAAACCTCCCCGAATACCGCTTTTCATGAAATTATATAATACATTTCTATAATTCTAATTTAATTTGGATGTGTTTTAACATAGCATCCCATGACAATCCTGGTGTTGTGTAATAATGATTCGGATCAAACTCATAGATATTTATGTATACTGTTCTAAAATTCTCAAAAATGTCTGTTAGCAATAAAGCATCACACTTTAAATATAATTGTAAATTTTCTCAGATATTTCTAGAATTAAATTTATTACATTCATTAACGACATGCTGATATTCTTCTTCTTATTGCTAAGGTTATTAAAAAATCCTGAGGGGCACACAGGCTTCCTTTTAAATTTATCAAAAGAATTTAAGTAATCATATGAAAACCCCCTTTCCCCTTATTAAATTAAAATACTCATCATCATTAAATTCATTATGGATTATTCTAAAGTCTTCATCATTCAGATTTTGTTTTTTTGTTTTTTAAGGTATCTAAACTCGCAGCGAATGGAATCTAAACATTGTAATTCAATCGTTTTATTCTCAGATGAAAAAAATTGCCTTTGACATTGATATATAACACTTTATTTAAGGGAATAACGTGAATGGAATCTTCAATTTAATTTAATTTTAAGCAGTTCAAGTTTTAAAATTTTCCAGTGGGGGTAAAATACTTGCTATAAAAGCTGAGGCAAATATTTAGATAGACCAGATTCAGGAAAGGAAGGAAGATCAGGTATGTTGCAGAGTAATTAATATATACGTAAACAAAAAATGTTATTACAGAAATAAAATGGAAGGAAAATCTATCGTAAAGACTCCTCGCGAACAATATACTTTTAAGATACAATTCACCCCAGTATGGGATGAAATGATATTAGCGGTGCATAATCAACTGGCTTTCGGAATAAATGCGCAGAAGTATTTACTGGAAGAACATTACTTAAACAAATTTCAAGAACACATTCAAAAATATCTAAAAAATGGTGCATATGAACCTGTTCGGGTTATAACACGATTCAAATACATCAATCGATGTAATGAATACAAATTTGAAAACATCGAACTTAATACAAATCTTAAGGATGGTGATATTAAACAGGAATATCTAAATAAAGTAACACAGCCTATAATTCAGAAAATGGAGGAATTTCAGAGACAAAAAGATGTACTTGTATTGACAATATGCTTTGTAAAATTCATTTTCGAAAATCATCAATCAGTGGAACCGCAGTCAGAGATTCAAACAGTGGAGATCAACAACACTGTGTATGAGATGGATGAATGAAGATTGCAATTTAAAATTTATCGAAAACAAAATGGACGAAATACCAGGATTTAGAAATATGTAAATTAATTATATAAAATAATGATATGTCAGGAAGAGTTAATAGAACTCTGCCGATTTTAAATAAAAATTGATTAAGTGAATTACGAGTGTTTTTATTTCGAAGAAATTTAGTATTTTGTAATCAGATTTTGTTTGGGGTATACCCTTTTTCAAATACATGTTTAATGTTTATACTTGCTAATGCAAACAAAGTTAAAGGCAAACCAAAAATAAAGTTAATAATTTTTTAAACTGTGATAATTTTAGTAACCTGAACTGTGCTTCAACCAAAAGATTTAATGGTGATATAAGAATAAGTCTTGACAATAGTAAGCATCTGTTGAACATTTGAATATACTTAAGAACACAAAATTAGTGTCATTCATCGTGATAAATCATAAGAGCCTAAGATCGGAAAGTGTTAACAGCTTTTGATCTATGCAAAGTACTAAGATCAATATATTGTTTTAATCAATTCCATTGTCTGAATCAAAGAGCTCTATGAATGTATGAGTTTTAATCAATTCCATTGTCTGAATCAAAGAGCTCTATGAATGTATGAAAACTTCAATTCATACTTTAAACTACTTTTTGAAGATTTCTATAATGGATTATATAATGAAATGTATCTTCTAAGTAACATATCAATTTCCTAGAGCCTAATTCAGAGGATTTTCTGTAAACTTGCTTCAAGAAGATTTATAACTTGAGGTTTGATTTTGTAGAAAAATTGTTTTGGATCCAAAATTCCTTCATCATCCTTTTCTAATAGAAAGCTTTCAATACGAATAATAAAGCATTTCTCTATAAATTTTGAAAATATCATTGGGATAGTAGTTTTTCGTTCGTTTATCCCGGTGAGCTCACAATTTGGGTCTATTGTTACATGACGTATATAAAAATTTAATTTTAAACGTCATATGGGTTTGTTAGCTGTCAGTTTGGTATAAATTTAAAACATAATTATGATTCAAGAAAAAAATGGTTTCCCTTATTAAGATTATTACGGCTGAAAAAAGAAAAGCGAAGTTTATGATTATGAAAAGATTTTTTTATTTTCTTAAGTTCTTGACATGATAAATCTCTCTAAATTACCAAAAGAAGCCATTCCAGCTACCTCGATTTTGTTTGTTCTATCGTCCCAATTCAAAGTTTTTGAGGTTATTTTTAGAAAGTGCTGCAACGGCAACAAACCCGGAAGCTGACATTTACCCCCATTACATAACAAACTCAAAGTAAACTGAACTCGGTGAGATCACAATTTGGGTCTATTGTTACATGAAGCATATATGAAATTTATTTTCTTATGTTCTTCACATGATAAATCTCTTTAAAGAATCGAAAGAGGACATTTCAGCTACTTCGATTTTGTTTGTTCTAGTCTAAATTCACAGTTTTGAGGCAATTTTTAGAAAGTGTTACAACAACGCCAATGATCTTGTTCATTTCTTCTGCAATTCAAGGTTGTTATATGGGTTTGGTAGTTGCTAGTTTGATATAAATTTAAAGCATAATTACGAATCAATGGTTTCCCTTATTAAGATTATCACGGCTGAATCATAAAGAAACGAAGTTTAAGGCTATGAAAAGATATTTATTTTCTTTGCAAGTTCTTCACATGATAAACCTCTCCAAAGTACCGAAAGAAGCCATTCTAGCTATCTTGACTAGACGTTTATTACGTATTAACGGATTTATGCAAAGCGATGCATGTTATTTTTAAACATCAGATTTTTTCCCTTAATTACAGAAATTCCTTTGGCTATTCCTCAATGGTGTTATGACGTAATCGGTGGAATTACCTACTTGCTAGTTGCATAAAACACAAAATTATTTCAAAATATAACCTCGAATTAATGTCTTTATTTAGATTTGGAAAAGAAATTACATGATAATCTTTTAAAGTTCGAGGGTACAATATTCTGCTTCCAATTAAAGTCGCATCATGTTATTTCATTTAGCTGATAAAGGAGTACTTCGTAATTAAAAACTCAAAACAACAAACTCTTATTTTCAACACGAGGTCAGATTCATCTACAAAACCTTATCACCCAACGACCTTAACATTGCCGCCAAATTATTAATTTCTACGCAGTCACCAGCTCGCTTATCAATCACAGCTCGACCAGAAAAACATGTTAAAGCTTGCTTGAAAACAAATGATATCATAGAAATAAGAATTTGCAAAAGAAATTAAAAAATAATCTTCATCTATTTACTCAAAGTGGTGAAATCTTTATTACGCAATATTCTGTTTTCCCATTAAATTCGCATCATGTTATTTCATTTAGCTGATAAAGCTGTACTTCGTAATTAAAAACTCAAAACAACAAACTCTTATCTTCAACATCAATTGTAGCCTCCAAGACTGAATGCCCAATATCTAAGATGACCGACAGGTGCCTTATCTTACTAAACAATCTAGGTTCAGATCCAAGGTTCAGATCTAAGTCTAGATGCAAACCAAAGAAGAAGAAGAAGACCAATTGTAGCCTACAATACCGAAAACCCAAAATCCAAGATGGCCGACATTCTTATCTCTCTTCCTTATCTCTCAATTGTAGCCTACAAGACCGAAAACCCAAAATCCAAGATGGCCGACATTCTTATCTCTAAATTGTAGCCTATAAGACCGAAAACCCAAAATCCAAGATGGCCGACATCCTTATCTCTCTTCTGCTCCTAAGATGGCCGACAATACTTATCTCTTTTCCTTATCTCTCAATTGTAGCCTACAAGACCGAAAACCCAAAATCCAAGATGGCCGACATCCTTATCTCTCAATTGTAGCCTATAAGACCGAAAACCCAAAATCTAAGATGGCCGACATCCTTATCTCTCTTCCTTATCTCTCAATTGTAGCCTATAAGACCGAAAACCCAAAATCTAAGATGGCCGACATCCTTATCTCTCTTCCTTATTTCTCAATTGTAGCCTACAAAACCGAAAACCCAAAATCCAAGATGGCCGACATTCTTATCTCTAAATTGTAGCCTATAAGACCGAAAACCCAAAATCCAAGATGGCCGACATCCTTATCTCTCTTCTGCTCCTAAGATGGCCGACAATACTTATCTCTTTTCCTTATCTCTCAATTGTAGCCTACAAGACCGAAAACCCAAAATCCAAGATGGCCGACATCCTTATCTCTCTTCCTTATCTCTCAATTGTAGCCTATAAGACCGAAAACCCAAAATCTAAGATGGCCGACATCCTTATCTCTCTTCCTTATCTCTCAATTGTAGCCTATAAGACCGAAAACCCAAAATCCAAGATGGCCGACATCCTTATCTCTCTTCCTTATCTCTCAATTGTAGCCTATAAGACCGAAAACCCAATATCCAAGATGGCCGACATTCTTATCTCTCTTCCTTATCTCTCAATTGTAGCCTATAAGACCGAAAAACCAAAATCCAAGATGGCCGACATCCTTATCTCTCTTCCTTATCTCTCAATTGTAGCCTATAAGACCGAAAACCCAAAATCCAATATGGCCGACATCCTTATCTCTCTTCCTTATCTCTCAATTGTAGCCTATAAGACCGAAAATCCAAGATGGCCGACATCCTTATCTCTCAATTGTAGCCTATAAGACCGAAAATCCTTATCTCTTTTCCTTATCTCTCAATTGTAGCCTACAAAACCGAAACTGCTCCTCCAAAAATTGCTATGAGGTTTCTGCCGCATGAAAAATGAGCAAAAATTTGACGTCAGACCTCGATTTCCCTCACAATTTAACCAATTTTAAGGTGCTCCTGCTCATTTGCGGCAGAAACCTCATATTTATACTACTTATATATTACTTTATCTTTTATTATATTAGTCACTAATGTGCATAACTGATGATATATATGATGCAACCATTTCGCTTCTCTTTGCACTTCTTAAATCCTTAAATCTGAATGCAGGTTGGAAAATAAAGTGCTGCATTTGGTTTCGCTTTGTCAAAATAGCCAGTTCCTTCACAATGAACTTGCTACATTCATCTTTAAATCCCTATATATCCAAGATTGCTGCAATTGCGACTTTAAATTATTTTCTTGACTTCACTCGTCAGAGGACTGTACTCAATTATTCGATCATGCAGGAGTAAACAAAAGGCAGATGTATTTGCAGGAATATTACTAACTGTATACGAATATCAACTGATCCTGATTTGATCACTTCGTTTTGATGTGAGCAATCGATTACTGCAATTGGAGCGTAAAACGATTGTTAGAATTTTGTATACATATCATACAATAAAGCATATCTCTCACGATCAAATTTAATGTGTAAGTCTTCATATGGAAATGTTTCAGAATTTAAGTTAAGCTAATATAGGATATTCATATATATGTATCCCAGCTACGAAAATTCATTTGTATGGGGCGGCCAGTATCAGTTAACTTAAACAGCGAGAGTTTATCTTCATCGGCTACACTTATGTGTGGTACTCTCCATTGGAGTTTAAAAATATCTTGGTGATAGAAAGGCATTTTCATCGCTTCTACTTCGAATCAAAATAAGTTCATGTTTAGCGTTTATAACAATTTTCTTATAGTCTTCAGCAAAGCCGAGCAGCAATTTTAATGGAATACAAAAATTGAAAACCCTGGCGCTATTGGATTATTTGGAGACCAGCCCGCAAATTCAAGATTTCTCGTACGATAAATTTCTGCACCATTTAATTCATAGCGAATTTCATCAAAAAGAAAAGAGATAGCATTATTAGTTAATTTTGCTTTTGTTAATGTAGTTCCATTTGCTTTTGCTAGTGCGCCTTCTATATATATGAAACTTTCACTTGGCAGCACATATAAATCCTGATGTACGGATATGCGAATTTCATTTTTGTTTTTCTATGATGTCAGGAAAGGAGAGTCATAGCTACTCAATTTTTGTAATGCTATTATCATAGCGTGCATCTTGAGAAATATCGAGTATTTCATTCATTTTTTAACTGACTGTTGACTGTTGTATGGCTTTGGGCCAACTAGAAGCATTAACACTTTTGTTCTTGTATTTATTATCAATGGAGTTGTTATAGTTAGCATTTGGCGGCTTTAAATGCAGTCTTAATGTAATTGTTGCTCCACATTCGTGTTGTTCTGCTAAGAAAAGATTCCCGAAATTTGACGGTACGTTCAAATTTGACCCGGAGAGTATAGGGGTGGGAGCGACTTGTAGATCTTGTATCGCGCGTTGTAATGAGTCTGCAAGGAATCAGGCTAGCGATTTCGTTAGAACAATGGCCATGGAAATAGCGATAAAAGAGTGAGAGACAACCGACATTCCTTCGATGCTCCAGAGAGTCAAGGCCCTGAGAGATTGAGGAATCGCCAATAAGTTTAACAGCCTTACGCTGAACTTTGTCTAACGCGGACAATGCGGTGTGTCCTGCCCCTGCCCAAATATGGGAATTATATTCAAGTCTAGGCCTAATGTGGGACTTGTAGATCAACGCTAAGTCGGGTGGGGTGAAATATTTCTTACATCTCTGTAGAAAACCCAAACATTTCATCGCACTTTTAGCGATTGCAAATATATGATCAGTCCAGCTAAGATTGCTGGATATCTCAATACCCAAGATCTTTAGGGAGGGTGAATTGGGTATATTCACTCCGTCGACTGAAATGGGTTGGGGGTGAACTGCGCGTTTTTAAGGGACATTAAACAGCATTGAGTTTTGGATGCATTAAACGTAACACGATTTGCTCTGCCCCAAGCGAGGACTATAGAAATGTCTTTGTTTAATGATCTAAACATGCGTTCCCGATTGACTTCTGTAGCATTTCCACGTGAATTCATTACAGAATCAAATGAGTACGCGAAATCAAGGGTGCTGTCGTCGGCAAAACTATGAATAGGATTGAGAGTAAGGGATAACGCTCCGTTAGAGCCGTTAGTAAGTCTCCGGTTGAGCGGCCAGCGCGGAAACCGTACTGGCAATCGTTGATAAGATGGTTATTTTCTAGATATTTCAACAACTGAGAGTTGATGAGTGATTCAAAAACTTTGGATATGATCGAGGTTAGTGCAATTGGTCTGTAGTTAGAGGGAACGCATGCCTCTCCTTTTTTAAGTATAGGCTAGACATGAGCAAGTTTCCATACACTTGGAAATATTCCTGTTGAATATGACAGGTGAAAAAGTTTGCGCAGAGGTTTAGCCAAAGCAGAGGCGCAGCATTTTAAAATAAGGGGCGAGAAACCATCAGGCCCAGTAGCTTTGGACACGTCGAGTTTCGAAAGTACTCTAAAAACTTCCCGAGTGCGAAAGTGTAGCGGCTTTTGCCTACTAGTGCACTGTGATGGAGATGGAAGTGGCTGCGATGAAGGTGGCAAGTACGAGTTAGCAGCAAAATTAGCAGCAAACAGGTTGGCCTTGTCCAATGAGTCAGTAAAAACATTCCCATTATAAATGAGTGGTGGTGTTGACGAACAGGTGAAATTGTTCTTTACGGTTTTACTAGAGACCAGAAGCCCTTACTACCCTTTTGAGTGGAAAATACCTTCCGTCTGATGCTCTGGTCGAAATTGAACTTATCTTTTTATTGTGCAAATTCTCGACTGATTTCTATTACAATTTTTTAAAATGTTTTTCCTCGGGTGCATACAGTCATATATAAAATACCGGAATCTTTAATTGCTGATCTTTATTTATAATCCAACGTTTCGATAAATCTCTTCATCGTCCTCAGGAAATCATGTATAAAATCTGTCTATTCAAGCAACAATACAACTAATTACACTAGAATAAAATTTTGTTTTTCTTTATCTCACCTTACATTGTAATCTTTTCCCGTTTAGTTTAAAATCCCATCTCATCTAACAATCATTGATTTGACAACTATCTCAACTACCATTTTATCTCATCAGTACAATTATTGCAACAAATCAAATCCTAATCATTCGTATAATCACTTATATTAAACAAGAATTAAAATTAAACCGGCACAGTAAACACTATTTTCTTTGCCTTCTGGACAAAACGTCATGCCTTAGCTGTTGTCTCCTCGTCTGTGGTGTCAATTTTGCCTATAACTATTCTCTATTACCGCACGGTAAGCGGTACTCAAATTTTCTGTGTCTGTACGTCTATTCATGCTGTTAGCGGATGTTTGTATGTTCAGTGTTTCCATCGTGATTCTTTTGCTGAAGTTAGTTTCCACACATAGAATTCTTGTATTTCTGAAGTCAGGTTCGTGGTTCAATTTTAGGCAATGTGAAGATAGCGCAGTTTTTTTCTTATTGCTATTCCTAATGTCCGACATATGATTGGAAATTCGGTTTTTCAGCATTTGACCTGTGGTGCCTATGTATGATAATTTGCAGTCCTTGTTTCCACAGGGAATTTCATAAACCACATCCGACTTCTTTCCTTTTGGTATTTTATCCTTGATTCCTGTGAAGCATTGTCCTATGGTTTTTTGTGTTTTCATTGCTAACTTAGCCCGGCTAATTGCTGAATTGCAAATATTCCGCGCATCTCTATAGATACTTCTCAATTCCTCTGAAGGGCACAATTTATATGCCTGGAAGGCTGCTTCCTTCTTATTAATGGCTGCAAAACAGTCATTATTGAACCAATTGGTGTTAGTTGGTTTGATGTTCTTGAAGCTATGAGGAATAAAGCGTTGCATTCCAAACCATAGGATGTTCAAGATATAATCGGTGCTTCTGTTAACGTCCTCCATAGAAAAGCAATCAGACCAATCCAGCTCTCTGAGATATTTATTAAGTCCCGCCCAATCAGCATTTTTATAATGCCACATTAATCTTTTGGTGGAGTTTAGGTTAGTGGTTGTCAGAGAGGAGATGGAGAATTGGGCGGAGATTAGACAATGGTCCGAATTACCCAAGGGAGACGTCACCGAAACCGAGTATTTTTCTGGATGCGATGTTAGAAATAGATCTAAAAGATGCGCGTTGTGCCCCAAAGTATCAGGAACACGAGTCGGACACTCAACCAGTTGCTGTAAATTAAAAGACTCACTAAATAACTCGACGTGTCTTCCAGACGGGCTTGTGGTAGAAGAATGCCTGAGCCACTGTGTGTTGTGGACGTTGAAATCTCCAGCAAGAACGATTTCAGAAGAGGGGGATAATTCCAAAATCTTTTCGATATCGAAAGACAGTTTATCGAAGGAGCACACAGTGTCAGTGTCAGACATATTCGGGCTGCGGAATACAAAGCAGAAGTGAATAATGTGCAGATAGAGTTTAAATCTAATCCAGACATAATTAAATTCTGGATTAGTAGAAGAGAATTGAGGGAGATGGGAGAATGGCACATCATTTCTAATATAAACCGCGATTCCCCTCTGATGAGAGAAGAGCGGCACTAAGTAATAACCAGGAATGTGATACTGATTAATATCAGAATCGGAAACAACCTTGGTTTCGCTTAGTGCGAAAACTGCCGGATTTTCCGCGATCAAGTGGCAGTAAACCGAAAAATGGTTACTTTTCAAGCCACGAATGTTGCAAAAATTAAATAAAAATTTTTGCATAGTCCCGGTCTTAATTTGCCCAAAACAAAACAAAAGAAAACGTACAGAAACACAAGGACTGACGAACGGGAACCACAGATGCAACCACCTCTGTGAAAACAAAGCCAGCAGCAGTGTTATGCCTGCTGTACTGAACCTTGATCTCGACGAAGGCAGCCAAATGCTCAGCAGTGGAGACCCGTTAAACGCATTCAATGCAGCCCGGTTGTACTACATTGAATGTTGGATGGAAGAAAATAAAAATAAATAGGAACGGACTCACCAGACTGTGCTTTCAAATAGAGCATAAAAGCCCTTCACTTCGGCAAGATGGCACTAGCACTTTGAAGCTTTTTAATTCGCTTTCGCAACCGCTTTAAAAATTTATTGGGGAGCAAGACACTGCCACACGTCCGTCCCCGTCAGTAGTTCAGCTCAAACATATATATATATATATATATATAAAATATTGTTTTTTTCCTAAATAGCCTAAGATTTCCTTTGGTGGTTGTAAGTTTCCAAAGCTGTCAAAGTACACCTTTCCAGTTCCCCTTTTGTAATATGCTACCCAATGGCTTCCAGGACCAGAAGTAGAATCCAAATTTACGATTCCACATTCATATTTTCGAGGTTTTTTGGGTAGAGCATCAAGCATAAAAACGCCTCTAAAATGTGGTAAATCATTCGCATATTTATATAAATGGATTTCATTTAATGCTTAATTCGGTAGCAGTTTTAGAAGTTTTTTGAAGGTGGATTTAAGAATAGACCAAGTCCTTTTCTGTAGGGCTTCAAATATAATCCGCTACCTTTCCTTCCTAAAACAATAGCTTCCATTGTATCATTATGTCGGTTGCTTTCCTTCAGCTGCTCTTTAGCATTTGTAGCATTTTTTACTGCATTTACGACACCAGATACGCCACCCACTAAAGCACCCAGTGCAGAAAGCCCAGCAAAAATAGGGATGAGAGGTAAAACTCCTCCAACTTTGGGTATAGGAATTATACGTTATAGCTTCTTTTAAAGAATTTGGTTTTTTCACTTTTAAGATATTTCTTGCTTCACGAACTCCTCTTTGAAGCGTTAACGTTTTCTTATTATAAAAATAAAAAATCTAGATATAGAATCTGGAAATGAAGTCAAAAGACATAGCTCGCTTATACCTGATATGATTGGTCTTATAAAACATCCAAATGGCCTCAAGTTCGAGAATATCTATATCTACTCAAAATTACTCCATCAGCCTAAATATCAGTATCTGGAGCAGTTGATAAGTCCTATTACTGGTCTGGGTTACTATACGTTTTCTTATAATTGCGAAGTTATACCTCCAGAGGAAGACAAACAGAATTCTGTTTTTTATTTTCGATGATGTAGTATGTGGGAAACAAAATAACATACGTGATTGTTTTTGTATGGGTCGACATAATAATGTTGATAGTTTCTATCTCTGTCAGACTTACACCCATATACCGAAGCACTAAATCCGTGACAACGCTAACTTTCTTATTTTATCTAAACAGGATGACATGAATCTGCAATATTTGTAGTGTTTGTTGAAAAGACAGTTACGGCTTTCTAGTAATTGATAAAGACAATTTATTGGATAAAGGACGTTATCGAAAAGGAGTTGATACATATATTTCACTATAAATTTAGAAGATCTGGTGTAGCTGATATTAAACCCGTTATAGCTGTTAATATATCTGATAGACCTATTTGAATTGTCTTATAGACCCGTTATAGCTTTTAATAGACCTGATAAAGCTGTACATAGACCTGGTAAAGCCGTTTATAGACCTGTTCGAGCTTTTTTATAGAGCTGGTAAAGCTGTTCACGGAGCTGTCGAAAGCTGTTCATAAAC
This sequence comes from Leptarthrus brevirostris, assembly GCA_964036015.1. Taxonomy (NCBI): domain Eukaryota; kingdom Metazoa; phylum Arthropoda; class Insecta; order Diptera; family Asilidae; genus Leptarthrus; species Leptarthrus brevirostris. The sequence continues at coordinate 72,695,255 of OZ038374.1, forward strand.
CTGATAAGAGCTATCCATAGACCTGTTCAGATCAGTACAACCCAGTTGACAGCCCAATTCAAATCTCATTAGAAAGATGGTTAAAAAGAGAGACGAACTATTAAAAAATCTTATCAAAACTAGAAAGGCCATTAAGAAGAAATTCCATGCCAAAGGTTTTAAATTCCTCAAAAGAACAAGAAAGGAAAAGATTTTCACAATTTAAATTTTTTTTATTTAAACTCAATTTTATAAATTTAACATTAAAATTTTTAAGAAAGTTACCTAATACTTAATTAATAGAGAATATATCATCGGCATCGTCATCTTTAACTGCACTGTTGGTCTCCTCATCAGTTTCTATGCCCTCAGCCTCCTCATATTGTGAAAAATTTAGCATTGCTGATTATCCGCTCCGAAATACCATAAAGTTCTTTTTAATATTAATTACTTTCAAAACTTCATCACTAATATCATTATATGAAGTGGGTAAAAACAAACTATTTTCTTCTAGCTCTAAAAGCACTTTTATACCGAATCAGACATAATTTGAACATATTGCCTTGAGCAATTAAAATTTGTTTTTCTTTTTCTTTTTTTAGAGCGGAAGTGAAGAAAGACATTGTCGGTACAACTGTAAAATTCACTTACAACGGTTAGTAAAGCAACCATCCTGTTACATCGTTAGAGGGATTTTCGTATATCTAGATTAATTTGGATAATGGGATTAATTTAAAGGCTCGTCGCGGTGCTATGAAGGGATGCATCACAAAAATCAAAAATTATATTGATCAAAACGAGAGGAGTATTGTGTCGGAAAAGCTTATTAGAACGATATTTTCAGCAAATATTGCAAGACAAATTAGAAATAATTGACCCTGATCAGTCGTCGCATCCAGATGAAATCGAAAGTCGATATTGTAGTACAAAGGCCAACATTTTACAATTAATGCATAAATTGGAAGCGAAATCTAACCAAAATTCTTCTGTCGTCGATTTAAACCGCACGTTACTTGGAACTTCCGTGAATATGACTGTGCTACCGAAATTGAAATTGCTAAAATTTGGTGGAGAATATATGGAGTAACCCAAGTTTATCAATTATTTTACAACCTTGGTAAATGACTGTGCCAGGCTTAAAGGGGTTCAAAAATTCCAACATTTATTAAGTTGTTTAGAAGGTCATACCTTAGAATTAATAGAAGGCCTAGAAATGACGGTGGGCAATTATGATGAGGCATTAAGTTTACTAAAGTCTCAATATGACAACAAGTGTATAATTATTCAGGCTCATGTTAAAAATTTGTTTGAAGTCACGAGGTACAATTAATTAACTTAGAACCTTGAGTGACAAAATAAATGTTCATCTGAAGGTAAAAACTCTTGGTTCAGATGACGATATGTTGAATACCATAGTGCTTCACTTTGTTAAGGGAAAATTGGATAATGAAAATCGAGGTAAATGGAAAGAGTCTTTAGATTTCCAAAAGGTACCAACTGAACTTGAACTTTCTCAATAGGCGTTGTCAACAACTCGAATCAAGGCCAACAACTTTAGCTAATATGAGCTTGTCATCATCGCCTAAGCTTTCAGTTAAGAATGTTTATAATCACAAGACGACAAGTCTGACTGCTTCTATACTTCATTGCGCCCTTTGTCAGGGTAGTAACCATGCTATCCAAGGGTGTTTTAAATTTCGAAAACTAAGCGTTCTAGATAGGTACAAGGAACCCAAAAGATTAAAAGTTTGTTTGAATTGTCTTAATAAGGGGCATGTATTAGAAACTTGTGCAGCATCTCCTTGCAAATCTGTGGTGACCACCATCATTCGCTTCTACATCGGATCATATCCTCGAATTCGGGGGTAACCAATTATATACAGTCAGATGTCTTGATGCAACCTATTAATAGTACAAGAAAACAACACAAGAACCGATGAAATTAACGGAGATTCTAAGGCGTTGCATACAGTTGCCAAATCCCAAGTCTCGGACCAAGTAATATTAGCAACTGTTATTCTAGGTATCAGAAATACGTTGAATTAACTCTCGCTCGAGCTATTTTAAATACTGCTTCCAATTTATCACTTGGTTGGATCGTTGGTTGACGCTTCCGAAGAAGTGGGGTAAAAAGAATGTGAGAAACACTTTCTCAATTCAGTTTCAATTGGGGATGATAAGAGGTTTATTCTTCGATTGCACTTTAAAGAAAATCCAATGGTATTAGGCAGCAGTTATGAAATAGCTAAAAGGAAATTTCTAGCTTTAGAGCGCCGGTTATCCAGAGATGCTGTCTTGAAGAGACAATACATTGACTTTATGGATCAGTATGAATCCATGGGTCACATGAGACTATGTAACTCTGGAGAGTTACCACTTATACTACTATACTTCATTCATTCCTCATCATCCAGTATTACGCCCAGAAGGTTGGACTAAAAAATTACGCGAAGTTTTTGACGCGTCTTGTCGAAGCAGTACGAATATGTACATCTTTAAATGAGATTTTGAGTTCTGACCCGATTCTACAAATGGACCTTTTTCCAGTTGTAGTAAAATTTCGTTGTGATAAGAATGGAATTACTGCCAATATTCCGAAGATGTACAGACAAATTTGGATTTCCGAAGAAGATCAAGCTTATCAAACCATACTTTGGAGGAATTCACCGACTGAGCCATTGAGAAGTTACGTGTTAAGGACGGTGACATATGGGCTACAAAGAAATAACTAAACAGAACGGCTGTAAACGCAATTTTCTGAAGCATTTCACAACTCCAAACATACTTTCCACTACAAACACATTTTGAACATGGCCGTAGGAATTTTTCTTGTCTAGGTAAATTTGCGAAAAATATTACTTTAAGTACAATAGCCCCAAAGATATTATACTTACGACGTCTCTGCGCCAAATTAAACCAAGTTCAAGCATAATAAAAAAAAATTTGCCAAATGTAAAGAAGAACGAAAATGAATTTTCCTTACTACTTTTTATTAAAATTGCTTAGTAATTAAGTTTGTTTACACGTTTAGAGCTTATTTACTACCTATCTGTAGCGAAATATTTTGAAGAAACTTACGTATGAAATGATATTTCGGGCAATCGGCGATGGACTCGATTTTTACAATTTTGCACAATGCACGACATTTTATTTAGCTTATTCTAGTTTATTTTACAATAGAAACCAGTTTCAGTTCCTTTATGTTTCAATTCATTAGGTTTTTTAACAAATTAACACTCTTTAAAGCGATCGAACATTCACTTCTTTACATTAAAAATGACAATTCAAGTATCTTCTTCTTATTGACGAAATTAAAGTCGCCCTTTCGTCCCCCATACTTCTTCTACAAACGAAATGCTGCACTCACGTACAGGATTTTAAACGCCATAGCCATTTCGTTTAGTTCTTTCTTCGTATCATATGGGACAACTTCTGCTACTTTCCAAGTTATTTGGGCGATATAAATTTCCAAAGGTATCCAGTCGGCACTCAAGTTATTAAATTAGACCTTTATATGGATGACCTTATCAGTGGAGCAGACTCACGAGATGAATTGATGAAAATTAAATCAGAGGTTGAAACAATTCTAGCTCAAGGCAGCTTTGAATTTAAAAAGTGGTTTTCCATTGATGAACCATTTCGCCGAACCATTGGAGAAGATGATCGAAAGACACCATTAAGAATTAATTATAAAGATATTATTAAAACTTTAGGCATTATTTGGGATCCACTCGAGTATACCATTGTTGTATTATTTCTTTAGGTTATTTCAGGATTGAACAGTAAAGACACAATGTTTCCTTTCTTCTTCACTTTAATTTTCTTTATTTCTACTGTACAACAAATTAAACTTATATACATAGTTAATCACTTAATTGTTCTATTAATCGCTTAGTCGAACAGCTAATCACTTAAGGGTACTTGTTCAGGCTACCCGCTGAAAAGGGATGCTGGTTACGCGAAAATTAAAGAATTTATTGCTGATACGATAAGTTTTTATTCAATTGTAGTTCTTAACACTTGCACTTTTATAATTCACTTTATATTCACTTCAAATTCTTAACCTAGCACTTAAATACCTTATTCCTACACTTATGTTTAATTGCTGAAAGAATTTGAAATGTTTATTGACTTAAAATATTTATCTTAAAATAATTCGAACAGCCAGGTTCTGAATTATTTCTTAACAAGTGTTTAATTAATGTGATATAATTGCGAACAGCCAGGTTCTGCAATTATATTGACATTCTATTGGGAATAATACTTATTCGAGCAGCCAGGCTCTGAATAAGTATTGGGAAGATATTAGTGGGAACACAAAAACGAACTTCTGTATTTATTCGAGCAGCCAGGCTCTGAATAAATATGTTAATAAATGTTAATAGGCAACACAATAACTTATTCGAGCAGCCAGACTCTGAATAAATTGTTACGAATAGGTTAGTTTACACAATGTAAGTATAATCGAGCAGCCAGGCTCTGATAATATTTTTATATTGTTATAAATAGATAAAATATTCGAACAGCCGGGTTCTGAATATTTTTTAAGTAAATTTTCAATTGTACTCACCAAACTCGCTGAATATTAGATTTCAAAAGAGAAGAGCCCATGTGTATGCAGCTCTTTTATAGAGTGTTTTCGATTTTGCCACCGAGACATAACACCGGGGACAACTGGAGTTACTGTGACCCTGCACCGAAGTGTCATCTGCTTCCAAGTGTTAAACCCTGTGTTCGAGTTTATTATTGTCACCCGCTGTCAAATCCAACTGAAAATTATGGCGATTAATAAAAAAGCAGCAATTTCAGCAATTATTGGTTTACTGCAGCATTAATTTAATGAAAATGAGTATTTTGAAGAAGAAGAAAGGCTACATGACGAATCCGAAAGTACAATTTTCCTCTTTAAAATAACAAGAATGGAAGCTGCAAAGATTTTTCGGTTTATTTTCATTCTTATTATAACAGAACAGTAAAAATAAATAATTAAATATAAAAACTCGCAGCACGCAAGCACAATACCAGTTTACTTTACTCATCTACTTCATTTGTGTTAGTAGTGTCACAGCTGTTCCCGGTCCAAACCAGGGGCAATCGGTGTTAGCACCAAGGTTGAAATGTGCCAAAAACGAACAGTCCGAAGCATAACTCGGGTCATGCCACCGCAATCTCGAACACGCATTTGCTTCTTCAAGGGACAAGGGTTAACCCAGAAGCAAAATCGAAAACACTCATAGTTTTAATTCAAACGGTTTATACAAAAATATCGAATTTGGTTGAAATCGAGAGATAGTCGCCATGTTAATTAGCATTCGATATTTTTCGCCATGGGTGTTTTCGATTTTGCTTCGGTGTTAACACTGTGCCTTGAAGAAGCAAATGCATGTTCGAGATTGCGGTGCCATGACTCGAGTTTTGCTTCGCATTGTTCGTTTTTGCCACATTTTGCCCTTGGTGCTAGCACCGATTGCCCCTGGTTTGGACCAGGAACAGCTGTGACACTACTAACACAAATGAAGTAGATGAGTAAAAATAACTGGGATTGTGCTTGTATAATGCGATTTTTTATATTTAATTAATTATTTTTACTGCCCTGTTATAATAAAAACGAGAAAAAACGAAAAATCTTAACTCTTTCCCAACCAACCAGTAATTATAATAAATATAATTGCTGAAATTGCTGATTTTGTATTAATCTCCATAATTTTCAATTGCAATTTGACAGCGGGTGGCTTTTATAAACTCGAACACAGGGTTTCGCACTTGGAAGCAGATGACACTTTGGTGCAGGGTCACAGTAACTCCAGCTGTCCCCGGTGTTATGTCTCGGTGGCAAAATCGAAAACACTCCATGTTGAATCAAAGAATTCAAATTTTAACTATGATGTTGGCGGGAAACTTTTTACTTTAAAGATTTATAAATTGACGTTAAAGTTTAAGGTTTATTATTAATATATTAAATGAGATCATTTAATATATACTTAGTTCTTGGTTACACGGATTATATCCAAAACGAATATTAATTCCGAGATTTGTTTACGTTGGTTGCTGAGCACCGTGTAACCAAATTGCTCTTGCCAAATATCAGCTGTTTTGACAGAACGTCAGGGATATTTGGCTGATCAGGTAAAACTTTGGATTTGTTATGTTTATTAAATTTGTTTATTTTTAGGTTGCGTCGCAACAGTACTATTGATCACTTAATTCGGGCAACTAGTCAGTTAGTGGTACTATAAATCACTTAATCGAATATTTGGCCACTTAGTTAAAAAAAATTAAATCTCCTTTCTTAACTCACTTTAAAATTCACGATTCTACTTTTTAAATTTTTAACCAAAAATAGACCAGGCGATTTTCTTCCAAAACTCCTCGACCAGATCTCAAGAGTTTAAAAACCAGACTCTGCTGAGCACCTTATCGCGACCACTCACCTGTTTATTGGACTGAACTTTTTGATCGAGGTAGAAAGCTTTAATCTTTCGCTCTTAATCGTATAACTTGCGCTCAGTGTGTGAGAGCTTTTTCCTCTAACTTACTTGATCAAGTTCAAGCACTGATGGACCTTGGGCAAGGCGATGTACTTATCGGAATTTGATTATCAAGCACCTTTTGGCTGGGAACTTAACTTTGTTCAGGTGTCTGATGGTTGAAATGCTTTTTAAACATTGTAAGGTTTCCGGCGCACCACAATTTTGTGGGAAAGGAATGCGGGGAAACCTGAGCGATTAGTTTGTCGCAAAGATAATAAGTGCCGTGTAGGCGATATTTGGTTGCTTGAGTGCACCAAACTAATTTTATGAATTAATATTTTATTTTATTTATTTAATTCGTTGTATCGCAAAATAAAATTCCTGAACTTGACAATTAATTTAATGTGCCGTGAAGGCAATTTTGCGAATATAATATTTTTATTTATTAATTATGCCACAATTTAATTTACTTAAATTAAATTTGTTAATGAGAAAGATTTTATCTACGATCACGAAAAGGAAAGTTTTATCCGACTTACCTAGTTTGTTCGATCTTTAGAGACTAGTAAATCCTGTAATCGTTCGGGCTAAAATCTTTATGCAAGAGCTATAGACAATGAAAATAAATTGGGATGAACCGTTACTCGAAAAATATGCTAAAAAATTTAATTTTCGTAACAACTCGAGTATATTAACAAGATTCAAATTGCGCGCAATATTTTTAATTTTTGTTATTTTTACTGTGTGGTATTTTATTACTCGCCATTCAGCCGTATCTGGGAAAGTTAGACAAAATTTATTTTTGGACGGATTCTGAGATTGTGTTGCACTAGGAATAGTCACAAAGGTCCAGCTTCATCTGGCATAGGGTTGCCAAAGTCCAGGAAACTACTACAAGGGGGATTAATTGAAGACAATTAAATTCTAAATGGAACCCAACTGATATAATCTTTAGACGAGCTCAGGTTGATGATCTTTTAAAGTCCATTTGGTTCACAGGTTCAGAATTCTGAAGAATTTTGGCCGTTAACGAAATCTATTAATTTATGAAGACAGTTTTACTTACTGTTAGTAACTGGAAATGACGATCCAGACTTAATAGCACCTCACAAATACTACCCCGACGCAAAATAGTTCGTCCAGTCGAAAATTTCTTTAAAAAAGTGTCATTAAATTTAATTATTATTTTAACCCAATTCTTTTCAGGAAGATTTTTTTTCTAGTACCTTATTCTACGAAAGGTTGATTATTAATTTATCGTTGTTTGAACACCGAAGCTCTAAGTATATTAGAACAACAGTCGAGGAAATAAAATTTGAACCGAGCAATTGACTTTTAATTAAAATTATGCTTAAAATTATTAAGAAAATTATAAAGAAAAAAAGTGACATGTTTTCTTAATTAGTAGTTAATGTAGATGAAAAATATTTATATTTAACTTTTTTTTTCACCACGACAAGTGAGATCTATCACCCCTTTTATTTTGGCGCGGCAGATCTGAAACACCTTGTAAATGTAAAAATTCTCACACCATTCTTTTGTATGCAACTTTGAATTGTTGAATGACGAATTTATTGTAAATTTGAAATATTAACAGAATTAAGAGTACATATTTGTAATTCTTTAACGCATTTCACTAAAATCGCATCACAAAACAATGGAAACACAATTACACAACCAGTGTTGTCACCTAAAGAATTAAATTCAAATTTTTTATGAAAGGTAGAGTAGATGGAGAAAAATGGAGTAAATAAAGGCTGTCTAAAAGATATATTATTTAAATAAAGGTAATAAGCAGTAATTAACTTGAACTTGAAGACGTATATACTCATTCGAGGCTTACCTGTTACCAGAAGGAGCCAGGGAGCCGATTTTTGCCTTATTTTTAATTAGTCATGAATTTTCGTAAAAAATCGGAAAATTGTTCCTTGGGCAGCCGAAAATTTTCTACCAATAATTGTGCCTAGCTTGTGGTGGACGAACTAATTGCGAACATTACATGAACTGTAATGTCATGACACAGTACTCCATTTATCATAATTTAAATATTAACTAAACAGAAGATTCAGAGAAAAATTACCTTTGAGGTAGGCTCAGGGGGAGGGGGTCATGGGTGTATATTTTGAGCTACCTTATTTCAGTGGGATACAATGTTTTGGAGTCAATAAGAATCTGGAGAAACAAATGAAAGGAGAGAGAAAATACTCCGAAAATGTATTGCGAAGGGTAATTGCAACAATACGAACATTTTCAGAAAGTGGTCTGGCTTTTAGGGGACGCGACGAACGTAAGGAGTATCAGTTGTTCCATTTGGAGTTGTTCCATTTCGAGGTTATTATTTCATTATTATTTATTTTTAAAGGGGTAATCCATTTACGGACGGAGTGCCGGACACCCTGTAACGGGTCTTTTCCCCTGAATCCTCAATAGAGGGGTTGCCGGGAGCTCTGGAGTCGTCCAAGGTTCTTAATCAATTGAAAAGACTCATTTACAAAATAAATATAGAATTATTTTATTCAGGGTTCCTTTCGTTCCGGCTTACAATCAATTGTTACTTATTTCTAGCTTGTTATTTTAAGGCTAATGCTACGGGAAAGTAGTTGAATAGAGAGGGTTATGGTCGACACTTGCAGTGAGAGAGAGAGATGCGATGTGGTACGGACGGCGGTTCTTATTTCAGTGAATCTAGTGGATAGTATTCGGTATCCGACGATGTTGGGTACGTCGTATTCTTAATATAAGGGAAATACGGCTATAAAGCACAATGACCAACAGGCTGATATGATATGAGTATGCACTAACTTCTACTAATGACCAACAGGCTGACACCACAGAAGGTCCGGTACGGTTACAAAGCACAATAACCAACAGGCTGACACCACAGAAGGTATTGCACGTCTACAAAGCAATAGTAAGCACTGACTACTACTAATGACCAACAGGCTGACACCACAGAAGGTCCGGTACGGTTACAAAGCACAATAACCAACAGGCTGACACCACAGGAGGTATTGCACGTCTACAATGCAATAGTATGCACTGACTTCTATTAATGACCAACAGGCTGACACCACAGATGGTCCGGTACCGTTACAAAGCGCAATAACCAACAGGCTGACACCACAGAAGGTATTGCACGTCTACAAAGCAGTAGTAAGCACTGACTACTACTAATGACCAACAGGCTCACACCACAGAAGGTCCGGTACGGTTACAAAGCACAATAACCAACAGGCTGACACCACAGAAGGTCTTGCACGTCTAAAAAGCAATAGTATGCACTAACAACTACTAATGACCAACAGACTGACACCACAGAAGGTCCGGTACGGTTACAAAGCACAATAACCAGCAGGGTGACACCACAGAAGGTATTGCACGTTTACAATGCAATAGTATGCACTGACTTCTATTAATGACCAACAGGCTGACACCACAGAAGGTCCGGTACGGTTACAAAGCACAATAACCAACAGGCTGACACCACAGAAGGTATTGCACGTCTACAAAGCAATAGTAAGCACTGACTACTACTAATGACCAACAGGCTGACACCACAGATGGTCCGGTATGGTTACAAAGCACAATAACCAACAGGCTGACACCACAGAAGGTCTTGCACGTCTACAAAGCAAGAGTATGCACTAACTACTACTACTACGGATGACCAACAGGCTAACACCACAGATGGTCGAGGAAACGGGCAGGTAACTTAACTACGGTAGATGAGACTTTATCGCCTCGAAAGCGAACTACTAGAGTTTGCACAAAATGAGCAAGAAGCATCAGTCCCAAGCGCACTTAGGTCTGAACGTGATTACTGTCGTAATACTTCTGCTCGATTTCTGTACTATGTTGCTCGCTTTTATACTTTTGGCGAGGCCCAGAATTATTCCCCACCATTTTTTTCTGGATTATTACTATGAATCAACTTCATGCAACGGAGACGCACACACCCAACTGATTATGGGTTGTGATGCAGAGAAGAACAATGTGTGAATTTCATAAACCCACGCTGCCAGTAGAATATGTGGTTACCGTGCACAAGTTCCCTAGGACTCAGCTTATGGATGACGTCATGCACATTTTCATGCCCGTTCACTGGAACATTTGTCAGTGGCGCCTTTTTACTGCTTGAACCAATGTTTTCCAACGGAGACGCACACACCCAACTGATTATGGGTTGATGTGCTAAGAATTAAATGACAACGCAGCTTAGTGGGAATAATCGGGCTTGTATATTTGTGGATTACGTCATGCTCACCTGCATGCCATGGAGCTTTGGAGTTTTTTATGGACATGTATATTGAATAGTTTGGACAAAAGTGCAATGTCTGAGAAAATGAAATGGGCGATGGAGTAAATTTATGTACGGAGCAATGCTTCGTTACAACCCTTGCAGCTCCAAGACACCAACCCGGGACCATTTTCCACATTACTTCGGTCTGGGTTCGGGCTGGGCCTTTTTGCTTTGACCTACAGGGCTCCTGACGCAGCAGGACCTGCGTTGCAGCTTATAGGCCGCAATGGAAGAACGTGTGTTCTGCGTCGTTCCTGCCACCCCAGCAGTACGGACAATCGGGTATCTCGGCTCTCCCTACCTTCTGGAGATACAACCGGAAACACTCATATCCGCAAAGGAACTACGTGAGGTGGTAGTTCACTCTCCGTACTTTTGACGAGTCGCGCGAACGAATTTCCGCTCTCCTACTGAAGATGGCACCCCTTTCCATCACCAGGAGTCCAATGGGTATGACAACAACCGCCACCTCCGAAACAGTCCGGTAGTCACAAGCTACCCTCAGAGCGGCTCGGCGCTGCACAGAAGCCAGCCCTCTCCTCTATAGCTCCAGCCGCATCTGACCTCCTCAGATCTTCGCACCATAGAGCAGCACCGACTGCACCGCTGTCATCAGTAGGCGGCGCTTGCTCGAGCTAGGACCGTGGGCGTTAGCTATTATCCCCGAAGGTGAATTTCGAATCGATCATCACCCTCAGGTACTTAACAACGGACTTCGCCATTCACGTACTGACTATCCTCATCACCATATTCAGTTTCAGCAGCACCAACTCGACGATGCGGGCAGCTACCAGCACCGCCACGTCGTCTGCAGTCGCAAGAGTCCATCGACTGCCACGTTCCAAAGGTCAGGGCCCAGGATAGACCCCTGAGCTGCTCCTGCCGTGACCGGCTTCCTGCATTGGTCATCCTCGGTCTCATAAACGAGGGATTGGTCTCGCAAGTAGTCCCGAATAACTCGCATGAGATATGCGGGGTGGGAGGGAAAGAACGCGTTGACGATTCTGGTGGTCGTTTCCGCGCTCATGCAAATTGGGATCGGCGCCGTTCCCGTTGTGCTCGATGGAGAGCCTGTTAGCCTCCTCGCGATCTGGCGCCCTTTAGGCTTTCCGCCTGAGCCGGAGCCAGACCTTTCTGAGGCAGTGATGTTGATTATTGTCCGGTCGCAGTTAATTTTTATTTTCTATAGTTTAATTGTTATATATTTTGTTCCACTTCTACTCATTTTGGCAATTTTGAAAGAGGATTCAAACAACGGTAGCGCTCTTAACTCGCTAGAAAGACCACGCAGTAGATACAAGTGCAGTATTACAATTATATTCCGAAGTTTAAATAGCTTTAAATGATATTGCTGAGACTTTACACCAAAGATGGGAGATCAGGTTTGAAGCAGAAAATATTTCAACTAAAATACAAGAATTTTATTTTGCATTTGTGCTGTTTTTTTGAAACGATATTTCGCTATCTTACCAATCCATCAATACGGCTCTCCGAGAAGAAGAGTTAGTCCTAAAACCCTGTAACTATTTGTATCGATTTTTGAAAGATCACTTGGTCGATATAAGAGATAAACTTGAAAACTTTGAAAATGAAGATAGAGTCGAGGCTCAAATACGAAGAAGGCGTATCTCAAAAATGTTCATTTCTTACAAATATAAACAAATCAGATAAAGAATATAACGAACAAATTGAAATACTTTTAAATACTTATCAGGAAGACTTTGATAAAAACTTCTTTTTGGTCTACATGACATGATCTTTAAAGATTTAACCATACGTATTTTTTTCAAACATAGAAATAGAACTAAGATGAATGTTCCTTTTCGCAAGTAAAAAAACTAAAAATGCTCAGACGACAAACATCGAAAAAGGCAGTAACAATTAAATTAAATTATTTTTATCGCTTAATGCAACCTCAGCGAAACTAACAAAATTTTAAAACCTAACATTAATAATTATTACTCATATGAAAAGGTGTCTACTGATATCTTTTCTATTAATGAATTTTTTCTTTCAGTGCAAAGCTCTCCGACAAGGCACAAAAATCATCATTTAGCCAAGATGGAAACTACGTTTTAAGATTTGTTATGAGAGCATCCTCCAAAACTTTAGTTAAGTTTTCTTCCCCGGTGAGGTTTCAATTTTTTGTGCTCGTTTTGATGCCATCTTTTGAAGTAATGAATCTTAAAAATTCTACTTTATCTTATAGAAATTCGGTCTTGTCGAGTTGAATTTACATGTTGGCTGCTTCTATCGTTTTTAAAATTGATTTCAAGTTTTTAAGTGTTCTTCCTCGCTTTTGCCAAAGCTAATTAGGTCATCGATATAGATGTTGCTTCGTTTACCGATGTGATTCCGAAGAATATATAAGTTGAGAAATTGAACTAATATTTGCCACGATTAACTGAAACGACTGTTTTCTTGATGACTGATTCCTTGATTGGAATCTGATGGAAACCGCTTTCCAGGTCTAGAGTGGTGAAGTTATTATTGTTGTCTAAGTTGGCTAACACATCGTTTATTTCAGAGATCCGATATTTATCGGGAATTGTCACACTTTTAATTTCCCATTGACCATTAAATATTTCTTCTCTCCAGATGCGTTTTCCAAACTGGGGTATGGTACGGTTAGATGGTCTAATTATCCCATCTTCAAGCGAGAAGTTGTTTTATTTGTTTAACAACGAATTAGAATGAATGGTGATTGCTACTCTTAAACAATCTTTACTTATTCGTTTTGTCACCGAAAATGTTGACCTAAACTTAATTACCAGAAAAATATATATTTATAGACGCTTGACCGAATTCACAAATCATCTTTATAATCCGTAATAGCTTCATAATCTTGTAGCAATAGCTTATTTAGATGGTAAAGTCATAAGTCATTTAATTAAATCAGAGCTTATATTATATGGACTTTTACTCGACGTTCACAGTCCATATTTGGTTGATTCACGGATATAAAATGAATTTTAAATGGATGCTAATGAGCTTAGAGAATGGTTTAGGGAGGAGGATATCTTTATTGTAATGTGAGCCATTATTCGTAATATTTCGCGCCATCTGGGTGCTGAAATGGAAAATCACTTTTACACACAATTTTAGAGTTACCTAGTACTTCTGTAGTTGTCGTCTCCGTAAGCTGCCATTAATGATGTGATTTTGTTAAGAAGAGGCATAAATTCCGTGACAGCTGCCTGAAGACGGCAACTGCAAGAGGTAAGTGAAAAAAAACTTTTAACTTTATCCCTTTTTATCCGCGGCATCCTAATGTGGAACGAAGGTAATATTCTATTAATTCATTATAGGCAAACGATAAATTCGAGAAGCCATCGGTCACGTTCAAAGTCTCGAACACCACGAAGGTACAGAAATAAGCACTCAAACAGCAGATCACGATCAAGGTCTTACTCACCATACGATCGCAAAAGTTAAGAACGGCGAAACTCATACTCCCGTAGTCCTTTTATCTCAAAGACGAAGACATGTTGGAATAGGGGAACATCCTCAACAGAGTCGCTGTTTAGGAATATTTGGATTGAGTATTTATACGACTGAACACAAAAGTAAGGATATTTCTCCAAATTTGGGCCAATCGAACGTGTTCAAGTTGTTGTTGACGCCAAGAGTGGAAGATCTCGAGGTTTCTGCTTCGTATACTTTGAGAGCTGCGAAGATGCGAAAGTTGCAAAGGAACAGTGCTTAGGTATGGAAATAGATGAAAGACGAATTAGGGTTGACTATTCCATCACAGCGAGAGCTCATACACCTACCCCTGGAATATAAGGTTTTTGTTTATATACATATTAATATATTTATATTTATGCATTTGAGTCAAGTAAGCATGGTATAGTTAAGAAATAAAGTAGCTAGACCAAGTAGAGTATATAGGAGCAGTAACAGAAGCACGCAGAAGTACAAGTACAAGGCTTTATAAAGCTTATCTTATGTGATCAATAGTAACCTCAAAGCGGATATGGATACACTATTCGGTTTCATGTGATCTTCTTATGCCTAACTGAGTTTTAGTGGATAGTTTTTATCGCAAATAAAAAAAAGGTGATCTGAAACTGTGCAATTCCTGTAAGTCAGTCAGCCTATTACAAAAATTGCTATGTAAGCGATATCACAAGGTGTAAATCTTTGTACAGATTTTATTTCGTTCCATTATTCCAAATTGTGTCTTATTTAGGATGTAGAAGATGTTCAGTACAATCAGATATGATTAGATAATGATTGCTGCAAATCAGATACTATAGAGACAGTCATTCGGCTCCAAATCTATGCCAAAATAATTCAAGCATATCTTTAATTATTAGCCAAAACTTCGAATTCGATTAAGATTTTAGCATATTTTTTTAAATGTGTAGTTCCCGGATTTTCGTTCAAAACATCTTTCGCTACTTTAAAAGTTAAGTTTATTACAATTGTTTAAATTACGTTGTTTTCAAAGAAACAAATCATATTTGTTACAATATTCAACCCGTGCAAGCCAGTTTTTTGTTAGAGTGAAAATTTGAAGTTATTTGATTCTTTGATTTATTGGAAATCCACTATATATGGATGTTGTTGCAAATTAATTTTCCATTCATGACCGTATTATTGTGAGATTTACACATTAACACTGTAAAGTATATCTAGATAGAATATAATTGATTTTTGAGCCTTCATATTAGTGAATGTTATTATGTTTGTGCACAAACATTAGTAGAGAATTGCAGGCCGACATCTAAAAGATGTAATTTAATTACAATGGGTTAAAAATCAATAATTAAAATTTTAAATCGGGTGTCGTGAATGCAGTAAGTGACTACGTATAATAATGAGATGTAATCCTTCAATATCTAGAATCTTTTGAGAATTGTTTTATCATTTTATTTAAGAATGAATACTACTCGTATATAATATGACAGCCGTATAAATATCCAGGAAATATTAACGAACAAGATCTTAATAATAAATCGAACCTTACCTTTTTTATTAATCAAAATATATTTAAGTTTTGTAACCTAAATAATATTTAATATTTCGTTTATAAATAATATTTAATTAAGAATTCAAGTAGCGTAAGAGTTAAGTGTGTATATTAGTAATGGACTGCTAAGTTAACCTGATTAAGTATGGTTTATATTAATGTTTGTTTTTTCTTATATCCTAGTGAATTAAATATGTTATAAATAACTTCTTTTAGTTTCAGTAATTCCCTAACGCTTCTTCCCCTTCTTGCTTTCCTCATCCCTTCTCCCTCTATCCCAATGCTTTTGATTTAATTTTTTTTGTGTTTTTTTGTTTCAGCACCCTTTATAGGTTGCGAATTTCAAGATGGTTCAGTGCGGCTAAGGGTAAGAGGTGACACCAGACCTTTTGCTCTTCCTCCTGTTTTTCTGTTTCTCGTTTTTTTATCCTTTCGTGGCAGACCTGAAGGAACGATTCCACATGTTCAAGGACTTGCACCCCATAACGACGAGCTAGGACGTGCTACCAGCTAGCGCGTGCCACTTAAAGATCTTGCGGCAACTTCACGTTGCTCTACCGCACACACATAAATTACATTATTGTCGACTGATAAGCAAAACTAGGTGGATCATAGAAGCACGCAATATGTATATAAAAACATATTTATGCTTTTGACGGAATAGTCAGCTTAGAATTTGTCTAAGCTGTAAATATTCAAGATTTCTATATAATTTTAGGTGCGATATTAAATAAAAATAGGGGTCCCATTCATTAGGAGGGCTCAAATGCAGGACTTGCTCGACAAATGATTGATAATTATCAAAGACCTAATGCACTCAAAAGAAGGGTTGAAGAAGCTGATACAGTTAAATTAATTTCATGAATTGCATGTGAAAATGAAGAAGATTAAAACCCGATTGGGTCTGGACTGTTGCACTCTACGAAGAAAGAACTAACCGGAATGGCTATACCGTATAAAAATCCTGTACGTGAGTGAAGCATCTCGTTTGTAGAAGAAGTATGGGGGACGAAAGGGCGACTTTAATTTCGTCAATTAGAAGAAGATACTTAAATTGTCATTTTTCATGTAAACAAGTGCCAGAAAAGTTTTATTTTATGTTCGATCGCTGAAAAGAGTGTTAATTAGTGAAAAAAACCTTATGAATTTAAACATAAAGGAAGTTAAAATAATTTGCTTTGTAAAATAAACTAGAATAAGCTAAATAAAATGTCGTGCATTGCGGAAAATTGTGAAAATCGCGTCCATAGCCGATTGCCCGGAATATCATTTCATACGTAAGTTTCCTCAAAATATTTAGCTACAGAAACTTGTAAACAATGTTAATTACTAAGCAATTTTAATTAAAAGTATTTTCGTTCTTCTTTACATTTGGAAATTTTTTTTTTATTTAGCTTGAACTTGGTTTAATTTGGCGCAGAGACGTCGTGAATATAATATTTTTGAGGCTAATATTTTTTGCAAATTTACTTACAAAAGGAAAATAACTACGGCCATGTTCAAAATGCGTTTGTAGTGGAAAGTATGTTTGGATTTGTGAGATGCTTCAGATAATTGCGTTTACAGCCGTTCCGTTTAGTTCTTTCTTCGTAGGTTACACTTGTAAAAGTGGGGAAGGACAGTTGGTTCGGGTGCTCACGTTGCGAGCATATTGTGGTACTAGATGTATGCTCGTCATCAGCGTCGAATAAATTATCCCACAACACACACAACATCATTACTAGATAACGTAGTAGACGTTAAACATCGGCATGATGAGCCGAAAAGGATTGATTTGAAGCAGTAATTTAAACTGAATAATTAAATATAATGAAAAAAGTAGAAAAGAAATAAATAAAAAAAAATTACAATAATTAAAAATAAAACTATGAATGTCATGTTTGAATCAGAACCGAATCAGCAGACCATAGTGTAGCAGTTTCTTTCGTCTGTTCTAAAAATAGGATAAGTCCACTGGGAAAAACTAAGGAAAGCGAATTCACTTTACCAAAGTTGGAACTGACAGCAACACTAACGGCAGCGCGACTTAAGGAGTTTTTAATAAAATTGATTTCGACATTGATTCGATTCACTTGTGGACTGATTCCACAATTGCTTTAAATTGGATTATGGGACAACCAATTAAAACTAAGCCATATATTTCAAATCGAGTGAAAGAAATAAATGAGCTCTCTAATATCTATCATTGGGGTCATTGTAGTGGTAAAGAAAATCCAGCAGATTTATTAACAAGAGGTATTAATGCAAGGACTTTAACAAAATCAAAATTGTGGAAATTCGAACCTGAATTCGATTCTAAATTTAGTTGGCCACTAAAGCTAATAAGTGAAAGTTCCCTCGTTTTACAACAGTATAGCATGAATGTTAATAATGACGGAAAAAATGGCGTGTAGAAATAATCCAACAGTAGCAATTTTGGATCTTGGGAACTTTAGTAATTTGAGCAGATTCCTAAGAATAACTGGATATGTCACGAGATTTGTAAATCGAGCGAGAAAGGGAATAGTATCTACTGATGAATTAACAGCCGAAGAGATTAATGAAGCGGAAATGTACTGGATTAAAAGTTGTCAGCATAGCGATTTTTGTTCAGAATTCAATGCGATCTCGCAGAAAAACCCACTTCCAAAAGATTCATCCATTTTATCATTAAATCCTATCTTGAATGAAAACGTCTTGAGACTGAAGGAACGTTTACCCCAAAACCGAATTCGACTTCAGCATTTGTAACCCTATTATGTTAGCGAAGACTTCTCACTTCAGTCGTTTGCTAGTTTTGGATGCGCATAAACGTACGTTACATGGAGGTATAAGCATAGTATTAGCGAAATTGAGAGAGAAATACTGGATCGTCCAAGGCCGACAACTTATTAAATCTGTATTACGGCATTGTGTTATCTAAAAACGCTTACATGGAAAAAGCGCTTCAGAACCTCGGGCGTCGTTACCTAGAGAAAAAGTTATAACGTCAAGACCATTTGAAACTGCTGCTGTGGATTTTGCTGGACCGCTATATACTAAAGATTCTGTAGAAAAGGATGATAAACGAAAAGTATACTTCATGCTATTTACTTGTGCAGCGATTCGGGCAATACACTTTATTGCGAGAAGAGGAGTACCGAAAGTGATCATTTCCGATAACGCGAAAACATTTAAACGAACTGAACTGCTGAAAACTACAGATGTGCAAAGGCTGGCTGTCAATAATAATATACACTGGAAGTATATTCCTGAGCGGGCAGCATGGTGGGGAGGATTTTAGGAGCGATTGGTTCGGAGCCTGAAGAATGCCTTGAAGTCAGTGATAGGAAAAGCGAACCTCGACTATGAAGATCTACGAACATTGTTGTCTGAAGTTGAGGCTGTTGTAAACTCTAGGCTCCTTACCTACATCACCGATGATCCCTGCATCCTTTGACTCCATCCCATTTTCTTAATCATTCGGGTCGGCAGTAGCGAATTCCTGGAAGTTCCGGCAAAATTTTTTGAGGCGCTATATAAAACGATAGCAACAACAGTATTTTACTCAACTGCGTACAATACATCAGGGTAAAGTTGACCCTTCTAGAAGCGTTAAACCGGGGGATGTTGTATTGGTACACGACGATAACAAGCCAAGGCTGCAGTGGCGATTAGCAATAGTACAAAATACCTTTCAAGGACGAGATGGAAGAGTTAGGGCTTGCAAGGTTCGACTTGCAGATCAACAAATCCTGAGAAGACCAGTTCAGCTGCTATTTCCTCTGGAGATATCATCTTCCGAGGGCGGGGCCCAGGATGAAGAAAATCTACACGAATAGTTTGTCATGGAGAGAGAGAGAGTAGAAATAAATCATTTAGTTTAAGTGTAGATGTAAAAATTGTATGTATTGAACTAACAGTGGTAAAATTGAAATTGTTTGAAGTAGTGTGAATAAGAGTCACCACAAGACGGTGTTTAAGAACGGAGAGAATAAAAAATTAATGAAGTGAAGAACTAAATCTTTTAAGTTCATACCATTTTTTTACATACAATAATTTAAATTTAAAGAGAATAAAATAATTGTAAGTTTTGATGTGGAATCTTTGTTCACAAATGTACCTATTCAGGAGAGCATAGACATAGAGAGAAGTAGATTACAAACGCACGATTTTCGATAGCTTTGGAACTGTGCCTTACATCTGGTTATTTCTAGCAACGAACAAGTATTTCATAAATTCGATAACCTCGCAACATTTTAAAGCAAAAAACACTTCTTGTGTGCGAGCAATCACTAAGAGGAAAAAAGTAAGAAAATAGATAATTTTTCCTTTTTATAAAAATATGATAGCAATAGGTTATTATTCACGACATACCTAAGTAAAAATGAGACATGAAATACCAGAGCTGAATTTACATACATTTATTTCACTTAGCCCTGGTAGCGCTTATATGCAAAACGAGGCCAGAAAATATAAATCTTCTAGATAAAGCAAACGCCTGTTTCTCTGGCCAACAGAACGAAACGTAAATTAGGTCTTTTCACGTACCTGCAGGAATTATAATTCCTGCGCAGGAAAATGCAGAAGGTCGTTTTCGTACTGTTTGACAGCAGATTTTTGCTGACGTCACCGCTTCCCCACCTTCAGGAAAATTCAGGAATTTGGCTGACTAGTTTATTTTTGAGGTTATATTGGCACTCTTCTAATTTTTCAGGAACTTTCAGAAAAATGTTTTTGTACTTTTGACAACTGTACCCCCACCACATAAAGAAGGAAAATGCAGGAATTTTCAGCTGTAGAAGTACGTGAACAGACCTATTATTTCTTCCATTCCGACTCTCAAGAAGGGGAAATGTTTTGGTTTTATTTTGGACACGTTATGATGCCGAGGCATGTTGGAGCAAAAGTTTTGTTCATCGGTAATTTTACTTTCTGAAAAAAAGTGGTAGGAATTACTTCATAAAACTAATTACGTACGCAAAGCATTTAGATTTAGAATATTTTCCTATGTTGAATTTTTAATCAACCAGGCCAGCTTGATTAGAGTAGAGATACTTTGGGCATACAAGACTTATTACAGCTAGCAGAACGATGGGTAAATTTTACTTAGAGTGACCGCATTTTGTAGTCTTAAGTGTATTAAGTATGTTCAAGAAATATTTTGTTATTTTTAATTCATCTTTTGCTAAAAAGAACAATATTTTTATAAGAGCTATTACCATCAACAATTCCATATGATCACCAATACCAAAGCAGCGCGCCGCGGCAACTTAAGCCAATGTAAATTTGTTTGCTGCTCTTTATAGGGATTATAACGAACTAACACATTTGCATCAAGCCGCGGAACAACACGTGCTTGCTAATTAAGCATGCCAAACATTTCCCCTTTTCGATAAAAGTGTATATAATTCCCTCTCTCTTACATGGGTATTGTTTCCATATAAGATATATTTTTCCTTTATGTTTCATTTGTTTGCTTTTTTTAACCGACTTCCCAAAAACAAAGAGGTTCTAAGTTCGACGCGTATTTTTTTTTTTTTTTTTTTTTTTACTTTATTTTTTTTTTTTATGTCTGACCGGGCATAACTTCGTAACGCGTCGACCGATTTTGAGATTCTTTTTTTGTTGGGTAGAGTATGTTCACCGATTGGTACCATGTCAAAAAAATTTTTGGTAGGGTGGGGGTGGGGGTTGGGGGTGAAACCTAACTTTGTAACGCGTGGTCCGATTTGGATGGTTCTTTTTTTGTTGTACAGAGTATGATCCCCCATTGCTAACAGGAGAAAAAAATTTGGGCTAGGATGGGGGGAGGGGGGAGGGGTAGTCTAACTTTGTAACGCGTGGACCGATTTGGATAATTCTTTTTCTGTTGGGTAGAGTATGTTCAGTGGGTGATACCAGGTGAAAACAATTTTGGGGTGATTGAGGGTGGGGGGTGGAAGCTAACTTTGTAACGCGTGGTCCGATTTCGATGGTGCCTTTTCTGTTGTATAGAGTATGATCCCGTATTGCTAATAGGAGAATAATGTGGTCCTATGTTGAAAGGTGTGGGTAGGGGGGAGGGGTAGTCTAACTTCGTAACGCGTGAACCGATTTCGATGATTCCTTTTCTGTTCGGTAGAGTATGTTCCTTGATTGATTCCATGAGAAAAACAGTTTAGTGGAGTGAGGGTGGGGTAGGGGGTTAAAACAAACGTCTAACGTGTGGACCGATTTGGATGGTTCTTTCTTCGTTGTATAGAGTAGAAGACACTAAAAAGTGTAAAATAAAATAGTTTTTAAAAAAAAGTTGAACCGACTTCACAAAAAGCGCTAAAAAGCATAAAATAATTTTTAATTTTATATCTATTACGACATTTCGAAATCGGTGCAAATTAAACAAATAAAACAACTACACAACCACAATTGAAAACTTACGTAATTCTACCTGAACGTTTCAGCTCACGGGATCAAAAGGAATGACGATTAAATACTTTTGTTGTAGTTGTTTGGTTTGTTTGATTTGCACCGACTTCAAAATGTCGTAATAGATATAAAATTAAAAACTATTTTATGCTTTTTAGCGCTTTTTGTGAAGTCCGTTCAATTTTTTTTTAAAAAACTATTTTTTGTTTAATTTTATCTATATAGTACTATATATACTCATTTCAAAGTGGTAATCCTTTTCTCATTAGGAATTTGACTGAGTCTTGCTTCTATATAATTCTTGTTCGTTGATTTCTAGTATGGCAATGATTTCTACTAGAGATGGGAAAAACGGATCTTTTCAGCGAACCGGCTCTTTGGGTCTGCTTCTTTTAAAAGATCCGGCTCCAAGAGTCGGTTCGAGAGAGTCACTGAAAATTTTAAACTTGATACATTTTGTCTCTAGAGCGAAGTTGCTTTCGCTTCAGTTGTAATTCTTAGAACTTTTAGTTCCAAGTTCTTTTATTTTTCATGTATTCCTCTTTCTTTCATTCTTTTCTTATGAGCGCTCATTCTCATTAGTCAACAAGAAAAATCAAATCAAAGTGATGCAAATGTTGAGAAGTGACTCTTCTAGACCCGTCACGGGACAAAACTGAGATCCGGATCTGAGTTACCCATCTCTAATTTCTACCAGCAACTAAGTGGTGTTACTAAGGGTTTGCTTGTGTCACCTGTAGTGGAAAATTTATGGAGAAAAATTATGTAATATTTACTCAGAATTTTGAAATAAAAACAATTGATGAAGCTCCAATAAAACGCAAGATCTGGTTAAGATATATGGATGATAAATCTTTCATTTCCCAAAACATGTTGTTAACAATTTATATTATACCAAGACAAATCGGACAGTATCTAGGAACTCCAAAAACTAGAACACCACTTCTTACATCATGTGTATACTCTGCCCCATGCACCTGTGCTTTATCATCTGTTGGTCAATGTTGTCTAATGAACATTTAATGGACAACCCAGGTCATTTTATACATTTTGAGCAAATTAATTTAATTATCTTTAAACATTTTCAACGCAGTATATCCTAAATTTAACCTATCTTTTTACCAATTTGATGCTTGTTTCTGTAGAATTGGATACCGTCAAGTGGGGTGACTTTGTCTCTTTCGAGGCGACTTTGTCTCACTTAGTAAAAAAGTATTATAACTGTAGTACCTAGTTCTGTGAATAACCATTTCAAGTAGCTGCATTCACAATCGCTATCGTGTACTGTTTCTTTTATTTTTAATTCTGCGAAGTGCCATTTGGCGTAAATTGCTGGTTTTATAGCGCGTAAGAGTTAATTCTGAATTGTGAGTGAAGTTTGTTGGTTAAAAACTTTCATTTGGTGAATATCTACAGATCACTCAATTATACTGGTAAGTAAATATATAAATCCTTTGTTTTCTTGAGTATGTATGTAAGAAAACAAATAAGCAGTATATTGTTTGTTAAAATTGAAAAAATATATAACATAGATAACGGCATTAATCATCCGAATACGGGGTGACTTTGTCTCATCAATCAGTGATTCAAAGTCATAATGCAATTATTGAAATTTAGCACTGTATATATGTATAATTATATGCACATAGTATTTAATTTTTAATTTCTAATTTTTTTCTGTGGTTACTTTTAATTAGTATAAAATGCCACGAGTATATAAATCTCGTGTTGGTTCCAGAAACTATGGTAATTATTCCCCCGAAACTTTTGAAAAATGCCTTAATGATGTCAAATCTGGTTTAAGTCAAAGGAAGGCTTCTGAAAAATATAAAATTCCTATAACTACATTAAAAAATAAACTGCACAACAGGCATACAGGAAAAGAAGGAGGTTGCACAGTGTTTTCCGAAAAAGAAGATGAATCATTTGCACTTCATCTGATAAAATTGTCGGAGTTTGGTTTCCCAGTTTCCGAAATAGATTTTAGGATGATTGTTAAAAATTATCTTGAGCGAAAGGAAAAAACGGTAAAGAAATTTAAGGAAAATGCTCCAGGTTATGACTGGGTTCGAAGGTTTTTAAAAGACCATCCTGAGTTAACAGTAAGATTCAGTCAAAATATAAAAAAAAAAAATGCTGGCATCACATCTGAGACAATAACCTCATGCATGGAACATCTGAGTAGGGAATTAAATGGTATACCCCCATCAAATATTTGGAATTATGACAAAACGAATATATCTGATGACCCAGGAAAGAAAAGAAAAGTATTTGGAACGCATCTGCAATCATAGCAAAAGTTCTACATCTATTATGTTCTGTGGTAATGCTGAGGGGAAACTATTGCCACCGTATATCGTGTTCAAGTCAGACCAGCTCTGGTCTACTTGGGTTGAAAATGGGCCAGAAAGAGCAAGATATAATGGCTCGAGAAATGGTTGGTTTGATGCCACAATATTTAAAGATTGGTTTGAGACGCATTTTTTATCTGGAACCAGACATCTCGAAGGCCCAGTAGCGTTGATAGGTGATAATCTTTCTTCTCATATCAACTTGGAGGTGTTGAAAATATGTAAAGAAAAAAATATTAAATTTATCTGTCTACCCCAAATGCTACACACATTGCTCAACCATTAGATGTGGCTTTTTTTGATCCATTAAAACAACTGCTGGTTGAAATAGAGGCTGATGGGGTTCAAAATTTGATTTCTGGATTTAAATATACTGAAGTAAATTCTGACTTGGTTAGCGAATCCTTTATAAGCTCTTTGGTTACACAATGTCAAGAAATAGTCTGCGATGGAGATCCGCAATGAAAAAGAAGAAAGATGGCAGTTTTGCCAGGTAAGAGTATCAGTGTTGAAGAAATTACGCCAAAGATGACCGCTGCTAAGCCACAAACAAAGACTAAAATAGCCCAGAAAAGTTATAAGTAGCAACCAAACTTTTCTAGCGAATGAATTTTGGAAGGTAAGCTTACATTGTCTGTCCATAATAATGCATTAATACTATTGTCTCATTACAGAACCAATTAATAGAGTTATTAACTGCAGGAAAGAAACTATAGAAAGAAGTGAAATAATTTACTTTTATCCAATCAGAAAAGTATTTCGAATCTTATTTTTAATTGATGTTTTTCTCTTCTAAATAAAGAAATGTTAAATATTATATATACAGTTACTCACAAAATTGAGCGTACAGGCATATGTAAAACAGATTTTCTTGTAATGTACAGTTGTGAAGACGTTGTTTAATAAAAATGTTTTTATATTTCAAAACATATACATTTTATAAACTTATTATATGAAAAATAAATATAATTTTTTTTCTTTTTTATGAAATAAACAGAAAAATTACTTCATTTCTAGCAAACCAAATTGAGCGTACGCTTTATAAAAAATTTTAAAAATTTAAAAAAAATATATATTTTAATACTTGGTGTGACCACCTTTAGCGTCTATAACTGATTGTAAACGACGTGGCATCGATTCTACTAACTTTTAAGTAAAAGATGTATTAACCCAAACTTCCTGTATCTTATTTTTCAAATCATTTTTGTTTGTAGGATTACTATTTTTCAATCGGCTCTTCACTTCTTCCCACAAGTTCTGGATCGAGTTAAGATCTGGGGACTGCGGTGGAGTTCTCAGTTGCTTGGGAGCATTATATTGTAACTATTCTCGAACTATGTGGGAAGTGTGCTTCAGATTGTTGTCCTGTTGAAAGTAGAACTCCGAAGGCAAATTCAATTTTTCCTCAGATTGATGTAAATTTTGTTTTAGAATATAAACATATTTCATTTTGTCCATAGTTGTTTCGATGAATTCAAAATTGCAAGTTCCACTAGCGGACATAGAACCCCACAGCATAACACAGCCTCCTCCATCTTTTATCGTTGGACATAGATTTTTTTTCTAAGCTCCGTGTTAGGTTTTCTCCAGACGATTTGCCTTCCATCGGAACAAAATAAATTAATTTTTGTCTCTCCGTCAACATAACATTCTTCCAAAAACTTTGCGGTAAATTTATGTGTGGTTTAGCGAACTCTAAACGTTTCTTTTAATTCGCTAATGAAATGTATGGTTTTTTGCGAGCGACTCTTCCATTTAATTTGTTTTTACGCAAAACACGACGAACTCTTTCTGTTGATATTGGCTTTTTTATTCATGAAGACACTTCAGAGGTTAATTTTGGAACGCTGGTTTTAGGATTTGTTCTAATTTTACGAACTATATTTAGTTCATCCTGTTGAGATAGAATTTTCTTTCTACCTCTGCCACCACTATTCTTTAGAGTTCCTTCGTATTTCCATTTATTTATAATTTTCTGCACTGTAGAAAGTGTCCGTCGGAAAATATCTCCTATCTCGCGTAACGACTTTCCTTTACAGCACAACTTAACAATAAGTTTCCTGGTAGAAATATCTGTTTGTTTTCTTTTATCTACCATTTTCACAATAATTACAAAAATTACGAATCAAATGTACCTAATTCACTTCTAATGCAAAATGAATGATAACAAACACTTCACAAACTCTTTCTGCTACAATTGACACTTAACGGTATATTGAATAGCGATACATATTAGAGACATTACTGAGTGAAAATTTAGACTTCTCGAGTGTACGCTCAATTTTGTGTGAGTGAAATTTGAATATTATTTAGATTTTCGATCGCAAAACAAAATAATATTAATTTATTGCTTTTATAACTGATAACATAAGTTGAACAAAATATATATATTTAAAATATAAAGATATTTTATCATAAAACATTCTTGTACGATTAAATTTTCAGGAAATGTGTTTTTGCTATGGGTGTACGCTTAATTTTGTGAGTAACTGTATATTATATAGAACACACCTTGGACAGATTTTGAAAACTGGGACAAAGTCACCCCATGTGCGGGTGACTTCGTCTAACTTTGTGCGAAAAATTACTACCTGTAGATAAAAAATAAAAATATTTAAAATTCTGTACAGACTTTTTCATAAGCTAATGATAATCAATAAAAAATATATCTCACGTTGAAATTCTCATAATAAATATTATAGAACATCATTCTTATTTAGAATTTGACAAAAATTGAGACAAAGTCACCCCAATTGACGGTACTTGTTCTAGATTTCGCGTTCGTTCCGATTTCAGAGTTTGCACCAGAGATGCCAGACGGTATGGAGCAAAAGTCGCCGAGCCGTGATGCTGAAGTCGCCCAAAGTCGCCGCGCCATTATTTGAAATTGCCCAAAAATCGCCTTTTGATTTTATATTCATTGAAATTGTTGTTTTTACAACTTTAATGTAATATTAATTACAAAGTAACAACAACAGATACAAATAACACAAATTTAAAATTTTGGTAGAGGCGTCGTGAAAAAAAATAATACTCTTAATTATTTAGTAATGGAAGTGACTATTTGCACTTACGTGTACTTTTGTATTCGGGAAAGTTCCGCTTTTATCTACTACTATACAAATATATTCCCTTGCGGGAGGACAGTTAATGAAGTAACTAAAAGTCACACCTCTTCCTCCCAGAAAGTCTAATAAATTGTTGACGCTAATACACATAAGTACACGTAAATACATGTAATTACAAATAGTGATAGTCTTAAATAATTCACGAATTATTATTTATATAAAGGAAAACGAAAATTAGTATTTATTGAATCGTGCATGCCACTTTTCAAAACATAACCAAGAACTGTCTTTGTGCAATTGGTGGGATTAAAAATGAACATATTTCAGATATAAACACGACGGCATTGAGCATGCTTTGAGTTTAAGCGAAAAAATGCCATTGCGATAAATATCAGTTTGGACTTGTTCGGAGTTCAGTAAAGAGTTATTCGCGCAAAACTAGAATTTGAGATGACTCGATAGCAAAAATGTTTCTACTGTGACAGCAACTAGCCCAAAAGCGCCCAGCAATAATTGAAAAATCGCCCAATAACGCCCAGCAAGAATTAAAAAATCGCCCAAAAAGTGCCTAGTCGCAGAGAGCAAAATTTTGTCGCCCAACTGATGGCTCAAGTAGCACAATCGGCGAGAAATCGCCCGAATTGGCAACTCTTGTTTGCACAACTGTCGCGTTTTTTGTGGCATAATTTTTCATGGTTTTAAAAAAATTCCAGATTGCCCTATCAGATTGATCAACTTCGGCTTCTACCCGAAAACTGCGTTCCTGTTCCTTTTTTGAATATGACAGATACTTATTAGTCACAGTGCATTAATTTCCATCAACAAATAACAAAAACTTTAGAAAAGGGAATACGAGAATAATTATGATACATGAATTAAATGATTTATGGACAGAATATTAAGAACAAATAACACATGGGCTGAAAAGTCCCGGGCCTAACACTTAGATGACGCTATTGCATTCACCGCTTTTACAGTTAGTACTAACCTTCAAAAGAAAGCTGTTAAAATTTCATGATATTCTGCTTATAAGTTTGTGAGTTATTGTGCTAACCGTAACACTACTTTTGATATTTTGAGAACAATGGATCAAAAACAATTTCGTGTTTTAATTTTACACTGCTTCTTGATATGAAAAAATACCGTTCAAGCGAAGCAATGGCTTGAAAAGTGTTATAAGGACTCCACTAGATAAGAAACAAGAATAAAACGTTGGTTTGCTGACTTCAAACGTGGTCGTAGAGACACCGATGATGCAGAACGCAGTGGACGTCCAAATGAGGCGGTAACACCAGAAAACATCAAAAAAATCCACAATCGTTTTGAATGATCGGAAAGTGAAGTTGCGTGAGTTAGCTGACATCGTAAAGATATCAAAAGAACGTGTTGGCTTTATATTGCATGAGCATTTGACTATGAGAAAGCTCTGTTCAAAGTGGGTGCCGCGTTTGCTCACTGTTGACCAAAAACAAGAACGTGTTGATGATTCTGAGCAGTGTTTGGCCATGTTTAAACGTAACAAACTGGAATTTTTGCATCGATATGTGACAATGGATGAAACATGGATCCATCACTTCACTCCGGAATCGAAACGATCGTCATCTGAGTGGAGAGCAGCTGGTGAACCTCGTCCAAAGCGCCTCAAAGCACAACAATTGGCTGGAAAGGTTATAGCCTCGGTATTTTGGGATGTGCGTGGTGTAATATTCATCGACTATCTTGAGAAGGAAATACCATCAACAGTGAATATTATATAGCGTTATTGAAGCGTTTGAAGGCCGAAATTTCAAAGAAACGGCGCATATGGCAAAGAAAAACATTTTTGTTTCCTCAAGACAACGCACCGTGTCACAAGTCAATCAAAACAATGGCAAAACTATATGAATTGAACTTCGAATTGCTCCCACATCCACCGTATTCGCCAGATTTGGCTCCCAGCGACTACTGGCTGTTCGCAGACCTCAAAAAAATGCTCACCGGTAAGAAATTTCGCTCGAATGAAGAGGTTATCGCTGAAACTGAGGCCTATTTTGAGGCAAAAGATAAATCGTTCTACAAAAGTGGTATTGAAATGTTAGAGCGGCGCTGGAATGATTGTGTGGCTCTTGATGGAGATTACGTTGATGAATAAAGCCAAATTTGAACAAAAAACCGCGTTTTCTTTGTTAGGCCCGGGACTTTTCAGCCCATGTGGTAGAATTACGGTTTGTCTTAATTTGAATTAAATATTTTTTTATATACGTTAATAAATCATGACACCTACTTTTCTTTATCTTTTCAAATAATTCTTAAATCGCTAAATACAGGTTGCGATTATAATTATGTTACGCACTGTCATGAGATAAATTTCGAGGGTGTAATCAAAGAGTGTGCTATGAAAAAAGCTAGGAAGAAAATCTTCTAATTCTTTATTCATATACATACATATCTGTATCTTCACTGTCCCTCATTTTTTTTGTGTTTAAATTATGATTTTATTAAACGTTGTGTTATTTTACCTTCTAATTCAAGGAGTCAAGAGCTAACGAAAACTTCTCTGCTTAGACCCTCCAAAATCTCAATTCATCGCTGTTTTCATAACGAAAAGTCATTATCGTGAAATGAGTTAATTATCTTATCTTCAATTTATTAAGAATGTTACATATGAGGAGTTCTGCCAGCTCCTCATATGATTTACATATTTTATGTAACAGATACTGCAAATTTAAATTAAATTGGTTTAAGTTATATTTACTTGGCGAGAGTAAGAAAATATAATACTAACAGCAAGTTATGTGATGAACAACTACAAGACTTAATTACATATGAGATCTTTTGCAATGCAGATGTTTTCCAAAATGCTTGGATACCTATAGTGTGATTTAGGTAAGGTACGTAATTTCATTTATGTCTTCCTAACAATGATGTATTATTCGCTTCAAAAGAAACATGTTGTTTATATTGCCATGTACATACTTGCCGCATGTTTTCACGCAATTCTAAGCCGCTTAATGTTAATGAGACACGTAGTAAGCGATTCAACTAAAATTAATTATCTAATAATATCGTTGTCAGCTCTAAAAATAATTGAAATGTAACACAGACCGCATACAGTTCACACTAAAACTAGAAAGAGGGCAGCTGTTGCGTAATCTTTATTAATTTGATCAAAGACGTCTCAGTCCCAGAACTTGTTTCATTTTGGTGCTGAATATGTGCAAGGCCTAGCCCAATCTGTGATGCAGACAGCAGACGTTTAGTCCATACAAACCAGTTTTGTGTCATCGACACTAATTCAATTCACGAATTGCAGGTTAATGAGTGCTGGGCTAATTTTGAGATACACACCCTACCGCCTTCAATGGTTGATAGACTAACAATGCCAAGTAGGAAAAATGGAAATGGCAATGGCTGTCCAAACGGCATGCATCAAATATCTATACCAGATCCATAGAGCCAATTAAAACGTTTATCAATCTATTCCGCATTTCCTTTGGCCGATCTCGACGTTAGTTCTTGAATGACGCCAATAACGCCTTCAGTTTATCACCGCCACTTGCTCAAGTGGAGGCTTTGTATCGCGTTTCATTTCGTTCGCGAACTGACTTCATTTACTTATCACTTCTTCACTCAGCTGGAAACTGATAACTGAAAATAATAAACTCTTGTGGGGCCACCAATTCCGAAAAATTATTCCTTGGCAGTGCAGTGTGAAGGCCAACATTTTGCAAGACATTAGATCCATTCCAAGATCGCTAAGTTCGTATTTTAAGTTAAAATTGCTTTACATTAAAAGCTTTAAAGTGATTCAGGCGAAGGTGGGAAACTGTTGGTAAGTATTTCAATAATATTAACGTGTAGCTTATTTAAACATTTGTATTGTGTATTGTTTGCTAGAGCGAAAATATGGTCTTCCTAGATAAATACTAACAGTCGTTCACAATGCAATTAGAATAAATACAGACGCTTTATGCACGTAAGCTTTTTTTTATCAACTTTTCAAGATTATTATTTTTTAAATAATTAGTAAATTAGAAAATATAAACTGTTGTTCATTTTAGTGATATCCATATTTTATTGTACTTTCTCTACTCATAGTTTCAAGAGCAAACCTATGCGACTTTCCTGAGTTATTTTATCACAATCATTAAATCTTCTCTTTATATTAATTAAATTGGAGTGATTTCAAAATAATTATCATTTTGTAAGATCACATGGCCTGCCTATCTATCTATTTATCCGGGCTAATCTCGGAAACCGCTAATCCGATTTGGATGGGACTTTCACGAGAAAGTTCAGTTTTTTCTCAGGCATGATTTAAACTTAGAGATGGGAATAGAATCAGAATATATCGATATCTGGTATTATAATGTCCTAAATCTTCCGATGCTATGCATCGATCTTATCGACAAAAAAATATCGATAGTTTGAAAATATCGGTATTGCATTCGAACGTATAACAAATTGCACTTGACGGATGTATACATGTCTTTATATGTATTTTCTTACTTAGAATATAGAACTTAGATTATAGAATATACCGGATAGGCCATTACCGATATAAGCCGTGTACGTGAGACCAGGCAACCTGCTCGTTCGGAAGATGAGGACCAGGAAAGGGAGGAAGAAGAAATTAACCTGCCAACTTGTACTTGTTATGATTTCTGTCCAAAGCGTTCATGAAAAAGATACATATTACTATTTGCAACTATTTAGACACTCAAAAACCGAACACTTCGTGCTGCTTTACAATATAATATATATGTCTAATAATATAATTGAAATGATAACATACAGTTTTAAAAGAAACAAACAAATTGAACAAAATTTTATCTAATTCATTCGAGGAAACTTTTTCATGCACAAAAAAACCATATTTTATTATTTTTATTTATTATATTTCACATTAAACTAGCAATTAAACTTTCAATAAACTCAAAAAATACTTAAAAACCTTTAAAGTTTATATCATAGAGACATAAAAGTAATCGATCAAACTGAAATCCACATTTTTTCGTCGATGCTGGATAAGAAGATTCTCCGCCAAAGATGCTCAGCTTTTTCATCTATGATATTTCCTGCCATTGAAAATAATATTTCTGATGGTACGGAAGTCGCCACTGTTTTTTTTATTTACGGGTTTACTGATGTGCAAATTAATTAATTGATTCCCTCGTTTTAGCAATATATTGATGTGAAGAAAAAGACTAATAAAAGTTACACATTTTAATTATTGCTTCCTTTAAATTGCATTTTTAAATAGATTTCTCTAGAATTTCAAAAATTGTGCCAAAGCACCCCAGATGTGTCAGCTTACACATCTTTAGTATTGGCTACAGAAATCTTTGCTGCTGGGCCACTCCATTTAGTTTCTTACTGGTAGAAACTCTGTCATAGTCTCAACTGAAGTCAGTAGGTCATTGATTTGGCATCACTGGGAGTTATTTAGAATTTCGATACTATCTGAGTATCGATGCAAAAATATCGATTAAAAGATTTATCGGGCGTTGCAAGCATCGATACAAAATATCGGTATATTAGAAGAAAATTATCGATACTACTTTGAATCTATGCAGTATCGCCCATCTCTATTTAGGCTACTTATGGTATTGGTATTGCGATTGGGCAGGTAAAAATAATCGAAAACATGGACCATTTTCGGTGTCGAATCCATAGTTTTCGGGGTCAGTAGATGATTAATAACAATCCCGACGCCGTTAAATAATTTGGTAATAAGATATTCCTATGGAAATTAATTGAAAATAATTTGCTGTTAACACATCCCTAGGAATGGTGGTGGGCAGAGAAAAACGTTTACAAATAATCGAAACCGACCGATATTACTGTGAAAATTCATAGTTTTCGGTGGCACACACAGCTAGTTATTAATAATTTACTATTAGTTGGTGCATGGTAAAGGTGCTGGTTCGTCTGTTTAGTCCAAATAAATTTTTTTTTTAAGTATTGTATTTTTTTTTAAATGTAAAATCTTAAATAAACTAGGGTCTTGTCTCCTCTTCTTATTAGTTCAGTAGAAATAGGCGTAAACATGAAAAAAAACAGTAATTCGTTACAGCACTCCGACAGCGGAATATTGTCGAACAAGCTCTTGTAAAAGAGGAAAAAATAAATCGAACCGACAGGAGCTATCCGGGGTGAAATGGGGTGGACTTTTAGGGGTTGAAAACAGTTTTTCGGGATTTCTGGCTAAACTGTGCATAAAAAAGTTAAATGTAAAAGTTGTATGAAATAAAAAAAACTACAACTTTTGTATTTACCATATTCACCTTAACCTTAAAATTTTTCGAAAAAATGGCGGAAAACCGGGTTTTCTGTTTTTAATATTTTTCTTTGACAAAAAAATTTCTATGAAGCTCAAACTTGGGCAAAAGAGACTTTTTAGTATTGCAAAAAGGCAGTAATTTTTTCAGACGGAAATATTAAGAGATTGTTGTTAAACTTAATTTAAAAAAAAAGCGAAATTTTCAACTGCAATTCCTCTTAAAACTACGCTTCCTACGGAGTTCTGTTTTAGCTCACTTACTCGTTGTTATGTCTACTTTCGATAAATGGTACAAAAAGGTATACTGCAATGGAAAAAATGACCGGAAAATTGAAAAAATCGCTTCTTTTGTGGTAATTTGCATATTTATAGTCTAGTAGTAGTGTCGGTCCCATCTGCGTCTGTCAGAAACAGGAAAACCGCCATTTTTTCGAAAAAAATTTTAGGTTAAGGTGAAAATGGTAAATACAAAAGTTGTAGATCTTTTTATTTCCTAGAATTTTTACCTGTAACTTTTTTCGATAGGATGCACAGTTTAGCCAGAAATCGCGAAAAACTGTTTTCAACCCCTAAAAATCCACCCCACTCCAACCGGGATAGCTGCTGTCTGTTCGATTTATTTTTTTCGCTTTTACAAGAGCTTGTTTGACAATATTCCGCTGTCAGATTCCTGTAACGAAATTTTTTGTTGTTCGAACCCTATTTCTGCCGGACTATATGCCATTTATGTCTACTGACATTTTTTTTTATTTCTTAATAATACAACTGGTCTTTTTTGGTGAAAGCATCCACCGCCTCGTTTTCGGGAATACCATAAGGGTACCCAGCAGAATTGACCTATTTATGCTTATAATTTTCAAAGCTCAGTAGTATTTATTAAGAAATTCGGATTCAAATTCGTAGGACCCCAGGGGCTTTAACGCCTTTTTTGCCAACTGACAATGAACAATCTCAACCGCCTTGAGTATGACCGCATAAAATACACTACAATCACTGAGAAGTCTATTCAGAATGAGATAAGACTATTTTTGAGCGCACCAATAATCCCAATTCTCGCAAATCAAGCTTCAATCTACGGAGATAATTTGTCTTTACTATGGTTGGCCATAAAAACATGACGCCAAAAATCAGGATTGGACGCACCATTGTCGTATATACCCAGTATCACCCTTTCACTAAGTCACCACATCATTCCGAAGAGTCATTTGCACGTAAAGGAAGGCTTGTTTTGCACCAATCTTTTCTTCCACGTTTCATTTTCACTACAGTCCAGGATCTACACCAACCCCAGGTTTCAGTGATTTCGCTTATCTTGTTTGAAACCTGTATAACAACATCATTAGCATTCGCAGCCACTTTCACGACCTCTTTGTGGAGCATCGCAAGTAGGTTATAACTAATAGCTTCAATAGAGGAACGTGTGTTTTGTGTACCCCTTAATATAGCTTTTCGGGTTGTGCATCCTATTCCGAGGTTTTTCTCTTGTTGCTTTAGCCCCTTGTGGGACATAGGGCGACTATAGCACCGACTCTTCACCTGGTTCGGTTCTGCGCCAACGCCTTCAACTGTGGCCAGGATTTATTGATCTGAATACCTTCCCTCTCAACGTATCTTCCCATCTGTTGCGCGGTCGTCCACTGCGACGTCTTCCTTTCATTCCGTGGGGATTCCAATCGAGAGCCTGCCGTACGATGTTGTTTGGCTCTTTTCATAGTGTATTTCTTATCCATTGCCACTTTCGCCCGCGAAGACTGGAGTCTATCCTGTCTTGGCCTGTAAGTATGTGTACTGTGTAGGTCTTCGTTCTTAGATGGATGCGCCGCACATACCGGTTGACAAAGGCTTGTAGCTTAGATGTTATTTGATAGGTAACTTTCCATGTTGAACAGCCGTACAACGGAACAGATTTTACGTTCGACTTGAAGATCTGGAGTTTTGTGTATCTGGAGATGTTGTTATTGCGCCAGATTTCAGCAAGAGGATTAAGTGAAACTCGAGCCTTATTGATGCGAGCCTGTCAATCAGCTTCAGCTCCACCGTCTGCTGTGAGTATGTTTCCGAGATAGCAAAATGTATTCACTTGCTCTATTTTTTGCTCCTCAAGATAAATATCATGTTGTCGCCTGGCGTCCAAGCTCGTAAGTTTGGTCAGCATTGATCTTAAGCCCTACACTCAGGCCCGCCGATAGGGGGGGGGGCGAAGGGGGTAAACCCCCGGGCCCGGGCATTCAAAAGGGGTCCCGTCATCTAAGTCATCAACAGAAAATTTTTTCCATTTTAATTATATATATAAAAAAATGTTTCACGATCGAAAAAGTGTAATATACTAGACAGATTTTAAATTGAAAGTCACTCAATTGTATATGGGCTCGTAAGCACTTAGTCCCGGGCCCGAAATTCCTTTCGCGTGGGCCCGTATGTGGTTCCCCCCGAGCCCGAATTTCGTCTTTACGGGCCTGCCTACACTACGACCGTCTCTGCTCAGGGCTTCGGACATTTCGGCTGTTAGAAAGGAGGCATACACCGTCGGCATAGTCCAGGTGCATAAGGTGGTTAAAAAGTTTTCATCTAATTTATCACGAAGGGTGGCCGCCTAGGGCGCTGCACAATATATCATTAACGACGGTCAGGAAAATAAAAGATTACAGTATGCTGCCTTGTCTCACTCCATTCAGCAAACGCCTTCTAAAAATCGACGAACATTAGATTTAAAGGGGACCTCTATTCGGCGGATTGCTCAATGATAATTAGGAGGGTGTTGATATGATCGCTGCAGGAGAAACACTTACGAACACCTGCCTATTCATTCCGATTTTAAAACCTTGTTTTTAGGGTGCATGGTAATCCATCTAGAAATTGATTTTTTCACTATAGTCGTTTTCGGGGCTTTTAAAGTAGGCTTGGTGGTTACATTATTAAAAGTGACGGTTTCGGGAGCGTATTCTTGGTATTGTAGGGATTTTTCGATTTCAAACACCACTTTGTGCAGAGCAATGTACACCGATTCTCTTATTATTTAGGCGTCGTGAGCCTTGTACCGTAGCAGGGTTTCTCATTCTCCTTAATCTCAGACACAGAACTAGTTCCTAAAATTTTAGAAAGACGAGGTTAGCCTAATCGGTATGTAGTCCTCCGGCTTGTAGTGACACATATCAAAATAAAGACTGCACGTACGATTTTAGTACGAAGCACTTCCTAAATATCACCATCCGCCAGGATACCACCAGTGCATGCACGTTTTGTAGCATAGATTACATTATACTGACCTGTCCTCGGAAATTATCTTTGAGTTGCTTTGTCCACTTCTATTTGTTCGTTACTAGTAAATGCGTGGGATAATATTTCTACCTTATTTTCTGAAGAATCTAAGGAATATACGCTTTTCCAAGATACCTGTCAGCATTCCCCTAAGACCAGTCCATAGATTATGTTTTAATAATCGCTATAAGTGAAGAAGTCTTGGAAAGGAGGTTTTAATTTCCCTACTACGGCAAACCCAAAAGATTCTGATTTAGCAGGCTATGTATATATTTGGGTATGTGAGTATGTTCATTTGTTCCCTCATAGCTCCTAAACTACTAATCGTATTTTGGCGAATAAAATGAATAAGTTGTCATTTAATGCATCTTAAAAGGGGACATTCCAGTAAAAGAGGCGTAAAAAAGGGTAGCTTTGAAATGCACTTCACTTCATTATTAAACATTACAATATAAAAAAAATATTTAAAAACATTTTTCTTAACAAAATTGCCGATACTTTTAAATATCTGCAAAAAAAAAGACCAAAGCGTTTTCGTTAAATATTGCAAAAATGACCTGCATTTAAAGTTTAAACATAAAATTTTCCAAAAATCGATATAATTTTAGTTCGAACGAGAGGTGGTAGTTAACAGAATAAAACGTTAAATTTTCAACAGGATCGGCCAAATAGTTTTTCTTTGATCGCCAACGCAAGTTAAAAAAAGCGCGATTCGAGAAAAATTCGCTTAAATTTTCCGAAGGCTTGTAGTTTGTAAATATTTAGGCTCTATTTTTCGATTTATAACTATGTGTAAAAGATGAAGAAGTTTCTGAGTTAGAAATTTCTGAGATTTAGGAATCTAAGTGAAGACCTTCGACTTCAACAAAAACAGAGAAACTCGATAGTGTTCCTAGAAGCAGAGGAGTTGATTATGACCACTTTCAGTGAGTTATCGACTCCGCAACCAGTGCAAATAACATGAGCACCCAAAAATAAGTTGGGGAAATTGAGAAATTACATTTTGGGTTAGATATGTTCTGCATTAAATAACGAATGTGATATATGTAGAGCCCGTATAATTCTCTTGCAATAGAATCACTTTATTTCGCAAGTTTCCAACATTAAAATAGCAGACATTAAACTGCTTGCGCAATGCATGACCATATAAAGAAGCGCCCTAACTGACTTGGCCTAGAGGTGAAATATTAGAAATGTTAATTACTAAAACGCAAAATCCAACAGTCACATAAGCGGGGAGGGTTGGAAGGTGTATTATATAATAGTATTGGTATGAAAATAAACAGCTTCCAAAGTACTGTAATATTATATTAACAAATAAAAATACCAAGTTCAGCGACAGATTTTTTTGGTTCGCTGAGGATTGATCGAAAATATGGAAAAAGAAGGAAGAATGAAAACTATGGTCCAGGAGATCTGGCTCGCGCCTTCCGTTTTATTTCTAATATATTTCACATCGAAAAAATATGTGCTGGAGTTCACTTGCTGTTAAATCCTCAACGTACTGTCAATATGGTCGTGGCCGTCCCAAAACAAAGCCCTCGACTTCTCTCATTTATATTCCTATAAAGATTTAGTAGATCGACGCAGATTGATCACCCAAAAACAGAAATGATTTAATTTTTGGAAAATAATTACAATTTTTCCCTTACCCCATTGAGCGGGATGTCTTTAGATAAGTCTTCTAAAATGCGACTAAAAACTTTTGATTTGAGCTATTCACTCACGAGATATTTGGTTTCAAAGTCGTTTTCAAAGCGTTTTTACCGTTTATACGACGAAATCTTAACAAGCGAATGGGCATCTCCATTTCATGTGTGTGACGGTAATACTATACAGCTTGTTTGCTTTTCTAAAAATCAAAAATTCTTGTTCGTGTTAATTGTTGCCATGCATACCAAAAAAATTTCAAATTTGTAAATGACCTTTAGCTCCAAAACGGATGAGTTTGTTGGTGGATTGAAATCCACCTTAAATTGTAGGTCCACCTGCAATCGTTGTCTCGTATACTAAAGGTTAATTTTGTACTGAAAATTACAAATTTTACATGTGTGCTAAATGAATTTCAATTAGTCCAAGCCATATTATTCCTCTAGTTCTATAATTTGGAACATTTACGACCGCTAAACGTTTCGTAGTGTATCTAAGTTCTAAAGTTCTAAGTTCTATCTAGTTTCTCTGATTACTTATGAATTAAAACTAGCGAATTTTACTAGGGATTTAAAGTTTATAAACTTAAGAAATAAATTCAAACAATTCGTTATATAACTGTACTCTTTTTTACTTTTCTGACTGTTTTGGACCAGAAAGGGAGTAGTGTTACGACTATCATTATATATTGTTTCTCCTTTACTTTACCTTTAACGCTGTGAAAACTGCGTACTTAAAAAAATATATTTAAACTGTAATTAAATAAAAAATATGAAAAAGGATCGATTAAACTTCTTTATTGAACTTTACATTATAATAAAAAATACAAAAAATTAATAAAACGATTATCCAATTTGCAAAATTTAATAATACTCTTGTAAAATAATGTAGTTGTTATCGAATGAAATTTTGAAATTTTTTGATTAAACAATTATTTATAAATAATTAAACGCACATTTTTTGTTTGAAAATTGTAAAATAAGTTGAAATCACAAAACTTTTGTATTTTTGAAAAAAAAAACCCCCCGCCATGTGATAACAACTACATTATTTTGCAAGATAATTTTTCATTTTTGCTAATTGGTACATTTTTGGCGAAGTTATAATCATGCCCAGATGGCGTCATCGTTTTCATCAGCGGCGCATTTGACCCCATATATAATTATATTAATTTTGAAAAAACAATGTCTATATTTTTTATTTATTATAAGTTAAAGTTCAATAAGAAGGTATAATTAATATTTTTTCATATTTCTCATTTAATTACTGCGTAAATAATATTTTTTCATATTTCTCACTGAATTACTGCGTAAGTAATTTTTTTTTACATACATCGTTTTAACAGCGCTCAAAGGTATGTAATCCCTTAAGGGGGTCCGCTCATGGTTTTATCGTATTTTTTTTTTCGCTCCAATCGTTAGTCTGAATCCGTATAGTTACAAAGCTATCCCCAAGAGAATAGTTCCCGGACGAGCGAGCGCGAGGCATGCCGCATTTCTTAGGTGGGATGCTAGCCGCACACGTTCGACGGCCACGTTGGCTATTTCAGTATAGCTGCGATCATTGACGAAAATAGTAATGTATACGTTCAAACGAGTTATTTGAGGAAGCCGAGGGTTTACTCTACGGGTCGGGTATAGCTGATTAACATCTAATCCTCGTAAGTCTATTTTTCTCATATATAAAACTTTAAACCCCGTTTTCTCTTTATTTTCTTTTTTAAGACGGTGTGCAGGATTTAAAAAAAACTATTGAATATATTTGAATAATTTTTTTTTATTTTGTAGATAATATAAATGCCCACAAAGAAGACCTATAACATTCATAAAAATATCGTTTAAAATATATTTTTAGGGCAATAATAACTAGAAAAAAATAGTCAACAATTGAACTTTTTTTTAAACAATGGTTTTATTAGTAGATTTTTTACTTTTATATGATATTATAGGTCTCTTTGTGCGGTAAGTTCTTCCGATTAAGAATGTGTTTTCCTTTTTTGCTTCAGATAAAAACTTCGGGCTGCATCATGCACACCGTTCTAATTTTCTACGGCGAGGCATTGCTAGAAATCTTATCATAAGTCCGCCATTTTGAATTTTTTTTTACCCACAAAAATTTATTTTAAATCTTGAATCTTCAGTTAATAACATGATGTAAAATTCTTACGTGTTTTTTTTCCTTACTCCTAAAAAAAATTTTCCTTAAAACCACCTTTTTTTTCGAGCAATCCATGAGCGGACCCCCTTAAG
The DNA here is from genome assembly GCA_964036015.1 of Leptarthrus brevirostris. NCBI lineage: Eukaryota > Metazoa > Arthropoda > Insecta > Diptera > Asilidae > Leptarthrus > Leptarthrus brevirostris. The sequence goes on from OZ038374.1 coordinate 72,736,183, forward strand.
TGTCCCTACTTTTCGACAGTAAACGGCCTGAACGAGATGAAAAAACTAGATTAAATTGAAAACAAGCGTAGTATTATCGAGCATTGTATAAATGCATCATTTTCTTTCCCATTCTAACAGGAAAACAATTAATCGACAGTTTCTTGCTGTCTCTAATCCTGAAGAGTTAAAACCTCAGAGGCGGGACAGTCGATATAATAAATAACGTACATTATTCAATATAATTATCTCAAATATTCAAGCAAAACTGTACAAAATATATACGACAAACACACTTGTCCCCAATGAATTTACAAAATTTTAAAACAAAACTGTTCAACGCTCGAGTGTAAGTGGACAGAATTTTGATACATCTTCTAGATCGGTCTTTAGTTTTGTTGGATTAACATCTGGTTTTCGATTTCTTATAATATATATATATATATATATATATATACATATATATATATATATATAAATTAATTATATAAAAATTATATTTTTTTTTTCAAAACGCCGATATTGTTTAAAAATTGCAGTATTTGTTATTCTGCTCGAGGTTTTAGCAGTTTTGTTCATGGATTTTTCAAAATTTATTATTTATAATTTTTTTCTATAGATACAGATTTTTTAAAGATTGAATTGGATTAACTTTCTCTTGCCTATTAGTTTCAAAAGGCTGTACTGTACATGAGTGTTTTTATTATTTTATTTTTGCGTAATTTATTCTGATTTACACTGTAAAGTTTCAACTAAACACCATTTTTTGAGAGTGTAAAATAATGTTTCTATTAATTTGACTTCTTTCCATTTTTTTCGAAATCGGGCTGTTCACGGAGCACTGAATCTAATTCCGTACTCAAAAGTTAGTCATTTCGATGTGACGTGATCACCTATGTGAAAATTCCGATCAGCACTCTAAGGGATCGCGCACACTGAAACCGGAGCTGATCTAAGCTGAACTGAGCTGAATTAAGGTGAACTTATCATTGCATAGGAAATTTTTTTAGTGCGTACATAGAAATCGGAGCTGATAGGCTTGTGCTTAACCCAAATTCTCTTACTGGTAGTTTAAACGCCAATAAAAGTTATAAAATCTACCTTGAATTCATCTAATATTTAATAGTAGTGGTTACTCCTACTGGGCGTTATCGACCATCACTTTCCAGGTGTTCCAGATGTCCTGGATTTTTTCCACTAGTTTTCTCGAGTCATACTTTCCCATATTATTAACATACTATAATTGAAAAAGAATCGGTCAGCATCAAAAATAATTTCAGGGGTATCTGGGTTAACTGAGTGTTAATATAATTTGGAAATAAATTTAAAAATGCTTTCAAAAGTTAAATATTGATGAAGATAGAAGGCAAAAACCTACAAAGCGTTAATAGGGCAAAAGAAATTGCCAAGGTCCGTGAGAAGTTAGCTTTAATTTTTGAAAGAAAGAATTTAATGAGTTAAATCTAAATATATGTATACACCTGTATATGGAAATAACTAGCAAGGTCGGATCCAGAATTTTTTTCTGGGAGGGGCACAAGGGCCAGACGGACAAGGAGTGTCCTCATAAGATTACACTATATCTTTGGGATTAATTATAAAATAATGACATATAACAGTAACTATAACAAATATATTTGTAATAAAGGTTTAATAATGAAAATAATGAAAAATTACATGTTTAATAACGATAGTTTTCTTTTTTGTTTTCTGCTGAAGATATCAAGTACTTCTGTAGCGTTCATCATTGGCGCAATGTCTTGATGGATATGCATTAAAGCCAGTCGATTCAAACGATCTTCTGTCATCCTGCTGCAAAGATATGTCCTTAGTCGGCGTAAGGTGGAGAAAGATCGCTCTCCTCGACACTTTACGAGTGAGCTGCATCCCTTTTCAACCCTACTATAGGCTACCCATACCGATAGCTAATAATGCAAGGCGTCACCTTACCTTTACTTATTTTTTACATTCCATATTCCGGGATAATCCGTAAATATTTTTTTCATATAAGTAATAGTTTAACCGCTAGGATGAGTTTAAAGAAAAATCATCCCCCGGCTGCTATAAGAAGCAAGGTAAATTTGTCGGAAATTCAGACCACTTGGGCCCTAATGTGTGTGCGTAAAATTTCTTACTTCATAGCTTGTAGTTTACGGAGGTTTCGCAACTCTCGATAATTTGCGCCTACGTATGTGTACGCAAAACGAAAAAAACCTAATTATAGCGCGACCTAATTAATCTCTTTGTGTTTTTTAAATGGTCGGTTGTGACCTTCGGGGGTGGGGGGGCACGTGCCCTTGTGTGCCCCCCCTAAATCCGCCCTTGAGAACTAGTAAAAGCAAAATAAAAAAATATTTACTTACTATCGATTTTTATTTGTTCCGCTACTACGTCCCACAATTTATTTGTTATTATTCTATTAAAATAATTTTTATTGCATTTCTCCCACAATGCAGGACGCACACAAATTTCACTAATTAACGATTCGCAATCCATTTGCATTTCAATAGTTTCACCGAATAAAACATGAAAACTAACGTGCTGATAGCTTATACGCACTGATTTAAACAAACTAAAATAAGCAACCAAAATCAACTCTCGTCAGCTACATGCTGATTAGCTCCGCTAAGCTTGCTGTGTGCGCATTTGCATTATTGCACTATGTTTGTTTGGTTCAGCGCTGATAAGTTCAGCTCAGCTCAGTTCAGCTCCGCTTTCTGTGTGCGCGAGCCCTTAAGGTAGACATTACTAATGATGCCTACAAAAAAGCTAGTCATCGGTGGACAAAGCGAGACACATGTTGCATTTCCAGACAACAGTGGCTTGAGTAAAAGTACTTCTTAATAGTATCAGAACCGAACGTCAGGAATCTGGTAGGAGTCATAACGGGACATAGGTTACCATGCCGGAAGGCTGGGTCGAGTGACAAATTATTTTTGTGGGAGCTGTAGAGATCCGGAGGTAATCGAATCAGTTCCATATGTGTCCTACGGGCGTTAATAAAAAGCAGGCCACTGCGTAGTTACTTGTTCTTAGAGCTTGTAGGACTCCAGGATATAGAACTGAAAACCTTATTGAGATTCGTTAGGGAAGCACAGGTTACCATGAATTTATGGGAAAATGGGCCTTTCTAGTGGTCTAAAGCAGGCTGAAGATGTTCTCAGCAGAAACCCTCTTTTTTTCCATCCAACATTCAATGTAGTACAATCGTGCTTCATTGAATGCGTATAACTGGTCTCCAATGCTTAGCATTTGGCTGTCTTCGTTGAGTTCAAAGTTCAGCACAGCAGGCATAACACTTCTGCTTTCTTTGTTCTCACAGAGGCGGCTTTCTTTCGCATTTTTGGATATCGTTCGTTTGGGTAAATTAAGACCGGGACTAAAAATCTATCTATCTATTTATATTCAGAATTTAATTATGTCTGGATTAGACTTAAGCTCTATCGGCACATCATTCACTTCTGATTTTTATACCGCAGCCCGAATATGTCTGATACTGAAACTGTGTGTTCCTTCGATAAGCAGTCTTCCGATATTGATAAGATTTTGGAAATATCCCCTTCTACTGAAATCAAACATTCTTATACCTCAAGCCCGCCTGTAAGACACGTCGAGTTATTTAGTGAGTCCTTCAATTTACAGCAACTGGTTGGGTGTCCGACTCGTGTCCCTGTTACTTTAGGGCACAACACGCATTTTTTGGATCAATTTCTAACATCGCGTCTAGATAGGTACTCGGCTTCGGTAACTGGTCCATTGGGCAATTCAGACCATTGTCTTATCTCCGCAAAATGCTCCACTTCCTCTCTGAAAACCAACCTAACCTAAATTCCATCAAAAGATTATTGTGACATTATAATAATGCTGATTGGGCGGGACTTAATAAATATCTCAGAAACTGGATTCGTCTGGTTGCTTTTCTATGAGAGACGTTAACAAAAGCACCGATTATATCTTGAACATTCTATGGTTTGGAATACATCGCTTTATTCCTCATAACTTCAAAAACATCAAACATCACACCAATTGGTTCAATAATGACTGTGTCGCAGCCATTAAAAACAAGGAAGCAGCCCTCCAGGAATATAAATTGTGCTCTTCAAAAAAGTAGTAAGGGCTTCTGGTCTCTAGTAAAAGCCGTAAAGAATAATTTCATCTGTTCGTCAACACCACCATTAACTTATAATAGGAATGTTTCTACTGACTCATTGGACAAGGCCAACCTGTTTGCTGCTAATTCGTACTTGCCACCTTCATCGCAGCCACTCCCATCTCCATCACAGTGCACTAGTAGGCAAAAGCCGCTACACTTTCACACTCGGGATGTTTTAAGGGTACTTTCGATACATTGACGTGTCCGAAGCTACTGGGCCTGATGGTTTCTCGCCCCTGTTTTAAAATGCTGCGTCTCTGATTTGACTAATCTTCTGCGCACACTTTTCCCCTGTCAATTGCCAGAACGGTTTCCGCGCTGGTCGCTTAACTGGAAACTTACTAATGGCTCTAACGGAGCAATGGAATCATTGTCTCCATAATTTTGGATAGTCGGAAATCGTCGCTCTTGATATTTCGAAGGCTTTTGATAGAGTCTGGCATGCTGCCCTTTTAGCCAAACTTCAAACATTTGGTCTGCATCCTTCCCTCGTCAAATGGATAGAGATTTTTTTGTCAGACCGTTCAATTCGTGTAGTAATTGACGGAGTTACATCTGATTCCTACGAAATAAATGCCGGTGTAACATCTAATTCCTACAAAATAAATTCCGGTGTACCTCAGGGTTCAGTTCTTTCACTAACCTTATTTCTTCTTTTTATTAATGATCTCTTATCCCTTATTATTATTATTCTTTGGAGTGGATCAAGGACTCAAACATCCTTTAGTCACTTCGACCAAGATGATCTTTTGTAACTTGATCCAAGTTCAGACTTAATTAGATCAAATTCTCTTATGGGTTGCCTCAGCTATATATGGTGGTGATGAGAAAGCCCCGCGGAAATGTCTGGGCCTGATACGGCGGAGGGCCTCACAGTGACAGAGGATGTGTTCCGCTGTCTCCTTCTCTATCAAACAGAAGCGACATGTGGCTTCTTCAGCTAACTCCAACTTTTTTAGGTGTTAGCCCCAGGGGCAGTGACCAGTTAGAGGTCCTGTTGTGAGCCTTAAATCTGGTCTGCTGAGTGAGAGCAGCGCTTTCGTTTTCTGTTTTGAGTAGGTTATAAACGTCTTTTTCTGTCTTAACCCTGGAATATTTGTTCAGTGTAAGTGCTTGCATTTGTCCTCCCATGGCCTGATACGCATTGCTAGTCGACTTTTCGAGTAGCCACAGAATCGCCCGAGTCAAATAAACTGAGAATCCGCACCTTTTTTTGTGAGGTGATCCGCTTTCTTATTGCCTTCAATGCCGGCCAGCGTAATGCTGTTGCACTGAGCCAATTCTTTGACAGCAGTAAGACAGTCCCAGACGATTCTAGACTCAAAGGTGTAGGACCCTAGAGCCTTGAGTGCCGCCTTACTGTCGGACATAATATATATGTTAGCACCGCGTATATCTCTATTAGTAATTACACTTGCGCAGAGTGCGATGCCGTATATTTCTGCTTGAAAGATGGTTGGTGCAGAAACGAGTGATTTGTGCAGCGTTATTCTTGGCCCGTAGACCCCGATGTCCGTTCTGTCTTACATTTTTAATCCATCCAGAGATAGTTGATAGTTGAGCCAATAATCTCTGCTCTCAAGGATCTGCTTGAATGGTATATAAAAGTTGTGCCTTTTCGGCATGTCATCTGAGATTGAGTTGATCACCGGATCATCCTTGAATTCTTCAAGGATTTTCCTGTGACCAGTCAGATTGCTTGCTGAGAGGAGATTGGTGCCAAGCACGCTAATTGAACTTGAGGCAGCCTCCTTCTTTAGGTGAAGGTGTAAAGGGAGGAGGTCTAGTAGAGCCTCCAAAGCATGGCGCATGTGCGCATGGCAAGCGTGACTCCTAGACATGCTGACCTCTGCAGTTTTTGCAGTGTGGACTGCGCTGTCTTTTGTTCTGGTTATGGTCACCACACCAGAGCTGCATAGGTGACCACGGGTCTTATAATTGCTTCATATGCCCAAAGGGCTATTTCAGTTCTTAGACCCCAAATTTTGCCAATGTGTCATCGGCAGGACCATAGGGCAGTCATAGTCTTTCCTGTAACCCTATTGTGTTGAAGATTCCATGTGAGTCTTTAAACTAGAATCACTCATAGATATTTGACCTCACTTGTGAATTCTATTCATGTTCCTTCAAGAGTAGGAGCCTCTAACCTTAGCTTGCTTTTCCTTGTGAAAGGTACAATGGTTGTTATGCTAGGATTGACTTTCAGTCGTTCCCTAGTACACAAGGATTGTACCATATTGAGAGCATTTTGCAGTCTTACTGATAAAGTCCTGCCCTGATTGCTTATGATGGTAATAACCAGGTCATCTGCGTAGTCCTGCATCAGTATCAGTCAGTTAAACCAAGAGATGATCACGTACAAGTGACCACAGTGGGCTCCCTTTGTTAGATTTATTTCATTTTTTTTTTGCAAGATTGAAAATATTTAAATCTACATTTATTTATTTCAATATTTAGCAATTACTGATTACTACAGAGAAAAGAAAAAAAGAATATGGAAAAGAATATGATAAAAGTTTCGTATCCTGAAGTAGACAGATGGAATCGATAAACTTAATGCACCCAATAATTCAGCAGAATTAATCACATCAGGCAGTCAAAAGTTAACCTGATTCTAGACCGGCTACGTCTGGTCTGGTTTTGTGGAACATAATCAATTAACGTCAATTAGCGAAGAATAAAGGAAATTCCTAAACTCAGAGTTTATGAAGGAGAATCGTGTAATTAATTTTGTCAAAAGCCTTACTGAAATTCGTCAAAATACAATTAACTTGCTTACCGGAGTTGTTAATATCAAAACCCGCGAGCTTAAAGAAGTCACCGAATAGTTTGACAATCGCCAGAGTATCATTACTTTCACGGTCGCCAAGACGTAACGCCTTGCGTCACAACGACACCCCGAACTTACAAATTTCCAGATCTGCTGGTGCTCAAAGCGCAAAATTGCTTAGTTATATTGAAATAGTTAATGTAAGGGGCTTCAAGAGCAGAATGAAATTGGCCACAGAGCGTGGAATAAACTAAATAATCAGAATCGCTCTTGCGGAACAAAAGCTCATCCAAGTCTTACTTTTCGTGTTTTGAAGTGCTTCGTAAACTTGTTGAGCCAGGCCTGAGATGTGTAAAACTTTCCAAACTTATTGGAGTTAGAGATAGAAACATAATTGCAAAACATTTCGGCAAAATATCATAAAAGTATTTAACAGCTTTGTCTATGCAATACTCTTCCAGATCATTCAACCAATCAGAGGCAGAAAGCCATTCGTTTAAAGTTGGGGGTGGGGATGGAACCTAACTTTGTAACGCGTGATCCGAATTCGATGGATCGTTTTCTGTTGTATAGAGTGTGATCCCCCATTGCTAATAGGAAAATAATTTATTCCTATGGTGAGGTGTGGGTGGGAAGGGGGGTGGGGATGGGGTAGTCTAACTTCGTAACGCGTGGACCGATTTGGATAATTCTCTTTCTGTTGGGTAGAGTATGCTACCTGGTTGATACCACGAAAAATATGTTGGTGGGGGGGGGGGGGGAGGAACCTAACTTTTTAACGGGTGGACCGATTTGGATGGTTCTTCCGCTATTGTAGTGGTGATGGGGCACGGGTAGAGGTAGTAACTTCGTAACGCGTGGACCGATTTCGATGATTCCTTTTCTGGTCGGCAAAGTATGTTCCTTGATTGATACCACGAGAAAAAAAATGTTTGTGGGATAATGGTGGTGCTGTGGGAAAGGGATTGAAACCTAACTTTTTAACGCGTTTCCCGATTTTGATGGTTCTGTTTTCGCTTATAGAGAAGAAGTAATATGTAATAGCTTGTATTAAGCTTAAATAAATAAATAAAGACACTAAAAAGTGAAAAATAAAATAGTTTTTTAAAAAAAAGTTGAACCGACTTCACAAAAAGCGCTAAAAAGCATAAAATAATTTTTAATTTTATTAATTTTATATCTATTACGACATTTTGAAGTCGGTGCAAATTAAACAAATAAAACAACTACAGTACCACAATTGAAAATAATACATAATACTACCTTAACGTTTCAGCTCAGGGGATCATAAGAAATGACGATTAAATATTTTTCTTGTAGTCGTTTGGTTTGTTTGATTTGCACGGACTTCAAAATGTTGTAATAGATATAAAACAAAAATAATTGTATGCTTTTTAGCGCTTTTTGTGAAGTCGGTTCAACTTTTTCTTAAAACCTACCGACAGATTTGTCTATCTGTGAAGCGTTCAACTTCGAATCTTCTTTTGCCAAAACATCGGCCGCCTCAACATCCGATACATCGCTATGGCCGGGTACCCAGCAGAGAATCACTCTATGTACAGTTCTTAAATTTTAAAGGCCGCTCCGGCATCCACGCATAAGCTGTGATTTAATCGTGATTGTGTCGAGGGCCTTGATGTCCGCTTTACTATTACTATACTAGAATATTTCACTATTCTTTGTAGGTCCTTATGCGACAACATTACTCTTGTCGCTCTTTTAATGGCCAGGACCTCGTTTCCTTTGTAAGCGTTCGGAGAAAACTCCGGCTCCCACACCATTCTCCACTTTCTACCCGTCATTGAAGATCGGTATATGGTAGCCACTGACATAAAACGGTGGAAACAGTTCTTGCCTGCCGATAATCTCCCGGGTAGGCATTTAATATACTACTGTGACGATACTCTAACGTTCGAAGGTGACTGCAGACAGAGATAGACGTGCCGCCGATCTCGCCCCCAAATAATTTTTACTCGGTTACGGAGAAGAATTTAAATAAAATTAAAAGTGTCACCTCGCTATAGGAAAATGCTTTTATGCTCTATTAGGTGAGTCCATTTTATTTATCATTTCCATCTAACATTCAAAGAAGCACACCCGTGCTTCATTGAATGTGCTTAACTGGTCACCACTGTTGAGCATTTGGTTACCTTCGCTGTGATCAAAGCTCAGCACAGCAGACATAATACTGCTGCTATCTTTGACCTCATAGAGGCGGCTGTACTTTGTGGATCTCGTTTATCAGTCCTTGTGTCGTTATACTTCTTGTATGCAAAAATTTTCTTGGATTTTTGCAACATTCGTGGCTTAAAAAATTACGTTTTTTCGGTCTACTGCCACTATTGTGAAAAGACGGCTGTTTTTGCAATATATGTTAAACTAAGTTTGTTTCTTATTCTGGGTAGGAGTGCTCGCAAATTTTGGTTGCCTCGAGACAACCAAACCATTTCAATAAATTAAGCGCGTGGCCAAAAAGGCAAAATGGTTGTCTGAAAAGAACCAGTACAGCGAGAATTCCTACGCCGATATTATTATTCAGTATCGCGTTCCTGGTTATCACTAATTGCCGCTCTTCTCTCCTCAGAGGGGAATAGCGGTTTTTTTTATATGATAATGTCAAAGCTCAGGGGATACCCTATGATGCTAAAGCACAGTCTTAGTAGGAAAGGAATTAAGAGTAAGGGAAATGGGTTAAGCAGTTGATCTAAGGATATGTTTACTAAGTGATATGTTTACAAGGTATCAGGCTCGCAATTTCGTTAGAACAATGTCCGTGGAAATAGCGATAGAAGAGTGATGTCCAAACCTATGCCCGCGGGCAAGTGAGCTTTTGAGCTTTTAAATTCGTATATGCACTTGTTTGGCTGTATTCGGTTTCCTCTTTTAGCGTTTTTTAATCATTAAAGCATACAAAAGTTAAAAAAATCGTCATATTTAAGAAGTTTTGTAAGCAATTATACAATATCTTAATATATGTAACTTTTTGCAAACATTTTAAGGTTCTTAATTAAACAAACAGTACGAAAAGCTTCTAAAGCTTTTAAGCATTCCTCACAGTAAGTAGTGTGAGTTTGGCCATCACTGCAGTGAGTCCAGAGGGTCAATGCTCTCAGATATTGAGAGATCGCCAATAAGTTTAATAGCCGTACGTTGGGCAATGCGGTGTATCCGGCTCTTGCCCAAATATATTCCAGTTTAGGCCTGATATGGAACTGGTAGATCAGTGCCAATTCAGACGGACTAAAGTACATATTTCTTACATCTCTATAGAAAACCCAAATATTTCATCGCATTTTTAGCGACACAAAATAAATTGTCCGTCCAGCTAATGTTACTGCATATCTCAATACCCAAGTTGTTTAAAGAGGGCAACTTGCTCTGCTTGTGAGGATCGTAGAAATGTCACTGTTTATTTGATTTCTCGAAATCAAATCAAAGGTGCTCTCGTCGTCGAAACTATGAAAATATATGTTAGTGAAAAATAAAAGATCATAGATAAAAAGAAGAAGAAAAACACATAGGCAGTCGTGCACTGCCGACAGAAGTGAAATCTTAAAGCTATGATATAGCAACGTTTTTTTAATTTTCAAATTAAATGTAGTATCAAAAATTACCTTTCAATGTTTATGTTGGATTCAAACTCTTTTCTCTTTTGTAATATCAGATCTACATTTTCATCGTATAATCTAATAAATTTCATTTCTCTCAGAACATCTGCCTCCTCATAACGAAATGGAATGTGCAAAGTTACCATTTCTCTCTTATATTCGTTGAAATCAGTAGCCATATCATAATTGTGCTAACGTATTACTCTCGGTTCGTTTAACATACTCTCCCTTGTTATTTTTGTAGTACTTTACTTGTATAGATATATATATACGCAGCTCTAATGTTGCACAACACGTCACCCTTATAGATGTAGAACTCACAAGATTTTACCCACCCAAAAGCGTCTGACGCGCACATCATACCGTCGGGCATATACAATGTGCTGGTGTTTTTTTTTTGTGCGACGAGGAGGTGAGCAATCTTCCAAAGATACTAATACCCCGTGCTACTGGCATGCACGATTCATCGACGATGCAGCGCCTACGTGCTAAACCACACCACCCCCTTCTATTCGACCACTCTCCGGACGGAACTGCCGTTAGGTATTATTTCGCGGGGTTAGTTAGCCATCATGCTATCAACCTGTCGTACTAATATGGTGTGTAGGACGTTCAAGTCTTCTCAATTTCTTTTGGATGTTTATTATAAAATTAGTCCACAGAGCTCATTACTCTCAATAGCAGGGCTCTTCTATCTGGTTTGGGAACACCAATATTTGGCAACATCCTGGAAGGAGCCGATTGTATGTTCGAAGCTTTTTTGGTCACATATTTCAGATGCGATTTGAAGTTTAGCCTATTGTCCAGCATTACTCCTAGGTATTTCAATGATTGTTTAGACCTGATTGTTTGATTGCCCACCCTGGCATTGATGTATTCCACCGTTTTCCGGCTTGTGATTAAGATCGCCTTCGTCTTTCGTTCTGCTAGTTCAAGACCTGCAGACTCCAGCCAGTTCTCAATGTTGATGATAGCTTCATTTGTTGCCGCCTCTATTTGGTGTGTGTATTTCGCTATTGTAACGATCGCAATTTCGTCTTCGAAGACTATTATTTTCGTCCCTTGGGGGATCTGTAGTCTGAGAACTTCATCATACGTAACGTTCCAAGGTTCCCTAGGACAGATGTTTGTGGTACCGCTGCGGAGACGTTGTAGTATTCTGTTCCTACGTCACAGTTACATCTGAGTTTCCTGTTCCTGAAGTAACTTGATATGATCTTCAGGATGTATGTCGAGGCTTCCATTCTAACGAGAGAATTTTTTATGAATTCCCAGTTGGCCGAGTTAAAGGCGTTCTTGACGTCTGGTGTAACTACTGCGCAGTATTCCTTGGTTCCCCATCTCCACCTTTTACCTTGCATGGCAGAAACAGCGATTCCCTTACCATTTTGATTCCATCTAAGGTGGAGCGCTGTTTCCGAAATCCAAATTGTTATTCTAATAAAGCACCTTTCTCTTCAGCTATCGGAAAAAACCTGTTGTATATTATTCGCTCCAATGTTTTCCCCATTGTGTCGAGGATGCAAGTTGGGTGGTAGGATGAAGGTTCTCCACGTGGTTTATCTCCTCTTGGTAGCAGTACCATATGTTGCAACTTCCATTGTTCCGGAAACACGCCTTCTTTAAACATCTGTTTATAACTTATACGAAAATGTCAGGTCTTTTGAGAATTGCTGTTTTCAGGGCTTTCTTTGGAATTCCGTTTGGCCGCGGCGCTTTGTTGTCTCCTAATTTTTTGAGCACTGACTGAAGCTCTTTCGCGTAACTGTCGGGATATCCTCTATATTAATTTTTCTTTCAGCATTACTGGGAATGTAATCTGGGGAGATTTTTGTCCTTTTAGTTTCGACATAACGATTCCGCAGGCGGTTCCCCATGGGTTAATGTTAGCCTCTTCGCAAAGTCGTTTGAAGTTTTCTCTTTTGCTGTCCTTGATGGCAATTTTCAAGTAATTTATTTCTTCTTTAAGGGGCTACATCCAGCATTGATGGATGTAATTTTTTTTAAACGAAAAAAAAATTATTTACGTCGAATCAAAAATGTTGACTTTTTTTCATGTCTTCCGGGTGACGGCTCCACAGCACACGAACCAAAAATCTGAAATCACAAAATCAAAATTGTTGCTAAAGGTAAGCGTGTGTACAATTGGTTGGCTATCTTCGTTTCTTCATAAGAAAAGGTCGGCCATCAAACTTTTTTACGCATTTTTGGTCAAAAATTTGTCACTTTAAAAGTAAAGCTTTCGAAAAAAATTCATTATTCGTAAAATTTGCGAAACCGTTAGGAATGTATTTTGACGTAGTCATGCAAAATTTAAAACAAATCGGTCGATCGGTTAAAAAGTTACAGCCGTCACCGAATTGAAAAAAAGGCTTTTAGAGAAAACGCATTTAGAGTTTCGAGCACGAAGTGCTCGGTAAGAAAGCAGTCTCTCGACTACATTTGCAAACCTGAAAACCTAGAGGAACGTGCATTTTTAAGACCAAAACTAAAACGATTAAGATCCATAAATATTACTCTTACAATAGTGCATTATGGTCAGGTGACAATCCGACCATTGTGCACTGGCAGTAAGATAAGCGCGGACGGGAATTACTGCTTTGAAAAAGTGTCGCCGCGTGTTTCCTGCGGTTTATATTGGGTTTCCTGCGTGGCATTGCTGCATCGCAATGTGTTGTTGCATATATGTGTATACGTGTATACAGGCCGGTGCGCGTGTACCAGCCCGGTGCCAGAGCAGTAAAAGTTATAGATATATATATATATATATATATATATATATATATATATATATATATATATATATATATATATATATATATATATATATATATATATATGCTATCACTGCTGCCCAAGCGCAACACGTCAAACTCATAGCTGCAGATATACTATAAAGTTAGCATGTCGGGCTCAACGCCCAACTGATTTGATTTGATTGAAGTTTGCACTTCAATAAGTTTAGTGAGAGAACTGAACCCTGAGGTACACCAGCATTAATTTCGGAGGGATGAGATGTATTTCTATTATTACACAGACTGAACGGCTTGACAAAAAGCTTTCTGTCCATTTTAAGAGGTGAAGATGCAGAGCCAATGGTTGAAGTTTGGCTAAAAGGGCAGCATATCAGACTCTAGCAAAATCTTTTGAAGTATCAAGAGCGACGACTTCAGACACACCAAAATTATAGAGACAATAATTCTGCTACGTTAGAGCCGTTAATACGTCTTGAGGAATGCTTAAAAGCTTTAGAAGCATTTCGTGCTATTTGTTTAATTTAGAATCTTAAAATGTTTGCAAAACGTTGTATATTTTAAGATATTGCATAATTTCTTACAAAACTACTTAAGTATGACGATTTTTGTAACTTTTGTATGCTTTAACGATTAAAAACGCAAAAACAGGAAACCGAAGACAGATAAACAAATGCTTATACGAATTTAAAAGCTCAAAAGCTCACTTGCCCGCGGGCATAAGTTTGGACATCACTGTTCTAGATATTTCATCAACTGAGAGTTAACGAGTGATTCAAAAACTTTACAAAGAACCGAAGTAAGTGCAATTGGTCTGTAGAGGGTTCGCATGACTCTCCTTTCTTAGTTACCGGCTGAACATGAGCACATTTCCACGTAGTCAGAAACACTCCTGTTAAGTATGACAGATGAAAAAGTTTGCGCAGAGATGTAGCCAAAGCAAAGACGCAGCATTTTAAAACCAACAACAACAGTTCTTTAACACCACCACTCATTCATAATTGGAATGTTTGCACTGGCTCTTTGGGACGGTAAAATGGTAAAAGTATTTCTAAACCGCATCTTTTTTTATTTTTTCATTTTTACTTCCCAATTACTTATCTTTACTTCCTTTACAGGATAACAAGCATACTTTGTGCTGAAGACGTCAGAATTTTCGAGGTCCGTACTGCTGTCATTCTATGATGTTTTTGACTTTGCTACCGATTTTCCTCAGCTTAGTTTGTCCAACCGCATTTGCCTACGGTAGTTCTCCGCATATGCGGTAATAAACTATTTTGAAGGATGGCCTTAGTTTTGTATTTTTGATTTGATTTTTTTATATTATAGAAGATGGATATGTGTTGATTCGGGTCGATGCATGCAAGACTATATTAACTACAATGATTCCTATTTCGAAAGTCAAAACATCTGTAGACTCTCCTGCGGTCGATATGGAGGCTTATGGCCTCGTCCAACAATGGAAACAGTGTTATCGCACAGCAGAGCCTTTTTCGACCCACGGAACGTAAGGTAGAATTATATTAAATATATTTTAATACATTTTTCACATTAAATGTAAATGTTTTTCAGGTTCAATTTAGTTGTACAGAATAATGCAACTGCTCAGTATCTAACCGAAATGAATCGAATATTTTTGAAGAATATTTTGAAAGAATGCAGAAACTGCTCTTTTTCAAACGGTTCAGAAGTTTTAGTAAAAATATCGATAAACTCAACAAGTGTGAAATTAAATTGGGATACAGATGAATCATACGGTCTTACTGTACGACTGTCAGGTAAGTTTCATTTAACATTGTTGTGCTGATCATACATTAAGAATGTTTTCAGGCGCGGTTGTGCTAGTTGACATTAAATCTAAAACTATTTACGGTGCAAGGCATGCAATTGAAACTCTGTCTCAACTTATTACAGGAAACAACTGGTATAGTATTTTGTAACTTAGTATATGTCGTGATAAGTACCAATATTTTAAGAACATTTATTCATTCATTCATCAAGTATATGACTTTACTTGGGAAAAACTTTACAGTACATTAAATTCCTTGTAAGTGGGAATCATTTAGAATCTTAAGTAAATATCTGCATAGATTAGAATTTCGGAACATAACTGTAGTTTTTTATAAACTGCAAAAAATTTAAATGCCCTTGTCCTGTTACCAGTGTAATCAGCCATCTGAAAACCCTCCTATCCATATATAGATCCCTTTTCTGTCCACCACTTCTGCGCGATCTTATAGCCAACTTAGCCTCTTAGTACAAGTCGGCGATGATCCACTGTTTCCAATGCTCCCTTGTAGGACATGCCTCCAACACTGCCACACTTCCCAAGAAGGTGAATGGTTTCTGACCTTAAAAACTCGAAGCAGCCCCCAACTTATCCAGTTCGTCTGCTCTTTAGGTGCCTTCGATTCCTACATATCACCTCACCCATGCCAATATCAACTAGGTTACCGCAGCACATGCGTTGAGTTTGTGGACACATTCCAAAGCCACAGTTATATAAATTTGTACTTCTCATGCACCTGATTACCGCTTGATTGTCGAGTTCTCTCCGTCTGTTAGACTAAGGAATACGACTCCAGGCTAAGGTGTGTGTTCAGATACAAGTCCTCAATAAAGATTGCTGCTCCAGCCTTTCCAGCAATTTTGGATAGACGTAAAAATTTGTACGTCAGTTAGTCTGTTTTCAGCATTAAACTTGAAAAGTTGGGTGTTCCGCCTTTATTGCTCGACTGGATCTGCTCTTACTTAAAGGATAGGACATACCGAGTATCTTTTCGTAATAGTTTATCCAGAATCGTTAGGGCTTCATCTGGCGTATCGCAAGGTAGCCATCTGGGGACGTTGTTGTTTATTCCTGCCATTGACGACATTGTCCCTCTGATTAAGCACTCCAAAGTTTTAATCTAAGCAGATGATATGAAGATTTTCTCATCCAATAGAAAAAGTTATGATTCTTCTTGCATTCAGGATGATTTAAATACATTCAAGAACTGGTGTGGATCTAATGGCCTGCGGCTTAACTTGGATAAGTGTGAGGTTGTGTCAATCTCTAGGAACCAAAATCAGCTCGTCTTTGATTATACCTTTGCGGAAACTAATATATGTCGCTTGCAGTCCGTTACTGACCTTGGTGTGAAGCTTGACCGTAAACTTGATTTCACTCTGCACGTTAACTACATTGTTTCTAAGAGTAATTCAGTTCTGAGTTACGTAAAGCGTTGGTCAAGGGAATTTTCTGATTTTCACTTATTCTTTTCTTTAGTTAGGCCAATTCTCGAGTATGCATCTCAGGTTTAGTCTCCCTGCTATGATGTTCATTCTAGACGCATTGAGTCGGTGCAGCGGAACTTTGTTAGGTTCGCACTTAGAGACCTTCCGTGGAATGATCCACTCAGGCTTCCTCCTTATGTGAATCGCCTCCGGTTGCTTAATATGCATTCGTTGGAGGAATGGCGTAGAGTTCCCGACCCAGTCTTTATTCAACAGCTTTTGAACTCAAACATAGATTCTTGCACTCTCGCAAGTATAGTTTCTTATAGGCGTACCCCGTATAGCTTAAGAAGATTGCCTTAACTGCATGTTGTTCATTCTCGGTCTAACTATGGTATGCATGAGCCTATTAATCGCATGTGTAGTGCCGTGAATATGTGTCCTGTTTTTGACCTGACTCTTACGAAGGATTTGCTGAAGCGTTCTCTGTTGTCCGTGCACCGTGTTGTCTGTGTGCGTGTTTTTGTTTACTAATGTTTTTTGAATGCTGATGCGGGAGCCTAATTCACCTCAATATATTGTTATATTCTAGCGAATAGGTCAATTGATTCTAGGCTTCTGCCTGCGAAGTGTGCCTTCTGAGTCAGATGGGTTAATTATATTATCACTTATAAGAGTTTCGTGGAATATATCGATTAGCTTTACTTTACTTATTCCGTCGACAGGCATTTCCGATTCCAGTATTTTATTTTTAATAAGATCCAGGGCTTCCCATGCCCGTAGCCCGTTGTACAGAATACGTTTCCTTATATAAATAATAAAAAAATAAAAAAGCGCCATAGTAATTAATTTCGTAATATGTTGCTGGTTTTTGGATAATTCCTTTCCCTTTCTATAAATTACACTACCTCTGTAACTGTTAAAATTGAAGATACTAAAAAGTTACAAATAAAATAGTTTGTAAAGAAAACAGTTGAATCGACCTCACAAAAAACGCTAAAACGCAAAAAATAGTTTTTAATTTTATACCTATTACGACATTTTGAAGTCGGTGCAAATTAAACAAACAAAACAATTGCCCAACCATATTCGAAGGTATTATATAGAACAACCTAAAGAATTATTTGTTCTTTAATTAGTCGGAAAGTGAATGTTTAAAAATTCAGCTAAATTTGGAATAAATCTACCGTAATAATTAACTATTCCAACAAATTGTTAAATTTTTCTAATAAAATCTGGGAATGGGAAATCCTTAAAAATTTAGACACGGTCTTCTAAAGATTAAATGCAATGCTTAGTAATTTTATGGGAATAGATAATATTGGTAGAGAACTTTATTTCAGTGAGGAATACTTGTAGTGTTAGTTCCACAGTTTCATCCCAAGAAATTTCCATTCTCAAGTTTTCTAAGTTCCAAGTTTTTTTTTACTTTCAATCACTTAGTAAGCTTTCAGATGAATTCAGAGAAAATTAAAAAAACTCCATGAGAATAACTGACTTCAACGAAATAACTAAAATTAAGTTTCTCTTAACCCGATACATTACAAGTCAAGAAAATTATATATTAAGTGGCCCGGAAAATAATGTCGTTTTTCTTTAAATTATTTTCAAACTAGTAAATTTTAACAAGTTTTTATTTTTAACCCTGGAACGCTAACCGTGAGTAAAATTTACTCACTTGCTAATTTTTGTACGCATGTTTTCAGGACATATGACCAGAGTTTCTATAGTTCGCAAGTGCATTGTTGTGTCTGTGAGTTAAAACGGGTTAGTATTCCAGGGTTGTTAATGATAGAATCACACTCGTTATCAACGTCCTTTTGCTATCTAGTGTGCACATTTTTAATGCCTTATCGATAAAAATCAACTGGTTTTTGAACAAAATGTCTGGAGATGGCATTTTGGATATCATACAAATTTTCAAATTTTTGTGACAATGTGTGTTGTGTGAATATGGTGGGTGAGGCAGTACCTCCCACCCCAATTCATATTTTTTTTTGCATTCGTCGGACACTTTTCAATTAAAGATTGATTTACTCAACCCCATTGCTCACAGTAATCGTCTGCATTCACAGCTTGTCCAGGTTTCAGCCTTTAAAATAAAAGATTCCGCACCGCTGAAGCAATACATAAGTTGCATGTGGCGGATCGGTTAGCTTTCTTTTGTTTGGACAGATTATGCCGGACCCAAACACTTGCTCTGCATACTTTACCAATCTGCTTCAAATGTTCTTAGATTGTCGACCAAGGTTGGCAAGGAGTGTTTGACAGTTCTTGGATTGTGTGACATGAATATGCTTCCACTTCCGCCGTTAATACGTCATTGTCTAAAGTTGTTGATCTTCCTGATCAATACGAGTCGAAAAGATCAAAATTGCTGGATTTGTACTTAGAAAACCACCTGCCACGGGTCCCGGGTTGGAGACCGGGTTTCCCAGGGATCCAGCTCTCAGCAATGCAAAAACAAGACATTTAAGTTTTCTTACTTCCCTTACCGTAATTATTTTCCGGCCAAAACCATGCTAATGCATCAAAGGCTTTGGCCACATCGTATAAAAAAAAACACAAGACTAAAATATTCTTGACTAAAAGCAAATTGTCTTCATTGAAGATTTTTTTTCTAAATGCTTCTTATGTTCTCCCCTTAAAGTCTAATCGTTGAAATGGTTATGCATTATTTCTTAGAAGTTTGTTGATAAGCTCTAACTTAATCAATTTGTGAAAAAAACTTTATGGTATATCGATCAGAAACTGTAATAGCATTTTGGCGTTGGTCAAATGGGATATGAAGTTCAAAAACTGGGAGCGCGAAGATATCACAAATAAAAATATTGTTAAAGCAAAATGGAATTTGTTGAACCAAATAGAATTTTTATTCAGGGTGAAAAAAGTAAAAAGAAATCCTGTTGTTCCTGTGGAATCTTCAAAGCACTATTCAACAAACCAAGGAATTTGATCAGGAAAAAAAGAAATAAAAAGTCGGATTTAAGTGCTTTAATTCAGATAAAAATTTTATTTAAACGAAAATAAGAAATAACAAATTTACAATTTAATACTATCAAAAATTAAAATTATTATTCGCAATGTTGTTGAAATTAAATTGAAATTTAAAAAAAAAATAACAAAAAAGTGTATTGTAAAAAAATTTTGTTTAAGAAGAAAATTAAGGCAAAAATTAGATTAAACTGCTGAAAGAAAAGGTTATAAATTAATAGGGAATTACACGGAGTAACTGAGATACCTTTGACAAGTATTTTTCACCCACTGTGTCAATTCAAAATAAAAATATATTTCAAATATGTCGATACGATGTTGACGCTGTAAAGATTTACCAAAAAAGAGAAAGAGCGCTGTCAGCACGTTGGCAAAGATAACTTATTACTAGATAACCGGCTCCCTAAATTACCCAGCTAATTTGAAAAAGTAAGACTGGCGCCACAGTAAAACGAAATATATATATTTATAAAGCTATATATATATATAGTTTTATAAAGTCATAAAAATATTCATGCAAATAAAGGGTACAGGTAGTGTGCAGGTATTTTATTTGTCGGTATTTGAAGTTGATATTCTTGATGACGGAATAATTTTTTTTGGGTTATCGTCACAAACTTGTTGTTTGATCTTTGAATCAAGCATAAAATCTGTTCTTTTGTACGACTCAACAAAAAACATCTAAGGTAAAAGACATTGTCAACCGGTATCTCCGACAGATCCTTAATATCCATTGACCTAAGGTCATTGGCAAAACAGATTTACTCACGAAAAGCAACAGACGATCAATAGGCTGTAGATTGGAACCTACACTACACGGAACCCAAGAAAGATGCCGAATAAGATGACCGCGTAACACATGGAGAAGATACTTAGGAAGGAAGGCAACCAGATCGAAAAATCATGGCAGCAGATGAAGGTGTTTGCGGATAATAGAACAAGGTGAATAGCAAGTGCAGTAGACGCAAGATGCCTTAAATTCACCTTCTGATAACTTCTCTACGGATCCTTCTAGTGACGATTTCAACTCAGGCAATGACGTTGTCTGTATTTCCATTGCTGATTTTGATCAGCAGTTGACAATCTTTGTTTTTATTTGGAAGATTTCATTCCAGACATTAAAGCATTGAGAAGATCTTTTATGTTTGGATAGTTCTTTTCTAACTATCTTACCAGTCTGATACTCGGCCCTATTTGTCATAGTTAGCTTAATTTTAGAAACGTCAGATACTTATTTTCCACGGCAGTTCTAGTTTTTTAAATCTGAGACATGCGCATTGCCTTTATTTCGTTTTCCTGACGTAGTCTATGCATGTTACCATACTGTATACAACAACAAAATAATCATTAAAATCGGCCGGCGCGTTACGAAGTTTTCACATCGGCGACATACTGACCGAAAGCAAAAATTTCACAAAATTAATGTCTACGCGGTTAACAGCCACTTTTTAGGGTTATACAAATGAATAGTGTTTGAATTTTGGTCGAGTTCTATTGCTTTGTGCAGCAAAGAATTTTTTTTTTAAATTGAATGTTGCAAAATTGTATGACTCAACATAGATTTTTGGTGAGAACGTAGGTCAACCATTTTATTTATGATTGTTCTAAAGCTCAGCGGGAATTACCCTATGCTTTCGAAGTCTTGGCACGAAATAAAAACAGGGTTAAAAATTAATAATATGGAAAAAATATGTATTGCTTTCATATTTCATTGCCATTTGTTGTTTATTTTATTCGTGCTAAGTGTGAACATCGATTGAATTAGGGGAATAGGAGACGCTGTTGATCAATTCGTTGAGCCATGGGTCCCGGGTTTGAGACCAGGTCTCCCCGTGAGTTTTTATTAAGAAATTAAAATAATCCTGTCTCTGGGCTGTTGTCTAGCTCGCAGAAATGCAAAAACGAGACATTCAAGTTTCCTTCCCTTACCCGAATTCACTTGGGGCCAAAACCATGCTAACGCATCAAAGAATTGTAATCTAGGCTTTGGCCACATCGTATAAAAAAAAACTTCTATATCGATCGCAGATATAATATACAGATAAAATAATGCAGATAAAATTTCTCGAAAAATGATATATTCCGAAAATGAATTAAGATGACATTGTAGGAAAAAATACGGTATTTAACACTTTTGCTTTTTATACATTTTATTGAAATAAAAAAATGCAAACCGCCAGGACCAATTTCACCGAAATACAAACACTTATTGGCAGAAATTAGCGTTTATTAATGGAGATCACTCCACAACATTCAATTTAGCACTTCCTTATTTCTAATTATGGTAAAATAATCTTAATTATAGTAGACATTTTAAGAATAAGATGAAGAGCCAGATATGTACCAATAAGAAATTCGCAAAACGAGCCTCGAAGCTCTAAATTCAAGAAACTTTTTAATGGTGTGGCCAAAGCCCAGGGGACAACTCTGTGATGCGTGCTCAAGGCTTTGACCAGAAGGGAATTTGGGTAACGAGAATGAGGGAACTTGAATGTCCTGCTTTTGCATTGCTGCGAGATAGACAACAACCATACTTTTGGCAGTGAATATATACCACACAGTAGCGGATCTATAAACACATACATGATGACCGTAATTTTTATTTTAATGAATGTTCGGAAGTGAAAGTATTTTATTCAACATATTGAAGGTATACATACATTTTTCATCAAGAGCAATACTTATTTTTCCAAAAATCTTACCAAAACTCTTTTTGGTAAAGTCCGTATACCAAAATTTCATCTTAATAGGTTTATAAATGAGAGAATGTGACATACAGACAAATGGCGGACAATAACAATAAAGATTCCTTGTTACTACGGAATCCTAAAACCTAAACTTCACCTACATAACTCCACGGATGAACTTCTTTCGTTTTTATCAATTAATAAATTTAAATTAAGCAACTGAAAAAGAGTAATGCAAAACATTAAACTTTAAAATTTAATTAATAATGGTTTATGGTAACTAAAGAGCATTACAAATATTCGTTTGGATAGTTTGGACGGCCATCACCTTGACTATTATCACCAAATTTGCTTTGTATAATATGTTGGATATTTAAATAAATTCTTATATAATTTCGATTTCACACACACGATTTCCAAAGGAAGAGGGGTAAATCTCATAATCACGGTGTTCCGGTACACTTTTTTGGCTTGTTTGGTTGCATTATGCTAATGGACTCGTTCTGGGTCAGTGAAGTGGAATAGTGGACCGTGTAAGCTCAATACTCATAGGCTGAGTCCGAAATCTGACCCGTACGAGTATTTGGAAGTATCTTCATACTTTATACTAATATGACTGTGTCACTCACTTGCTTGTTGTTGTTGTTGTCGTAGATAAATTCTCAAAAAGCAAGAACTTACTTATGTAGTAAAAATTAACATGACCTTAATTCTAAGAAATGAAAACTTTATATACCTACTGTGTAATATTAATACACTGTATTTATTTAAAAACTGTTATGCCTGCCTTTGGTTTCAATTGTGACTAGGTTTAAAAATATTAGTCTTCAAATACAGAGCGCAAAGCAGCATAATACTCATTTTTTCAATCGCAAGATATTGATGGATGGAAAGAACAATTTAGCACAACATTTTTTTTCTCAAATTTAGAAAATTGATCTACTAACTTAATATACATTAGTAATAAATTCTCACGAAAATCGACTCATTTACTGACTAATTGTTATGTGCTCTATAGGTTTCATATAAATAATTTTTACCGTAGGAGTTAACAATAACTAGAAGATTGGAAATAAAATTTTAATGCTCTACAAAAAGGCTGCGGAATATTTTTTAGGTAAAGATTTACCGGTCATGAGATATTTTGAAAAACTAAGTATACCTCATACTTTTTTTAAAATGGCTGACTTTCCGGTGCATGGTCACTAACCTGTATTATGGCACTACCTTAAAAATTTAACACATCTCGAAAACTTTCTTTAGATTTTAAGATATACATCAACATAAACAGGATTCTAACTTTCACGTTACCCAATAAGGTTCAAATTTTAACGATCAGTGAGTAAATTTAGCATCAATTTTCTTATATGTCTGTGTGTTTATAGTACATATATAAAAGCGTTGGTTAAAACTTTACTATCTACAAAGAAAAGGATAATATAAATATATCCTTTTATGTCTTGCAAACAGAGTGTCTGATGTTCTAATTTTAGAGGCTAGTGACATAGAAGTGAATTTTTTGTTTGGCTTGAAAATTTCTCAACTCCTGGGCCATCCTTGAATTAAATATAAAAGAAAACAATTTTGTTTTTTGATTTTGATTTAAAATCGGTCGAAGCATTACGAAGCTAGATACCGCTACATACCCTAAGGCATACTTGTCATTATGCAAATTTTGCAAGATACTATTGCAACAGTAAACTAATCCCCCACCCCCACCCGAGGACAACATTTTGAATATGCCGCAACATACTCTAGCATCATGTAAATCGGTTTTCGCCTTACGAAGCTACATTCCGCTCCCTCTCCTCACCATGACGCCCTTCACTATACTTTTGACAAGGTATCATTCAGGGAGCATATTGCATACAACAACAAAAGAATCATCTAGGTCGGTCCATGAGTTACGAAGTAAGCTTTTTAAGTAGGACAATTTTACTCATAGTAGGAATCGGGGCATGTATATCGGGCAGGAAAAAAGAATCATCAAAATTGATCTACTCGTAATGCGTTAGGTTCTGCCCCAGTACTATAAATGTGCACAACGAGAAACAATTATGATGGCGAATTTTTACCGGAATGTTAACTATCTAGATGTTTTTTTTAACCAAAAACCTACTATTTAACAAACATTGAAATCATTATATTTTATTATAGATTATAATAATATAGTTCGTTTAATAGTATAAGATTTTCTTTAGGAATGGATTAGCCATAGTGGCATCTGCTATGATTCGTGACAAGCCTATTTACAAACACAGAGGGTTATTACTTGATACTGCTAGAAACTTTTTACCACTTCGTAATATTAAAAGTACTTTAGATGCAATGGCTGCATCGAAATTGAATGTATTCCATTGGCATGCAACAGATTCACAAAGCTTTCCTTTGGAAATAACTCGGGTGCCAGAACTTCAAAGGTAACAAATTACGACGCAAAAATTTTCATTCAGAATTAATGTACATATATTTCAGATACGGAGCATATTCACCTGTACAGACTTACTCCAGACATGACATGCAAACAATAGTAAAATATGCCAAAGTTCGAGGGATCCGAGTTTTGATAGAATTGGACGGACCTTCGCACGCAAGCAATGGTTGGCAATGGGGACCATCAGCAGGGCTAGGTAATCTGGCCGTATGTGTAAACCAACAACCTTGGCGCAAATATTGTATTCAGCCACCGTGTGGACAATTTAACCCTGTCAACCCGCATGTGTACACTGTTCTAAAGCAAGTCTTCACTGACCTTGCTGAAGTTATTCCTAAAGAGGAGACTATTCATATGGGAGGCGATGAGGTAAAAAATCTTAAACCTAATAAAGCTTTATATAGTTTTGACTTTTTATCCTTTAAACGTGCAGGTATTTATTGATTGCTGGAATTCCACTCAAGAAATTGTGGACGTTCTTCGAAAAAAAGGCTTAGATACAAGCACTGCTAGTTTTTTGAAATTGTGGGCTCAATTCCATGACGAAAATTTAAAAAGTTGGAAAGAAGTAAAATCCAATGTTTCAAGAAGTGGAAAATATTCTAATGTTCCAGTAATAGTTTGGTCAAGTCATTTAACAGATCCTGCAGTCATCGAACAATATTTATCAAAGGACAGGTACATCATTCAGACCTGGGTTGAGTCGTCTCTTCCTTTAAATAGTGAATTGATCCGAAAAGGATATCGAATTATTTCATCAACAAAGGATGCTTGGTATTTAGATCACGGATTCTGGGGAAAGACGCAATACTATAACTGGCGAAAAGTCTATGAAAATAAGTTGTCAAGAGATGTGGCAGTACTTGGGGGAGAAGTATGTATGTGGGGCGAATATGTTGACGAAAATTCTTTAGGTAGGTAGATTATGTTAACTTACATCTTGCGATTCTTACTTTTATATAATATGCATAGACTCCCGTATTTGGCCCCGTGCTGGAGCAGCTGCTGAGAGACTGTGGTCTGATCCGGAAACTAATTCTATTTTAGCAGAGCCACGATTTTATCGCTACAGGGATAGACTTATTGCCAGAGGAATAAAGCCAGATGCAGTGACACCAAAATGGTGCACTTTGCACGAAGGTGAATGTTATTAGAAAATATGAAATGTGCATTAAAGCATTTTTAAACACTGTATTTTGTATAAATCTTGACTTTTTGAAAATCGGAAATTTTTTTTATAATCTCCCTTCCTTAATCACATGAGAGCTTAAAGTATTTTCATATACGTTTTCATTCATATGTGATAATGGTGAACCCTATAATTAGAAAACTGGAGAGCACACGGCACGGGCAATTGAGATGGGGGAGCCAACGCTAATAGTAGAACGAAATATAGCTGAATATTTTTCCACAGGAGCTCAAAGAATATTTTAGGTAGTTATGATCCTTGGGTCAACGCAAAGCACTTCCTGGTTTTAGATACCGCTTTTACCCAAAGCCGGTCTTTCTTTCAAAAGTAAAATTGTGCTGCGATTTCATTCTCATAAAAGTCAGTTATGAGAGCTTTATTAATTTAAAATCGCCTTATTAATTCAAAACTAGCTCTCAAATTTAATGCTGACGTTGTCCATTTAAAAAGAAGAAACCTATTTAATGACTTATTATTTATAAAAAATATTTTTATTAACAGTAATATTTTTTCTTATTAAGGTATATCTTTGTACAAAACTTGTAACCTCATGTAAAAGCATGTAAATAATTAATCTCAAAATTAATCCGGAAAACATTAGCCCTAGTCCAATATTAATTAACCCTTTGTAGTGACTCTAGAGCTAGGCTAGGGCCCATCTCCCACCCTCACCCTGAGCGACAACTTCTATCATGATACAAATGGAGTAAGATAGTCTATTTAGCAATAAAAAAATCATCCAAATAGGTCGACTCGATACGAATTTAGGCTCCACTTCTCCACCACTCCTACTCCACCCCATTAATTTTTATCTAAACGTCACAAAAAAAGGCATTCAAATCGGTGTGTTACGAAGTAGTTAAGCTACCCCTCCCCGACTCATACCCTAGGTCAAATTGTTTCCTCATAGTAATATATACAACACTCCTTCCCGCCACTATAACATATACTTTTTCTTATATTAGCAATCATACACATAGGATCATACACAATACGACAACAGAAGAATCATCCAAATCGGTCCACGCATTACGAAGTTAGGTTAAACCCTCATTCAACATCCCCACCCAACCAAAAAAATTGTTAATATAATACCAAACGGCGAACATACTCTACCTAACAAAACAAGAATTATTTAAATCGTTCCAAGCGTTACGAAGTTGAGTACCTTCCCCCTACCCTCTCGACACCCTAGACCAAATTTTTCCTCAGATTAGCAATGGGGGATTATACTCTATACAACGGAAAAAGAACCGTCCAAATAGATCCAAGCGTTATAGAGTTAGGTTCAACAACTACGCCTACCCCCACTCCACCAAAACGTTGGTTCTGGTTTTTTTTTTATATATGATGTTGCCAAAGCTCAGGGGTTGCCGTCTGATGATAAAGCATAGCGATCGAAGAATAAGAGACAACCGTGTTTATTTTATTTATTTAAGCTTACTACAAGCTATAACATAATAATACAAAAATACAAAATACAAGCTATAACATAATACTAATACTACAAGCTATAATAAATGATCAGTCATAATAAATAGTAAGGCTACAATATTAGCTATAATTATGGTAAATACAAACTGGAAGGAAGAAGAATTAAGAAAAGCGATCAAGATGGGCGGGGTCAAGATATAAGGCTTTGTGAAGGCATGATTTACTCAGATGGAAGTCAAATCAGGAAAGGTCTATGACTTTTCGTAGCACCCTGGTAATTGGTTCGCGTTGACCGTAGTTCGTGCGATGGTGGTCGAGTCGGAAAAGGGGAGTGGACCTAAGGTTGCGAGGATTGGTATATATGGGTAAAAACTGCAGGATTGAAGGGCAGTCTCTGGCACCAGTTAATATCTGATGAATGAAGAGAATGTCGGAAACATCACGACGTTTACTTACGGGTCGTAAGTCGATCAGTTTCAGACGGTTTTCATAAGGTGGAAGGTTGAATCTGTCTACCCACAGAAGATCACGTAGAGCAAAGCGAATGAACCTACGCTGGACAGATTCAATCCTGTTAATGTTTGTTGTTTGTTTAGGGGACCATATATATTCATATATGCATACACAAGGAGAGGTCTATCGAAGGAGATATAGAGAGATTTGGAAACATAAGGATTGGAGAACTCTCTGGACCAGCTCTTCACAAACCCTAGCGCGGAGTTCGCTCTGTTAATTATACTGTCAATATGGGAACGGAAATTGCGTTCGCTATCACAGATTATTCCTAGGTCACACAAAGAGGTAACGATAGGGACTGGTACGTCGGTTAACACGTAGACTCTCAGGATGGTGATTAGACGCTTGCGGGAATAACACATTGACTGGCATTTGGAGACATTGAGCTCAAGAAAGTTTTTCATGCACCATGTGGAGAACGAATCGAAATCTTTTTGCCGGAGAAGAGAGTCGGTTGTTGAGGAGATATGTTTAATTATTTTCATGTCATCAGCATAAATGGACAGCTCTGAGTGTTTGATGACACAATCAACATCATTTCTTGTAAGGATGAAAATCAGTGGACCGAGGTGGCTGCCCTAAGGGACGCCGGAACGAGCGACAATAGGGTTAAAAATGGATGAGCTGAAAAGAACATTGTACTGACGGGTGTTGAAGTAGGATTGAATCCAGGAGATGAATCGGGGGAGGGGGAAAGACTAGGCGATCAAGTTTTAACAAGATAACGCTATGGGAGCTTTACTAAAATCGGTGGCGATAACATCAACATCTTTACCGTTTTGCAGGGCACATAGTGTTTTGGAGACGAAGTCGGTAAGGTTGGTGGTTGTAGATCTTCCTTTGAGGAAGCCATGCTGGGAGAGGGAGAAGATAGACTAACAGTGGAAGAACATGGAATCATAGACCAATTTTTCCATTAGTTTAGGTATGGATGATAATTTAGCAATGGGTCTGTAGTTGTATACATCGTTCTTGCAGCCTCTTTTGAAGATGGGAATAATAAAAGAGTTTTTCCATAATTGAGGGAAACCCCCTTGAGTGACTGAGAGGCGGAAAAGCAAAGTAAGGGGTTGAACTAGATGCATGACATACCTTTTCAGAACGATGGCCGGAATGCCGTCGGGACCTGGGTTAAAGTCGTCCTCAAGCCCGTTAATACTGGCGGCGATTTGTACGGGGTCAGGGTCAAATGATGTAAACGACGTTTAAGTGCATTTGTCCAAGAATGAAAAGTAGCTAAGGTCAGGTTGGAGCGAATTTTCGCTGAAAGATTTACTGAAGAAGTGTGCAAAGAGGTTGGCGATAACTTTAGGATCAGACGGAGAGGTATTCTCGAGTTTCTGGTTGGAGGGGTAACCATTGGATTTCTTCTTGGCATTAATAAAGTTATAAAAACGCTTGGGCTCAAATATGAGGCTAGTTTCCATCCGTTATATAAGCAGACAAGTAGGAAGAAAAGTCTGATTCAGATCAAATAGGGGATGAGGAGCAGTTTTTACGAAGAAGAAGAGGCATAGATTGTGTAAGACAAGCGTGTATTTCCGAATAGAATTCCTCTACAGCAACGTCAATTCAAAGATGTTGAGGGATTGTGCCAATCTTAGAATTGAGGAGCAAGTGATTTAATTTTTCAAAGTCGCCTTTACGAAAATTGATGGAAACAGAAGACTCGGAGCTTGAAAGGGCGTGAGGGTGTTCGCAGGAGAAAACGAAGATCAGGTGAGGATGGTGACGATGGAGGGTGGAGAGGAGATGGTTGCTTTCCGCAATAGCCGAGTTAAAAGGATCTGAAGAAAAGATTAAGTCTAATTGTCTGTCCAGAAATTTTCTGGCTCCGCTGACTTGAAAGAGACCAGAAACGGAGAGTTGATCGGTAATAAAATAGTTTTTAAAAAAAAAGTTGAACCGACTTCACAAAAAGCGCTAAAAAGCATAAAATAATTTTTAATTTTATATCTATTACGACAATTTGAAGTCGGTGCAAATCAAACAAACCAAACAACTACAACAAAAGTATTTAATCGTCATTTAAAATGATCCCCCGTAAACTGAAACGTTCAGGTAGTATTAGGTATTATTATCAATTAGTGTACTGTAGTTGTTTTATTTGTTTAATTTGCACCGACTTCAAAATGTCGTAATAGATATAAAATTAAAAATTATTTTATGCTTTTTAGCGCTTTTTGTGAAGTCGGTTCAACTTTTTTTTTAAAAACTATTTTATTTTTCACTTTTTAGTGTCTTCTCTCTATACAACGAAGAAAGAACCATCCAAATCGGTCCACGCGTTAAAAGTTAGTTTTAAAACCCTACCTCACCCCCATTCCACTAAACTTTTTTTCTCATGGTATCAATCAAGGAACATACTCTACCGAACATAAAAGGAATCATCGAAATCGGTCCACGCGTTAAGACGTTACTACCCCTCCCCCTCCCCCTCCTCCACAGTAGGACCAAATTATTCTCCTATTAGCAATGGTTGATCACACTCTATACAACTGCAAAAGAACCGTACAAATCAATCCACGTGTTACAAAGTTAGGTTCCACCCCCCTTCTCCCACCTCCACCACAGCAACATTTGTTTTCTCGTAGTATCAACCAAGGATCATATTTTATCCAATAGAAGAAGAATTATCCAAATCGGTCCACGCGTTACGAAGTTAGACTACCCCTCCCCCCCACCAACCACACCTTACACCATAGGACCAAATTATTCTCCTATTAGCAATGGGGGATCATACTCTATACAACAGAAAAAGAACCATCGAAATCGGACCACGCGTTACAAAGTTAGGTTCCACCCCCACCCCCATCCCCCCAAAATTTTTTTCACCTGGTATCAACCACGGAACATACTCTACCCAACAGAAAAAGAATTATCCAAATCGGTCCACGCGTTACAAAGTTAGACTACCCCTCCCCCCTCCCCCACCCTGGGCGAAATTTTTTCTCCTATTAGTAATGGGGATCATACTCTGTACAACAAAAAAAGAACCATCCAAATCGGACCACGCGTTACAAAGTTAGGTTTCACCCCCACCCTACCAAAAATTTTTTTGACATGGTACCAATCGGTGAACATACTCTACCCAACAAAAAAAGAATCATCAAAATCGGTCGACGCGTTACGAAGTTATGCCCGGTCAGACATAAAAAAAAAAATAAAAATTAAAAAAATTAAAAAAAAAATACGCGTCGAAATTAGAACCTCTTTGTTTTTGGGAAGTCGGTTAAAAAAGGCTTTTTGGCAGAAGAGGTTAAAGTCACCCAGTAAAATAAATTCATCGGAGACGTTAGTGTTCTCGAGTAGGGTATCGATCTCTTCAATTATGGGCTCGCAGGCATCTAGAAGTTGAGGGGGACGAATATAACAACAAAGAATGTACAGAAGACACTTATTCAGTGTTAATTTGATGCATACAAATTCTGATATTGTAGAGTCGGAGGTCTTAAGCAGGGTGGCGTTATAACGGTTGCGAGCAGCTATGAGAACCCCGCGACCTGATGGATCATTGGTGTCTACACAACCGTCAGCACGAAAAGTGGTATAGTTTGGAGGGAATAGTTCGTTGTCGAAAATTCCTGGTGTTAGATTGGTTTTAGTGAAGGCAAAGATATTGTGCGGTAATTTGTGGGAGTTAAGGAAAATATTGGATGTTTTTGTGCGAAGTCCTCTTACGTTCTGGTAATAGACTGACAAGCTGTTGGGGAGAGGTACTTGATCTGAGACCGCAGGTGCATTAGGGGGAAGTCAGAAATATAGTAAACAGGAGGAGGAGTCGTTGCGACTTTTTTGGAGATGGGAAATGCGGCGAGAACTGACGTACGCAGCATAGGTGGATAGATCTTCTGAATCCTAATGGAAGGGACATTGAATAATTCAAGAGACGTACGTTGTCATAAATGCCAAGAGGTATCGTCCATCGTTGGAATCAGCAGAACGTAAAGTAAATTTAACTGTAGGTGGGATTAGGTGATCGATATATGAGTGATGTTGTGATGCAGAAGTATTGGTTAGCGGAATGGGTGGGTTAGCGGAGGGAGAGTAGTTTGAGACTGGGTGACAGAGAAGGAAGATGATGGCTTGCAATTAGGTTGGCATGCGGAGGAAGTAGCGGGTGCAAGCTTTGGTGTATACAGAGGATGGGTGGGACAGACGGAAATCGAAGCAGAGGTGGTAGGGTGACATTTTGTCGATGCTCCAGAGAGTCAAGGGCCTCAAGGATTGAGGAATCGCCAAAAAGTCATTGTATATTGTCTTACGCGGACATTGCGGTGTGTCTGGCCCCTGCCCAAATATGGAAATTATATTTAAGTCTAGGCCTAATATGGCACTTGTAGATCAGCGCTAATTCAGGTGGGGTGAAACATTTTTGTAGAAAACCCAAGCATTTCATCGTACTTTTGGCGATTGCAAATATATGAACAGTCCGGCTAAGATTGATGGATATCTCAATACCCAAGATGTTTAGGGAGGGCGAATTCGGTATATTCCCTTCTGACTGAAATGGGTTGGGGGTGAACTGGACGTTTTGTAGGAACATTAAACAGCATTGAATTTTGGATGAATTAAACGAAATGATCTAAACATCCGTTCTCGATTGACTTCTGTAGCATTTCTACGTGAATTCATTACATAACCAAATGAGTACGTGAAATCAAGGGTGCTGTCGACGGCGAAATTATGAGTAAAATTGAGAGTAAGGAATAAAAGATCATTAATAAAAAGAAGAAATAAGGTTGGTGAAAGAACTGAATCCTGAGGTACACCGGCATTTATTTCGTAGGAATCAGATGTAACTCCGTCAACGCCTGCACGGATTGAACGGTCTGACAAAAAACTCTCTATCTATTTAACGAGCGTAGGGTGTTTGAAGTTTGGCGAAAAGGACAGCATGCCAGACTCTATCAAAAGCCTTTATAATATCAGGAGCGACGATTTCGGACTAACCAAAATATTGGAGACAATGATTCCAACGCTCCGTTAGAGCCGCTAGTAAGTCTCCGGTTGAGCGGCCAGCGCGGAAACCGTACCGGCAATCGTTGATAAAAGATGATCGAAGTTAGAGGAATTGGTTTGTAATTAGAGGGGTCGCATGCCTCTCCCCTCTTAAGTATCGGCTGGATATGAGTAAGTTTCCATGCACCTGGATACATTTCTATTGAATATGACAGCATTCTAAAACCAGGGGCGAGAAACCATCAGGCCTAGTAGCTATTTTTTTCCTCTGAAGGGCACAATTTATATGCCTGGAAAGCTGCTTCCTTGTCTTTAACGGCTGCGAAACAGTCATTGTTGAACCAATTGCTATTAATTGGTTTGATTCTTTCGAAGCTATGAGGAATAAGGCGATGAATTCCAAACCATATGATGTTCAAGATATTATCGGTGCTATTGTTAACGTCTCAATCCAGCTCTCTGAGATATTTATTAAGTCCCGCCCAATCAGCAATGGAATACTTATCTGGATGCGATGTTAAAATAGGTCCAAGAGATGCGCGTTGTGCCCCAAAGTATAAGGAATCGGACACTCAACCAGTTGTTTTAAATTAAAGGACTCACTAAATAATTCGACGTGCCTTCCAGGCGGGCTTGTGTTAGAAGAATGTCTGAGCCACTGTGTGTTGTGTACGTTGAAATCGCCACCAACAACGATTTGATTAGAGTATTTCAAAAATCTTATCCATATCGGAAGACAGCTTATCGAAGGAACACACAGTGATAGTGTCAGACAAATTCGGGCTGCGGTATAAAAAGCAGAAGTGAATAATGTGCCGATAGAGTTTAAATCTAATCCAGACATAATTAAATTCTGGATTATTGGGAGAGAATTGAGGGAGATGGGAGAATGGCTCATCATTTCTACTATAAACCGCGACTCCCCTCTAAGGAGAGAAGAGCGGCACTAAGAGATAACCAGGAATGTGATACTGATTAATATCAGAATCAGAACCAACCTTGGTTTCACTTTGTGCAAAAATAGCAGAACTTTTCGTGATCAAATGGCAGTAAACCGAAAAATGGTTACTTTTCAAGCCACGTATGTTGCAAAAATTGAATAAAATTTTTTTGCATAGACCCGGTCGTAATTTGCCCAAAAGGTACACCGACAAAAGGACTGATTTTAAACTAAAATAGAAAATGTTGAACCGCTAGAAGATTTATTACTGAAATAAATAAAAAGTAAGCCCGTTGTTCCTGTGAAATCTTCAAAGTAAT
Source organism: Leptarthrus brevirostris (assembly GCA_964036015.1). NCBI lineage: Eukaryota > Metazoa > Arthropoda > Insecta > Diptera > Asilidae > Leptarthrus > Leptarthrus brevirostris. Next base: position 72,770,138 of record OZ038374.1, read on the forward strand.
ATTCAGCAAACCGAAAAATGTAATAAGAAGAAAAAAATAAGAAGTCGGATTTACGTGTTTTAATTCAAATTTAATTTTTATTTAAAGAAATATATGTAAAAAAAACAACAAGTTGCAATTTAATAATATCGAAAATTAAAACTATTAATCGCAATTTGACGGAAATTTACAAGAAATCACAAAATATAATCGTGAAAAATGTATTAAAAAATCGAAAGAAGATGAAAGCAAAAATTAAATTACACTGCTGAAAGAAAAGGTTATAAATTAATGAGAAATGGCACGGAATGGCTGAGATACCTTTGAAAAAAGTATTTTTCTTGCGACTGTGTTAACTGAAAAATAAAAAATATGTACTTCAAAATGTCATCTTTGAGGAAACACCCGTCGCCATTTGTTTGTGTAGAGTTTTTCTTGCAGCCATAAACTTGTCCGAGGAATTCAAATAATGGCATTTCCATAATGAGTTTACATGAGTAATTTCATTATAAAAACGACGAAAATAATTTTAATTGTATTAAAATTATTTAATCAATATTATGCTAGCCTTATTTGCGAAATTGCGAAAAGATTAAGCAAATTGTACTTGAATATTTTTGCAATAGATGGCGCTGATATGTTTCCACTTGTCATTTGTAAATCTCCACTTTTATTCTTATTTTATTCTCTTCGCATATCTCTTTCAGATTAGGATAATGAGAAATTTAATGAAAGTAAAATAATTCAGTGGAAAATCATTTTTGGTAAACATTATTATCACCAATGGATTCCTCGTGAAATTGTACGTGGAATTGGTATGCTGCATGTCGACAGAGTATAAAATTTAACTCGTTTTTGTTTGAGTTTTCGTTTTACAGATAAATCGCGAATTGTTATCCGCAAGCAAAATTAATTTTGTAATTAAAAGGTAAATAGGAGTTAAGTTTGTGCTTTTTGTTACGTTTTGTGACACCGCGAAATATTTCGCGGTATTTGTGAAATCTTATTAACTGACCGTGTGAAGTGGATTTTTGTGTATTAATTGATGTGGAATGGTAACTATATCCGTTTTTATTACTTATTTTGTATTCATATGTCCACTGGACATTACTAAAATAACTCAATTAATATTTAAGTAATGTCTAGTGGACGTCGAAGATTAATTGTTTACCTTTTCTTATTTATAAATTCTTGTGGAAGTAAGGTAAGAGAATTTATTGAGATATTTCAAACAAGTTATTTGATAAAATTCATTGTTTATTTCCTATTTGTTTGTTGGCTTTATTTCAAATTCAAGTTAGTTGTTAATTAATGTAATTAACACTTGTGTCTTATCTTCTATTTAATCTCATTTCAGGTACTTCATTGTTGTTGGAAAAAATTCAGGTACGTATTTCATTGTATCAGAAAGCCCTTTGTTTTGAATATTATTAATTTGCTTTTTTTGCAGGTGAGGTTGACGAACATTCTCCCCCCTGTTTAGCGTTCTGCTTTTTTTTCTAATTCCCCTTTGGAATAGAATTGTTCCGTTGGCGTTCACACGAAGACGAACTTGATGACAATCACGTAAATTGATAGTTTTCTCCTTCCTTTTTCGTCTGGAAATCTCATCAAAATTAATTCGATTTAAAATCTTCTTTCTAAGGTAGTTTTGTCCTTCTCGGGTAATGAACCGTTGATGGGTGTTGCCTGATCGCATCCTTAGTTCCTAAATATTTCTCGTCGGTCGTAAGGTGTAAAGTGACCAAACTTGTGCCCCATTGATTACAGCGGTTTGATATAAGTTTGGACGCGGAGGCGGCGTTGTGAAATTGCGTGACCGTTGAGTTGTTGCTTGAGTTGATGTTTGTGGGTACAGTTCGCTACGTTCTGAACTAGAACATTCCTTGACATTAGTATTATTTGATATTAAGTTCGAAGTCACTCATCTGAAATTAGAACACTAGTTGTAGTTGATATAGTAGACATTGAAAGGACAAAACGACACAGTGCAACACAGACAACGGGTGGTTTACGTATTATTTGTCTGATGAGCCATTGTGAATGGTCAGCCTGCAAACTCAAGAGACCAAACTGTAGGAGGCATGTTCTCATTTTTAATAAGAATGACGTCTCCTCTTGAATGTTGGATTGGGATGCATACCATTTATGTCTCTGCTGTAACTGATAAAGGTAGTCCTTTAACCATTGATTCCAGAAACGACATTATCCTCTTCTAGCTTCGAATCTTTTTAGCGCAGCAATAAAGGCAGACGACGTCGAACCTAATACAAATTCTATGTGTATTGCTCTTGTAGTCATGCAAATTAATATACATAAGTAGCCCTTTTGACGTTTTTCGTTGCGACTAGTTGACGTCTTTATGGTAAACGGTCCTGCATAATCTACTCCAACTTCTGTAAATAGTTTTGTAAGATTCACTTGACATGCTGGCAAATTACCCATAAGTTGTGTTGTGATCGTATGCCTATATCGAATGCAAGTTACACACTGGTGCAGTTTACTAGTTATTCATCTTCGCGCGTCAAGAATCCAGTATTTATTTCTAATGGTATTAAACATGAGGGACGTTCCACCATGCAATGTTTCTAAATCTATTTCATCAATAATCAATCTGGTGATAGTACAAGATACTCGACTAGTGGAGTGTCTCGATGACTACAGCCCAAGTCCAGGTCTTCGTCCACTCCGAAGCTCCCAACAGCCTGAGATGCCGATGATCTGCTAGTTAGTCATGCCTTGAGCGACATTGGTCATCGCTCAAGGTGCTCGAACTAACACCTAGCACCACCGGTCATCTCATACTGGGGACAGGGCATAGTTGGATACTGTGTCCTATTTGCAAAAGCTGGGATGCCTGTGGACACTCTTAAGCATGCCAGGGTAGAGGTACTAAACCTCGAAGGTGCTTAACAAAGGAAAGGGGAAGAAACGACAGCCGTTCAGGCCAACATCACCTAAGTCCGTAAAGGACTAGCAGATCAGCATAAGCTGACATACCATCCCTTTTCAGGCGCGAAGCGCATCAGAAGATGCTGATGTGTCTTCCTTAGGGAAGATATGCTTCGTGTTGGGAGCCATCTTATGATGTATAATGTGTGCGCAAGTGCAATGTGAAGTTGCCGCGGGATTTTCAATTGGCACGCTAGCTGGCAGCACGTCCTAGCTCGTCAGTATGGGGTGAGGGTTCTTGAACATCCGAGTCACACTCTCATAACTGAGTTTCGCGTGCCTGTGGGGAAAGAAGGTTGTGGATTTCTTCTTTCAGGTCTGCCACCAGGGATGTAAAACACAAGAGAGACAGATATTGAAAGAAGAACAACAGGTCTGGTGGAATCATCGGGGGGATTTTCCTGAAATTAAACTAGAAAGTCATTTTCAATACCAAAAACAGTAAATATATATATATATATATATATATATATATATATATATATATATATATATATTTATTTATTTATTTATTTATTTATTTATTTATATTAACTCTACACAGATAAACTTACGTTTCTAGTTATGTGTAGGATGTACTTATAATACTTAATTAAGAAAAGATAATGGATAAATGATAAATGTTAAATGTTAAATGCTAGTATTCCTTACATGCTATGCGTAGAAGTAAATAAAAAGAAAAATATTAAATATTATGTACCATTAAATAATAATATGTAAATTAAGAAAATCATACTGGAGTTATTCGAAAAGTAAAAAGGGAAAGAAATATTTTAAACCAACTACCTACTGCGTAAATACCTAAACAATGTCTTTTTGAAATTAAAATTAAAGTTAAAGTTATTGCTGTGACCATTTCTTCTGATGTGGACGGGAAGAGAGTTCCACATTCTGACGGCCTGAACAATAAATTGACGCTCGGTGCATACGAAACGGAACTGCGGTACGGATAAAGCAGAAGTTCTTTGTGATTGCATAAAACTAATTTTATTAAACAGATATCGCGGATTTTCTTTCAAAATAATATTACGTAAAAATAAAATAGTTCTAAACTCAATATAAGTCATCAAAGTGCAGCCAAGTACACAATCAGCATATGAAGAGACATGATCATAGCGTCTGAGGTTAAATATATATCGTACGGCGGAATTAAACGCAACGTTGAGTTTTCTTTGCGATGCAGAATCCAGCCGACAGAATATTTCACATCCATAAGTAATTAGAGGCACCAATAAAGTTTTGACAAGCAACATCTTAGTATTCCTAGGTGTATATGCGGCCGATAGCCAAAGCTATATATATATATATATATATCACTTGAGACTCATACTTAAATGTCTTGTAAAAATGTCTTGCAAAAAAAAACTTTGTAACTAATACTTAATGACATATCGCAACCCTAGGGGCGTTGTGCACAACCTACACCTACTGTCGAGTTGCCAAAAATGAATGAAGTAAAGAAGTTTACAAGCTCGTCCGTGAGCTATAAACATACAAGCCCAAAAGAAAGTAAATAAACGTCTCAGTCCCGAATCAATATAATTTACGATTATAATTCCTTCTGTTTGTCTTTTCCACTTTATCATCTCTGAACCTATACCGAACAGTTCTATATTCACACAAACTTTGCAACTAGTTAGTTTAATTAACCTGAATTTGATACCAAAAATTAGAGTCGTTAGCTATTCGTAATGACTCTAATACGTAATGAATAAAAAAAACTCTTTAAAAAAATGCAATCTCTTTTAAGTTAGAAACATCTGTAATCAGGCAACATTGCATGTAATAAAATGTCATAACGGCTATTAATTTACTTAAGCAAACTATAAATTCCGGACAAAATTTATATGTTGCCAATATGAAATTGCACTGTCAAATACTACTAGGAATCGTGATATTAAAATATGTATTCCGAATACTGGCTATAAAAAGTAAATATAAAATAAGCAATAAAAAAATACTATGCTATGAATTACAAATGTAACATATGGATCCTAAGTAATGACTCCTGCGTGAAATGTTATGATGAGGGACTTAAGAGACTGACTTCATGACTTGGTTTGTACCAAAGAAAAATTATTTGTTTTTTTTTCTAATTATTTACACCATTAATATTAAATTAGACACTTCTAGCACTAGTCGTCCGAATAACTCAATAGGTTGTCCAGAAATAACCTAATCGCCGATAAGTTCGGGAAACTTTCAGGCTGAATTTAGAACAGCATGATTAGAAAGCGCTCATAGCATCAGTAGTCCTTTCTAGAACAATTATGATCCTGCTTTCATGACAACCTTTAGTCCTCGAACTGTCTTGCAGCAACAGCGCTACAAGTCGTTTTGTTTCATTTCATATCTTTTTCTTTTTGGTTTTTTTTTTTGACAAAAATTTAATTATCAATGAGGGGGTTGAAACTGTGAACCGAGTCTCTTTAAGTTACGCACCTATCTAAATACTTATACTATAAAACCTTTTACTTGAGGTCTATATCCCTTGGTCTCTTCTATTTCCTGATATTCTCTTTACTATTCGCCTTCCCGAACCTAAGCGTTCTGCAGCCCCTGGGTTACTTAGAATAATAAGCCCTTGAAGCGCCTGTTATCTTAGGCTCTGCCAAATTGACGACAATTCACTCAATGGTCGAATAAGGGTCAGAGTTTTTTCATTAGAGATGAGGTTACGTCGTGAACCGTCTTATAGTTGGGGCTTTCGTCATTCCTTTTCTTCTGCTGTAAATAGTTTCAGGTGCTACGAGTTTAATCAAATAAGTAGAAGAATTATCCGAACACCGATCGCTCAGAATGGATTTTTTTTTTATGGAATTTAAAAATAAATTTGAGACTTACCTCCAGATGTCCATATGCTCCGGGTGACACTTAATGAGTGGTCTTCTTCTTCTTCAAGGATTTACCTCTTCATCTCGTTTCACCGGAAACAAATGTGTACAGACTAGCAAGGTTAAGGAAGGATAAAATACTTGCTCAGCGCTGCGGACTTCTAGATGACGTTGGATAAACATCAACTTTTTAGTTAAAAGTCTTACATTACAAGCTGAACGATGACTTCGTCGATTTTACATTACACAACAAAACTATCCAATCGCTTGGGAGTTTTTACACAAACGATATAATAATACCAGAATATTGGTAAACACACAACTAAAATTACTTTTCAATCAACCTACAATCAAAGCAGAATCCTCACAAGCGATCAAAAATCTTCGCAATCAAACCGAAGAATGCTTACACGAACGTTTCCACAGATTCACGGGACCCCATTTTAGTGTACACTGTACAAACTCTTCCAGAAGAAACCCATTGCCAATGGGAACAAGAACATGGGAACAAAACTACTATAGCCTCATATTCAGAGTTAACAAACTTTGTATAATCTCGTTTTCAAACTCTAGATGCACCCAAAGAGTGCAAGGGCAGAAAACCTCACAACACGACTACAAGTGAAAAACAAACTTACACATTTCTCAACTCATATTACATGCATTAAATGCAAACAAAATCATTTAATCTATCACTGTTTCCATTTTAATAAACTACAACCAAAGTTACGATTACAATTTGCTTAACAACATCAGTTGTGCAAAAATTGTTTGAGTTCTGGATACAATACAATAACAAAGATTACTTACTACTAGATAACCGACTCCCTAAATTACCCAGCTAATTTGAAATAGTAACACTGGCACCACAGTGAAACGAAATATATCCAGCTTTTAAGGTCATAAGAATATCCATGCAAATAAAGAGTTCAGGTAGTGTGCAGTCATTTATTCCTGTCAAAATTATTTGAGAGAATCACTTACTCCTGTCAAAATTCTGGTCTCTCAAAAATGTATTGCCGAATCTTGCCGAAGAGAAAAATGTACCAAAAAGTACCACCAATAAAAAGAATTCATATGAATCACATGACTGAGATAGTTACTTGTGTGCGTAAGAAACTTTCAAACTGTCAATGCATTCTGATCTTTTAATGAGTGTAGTACATTTGACATTTGCAAATGGACATAAGAAAAGTATACTTGTCTCCTACCCACAAACTCTCCCGGAAAACAAATTTTTAGTTCTGACTGGATGGAGGGTTGCCCGATGCGGGAAATATATAAAAGCAACCAAAAAATTTTCACTACTTTGGTCGAAGCCGTTTATCTAGTAATAGTAATCTTTGACAACAGATTGTGGTAACAAAAAGAGATGTTTGAAATGTCAGAAAAACATCACATACTTCTAAATTTAGAGCAACAGATTCTACATTCAAACTCTAGAGAAAAAATTTATAAATCCACAACTAAACCACAGGAGAATACAATCTCTAACGCAGATGCTCAAGCTGAAGCATTTCTCTCAACAAATTTCAAACGGGTATTGTAATCAACAGCACTAATTCAAATGCAAGGTTCAAGGGGAGAATCATAAGTCCTGAGAGCATTACTCGATTCATGCTCTCAGGCTTCCTTTATCAATGAAGCCGCGTGACGACGGCTTAATCTAAGAAGAACTAACACCGATATAAAAATAACTGGGCTAACAAAAACTCAGATACGGATGAGCAACGTGAAGTTGCCGCAAGATGTTCAAGTGGCACGCGCTAGCTGGCGTCCTAGCTCGCCGGTATGAGGTGTGAGTTCTTGAACATCATCACACATCCACAAATAGAATTCCGCGTGCCTGTGCCGAAAGAAGGTTGTGGTATCCTTTCTTCAGGTCTGCCACGAAAGATGAAAAGAAACAAGAAACAGATGAAAGGGAGAGCAACAGGTCTGGTGTCACCTGTTACTCCCATAGCCGCACTGAACCATCAAGAAAATCACAACAGATAGGCTACCCCCTATGTGATGGTTCAGTCACTAACCCACACCTACCCTGCATCTGGCTAGGATGCAGGCCCAACCTATAAGTAGTGCTGAAAACAAAAGAAATTAATTTAAACAAACCTGAAAGAAAAACATGAGGAATGAGGGAGAAGGGATGGGGGAGGGAACAAGAGGAGGAAAAAGCTGCTTAGGGTTTCCTGTAAATTAAACTAGAATATCATCTTACTTGAGCACATGTTAGTTTCTATATTCATATAAATTCAATTCGAACAAACCAAAAAAGAATACATACATAATTTAATGAACCTGTCTGACAAGAAAGCTATCTTTAACTGAATTTCTTACTAGATATCCTTAATTATTCAAGGGTTACAAAGATCTATCTTATGGACTACCATCATAATTCATGCCCTAACATCTATATAAATCGAACAAGTAAGTCACAGCGAAGTTCAAATCAAGAAATAGGACCGTATGCCAGCTGAATGCTAATATGTTACGAAACGTCATAAAAAAAATGAAACTGCTACAATTAAATGTACTACCTTAGAATAGATACCACGTCACCATTATTAGACTCAGGCCAGGCCAGACCCCTAAACATGTATACTTCTAAATTACCAGGGAAGTGCTAAGGTAACAGAATTCAGATTTGGATATTTAGAATTCTCCGACGCTGTCTTAACAGGGAAGTCCTAAGGTAACAGAATTCAGATTTGGTTACTTGGAATTCTCCGACGCTGTCATTGCTACAGTGAAATGGGAAAAATTTTTGTTTTCATGCAACAAGAGCATAATTGTCTTAATTAAGACGTTCATTTATAAAAACTAACCGCTTGGTATTCCCCGCCGATCATTTCGCCAAACTACGTTATAAAAATATCTTTTGGGGTAGTTCCAAAGCATGTAAACATAGGCAACAACTTTTTTTTCATTTTTATATTGCACTCAACATTTATTTCAAAAACAAAAGGGTGTACCGTAATAAAGTATTAGGGTTATCATTTTACATTTTATATTAGATTTGTGTATTGAGAGAGATTTTAAATTTAATTTCTGAAATGCTGTTCGTATTTAACTGTGCATAGTGGTTTAACTGTTGTATTCAGGTTAAATCCTAAGTTCTGACTCTGCCAAAGTCTTATTAGTACGTAGTAATAACTCCCGGATAAGTAGAGTGTTGGATGATAGAGAGATTAAAAGTTAAAAAAAATTGAAAATTTTTGAAATTGGTTCTATGAAGGACATATCAGAACATCATGTCATCTTGTCAGTAGTTAAGAGCAAGTCTTTGAAAATAGTTCAATGTGTGTGCGGAATGTTCAACGTGAAGTTGCCGCAAGATGTCCAAGTGGCACGCCTAGCTGACAGCACGTGCATAGCTCGTCGGTATAGGGTTGGGTCTCGGACATCTTATTCACACATTGCAAACAGAAGTTCGCGTGCCTGTGGCGAAATAAGGTTGTTGTATTTCAGGTCTGCCACAAAGAATAAAAAAAACGAGAAACAGAAGGAAGAGCAACAGGTCTGGTGTCACCTGTCACTCTTAGCCGCACTGAACCATCTTGAAATTCGCAAAAACAAGAAAAAAACTAGCCCCATATGCGATGGTTCAGCTCACTAACCCACCACTTTCCTACACCTGGCTAAGGTATAGGCCTCACCTAGAAAGGGTGCTGAAACCAAATAAAAAAAAATCTAATTTAAAACATAAGGGAGGTGGAAGAGACGAGATGAGTAATACAAACATCCTGCAATACTTATTGTCTCTAATCATAAACTATAAAAGAAATCAGACTGGACTACGGTAAGGCTCACTTGGAATATCTGCTTATGTATAACTTAATTATACATCTACGTCTAAATGCCCGGTATTGTGTTCATTTAGCGGCTAAATTTTGTATGGAAATTTAGCTGCGAAATTTCGTCGCTAAATATCTAGCCAAAACGCGGTATTGTGTTTTTAGCATCTGTAGATGGCAGTTGTTTTTCAAATTGTATGTTTTAGCTTCAGATTTATCTGCCCAGGACTATATCTTCGTCGATATCAGACTTTCAGACATTTCGGTCAACAAATTTATTTGAATAAGCCGTGAAACGCAAAATATAAACAAAAATGTACGACAGCTGAACGTCAAAAGTAGCCACCTATAGTTCAAAACAAATAACTTTTCTGTCAAATATTTAGCGTGAAAAAAAGGTCCGCCGCTAAAAATTTTGCCACTAAATGAACACAACACCGGGCTTAAACCATGTACGTGTTTTCCGATTTTTTGTTCGTTGGAATGGTGCGGAACCTCCTTCCACATTAAAATAAACGCCTTCCGAAATGTCAATTTGACGTTAACTTTCTGAAGTGCACCTTCAAAGTGGTTATTGAATAATGGACAAGTTGTAAAATTCAGATTCTTTAAGATCTTCAAGACAAATCAGTTGTAGAACTCAGATTTTCTTAAATGTCAAGAGTTGTCAAACTCAGCTTTAAGAAAAAATCTTGAAGAATTATCCAGTGCGATTCGATTGAACTGAATTGCCTTGACATTTCGTTTCATTTTAGTGGTATGTGTGACACTTGTCAAGCGATTAATTTGTTGCAAATTTTTTAGTTTTTATTAAACTTAGCATTTAAAATGATTGTCATTGTTTTAGTAAATGGGAAGAGAACTACGGTGGAAATCGGTGATAATACCTATAAGGAATGAAATGAAAAAAACTTTTTCACTGAAGTTTTCACCGCCACTTTTCACTGCAACTTTTCAGTTTGTTCAGCATGCTGATTCTCGTTCACTTTGTGAAAAATTCCGCTGAATGCAAGTGCTGAATCCTATATTTTCATTTGAAAGCTGTCAGTGAAAAGTTGTTTCAATAATATCGCACAAATGTTGAGCTAAGATAACACGTATTGTTAAAGAAAGTACCATATTTTGCGAATTTTAGCAGATAGTCATATCTTTGGTGATATACTTACCCTGTAATTAAAGTGTACTGTGAGACAAGAATTTTAACAAAAAAGTCCTCAATTTTCATTCGGATTCTTTTAACAGAAATTAGATGAGGTTCTCAAATTTAATCAATATTTTTTACCTAAATAATTATATATTTTACACATGAAAATATGGAAATAAAATAAAAAATTCCCGAAGTTTTTTTTAATCATTTATTATTATTATTTTAGGAAAACTTATCTATTAATAATTTTAAATTATTAGAAATTGTTTTTAAATGTTCAGAATTTTCTTTCTCGAAAGAAAGAAGCTGCTTTTTGATTAGCAGTTTCTCCTCCTCTATTTTTAATTTTCGCAGGGCTTCCATTTTGTCGTTACCACAATCGAAGGGAGATGTCGATGTAGTTGCTTCGTCGCGATTGCTGTTATCTACCTCTTCCACCAGATATACGACATCCTGTAAAATTTTTTAAATTAGTTATTTCGTCAGCAAGTTCGCCCCACAAACGCTCGCGCATTCTGCCTCCATCCAATCTGTAAATAAATTTTCGTTTTATATTCAATCACTAATTTACTTTAATAATAATGATTTAGCTCATGATAGGTAATAATCTCTTTTTCCCCCGCTTTAAATTAATTTTATCCATTTTGAAAATTTCTTGCAACTTTAAACTACACTTTTCCAAACATTTCACAAAAGAATTTTGCGGTGAAAAGTTTTTCCTCGAATGATAAAATTTTGACAGATGTTTTCATGTTTACACAGAACCGGAATCGCACCGCCGTCAAAACTTTTTTCACAGTGGTTATCACAGAACGCGAATAGACCCCCCTGAAGGGTTAAAATCATTGAACACTGTGATTTTTTTAACGTTACTATTTGAAAACTGGAAAAATGAAATGTCATGCACTTATGCCAAATGTCAATCGTTGTAAAACTCAGCCTCAATCTGATTCGGGCAAATTCATTTGACTTGCCTGACATCTAGAAATTTTCTTAGTTCTACAACTCGTCCAATTATAACTGTTCAGTTATAAAAGTGTTGTAATTTTACGAATAAAGACAATTAACATTAAAAAGACTGTTTTGGTTTAGTTTACTAAGAATGTGAGGTGCTTAATTTGAACATTTTTCATTTGAGATTCATCAGAGTTTAGGTTCGCCTTATTGGTTTCAGCGACAGCTGACGGAAGTTTTTGCCTGGGGGCTCTAATAAAACTTTAAAAGTATTAAAATATTGTTCTGGCTTTTGGAGGTTTTTAAAAGATAAAGACTTCAGAGAACTATGGTTAAAATCCATCGGTAGAACTGATTATATACCATCCGATGATAGTAATGTTTGCGAGGACCACTTCGAATGAGTCAAAAATTTACTACTTCCATGGTGAAAACTAACACATTCAGACCGTTCAAACACATAAGGAAAATTCGGAAACTTTTTGAGCATGGTACACTTCCTTTCGTTTTCTGTTCTAAGATAAGAAATGAACACAATAGGTCTGTTTACGTACTTTTTGATCTGAAATATTCTGAGTAAAAATGTTAAATAGGAGAAATTACTAAATACCAAGAGTACGTGAACAAGTCTGATTAGTCTTGGACAAAGATTAAAAAGCAATAACTGTCAAAGTGACAATTAGTGGCTTTATAACAGTACTTAACAAAAGTGCTCAACTTATTTCTTCGGGTAAATTTTGACTAACATTTTTAAGTATGGGAAATGTTACGTCAGCAAATTTTCCCCCATTTCATGAGTACGTGAACACGTTTGGGTAAAAATATCATAATGCATTCTTAGAACAGAAAACGAAAGGAAGTGCAATACCGTGTATAAACCGTGTACGTGTTTTCCGATTTTGTGTTCGTGGGAAAGGTGTGGGAAGGGAGCCTTAACTTCGAAATAACGAAATGTCAATTTGACGTGGACTTTCTGAAGAGTGCGGATCCAAGTGTTTATTGTATAATTTTCAGTGTTTAGTTTTTAAAAGTGGTGTAATTTTACAAATAAAGACAATTAACATTTAAAAGACTGTTTTCGTTTAGTTTACTAAGAATCTCACGTGCTTAGTTTGGACATTTTTCGTGATGAAGTGTGCGATATTTTGTTGTAAAAATAATCGACGCATTGCGTGTGAAAAATCATTTTTCAGGGAAGTTAAATAATATAATAAGCAATTATACAGCATTTTCTTTGAAATATGTGCAAAAGCTGTAAAAATAAAAGCTGAATTACCAAAAATAATGACCATTTTTCTTGATGGTGCTCGTTTGTTTACATTTGAGATTCATCAGAGTTTTGGTTCGCCTTATTGGTTTCAGCGACAGCTGACGGAAGTTTTTGCCTGAGGGCTCGAATAAAACTTTTAAGAAATTAAAATATTTTTCTACCTTTTGGTATTTTAGGTTTCCAAAAGATAAAGACTTCAGAGAACTATGGTTAAAATCCATCGGTAGAACTGATTATATACCATCCGATGGTAGTAATGTTTGCGAGGACCACTTCGAATAAGTCACAGATTTACTACTTCCATGGTGAAAACTAACACATTCACACCTTTCAAACACATAAGGAAAATTCGGAAACTTTTTGAGCATGGTGCACTTCCTTTCGTTTTCTGTTCTAAGAATGCATTTACCTAAAACTAAAGAAGGTATATAGAGAAAGTACTGCCAATTCGATATACCAAATTAAGAAAACAAAAACTTCTTCCCTCCCATATGGTCACTATTTCCGCTATTTTTCGTGCCCTTTCGCGCACCATGTACATTTACAAATTTGCTGTCAAATGACAAATGGCGCGAAAGTTTATTTTCCTGCATATTGAATCATTCTTCGTTTGTTGAGTCGTTTTGTTGCTAAACCCGGCTCGACTGCATTGTTACAATACATATTTCAATACAAATTACAAAGCCATTGAGGTGATTTAGAACCGTCATAGTGGCATTTACCATGTAATTATAGTTGAGTTTTTCGTGCTTTCGCGTAAATGTTGTACCACAGCACTGCGCCATACTTATAGCGTTTTCGATGGGACTTCAGTGCACAACCAGTTTCGATTTATTCTAGCAGTGTCGCTGTCAAAACATGTTCGATGGGACTTTTGACAGCAAAACTGCTAGACTCAGTGGACCACTGATTTCCCCTTCCTGGCACTGTGGTTTGGTTTCAGTGGAGCCAGTTTTACAACTACAAACGTAAAATGTTGTGACAGTTTGAATTGTTAGACGGTTTTTTAGTGGTTTACAAGTTGGTTTGTTAACCAGCTATGCTTAAAATGTTATCCAAGCTATATAATTTTATATAATAATATTTTAAAGTGTTTTATAATAGATATTCGCTGTCGTTTTATTGAAATTTGTTTTATTGGTGCGCACACATTGACAAAGTCGGAAAGAAATGTTTCAATGATCAGTGGGCTACTACAAGAAAATTTCAGAAACAGTGCGCCACGGAAACCGTGCTGAAAAAGTCCCATCGAAAACGCTATTAATTTAAGGGTAGAGTAGCCAACTTTAAAAAAACCGGATGAGGGAAGATTCTTCGTGCAGTTTAACGAACCTATTGGCGGTACTTTCTCTATATACCTTATTTACCCAAAACTAAGTACGTGAACAGACATAATACCGGGCTTAAGGTTTTATGTTCCTATTTGTAACACGGTTGATCGACGACTTGGCAACACTGGTTCTCGTTTTATGAGATTTGTTTATAGCGAAGTTGTCACATGCTTTGACACTTTGACAGCTCTAAATATCAAATGTTTGTTTACGATAAAAGCCGTAATTATTTTACGAGTTCAAAATTAACTTAATCAATAAATGTTTCTAGGAATAAATAGGTATGTCAGTTTACATTATGCATAAACTAACCTTAAACTTTTTATCCATGTGTGGTTTCCAGATAATTTTTCTGCCTGAACCATCTATTCTTGTGGGCTTCATTGTTCCTCATCTTTACAAGTTCTCTTTAATACTCCTTTCTGGCTAAGAATAAATGTCAACGAGTTATATTAGAATGTAGCATTTATTTTAGTAAGCAACTGAGCCGCGGGTAAATGAACTACACTTTCCTAATTGTTGGCTGATGGACTATAATTTTCTTTTAGTCATAATACAGACTTAAAATTAGCAGAAACTAACTGCAATTAACTAAACCTAAAAATATAACGAACAATACAAGAAAGTTAATAAATACATTTGGTGAGCGGTTGCTATAACTAAAATTGTTCAATAAAATCTCATTCAACCCTTAAATTATATTTGAAAAAGTGCACCAGAACAATTGCCTTTCTAAAATCAACAAACATTAAATGTTATGGGAATTTTCATCTGGATTATTTGGATAGTTTGGAATTCACCTAATATAAATTCAAAATTCTCGTGCTTCATACCCAGCAAGAGATGTCGAAAACTAATCCAAAAATTAAATACTTCTGTTCCCCTATCTTTGCAGGTTGTCATGTCAGTCAGATTAATATGAAGAGGTTTTTTATTCGATTGGTCAAAATTTAATAGATTTAAGTGAAGAATAAGATCCAAATATCCTCCTGCAGTGATCTGTAATTATGTAAATAAAATTGTAGGTAAAATGAATGGCAATTTTCGTTTTGCAATAAATGCAAAATTTAAAATATTCGAAGCATTAATCATGCCTTTCGGGGTTAGTTTCCGAGTTTTACAGTTACTCAGTTTTGCTTTTCCCCCCATGGATAGTAAGTGGTCTTCTAATAACTTTTAATACATTATTTTTGTCAGCTTATCGCAAGTATTTATTGTAGTAAAAGACTTTTTATGCTGATCTTATTTAATGACATATTTCAATCGATAATTGCATTGCATTAATTAAGTAGGTTTTGTATTTTTGATTTTAGTTCCCTCATAGCAAGACGTTGCTCCTCATAGTAAAAAAAAACTGAATGACTAACTTTCATTTTACATACTTTTTGATCGAAACAGATAATTTCTGACTCGATTTTAACAGACTTTTAGGGCGATTTGATTAAAAACGTTTCGTTGCCTGCATCTAAAACTTCCGTCGTTTTTCTTCTGTATAAGAACACGTCAACACTGCATAACAAAAATACTTTTATACCCAAAGAAGTCGGTTCCCCTTTGATATACAGCTTTATGTCAAAAGGTCCCTGGAAAGATAATTTGTTCGTCTACTAATAGTGGAAGGTTTGAACACTCATCAACTGCATAGCTGAAAGGTACAGATTATGGGAGCTGTAAGCATGAGCAGGAAGTCGTCAGTCAAAGATATCACGATAAAAATACCATCGGGGTTGAAGAGAAAAGTTCAATGGTTCGGAATCCACTTTAAATTGTAGGTCCACTTGCAATCGTTGTTTCGAATCGGGTGAAGTTCTTTTCCTGCAACATGCCCCACAAAGGGTTACCGGGACTAGATAGAGAGAAGCTAGAGCTCTAATAAGCTGGCCCTTGCTTACAGCAACGTGGAAGTTTTCAATTTCCTCAAAATGGTTTGTCGTCATATTTTATGCTATGGATGCAATGCGCGTTGTGGTTTCCAATAGAGCCTTAGTCATAAGAATTTCAAAACTCCCATTAAATTATGTATAGCTAGTAAAGTTGTTATTTCGGTCGCATCTGTGCTTACACTCCTTCCCTCTTGTCTCATAGAGTACACATTTGTATTTTCATGCAAAGTCCCAAAAATTCCCTAAGGAACGTATTTGTATATGTTAAGTATTCTATTCAAGATAGCATTATTTCAACGTATTTTGAAAAGGAATTTCCATTGGAGGAATAAACCTTCGCAGACACCACTTTTCTTGTTTAGGAACTGGTCGTTCCTCTTCATCTGCATCAGACTCCTCTTTAACAAAAAAAATTCGGCATCCTCCATCAAACTCCGGAATTTCGGCAAGATCATTTTCAAGCTTTGATGCATAGTCTCACTCATAAGCCAATTAGTCCCATATAGACCCTATTTCATCGTCAAGCAAAGTCCGCGGTCTTGTAGTCATTTCCACTGTTTAAAAACAAAATACAAAAAATTATACTGAGCCATAACTTTTTCGAATTGGTCCTCATATGGGGAGATCATTCTCAATGCTGTACATTTCTCAAACCTGACTTATAATAATATTTCCTTTTATCACAATAGTAATAAGAGAGTCTGTACTTACATTTTAAGTTCGATAAATTTTGAAAAGCACTCATATGATTGCAAAAACACATTCGATTAAGACAATTTCAAAGTAAGCATTGCACTTTTGCAAGATTTGCACGAGAATGATCTTGTCAACATCACTACATTTTGAAGTAAACAGATAATAGAACGTTCGTAAAGAACTCTTACAATTTACTTTTTCTCCTGTGCACAACTCGGAAGTTTTCACATCATGTTAATTTCCTCTAATGAGGATGGCAGGGCCGGAAGGCTGAAATTCTCGAATCATTGGGCTGCACTGTTAATAGCATAAATTTAATTTTCTTTAGTTTTTACAATCCTGCCGAGGTGAGCGTTAAAGGCTAAGTATTTTTCTAGAACTCCTCGATCAAAGTATTTTTTAAAGGAATTCGATTTCAATGCTTGACTTCAACGAACATGTTTTATTGTACTGAACTATTGAGCGACTTATCTCGTGAATTTTTCGCCCAACAGTCTTTATGATATAAAAATTTATGAAACTGTATAAAATTGGAAATTTCTTTACACCTTTTCGGTATGATCTATGCGTGCGAAACAGCGCTAGAGGGTCCACTTCTCTGCAAACATCTCGTCAAATTTTTCTACGGCTAGTTAATTGTAGATCCTCTCTTAGCTTCTCTTCCTTAGAATAAAGAACTAGATGAAGAGCTGTGCCGTGTAAAATTCCTATCCGTGAGTGAAGCTTCTTCAGGAACTTAAAATCAGCTAGCGTCAATAAATTATAGAGACAAAAGCATACTAACAAGAGGGACAAATGTATTTCGTACTGTTAAAGGTTGTTTACTTTTGTGCGTGAAAAAGTTTCCTCGAGTGAATTAAATATTTTGTTCAATTTGTTAAAATAGCTTCTTTTAAAATTTTATGTTATCATTCCAATAAGATTATTGGACCATTTGTGATTTTTTGTGAACCGACTTTGCTTAAACACCCAGCATTTGTTTAAATGAAGCAGCTTGAAGTGTTCAGTTTTTTCGTCCTTAAATAATTAGAAATAAGATGATGGGAAGTCGTTTTTTCTGTAAATACATTAATAGAATTACTTCTAAACGTGAAAACTGATTTAATGTTCCGAGTCGTTTGTACTTCAAAAAAAAATTTAGGAGGCATCCATAGAAAATCTTAAATAAGATTTAATCAAATAAAACCAAAACTGATCGTTCGCTCGACCTATAATATAACGTCAAAATTAATATGCAGCTTAAATATTTTATTCAGAGAATTATCAAGATTTCCATTTTACTTTTGGCCCCATTTTAAATTTGACTTAGTTTACGCCTGTATTGTTGCTACCACTGCATAGCCCGAAATAGTTCTTTATTCTTAGTTCTGTTCACAGTCGTATTGCTTTCTCTAATAGACCGTAGGCCCACTACCAAAAAGTGCCATGATAGTCTCATGTATGCCCTCTGAGGTTTCGGTAATTATGCATGTGCTAGTGAACAAAGAAGCAGAATTAGCCGGTGCCCGTGGGACCGACGCTGGCGAAGTTAATTATTTATTGTAAAAAAATCACTTTCAAACCAGCCGAGCATACCAAACAATATTTCATAAAAAAAATCCACCGGAAAACGATCTCATACGTGTAGCGCTGGACGTTAGAGTCGGCGCTCGCTTTAACTGTGTAATAAAATACAGCATTTTTTAATAATAGTTTCATGTATGCCGTTTTGAAATTCAACATTTTGTGGAATAAAATACACAATTACCAAAGGGCATACAGTTTTAGCGGAATTAACTAATTTTACACCTTTGCGACTGTGTATAAAATTTTTAGGCTCTCATACGAAAGCTGTTGCTATCCTTTTTTGCTAAGTATCCAGTTGTGTAGATTGTTCGCCTACTTTGAGTTTCACCGCACGAAACAGTACTTATGTAGGTATGTATTGATTTATTTTATTGCTGGCCGTGTACAAGCATTCTTTGTATACAACCTATTGACCCTCCGAAAAATCACCGGTTTTCGCGATTTTTTTTTTTAATGTTGAAATAAACTAATCGGTCCGGTTTTTTTTTATAAATAAATACATTCATGACGAATACAAAATGATTTTTTTTATGTTTATTTATTGGGTGTATAATAGTTGAATAAATTGTTGAAATGACACGTAAAAAAAAGGTCCTGTACGATGTCCACGATTGCGGCCGCAATTTTGATCTGAAACAAAAATTTCAAAAAGATTATTAATCTGTAGGGAAGTCGCTATTGCCCTATGGAGGGGGGTTTTTTGTTTTTTTTAATTTGACAAAATGGCGGCGGTTTGAACAAAAAGTATCGAATTTGGCCCTTTTTTTCGACAGTTTTTCGTAAAAAAATAGGAAGATTTAAAAAAAAAGCTTCCATAGCGCGATAAAGAATGACGTTAAAAATGTTCTCTCCAAATTGGAACTAGATATCTTCAAAACTCTTCCTTTGAGAGTGGAAACCGTTTTGAAAAACACCATTCTGAGAAAAACGCGTTTAAAGATTGAAGTTTCTTGGGGGTTTCACTCGTATGTCTATCCGTGGTTGATGTCGAAAACGAACTGAAATGCTTGGCCAGTTTATTTTGGAAAGTTATAGAACGTAAGCACCTTAGAAAGATACACACGCAGGTAAGAAAATAAACAAAAGGAATAACGGTCGAGCGGAGCGCCGAACGAGGCAGATGTCTCGCTCCGTTCCCCACTCTGTTCCCTTTCTACAAGAAAAGCTGTAGCGACCGTAATAATTTGAATTTCGATTTGAAAATTTGAGAGAATGTTTATTACAGTGTATACTATCCGATAATGCAACAAAAAAAATCGAAAATTTCACACTGAGACGATCCCTTAAGTTTTGGACTAATCATTACATTTATCATATTAAATCTGTCGTTGCCCGGCATAACCGAATAATTATATTTGTATGAAATTTCTATTTACGTTCGTATATAATAGATTTTTACGCGTACGATGATGAATAAGTGTTCATTTTTCAAATAGTGCCACCGGAACGACAGAAAATAAAGCATTTATAACTGAAAACTCCACTTCCCGACATAACCGAATAACTCCACTTCCCGTCTTGAATATATAATTATTATTTTTATTCATTTTAATCTTTCTCATTGAAAAAATGTATGTAGTATTGAGCTAAAATCAGTAAAAATCTTATTGAATTGATAAAGAAATTAAATCTTACCTTTGATTGTATGTGTAACTGTTAGGTTAATATTTTATTTATTTATTTACAAAGACTGATTACTTTACAAAAGAATATAAAAAAAAGTTAAAACCAAAAGAAACAATGAAAGAAATAGAAAAATAAAATAAAAAACCAAATTAAAAAGAGAGTAGAAATAAGGACATAATAAAATTAAAATCAAATTTACAGATCAAAACAATAACAATTAAAATACAATTACAAAAAAAAATAAATAGAATATATACAAATATATGAATAAATATATAAACAACAAAATTTGTAGGCCTAAAAGGACTTTAACGAGCTGATACCTCACTTTAGATTTTGACAGATTAAAATCGAGACGGTTATAAAAGTGATTAAAAAGGCGTGACATTGACGTCAATGGCTCATTTAGACCATAGTTAATGCGGCGAAGCGGGGCCTGGAGAAGTCACTTCGTAACGGAACGAATAGGAACTCGGATGTTAAACATCGACAACAGCTCTAGTGAGTCAATAGAACCCTGCAAGGAAGTCCTAGATTTGTTGTGCCTATCTTCTAGCGAGTCCAAAGAGAGTAGCCTAAATCTGTCATTATACGCCGGCAGAATCAAAGAGTTATTCCATGGAAGGCCACGCAATGCAAATTTAAGAAACCTGCACTGAACAGCCTCAATACGAGTACTATGTGCCGGATAGGATGGAGACCAAATCGGATAGACATACTCTAAAACGGGCCGGACGAAGGTAAAAAAACAAGTTATTATAAGCACGAAGTCACAAAATATAATTTCTATTTATTGTTGCTCTTGAAAAACTGTTTTCGAATGAACGCTTTTTTACAAAATTAAAAGTTTTAAACATAATCCGAGGAATTCTTTTGCGTGCAATTTCGTGCTGTTTTGATTCTTTAATTAAGAATTAATTTCTCCAAGAGCCTTCAAAAAGCAAGTTTTCCACACGAACCAACCATTAATAATAAATTATATTCAGTGGAAAAGTTTTTGTTTAAGAGGGGCCAGTCAGATTTTTTGTGTCTCCGTCGATGTACCTGCTTCAATTTCACCAAATTCTTTACGTACTCTCTCCTCTTTGCATTGCTTCCTTAGCTCCAGTAAGAATTAAAAATCTTTTGTTGACTTTCTAAAGATATTTTCGTGTGAAAATCTTTTTTAACGGACTTCCCAAAAACAAAGAGGATCTAAGTTCGACGTGTATTTTTTTGTATGTCTCACCGGTCATAACTTCGTAACGCGCTAACCGATTTTGATAATTCTTTTTCTGTTGGGTAGAGTATGTTCCCTGGTTGATACCACGAGAATAAAAATGTTGGTTAGGTGGGGGTGGAACCCAACTTTGTAACACGTGGACCGATTTGGATGGTTCTTTTGCTGTTGTATAGAGTGTGATCCCCCACTGCTAATAGGAGAATAATTTGTACCTATGGTGGGGGTTGGGGGAGGGGTAGTATAACTTCGTAACGCGTGGACCGATTTCGATGATTCTTTTTCTGTTGGGTAGGGTATGTTCCTTGATTGATACCACGAGAAAAAAACATTTGAGTGGGATTGAGGTGGGGTAAGGGCAAAGACTACTTACTAATAGATAACCGGCTCCCTAAAATACCAAGCTAGTTTTGAAAAAGTAACACTCCTGTCAAAAAAGTACCGCCAAATCTTGTCGAAGAGAAAAATGTACCAAAAAGTACGACCAATAAAGAGAATTCATGTGAATCATGTGACTGAGTTAGTTACTGTTATGAGAATGGACAGAGGAAGTGAATGCTACGACGTTTGCAGTAAGACTGGTGTTTATTACAATATATAAATGATATGATATTTACATGGTATGTAAGTACGAGACATGTGTATGAGAATGCGTGCAGGGTTATGCAACCTATACATAACATCTCCCGGTTTAATATAAATAATATACAATGCTATTGATTTATTATCCATGTGTGAACCTGTCCACGGGTTTGACTAAACGTCCGCTTCTAGTTCTATATGCTGAAACATGTGAAGTGGAGTCGTTGTTGAGTTCTTCCTTAATGGATTTCTCGATGTCCCGTTGGCTAGGTGATGATTGAGGAGACTTTCTCCTGGGACGTCCAAGATCTGCGTGAGTAACCTGGATCGTCCGTGGACTTACAATTACTGGTTTCTCTGGAAAGATATAAGAGTTAGTTTTATGCAAATGTATCGAGTTTCGACGCAATAGTTTCCCATCATCGGTGCGAACTACATAGGAGCGTGGTGCGTCTGCCTTCTCTTCTATTTGCCCTGAAATCCAATCGCGGTTGCCCCTTTGAACGCGAACTCGATCACCTGGTTTAAATTCTTTTGAAGGCTTAGCACCAACATCGGCATACAGTTTTCCATTAAGCCTGGACTTCAGTATGTTGCGTTCAACATTTTCGATTAATTTGGGTTTTAACTGTGCCTTCGTTATTGGCAGGGTTGATCTCGTTAGCCGACGCATCAGTCTTTGATTCGGTGTTTGCATTTCATTGTCTCTGGGCGTATTTCTCCAATTTAGTAGAGCCAGATCGACATCAGAGTTATCCTTAAAGCATCTTTTTACGATCTTTTTGGCTTCCTGGACGTATCGCTCTACGAGCTCATTCGACCTGGGATAATGTGGGCTCGATGTTTGATGTACGAATTCCCATGTCTTGGCGAAATCTTTAAACTTTCTTGATGCAAATTGTGGTACGTTATCGCTTTCAAAGATCATCGGGATTCCGAAGGTCCTGAACCACAACTTAAGCTGGGGTATAATTTCATCCGAAGTAGTACCTTTCAACTGTTTGAAATCGAAGAAACTGGAATAGGCGTCAACGATCAACAAGTAATCTCTACTCTGGAATGTAAATATATCGGCGGCTACAATCTCCCATGGAAAAGACGGGATCTTCTTCACGATCAGTGGTTCCTTCTGTTTAGTCGGCTGGGTGGCTTGACAAACAGCGCAGGCTGTGATAAAATTCGTCACATCCTCCGTCATTCCCAACCAAAACAAGATGCTTCTTGCGCGATTGAGTGATCTCTGGATACCGTTGTGTCCCGCATGAATTTTGGTCAACATGACTTTCCTAAGTGTTGTCGGTAATACCACTTTTTCTCCTTTCACCAAAATTCCATCGTCAAGTCCGACGGTTGGTTGGGAATGACGGAGGATGTGACGAATTTTATCAGAGCCTGCGCTGTTTGTGTTGATTTTTTGCTATGCTTGTGGATGAGCTTAGTTGTTTATTTACTTTGCTATGTACTTTGTTTCGATTTATAACGTTAATTTCTTGCTCTTTATGGATCTCTCTTAACTGTTTTGTAGCAATTTCATTTGCTCTGCAAATTTTTATGGTGTGATCTAACGTTAAATTCTCGTCGGATAGTAATTTCTCTCTCACTGTATCGCAACGCACACCAATAACAATTTTATCCCTCACTAGTTCATCCCGTAAGCTGCCGAACTCACATTTTTGTGCCTGATTTTTAATTTTTGTGAAAAAGTCATCGAAGCTTTCGCCTTCGGTTTGAAATAATTTATTAAACGCATACCTTTCAAATGTCACGCTGACCTTAGGATCAAATATTGCAGAAAATTTTCCTTGGATCACGTTCACTTTCTTTTTATCCTCGTTGCTCAATCCGAAAGAGTTGAAGATTTCAGTCGTATCCGGTCCTATTGCTAACATAAATTGTGCTGCTTGTTGTTCAGGCGGCTTTTTATCCAACTCGGCCGCTACTGCATACCACTGATAACGCTGTAACCAGTTCTTCCACTTACTGGACATGTTGGTATCGCTTATCTCTAGGTAAACTGGTGGTTTTACGAAATTACTACCCCTATTTTCGTTTGGGTTGGGTCGCCTTTCTTCGTCCTCCAGCATTGTTACTACTTCCCGGTTTTACCGATTTTTAATTAAAACTGATACTAATCGACCACTTCTGACACCATGTTATGAGAATGGACAGAGGAAGTGAATGCTACGACGTTTGCAGTAAGACTGGTGTTTATTACAATATATAAATGATATGATATTTACATGGTATGTAAGTACGAGACATGTGTATGAGAATGCGTGCAGGGTTATGCAACCTATACATAACAGTTACTTATGTGCGTATCACAAACTTCCATAACCTCCATACCTGCACAGATACTAACCCCGTAGGTGCAGGTGACCTCCTTCCAGCTCAAAGTGTGAGCCAATGTTTGCGCTGGTATCATCGACACCCATTTAATAGGACCATTTTGCCGCAAGTGCTTAATAGGCAAACTAATGCGAACTATTTGGAAACTTTACTGTCAAATCTATTAGAGGACAGGAAATACCTTAAGCGGGGAAGTGACGGAGGTCATTTTTAAAATATTCTCTAAAAAGTTGTCTACCTACAAATTTCTACATGCTTTCTCTAGCTTGCCACGTTGTATCTTTTTGGAAAGGTAAAAAGATGGGTAATTTAATATAAATAAAAAAAATGTGAATTAGTTACATGAATTTGGCAGAAAATTTGGACAAATGCTGAATTTAAGGTAAACGCAACACATATTTTTTACTTTTGGAAGTGACTGCACCTGAAACGGCGTTAGATCAAATGGGATTATGCATACCATGAAAATTGCACATATATGAATCACCCTGTAACGCCCAAATGGTTAAGATTGCCCTCCCATTTTGATCCTTCGAGTCGGATACAGCGAGTTTAAACTACATTATTTCGACAAGATCAACATAATGCATCGTAAACGCAATTTTTCGTGAAAAATCGTCGATTTATGTGGAGCTTAATTCGATACCATAAATCAGGTATTTCAAGACGTATATTTTGGATTAAATACTAATAAAATAAAACAGTTCCTTTTCACGTTTATATTGAATTATTTATAGGGGAAGCCGGGATATTTTTGGACACGGGGTATTGTTGGACAGCGCGATATTGTTCCCCTTGTAATGCTTGACAGCTTCAACCAACTGTCGTCGACTCGTCTCATGCTGAGCTCATATTCTATTGAGCACTCGACCTGTGTACACACACTGTTACCCACACTGCTTTTCACTTAGTATTTTGTTTATATTGACTACATTTTTCGACGAAAAAACTCGTGAAACCTTAAGCCTCCAACGCACAAAAGAATTTTGTATGAAGTTTGCATTGTGTTACTTATACGCCGCCATTTTGTAAAAATGAGCGTTCGGGGTATTATTGGACACTTAGTTCTTGACATTTGACGACATAACTTCGTGTGTTTTATGCGTATAAGTGATTTTTCGTGCATAGTTTCAAGACAGCATTAGTTTTTCGAAAATTTCTAATTGTAGAGGTGTACATGACGCATGCAACACATGGTGCAGTTGGTGTTGCAAATGGTTCTGGGTGAATGACATCCGATGACTTCCCCAGATACATGCAGCATTTCATCAAACACACCGGTGCGAATGCGGATTTACCAACTCTTCTGCTTCTCGACAATCACACATCACATTTGTCGATTGAGGCATTGAATCACGGCATTACCATGCTCTCATTTCCACCGCATTGCACGCACCGTATGCAGCCACTCGATGTTTCAGTATTTGACCCTTTCAAGACCATGTTCACCGTAAAACATGATGCTTGGAAGAAATCAAATGTCGGCGCAATTTTTGATTTGCATCATTTGCCACTCGTCGCCGACCAATGCCTAGATGCTGCCATGACGCCAAAGAACATCAAGGCGGGATTTAGAGCGACAGGCATTTTCCCATTCGATCCGCAAGCCTTGACGGAAATCGCCTTCGTCGCTTCGCAATTGAGCGTGCGACGATGATGAAGAAGATGCCGATTATCAGCGTGGAATCATTGTGTCTGGCGATGCAATATCAACTACAGCATATGAAGAAGTCACGACATCCGAGCCATCTACAAGCGCTGCACGTTCCACAAGCGGAGCACCTTCAAGAAGCAGAGTACCTTCAGCACTGACGTTTCGGATGAAGAGCTCCGTAACGCATTGAAATCGGTAGGTCCGTTGAAACTAGGCACGCCAGCCAAGAAGTCAAACCGTGGACGTAAGTCAATGAAATCGGCCGTTTTGACATCGCCAGAAATTGTGGCTGACCTACGTGATAAGGCCGAGAAGAAGCGGAAAAGATTATCGGAGAAAGGCGACACACCAGCAGCAAAGAAGCAAAAAAGGCCGTGGCAAATTGAAAACTACGCAAAAGCAAATACAGCCTCCGACCGAAACTGACGTGGAGGAAGACATTGATTTCTGCATAGTTTGCAAGAAAAATGTGCCGAAGAAAGAAAACCGCCAAAACACAGCCCATTGCATCGTTTGTGATCGAGCTGTTCACTTGAGTTGCGCCGGAGCAAACCCGAAGATTTTCACGTGTGTTCACTGTGATTCGGAATAATTTTCATCGCGATTTTTCACTTTATTTTATTTATTATGATTTATTCTTTCGTTTTCATTCACAAATAGACGTTTCCCATCAGTAATTTTCATTTTTTATCGATTTACAAACTGTCCAATAATTCCCCGAGATTTTTTAAAATCTCTAAAACAGATTTTTTACCAAAAAGAAGGTTATTTCTCGTACTACAAAACCAAGCTTTGAAATTCTTAGAAAAAAGTAATTTTTTTGATAATTTTTTTCCAAAATAAGTGTGTCCAAGAATACCCGACTTACCCTACATATATTTATAATCAAGTGAAATAAAATGGCAGAAGAAAATAAATCTGAAAGCTCAAGAAAATCGGAAGGTGAAGGTGTTAAAAAACCCCCCGTAATCATTTTAATTAACGAACAATTTTTCCTTAAAAATCAGATAAAAACTGCACGTGATAGTTATATAAAAACCGCAAAGGAAATACGGTCAAAAGGTGTTATAACTGTTAAAAGGGAAAGCATACGGGAACGTGGGCCTCTGTTCTGTATTAATAACCATATTATTCATTGCCGTGTTACCGAAAGTGAAAAAAAGTTATCATATTTCACAGAAGGTATTTTTGAAAACGTTGAAAACTGTTATTCTAATTTCCTCGGTGAACTCAATGACGCTTTTAAAAAATTATTACCCAAACAAAAGCCACGTGAATGACACAACTTCTCCTGAAAATACTACCCCACAAACTACATTTCAGTCGGTAAATAATAATACATCAGCATCTCAGATAGAATAGAAGAATATAAGAGAATAGAAAGTTTTCGGGTAGTTACACTCAGTGGAGATCGTTTTGTGATTTTTTTACTACGCTCGTTCATGGAAATACCAGTAATCCCAACGTTCAAAAAATGTATTTTTTAAAAACTAGCCTAGAAGGAAAAGCGGCAAGATTAATTAAATACCTAGACGTTTCTGATAGAAATTATGACACAGCTCGAGAATTGTTAATGTAAAAGAGTGATCGTTGATAACTACCTGAAGATTTTAACAACTCAAAGTACAATTAAATATGAGTCCGCTGATGAAATCAAAGTACTTCTAGTACGATTAATGAATGTACGAAATTTAGATATTGAAATAGATACTTGGGATGCCATGATTATATTTCTTATTGTACAGAAGCTACCCGTAGACACGCGTTATCTAGGGGAACGTTCCTTAGGCAGTAGAAAGGATTTACCACAACTTAAAGATTTCTACTATTTCTTGAAACCCGATTTCGTACCCCTTAAGTATTAAAAAGTACTTCTAGCAGCAGTGCACACGGCGATTTTTATAAGTCTAAAAGGAAAACACGATCCTTTCATGTAAGAAATTCATCAGCTTGTCCTTTGTGTAAGCACGAACATGTTCTCCGAATCGATACTAAAAGCCGTAACACTGTTAATTCGAATCTCGCTGCGGTTCCCAAGGATCATTTATAACGGAAAGGACAGCACAATGACTCAGCTCAAAAGACACAACACATCTGTGAAAGTTACTGGTATATTCGTCAGTTGGTATAAGTACGCATGAAGTGCTCTTCCGAAAAGTCATTTTGTAACCAAGGCTTTTCTTTTGAAGTTATGGCATTTGTTCTGAAGTCATCCCTGTGAGACAATAATTGCTTTACAATCCTGGAATCACGTACGAAATCTGCCACTAGTTCATCCAACATTTTGTACTCCAGGTAAAATCGTTGTCCTTTTTGGGGTTGACGTGTACTCTCAAATTGTATTAGAAGAGATGGCGAACATTCTCCAATCGCACAGAATATGTACCTTGGCTGGATTTTATTTGGTGAAATCCGTAATCCCATCCATAAATGCCAAAATAGAATACCCACAGTCAATATCATGAATTTTCACAATAGTGTTGACATAGATGAGTTTTTAAGAGTATTCAAGAAGATAAAAAATTTACAAAAGAGGAACTCGAATGTGAAGAATTTTACAAAGCAACACACAACAGATTGCAAGATGGCAAGTCAGACTTCCATTTGCTAATTTTAACCGTCCATTGTTAGGTGAATTTAAAGGTGCTGCCCTTGCAATGCTATATAACATGGAAAGAAAACTTTAAAAAACTCCTGAGATTTTTAAGGAATACTCTACAGTGGCGGAAGTAATAATAAACGCACTCTTGATAAGTAACTATTCATGTTAGTATTCTGAGAATTAAACCTAGTTTTCTCATTGTTTTTTTTTCATATTGAAGACACACATATGTACAAAAATCTGGCAAGAAATTTTCCCATTATTTTTTATCGTTTCGCAGTAAGCCACGATTTGGCTGTTTAGTCACTGGTTAAGCGTCATTTCACGTGGAAGTAAAAATAAACGCAGTGAATAAAATAAGTGTTTCGGAGTGAAATATTGGTTTTATTTTGATTTAAATTGATAGAAGAGATAACATAACAACTTATAAGGTATTCGAATAAACAATTTTATTGAAATTCAATTTTTTTTTGTCCGTTGTCTTCGAATTTTAGAATGTCTAGGAAAAACATGTTGAGTAAGGAGGAAAGGATTCGGATAGATGCTTTCAAAGAGACTGGACTGTCCAGAGAAATTGCACGGCGAATTAACCGGTCTGAAGCAGTCATCCAGAATTATTTAAAATTAGGACAAAAATATGGCGAAAAAGGTTGGAGAGGTTTGATATCCAAGCTGTCGGTACGGGATAAAAGGGCAATTTTGGTAAAAGCGATAAAAGGAAAAGCCTTCTCCTCTCCGCATTAAACAAATTTGTAATAGCGATCCCAACTTATCATTCACAAAACGTCTTAAAAAACCTCCTCTTACTCAACGCCATAAGGAGAGTCGCCTGAAATTCACTGAAAAATACATGAGTTGGACTAATCAATGGAATAACGTATTTTTCACGGACGAGAAAAAGTTTAACTTGGACGGTCCTGACGTGTGACAGTATTACTGGCACGACCTGCGAAAAGAACCCGAAGTCCGAATGAGTCGAAATTTTTGAGACGGCTCAGTAATGGTATGGGGAGGATTTAGAGCTCTTGGGAAAAGTGATTTGGCATGAATTCCACCTAAAATGAATGCAAGCATTTACGTTGATCTCTTCGACAGTGGTATCTTAGAAAAGGCTGAAGAAATCTGCAATGCAAACTTGATATTTCAGCAAGACAATGCAGCTGTCCACACGGCGAAGATCGTGAAAGCATTTTTTAAAGACAGAAATGTTGAGATTTTAGACTGGCCAGCAAGAAGTCCAGACTTAAACCCCATAGAGAATCTATGGGGAACGCTTTCTAGAAAGGTGTACCGAAGTGGACGCCAGTACCAGTCGGTAACTGATCTAAAAAATGGAATAAGGAGAGCGTGGAGTGAAATTTCGACTAAGGAGCTGAAAACTCTGATAAATTCAATGCCAAACCGACTTTTTCAAGTCATTTTAAATAAGGGTGGGTCGACCAAGTATTGAAAAAAAATTATCCCTCCAAATTAATCATTAAGAATATAACTTATACTAAATGCGTTTATTTTTATTTCCATGAAAATTAGAGCATATTTTTGTTTTTTACTTTGAAAGACCATTTCTTTAATGTTAATTATAAAATTATTATATTTTTATTTTCTGTTATTAATTGCTGTAAAAGATAGTATAAGAGAGACAATGAAATATATTTACATTATAACGAATATTATTTGTTTATTATTACTTCCGCCACTGTACGTATCTCAATGAATATTTTGAACTTTCTCACAAGACTTCTGAGCAAGATCACACTATAAAGATGATGGATGAAAATTCCCTATTTACATTAAATTACTTGCCACATCATGCAGTGTTGAAAGACAACTACGAAGGCACTACGACTCATCTTAGAGTTGTATTTGGTGCTTCTCATCAAACAACAAATGGTCTATCTTTGAACGACACGCTTTGGAAAGGGCCAACATTGCAGGAAGACTTATTATCTATTATATTACATTGGAGAAAGCATTACTACATGAACTGAAAAGTCTTTGACCTGACTTAGATATGGCGCCACAAATCAAAAGTCCGTATGCTTACCTCGAGTACCAACCTTAACTAGAATACTGTCGAAATTTCATGACATTTCATTCACTCGTTCTCAAGTTATTGCTCTCGAAGTGACGCTACCTCTGTTATTATTGTTTACCATGGAAAAAGTGAATTTCGTATTTTGATAAGACATTGCTTTCTGATGGGAAAAAACACTGTTCAAGCAAAGCAATGGCTTGATAAGTGTTACGGAATATCTGCTCCAGCTAATTCAACCGTAAAATATTTGTATACTGAATTTTGTCGTGACCGTACGATCACAAGTGGTGAACCGCGTTCAGGAAGACCAAATGAGGCAGTCACGCCAGAAAATATCAAAAAAATTCGTGAAATTGTGCTGATTGTCCGCAAAGTAAAATTGCGTGAGCTCGCTAAGACCGTAAGCATCTCAAAGGAACGTGTAGTTCATATCATTCATGAACGTTAACACATGAAAAAGCTCTGCGCGCGTTGAGTGCCGCATTTCTGAACAATTGATCACAAAGACCAACTTGTTCAACTTTCGAAGTTGAATCTGGCATTGATTACGCGCAATAAGAATGATTTTTTGAGACGATTTGTGACAATGGATGAAACATGGAGCCACCACTCCACACCTGAGTAAAATCGGCAGTCAGCAGAGTGGCCAGCCAGCAAGGTTTTAGCCAGTATTTTTACGGTATAATATTCATTGACTACTTGGTAAAACAATCAACAAACAATACTACTGTGCATTACGGGATCGATTGGACATCGAGTACAAGGCAAAACGGCGGCACATGTCAAAGGAAAAAAGTGCTCTTTCGTCACGACAACGCTCCAGCTCATTTTGCTCGCAATACGACCGATAAATTGAAGGAATAGCACTACGAATTGGTTCCCCACCCACCGTATTCTCCAGACCTAGCCCCCAGCGACTATATTTTGTTTCCCAGATTGAAAACGTGGCTTGCTGGTTGATTTTACACAAATGAGGAGGTCGAATTGGAAACAAATGCCTATTTTGAAGGACTTGAGGCGCAGCACTATAAAAACGGCATTGAAATGGTAGAGGACCGTTACAATAAGTGCATTGCTCTAGATGGAGATTATGTCGAAGAATAAAACAGTTTTTTCACTAAAAATATCGTTTTTTCATTGGCAGGCCAAAGACTTTTCAGCCCATGTACATAGTACATAGTGTTTTCTGCGTACATAACAAAAATGAATTGAGGCAACTAGCCCAGGAGGAAAGGAACAACTTTCCCCTTACTTATCCAATTGTATTAAATGATTTCAACATTGACGACGTTTCGACTAGCGCTGACACTGAAGACACAGTTAAAACGTTAAAAGATATGTTATCATATGGAGGCTTCGAATTACGAAAGTGGGCGAGTAATAGTAATTTTTTATTAAAAAATAAACCAGAGAAAGACCAGGAGGCAAAATTTTCATTGAACATAAGCGAAGAAGGGTTTGTTAAAGCTTTGAGCATATTTTGGCATCCGAAAACCGACAATGTTTTGTTTAAGGTATTTATCAAAGAAGGACAAGGCGGATTGACTAAACGTACTCTTCTGTCACAAATAGCTCAGCGTTTCGACCCCATTGGATGGCTAACTCCAACTATTGTGATGACTAAGATTATTGTGCAATAATTATGTTTAGCTGGAATAGGCTTGGATTCCACGGTGGATAGGAATCTGACACAATACTAAAAGCATACAATAACACGGTTCCTGCGATGCCTCAATGTCAGCACATTGTGCAGTGATTTACACCCGAATTGAAGATAAGGATGGTAATGTGAATGTCAATATTCTTGTATCTAAATCGAAAGTCGCGCCGGTCAAACCTGTAACCTTACCTAGACTTGAACTATATGGAGCTACGATACTTGCAAAACTTTTACATATGGTTAAAGGATCACTCAATTTAAACAACCAAAAGATTTCCGTATGGACTGACTCCATGATCACTCTTTCATGGATTAGAGGAAGGCCGAATAACTGGAAGACTTTCGTATGTAACAGAGCTGCCTTAATACATGAATTCATAGACTGCAGCTCGTGGCATTACGTAAACACAAAAGAAAATCCTGCTGATTGTGGCTGAAGGGGGTGCCTACCTTCAACTCTTTTAGAAAGTTCTTTATGGTGGTAAAAGTACATTTGTCTGAAATTTTTCCAGAAAACTTCTCAACTTTATCCCGTTAAAACTACTGTGCACTGGGCTTTCGATTTATTAGGAGACTGCGAAATTCGAAAAATAGAACTAAGGATACTTATGATGCTATAAGCCGATGAAGCTCAACATACACTCCAGTTTTTAATTAAATCCGCCCAACATAAGATGTTTTCGAGAGAAATCGATGACTTAAAATCTATGAAAGCTGTTCATCATAAAAGTTCCTTACTATCTTTAAGCCCCTTCATAGGAGAAGATGGATTGATACGAGTTGGAGGCCGTTTACAGCAATCATACCTTAATTATAGTGAAAAATATCTTGTTACACTAAGCAGCAAATATCATCTAACTTATGTTATTGCCATGCAATCGCATTTGATAACCTTACATGGAGGACCTGCACTCATGACAGCATATTTACGAAGGACTTACTGGATCCCACATATAAGGAGCACCGTTCGACAGGTTGTACAAAGTTTGATATGTTTCAAGTATAGAAGATCACTCCTCTCAACTCATGGGAAATCTACCAGATTCACGGTTAAAAATATCACGAGCGTTTACGCATACTAGCATCGACTACGCAAGCTCTATTTCTATTTGTATGTCCATGGTTAGAGGAGCCAAGTTACTCAAAGGTTACATAGCCATTTTCATTTATTTATGCACAAAGGCTATTCACTTAGAACCAGTAAGTGATCAACAAACTGAAGCATTTTTGGGCGCATTCAGCAGGTTCACAGCACGAAGAGGAATGTGCTCAA
This sequence comes from Leptarthrus brevirostris, assembly GCA_964036015.1. Taxonomy (NCBI): domain Eukaryota; kingdom Metazoa; phylum Arthropoda; class Insecta; order Diptera; family Asilidae; genus Leptarthrus; species Leptarthrus brevirostris. Next base: position 72,803,544 of record OZ038374.1, read on the forward strand.
ATGTTTACTAAGATAATGTAGGTGCAAGCAAGATTTTAAAAAAGGAGTACGAAAAGACTCTTGATTTTGTGTTTAAAGAGTCTGCAATCAAATTGGCAATTCATCAAGTCAGGTGGCATTTTATTCCACCAGCTTCACACCATTTCGGATGCTAATGGGAGGCTGGAGTAAAGTAACATCATTTTAAGCGAGTAACATGCGAAACATCACTCACTTTCGAAGAGCTAGCTACGCTTTTAACTGGAATCGAGGCGTGCCTGAACTCACGTCCCTTGTGCCGAATGTCGAGTGATGCACTAGATCTCTCAATATTGACGCCTGCACATTTTTTAATCCACCAGAATCAAACGTTGAAAATATGAAAATGCATACATTAACCCGCTGGCAGTATCTGCAAAGCCTCAAACAACAAAGAGACCTAAATGGACTAAAGGCTAAAGAAACTTCGAGATCGGAAACATTGTTTTAATCAAGAACGGCAGACTTCCACCAACACAATGGCTCCTTGGAAGAATCGAAGAAGTGTTCCTAGGTCAGGACAACTTAGTAAGGGTGGTGGCAGTCAGAACAAAAAGTGGAAGCTTTAAACGATCTGTCACTAAGATTACTCTATTACCGATCATCGACAATTACGGAAATTAAATATTCAGTCTTCAATAATATTTGTTGATATAAACGGAATTTATATAATTAAGTGAACATTATTTGAATTATGATATACATACGAAATTTACTTATAACTTAAATACTTACAGAACTTTAGGTTTACCTTTCCTACACTCACGATGGTCCAGCAGCACAGAAGACCAGATTTGCTTCTCCCGCAATGGTCCAGCATTATCTCGACCAGAGATTACCGCTTTGTGGACCGCTTATCTCCCAGCAGTTTTTGATGGAGTACTCGATTTTAAAGCAGTTAACTTTTCAGTATTGTTTGAACCTTGTCAAGAATGTAATAATCATGTAATAAAGAGTACTTAAAACCTGTAAATCGAAAGTATATTTTTATAACGATTAATATATTGAAGTTATGAAATCATAAAAACACGAGTGTTATCAATTTCATTTGTACTTACCCAACACATCACATAAATATTATGCAGCACGTCACGACACGGAGCACGTCACAGGTGACACACATAATAAATGGCTCTAACACCCTCCATACAATTTTATGTTTTTCTATCACCCCACTTATTTGGCACACCAGATCTGAAACTCTAAAATTTATTTTATTTTCGTTTTCTGTTTTTAACATAAATAACGCTTCGTGTTTTATGCGGTAAAGAAAAAAAGATCAAATCTTATTAATATGAAGTATATGTAGACCTTCTTATCAGGTGCGATAATGAGTCCATATCTAGAGCTCTCTCACGGAGGTTTCCGGATTATCATACTGTAAAGTGGATGGATGCTATGTTAAAGGAGCGAGAAATTAGACCCACCCTTGGTGAAACCTCTGTGTGCATTAGGGCAACTAAGGGGTGCCCACAAGCCGGTGTACTATCGTCGCCGCTCCGGTCGCTAATAGTAGACCATCTCCTAAATAAGGTTAGTAAGCTTGGTCACCAGGCAGTCGGATCCGCGAACAACCTCGCAATCATTGTTACGGGGAAGTTCGACCCGACTGTCACCGATCTAATGAAATCAACTCTGCGTACGGTTACCAACTGGTGCGCTATAGAAGGCCTCACTATAAACTCCGCTAAGGACGTTCTTGTGCCTTTCACTAGAAGCCACTATTTGGGCCAAGTTCAATCCAAGCCACGAACATTGAATATTCCAATGAGGTGGAATACTCGATGCTCGATAAAAGATTTAATTGGAACGCTCATCTTGATGTCACCCTAAGCAAGGCTTCTCGACGTCTCTTCTGAAGGACGTGGGGTCTTACCCCGAAGATGATTTCCTGGTTATACGATTTGATTGTAAAACCGACTGTTACTTAAGCCACCTTGTTTTGGTGGCCTGGTGGACGGCAATCGCCAAATGTAACAAGTTTCAGCGGCTTGCCTTCCTCTTCACAGGAGTAGCAATGGGGACTTGTCTAACGACTGCAATGAGGACGCTAATTGGCAGCTGTTATACTGAAGAAATGTCGCCGGGCTTACTAATGCTAAGACACTTGATAACTACACCACTGCCTTAAGTAAGGCAGATCAAAGATCTGAGATATCATCTACACCGGATGGGTCTGCCCAGTGAGACGGAGTGCCTGGAGGACGATAAAAACAACAGGCCGGCAGATGTTACATCCTCCACTGTTAAAGACCTCATAGCAAATCAATTGATCAGTCGGAATTGTAATTCGGGCCTTAACCTTACAATTGTAGCACTGAAATACTTCTTATAATCACATTCAGTGGCGGCGCTAATCAAATGTGGACGTCGGTGACACAGCTATGTGAGGTCTCTTTCATTTTTCTCAGAAATGGTACTAGAGAGAAAAATTACAAAACATTAACTTTACGGTTTTGCGCTTCATTGACTTTTCCCCAATTAACTTGTAGTTTAAACAAGCCGCTATTTCATAGTTTTTTGCTTATCGTGTTCTTAACTAATTCTTAATTAGCTTTTACTTTGGAAGCTCTGCAGAAGCTGAACTGACCGGAACCGTAACCAGAATTCTGATTGCTACTTCTATTGTTATAATAATACCAAGGTTCCTGGAATACCCTATGATACTAAATCAAAGTCTTAACAGGAAAGGAGTGAAGGAGGTGCCGATGTATGCCTCGTTGAAAGTTTTCAGCTAATAAGACGAGAAAAAAGCGGAATATTCCACGTTCGTGATGTTAGGAAAGATTCCAGAAATTTGGCAGTACGGCCAAATTTGACCACCTATGGGTGAGAGCGATATCATATTCTTATATCGCGAGTTGTAATGTACCTACAAGAAATCATGCTAGCAATTTCATTAAAACAATTGCCGCGAAAATAGCAATAGGAAAGTGAGACACATCCATCTTTGCTCAAAAGAGTCAATGCTCTCAGAGTTTGTGGAGTCGCCAATAAGTTTTATAGATTTTTTTGCATTCGAGCTTAGGTCTGATGAATGTTTATAATCAAAATATAGAAGTCCCTATTCATTTTTGAAATATTAAATTTGAATTAGTAAATTTCAGTTTTGAGTTGATTAGGTCAGCTTAGAAATTGACAAAGTCAGTCCCGAAACAGCCAAAGTCAGTTTTGAAAATGTCAAAGTCAGCTTTGAAACTGAAAATTGAATTGGTTTTTAAAAAATTTGTTTTAGGGCTCTAATGGTATATTACTTACTGCAGAAAAACCAAGCATTTCATTGCATTGTTAACAATTGTAAATATATGGTTGTAAGATTCTCGACCTTACTGTGTATCCAAAGCCAACGTTCTTATACCTTCACTTTATGCTGGGTGCAAGTAGTACATAAACCACTACACCTGATTGAGATGATAAAATTGTAAGAGAAAGGTTTAGATGAAATAAATCACCTGTTACCTTGGCGCTAAAAGACTTCCAAAGAGAAAGAATTCTTTATTGAACGTAAATTTATATAAAAATATTTGCTTACGACTAATGATGATAATTATTGCTAGGTCATTATTGGGATTTCCTCAGCGCAAGTCAATGTGGGTCAGACAAGTTCATTACACTTCATGTAAACGTTATTAATGCTGACGCTGAGGAAATTCTCTCGTGACAATTTTGAAACATTAAACTTTAACGACTTAATTCAGCAATTATTTTGATTTAAAGAAAGTGAAATTAGAAATAGGTAATTATTATGTTTCGCAATTTACATTTATATTTAGCACAATAAATAAAAGGTTTAATGACTTTAAATAGTAATGAAAAACAATTAGATTTTTTATGTTACCTTAATCTATCTTAACTACATTAAGATGCTTATCTTGTTCAATGGTCGACCCAACTAACTGCATATCTCAATACTCTAGATGCTTACAGAAAGCGAATTGGGTCTCCTTTTTTATGTATCGGCTGAACATCCTTCTATCTCTATCTCTATCGGCTCAATCCTTCTACCTCTGTTGATGACATCCTAAATTATGTGAGAAGGAGGTCCAAGATTGATGACTCTGTACCTCTACGTTGTCAGCGTCTTAATTCTCGCCTGTCTCAGGGATATGTTTCGTCTTTTAAGCTGACGACTTCCCCGGCTCTGTTCTATATTATTTCTTCTCCGGACTTCTGGCCTAAGAATTGCATCGCACACGAATTTGTGCCTCGAGGTAGGTTTTCGTTCAAAAAACTAAGTACGCTGTCCCTTTACTATCAGAATGTAAGGGGACTAATAACTAAAACAAACCATCTCTTTCAAGCATCCCTTGCATGCTGCTACGATGTTATCATGTTAACTGAGACTTGGCTTCATCATGGTTTTTGCGATGCGGAGATTCTTCATGACTCCTATCAGATTTTTCGTAGGGACAGACTTTCAGAATCTCTGTGTCGGGGTGGTGGAGTTCTGGTTGCCTGCAGGTCGGACTTTAACTGCAGCTTAGTTGAAGTTCCTTCCTTCTCTGGTTCACTTTCTATTGAACTATTGGTTCTCAAGCTAGTGCTACCTAAGCTCAATGTCTTTTTGTTCTGCTGCTATATTCCCCCTAACCTGACAAACTACGTTGATAATGAAGGGCGCACTCTTTACGATATTCTAACCCTTAGTTTAGACTTCATCCATAATATGACGAACCCTGAAGATGAAATTCTTCTTCTTGGTGACTTAAATTTACCCAATATTTCATGGGGAGGACGATGACTTCCTTCCCTCTTGTTATTCCCATTCCTATGGTTTCTAAATTTCTTAACACCATTTCTTCCTCTGGTTTGCACCAAATGAGTGATGTTAAGAACTCTATGGGAAGACAGTTGGATCTTGTGTTTTCTTCTGATTCGACTAACACTATAGTCGAATTAGCTTTTGATCAATTATCTCCTATTGATAATTTTCATCCCCCCATTTTTGTCTCTTTCTGTTACGATGGTACTAGTATTGTGGATCCCAATTTTGAACATCATGCTTATGACTAAGATTAGCTAACGTCTAATCTCCTTTCAGTCGATTTTTCGGCATTACTTGACAATAGTGATATTGATGTCTGCGCCTCCCTATTCTATAACAAGATATATGATTTGTTTAACTCTTTTGTTCCATTAAAAAGGATTAGGTCTACATACTCCTCTCCCCCGTGGTACAATGCCGAACTCCGCAGTCTTAGGATCAGGAAAAACAAACTCTGGAAGAATGACTTGCGTTGTAATAGCGCAATAGCGTATTCTAACTTTGTGTCCTGTTATGACAGCTTTAAGGCACTATCCTCCTCGCTCTATAAGGAATACCTTGTTAGTGTTCGCGATAATATGTATAATAACCCTCGCAATTTCTTTAAATTCGTCAATATGAAAAAGAACTCATGCAACTATCCATCTACGATGTGGTATGAGGGGTCTTCTAGTAATGACGTGTCCGACATAGCAAGCAATTTTGCTTCATTTTTTGAGAGTGCCTTTTCTTCCGATAACTTTGAGCCTTGTGTGAGTAATTTTGATCATATTCTGGATCGTCCCACTTCATCCGATTTCTTGGCGTTTATATCACGGGATCTTATTTTGGAAAAAATCAATGAACTTAAATCGGACTTTTCCTCTGGTCCTGACGGTATCCCTCCAGCCTTCGTCAAATCCTGTTCCGCTGCCCTTCTTACTCCATTAGCGATTCTCTTCAATAGGTCCCTTTAGGCTGGTAAATTTCCTGCTTTGTGGAAGTGCTCTTTTATAGTCCCTGTTCATAAAAAGGGCCAAAAGAATATTATAACAAATTATAGACCAATCGCGCATACCTAAATTATTTGAATCAATAGTGTATTCGCAGCTTATAGAGCGTTGTATTGGCTTAATCTCTCCCAATCAGCATGGGTTTTTGCCCGGTAGATCAACGACTACTAACTTTCTTGAATTTACCTCCCACGTTATTTCTGGCTTCCAGCGTGGCATGCAAATTGACTGCATATACACGGATTTCAGTAAAGCCTTTGATAAACTCCCTCACTCCGTAATTTTATTTAAACTGTGTCCAAAAGCTACTGGGCCTGATGGTTTCTCGCCCCTAGTTTTAAAATGCTGCGCTTCTGCTTTGGCTAAACCTCTGCGCAAACTTTTTCACCTGTCATATTCAACAGGAATGTTTCCAAGTGTATGGAAACTTGCTCATGTCCAGCCGATACTTAAAAAAGGAGACCAATTGCACTAACCTCGATCATATCTAAAGTTTTTGAAACACTCATCAACTCTCAGTTGTTGAAATATCTAGAAAATAACCATCTTATCAACGATTGCCAGTACGGTTTCCGCACTGGCTGCTCAACCGGAGACTTACTAACGGCTCTAACGGAACGTTGGGATCATTTTCTTCACAATTTTGGTGAGTCAGAAATCGTCGCTCTGGATATTTCAAAGGCTTTTGATAGAGTCAAACTTCAAACATTTGGTCTGCACCCTACCGTCGTTAAATGGATAGAGAGTTTTTTGTCAGGCCGTTCAATACGTGTAGTAATTGGCGGAGTTTCATCTGATTCCTACGAAATAAATGCCGGTGTACCTCAGGGTTCAGTTCTTTCACCAACCTTTTTTCTTCTTTTTATTAATGATCTCTTATCCCTTACTCTCAATCCTATTCATTGTTTCGCCGACGACAGCACCCTTGATTTCGCGTACTCATTTGATTCTGTAACGAATTCACGTGGAAATGCTACAGAAATCAATCGGGAACGCATGTTTAGATCATTAAACAACGACATTTCTATGGTCCTTGCTTGGGGCAGAGCAAATCGTGTTACATTTAATGCATCTAAAACTCAATGCTGTTTAATGTCCCTTAAAAAACGCCCAGTTCACCTCCAACCCATTTCAGTCCACGGAGTGAATATATCAAATTCGCCCTCCCTAAATATCTTGGGTATCGAGATATCCAGCAATCTTAGCTGGACTGCTCATATATTTGCAATCGCTAAAAGTGCGATGAAATGTTTGGGTTTTCTACAGAGATGTAAGAAATATTTCACCCCACCTGACTTAGAGCTGATCTACAAGTCCCACATTAGGCCTAGACTTGAATATAATTCCCATATTTGGGCAGGGGCCGGACACACGGTACTGTCCGCGTTAGACAAAGTCCAGCGTAAGACTATTAAACTAATTGGCGATCCCTCGATCTCTGAGCGCCTTGACTCTCTGGAGCATCGACGGAATGTCGGTTGTCTCTCACTCTTCTATCGTTATTTCCATGGCCATCTTCTAACGAAATTGCTAGCCCGATTCCTTGTAGACTCATGACAACGCGTGATACAAGATCTACAAATCGCTCCCACCCCTATACTCTCCAGGTCAAATTTGGACGTACCGTCAAATTTCGGGAATCTTTTCTAAGCAGAACAACACGAATGTGGAACAGTTTACCATCTTCTGTTTTTCCCTCGTCTTATGAGCCTGAAACTTTCAAACGAGGCGTACATCGACACCTTCTTCACTCAACCTCCTAACCCATTTCCCTCATCATTAATTCCTTTCCTGCCAAGCCTGTGCTTAAGCATCATAGGGCATCCCCTGAGCTTTGGCATCATCATATATAAATAAAAAAAAATTGGGAGGCTTGGTTTCCCCCCTGTTCTTCTTGACTGGATCTCTTCCTATCTAAGAGGCAGGTCATATCGAGTATCACTCTGTGGCGCTTCCTCTAGAATCTTCAGGGCCTTACCTGGTGCACCGCAGGGCAGTCATCTTAGCCCTTTATTATTCGTTCTTGCCATTAACGACATTGTCCATCTGATCTCGTACTCTAATGTTCTAATCTACGCTGATGACATGAAGATATTCTCCTATATTAAAGATGGTGGTGACGCCGCCCTTATTCAAAAGGAGTGAGTGAGTGAGTTCGTTGCGAGCATAATGGCTTACACCTCAATTTTGAGAAATGTGAGGCTATGACTTTTTCCAATCTATGACTTTGCCCAAATCCACAAGTTTCGGATTACAACTTTGCGGGGAATGGTCTTCGTCGTGTGCTGTCCGTAACTGACCTTGGGGTAAAACTCGATAGGAGACTTGACTTTACTCTTCATATTAACTATGTCGTGTCCAGAGGCAGTTTAATCTTGGGCTTTGTTAAGCGTTGATCTAGAGAGTTCTCGGATATACCAATCTTGATTCATTTATACTGCTCCTTAGTTAGACCTATTCTTGAGTATGCATCTCAGGTCTGGTTGCCCTGCTACGATGTTTATTTCAAGCGTATCGAATCGGTGCAGCGTAATTTTCTTAGATTTGCGTTAAGAGAGCTCCCATGGGCCGATCCGCTTAGACTCCCGCCCTACACCGACCGCCACCGGTTGATTGGTTTGCACTCGCTTGATAAAAGGCGCAGGATTGCTGACTTGGTCTTTATTCACCAGCTCTTGAACTCCAATATAGACTCAGGTTTCCTTATTAGAAAGGTTTCCTTCAGACAATCCCAACATAACCTTCGAAGACTGCCTTTACTGCATGTTGAACCATCGAGATCTAATTATGGCACGCATGAACCTAAATAACCGTTTATGTAGGGCTGTTAATGCATGTTCTAACTTTGATTTAACTCTTAGTAAGGTGTTGTTTAAGAATTATCTATTTTCTGTGCTCCCGTGACTCTCTGTTTGCATGTTGCATGCGGGGTTTCCTTTCTTGTTTTCTTCCTCTTCCTCTGCATGCTGGTGTGGAGTCTCATTTCATCAATTTGATGGAATAGGTAAATTGATTCTGGGCTCCTGCCAAAGAAGTGCGCCTTATGTGTTAGAAGGGTTAATTCCATAATTAACATCGGCAAGTTTCCAATGCACTTAGTTCCAGTAGCTTTGATTACGTCGAGTTCAGGGAGTACCTTAAAAACCTTGCGCGTGCGAAAGTGTAGCGCGTTTTGCCTTCTCGTGGAAGAGGAAAAAATTAGCAGTAATTAGATTGAACTTGCCCAATGAATCAGTTTAAATATTCCCATTATTAATGATTGTGGTGGTAATGAAGAACTGATAAAATAGTTCGTTAAGGTAACGACCAAGAGTTAGCATTGCTTTAAAGACAGCCTTTCAGTCACTTAATGTTTAAGCATCTTCAGTTTCATTTTTCAAGTCATTCACACAATCTATGGCACAATGTTCTTCCGCTCCGATGCTACTCTCCCAACTGGTTTCAGACAAAGATTTTAATGTCAATTTACATTTAGTTTTAAAATGATAAACAATGGTTTTCATAACACATCTGTTTTATTGTTTCGATTTTGGCCTCCATAGGGCATAGCGCCTCCACTAATAATATTAGTAGCACTAATTTAGGCTGTCCGATGTTAAAGTTCTCTGCCCATTATAATTTCAAATTCTCCTATATAAAAATTAATTCAGATTTTATTGACTAACAAATACAATAACACCAATATGTAGATCTTAATTCTTTCTTTGTGATTTACCAAAATCGTGGTACCCTTTTCGAATTATACGACTCATATTACAAGGCCTTGTAGCATTGAAAAAGTTAAGAAGATATAATCCCTAGAAAATATGATTTTAGCACTTATGCTCTCAATCAACCAATCACACATTAAGGGGCTTACCTACTTCAAATAGGACTTTAAACTAGTTTTTAAAAAACATTTTTTATGTCACTTTTTAGTGTCTTATAATTTGCCACTCCAAAAATGCTGCTCGAATAAAAAAAATTGTTTATCCTTAACATAATAGCCTGCTTATAAGTGTCTTTCGATTACAGATAAAACCAAAGACTTCATACAGACTACTATGGACAAGTATGCGATTGTATCTTTAATCGGGGAAGGATCATTCGGAAGAGTATATAAAGCGAACAGAAAGTCCGACAATAATGTTGTAGCTATTAAGATTATAACAAAGGTGAGATAAACATATACCTAAATACATATATAACTTATATATTATCTCTAGAGAGGAAAATCCAGTAAAGAAGTTGGAAGTTTAAGAAGAGAATGCGAAATACAAGGAAATTTGAAACACCCAAATATAATAGCAATGTTCGACTCATTTGAGACGAAAAATGAAATTTTCGTAGTAACAGAATTTGCTGCGACTGACTTACATCGGTTCTTATCTAAGAATGGAGCAATCAATGAAGAAAAGGCACAAAATCTTACTGTTCATTTGGTTTCTGCTCTTTATTATCTGCACTCTCACAGAATACTGCATAGAGATTTGAAACCGCAAAACGTACTACTTGATGACGAATTTCACGCCAAACTTTGTGATTTCGGTCTTGCGAGAAACATGACAATGGGAACTCATGTTTTGACTTCTATAAAGGCAAGTCTTTAATCATTTTTTGATCATTATAAACTCACATATAATTCAGGGTACACCATTGTACATGGCACCAGAGCTCTTGTCGGAAAAACCCTACGATCATCAAGCTGATCTCTGGTCTTTAGGATGCATAATTTATGAATCTTTGTTGGGTCACCCACCATTTTGTACAACTTCTATTCTACACTTAGTACGTCTAATACGGCATGAGGAAGTTAAATGGCCAAGTTTTCTTAGTAGCGATTGCATATCATTTTTACAGGTTATTCTAAATCTATAGTCTATAACGCATAATATACGTGAATAATCTTTACTTTTTCAGGGCCTTCTGGAGAAAGATTCTTCATTGCGAATGACGTGGACACAAATTCTGTGTCATCCTTTTGTTGAAGGACGTTTGGAAATTTTAAATGATTGTTTAGAAACTTCACCTTTCATCAGTTCTAGTCCAAAAAATCACAATTCTTTAAAATTTAAGGATAAAGAAAAGTAAATCTAATAGAATTTCATTGCGCTTTTATTTAAATATACTTTGCGAAGGGGTTTGCAGGAAGTTACTAAAACTATTCAAGACCTCCACGTCAGTGTGAACACAGATCTTACAGACAATGTCACCTCTTCGAAAGATAGCGTTAATGCTATGTTACAAAGTGACATTGAAAATATCGAAACAGACGCTGAAGATACAAAAATTAATGTACCTTTCTCAGACAACGTTTGTCATTTGACTAGTAAATTGGAGGATTTACCTTACTTGGTATCGGGAAATGCTAATTTAGTAGTGAATCACTTTAACGACAATTTCGTGAATGTTCAAGAGAGTAGTGAGCCAAAAGATAAGTCTAAACTTAATTTAAATCTTAAAAAATCAACTTCCCTAAATCAAGGTGAAAAGAATTCTCGAAACAAAGACTTGGAAAAAAGAAAACTTAGTCAGAATTTAGATAATTTTTCTTTGCGATTAGGGCAAACAATTGAAGGCGAGTTGACTAAAAAGCATGCAGAGAGTATTAGTGAAAAGAAGAAATCAGTTAAAACTTCCACAGGTGATGACAAGATTTACCAAGAGTAAGTTTGTATTTTACTCTATCAAAATAATTGTCTCAAAGTAAATATATTTTTATGTATGCAGCAATACACCACCGTGTTTATTACCTGGATGGGATTCCTGTGATGAGTCCCAGAGCCCGCCTATAGAAAATGAAGAATGGCTGGCGTTTCTGCATAGATCTATGCAGGAAATTCTCGACGGAGAACTTGATTCTCTAAAACAACAAAATTTGGTTCGTTAATTTATAAACTATTTTTATATTTTTAATGACTTCATTTTACTCGAACACAAGTATTAGGATTAAGTGAAACAAAAAAAATTTCTGAATACTTATATATGATTAATTTTTGATTTATTAAATATAAGTAAGTAAGTAAGTAAGTTAGATGTGGGGAGTGTATTTTAATTTTAGTACATAACTCCGTCAAAAGCACTTTTCGAATAATAATTTACAGACATGTTTTTAATAAAATTATTAAACAAATAAAATTCTATTTTAAGCAGGAAGAAAACAGGCGCGGATCTAGTGCCAATTTGTTGATTTTGTAATTTGTGTGTCAGGCGCAAATTTGGGTTTTTGTTGAGCAGAGGAAGGGAGGTAGGATAAAAACTAAGTTGAATGTACGTCATATTCTACTTTCATTTGAATAATTCTCTGTTTGTCTGCATTATGAAATAAATCATCACCAGAATTTATTTGAGAATTTCGCACAAGATAAAACTAAAGACATGGTGATAATAGGCAAACTATAGACGTTTTTTTTACCAGATATCTAAAAACAGTAAATAAACGAATATTTGTACCGTACTTTAGTTACCATTACCTAAAAGTAACCGCTGTAGATTTTGAAAATTAATTTAATGTTTTTCACTACTCTTTTTCACCTGCTTAATTTAAATTTATTAATTAACAAAGACGAAAGAAGTTTCACTTCATCCGTGCATCAATGTCGAAAAGGGTTAGGTCTTACGGTTCCATAGGAACTAAAAACCAATATATTTACGGTCTGTCGATATATAACAGCCCTTCCATTCTCTCATTTAAAAGCCTATTAAGATGAAATTTGGTTACGGGCGTTAGGAAAATTATTTTTTTTTGACTTTCCTCTCATAAAGTGAAAATTGTGCTGACAAATTTTTATTTATTTAGATTTGGTCTCCGAATGCAAGAATATCTTAGTACCTTTTGATTTTAAACCTTCAATCCCGACATATTTGCTTGCAAAATCGTTACCAAAACGACCCCTCCCCTACTCTAATTTTTAAACTATTCATGCAAAATATCTCCAAAAATTCCTGAATACCGTCTTTAGTTAGTACATTCAATGAAAACTATAACGAACACTGTAGCAAAAACAGTTTATGAAAAATTTAGAAATCACTCTACGGAACCCTATCATGTACGTGTCCAACATACTCCTAACAAATTTTTTAATTATATTATTTCAATCATAATGCCAAAGAATTAATTGTAAGAGAAATCTACGCCTCCTTTGAAAGTGTCGGGTTCATAAGACGGGAGAAAAACAGAAGATGGCAAGCTATTCCACATGCGCGTTGCTCTGCTTTAGAAAGATTGCTGTCATTGGACAGTATGACCAAGTTTGACCTTTAGAGTATAGGGGATGGTGAGGACTTGAAACTCTTCTATCTCGCGTTGTAATAAAAGGAATTAGGTTAGCAATTTCGTTAGAACAATAACCGTGAAAGTTGTGATAGGAGACTGAAAGACAATCGATACTACGTCGATGTTTCAAAGAGTCTGAGATGTTCTGAGAGATAGTGTTAGGTAGGTAGTTTTATAGCCTTACTTTAAACTTTATGTAACGCGGACTCGGTATCTGTCCACATGTGGGAATTATATTCCAGTCCAGGCATAATGTGGGATTTGTAGATATGCGCCAAGTCAGAATGAGTATTTCTTCCTTTTTTTCATAGAAAACCCAAGCCAAGCGAATTGAAGTATATGATTAATTGAACTAAGAATTAGAATCAAATTCTTAAAATAATCCCGATCAATTATTTATATCATAATTACGACAATGTTTTATTATACAGAAAAGTATATGTTTTGTAATAGGAATTTTTACTTGCAGAAAGAATTTTATTCGTGAATCAACTTCTTTAACTGTAATGTAAAAAGTATGGGTTGATTCTTCAAAATAAGTCAAGTTTCTCCACCGTTCCGTTTTAGCATAGTAATTTTTACAGTGATTCATGCCGTAATTTTTCCGATACGGGTCTTTCCGAGTCTAAGCGGTTTAACAAGGTATAAGTTTATAACGATTCTTGAAAACAGTAAAAAGTTCGATCGCGGTTCAGAGGGAGGGGGTGGGTGCAATTCCACCCATTGCCCCCCCCCCTGGGTCCGCGCCTTAGAGAGAAGCTCCCTATCAGCAGTAACAACATGAATAAGGATCACCATCTTCTGTTTTTCCTCTCATCATTTCCTTCACTGAACCAATTTTTTAATTTCTTTCATGCCAAATCTTTACTACTGAGCTTTAACATAGTTGTAAAAAAATAAGCAGAAAAATAGCTTAAAGAAACGTTAACAAATAACCTTAGCAATTCGCGTACAATTTGTGGCAATTGTACAAGAAGCTTCTCATAATTCACAAATGCAAATCAAAAATCATCACAAAATATATACAACTATAAACTTTTTGTTTTTAGGTAAGCATTATTGTTGCTCCACTACGCAATACGAAAGCAAGCTCAAAGGTTGTAGAAAGTGTTGCTCAATTACTAAGTCTTCCATTAGTTCTTGGAGGACCACCGTCTGTGTTGGAATGTATTAAAAATGTATAAACAGATTTATTAATATAACTTTATTTTAACATTTTATTGAGTTTTAGGTATATGTGGAAGTTAAACTTGTCCCAAATTTGGTTTACGCATCAAAACTTCTTACTAGTACAAAGTGCTCCGTGGATTCAACGTCATCGCTGAGTCCTTTGTCAGTTGTACGCTCATTTAAGTAAGATAGAGTGACAATAATATAGTATTTTCAATAAAATAGGTTTTTTTTTAAAGATTTTTATCTGATCTCTCGACTGAACAAATCAAAACAATTTCCAGTTTGTATGAACTCGTGTGCCATTTAGTTCATTTAAACGAGCGCTTTTTATCGCAATTTTGTGATGCTGTAGCTATTCTTAGTGCTGATGAACTACTTATAAACTTTTTATCACATGGTACGTGAAAGATGTAATGTTACTTTTACTGATTACTTTTATGAATTCAGCTAAAATATCTTGTAAACGAAACATATTTTGGTAATCCTAGTCCTAATTTAAAATTTTAGATTTCCGTAATACATATTCAGTTAGAATTTCTAACTGTGTTATAGCACTTCTATGTTGCGTTGTTCGAGAGCTTCCTGAAAATGCTGAGTTGGTCGAAAAGATTGTCTTCAATCAACAATTAGATCTAGTGGCTTTAATGAAAAACAAAGATTCACTTTTGCGAGCCAGGATTTGTATGCTTTTGCGTTTGCTTGGGAGATTTAGTTGCAGAGGTCTTCAGAGCATATGGACTCCTTATATACGGGAAACTATGGAGGCTCTTATGTACGATTCTAACGAACACGTTCGCATGGTAGGTGAAATATCATCACTCAAAGTGCAAATTTCTTCAAATTTAAATATTTTTACTTTTAGGAAGCTGAATGTGCTCTAGGTGAACTAAAACAATTTTCTTTTTATAATTGAAAGTGTTTTTTTTGTTTTATATTTTATTTTTACAAATTTGTTATAAAGTTTTGTAAAAAGGCAGTATTATTTTAACTTAACATGTAAAATAATTAACGATCAATTTTTTATTCAGAAATAAAATAAATTTATTGAACATTTTCTTCCTTTCTAGGATTTCGTAGGAACTAAGGACAATTATAGTTTCGGCCTGCCCGTTCGTTTGCCTGTCTGTTTATTCGTTGTCACCCCCCCCCCCCCCCCCCCCTCATTGCTCTCATCTACGATATACGGATGTACATTGATGAACAGAAATGCTGAGCTTTTTGAAAATATTGTTATTTTAACCCCCAACCTCATATACCGGGTTCAATAAGAGTTGAGCTCGAGTTGGCGCTCGTAGAAACGTTAGTTGAGTTTCGTTAAATCCAACTAAACTCCACAAAACCAGTCTGGTTGAGTTGGGTTTTATGTATGCATTTGTTGTGCGGATTAGAATTTATGATTTCATTGTGTGATAAAAATGATGGGGAGTCATTTAAAACTTCTTCGAAAGACTTTTTTGTGTTGTACGAACAGAAAATGTTCCAGCTGTCAACTAAACCTTCCTCAAGGAAGCAGGATTGAATTACCTCAGTCAATAGAACTCCAAGATATTTAATATATACAAAATAAAAAATATTAGATATATAATATGGATATCAGTAAAATCATTCTTTCGATGTTAATAATTAAGGAGCTTAAGAAAAAATAAAAGCAATTATATAAATAGAAAGTCACTTCACTCACTGAATGTATCGTGTAGAATTTTGTTAATTAAATAAAAATTTAATAAAACTACGAACTCATAGACATATACAGTTATGTAAAACAAAAGATAAAATCTTATAGGCAGAGCAGTTGTAACAGCAGGAGGTCTTGCCTCGAAAAAGAAAAAGAGGGGAGAAGAAAAGAAATAGTTCTTTTAGAAACTGAAAAGCAACTGAAGAAAAAGAAGAAGTGTAAGTGAGTTTTTTTTTTGGTTTTGTTAGGCACGCGCGCAGCTGGGATAATCAAAATCCTAGAATTTTTCGTCACCGCTGGAAAGCAGTTAATAGGAGTCCGATATAAATTCAGAAAACAGCAGACGTAACAAGGAAGGGAAGTATTAAGGAAATACTTTAAGAGGAATATACGAATATAACAGGACATTTGAAGCCATAATTAAAAAGTAAGTGAAAACCTTGTTGTAATTTCACATAGTATCGGGTATTTTGCACACTGTAGCATTTCGCGATATATGGGTCCAAATCACCAAGGTGGCAAATTTGGTTCTGACACCATTTTTCCTAATAAAGCCTTGAAATAGTTGGGTCACAATTATTTGTAAATATCAGATTTATTTAATTTTATCCAAACCCTTCATTGGTTTTTTGCAAAATGATGTTAAAAATTTGTTTTCTCATGAAACTAGTGAAAATGTCATTTTGAGAACGCGTCCCACCACTCATTTCTGTATTTGAAATGTTCATAAAACAATGAAATACTAATTTAAAAATAAAATGTTCAATCATGTTTGATACACTTGTATTGTAGAAGCATAATCACAATTATAAATAAAAGAAAATGTAGGTAACTTTTTACGTATAACTTTGTCCAGCAGTTTGTTGGTACTTCGTGAACGTACTCTATTCTGTCAAACAGTAGTGTCCAATTACGTCAAGCGAGGCGCTACTATGCAGTCGCACGATGAAATCTGACGAGTGTTCGCAGCGTTCGGTTGTTTTATGGTGGTTTTCAATTAATTTTCTTGGTAAGATTATTTCAGTTATGTGTTTTGGAACCGTACATCAATAGAACATCATAACGGGAACGGCTCAAAATCATTAACATTACGATAAGTGAAAATAATTAGTCCTAATTCCATTAAATAATGCTGTTCTATTTCCGCCAGTGTTGTATATTGGCGCCCAAGATGGCCAATGACTATTTTAAATAATACGATGCGTTGAAAAATCATTTCGAGAACGTTGCCGAATATGACGTTATGACATTTTATTAAAATAAGAGAACATAAGACAATGTAGAGTACAGATTTAAATATATTTTATTTAATATTTATTTTAGTACCGTATTTCCAAACTAAGCTTCATCAAATTTATATTTGTAACAAAAATATTTAAGTTTTTAAATACGTTCTCTGAATGATGTTATCATACACCTTCTCTTTGGAATCCTGGACAAATGATTAAAATGTGAATATTTTGCGCGCTTCTTTTAGAGTGCAATTATTGATAGCAACGTGTACATTGTAAGTTATTTTTTGGATTTCGATGACGTGATAATTTTTACAAAATTTCACATTTCCAAATTCGTCACCTTGGTGATTTTGACCCATATATTATTAAATAATATCTCATAGAATATTAACCCAGCTTGAAATCGCATTTACACAGATTTCAAAGTTATTGATTCTATAAATGAATGTTTGTTAAGCATTTTACTGTGAGGTGTAAAGGAATCTCAAGTTCATTTAGTATTTTGGAATATGAATATTAACACTGATTGAGTTAAAGTACTTAATGTGTAATTTAACAAAAAAATTAAAATCACACTCAAGAAAAAATTTTTCATGAATTTCTATCTATAGATGTAAATAAAAATCAATAAGATCAACTACATAATTACGAACATTTTATTATTATTGCCCAATTTTGTCACAAATACATGTTTTATTTAAGGGGTTCTATACAAAGTTGCGGCTCAAAAAATCGAAACATTTTTTATTGCATATTCTGAAAGTAAATGCTTTCGAAAATATCTGTGTGAAATTTCATCCAGCTCGGAGCACTAGATTTCAAATGACAGCCGTTCGCAGGGCGCTAGTTCCATCCATAAGCACTTGGCGAGCGGCGTCCAAAAACTTTAAACGCGATTATCTCGGAATAGAGTTTTTTGAAAAATACTGTTGCGGTGAACGTGATATCTCAAAAACTTTTCATCCGATTTTCCTTTTTTTTTTTAAATTGTTCATATTTACAATCTTGTGTACTTGAACGGTTCCTTTTTCATCTAAAAATTTTCGATTGTTTGCAATAAATTTTTGTTTAGAATTTTGAACACCTCAAAAATCGATTTTTTTGTCAACATGGTTTTTTTATTGGAAAAAATTTTTTTTTTTCGGAAACCGTTCAAGTACACCACAATATAATTTTCTTAAGTAATTTTTTTACTATTTTGATTTCAGTTAAGCGGTTTGCCTTGGAGAGTGTTCACCGCAAGCCTCTGCAAAAAAACGCGCTTCGGGGGAGGGGCCATAACTCCGACAATTTTTAATATTTTTTTATAATTCAACTTGTTTTTTTTTCTTCTATAGTACTACCAACAAATTATCTTTCGCTTTTTCTAATAAAATTTACATAAAACCCTTTAAAAAAATCACCAACTTAGCTCACTTTTTATCCTCAACTTTGTATATAACCCCTTAATGAAACTCGAATAAAATACTTCCCATCGTTTTGTAGTAACAAATCTAACTTTACGCAAATTTGTACTAACAAACTAAAACAATTTAGAATAACAAAAAACAGCTTAGTAAAGCAATCCTTGTACATTCGAATGTCTGCATAGTCATCATGAACGTATCTTAAAACTTTATTGTGAAACAAGAATAAAGCGGAGACGAAGTTTTTCTTACATGCAAGTGGATACACGTAAGGTGATACGCAATACAAAGTTATTTATATTAAATATTTGGTTAGCTCTACTTCTGAGTTCATCTGCGAGGATGTAAAATTATCGAAGGTGTACTATTATATCTTATCAAATGCAGCTATAAATTTCATTTGGCATGGCCGAAAACCAAAACAGAATTTTCTAGGTGAAATTAATTTATCTATTATTTCCTTCATAAAATTTTATGAAGTTTGTTTCATTGCCATGTGCGGAATATTGAATTTCAACACTTTTATTTTGGAATAATACAAACTTTACTTTAATAAAAAAAACCAACGAGAAAGCAACAGCATCCCATCTCCAAAACCCCCATCGTTTAATGGGATACCTCGCTGTGCTTCTTAGACAACCGTATACGTCAACTGCTTGTAAAAATAAAGTGTGAATTATATTACGAAATCGTTCAGGAGTCATTGAGTTTTTTTTTTGTTACTTAAATGATTGTAATTATATATTGTGCTTAATTTATGCATAGAATTTTGCAGTGCATATGGGTTTGTTCATAAGCGCGATACGACTCCGTGCGAATTTTTCTGTTCATCTCACCTTTTGAATGCTTTTGCTTCGGTCTGCGATTATTTTCATCGTATGCCCGTGCACAAGGTGGACCAACGAAAAATCTTCTCTACATTTGAATTTGAGTAATATATATTATTCTTTGAGCTTTTAAGTAATATATATTATTCCAAATATAAATATATACAGTGAATCGGGAACGGGAATTTAGGTTAATGTTGTTGATAATTTTTTTTAATAAGAAAAGGGGATATTTGTTTTAGTGCTATTTCCTCAATTGCTGTTAAATAATAATAATAAATTTTTATAACTAATAACACATATTGCATAGATATTATATTAATTCATGCCGTTTTTCATCCCACAAACACTTTCCAAAAAGGTAAACAAACCAATTCTGTTTGGTTATGTTCAACAATCGCACCAAATCAAAAGCATTGCTGCGATTATCTTTACAATTGCAGCCACGTTAGACAAAGCCAGCATATCAAGTAACCAGTATGTGACTTTAGCCAATCACATTACAGTCGCATTGACTAATCGTACTCGTGAACGAGGGTTAAACGAAGAAAATAGGTTGTGCTATTGGACGTACATTTATATTAAACCACGCAGATAATATCAATTTCGCTCTTAGTTAATTATATTTACGCGATTAGATCTATATATATATATATATATATATATATATATATATATATATATATATATATATATATATATATATATATATATATATATATATATATATATATATATATATATGTCCCTGGGTAAAATTAGAACCACCAATCTATAATTTCAAAAAATACAGAATACTTTATTGACTTTAAATGACAAAAGAAACTATGAAACGTGAAAAGATGTTAAAGATTGGGATGGATTTTTAGCGGCGGATTGATCTAACTCTTCCTTCTACGGTTGACACAAGAGAAAGCTCTTTTTACTTTTTTCTAGCTGCTTGTCAGTTGCACTTCCTCCTCTTTTCGTCAGGTTAGCCAACTGCGTTTGCGTTCGATGCGAGTTACCATCGTTTCATTCTATATATTATATATTTATATCTTATTTATACATTATCCATTTTGAATTATCCCTATTGGATTATCAGCACACTCGAGTTTGGGTGTTATGCCGATAAGAGGATTGAATTTACTCGTCATAACATCAGTTCACATTAATTGGGGAAACAAGTGACAAGTGTTGTAATCACATTAACTAATGCATTCTCAATTAGCGGAGAGAACGATAAATATTATACATAATTCAAATTTTAATAATTTAACTCTTTTAGTATAATTGTATGAAAGTTATATTTAGAATTATTGTTGAATCATGTAGTCACATGAAATAGATTAATCTTTATTATTCTGCTACTATTTAATAAAAGAATTGAAATCAGGATCAGCCCCTCTAATTGAAGCGAAATCGTTGAACTCGCTCTTTCCTTTATAACCCCTTTTTATGAAGATCGTCTTGAATTTAAATATTACTTACAGCAAATGATAATGTGGTAACTTTAGCCTTGTTTCTCGACCACCTTTCTCTCTATCATCTAGTTTAGACGGCTGTCCGAGATTATAGGGACTATGCCATATAGTATGGTCTCAGCATAGTCACAGGATGGGGTGGGAAAGCTCAGCAACCCCTTTGACATCTATGTTCTTTCGTAATTTTATCCCGTATCCCTAGTTTCCTTTTTGCGTTTTCTTACTCTAGGTTATTTAAGTTTTTTTGTTTCAAAGATTAAAAAAAAAAAATTAATTGTCGTGTGAGTGAGGTTAGATCCCCCGCCCCCCCCCCCCCCCAATCCGACGAGCTTAATACGGCTAACTAGGCGGGCCCCTCACTTTTTCGGCAATATAAATCAGCCTGCACGGCAATCATTACCGTCACCCTGGCAATCCCTTACACATCTCACATCCTTACATCCCATTCATGTCCTCATGCTAAAACTTGATGGCAGCATGGGTACATGAATCTCCCACCACTACCATATCAAAATGGCGCCCAACGTATGTGCCTAGTCCTGGATAAGGACCTAGAGGGGGCATAAAACTCCCTCTCTAGACTATACGCACATCTCAGGAGACCACGTTTTCCTTGATTGCTTCGGCAGGTTGTTCGGACCAATTTCCCAATATAGAAGAGTTGATCATTCATTATTACGGCTTTGACGGCGGATATACTTCTACTTTTCTTAGTAATCATATGCATGTTAGCTTCAGTCTTTCTGTCCCTGGATCCCTCTCCTTGGGCTGGCAATTGTAGTCGATCGACTCCCATCTTTTAATCGAACTTGTCTGAAGGACGACTGGCTCGAGAATTCAGAGCCATTCCGGAACCACAAGCTTTTGGCTTGATAGCCGTCGTTCTCGTCTTTGTGACTCTGTCTTCTCATAGTAGTCAGCCGGAATTTGGGCATCGGCTCATCGGCGGACGTCCGGTTTAGAGAGAGAGAGAGTGGTTAGAAAGGAGGGTGACCACCTATTTATATACAAATTTTTTGTTGCTTTTTGATTAAAATATTAAAACAGTTTTTGCTTGTTGGTATCTACCAAATTTGATAGCTTTGCTTGCAGTTGTGTTCAAGCCACAACAATTTTATTTTATTACTTGGAAATACTAGTTGTTTTGAGCTTTCCTTTTTTTTGTTTATATATCCTTTAGTTTTTTTAGTTTACGTATCCTTTGCAATTTCTTCTAGCAATTTAACCTTAAACAAGTAAATACGTTCTCACACAAATTTTTTTGCTATTTGTTAACTTTTACTCTGCTTTGGTTCATTGTCAAGTACGCTTAGCGTTTCGTTTGGGAATTTCAATCCAAGCACTTCTCCTGTCGTCACTCCTTGTGCGCATGTATTGCACAAGAAATGTTTGGCACAGTGGCTCGAACGGCAGCCTAGCTGCCCCATATGTAGACAAGCCTGTTCGCTCGAGGAAAGTAGGGCCTACCAGCCTAGCACCGGGGTGGTGCCACGCACCTATACAGAAGGCATGGTGACTAGGTCCCAAGCCCGAAGGGCGCCTACGACACTTGCGGTCTTGCCCACTCCATTGTTAAACAGGACTGTTCCAGCCGCACCGTCCAGCTTGCGAATGCAGGAGTAAACCCCTGAGCAAGTAAGTATGCCGCCATCCCCAACCGTACAAGCCTTACTAGAGGGATTGAGAGGAGAGTTGTCTGGCCAACATCACATATATAATATGGCACACATAGAAGGAGCTCTTCGTGAAACAAGGGTAATGAGGCATCAAAATAATACACGAGGGAATTGCGGACAGGTTGGACACTGGCACCGGCAATGTCCATCACCCAACAAGGGAATATACTGTTACGGCTGTGGAATGCGCACCGTATATATCAATAAGTGTACAGCTTGCAGTCGAAAAAACTCGCGCCAAGGCGGGAACAACACCAGCAGCTAGCGCCGCAATCAGCCTCAGTCCAACTGGAACCGCCGAGCAATCGACCAACAATAGCCAGTTCAACAAAAGAACTTACTTTCGCCAATAGCACCTCACGGATTTTAACAGTGTAATATTTTGGAGTAGAACGGGAGATGAATGAAAGAAAGCGAGTAAAAGAATCACTTAATTTAACTAAAAATTTAATTTGATATCTCTAATTAATTACCGTGAACAAAAATTAACAAAAAGGTTAGTATTAGTATATTAACTTTAATACAGTCAAAGATAAAATTTAGCAAAACATAAACTTAACGTCCGTCCGCCGAGAACTCCGAATTTCTACTCCACGAGCCAACTTTATCCCTTTCTACATTTGGCTCCAAGCAGCGCGATTCCCACACACACGCTGTAATTTGACTCTTCTCTAGATAGGCATTAAGTGCCTGTTGTATTTCAACATTGAATGCAGTCAGGAGAAAATGAGTCAATTAAGCAAATAAATTATTACAAGAGGACAAAAATACTTTTTAAAATTATCTTGGGTTAGCAAAGAAAAATGACCCGAACATTGATATATGCGAGTCATAGCAGCACGTGTGTTGGGAATGCGCTTCACAACAACAGAGACCCCAGCTCCAGGACGACTTACTGTAGCAATTAACAAAACAGCCACACCGAGAAAACCTAACGTGTTTCCACGTCAGCCGTATCACGTTCGGCTTCAGGAAAGTTGCAGAATCAGTTGAAAGTATCACGGCAAGCCCGAATTATCACACAACCCCAAAGCCCAAACGGTTCACTGTAAGACTTCGCGAATTCTGGCGGCGAGTCATGGCCAGCAGACGTCGACTCGTATCTGGCATTACATCCATGCCGCGAGATATTCGGCCATATGCCCGAGTCAAATTAATAGGGCAGGAAGTCAACGGGCTGGTAGATAGTGGAGCGAGTGTGAGTTGCCTGGGAGGTCAAGCAGCTCGGAAGGAATGGATGAAGGATGCTTTTTGGCAAATACCACTGGAAAGCAATTCCCGTGAAAAGAATGCATTCACTCTGCCAGGACGTCCACTATATCAATTCAC
This sequence comes from Leptarthrus brevirostris, assembly GCA_964036015.1. NCBI lineage: Eukaryota > Metazoa > Arthropoda > Insecta > Diptera > Asilidae > Leptarthrus > Leptarthrus brevirostris. Next base: position 72,827,361 of record OZ038374.1, read on the forward strand.
AGTGATGCCCTTTGGACTGTGTAACGTAACGCGCCGCAAACCATGTGTAGACTGATGGACAAAGTATTGCCACCAGACCTGAAAGAGACAGTCTTCGTTTATTTGGACGACCTTCTCGTGGTGTCGGGGGATTTATATGAACACCTGACCACCTTTTCACGAATGGCGGAGTGTTTGCGGAAAGCAGGACTGACTATAAACGTCGAAAAGAGCAAGTTTTGCGTGAAGGAGATTAAATACCTCGGGTATATAATCGGAAACGGATGCATCAAAACAGATCCAGACAAGGTATCCGCGATTGTGCAGTATCCCTTCCCGAAGACCGTGCGGCAAGTACGTCGCTTTTTGGGTATGGCAGGATGGTACCGAAAGTTCATCGCGAACTATGATATTGTATCATCACCGATCACGGACACCTTAAAGAAGAGTGACAAGTTCATCTGAACCGCTGAAGCCCAAGTCAGGAAGGAGTCGGAGGAGTCCTTCCCATACATGTCACAAAAACTTAACTCCACTCAGCGCAATTACAGCGTGACAGAGTTAGAATATCTAGCTGCGGTCCTAAATGTAAAGAAATTTTGAGCGTATATAGTACTAATGCCCTTCAAGATCGTGACATACCATGCGAGCTTCAGTTGTCAAAAGGCCCACTCTGGTCGGTTGGCCCGCTGGAGCTTGAAGCTGCAGGCTTTCGATTTCGAGATCAAGCACCGACGTGGCAGTCAGAACGTTGTTCCTGATGTACTCTCCAGAGTGTTCGAACCTAACCTCTCACTTATAGACGTCGACTCTCCAGAGTTCGAATCGCCAGAATATAAGGATCTGACGGAACACATTTTGACTAGCAAGTCCAAACTTCCCGATGTTCACATACTAGATAAGTATGTGTACATCCGTAAGCTGCCACGTACCGGTGACTCTGTCAGGCTCATGACCCACCTCTTGCTGCGCACGGCGGCATCAGTAAAACACTTGAACGACTACGTCGATACTTTTATTGGCCCCAAATGACAACACAAGTCCGAGAATATATCAACAACTATCAAATCTGTAAGGAGACCAAGGCTTCTAACATTATTCTTCGTCCACTAATGGGACAGCAATCTAAGTCGGACCGCCCTTGACAAAGGATATACATCGATTTTCTTGCTCCATATCCCCGATCAAGAAGCGGAAACACTTCGATTTTTATTATATTGGATCACTTTTCCAAATTCCCTCTACTCAAGCCTCTGCGAAAGTCAAGCTGCACTCTCATAAATAAATATCTAGAGGAAGAAGTATTTCACGTCTTTGGGGTGCCCGTCACGGACAATGGCCCCCAGTTCAAATCCGTGGCTTTCAACATACATATACCGTCCCATATTCCCCTCAGGCCAACGCAGCAGAACGAATCAACCGCTCTATTCTAGCCGGCATCCGCGCCTACTTATCAGGTAAACATTACAGATGGGATGAACACCTGAGCGCTGTCACGAGCGCGTTATGGAGCTCCACCCACAACGCGACAGGATTTTCCCCATATCAAGTTTTATATGGCCAGCATATGGTGTGGACATGCAGATATGCAAGTGGACATATCGGACAAGATCGTCCTTATTGGATGGAGCGTTAAAGCTAACCGAGACCGCGCTTTTGACCAGGGCGAATGAAACTATAACACCAGAGCTAGGCCCATTACCTTTCGGCCCGGCCAAGAAGTCTACAGACGTAATTTTACGCTTAGCGACTTCCAAAAAGGCACGAACGCAAAGCTTGCCAAAGACATTCGGCTCTGAAGCGACAACATGACCAAGGATGGTTTCTTTTGTCTGGCCACACTGGAGTGAGTGTCCCCCTCCTAATGATGAAAACTCTACTCGACTGAATTTCCTTTGGAAATGAGAAGAAAGAGATGACATGTGTTGAAGGAGGAAGGTACACACACACACCAAGGTCCAGTCTGCACGGCAAGGAGGACGTCGTGTCAGTCCTGGCGAAACCACCATCGCCGTTAAGCTCCTCATTAGGAGTACGTCCGGTGAATCTGACCGTTGTCTGTGATGTCATGTATATCCTTCTCATCGCTTACCATTGTCAGCATAGCTCCGAGCCCTCAGCAAATTTTTTCGTCGCAAAAACTTATCGTGCGTCTCAATCTAAAGCATGTTTCATGCATCCCTTAGTACCATCATTATTTTTTTAGTCGAGTAGTCAGACTAGCTTCTGCGAAGATTCGGCTGTGCACCGTGATGTCTCACCACCAAACCTAAATTAATCAGCATAGCTCCGAGTCATCTACATCATCTGCAGTTGTTTTGCGCCTTGACCGAAATCAGGTTCCCACGGGTTAAAATTTCGAGCGGTAATCGCCTTCGGCGGAGTATTCCACACCCAAAATTAACACGGTAATACTGTGACATCCAGCTAGAACATAACAGTAGCAGACGTCTCGTCGGGTTCATGGACTCAACATTTCCCTTGTTCCCTTTATCATGTTAATCTCAATCCCTTTGGTATTCTTGGTTTTCTACACAATATATAAATGCATAATATTTGCTGAGCTGAATTGTTTTATGACTCACTTTGTCTTGATCATAACATTAAATCCTTTGCCTAACGCCATAACCTTTGCTTGTGGTTCTGCCCTTCCGTATGTGTGCTGTGACAAGTGCGGATGCTTAATAAACCAACAAGTTGTTTTTATATACGACCATTAAGAGAACTAAAGTCATCGAGGTCAGGTGTGATACGTCGAACTTAGAACCTCTTTGTTTTTGGGAAGTCGGTTAAAAAAGGAAAGATTATCTATTTTCTTAATTTTCAACCGACTTTCCAAAAAGAATGGGTTAGAATTCGACGTTTAGGCAGAGTCTAACTTCGTAACGCATGGACCGATTTGGATAATTCTTTTTCTGTTGGGTAGAGTATGTTCCCTGGTTGATACCACGAGAAAAAATGTTGGTGGGGTGGGTGGGATGGGATAAGTTACCACCCCAATCATTTCAATGAAATCCTGCCAATAGTTTTAACATAATGTAACTACAAATTTAAACAAAATATGTAGACACCCCTGTTTTATACCGTTTATATTGAGATAAAATATATCGATTCTACCTAATTAAATTTCCAGATAGAGTAGGTTTACAAAAAGCCATGGTTTGCAGATGTTCAGCAAAATAACACAGGAAAACTATTGCTATAATGTGCATAGTTTTTGAAAATTTCACAAATTGTTATTACAAATTATGATTCTTGATGAAATAACGAATAATTCGAACGAATGTACATAAAAGGAACGTGGAAAATGTAAGAAAAATATTGAGATATTTTAATTATTATTAGTTTTTGAGTTATTGATAAAAGTTCTTTAATTTCCAGGTATAATTTCAGGAATAGGCCGACGAACTGCAGGCAAAATCTCATACACTACTAATAATGAGCCGGATTTCTAATAATAATTTTTTTTTATGTAGATAAGGAACTTTATTAGGCACAAACGTTATAAAAGTAAAATTCCTAGAAAAAGAAACATAAAAAAGAAACTTAACTTATAAATTGCAACCTATGTAATAATTAATTATAATATAATTGTATATAAACAGAAACAAAAAGTGGTTAAGGAACAATGAACGAAAAGGAACAATAGAGTAAGCACGAACAATAGAGAACAAGAGCAACAAAATGAACAAGAACAGTAATATAGTAAGAACGAGAAACAAACGATAAAGAATAACGGACAAGAATAAACGGCGTAGTATTAAAACTTGTAAAAAGGAATAAAAATGAAAAAAAAAATTTAGAATTAGAATCTTTAGTCGGTAAATTAAACCTAAACTAATGAAAAAAGAACCGAAAGTGAAACCGCAAATTTTCGATAACTAGAACACTGAACACTGAGTGTTGCCAGGGATAGACGCAGCACCGGGTGAAGTCACTGCATCAAGAACTACTTCTTGCCTGCAAGCAGAAATGCTCTCCACAGAAACGTTCGCCACTTTTCTACTTCCCAGAAACACTCAGCATCAAGTGTTCTAGACGAATGTACGAGAAATTTTGAACGCGATAGAGTCCCGCGGAACCAGTCTGCAGAGTCGTGGACATCTGCAAACTGATCCCATCATCCTCTCAGTGCTTCTCTCCCAACGGCAGAATCACCTTTCCCGCAGTAATCGCAGCAAATCCAAAGCAAAGAGAAGCTCCGTGGACAAGATGCTACAAGGCTGTGGCCTATTGTCACCAGTGAAAAGTGAGACTACCATTCTGCACCGACGCTAGCGGCTGCCAGGCAGAGTTGCCGCCGAGCTTAGTTATTTTGTATCCAAATTTTCGAAAAAATGTATCCAGTGACCCAAAAATGTATCCACTTCTACTTTTATGATATAACTTGCAATATTTAAAACCATCATATCCATTAATATTGACATTATTCCACACACTTGTAACGGAAGCTCTAAATATATTTTCAACTTTGTTGATTTTTTTTAGTAACTCATATAAGGCAAAGTAAAGAATTTATTTATTAACTTTTGCCCATTATTATATTATTGTAGGAGTATTAATAACTTTTTTTAATTCACTCATGCACAATGCTCGATAGCAAGCAAATGTACCTGCTCTTCTTGAATTTTCCTACTTAGATACCATAATTGGTATCTGCCAAACTGTCCTGCCAAATAAGTTTGAATAAAATTCTTTGCAAAACAACAACTTTCTAGGTGGTATAAAATAAAATTCTTAAAACTCATATATAAATTAAGATTTAATTTTATTTAAAAGCTTTTCTTAGTGTTAACAAACCCAGAAATCTATCCTGAACACAAGAGCTAGTTTCATAGTTTCGTCCACTTTACGAGAAAAATTCCTCTTTTCCAGTATTGCAGAAATCTCCCCGAGGCCTTTTCTTCCAAAGAGTACTAGTCAACTATAATGAAATGGAATAGATTTGCCGCCGTCGTGTGTTCATAAGTTAAAACGCAGTTTTAAATTTTTCTCACTATTATCCAATTCGGAAAAAAGTATCCATGTATCCAAAATAAAAAATCTCTCTGGAGTACTTTTCTCGGGCACTTTTTCTGCACAAGGCGAAGGCACAACTGCAGGTGCAAGAGCACGCTCCACAGCGTCTTCAGCCATTTTCCTCTCCCTCTTGGGACACTCCGCAGCAAAATGCCCTACCTCATGGCAGGCGAAACATCTTGCCTTGGTGCTCACCTCAATCCAATTTCTGGACCCGAGCATGCTCCAGAAGAAGCTCTCTGGAAGCACACATCCATTGTTTAGGGAGTCGTATGCTTCCCAGCTAGAGCTGAGGATTACCTTGCCCAGACTTTGGTTGAGTTCGAAGTGGGACCCGTGAAAAGCAGACTCTCGTCGGCTTCACTGTCAGCGGGTACGGTTAAAGGTGTTTACCGCCCACCGTGCTTCGAGGACGCTTCAATGTTGGTGGTATACACCTCCACCATACCGCATCCGACTAGACCAAAGGAGAATATCTTCTCCAATGGGGCGCCCTGTGGCAGGGCTCGCAGGCATGTACCCCCGGGCCCCCCCGGGCCCCGGGCTTTGAAACCCCCCCCCCCCCCCCCCCGCCCGGGCTTTGAAAGGGGCCCCGTCATCTAAGTCATCAACAGAAAAATTTTTCCATTTTAATTATTTATATAAAAAAAACTTCACGATTGAAAAAGTGTACTATACTAGACAGATTTTAAACTGAAAGTCAATCATTCGATTGTATATGGGCCCGTAAACGCTAAGTGCCGAGCCAGAAAATCGTTTCGCGGGGGGCCCGTTTGTGTTACCCCCCGGGCCCGAATTTTGTCTCTACGGGCCTGTTACTACATATAAAGATGTTTTGTAAAATGACTCTAAAACTTGAAGGCAAAAAATTGTAAAAAACCTGTAAAATAAAAAATAAACAAATTTCAAAATGCCTCCAATTCCTTCAAAGCGAAGAGAAGCTTCATGGACAAGCTGCTGCATGTTATTCCCAGTGAAAAACGAGGCTTCCGTTCCGCACTGACGATAAAGGTTGCCAGGTGCAGTTGAATGTGTCGGCCTCCGTTGCCAAGAACTCTAGACGTAATCGCCTCTTCAATCTGGCATCGAAGTGATTCTTAAGTGCATGTGTGTGAAACAGTACAGATGAATTGTCGATTTAGCAAGTATAAGAATGAAGCTTATCAAGCAATTCACCTGGTTACATGTCCTTGGCCCCAGTAAAAACGACGTTCTTGTAATTCTGAATGTCGGGCAGATATGCTAGCACATATCGCGAACAAGATTATTAATTTCGCACAAGTTCGGGCATGTGAAGTATCTGTGGAACAGAGTTCCTTCACCATCACACACCGTGCAGGCTCTTTGAATTCGTCGATCGATATGTGACATCTGATTTGGATGCACGAGGCTGTGATGGAACAGTTTGAGGGACACATCGGAGTCTCTGTAATTGGACGGATAACTATAGATCACTCTGCTAGTTATGGTCATCATTACTCCGTAGTCTACCCCAAGATGTTCGTGATCTATTAACCCCTAAGGTATCCGTGCCGACGTGAAGTGAGGGTACTGAATGTCGTGTGCGGTGGTCGATTCATTACGAAAACGTTTATCACCTCAGTGCTAGGTTCCCTAGTAGAAAGACGACTAAACCGCTCTCGTTTAATTGTTTTGTGTGGGGGTGTATAAGTGTTTTCCCAGAAGCATCAATGATGTCACCAAGAAATGTGAGTTGTCCTGTATCGGCCGTTACACCTCGAGCATTACTGAACACCGAATCTACTAACTCAGGGTTCAACGTGATCGGACTTGCTGAGAATTCCCCGTACCCAAGTTCAGTCCATCGCAAATGGAATGTTGGTGTTATTCTGCCCTAGGTCGTAATCTTCTTCCCCCCCCCCCCCCCCCCCAGAAGGCGTCAACAACCTTCGCCTGTACAAGTTTCACGAAGCACTCCCATTTTAGCAGGAGCACGATGGATGAGGTAATCAGATAATTGACAACGACTGCACGTCTGCGGCTATTAGATGTTTTACCATCTAGCCCCACATATACACCTAAATATTTCAGGCAAGTATTCGTCCATTGTATGCCGAGGGGAGAATCTGAACGATTCCGCCACCTCCCACACCATAGGCCTTGGCTTTTGCTTAGGTTAACCCTAGCGTCCGCTAATCGCTCATATTGTTCGAAAACCCTACGAGCGACTGGAAATGTATCCTCTTTCGTAACGAAAGTAGACAGGTCGTCAGAATACGCTAGAATAAGTGGCCTTATAGCAGTGTATGGTAAGTGAACTGAATATTGTCTCAACGATTGACGAAGATTTACTAACAGCGGCTCCAGTAAAAAGTCATAAAGCATTCCTGCCAACGGGCATCCCTGCCTGATACCCCGACGAAACGGATTAGGAGACAATAAATGCCCATTATTCTTTATGAGAATCACTGAATCTCTATACTGACCACTGATGATCTCAATTCATCTGGACGGAAATCCAAATATATCGAGCACTCTCAGTAGATACTCATGCGAGACGCTATAAAATGCCTGTTTTTTCATGGTAGGCGAAAAGATGCTTTGCCACGGCAATGACTGAGCTAAGTTGAGTTCCCAGTGTTTTGCAAACTATTGTGTAGTCGATATTACACAGAGTAACTGGCCTCCAGTTTCACATCCTCTGAAGATCCCCCTTCTTAGGTATTAGACGCATAACGGATCTCCGCCAACTGGACGGAAATTCGGTATGTCCAACCACTGCAGAATTAGAGACATCCAAAAGGTCCGGAATAAAAAGAGTCCTAAAACGAACCAAGAATTCTGGAGTTAGACCATCATAACCAGGAGAAGTATGACGTCGAAGATCCTTCGTTGCGGTAAGCATATCATCGAGAGTAAGCATTATGTCCAGGAATTCTCTACTTTTATCAAAGAAAGTAGGAACATGATGAAAGAATTCATCGTTGGACGAGAATGTTGGCAACGTCGATGCAGCATAAAGCCGCGTGTAGTAGTTGCGAATATAATTCGCAAGTTCCTCTCCGTATAGGATCTGGCCCGATTCGGCAAGAATTGAGTCTACTTCACAAGAAGCGGTACGACGTCGAGTTGTCTGGAAGAAGTACTCGCTCGGAGACTCGCCCTCTCGCAACCAGCGCGACTGGTTTCGGAGCACCAACTCCAAGCTATGCTTGTAGTTTTGTGCTGTCAGTCGTTCTTTAAGTCTCTCGTATTGTGCGAGTAACTCTGGTTGCGCGGGCAGAAGCGTACCAATCCGGGTGACTTCGGCCGTCAAACTCGATGCATGATATCTGCTCCGATTGAATCTCGTCTCGATAAATGAGCGAATCTGAAACTTTAAACTTTAACATCCCACCAATGGCTAAGGTTTGAATAAATATTCCTGTTATCACAGCATTGCTGCCAAAATTGAATGAATTCTTCGATGAACTGCTCCGAGTTCAACAAGTTATTGTTGAAAATCCAGTAATGAACACACTTCATGAGTGACACTAACGAAAAAGTTAAGAAGGCTAGACGAGCCGTAAAGTCTGTCAATCTTCGAACCCGAAAAGCTTCCCCGGAAATCCTTGTGTATGACCTAGTCGTTGGATTAAGCCAACGGTAGACATCCACAAGGTTGCTATGTCTGACTAGGCTCGACAATCGCGCGGCGTTCACCGAGTTGAATTCAACTCTAGAATGACGATCGATTGAAGAATCTAGTGTGTAGTTGAAGTCACCACCAAGGATAACCTCTTTTGATAATAATAATAATACTTTATTTAACAGTACAAAGATATATAAATTATCTTAAATTGTACAAAGTAAGATGGTTATACTACTGACACACATATGGTATCGATATCATAGTATCAATACCATAGTACCACATTTACTATGGGATGAGACTACCCCTAACACACATGATTCGTGGTATGTAGTTGTCATTCACTAGCAGTTGTCAATATTGTGAAGACTTTTGTTTTTCATTTCTAAAACATTTCCAACAGTTTTACAATCGTACAACTTTTCCTTTTTGCTTTCTGTTAACTATTGTGTTTAAGGACTGGATGTCATTAGATTCGTGGTATACCAGGTCAAATTTGCGAATTTCAATATAATGAATATGCGAGAATACCATTTCGTTTCAGATGGTATTGACATAGTACGGAGTGACACATATATGGTATACCACGTTATATTGCAATACCGTAGTATCGATACTACATGTCTGTCATAAACATTACATGAATTGATTTCGATGACTATTACAAATTTAAAAACATTTTAAAAAATTAAAATAAATGCAACTGCTATAAGCTCATGAATTGAAAATGAAATTACGTTAAGGAATACAATATAGTAAGAAGAAAAAAAAGAAGAAAAAGAACGAGCAAGAAAGCGAAAAACAAAGAGCAAAGTTCGAAAAAAAGAGCGAAACAATCCCCGTGTGCGCCATCATTCAAAAAATATTGGCCTGTCTTATGAATTTACAAAAAATTCCGTTGAAAAACATGCGCTGCACGTCACTTGGTAACCGATTTCACAGTCTAGCATACTGAACGAAGTAATTGACTCCTGCACCGTGGGATCAAAAAGCTCAAATATCTGGTCGATTGCAATAACTGTAAAGGAAGTATCAGATTGCACTACTGTTGTCAGCAATAGCATCAGCAAAGTGTTCTTATTGGCTAATCCGAATCACGTGACCCGACCGGTCAGCAGAAAAATTTGTGCTGCCGAGTCATCTCTAATCCTAATTTTGTGGTGCCATCTCGCGGGCAGCACGATTAACTTTTTACTTTTAACTCCGAATTGACATTTCTCGCAGTGGCATTTGTTCGCTAAAAGTATGCTGTCGCATATGTGCAATCTGATACATCAGACAGCGAAATTCTTTTGCTGTTGTCCATGCTGTTGCTGATGCTGTCGGCTGACGTGCAATCTGATACGGCTATAACTTTTCAAAGAAGTAAAGTTGCTGCTTGAGGTAAATGAGCTTGTGGAGAAATATCAGTATACGAAGAGCGAAATATGTATGTATCCAAATTGCATCCGAGAAGAGAGTTAGAATGTATTGATATATGAATATTGCGGGGCATTTTGGAGACAAATCTAACGACATCATTAAATTCAACATTAATTTTTCTCCCGCATACTGTTCGGTTTAGTGCTAATGGAATAAAACGTAATCAATAATTTTGATGTAATTCCTCCAAAATATTAAAAAATTATTATATAAAAAATTTAGCTTTTGAAAGTAACATATGTACGGAACGTTCGAAGCAAGCATTACGTTCATTCATATTTGGCTTGATTTTTTTCATTTCTAATTTTGTTAATTTGTAATGAAGTAACTTAAAAATTGAAGAGTTAATATTTAATTTTAGTTTGCGGACTTAGGGGTTTGGTGAGTTGCTCCATATAGTTCTTTTAGAAATTCAAAACAATGTTAACAGAATTTAACATGTCATAGTGGTTTTAGCTATTTGGTAATTACAGGGCGTCATAATAATATCACCAAAAATATATAATTCAAAATTTCGAAAATCTATGATAATTTTAATTGAATTTATTAACTAAATTGTTGACGGTGTTTTCAAATATTTGAATTAGTTTATCTATAAACTCTCTAAGACTGTCAGTCTCGGTAATTTCCAAATTACAGTTTGTTTCATACATTTTGTTTAGCTTAATTACGTCCTTCTCACTCAGGCCTTTTCGCTGTCCAAGTTGCACACCCTTTTCCTAAAATTTCAAAATATGCTTCAAAACATTTTGTTTATCTTTTTTATTAAAAATTACCAAAGCTTCTATTGTTGGTTTTCCATTCTTAGAAAAGGCTTTAGCGCTATAGTGCATTACGCTGCCGAAATCATATTTAACGCCGTAACTTGTTACCACAGAGTCATTATATTTTTTGAAATTGAACTCATGTTTTTCTAAAATATTTTCCCAGTTTATTTTTACATAGTCATCCCTGTCCGAAGAGCTTTGTTGGTGTAAGAAACCGAGGGCATGAAGAAGTTCGTGAACAACAACTCCATGTTTAACACATTTTGGTGAACTTATGTTTACTATCTACTTATATATATATAAATTATTAAATATAAAGTGCACATAAATACATTAACATTCCTGGCCTTTTGTACGCATTCCTACACCCGACCAGCATCCGGTGTTGTTCCCCTTTAGAACAATCCAATTTTCATCAGTCTCTACATACGGTCGGAAACGAACACAAGTCCGATTGTGGTATTCTTGTATAGCCTTTAAAATAATCATGACTTGTTCTTCGGCTGCGAAATTAAAATTATTTACGTCACATTACAAAGTTTAGTTTCTTATTATACTGAAATCATCTTCGTCAATGAAAAAAGGAACTGTTGCATTTGTCCAGCGCAGAGTGTCATTTAATATTCCGTTTCGGCTGCTGCTCTCATAAGTCATTATATCTCCTTCAAGTAGGCCACTATGCTCCCAAATATTAGTTTTATCACTTTCGTTCCATGTCAGAAATTCATTTCCTGAAAGAATGTGCAAATAAACTCAATAAGTTTGAAAGATTTTTGAAGTGTGAATAATGTAATGAAATTTATTGACATTTTAATTTTATTTATTTATTTATAGCGGATCCTTTGGTAGCGACATAAACTTGAGAATTATTGAAATATACGAAGATATATTGAAATAAATAAAAATTCGAATTAGTCTGACTATCAGGTAACGACAAAGAAAATGGAATTACGGAACCCGGTCCTCAGAAATATATAATTGTTGTTGCTCAATGCTGTTTTTAACTCATTCTTTTATACTGAGTTATAAATCGAGCCGTAGGACATAAATATAATATTATTTATAAACTGCAAGACTTTAGAAACTTTAAACGAATTTTTCTCGAATCGATTTTTATTCTTTGCGGTGGCGATAAAACCAAATCCGCAAGACCGATTTTGCTGAAATTTTAACACTTTATTCTGTCAACTATCCCCTCTCATCCGAACGAAATAGTCCGGGCGCAATGGGGGGGTCATGTATGCAATTTGAGGTCCCCGCGGTAACTTGTCATATTTTTATGTTTTTCGGCACGGAGAATCGATTTTTCGAGGTTACCAGGCTCAAAAATTTGTCGTTTTCGAGATATGGCCCGATTTTAGTCAAAATTTGTGGTTTTTCTGAATTTCCAAAAAAAAAAAAATAAAAAAATTTAAAATTATTAACCAACTTTATGTGAAAGATCTATTGATTTTAAACAATTTATGTTTGTGGAATTTTTTTCCTAAAGTCCTTGGCTTAGATGTAATTTGCAAAAAATGCCTCACATTTCTTATAGAGTATTTTAAATGGGATAACTTATATGGGGCAAAATTCCTCAAGTGTACCAGGTGAAGAAATTCGATGTCTCCGATTTTGTTCAAACTTCACCAAAATATTGTTACTGGTATAAGTAATTATCGTGCTAAAGGATTTAAAAAAAAAATTTTCTGCAAAAGTTATAGGGTTGTAAACTTTTGCATTTTTGCACTTTGTCTCGTGATCATATCATTTTTGAAAAATCATAACTATCGCCACCATTGCAGTAGAACAGTGATCTTTAGTGATTTGTAAAGGTCGTTACATGCGGTTTCGAATAAAAATATAATTTTCCAAAAAACAAAATATAAAAAAAAATTTTTGACTTTGAAAAATATTTTTTGGTTTTTTACACAATACTTGATCATAAATTTTTTTCATATTTTTTCAACTGAAAGTGTCATCTCAGCTTTAAAATCATCTATCATTTAGAGTGGCAAAGCAATGTTAAGTGTAAATTTTTGATTTTTGAAAGCCCGCGCACGCCTTTTTTGCTTGTTTGTTGCTTAGAACAGATGAACATAACATAACATAAGAAAATGTAGATGGCGCGTTAAGGAGTATTCTCACAGTCAGTATACAGTCAGTAAGTATACAGTTAGATATCGCCAAAAATAGTCAAAATGCCAGACAAGTTGAAAGATATAAAGTATTGTTGCAATCCTTTGAAAGTGAAGAATCATAGGTGGAAAAACAAGGGTATAAGAAGAGTGACTTCACAAATTCATAAACAGTTTCTGACCCTTCCTGTCATCATAAAAGTATGTGGATCATGCAGAAACAAAGTGAAAGTAAATTTGGCTTAATTTTTTATGATAATGGGGATACAGTGAGAAATCGACTACCGGTCTCTAAAACAGTACGAGATATATAAAAAAGTAAATGAAAAGATATTTTATAGGTGTATTTTTTCATTTGCCCCAAAAGTCGTTAATTTCCGAGATATTCTAGCTTCAAGATTACAATATATAGATGTACTATCCGTGAAAATGACATCACCTGGCGGTGAATATCAAAGCATTGCATCTCGTCCAATTTGGAACTAAAAACAAACAAATACGTATCGAATATTTTTCCTTATTCAAAATTTTTTTTTTTAAATTTTGTTTTTTAGAAAATTATATTTTTATTCGGAACGGCATGTAACGACCTTTACAAATCACTAAAGATCACTGTTCTACTGCAATGGTGGCGATAGTTATGATTTTTCAAAAAAGATATGATCACGAGAAAAAGTGCAAAAATGCAAAGTTTACAACCCTATAACTTTTGCACAAAAATTTTTTTTAAATCCTTTAGCACGATAATTACTTATACCAGTAACAATATTTTGGTGAAGTTTGAACAAAATCGGAGACATCGAATTTCTTCACCAGGTACACTTGAGGAATTTTGCCCCATATAAGTTATCCCATTTAAAATACTCTATAAGAAATGTGAGGCATTTTTTGCAAATTACATCTAAACCAAGGACTTTAGGAAAAAAATTCTACAAACATAAATTGTTTAAAATCAATAGATCTTTCACATAAAGTTGGTTAATAATTTAAATTTTTTTTATTTTTTTTGGAAATTCAGAAAAACCACAAATTTTGACTAAAATCGGGCCATATCTCGAAAACGACAAATTTTTGAGCCTGGTAACCTCGAAAAATCGATTCTCCGTGCCGAAAAACACAAAAATATGACAAGTTACCGCGGGGACCCCAAATTGCATACATGACCCCCCATTGCGCCCGGACTAAAAGTTGTATCGAATATTTGATCATTTTTAAAGTTAAATAATTATACAAAAAAGTAACAAATTACACACTATACATTAATTCATTAATTTTTTCAACTTTTAACGAAAACGTTTTACTTCAGTTTCAGTCGTAACAGTACTCTTACTGATCAAAAATATCCTTACTTTTTGAAGTAAGACTTCTTTACGCACGCTTGGGGAGTAAGCTGGTGAATGCGTGACGAGAGCGTTACGAAAAGTGTGATCGGGCGAGACGAACGGAAGTTGAGAGGGAGATATACGGTGATTTCTTGATTATTTCGTAATTTCATTTCGTTTATCAATGAAAACCGATAATAAATTTAAATATTTGTAGAAAATTAATATATGTATATGTATAAAAATGTATATATTATACATATATACATATATATACATATATATATATATATATATACATACATATAGATGGAGCTAAAAAATTTTTACTTCAGTCGTGTGGTCTAAAGCACACTCATATTTTTTTTTTAGATATCTCAAGGTAAAAAAAACACTCCCGCAGACCACCCGTGGGCTTCGGAAGGTACCATTTTCAAGGCGGCAATTTTAATAAAATTTGTTTTCTAATAATTTTTTTTTCTTTACTATAATATTTAGTAATAAACTACAATGAATGCCTTCTATCTTGCAGAATTTTTCTTCCTTAAAAACATTTCAAAAATACTTTCATTTTCACTTTTTTTACCGAAATAACCTCATAAGCCACTCTCAAAGTTTTTCGTTAGGTCGGGGTTTTGTTTTGGAATTGGACAATGGAAGAAGATTTGTTTTCTTTTTTCTAAATAACATTATTATACATTAATTTTCGCCGTATATATTGGCGAGTTGTTCTGCTGTTCACTAAAGTACGTAAGTAAATAAATACACGTGAAGTAAAGGTAAGTGAAAATAATCACAGCCTTATTAATATCTGTCGCCATATACTGCTAGGTTTTACCATTTCCACGCATTTTTGCAGTAAATTCCTTAACAATAAATTAAAATTTTCAAAAATTTACACACAATTAAAGTTATTATTAAAAATGTGTCATGTTAATTCATTTTTAATAGGTTATTTCCCACTTTTCGGCATTATAACTCCTAAAGTAATAATCCTACGAAATTTATTTTTTTACAGAATTCAGTGTTTGACCAAGCGGGTAAGAAACCAAGTTTACAAAGGTTTGACGCGTTGTAGCTTTAAGACTATGAAGTCACCAAAAAAGTGTATAGAAGTATGCATGAGTATGCATTGTCTATGAGATATTTGAAAGAAACATCTTTTTTAACCGACTTGCCAAAAACAAAGAGGTTCTAAGTTCGACGCGTATGTTTATTTTATAACTTACTAACGCGTCCACCGATTTTGATGATTCGTTTTTTGTTGGGTAGAGTATGTTCACCATGTCAAAAAAATGTTTGGTAGGGTGGGGGTGGGGGGTGCGGGTGAAACCTAACTTTGTAACGCGTGGTCCGATTTGAATGTTTCTTTTTTGTTGTACAGAGTATGATCCCCCATTGCTAATAGGAGAAAAATTTTGGCCTAGGGTAGGGGAGGGGGGAGGGGGGAGGGGGGGGGGGGTAGTCTAACTTTGTAACGCGTGGACCGATTTGGATAATTCTTTTTCTGTTGGGTAGAGTATGTTCCGTGGTAGATACCAGAAGAAAAAAATGTTGGGGGATGGGGGTGCGGGTGGAACCTAACTTTGCAACGAGTGGTCCGATTTCGATGGTTCTTGTGGGCGGGTGGGGGGGGGGAGTTGGGGGGAGAAAGGGTGGAACCTAACTTTGTAACACGTGGACCGATTTGGATGGTTCTTTTGCTGTTGTATAGAGTGTGATCACCCATTGCTAATAGAAGAATAATTTGTCCCATGGAGGTAGGCTGGGCGAGGGGAGGAGATTTGGATTTTTTTTCTTTTGGGTAGAGTATGCTTCCTGGTTGATACCACGAGAAAAAAATTGTTGGTGTGGTTGGGGTGGGTGAAGACGGGTGGAAACTAACTTTGTAACGCGTGGACCGATTTGGATGGTTCTTTTGCTGTTGTATAGAGCGTGATCCCTCATTGCTAATAGGAGAATAATTTGGTCCTATGGTGGTGGTGGGGGAGGGGGAGGAGTAGTAACTTCGTAACGCGTGGACCGATTTCGATGATTCCTTTTCTGTTCGGTAGAGTATGTTCCTTGATTGATACGATGAGAAAAAAAGTTTAGTGGAATGGAGGTGGGGTAGGGGGTTAAAACTAACTTTTAACGCGTGGACCTATTTGGATGGTTCTTTCTTCGTTGTACAGAGTCGGAGACACTAAAAAGTGAAAAATAAAATAGTTTTTAAAAAAAAGTTGAACCGAATTCACAAAAAGCGCTAAAAAGCATAAAATAATTTTTAATTTTATATCTATTACGACCTTTTGAAGTCGCTGCAAATTAAACAAATAAAACAACTACAGAACCACAATTAAAAATAATACATAATACTACCTGAACGTTTCAGCTTACGGGATCATAAGAGATGACGATTAAATATTTTTGTTGTAGTTGTTTGGTTTGTTTGATTTGCACCGACTTCAAAATGTCGTAATAGATATAAAATTAAGAATTGTTTTATGCTTTTTAGCGCTTTTTGTGAAGTCGGTTCAACTTTTGTTTTTAAAAACTATTTTATTAAGTATCGGCTGGACATGAGCAAGTTTCCATGCACTTGGAAACATTTCTGTTGAATATGACAACATACACTGTAATCTGGCAAAGGCTACGTCGTGAAAACGAAATCATAGCATATCTCGAATTTCGGAAACCAGGAAAACGTCAGATGCCGTATGAAGTCAGATACTACGTATACATGCATAGTTGAAAAATTGAGTCGAGTTGGGGTTGAGATTTCAATCCACGTATATGCGTTCATCAGGTTGAAGAGTTGAGTTGAGATTGAGTTGAAATTGGGTTGATTTGACATAATGCTCAATATCGCTTCTGTTTCCTCTTGTTCCCAAATATTTCTCTTTTCTATCTTAAAAGCTTCACAAACACAAAACAACCTTTACAAAAATAATAACTAACTGCTGTGACAAAATCAAAAACAAAAATAACTTGTCAAATTACAATGTGTCACTTCAACTCTTCAACCCGCGTATACATGCAAAAGTTCAACTCGATTCAGCCAGATTACTTGAGTTGAGTTGACTCGACCCACTTTGAACTCAACTTCGGTATACATGAGAGTTGAACTTGGGTTCAACCTGGCTTCAACTCTGCATGTACCCATTCAACCCGACTTAAACCTGTGGTGACTTAGTGTGGTGAAAATGACTAACGGAAATTGCTAGAACTAACCTGCTGAAGTTTCTAGAATTAAGCTAACTAGTATAAATAGGGCTGTTGTTGTATTTTAACCAGTGAAGTGATAAGTTTTAATTGTTAAAGTGAAACGTAATATTGTGAAGAGATATTGTCAAGAAAATTGTGCAACGAACTAATTAAGTGAAGTAAATAAAATTATGAACATTCCTGATTGAAAATAAATGTCTTAATTAATCCGTCGAGCCCAAAGAGCCCCATTTACGTTACAATTGGTGTCAGAAGTGGGATTAATTAAGAAAGACTATAAAGTGAACCTAAAAAAAGTGTGACTGTCAAATTAAAGTGAACTAGTGCAGCCAAGCTAAACATGGGGCGCAAACTGAAGGATTTACGTGTTCAAAACTTGAAGGGGGAGTTAAGTAAACGTTCCCTACCTACAATTAAAAATAGATGTGTCTGGTAGCGTTACTACAAGAAGCCATGGAAAAGGAAGGAAAGGATCCAGAGGCTTTTGTTTTTGAAACCGAGCTAGAAGAAGAAGAAGCAAATACCCCAAGCATAACAGATCTTCTCAAAACTCTGATGTGTGAGATGAAATCTTCCAAGGAAGAACAGAAAACATCATCAGCCGTTTTGAAGACAGCAATAGAAGCATCAATGGCTGAACAGAAATCATCAATAGAAGGTTCTGTAAATGAGTTAAAGTCAGCGTTGGAAGAACAGAAAACGACGATGGAAGGTTTCGTAAATGAGTTAAAATTAGCACTGTAACAACAGATGTTATCGGTAACGGAACTTAAAGCTTCAGTTGAAGAAGTGAAAGCTGAAATAGAAATTTCTGTGCGAAAACAATTGGCAGAAGTAAAAATTTCTGGACAAACGAATATTAAACAATTTAAATGCGAAATAGAACAGTCAATGAAGAAAGTTCAGGACTGAACTAGAGAATGTCCAGAAACGGCATTGATCGACTTTATCAACAAATTTGACTGTGAACAAAAGACTTCATTCTCCAACATTTGACGGCCAAACGTCCTGGCAAATATACAGACTCCAGTTCGAAAACAGCAGCAGCGATGAACTTTTGGAGTGACGAAGAAAAAGCTACAGCTCTTATCTTGGCACTTAGAGTAGAATTGTTGCAGACTATCTCGACGGAGCAAAGGAGCAACTATACATCTCCAATACAAGCTTTAAAATTTCGGTATGGGAACCAGCACAGGCAAGAGGTGTACCGTCTTCAGCTACGGAGTCGGACACAGAAGCCTTGCACATAAGCAGTTGCAGCAGTTATGTGCGGACATAGAAAGGCTCACACATTTGGCTTTTCCAAGTTTAGCCAAGATTATGTTAACGAGGTCGCAAGAGAAGCATTTATTAATTCACTTGCAGATCGTGACCTGCAGCAAGCAGTGCGACAAGCTAGATAAAACACCAATGCTGAGGTTTTGGCGTACTCTTTGGCATATGAGGCAGCAAAACAAGCCTCATATGCATCTCCGCCTAAGAGAAATAACCGAAATAGAAGATACCTGCTATCGCGTCAATACATCAGAAAGGCGGACTAGTTTTAAATGCTGGACGTGCAACAAAGAAGGCCATCTAGTAAGAGATTGCAGAAAGCGGTGAAGATCTAAGTCTCCACAAGACGGCAAAGATTACAACATCTGGATCCAGCTGTGAAAAATGCAGAGAAAGTGAGCGAGTGGAACAAAGAAGCGATGAAGCTGTAAGCCCTATACCAAATATGCGCTCGCAACAGGGAAACGAGTAAAGACCAACTCTGCGGGGCAGGAGTTGGCCAGTAGAATCGACGCCTCCGGAATTATCATCAACATTACGAAATTGCAGTGAAACGATAGCGGCTTAGTAATCAACGGGAGGATTCAAGAACAAAAGTGCACGATTACAGTAGATACAGGTGCTTCCACGTCTATTTTTCGGTGTGATTATGCTAAAGACCACTGGCTTAGCAACAAAAATCGATACATTTTGAGGACAGCTACAGGAGAATCCGTTGAAGTGTATGGAGAAATATTAATGACAATATCCTTCGGCGACAATCGATTTTCACACAGATTTCTTGTCGCAGATATAACGGGTGAGTGCATACTTGGCCTCGATTTCATGAGAGCACACAATATTCAACTGGATATTGGGTGAGGAATCATGGAATACGACAACAGAGAGATTCCTATGGCTCTGGGATTAAATTTTTATTCGAAGCTGAACATCGTTCCATATGAAGACTTTGAGCTTGCTACTTGTGTAGCAACCTAAGTACGAGCAATAGTTCTTGGTGATCCCAGGAGCTATAGATTCTCTCTAGTAGAGCCAGATCGAACAGAATAAATAAGAAATGTCGCCGTTGGAAAATGTTTAATGACCATCAATGAAAAGAAAGAAGTATTGATAAGAGTCCTTAATTCCCGTGAAAAGGCATCAAATTAAAGTAAGGTAAAGTCTTGAAGAAAGATAGTTACCCACGACCCCGCATAGACGACACCCTAGATACCTTATCAGGATCCAAGTGGTTTTCAACGTAGGACTTAAAAAGCTGCTACTGGCAAGTCAAGATCGATTCAGATGACAGGGAAAAGACAGCGTTTTCGGTGGGAAGTGGATTGTGGCAATTCAAAGTTATGCCCTTTGGACTTTGCAATGCTCCAGCAACATTCGAGCGCTTAATGGAATGTGTCTTGCTAGGTTTAACTTGAAAAACCTGCCTGGTATAATTGGATGACATCATTGTAATTGGACGAAGTTTTGAAGAACATCAAGGAAATCTACGAGAACTGTATCCAGAAACTGACGTCAGCCAAACTAAAACTAAGCCCTAAATAGTCTACGCTCTTTGCAAACCAGGTGAAATACCTTGGGCATGTGGTATCATCAGAAGGAGTTAACACCGATCCTGAGAAAATAACTCAAGTAGAGAACTGGTCCCCTTCGAAAGATTAACACAAGCTACGAAGTTTTCTTGGACTAGCCACTTATTACAGACGCTTTGTGAAGAATTTTGCGGATGTCATTGCAAACGAGTTGCATAAGTTAACGGAGAAGGATAGGAAAAGCAGAATACAGCTTTAAAGCACTGAAGCGGGCGCTTTGCAATGCACGTGCACTTACATACTTATCCAAAGCCGGGCGAGACATTTATATTGTATAACGATGCAAGTAATGTTGGGATTGGTGCTGTGTTGTCACAAAGAGTAAATGGGTACGAAAAGGTGGTGGCATATTATAGCAAAACTCTATCAAAATAAGAAAGAAATTACTGTGTTACGAGGAAAGAACTGCTGGCTATTGTTGATGCAACGAAATATTTCCATAAATTGCTCTGTGGAAAAATATTTACTCTCCGAACTGATCATGCAGCTGTAAAGTCGTTGATGCAATTTAAAAACCCTGAAGGAGAGGTGGGAAGATGGCTAGAAAGACTGCAATCGTATGATGTTGAAATTATCCATAGGAAGGGTAGATTCCATGGAAATGCAGATACGCTCTCACTTTTACGACATCCATGTAAGCCGGATTGTAAATATTGTCCCGTCTGGAAAAGAAATGCGACCGTGTGATTGAAAAAAGAACCCGTCGTACCCTTGACAGGATGAAGCAGGGAAGAATTTCAAGCAGCTCAATAAGATATATCTTCAATTTTGTCGTGGTAGGTGAACGACGAAAGGCCCCAATAAAAAGATAGTTCAGACAGAAGTGCAACATTAAAGAGCTACTGGGTGCAATGTAATTCGCCGTGTGTTGAAGATGGAATATTGAAACGCAAATGAGAAACATGCGTCGAGTTATCATGCCGGATGCAGGTATTAGTTCCCAGGAACAAGTGCTTTGGGAGCACATCTTGTCGTCAATAAGATTTTGGGGAACTTAAGAGAACGATTGGTGTCGAAAATGTTCTGTTTGTGCCTATAGCAAAAAGTTGGAATGCCTTTTCAGAGAATCGCGATTGACGTTGCGGGCCATTCCCAGAATCAGATCAAGGCAACCGGTAAATTTTAGTGGTAATGGATTATTTCAGTAAATGGCCAGAAGTATATAGGTTTGCGAGATTCTTGGAATAAGAAAGACGCGGACAACAGCTCTTCATTCACAATCTGATGGGATGGTTGAGTGGTTTAATAGAACAATAGTTGAACATCTCAGAAAAGCAGTAGATGAATATCAACGGGATTGGGATAGCTTCATTCTGATATTTGTATTAGGTTATCGAACACCCATCCATAACTCAACAGGACAGACACCCTCTAAAATTGTGTTTGGAAGAGAGATTCGAATTCCAAGTGATTTAAAGTTTGGAACACTTGAAAAAGATACTCAAAACTCTGAAGAATACATAACCATACTTCGGAAGTATCTCGCGGAAATCCATCAACTGGCAAGAAAGAATATCAAGACATCCAGTGACAGAATGAAAAGAGGATACGACATCAAAGTAAGTTCTAGCGGATTCAATTAAGGAGACCTGTGGTAACTTTCAGCAATAATTTTCAATTTTCACATGTTGAGCACTGCTGGAATTCGATGTTTTCACTTTGCAATTTTTCTACGTTTCGTTTCATAATTCAAAATTAGTACATGCTGCACAATTTTGTTTTTGATAGGAAGAAATAGAAGTAGATTAGAGTCAGTTTAGCATTGATTAGAGCAGTGAACAACATAAGCAATTTTGTAAAAGTTCTTTTAAAAAGAAATTGTTAAACTTTAATTTTTCTCGAATTCAGTTTTATTTTTTAACCATTTAAAAAAAAACGTTGTCCAATGAATCATCAAGCAATCTTTAAAGTACATCTTAAAAATCTAACAGAAACAACTTTTTCTCTAGGCCAGGTCTTATTAAGACCTGAAGTAATCTCCCATCAACTGTATTAATTTTTTTTTTCAGATAACGGAGGCACGATCATTACTTTATCTATGTCCAGATATTGATGAGGTAAGATATCACATCGCTGGATGAATAAATTGCGTACATCACGTCATTAAACCGTCATATACGCCACAACGGGTGACCCCGACAAACAAAACCCATATGGTCAACTGGATTTTTTTAAATTACAACTACCGAACGTTATCAAGATCAAAACGTCAAGACTTACTTCAAGAATAAATCTTGAAGCCAACTTTAAAGCAAGTCATCAATACATCCGTCAAAACGTCAAGGCATCTGTAAATCAACATCCAGAAGATCAAGTAATTTGTAGCCAGGTTTGAGAAGTGTTAGTTTTAACGGTAGACTTCTTCCTTTTTCTTTATATATATATATATATATATATATATATATATATATATATATATATATATATATTATATATATATATATACGGTGTACACGGTGTACACTACAATCTTTTCTTTTGATCTCTACACAATTTCTACCAATAATTTTCGATTCAGAGTACGCTGACAGTTCGAGCAACGTTCCTTCTGTAAATACCTTCTCTTCGGGTTCTTCCACTAGTCATATTGATGACAGCAGTACAGTCAACACTACTGTATGGTGCAGAGGTATGGGCGGAAGCCCTAAGTAAGGAGCAATATCGGAAGAGACTTGGCCAGGTACAAAGGCGCGCAGCCCTGAGAGTGGCCTCAGCGTACCGCACTGTCTCCGAACCGGCTGTCCTGGTGATTGCAGGGGTTGTTCCCATCGACCTGCTCGCCAGAGAACGAAGGGCGATTTATCTTAGAAAGGCAGAAATGGACAAGGCAACGGTTCGCAGAGAGGAAAGGTCCTACACCATGGAAAGATGGAAACAAAGATGGAGAGAGGAGAACAGGGGACGATGGACAGCTAGGCTCATCAGTGATCTGGGCCCCTGGATCGACAGAGGGCATGGAGAGGTAGGTTTTTACATAACCCAACTCCTGAGTGGCCACGGGTACTTTCGTTCGTATCTTCACCGAATGGGAAAGGTAGTGTCACCGGAGTGCCTCTATTGCCCAGGCCAAACGGACACCGCAGAACACACTTTCTTTGAGTGTCAGAGATGGGCTCCCGTGAGGGGAGCGCTAAGAGTCCACCTAGGAGGGGCGATCGCCCCGGAAAATATAGTCCAAGCCATGATCGCCGACGAAGAAACCTGGAATCGCACGGTCAGGTACGCGGAAGATGTCCTGCGCAGGAAAAAGAAAGATCTAGACGAGCAGGCCGCCGCAGAGATGGTCGAATGACGGGCTAAAGGAAAGGACCTAGCTTGAAGTAATGTGGAAAACGGTTCCAGGCTAGTGTCCGGAGAGCAAGGGAGTGTTTTAGTCGGTATACTGCGCCATAGGAGTCCGACACTGCTGGTAAGGAGTGCCCCAGCGTGCATAAAGCATTTCATCTCCCTCACAAAAAAAAAAAAAACCTAGTCATATTGGGGCGTTTCGGTTAAAACGGGCCCTTTCTGGCGGAATAACTCGAATTTATGGTTCAACTACCTCGAGGCTCAGTTTGAACTGGCTGGAATTACTCAGGACAAAACAAAGTATTTTACGGTAATCAGGTCGCTTAACGAAAGCATTGTTCGGCTTCTAAGTGACGTTGTTTCAAACCCTCCCGCGAGTGAAAAGTTTAAAAAAAAATTTAAGAAGTGTTGATCAATCGCCTAGCTGGATCTGAGAGTCAGAAACTTAGACAACTCTTAAATGAGTTGACTTTGGGTGTCTCTCAACCTTCTCATCTTCTTCGGGAAATGCGTTCCCTCGCGCGCAACAAGTTAAGTGACAGCGTCCTACAATCGTTGTGGATGCAAAGGCTTCCGTCCCACGTCCCATGCAAGCCATTCTCTCGAGAAATGCAGGATGACTGGAGAACTTGGCTGCATGTACCGACAAAATTGCGGAAGTTAATTTCAAATCAGAAATTAATTCCGTATCGGAAGCCAAAACACATCCATTTGAAGTGGAACGCTTGTCACAACAAGTTGCCAGGCTTACAAAATTTTTTGAAAATTCCTCGAGATTCAACCGAGACTTTTCACACTCTAGGAATTTTTCTAGTAATAGATGAATTTACAAATTGCATGAAAATTCTAAATCTCCTTGCAACTTTAAAATCCGAAACATTATCAACAAACTAGTCAGCCCTCCTCCTTTGACGACAGGGGTAACAGGATCAAATAATAGTCGTCACTACATTTTCGACAAACCACTCAGAAACATTTCTTAATCGATACTGGTGCAGATGTTTCTGTCATTCCTGCCAACTCTCTGGATAAACTTTATCCTTTAAATTAACAGTTAACTGCTGCAAATTCTTCTTCCATCAAAACTTTTAACTCTGGATCTTGGCCTTCGCCGCACTTTTCACTGGCAACTCATCATTGCCGCTGTCTCCAAACCTATAATAGGCGCAGACTTCCTTTACCACTATGAGTTGCTGGTAGACATTAGAAAGAAAATTCTCCCAGACCGTTTGACAATTCCTCAGCTCGCATTCTCAGAAGCACCTCATCAAATCTTTCCGTTTTAGTCGGATCTTTTGATGACCCCATCATTTCCGAGCTGCTACGTAATTTCAAATCAGTCACTATTGATTCAGGCTTTGTCAAATCTGTGTCTCATATATTTTATGTCAAAAGTTCGCAGATTACCTCCGGAAATGCTACAAGCGGCTATAAAAGCATTCGATTTCTTACTCAACCAAGGAATCTGCCGTCCTTCCAGTAGTTGCTGGTCCTCTCCTTTGCACATGGTTCGCAAAAAGAATGGTGAATGAACACCATGTGTCTACTATCGTACACTAAATTCCTGTACAGTTCCTGATCGCTATCCAATACCGCTGATCCACGATTTTACTTATCACCTTCAGAATTGTAAAATCTTTTCGACTTTGGATTTAACTAAAGCTTACCATCAAATTCCAGTGGAACCTAAAGACATCCCTAAAACTGCTTTTCGGTCTCTTTGAGTTTACACGAATGACTTTCGGCAATGCTGCCCAATCTTTTCAAAGATTCATCCATTCAGTCTTATAGGATCTTTCTTTCACTTTCGTTTATTTGGACGATATTTTAGTTGCTTCTTAAACATAACTTGAGCATAACGAAAATTATTTTTGAACGTTTTCAGAAATTCGGTCTTATATTAAACGTAGATAAATGTAAATTCGCTCAACCTGAAGTCAACTTTTTAGGTCATTTAGTCTCTTTACAAGGAATACTTCCTTTGCCTGATCGTGTGGACGCAATAACCAATTTTGGCAAGCCCAAAACAGTCAAGGAACTTCGTCAGTTTCTGGGGATGTTGAATTTTTACCGAAGATTCCTCCCCAAAGCAGCGTCACAGCGTTACAGGTTCTAAAAAAGACGGCGCTAAACAGGTTCCCTGGACTGACGAATCTACTGAGGCTTTCGAAGCCGCAAAGAAACAGCTTGCTGACGCAGCTATCCTGGGATTCCCTAACCCTGCAGTCGAGTTAGGCATCTGGGTTGATGCTTCTGACTTCGCTGTAGGAGCTGCACTTTAACAAAAAATGGATGATGTTTGGCAACCTTTGGGATTCTTCTCTTTCAAATTTAACAGCGCACAATGCAAATACAGTGCTTACGACAGGGAACTTTTAGCGGCATACAAGTCGATCAAATATTTTCATTTCCTTTTAGAAGGTCGCTTTTTCGTCTTATACACGGACCATAAACCTTTAACTTTCGCATTTAATCAAAATCCAGATAAAGCTTCTCCTCGTCAACTCAGACATCTTGACTTCATTAGTCAATTCACCACCGATATTCGACACATTCATGGTGCTCTCAATACGGTGGCGGATACTCTATCTCGTTTTGAGGAAATTCGAATCCCTGGTACAATTGACTTCGAGGCTATGGCCAAACTTCAGGATTCAGATTCCGAACTTCTCCACCTCCGTAAAAATTCCCAATATAAATTCGAAAAGCTTCCTATCTTTGGCACTGCTAGAAATATTTTTTGCGAAGTCTCTCCAAAAGGTTCTCATCCATTTGTACCCTCAAGTTTTCTAGGCTCTACATAATTAAGCTCATCCTGGCATTAGGTCCACGAAAAACTTAATCACGCCAAAATTCTTTCCGCCATCTATTAACAAAGACATCAAAAACTAAATGTCAGAAAAGCAAAGTTTCTTGTCATGTGGTTAATAATTTCGGAACTTTTACAGTTTCTTCGGAACACTTCGAAATCATCCACATTGACCTCGTTGGTCCTCTTCCCGCTTTTAACAACTTCCGATACTGTCTTACTGTCATTGATAGATTTACTAGATGGCCAGAAGCAATACCTTTATCGGACATTAACGCTGAAATAGTTGCGGAAGCCCTTTTTCGTTATTGGATAGCCAGATTCGGTATCCCCAAAAATTATAATTTCAGATCAGGGCACTCAATTCGAATCCTTATTTTTCACCAAACTTTCTAAATTATTGGGCTTCAAGAGGAATTGAACTACTGCTTATCACCCTCAATCCAGCGGTTTTCTTGAACGTTGGCATTGCACCTTTAAAGCAGCACTCATGGCTAACGAAGAGCGAAACTGGGTTAAGACTCTACCTTCTCTTCTTTTAGGCCTTCGCTCTCTTTTTAGGGAAGAATTTTCTGGTTCACCTGCGGAACTGGTTTTCGGTCAATCATTAAGATTACCCAGTGACTTTCTTTCAGAACCCAAATTTAAGCAATCTCCGGTCGATTACATCCAGTTTTTAAAAGACACGTTTTCTTACTTAAGACCAGTTGCCAGCACCAATCACTCGTCTTCCAAATTTTTTAAGTTCAAGGCTTTAGACACCTGTTCTCACGTTTCCGTTAGTAACGACGCGCTCCGCGCTTCTTTATAACCTCCATACGAGGGTCACTATGAAGTCACTAAACGCTTCGAAAATTTCTTTGCTGTCTAAGTAAGAAAAAAAGATATCAACATTTCTTTAAATCGTTTAAAACCATGTTACGTTGAAATTGCTAATTCGGACAATGCTTGTTCAAACGAGACATCAAACAAAGATGCTTCAGCCAGTGCTTGACGGTTCGCAACAAGAAGGTCGGGACAGCAATTTACAGCCAGCGCCTGTAAGTTCGGACCTTTGAACCAACCCACCGGAAGCACCCGTGCAGACTCCAAAGAGATACAGATTTCTACCGGACGGTAACATCATTCTGCCAAAACGAACTACTTGGACTGGTCGAACTACTAAACCTCCTGTCAAATACCGCTTAAACCCTAGGTTTGGCTGGCGGGGGAGTGTTGTGGCAACTTTCAGCAATAATTTTCAAGTTTTACATGTTGATCACTGCTAGAATTTTATGTTTCCACTTTGCAATTTTTCTACGTTTCGTTTCATAATTCAAACCTAGTACACGCTGCACAATTTTGTTTTTGATAGGAAAAAATAGAAATAAATTTGAGTCAGTTTAGCATTGATTAGAGCAGTGTGAAACATAAGCAATTTTGTAAAAGTTCTTTTAAAAATAAATTGTTAAACTTTAATTTTTCTCGAATTCAGTTTTATTTTTTAACGATTTAAAAAAAAAAAAAACCTTGGCCAACGAATCAAGCCGTCTTTGAAGAACATCTTAAAAATCCTAGAGAAACAACTTTTTCTCTAGGTCAGGCCTTATTAAGACCCGAAATAATCTTTATCCATCAAGGGTATTAAATTTTTTTTCAGATAACGGAGGCATCCCAGTTGGGTTACCCAACTCGAATGAAATACGATCATTACTGTTCTATATCCAGATCTTAATGAGGTAAGATATCACATCGCTGGATGAATAGTGTGTATATGACGTCATTAAGCCGTTATATACGCCACAGACCTCGTCTGGCTTTTCAACCCACGACGAACAAAAGGAAAATCACCGACGCTATAGCAGTAGTTGGAAGCACCCTACAATATCCCTACGCGCATCAACCATATGGTCTACAGAACACAGCGGGGACCAAAAGACAAAAAGAAGATCGTGCGCATTGACCGATTAAGGGCATACCAAGGAGACGGGATGAACAAAATTAAGTTGTTCAATGCGCATGTTCCGAATTTCGGAAACCAGGAAAACGTCAGATGCCATATGAAGTCAAGGCCGACTCGAACCTGTGGTGAATTGGTGTAGTGAAAATGAATAACGGAAATTTCTAGAACTAAGTTGCTGAAATTTCTAGAATTCAACTAAGTAGTATAAATAGGGCTGAGTAGCAGCCTAGTGAGTTTGTAATTTAACCAGTGAAGTGATTTTTATAAATAAGTAAAGTGAAACAGTGTATTTTGAAGAAAACGAAATTGAAATTTTAAATGGAAATCCCAATTTTTTATCACGGGTTATGATTCTCCGGCGAAAAATATCCAATTTAGTGTGAAACATTTTTATATCCGAATCCTTCCAGACTCCACAAATGCCGGTAAAAATTTTTTTTTTCACAAAATCTCAGAAATTTCTAGCTCATCACTTTATCGTCATGTACATTCCTTCGGTATTTTAGTTTTCTTAGCTGCTAAACTATTTTTATTCCTTAAGTACGTGTTTCCATGTTTTCTTTTTCTTTTTTTCTGTCTTATCATAGGATCATAAAATAGAGCCTAAAATAAAAATTCCAGTGAGTGAGCCATAAAAGGAAGGAAGAACCCCCTCCCCCCAAATTTTTTTTTATTCGGAAATACACGCTTGCCTTACACAATCTATCCCTCTTCTTCCTCGTAAAAACTGCTCCTCATCCTCCGTTTGGTACGACAAAGAATTACGCTCTCTCCGCAACAGGAGAAATAAACGTTGGCAAACTTTTCTTCTGACCCAGACTGAGTCTGACTATTCTTCCTACTTGTCTGCTTACACCTCTTTTCCTGAACGTTGTGGGACCCTCTACCATGAGTATCTCCAACGGAAACAAGCCTCATATCAGACCCCAAGTGCTTTTATAGCTTTATTAATTC
The DNA here is from genome assembly GCA_964036015.1 of Leptarthrus brevirostris. Taxonomy (NCBI): domain Eukaryota; kingdom Metazoa; phylum Arthropoda; class Insecta; order Diptera; family Asilidae; genus Leptarthrus; species Leptarthrus brevirostris. The sequence goes on from OZ038374.1 coordinate 72,856,643, forward strand.
TAAGAAGAAATCCAATGGTTCATTCTTGGACAAATGCACTGAAACGTCGTTTACATCTTTTGACCCTGACCCCGAACATATCGCCGCCAGTATTAACGGGCTTGCGGATGACTATCACCCCGGTCCTGACGGCATTCCGGCCATAGTTCTGGAAAAGTGTGCCATGCATCTAGTTCAACCCCTTACTTTGCTTTTCCGCCTCTCGGTCACTCAAGGGGTTTTCCCTCAATTATGGAAAAACTCTTATATTATTCCCATATTCAAAAAAGTTTGCAAGAAAGATGTATCCAACTACAGACCCATTGCTAAATTATCATCAATACCTAAACTATTCGAAAAATTGGTCTATGATTCCATGTTCTTCCACTGTAAGTCTATTTTCTCCCTCTCCCAGTATGGCTTCCTCAAAAGTAGATCTACAACCACCAGCCTTACCGAATTCGTCCCCAAAACACTATGTGCCCTGGAAAACGGTAAAGATGTTGATGTTATCGCCACCGATTTTAGTAAAGCCTTTGACAAGATCTCCCATAGCGTTATCATGTTTAAACTTGATCGCCCAGGCTTCCTCCCCAGATTCATCTCCTGGATTCAATCCTACCTCAACAACCGTCAATACAATGTTCTTTTCAGCTCATCCATTTCTAACCCCATTGTCGCTAGTTCCGGCGTCCCTCAGGGCAGTTACCTCGACTCTCTTCTTCTCCAAAATGATCTCGATTCGTTCACCACATGGTGCATGAAAACCTACATGTTAACCAACGTACCAGTCCCTATCGTTACCTCTTTGTGTGACCTAGGAATAATCTGTGATAGTGAACTAAATTTCTGTTCCCATATTGACAGCATAATTAACAGAGCTTACTCCGCGCTAGAGTTTGTGAAGTGCTGGTCTAGAGAGTTCTCCAATCCTTATGTTTCCAAATCTCTATATTTCCTTCGGTAGACCTCTCCTTGAATATGCCAGCCAGGTTTGGTCACCCACGCAAACAACCCACATTAACAGAATTGAATCTGTCCAGCGTAGGTTCATTCGCTTTGCTGTGATCTTCCGTGGGTAGATAGCTTCAACCTTCCACCTTATGAAGACCGTCTGAAACTGATCGACTTACAACCCCTAAGTTAACGTCGTGATGTTTCCGATGTTCTCTTCATTCATCAGCTACTAGCTGGTGCCATAGACTGCCCTTCAATCCTGCAGTCTTAACCCATCTATACCAACCCTCGCAACCTTAGGTCCACACCCCTTTTCCGACTCGACCGCCATCGCACGAACTACGGTCAACGCGAACCAATTACCAGGATGCTTCGAAAAGTCAACGACCATCCCTCCTTTGACTTCCATTTGAGTAAAGCATCCCTTCACAAAGCCTTATATCTTTATCCCGCCCATCTTGATCGCCTTTCCTAATTCTCCTTCCTCCCAGTTTATATTTATCATAATCATAGCTCATATTGTAGCTTACATTATGTGTTATGAATTATTGTTTATTTTAGTTTGTAGTATTTATTTTGTAATTTTGTATTTTTTATGTAATAGCCTGCATTAAGCTTAAATAAATAAATAAATAAATCCTTAAAGGTTTCGCTTTCAGACGATGCCCCACATGTGGCCAAAATTAAAAATTAAAAAAAATATTTCATAATATTGGACTGTCGAAAATGTTTGCGTTACAAAGCCTATTAAGATGATGCTAAAGATTTGATTAAGATTATGCTAAATTTCGCGTCCTTTTCCATTAAAACGTGACAGACAGTGACGGACCCAAGAGTGATGTAATACGCGGAACGGTTTGTAAATTTTGAGGTACTCTTAAACCAATTCTCAATAAAATAGTTTAAAAAAAAATTTTAACCGACTGCAAAAAAAACGCTAAAGAGCATAAAATAATTTTTAATTTTATATCATTTAGTTTTATGTATTATTTTCAATTGTGGTTGGGTAGCTGTTTTGTTTGTTTAATTTGCACCGACTTCAAAATGTCGTAATAGATATAACATTAAAAATTACTTTATGCTTTTTTAAGGCTTTTTGTGAGGCCGGTTAAAACTTTTTTCTGTAATTTTTAACTCAGTAATTCCAATAATTTCTACATTTTCCAGACAATATTATAAAATTTAAATATTAAAATTATATATGTCACTTCGTATATATGTAGGTACATATTTGGTTATTTTATTCACCACTCAGCAGCTGCAAATTCACAGTAAATATTGGATATAAATGGTTTTCCTCCACTAAAAGTAAAATTGGTCGGATCACACAACTCACATATCAATCCACGTATACTGGCAAATGTTGCAAAAAAAAGTTAAATAAAAGTAAAGTTAAAAAATAAAACCCAACTACGGCTTTGTAAATAAGACTTAGGATCTAGACCTCTATTGGATATATATATATATAAATATATATATATATATATATATATATATAGTTAGAAACATTCAGTTGTATACGAAAGGGTTTTCTATAATTGCGACAAAATAAAGGTATCAAAATAAAAAGAAGTCGATAATGTGAATAACTAATTTAATAATTCATTGCCTCTAGATTATAGTAAAAACAAAAAAATTGCGAAAACATAACAATATAACGGGAAATCAACCATATTTTCGTACTAAGTACATAAAATGAGCGAACATTCAGTTGTATACGGAACTATATATAACAATTTTTAAAATGTAATTATAATAAAATTAATTCAATTTTTAATATTTTGTTGGGTTGCGATTGTTTTGTATTACAGCCATAATTCGACGGAGCATAGATTCAATCAATTTCCGAGTAACGTCCGCAGGAATTTTATTCCACTCTTCTTGAAGCACGCGCTGTAGGTCCTTTTTAGTCCTAACATTGTGGTTAGAGCGTATCCTTCGCTCTAAATGTTTCCACAGATGCTCGATTGGGTTGAGGTCTGGGCTTTGAGGTGGTGTTTCAATTACTTTGGGACAGTTATATAATAACTAAGTACGCACAACGAACGATTTATACTTGGGGTCATTATCCTGGAAGAAATGGAACGTTGTTTCTACCCCTAATTTTTGCGCCGACTCTTTTAAATCTTTTTTAAAATATCAGGATACATTTCTTTGTTCATATTCCCCTCTATAAAATCCAAATTACCAACGCCATTATGACCCTTAATACCCCAAACCATTACAGTTTCTTCTTGAAAAATTCTATCGTATACAACTGAATGTTTCCAACTGTATATATATATATATATATATATATATATATATATATATATATATATATATATATATATATATATATATATATATATATAGATAAAGAGATCTAGCTACTAAGTCTTGTTTACAAATTTTTAAAAGGACAGCTGAAGCCTTAGTTTGGTTTCAGTTTTTAATTTAATTTTTTATATTATGGGGTTATATACAAAGTTGGGGGCTCAAAAAATCGAATTTTTTTTATTGCATATTCTGAAAGTACATGCTTTCGAAAATATCTGTGTGAAATTTCATCCAGATCGGAGCACTAGATTTTAAATGACAGCCGTTCGCAGCGCGCTAGTTCCATCCATAAGCACTTGGCGAGCGGCGTCCAAAAACTTTAAACGCGATTATCTCGGAATAGAGTTTTTTGAAAAATACTGTTGCGGTGAACGTGATATCTCAAAAACTTTTCAACCGATTTTCATAATTTTTTTTTTTTAACTGTTCATATTTATAATCTTGTGTACTTGAACGGTTCCTTTTTCATCTAAAAATTTTCGAATGTTTGCAATGAATTTTTGTTTAGAATTTTGAACACCTCAAAAATCTATTTTTTTGTCAACATGGTTTTTTTATTGGAAAAAAAATTGTTTTCGGAAACCGAACCGTTCAAGTACAACACAACACACTTTTCTTCAATAATTTTTTTACTATTTTGATTTCAGTTAAGCGGTTCGCCTTGGAGAGTGTTCACCGCAAGCCTCTGCAAAAAAAACGCGCTTCGGGGGAGGGGCCATAACTCCGACAATTTTTAATATTTTTTTAAAATTCAACTTGTTTTTTTTTCTTCGATAGTACTACCAACAAATTATCTTTCGATTTTTTAATAAAATTTACATAAAACCCTTTATAAAAATCACCAACTTAGCTCACTTTTTACCCTCAACTTTGTATATAACCCCTTAATTGTTCAGCAATAAACTTTCCTAAGGCACGTACGAACAAACTAGTTTACTAAGAAACGAATGGAGAATCTACGAAATGTGCTTGATTTGTCATTTGGATATCAAGTGGGTCAAAATCATCTTTTTTGGAATTACTGAAATGTTTTTTCTAATCTATTACGCCGGCCTACTGTACCTCCTATTAAATAATTTGACAAAAATTTTCACGTAGGAGAACTTCGTAAAGTGGAAACTTAGCTGCGTCACCGCAGAAACAAATTATGAACTTACATTTAAGTCATGTAAAAGAACGGGGCTGTTTACGCTTGCAGCAAAAGTAACAACAATTTGTATCAGGGGTAAATAACTGTTCTCCACGATCACTTCCAAATAATCATCTTTTTATAAATATACTGGTATGGTTTGACGTTTAATATATTTCAAGAAATTTCTTTGAAACCACATTTTAATTTTATTGCAATCTCACTGTGCATTTAATCCAATTTATTATGATTTTACTTCCCTGCGACATGTGAAAAGATCTTGAGCATTCCGTTAGAATATACAACCTGTGGAGAAGAAACTAATCGAAATATGTTTACGTAGGTATGGTGATGCCCTAAACCAAAACCACCGTAAACTACAAGCCATGAACTGACGAATTTTTCGCACACACATAAGGCCAAAGTGGTCTGACATTTACATTGCTTCTTATGGCAGCCGGGGGGTTGATTTTTCTTTAAACTCTTCGTACCGTCGGACCATGACATACTGCTTGCATTTTGGATGAAACTTTGATTTGCGCTAAAAATTTTACGTTTAATCAAAGATTTCTTGTTATTTTGCTTAATAAAGTGTACATGTTTTTACTTAATTAGAAAGATCATTTAGTCTGCTTTAAGTTGATATTAGTCTTTTTTTCATAGAACTAATAGGTTTTGTGGTAGGGCGAGTTTAAGGAAAAATCACACCCTGGCTACCATAAGAAACAATGTAAATATGACCATTTAGTAAGACCATTTACGACCACACACAAAAGTCCAGTTCATGGCTTGTAATTTACGGTGGTTTTGCCTAAACTCGAAAAATCGTGGCAACTTTCATAGTGTGCGATAATCTTTCACACACTACGTTAAACGGCATTGCAGGCGGCACACAATTATTTTGTTTGAGGGGTTCTTTAAACAACCTACACACGTTCACTTAAACAATATTAAATACAAATTTTACCATATAATATTGGAAGTTCCTTTTCTTAATCTTAGCAATAATTAAAAGAATAATCAGGATAACGATTTTGGAATGAAATATCAAGTTATTAAAATTTCTTAAGGCCAGGTACTTACAAAATGGTCGAAATTCGATTTTTTTATTGCATTTTTTCAAAGGTATATTATTAATTTCTACCTTTGACCCCCGAAAAGTAAACCTTTTTCTTGGGAGCTTATACCTATTATATATGAAATTTCCTAATATTAACTATTTTTTGTAAAGCAACAAAGAGTGAAAAAAACTCCCAAAAATCGAACTCTAAGTTCGAGTTAGCACCATATCTTTAAATTTAAGGTTATTTCATTGTGGTTAGGTATAACCTACGATAAATTTAATATAGTATCGACTTATGTTATCCATTTTTGATTTCAGATAGCTCCTGAGGGGCTACACTGCATGCAGTCCCTTGATCAAACCATAAAGTTCAAAGTATGATCAATTATAATCCCCCAACAGATCCTTTGTAGGTATTTTCATTGTCTAAAAAAAATTTCCAAACTTTTACTCTTTTTTGCTCATTTGAATGAGAACCTGGCCTTAATATATTTACCCTTACACATTTAATTTTTGTAGATTGCTTCAGAAATGATTAGATTAACTGCAAAAGGCATGTCCAGTTATTGAAAATATTTAATTTAATTCGTATCACGGCCTAGTTTCCTTCGCTGTGTTTAAATGGGTGTTGATTTAAGAAATGCTATGAAGAAATCACATTACCCTTTTATTATGAAAATCTAACTTCAAGAACTTTTGCTACTGAAAAAAGCCTTTACAGTTATTAAAAACATTCTGCGCTAATTTAATTTGTAAGATTGTATCACTTCTTAGGCTCCTTTCTCTGCTTTCGTTGAATAGGTCTTGAAAATCTTCTTCTTAAAGCCACTTTTGTCGTAAAAATACATTTCTTGGAAATCTGAACTAAAAAAATATTATTCAGTGTCAATATTTTTATTTTCTTAATCGCTTAGTTAGATCATCTTTATATTAATATACAATTTAAGATCACAAATTGTAAAATATTGATATAATGAAAATTGGCGGAAACCCCTCTCAGACAAACTTTTGTCCTTCCGCCGGTGTAGATTATTCGGAAAACAGCTGGTGATATCGAAACAAAATGTAAACAAAGTTTTATTTTTACGTAAAATATGAATATTTGGCAATTACTCTTAAAACTTCACCCATTTCTAGATAACTGATTAAGTGGACTAAGAAGTACGTTAAGTTCAACCTTAAGCCCTCTGCATCTAACCCTGAATTAAATACTAATAAACCAAATCCCACTAACTATCCCAGAGGTAATTCCAAACGACCTTCTCTCATCACTCTTCCGCACCTTTCACTTTAAGTCCTAAACCTAGTGATCCAAACTCCAATTGGCAGCCCTACCTCCACTGTTATGAGTTCTGTGTATCCAGCGCAAACACCTAACCACGCACTTCTTCCGTGTGCCCACCTAACCACAAGCCATCATCTTTCGACCACCCCACCACCTCTGCTTCGATTTCCGTCTGTCCCACCCCTCCTCTGTATACACCAAACCTTGCACCCGCTACTTCCTCCGCACGCCCAATTAATTGCAACCCATCATATTCCTTCACTATCACTCCATCTCAAACTACTTCTATCTCCGCTAATCCGCCCCTTGCGCTAACCAAACCTCCTTCATCCCAACATCACTCATATATCGATCCCCTAATCCCACCTACAGTTAAATTGACTTTGCGTTCTGCGGATTCCAACGATGGACGATATCTCCGCCGCATTTATGAAAACGTACGTCTATTTCTAGCCTATCTGCACGACAAACCGAATTCCGTCTGTACTGACAGTAAAACCAGCACCAACGTCTTGTTAAGTATACATCAAGAAGGCCTGCCCACAGACCCAACAGTCTTACACCAACTTTTCACTAAGTACCATGAATCATTAAATATCCCTTCCCATAAGGTTTCAGAAGATCTATTCACCTATTCTGCGAAAGTCAGTTCTCGCCGCATTTTCCATCTCCAAAAAAGTCGCAACGACTCCACCTGCACCTGCGGCCTTCGATTAAGTACCTCTCCCCAGCAGCTTGTCAGTCTATTACCAGAACGTAAGAGGACTTCGCACAAAAAAATCCAATATTTTCCCTAACTCCCACAAATTCCCGCACGATATCTGAACCAATCTAACCACAGGAATTCTCGACAACGATCTATTCCCTCAAAACTATTTCATTTTCCGTGTTGACGGTTGTGTAGGCACCAATGATCCACCAGCGTGGGATTCTCATAGCCGCTCACAACTGTTATGTTGCCACCCGGCTTAAGACATCTGACTCTACAATATCAGAATTTGTATGTATCAAATTAACACTGAATAAGTGTCTTCTGTACATTCTTTGTTAATATATTCGTCCCTCTCAACCTCTAGATGCCTACGACTCCATAATTGAAGTGATCGACATCCTTCTTGAGAACGCTAACGCCTCCGATGAATTTATTTTACTGGGTGACTTTACGACTCTTGCTAAGAGGTAAATCAAAATTCTCACATGCATTAACATCCCTACATAAACGGTTAATTCGTTCATGACTGCCATAATTTGATCTGAATGGATCAACATGCAATAAAGCAGTCTTCGGAGACTATGTTAGGGCTGCCTAAAGAAAACCTTACTAAGAGGAGTACCCGCGTGTATATTTGGGTTGAAGAGCTGGTAAATAATGGCCAAGTCAGCAACTTTGCGCCTTTTCTCGAGTGAAGGCAAACCAAGCAAACGATGGCGGTCGTTGTAGGGCAGGAATCAAAGCGGATCGGCCCACGGGAGCCCTCTTATCGAAAATATAACAAAACTACCCTGCACCGATGCGCTTGGAATGAGCAGCGTAGTAGGGACCAGACCTTAGATGCATATTCTAGAATAGGTCTAACTAAGGAGAAGTAAAATGAATCAAAGTTGGTAAATCCGAGAACTCTCCAGACCAACGTTTTACAAAGCCTAAGATTAACTGTCTCTAGACACAATATAATTAATATGCAGAGTAAAGTCAAGTTTCCAATCAAGTTTTACCCCAAGGTTAGTTGAAGACTAAATGCGACGAATGCTATTCCCCGCAAAGTTGTAATCACAAGCTTGTGGATTAAGGCTCCAGGAACGTGTCTAATTGCTTTTTAATAAGGGCCACCACCATCCTTAGGAGAAGATCTTCATGTCGTCAGCGTAGAACAGAACATTAGAGTGCGAAATCAGGCAGAAAATATCATCAATGACAAGAAAGAATAGTAGAGGGCAGAGATGACTAATTTTTTTAAATTTTATAAGCTAAACTTGTATTAATATACTGTTGAATTGAACGTGTCTACGTTTTTCGTAGTGTAGTAAATTTTTAGAACGAAAAAGTTTCAAATAATAATTGTTCACAAAACATTTAAAGTTAATAAAAATAAATTAAAATTATGTCAGGGCATAATTTTAATTCAATGAATTAAAATTACGAATGGAAAAAATTTAAATGTTTAATTTTTATTATTTTACTTTAACATAATAAAAATTTTATATTGAATTTATTTCAAAGCACAATTAAAATTCATGGCATTCTTATTATGACAAAGTTTAAAAATTATTCCCATTTAAAATTATGTACATAATTTAAAGTTCCCAATTAATATTATGTACATAATTTTAATCCTTAAATTGTAATTCTTGAATTAACATTATGTACATTATTTCATATCTTAAATTTAAATAAATTATATTATTTTAATTCGAGCCAATTAAAATTATATACATATTGAATTTCAACAACAAGAAGACGAATTAAAATTCAAAAAATGAAATGCAAGTTATTAAATAGCTAACCGGCGTGCCATAGCGATTTAATATAACTTGCATTTCATTTTCTGAATTTTAATTCTTCTTTTTGTTACATAATTTTAATTCAAGATATGAAATCGTAAGTATGTATGTACACAATTTTAATACATGAATTTTATTATTCGTGAATTGTACATAATTTTAATTCAAGAATTTAAATTATGTACATAATTTTGATTGAATTTTCATTCTAACATAATATACTGGAAAATATTAACTAAAATTTTTTTATGGAACAATGATAATTTGTCCCGGTAATTAAAATTGATGGCATGTAATAATTTTAATTCAACAATTTGATTTGATATTAGAATATATTTAAAATTGAGAATTAAATTGTCTACATAGTATCATAATAATTCATGAATTTCTTTTATCCTTAAACAAAATCGAAATTTGTTAGGCTTACTTAATTAAGTAATATAATTACAATACTATAAACTATCATTGTAGCCTGCTACAATTTAAATAAATTGAATTATATATTTGTCATGGCGTAAACATTTTTTTTTAATTACACCAATATACATACAAATACATAATACAAATTAATAAATATTATGTTTACACATAATAATAATTCTGGGTATTCCACAATTTTAATTAATTTTTGTTATGTTATGACATAATAAAAATGACTCGAATTAATTTATCTTTTTATTTCAAATAGATAACTCATTTTAATTTTTCCACGATCAAATGCTTGCTATTAAATAGCAAAACGGCGTGCCATATATTAGGACCAAAGGCTGAAAATTCACTTGATTTATATTGCTTCTGATGACAGCAGGGGGGTGATTCTCCTTTGAACTTGTCTCAGTGCCTAATCTATTACTTCTATGAAAAAATTGATTTATTCTACTTGAAATAAACAAAACAATCTTTTGAATACAATAAAAATATTTACACCCTATTAAAGAAAATAACAGACATTTGTAAGCGTAAAAGAGTGGAAATGGAATTTTAAAGAAAGTACGAGCGACTAAAATCTCACGTTTAATGAAAGATTTCTTGTTATTTCGGTTAATAAGGTGTACATGTTTTTACTTTGTTGGAAACGTAATTTAGTCTACTTTAACGTAACATAACCATGAAGGCAAGAAAAGTTTACAATTTTTGTAGAGGACTCCGGCAGGAGCTTCCAACTATTTATCACGCACATTTGTATGTTTCATATATTCAATATTTAAGCAAAGAAAAAATAAAATTATTATTAATTATATGCCTCATTTTAAAAAGCCAAGAACCGCCTTTAAACATTTGCGGTAATTAAAACAATGTGTATACAAACTGGAAATTGTAATAAAAACTTTTATTTATTATCAATCCATTTTCAGCATTTACACTTTTTTTCATATATCAAGACAATAAATAATCATAAGAAGTTAGTCGTTAACTAAAACTTTTCTAAAAAATGATAATTGATCACTATATTGTGAAATTAATTTACTCAGCTTTAATAACTCACTTCTAATTTTACACAAACTCAAAAAATCTTGCGGCATTGCTGTATAGTTGTTTTATATAAACAAGTTTGTTGCTCGAAATTTTCACCCACTGAACTGGTTTTATTTATTGACCATTGTTTAATTTTGGGGTGAATGAGAAGGTTATAAAATTGGTGTAATTTTTCTGCATTGAATTTCTTACCAAGTATGCCAAGTTGACCTGATTATTTATATATATATATATATTTTTTTTTGTTTTGCTAGAATAATTCTTATTTAGCAGGCTAAACATAACTTTGGCGGATTTTTGCCTAATATTTCTACTTGCATACAGTAAATTAATTTTTTTGAAGTGAAACTTTTGAGCTTCGTCATGAGAGCAGGGTCGCCAGATGTGGCGATTTTTGGCCAGATTGGCGATTTTTCATCAATCCTGGCGACAAAAAATATTAAATTGGCGATAGCGATTTTTTTGGCGATTTTTCATCGACTTTGGGCGTTTTTATGGCGATTTTTCTTGAAAGACAAATTGACAGATTATTACCCTTTAAAAAAATAATTTCTAAAATTTTACAAATGTAACATACATCAATTTAGCAGAATTTTCCTGAAAATTTAGCTAATTTGAGTAAAAGTTGCCGCAACTGCAAGTGGCAGAAAATTCTACGGCACGTCTAATGAGTTATTTGCCGGCATTTTCGCAGTATAATTCTGTCATTTTTAATAAATGTTGGGAGAAATAGAGGAAAACGGTTTATTAAAAGTTTATCAAAAAGTGGTATACTTTTGGGAAACCTACAAACATGTACCAAAAAAGAACTCGAAGGTATCTGTAATAGATGCAAAACAATTCTTGGCTATTTGGAGCAAAAATATTTCGGATTTGTAGAATTTGAAACAGAAGCGATTGCTAATAAGGCAGCTCAAGCCCTCAATGGATCTTTGTTTAGAGGGTACAAAATAACAGTCCGGAGTAGGTAAAGGTAAAAACCACAGCTAAAGAAAGATACTCCTGAGGTAACTCAAGCCAATTTACAACAGCTTCAGCAGCAGTATCATGCTCACGTCCTTCCTGATTACAATGATTGTGAGATAATTGTCGGTAACCAGGCGCACACGTAATTGGACTTTTGAATATGTATAGGTTCATTACTTTTTTTTACCTTTTATAGAGAATATGCCAAATATGAAAAGGTTATATTTAAAAGTTGATTTGCTTTTCCCAAATAAAGAGGTACCAATTGGGAAAGTTAACGCAAATATTTAATGACGTGGATGTTTATATGCAGTAGATAATGCCATTAACTTGAGGCCCGAATTACGATTCCAACGGATCAGTCGACTGCAACTTTGCTGAAATGGGAAATTCATGCGACATGATTGCTACAATTTAACGAATTATCAGTCGACTCCGACTGAACTTAGACTTTGCTCAAAGTGCAAAGTTGTAGTCACAAAACTCGACTGCGGCTAACTTCATTTGAAATATACATGCAAATAGCAATGAAACTGACAGAAGCTGAAGCTACAATTTATTTTTAAATTTGATTCTGGCGTTGATTTCGGCTGAAAACTCAGTTGCAGTTAACTGATCAGTTGCAATTTTAATTAGGGCCTAATTTCGAATGATCGAATGATTTTCAAATCAAATTACTGCCGACAGATTTGCCAATCATTCCTCCAAATAGCTCAGTTACTCCTCCTTTAAAAGAATGACATCCAGACGCGATTCAAACTTTATTAAACGCACTTGCTGACAATCGTTTCCTAAAAGTTTTACAATTGTTACAAGAAAGGTGTGAGTTACAAAAAAAGGCAGAGTTAGGCGACGCAGCTGACCTTCCAGCTCCTCAATCGAAAATTGATCCAGAGATCGAGTTGCAGAAGAAAATTCTAAGCATCCTTCACAATGTACAAACTAAACACATGACCCGAGCAAATTTTTCAAAACTTTTTAATAAAAATTACTAAACCGTTCAACTGCAAAGTAAGAAAAAACCGAACACTAGATTTAAAACCAACAAATTTAAATTAAAACACCGATCTAGACAGCTGTTTTTTTATTAAAAATCCTCAATAAGTCATCTATAACGGAGTCAATATCCGATCTATTGTATCTGTATGCAAATGTACAATCACTGCAAAACGATTCAAACATGCTTGTAAAAACGAGTTCAAAAATATTATTATATTAATGGCTTAAGTAACATGCTGGTAACGATTGCTTTACTAAAAACCAACGAAACTTAAGGTGTATAATTAAAGAAATTACTCGTACCTTAACACAGTATATTGCATACAGAACAAAAAAACATTTCATTGTAGTATTATCGCGATAAGCTAAAGGAATTTACTATTTGCACTTACGTGTACTTTAGTGTTTACACGTATTTACCATCTTGATTTCCAGTTTGACATTTCGGCTATAATCATGGCTACAAAAAAGTAATAGATTGGCGATTTTGGAGACTTTTTAGTGTCCATTTGGCGATAATGCCTGTGTAAAGTCTGGCGACCCTGCATTAAAGTAAGCTCATATAGCTTACGAAATCATTTAAACTCCTTTTCCTTTTCTAATTACCATTTACTTAACCAAACAGTAAGAAAAGAGAAGAATACGAAGATCCGCACAAAGAGAAGACGCCCAGAATAGTTGCCGGGCATTGTTTATTGTACACTCATTGACAGTTTTTGCATAACATAAAATGTTTCACTTCTGACGCCGAATAGCGCCTGCTTTCGAAGCAAGATGGACATAATCTAGTCCCTACAACCCCCCTCCCCCCCTCCACCAGTGATCTTTTCTTACTTTGTCAGCAGAATATAATCAGGGGTGGAGTCAACAGAATACAATCAGCCGGTGGAGTTCGAACCTGGGACTTTCGGGATGAAAGCTCAACTCGTTATCACCTACTCCAACGACGACTTTAATTACAACTTACAGATTTGTATTATGGTGGCCTATAGATGGTAGCATACGGATTTGGAACATCTGTATTTTGCTAGCCCATGAAGTTTTCGTGATTGACCACAGGGTGTTGATTAACATTTCATTCGATTATATTAAATATTAAAAATAAATAATCTATTAATAAAATTGAACAACTATGAAATTATACTTAATAATTGAATAACTTTAGCAGATTTTTAGGAGACATTTTAATCTCTAAAGGGATTTGAAAAAGCGCAATCCCAAATTATACTTAGTGATTGCCATGTTGATCATCTTCTTTGATTAGATTTATTTAGATGACCTAATATGTATGATATTCTACGAATTTACATCTCACTGGAAAAAAACTGTTTTAAAAACTATACACCTAAATTCAAATTTGCAATTCTAGTTAGAAAAAAGCAACACCATATTTAAAGGTCTTTCAAACCTATGTAAATTAGATAAATTAATATTATGAATACGTTTAGAGTTTTATTTAAATAACTTAACACAAACACATCGTACCCGAGCTTTTTAATACTTTAAAGTTATATCCATATTTTGGCGGGGGAGGTTTAACAAAACTGAATTTCCGAGATAATTTGAACGAACTTCCGAACACTGTTAGTGTAACGAAAACAAGAAACGTTTTCATATTACTGAGTTAAAATAGAAACTTCTAACTTCTATCAAATTTGTCTAATTGAAATTTGAGCGCTCAGCGATCCCATTTTATACTGCATTTAATTGATATGATATGCTAATTTTTTCATTATGACTAGATTACAGAACACTTAGTGAAATTGTGTGAAGTAAATATATGAAATGTGGGTTAGACCGCATGATGTTTCTATAGCACATCAACATTAATTAATTGACAGCTTGATTTCCAGTTTCATTTACTTTTACATGCATATGTATATTCCACCTTTAAATACCTTTTACAGCGATTTAATTAATTCCGGAAGGAAACTAACTTATCTACCTACGTTTATGGACTTTCGCGCAAATCGGAAAACAGCTTAATGCGCCAATGTCATGAAGTAACATTGAAGACTTTCTTTGGGAAATCCGTACTCCCGGCCGGCGTATGATTCAAAAGACATTCTTCATAGCTTCACTCAAGTCGCTTGTCCATCTTATTTAATTACCATATCCGTCCCTCAGATAAACGCAACTTTTCCACACAAGCATGCGGGAAAATTATAGTGATCTATACTTGCTCTTTAATTTGGTGTTCACATAAAAATCCGGTAGGCCCATAAGTCAGTGCAATATGTGCACTAGGAGTAAAATTAAACGTTTAGTTTTCTAATCAGAAGCGATTGAATCCAGGAGTTGTTAAATCGAAAATTGCTTAGCTAGTTTTTTGTGGTATAACTCTTTTTATGCCCAGTAGATGCTAAAAAATAAAGTTATGATATTTCAGATTTGACAGAATGCTGTGACGATCTTTTGTGAAATCTATGTATTAATTCTTTCCATATTGTCGTGCTAGAATAAAAGTTTAGAAACTTTAATTACGGAAGTTCAACTTAGACTAGGCGGGTACTTTTTCATTTAAATTGTTTAGGTTGTTTGTAAAAAGTTCATCAAGTTCGATGGGACATGCGTCATGGAATAGATTATCGAAAATACTCCTAATCCGGAGAATTCGGTATGACTTAATTTTTGAACACTGTTGAGAAGAAGTAACACCACTGCAGCAGGTTGCAAGCTCTATGTATGTATATTACACTTCGCATTTAATTATTTTCTCTCTAATTTCTTTGACCCCTTGCGGGGGATAGGGCGTCTACTGCACCGACTATCTACCTGGTCAGAATCTGCGCCAACGCTTTCAACTGTGGCCACGGTTTGTTGATCTGGGTACCTTCTGTTTCGACGGATCTCCTCAATGTGTTGCGCGGGTGATCAATTCGCCATCTTCCACGGATCCTATGGGGATTCCATATATAGCCTGCTGTGTGATGTTGTTTTGGTCTTTTCTAAGTGTGTGGCTCATCCATTGCCACTTTAGTCTTCGTTGGTAATGACCTCCGGCCAATGGATGTTAAGGATGCGCCGGAGACTCCGGTTGACAAAGGATTGTAGCTTAATGATATATGCCAGTTCGCTTTCCATACTGAACAGCGGTACAACAGAACAGGAAAAGCAAAGGTGACAGTATGCATCCTTGTCTTACTCCATTCAGCACTTGGAAAATTTTTTCTTGTGTAGGACCTGACATTGCGCCCCTGATCACGACTGATGGTGATGGTATGCCTCTCCTACGTAAGGCTGTCTTTGATTCACGTTATTATGATTTTTGCCATCAATTTGAAGACCGCAGTTAAAAGACATACACCGCGCCACCGCCTTTTTTGGGAATCTCCACTATTACGCTTGCTTCCCATCCAGTGGGATAGGGCTAGGTTTTCCAAGATTCCTGGATAACGGGGAGAAGAATATCAGCCGCAGCAATGGGATCCGCCTTATGTAGTACCACTGGCATTCCATCAATCGCTCGGGCTTTACCGAGGTCCATCGACTTAATTGCGTGAGTCAACTCCAATCTTGACGGAGTTTTGGTGTTAATGTTGTCGTCAGCCGGCGGGTGTCCAAGCTAATGTGAAGCAGTATTCGACGGTCGAAAGGTGTTCTTTAGGACTTTAACAAAATATTATCTCTACCTCCACAATTGATGTTCCTCCGTGACGAGAAGGGATCCATAAGTATTTTTTAGAGGATGTTGTGTTGCATGAGACTTTCCTGCCAGTTTTTTTTCTTGTATAGATCCCCACTGTCACCGCAGTAGGCCGCTTCTTTTAAATTTGTCTGCTAGCTCGTTAATGTAGTTGCGCTTGTCATGTCTTCTACTTCTTCGGATGCCTTTCTGTATAGATCGGTAGCCAGTTCTGAGATTTTGTTTACCTGCAACGTCGGTAGCAGGATTGATATGGTCTTTAATCTGCTTCCGTTCCTGTATTTTGCACCTTGTGGCTTCACTGATCCATGGTCGTCTTCCACTCCCTAATCATGCCACGTGTACCACAGCTCCCAAAACTTTCTTCGCCTTTTCCGACTTTTGGTTGATGTAGTCGTCGGTGTTATGACGCCTTGCATCAGTGCTTCGGCGCAAAGCGCTGATATATTCGCTGCAGATGTTCGGCGTTTTAAACCCATGCACAGTGAGCCGGGATATAAGCTGTTGTATTGCGTGGGCGTACTGCTGCCTCGCTTAAACCTTACATCAATAAGACACTTTCTCCAACTTTTCAAAACCGCAATACGGTCAATGTAATTCTCAGTTCTGCCATCTGGGGAAACTAGGATGTTCAACGGGATATTTTGTGTTTAAATAAGGATCCACCGATGACACATTGTCGCGACTTACAAAACTCAATAAACAACTCCCTATTTGCGTTCCTGTTTCCGAGTGCAATCTACTCTAATACATGCTCCAGGCTGAAGTTGTTCGCCCATCTTAGCGTTAAGGTCCGCCATGACTATTTTGATATCACCTTTGGTTAGGAACTAGCCTGCACCCGCCATGCGGGGTGTATCTAATTCTTTCTGGACAGATCTTAGTAGCACGGTTACAGTCGTTGGTGATGTAGTCCGTTGTTTATAGCCAAAGGTCATCACAAAATCATTCCGAAATATCCGAGGCGCACTAGACATTTCGTGTGCAAATTGTTTTTTCAGATAGGCGGGTTAAAAGTCTACCTATCCTATCCCAGAAGGAGGGCTGCTCCTAAGGCGTTCTACACGTCACCGAGAATGTATTTATATAGCGCGCAGATACTCTCTAAGCCGATGTTTTTTGGCTGGCGCGTGGGCTTTCCTCCTCCTTTCTCAACCGAGCTTGGGACCTTGGTGGTAAAAGTCATTTATGCGAGATGGGCCGTTTCCAAACTAGATTGTCAAGGTCAACATGAAAAAGGTGTCAAATAATTTTAACCTTACTGCCAGCAATCAGAAAGTTCAAGAGGCATTAAAAACGTGCAATGCCTCAGCGGAGTCTTATACTTATGGGGCTACATTTAAAGAAAATCAAGAGAAAAGAAATAAAATTAGACTGGCTAATGAAGTACAATCAAAAAGCAGGATACATCTCTTCAAGAAGCTCTGCAGACGGAAAGAAGGCGACGTAAACAATCCAAAAACCAACATAAGGCACACAAATATAAAATTGTTTAAGAGTGTATGGCATGCACATGACAGCATTTCGTAGAGTTATTTCAAAATTTTTGATAAATTGCTTTTTGCTACAGTGTTCGTTAAAATTTCATTAAGAGTATGTAAGTATGTATGTGTGCGCATGTGTTGCAACGTGAAGTTGCCGCGGGATTTTTAAGTGGCACGCATAGCTAACAGCACGTGCGTGGGTCGTCGGTTTGGGTTGAGGGTCCTTGAACATCCATGTCACACACCCTAAGTTGAATTCGCGTGCCTGTGGCGAAAGAGGGTTGTGGAGTCCCTCTTTCAGGTTTCCCACCAAGGAAGAAAACAACAAGAGAGAGATAGAATAGGTAGCAACAAGTCTGGTGTCACCTGTGACTCCCGGTTACGCTGAACTGTTATGAAATTAAGAAAAGAAAAGTTCCCCCCTCTGTGATGGTTCAAGAGACTAACTCGCTCCAATCCTGCAACTGGCTAGCTTATTTTTAAACTTACTTTTCATTGTTTTTAAAGGTAATTCAAACGCCTACATTAGTCAACAGTTCTTGTTTTTACTTTACCAAAGTATTTTCTCTACATTACATTAAATTAAATTCTAAAAGATCTAGTTAGTTTTGTTTAGAAATTGACCGAACGGTAACTTATAAGCGGTCCAGGGCGATAACTGCACCTTATAAACGTTATCAATGCTATCTAAGAAAACAGGACGACATTTCGGGTTTGGTTGTTGGGTATAAACAAACGAAAAAGACAAATGTCGTGTGGGATGTGATCACGTGAACTGTCAACGGTGTTAGATGATACAGCCAACGCACACGGTCCTAATTTGAGTCTACACAAACAGGTTTTTGAAATTCATAATCAAACCAGCTTGAGGGAAGAAATTTAGAGTCAGGTGTGCGTTGGGTCCTAAATAGTGATTCCGCGGGGTCGTAAACGCAACCGCGAATAGTATGACGTTTCCTAGTTATTCTTCTGGTCGTGGATGATCGTGGGTAGGCAAGGGATGACGCGGTTACCTGGTGACGCTTGTGAACACCGGGTTTAAGGGGTTATAATTATAATTCACGCCTTGTCTGGTTTTCACTAGTGCAGCTCGATTTACACAAGCGCGCTCTCTCTTTTAGTGTTTGTTTTAATTTATCAAATTTTTTCTTTTATGTGTCACTTAAATTGTAGCCAATGATGACAATTAGAGAAATAAAAAGAAGAGAGTTATCTCGCGATGGTGAATTTTAAGGTGTACTAAGTGATCGGACGATGATTACCTCGTGATACCCCTTGTGGGCTAGTATCCTTTGTCCTGTTGCTAGTAGTGAGCAGTTACAGTGGATTTGCTGCGGGATGTTGCAGAGTACCTATGATTTTAGATGAGCTGGTGCAAAACGTCCGCTGGGGCCGATATGGTGTGATTCGTGAAAAGATCAAGTGTATGATTCTTGTCAATGTTGGTGGGTTGCTGCGTCTTGTACCTCAATAAAAAAAGCTTTTTTAATGAAATTAAGCACGTTAGCTATTTTAAAATTCTCCAAAAATCTGCTTGAAATTGATAGAAATAACTATACTACAAAATTTATAAAGTTTTTGAGTAACTACTTATTTTATTTATTTTTCTTCTAATTTGAAATTCTCAGCGGGTGCAGGCTATTTTTGGCTGATAGCGATGATACACCTCGCTAAGTCATGTTTTGCATGGTGTCGCTATCTGATCCCTAGTTCGTAGTATGTAGATGCTTATTGTTCTTGTCCATTCCGCAACACATCTTCTCCTTCTAGAGCTCAAAGTTCCTACAGAGTTCGGCTATGTCTATCAGCAAAACGACTGAGAAACAAAAGTTTCTGCTTTTTTTGTCTTTGTTTTTAAATGGACTCGCTGCTACGTACACTGTTGCGATAGGAGAGCATGAGGAATTGGATGTAGTAATCCCAATCGCTTTGGCGGGTGTCGATAAGTTTGACCAAGTAGTCCAGAATGGCCCTGTTAAACTATTCTTATCCACGCCAATCTCCTGTAATATCTCTTTGAAGATAGCACTTTCAAAATGTCGTCCCTGGACCGAGTGGAGCTACAGGGGACACCGTAACGACAAAATACGGTTTGGCTCAATGCATCGGCTACGGTGTCTGCTTCCTATCTGTTGGAATCGCCTCTGGCCATTTAGTAAAATAATCGATGCATACGAGCAGGTACCGATTGTTTTGGGCAGTCTTAGGTAGTGGCCCCAAAATGTCGACGGCAACTCGTTCGAAAGGGCCCCCAATATTGTACGTTTGTAGAGGAGCTTTTGTACGTAGCTTGGGTCCCATAGTGGATCCAATAGTAACATTGCCGCAGTTTACCTAAGGTTTTTTCGACGCCGTAGTGCCCTCCGGATGGGGAATCGTGGACCTGCTGTAGGACTGTCTATCTTAAAGTCTTTGGAACTAGAATCTGTTGAATTATCTCCTGTCCTTTCTCAAATCGACGAAAAATAGTTTCGTTCTGTAAGCTCAGGATGGTAAACATCGACCAATACGACTTCACAGTGGGGCTTAGCTGACGACTTTGTTTCTTTTCTGGGCCTACATTAACCTAGCTGGAGACGAGTCGGGCTGCGATGCTGTCGCGTTCTTTCTTGTTCTTCGATTGAGCGAAAATTCATTCATTGGCTTGTGATGGATAATGCTAGAATCCAAAAAACTGCAGCAGTTCGAGAAAATACTAATTCATCTGGACTCAACCTTCTTTTCAATATCCACAAGAAATATATTATCTAATACACAAGGTGAAGACGACTTGCTTGCAGTAATCGGAGAGAGCATAAACACAATAACTCAGTCCGATTGTTTTAATTGGGTCCTCGATATGACTATGAAACTAGGGCCTGCTGCAGCAGGAGAACATTTGAGTTAGGATAAGTACAGTAAATACCTTATTGAATAACTCATTGAAGTAAAGATGATATTGAATTTTTTAAACTGCATTTTGAATTTCTTTCCGAAAATTCCCAATTCAAATGGGACATTTCTCAATTTCATTCGGATAATTCCCAATTTCTTTCAACTAATTCCCAATTCAATCGGGACAGATCTCAATTCTATTGGGGCAAATCCCAATTCAATCGGGACAAATCTCAATTCCATTCGGAAATTTCTAATGATTTTCGGACATTTCGCAATTCAATTTGTGGTATTCTGAACTTAATCTGAAAAAAGTACATAGTCATGCAATAGTTCCGCTCTTGACAAATGAAAGTTTTACTGCAGATATTGTTTTAGGGTGTCGAAGCCTTGTTGACACGATTCTGTCCAATTAAAGATGCGGTGTCTTTCAGTTAGGTGAATTAATGGATTCACAATCATGGAAAAGTTTTTAACGAAGCGTCGGACTGACTAAAACTTTACCTCTTGCTTGCAAATTTGCCAATTGGAGGGGGGAACATTTAGGCCAGCTACCGCAAACGTTTTATTACGAGGCTGAGATTTTCTAGCATTCTGTTAAAAAATTTCCCATGGACGATAATATCGTCTAGATATACGAGACATATTTCTGCTGGTATATATTTAGTACGATCTCCATAAGCCCCTGGTGCGTATCAGGAGCGTTTGTCTAACCAAATGGCATAACGTTGAATTCGATGCAGGTTGAATGATAGTAGGATTCTCTTTAATACTGGCAAGATGAGTGCCTGCTTTAATCTTGACAGGTATGTCTCGCACATTAATAACACGCGCTATCAAAATTCCTTGCTTTATCGTACTCATCATAGGAAGTGTTACAGTGCTGGGATGAGGTGTCGGCGAGTTCTTCAAAGGCTGCAATAACACGTCTCCATCACTTGAAGTCACAGCGCAAGATAGCAAATTCGATGAATACGTAGGTAAGATGCAGTCCGAAAGTATCCTGGACTATATTATTTCATTACGTGGTTGTACGATTTCAGATCCTACTTTGAGCTGTCGTAGGCGTAGGCCGATAGAACATCTGTTGCGGGCGTGCTTTGATCCTCTTCAAGTGCACTTAAAACCTGTGCGCAATAAAAGTCTTCGCAAAGTTACCGTCGAATACTACAGCCAGTCTCGCAGGTTTTTTCCTAAATTAGCGCCAGGACATAAACTATGTTCTCAATGTTTAAGTGCTGTGCATAAGAAATGTGAACGTACGCAAACTGATCAAGCCGAATTAGCAGCTACTTCACAGTCGATTTCAAGAGCTGCGGAACAAGAAACAACGAGCGATAGTGCTGGAGAAGTAAGCAGTCAGTCGCAGGGAGTAGCATCACCACAGCAAAGTAGCATCCTAGAAAAGCTGAATGAAGGCCTACAATAAATTGATGAATCGCCAATGCGACTGTCCTAATTAGTAAGAAGTTCGACTGAAGCTTCTTATAAAAGTTTAAGAATTTTATCGACCGTGGGGAGTATCTTTAAGAGTCTGACTGAAGCCATTAGCAGGACGAGAAATGCTTTCCTAACTAAAACTGAAATTTAACGAGTTTGAGAACAATAGTCAAACAGTGCTTTTATTGTCAATATTGCTAAAATCATGGACAGTCTCACAGACCACACTTTTTTTTAATGCGTCCGAATATATGGCACGGAAAAGTAAAATTCTAGTAGGTGAGAATGTGTTATGCACAAATCTGAGGTGCATAATTTTATGCCGGCTAGTATGGAGAAGGGGTGGGTTATGATACAAATGAAAAAAAGAATGGACTCATATAAAATATATTTTCTTTAAATTAATAATTAAACAAATTGAAAAAGGAAAAATAATATGTAGATCTAAGCTATGAATACTATTTTAGAAATGAAAATGGCAGCGCACGAAAGATATCAAACAAAAATCTTTCCCTACAGAAACTAACTCTGGCCTTTAAATGATTTAATTAAGGATTGTCGAAGTACTTGTCTTTAAAAATTTCTTCTCTTCACCCGTACAGCTGTTGTCCTGTCCAGTCTTCCGTTTTCTTCGTCGTTTCGGGTCTCCAGTCCTTTCTCCTCCAATACTTCTTTATTAATTCTTTTTATCAACTTCCAACTGTCTTGAACTAACTCCAAAACTTGAACTGCCTTTAACTTGATCCAAAACTGCACATCACTTTCTTATAACTCACTTTCTAATTACTTTTTCACAACTCACCTTGAACTGTCTCCTTCACACACCAAGGACCTCTTTCTTATAGTTTCGCGCGCCCTATTTATCTTATACTGGAAATTTCATGTAATTTTTCCAGATCGGTTTGAAACGGTTGAATTTTTTTAATAATATTTTTGCGTTTTTCTTTTTTAAAGATACTCCATAATTTGCGCTTCCATTTGATATCATCCGGTATATTAATACAATTCGGGAAGTTGTAACATTTTGTGAAAAACTGCGGATGTTGACAGCAGATTTCACGTCTTCGATATTTTGTCTTGAATCCTTTTCGGGGCTCCTTCTTTTCAATTGTTATTCCCTTGGTTTGGAAACAGTCCAATTTGTTGCATATTATAATCCGGTACCTTGAAGTTCACATAACATTTTCGAGTTTTCTTCTATGTCTGATGTAGGTTATGTGATGTGATGCTTAAGTGCTTTTTGGAATTTTCAGAAAGAGAAGTCTGGACTAGGTAAGTAAATCTTAAACTTAATTAACTATTACCAAGATAAGAACCCCATCATATCTCTTTATCCTCACTAATTTTCTTCCTTTTAGAGGTTCGCGCGTTCATGTACAACCTTGTTCATTTCATGATGTAAGTAACTATTTCAAAATCCATTGATATTCACTTTAACCTCCTGTAAAATCCTATTCTCCTGTTTAAATTACCATAAATCCTAAAACTGTTTAAATTACCTAAATATTCGAAATAATAAATTCTTCTTTTTCAGCTTTCCTATCCAATAAAATCTATTGCTACCCCAAATTTCTTAAATCTACTTAATTATTTTTATTATAACTTAACTAATAGTTATACAAATTCAATATGGTTACAATATTTACTACTTAGTTTATTCCAGGATACTCAGCTTCGGGCGTAAACATGATACTCTTCATCGTACCAGGTGAGTATTCAAACTCATCTTCTTATTCTTTTCTTTTTTTTTCGGTATAACTCCAAAAATCCTCTCACAGGTGAGATTATCATCAACGCATATTTGAAAAGCAAAACCAGGAATACGGGCGTAAATATGAAGTACATCCCAGGAAACAATTTTAGTTTCATTCCTCGTCTCATCAGGGCGAAACTTGAATGGACATCCGCAGTAAGACCAGAGAGGCTATTAATCCCTCAGCGACATTAAATCATCAGGTATATTTCACATTTTATTGGACATCTGTAAATAAATTTTCTTTGCAGCATCATTGAAATATTTTACAACGATTAGGGAGACAACACAACAAGAGACTTTTCCATTGCAGCAGAGTGGCACAACTTTGCAACATCATTCGAAAAAGGTCCCAGAGTCGGGTTAGAGGGTACTCTGAAGAGGGAGGCAGCCAGAGCCAGCTTGATTCTTCCATTAGAAAAACAAATTCAAACGCCGGAATAGCTCTACGAGTGGGCAAAAAGAGCGTTACCACTGGTGAATGTGTGCTTTGTCAAAAATGAAGACGTCCAGAAACAAAAGAAGACTCTAAGAAGGCGTTATGAAAACGCCACCACCATAACAGGCCTACGATCATTTCACAGCGTCGTGCCCCAGCCACCGGGATATGTGACGGCAAAAACTCATTCATCCTCTCGAAGCAGAGAATTTTTCAGACTGAATAATTACAACCACGACGAGAGCGATGATGTTGAGGTCAACACCGTTCAAACAAGGTAAGTATTCGAGCACCTACACAAGAATATAAGGCTGTTCAGGAGAGCGCAATAATTGTTATCATTCAGCGTAATAGGTCAAAGAAGAGGAGGCAACTGAGAGAGCCATAAAACGCGTCTTACTCTACCGGGAAAGGAAATGTTTTTAATACATGTTGATAATATTGAATATTGAATATTGTTCTAAATACTTTATTATAATAATAGACGTACAAAATTGTTAGTTTATGTCCATCAGAAACTGCATTACTTTATAAAATAGTTTTAAAAAAAAAAGTTGAACCGACTTCACAAAAAACGCTAAAAAGCATAAAATAATTTTTAATTTTATATCTATTACGACATTTTGAAGTCGGTGCAAATCAAACAAACCAAACAAATACAACAAAAATATTTAATCGTCATTTCTTATGATCCCGTAAGCTGAAACGTGCAAGTAGTATTATGTATTATTTTCAATTGTGGTTCTCTAGTTGTTTTATTTGTTTAATTTGCACCGACTTCAAAATGTCGTAATAGATATAAAATTAAAAATTATTTTATGCTTTTTAGCGTTTTTTGTGAAGTCGGTTCAACTTTTTTTTTAAAAACTATTTTATTTTACACTTTTTAGTGTCTTCTACTCTTTACAACGAAGAAAGAACCATCCAAATTGGTCCACACGTTAGACATTTGTTTTAACCCCCTACCCCACCCCCATTCCACTAAACTTTTTTTCTCATGGTATCAACCAAGGAACATACTCTACCGAACAGAAAAGGAATCATAGAAATCGGTTCACGCGTTACGAAGTTACTACCCCTCCCCCTCCCCCACCACCACCATAGGACCAAATTATCCTCCTATTAGCAATGGGGGATCACACTCTATACAACAGCAAAAGAAGCATGCAAATCGATTCAGGCGTTACAAAGTTAGGTTCCACCCCCCTTCTCCCACCCCCACCCCAGCAACATTTTTTTTCTCGTAGTAGTAACCAAGGATCATACTCTACCCAATAGAAAAAGAATTATCCAAATCGGTCCACGCGTTACGAAGTTAGACTACCCCTCCCCCCCACCCACATCTTTCTCCATAGGACCAAATTATTCTCCTATTAGCAATGGGGGATCATACTCTTTACAACAGAAAAGGAACCATCGAAATCGGACCACGCGTTACAAAGTTAGGTTCCACCCCCACCCCCCACCCCCATCCCCCCAAAATTTTTTTCACCTGGTATCTCCCACTGAACATACTCTACCCAACAGAAAAAGAATTATCCAAATCGGTCCACGCGTTACAAAGTTAGACTACCCCTCCCCCCTCCCCCCACCCTAGGCCAAATTTTTTTCTCCTGTTAGCAATGGGGGATCATACTCGGTACAACAAAAAAAGACCATCCAAATCGGACCACGCGTTACAAAGTTAGGTTTCACCCACACCCCCCACCCCCACCCAACCAAAATTTTTTTTGACATGGTACCAATCCCAATCGGTGAACATACTCTATCCAACAAAAAAAGAATCATCAAAATCGGTCGACGAGTTACGAAGTTATGCCCGGTCAGACAAAAAAAAAAAAAAAATACGCGTCGAACTTAGAACCTCTTTGTTTTTGGGAAGTCGGTTAAAAAGAACGAGATCACTGACTTACGCGTTGACATATCCTGGCGATAAAGGTGCATTTCACGCTTTGGCACAGCTTCATTTAAAAAGAAACCAATCCTTTATACCAAATATCACAAAAATCTGAGTATATAGGTCGTTATAATTTTCCGTGATTTGGCATGGAATGACCCCTGTAAGGAAATAAAATAAATTTCTGTCTTTTTTCTTATAATAATTCACTGTTTCAAAATTCAAAAATGTTAGTTTAGAAATATAATTTTTAATAAATGTTGGTGTCTTTGATTTGCAATTGTAGAATAGTACTTGCAAAGTACACGTTTCAATAGTGCCGTTTTAAGAGTGATCGTTTAAGTAAATAACTTCAGACCCCGCACCTGGCACAAATTGTTGTGTTGAGCGGTTTGTTTTTTGTTTACAAATGGACCGAGCGGTAATTAATAAATGGCCCAAGTCAACAATTGCACCTTATAAACGTTACCAACGCTATCTAAAAAACGGGACGATATTTCTGGTTTGGTTGTTGGGTGTAAACAAACGTGATCACGCGAACTGTCAACGGTGGTAGGTGATAAATAGTGCTGACGCTTGTGAACACCGGGTGAAGGGGTTATAATTATGATTCACGTCTTGCCTGGTTTTCACTAGTGCAGCCCGATTTCCACAGGCGCGCTCTCCCTTTTAGTCTTTGTTTTAATTTATCAAATTTTTTCTTTTGTGTGTCACTTCCATTGTAGCCGATGATGAAAATTATAAAAAATAAAAAGAAGAGAGTTACCTGGCGATGGTGAATTTTAAGGTGTACTAGATGATCCCCTGGTCGGTCGATGATTACTTCATGATACCCCTTGTGGCTAGTATCCTTTGTCCTGTTGCTAGCGGTGAGCAGTTTCTATGATTTTGCTGCGGGGTGTTACGGAATACTTATGATTTCAGATGAACTGGTACAAGACATCCGCTGGGGCCGATATGGTGTGGATGGCAGGTGCCGTGGCGTGATTCGCGACAATATCAAGTGTACGATTCTTGCCAATATTATGTATTGTTCTTGTCACTGTTGGTGGGTTGAAGCGTCTTTTACCTCACTAAAGGAAAGGTTTTTAAATGAAATTAAACACGTCAGCTATTAAAAAATCACCGATAAATTCTCCAAAAATCTGCTTGCTTTGAAGGTTACAATCAGACAAAACGAAACTCAAAATGGCAAATTCAACTTCCTCCATCTAGACAAGTATATTCCAATATGATTCCATTTTATAAACTAACTTACTTGTACTAGGTTACAATAAATGTTTCGCATATCAGCTGATGTTTAACAATCAGATTTATAAAGTAAAAATAGATAGAAATAACTATACTACAAAATTTACAAAGTTTTTGAGTAACTACTAATTTTATTTATTTTTCTTCTAATTTGAAATTCTCAGCGGGTGCAGGGTATTTTTGGCTGATAGCGATGATACACCTCGCTAAGTCATGTTTTGCATGGTGTCGCTATCTGGTCCCTAGTTTGTAGTATGTAGATGCTTATTGTTCTTGTCCATTCTGCAACACAGCTTCTCCTTCTAGAGCTCAAAGTTCCTACCGAGCAACAATATAATATATGATTTGTGAATTTTATTAGTTTTTTGCGATTTTCTAAGCAACAAATTATCATGTTTACAATTTTAAAACGACATTTTGTAGGTTTTTCTATTCCCTACAAAGCGATTACTATGAATTGTTGCTCAACTAATTCGCGTATCAACAAAATTCAAAAATACGCGAAAATTTGCAATTTTTCGACTTTAATTGTTTATAACTCGAACACCGCAAAGAATTTTCTGTAGAATTTATATAAGGATTATTTCTTTAGGCTTATATTACATAAAAAGGTAAGGTATTTTTTTCACTAATTTCCTTGGACTACAGTGGCACATTTGTTCAGCTGCTGAAAGCAGGGGTGCGTTCGCAACGAGGTGAAGTAAATGTGCTGTGTCACCAATTACTGTGTGGCGCTGAAAAATGTCGAAAAAATGGGCTTACATTACAAGTACTTACTAAAGTCTACATTTAGGATTTTGTTAAAAAATTTTGCATTAATACATTTAAAATTAGACGGGGGATGAATGCTTTGATATCAACTTTGAAAGCAGATGTCTCGTGACTGAGGGTTTATAATCAAAAGATTCTAAAAGTATATCTAAAGACAGCCCACTCAATGAGGTAAGTGAAGAACTATAATTATTTTTTCTAAAATCCCATCATTTCTGTTTTTGAGTGAGCAATCTACGCCCGAA
Organism: Leptarthrus brevirostris; assembly: GCA_964036015.1. Classification (NCBI taxonomy): domain Eukaryota; kingdom Metazoa; phylum Arthropoda; class Insecta; order Diptera; family Asilidae; genus Leptarthrus; species Leptarthrus brevirostris. Next base: position 72,885,118 of record OZ038374.1, read on the forward strand.
TACCGAAGTTCATTGTAATCACCACACAGTATAAAGTAAAGTCAGTCTGCCTCATCTCTTTGTTTGATTTTATTCTAGTTTTTACCAATTGATAAAATTTTTGTCGGAAGGTGTATGCATTTAATTAATCTGCGATAATATAATAAATATCTAACTTTTATAAAAAAAAACAAAGTCTATCGCCGCGTATGCCTACAGAACGGATTTTGTTCCGGTTTCCACAGTTAGATAGATTGGTTCAAGGAGAAGGTCTAAATGTATAATTGATGAATGTTTCGCTTAAATTAACTGTTTTATCACGATGCATATCGGTGCGGTCAGAAGAATAGTAATCATCAATGAGGTAAATATTACAATATTGTGCTCCCTCTTAATAATTCTAAAAAAACCGGGATAACACATAATTATCTACTAAGGTTAATCCACATTATGGCAAAATTTCTCAACAAAAGCTTCTGGCAGTCAAGGCGCATATTATACAATGTTTTTGCTTAATGGAAGTAGCTTAAATTAATTATTATAACGTCCCATATCATAGGTGGATGTTATGTTTCATGAACTTTTGTGTGCATACAGCTATTTTCAATTATGTATGTAGGTATGTATATTGCATACGTTCATAAGAGAATTATTATAGTGCAAGGTTCACTAGTTAAAAAACTGAAAAAAAATTCATTTCCAAATATGTACTTTTTTAGTTCTATTTAATTTATCTCTTTTTACTATTAGAATTAACTTCCGCAATTCACTTAACTCCTTAATACACAATTTATTTAGTATAAAAAAATATTATTTTCTGTTTTCAAAAAAATAGTCTAAATTGTCTATCTATGGACTTGGCCGTCAGCCGTCAGGCACATAGGGGGATTCACACGCAACACTTTGGTGTACGTGCCGTAACTATGTGCACTGACGGAAGTGCGACTACACCCTCCCCGTGGGGGCGGCTGGAAACAGACTCCTGGTACGGTCATGTCTCTGCCAGGAGTGCTGGCTAATGGTAGTCGGGCGAAGAGAAGGATACTCTCTAAAATACCCCAATCTAAGGTGGAACAGCATACGCCGAGGGATGCGTGGTCAAGGGGGTGCTTGGCCGCTAGTATGCCAACTCTGGATACCGGTCGCCGTCCAGTTTTATCTAGACTTCCTTGTAGCAACGGGCTCTGCTGCGGGTGACTCTCCCCTTCCCGATTACTCGTGGGATCTACATGGATTTAACAAACAATTTAACTAAAGAACCTGATGCAGTTCTAAATGCATCAACCTGTGACCAGGCCAGTAGGGGTATGGCCACAGTAGAACAAAATGAAAACAGTAAGCTACGGCTTTCTGCTTCTCCAAGTGGAGCCTTTGGGCACTCTTCTGGAATACCACAAATGTCGGTGAGCAATTGTGCCACCTCTACGTCAGTGCAAAGTGGACGGGAAATGATATCTGGGGATGAGTTCTCGGATCTCGATTCTGTCTGTACCCTGGTGCCTGACAATGCTTGCTTATGCTCGGAGATATCTGGGCTTTCGGAAATTGGCGTTTCCATAAACCAGCTGAAACTTCGAGCTGAATCTGGATTCGTCAAACTCACCCCTGCAGAGAGGAGAAGATTCAACAAGGCGTTGGCAAGTGGCCTCCCCAGAGAAAAAGCCCTGGAGGTAGCCAAGTTGAAACCACCTGGCAAGCCGGAGGTCAAAAGGACACGTTCCGAGGAAAAGTCCCAGGAACAGCCCAAGACCAAAAGGTCCAAAACGATCCAAGTGGGATCTGTAAAACCCACCTACAGCCAGGTGGTGGGTAGCATCAAGCTGGGCTTGACCTCGACGGACGTGATTAATCGTCCCCTAACAGTTGAGCAGATGGCTCTTCTACAAGAGGCGATAATTGACGTCACGATTGAGAAAAGAACAGTTGTTGTCAAACCAGAGTTCGAGGGCTGTTTACCCCGGACTGGTTGGCTCCTTCTTGTCTGCGCGAATGTTCAAACGGCGGATTGGGTCAGAAGCAACTTTGTGCATATCCGTGCCAAGTGTGCCTTCGACATTGCCCTTGCTGAGGAAGGTCAGTTCCCTCGGACACATGTGATTCGAGGCTACTTTCCCCAGAGCCTTTCTCTTACCAACGAGAAGGTATTGGCATCAATTGATGCCCAAAACCACCTTCCAACTTCGCAGTGGAAGGTGGTGCAGAGACTGACAAATGGTCAGCTTCTGCACCTTGTGATGCTCATTGACGAGGCGTCAATGGCGACCCTTACTAAGCTTAAGGGCAGGATTGTCTACCGGTTTGGTCACGTGAGACTGATCCTGAAGGACAATGTCTCAAAAACTCCGGATGCGTCTGAAGAGAAGCAGACCGTAGAGATGCAGGCCGAAAGCGGGGAGCTAGGGTTAGTGGATCCGCCGGTCTCTTTGACGACCGCGGATGTGGAGCCAAAATCAGTGGACCCGCCCGCTTTCGTGACGGTTGCCGCCGGTGCAGTGGGCGGCGGGGCGGCTGAGGGGCCGCCGGACAAGGTGTCTGCCGGCCCCTCAGCCGGTCGTGCCGTTGGGCAGACCGGTGGTGCCGCTGCTGGAGCGGCTCCAACAAATGTGACCACTGGGTCGCTTACTATTAAGGCCGGTGGGGCGGCCAGGAAGACAACCTCCACTACTTTTGGTGAGGCGCCACGAACCTCCAAGGAGGGCGGTTCTAAGGGACCCCGGCGAGCCAGGGCGGCGAAGCTCATCCGACAGTCGCTGCAAAAATGAGCTCCGTTAAGGTGCTTCAGGCGAACCTGCACCATGCCAAGGGGACATCGGCCACACTATGCAGGACCTTCGCCGAAAAACAGATAACCCTGGCGCTAATCCAAGAGCCCTGGGTTGTCAGTGGCCAAGTCAGAGGACTCAACAGTAACTTAGGTAAGTTGATTTATCACCGAGGAGAGGTTGGGCCACGGGCCTCCATCCTGATTGACAAAAGTGTTAATCATCTCCCCGTTACTAACTTTATTTCCAGGGACCTTGTGGCGATCCTGGCTGAGATCCCCACAGTAGGAGGTATGCAGGAAATCGTCCTGGCATCAGCGTACTTCCCTGGAGACAGCCCAACTGCTCCACCTGATGAGGTACAAGAACTCATCAGCTATTGCAAGCGGACAAATTGGCAGTTCATCATTGGATGCGACGCGAACTCCCACCATACGATCTGGGGCAGCAGCAACATCAATGAAAGAGGTGAGTACCTGCTTAATTATCTTATAGATAAGAACATTAATATAGTAAATAGAGGGTGCAAACCTACCTTTATCACTGCAGCCAGCAGAGTCCTGTCCGAGTTCATAAGGAACTGGTGAGTTTCAGATGAAGCATCGCTGTCGGATCACCAACATATCCGATTTGACATTCAGGGCCGATCTGAGATTATCTCCAATATCACTGTCCCAAAGAAAACAAATTGGCACACCTTCAGGGCTGCTGTGTGCTCGAGGGCTGACATGTTGGTCACCTCAATCAGTTCTATTGGTGAACTTGAAGTGGCAGCTAACCAGCTTAATGATGTGCTCATCTCCTCCTACCAAGATAGTACAGCCTCGGTCCCAACCAATGCGATACGTAAGGTGCCTTGGTGGAGCGAACGGCTGTCTGAAATGCGTGGGCGGGTGAGACGTCTTTTTAACAGAGCTAAACGCTCCAAGCAATGGGAGGAATATAGGTTCGCACTCACTGAATACAATAAGGAGATTAGACGCTCCAAACGCGAGTCCTGGAGAAGACGCTGCGAAAGCATAGAGTCTTTGCCGGAAGCAGCTCGTCTTCAAAAGGTACTAGCCAAGGACACCTCAAATGGAGTAGGGCTTCTCAGGAAGCAGGATGATACCTACACCGAAAACCCTAGAATACCTCTTACAGGTTCACTTCCCCGGGTCAACTCTAGGACCAGGCTCAGATCATTACGTCGACTGCGACGATGGGTCTCCTTTGTGCCGTAGGGCCTTGAGCCGGTCCGGTGTCATATTCGACAAAGATAAGGTTAGATGGGCAGTGGCCTCTTTTCAACCTTTTAAAGCCCCTGGGGGTGATGGGATTTTTCCAGCACTCCTCCAAAACTGCCTGGATACCATCCTTGACCCTTTAGTCGACCTGTTTAGAGCCAGCTATAATTGGGGCTACATACCACTCTCATGGAGGAAAGTAGTGGTGGTGTTTATCCCCAAACAGGGCAATAGGCCCCTAGAGCTGCCTTAATCGTATAGACCAATCAGTCTAACCTACTTTCTATTAAAGACAATGGAGAGACTGCTAGACCTTCACATCAGGTACAAACTGGACCAAGTATCTCCCCTTCATCCCATCCAGTTTGCCTACTCAAAAGGCAAATCAACAGAGACTTCCTTACACAATCTAGTCAGCAAGATTGAGAAAGCACTTCATCATAAAGAAATAGCATTATGTGCTTTTCTTGACATAGAAGGTGCTTTCGACAATACTAGATACAGGTCCATATCTAGAGCTCTCGTACGGAGGGGTGTGGACTCGCAAACTGTGAAGTGGGTGGATGCGATGCTTAAAGAGCGAGAAATTATATCCACCCTGGGCAACACCTCTGTGTGTATCAGGGCAGCTAAGGAGTGCCCACAAGGCGGTGTACTGTCGCCGCTGCTCTGGTCTCCAGTAGTAGACGACCTCCTAAGCAAGCTGAGTGAGCTTGGCTACCGGGCCGTTGGCTATGCGGACGACCTTGCCATCATTATCACAGGGAAGTTCGACTCTATTGTCACTGATCTAATGAGATCAGCTCTGCGCACGGTCACTGATTGGTGTGCTAACGAAGATCTTACGATCAACCCTGCCAAGGCTGTTCTGGTGCCATTCACTAGAAGGCACCATCTGGACCTTGATCAAATACTGATCCAAGGCACGGCTATTGAGTACTCCAATGAAGTCAAATACTTGGGAATTACGCTCGACAAAAGACTAAATTGGAACACTCATCTCAACACAACCCTAAATAAGGCTACACGAGCCTTATGGGCCTGTCGAAGACTCTTCGGAAGGACTTGGGGTCTAACCCCGAAGATGATTTTCTGGCTGTACAATACGATTGTCAAGCCGATCGTTTCTTACGCCGCCCTGGTCTGGTGGCCTAAAGTCCAGCACCGGTTGGCAATCGACAAATGCAACAAGCTGCAGCGGCTTGCCTGCCTCTCCATGACAGGAGCAATGAGGACTTGTCCTACTGCTGCCATGGAGGCGGTGATTGGACTTACTCCACTGCACATCTCTATAATGAAATCTGCTGCTATCAGCGCCCTGAGAATGCAGCTCTTGAATAATATGCCGGTTGACGACAAGGGTTACATGAGCATCCTCAAGCGCATCCCTGGCTTAGATGTGTGCTCCGTAACGGATCACATGACCAAGGAGCTGCGCTTTGGCAAAAGGTTCAGGACCATTTTCCCTGAACGAGCAGACTGGGACGGAGGTGGTCCAAGTCTGGATCCCAGATGCCTCAAATGGTATACTGATGGCTCTAAAATGGCACACGGTGCCGGTGCTAGCGTCTTTGGACCCAACACTAGGATTTCGCTCGCGTTGGGTAGTTGGCCCAGCGTTTTTCAAGCTGAAATCCATGCCATTGAAACTTGCGCCATTCTCAACGTCAATAAAGGTCTGAAAGGTGCGGACATTACTATCTTTTCTGATAGCCAAGCGGCCCTTAAGGCCCTATCCTCATGGAGTTTCTCGTCGAGAATTACTAAGGAGTGCTTCGACACCCTCCAGCTACTGGCCACCCACAACAGGGTCACGCTCTGTTGGATACCAGGTCACTCTGGTATCGAGGGCAACGAGATCGCTGATGAACTGGCCAGGAAAGGCTCATCCTCTCGCTTCCAAGGTCCCGAACCCTACTGCAGCCTCAGTTGGGCTTCGACGAGAGCTGTTGTAGAAAATTGGGGTAAGAGTCAACAACTGCTGTACTGGAGGAACGTCTCTGGGCTTCGCCAGGCCAAGGCACTTGTCAGACCCTACGCTTATAACGATATCACCGCCCATAGCAAGGCGGTCTCAAACTGCTTTCAGGCTACCTATCTGGCCATTATGGGCTTAGGTATTATCTACACCGAATAGGTCTGTCTAGCGTGACGGAATGTCGGCTTTGTTTGGAAGACGACGAAACAACATTGCACATTTTGTGCTCCTGTCCTGCATTAGCATGGCTTAGAAGGAGGACCTTCAGTCGTGAACTTCTGAATCCCGCTGACGTTAGATCCTCCCCTGTTAAAGACCTCCTCAGGGTGGCTGAGCGTCTTTTGCAGTAATGGGGCTTTGGCACAAAAGACCTCCATGGTCGCAGTGCCCACCATATGGGTAATCCCCCCTATAATAATAATAATAATAATAATCTATGGACTTTATTTATACGCTCAAACTGAAAGAAAACTAAATAAATATGAACAGCTGAAATATTTGAATAAACAGAAAAAATCGATGCTCGTAACGTAAATGGATTTGTGCTAGCTCTTCCAATTTGTGGTGCCCAAAATTAAAATTTTTATTTCACAACTTTTTCAAGATTTCAATCTACATAAATTCGGGAAAATGTGATGAATTTATTGAGAGTTTATTTTGAAAACTCTGTCGATGTGCACAATGTAATAATTTGAAAACCCCATTTCATTCAAATCATTTAATGGACACTTGCTTTGCTTTGTATTGTTATAATTGAATAAGTAAAAAAGGATTCTATTTTTTCAATATAATTTGGAAAGATTGTGTCAGATTGTGCCATATATTGTTCAACAGATTCTTCTTCTTCAATATAAACACGCGTGAATACCCTTTTACTATAACGAAGTTACATTTTTGCTACCAACGCCATCCATCTCAGAACAAAGCAAAGGATTAACTTCGCCGCCAGACTATAAAAGTGCGACTGGATCATAACTTTTGCTCTGTCGGAGGTCAGCCATCTGCGAGACCAGATCGACTAGAAGCAGTTGCAGTCCAACAGTGGAGTAGACCAGAACTAGCCGACCGATAAGCAGCCAGGGTAAGCAACCAACACAGAGGTAATTGGGAAAACGGAAAAAAATTGGAAGCCACTTGCCATATAAGTGAGACCGGCTCAATGCTTTCCTCAGTTACAGTCCGGTGGTCGACCAAACGACGATCAACCGAGCAAGCTGTAAAGTGACTCCTGGGGTTTAATAAAACGCAAAAAAAGCTTTAGGAATATTTATACAATTGAATACAAAATAAGCACGATTTAGTCTACTTATCCAGACATTTCGAAAGAATTCAAGTACAAAGTTCAATGAAATATACTTAACTGATAATATAAATTAGTAACCTATAGAAATAAATAAACTAAAGAAATCATAATATAATAAGAATAATAAATAAATAAACTAAATGAATAATAATGAATAAAATATGTAACAATGAAAAAAACTTAATAAATGATATAAAATATGAATATTTTAATTAATATTAAATTTTAATATGAATATGTTTAAAGAACCTTTAAATCGAAAACATAAATAATAATAATTATTAAAATGAATAAAGTGCAAAAGGTCCTGCTAAGTGCCATAATAGAGAAAATAATACATACTCATATTTGTAAAAATAATACATAACAAAATCGAACTCATCGAACTGACTTTTGCACACCAATTCCTACATGCCAAACCCTAACGAAACTTAAGCCGAAAGATGATGAAAACTCTCTTGCGCATACTCGAGGCTGTGAATAGGGTATTCGAAAACGGGGATGGATTTCCTAGCTCTCTTGATTTTCAGTGGTCGACCAAGTAACACAAGCATAAAAATAAATTTCGTAAAAGCTAAAGAAAAGTAAATTTAGTAAAAGCTAAAGTATTTTAAGAAAAGCATCATTATTAAGCAAAATATAAACCTGCAAAAGTTCAATCTGAGGAGAAACACGCACAAGAAATTTGGAAATTACATATTGTGAACAAGGACCGAAACATCATCAGTATTTTTGCACGTGGCCACGTCTATAGGGAAGTAAAAATATAATTCATCAACTAACATAACATAAAAGCAATAATACTGGACTTCTATAATTAAATAAAATAAAGCTTCATAAATAAAATTACTAACCCATAGCTAATTTAACGATGGTAGCAGGGCGGCCGAATTAGATTAACCTTAAGTAAAATATTTTGTAAGCTTGAACTATTTCTCGTAATATATAACATCAATTTAAACTAATTATTTTCATTTCAAATAAAAAAAAACAAACATTAATTTATATTTAATATATTAAATGCAAGCCATACCACCCCTAGAATCGGGTACGGCTTACAAAGCTGACCAGCCACCACCACCAAAGGGTAATTTAACTTAGAGTTACGAGCTATTTAAGGCAGAACAGCGCAGCTTTGCAGTTAATCCCTGACCAGCGATCGGATGGACCACATCGACCAGCGCGGGAGGCTCCTACACCAACATGCAAAAAAAAAAAGAATAAAGAAAAACACACTAATAAACAAAATCTAAAACACGCCCACACACAACAATCAGGGGTGTACGGATAACAGAGAATGCTTCAGCAAATCCTTAGTAAGAGTCAGGTTAAAAACAGGGCACATATTCACGGCTCTACACATGCGATTTATAAGCTCATGCATATCATAGTTAGACCGAAAGTGAACAACATGCAGTAAAGGCAATCTCCTTAAGCTATACTGGATATGCCTATAAGAAACCATACCTGCGAGAGTGCAAGAATTTATGTTCGAGTTCCGAAGCTGGAAGCCAGAGTGGATCATTCCACGGAAGGTCTCTTAGTGCAAACCTAACAAAGTTCCGCTGCACCGATTCAATGTGTCTACGATAAACAGCATAATAGGGAGACCAAACCTGAGAGGCATACTCGAGAATTTGCCCGACTTAAGAGGAGAATAAGTGAATTAAGGTCTTCCGATCAGAAAATTTCCCTGACCACCGCTTTACATAACCCAGAACTGAAACTCTTAGAAACAATGTAGTTAATGTGCAAAGTGGAATCAAGTTTACGATCAAGCTTCAGACCAAGGTCAGTAACGGACTGCAAGCAAGAGATATTAGTTTTCGCAAAGGTATAATCAAAGACGAGTTGATTTTAGTTTCTAGAGAATGACACAACCTCACATTTATCCAAGTTAAGCCGTAGGCCATTAGATCCACACCAGTTCTTGAATGTATTTAAATCATCCTGAATGCAGGAAGAATCATAACTGTTTCTAACGCATGAGAAAATCTTCATATCGTCTGCGTAGATTAAAACTTTGGAGTGCTTAATCAGGGGGATAATGTCGTCATTGGCAAGAATAAACAGCAACGGCCCCAGATGGCAACCCTGCGGTACGCCAGATGCAGCCGTAACGTCTCTGGATAAATTATTACGGAAAGATACTCGGTATGTCCTATCTTTTAAGCAAAAGCAGATCCAGTCGAGCAATAAAGGCGGAAAACCCAACCCTTCAAACTTAAGCATAATCACAGAGTGAGGGAGCTTACTAAATGCCTTTCTGAAGTCGGTGTAGACGCAGTCAGTGGGATGTAAATTCAAGCAGGTTAGTTTTCGGCGATCTACCAGGCAGAAAGCCATGTTGATTAAATGAGATTAACCCCTTACACTGCCCAACAAGCTGTGAATATATAAAAGATTTAAACAACTTGGGTATGCAGGAAAGCTTCGCGATTGACCTATAATTTGTTATGAAGTTTTTATGCCTCTTTTTATAAACAGGAATTATAAAGGCGGTCTTCCATAACGTAGGAAATCTACCGGCCTGAAGAGATTTGTTGAAAATGAGTTCCAGTGGAGTGAGTAAGGCATCAGAACAGGATCTTAAGAATGCAGGTGGAACACCATCAGGACCAGAAGAATAGTCTAGTTTAAGTTCCTTGGTACCGTTCATGATAATATCACGAGATATAATGGGCAAAGCAATGGAGGCTTCCTGGATATGACCAAACTCTTCCAGGGAAGGCACAAAATTGCAATGCAAAGTTATCGGCTATATCGGGCGCGCTAAAACTAGAGGATCCATTGTACCACATTGTAGATAAATAATTATCAGTTTTCTTCTTCATATTTACAAATTTAAAAAAGGTACGAGGATCATTATGCAAATAATTGCGAACATTATTAAGGTATTCCCTATATAAGGATGAAGATAACGCTAAAAAGCTGTAATGACAATAAACGAAATCACAATAAGCTGACGTTCTGCTACAGCGTAAGTACGTTTTCCATGATCTATTTTAAGGCTCCGTAGTTCCCTAGTATACCACGGGAGAGAATGACAGGATGATCTCGACAGTTTGAGTGGTACACAAGAGTTAAACAGATCATAAATCCTATTAATAATAATTAGGAGACGGAGTTGGATCAATGCGTTGAGCGGCAAGACCAACATGCCGTGGGTCCCGGGTTCGAGCCCAGATGAGCGTGAGCTTTTATTAAGAAATTAAAATCATCCAATCCGTCTCTGGGCTGTTGTCTAGCTCGCAGCAATGCAAAACAAGACTCAATTTTCCTCACTTCCCTTACCCTAATTCCTTTCCGGCCAAAACCATGCTAACGCATCAAAGGGTTGTCCCCTAGGATTTGGCTACATCGTATAAAAAAAAAAAAAAAAAAAATTATACATAAAACACAGAAACACAATCGTCGATATCGCTATCATAAAAAGGGGATGGGAAATCGATTGAGGGGATCCAGGTTGAAAGATCAGAGAAGTCCGCCCTTTAAAAATCAAGAATGTACTGATCTACGTTGGGGTCAGCAATATCAGAACCATCGCAGCAAAAAGAGATCAAAATGGGTGGATGTAAACTATCGATAGTGGATAAGTTACGAGAAGTCGGTTCGACTATAGTGTTACTCGAATCAGAAGAAAAGAATCTCTTCTCATAGAGTTCTTTACATCACTCATTTGGTGTAAACCAGAGGAGGAGATGATGTCAAGAAAATGGGAGTCTTTAGGAGTAAGACAATTTAAGGGAAGGTAGTCATCGTCATCAGCGTTGAATACCCATTGAACGCTGGGTAAGTTAAAGTCACCAAGAAGGATGATTGCGTTGGCTGGGTTTGTCATATTAATAAAATCTAGGCTAAGAATTGAAATATCGGAAAGACTTGGACTATCTGCATCAGCATGGTTTGTCAAATTTATAGTGATATAACAACATAGCAGGAATATGTGCATCTTCCCCAGAGATATCTGAAGAGGTAAGAGCTCGATTGCGAGCGTGTCGGTAAAAGCAGGTATATCAACCAAGCCGCAATCTTAATGTGATTTACATGCAACCAAGACGCCGCCACTACGAGCCATGGAGTCAGAGTATCTATCCTTACGAAAAATCTGATAGGATTCGTCAAGAATTGCTGTATCATTAAAACCGCCATGAAGCCAGGTTTCGGTCAGAGCGATGACGTCGTAACAACAGGCAAGAGAAGCCTGAAATAACTGGCTTGTTCTTGTTCCTAATCCTCTTACGTTTTGGTAGTAAAGGAATAGCGTACTTAGTTTTTTTGGTTGCTAGCAGTGGTTCTATTCTGAGTGCTTCCCGCGACCCTACGACGGGGCATAAACTCATGTCTGGGGCAGACATAATCTCAAAAAGTTCTGGGGACGATGTCAACTTAAAACACGGAATGAGTCCTTGAGTATGACGAGATCCTAGAAGTTGACAATAGAGGAGTGCAGAGTCATCAACACCACTCCTCTCCTTCACGTAGCCAAAAACGTCGTCAACAGCAGTCGATGGATCAAGTCGGGAAACAAAAATGGGCCTCGGTGGTTGTGCAATCCTCAGAGTGAAACCCTTATTTCGAGACACATTAATAGATCTCAACGGGATTGTGCCTTGCGATGGGTGAGGATTCGTCTGTGAGGTGCCGGGATATATGTTCACAGCTGGGTCCGATGCAGGGGGGGGGGGATGGGGAATAGAAGTAGTAGATGCCTACGGGCAGTGCGAGAACGTTTGGTGAAACGTCGCGAGCATCAATTAAAGGCAGGGTCGACAAGGGAAGAAGGGGAAGGCAACGGGAAAGCAGGGGCGACGGAGGAAGCAGGAGGATCCAACTTCTAATAATAGCCCAGGTAACGTAAGTTTGAGTACATCTGATCCATTAGTGGCGGGTGGTCATTTCAGCAGCATCTAGATGCCGGCCGCAGTCACCGTGAGACAGAGCAGCACCTCGATACTGCAAGGCTGAGCAGCACCTAGATACCAACTGCATTCACCGTAAGACATAGCAGATCAGCGAGATCACCAGAAAGAACAGTAACCCGATGACGACCAGTTAGTTTTTCAGTAGTTTAACAGAGAGGGGTTCTGCACGAGCATCATCGAAAGTCTTGACCGTCGAGTCGGCGAGCTAATTCGCTGGAGGAAATCGAAACCATCTACCCCAAAAACACGCTACAACACTCTACCTCCACCCACACATTAACAACAAAATGTATAGTATGGTAGCAATAGGGGAAGATTCTTTATACAGGAAAGAATGATTGATTCACGCGTTACGAAGTTAGATCAGCCGATCGTAGGACTAACATTTGTCTCATAGTGCAAAGGGGGAACTGACATGGTACCAATTGAGGTATGTTCTCTCAAAAATTCACCGTAGGATATGTACACTGTACAACAAGAAAAGAATCATCCAAATCGGTCCACGATTTACGAAGTTTCACTTTAATAAATTTAAGAAGTTAAAGTGACAATACATGGCGTTTGTAATCCTTTGTTCGGGTAAGAAAACTGTTTGGATTTATTTAATATATTTTCTTTATAGGAATTATTGTCTGAAGTAAAGAAAATGAAAGAAGTGGCAAACTGAGTGATTTATAGCCTTGTAAAGTGTAAGAAGAAGAGAACGAAAGTGAGAAAAAATTACAATCTAATGAGAACGAAAAATATTTTAATCAGAAAGTTCCCGTTCGATAAACACTTGGTGGAAGTCATTTATTTAAAAACGAAAAAGTATGTTAAAAGCACTAGCTTTACTTCCACAAAGTAGGAGCAATAATTTCTTTGGGATGGTGATCGCTCAAAGAAAATGACGAATGTTTCGACGAATATGCAAGCTGGTCATCATAATTTATAGAAAAATATTTTGTTTTTTAAATTGCAATATATTTCTACTGTTATTTAATAAATTAATTTTATTCATATGCTCAGTTATTGTTTGTAAAGTTTGGCTAACCATTTTTGCACACAAAACTCTGACGTTATTTATTGAATATGCAATCAATATTATAATCTGCTAGATTTGCAAATAAGGTGCAAATCCTCTGTTTGCACATTCATTTTTAAATCCTCAAGGAAACCATTGAACTTTAAAGGATGAAATTTAGGTATTATATTTGTAACGTATTTAGCTCCGCCTAAAATTAAAGTTGCTTTCTTTAAACGAAAAATCTACCAGGAAAAAAGAGGCAGTCATGGGGACTGCCGACCGAAGTGAAAGCTTAAAACTATGAAATAACAGTGGTTTTTTTTTTGAATTGTCAAATTAATTGTAGTATAAAATATTAAAATTTCATAGTTTTTGAATTAAAATAATATTGTAAAAATTATTTAAATTAAAATTCTACAGAAGCCGCTGCGCGTGCGCCATTCTGGTGCTAGAGCAGTATGCGAACGCATAAGATTTTTCTCTACCAAAAATCGCTCAACGCGCCTAAAGAAGTTTTCACTTCAATAACATATTTAGTCCTCACTGTTGTACTGCGTACTGATCCTTTAATCAAACAATTAAAATAATAAGCAAACTAGAACACAATTTATACAATGCACAGTATACACACAATAAACTTTCTACGTAGTCACTTAAAAAAATATTTAACCACGTGTCCTTTCGGCGTGTACTTTTTTTATTTTTTATATTTTCCTTTTCTGTATGACTGGGCATAATTTTGCAACGCGTGGACCGTGGGTGTGAATATTTGCCGCACATTTTGTGAAAATATTTTTACCGCAAGGTTAGAGGGATAGTGCAAGTGATCTTAATTTGATACAGCTGTCTAGATCGGTTTTGAATTTTTGTGTTGGAGTTTTATCTAATATTTCTTACATTGCTCCAGTTTAAAAAACAGTTTGTTTTGGTTTTTATTTTGAAAATTCACTCGGGTCATGTGAATATTTGCTGCACATTTTGTGCATTTTGCAATTTAATAACCTTCTTATAATTCCCTGTTTAAGGTATATTGTACCAGCCTCTCCCGTATTTTCGTCGTTGTAGTCAAAATTCTGATAACTATTCCAATCTAGAGCCTGTTGTGCGTATTTTGTCCTTTTCTTAGTTTGCGGCTTATCCATTGCAATTTCGCTCGCGAATACCCTTCTATATCTCGTCTTGGCCCTATATCCCATCTGTGTATGCCTTCGTTGGTTAAGGATGTGCCGGACATACCAGTTGACAAAGGCTTGTAGCTTACAGGACAGGTCACTTTCTATGTTAAACAGCTGTACAACAGAACAGATTTTACGTTCCATTCAAAAAGCAAAGGTTGTCTCATTCCGTTCAGCACTGGAAAGGGCTCCGACAGCTTTCCCTTATGTAGGCCGTGACATTGGACTACTGAGTACGACTGCTTTATGATGGCGATAATTATTTCTGTGATGCCTCTGCTACGTTAACCTGCCGATAAACATATATTCGCGATGTAAATTAAATGGGACCTTCATTCGACAGATTCCTCGATGATAATTCGGAGGGTGTTGATTTGAGAAACCCTCACGAAAGCCTGGCTGTTCATCGATTCGAGTATGCTCGTTTGTCTGCTTGATTCTTAACTTTCGGAAAGTCTTCGAAAAGTCTGCCAATTTCTACTAATTTTAGCTTAATAACGCCCGTAGTTATCTATTTGTTTTTCAACTATGATCGATATTCTTGCTGACTGACCTACTCTTATAGCAAAATTTACATTAGATATTAGTAACAGAACTCCAGGGTACTTGAGTGTGAACACTGTTTAACTAATAAAAACAGTTAAATAAATTACATTGATCTTTTATAACTTTTTTTTTATCTAACAAATAAATAATAAGCTAGTCAGAGACTTTTAAGGAAGCGGGTTTTTTAATCCTTTCTCGATCTTAATAAGGTTGTACCGTTTTTAAGATAGGCAACTTAATAATAATAAGGCAGGGTTGAGATCAAGATTATTCATAATTTTGGAAAGGTTATTGTGATAGCAGTACCTTGGCGTTTATTTGATGTCGCTGCGTTGAATAGATCAAACGACAAATTTGAAATAATGATGTGCAGACCATGAAAATTGCAAATTTATGGATCACTCTGTAACACTCCAACGGTTGAGATTGCCTCACCCCTGTCACACAATTTGTTGTTTGTCTACTTGAGATATATCATCGCACTTATTTTGGAACACCGACTTCAGAATGCCGTAATAGACATAAAATTAAATATTATTTTATGCTGTTTAGCACATTTTTTAAAAATACTATTTTTATTCATACATTTCTCAAAATCGCTTATAATGACATAAGCATGTTTTGTATCTACACTCCTCACATGTACTTACATCCATTTAATTAAAACTTTGCTATTTCCTTTAAAGAGAATAATAATTCTTGTTCAATTCTAATTCTATTCTCTTAATAAGTCGTTTAGATAAACCAAATTCAAGGCTTCTTCGTAACAAAATTTAGGCAATTTAATATTTGGGTCAAGGAAAAATTAAAGTGTGCAAATTTTTTTTTATTAATGTTGCCATGAAAGTAAACAAAGCTCTTGAACTTCTAGCAAAAATTCTCTTAATACAACCAAGACCTCGATTGAATTAGGTTGATAAATTTATTCAGAACGAGTTCAATTAGTAAGGCGACAACTAGTTCAGCTTTGGTACGTAAATAGAAAATATTTAATGAAATTTTTGCTTATGCATCAAATGTTTATTTTGTATCTGATTATGAATGCCAAAAAAGCTTAACCTCCTTTTAATGGATAAATTTAACAATAATTTGTAAGAGCATTAATTTTCTGTAATAAATAAAATAAAGTAAATATGATAAATAAATAAAGGGCAATTCGTTAATAAGTGTTTGATTTCTTGAAATTTTCTGATCAGTGTTGGCGAGAATGCTTTCTTCCCAATTAAGTTAACCCTTTGGGGTTAAAATCGCTATTAAAACGTTAACGTCTTCGAATACAGGTGAGTTGAAGTAGGATAATGCAAGGCGACATTTAGAAAAGTTAACAGATAATCTGCCAATAAATGAAGAAAATCTTGATGCTGAAAATTAAAATAAATAAAATTTTCGGTGATAAAAACTCAAGCAAAAAAAGCAACATTAAAAAAAGTAGTAGTATTAAGAAATTTTCATATTTTTTATTTTGCTCGAGTTTTTGAGCGGTATTGAATTTTTAACTAGAATTAAACTTTGAATTTAAAAAATTCACTCTACGAAACCTTAAGAGGCAGAAGTAATCAAAATTAAGAGGAGCGACGATTTCGAACTCAGCAAAGGTAGGGAAGCAATGATTCCAAGTCTTGGTTTGACCGGCCAGCGCTGAAACCGTACTGACAATCGTTGATAAGATGGCTTTTTTCTAAATATTTTATCAACCGAGAGTTGACAAATGATTTAAAAACTTAAGCTAAAGCTGAAATAAGTGTAATTGGTCTGCAGTTAGAGGTGGTCACATGCCTCTCCTTTTTAGGGGTCGGCGGAACATGAGCAAGTTTCCATGTAGTTTGCGTAAAGGGTTAGCCAAAACCGAGACGCAGCATTTTATAGCTAGGGGCGAAAAACCATCAGTGTAGTGTAGTGTAGGGGATTTTGCCTGAGGCGTAGATGAAAAAGGCTGCGATGAACGTGGTAAGTAAGAATTAGCAGCACGCAGGTTGACATTATCCAAAGAGCCAGTACAGACAATCCCATTATGAATGAGTGGTGTTATTGAGGAACTGGTAAAATTGTTCTTCACAGTTTTGGCAAGAGATCAGAAGCCCTGACTACCCTTTTGAGTAGCAAATGCCTTTCATCTAACGCTCTGGTTGAAGTTGACCTTAGCCCGACTAATAACTGATTTGCATATTTCCTCGAATCTCTGTAGATATGGCTAAATTTCCCTGATAAGCACAATTTAAATACCTGGAAGGCTGCTTCTTTGTTTTTAACGGCCATAGAGCAGTCATTATTGAACCAATTCGTGTGAGTTGGCTTCACGTTTCTGAAGCTATGAGGAATAAGGACAAGGATATTCAAAATATACTCGGTGATGTGATTAACCTGTCCTGCGGAGAACCAATCAGACCAGTCCACTTATCTGAGAATGCATTAAGTGCAATACAATCAGCATTTTTATAATGCCACACTAATCTTTTGGTAGCCTTTTTATTAGCGGTTATCAGAGAGGAGATGGAAAATTGAGCGGAGACCAGACAATGGTCCAAGGAGGAAGCCGTAACCGAAACAGATCTACAAGATGCCCGTTGTGCCCCTTAATATAAGAAATACGAGTCGGAAAAACTGTGGCAAATTGAAGGTTTCCCCATATATGTAACTCGATGTTCCTTCCAAACCAGACTGCTGTCACGGTCATGTCTCTGCCGGGAGTACGGGCTAATTGCAGTCGGACGGAGAGAAGGATACCCTCTTAAATAAAATACCCCAAGCCATGGGTATCAGGCGACCTCCAGTTTCAATACAACCTTCCTGCAGTAATGTGTAGCTCTGTTTGAGATGACCATTTATTTCTCGTATTTCTCGTAGTCTAAAACACCTAATCAAGGAATAGCGGAAGTCTGGTCAGGGATTGGTGTTATCGACAAAGGACTACCGGAGTTCGATCTGAGGTCCAACGGACACGGAGGAGCGTTTGTACGCCGGTATCGGAGCGTTTGTTCAAAAAGAAGGAGCCTGTTCGCGGTAGCGCCTCCGCCAAGGAAGCTACCAAGGATAAGCAACCTTCAATAACAGGAAGTTCGAAGCACTTCGCTAAGTCTACGTACGAGAGCGTCTGACGGTTCCATTGCGGGAGTGAGCGGATGACGACGATCAAGTAGAAGGTGTGCAAGGATAAGAGTGACAGTTCGGCAGAGGATGGGGGCGTCGAACCTAAGAGGTTGAAACCAGGTCCTAAAAAACCAGTGGCCAATAAACCTGGTCCCAGTAATTCAGGCTTGGGGGATAAGATCAGCAGGAAATGGCCAAGAGTTCTTTCAATGTGGCAATGGATAGCCTTAAACTAGCATTGATTAACGTAAGCAATCAAGACGGGCGATATTCAGAGGAAAAAAGTGGAGCTGTTCTCGAGCCCCGTTATTAACAACGTCCTCAAAAACCAGTCATTGACTGCGGTAGTTTTTACCTGATCGAGGTGGAAGCATGGTGTGGAAGTCCTGCACAGTAAAGATCAGGCTGCACACGACTTTTCTATCAATGGGGTCTCGGGGATGAAGGCGCCATGGAAGGCAGCTTAAGTGAATTTCGTCCCATCACACAAAATCCCGACGAGACCGAGAGCTAGGGTAGTCATCCCAGGGGTGTTCAACGAGAGTTGAGGATTCGTGATGCTTATAGATGAAACCTCAATCACCATAATAAAAAGAAGAAAATGCAGGCTTCCCTTCGCGGTCGGAGAAGTGTTTCTCTAGCTGTGTAAGAGGAATCACTCTGGAGCAAAGGGGTCAGAAGAGATGGAGGCGGAGGGGGGCGCAAATGGTGGTTTTCTAGATAAACCTCCACCACAGTAAAGCTGCTACATCAAACCTCATGCTGCTCCTTATTAAGGAGGACATCTACGTGCCTCATCCAAGAACCATGGAATAATAAAACCAAGGTTCAAGGGTCGCAGCAATTCAGACTACTTGATAGTCGAGCAACGGGGAAGGTAAAAACTTGCATACTCGTTAGAAAACAGATACAAGCCATAATGCTTTCTAATTTCAACTGTGACTAGTGATGGGCAAAATCGGTCACTTTGCTGACTCAGGTCATACGAGTCATTTGGCGTAAGTGACTCAAAAAAAAAGATTCGGTCATTTGGGTTACGTGAGTCAATTGAGCAACGGATGCTTTGTGCTTTGCTTTCTGTTTTGTTCTGTTCACAACTCACATTTACATGTTGTATGGTCACAATGAGTATATGGGAGGTATAGGAATCGCATGTACATCACAACGTCAAACTCCCTAAAATATGAGCAACAGGAACTACATAAAGTTCTCGCTTGAGTTTTCAGTTCTCTATTCTCCACCTTCTACCGTTGGATTTCTTTCATAAGAAAACCGCATCCTCAGCCGCCATTAGGCTTAACTCACTCTGCTTACCTGACTGCTGCAGTGTGTTTCAAGCGGAAATCATGGCTGTAAAGGTAGCTGCGGATCGCCTGAATCATCTAACGCTACCCACTGATAATATATGTATTTTCACAGATAGTCAGGCCGCTATTAAATCCCTCTCGGGAGTAAACACCACCTCCAAAACGGTTATAACATGCCGCTCGGCAAGTACGACTCATCTGGGTGCCTGGACATAGTCGCATTCCGGGCAATTGCAGAGCCGACGAACCAGCGAAAATCGGTACCACTCGTCCTGATTCGGACATTTACCACCAGCTAGGTAAACCGCTGGCCACATGCAAACTGGAACTCTCACAGGAGTCTCTCAGGATTGCAAACACTAATTGGCAGGAGGAACACACCTGCCTGATTTCAAGACAGATATGGCCAAAGCTTGACCCTAAACGGTCAAGGGAACTCATCTTACTCGGACGCAAAACAATTAGCAGTACCGTGGCCGTTACAACGGGTCACTGCCTCATAGGCAGACACGCCGATAGACTGGGCGCGCCTTCAAACGACTTCAGTAGGAGTTGCCATGACGAAGAGAAACCATACTTCACCTCCACGGTAACTGCCCGGCCCTAGTCAACCGTAGGAACCAGTTTTTGGGCTCCCCCTTCCTTGAAGAGCTAACCGAATTAGGCTCCACTGATGTCAGAGACCTAGCTCGATTTATCAGGAGTTCAAAATGGTTCCGGACGACTGAACACCCTTCCCAGCCCTGTCAAATTTATTTTGACTTCCCGTGAACTGTTGCCACTGTTCAGCAGGTTCACCCTCTTATTTCTTATGTATTTTTATGGGGTTTGTAAACTTTTTGTGCCTTGCTGTGCAAGTGAAACTCATGCAACAACAAAAATATTTAATCGTCATTTCTTATGATCCCGTAAGCTGAAACGTTCAGTTAGTATTATGTATTATTTTCAATTGTGGTTATGTAGTTGTTTTATTTGTTTAATTTGCACCGACTTCAAAATGTCGTAATAGATATAAAATTAAAAATTATTTTATGCTTTTTAGCGTTTTTTGTGAAGTCAGTTCAACTTTTTTTTAAAAAACTATTTTATTTTTCACTTTTTAGTGTCTTCTACTCTATACAATGAAGAAAGAACCATCCAAATCGGTCCACGCGTTAAATGTTAGTTTTAACCCCCCTACCTCACCACCTTTCCACTAAACTTTTTTTCTCATGGTATCAATCAAGGAACATACTCTACCGAACAGAAAAGGAATCATCGAAATCGGTTCACGCGTTACGAAGTTACTACCCCTCCCCCTCCCCCACCTCCACCATAGGACCAAATTATTCTCCTATTAGCAGTGGGGGATCACACTCTATACAACAGCAAAAGAAGCATCCAAATCGATCCACGCGTTACATAGTTAGGTTCCACCCCCTTTCTCCCACCCCCACCCGGGCAACATTTGTTTTCTCGTAGTATCAACCAAGGATCATATTCTACCCAATACAAAAAGAATTATCCAAATCGGTCCACGCGTTACGAAGTTAGACTACCCCTCCCCCCACCCACACCTTTCACCATAGGACCAAATTACTCTCCTATTAGCAATGGGGGATCCTACTCTATACAACAGAAAAAGAACCACCGACATCGGACCACGCGTTATAAAGTTAGGTTCCACCCCCACCATCCACCCCATCCCCCAAATTTTTTTTCACCTGGTATCAACCACGGAACATACTCTACCCAACAGAAAAAGAAATATCCAAATCGGTCCACGCGTTACAAAGTTAGACTACCCCTCCCCCCTCCCCCCACCCTAGGCCAAATTTTTTTTCTCCTATTAGCAATGGGGGATCATACTCTGTACAACAAAAAAAGAACCATCCAAAGCGGACCACGAGTTACAAAGTAAGGTTTCACCCCCACATTACCAAAAAATGTTGTATGATATATACTAGTTACAGAACAAATTTAATTATGTACGAAAATAGTTTAGCAAAGTTGACTGTTTCTGAAATTTCAACTTTTCGATTGAAAAATATTTCCGGATATTGGAGGTTGCCGGTTATTGGAGTTCCGGATAAAAGAGGTTTGACTGTATATCTACTAATTGTGGCGTTAATTCTTACAAACTAGTCGAGTGGAAATAATACAATTTTCATACATTCCACGATCAAGGTCAATTATGAAATTGGGTAATGTATTGGTAGTTCGTTGATTAGTGTGGTTAGGGCCTAGTGTACAATTAGAGTATAGAATAATTATCTTAGATAACTATATAAGAGTAATTTTCCTAAGGTAGATTTAGAAATAGTAAGGCATAAATGAAATGTTTCTGTACATTATTTGTACTTTTTGAAATGTTAGTATTGATTCGGCCTGACTATTAGTTTTAATAGTTGAAGCATTGAATTTAATTAATTCATGATTTATGAAGTTGTGTTATATTGTAATAAAGCTCCTTCCCTTGCATTCTAATCTCGTTTTCTGGCAATTTCGTGCATATTCTTTGATAAAGTAAACCTGCAAAAAGTATGAAGCGTTAGTCCTCTTAAACCTCGACTTGATCCATGAAGGCGAGGATGGAACCTGAGAGCTGGACCTCTAACCGTCGAGTGAATTCGTTAGCTAATGGTTCGGGGAGGTGGTCGAGCTCATGAGTCCAATTGAACAGTGAGTTTAATGCGTCGGTTGAGGATTTCAGATTCGCTGTTATAGGTTTGTGCAGGTAATAATGTGGAAGAAATCGGTGTTTATGTCCAGCAAGTAGTTAAATTAAAGGATCTAAAGCGACTCACTTGACCAAATCCCTCATATACCTGGATGCTACCTTGAACTCAGTCCACATCTGCTGTCGCCCAATTAATAGAGTGCTTCTTGTGAAATTGGAATACGTCTGTCCGTCAGCCCACGACCCCGTCGGCGAGTTTAGCCGCATCTTCGTTAGGAGGTTCTGATGGACAAACGGCGCTGTAGAACTTTTTTCCAGTTGGTACTGGTACATATCTTTCGGTTTCCTTTATTATGATGGCGATTGATTTTTATAAATTGATAGGACCGGTAATTAGATCTGTGGAATAACCATAATTTCCAAGAAACCTGGCGCCCGGTACTGTTTGGCTTAGAGTTAATGTAAAATTCGATTTTGTTGTTCTTTATTTTGGTTTTTTGTTTGAACCTCCGACTAGTAATCTCAAAGAATTGCGACACTGGCATTGTTGTCCAGTGACTATGATGGTTACAACATACCGTACGAGGAGTCATCGTCTCCTCCGAAGAAGTAAGGACCGTGGTGGCGGCAGCGGAAAGACAGCCTAGTTCTGGGTTGCGATGCTAAGACCCGTCATACTTTTTGGGGTGGCACGATTATCAACTCAAGAGGTGAGTCTCCTTTTAATAACATTTTAAAGACTAAGCTATGCATATGAAATAGCGACAATGAGTCCACTTTCGTAGCGCTGAATAGGAGACTTAACTTTTATCACAAGCGATAGACAATTGGAGGTGTGAAAGCGTCCCTATCTGATCACTGCTGCATGCTTTTCGATGTGGAGAATACTGCGGAGTCATCGTCGACTTTTAGGAATATTCGTAGAAGAGGTGGAGGAAGCTCCACCTGAGAGATTGCCAATGGAACAGGCAGTAGACACTATGGTCAATACTGTTACTGGGGTGTTAAATGAAGCATACCTGGAATCCTCCCCTACCCGCAGAACACGTAATAAATCCACCATGGTGAATGCGAAATTGGTTAAGCTTAGGCTAAAATCGCGTAGATTGCGGGGATTGGGATGTTATAAAGTCCATAGTTACCGTAAAAACCATAGCATGGACAGTAAACTCATTTGATACACTAAAATCCCCGGGAGTTGGTGAGGTAAGGCTAATTGTGCTCCAGAAGGCACTACTGACACGGCTAGTGTCGTTAAACAAAAGCTGTCTCTGGCTAGGATACAAAGAATAGCATGACGAGAAGTGAGAGTAATCTTCATTCCAAAAGCGGGCAAAGCAAGCCATGTGGCAGCAAAAGATTACAGACCAATAAGTCTCTCATCATTAATGCTCAAAGCGATAGAGAGGCTACTGGATGTGCAAATAAGATAGGTAAGGCAGGGCTATCACATTTCAAAAAAATCAGCAAGCCTACAGAAAAACGAAATCTGTGGAGACGGCGTTTGACGCAGTAGTGTCGGTCTGGGTGCTTTTCTGTACGTAGAGAGAGCATTTAGTAACGTTAAGGCGGAGGTCATCTACAACCGACTGAGGAGGATGGGTATTAATAAGGGCCTACGTGGCTGGATTGATTTTATGTTCCTCAGAAAAGTTAGGTCGCAGATGGGAAACTCAATTGCAAGGAGAGTAGTGTGCAGACGAACACCACAGGTAGTGGCGCTATCACCGTTCCTATGGTTAGTGGTAATGGACGAAATCCTGGATATACTAGAGAAGAAGGGTTTCACAGTTTTTGCATATGCGGATGACTTGGCGATATTGGTATCTGGTAGATTCACTACCAACTATCAGCGAGATGCTCGAGTATGCGATTGGTAATCTGGAAAAAGGAGCCTCGGGCAGCGGTTTGAGCGTTAACCTTACAAAAATTGCACTTGTGCTTTTCACAAGAAGGAGAGAAGGAGGGAGATTTCAGGCTCCCAATGCTGGGAGGAAAAGGTTTAACTCTTCCTTGTGAAGCCAAGCAGTAAGATGATGACGAGCTCATATGAGTTAAAGTTGTTGGCCTTGATTCGAGTTGTTGACAACGCCTTTTGAGAACGTTCACACAATCATCCCACTTTGGAACCTTTTGGAAATCTAAATACTCCTCGAGTTTCATTATCCAATTTTCTCTTAACAATGTGAAGCACTGTGGTAATCAATATATCGTCATCTGAACCAAGGGTTTTTAATGCCTTCCGATGAAAATTGTTTTTCTCACTCAAGGTTCTAAGTTAATTAATTGTACCTCGTGACGCTGCGGGAACTTCAAATAAATTTTTAACATGAGCCTGAATAATTATACACTTGTTGTCATATTGAGACTTTAGTAAACTTAATGCCTCATCATAATTGCCCTCCGTCATTTCTAGGCCTTCAATTAATTCTAAGGCATGACCTTGTAAACAACTTAATAAATGCTGGAATTTTTGAACACAATTTTTTTACGGCACAGTCATCTACCAATGTAGTAAAAGAATTGATAAACGTGGGGTACTCGGTATATTCTCCACAAAATTTTGGTAATTTAAATTTCGATAGCACAGTCATATTCCCCGAAGTTCAAAGTAACGTGCGGTTTAAATCGACACCAGAAGAATTTTACAAAAACTTTAGCAACCCCCATAAAAAATAACCTAAGTAATAGGAGGGTGGACATGTACTCCCCTGTGCACCGAGCCAGCTCCCTGTTTCCAGTGGGGCCAGCTCTAGGGAAAGCAAACTAGATTTGCCTAATTTGGGAAGGGTGTACGGCCCTAACTCGTCGGGAACCATTTTGAACTACTGAAAAATCGAGCCAGGTCCCTGACATCAGTGGAGCCTAGCTCGGTTAAATCTTCAAAGAAGCGGGAGCCAAAAAACTGGTTCCTACGGTTGGCTAGGGCCGGACAGTTGCCGAGGAGGTAGAGTATGGTTTCCTCTTCCTCTTCGTCATGGCAACTCCTACAGAATGGAGGGCGCGCCCTCATAGGCAGACACGCTGATAGACTGGGGTATGATATCCCTATCATGCTAGATGATGCAATTTCTTGCCTCGAAGCATTCATTGGAAGTTAAGGATTCTGTTCTTCTTTTTCCTTTTGGGAGGTTGCAGTTCTGAAAGAACCTTCTACAATATGCAATTATTCTTATTTGTTGAGTGTAGCTAGAGAATTTTAATATTTTTGCTGACATGAAGGACGTTGTGGTGGTTAGAGTTGTAACTGTTTTCTTGACCGCTTCTTCGGTTATTATGTTAAACTTATTTGTGAGCCAGGTTTCAGCTGTTTGTCCGTTCCACCAAAGATAATGCGAAAGAAGTTTGGCAGTTTTTTGAGATTTTTGAGGGACAACATTGGAAATTTAACGATTCTTTACTCGAAAGTGGTTAAGTTTACAGAAAAATTGCAAAGGAGTAAAAGTACTTGGATTTGTACAGGGAATCAGAACATATTTTGTATGAATGTTTTTTTTTAGAAAATTTTGCGTAAAGAAAGGGGTAAGCTAGTGGGTGGGGGTTCGGGGGTAGATTTTGGCATCATTGGATCCCCCCGAGACGAACGAATTTTAATTTAAAAATTTTTTTGATCCGATGATATATATATATATATATATATATATATATATATATATATATATATATATATATATATATATATATATATATATATATATATATATATATATATATATATACATAAACATACATATTTCGAGCAAAATATTTAAATAATTGGCAATTCGAATGAAAAATAATTAACTGGTTACAGTTTACACCAAAATTTGTAACTTAAACACATTTGGTGTCTCTTTTATATGGATTTCATATCTCACGAATCATGTGCCCACTTGCTGCTGATGGCTGCTGTTTCATCATTCGCCACGTTATAATAATTATAAATAATTTTTAACATACCACCCTCCCTTGGACGCCCAACAATTACAGAATATTTCGAAAATAAGTCTTTATCACCTGCCAAAATATTTTTCAAGCGTTCAAATTTAATTTTAATTTAATACCAAAATTGAAAAAATTCCATTTTTCACCTCCATCCCTCTGGGAGTGAATTTGTCTTACATCCACCGCATTTCCACCACCTCCAAGCACCCCGCACTAATTTTTTAACTGACGACCCTATTACATAATTTTTCCTATAAAATTGTGACCGTTTAAAAAAATTCTGTAAAAATTTGTTTTTTTTGTCTTCGTAAATAAGAATTTTATTGACAGTTTTTAATCAATTTCCCAAAAACAAAGAGGTTATAAGTTCGACGTTTATTTTTTTTTAATTAGTTTTTTTTACGTCTGACCAGGCATAACTTCGTAACGCGTTGACCGATTTTGATGATTTTGATCTTGTTGAGTAGAGTATATTCAGTGATTTTTACCATGCCAAATAAATTGTTAGTGTGGTGGGGGTGGTAGGTGGAGGTGAACCCTAACTTTGTAACGCGTGGACCGATTTGGATGGTTCTTTTTTGTTGTATAGAAAATAATTTGTCCTGTGGTGGGGGGAGAGGGTGGGGTAGTGTTAGTGTTGAGGCAACGGCTTTCATTCCACTATTAAGTGGATAATCTTTTAAATATTATGTTAATTTAAAACTTCGCATTGTAATTGAAATAGTCTATATATAACATTCCTGATATTTAACTATTAGTTTGAACTTGTCGCTTATCTCACTGTATTAAATATTGCTTATTGAATTTGATTTAAAAATTTGTTTAAACTTAACTTAATTTTTCTAGTTGCTATGTAAACTGAATATAATTTGGAAGTACCCAGAGAGTTGCATTCGAGTTGTGGTCAAATAAACAGCAACAAAATTTAATAGTCGTCTATTTATTTACCATTAAGAAAAATCTTGTAATCAGAGATTGGCGCCCGAGCAGGGGCTATTTCTCAACAATTGGAAGTTTAATTAATATTTGGACCAATTTTGAATTCGTCGTCGTGGAAAATAGTATTAATTCGAAAAACATATGATGAAATCGCTCTGCACGTGTAGTCAGCTTTAATATATTCAGAACGCATCAATAAAAATCGATTTCATCACCACAATTTGCAACAATTCAAAGGAGGATTTTTTCATAGAAATAAGCAAGGGTTGTCGAGGTAATAATACATATTGATGTAATAATTTCGATAAAAATAATTAAACCAAAATTCTGGAGTGTGCAAAAAATCGTCAAATACTGTGGCTGAAATATAATCTGTACAGAACGGAGAAAAATTTATGATCTTCATTGTCGTCGATCACTAATTGCATGCAACTGCCAATTTGGAACATGTGGATTTCATATTTTTTGTGGTTTACAATTTATTGTGCGAGGACCTATCATTAAACCTTATCGGATGCACTGCAATATTGGAAAAAAAATGGATTTTGTACGTGAGTACCTTTAATATGTCCAATACTTTTTAAAAACAAAAACTTAAATAATGTGCCTTGTATTATATTAAAAATGGTAAATCATATTTACATACAGTAATAGTTGCAATTGAAAAGAAAAGTTACTACTTGTCCGAAATTTAAATTGTAATAAACCAAATAAATTCTAGTAACTTGAACAAAAAAAGTGGACTTATAACGTAGCGAATTTAGGAACTTAGAAACGCTTATGGTGTGAATTTTATGTGCGTTAAACATGCGAATATAACTTTATATATAATAAATATTTTATATAACAATCCGCGATGTATCTGAATTTAATTTCATAGACTTGCATTGTGTGCGGTTAAATTCGCTAACCTTATTTAATATGTCGGAATTAACTGATTTAAAAGGCCAGCGGGCATCGACGAAGTATAAAGAATATGGTGGAACAGAAAGGAGATACGCTAACCCCCCCCCCCCCCCCCCCACAGCTTGAATGCCGATTAGGGATACTGGAAAGCTATTTCAAGCAAGTCTTGTCTTATCAATCTGCGATAGAAAAACTTGCTCCTCCGGATACAGTGGAAACAGAAGTCAAATTCAGAAATGAGCTTGAGGACTTATATTGTGCGGCAAGATCGAAGCTTCTTTCTTTAATATCATACACGCGGAAATCTAGTTTATCTAGAGTCACAAGATCGAACCTTACTACATGTGCTATTGTTAATAATCTGCCGAAAATACGCTTGCCGCAATTCAGCGGAAAATACTCAAAATATCAAAATTTTTGGGTCGTTTTCAACAAAATTGTAAATAGAGACAGACGCCTCACTATCAAATTTAGAAAAGTTTAATCACCTTTTGTCCTTCCTAAGTGTCTCAGCCTTAAGATCGGTTAAAGCTTACGAAATGAAAGATGAAAATTATCAGAAAGCTTTAGTTCACTTAAAAAACAGGTATGACAACAAATATTTAATATTTCAAGAGCATATAGTGGAATTATTTAACCAACCGAATGTTTCAAAAATGTCCCCAACCCAATTAGGAAGCTTGCTCGATAGTACCAGCGCTCACTATAATGCTTTACTTTCATTAGGAACTCACGAAAATATTGTTGATGCATTTATCATTTATTTAGTTAACTCCAAGTTAGATTCGGAGTCGCAGTCTAAATGGGAAATAGATTTCACCGAATTACCAGCTTGGAGCAAATGCTCAGAATTTTCAGTACTTGGAATCTCAAAATGCATTCAGCAAGTGGATACTGGTTTATCTCGTCGCGAAGTAAGACACAAGTTCACAAGACAATTCTCACGCTACGTCCTTAAAGACAAGCCAAGGGGTCTGCAGCTTTAGTGACCTAATGTCAAAGCTTTCTTCAGTTGCCAGTATCAGATAAATTTATTGAAGTCAAAAAGCGTTTCTTATGCGTTAATTGCCTCTTCAAGGGACATTCAGTTAAAAGGTGTTCAAGCAAAAGAAGTAAAGTTTGCTCAATGACTCATCATACACTACTACATCGCTTTAGGCCGCAGCTGACTACTGATGAAGCTACAGATTTTATTGTTCAGTCAAACACAGCAGAAAATCGAGTTAAGGTTGGAAGGGATGATACCTTAGTTACTTCTCTCCAAACGTCATACACTCATGAGAATGAACAACATCATGTCTTTTTAGCCACCGAACTTAAGATAAGTTATAAGATAAGTTTGATACTTTTCATTGTGTACGTGCGCTGCTAGAGTCATCGTCACAATTGAATTTCATTGCCGAAAGTTTAGCTCAAATCCTAAAATTAACGCAAGCAAAGGTGGAAACTCATATTAGTGGCATTGGTGAGTTTACTTCTAAAGTACGACATTATGCTAAGGTCGAGGTGCATTTCCATACAAATAACTACAGCTCGAACATTCATACGTTCATTCTTCCAACAATTACAGGAGCTCGGCCTGAAAAAAGAGTATCTATCGATAACTGGAATATAATTGATAACCTCCAGTTAGCGGATCCAATTTTTTTTGAACCCCAACGGGTAGATTTTCTTATTGGGGCTGATCCCTTCTACCTGTTATGCGTTGGCCAGACAAAGTTAAGTGAGAACTTACCAACAGTATTAGGTTGGATAGTGTCAGGGAGATGCTCCAATGCCGATATGGGTCATAGATACTAAACCTGTTCACTCACGTGACAAAATGATTGAAAGGTTTTGGCAAGAGGAAAACGTTGAGTGATGCTCCATATATACTGAGGAACAAATGCAATGTGAAGCTTTATTCAAAAGCACAACTCGTCAACTGCAGGACGGCAGATTTATGGTTAAACTTCCTTTCAAAGCCAACGGCTGTTTCGTTGGAAATAGCAAAAGCTAGTTTTTCATATTTAGAAAGAAGATTCAATAAGAATGCGTAATTAAAACAACAATATTCGCAATTCCTGCTAGAGTATCTCCAAGCTGGACATATGAAGTTAATTTGGCTCAGTGATATTTCTTCGTTGCACTATTTATTACCGCATCAATGCGTCCTCCGGCCTGATAGTTCAACAACAAAGGTGAGGGTGGTCTTTGATGGATCTTGTCGTGTATCTTCTAATACGTCGTTAAATGATATTCTAATGGTTGTTCCAATTGTTCAGGATGACCTCTTGGTCATAATTCTTCGATTTCGATGTTACAAATATGCATTGAGAGCGGATATCTCGGCAATGCATCGACAAATTCTAGTATATCCAGAGGACAGGAATTATCAGTTGATTCTATGGAGAGACAATACAGCAGCGGAATTTAAGATGTATCGACTTCGGACGGTCACATATGGCACTAGGGATGGGCGATCTTCGATTCGATCTCGAGAGATCCATCTTTAAGCCTTCGATCTGCCGATTTTTGAATCGATTTTACACGGAACCGATTCAGCTCGAATCGATTTATTTATTTCCGATTTCGATCTATTTAAGACAAAAATTAAACAAGCTCACTCGTGATTTTTTTTTTACATTTTATTTTTAATTTGTGTTACAATCCGACAAATGTAAAGAAAGTTTAAAAGGATACTAAATGTTATATGAATGCGTTTGAGATCGCTATAATATTTTAGTGACTACTGTATGATTTTGTCATTGGTGGCTTGTTATGTATTATTTCTAGTTTGGTGATTCCCCAACGAGAAAAAAATAAGTTATTTAAAGAAAAATCTAAAATAAATGATATTCGAATGTGGGATTTTAAGCTTTTATTCAAATTGTTTTTTTAGCAGATTTTACACTGTTCAAATAATATGGATTTAGAAATTTAAGTAGTGGTGTAAAAAAACCTTTTTACAATAAATTAAAAAGACGAAGCATTTATTTTGCGTGCTTTAAAATCTTACATAGTCTTTTATTAAAACTTATATGAAAAGTCTTTTCAATCACAATTACAACTTGAATAGTAAACCAAAACTGCGTCCATTTTGAAATTTTCAACTGAGAGGTACTCATGTTTCTCTCTTCCCTTATGTAATTGTCGAAAAGAGGAAATAAGGGTACACTTTCAGACTTTAAAGAATCATTTTGAAAACAAAGGAGCAGGCTCCTCAAATCTCATCTTTCACAATTATCTTTGAATAGTACATGTTTGAATTTAACGTTGGCAACTTGCTGCATTGGCCATGCTTTCCTTTGGCAAGATGAAGACAGGGAGGAAGATGAAGTTGAACTTTCAACTTTTACTTGCGGTGACTTTCGTTTAAAACGAAAGAATAAAACACTCCCAGTATATTTTCAAAAAACCTTCCCAAGATATACATTTTTAGGTCTGAGACCAGAAACCTTCCCATTTACGAGAATATTCTTCCTACATACTCATAAAATATTCTGGAATAGGTTCTGAAATTAGACATCGAAATGCTTTGGGGTCGCTTTTTGAAAATATGCTTGGCATGTTTTTGCTATTATAAAAAAAAATTGTTGAGCTTGCAAATCCGCGACACAAAAGTTGTGCTTTCCTCTTACTTTTGGGTGTAAATTTTTAGTTGTGTTCCTTTAATAAAGACGAGTCAGAATTAGTATGTACTTTCAAAAAAGACAAAAAATAATTCCATCGCAATTTGTTTTTCGATTAAATAAGCAATATTTGTGAAATACCCATTTTTGCTTAATCAAGATTTGTAAGCTACAAAGGCTGTTTTCTATTATTTAATAAATTGGTTTACTTCTGACCTTATATTTTTATTTCATTTCTTGCATTTCTTAATTCATTCCGAATGAGCGGAATGCGCCAATGTGTTTCTTTATTCGTTCGGAATATTCTATTCTTAATTTTCTGTGTTTTTTTTATTAGCACCGGCGCGTTCAGAATGCGTTCTTTTTGTACCGAAGTTGTAGATGGAATTAACGGCATAAAACTGTCAAAAAACAATTTAGTATCAAAAGGGAAGGAAAAGAAAGTCAATACACAATTTATTGTTGGATTATGTTGTTTGCGTTCATTTTAAATAATATAAAAAACTTAAACCTCAAAAATTGTTTATTGAAGAATTTGCTTTAACCTGACTTCAACCTTCAATTGGAAGGAATATTCCTTTGTGTTTACATATTGCTTCTATTCCGTTTATTCTGGCGCATATTCTGTTCCTTCTATTCCTTGCACGGATCTTCCTGAAAGAAGACAGATAAAATCAATTCTTAATTGTTGCGTTGGAGACGCTTTCGTACAATTCATATATGGATCCAGTGACTTCGTGTTTAGCTGTCGTCGTTTCGCTTGGGTACTTCGATTTTGTAATAATCTCCAATTAAATAGTGAAAAAGAAGATATTCGTACCGGCGACCTTTCGGCGGATGAAATTGATACTGCATTTCTCCGAATAGTACGGTGTATGTATGAAGGAGTTTATTGACGAGATTCAGTGTTTAGAAAGAAAACAGGAATTAAGATCTGGAAATTACATTAAGCTACAAGCCCCCTTTCTGGAAGAGAAGCTGCTGAGAGTCAGAAGTAGACTCAGGCAATCAGAGAAACCCTGCGATACGAAACATCCTATTCTGTTGCCAAAGGATAATGCTTTTGTAAAATCATACGTTCAATATTTACACCTAAAAAATTTTCATGCTGGACCGCTTGCTTAGGTTACAATAATTCGACAGCGTTTTTGGCCTATTAATGCAAAAAAGTGTGCTAGAAAGTGCGTTCGACGGTGCTTTCATTGCTTTAAGTATAAGCCAAAGCTTATGCAACAGATAAATAATGGGCGACTTACCTAAGAGCAGAGTAAGTTTGGAGTTACCTTTCTCACATACAGGTGTAGATTTTTGGGGTCCTTTTCAAACCACGCATTGTGTAAGAGGAAGGTCTACATACAAGTCATATGTAGCGGGCTTTGTATGTTTTGGCACAAAAGCGGTACATATTGAGGTTGTATCGGATTTGTCATCAGAAGCCTTTATCGCAGCTTCGAAGCGTTTCGTCGGTCGTCGAAGTTTGTGTAAAGATATCTATTGCGACAACCAACTAATTTCGTCGGTGCCAGGAGGTTGTTAAAAGAGTTTCTTCCAGCATTTTTCATGCAACAATTGCAGCACGAAATTGGAAACATCCGTTTTCATCATATCTCTCCAAGATCTCCACATTTCGGGGGTATTTGGGAAGCTGCGAACAAAGCAGCGAAGTCTCTTCTCTTTAAAACTTTCCAAGGTTCGTTGTTAACATTTGAGGAACTTACCACAGCGATGGTTCAAATGGAGGCTGTATTGAATTCGCGGCCGATCACACCTTTATCGTCAGATCCCAGTGATATGCAAGCATTAACGCCTGCTCATTTTTTAATACAAGCGCCAATAGAAGATTTCTTAGAACCAAACTTAAGGAAAGAAAAAACTAGTTACTGGCAGTTGGTTACTGCTCTCATTCAACATTTTTGGTCTAGATGAAATAAAGAACATTTATGCTTTTCACAGGAAAGATCGAAATGGAAGTCTACCCATACAAATATTACGACTGACACTTTGGTTTTTGTGCATGATGATGGCATCCAGGTGGGCGATAAGATAATCTAGCGATCGATACACAAAATTGTACCTCTACCTGTGGACAAAAGTTAGAAGTATTTAACAATACTTCAAGGCGGCGGCATGTTGAGGCAACGGCTATTATTTCATTATTAAGTGAATAATTTTATAAATATTATGTTAATTTAAAACATCGCATTGTAATTGAAATAGTCTATATATAACAGGCCTGTTATTTAACTTTATTAATTTGATCTTGGCGCTTATCGCACTGTACTAAATATTGCTCATTGAATTTGTTCTAAAAATTGGTTTCAACTTAACTTGATTTTCGTAGTTGCTATGTAAACTGAATAGAATTTGGGAGTACCCAGAGAGTTGCATTCGAGTTGTGGTCAAATAAACAGCAATAAAATTTAATAGTCGTCTACTTATTTACCATTACAATACTAACTTTGCAACGCGTGGACCGTTTTGGATAATTCTTTTTCAGTTGGGTATAGTATGTTCCCTGGTTAATACCATGAGATAAATAATGTTGGTGCGGTGGGGTAACTTTGTAATGCGTGGACCGATTTGGATATTCTTTTGCTGCTGTATAGAGTGTGATTCCCTTATTCTAATAGGAGTATAATGTGGTCCTAAAGTGTAGGGTGGGGGAAGGAGAGGGGTAGTCTAACTTCGTAACATTTCGATGATTCTTTTTCTGTTGGATAGAATATGCTCCCTGATTGATACCGCGAGAAAAAAATTTTAGTGGGACGGGGGTATGGTGTTGAACCTAACATTTTAACGCGCGGATCTCTTTGGATGGTTCCTTTTTTGTTGTACAGACTAGCAGACAATAAAAAGTGAAAAATAAAATAGTTTTTAAAAAAAAAGATGGACCGACTGCACAAAAAGCGCTAAAAAGGATAAAATAATTGTTAATTTTATATCTATTACGACATTTTGAAGTCGGTGCAAATCAAACAAACCAAACAATTGCAACAAAAGTATTTAATCGTCCTTCCTTATGATTCCGTGAGCTTTAATGTTCAGGTAGTTATATGTATTATCTTCATTTGTGGTTGGGTAGTTGCTTTGTTGTTGTTGTTTTTTATTTTATGCTTTTTAGCGCTTTTTGTGAAGTTGGTTCAACTTTTTTTTAAAAATCTATTTTATTCTGAATTTCTCCCTCGTACAAAATAATAAAATCGACCAAGCAATTTTTCACCAATCGACGTGACAGGTCCAAAAAGTGATTTTTGGCGCTTAAGTTTTTTTTTGCTTTTTTGTAGTGAAGCTATCAAGTTGTGTAAATTATCATTAATCTATAATGCCTGAGCCATACTGATAACCTTCCTCTTCCACAAATAAGGCATTTTACCGCAAAGCTTTTTCATGAACCGCGGTACGAGTTCTTTGCTTGCGTTGGACGCTGGCGCCAATAAAGATTGCCATGACGTTCATAATTTGTAGAATGTTCAAGAAGCGGTCGTTAAAAATTACTGTGGTTAAATTAGGGACAATTTCGACTACAAATTTACTTAAAAAAATATGCTTTAACGTCGGTGGGGTGAGAACGTATCGGCCTACCAATCTGGCGATCCCAGGTTCGAATCCCGCCGGAGGCGCTTCACGTCTGTATTCTACTGTCAACATATTTCCATAAAAAAAAGCCATCGGGTTGCAGAGAAAACGCCAGTGAGTCGGATTCCACTTTTAATTGTAGGTCCACTTGCAATCATTGTCTCGAATCGGCTGAAGTTCTTCTTCCGCCCCATGCCCCACAAGGCTTTACGGGAACTAGAGAGTGAGAGAGAGAGCTGGTAAGTTTTCACCAAGCCACTAGAAAATTCCAGTAAATTGTCATTAAATAAATCTTTTTGTAAATAGTTTTTATAGCCTCCTGAAGTTTTTCATCACGTTTAAGCCTGTAATCTGAACCTATATATAATTAACACGTTCACATATCTATCACTTTTGATATCCAGTCAACTATAGAAACTATTACCCTAATTGATCGGGCTTTGCTAACCGCTATGCGTTCTCTGTCTGAGTCCTTTAAGCCCTGTGGAGCAAAGGGCATCTACTACACCCACTCTCAACCTTGCAGGAATGGGCGTTACATTTTCAATATATCGATTGCTCGATATTTTTTCCTTCGGTATCGGGGTGTTGACATCAATATTCTATTTATTCGATAATCACGAGTATTGATAAATTTTGTTACCGATACTCGCCATTATTGTTTGAGCGCGAATTGAACTGAAGAGAAAAGAGGCCATAGTATCGAAATATCTTTGGTGTTTTGTCAGTTTTGACGTTTTTTGTTCGGAAGTAAACACAATCCAAGTGTATGTTAGATGCTAAAATGTTAAAAGGCTTTAATAGGAATTGCTGTAAGTATATACACATATATTTTGCAACATTTTAAGTGTAACATAACCTGATACGATAAATGATGGTCACGTAAAGAATCTTAGGTTTTAATGTTATTTACTTAATTTACGCAATTTTCGGCTGGTTACAAGGTAGATTTTCTTTTCATATATAGGATTCTAGGACTAGAAAAAGGGTATTTACTCAATGCAGCGGTAAAATGACGCCTTCAAAAAGTGCCGTTTGGAAAGTTTTTAAAAGAGAAAGGCTAAATATGTAATATAATTTACTAGGCTTTTTCACATGAAGGAAGAATGTTAGACGACGATGGTAATTGTCTTACATCAGAGCATCTATCCCAGCTCATGTTTTTATCCAGTATAAATGACCAAATATGGAATTGTCTTACCAAATGAAATAAGATTTTATACTTTTTTTGATGAAATCACATTAGATATGATTTTAATTTCTAATTTTTTTGACATAGAGGTATTTTTATATTGCGAAATAGCAATCGTTATTCAAACGGAAATATGTATATAGGTACTTGTAGATGAGCAAAATGCGTTCTGCAAGATCAAAAAAATTAAAAGTTTATTTTTTTGGTAATGTAACATTTTTGGAACAGATTTTTTTACTAGAAAACCGTTTTGCTATTTCTCAAGTTATATGTCATGTTACATTATTAAAATAAATTTATTTAAAACTGTAATTCAGAGTTAATTCATTAAACTTTTTTCATAGAATTCACGTTTATTCGACATAATATATTCTTTGACTTCAGTATAAATTTGTTGAGCTGATTGGAATGCGCTCAGTAAATTTATGAAAAGTGCCCTCGAATTTAAGAAGATCTTATCAGAAAAATAAAATAACTAAAATGACAGTAAATTTGAAACCGGATTTATACTTGCCTTTGATATAAGAAATGTTGTACCTCCTAGGCCCGGTTTAACAGTATCAGCTTAAAGTAAGGATAATTTTGGCTTAGCTCGTTAGTTAAAAGTTTGTTCTTAAAATAGCTTTACTATAGAATTTCGAACCAACTTACTTACTATTTTGTGTAAATGTAGAATTTACTGTCCCAATTAAGAGGTGTCCCAATTTAGAGCTGTCCCGATTATCGAGGGTATCTCATATGAAAATTCCAAGGTTGGGAACTGGTGGTGTCCCTATTGAGAGGTTGTCCCGATTACCGAGTGTCCCAATTGGGAGGTTTTACTGTAGATCACTGAAGAACCCCAAAATGATAATGAAACCCAGACCGTGTCATCGATTTCTCAAGCCACTTTAACTCGGCGATCATTTTACTATCAAACGCACTTATAAAGGTAAAATCGTCTATAGGATTGCACACTCTTCGTGCATGTTAGTAGACTCGGGCTCTTTCTTACTTCATAACTGAAGCAGTTGTGCCGTGTCTGCAGCTTCCAAGGCAAGAAACGAACGAGTTTAGGATTTATGCCGACTCTAACACCATCCAGCCAAGTAAGCCAAGTAAGCCAATTAAAGTCAGTCTCAAAACCCTTACATCCACAAATAGTCATACACACATTGCAGTGTTCCTCCATCCAAGGAATGCAACTCGCAGATTCCACATTCCATATTACTGGAAGAATGGATATGTTATTTTGAATCGATGTACATTCAAGAATACTTTTACCAGGATTGATAGAAGGACCTCTACAATCTCCTACAGCCCAACAAGTGATAGCCAACCTGCATCAAAAAATCCTACCATTAACTTTCATAATTGTATTGAAATTGCAAATTTTAATAAAAAAATTTTGGGAACTGGAAGGATTGTCCCACAAAGCACCCCTCACTAGTAAAGCAGTGGAGTGTAAGCAATTTTTTGAAAATACTTATCGTAGGTTAAGCGATGGTAGGTTCGAAGTTCAAATCCCCTTTTCAAAATGTGAGGAAAATATGATTACTCGAGGAAGATCCAGACCATTTGCAATTACAAGACTGTTGCAAATGGAGCGAAGGTTGTTAAAAAATGCTAATTTATAGACGAAATATGCAGATTGCCTCAACGATTATATTAAACGTGTATATATGAAAATAATTCCTACTGAAGAAGGAAGTCATCTTGTTTATTTGATGAAAGCCACCGTAGCTACAGTTTTTTCTACATGACACACCACGCATTGATTAGGGAAAGTTCAACAAGCAAAGTACGAGTCATATTTAATGCTTCGTAGCGAACTGATACTCAATTAGCGTTAGATGTAGGACCAAAACTACAGAACGATCTTAATTCTATTTAACTCAGATTGAAACAATACAAAGTAGGTTTTTAGAGTGGACCTTAAACAAATGCACCGACAAATTCGTGTATATTCACATGACAGCAATTACCAACGAAGAGGTTGGCGGTTTCACCTTCTGAGGAAAGAAAAGATTTTAATTTACACACAGTTACATTGGCGTAGCTTGTGGCTACTTCTCTCAGAAATCGCAAAACTCTATGATCCTGCTGGATTTATCTCACCCACTTTCATATCCGCAAAAATTATAATGGGATGACTCACTCCCCGATAGCATTACTTGAGAATGGATACGAATTAGAAATGAATTAAAATATTTGGAACGTTTGCGTATTCCAAGATGGATCAGTATCTCAAATATGAAATATCAATTCTGTGACGCATCCACTAAAGCTTATGCAGCTGTCGCATATCTGCGAATCATTAATGAACACGGCACTGACTCGGTGCGCTTACTCACTTCAAAATTCAAAGTTGCATGCCTTAAACCAACGACTCTGTAACGACTTGAACTCTGTGTCGTTACAATGCTGGCACAATTATTGAACTATGTTCGTTCATCCTTAAACTTATCTGAATCCTCCGTTCTTGCCTGGACGGATTCCTTGATTGCTCTGATGAGCCACAGAGATGGAAAACTTTTGTATGCCATAGAGTGGCACAAATTCAAGCAATGGTTAACTCTAAATATTGGAACCATATTGAATCCCTTCGACAACCCAGCTGACTGTGCCTCTCGAGGATCACTTCCAAGAGAATTTATTAATAATCTGTTATGGTGGATAGGGCCTAGCTTTCTTCACAAACCTCAACACAAATGGACAAATCCCTCAACATTAGAATCAGTCACCACAACAGTCGACACATTTAGCGTTTTGAATATGTTGAACTTCTCTCCGCTACAAGAACTATAGCCTATTGTCTTCGTTTTATAAAGAATTCGAAGATGTCCCTTTACACAAAGAATAAAGAAATCCGAGTATCGTGAAATTGGACATCTTATCGCTAAAGAAATAAAACTAGCTAGCTTCAGAAGTTTGCATCCAACAAGTTCAACCAGGAGAATATATCAAAGAGATTTCATTCTTGAATAAGAAAAGACTTTTACCATCGCCTAGTCACATTCTAAAGTACAATCCCATTCGATGAAATAATGGTTTATTAAGAGTTGTCGGTCAATTACATATCGCTCTTATACCGTTCCAAGAAAAACATCTAATTTTGCTACCGCAGAAAGATCATTTCACTCATCTTGTTATTTACATAGAATACATACACCAGCAGTTGGTGATGTCCTATATACGAAAACAATTTTGGACAGTCAACGCCCGTGCAGCCGTAAGGAACGTTCTTCATAAATGCTAACCATGTTTTCGTCAAAGGGCTGAAATAGCTCAACAGTTGGTGGGAAACCTTCCTGAACCTAGGCTTACACCTTCCAGACCATTCACAAAAACCGGCTAGATTATGCTGGACCAGTCGATATAAAAATTTTACGAAGGCTATTCATTTAAAGCCTGTACGCGATCATTCATCTGCATCATTCATTGCTGCATTTAAAAGATTTATATCTCGACGAGGTTTCTGTTCACATGCTTACACGGATTGTGGAACTAATTTTGTTGGAGCAAAGTTGCTAATGGATAGTGAATTACAGCAATATTAAAAGAAGGCTTGGGCAAAAACGGCATTTAAAGGCATAGAATAGCATGTAATTCCTCCTTCTTTACCACAAGTCCATTAAAAATGATAACTTTAATATTAACTTTATTTATTTGAATAAGACAAAGATTGCAAGATCTTTATAAGTACAAGTGAACCGGTTTAAATTTCATTGGAGATTTAAATCAAGAAAAAAAACAATATAAGCTAAATTAATAAACTAAAGTTAAGAAAATAGAATATAAAACAAAATAAAAAGATATAGAAAAAAAAAGAAAAAAGATGAAAAAAAATAATGCATACAAAAGAAAAACACTCAAATCAGTTTATATGTATATTCCAAAAAGCACAAAATGCGCAGGAATTATTCACATGACCCGAGTGAATTTTTTAACTAAAAATCAAAACAACACTTGTTAAACTCGAGCAACGTAAGAAATATAAGAATTTCTTAACACCATCGGCGTTTCTAATGAAGAAAAGTTAAGCTCCCTTGGCACGTTATCAACAGCAGCACGAAAGGGTTAATTTTCCTTCAGCTGCTGGACGCCTTCGCGACAAAACGAAAACTAGATGAAACTCCAACAAAATTTAACACCGAACTAGACTAGTAAATTTCCATAGAAAACAATCGCACTGGCCAAACGCCGACTACCCGCTGAATTGTGTGCGAATGCAGATCCCATTATGAAACTGAACAGGCATTTACTACACATTTTAAGTTATTTTTTGAGCTATTTAAAAAAAATTTAAATGGTCGAAGTTTGTCAACATTTAATTTTAAATATTAATTTTGGATTTTTTACATGAAAAAAAAAATCCAATTTCGAATTCGACCACGATTGTGAAGAGCATGCAATTTCCTATAAGAATCACTATTTTACTTATTTTTATATAAATTTCTTAATATGATTACTTATCTTTGAAATATGCCATGCCAAGTATTTATTTATTAGAAACACCCCTCGTGTTAAGAAAATTTCTCTATTTCTAACGTTGTTCGAGTTTTGAAACAGTTTGTTTTGAAATATTATATTTTGTAATAGTTAAGGATTTGGTGTCTTTGAAATCACTACACATACATACATATGCGATAATCTCTCATCTATCTAAGAACAGCACATAACATATCATTATACCCAAAAACTCCTAGTAAAATATGCCTTTGGAAAATGAATTTAACACACAGTAGCAAGAAAATTTCAGAAATAATGAATAATATAAACAATTTTATTAAAAAACGATTATATCTGACTGACGTGCCAAAATGAGCAAGGTGATAGATCAAAAAACTGTATGGCAGGGGGGGGGGGGCAATCTAAAGCGTTTAGGAGTTACAGGGTGATTCGTAAATTTCAGTTTTTCATGGTATGCACATTACTCTTTTATTTATATCTTTTGATCTACCCAGCATAGCGATATCAAACAAACCTTAAAAAACTACTATCCCAATGGCCTTTCCAAAATTTTCAACAATGTTGATCTAACTCCTACCATTACAGGTACAGTCACTTCCATAAATTAAGATTTTCAATAGGGTTCTCCTCTATTTGATTTGGCAGTGTACTGTCCAAAAAGTCTGCATAAATTTCACTATTAAGCACTTACGGCAAAATGAATGGTCCTACCAAATGGTTGCCGATGATACCAGCCCAAACATTGACACTGAATCTCTGCTGGAATGAGGTCATCTTTGTCCTGTGTGGGTTGTGTTCGACCAGGTATAGAGGTCGTGGAAGTTCGTGATATCATTCCTGGTGAAATGACGTTCTTCTGTCCACAGAATTCGGTCCAGAAACGCTCTATCGCCAATGTTGCGTTTAAGAAGCCGAGTGCTAAATTTCAGTCTTTTCTCGAAATCTCCTTCCAGTAGTCCTTTGGCTGGGTGATATGGACGTAACGCCCCTCGATAAATAACCCTCCAAACCTTAGATGAAGATGCTCCTAATCGTCTTGCGACTCGTTTCGTGCTCGTCTCAGGGTCCTGCCTAACGATGGTGATTATTTGGTGTTCGACTCCGGCAGAAGTTTCCGAAGTTTCGGGTCGTGTCTCTATGTCGTGTGAAGTTACACTTCCTGTTTCTATTAACCTTTGGAAAGTCCGTATAAATACCCCTCTTTGGGGTGCTCCCTGGTTAGGGAATCTCCTTTGGAATTCCAGTACAGCCGCTCTATTTTTTCCGTCTACTACACCATAAATGTAAATAATATCCGCGTATTCCTCAAATGTAAATTCTACAATTTTTTAATAATTTTTGCTTGAAAATACCCGTACTTACTTATTTATTTTTCAACTGTGATAGGTATTCTTGCTGACAAACCGGTTTTTATAACAAAATGTTCATCAGGTACGAGTAACAGAACGCCAGGATACAAGGGTGTGAATTCTGGCTACCACAAGCTAATATCGGTAATAAAACAAAATTAGACTAACATTTTTATAACTTTTTTGCAGCACTAATTAAAATGCATTACCTGCGCACCAAAACAAAGATTTTCGACTTTTTATGTTAAAAATTTTGTTTCTTTAAAGAATTTCCTACCTAAAGTGCAATAAAATAATTAGGTACTCAGGGAGTGCTAAGGTTGCGGTTTTTCTAATCCTGTGTCTACCTTGCCATGTTGCACCTTTTTAGAAAGGTAATAAGATGGGCAATTTAATAAAAATAAAAGAGATACTAATTATATGAATTTTGAAGAAAATTGGAGAAAATGCTGAATTTTAGGTAATTGCAAAAAGTTTTTTTTCACATTTGGAATTGACTGTACTTGCAATGGTAGGAGTTAGATCAGTAGTGTTGACAGTTTTGGAAAGGTAATTAGTATAGTTGTCTTTTAGCGTTTGTTTGATGTGGCTGTGTTGGGTAGATCGAAATTAAAAGAGTAATGTACATACCATAAAAAACTGAAATTTATGAATCACCCTGTAACTCCCAAACGGCTAAGATTGCCCCTCCTTCTGCTATAAAATGTTTTGTTTTTCTAGTTGAGATCTATCATCCCACATACCACTCATTTTGGCACGTCAGATCTGAAACACCCTATATACGGAGAACCAAATGAAAGATAACATTCTGAAGATTCTAAATCTTGGAAAAAAGAAATTCAAATTTTTTCAATTCGACACCCCATAATTGCCCGAGAGAAGGGGCTGAAGAGGTAGTTGGGCATTTGTTCAAAATCTCAGACACTCTGCATTTGCTGACTCTCTAACAATACAATTTATTTCTAGAAATTGAGGAGGAATTCGGGGTTAAATGAAAGATGGTACGTCTAGGACACCTTGTATAACGTAAATGCCGAATACGTTGATTACAAGTTATCGTATTATTTTTTTTTTTATACGATGTAGCCAAATCCTAGGGGACAACCCTTTGATGCGTTAGCATGGTTTTGGCCGGAAGGGAATTAGGGTAAGGGAAGTGAGGAAACTTGAGTCTTGATTGCATTGCTGCGAGCTAGACAACAGCCCAGAGATGGAGTGGATTATTTTAATGTCTTAATAAAAGCTCACGGTCATCTGGGCTCGAACCCGGGACCCACGACATGTTGGTCTTGCCGCTCAACGCATTGATCCAACTCCGTCTCCCAACTTCCTATTATATTCATACTTTGGATATGTAATGAAATGAAATTATTAGTGTTATACATATTATATTACAAAACGATCGACCTCAGTGAAGATACATAATAGCCTAGCTTTGGCAAAAAACAGAAGAAGGAGCGAAGGCAAATAAAATTGCATATGCTCACATAAAGCCGCGGATAAATTTCGCCAAACACCATATTTTGTATCCAAAACCAATATAAATCGATTTGAATTCAACGTTAGATAATTGTTTTGAAAGCAGATAAGGAGGCTATTTGACTGCCTTCTACAAAACCAAAAGTAACCGTGTCATTTGCAAAATTTCTTTTGTAAACTTCAAAGCAGACTGGGTCAGATTCAAAGCTGGCTTAGTCCTATTTTCAAAATCGACTTTCTCTTTTTCATAACTGGCTTTATAAACTGATTTAATCAACTCAAAACTTACTTTTACTAATTCAAAACTAACTTTATCCATTTCAGAACTGACTTCTAGATTAGGATTATAAACAGTAGGTAAACCCTTAGATAAAAGGATCTGTTCAAAGATTTTAGGTACTTAAAAAATCAGAAGTTTAATTAACGTTGTAGAAAGGATCGCTGCACTCGTAACATCAACAGATTGCAATAATTTTATAATACAACTAACAAAAGCTGCTCTAGGAGTCGGTCTAAATTAAAATAAGAACATACCTAACTACATTTATATATTAATATCAAAACTAGTTTCCACAAAAGAAAATGAACTTTAATATTAAGTTTCAATGGCATTTGTTATTTTTATTGTGTAGATCTAGGGCATAAATCAAAACTCGTTAATTACACTTTCGAATAAAAAAAATTAATGAATGATAGGAGATTTTATTTTAAAGTCGTCTATTTCAAACTAGTTAAACAGAAATTTTTTAAGCTTCGTTATTCCAATACAATTTTTAAAGAGCAGCTCAATCCCATAAACATCATATTACTTTCAGTTTTCTCTAAATATTTAAATGTAAAACAAACGAGTTTTGATTCACAGATTATACTTTTCAATTTATTTATGTATATATTATACATAAACAGTTTCAGATGCAGTATTCTCTTTGTTCGCAAAACTATTTATAGGTATACTTGAATGTTTAGAAGTTAGTTCTGGAATGGATGAAGTCAGTTCTGAGTTTGAATTAGTAAAAATTAGTTTTTTAGTTAGGGGGCGTACGACTTTTTTGTTTTCAAAAATCGGTTTTTTATTATTAAAGTCAAAAGATATACTTTCTTAGAATCTATGTGCAAAGCTGTTTAAAGGAACTTTGAGAATTCCGAGAGTTACGGCAATTTCTGTGAAGCGTGCTCGAAGCACCCAAAGAGCCATTTCGGCAATTCATGAAGGTGCCAGACAGCCGAAAACCGAGCGCAGACGCGACGCGGGAGGCTCGTATACTTCGCGGACTGGCAAAAAATCAAAATGTCGAGTTTAAAAATGCTCAGGAGGATTCGTGTTATGGCCCCGAAATTGAAAACAGGTTTTGAAAATCGGTAAGCAGGATAGATCGAAAACAAATTAACGATTTTCTTTATGTTTTTTTATTTGTAAGCTTATGAAATTATTTAGTATCTGACAGATTGGATTTCCGATTTCTCAATTTTTCGAATTTTGTACCCCACTTAAAGATGAATTTCGTATGTAAAACTCAATACTTCTAGTTTGCACCGCCCCTATTCATTGGGTTATTCAAGCCCAGTTAA
The DNA here is from genome assembly GCA_964036015.1 of Leptarthrus brevirostris. Taxonomy (NCBI): domain Eukaryota; kingdom Metazoa; phylum Arthropoda; class Insecta; order Diptera; family Asilidae; genus Leptarthrus; species Leptarthrus brevirostris. Next base: position 72,930,068 of record OZ038374.1, read on the forward strand.
CAATAGGGAGGAATTAGTTATTCGAATTGGGAATGCAGCGTCGAAAATACGAGAAAGGCTGGCTGCAATACACCTTAAACAAGGACTTAGAAGGAGATTGTTGAAATGCATCCAAAGTGGCGGTGAACATTTTGAACGGCTTTTGTTACTTATCAAGATTAATTGTAATTATTTTTAAATTCAATAAAAAGCATTTTAGAATTAATTTGAGTTTATAATATTCTCCGATGGGCTTTCTAAGTATAAATTTCTACACATTTTTTTTACGACGACATGTTGCAAGTTTTTGAAAAGGTAATAAGATGGGCAATCCTATAAAAATAAAAGAGAGTTGTACTAAAACATAAATTTCCGAGAAAATTTGGTAAAATGCTGAATTTTAGGTAATCGGAAACCATTTTTTTCACTTTTGGATGTGACTGTTCGTGCAATGGTAGGAGTAAGATCAGTAGTTGACGTTTTTGGAAAGGTCATTAGGATAGTTGTTTTTAAGCGTTTGTTTGATGTCGCTATGTTGGGTAGATCATCATACCATGAAAAACTGAAATTATAAATCATCCTACTCATTTTGGCACGTCAGATCTGAAACACCCTGTATATATTTTCGATTATTTAAAATCAATATTTTTCTTAAATTATCAATATTGCTAACAAACAAAATTAATTATTTTATATAAAAATAAGTAAAAGTCAAACATTTCTTTAGTTACACAAATATTTAGTTAAACAATTAATTTCTTATGAACAACGCTTTGCCTTATTGAGGTATTATCAGGTTCAAAACTGAATTCCTAACTACAGTACAATTATATTTATACTAGGGCTTCACGGCACCGAGACTTTGGCACATCTCGGCCTTGGTCTCGTCAAGGTGAAGACGATCTTGCTCTCGTCACAATCTCGGCGAGATAAAGGCCAGTCTCGGTCCGATCTCGCTCTCGGCAAGATAAAAAAAAGGGTAGTTCGGTGGGATATCGTGGAGCGAGGACAAGTGATATATCTACAGTATCTACTCATCGAATTAGAGCCACTAATGAAATTTTCGTTTTGCACGGAAACTTGAATATCAGTTCACCTATTGTAATTTTTTTTATTGTGAATATCATTTAAAAGTATTGCTGTGTGTATAATCTTCAAAAATATGTACAACATGTTATGTTTACCCCCATGCCAGTTTCAGACCCTTTTTCTTGAAACTACACCTAGAACAAAGCAGGTACGCTTACGGTGATAATGAATGTAATTTACCTATCTCTTTTCTAAGTCGTATTTGATGGTATATCTGTAATTTGTGTTGTGTTAATCTGAAGGTGTTTTATTTTAAATTAAAGAGTAAATTATAACATTTTAGTGGAAATATTGTTTTTTGTGAATAAGACAGAAATGGGAAAGTGTAAAGACATTTCGAGTGAAAAAAGTCGAGTATTGCAACACTATTGAATTTGGGAACACTGTCAAATCGACAAATTGTCCAACAATTAAATGTTTCCCGCCATACTGTGGACAGAATTTCCAAGTTAGTGAAAAAAAACTTACCTGAAACCAGTAACCGGCGAGAACAGTGTCGTGGAGAACGAAAAACTACTGCACGAACGGATCGCAAAATTATCCAAAGTGGCATTGAAAATCGCAGTGCTCCAGCAAAATCATTAAAGTTAAATTTGGAAGCAGAGGGCATTCAATTATCGGTGTCAACTTTGAGGCGGCGGTTCTACGAAGCAGGCTTGATATGCAGGCGGCCAGCAAAAAAGCCCAAATTAACTTTTGAAGTGGGCTAGAGCACATCGCCATTACTCTGTAGAAGATTAGAAAAAGTTATTGGAAAATATTATTCTATTTAATATATTTTTTTTCAACAAAGAAAAGTGTTATTACTTGAATGCTTAATTTTTTTTTAGTGACGAGTGCCGCTTAGAAGCCGTAACGGAGTGCCGTCAATTTGTTGGACTTAGACCAAATGAACGTTATAGCGAAGCCTGTATAGTGAAAAAAGTAAAGCACCCCCCTTCAACGATGATATGGTCATGCATTATCAACGCGATACCTGATTTAGTTTACTTTGTTCAAGGAACCATAAATTAACATTCATATAAGGAAGTTCTGGAAACAGTTTTTTTTGCCCTTCTACGACACACTCGACCCAGAAGGAGGGCCATATACCTTCATGCAGGACGGGGCACTCTGTCACAGGGCACAATCCATAAAAAAATTGTTAGCAAATAAAAATGTTCCTTTACTACCCTGGCCCGGCAACTCTCCAGACCTTAACCCAATAGAGAATGTGTGGAGTTTACTAAAACGTATTGTGTATTCTTTTTAAAATCCTACCATTCAATCCTTGAAAAATAAAATTGAAGAAACATGGTCAGGAAACGAAGAAATAAAAAAAATTATTGAAGAATGCGTCAATAGTATGCCAGCAAGAATTGAGGCAGTTATTTCCGCTAAAGGTGGAAACACTAAATATTAATCGAATTTTTCTTTTTAATGTTAAATGTGCTTCAATAAAGTGATAATGCAAACTATAACAAAATGTTTGTTTTTCTTTTTGATTTATCATAAATTATTCCTGTTTAAGTTTATTTATTCATTTACAATATTACATCAATGTGCTGATTACTACAAAAGAGAACTAAAAAATAAACTAAATAAAAAAAACTTAATAAAAACAGTGCTAAAGCTAAAGTGAATAAAAAGCAAATTAAAAGTAAAAAGCACAACAAAAACCAAAAAGTAACCTCAACAAAGCTGACTCCTCACATGATTACGCGATATATGAAAATCGATGCAATTAAAAGCGGAATTACAAAATCGCGACATCGACGTTATAGGTTCATTTAATCTATAATTAGTACGATGAAAAGGTAACCGAAGAAAGTCATGATTCCTCAGGGAGCGAGCTGAAACCGATATGCCAAAACGACCCAAGAGAACAGAAGAATCAATGGACCCACGAATGCAGTCGAAAGCAAAAAGGATCCCGGCGTTACGGCGTCTCTTTTCAAGTGTGTCCAAGCTTCTGCACTTTAAGTCTATCAGCATAAGGAGGTAATATAAGGGAGTTATTCCAAGGATTGACGAAATTGCGTAAAAAGTGAAGTGGCTCTAATTCGATGAGTAGATACTGTATGTATGTATGCATTTTCTTCATATTCTCCTCGCCAAAATAAGGTAGCAAAGGCTCTTTGGGATAAAGCGCAAATATCTGAAGAAGGAAATAATGTAGAAAGAAGCGATTGAGGAGAGAAGTGTATACTTATATGCCCCATAAATCACACAGTTGACATTTTTCGGAGCGACATAAAACCTGAAACAACTAAAAAAATTGTCCACAATAAAATGATAAAAACTAATATCTCGTCCACTCTCGGCACATCAATCTCGCTCTCGGTATCGCACTGTTACCAATGATATTCGTCTCGCTGCCGGTCCCGGTATCGTGTCGACACCTACACCGGCAGCGAGAATTATCTCGAGTATCGTGAAGCCTTAATTTATACCTACATTCGAACAAGGATGAATTTAATAACGGACTATTATTTTTGAAATCCAACTGGTCAGTTAGAATATTTTTATTTTCAAGTTTTGCTTTTTTTATTTCGTATGTTTTGAATTTATCCAAAATAATTCCTCTATCTAAATTTTTAATAATTTCATGTTATTTAAGTGAATTTCATTACCTGTATCTCATAAAGGTTTGGATAAGCCCGAGCACGATCTGCAATTTTTAGCTTCATCAACATAATTCAATAGCCCTTGTTTTCAATTTAAGTTTTGTTTTCCCTATGTATATTCAAAAACAATCGCAGCATCATATTTCATAGACCCCACTCATTCCTAACTTCTCTGTTAATGGTTTGATTTTATGATTAGAAAGAAGATTTTTGTACGTTTTATTAATAAAAAATGCCTCTTTAACTCATATTAATTTAAGACGTCCTTAATTTCTTCTGAGACGGCTTTCACGTATGGAATTTTTTTTCCATTGCTTCCATTTGTTGCATTTTGTGGAAAAATCATTTTTAATGCTCTGCTTTCGGTTTTCTGTTTTATTAGACTATAAGCTAATCTTTTCTTATAACCGTTATTTATTGTAATTTTTATTATGGTTTTTAATTCATTTTGGAAGTTAGTTTGTATCATCGGAATATTTAGAAGACGATCTATCATACAATGAAAGGCGGCTAATTTTGCATTCCATGGGTGATCTGAGTTAAAAGGGATAACTGTATCGGAAAACGAATACTTTCTAAAAATCATATTTTTACAAAGATATATGTTCACGTCAAAAAAATTGTTTAGGTAATTACCTATTTCAACCGTTAATTTTATCGAATTTTCTATCTTATTTATTGCGTGATTAATAAATAAATTTAGATTTTATATAGTACCCGTCCAAATACATAAAACATCAACGATACCAACACACAATATGTTTCAGATCACAGATTAGATTTTAAATAATAGTCCGTTAGTAAATCCTTCCTTGTTCGAACGTAGGCATAAATAGAATTTTACTGTAGTTATGAATTTAGTTTTGAACCTGATGATGCCCCAATAAGGCGAAACGTGTTGTGCATAAGTAATTAATTGTATAAATAAATATTTGTGGAACCAAACAAGTGTCTAACCTTTACATATTTTTATAATGAATTTAAGGGGTCATCGTGACCTGGAGTGTGAATTTTAGACATTTTTTTCTAAAGGTATTGTGAAAAAAGTACAAATTATATCGTTAAAATTAATGTTTAATTTTTTTATTTAAGTATTTGCAATCACAACAAAATTTTTTTCTTTTTTCTTAACCTCCTGATTCTGTATAGATGGAACAAATTTGGGAGGAAATCGTTGGAGTTTGTAGCTCAATTTTGGAGCGTCTGAAAAAAAATGCAAATGATAAAAACACTGGTAATTTAGCACTGACGTGGCCCGATTTCAAAATTTTTCATCTGGGGGCAAATTCCGCTAACTGAAAAATAAAATTTAAAAACAGCCTAAAAATTTAAGTGAAAATCGCGCGCAAAATTTTTTTTTAACCCAAAATTTTATAAATGGCCACGTCAGTGCTTAATTACAAGTGTTTTTGTTATCATTTGAATTTTTTTTCAGACGCTCCAAAAATGATCTACAACCTCCACCGATTTCCTTCAAAATTTTTTACGCTCAACTTTCAGCGCCATCTACACAGAACCAGGAGGTAAATAAAAAAGAAAACAAAATTTTGTTTGTGAATGCAAATACTTAAATAAAAAAATAAAAAAAATTTTTTTTAACAATATCATTTGTACTTTTTTCACAATCCCTGATCAATTGTTTTTACCAACTGGCTGATGAGAATGAGTTTTTCATAATAATTGAAAAGCGTTTGCTTAATGCTTCTTAAGGAAAGGTACCCATTGTACTTTTGCCGGTCAATTTCAAGTTTTTGATATTTTACTTTATTTTATGGGATTTTCGGCCAGAACTTTCTTTTGCATAATGAACCATGCTTATTCAAACTGCCATTTGATACGGTAAAGCCGTGCAAGAGTATTTGCAGTAATTTCGCAAACCGTCATTGTCCTACTTTTGTGATCAGACCCTGTTAGTGTAGAACAAAGATAATAAATGTCAATTTATTTACGATTTTCATTCAACACACATAAATCTTCAGATTTACCTTCTCACTGACGTGAGAGCGCCAGCAACTACATTAAAATTTAGCCCGAACCATTTATTCATCTGCAGAGAAACTTTCGACGGCCTTTAACACATTCACACCTCAGTGCTTGCATGTGACGATAGTTAAAAGGAAAATGAAAAATCGAGTATTTACACAAATTAATTTGTGATTTCGCTTCAGCTTTGTATTATCCGGGGTTAACGAACCGAGAACACCGTCGACTCCAGCAGCTGGCCCCCAAAGCACCTCATTACCATCACCTACTCGGTTCAAATTTCCATACGGCAGAACGGATGAGACCACGCCAAATTCTTAGCGCTTGATAGGTCAAGTCAGCAAAAGTAAAATAGATCGCCATTAGAGGCAATTGATTGATCCGCAATGCGCCTTAAATGGATACTTTCAAATATTGTTTTGCTAAACTTGAACTTCAAACATGGAGCGGCTTCAAGTGCAACGAGTTATTTCCGCGGATGTACTTTCACTGTTCTCATGGAGTGTGTTTGGCGCGAAATCATATTCGTTTCATCCGATCACCTCTCAACACCTTCTTCTATGGCTGCCGCGAGTACATTTCTCAGCGTTTCCGATCAGCTGTCACCTAGTGTTCCACATTTTGTGTAATATATAGGTCAATTGGGGGGCAGCATTTGTCGGTTCAATGACCGCTAACATACAGTTATTTATCGGCAATTCATTGTGACTGGTGACGTACAGCACGGTATGTACAAGGGGCACAGTCACGCAGCGATGGACGATCAGCTATGCTCCACAGCATGGTACTTTTGCATACATGGGGATTGGGGAATGACGATCGCGATCTTGCGTACAAAAGAGGCGGCACACTAGAGAGATGACGGTGCGGGACGGCAGCTCTTGCTGTATCCGAATCAAAGTGTGCCTGAATAACCGTCGGCGGTATAGTCGTTTGGCGGACAGCATTGCAGTATACAAAACACGAAATTCGGCTACTTGGTGCGCCATTTACAGATATTGCATTGGAGTGAAAAATGCTGTGAAGAACTTCGAAAGCGAGTATTTAGGCAGGTATCTTATTACTGGACTTTATTTATCCGTTTAGATAAGACGTTTAAGATTGATATTTATCGTCATAAATTTGAAATTACAATTAAATTTATTAACATCAAATACAGCATTGTTAAGGGAACGTATACATTTTAAAATGTTTTGTACATAGTATAAGTATGAAATATCAGTTAAATCACTATTATTCTCTGACTAAATTTAATTGAAATTGAAAGCAGTTTTAGCACAATTAAACAGGGGAACAACAGGTATTTTTTCTGCAATATATATTTTTCTAGATGTAGAAAAATATGGGAATGCAGGTTACTGCGAAAACAGTAACCATATACCTGCGAAGACGTGGTTTTAGATGCACAGTCGCGGCAGAAAAGCCATTTGTAAGCAGAATCAACAAACAAAAACGGATTGTCTTCGTTGAAAAATTCCAAAACCATGAGATTTCCTTCATGGTATAATTGGATCCAAAATATATTAATTTTTTGAAGGTGAATTTACCAGAACATGCAAAAAATTTAGGCTATGAACAAAACTACATTTGTAAACGAGAGAACAATGTAGATGATATCTTACCCCAAGGTGGCCGGGTAGGTAGCCTAACAGAAACCTGAGATCCACCTTATTTAAGGCGGTAGTGTCATTATAATTATAGGCTCTAATAAGCTCCTTAGTCAGTTCGCTGACGACCAGCTGATGCTGCAATAAGGTTCGCGGCCTTGGCCCCGAGAAGACGAAACCTTCCTGGCTCATCAGCGATCGCACTGCCCTCGTGACCAGGTATCTAACATCACTGTAAAAAAAATCAAGTAACTTTGCAACGACAAACGCTGGCACAAAATTTGCCAACGTTTAACGTAGCAATTTTACAACGTCATGTAATATCGATATAGCTAAAAAATACTATTCAGCATGGAAAAAATACCCACATGCATAGTATTATTAATATCTTTGAGAGTAAATTTGATTCTTTGCAGTGTGAAATTAATCCTGTGAATGGTAAAATGGGAATTCCTATGAGTAAAATTACAGTTGCATAGTAAACGGGAGGGGAAATGTATAACTCATTCTGATTCAGCATAGAAAGCATTTTTATACGTATTATAAAGCAATTTCAAGAATTTCAATCAATCAATCAACTCAGTAGATAGTGTTTAATTTTAGTTGGACCTATAAATATGTATTGAACTGAAATTATACCAATATAAATTAATTTAAATTCTTAAAATTCTTTATAATATATATATATATATATATATATATATATATATATATATATATATATATATATATCACAACGCAACCGCACTTGTTCAAACAACTCTTCTGAACTCTCTCTTCTGAACTCTTCTCAACTCTTCCCGTTGTCATTTTACACTAAAGCCTCAGTAAAGTGACCAACTATTATCAATTTTACTACGTTAAACGGAGTACAAATTGCTCAGTTTGAAGTACATTTGCAGTATAATACATCTTGCTTAAGAGTAAAATTCCCTTGAAATTCGGAATTGTCACGATAAACGTAGTAACATGACAAAATGTTACTTCCTTAATCGAGGAAACTTTTCTCTTTGTAATGTACTATATATAACTAATAGTTTTTGTCTGGCCACATTTGTTTGTATGAGTCAAATTACAAGTGAAATTTACTACGATTATCCATTCAATTTTCCTACTCGGTTGTATTTTTACGTAATATTTGTAAAATGTATGTTATATTACAATAATAACGAAGCAAAAGTAATAATTAATTGCAAAATTACAATTTTTGGGGAAATTACTAATTTTTTTCAGCATAATTTTTATTTTTACTCAAAAACTGTAATTTCACTACATACATGTTGTAAGAAAAATGTGTAATATTTCATAGATTTTTTAGAGTGCAGAGCGTGATCCTGTTACGGGCAACTAATAGTTGGAGGGTGACATTAACCCAATTGAAAATTTGTGATTTATTTTTAAAATAACCTTGAAAAAGCACGAAATTTAACAAAGAAACTTATGGAATTAGTGCCAATATGATTCAAAGCCATTATGGAACCAAAGGATATTCCACAAAATAAGAAACATAAAAAGCTTTTTTCTTAACATTTTATTTGAAAGAATGCTTATTTTGTATACGTTTATTTCCTTATATTAATTTTTTCTCAATGTAATTTAAAAACTAGAGAAATTTCACTTAAATTTTTCAGCAGTAAATGTTTTTCTCTTTGTACTGTGAATATTGATATTTGCCTTTAAATAAGAAATACACACCACCAAAATTACGATGTATTAACGTTCTTTACGCTTTGTAATAAATCACCATTTCATGCCATGTGGTCCAATAATCGTCCATTAGCTCAGTTCTTTAACGCTCTTCAAGTGATGCGTGGCCATTCAGCGAAAAAGCCTAAGTCGGCTAAGCCTAAGCCTAAGTGTGCTTTTTTTTACATGAACTTCTAAAAAATTACGCAATAGATAAGGTAGCTAACACCAAGTAAAGGAACGGGAATTTTATGTAAAATGCTAAAATAAAATTCAGTGAATTGCCTAAGTTCTTTACTTAAGTGCTTAGGTGTTTTGACATTGACTTAGTATATTTCAGGCTGATCTACTATATGTAAACATTTTAAATTGCCGAAACTCAAAGGTAAATATTAAAAATTAAATGAATTGTAAGGCTAATGCTAACGAACCTTAAGGTTTTCAAAATCAATCAAACATATTGAAAAAGATGATTCATTGAGCTGAAAGACTAGAAATTGCAGCCGGAAATGGAAAATTGTCTGTAGACGTTAACCTAACATTAATTTTTCTTCGAAGAGTTTGAAAAGTGGTCTATTCAAAAACATGTACATGTGAATGCCATAAGGAACATTTTTATTAGGCAGTGTCTACTTACCACCCTCGGAACTACACGTAAGTACACGATAATTGCAAAAAGTCACTTCCATATTCATATTACTTTTACCCCCCAGTTAACAAGGCAACTAAAAGCGTGATTAATACATCTCTTCCTCCCAGAAAGTCTAATAAAAATTTGACGGAACGTGTAGTCAATACGTTTGGTCAAATTGTTATGTCTTTTTGGAAGGAAGAGGTAAACAACACGTTCCGTAAAATTTTTATTAGAGGGGGGGGGTGTACTTTCCGTGCACTTCCGTGTTATTTTCGTGTAATTTCCGTGTACTTCCGGTGTACTTTCCTAACTAATTTTCTAGATAAATAATAATAATAATAATATTTATTGCAGACAAAGTACAAAAAGATTATAATCTTATAAGTGTACCGTAAAGAATTGTGAAAATAAATACAATATGATATAAAAATAAAAAAATTTCCAAAAATCTAAATTGCTAAAGCTAGAAGAAGTAAAGATACATAGAAAAAAAGAAAAAAAATTACACTAATTAAAAGAAAATACAATAATTAATAAATAAATAAATACTATATGATAAGATGAGTAATAAATAGGAAATAAATAAATAAGTACTATATAATTCGATAAAAATTTTACAATAGTCTAAAAGAAATTAATAATCAAAAAAAAACATTACACTACTTGAAAGAGAAGAGAGTATGCATCAATTTAACCACTACATATCTAATCCATGCCAAAGTGGCGTTCCAAGAGTCGCTTAAATCCGCCAGACGAACGAGTGCTTTTAATATTTAAAGGAAGAGTATTCCACAAACGAATAGCCTGGACAAAGTAAGATCTTTCCACAACAACTGTTCTTACTATAGGCAAAGATAAGTTCAGTGTCCTGGATGAATGCAGGAAGCTCACATGCTCCAATAAGTACCCGGGTTCGCGAGTATAAACCAGCTTATGCAATAAGCACAAAATCCTTATATTGAGGTAAGTATCAATTGAGCAACCCAAGATCAAGTTCCTAAAGTGCGAAATATGGTCATATCTTTTTAAGTTATATACAAAACGAACACAGTCATTAAACGCTACACGCATTTTGGAAAAACAACTGGCATCAAGTGATGAAAAAATAGCACAAGAATAAGTATAAATTGGTAGAAGCAGAGCTCTAACAAGTTTAAGTCGTGTATCAGTTGACAAGTAGCTTCCGAAAAGCCAAAGTCTGCGCAAAGTACCGTATATCTTATTCAAATTTGAGCTAATCTGGTCAGAACATGACATTGACTTATTCAGTACCACGCCAAGACTTTTGACCTTGTCTCTAAACTCCAAAACTGTCGAACCCAAGACTACCTCCGGAAATCCCTCCATGTCAATCTCATTTCGAGAGAATAGGATACATTCAGATTTGTTACCATTAAGATTCAAATAATTTTTCCTTGACCAAAGGTACACTCGCTGCAGGTCGTCATTAAGTCGGGCAACACAATCCTCACCGAGTCCTCTAGGTCTGCTTATGTAGAGCTGAACATCATTAACATAAATGTGAATTTTTGAGTCATAGACTACGTCCACAATATCATTAATATAAACAGTGAAGAGAAGAGGGCCTAATACTGACCCTTGTGGTACCCCTCTATAGATGTATGTAGAAGCCGAAAGCCATTCTCCTATCTTGACTTGCTGGCTCCTAGTAGCAAGATAGTTCCGCAAAAGTTTTAACGCCGATGAAGAAAAATCACACTGTTTATCCAATTTTTTAAGCAGAAGTGAATGGTTAACATAGTCAAAAGCTTTAGAGAAATCGAGAAGTGCAAGCACACATTTGATCCGTATCAAGATCTGCTCTAATATCTAAAGTTTGCGTTTTGTAGAAAGTAGAATGGTATTTTGGATTTTAAGAAAAATTTTAATTTATTGCAACTAATAATTTAAAAAACTTTTGTTTCATATTTAAATCACTTAGAAAATAATAATCAATAATAAACTACTACTGTAAAAAAATTTTGTAAATAAACCTCAAAAATGAATATTTTTCGTACTTTTCCTATGTTTTCGTATCAAGTCCCAAACGTAAATCTCTCATTAATGTAAAAATAGAAAATTTATTTGTTAAAATATAAACTCAAAAAAGAAATGTGGTTTGTTGACCTGTATTACTCAGGTTATGAATGTTTTTGAAGGAGCATTGCTATTTATACACTATTTTTATTGTTCAGAATTTAGTTTTTTTACAAGCTCTTATTTAGCTTCACCTGTCCGTTCATCGTGTCTGAAATCGTGCAATCGATTGAGCTGAAATTTTGTATAGGTACATATGAAGATTTGTAAGTGCAATATATATGTATATTTTTCATATCCATATATGAAAAATACTCGAGTTAATTAATACTCAACATATTATAATAAATGTATACATATAACATAATATAATAACACATTATCCAAGGAGTACTGAAACAACTTCTACATTATCTTTTCGCGCTCAACGCTTTTAGTTTTAATCTATATAAATTTACTAAAAGTTATTATTAGATCAGAAAGAAATTATTTTTTTCGTTTCAGTACATTTATAAAAGCATTGTTTTTTTAATTTTTGAAACTTTTAATATCCATTCTAATAAGAGATCCTTAACAACATAGACATTATGCTACAAGTTTAGTTGAAATCGAAAATACTGTGCGCATAGATATATATAAAAAGAAGTAAATTTATGTTGCAAAATTTAATTTTTGTAATAGATATTCTTAAATTAAAAAATACCGTTTACATTGTGACGTTAATAGGTGACTTTAGAAATTACTAATTAAAATGACAGCTACTGAAACTTATAATTAGTACTTCAGAAGTCAACATATTAAATTTTGTGAAATCAACATTTTTTATTGTAATTTACTACAAAAATTATAAATGATTTAAATGTCTTCTATTTCTACTCATATAATAGATTTAATTCAGATTTACCGTTAACGCATGAAAAGCACTGCAGCGACATAAATTATGTTGTAAAGTCACAGGTTTTGCATCTTAACCAGCAAATCTGGTGTGCCAAAATAAAAGGGGTCATAGATCTCACCTAGCAAAACAAAAAATTGTATGAGGGGGGGGGGGGGGCAATATCAACCATTTGGGAGTTACACGGCGATTCATAAATTTAGAATTACAATTTACAATTTATTTTTATCTTTTGATCTACTCAACATAGTGACATCTAACAAGCGCTAGAAAACTAGTATCTAAATGACCTCATTAGCAGACCTAAATTACTCATTCAGCAGCGTGAAGTTTATATCATCATATCTCAGTCCAAGAATTACTGGAAGGTGATCCCGTGAGTAGATTAAAATTTTGCATTTGACTTCTAGAATGCGACTTTGAGGACGGAGTGTACACCGGGGATGGTATCAAAAATTTCCACAACCTCCATACCAGGTCGGATATTAACCCACATAGGACAAGCGGACCTCCTTCCAACCCAAATTCTGAGCCAGGGCTGGTATCAACGGCGCCCATTTAATAAGACCATGAATTTTGCCGCAAGTGCTTAATAGCCAAATTTATGTGGACTTTTTGGGAAATACACTACTAGATGTACTAGAGGACATCACTCTAGATAATCTTAGGACAATGTTTTACCAACATGATGGAGCACCAGCGCATTCCGGTATCATTGGAAAGGCATTAAAAAAAAAGGGCTCACAGTTTTTGCACTATCTCTACATCTTACAAAAAATTTGTAGAGGTTTTTTGTTTAGAATCTAATTCTCTACATCTTTACTAGAAACTACTTGTCTTAAATTTAATAATTATAGAGTTATAAGCCTTAGAAGGAGAAAATTTTTCATAAAATTTCCTTTTTTTTTTCTAAAACTTTTTTCTTTCAATTTTTATGTTTTATCATCATTTTCATTCACACTCTTTTTTTAATTTCCTTTATCTTGACGTATTTTACAGCTCTGTGAAGGGATCAAAGTGAAAGATCACCTGCGAGTAGACATAACATAATTTCTGATGAAACTGTACATTGGAATGAGAACTTTGACATATAATAGAGACTGAGAGGCAATTCGTTATTACATTTGAAAACTATTAAATGAAATCAAAAGGCGCGCTAGCTGCGATACGGTTGAGATATTACTGAGTGTATTAGGAATACAATGGATACTTCTGAACAACACGTTGATGAGGCAATGAATGACAAGAATTTAATAATCCAATTATAAATTGCTTGGAATTAATCTCTATAGCCACTGGTGTAGGTAGTTCATTCATCGTGTAATAAAGATTGGAGGAATATTGATAACAAACATCATGGAAACTGATTCCCAAAGTTTATCACTCAGAAGAAAATATAAAGTTGTGTGCACTTGAGGTTCATAAGTCTCCGGTCGTTATCAACCTGCTGGTTTTATTTCAACGTATATGTATTTTTAAAGAATCAGATTATGATATAAAAAATATGAACTGACACCATTTACACTGTCATTCATCATTTTTCAAAGCTTTCCTACCTGTGAAAAGATGAGCAAATATAGCGAAATTATTTTTCCATTGTCCTTTTAACGGATTTGCGACCGATATAGAGGGTGTCCCACATAAGGTGTGCCAAAATAAGTAGGGTTATAGATCTCACCTAGACTTAGAATATAGAACGAGAGGAAAGGCTATCTTAAGTAAAAACCCTGTACGTGTGATAAGCATTTTTGCTTCATCGCCAAGTGGCGAGTGCGTTAAGGGGGAATGACGCCTGAAGTGTCAAATTGGACCGAATGTCGCCTTGAAATCAAAGTCGTCTCCGTCATACTGAAATATTTGGGGCATAAGCAAATTGTTTTTAAATAGTAAAATTAAGTAAATTAATAAAATATGTTCGGGCAAAGTTATATTATATTAAAAGTGTTATAAGAATATATTTTAAAAACACCTAATTTAAAATATTATCAAAATGAGTTGGCCCCTCCTGTATACAAGCATAATTTTACTACTTTCATGTCGAAACGCACACATCGCTCAGACTCTACTACATAAAGAAAAATGCTTAGATTTTTCCGAGTGATGTCCTTTCCTCTAGTTCCTTATTCTAAGCACCTAGACAACAACTTGTATGGCGGGGGGGGGGGGGGGGGGGTAATCTCAAGCGTTTGCTTCAAATGATGTATCTCCTGCGGCCTATATCTGCTCTTGCACGAAGCGTCGTTAGAGTCAAGCCCTTTGATGTCTCCTGCTGCTTCACTTAAAGCGTCGTCAGAGGTCTGTTTTTTCCTTTTTAGGGTAAGCAGTTTGCGTGAAAAGCTTACTCGTAAGGTAGGGAAACCAGAAAAGCGAGGGAACATATTTTGTGGAAACTTCTGGGAAACAAGAAAAAGAAAATTCTGATATATTGATATTGCGTGTTGAGCGCATATGGAAGTTCTTGATTCATGATAATTAGAAATTTGAATTGGTTATACGCCCTAGCTAACAGGAGATAAAATTATATTTATCTTGAAGAGCTGCAAATAGAGGAAGTGTACATTTTGCTACCTCGAAACATAGCTGATGTACAGGCTTGCATCAATAAGGCTCGAGTTACATTTAATACACTTGCTGATATCTGCCCCAATAACAATATCTTCAGAGGTACGAAACTCCGAATCCTTGGGTCGTACGTCAAATTATTTCTGTTGTACGGCTGTTCTAAACTACAAGCCTTTGTCAACTTGTGTCTCCGTCGCATCCTGAACTCCCATTAACCGGAGGTCATTACCAACGAAGACCTGCACAAACTTACAGGTCAACACGAGATAGACAGCAGTATTCGCAGACGAAAGTGGCACAGGATAGGCCTCACACTGAGAAAAGAGACAAACAACATAGCATAACAGGCTCTAGATTGGAACCCCCACGGGAACCAATGAAGAGTGAATTTGACGACCGCGTAACACCTGGAGAAGATCCGTCGAGAAGGAAGGTAAAACCGGACGAGGTGGAGAGTCGGTTTAGTAGACGCCCCAGGTCCCACAAGGGATTTAAAGGAACTAGAGAAACATACGCATCAGTGTTGACAGCTGTTTGTACTTTTGTATGATTAGCCATATGCACCATAAGCAGTTTGGGAAATTTAGTGCTGGAAAGAAACTTTTTTCCGCAATTCTTCCTGCGAGCGTGATCCAAATTTCTGATGAAGAAACAAACCTATAACAAATGAAGCTCTGAGTCTAGTGCCTAGAGCAGTCCCATACTGGGAAAAGGAAAATTTTATAATGACATTAATATATTCAGTGAACTGAATGATTTAACTGATTTTGACTGATCTATTTATACAAAAATTTTTGCTTACTAAAGTCATTGACAATAAAGTACTTATTACAGTTCGTCCACATATTTTAAGTCCAGTGTGACTTATTCGGTGTTTTGCTATTTGCTTGAATTAGATGCTGACTGCTTAAATTCGTAATGTGAATAACAAGTGATGTAACAAATAATTTGTGCAAGCCCAGATTGATACTTTAATTGCCGTAGTTATATATTAAGAAATACAGGATGGAATTGATGGTAATGTTCATAAGCTGCGCAAGAACAGATCAATGGTACTAGAAAGGAAAGTGATGAATAACATTGATACTGAGACGGTATATTTATGTTTTGCGTCACAACTTTAAAATAAATGGTATCCATTGTACAGGGTTCGACCACCAGACAACCTGTTTTTTTTTTTTTTTAAATTGAAAAATCCTTAAAAGTTAAAAGTATACATCGTTATCACTACCAAATCATGGACACTACCACTGCTGATTCTACGCATAGTAGATACGCTGTATTTTGAAAACTTAAAGAACGACATAAATTGCTAATGGCACAGATATTTTACAACTCATTCAAATCATAAAATAATTTTATGGTAGAACTACCGTTTCTAGTGTTCTTTTTCTATAAAATATGTATTTTTGATTAATTTACATATTTAAAATTTTATTACTATAAATAGTTTTAAGGGGATACGGCTTTACAAATAAAACGAACCGGATTGTCAAAAACATGTAACAGTTTTGTCATCCGACGAATTTAAAAAGAAAGAGGAAACCCTAAAAAGCTTGCACAAACCAGATCAAAAATTAATGTCAATATGTTTTATCAGATTGCGAACAGGCTGAACTGTAATTATGATACACATATCTTCAGAACTTGTACGCTTTCCTCTGAGGCAGTAAAATTCTGGCAGATATCTAGCAACTAAACATTTTCCCACGTCATTGTAAATCTTACTTTTACCAGTACTTTATTTACTCCAGCGTTATGTATTACAAAGAGTCAAACGCGGTCATCGGCCCGAAATCTTAAGATCTTTCAAAGCATCGACAATTCTCTCGCAACGAAAAAGTCTAATCTAACAAAATAGCGAAAGCATGACCTACCTTTCGAGATATTTGGCACAACAGTGCAGTAAAAGTGCGTCGATTCGATGTTGGTGTTGTTAAGCTTTCACTATTTCAACTAGCTTGATTATCAAATCGTCAATTACCTGTCGTGACTGTACTTGTTCATCTTCATATGCTTAGTACACGCGAAATGCAGTTAGTATCTAAATAATCGAAACCAATTCATGATTTCATTTTATTGATCGTTCCTTTCGTAATTCATAAAATTAATCGATCTAGCTAAAGTCGTTTAGAATAAAGTTGCAATTTCTTAATTACTTCTTTTCCGGAAAGTGGAGCAGATTTGTATGAGCATATATAAAAGGATTTTGCGCATTGTTAAAGTGGACACCATTCGCACAAGAAATTTCTAAAATTCAGTAATTTATAGCTTTGAATGTAAATGGTAATGATAATTGCAAAATATTACTCCTGAAAGGTCAAGTTAAAGATTGCACTAATTCTTTATTCTAAATTAGCATTTAGGATTTTCATTAGTGCATTGATTTATGAAAGAATTAGAAATTGAGATTTTTTTTAAATGATTAAAAAACATTTTATTCAAAATGTTAATGGATATTTTCTTTTATAACATTTAAGACTACAAAAAACTAAAACCTAATACTCCTTCGATATTTTGGAAAAGAATTGATTTAATTGGCAAGCTTTGCTCTAGCATTAAAGTCATCTGAATTGGGTAGCTAGTGTATTTTAAGAGTAAAAGACATTTCCTACTATTGCCCAGGGTAACATAGCGCACTATATTTGCATAAAAAAAAACTAGGTGACACTGAAAGTAAGGATCCCTTGACGATTGCGAACCTTTTCGGCGACTTTTGTAAGATAGCTTTTCTTTCTGACAACTGTGATACTAGCTCTAAGGATTTTAGCGACTTGACATTATTTCCTCCTTCTTCACTGGAAATGAAAGATCTTACATTTGATGACGATACAGTCGCGAAACACATCAATAATTTGGCAGATAGTTTTTCGTGCTGTCCTGATGGTATTCCTATTTCCCTTTATAAGAACTGCTCTTCTTCCTTCGTTTCTGTTCTTTGTTATTTATTTAATTTATCTATTTCTTCTGGAGTCTTTCCAAAATCTTGGAAATCATCTCTTATTATCCCTCTTCACAAGAAAGGCAAGAGGTGTGATATTTCCAATTACAGACCCATTGCAACTTATGTTGTATTGCTAAGATTTTTGAGGCATAAGTTTGCGATACACTATACTTTCATTGCAAACCTTTTCTTAAATTTCTGCTTATCCAAAATTGAGGCTGGAAAGCGAGTGGATTGTATCTTTACAGATTTTAGTAAGGCATTCGACAGAATAAGCCACCAAATTTTGATTCACAAGTTGACTGCCCTCGGTTTTCCTTCATTATTTGTAGACTGGGTTCGTTCTCACCTACTAAATCGGACCCAGCGTCTGTCCTTCCGTGGATCACCATCCAAGTTTATTTTTAATTCCTCTGGCGTATTTCAGGGAAGTGATCTGGGCCCGATTTTAGTTATTATCTACATCAATGATGTATCTTTATTCTTGAAATATTCAAAAATTCTTTGTTATGCTGACGACGCCAACATTTTTCCTATTGTGTCCTCTATTCGAGACTGTGAACTTTTAAATTCTGACTTGGACGCTTTCTACAACTGGTGTTCTGATAACTATCTTCCCCTCAATATTAGTAAGTGTACTTCTATGTCTTTTACTCGTAGAAAGAATCCTCTCGACTTCAACTACACCATGCATGGCTGTGTTCTGGAAAAAATTAATAGGACCAAGGACTTAGGTGTCTGGTTGAACAACCGTTTTACGTTTGACGATCACATTGATGAGATAGTTATTAAGGCTAATTCTACATTGGGTTTTATAAAAAGATGGTCAAAGGAATTTAACGAACCTTATATCACCAGGCTTCTCTACTGCACCTTTGTTAGGCCTATTCTGGAGTATGCTAGTTCAGTAGAGATGGCAACCGAATCGAAAAGTTTCGATACTTGGCATTGCAATATATCCGCATCTTTCGGTACTTAGATACAAATATACCATTGAAGAAGTATCGATACTCAAAAGTATTGGAACCATATGGATAAAAAATTAAAAAAATTATATATGGTGTAGAAATTGCATAGAAATTACAATTATTATTTTATTGGTTTTTTGTTTTTGTTGCAAAACAATTTGCAACAACTTTATCGTTTAGAAATATCAAAATATCGATTTGATTAATAATTTTTTTCGCATCTCAGCGGGGGATTTAATATATCTTTTTAGCAAATGAATAATTTGAAATTTCGCAAGAACAACTAAAAAAGCAGATGAAATAAAGAACAATAAATTTTTATTTCAATAGAAATCTATTTTTAGCTTTTGCATACTGCCACACGACTAGAGATCGGACCCATACACCAAATAATCAGACGGTGTGTTCAATACTTCGAGTATTGAAAGAAAAGTATCGAGGATCGGTAGTATCGGGGGCAGGTAGTACTGATTACAAAACCTCGAATTATTGAAAGCAAAGTATCGATACTCCGGTATATCGATACAGTATCGCCCATCTCTAGCTAGTTGTGCTTAGTCACTATTTTATCGTGAATCGATTGACCGGGTAGAGGCACTCCAGCGCTGTTTTGTTCGCTTTGCACTTCGTGGGCTTCCTTGAAGCGACCCTCTTATTCTGCCGTCGTAGACTTTCTTTAATTCAGACGTAACATCTCTTAAATTGTTTTCGCTTTTGAATGTCTTCAAGGTAATGTTGACTATCCAGTCTTGTTGTCTCCTTTTAATGTATCGATTCCGAGTTACTCCTTGAGAAAACGAGATTTTCTTAAAATTCCACAGCATCGCACAAACTCCGGTTTTCACGATCCCGTCACGTCAATGTCTCGGTTTTTTAATTCGCGTTTTAACAACATTGATTTTAATCTGTCGAAAAATTCTGTGAAAAAATTTCCTAACTACTCTATTATCATTATGTAATTATATATTATTAATTATTTTTCTAGTTACTTTTATTAATTATTGTAATTTTATATTTTATTTTATAAATATTTATATTTACATGTTAAGTAATCAGCCCTTTGATGAATCTCAAGTAAATTAATAAAAGTCATACCATCTCCTTTGTTTTGAAAAACTAGATTTTGTGGCAAACAAGATCTTCTAGTATTTTCAAATTGATATTGATTCATCACGCCGCTACAAAATAGAAGGGCCAAGGACTGTTATCTAACTCAATTTGGTTACTGCTTTAATTGAAGTCCACGGAAAAACCAAACTAAATCTACCTTATTCTAGCACCTGCTGGTATCTGTCTGCCGCTCGATCGGAATTTCCATTTTCGCCAGCATAAATATTCCCACGATAAAAGTAGACATAGCGTCGACATAAATGCTTGCGGTATTTGGTACTTTGTGGAATTTTCATAAGTTCTTAGAAATGAAATAACGTATCACGTTAACTCCTCCCCTCTTAAAACCAAACGACCTCGTTTGGCTAATCAAAAAAGGTTTTTGATTAATTCGAGAGGGTTTAGGTGTGGCGCTATTTCCTGTTTCTTCAGGTATAGTGTGCATAGATGCTGCTGATCGCTCCTTCTCTTTATCGTGTGGTAACGTTTATCCTTTTGGATCTTCTTTGTAGGTAAGTTTTGATTAATATGTAGAGGATGATGCCAGTCACGAGAGAACCCGGACTAAGATTTATGAACTTTGCTATAATACCCTATTAGGCTGACAAATTATTGATTTACAATTCTTTGATTATCTCTAAGGAGAGGATCTGTTCTGTTTCTTTTGTTGAATAGAAGGTTGTAGGATGGCAAGTAAAGGCTGGAGATGTGTCGTTTCCTTGTTGGTGTAGGTTTTTCCTTCTATTGTCATTGGCGTATCATGGAACTGAATGAGAAAAGTTCCATGCAGAGTACTGTTTTCTTTACTTTAACTGTGCCTTTGAACTGGATAACAAATAGTAAGCCGGATGATATCAGTTCTGCAGGCAGGATATGTTGATTGTTGTGCAGATTGGTGATCGACTATACAGCAAATATTTAAATTCAAATTCTTTATTATTTAATAACCCTAAGTACATTAGCAAAAAAAAACTTTAAATTCGGTTGCGCAAGCGGGATCTTTAGTTAAATATATTTAAAGTGCTGGTACCATCTTCGCCGGGGTGAGGGGCTTTTATGCTCTATTTTAAAGCACAGTCTGGTGAGTCCGTTCCTTCTAAATATATTTTATTTCCATCCAACATTCAATGTAGTACAATCGTGCTGCATTGAATGCGTTTAACGGGTCTCCACTGCTGAGCATTTGGCTGCCTTTGTCGAGATCAATGTTCAGCACAGCAGGCATAACACTGCTGCTGGCATTGTTCTCTCAGAGGCGGCTTTGCTTCGCATTTGTGGATCCCGTTCGTCAGTCCTTGTGTTTGTGTACGTTTTTGTTTTGTTTTGTTTTGGGCAAATTAAGACCGGGACTATGCAAAAATTTTTATTTAATTTTTGCAACATTCGTGGCTTGAAAAGTAACCATTTTTCGGTTTACTTCCACTTGATCGCGGAAAATCCGGCTGTTTTTACACTAAGCGAAACCAAGGTTGTTTCCGATTCTGATATTAATCAGTATCACATCCCTGGTTATCACTTAGTGCCACTCTTCTCTCCTCAGAGGGGAATCGCGGTTTACATTAGAAAAGATGTGCCATTCTCCCATCTCCCTCAATTCTCTTCTACTAATCCAGAATTTAATTATGTCTGGATTAGATTTAAACTCTATCGGCACATCATTCTGACACTGACACTGTGTGTTCCTTTGATAAGTTGTCCTCCGATATCGATAAGATTTTGGAAATATCCCCCTCTTCTGAAATCGTTCTTGCTGGCGATTTAAACGTCCACAACACAAAGTGGCTCAGGCATTCTTCCACCACAAGCCCGTCTGGAAGACACGTCGAGTTATTTAGTGAGTCTTTTAATTTACAGCAACTGGTTGAGTGTCCGACTCGGGTTCCTGATACTTTGGGGCACAACGTGCATCTTTTAGATCTATTTCTAACATCGCATCCTGAAAAATACTCGGTTTCGGTGACGTCTCCCTTGGGTAATTCGGACCATTGTCTAATCTCCGCCCAATTCTCCATCTCCTCTCTGACAACCACTAACCTAAATTCCACCAAAAGATTAGTGTGGCATTGTAAAAATGCTGATTGGGCGGGACTTAATAATTATCTCAGAGAGCTGGATTGGTCCGATTGTTTTTCTGTGAGAGACGTTAACAAATGCACCGATTATATCTTAAACATCCTTTGGTTTGGAATGCATTGCTTTATTCCTCATATCTTCAAGAACATTAAACCAACTAACACCAATTGGTTCAATAATGACTGTTTCGCAGCCATTAAAAATAAGGAAGCAGCCTTCCAGGCATATAAATTGTGCCCTACAGAGGAATTGAGACGTATCTATAGAGATGCGCGGAATATTTGCAACTCAGCAATTAGTCGGGCAAAGTTCAGTTTCGACCAGAATATCAGACGGAAGGTTTTTTCTACCCAAAAGGGTAGTAAGGGCTTCTGGTAAAAACCGTAAAGAACAATTTCACCTGTTCGTCAACACCACCACTCATTTATAATGGGAATGTTTTTACTGACTCATTGGACAAGGCCAACCTGTTTGCTGCTAATTTTGCTGCTAATTCATACTTACTACCTTCATCGCAGCCACTTCCATCTCCATAACAATGTACTAGTAGGCAAAAGACGGTACACTTTCGCACTCGCGAAGTTTTTAGAGTACTTTCAAAGCTCGACGTGTCCAAAGCTACTGGGCCTCTAACGGAACGTTGGAATCATTGTCTTCATAATTTTGGTGAGTCTGAAATAGTCGCTCTTGATATTTCAAAGGCTTTTGATAGAGTCTGGCATGCTGCCCTTTTAGCCAAACTTCAGAAATTTGGTCTGCACCCTACCCTCGTTAAATGGATAGAGAGTTTTTTGTCAGGCCGTTCGATTCGTGTAGTAATTGACGGAGTTACATCTGATTCCTACGAAATAAATGCCGGTGTACCTCACGGTTCAGTTCTTTCACCAACCTTATTTCTTCTTTTTATTAATGATCTCTTATCCCTTACTCTCAATCCTATTCATAGTTTCGCCGACGACAGCACCCTTGAATTCGCGTACTCATTTGATTCTGTAATGAATTCACGTGGAAATGCTACAGAAGCCAATCGGGAACGCATGTTTAGATCATTAAACAACGACATTTCTATGGTCCTTGCTTGGGGCAGAGCAAATCGTGTTACATTTAATACATCTAAAACTCAATGCTGTTTAATGTCCCTTCAAAAACGCCCAGTTCACCCCCAACCCATTTCAGTCGACGGAGTGAATATACTAAAATCGCCCTCCCTATATATCTTGGGTATCGAGATATCCAGCAATCTTAGCTGGACTGATCATATATTTGCAATCGCTAAAAATGCGATGAAATGTTTGGGTTTTCTACAGAGATGTAAGAAATATTTCACCCCACCTGACTTAGCGCTGATCTACAAGTCCCACATTAGGCCTAGACTTGAATATAATTCCCATATTTGGGCAGGGGCCGGACACACGGCACTGTCCGCGTTAGACAAAGTCCAGCGAAAAGCTATTAAACTTGTTGGCGATCCCTCAATCTCTGAGGGCCTTAACTCTCTGGAGCATCGACGGAATGTCGGTTGGCTCTCACTCTTCTATCGTTATCTCCATGGCCGTTGTTCTAACGAAATTGCTAGCCTGATTCCTTGTAGACACATGGCAACGCGTGATACAAGATCTGCAAATCGCTCCCACCCCTATACTCTCCAGGTCAAATTTGGACGTACCGTAAAATTTCGGGAATCTTTTCTAAGCAGAACAACACGAATATGGAACAGTTTACCATCTTCTGTTTTCCCCTCGTCTTATCAGCCTGAAACTTTCAAACGGCGCGTACATCGACACCTCCTTCACCCAACCTCCTAACCCATTTCCCTCATCCTTAATTCCTTTCCTGCCAAGGCTGTGCTTAAGCATCATAGGGAATCCCCTGAGCTTTGGCATCATCATATATTTATAAAAAAAACTATCTTAAACGCTTAGGAAGCCTGTCCATACAACGCGTCTAACATATTTAATTGCCATTATTTCATCCCTAATGTATATATTTTTATATGTACATTTTTTATAGGTTATTTTTCCTATTTCATTATTGTGTTTGTTTAACTTTAATTTTGAAATACAAAAAAAAACCTTGTTCACAATTTCTGATCCCCTTAACTCCTAATCTATTCTATTCTATTTCTTGCTTTATCTTATCCTGGGTTAGTTTTTCTTTTTACATTTTTTCTTCTTCCATTTTATTATTTCAGTGATATCCATTCGTTAATTACTATACATTTTACTTCAATTCAATTCCTTTTATACATGGTTATGTTCTAATTCAAATTTGTACATTTTCATGCTTAAGTTTCAATTCAGATTCGCTATGTGTAATACATTTAGTTTATTTAATCAACTCATATTTCTTACATAGCTTAATTATAATTTGAGTTTGTACATTTCATCATTTTTTAAGTTATTATTCAATTCTGTTTCGTGTAATGCATCTAGTTTCTTAATATTTTTCAATTTTATTTATCTTTTTACATCCTTACCACTATTTACATTTGCCATTCCACTATTATATTACATTTTGTCCTCTTATTTTTTTCCGTTATTAATATATATTCTGTAGTTCATAGGTAATGTTACAAATTTCATATCTGTATTGTTTGATTTATATAGATTTCTTTAACCATTTCTAGCTTTACCATATGTCTAGATTATATTATTCTGATTATAGTACATTTCCATTTCCTTTATTGTTTATAATTCCATTTAATATTGTATTTCTATTCGTAATTAATTTATCAATTATTTCTTTATTTCAAAATATATTTTCTAGCAATTTATTATACTTTTTTTTAAGTTCTATTCAATTTTTTTGGCTTCAATTAAATTCCCTTTCATTTACATTTCCCATTCATTCTTTTAAAACTTCACTTATAAATCTATAAATTCATTTCCTTTCTTTCTGTAATTCAGTGTATTAATATTTATATAACGTGGTATATATTTAGTTCTGTTAATATTTCCCTAAGCCCATCAAAGTCCAGGGGATCAAGGAGTTGGGAGAGGGCTGGGATTTCGCCGCACAGAACGTTTCTTGTGGCCGCGCACTCGTTCAGTATGTGTCTGATCGTCTGTCTTTGCTGGCACCTTAAACAGCCTGGCGCCGGAGTTCTGTTGAAGAGTTGCAGCCTCATTAATTTGCAGGTTTCTTTTCTTGGCATATTTGCAGGGTACACTGGTGGGGTTATTTTCTCCCAGTGTGTCCTGAGAAATGTGTTGTTGTACCTCCATGCCCTTTTTGTTCTCTCCTGTAGCGCCTTCAGACCAAGTCATTTGATGAAAAATTGTGTCTATGGGGTATATTGTTTCTCCATAACATTCCCATGCCGTCTTGTTTCCTGGTCAGCTTCCTCGTTTCCGCGGATTCCCTGGTGTCCTGGGATCCACTCAATTATTATCCAATCTTTTTCGGATATTAAAATTTGCCTCGCCCAGGCTATTAGCGGTTCAGCGTTGGTGTTGTTGCTTATTGCTTCTACGCGACTCTTCGAGTCAGAGAAGTTTATTGTCGCCCCTCTTTCCTCCTGCGCTCTTTCTAAGGCCACAACAATGGCTTTTAATTCCGCCTGGAATACCGAGCTATCGGGGTGCATAACGAGTCTTTGTGCCCTATAGTCTTGGTTCCTACCCGGGGCTTTTGGCACTTAAGCTGCTGTCACTTCCGTATTTGTTTTGGATTCATCTGTGTATGTTATGTGTTTTCCCATATTTTGTTTGACCATTTCAAGGTGGATTCTTCGGTGGTCTTCCGGTCTGTATGTTTGTTCCGTTTTATGTGTGTTCGTCGCGAATACGCGGCCACAAGGGAAGTTCTGCGGGGGATTTCAGGGGCGAGGTCAGGGGGGAGGGGTTAGTGGTATACTTAACTTATCTAGTGTGTCCATGTCTTCTTCTACTGCATTGTTTGAAGTTGATCCTTGCCTTAAGGATCCTGTCCTGTATTGGACTTATGCCCACCTCGATGATTAGTGCTGAGATTGGCGTAGTCCTCAGCATCCCTGTTACCGTTCTTATTGTTTTGTTAATGTTCGTCTCTATTCGTTTTAAGTATGTCTGACTTATCCTACCATACAGAAGCAGCCCGTATCCTATATGCCCTGTTGGTAGAGTGTTAGTTATTTTTAGGATATTGCCGGTTGTTGCGCCTTTATTTTTTGCGGCCTGTGTATTGGCGAGCCCGTTTATGCGTGTTATCTTTTTACGGACTGCTTCTGTATATTGTCTTAATGTTAGTTTTCTGTCGAATGTTAGTCCTAATATTTTCAGTGTCCCTACTCTACCTATCTCTACATCATAGAACCTGATTGGGTTTGAGGCTGTAGCCCTTTTGCTGCTAAGGGTTATGGCCTCCCCTTATTCTATAGGCACATTGGCACCAATATCTGAGCACCATGCCTGTATTTTGAATACTGCTCTTCTAAATGTTTCGTTCGGTTTTTCGGCTTTGTCCCTAGTATTATGTTGTCGGCGTACGTAAAGTAGTCTATGTCGTGTTGGTCGTCCAGTAACGTCATTAGTCCGTGTTCGTAAAAATGTGGAACGCTTCACGATTTTGCGTGTCATCCTCGCGCAGGGCCATGTTAATCTTCTCTGTATCGTTCCAATTTTAGTATATGTTCTGCCGAAGCAAGAACACACATATTTAATTTTTACATTTTAAAATGTTTTCGTATGGTATTGTAGTCATTACATTGTTTTGTTTTTCAGATTTTAATAAAATTGTGGAACACAGTTCAATATCTGATATGGGTAGGCTTATGATATACATTATGGTATTTTAATCTGGATATTTTTTGGCATTGGAAAATTTAATGCCTCATCTAAATTTATATATGAATTATCATTTTTATCAAGCATCTTTTTTCTTCTGTTATTTTGTTAATTGACATTAGTTTATCATTATTTTCTAGCACATTATTAACTTTGTTTTTTATAAGCTCAAAGTCGTCATGAAATTGAGTGATTTATTTCTTCTATTTAGTATTTCATCTATTAAGGTTAATTTTTTTGTTTGTTTCATGTTTGCTTTATGATGTAGCCAAAGCCCAGTTGACGACCCTTACTATGTATACATGATGGATTAAAGCCATGGTGGCAGCCCACTTTCCTTCATAAAACAGAACCTTTCGCTTCAACTAAAACTTCCAGTTATTGGAACTCAGAGGCTTAGTGTCATTCGGTTTGGTAGCAGAAAGCAAACACCATCGAACTTATTTAATCGTGTAAGAATATCTTTGAGAAGTCAACATAGCGATGATATATTTGTATTAGAAGCAGTAGAAGTGCCAGAGATTTGTTTGGATGTACTAACAGTTCCTTCCTAAAGTTGATCATTCCAACCTCGAAAAATAAGTTTTGGCGTACTCGTGTATTGTTCCTGTGGAGCTTGAAAAGGGCATTATTATTTTAATCGGAGCCGATTGTTATTGGCAATATGTGACAGAGGAAAACGAGAGAATTACTGACCGACTAATGGCTATTAACACGGTTTTTGGGTGGACTCTCCAGGGCCCAGCTCCCGTTTTAGAGAATGACTTCAGTCTAACACCTGCCACGACATTACAGATAAGTATACTTGAAGAAAGAGACCTTAAATATGTAAACTTTTAGGATCTAGATGTTTTAGGCATAAAAGAACACAAAATTGAAAGTGATGACTTCACAAGCTCGTTTATGACGAACTAAATTGAAAAAAAGGGTAGAAGATATGAAGCTAGTCTAGCATGGAAGTCAAGTAATAAAAATCTTGATAGTAACAGAGTGGGAGCTTTTTCAAGACAAGACAAGAATACGATCAAATGATGAGACAATTTTTGAGTGAAGGGTTTGCAGAGCGTATTTCAAGTAACGATAATACCGATCGTACTTACTTCATGCCGCACCGACCTGTGTACCGAAAGATAAGGAGACAACGAAGTTACGCATCGTTTTCGATGCTTCAGCTCACGCTTCTGGTTTTCCATCTTTGAACCAGTGTGTTTTAAGAGGATCTAATTTACTTCCAGCCGTGCTGAAAGTGTTATTGAATTTTCAAATTGGCACCATAGCATTGACAGCTGATATCGAAAAGGCTTTCTTACAAATATCCTTATCAGAAAAGGACAGGAACAGTCATTGCTTTTTTTGGTATGCGGAGGAGTTAAAACCTTCGACAAATTTGCCACCGATTGCTATATACCGAATGGCTCGAGTTACATCTGGTGTGAGCTGCAGACCCTTTATATTTAAAGCTACAATGAAGAAAAATTTACACATAATGAGCAAAGAGTATCCAAGTACTTGTGAAGTTCTTAAGTCGTGCTTTTACATGGACGACCTGATTTTAAGTACAAATAGCGAGGAAACAGCTATAAAATTACACAAAGATGCAATTTCAATTATGGAAAACGCCACGATGAACTTACGCAAGTGGACTTGCACCCGACTGGAAGTGCGCGAGCAATTTTGTACACAAGAACATTACCCTGATATGCAAATTCTTGGTGTGATTTGGGTGATAAACAGTGATGACTTGTCAGTAGATGTGAAACACGCGGAAACCTTTGCTAGATCAATTGTTCCCGAAACCAAGCGAGCTGTGTTGCAGACTTTATTACGAATTTTTGATCCGCTTGGGTTGCTAAGCCCGTTCGTCATAAAATTTAAAATTCTTTTTCAACCGATATGGCGCTTGAAAGCGGACTGGGATCAGATACTTCCTAATGACTTGTAAGTTATTTAGACATCTTGCTGTGCAAATTTTCGGTTGCTGAAGAATTTGGCGATTCCTCGATGTATCTATGATGCGGTAAATATTTTGAATACTGAACTTCATATCTTTGCAGATGCCAATTCTCAGGCCTATGGAGATGTTGCATATTTCAGAAGTACTGACGAGCAGAAAAGGATTACTGTTCGATTTGCTTACGCTAAAATAAGAGTAGTTCCCCTAACAGAAGATGGATCGAAGGAACTTACACTTCCTAAACTTGAATTAACTGCAGCTCTAGTTGCAGCTAAAATGTATTAATATGTTAAGGAAAATGTAAATTTACACCTTTCTGCAGTAAACCTCTGGTCTGACTCGCAAATTTCGCTTTACTGGATTAAAGGGACAAAAGCAAAATTACCGACTTATGTATCCAATAGGGTACGAGATATAACCCGCTTAACTAATCCGACGGAGTGGAGTTATTGCCCTGAAAGTGAAAATCCAGCAGATTTGCTAACACGGGAAATTTCTGCAAAGGTACTGCTGGCTTCAGATTTCTGGACCGAAGTGGCTTAGTGAAGAAATGCTGACGTGGATGGAAGCAGATGAGATCGTCAGCTACCAGAAACATTGTTGGCGCTCCAGATGCCATCCCCATCATTGGACAAAAGAGAACCACTACTACCGCATCAGAAGTTTAGTAGTTGGACATTTCTTCTCAGAACAACAGCTTATGTTCTACGTTTTTTAAGCCTTAGAATTCAGAGTCTGAAGAAATCGATAAAATTTTAGAACTGATACCCGATTTATCAACGGAAAGTTGTATTCTTGCTTTAAGAAGATTCATCGCACGTAGAGGAGTTCCTAAGATTATGTATTCAAATAACGCCAAGCCATTCAAACGCTCTTCAGCCGAGTTAGCTACACTAGGTAGTTTCTTACATAGCGAGAATTTGCATGGTCTTTTAACCCTGAAGGAAATTACATGGAAGTTCATTGTGGAACGAGCACCTTGGTGGGGCGGCTTCTATGAGAGGATGGTCAGGACGGCCAAAGATTGTTTGAAGTTTACGATTCGAAAGGCTGTCTTAAATATGGATCTGCTTAACACCTTATTGATTGGTATGTTTTAGAGGACTCGTTGGACTCATCCCCGCTGACACCAGCACATTTTCTGATGGGTTTTCTTACAAAAACTTACCTAACTGACGGCGATTCCGGTGCTGGCCCTAGTAATATTCGCCTTCTTTGGAATTCGAGATTTATGGAAATTAGAGTCTTCTGAAAGAAATGGCGTCAGGAATATTTGCAGCAGCTGAGATCACTACATGACGTTAATGCCCAGTGTAATTTTGCTTCTGCTAATAAACGTGGCGATGTCGTACTCGTCGAGGATAAGTCAACCAACAGGATTTTGTGGAGGCTTGCTCTGGAAGAGGAGGTTTATGAAGGTCGTAACAACAAGCCGAGCTTGCCTAATAAGATTTGCGAATGGTTCGAGGTTGACAAGGGCAATTCATAGGATGTAGAAAATTAGTACCTCATTGCCTTTTACATTGTTTAACTACACACTAGTACATTATCTTGAATTCTAATGTTATATAAACTCACACATATAAATTGAATTGTATTTGTAATGAGACCTTTAACGATACTGTAATATTTGAAGGAGTTAGTTCCGTTTTCTTTTGCAAAACCTACAGTTTGCGTCTGTTATATTTTGGCTCTAATAAATTTATTTTAATACAGACCGGTGTTTAAATCGTTGGAACCCTATCGATCATTAAGATTACCCATAAAAACCAATTATTTTAAAAGAACTACAGAGTGACAGTCAGTACGTTTACATGTATACTTGAGTACTTCACTTCAAATTGACTCGAAACTAAATTAGGGTTTTTGACTGATTAACTTCAGTTACTTCATTTCAAATTTTTTTGAAATGACATTTAAGATTGTACGTTTTCTGATATGAAATTGTGTTGTCTTTTTGCTATTTAACTTAAATAAACCTATAAGTCACGTTTACATGATAATTTTCAAGTCAATCGAAAAATTTTTTGTGATTTACTTGGGTATAAACGTACTGAGTGATTATTTGTCTAAAAACTTCACGTCCCTTAACGATTTTAAAATCATCTTAGAACTTGTTAGACTCAAATAATTATAATATCCAATAAACGGAGTTAGATCAATTCATTGAGCGGCACGACCACCATGCCACGGCTCCCGGGTTCGAGACCAGTTCTCCTCGTGAGCTTTTATTAGGAAATTAAAAATAATCCACTTCGTCTCTGCTCTGGGCTGTTGTTTAGCTCGCAGCAATGCAAAAAGACAGGACTCAACTTTCCTCACTTCACTTACCCTAATTCCCTTTCGACCAAAACCATGCTAACGCAGCGAAGCGTTGCCCCTAGGCTTTGGCCAATTCATATACAAAAAAATGTTACGGGTATCCTCCACTGAGATATATAATACTGGAGTGACTGGTGCCATGAAATTTCTTCAAGAAAATGGTATCACTTTTCGCTAGTTGTCCCTTTCTGGGTAAGCATCTTTTTTTTCAACCTGGTTTTCTTAATTGCGAATGATTTTTACATTTTCCTTACAACAATATAGAAGACTAAAATTAAATATGTCTCTTCGTATATATTTGGTTATTATATTCTACTCTGAATGCCTGCAAATTCACAGTAAACGTTGGAGATTAAAAATTGTTTTCCTCCACTGAAAGTAAAATTGTACCCATATGAGATAGCTTATAAGTCAGTCCAGTTTTATACATGTCAGTGGTATCCTCTCTGCAGTTTAAATTCATTGTTTAAATGTTACATAATAGTTAGGTAATTCCAGCCAAGAACTGTTATAAATAATTTTTTTAATTAACGCAACAGCGTTTAAGCAGTAAAGTGTCCTTTTAAATTGAGAAATTGAACGAAATAGCTCACGAATTCCTGTTCTTGGTGGGAACACATGCGCTTTGTTGTGCGCTGTGACAATCAACAAAAAAGTGCATACGCTATCACTTGCGCTTACATATAACGCATGCCCTTACTGTACGAAAAAGGGCACCGTGTGGATGTGCCTTAAGACTGTTAGAGCTATGAAGAGTTACTCTACTAGCTCTGAGGGTTAATTAAATCAAGAAGTCTTCCTTCTTACTTGAGAACTTATTTTATTCTAAAAATTATAATTATTCAACGTGATATTTATATAAATCCTCAAGGTTATTAATCAATATGAAATTTGCAATATTTACAGAATTTATTGTTTGAGAAAAAATGTGCAGTGTCGATAAATAATAATTTTTTTTTATGTATAATGGTACTTTATTTTGCCCAATCGTTATAAACAAAAAATCCTTCAAAACTCTAGCTACCCTAAAAAATGTACAATATTCAGAACAAAAGACACAATAGTTAACGATCAAAAAGAACCTAAGAAATGACACGGTACGTTACTTTAAAAATGTTTCGTAAAAACGACTCTAAAACTTGAAGGCAAAAAAAAATAGTAAAAAACCTGTAAAAAAGAAAATACCAGAAATTTTAAAATGCCTCCAAGCGAGTGCCAGCTCTAAGAAAAGTTCTGAAAAATTTTGAAAAAATTCCAAAACTAGTCCTAGCACTAAACAAAAATATCCGAAACCGTGAAGAAACTTAAACAAGAACATGATTGTCTGAGTGTTCCCAGAGGGTAGATGCAGCACCGGGCGAAGTTCCTACTTCGAGAACCACTGCTCCCAAGCAAATGCCCTCTCCGTAGAGCCGGTTGCCACTTTTCTAGTCCTCCGGGAGCACTCATCCAAACATGTTCTAAACGAACGCACAACGATTTCGAGCCGATTAGAGTCCCGCGGACCAGTCTGCAGAGTCATTGACGTCTGCAAACTGCTCCCAGTTCTACGATTCCAACGTGAGACTTGTCCTTCCCGCAGGACTTGCAGCAATACCAAAGCGAAGAGCAGCTTTGTGGACAAGCTGCTGCAAGTCTGCGGCCAGTTATTCCCAGTGAAAGACGAGGCTTCCGTACCGCACCGACGATAAAGGTTGCCAGGTGCAGTTCAATGTGTCGGCTTTCGTTGCCATGAACTCTAGACGTAATCGCTTCTTCAATCTGCCAACGAAGTGGATCTTAAGTGCATGTGTGTGAAACTGTGGGTTAGTGGGTTCTTGCCCAGGCTCGATCCGCACGCAGTATAGATGAATTGTTGACTTAGCAAGTGTTAGAATAAAGCTTATCAAGCAATTCACCTGGTTACATGTCTTTGGCCACAGTAAAAACTACGTTCTTGTAATACTGAATGTCGGGCAGATATGCTGGCACATATCGCGAACAAGATTATTAATGTCGCACAAGGTCGGGCATGTGAAGTATCTGTGGAGCAGGGTTCCTTCACCACCAAAAACCGTGCAAGCTCTTTGAATTCGTCGATCGATATGCGACAGCTCGTTTGGATGCACGAGGCTGTGATGGAGCAGTTTGAATGCCACATCAGAGTCTCTGTTATTGGACGGATAACTATAGATGACTCTGCTAGTTATAGTCCCCATTACTCCCAAGTCTACCCAAGATGTGCGCGCCATCTATTAACCCCTTAGATATCCGTAAGATTTACTCCTACGAAGAGCTCGCGCAGCCTACGTGAAGTGAGTGTACTGAATGTCGTGTGCGGCGGTCGATTAATTACGAAAGCGTTTATCACCTCAGTGCTAGGTTTCCTAGTAGAGAGATGACTAAAACGCTCTCGTGCTGTATCGACCACTTCGAATAATTGTGTTGTGTAGGGGTGTATAAGTGTGTTCCCAGAAGCATCAATGATGTCTCCAAGAACTGTGAACCTCGAGCATTACTAAACACCGAATCTACTAACTCAGGGTTCAACCTGATCGGAATTGCTCAGAAATCAACGTACCCAAGTTCATTCCATCGCAAATGAAATGATGGTCTTATTCTACCCCAGGTTGTAATCGTGGAGATCATATCCTGGGACCAGTCATGCGGATAGAACTACCCACAGCTGCGAAATTAAGTTATCTCTTTGACAGAACACTCGTTGGAATGCCCGTACCTAAAGACAACGAAACTTCACGACCATGTCTGTAAGACCCAAACCACCCTCCGCTACTGGTCGGCAGAGCGTGCTTTCAGCAACCCTTCGTCTTCCCCCCCAGAAGGCGTCAACGACCTTCGCCTGTAAAAGTTTCACGAAGGCTTCTTCGAAGCACTCCGATTTTAACAGGTTCACGATGGACGAGGTAATCAAATAATTGGCAATGACTGCACGACCTTTCAGCGAAAGTAGGTGCAGTCTAGTCCGCCACGAATTCACAGCTCCAGAGAGTTTCTTCAGAGCCATGCGGCTATTAGATGTTTTACCATCGAGCCCCACATATACACCTAAATGTTTCAGGCAAGTATTCGTCCATTGTATGCCGAGGGGAGAATCTGAACGATTCCGCCACCTCCCACACCATTGGCATTGGCTTTTGCTTAGATTAACCCTAGCGCCCGCTAATCGCTTATATTGTTCGAAAACCCTACGAGCGACTGGAAATGCATCATCTTTCGTTACAAATATAGACAGGTCGTCCGCATACGCTAGAATAAGTGGCCTTATAGTAGGGTATGGTAAGTGAATTGAATATTGTCTCAACGATTGACGAAGATTTACTAACAGCGGCTCCAGTGAAAAGTCATAAAGCATTCCTGACAACGGGCATCCCTGCCTGATACCCCGACGAAACGGAATAGGAGACAATATATGCCCATTATGCTTTATGAGAATCACTGAATCTCTATACAGACCACTGATGATCTCAATCCATCTGGACGGAAGCCCAAATTTATTGAGCAGTAGATACTCAGTAGATACTCATGCGAGACGCTATCAAACTCCTTTCCTTGATCCAAAGAGATCATGGCCATTTGCGAACCAGTTTTTTCATGGTAGGCGAAAAGATGCTTTGCTACGGCGATGTTGTAGTAGATACTACGACCTGGAATGCAGTAGGACTGTGACGGGTGTATATATAAATATAAATACTCAATTTATCTATGTTCAAACTCAATGATTACAATTCAAAAGACAAATATTCCAAAAAATTATAAATGCAGATCCAAAATTAATAAGCAATCAAACAGAAAAAGAAAAAATCTAAATGATTCAAAAAAACTATAAACTACGACAATGGATTCTAAGGCCGTCTGTCGAGGTTGGCAAATTTAATCTAAATATTTACTTTAAAACCTACTCTAAATCAAAAGTTTTTCTATGTAATAAAAATTTCATGATTTAAATTTCAATAAATAATGCACACCAGAGATGGGAGAGACGAAAAATAAATTTGCGAATATCTTATACAAATTTAAATAATCTAAAAAAAAGTAACTAAAAGAAAACAATAAACAATAGACGGGGTTAGCAATTATACTCGATATCGATAAGCATCTTTCTATATTTCCAAGCTTTGGTCTCGAATTCTAATAAGTCGTCATGTTTTTACCATTCTACATGTTGACAATTTCTATTTGAGTTAAAGTTCTTTTACCACTGCTTCTGATTCGGAAATCTGGTAGTATTGGACAAACACCGAGAAAGTGCAACACGTCTTCATCTTCACACATATTACACAAAGAGCTAATGGGGCCCCCATCACGCCCCTACGGGCTAGCATTCAGCTCAATGAGTCCGCACCTATACCTAAAAATAAGACCTATTTTTTGCAGCGAAAATGCATTAATGAAGTAGTTGAAGCTAGAAACATAATCCAGTTTATCAAAGAGTCCATGGCGGACTGTACATCGTGCCCTGTCCCTAGCCTTACTCTTAAGCCAATCATCCTCAGCATTAACTATTTCCAATAACTGACACTTTATATCATAACTTGAAATTCCTCTTAAATTAAGCTCTACGTCATGCTTGCATGCTAACTCATACCACGTATCATGCCAATAAATACCCCCGTCAACCATGCAAGTTTCGACGGCAACCTATCTGATTGGTACTGAAATAATGCCTTAAATATATACATAAAGTGACACTTAAGAGTATATACATAGATATTTGAAAGTCCTGTTTCCAAACTTAGGGCATAATTAGGCGTTTATTGCGGAAGATATAGCAGTTTCTTTAGAAAAAAACGCTGCAATTTCTCCACATCTTCGTACTCTTGAAAACTCCAAACTTGTGCCGCATAACACAGTACCGAACAGCTTACACAATTAAAAATTTTTATTTTCTCGGAGTACTTTATCTCTTCTTTTCGGACAACACTTTTCCATGTACAGTTTATACTAGCTTTAGCTGACTGTAGGCCCTGCTTAACAAGTTTCGTCAAAAAAAGTTTAGGAGTTAAAATAACTCCCAAATAAGTATATATTTCGTAATTAATCGACTATAAGTCAAACCTTCAGTCTGCCTTCGCATACCTCCCCCTCCGCATAAAGTAGTATCTTAATTTCCAACCCTTCCACTGTTAGGCCTACCTCTAAATAATCCTCCAAATCCTTAATAAATAACGCGAATAATAGAGGGCTCAGTATACAGCCTTGTTTCACTCCACAGGTTACCGGCAAAAAAATCGGATAGCCTTTCTCCATTCCATACTTTAGTTTCCGTATTTCTGTATAGCTCCTCCAGTATTCTTATCATTTTATAAGATACACCATAATTGTGCAATTTATAGAACAGCGAACTCCGTAGAACTGTATCAAAAGCGGCTCTGAAGTCCACAAAAAAGGCTAATCCTTTCTTTTTCCCATGATAGTGGCTTAGTTTAATAATATTTAGAAGACTAAATATATTGTTCACCGTAGAATATCCAGATCGAAATCCCGCTTGGTTTTCTGACAGGATTCTATTTTCTTTTTCCCAAATCGACAAACGATTATATAGTATATTAACAAAGATTTTCGCAATAGCATTCATAAAAGAAATCCCTCCCTTTTTTATGGATAGGAAATATGACTGCGCTTCTAAAACTATCTCGCACATTCAAATTATCACAAATGGCATTATAAAAAATTAACAACTTTTCTTGAAAAATTTCAATTGCGTTTGTAAAAAATTCATAGGGCACTCTGTCTTCTCCTGGTGCTTTATTATTTTTCAGCCCCTTCAGAACTTTATACTTTTGTACTATGTAAGATTTGTTGGTAGTAACCTACTTTTTCCTTGCTTTTTGTGAGTCTGTTTCTCTAAACATATTGAGCCATCTGAATGAAATCTTTCGCGCCCGCGCACCTTCACCATTAAATCACCTTTGCTTGCATGCCCTGAAGTTGCTGTTACACTTTTTTGCACATTCTTTAATTATTTCAACTAGCACTTTTGCCCCATTTTCCTCAGTAATATTGGGTAAACTTTGACATCTTTCACGTACCTTTCCCTTATACACATCTGCACACTGGATATTCCAATTTAGTTTTGGCAATAGTTTCATATGATGATCATTACGATTTAAACCAAAGTCATTAGCAATTAATGTGAGCGATAAAGGAAAGTGGTCAGAAAATGACTGTTCTTGAACTTCAAAATCGTTAAAACGTCTTAGGATAAATCAAAAGTGAGTATTTATTTATATACAATTAACAATATGCGTACTTCCCATACGACTCCACTGAACCACCAACGACGAGAGAACTAAGGGAGCTCATCGGGTCGACAAACGCGGCGCACATGCTAATTGGATGCGACGCGAACTCACATAACATTAACTGGGGGAGCAGCGGCAGTAACAGAAGAGGTGAGTACCTTATTGATTATTTGCTAACTACTAACCTAGTTATACTTAACCGTGGATCTGACCCTACCTTTGACAATGGCCGTCGGAGGGAGGTAATTGACATCACTCTCTCCAGTAGCTACATATCAGAACTGGTAAGTGACTGGAGAGTGTCTGACGAGCCATCATGCTCCGACCACAAACACATTATCTTCAGCGTTGGAGAATGTGTCAATGAAATAAAGGAATACCTGAACCCCAGGAACACCAACTGGGTTACCTATAAAGAGGAACTGGGTGGTAGACTCTATGGGTTCATGGGCTCGATCAAGTCTACGGAAGACGTCGAACTTGCGGCAGACCTCGTAAATGATGCCATACAGACGGCCTTCAGGGGAAGTTGTCCGGTGTCAGTAAGGTCCCAGAACAGGAACGTCCCTTGGTGGACGAGGGAACTTGCGAGACTAAGGGCTACTACCAGGAGGCTGTTCAACAGGGCGAAAAGAGGCGGGTGCTGGGAAGAATATAGACAATCCCTAACTGCCTACAACCGAGAACTGCGCCGGTCTAAAAGACCCAGCTGGCAAAAGTTCTGCCAAAACGTGGAGGGCGCTCGCGAGTCTGCGAGACTGCATAAAGCCCTTATGAAAACTACGTCGGGCGACCTGGGCACACTCCAGAAACCGGACGAGACATACACCCAGACCAGGGAAGAAACGCTAGAGATTCTACTGCAGTCCCACTTTCCTGGTTCAAAGGTGGAAGAACCGAACGAGTCAGACAGGCCCAGCCTAATTGACCACCCAGCAAGGAGGGCGACCAAGGCGGACTGGAGGGTTGCCAGCTCGGTCTTTACATGTAAAGCCATCAAGGATGCTATTTCATCCTTCGAACCATTCCAGTCCCCTGGTACGGATGGTGTGTACCCGGTGCTCCTACAGGAGGGCTGTGATGTTCTCGCACCGGTGTTGTGCAGAATATACAGGGCTTCCTTTGCACTAGGATACGTACCATCTATCTGGAGGACTGTGAAAATAGCCTTTATTCCAAAGCAAGGCCGTGTAGATTACACCCTCGCTAAAGCATACAGGCCTATTAGTCTAACATCGTTCACGTTAAAGACGATGGAAACAGTTGCTGATCAGGCGATCAGGAAGAGGTATCTTCTACACTCACCACTTCAATTCAATTCAATTGCAGCCTTCTTGGATATAGAAGGCGCTTTTGATAACACATCATTTGATGTGATCACTCGAGCCCTAAGAAGGAGAGGCCTTGGGACGACCTTCTGTCGATGGATAGATGTGCTGCTCAGGTCTCGAGATCTTACCTTGAGTCTCTCGATAGGACGATCAGGGGCTGCGTCACAAGAGGGTGTCCGCAGGGTGGGGTGCTGTCACCCCTCCTATGGTGCCTTGGGATCGATGAGCTACTTGCACGCTTTGATGAGCCAGGCTTCTTCGCGCAGGGCTATGCAGATGACATTTAGTTGGGCTATGCAGATGACTAACTAAATGAGGCTAGTTGTGGCATCCAGCGATATGGGGAACAACATTACGATACAACTCCAGGGGGCTCTAGACGTAGTTGCAACCTGGTGCAATGAGGTTGACCTCAAAGTCAACCCTGACAAAACAGTCGTAGTTCCGTTCACCAGGAAGAGGAACACGACGGACCTTCCTGAATCGACCTTCTTGGGCACTGCGCTACCCTTCAAGGATCAGGTGAAGTACTTGGGGGTGATCCTGGATTCCAAGCTATACTGGAACCTGCACCTTGATACAACTGTGGAAAAAGCTCGGAAGTCCTTCTGGGCATGCCGTAGAGCCTGCGGGACCACCTGGGGACTTAAACCCAGAACAATGCTCTGGATCTACACATTGGTAATAAGGCCCATGATAACTTATGGAGCGATTACATGGTGGCACAGAGCAAAACTTAATGTGATAAGGACTTAGCTTAGCAGACTGCAACGTATGGCCTGCCTCGAAACCATGCTAAATATTAAACCTCATATAGAGGTTGAAAGAATGGCTCTGTGTGCGGCCTACAAATTAGAGGGAGCCGGTCTCCTCGGGGAAAACATAGGTAAGGGCCACACGACAATAAGGGAGATTCTTGAAGCCACACCTGAGTTGGCCATACTAACTTATCAGATGCCGGCAAGACTCTCATCATTTCAACCACCCTTAATACGGGTGGAAAAGCGTGAGACCTGGACGCTTGCAGCTGTCCGTCCAGGGGAGCTAGTATGGTATACGGATGGATCCAAGACTGAATCAGGTGTTCGGGCAGGGGTCTGGAGCGACTCTCCTCGATTCAGTTTATCACTGGCCCTGGGAATATATACCACGGTATTCCAGGCTGAGATCTTCGGCATACTGACATGCACCTACGAGAACCTAAGAAGAGCCTATAAAAACAAAAGGATCTCAATCTTCTCGGATAGTCAAGCTGCAATCAAAGCAATTGCTTCATCTACCATAAGATCAAATCTGGTGTGGGAATGCCAAAGGAGCCTAGACGCACTGTGTAGAACTAATCAAGTAAGCTTGATCTGGATACCGGGACATCAGGGCTACACGGGAAATGAAAAAGCAGACGAACTTGCTAGGAAGGGGTCTAACACCCCTTTTATAGGGCCGGAGCCGGTCTGTGGAATACCTCTCTGCACGGCTAAAAGGCTAATAGCAAACCGCGCAAATGAGGGGCATAGGCTGTATTGGAACAATAATGAGGGGCACGCTCACTCAAGAAGCCTTATGCCTTCACCGTCGCCGGGTAGATCCAGGGAGCAACTCAAGCTGAGCAGGTCGGCTGTTAGAACTCTTGCAGGCCTACTTACCGGCCACTGTCAGCTAAGGAAGCACCTGGTGAGGATAGGTAGAGCCATCGACCCCACCTGCAGACTCTGTCTGGAGGAGGATGAGACCCCATTACATGTGCTATGTGAATGCCCTGCAGTAGCCAGGAGCAGATTTAGCCTATTCGGGAAACCAACCCTGGTACCGAGCGGGCTGAATGACTGCCAACTGCGGGAGCTGTTGAACTTCTTCGGAGGGACCGGCTTACTATAAGGAGTGGAGAGGGTTAGCACAATAGGCCCCAGTGGCCGCGGCGCTTGAGAACCTCACACCTCCAAAGCTAATCAAATCAAATCAACAATATAAAGTGAAATAATAATTTCTTATCATTTCAGGTATGGTCTGCAACATTCTCCCCGCCTTGATCTCCGTAGGATGTCAAGAAATGTTGAAGCTATGTTAGTATCGCCTCTGGCATATTTAAGTCAGACATTTCCTTCCAACTTGATGGTGGTTAAGGAAAAGACGCCACGATTCGCCTTAATTAATTGTGTGCGGATTAAAGATAAGGAAAAGTGTAAGGACAACTGTTATGTGTGAATTTCTTATTAGTACTAAATGCAATTCATTAGCAATTTCTTCTAATCGTTAATTTTAGCTAGAAGGTTTTTGTTCCTTATTCAATTCATTCGGGTTTTGGTCCTCAAATTCTAATTCATTTATAGGTAAAGGGCAAATTTTAGTAATAGGTTGTTTGAATATACTACTTCTGCATCTCAAGGTTACTACTCTTACGAATCTTTCTGAAACTGGGTGTATTTCTTCAAATCTAGCGAGTGGCCATCGAGACGGAGGCGAATTTTCATCCTTTATGAGTATTAAGTCATTTGGCTTAACATTTGGTTCTCGCTTAAGCCCCTTGGGCCTTTGCTGCAATTGTCAGAGGTACTCACGACTCCATCTTTTCCAAAAATCTTGTGATGTTTGTTGCAATAGTTGCCAGCGTTGTATTTTATCTGTGTGTCGAGTGAAATAGCTTCTGGAGGAGTAAGTAATGCGTTACCAATAAGAAAATTTCCTGGACTGAGGGCAGTATCATCATTCGGATCACCTGTGAGGGGGCAAAGGGGGCGACTGTTGAGGCAAGCTTCGATTTGTACGAGAACAGTGGTTTATTCTTCATACGTGAGCTTTACATCTTCGACGATCCTTTTGAGATGATATTTCATAGATCTTACTCCTGCCTCTCACAGGCTTCCAAAATGTGGTGAATCATGCGGAATGAAATGCCAATTGACCTTCTGATATGATAATGCCGAAGCTATTTCTGGGCTGATTGAATTGAGAATGGACTGATGTTCCTCCGACAGTCTCCTACTTGCTCCTATGAAGTTCGTTCCACAGTCAGAGTAAAGCTCTTGACATAGTCCCCTGCTTCCAGTAAATCTCTTGAATGCCGCAAGAAAGGCATTAGTTGATAAGTCAGAAACAGCTTCGAGATGAATAGTCCTTGTAGATATGAAACACATGAAAAGTGCAATGTATTCTTTTTATATTCAAATTCTACCTCGGCCCGAGTAGGCTTTTATATCAAGTGGACCTGCGACTTCTCGTTTTTGCCGTAAAACGGAAACAAGTAATGTAACTGTGTACAATACTTTTCGTTAGGTTCCTAGCATTTAATACCCAGCATTAGTTGTAACCAACAATGTAGTGTAATTTTATGAATAATAATTTAGCAAAGTAGTTTTCAGTGGGTAAGATTATTGGGTACATCTCATTATAGGATAGTTCTGAGTTCCGTAACCTTCCACCAACTCAAAATAGCCCATCAATATCTAGAAATGGATGCAGATTTAGGATTTTACTTGTTCTGCTAACTAATTTGTTATATCTCAGGTTGTTAAGTTCTGTATGAACGTTTTCCTTCTGTATGAGCCTAATTAAAGATTGTTCAGCATCTCCTTGACTTTCAAATGACCAGTAGTTCGATTAATGCCCGCCTTAGCTGTCCTTTGATTCCAAATATATCGTTTGCACTAAGCGACAAAATGAATCATCCTTGAGTATGTTGAAAATCGTTGAATAATTGAGCACTCAGGCATTGACTTAGTGGTTGCCGTCAAGCCTCTGACTGTTTCTGATTCCTCCATTATTGCACTTGAATCAGACTCAATGGTGGATGCTGGCCATTTGCCCTTTCATAGTCAAAGTCATTGGGGACCGAACCACCACAGGTGATGTTCTTTGATTTGCGAAGGTGAAAGACCCCGAGAGGCACAATCCAATTCCAATGCTTGCATCCGAGGCTGTTTTAAATATCAGCAACTCTGTTTGATACAAATTGCTTCCATTACCTCGGGTGGCCCTTAATTCATGCTAAAACTATCTTGGAGTCTGTCCGCGCATATATTGAGAGCCTTTGACACATTTTTAGCAAGTTTGGATCCTAACAGTGCACTACATTACTCTAGCCTAGGAAGTGTTATCGGTTCTTCAGTAACTGTTCTTCTAATTGAGGTGGTAGATCTGCATCCCAATCTAAGCCTTGTGTCAATAGGCATTGAAGTAGTGACTTGGCAGTAATTATTATCGGTGACAAGCAACCCAATGCATCATATATTTTGCTGGACAGTAGCTTCCTTGTGGTTGTGGGTGTCTTGTACTCAATATTGTTTACCTTGTAGCTGAACACATCCCTTGGAGGATCACAGTAAACTTCCAATGCCTTGATGCTGATATCCTTTGTAATGCCGATTGGTAGCCTTAACTCTCTCTCTTCCACAGATAAACCTTGTAAAACTTCTTCTAGGATGCTTACCCATTTTCTGATTTCAAAACAACCTCGCTTCAATAGTAGTTTGAGATTTGTTTGCACCACCACTAAATACGTCACCGGCCTAAAAATCGTGAAGAAGGGTATTTGTTGCGTTAGGGAAACTTTCATCAACCCAAATCTGTGTATACATCTGTTTGATATCTGCGGTGAATGCTATTTTGTGCTTCCTCCATCAGATTAAAATACTGAAAGGGTCTTCTTGTACAGTAGGACCCACCAACAGGTTATCATTCAGCGATTTACTGTTTTAAGTTTTTCGGGATGAGTAAAACACTACTCTTAGCTAAGTGGTTGTGCTGCTCTGTTTCGTAACAAAATGATGGGGAAGATAGTTGGGTTTCGGTTTACGACTGTCCTTCGGTGCAATCTATATATGACATTGCCGGCAATAATCTTTCATGAGCTCAGTGTACTGTTTGGAAAGTTCCGAATCGCTCTCAAGCCTTCGTTCTATCTGCATAAGTTGACGTACTGCGATATCCTTTGATTCTCCAAGCTCAGGTGTCATGTCGATAGTGTTGAATGGCAGCTTCACGACATATCTTCCATCATTCTCTCTTTTATGTGTGTTTCGAAATATTTCTTCGGATTTTACCTCGTCCTCAGATAACTCAGTTTCAACTGGACCTTCTTCCACTTCCCAGAATTGTCTTAACAATGTATCTAGATTGATACGTGAATATAGAGTTGTTACAGTATTATCTTCTAGTTTGAAAACTTGATGATATTCAAAACCACCGGAAAAGTGCCATCCAAATGACGTGAGCTGTGCTAACGTAGATCCATCTGGTCCCTTTCGAATGCCCTCTTCAAGAACCTGAGCGTAGATATCAGCTCCTAGTGAAACATCTATTTTCCCTGGTTTGAAATATACTAGATCTGAAAAAAACAAGTCTTCCAAACGAGTCCATGCTTGATGATGAAGGTGCTGGGATGGTAGAAAGCTCGTTAATTTAGGAAGAATCAATGCGTGGTCATAGTGTAAATTGGACAATCCTTTTAGTGACCGCCATTTTGGATCCATCAACTCCTTTTACATGTACTTTATTATTGTTACCTTGAAGTTGCAAACGTTGTACAG
Organism: Leptarthrus brevirostris; assembly: GCA_964036015.1. NCBI lineage: Eukaryota > Metazoa > Arthropoda > Insecta > Diptera > Asilidae > Leptarthrus > Leptarthrus brevirostris. The sequence goes on from OZ038374.1 coordinate 72,974,375, forward strand.
CTGCATGTGATATGAAGCTGACCTCCGATCCTTGATCCAATAATGCACGGAGAGGAGTCCGATATCCTTCAGAATTCTGTGCCCATATTAGAGCTGTTGCCAATAAAACTTGTACCCTGTTTGACTGGAATGATTTACTGGAAGTGTTCACTACGGCTGCATGTGTTGAAGTTCCCATTGATTTGATATCACTATTCTGGTTCAGAATTGTTGCTTGCGTATTTGAATATGAATGGAGCAGGGTATGGTGCCTTTCATCGTAAACTCGACAATTGAAGTTGCTGCTGCATTTGGTTACTGGATGGATTTGGATACTACAGCGCGACGATCATTTAAGTTGAGCGCAAGAAATTTCGAGCAGTCTTTAATGAGATGATAATCATTACATAAGTGACATTTCCCAGTTCTTTGTAGTAGGCGTAGTGTGTCCCTTGAACTGCCAACTTTATTGCTTCGATTAGACAGCGAATAATTTTCTTTAGCAGGTTGCCTTGTTCTTGCTAGACTAATTGCTTCCAGAGTTCTGAATCTCGTTTCGATGAATGACAAGAAATCTTCAAGCGATGGAATTTCAGTCTGCACTTCACGCTTGCTCAATAAAAATTCCCAATGGGACAGAGTTTCGAAACTTAACCTTTGGGTAAGAATATAAATTAAAAGAGGATCCCAGTGACCGGTAACGCAAGCAAGGTCTTTAGATGAGCGTTTACAAGCGCCCTTTCATGTTGATGCCTTTTTTCCAACAACTTCCAAGTTTCCTCATAGTTTGTTTCCGTAATTTTTAGATGCCTTATAATCTACTCAGCCTCTTCACCCGCGTTGCTTTTTAGATAATGGAGCTTTTGAACTGGAGGCAAAGCTCTGTTTCGATGTATAAGTGATGTAAAAAGATCATGGAATGATGGCCATGTCTAATAGGTTTGTGGACTATTTTATAGTCATATTCCTCAAGACGTATTCCCCATATCATCAGTTCTGAGGAGTGGTCTTTCAAATTCATGAGCCATACTATTGGCTTATGATCAGGCGGCTAAATACTGTTATGAGCGTTGTATTGTGGCCCTTTAGATTGTATCCACAGACAACGATATCGTCGATGTATACAAAAAAATATACAGGGTTTTCAGATCTGACGTGCCAAAATGAGTAGGGTGATAGATCTCACCTAGCCAAACAAGAAATGGTAAGGCGGGGGGGGGGGGGGGGGAGTGAACTCTCAACGCTAAAAAACAAAATGTTGATCTCACTACTACCACTGCAGGTACAGTCACGGCCAAAATTGAAAAAAAGGTTTTAAAATTACCAAAATTTCAGCATTTTCTCAAATTTTCTCCGAAACTTATGTAATTAGTATACCTTTTTTTTTATTTTTATTGGATTGCCCGTTTACGTTGACATTTTCGGAAAGGTAATTAGGATAGTTGTTGTTTAGCTCGCAAATATATAAGAATGCAAACCAAAGAAAAAGAAGATAATGAAAATACAAAGCTGCTAATACAGAGCTAATAAATCGCTTAGTCGAATATCAAGTTTCAATTCAATAACTAAACTGCGTAATCAATGAAAATGTGTAATGGGGGTTTGGAATAAGACTTCTTGCCCTTTACAATGGAAGGATTCTGACTGGGTCAAATCATGACATATCAATATATTGTTTAGAGGAGTAATGCCTGAACAGACAGCTCAACCTTGTGGATGTCTACCATTGGATGAGTCCAACGACTTGGTCATACACAAGAATTTCCCAAAATGTCCATGGCAGCCTCTTGGGATCTAGGATAGATAGAATCTACGTTTCGTCTAGTCTTCTTAGTTTTTTGTTAGTGTCACACGTGTGTTCACTTAGTGATCATCTTCTTATTATGGCGACTAGCACTTTGGTCGAAAAACGAACTGTTTACTAGATTTTCACACAGTAACTTGTTCAATTCAGAGCAATTCATCGAAGAATCTATTCAGTTTTGGCACCAATGGCGTCATAATAAGAATATTCATTTAAACTTTAGCCATTGATGCGATGTTCGAAAACTTAGATTCGATTGTTTATTGAGACGAGATTCAATGGAAGCAGATATCATGCATCGAGTTTGACGGCCAAAATCACCCGGATTGGTTTGCTTCCGCCCGTGTAACCAGAATTTCTATCGAAATGCAAGAGATTACAAGAACGAGTACTTCTTCCAGACGTATTGCTTCTTGTGAAGTAGATTCGATCCTTGCTGAATCTGGGCAACTCTTACATTAAGATGAGCTTGCGGACCATATACCCAGCTATACGCTGCACCGACGTCGCCAACATCTACGTCCACTGATGCAGTGGTTGGATATAACAACTTTCCCCTTAAGTTGGCACAGATCCGCTATGCTATCCCAAGAAGGGAAATCTTTAGAGGTTGGGGAACTGGAGGCCAATAACGCTGTGCAATGTCGAAAACACCCGGAACATTTGGGCTTCCATCTAGGTGAATCGGGATCATCAGTGGTCTGTATAGGGATTTAGTGATTCTCATAAAGTATAATGGGCATATGTTGTCTACTTTTCGTTTCGTCGGGGTATCGTTTGAGGAATGCTATATGATTTCTCACTGGAGCCGATGTTTGCAAGCCTTCGTCAATCGTTGAGGCAATTTTCAATCAACTTACCATATACTACTATAAGGCCACTTATTCTAGCGTATACTGACAAACTATCTATTTTCGTCACAAGGGAGGATGCATGTTCAGTCGCTCGTAGAGTTTTCAAATAATATGAGCGCTAGAGTTAACCTAAGCAAAATTCGAGACCTTTGGTGTGAGAGGTGGCGGAATTGTTCCGATTCTCCCCTCGACATACAATGGACCAATATTTGCCTGAAGTAGGTAGGTGAGTATATCGGGCTCGAACGTTAAACACGTAATATCCACATGGCTCTGGAGAAACTCTCCGGTGCAGTGTACCTCGTCCGTCCTTCATGTGCTTAAGTGGGAGTGCTTGGAGGAAGGCTTTGTTAGCAGGCAAAAGTCGTTGACGCCTTTTCGGGGGAAGAGGAAAGGTCGCTGAAAGCATGCTTAGTCGACCAGTAGGTCAGAGCATTCCAGAGAGCTTTCCGATATGAAGACAGCTTGATTTCTCAGAACGGGTAAGTTTCTTGGGGGTGCCGGCGTTGGAAATCATTACTATCTGCTTCTAGTCCGCCGATGCTACCTGCATAACTGGTCACAGGTTCTGATCTCTCTAAAAAGACCGGTATTCCATTTGCAATGGGATTAAATTGGGTACGCGCGATTTTCAGCAATTCCGATCAGGGTGAATTCTGAATTATTGTATTGGGTGTTCGGTAATGCTCGAGGTGTAACGGTCGACACAGGAAAGCTTACAGTTCTCGGAGACGCCATTGATGCTTCTGGGAACTCACTAATACACCCAAGTTTAACACAATTATTCGAATTGGTCGATACAGCATGAGAACGTGTGTCAACCATCTTAGTGCCAGGAAATCTGGCTTTCGTGGTGAATCAACCGCCGCAAACGCAATACGTCGTCTGCGCGTTCTCTTTGTAGTTGTGATACCTGCGGAATACTTACGTGTTAATAGATGGCGCGTACATCTCGGACTAGGATTGGTAGTAGTCGGAAAGGTCTACAGTTATCCATCTTATTACAGAGACTTTGATGTAGCTTTCAAACTGCTCCATCATAGCCTCGAGCATCCGAAACAACTGTCGCACATAGATCGTAGAGTTCAAAGAATCTGCACGGTTTGTGGGTATCATAATTTTTGTCAGAATACAAACAGATACTATATGCATTCAGAATCATCCAAATCGGTCCACACGTTACGAAGTTAGTCTACCCTGCCCGCACTACCCCACCCTAAGAACAAACATTTTTTTCATTATTAGCAATAGGGTATCATACTCTATACATCCAAAAAGAAATTATCCAAATCGGTCCGCGCATTACGAAGTAAGGTTTCACCCCTTACCCCCATCTCCCCCACAATTTTTTTTTACTTAGGACCAATCGGGGAATAAATCTACCCAAAAAACTTTTTCATTATTAGCAATGGGGCATGATCCTCTATACAACAACAAAACATTATCTTAATCGCCGCACCCTCACCCTGGTAAAATTTTTTCAGACATTGTGGGTACCATACTCTACCCAACAAAAAAAGAATCAGCAAAATCGGTCTACGCGTTACAAAATTAGTCATACATACAAAAAAAAACAAACGTAAAAAAAATATGTGTCGAACTTAGAACCTCTTTGTTTTTGGGAAGTCGGTTAAAAGTTACTTCGTTGTCAAGCTGAGTAAAGCACTCCGACGCGAGTTCCTGGCAACGAAAGCTGACATATTCATCTGTACCTGGCAGCCTTAACCGTCAGCGCAGAATGGTAGTCTCACTTTCGGTTGGTGACAAACTGACAACAGGCCGGAGCCTTGTAGCATCTCGTCCACGGAGCTTCTCTCTGCTTAGGACTTGCTGCAAGTACTGCGGGAAACGAGAGTCTCCCGTTGGGCGAGAAAAACTCTAAGGATGATGGGATCAGTTTGCAGATGTGCACGACTCTGCAGACTGGTCCCGCGCGACTCTATCGCGGTCAAAATTTCTCGTGCGTCTGTTTCAAACACTTGATGCTGAGTGTTCAGGGAGAGTAGTAAAGCGGCGAACGTCCGGTGGCGGAGAGGGTTTCAGCTTGCAAGTAAGCGCGAGTTCTCGTTGCAGTGACTTCGCCCGGTGCTGCGTCTATCCCCGGGAACATTCAGTGTTCAGTTTTTTAGTTTTCCAAAATTTATCGGTTTCGGTTTATTTTTTAGTTTTGTTTTAATTTAATAAATATTTTCATTATTTTAAGGAACAGTTCTTAGAACTACCAATTAACTTGTGGCTTTCTAAATTTTTCATTTATTTTGTATTCATTTGACTCGTTTTGATACTACGCCGTGTTATATGTTTCTTCATGTTTGTTCCTTGTTCTGGTTTTAAATATGTTATTGCTCCTGTTAAAGGAACAACTCAGCTCATTGCCACCGAGAGCACCAGAGGGGAACAACTTCTGTTTCACCATTTCCCCATGCAGATACCAGGGGAGAAAGCCAACGTTATCAATTACTGGAACAATGAATGTTTGGCTTCACTAAAAGGCATGGACATTAATGTAGACACCTGGGATCCTATTAGAGTATTTTTAATAGTGCAACGATTGCCCCACGAAACGCGATCGCTATGGGAGCAAACTTTAAGTAATTCGAATGAATTTCCGACCCTCCTCAAACTATTAAAATTTCTGGATGGTCGTTTTCGTGCGCTTGAAGCCATTTCATCAGCCAAAAGGGGCAACCGGAAATCACTACTTAGCCGCGAAAGTAAACATACTACCCAAACGTTTCATTCCACTAATCCTACTAAATGTCCCTACTGTCGACTTCCCCATGTTTTAAGGAAATGTTATAAATTTAAAAATTTAAAACCCCAGGAACGCTTGGACTTCGTTCAAAGGAGTCAAGTGTGTTCCAATTGTTTAGCTATCAGCCACATTGTTGACCTGTGTACTAACCCGCAAAGATGTTTTAAGTGCGGCAAGCGTCATAATACCCTACTTCATCTTCGAGACGAAACCAACCCTAATGAAAATCCCACAAACACCAAGCCCGCAGGCTCTAGAGTAGAGAACCTTAATCCAGAAGTGCAGGCGTTTTTTCCCCGTAAAACTCGGCATGTCCTTTTGGCCACCGCTCTCATCCGAGTAAAGTCAGGCTTGGGCGAATGGATGATCCTCCGTGCCCTCTTGGACCCTGGGAGTCAAGCAACTTGCATCACCAATGATGCGGTTCAACGTCTAAGATTGAAAAAATTTCCATCGGAGGTTACAGTGTTAGGTGTTGGCCAAACTGAGACAGGGAAAGCTAGGCATGTTGTAAGTTTGGATATAGCCTCTTGCCATAATCCCTACTTCTTCACACAAGCTGAAGGAATTGTTTTGAAAACCCTTACTAATGCTTTACCCTCGGAGCCTCTAAATCCCAGTGCATGGTCTCATATCCAGAATCTTGTATTGGCAGATCCCTGTTTCAATAAACCTGGAGGTATCGACATATTAATCGGTGCGGACGTATATTCAAAGATCGTTGAAGGTGATATTCAACATGGTCCGCCCGGTACACCCACGGCACAGAAAACAGTCTTCGGATATGTTTTACTTGGCGAAGCCAGCCATGAGCATATGAAGAAGCATCTAATAACCCATTCCAAATTGGTTTTCAATTTCCATGGCTGTTGTCAATTAAACGAACAGTTAAAACTTTTCTGGGAACTTGAGGAGGGTCCCGAGAAACATATAATGAATCCGGATGAAACTTTATGTGAGGAAATATTTCAAAAAACTCATTCCCGTGATGACAGTAGACGATATATTGTTCGCCTACCCTTCAGACCTCTTCCTCCGGGTGAAAGTAAATTCGGATTCTCTAGACCCGTAGCGTTAAAACGCTTCGAATTGCTTGACCGAAGGCTTCAGCGCGACCCAGAACTGCATCGGTCCTATTCCCAGTGCATGGAGGAATACATTGAGTTGGGTCATATGCAGAGACTTTCCGGCCCTGAACTCTTCCTTTCCGAAGATGAACACTGCTACCTGCCACATCATACAGTGACGAACGCAGATAGCGTCACAACGAAACTTCGCGTAGTCTTCGATGCTTCGGTCAAAACCTCCAATGGCTATTCATTAAATGACCGCTTGTTAACGGGTCCCCCTCTTCAAAAGGACATTGGTATGCTGCTTACAGAATGGCGGCAAAAGAAGTTTGTCTTTAGTGCGGATATTCAAAAAATGTATCGCCAAATAAAGGTATTTACGGATCACACCCAATTTCAGCGTATCCTGTGGAGGAAAACCAGGCCGATCCGATCGAAGATTACAAACTCCTAACAATCACGTTTGGAACTTCGAGCGCTCCATTTCTGGCAATCCGAACCCTCCAGCAATTATCACAAGATCAGAAGGACATCTACCCCAAGGCTTCGAAAAGTCTACTTAACGACGTATATGTCGACGATATTTACACCGGTGCTGAAAATCTAGAGGACGCTATTATCCTGCAGAATGAATTGATTCAGTTATTGCAATCCGCCAAATTCGAGTTAAGGAAGTGGTCAGCCAATGACTACACGCTCTTGGAGAAAATACCGGAAGCTCATCGGTTATTAGAGCCCTCGTTGATAAGCGTGCACGGTAATTCGATTATTAAAACCCTGGGAATGTTTTGGAACCCGGTAGCTGATACCTTCTCCTTCAAACTTCGCATACAGGTGTCAGAACCCCCTTAACAAAACGTAATGTTTTATCCCGTATTGCAAAACTCTATGATCCTCTAGGTTGGATAAGTCTAGTGGTGGTTTCTGCTAAGATATTCATGCAACGTTTATGGCAGAGTGGATTAAATTGGGATGACCCTTTACCTCCTGAACTAAGTAAATTTTGGGAAAAATACTCGGAAACCTTAACTGCTATTGAACAAATACAGATTCCACGATGGGTGAAAACAAGTTCAAAGACCTCCCTACAGATTCATGGATTTTGTGATGCCTCGGAGCGTGCCTATGCGGCAGCCGTTTATATTAGAGTGCTGCATCCAGGGGGCGTCAATGTATTCCTTATTAGTTCCAAAACTAAAGTGGCTCCTCTTCGGCCTTTAACCCTTCCACGACTCGAACTGGGTGGAGCGGTTTTGATGTCCAGACTGCTAAAAGCTCTAAAAGGTTCGTTAAGCGGTGACGACGTAGAAACGTTCACATGGTCAGATTCCCTTATTGTGTTATCTTGGATCACTAAACCTCCGTCCATGTTTAAAACCTTCATCAGCAATCGAATTGCCGAAATCTTACATAACGTTGGTCCAATTAAATGGCAATATGTTTCATCGAAGGATAACCCGGCAGACTGCGCCAGTAGGGGTGTCTTGGCGACTGACCTCTTGACTTACTCCACGTGGTTCAGTGGCCCATCATGGCTGTCGAACGATGACAGTGAGTGGCCAACAAGTAAGGTTGCTTACCAGCCGAATGACGAGGAGATGGAAGTGCGAACCCCAAAGGTGTTGGCAACCTTTACGAATGAATCGTTCTTATTTGCAATTTTAACCAGAGTTTCGTCGTTCACACGCTTGATCCGTGTCATGGCCTATGTATTTCGAATCGTGAAACTGTGTCGAAAAAGGTTCGAACCTTCCGCCAAAACCTACCTTACCAGCAAAGAAATTCAAAATTCCAAAAGGTTTTGGATTCTCCAGATTCAAAATTTATACTTTTCCACTGAGATCACTTGTTTATCGAGAAATCGTCCTATTCCCGCGCATAGTAAGATCCGATCTTTGCATATATTTATAGGATCCGAAGGGTTGCTTCGGGTCGGAGGACGACTTGAAAATTCGACCCTGGCTTTCGATGCTCGACATCCTATAATTTTACCCAATACAGGCCAGTTTACTGAACTTATCGTAAAATACTTCCATCGTTCTTGCTTACATGGAGGACTTTCCTTGACTCTTGCCACACTACGACGTCACTTATGGATAGTGAAAGGACGCAGCGTTGTTAAGCGCTGCATTCATCAATGTGTGACCTGCTATAGATATTTAAAGCACAGCCAGTCGCAATTAATGGCTGATCTCCCCGCCGAAAGAATCAGAATTAGTAGGCCATTTACATATGTCGGTGTGGATTACACAGGATACTTAAATATAAAAACTTGGAAGGGAAGGGGTAATCGCACCTACAAAGGATACATTTGTGTTTTTGTGTGCCTCAGCACAAAGGCCATTCATTTGGAGGTGGTAGGAGATTTGACCACTCAAGGGTTCATAGCTGCTTTTAGACGTTTTGTATCTCGTAGGGGTCTCTGTAGGCGAATATACTCGGATTGCGGGACTAACTTCATTGGAGCCAAAAGTTTCCTTGATTCAGAGGTTCAGAAAGTGATTAAGTCAGGCTCGCTTGAGTGTGCGACGCTTTTCGCAAATCAGGGTGTTGAATGGTGTTTCAACCCTCCTGCTTCTCCTCACTTTGGTGGGCTCTGGGAAGCAGGGGTTAAATCACTGAAACATCATTACAAACGAGTAGTAGGGAACCAAAGTTTTACATATGAGCAGCTGCTCACTTTCACCTCTCAAATTGAAGCGTGTTTGAACTCGCGGCCGTTATGTCCGCCGTCGGACAATCCTTCCTGATTGGAAGTTTTATCACCCGCACATTTTTTGGTTGGGGATACATTATTGTCACCTCCTGAAGAAAACCTTTGTGAAGCAAAAATTCCCACGTTAAAGAAATGGCAGTTAATTCAAAAAATGCGACAAGATTTTTGGAAGCAGTGGAGCTCGGAATATTTATCCAAACTCCAACAGAGACCCAAGTGGACCGAAAAGACAAAAAATATTGAAGTTGGGGATATAGTCCTAGTAAAAGATGAACGACTGCCTCCTCTTAAATGGATGCTCGGTCGGGTGATTCAAACGCATCCAGGAAAAGATAAGTTAGTGCGAGTTGTAAAGATCCGAACCCAAAATGCGGAGCTGCAACGTCCTATCACAAAATTGTGTCCTCTTCCCTGTATGGAACCATATAACCAAACCAAACTTTCAGCCTCTTAAACTTTCACTACTGCAATCATAGTATTAACGCATCTAGTTACAAAGTAAGCCAATAAAATAAGTTTGTGAATTTTCATAAATATACTTGAGTTCCCATGTTTCCTTCCTTATGTCCCACCAAACACTACACACTCACTTGTCGAGCTACTAATATAAACCTGCGGTGAAAACTGAACCTGATGCTGTCGAAGTCCCGAGGAGCGAGAAGCTGTATTAATTATACTATCCTGATCATTCTACTTCGCTCAGGACGTCAAGAAGCTGTTGAAACCTACCGATTTCAAGGGGCCCAGTATGTTAAAGGAACAACTCAGCTCATTGCCACCGAGAGCACCAGAGGGGAACAACTTCTGTTTCACCATTTCCCCATGCAGATACCAGGGGAGAAAGCCAACGTTATCAGTTACTGGACCGAGAGAACAATCAGATGTCTTCAGTAAGATCACGTCAATCAGGTCATCACGACAAACCCAGAATTTAGCCGGCTTTGTAATAGCGGACAATAAAGTTGAAGATATACCGAGTGTTTGGTTTAAATCCATATTTTCTGACCCAGCATACCCTTTTTTATGTTGTATAATCCGCAACAGCTCCTGACTTGATTTGTTTGAGTGGCTTTGCACCCAATTTTATATATTTCTTTTTTGTTTCTTTTTTAGCATTTTATTATATGATTGTGATTAATTAAATTGGCTTGTGATTAATTAAATTGGCTGTACACTTTTATTCTTATGTTACTAATTTATATAGGTGTATTTTGAAGGAGTTAGTAAGTTTAGTTTTTTATTTTTATTTGATTTTTTTTCCTTGCATCATTATTTTGATTTGTTACTTCAGACTATCGTTATATGTATGTATTGTTTTTTTATTGATTTTATAGGTGTATCTTTTAAAGACTTTGTAAGTTTTTGTCATTTTGTCATCTAGCTCTAATCTAATATAGTTTGAGTTGGTTTTCTTCATCTAGTTTCTGAAAAATTCTTTTCTGTTAATCTGTAGCTATTTGAAGAAATATGTAAAAATAAATAAATAAACACATTACTTGAAAATTGGTAATTTTTTTTTCTGGTAGATATAAAAGATATTACTAGAGCGCTTTATTTAAAGTGATTGGATAAAAGTTTTTAAACCTTGGAGATCTGCAATAAACAGAAAAACGTTGGAAATTTGAAAAATGAAATGTCTAATTCTATCACTTGTCTTGTTAAGCTAAATTTATTGTGACTCACAAATAAAATATTCTTGAAATTTTCCTCAGAAAGATTGCACCCAAGTTCACTTAAAATGATAAGAGGGAAGAAGGTTAAGCTAGATTAGAGTGACTACATATAAAGGCACACTTAGGCCAAACAGGCCCATTCTGATACCACAGCTGAGGATCTATGTTCTAACCCCATGAACACCTAGGAAACAGGAGATCCCACCTACAGCTCTCTATGAGAGATTGCTAGCTCCCTGTCGTCAATGGAATCCAGTTATCGGGGAGTCAATATACATTTTTGGCCTGGAGCAAAAAGGTTTTAGTCTCTTCCTCCTCGTCTTGGCAACTCCTACAGAAGTCATTTGAGGGCGCGCCGGGTCTATCGGCGTGTATGCCTATGAGAGAGTGGCCCGAAATTATGGCCACGACAATGCTTATTAGTAAGATGAGCTTTCTGGAACGCTTCGGGTCAATCTTTAGCCATATTTTTTCAGGTGATAAGGCGGGTGTGTTCCTCCGGCCATCTAACATTTGCAATCCTGAGGGATGCCTGTGAGATCTTTAATTTGCAAGTGGCTAGCGACTTGTCTTGCTAGTTCGCCGGCTCAACAGTCACTCGGAATTTCACTGTGTCCAGGTACCCAGATGAATCGTACTTTCAGATGCTCAACTATACCAAAAGTCTTGGGTGTGGTATAGTCAGTGTTGTTTGTTGTTGACTTTTGAGGATTTTGGAGTTACCGTAGTCAGTGTGTTTCCAAGTCTGCACTGGGTTTAGCCTAATCTATCCAGTGCTGGGCAGCATACGACCACCCCATAACTGAGTATGAGTCGTATGACACTAGTGCAGAGCAAGTGCACAAATACTTGGCCCCTTTTCATATTGCGCTCTTACTCGAGTACAGTGGTCCAATAGCTTTCCGTACTCTTTCTTGGATATAAGGTGTAGCGAATTTCTAGATTATTGCTAAAGTAACTCATATCTTTCAATGATGTCTTAGCTGCCCCAGACTGTGTGGTGCTCCGATTACCAGCGTTGTTTTCCGTTTAGTCGCTTCCCTAACCACATTCCTTGAGATTGTATCATGGATATCTGCCAAATAGCTTTAGATCAACCAAATACCATGAGATTAAAATTCCACCATGACTGATGCTGCCTTCGAATGATGAAGGTTAATTGAGCTACTCTTAACATTACTGCAGCTTCCACTTCATTACTGGCATTTTCGTTGGTGGATGAATGTAAAAACAAGTCTTCCATCTCTTGTTCCGGATGGGGATTAGTGTCAAACTCCATAAGGTGAGCAGCGCAACACTCATTCTCCTCGAAAGATGATGAGGGGGTGACAGCGACAGGGACTGCAGCTTCACTCTGCTCTTCTTCTTTCTCCGTGGTTTTGCAGTGAAAGTCGTTGCACCTTGTTCTTCGTCGAGGTGCTATCTGTGAACGCATTTTGGTCCTTTAGGGTAGTGAAGGTAAAGTCGTAGGAGATAATGCCATTGCGTTAAGCGAGTCAAGCAAGGGATTTCAGGATCACTACGTCCTGTCTAGAGTTGCCCTTGAACCCACCAACTTGAGCTACTTTCCAATCATGGGTTGGTAGCCCAGGGTTTGCTATTTAAATGAGCTGCAAGATCTTTGCAGGATCCGAAAGTTCAATTGGGATCCAGGCCAAAGATCTAGGTACACAAGAGATGTGATCTTCGAGAACTGCCTCTATCCTTGCACCAGGCCAGATTTAGCCGAGACGGGAAATCAAGGGGGTAATCAACATTGAGACCCTAGAAGTTTGCATATGATTGACATGCTTATATCTCGTGATTGCGTGAACCGATTTTAAAAAGGATTTCACCATTTAAAAGAGCACATCTTTCTTATTTAAAATCATGTACACATTTGGGTACCAAATATCAATGTGTAGAAAAATTGATGCGGCGTTTTAAAGGGTAAGAGTAGCTCTTCAATTTTGGTACAAAAACGAAAATTCGATAAAAAAAATTTCGAGGTTGATTCCCCCCTTAATATGGCCTTGATGTCAGCATCCAGACAACAGGGGCAAGACCAGGGTTTATTCAAGGAACCTACATGTATACCATCAGCAACGCGACTTCTATCATCTTCCATCTATCGGGCGTGATAGAACCGTCTGTGTAGATGCGATCAGACCGCTTTTAGCTATATACTATAGCTGAAAGATTTTGAATTAAAGGAAAGGGGACAAGCCGCCTTTGCTGTTTTAGTGGATGCCTGCCATTTCGAATGAGGAGTGCTAGCTGCCTTAGAGTTTGAGGAGGAGGGGCAGAGCTCGAAGAGGTTTTCAAACTTAACAAGTGGGCTGGGTGTGCCTTGACGGCGAGTTGTCTCCTTTTCGGGTGGAGGAAGTTGTTTCGATCTCGGTATTATTCATGGCTGGGTGTTTAAGTAAATTCAGTATTCATCATCGACCATTAAACAAATTAAACAACTAGCCAACTACATACAATCAAAGGTACTATGTAAGACTACCTAAACATTTCAGGTCATGGGATCATCAGGAAGGCGGATTTAATACTTTTGTAGTAGTAGTTTTGTTTGTTTAATTTACACGGACGTCAAAATGTTGTAGTTCATGTACAATTTTCTTTTATCCGTTTTAGCGCTTTTTATGAAATCGGTTCAAAACTGGACTTTATATTTTACTTTTAAGTGTCGTATTTATTTATTTATGCATAAACAGATTCGCCCAAGCTGGCTACTATGTACAATAAAAATTACAAAATATTAAGGCAGCCACTAGAACTAAACATTTTAAAAAAACGCCTTAATTGGTAGTCCAACTGCTGCCTAAAACAACCTAGTTTGATGCAGGCTGAGCATTCTTTAAGTAGGCGTGACATCGACGGAATCGGCTCATGCATTCCGTAAAGTGTTCGGTGGAATGGAACATAGCAAAAGTCGGAGCTCCTCAAGGACCAGGCCGGGACACAAATACCAACATTATTGGGAAGTTCGGGGAGTTGATCGTTCCCTGCAAAAGATCATACAAAAGAGTGATCTTAAAAACCCTACGCCTCATTCCAAGTGAGTCGAGCGAGATCAATTCGAGTCTAGCATGATATGGAGGAAGGGAAAAAGGATCGCGATAGGGAAGGCCCCGAAGAGCGAACTTGAGGAATCTGCGCTGGATGGCCTCGATACGGTTGATGTGGACAGCGGAGTAAGGGTCTCATACCGCGCAAACATATTCCAGGAGGGGTCTGAGAAAGGTGCAATAGAGGAGCCTAGTTAAGTAGGGGTCGTCGAGCTCCTTGGAGCCCCGCTTCACGAAGCTCTGCTGACTACGAAAACCACGTGGTTCTCAAAGTATAGGCGGGAATTAAGAACCACTCTGAAATCCTTGACTTTTTCTGGCCTGCTCAGGACGTAACCGTCCAAAGAGTAATCAAGGGGGTTGGGACATCTTCGGCGGGTAAAGGTCATTACGGTGCATTTGGTAGGATTAAGGGGGAGACGGTTGATGCTACCCTGGGGCACCTCAGAAGAAACAAAAATTTCTTTGGATAGGGCACCGCGGAACAGAACACGCTGAGTGCGTCCAGACAAGTAGTAGGACAGCTAATCGACAAAATGTGGAGGAAAACCAAGAAGATGAAGCCTGCAAACGAGTATCTTGTGGTCAATTCTGTCAAAGGCATTGCTGAAGTCAGTGAAGATGCAGTCAACTTGAAGGCCTGACTCAATCAGGGGCAGACAGTAATGTACGAATTCGAGCAAATTGGTGGTGCTAGACTTAACCTTGATGAGGTCATGCTGAAAAAGCCAATAAAGAGTTTGCAGTGAAAGCGAAGCACGTCACTGACTAAGGCCTCGAAAACCTTCGCAACATGGCAAAAGTTAGCAATGGGTCTATAATTGGAGATGTAAGATTTGTCGCCTCTTTTGTGAAGATCGATTATAGCAGAATCCTTCCAATACATGGGAAAACAGCCGCAGCATAGGACAGATTAAACATGAGAAATCGAAGAACAGCACTTTTTCAAGAAAGACGAAGGGAAACACGCAAACCTGTTGGGTTCAAGAGAGGTGTGAGGAAGCCTGGTCAAGTGGGTTGAATTCGTTAAAACGATATCACAGTCAGAATTACAGAACGACGTAAGAAAGAAATCGGCCAAAAGATTAGCCACAACATTGCGGTAGTTGCTTTCAAGATCGCCGAGCCTAAGAGAGGAAGGAAAGCCGTCAGAGTGTCGCTTAGAGTTAATAAAACTGCAATACTATTTGGGGCTTGAATACAGAGCGTATCGCATGCTCGACAGAAATCGGTTGAAGGATGTCTCCAATTCGCGAGAGTACCGAAAATAAGGGTCGTGGTAGACCTTACTCTTTATGTTTTTAAGATGTCGTAAGGGGTCGGCCCGGGCTGAGACGAACGAAAGGAACCAGAAAAAGAGACCGATTAACATTGGGTAAAGCATGTATAGATGACATTATGAAATGAACAAACAGCCTGGTCGATGTCGAACTCGGCGAATACATTCGCCCAGTCATAGCCCAGAAGCCATTCATTGAGCAAAAAAAACAGCTGCCTTGAAGAGAAAAGAGCAGCCACCAAGCCAAGGAGAGAAGCAGTCAGGAGCCTCGAAGCAGAAAACAAGGTTCAGCAGCCTTCCCGAATCATAAGCGACATCGCTACACTGCGTAAGACCAACTTACACAAGGATCCATACAGGATCAAAATCAACAAGATCGGTCTACGCTTTATGAAGCTAGGTGCCGCCACTCCTCCAACTCTCATCATGAGCCACAATTTTAGCCATGAATTATCGAAATTGATCCACGTATTACAAAGTTAGTTAGTTACCCCTCCTCTCACCCCAACCCTTGGTCAACATTTTTCCTCATAATAGCAATGGGGGATCATACTCTATATAAAAAAAGAATCATCCATTAGTCTATGCGTTAAGAAGTTCGGTAAAGCCCCTTTTCTACCATACCTCACCCTATAAATTTTTGTGGTGGTACCAATGGGGCAACATATTCTACACAACAAAAGAGGAATCATCCAAATTGGTCCGCATGTTACGAAGTTAGCCCGCTCCTCCCTCACCACCCACCCAAGATCAAAATGTAACCTCATATTAGCAATAGGGATTATAATATATATAACAAAAAAAGAATCATTGAAATCGGTCCCCGGGTTCAGAATTTTATATCCACCCCTTCCCCACTATAAGCTCACTATTTAAATTTTTGTCGTGGTATCAATGGGGTAACATACTCTATACATCAGAAGAAGAATCAACCAAATCGACGCGTTGCGACATTAGAATACACCTTCCCCTCCACCCTAGGCTTTTTTTACCGTTATTAGCAATGCATCAAAGAAAGAACCATCCGAATCAGTTCATACATTACGAAGTTAGGTTACACTCCCCCGTCCTATCGACAAGACTATTGACAAAGATACCCAACAAAAATTATCCAAATTGGTCCACGCGCTCGAAGTTTCACTACCCCATCCCCCTCCCTCTCCAACCCTATGACCAAATTTGTTCCATTATAAGCAGTGGGGGATCATATTCTATACAACAAGAAAAGATGAACCAAATCGGTTCACGCATTACGAAGATTGGTTTCACCCCCACCGCACCATTAATCATCAGTTTGACATGGTACGAATCAGGGAACGAACTCCACCCAACGAAAATATAATCATAAAAATCAGTTACGCGTTACGAAATTATGCCCGCCAAATACATTAAAAAATAAAATAAGAAGTAAAAAAAATTAAAAAACTAAGTGTCGAAGTTACAACCTCTCGTTTTTTGAAAAATCGGTTGAAAGGAGCAACGCCATCTTATTCTGCAGATACTGCGAGAAGCACCAGAAAAAAAAATAAATAAATAGATGTGGGAGAGGCTGACTCAAGCAGTTATGACACTTACAGAGGAGGTGAGAGAGTACAAGTCAGAGTTGACAGGCTGAGAATAAAAGCGGCTTACCTACAAAGGCCTGAGCAAAAGTGGCTTAACAAATTTTCCGCTTTTGGCCGAAATTTCACGCGTTGGGGGGGGTAGTCTAATTTCATAACGCGTGAATTCATTTGAATAATTCTTTTTCCGTTGGGTAGCGTATATTCCCCTAGTAGTAGAACGATAAAAATGTCTGGGGTGGGCAAAAGGGCGGAACTCAACTCTTTAACGGGTAGACCGAGTTGCATGATTCTCTTTTTAGTCTGTCGAGTATTATCCCCCTTTGCTACTTTGAGGAAAAAATTTTACCTAGGGTAGGAGTGGGGGAAAGGGTAGGCTAACTTCGTTACACGTGGATGACTCTTCATTCATTCGCTTGTACAGAATATGTTTCGGTATTGATAAATGATAAAAAGTGTTGAATCTAGAATCACTTCGGAACTTCGGAACTTCGGAATGTGTTGCCGGATTTGGATGTTTAAATTTCCTTTCTATAGAGTAAAGTACCTCTGCAACTATTGAAATTGCTATGTTATACGAGCAACTTTTTTCGTATTTCGTGCTTTATCCGCAGACACTAAACAGTGAAAGTGAAAAAAAAATAGTTTATAAAAAAATAGTTTATAAAAAAAAAGTTTAACCGACTTCACAAAGTGCTAAAAAGCATAACATAATATTTAGTCTATAACGACATTTTGAAGTCGCTGCAAATTAAAAAAAAAAAATAACTACCAAACCACAATCGAAGATACTATATAAAACTACCCAACTACAGGTAGTTGTTGTTCTGTTTGTTTACTGTTGTTTTGTTGGCTTAATTTGCACCAACTTTAAAATGTAATAGATTAATTATTATTTTATGCTTTTTGTGAGGTCGGTTCAAATTTTTTTTTAAACTATTTATTACAACATTTCAACATATATTTTTGTATTCTTTAACGTTCGCTAGGGTTATCTCAGCCGCGATGGCTCTACCGCTTCAAGACCTCTGAATCTGTCCTCTATGTATTCAAGAAATTTACTTAGCTTTTGAATTTATTGTGGTTTGGTCATCGATTGCTCGTAAATGCGGTGAGTATCTTCATCAAGTTTCGTAATTAGTACATGATTACTCCTTGGATTCCAGTTCCAAGATATGTTATGCCCTCTAAACAATCAATTGTAACATCAGGTAACTTTTTCAATCTTCCATCTGATTTCTTTGACAATGACGGTTGCTTAAGAAGTATGTTTAATTTCGCTTTAAAGAGAGTTGTCATATTATTGTACATTTTAATGATTTTTGTTCTCCAGAAATTTCTAAAAGATTTCCACTTCAGGTAAACACTATTAAAGGACGAAATACTAGCTTCTTCTTTTAATTTCCTGGGAACCTGATTGATTCAGTAGTTCTGGTCATTGAATCGTGATAGTTTTATATACAAATAATTTAACCGAAAACAACACTAAACATTCAATTGCTGTTTAGTGTTGTTTTCGTTTAAATTATTTATAAATTGTGCCTTGTCTTCCCCATGGACATGATTTCTTCATGGAAGATATGCCTCCAATAATCATTTACTAATTTAATTGTTTGCATATATGCTACTTTCTTTAATGTTTCCATAGTTAACTTTAGTTGTTCTTGCAATACTTCAGTTCGTTTAGCTCTAGACATTATGGCCGTCAAGGAATAAGGTATCTCTTATTTTTTCAGAGAAGTTGCTCACTTTCCAATAAAAATCTTCTTAAACTATGTTGTTTATGATTATTTTCACCGTATTGCTCAAGTTCATCATCTGTGTTATTGAAGCTTTCCCAAAGCTTGCTTAATTTCACCAAGACGGTCTCTAAGTAGTCTCCGTTTTCCGATTGGTAGGATCTTTATTGTGGTTTGTCAGTATTTTCTGAATTTTCCCATGGTTTGGTTTAATTAATTATTCCATCATGAATTATTGTTCCATTCAGAAAGGATTTTCTAGGGTGAGCGGAATTTTCCAATGGAAATGCTGTCAGTGTATTCCAATTATTTAACTGTAGAAAGTGCATGTACTTCTTGTTTCGTTTTTACACTAGGTTCGTGTGGCTGCCTTAAAGGGCACACTTAGACCTCAATAGGCCCATTGCGTCAGAGAAATTTTTAATGTGCGGACAAGATTTACATTCATTTAAGTAGCACTTTGGCGTAGGATCTTTACATATAATAAAATTGAAGCAATCTTTTGTAATTTTAGAGAGTATTTATCAGATTTTTTCTATCATAGCGTTGAAATTGTTATGAACAGTGCAGTTATTATGTGTACCATCAGATCTTACCAAGCCACACCATTTTTGTCTGAGCCCTGCGAACTTGGTAAGCCCAAATCGATAATTAGGAAACTCTTCTTTAAATCGAATATGAAGGTTCTTAATATCATTCAGCAATAATCTTTTTTGATCTTCCTTTTTTTCGCTATCAACACGAAAAGTAACTTTGTCTTTTTTATTTGGCATCATTCTGCTATTAACGTCATTCTGGTAGAAATATGTAACCATTTTGATAGTTTTTGATGATAGAGTTTTACCATATTTTACAACTGGACAATATAAAATACCATCCGATTTTCTTAACTCTTTGGCTTTACGAACCAAAGGCAAATGGCACATGGATTCATTCCAAAAAATTGATAAGACATTAGCAGTCATGAAATAAGTTATGATATTGAAGAAGTTTCATGTGCATTATGATGGCCCCGCCATTTTTGAATTTCTAATAAATAAAAAATGTGCTGAAATGTGCCCCGTATATGCTATTACGTGCCGCTTGAAAAAAAAAATTTACTCAAAAAATATAATTTTTATGAGGAGGTCCTTTTTTAAGTCCGGTTAGCTCCGCTACTTATTTTACCGAATTTATTGAAATTGTGCTGTAATATGCTCGACATGTGCTGTCATGTGCAGATGTAAAAAAAAAAAATTTTTACAATTTTACAAGTATAAATGAAAAAATTTGCTTTTTCTAGTCATTGTAAAAATCTATACTGCATAAAATAAACTCACGCCGTAAGATTATGTGTTAATGTGACAGTACGTATGAAAGATAACAAAAATTTTACTCGTCGATACAATTTCGTTACAGAAAAAAAACTAGCTCTTTACAAAATATTGAAAAATCAAACAGGATAAAATAAGATCAGATAATATAATCAAATAATTTAAAAAAAAGAATAGATGCGCTGAAATGTGCCCAGTATGTGCTATAAGGCACAACATAAAAAAAATTAATCAAAAAAATACAGTTTTTATGGAGAGGACCTTTTTGAAGGGTAGTGCTTGTACCACCGCAACTTTGAATAATCAAAAAAACGACAATGTGCCATGATGTGCTCATCATGTACTACAGTATGCGAAAACTAAAAAAACGTATTTGCAGTTTTGAAAAAAGTACAATAAAATCGAAAATTTATAATTAAAGTTAACTCCACTTTCAGATTCTACACTAAAACCATAGATTATGCTGTTACCTTATGAAGTTGTAGAATAAAGTGCAGTCGTGAGAAAAATAGAATGAGCATTTCCGAACATAGTGAAAGGCGGAAAAAGATTAAAATTTTTTTCTTTAAAGTCAGCCCTGCTTAATCACTGAGTTTTAGAATAAAAGGCTGTGCTGCAATAGCTAATTTTTAAATCGTCTCTAAAAGTTAGCCCAACGTTATGACTCTTATCAGAGATAATACGTTGTGCTATTGTGAAATGGAGTTATAGAACAATGTGCAGTTAAAAAGAGATGGGACAGGTGGTTGTAGAGTCATGTGCAGTATCAGTCGTGATTAAGCTGCCAAATTCCAAGTAATTTTGAGACTAATTTTCAAATCGTTTTCAACAGTTAGCCCTACGCTATGACTGTCAATTAAGATTATGCGTTGTGCTGTAATGTATCAGAGTTATAGAACAATTTCCCCTTGATGGAAGATGGTAAAGGTTATTTTTTATCGATTAAACGAAGGATTTAATTTTTCTATTTCAAAGTTAGCCCTCCTTTACAACTATGCTTAAAAATTATTGGTTGTGCTACAACTAACAGACGTTAACAAGCGATGTGCAGTCGTAAAATAGATGGGAATTGCATTTTCAAGAATAGTTAGTAGTAAAAGTAATTACAATTCCGACGAGACGAAGATATGAAACCTGTTAACTGTTAGGTTTTTCAGTTTGATTTCAAGTCCATTATTACGTTTCGTGAGTGTACCGATTAATATGTAGTTGCATAAGAAAGAACCTTGTATCACCTGAACGCACTCCTAAATATTTAAATTTTTTTAGTGTAATTTTACTCATCAACTTTTTTAAGATTTTAAATATATTAAATATCAAACTATGCTCATCCTCACCGAAATGTTGATCTTCTTATCATACTGAACATCCTACTAAAAACAAATGAGTTAATTTTATATTTGCAGGGAAGAACGATATGACCATCTGTTAAATATTTTTATGTGCAAAGAATATTAAAATTTATTTTGACACTCCCCCTCCCCGCCGTATAAAACATGTGAATTCATCAATTTACAGTGCAACACATCGGTTTGCGAACCCAGCCCACAACAATACATCCTATAATCTTACGTTACAGGCATAAGGTGGAGCTGTGTACAACAATTAATTACAAATTTCGCCAGCCAACGTTTAGAATTTCCTATTTTATCCCTTCTTTGGTTGTATAACCTTCTATAACCCCGATACATTTCATTGCAATCCATACATATCAGGAAAAGCCATAAACCAAAGCTAAAATCTAAGGGAGATTCGAAAGTTTGCCATCTCATATTCGTAGAAAGGCTATCTTTATCTTTTTCACGAATGACACTCAACACACAACTCCTGTTGATTGCAGCACAACCTATAATTATAGAATTCAATCAGAAAACGACACAAACGTCTTTAAAATTTATCTCTTATTGTTCCTTGAAATAGGTACTCTATTTTTTCTACGACTGCAGATCGATTAACGACGCCCATTAATTTCAGCACAAACTATGATCTAAAATACAGGCATCAACGTGGGCAAACCTCTGAAAACAATTCAAATTTCAACCATCACGTGGTGCAAAATAGCTTACGCAATCGTTAGTACCATTGCAGATCGCTCATCATTCTGAAATCACTGCAGTACAACGTGTACAATTAGGTAACACTTACAACACAGGGCTAACTTTTAGAAGAGTCCTCTGAATATCGACCTTTAGTATACCTTGACATGCTACTTCATGCTACACATGGTTTTAAAACGTCTTTCGATTGCAGCACAAACTATTTTTTTTAAAAACAGTTAGGTAGACGAACTAACTTTGCGAAGAAAATTTCATTCACCTCGATAAAATCACCTTTACCGTCTTTTTTTGACGGCACATTGTTCTATGATCCTCGTACATTGCAGCACAACATATAATCTTAGATAATATTCATAGAGTTGAGCTAACTGTCAGACACGATTGAAGAATAAGCCTTGAAATCATAAAAAATCTGGAAACTCTATTACCTCTGCTACTGCACATGACTCTACATCCCTTACACATTTCAGCACAACCGGACGTTGGAACATTGAGAGGAAGAACTTTAGTAAGTACGATTGTCGGGAGTAGGGTTTTATTTTAAACACCACATCAGGATCATCGACATCTTCGAGGGGATGCATCTTCAGTATGACCAGACTCTTAACGGATCTTCCTTGACTTCGTGCTTCATCAGTGAGCAGGTAAGGTACTTTAATATTTTGTGTAATTATAAAATACATTTTCTTGCAGCTTTATCCTTACATTCGTTTGGAGGACAAACTTTGTATCGCGTTGACCGATTTGGATGGTTCTTTTGCTGTTGTATAAAGTGTGATCCCCCATTGCTAATAAGAGAATAATATCGTTAGGGTGGGGGAGGGGGAGGGGAGGGGGAGGGGTAGTCTAACTCCGTAACGCGTGGACCGATTTCGATGATTCTTTTTCTGTTCGGTAGAGTATGTTCCTTGATTGATACCACGAGATTGATATTGAGATCGAGGGGGGGTAGGGGGTTAAACCTAACTTTTTAACGCGTGGACCGATTTGGATGATTCTTTCTTCGTTGTATAGAGTAGAAAACACTAAAAAGTGAAAAATTAAATAGCTTTAAAAAAAGTTGAACCGACTTTACAAAAAGCTAAACAAATAAAACAACTACAGAACCACAATTGAAAATAATACATACTACTACCTGAACGTTTCAGCTCATAAGAAATGACGATTAAATACTTTTGTTGTAGTCGTTAGGTTTGTTTGATTTGCAACTTTTCAACTTTTTTTTAAAAAACTATTTTTTTAAGTCTAATATCTAGTCGTTCCGGTGCGGATTGTTACTTGCAATTCAGAATTCGATCCGTTCTGGAGCGGTTCAATATTTCCATAATGCTTCAGGCCAAATCGATCCAGAAATCAAACCGATCAGATGTGGAGCTATTTGGGGCGAAATCTCGCATGGATTCGAAACCCTGATTAAAAGCCACATTAAAATCCATCCTGAGGTTTCCTTGTTATATCTATGGGTTAGTTATATATATATTACATTAATGGCGCATTTTTTTCTGTTTCTTATTATTTCTTTCAGACCATCATGCCACGGTTTCCGGGGGGTTTCCTAGGCGTTGACCTCATCGTAAAAGATAATTTACATACATTCATTTACATACATACACGTTTTTCTAAGTATCTTATCACCATTATTCAAAACATGTATTTATCGTCACTTGTTTCTGACGCAAATTTTTGCATGTATTGAGTATGGCTAGAAGTTCCGTCAAACCCACTTCGAAAATAAATTTGATTTTTCGTCAGAATCTAAAGAAATAACAGCTTTTTCTTGTACTCTCAGTAAACGATTAGTTGTATGACTGCAAAGGTACTTCAGCTTCGATTTCTGTTGTTCATATTTCTTCGGGATAGCATTCTTTTTTCGCTTTTTTAATTTTTTTTATATGACGAAAATACGTCTTTGGCATAATTTCTATTAATATTATATTGTTTTCTTGACAACTGGGCCTCCATCAATAACGACAGAGCTTGTTCAGCAGTTAATTGACAAGACTTCAAAGAGGAAGTATCCATCTTTTCAGCTAACTTATTGGGTTTTATCTATTGATGAACTATTTCTGCTTCAGCTCGCTTCCTGATAGCCATTAATTTCATTTGTGCAGCATACGTTTACTCCTCGGAGGAATATAAAGCCCGTAATCGTGCTGTCTTCCTACGTTTGGTTTCTTCACTACTTTCGTCAAAATCCTTAAGCGGTCTGCCACCTTTGGCTTTATTATGCATTTTCAAACTAACAAACATATTTCAACCAAGAACTTTTAGAGTCAAGAAATCTATTTCTGTGTCTAAAACACTTATTCCATTTAAAGATAAACTGCTTTTTAAAATTACGCAAAGCAACTCTGAGTTTATTCGCCGACCGCTCAGGGCAATCAGTTCTGTTGATAACAAACATTTCCAGATCTTTTAATTTATTGTCAATAGACTACAAATTACTATTAAACAAAATATCACACAATTCGCGGTTTTCAAATATAATGTAAGAAGCTGACGTTTCACCTGAAACAAATATTCATAATAAATGCAAACAAATACATTAAAACTACAAAACAAAATATATTTACATCATCATTCACAAAAATATATTTTACCAATATAATATTTAGCCTTATTTATAATTAATAAATATTTTCAGCTATAATATGAAAATTTTATCATTTTATGTTATGTTAGGCCATAACATAAAATAATTTCCTAAAATCCTATTCTGTCAGAGAAATTTTATTTTATGTTATGGTCATAACATAAAATTTTTCCTGTAATGAGCTCATAACATAAAAGGACCTCAGCAGGTCATTTTATGAATCTTTTATGTGACTGACGTACGATTTGACATTTCTATTTCCATTGTGAAAGTTCTTGTGCTTGAGTTTATATAAATTATTTACAACGGCATTACCAATTTAATGAAAAATAGAATTAATTGCCAGGAAATATTTACCGTTTTGTTCGAAGTTTGCCTACTATTTATAATTATACTATGTTTTTGCCTTTATTTGTCGTGTTTTCCGTTTTTTTTCGCGAGCTCATCACGTTGGACGATTTTTTTTTTACCTGGCGTACTCATTCTGTTTTTGATTACTTATGGAGTTTACGCAAAAATCCCAAAATCTAAAAACAACCTTTTTTCTGTTTTTGCTATCACCCAAAATCGAAAACCACCCTTTTTCCGATTTGTCGGTCCTAGGCCTTTGAGGGCTGGGCCGGTCGGGGTTTAAAAATGAATATCGATAAAATAAGTAAATATAAACCAAGAGAGTTCTAATCAACTCCCGGGCGGTACCCTTATCCTTAATCCCAAAACAAATCACCGGCAATTTTACTTTAAATTGAAATACATATATTTATTTTTATTGAAATATCGCCCGATCAGCTGTCCAAAAGTAAAAGATTTCACAGCGGAATGTACTAAATATTTTATGTTACGTGCCCGTAAAATGTTTTATAAAATTATTTTATCCAACCATGATAGAATACGAATTTTCATAAAATTTTATTTTCATTTTATGAAGTATTTTATGTTATCGCCATAACATAACATAAAATACCATTTTACGAAAAATTACAGAATAGGGCCCAATAGCTAAATAAAACACATTTTCTCGAAAATGCGAAACTTGCTCCTACTTGTCTCTTCGGTTCTAAGATAGTAAATACCTCTCAATTAAAATACCGTTTAACGTTACGATAGAACTCTGCGCAATTAAAAAAAAATCTTCGTCGAAGTTATTTCTCCCAGAAATTTGTGACTACTTTAACTAACTGCTATTAAATTAAAACCCAATAATTGAATAGAAAAGAAAAATGTTAATCTAAAATCTACAAATAAAAGTAAAATAGAATTCACGGAAGAGATTATCTGCATTAACAGCAACAAGTGAAAATGGTAAACTTTGACACAATATACCTACCTCAGAAATGATAGCTTACAATGACTCAAATATTATTGTAAACGGTGTGTCATGCGCTGAAGTCTACACTGATGTCCATTTCTTCGTGACGTACACAAATTTTTTCGAGCACTACTTTATATGAACGGGTCCCAGTGTGCGTCGGTCGGACGGGGTGGTGGGTGTAGAGGGGGTAGGGGAAGGTCCAAGGACTTCATCCCCAGTGATAAATAGTGCTGGTCGAAAAGTGGAGGCGTGGGAAGTGAAGGTGAAAATTGACATATTTGATAACATATAGATGTGCAGTAAATGTCTAGATGATGGGACCGTCGGTCGGAGGAGGTGGCGGGGGTGGGGAAGACCTTTCGTAACATAATAAGTCTTTGCTGATGGGTGAAGAAACTTTATTGTTCTGTTTTTTCATTGCCGCAAGCTAGACAACTGCCCAGAGAAGGAGGGGGTTTAATTCAACTATAAAAACCCATGGGGAAATACCGTCCCAAACCCCTAAACCATGTCATGTTGGTCGTGCCGCTCAACGAATTGATCCAACTCCGTCTCCGAAAGAAAGAATAAGAAACCGAAAAAAAAGGAAAAATTCGCCATTTATGTAATATATTATATAACCATTGATATAACATCGAGACGTGATGTCGCTCCAAATAGCGCTACAAATCGCTCCAGATCTGATCGGTATGATCTCTGGATCGATTTGGCCTGGAACATTAAGAAAATATCGAACCACTCCAGAGCCGATCGACATCAGAATTGAAAGTAACAATCAGCACCGGAGCGGCACGATATTAGATTATTGTTAATTTCATTTTATCCGATCCACTCCTGGAGCGATGTTGAATCGATTAAGAGCAATTAGAATAACGCTCCACTGAATCTAAGGAAGAAGTCAGGTAATTATAAGAAAGTGTATCTCATCTGTAATTTAATTATAAGGTGTCCTGTATTTAGAGGGCTTTTAAAGTTGGGGTGGATGGGTGCTGGGTTTACCTTATGAGAAATAGTGAGAATTTTCTGAGTAAATTACTCAATCAAGAAAAGTTTCAAAAATTCTGTTAAAAAATGTTCCAATTTTCATAATCTAAATTTTTACTTGCTTACTCTTACAGGAATGAGGTAAAAGTAGCTGTCCTTCTAATAACATTTTCTAATAACCAAGTATCTGTTTTAAAGCTTAATATTTTATTAGTATGTTTTAATTTTTCTATGATAGATTTTGTAAATATATTATTTTTATCGTTTCAAATAATTCTATTAAAAATTATATAAAATAACTCGAAGTACGCGTTTAAAGAAGTCTATTCTGCCATGGATACAAAATCATTATGTACCGAAATTCTGACGCTAATATAAACCAAAAGAATTAACAGTGTAGTATCAATCGTATGAAATTTTTATTTGCCTAAAACATGCGTCGATTACAATGTCAAGTTCTTTTATCAGAATTTGGGTTATTTTCAAATATCAATCTGTGTAAATATGGCTAATTAGATTATATGACTTTCATATTGAATTTTGTTGACAAGCTACTGTACAGAAACCGCCAATAGATATAACGAAACTGAAATTAGGTCTTGATGATTATGATCAACTTCAAACAAATTTTAATAGTTTAAACTAGAAGTAAGTAAATCGGCAAAGTTATTATGTTATGTTGCTCGAAAATCCTGTAATTATTGTATATTCTACTATTACTTTTAACAATATAAGCAAATTGATAGTATAAGTCTGACATTGGAGATGTTCTAGATTAATGAGAAAAATAAACTTCAAAGCTTGTTTAGTCGCACAGTCACAAGTTATTGTGCCACAAAATTAATTCACACATGTAAATTCTCATTTTATCTCATTGTAAGTAATGACTGCGCCAATACCATTAAATTTATATAAACTTACTTGTATTAAGACGTTTTGCTGCGTAGAATCCGAATCTGAGGTCTGAATTGGGCCATCACGTCAGAATTTTGAGATATTTGAGGTTATGTACTGGAAAAATAGTTTTTTTTGCTACTTTTGAGGTTATGTACAGAACTCACAAAATTGTTTTGCTTTTTTGTTCTATGACCAAAAAATATTTGTCCATCCTATACATGACCTTAAAAGTAGCCAAAAACCCATTTTTCGAGTACATAATCTCAAATATCTCAAAATACTGACGTGATTTAAAATTATCTAATTATTATTTTTGTTTACAATGTTTGTTGATTGGAGTTAA
Organism: Leptarthrus brevirostris; assembly: GCA_964036015.1. Classification (NCBI taxonomy): domain Eukaryota; kingdom Metazoa; phylum Arthropoda; class Insecta; order Diptera; family Asilidae; genus Leptarthrus; species Leptarthrus brevirostris. The sequence goes on from OZ038374.1 coordinate 73,002,358, forward strand.
GATAATATAAGCTCTTCGTCCAAGACGTGGATTACGTTTTATCTCAATATATTTTACTCGTATCGGTTGAAATTAAACGTTTTCTCTTTTTATACCTGAAAATGGTTTTGACAATCTGGTTTAGCAAATAAGACTATAAGTGCTCCTCTTGAATTTTACCTTGAGAAAGTAAAATACGTAAAAACATAATCTAACGTCAGGAAACTTGTCGAAAGAGTAAGGAATAACGAGCTTGCTGAGGAGAGATGCAGGTTCAAACTTCACAGGCTACTTACAAAAATAAATGAATATATAACAATGTAATAATAACTTTGGTTGTTTTGTTCTAATATTAGATTAGAACAAACGTCTACCGGCTTTTTGTGAATTTGTCGATCTACTGGTGTTTTATATCGCCGATTATATTGCTGCATATATTTATCGAATGGCCTTACTAGGCATACCTCGATTAACTTAACAGCATGATTACCAGATGAAAAAAGAGAAAGAGTCCTTGCTATATGCTCCTTTATATAGGTTTCCAGCGGCCATGTTGTCGAAATTTGAATTTGTTTGGTTTATTGCATTTTTTAATATTAAATTGACTGATTGTCGATCAAATTAAATTCATGACCAGAAAAATGGCGAAAGTAGACATTTTTTTCCAAAATGTTTCGATACTCGATGAAAATATTCCCTTCTCCTTTCCACCTTTAGGCCTATTCCTTCTCTTTCCCACTTATTAAACGTATGGGAAATTTAAAAATCATTATTATTTCCTTGGGGAATCATGTTTGGTGAAATTAATTACCACCAATATACTTCCCATAAAATTTCACCTTAATTTAATGTGCTACAAGTTGGCCGCACATAAAGGTTGAAATGTTTGTGAACATGTGACAGGTGATCGAACTGTCATCCGCGAGTTTGTGTTTTTTAAATGAAATTTAAGTGTAAGTGCACTTTTCATATTATATTTAAGTGTTGGATTTGTGTATTGAGTGTTTGTATGTGAATTTTTATAGTAGTGATATTAAATTTTGTGTTTGTTATCATTTTCAGCCAGCCGGCATACATTCCCAGGTGCGTGGACAACACCTTCATCTGTTCACGGGAAGAGGATATTTCATCGAGCATAATATGTAAACAATGGTAAGTCAATTTAATTCTTCAATTTAATTTGCATGTATGTCGCCTAATTATGTGTTGTAATTCAATCCAATGCATGCTTCATGTTCAATGTTTGTTTACCCCTTTAGTTTAGTGTTCTGTGAAGTGTTTATGTTCAAAATTTGAAAATGCATGATTAATTCAATTCATTTATTTATATTTCATTTTTGGTTTATATCAAAATTTTAATTCTTTATAATTCTTTTGTTTATTTCAGGTACTGCAGTGACAGGTTTATCTTATGCTTAAATTTATTCAGATAATAATATAGGTAATTTATGTATCAATTCGATTTTATAAATTCATTCTAATATTTTCTCTTTTTAGGTAAACATTCTCCCCCTGTTGAACGGTTCGTTCAAGGTTTCGTCGACTTCTTTCATGTAACTCTTTTATGATAGTAATGGAAGATTATCACCCGTAGGCGTACCTGCTATCGAGCTGGTATATTGATCGTCTTTTCCTTATGTTTGCGTTGTCTAATTGCCTCAAAATCGATTTTTTTGATGATGTCACGAGATAAATAAAATTTTTGCTTCTCACTTGTAATAGATAGTTGATGACTGTTAGCTGATCTCATTTTCAGTTGGCTTCCGTTTTTTTCTTCGATGGGTTTGAATTCGGTTTAGATGGCTTGCGTGGCAGTCCAAAAATATCAAAATCTTCATCCCAACACGCTGCATAATCTGTAGTACCAGGAGGTGTGAAGTCTATATCATCGCGCAATATTAGGACGTCGTCATCAATATCATTCGAATTCGCCATCTGAAATTATAAATGTGCTTTAGTTAAAGGCTTTGGGAAGTTTAGACGTCCACAACACATTGAACGGACAAACAGATTAAATTATTGTGTTTTCTATTGGGAATCAAAAAATTTTTGCTATTGAGCGTTGAAGCGTCGTCTTTTTCGTTCGTATTTGGACTACTCGAACTAATCCATCCCTTCCTGGGTAGACATTTTCTATTATTCCTATAGGCCATGTTGTTGGACGCACATTGTCTTCCTTTTAAAGCACAAATTCCCCGACTGATATATTTTTCTGTTTAGTACACCATTTTGGTCTGTGCTGGACCTGGTTCATATAATCCTTAGACTATTTGTCCCAAAAGTGTTTGATCATTTGTTGTAAAATTACCGACGTTGAGATAGTGCAACCTTAGTTATGCTGTAATCGGGTTCTGGGATGGCATTTAGTTCGTAACCAATCAGGAAGTGTCCCGGTGTCAGTACAAACCAAGGTTGTGCATATACACGAGTAAATCAATAATCTAAATCGACGTGTAGAGTATGTATGTGTAAATTAAGTAGAGTATGTATTATGTAGAGTATTGGTGCAGATTATAGAAATTGCGAATTGAGACTGCGTAAACATGATGATGCATTCAGCAGCAGGTCTTTACATTTTTGTGTCTGCCTGCAGTGCTCTCTGGCTCTGTCGGTTTTTCGCTAGGTACCCGTTATTTTTATTTACGATTAAACGAGTGCTAGTTACTTACAGTTTTTTGTGTTGTTAGCATCAGTTTGTCTTTGTGCTTTTTATGGGCGTGAAAATAGGTGGCGCTGGGCGTCCTCAAAGCCAAAAGGCAAGTGAACATAAATTTAAAATAATAAAAGAGAAAAACAGCAAATTTACATCAGTATGTTTATTGTGTAAAAGGAGTTTAAAAAATACAGCGGCAGCTAGATAATTACAATACAGTTAAATATTATTTTCTTTGTTTTTCAAATATTATTAAAAAAATAATTTTTTTTCTCTTTAAGTTTCGTATCACCAAACGAATTGTACTTGTAGACCAAAACGAAAGTCTTGATGCTAATGTTTCGATTTCCGTTGATTCAAACGAAAATGAATCCTTAGCACAAAATGTAGAATTTCTTTGGTCCGAATATGAAAAAAATCAAGAAACAAATGTAAGCTAATTGGCCTATTCATTTTTTAGAGATGCTTAAAGCAAAGAATATATTTTTCAGGTCATTGAAATGGAACAAATGCATTCAATCGATGAATGCTCAGCAGCTGCACTTTCTGTTCAAGGAGATTCCGAAATATCGCATCCACCATCATCTCGCCACGATTTACTTTCTGATATAAGGGAGCCAAGGTCTGAGAACTTTTCGTTAGCATCTACAAGCAGCAGTGGTGTTGGTGTATGTTCATCGGAAGAGAGAGGAGCCACATAAAAAAAGAAGATATTTGGGAGAAAATGTGAACCAATAACTAAATTTTTGAATAAGTGTCTTCTAAAGATCTAGAATCTTTTAATGAAGCAATCAGAAAATTCTTTCTTCTTGGCTGCAATATTCCATTAAGTGTAATCGAGTTAGGTCATTTTAAGAACTTAGTTAGTAAACTACGGCCTGCCTATACAAAGTTCCTTCCGGAAAGAAAAGCGCTTTCGGGAACGTTGCTTAATAACGAGTACAAGAAATGTATAGAGGCGGCTGTAAAAATAGTAAGTAAGGAATCGATCATTCTAATTGATGGGTGAAACAATACCTCGAGTAACGCCAAAACTGTTGTAACTATGCTACACACTGCCGAAGCAAAAACCAGTATTACTAGATGCCTGGAATTTGACAACTGCTTCTGAAACGGCAGAAAAACTGGTTGAAATTATTGGCATAAGTTGCGAATTGGCCAAACAGTTGTACGATACAACTGCATACGCTATTGTATCCGATAACGCTGCAGCTATGATTAAAATGAAAAAAATGGTTGATTTATGGCATAGTACTTGTAATAGCCACACTGGTAATTTATTACTTAAGGATATCTTAGATAAAGAATTATCTAAAAAAGGTACCACAATCCTAAAGGAGTTCAAGCACTCGGATTTAGAAGCAACTCTGATCCAACGAAGAGGTACTCAAATAAAAACGCCGTGTGGTACGAGATGGTGTTCCTACCGTAATTCTTTTTCTTTTCTCATTTAAACAATACAACGGTCGTGAATTGAGACACGTTTCAATTTGGGCCAGAACAGTGGTGTATACCTCGAAAGTACAGACTCTGATTCCTATTGTTATTCGAAGATCGTGCTTAATATACTTAACACCAGCTTCCCATAATCCCCCGAAGAGTGGTGACGCTTGTGGATTGAAATGCCACGTGATACATTTGTCCGCTAAGTTTTCTGCTGCTATTATTGTTTCATAGTATATTGCTCGTTTTAGGTCCTTTTCTATGACAGTCCTTGCGCCGATAAAATTTTTGCCACAATCTGAATACATAATATGTATTTTTGCACAGACCTCTTCTTGCCACAAATCTTCGAAGTGCTACAATGAAAGCTGTTGTTGATAAACCAGACACTATTTCAATATGAACTGCTCCAGTAGCCATGCAGATGAAAACGCATATGTACGCCTTCTGCAACTTAGTATTACGAAGTGTTGATGTCTTTATGGTTATAGGTCCGTCAAAATTAACTCCAACTTCTGTAAATTGTTTAGTGATATTAATTCTCGGAGCTGGTAAATTCCCCATAAGTTGAACAGTATTCAACTGTGTAATTTGCTGGTTATATACCGTCTTCCATCAAGAATCCAATAACGATTGCGACTTGTGTTGAGCACTAATGATGGCCCACCATGTAGGGTTTCAATTTGAACCTTGCCAATGATCAGCATCGTAATATGATTGTTACGGGGTAAAGTAATTGGATGTTTCCTGTCCAATGCAAGTTTAGCGTTTTGTAATCTTCCACCAACACGTATTAGCCCGGAGTCGTCAATAAATGGATTTAATGTCAACCATCTACTCTTCCTCGAAATTGATTGCTTTTTTACGAGTTGTTTGTATTCATCTGAGAAAGCGGATTGTTGAACCAGCCTTAAGATAGTAACTTCAGCCGTAATTATTTCAGAGTTGCTAATGACTCAGTTTGCTTGTTATTGGTATCTCTGCAATTGTGTGTTAATCGTTGCATCGTTGCTGTTACTCGAATTTAACGTGTATATGATGAATACCGAAAGAGGACACTATCGGCAGTCAGAATAATAAAGGTTTTAGTATTGAGCTTCTTGGCTTCAAGATCACTGTGTTCATTTGACACGGTACGACTTGGTCAATCTGATTCTTGTCTTGCTAGCCACTCATAAATCATTGGTTTTGAGATGCCCATTGAACCTAAGTCTGCTGCTAAAGGCCAATTGGTTTTCTCGCCCTCGGCTAACTGTAGTAATGTACGAATAACTAGGTAAGGAGCTGATGATGTGCCAAATGTCACGGTGTTTAATTGATAATCTTGAAGCTCTGAAGTAATCGGATCTTGCCAAATGATGCGTTGAAATGTTCTTTGTTCTTGATGCACTTCGACCATTCGATAATTTTTTTCCAAGTCTGCATTCATTTTTGTACTTTCTTCAGTTTAGTAATATTTCAAACAGTTTGGGCTGTAAGGTTGGACCGGTGAGCAAACATTGGTTTAAGGACTTTCCTATCGTGGTCTTAGCGGAGGCATCGAATACTACACGAAGTTTTGTTGTAGAACTTTCCTTAAAGATGGCATGGTGTGGGATGTAGTAGTTGTTCTCTGTATTTTTAGGAAGATTAACTTTTTCCATATGACCGAGATGAATATATTCATTCAAGCATTGTTTGTATTCTTGTTGAAATTGTGAATTGGTTTGAAATCGATGTTGTAAATATTTAAAGCGTTTGAGAGCCTGTGTTCGAGATTCACCTAAGATTGGCAGTTGATTGTTGATGAATGGAAGCTCGACTTGATATTTTCCGTTTTGCATTCGATGATGGCTTGTTTCAAATAGATGTTCACATTATCTTTCTTCTTCACTAAGGATGTTTTTTGTCGATATTTCTTCTGTTTCCCAAAAACATTTTAGTTGTTTATTTAAGTCTACGTCAGCTGTCGGTGACTAATGGCGATGGATTGGTTTGTGTTAAGTTTTCTGTAGTGGGCCCCCCCCCCCCCCCCCCGGCAAGATCCATCCGAGGATTGTATTGATAGCAATTGGAGCGTTTCCTACTCCATATAAAATGCCTTCACGTAGTATTTTTCCATAAATTTGTACTCCAAGTAACGCGTCTATATGTCCTGGTTTCCAAAAGGTTGGATCTGCTAATTGTAGTTCTTTCAAATTATGCCAATTTCGTCGTGTAATTGTTTGTGCTGGTAGTGATTCTGTTATTCTATCGACTACCAAAAAATTAGTATAGGTTGCCCTTTTTTCTGGTAATCATGAATTGCAGTATGATGCTTTGCGTTGCATATAAAACATCTGAACTGGCTTGGGCACTCGGTAGTTGTATGATAGGTTGATAAACAATTAAACAATGATTGGCTGATCTAAGTAATTTGAGTCTGATTGTGTTCATATTTTTATATTTTTGACATTTTTGTATAAAGTGATTTCCGGCACATGCAGTACATTTACTTAGTTTAAATGCGTGATATGTGTGCGTGTGAATTGTCCCTTTAATGGCTAGCCTCTGTTGCGTTGGCTTCGGTATTAGAGTGTCAGCAATAAATTCCAAAATCTTCAATCTCGTATTCAAGAATGCACTAAAACTTTTGTATTTCGGTAATGATGTTGTCGCTCCTTGTTCTTCTTACCACAATTTCAAGGTCACAAACGGTAACTTTTGAACAAGTAAATATATCAGCAGTGCGTCCCATGTGGATGTGTAAACTTCTAAACTCTTTAATTGCTCAAGGCATTCCTCTGTTGTATCGATGATGGACTTTAAACCCTTGGCTGACTCGGTCATTAGTTTTGACTGATTTACCAAAATCTTCAATTGATGGTTTACTAGAATTCTTTTGTTGTTATATCTCTCTATCAGCTTCGTCCATGTTGGCTCATAGTCTTGATCCGTTATTGAAATGTGCCGTAACAATTTCTCTGCATCTCCGACTAGGCAACCTTTCAAGTAAAGTAACTTCTGTACTGAGGTTATCTTCGAATTATTATGCACTAGGGATAGAAATAAATCGTGAAATGACCGCCATACATCGAAATCGCTATTAAATTTTGGTAATGATATCTTTGGTAACTGAGATTCGTTGTGAACTATTGTTGGTGTATTCGATGGAGAATTTGAACCTTGATTTGAAGTCGTTTGTGGTGCAGGTATACATCTTCGAAAACCATCTATTAACTCTCCCATATACTCAGAATACTTCAGTACAGCTTCGCTGTAGAAATCTTGAAGCAAATATTCTTGTTGACCAATATCTGGCTTTTCAGTGCATAATTTATTTATTTCGAAATCATTTTCGTTGCATTATACCCACAAGGTCTTCAGATCGGCCATTATGTTTTCAAAGAATCCTTGAGTTCTTTTAATGAGGTTCGTTTTTTCCCCATCTTCAATTAATTTGTCCAATCTTCCCTTTAAAACTAATTGTTTAACAATCAGTTGTTCGATCGTGGCCATATTAAAATCAAAGTTGTATCTCGAAGTAAATTAACCGCGTAAGTTTATTAGCACACAAAAAAAATAAAAAATAAATATATTCAAAATAAATCAGTTTTGATTGAGCCAAGCAGATTTCTTGAATGGAACCACCAAATGTTCTATATCGCCGATTATATTGGCTGACCAAATGCAACAAAATAAAATGTTTGAACAACAAAAAATTCCTGAAAATTAAATTGGCTAGATCAAGTAAAGAGGAAATTTTACGGGCTTTTAATCAAAATTAATTTATTATTCAATAAAAAAAATATTCAACAACTCTAAATTCACTAATAAATTTTCAAATTCACTGCAGTAAAAAAACAATTAATTTTATAAATAAAAAGAAGTGCTGCATATGTTTATCGAATGGCCTTACTAGGCATAAAGTCCTTGCCGCATGCTCCTTTATGTAGGTTTCCAGCGGCCATGTTGTCGAAATTTGAATTTGTGTTTGTTTTGCGAAAGCCATTTTGTTAAAAAATTGTAACCATAATGGATATTTTTAAGAAACTCTGAATAACTTGTATGTACAACTAAATAAAATTATGCACTTGATTGAGTATTAACTGCATTTTTAATATTAAATTGACTGATTGTGGATTAAAATAAATTTACGTCCATAAAAATGGCGAAAGTAGACATTTTGTTCCAAAATGTTTCGATACTCGATGAAAATATTCCCTTCTCCTTTCCACCTTTAGGCCTATTCCTTCTCTTTCCCATTTATTAAACGTATGGGAAATTTAAAAATCATTATTATTTCCTTGGGGAATCATTTTTGGTGAAATTAATTACCACCAATATATTTCCCATAAAATTTCGCCTTAATTTAATGTGCTACAAGTTGGCAGCACATAAAGGTTGAAATGTTTGTGAACATGTGACTGGTGATCGAACTGTCATCCGCGAGTTTCTGTTTTTTTAAATGAAATTTAAGTGTAAGTGCACTTTTTCATATTAGCTGTGTTTCTTTAATGAGCTATATGGATCTCCGCCATACAAACTGCTGAACCAGTTCATGATCTAGTTCACTATCCCGCTCAAGGGAATTTAAGAAATTTTCCTTGAAAATAAAACGCTGCTAACTTCAATTTCAATAGAAATGTCATTTTTGTGAATGTGCAATATAACGAAAGAAATTAGAATGTTGTTTAAATCCACAAACACAATTTTTTTCAATTCGTTTTAGATATATTTAATATTTTATATCTTCTTGTTTACGATTGGGCTTTATCTTTGGCGTAAAATAGAAACTTAAAACGTCTTAAACTGACAAATATGTAACTTGGGAAGTGAGCTGCAGTTTTATTTTAAAAATTTCCCTAATCGTTCTTTTAATGATCTGATGAACCGCTCATTAAAAAAACACGGCTATTATATTTAAGTGTTGGATTTTTGTATTGAGTGTTTGTATGTGAATTTTTATTGTAGTGATATTAAATTTTGTGTTTGTTATCGTTTTCAGGTCGCCGGCATACATTCCTAGGTGCGTGGACAACACCTTCACCTGTTCACGGGAAGAGGATATTTCATCGAGCATATGTAAACAATGGTAAGTCAATTTAATTTCCATGTATGTCGCCTAATTATGTTGTAATTCAATCCAATGCATGCCTTATGTTCAATGTTTGTTTACCCCTTTAGTTTAGTATTCTGTGTAATGTTTATGTTCATAATTTGAAAATGAATAATTAATTCAATTCATTTATATATATTTCAGTTTTGGTTTACATCAAAATTCTAATTCTATATAATTCTTTTGTTCATTTCAGGTACTGCATTGACAGGTTTATCTTCTGCTTAAAATTATTTAGGTAAGTAGGTAATACAGGTAATTTATATATCAATTCGATTTTATAAATTCATTCTAATTTTTCTTTTTAGGTAAACAACTGGCAATTCTACTTATTAATGGAGCACCACTATGAAATTTCCAAAAAATTGTTTTCTTTACTCGATAAAATGATTGCTAGACTTTTAAAAAAAAGACAAATTAGGTCTAATTGAAGAATTCACAGTATATATGACTCTAATCTATACATCTAATAGAAAGCGAGCGCAATATGTAATCCATCGTAACTTACAATTTTAAACGCGTTTTTACCCAAATTGGTATTTTCAGCCTGGCGTGCAGCATACAAAATACGATTCTGTCTAGCTCCCCTAACCCCTTGTAGAGCATGGGGCATTAGAAGAACTTCGCCCGATTCGAAAAACCGATTGCAAGTGAATCTATAATTTAAAGTGGATACCGAACCACTACCGACTTGGTAGGCGACAGACGACCTAAAAAATATTACTCCGCCGACGACCTAAAAAATACGATATGTAGGGCTTTTGTCAACAAAAATTACGTAAGTACGATATTTTTATTTCTCAAATAGAGCAATATTTCTAGCAGGACAAATTTAAATCGAAAATTATTTTCAACTTTCCCGAACATCATATTTTTATTCAATTTAATGAGGTCGAAAGCACGTTTTTTACTAAGCGTCTCGTAACTATTCGAACCCCTACGTACTTTTTTAGCTAATACCTTTTAGAGATGAAACCCAACGTTTTTTAAATGCAATGGGTAATGCTGTTTGGTCTGGACTATATAGTAAAAGGGCTTAGTCCTATTCTTTGTTGGGCCTCAAAAACCTAGAGCCTTTATTTTATTTTGGTCAACTCAAAAAATTCGATTTAAATTTGTTATGTTTATTTATTGCCAAACATCATTGTAGCTTACCAGATTTAGTTGGATTGATTTTAATTAACATAATTATATGTATTCTACATTTATTATATAGATATCTTATTTAAAATTTTATTTGTAACATTATTATATGTCATTGATGACAAGATTATTTTAATTTGCAACAATATTTTTTCAGTACTGTCTTAACAAATATTATCAAGTTGAATTTTTTTTATATGATAATGCCTAAGTTCAGGGATGCCATATGATGCTAAATTACAGTCTTGGCAGGTAAGGAATTACGGGTAAGGGAAAAAGGTTAAGGAGATATCGAAGTATGCCTCGCTTGAACGTCTCGAGCTCATGAGATGAGGAAAAACAAAAGATGATAAACTGTTCCACATTCGTTGTTCTGCTTAAAAAAGATCTCCAAAATTTGACAATCCGGCCTTTGACCTATATATATAACTATATGTATAGGGGTCCCAAGCAGAAAAACTGAGTTACTACTTCGTCTTATAAGGGTTAAAGGGACTTAAAGTCACAATATGTTACTTCCAAAATTATTCCTTATATACTTCTGGCGATATCGTGGCAACCCATATGCGACTACGTGGTGAATATATACGACGTCGCCTTGACGTCATACAAGATCATGAAAACCTATATACTATCCTATTATATCTACCTAAAGTTACAAGAATAAGTATTATTGTGGTTATAACTAGTTGACAAACCACGTGAGGCCCATGCTACGACGCTAAATGAATTAACACAATTTTCTATATACATTATCATTATTATTCATTTACGTTTTTGAGAATGTAAATGAATTCAATAAAAATCTTAAAATTAATCCACAATCCTGAACTAATCTGACATTTTGCGTATGTGCCAAGCAGTATTTTCTGTAATAATTACTATTGTAGCCCCGTAAAATTCATTCGCCTTAAAATTATATTCATTTATTGAAATTTTATACAAATAAAGAAATTTTCATGTTTCCAATTTTGCAAACTTTCTACTATTAAGTATTATAAAAGTTTTATAATTGAGTACATTGCATTAATATGGTCACGACATGTCAATAAAAGTATTAGATTTGAAACATTTTAATTTAATTTGTTTTTGTTATAAGCTCCTCCATTTTTCATGTACACATTTCCTGTGGTAATTATTACTACTATATATATTATATATTACCGACATAATAATCATATATAAGTTATTTCGCAATTGTTCTTACAACGCAAATAATGACTTATATTCTCAAGTTTGTAATGTATATGTGGGCGTGATGTGCAACGTGAAGTTGCCGCAGGATGTTCAAGTGGCACGCGCTAGCTGGCAGCACGTCCTAGCTCGTCGGTATGAGGTGTAGGTCCTTGAACATCCGATTCACACATTTACAACGGAATTTCGCGTGCCTGTGCCGAGGAAAGGTTGTGGTATCCTTTCTTCAGGTCTGCCACTAAAAAGAAAAAAAACCAGAAACAGACAACAGAAGGAAGAGCAACAGGTCTGGTGTCACCTGTTACCCTTAGCCGCACTGAACCATCTTGAAATATCGCAAAGAAACAAAGAAAAAAAAAACTACCCCCATATGCGATGGCCTGAGGTGTAGGCCCAATCTGAAAAAGGTGCTACACACTAAAAAGTCAAATAAATAACAATTAAATCATATTAATAAACATTGTGAGGGAAAGGGAAAGGAGATGACGGAAGGATGCAAAACGGGGAAGAAGCTTCATCGGAGTTCCCGAAATTAAAGTGCGAAATTCATTTTATGTAAACAAAACTAAATTGTGTCGTATATTCATCAGTACATACATACATAAACCTATAGCTGAGAAATGATTTCGATATTTCGGCTATTCCCCTAACATTCTAAACATAGCTATACAAAAAAAATCTAAAGAATAAAAAAAATTTACATTAATCTTAAGAGGACTACTGTTCATATAGCTAACGTATATAATACATAATCTCTTTACTAAGTGATAGCTACGTCAAAATGAACCTTTTCGTTCATGATCACGGAAATTCAGCGCTTTAATATTACTGGCACTTACTAGTCTAGCTAAACTACCGCATCGCAAGTATCGGATGCGGTAGTATAGCTAGATGACGCGACATATCAAGAGTATGCGAAAGGACTTTACGGTATCCGCCATAGATACTTAAATGCAGTCATAGAACCGAGCTACCCTATTTACGTACAAAAATCTTCATAGGCGATGTATTGGAAAAGATAATCAATAAGTCGACGATCGATCGAATTAATGAGATAACAGATATTACTTACAAAATTGTAAAAGCATATAAAAATGATGAAGATATGAAAAAAGAAATCGTGATGAATATTGAAAATAAATTAGACCTAGTTAAAGAAGAAATAATAAATGTTGATTACGCCTTGCATTAGGCAAAGGCCGGTATTGCAAATTCCTTTGTTTTATCCAATAGCGAAATAAATACTGTAAAAGAATAACCAAAATGTACGGAATAAGAGAAAAAGTTTAGCTAGTAATAAGTTAACAATTTGTAATAGGAAAAATATTGTAGATTTAAGCTCATCAAGCTGCATTCCAAATTTGCTCACGATTAAAGCTTCGAACTGCACCGAAATTGATAATAGGCACATCCCGGCTACAAGGAAATCTTCCCTGGAACTTTGCTACTAAACCATTTTAATGGGACAATCCTTATCGACGGTGAGAACTGCACCTAAATAACATGGGACATATAAAATTCATTGAAAAGGAAAGGATTGCAGAAGTAATCATCTACCCACCAATCCTGTAATAGAAGCAGTCACTATCATATCAACGGTAGAGTTAACCGCAGAACATGATGGGCCAACATCATCCTTACCTGATACCACAAGGATCAACAAAATTCTTTATTTCTGAGGATGAGGACATCCTCAAGCATGCTATGTCAACGACTCGACAACGTGAACCACTCAGAAGTGCTGACAGCATATCTGCTTTAAATGTGCAACGTGAGCAGCCAACCTAATATTAACACAAAACCGAACATTTTTAAAATGTCTATTCCACTAATATTTACCTTACTAGGTTACCGCGGTTTCGCTTCACTTCCGTAGGCATCTTCAGACCTACTGGGAGTTAGGCGAAACCGCGGTAACCTAGTAAGATAAATATTAATGGAATAGACATTTTAAAAATTTTCGGTTTTGTGTTAATATTAAAAATGGAATTCCACCAAGCACCCTAGTTCACAATTTAGCTAATAAGAATTATTCTGAAACATTGTTAAATTAGGTTTTGGCTTTGATTGAATAAACACCAGCTTCGGCTGTTAATAAAACAAAAATTTGTTTTTTTTTCTGTGATAAAACTTAAATAAATTTAACTTATACCTTGTCAATTATCATGATAATACCTACCACAGCCAATGGAGATTTAAAATCAATAAAACGATAGTATAATTTATCTTACTGCGCTAATTTTATCGTAAAAATACTAGTGAGGCAGGAACCTGACATTTGCCAAAAGTAAAAGTTTTATTGCAAACTCAAAGTAAACTGTACTCGGTGAGTTCACAATTTGGGTCTATTGTTGCATGACGCATTCAAAAATTAAATTTTAAATGTCCTATGGGTTTGTTAGCTGCCAGTTTGGTTTAAATTTAAAACATAATTACAATTCAATAAAAATATGGTTTCCCTTATTAAGATTATCACGACTGAAGTTTGAGGCTATGAAAAGATATTTATTTTCTTAAGTTCTTGACATGATAAATCTCTCTAAAGTACCGAAAGAAGACATTCCAACTACCTCGATTTTGTTTGTTCTTTCGTTAAAATTCAAAGTTGTTGAGGCTATTTTTAGAAAGTGCTACAACGACCGCAATGATCATGTTAATTTCCTCTTCCTACCTAAAGTTCAAGGTTGCTACTTTGGTTTTGGGGCAATCAACTCTTATCAGGAAATTACGACTTTAAGTTCACCCTATACCTCGTAAAATCTCTTATCAATTACGCAACTCTGGTCTTAATTCTTTACTCCACAATCAAAACAAAAACAAACTCTTATCAACAGCCAAAGTGCTAAACTCTCGACCGAGGACCTGTCTTATCACCAAAACCTCAACAATATGCACCAATTAAACTCCATGTGCAAATTTATCTCCAAGAACATGCTTTTACTCACAATTTCACCCATTTCAATCCTGTACCTGCACATTTTGATCCAGAGTCGGCATAACAATTTGTACAAATTTATATTCACGCACATACTCACAATTTCATACATTTCAATTCTGGACTTGCACAGTTTTGATCCAGAACCGCATAGCATATATCGTATTAAAAAACTACAACTTATTTACTTAACTAATTTTTCCCCTGATACATTCCTGTAGAACTCTACTTATCTCATGTATGGTCTTTGATATGAATGATTTTTTCCTCGCAAGCGCATATTCCCATTCAAACCACGGATGTACTCAAGAATGTTTTCAAGATTTCTATTATTATACTGTGTTATTATTAAATTCCTAGCTATGTCGGTCATTTTATGCTTATAGTTCTTTTCAGCATCTAAGGTTCACCGTACTTTTGGATGTGAGTTTTTTGATTTAGTACATTCTTAAGCATTACTTCCACTGGCATATGGTCTGAAAAAGGTTTACCTTTAACCCTAAAATAATGCAAAAGGGACATTTAAAAAATACTTTGCAATGTCATTAACTGATTTACTCATGCTCCCAACAAATGTGAATTCTCTTACTGTATCGCTATATCATTCAAAATAATTCCCCCCAAATCTCCCAATAATCTCAACATTTTTATACCTTTCGTATCTACATACATACCTACATGTTTCTTTTATATTACAGTCCTGCCAAACAATTTGTTCTCTACCTATTCTAATATTCCGTCCGGAAATAAAATAAAATAAACTGAGTTAGCCTCTTTCAAAACGTTTTTAATCTAAAAAAAATCTTCTGCCCACTTATTGTAATTCAAATAATTTGGAATAGCATATATGTGAAACGATTGTAGTTAAAAATACATCCTTCCCGCATCATAACTATTTATAAATTTCGAAAAACCTGGATATACTAATTTACTACTAATCCTAAAATATTATATGAAAGGATAGTAAAACAATTATTTACTACGTTCTTATCTCTAATTTTCTGACAGACGATGGCTCTATTACAATTGATATTCTGTTGTTCTTCAAAATTTATGACATCTCGTTTTCCTGCATTGATACGTTTGTTTGTTTTTTTTTCCTTAGAATAAAGAACTAGAGGAAGAGCTGTAACTCGATTTTAGCGAAGCAAATTTCTTTTGTAGTAGAATTTCGAGCGATGTAGTGGTAGCAACAAAACAGCCGTAAATAAAGTCTATTGATGCCTCCTAAAAATTTTGTTTGACGCCTTCCTGTTACCAACGACCCAAAACATTAAAATCAGTTTTCACGTTAACCTCACAAATATTCTTACGAAACTTTTGCTTTTATCCATAAATTGAGGTTTTAATTGAACTTCACATGTTTATAGAATGAATTAAGAAGTAATTCGAGTTATGTATTTACAGGAAAAACAACTTCCTATCATCTTATTTCTACTTATTTGCGCATGAAAAAACCGAACACTTCATGCTGATTAATTTAACCAAATTCTGGGTGTTAAGGCAAAGTCGGTTCAGAAAAAAATCACAAAATAGTCTAATAACTTTATTGGAATGATTACATATAGTTTTAAAAGAAGCTATTTCAACAATTTTAACAACATTTTACTTAATTAAAATTACTAAAAAATTTGACAGTACGAAATATATTTGTCCCATTTTCTTATATGCTTTCGTCTCTGTTAGTCAACGACTCCAGCTGATTTTAAATTCCTCGAGCAGCTTCATCGGAATTTTACACGATACAGCGCTTCCTCTAGTTCTTTATTCTAAGGTTTTTTCCATATGACTTCATATTATCAGCTGGATATTACGACCAAGCATCTCACTAACTTTGTTATCTGCTAAATTCCGCCTTGTTGCAGGTAGGTTGTCCATCAAACAATACCAATGGTTGATTACATAGAAATTTACATTTTTTATCGTTGCTTTCAATTCATTTCTGAGAAATCTCTCCGGATTGCACTCAGTATTCGTCGTTGATTTTTGCTACAGTAGGGAAGATCTCTGTAAGTTATAATATCCGTGCCCTTGAGTATTTTTTTTATATTTCTTAGTATTGCAATTACGTCAGATTACTATGTAAATTCCACCATTGAACTTTGTTAAGCTTCAGCGGACCGTCCTTTCGATTTACTTTTTTTTTTTTTATATATATGATGTTGCCAAAGCTCAGGGGATGCCCTATGATGCTAAAGCACAGCCTTGGCAGAAAAGGAATTAAGGTTGGGGGAAATGGGTTAGGAGGTTGAGTGAAAGAGGTGTCGATGTACGCCCCGTTTGAAAGTTTCCGGCTGATAAGACGAGGGAAAAACAGAAGATGGTAAACTGTTCCACATTCGTGTTGTTCTGCTAAGAAAAGATTCCCGAAATTTTACGGTACGTCCAAATTTGACCCGGAGAGTATAGCGGTGGGAGCGACTTGTAGATCTTGTATCGCGCGTTGTAATGAGTCTACAAGGAATCAGGCTAGCAATTTCGTTAGAAAAATGGCCATGGAAATAGCGATAAAAAAGTGAGAGACAACCGACATTCCGTCGATGCTCCAGAGAGTCAAGGCCCTCAGAGATTGAGGAATCGCCAATAACTTTAACAGCCTTACGCTGAACTTTCTCTAACGCGGACAATGCGGTGTGTCCTGCCCCTGCCCAAATATGGGAATTATATTCAAGTCTAGGCCTAATGTGGGACTTGTAGATCAAAGCTAAGTCGGGTGGAGTGAAATATTGCTTACATCTCTGTAGAAAACCCAAACATTTCATCGCACTTTTAGCGATTGCAAATATATGATCAGTCCAGCTAAGATTGCTGGATATCTCAATACCCAAGATCTTTAGGGAGGGTGAATTGGGTATATTTACTCCGTCGACTGAAATGGGTTGGGGGTAAACTGGGCGTTTTTTAAGGGACATTAAACAGCATTGAGTTTTGGATGCATTAAACGTTACACGATTTGCTCTGCCCCAAGCGAGGACCATAGAAATGTCTCTGTTTAATGATCTAAACATGCGTTCCCGATTGACTTCTGTAGCATTTCCACGTGAATTCATTACATAATCAAATGAGTACGCGAAATCAAGGGTGCTGTCGTCGGCAAAACTATGAATAGGATTCAGAGTAAGGGATAAGAGATCATTAATAAAAAGAAGAAATAAGGTTGGTGAAAGAACTGAACCCTGAGGTACACCGGCATTTATTTCGTAGGAATCAGATGTAACTCCGTCAATTACTACACGGATTTAACGGCCTGACAAAAAGCTCTCTATCCATTTAACGAGGGTAGGGTGCAGACCAAATGTTTGAAGTTTGGCTAAAAGGGCAGCATGCCAGACTCTATCAAAATCCTTTGAAATATCAAGAGCGACGATTTCGGACTCACCGAAATTATAGAGACAATGATTCCAACGCTCCGTTAGAGCCGTTAGTAAGTCTCCGGTTGAGCGGCCAGCAAGGAAACCGTACTGGCAATCGTTGATAAGTTGGTTATTTTCTAGATATTTCAACAACTGAGAGTTGATGAGTGATTCAAAAACTTTGGATATGATCGAGGTTAGTGCAATTGGTCTGTAGTTAGAGGGGTCGCATGCCTCTCCTTTTTTAAGTATCGGCTGGACATGAGCAAGTTTCCATACACTTGGAGACATTCCTGTTGAATATGACAGGTGAAAAAGTTTACGCAGAGGTTTAGCCAAAGCAGAGGCACAGCATTTTAAAACAAGGGGCGAAAAACCATCAGGCCCAGTAGCTTTGGACTCGTCGAGTTTCGAAAGTACTCTAAAAACTTCCCGAGTGCGAAAGTGTAGCGGCTTTTGCCTACTAGTGCACTGTGATGGAGATGGAAGTGGCTGCGATGAAGGTGGCAAGTACGAGTTAGCAGCAAAATTAGCAGCAAACAGGTTGGCCTTGTCCAATGAGTCAGTAAAAACATTCCGATTATAAATGAGTGGTGGTGTTGACGAACAGGTGAAATTGTTCTTTACGGTTTTTACTAGAGACCAGAAGCCCTTACTACCCTTTTGAGCAGAAAATACCTTCCGTCTGATGCTCTGGTCGAAATTGAACTTAGCCCGGCTAATTGCTGAATTGCAAATATTCCGCTCATCTCTATAGATACGTCTCAATTCCTCTGAAAGGCACAATTTATATTCCTAGAAGGCTGCGTCCTTCTTATTAATGGCTGCGAAACAGTCATTATTGAACCAATTGGTGTTAGTTGGTTTGATGTTCTTGAAGCTATGAGGAATAAAGCGATGCATTCCAAACCATAGGATGTTCAAGATATAATCGGTGCTTCTGTTAACGTACTTAATAGAAAAGCAATCAGACCAATCCAGCTCTCTGAGGTATTTATTAAGTCCCGCCCAATCAGCATTTTTATAATGCCACACTAATCTTTTGGTGGAGTTTAGGTTAGTGGTTGTCAGAGAGGAGATGGAGAATTGGGCGGAGATTAGACAATGGTCCGAATTACCCAAGGGAGACGTCACCGAAACCGAGTATTTTTCTGGATGCGATGTTAGAAATAGATCTAAAAGATGCGCGTTGTGCCCCAAAGTTTCAGGAACATGAGTCGGACACTCAACCAGTTGCTGTAAATTAAAAGACTCACTAAATAACTCGACGTGTCTTCCAGACGGGCTTGTGGTAGAAGAATGCCTGAGCCACTGTGTGTTGTGGACGTTGAAATCTCCAGCAAGAACGATTTCAGAAGAGGGGGATAATTCCAAAATCTTATCGATATCGGAAGACAGTTTATCGAAGGAGCACAGTGTCAGTGTCAGACATATTCGGGCTGCGGTATAAGGAACAGAAGTGAATAATGTGCCGATAGAGTTTAAATCTAATCCAGACATAATTAAATTCTGGATTAGTAGATGAGAATTGAGGGAGATGGGAGAATGGCACATCTTTTCTAATATAAACCGCAATTCCCCTCTGAGGAGAGAAGAGTGGCACTAAGTGATAACCAGGGATGTGATACTGATTAATATCAGAATCGGAAACAACCTTGGTTTCGCTTAGTGCAAAAACAGTCGGATTTTCCGCGATCAAGTGGCAGTAAACCGAAAAATGGTTACTTTTCAAGCCACGAATGTTGCAAAAATTAAATAAAAATTTTTGCATACTCCCGGTCTTAATTTGCCCAAAACAAAACAAAAACATACACAAAAACAAGGACTGACGAACGGGATCCACAACAGCGAAGCAAAGCCACCTCTGTGAGAACAATGCCAGCAGCAGTGTTATGCCTGCTGTTCTGAACTTTGATCTCGACAAAGGCAGCCAAATGCTCAGCAGTGGAGAAACGTTAAACGCATTCAATGCAGCACGATCGTACTACATTGAATGTTGGATGTAAATAAAAGATATTTAAAAGGAACGGACTCACCAGACTGTGCTTTCAAATAGAGCATAAAAGCCCTTCCCTGCGGCAAGATGACACTAGCACTTTGAAATTTTTTAATTAGATTTGGTTTCGCAACCGCTTTAAAAATTTTTGGGGAGCAAGACACGGCGGCACGTCCGTCCCCGTCAGTAGTTCAACTCAAACTCGAACTCTTACCGTCAGTTGTGAAAACCTAAAGACTAGGCTTTACAAAAATCCTCGATTATATTTTGGAAATCTTTTACACCTTTGTTTTTTAAAGGATGTCTTCCCCTCCTCTCGGAGAACTTTATTTTCTAACTTCAGTGTTTTCATCTTCCTCTAAAGATGAATTGTAAAGACTGTTAAGGACAAATCTCCCACATTCGGAATATTAATTTTTCTGGTGCATTGCAAAATAAAGTTTTCTAGTGAATCTGGGTCTCGTTGCCTTTTACCGACTGCCTCCCTTGTTCGTAACCAAAACAGATATAAAATCGAGACAAATATGTTCGACGAACATTTTAGGTTATGCATGCACGCCATACTTCTGGATTTCAATTTTTTTTACTTGTTACACTGTTAGCTCCCTAATTTTTTACCCTTAAGGGTTCCTAGAAACTTCACTTCTTTTGTGCTTTCCGACCAAGCCATACTAACGCATCAAAGGGTTGTCAACTAGGTTTTGGCCACATCGTAAAAAAAATAAGGTTTTGGAATTTATTACATTTATAGAGTTCTGACCAGGAAATACCCCTAAGGAAATATTAAAATTGTTTCCTTATTTCCTCCGGGACGCTTCCGCAAGAAACCGAACACTAGATGTTATTCCAACCAAATTAATCACCGATTTGCAGAGCTGCATCATATTCTGTATATACTTACACTATATAGTAACACCAACCTTTTTTATAAATATATAAACTGAACATTTCGCAGTTTATGTAGGTATTTGGTTTGTTTGTTTGATTTGCACCTTTCAAAATATATAATTATTTTATGCGTTTTAGCGCTCTTCGTACAGTCGGTTGCAACTTTCAAAACCTATTTTATTCTTTTTGTTGTAATTCAAATTATTCGTGACGGACACGTATCTTTAATGTGTTTTTTTTTTGTAAAATTGCCAACAAGATCAATAAGTTAATTAAATATCGACATCCTAATTCGGGGTTCTTTACATATTTGTACGATGATTATGGTCATCATTTGTAACATACAAATTATTTCAATCTAACTAAATATTATTCCGGGATTAAAATATTTATTAAGTTCTTGTGCCGTCATATTTACCCATAGTTCACTATGAAGTATACTTATTAAGACTCTAAAATAATTTGTATGTTAAAAAATTCCTTTTCATAGTGGGCTCCCCGAATGTTAAGCCACTGGTTGCCCCCCCCCCCCCCAACATGGTTGCAGTTGTTTTTTAAATTGCTAGAAGGCTGCAACTTTTGAGTGGGAATTCTCTTCTTGTTATAGTTAAAATTGCACACGTTCAAGTGTTTGGACGGGTGGAATAAGTATTTTTCTACGCTTCTCAAGCTTAAATTTTAGTTCCTAAATTTTTATTGAAATTATTTAGAACAATTTTTATGTTCCCTTGTTCTTGGTTAAGGAGAGTTTTTAATTAATGTTTGACAAAGTATCATTTTTTATTGTATATTTAATAAGCTACCTTATAGTAATTTTTTACTGTCATATTGAATTAGCTTAAAAGCCTTCCTATTTCCTTATATACAACAAACAAACAAAAAATTGTATGTCAAGGAGGGAGGGAGGGGGGGGGACTCTCAACCATTGATTCATATATTTCAGTTTTTCATGGTATGCACACTCGTACTCGTACTCGTTTATTTTTATCTCTTCAACTACGAAACACAGCCACATGAAGCAAACGCTAAAAACAACTATGCAAATTACCTTTCCAAAACTGTCAACAATGTTGATGTGACTACTACCACTACAGGTACAGTCACGGCCAAAATTGAAAAAAATGTTTTGAAATTACCAAAATTTCAGAATTTTCTCAAATTTTCTTCGAAATTTATGTAATAAGTATACCTCTTTTTTATTTTTATTGGATTGCCCGTCTTATTACCTTTCCAAAAAGGTGCAATATGCCAAGGTAGACAAAGAATTAGAAAAACCGCATTTTTAGAAATCTCTGACTACCTAATTATTTTATTGCACTTTAGTTTTAAAAACGTTAGTGTAATTTTGTTTTATTGTCGATATTAGCATGTGTTAGCCAGAATTCACATCCTGGCGTTTTGTTACTCGTACCTGATGAAAATTTTGCTATAAAAAAGGATCAGTAAACAAGAATACCTATCATAGTTGAAAAACAAATCAATAAGTGCGGGTGTTTTGAAGCAAAAATTAGTAAAAAATGGTAAAATTTACATTTGAGGAATACGCGGATATTATTTACATTTATAGTGTAGTAGACGGAAAAGAGAGAGCGGCTGTATGGGAATATCAAAGGAGATTCCCCAAACTGCAAGCACCCCAAAGTGGAATATTTACACGGACTTTCCGAAGGTTAAGAGAAACAGGTAGTGTGATTCCACACGACATGGAGACACGACCCGAAACTTCATGAACTTCTGCCGACGTCGAGCAGCAAATCATCACCATCGTGAGGCAGGACCCTGAGACGAGCTCGAAACGAGTCGCAAGGCAATTACGATTGTTGTCATCTAAGGCTTGGAGGGTTATTCATCGAGGGGGATTACTTCCATACCATCATCACTCTTTCCAAAGACTACTGGAAGGAGACACCGAGAGAAAACTGAAATTTAGCACTTGGTTTCTGGAACGCGACATTGACGATAAGGCGTTCCTGGACCGAATTCTGTGGACAGATGAATGTCAATTCACCAGGAATGATATCAGGAACTTCCATAACCTCCACAGCTGGTCGAACACTAACCCACAGAGGGCATTGTTTACCTTATTCCTGCAGAGATTTAGTGTCAATGTTTGGGCTGGTATCATCGGCAACCATTTGGTAGGACCACTCATTTTGCCGCAAGTGCTTGATGGTGAATTTTATGCGGACTTTTTGTACAATACACTGCCAGATCTAATAGAGGAGAACCCTATGGATAATCTTAGGGGAATGCTTCACCAACACGATGGAGTACCAGCGCATATGGCTAACATTGTGAAGGTAATACTAAGTGAAAAATGTCCAAACCGCTGGATTGGACGAGGTGCACCGATTCCTTGGCCTGCTGGATCTCCATACCTTACCCCATTGGACTTTTAATTATGGGGAACAATGAAGTATGAAGTTTATTCAAGCCCAGTTAACAATAGGGAGGATTTAGTTGGCCGATTTGGAAGTCCAGCTGCAATAGGCCTTAGACAGGGACTTAGGAGGTTGTTGGAATGCATCGAAAGTTGCGGTGGACATTTTTAACGGCTTTTGTTACTTATCAAGATTAATTAATTGTTGATTTGTATAATATTCTCCGATAGGATTTCTAAGAGGTATACTAATTACATAAATTTCGGAGAAAATTTTGGAAAATTCTGAAATTTTGGTAATTTCAAAAAAAAATTTTCAATTTGGGCCGTGACTGTACCTGCAGTGGTAGAAGTGAGATTAACATTGTTCACATTTTTGGAAAGGTAATTAGAATAGTTTTTTTAGCGTTTGTTTCATCTGGCTGTGTTGGGTAGATGAAGAGATAAAAATAAAAGAGTAATGTGCATACCATGAAAAACTGAAATTTATGAATCACCCTGTATCTCTAAAACGGTTGAGAGTCCCCCCCCCCCCTCCACCCTGCTATACAATTTTTGGTTTGGCTAGGTGAAATCTATCACCCCAATCATTTTGGCACGTCAGATCTGAAACACCCTGTATTTGTTTTCAGATAGGGCAATTTTGGCACTTGTCAAGACAGGGCGATCGATGCCATATGTTCTTTTGTTCTTTTTTTACTTTCTCATATGCTTAAGTGATTTAGCAAGAATAATTTCCTTTAGAAATGCAGAGTGAGCTGGAAAGAAACATTGATTGTTTTTTGATTCTAATAAGATTTTCATTACTTACGGAAATCTTTTAAGTTTGCCTACTTCTCTCAACCGTGCCAATTAAAATTCAAAAATTTACTTAAGACCATATGTCATAGTAAAAACTAAAAAATGTAATAACACAATGCAATAATAATGCGATATGAATTAAAAACAAAACGAATTTGTTAAAAAATCAAATATATTTCAAATAGTCCAACAGTTCAAAAAAGGAAAATCCAAAGAAAAAATTTAAGAGATTGAAAAAGTAGAAGGGAAATGATTAATTTAAGACGGAGAGGTCAGGTGGCATGATTACCATGAAATGGATTCAGGTTCAAACCTCAACCTGCCTATGAACATTTGGAATAAAAAAAATTTTAAATATGAAAGGTTCACTCCGTCACTGAGCTGTTGTCTAGCTCGCACGCAGCAATATAAAGATAAACATTCAATTTCCCATCGCGTAAAAGAGACATCACAG
Organism: Leptarthrus brevirostris; assembly: GCA_964036015.1. Taxonomy (NCBI): domain Eukaryota; kingdom Metazoa; phylum Arthropoda; class Insecta; order Diptera; family Asilidae; genus Leptarthrus; species Leptarthrus brevirostris. Next base: position 73,026,654 of record OZ038374.1, read on the forward strand.
GCTTCGGATACATTATAAAAAAAAAAAATTGGGTAAAAGTAAGCTGCTGCTCTTTTGGAATTGGAAAACAAAACTATGCTTCTGATTAAAATTGGGAAACAGAGTTAAACGATTGAATTAAAGCTGGGACACAGAATTGATATTCTGAACAAAATCTACCCAGTAAAAAAATAACGTGAAACACATGACGATTCGACGTGGAATTGTTTCAAACCTCTATGTCGAAAGTAAGTTGAATTTTCGCTAGGTAGTTTATATATATATATATATATATATATATATATATATATATATATATATATAACTTAACAGACGATCTAGAAACATGATACAACGGCACGTTCAAACAACATCTACCAACAATTACATCAGAGATGCATAAGCCATGGGAACTACAATTCATGGGAACTGCAACTCTGCATTTTCTTCCTCATAATTTTCAAGTACAAGTTCAGATAGATCTTAAGCTTTAAGTTCAAGTTTAGTTTTTAGCCAAACCGTGTACGGAAATAGATTCATAATAAAGATTTATCTAATTCGACTTTGTCGAAAATTAAAACTTGTTTTTTTTTATTAAATTAAAGTAACAGAGTGTTAACTGGCGCCCGAGCAGGGACCGGTGCAAAAAGTGAAAGTGTGAAAGTTCTTAACTACTGAAAATCATCAGGGTAACCAAACCTGAAGTGAAAGTGAAAATCAGAGGGACAACCAAGCCCTTAGTTAAGAGTGATCCGAAGGATAACCATACCTAAAGAAAACTCGAAGTAATTGTGAAAACCAGAGGGACAACCAAGCCGTTAGTTAAGAGTGATTCCAAGGATAACCATACCTCAAGGAAACTCGACGCAGGATAACCACGCCTGAACTACTTCGACCTCACCGATCACACGCAGCACCGGAAACCCAAAAAGGATGCGAACCCCGTGTCTTATAATTTTTATGTAAGTTAGAATTTAAGGAAAGTGTTCATAATATCTTTATATTCTTTAAAAATATTTGGAAAAAGAGAAATATTTGAAACGAGTTAAGTGATTAATAAGCTAATTATTTACAATTTTTTTTGGATTTTCGAATAAATATTTAGAAAAGCATTTTTAGAAAAGCAATCGAATTATTTTTAATTTAAGAAATAAATGTTTTATTGAGACAACAGAATTTCTGGTGAGTAAAGGGAAATTTTCAATTATCCATCTGACAGTAACGTTTATTACAATATCGAATTAATTTTACGAATTTTTATATAAAGAAAAGTGATTTAAATTTGGTGTAATAAAAATTGAAGTGGTCTTAAGGAAACAAAATTTTCCAAATTGAATCGAGTTTAAATAAGTTTCAAAAATATTTTTAGTGAAAGAAACAAATTAAAATAAAGTTCATAGACGTGACAAAAAATTTCGGTGTACCAAACTAAAATACACCAGGAAAAATTATTCCGAATCCGAAATATATATTTTTTTTCTTCATTTGCTATTTTTCGTAACAAAATGGCAAATAATAATATTATAAGGCCAGCTGTCTTAGGCCCTTTACCCCTTAATCAGGGCGGTCCAAACAATAGCCCGCCTCCTCCTCCTAACCAAAATCTAAACGATTGAAACGAAACCGAACTAGCTGAAACAATAAACAGACTAGTCATAGACGCTCTAAGTCGGGAGGGCAAATAATCCTTCAAGCTATGCTTAATCCTGGAGCGGATATTAATAATGATGTCGATCAACGTATCGACGCTGGTCAGGAAGGAAACTTATCCGACATGGATAAAATACCTGACGTTGTTAAAAGTCTCAGGGAATTTTCAGGACAAGTAGGAGAATTCTCTTCATGGAAAAAAAGTGTAGATAGAATTCTTAAAATCTACGAACACTTAAAGGGTTCACCAAAGTATTACGGAATACTGAACGTCATTAGGAATAAGATTACGGGTCATGCAAATATCGCCCTAGAATCTTACAACACCCCTTTGAATTGGGAGAAAATCTCAAAGTGCCTAACCCTACACTACGCTGACAAAAGAGATCTGGGAACCCTAGAATATCAAATGACTACGTTGATACAAGGTTACCAATCGATACCAGAATTTTATCAAACAGTGTATCATCATTTGTCATTGATCCTTAATAAACTCAGCAGCATAGAAATGAGCCAAGAATCATTAACAAATATGACACAAGCTTATCGAGACAAAGCTCTAGACACCTTCGTCAGAGGTCTAAAGGGAGACCTTCCTAGACTTCTCAGCATGAAGGAACCAGTAGATCTGCCTCAGGCATTACATTTATGCCTCAAGCTTGAAAATATAGACTACAGAGTTCAACATGCAAAACATACCATCCATAGAACGCAACGACCATCAATGCCTCCTATTCCCATAAAAAGAAATAATAGCCATCGGCAACAAATCAATCCAACTCCATTCCCCCGAACACAATTTTACCCAGAGTTAGCTCATTATCCTCAGAGATCACCAAGACCGCAATTTCTCTGGCAACATAATCCCCAAAGCTATCAACCGCAAGGGCAACCGATAAGACTACCTCCCAAGCCAATGCCTAGGCCGGAGCCCATGGAAGTAGATCACTCAATCCATTCCCGCGTAGCAAATTATCAAAATTACCCGAATCGAAATCACCTACGACCATTTATCAATAAACGACCAATATCTCAAAGAGTGCATCATGATAATAAACACCAAAGGGTACATCATGTCGAACAAAATCAACTTGAAGAACACGACAGGTTTTTCGCCACTTCGGTGGGCGGAAATATTGAGATAACCCACCATACAATAATAAATCTATTCGGACCACAAACAGAAAGGTTAAAAATTTTTTTACTACCCAGCCTAATTTCATTTGATGGAATAATCGGCAATGATAGCCTCAAAGAACTAAAAGCTGTCATTCATACAGACGAGAATTATATGGTCATTAATCCAAATATTAAAATACGTCTAAAACAGCATACATCGGATTCCGTAAACTCCATTGACATTAGAAGTTCCCACATGAACAAAGAACAAATAGCTAAACTCAATCTTATCATAGAAGATTGCCCAAACCTATTTTCAGAACCAAATGAAAAGCTAACCTACACAACTACTGTTAAAGGAGCGATTCGTACTATTACAAACGATCCAGTGTATTCAAAATCAAATAGATTCATAATAAAGATTTATCTAATTCGACTTTGTCGAAAATTAAAACTTGTTTTTTTTATTAAATTAAAGTAACAGAGTGTTAACTTATATATGTTGAAAATATCTTTTTGATACCATTTTTCCAAAATGTATAAAGCAACAATATACAAGATAAATTCCAAACTATTTAAAGCGTTTAAAAAATACAACTTTTTTTGAATCACAAAATAATTACCATTTGGAGTGAAACAAAATTTCTATTTTGTAATTTTCGAAAGGGGGAAGTAAGGGTACATTTTCAAGCGACTATCCACGGTTACTGATTTTCTGCTGGGCAGCTTCAGAGTTTAACTTCAGTAATTAGGAGAAGTCTGAGGTCTGAATGGAAAAGGTACTTTATATCGCCATTGGAAAAATGTCAAGTAATGCTCGACATATGTATGTCCGCGTTGCTGTTGAGCATTTCTTTATCGAAGGCGTCGCCCACAAAGTTTCCCATTTTGAAATTGTAATAAAAATTATTTAATATAAAGTATGTTATTTGTAATAGAAATTAACTACACTATAAAATTCATTAATTTTTAAAAGTAATTTACATAATTTAGAAATAAAACCTGATGCATAATATTCTATCGGGTAAACCAGAGTTGCGTAGAAGTGACATTCTCCTGTTATCCCATACTTAGAAAATTACCTTGTATATATTTTGACAAAAGCAAGTTTTTGTTAGTGGCAAAACGATTCAAACCGATTTGGATAATTCCTTTTTTATTGTATAGATTATTATACACCATTGCTAATAATGAGAAAAATTTGGTCCTAGGGTAGGGTGAAGAGGGCGAGGGGTAGTCTAATTTCGTAACGTGTTCTATAATTCATTTTCTGATGTATAGAGTATGTTCCACCATTGGTATCGCAACCGGTTGAATGTCAACTTATTAACGCGTAGACCGATTTGGATGGTTATTTTTATATTATATAGAGTATAATGTAAAGGATAAAATAAAAGGATAAATTTTGCCCCAGGGTGTGGAGGTGAGGAGAGGGGAAGGTTAACTTCGTAACGTGTGGACCGATTTGGATGATTCTTCATTTGATGTGTAAAATATGTCGCCCCACTGGTATGGCGACAAAAATGTATGAGGTGGGGTGGTGTGCGGATAGGGTGTTACCCAATTTCTTAATTCACACACAAATTTGGAAGATTCCTTTTTGTTTTATACAGTGTGATCCTCAATTGCTACTATATGGTGAAATGTTGACCTAGGGTTGAGGGGGGCACGAGTAACTTAACTTTGTAACGCGTGGACTGACTTAGATTTCTGAATGCATAGAGTATCTGTTTGTATTCCGACGTGTGACTACGATGATTCTCTGTCTACGATAATTCTCTCTTGCTGTATAGAGTATGGTATCGCACTAGGGCCCTTTTAAGACATTTCTAAGGTGAGGGTGGGAAAGGGTGACCGTGACTAATTTCGTAATATGCTGCCGAATTTGCATGATTTTGTTTACATTCTTTAGAGTGCACTACCTCTGCAACTTTTGAAATTGCTGTGTTCGTATGAGCAGCATTCTTCGAATATTATATATGAAGACACTAAAAAGTGAAAAATAAGAAGTTTTTAAATAAAACAATTTAAAATTGAATATCTATTTTGAAGTCGGTGCAAATTAACAAAACAAAACAACTATTGAACCAAAATTGAAGATAATATATAAAACAAATAAATACTTTTAATATAGTTGTTTGGTTTCTCTAATTTGTCGATATCCGAAGATATATAATTTTTAATTATTTTATCCTTTTAAGCGCTTTTTTTGAGGTCGGTTCAACTTTCTTTCTTTAAAACTATTTTATTGTTTTGTTGCCGAAGTTAATGGGTGGGTTTTTCAAAAATTCTAAATCGCGCTACTGAGATCCCAAAACTATTTTACACAACTCGTCGACCACCTGAAATTCTGTAGTTGAAAATCAATTGAATGCCATTTATTGACTTTCTTCTTGTGTTAAGGGATTATACGCAGTCAAAAGACCGAAAAAACCGATTTTTCAATGATTTTTTTGAAAAGGCATTTTAATTTATTAATTTGAAATTTTGTAGGCTTACAATAGGCACACAACACGTACACGTATTTCGTGACCGGCTCATCTGAAATCAAAAAACAAAAAGATTTCGCTAATTTATGAAATTATAATTGAATTAACCCTTCTAACTCAGAAGGCGCACTTCACAGACAGAAGCCAGGAATCAATTGACCTACCCACCAAAATATACAAAATATTAGGTGGATGAGGCTCAAACAAGAACATGCATAAAGTCATTAGTAAACAAATAAATTATCTAGAAATTAAGCGAATTAATAAGCAAAATATTGATTTTTAAGAAAATGGCGGAAAATTTTGGCTTTAAATTGTTTATAAAATGATAAATATTTATTAAATTTGCAAATACTTCGATTAATTTCTAAAAAAATATATTCAAAAAGATTGTTTTTTATTGAAATAATTGACGTTTTGGTCGGCACTTGGTAGAACGATTTTGTTAACATATTTGGTTTTTGAAAAACACTGAAAAAACACTTGCTTTTGTTCTACAAAATTTTTTGTAGAACAAAAGCAAGTGTTTTTTCAGTGTTTTTCAAAAACCAAATATGTTTTCAAAAAGATTGTGTTAAAAGTTCACAACGATCGGTTCAGCCGTTCTCGAGATATCGTGTACACCGACTTTAAAAACATGGTTTTCAGAAAAATGTGTTTAAAGTTTCAAAACCATTTTACATATGGGCAAATTTTTTTTATCTTACACAGAATCATCTTTTCTAGGACCATTTAATACACAAGAGAAATAAAACAGCCCATATAAAAGAGCGCACGACCTTGCTGCTAGGCAATACACAAAATGGAACACAATGTAGCGCTGGCGCTGTAGCTAACTCGGAAATATCAAATTTGGCGCGCGCCAAAAGTTAAAAATAGCTACACATTGGACCGCCATCTTTTAATTTCCATATTTTTAACTTTTCACAGGTCTGGCTACCGCGCCAGTTACGAGCGCCAACACCACATTGTGTTCCGCACTATAAGGTAATAAAGGAGGGGGACTTCAGACAGGCAGCTGCCGCTCAGGTCTATGATCCGCGCACTTTCCTAGAATATTTTTCGCATCGACCTGAAATTTTGAGTGTATAATCTTGAGTAAACTAAAAAACCTAATCTTGAGTATATGTAAATTCAAAAAAAAATTAATTTTTTGAGAATCCTGACTGCGTATAACCCCTTAAGGGGGTATTTACTTTATGAAGAGTAAAAAAGCGATTCTTTTATTAGTATATATTCCTAAAAAGGTTTGCGAAATTCAACTTAAAACTATTTTTTATATAACTTTTAAGCATGCTATCTCTGTTTATTTCCAGCATTAAATAACTGAATGATGATCTGAGGAGCGTCAGTTCAAAAGGTTATATTTACCCTTTTTCTAATTTGTCAAGAATCGAAAAAACCACTCGATTGGTTAATTACTCCCCAGGTTAACTTGCAGATTTTTTTAATTTGCAGCTTATAATAGTTTTAACTGATATATACTATTATTTTATTTTAGTGAAGAGAGGATCTAGATATAAATAATAAAACAAATTGTAAATGTAACCTCAAATATAACGCTCGATTTTAATTACGACGATTTTGTATAGGAAGGAAACCTTTTTGAACAGAATTCTGACCGGAAACAGATAGAATTGAGGGTATGTAGCACGAATAAAAATAAAAATTTATTATTATGTAAATATAACCTTTTAAACAGACACTCCTCAACTTTGAAAACTTTTTTTCGAAATCACTTTTTCTAAGTTGGTGCAAATGATTTAAAAAAAAACTATAACTCCAATTAGCTTTAAGTTTTAAAATTTATATTCTTTTTGGTGTTGAACCACTAATTAGTGCATTTTCAATAAAACCTTAATTTTGGCGGGCGATTTAAATCGAAAATTTTAACGACATTCCGCAGATTTTTTTATTGAGGTTCAAATATGGACACTTAAATAAAAATACACCATAGTGATTCGATGCTTAGTATTTTAATGTATTTTTAAAATCCCGTTTACTGTTTTTTTTAAGACGTTGTTGCCACAAAAAAAGGAGCGTACAGGAACCATGATGTAGAAAAAAAATCAGGTCAACTCATGCCACCATGTCTAGCGAAAATGCTACGTATACATCACTGAGATGTATTAAAATAAAGTGACTCAGCAGCTACCTCATAAGAGTACAATTTTACGTTCACTGGAGGAAAAGCCATTTTAATATCAAATGTTTGCTGTGAATTTGTAGCTTCTGAGAGGAGACGTTTCACTTTTCATCTGATCCAGGCCAATTTTCCCCACCGCACCTAAGGAAGTTTCACTTCAAAAAGTAGGAAGGAAGTACATTTTTTTTAATTACGAAGCAGCAGTTTTAAATCTTAGTGATTTCGATAATCTGAAAAATAGCCAACCTAAAATTCTTGACAAAGTAAATAGTTCAATAAATAAAGACAGAATGGCAACGTTAAATACGCATAGTAATGTTCTGACAAAATATACAGCAACAATGACGGCTGATATCTTTAATTCCTTAATGCTATTGACACACATGTAGTATCGATATCATCGTATTGCAATATACGTGATGTATCATATATCAATAGTCAAATGCGCAGATTTTGTATCTCCAATTTTTAATTATATTTAGTTTTTTGGATAAAACAGCTCATGCTCAAACTTTATACGCCTCCATCGACTCCATCGGACGACAAACTTTACACTTTGTATATTTTTTGTCAAGTAATTAACGCACAAAGCCTAATACTTTTTATATCTGATTAGTTGGCATCTTGTTGATTGATTCAAAAGCTACTGGAGGAAGTTTGCTGAAATTTGAACTTCTACTTTCGGTTACATGTTTGCTTAAACTTTGCAAAGCTTTTAACTCAAAACCAAAATGATTGGAAATATAACATTTATGCACTTAATCATCGGCATGTGTCACCCCATACCATGTCAATACCATATGAAATGACATGGCATTCCCAAATTCGAAAATTTGACTTGCTATACCACGAATCTTATGACATCAGTGCCATCTCCTACTTATGTTTTATTTATATTTTCTACTAACCGCCAAGTCGTAAACACCTTAAAGAAGAAGATATTAATTTTTCACACAAAAGCTTTGCAAAATATTTTAAAAGTTACACGAGCTCAGCCTTTGAAAATAATAGTTGGAAAAAATTAAAAAATATTAGTTGTACGATTTCTTTGGAAATGGAAATAAAAAACTTGACAATAATTACAACTGCCAACTACATATGGACCATTCATATTATGGTATGAGCAATACCACTCATATTATGGTATGAGCAATACCGATCAGAAATGATGGAAATGCCCGTCTCTGCTTTAATTTTCTTGATAACGTCAAGGAAATTCTTTCAGATATTTCTATTGCCAGTGAAGCGCACTACAGTCAATTATTGCTGCAAGTCGTGACACATTTGTTAAACCATATAATAGTTACTTCATCTTTTCCAGATGTATGGAAGCATGCTCTTTTAATTCCTATTGCTAAAAATCGTTGCCCCTCCACCCCTTTTGACTTTAGGCCGATCAGTATATTATGTTTTCTGGCCAAAGTGTTCGAGAAACTTATTAGTAACCAACTTATTGACCATCTTATTCGGCATATCGATGTAATCACTGTTGTGAAACTGCTCTGCTAAAGGTGTCAACGGACTTCAGAGCCGGTTTCGATAGCTCTGTCCTATCCACGGTTGTCTAGTTCTTCTAGATTTATATAAAGCTTTTTTGATCTCGAAATTTTGCTACACAAATTGTCGACTCAAAAAAATAAAACTTATTTCTAGCTTCCTTTCTGGTAGAACTCAACAGGTTAAGACGGAGGTTGGTCTTTCGATTCCTGCCAGAACCACGTGCGGTGTGCCTCAGGGTTCTATCTTGGGGCCGCTACTATTTTGCTTACACATCAATGACTTGCCTTCTGCAATACGGCACTCTTAAATTCATTTATACGCTGATGATTTCCAGTTGTACATTAGTGGGCCAATAAACAGCATTCCCACTCACGTCAATAAGCTCTCTAAATCATGCTATATTGTTCTCTCTTTGAGACGCAAGCATTAATCACTTCACCTTTCCTGTACTTTAGATTGAGAATCAGCCGATGGTTAGAGTTGATAAGGCAAGGAATCTGGGAGTTATCTTCAATAACGGGATTATATCAACTCGTCTCTAACTAAAATTTACGCCGCACTAAGAATGCTTTGGTTGACGGCGTCCCTTCTACCAAAGAATACTCGCCTAGGCTTAATTAAGGCTTTCGTGCTTTCTTTGTTCAAGTATGATATAACGATTTTTCCTTGTCTTGACTCGACCTGTGCTGTTAAGATTAATGCAGCTTTTAATGATAATGATTTCATCCTATGTGTCTTCTATTGTTGGTTGCCCCCTTAGAACTTACTTAAACATAAGGTTATTATGCTTTCTCCACAAAATGATTTACAGCGGGGGCCCTGAGTACCTCCGCTCACTAATTGTGTTTCTCCATTCGCAACGTCGCTGTGATATACTTTTACCCAGGTTCAGAACTCTCGTTGGTGAGCGATCCTTTTTTGTTCAGGCTATTCGCATTTGGAACTCAATTCCTTATCATCTTCAGAGAATGGCCGTGCTCGGGGCATTCCACAAGGCTTTATCGAAGCATTTTGAAGTTCAGTCATAGAGGCAAATAATTTCTCTATTTCAATCGTCGTTGTGTACTCTAACCTTTACATTATTCTTTATAATATTTTAGTTTTGCTTATTCTTTCTGTTTTATTTTGATAAATTGTTAATATACATTTTTCAATTATTATGTATTTCATTTCATTTTGGATTACTTACTTTCATACTATATTTATATTTAATCATCTTGTTAAGTGAACCTTCCAAAGATTTATGTACAATTATAAAAGATGTATACTCTTGTTTTTCGACAGGAATAGCTTTTCCTATGTCAAGGGTCGCGGTAACTCCGCTATTATTTAAGATGACTTGAACACGGTTCTGCGTTGGTTCGGGCTCAATGGCTTGCAGCTCAAATTTCCAGGAGACTTAAGCGACAAGGTTTTACTTACAACTTTGCGGAGAATGGTGTGCTGTGCGTAATTTTTCATGTGGTAAAACTAAGGATAGGAAACTGGTTTGCCCTCTCTCGAAGAAAGGTGCAAATTTGCTGACTTGGTCTTTATTAACCAGCTCTTCAGTTCAAATATTGACTAAAGTACCCTTGTTAACAAGGTTTCATTTAGGTAGACCCAACATAGTCTGCGAAGATTGCTTTTCTTCCATGATTATCGTTACACATCAGGTTATGGCAAGCATGAATCAATTGACCGATCTCTTCTTCTCTTTGTTACAGCATTAATTACCTAATTCTATATTCTCCATTTTGTTGTCTTCAAGCTTTTGATGAGAATATTTCTGGAAAGACTTTTATCTTCATTTCAGATAATAGGCAGGAGCTGCTATTTACCTTTTTACGATTCAACCAGTTTTCGAATCCCCTGTCTTGACTTTCGCTCAATTTTTTTTTATATTTTTAGGCTTTTTGCACCGTCTTTCTCTCACTGCCCTTTATGCTAAAGAACCAAAGTTCTAATATTTTAAAAGAAGATAGATTGAATATATTTACTTGGAAACAGATGAAGATAGATTGAATATATTTACGCGAAATATAACATTGCCAACCAAAGTAATTAACTGTCAACGTTAAGTCCTGTTCCTGGATTCCTAGTCGGCCTGGAACTAGCATTAAGTTAGTTAGTAATATTAATTTTGTTCACTTTTGCTTTAGGCTTATTATAAAATACATATGAATTCCAAAAAGTACTTACTGAACGTGTAAAGATGCAATCAAGGTAACGGGAGCAGTCATATCAAAGTCCTAGAGATAAAGACAGAAAATGGTATTTCTGTTCAATAATTTAAATAAATATACAAAGATGATCTTAATTACCCTGTCCAGTTTCTATCATTTTTTACGCCTTCAGACAGCCATAATCAAAATACAACTTAACCTAACACAAAACATTTTTTCGACCGATTTTTGCGAAAACCTTCATATGCCCGAACACGAAATTTACTGCTATGATCTATTCGTTACCAAAAGAAAACATTGAGGAGACATCCCGGACGAAGTTTTCCGGAGGATAATGCACTTTACAAGCACGTGAACCAAGCTGTCGTTACAAACTATTTTTGACAATGTAAGCAAAAGGCGAATTTTAATAATTTTTCGACCACGGCAAAATGTTCTAGGAAGTTTAAAGAACATTCTAAAAAACAAAATTGGAGAAATAATTTTGTAAAATCTTCGCTGATTCAAAAAATCTGCCAAAAATCCTGGGCGAAAGTGGAAATAGTGGCGCTTTTTTGATAAAAGGTTTTGGTAAGTGAAGCGAATAGCTCAGTTTAATTCAGATACCAGTCGACACTTTCAAGTTAAATTTAGAAGAAAAGTGAAAAGCATACTTACAACCAGGATACCGATTACTCGAGTCAACCAAACCATTTCAATAAATTTTGCGCATGCCTATAATTTTTGTGGCAACATATAAAACTTTAATAGCAACGAAAAAATGTGTCAAGCTTGTACGCATGATCTGTAATTTTCCTATGTCCTTTCCCGGAACTTTCATCTAAATCCTCAGCAGCTTAGTTGGTAACGAGCGTGTGATTTTGACACTTCATAGTGCTTAGACTGCCAGAAGTAAAAATTTTGTAAAACGGTAGGCTATACCACTTCTCCTGGCCGAACACACACATGCTAAATACATCCCTTGCACAAAAATAACATTTTTATAAATGTTTCGGTACTTACAAGGCAACGCGGTTGTCTGAAAAGTCTGAAAGAGGGTCCTACAATACAATAATTACATTACATAATTTGCATAAAATTTCATATCAAATTTTCAAATGTCAACAAAAGTGTTGCGCTTTAAATGTTGGCGCAACTTTTTATCAAAGACGTCGTCGACGTAAGGACGGTCGAATGTTAAAGTGGAAAACAGAATTTGGAGCTGGCGCTCTCTGCCGCTGGTGCCCTCACTGGTGCTCGGTCTGTAGCTAAGTACGAACAAAATATGTAGCACTGTTAATTTTGAAATTTTACCTGAGAGTAGTGTTGTTATCCGTAAATATTTAAAACTTGCTTTAAAAAAACTTAACAGAAATAAAGGCACTTAACACATATTCCAGATTTCTCTGAAATCTTTTTCTGCACTTTTTTCGTTTTTAAGTTTTTATATTCGGGATGTGATAAATTCCACAATACATGTTCTTTCCGAAATAGTCGAAAATTTCTCTATAATAGTATGATTCAATTTCATTATTATTTTAACCCAATGCTTTTCAGAAATAATATTTTTCTAGTTCCTTATTCTACGAAAGATTGATTACTAATTTATATTAGTTTGAACACCGAAGCTCTAAATATATTAGAACAACATTCGAGGAAATAAAATTTGGACCGAGAAATTGACTTTTAATTATAATTATTAAGCCCTAAAAATCAAAAATCTGATATGTTTTTTATATTACTAGTTAATGTAGATGAAAAATATTTAGTTTACTGAACTTAAAAAACTTGTGAAATTACCAAAAACATTTTTTTACACCACGTCAATTCTTCTTTGCGATTAGTAAAGATAACTTATAGGAACAATGCAGAATGTTCCTTTTCAATTATTCTGCACATAAGTTCTTCTATAGGCAAAGACATATTGTTGTGATTACATAAAATATTTTTTTGCTAATTTTACGAATTTGTTTTTTTAAATTCCGTTGCTTATAATTTTAGTATTTCAATTTCCTTAAGTTTGTTAACGAAATATTTGTATCTACATTGAATAATAATTTAAAAAATATGTCACGTTCTTTCTTTTTAAGGATTAATAATCTTAAGAACAAATTTAATTAAAAGTCAGTTTTTCGGTTTCTGTTGGTCTAATATATTTGGAGCTTCGGTGTTGAAACTACATCTTCCTGTGTTCTACCCGTCACGTAGAGGATGAACACGAAACATTAGTGTGTGGGAAAAAATAAGGTTTAATAAACGAAAATTACAGATAGCACCAACTAAGGTACACAATTCAAAGCACAAGAAGAAAGAATAAAAAGAGATAGTTTTAATTCACTATGGATATATTTATTATTTACTATAAATTTCACATATTCTATACACTTAGCTCAAATCACAATTCAAATAAGGAATAAATATAAAAAAAAAAATGAAAAAAAGATTCGAATAAAATTGCGTGCTCAACTGTAAACCAAAATGTGTGTACTGATCGTTGATATTATTATTAGTGTTGTGTACTACTGTCAGCAACGAAGAACACCACTAGAAAGTATTCTCAAATAGCCTAGTAGCAACGTTGATGTTGTACTAATGTAGTACTCTGTGTTAGTATGTACCCCTAAGGTTAATAGAATTAATAGAATTAACCCTTCTAACTCAGAAGGCGCACTTCACAAGCAAGAGCCTGGAATCAATTGACCTATTCACCAGAATATAACATATATTGAGGCGAATGAGGCTCCCATAACCCATGCAATAAAATATTAGTAAAAATCCAAAACACTCCCAAACACTACAATCAGGGGTGCAGAGATAACAGAGAACGTTCAAGCACATCCCCGGCAAGAGCCAGGTCAAAAACAGGATACATATCCACGGCCCCACACATGCGGTTAATAATAATAAGTTATCCGCAGTTATTGATCGACCATTAGTAAACAAAGATAAGATCATTAATAAACAAAAGCCAAAATACACCCAAACATAACAATCAGGGATGCACAGGCAGCTTAAGCCAAGTCAATACAAAACATACAAGGAAGGAAAGTTTACACCACACAAAAAACAAAATCGAAAAGAACAAAGACAAGTGAGTCCAACAGGATGGTTACAAGTTATAAAGGTTCCTCTTTAATGTTAACTTGTCTACGTTAGTGCTGAATACATCACCAACACCATTAGCAAACCTACACATGCGATTAACAGGCTCGAACATACCGTAACTAGTGCGCGAGAAAGCTATCTGAAAGTTCGAACGGTTTCGAAGGGAATAGGACAGTTCTCTAGGTGATATTTTGGAAGAAAGTTCCGCACTGTCAATCTTTCCCTGTAGAAGCTGGTGTAGAAAAATTATATCGGCAACCCAGCGACGCTTCTCGAGAGTAGCAAGTTGTAACAGTCCCAATCGATCACCATATGGAGGTAGAATAAAAGGGTCACTCCACGGCAAAGCACGAAGGGCCGATCTCACAAATCTGCGCTGTACAGATTCAATACGTTTAGTGTGAGATCCATAAAACGGAGACCAAACCGGACTAGCATACTCCAGCAGTGGTCTAACAAGGGATGTATAAAGATGGAGTCTTATGTGAGGGCTAGGAAATTCCCTGGACCAACGAAGGATAAAACCCAGCATAGAGCTGGCCCTGGCAACGATATTATTAATGTGGGGGATGAAGTTAAGTTGCCTATCAAGATACACACCCAAATCCTTCACTCCTTCCACCCGTTGAATACAAGTATCTTCAAACTTGTACTGAAAAGTACAGCAGTTGATGGACCTCGAGAAGGTCATAACCTGACATTTACCGATGTTTAATTTAAGATTATTATTGACACACCAGCTATAAAATATTTGCAGGTCTGACTGCAATATCTCGCAATCCGCAAAAGATTTGATTGGGAGAAAAATCTTGATATCGTCCGCATAAATAAGAATTTTACTTCTTTGAAGCAAATTAGTAATGTCATCAATAGACAAGATGAACAACAGAGGCCCAAGATGACTACCCTGAGGAACGCCGGAAGGAGCCACAAAAGCATCAGAGAGCACGCCACGAAAACGCACTCTATAAGTCCTATTGTATAAATACGACTTAATCCATGCAATGAGTTGAGCCGGGAAACCCAACCTGGCCAATTTGAAAACGATAATAGAGTGAGACAGCTTATCAAAGGCCTTACTAAAGTCGGTATAAATGCAGTCAGTCTGGCAACCTTCCAGAAATCCACCCACACTGCCAGACACAAACTCTAACAAGTTGGAAACCGTTGACCTACCCTGAATGAATCCATGTTGCCTGCTAGAGATTAATTCCCTACACCCAATAGACAATTGGGACTGGATCATCAGTTCGAAGAGTTTTGGAATGCAAGATAGTTTAGCAATAGGTCTATAGTTAACAATCTCTCTCCTACTCCCACTCTTAAATATGGGGATTAAAAATGAAGCCTTCCAGAATGTAGGGAAGCGACCAACCAAGATAGATCGCCGGAAGAGCAAAAGTAAAGGACATAATAACACCGAAGAACACTTCTTTAAGACAACAGCAGGAACCCCGTCCGGGCCATAAGAAAAGTCATCCGGAAGATCCAAAATATGCTTGTATAAGCTCTCCTCCGTGATAGATGGAATAGGTACGGGGGATATATTACTATTATTAATGTGCGAAAAGTTGTTACTTTCTGGATAAAAATCGGATGATTCAAATGCGCCCCTGAAGTATTCAGCAAATAAATTACAAATAACCCTAGAATCGTTACTGGAACTTAACCCGAATTCCATAGTCGATGGATAGTTATCAACCCTTCTCTTCATATTGACGTACTCAAAAAATGCACGGGGGTTAGAGAATAAGTTGCCTCTAAGGTTCAGTAGGTATTCGTCATATAGAGAACGAGAAAGACTTATGAAATGTTCGTGACAAAGAATAAATTCAAGCTTAGAGTCTACACTTCCCACTCGCAGGTACCTTTTCCAGAGTCTATTTTTCCTATTTCTAAGAGTTTTTAATTCTCTGTTAAACCAAGGGTGAGCGGATTCTCTACTTCTAACCTGGACATAGGGGACAAACCTAGCGAAAGCTTCGTATAAAATTTCATAGAAACCAGATACGTTCCTGTCAATATCGTCACCAGACAGACAGGTATGGAAGTCTAAATCACCAAGATATTCATTCATAGCCTCAAAATCGGCCATTCTAAAGTTAAAACTAAATTCACATTCGAGATTATCGACACGCACGTCCGAGAGACAATGAAAAGTGACAAGCAATGCAGGGTGAAACATGTCCAGACTCGTCAAGGGAAAGAGGCTAGGCTCCACAAAAGTGAGCGTGGAGTTCGTAGAGAACACTAAATCAAGCTGTCTACCCATATTGTTACTCACATTGCTCATTTGGCAAAGTCCTATGCAAGCCAAGAGTCAAGGAACAGTGATTGTCCCTCAGTCAAGTTATGGGGAAGATAGCTATCGTCATCATCATTCACTACCGATCTCACGTTGGGTAAGTTGAAGTCCCCTACTAGGACAATTTCGTCCTTAGAACCCATCTGGTCATGAATAAAGTCGATATGCTGAATAAGAATGTCATACCGACTCAACCCGTTATTACCGACGACATTGCCCATGTCTGGAGGTATGTAACAACAAATTAAAAAGAGGTCGCCCGAATCGAATGAAACCTTTACTGAGACCTGTTCCAGATCAAATTGATCAGAAAAAGACGGAGGGTCCACAAAAGTAGCATTTAGAAAATTTCTACATGCAATGAGAACCCCACCTCCCCGTACAGACGAATCCGCAGACCTGTCCCTGCGGAAGACCTGAAAGGAGTCATTAAATAGCTCGGCATCCGAGATACCCTGGTGTAACCACGTCTCAGATAAAGCCATCAAATCAAATTCAGAGTTAACAGATGAGAAATAAAAATTATTAGTTTTAGTCCTTAACCCTCTCACATTTTGATAGTAGAAAGAGAGCTTATCCCGTTTTTTAAATTGGGAGATTGAACGACTATCGGCCCGGTACGGCGGTGATTACGGGGTACGAAGATTTTATAAAAGACATCCACGGGCCAGAAATTATCCCCAAGAAGGGTATCGGCCACCGGAATAGGAGCAGATAACAGGAAAGATGAATAGGGCCTTGAAGTACCGCTTATCCTCCTACAGGACACCTCTGATGTGTCAACACCCTTAGATCCAAGGAAACTTAACATAACCTCACACGAGGTACCAGGAGTAAGTCGAGAGACGAAAATCTGTTTCGGGCGAGGAATGGCAGATAGCTCGACAATGTCAACACCAGGTTCACCAGCCGACTGACCTTCCGGCATGGGGAACAAAACAGCATCCGATGGGCCCCGAGAGAGGGATGGGGAAGGAGAAACATGCAGCCCCGGAATAGCAGGATCATGGTAGGCAAGAGCCTGACCACTGACCAAAGGGTCAGAAGGCAACGCGAATACACGATTCCGATGACGGCGTGCACGACCACGGCGCACGGATTTGCGAAGGGCAGGCTCGGAAACACTACGAGCCTCATCAGAAAGGGGTATGGAAGGAATATTTAGCTCAGTCACAGGAGCAGGACCCTCCGGGAGCCCGGGAACAACCAATGGCAGGGACGACAGTAGGTCACCCTCAGTAGGACCAGACGAAGACGGCACTGAGAAACTTTCAAAGTGGGTGGAGAAAGCTCTTATATCAGATGAAATGGAGGATAACGCAACAGCGTTGGCCGAAACAGCAGAGGAGCAAGAGCTAATATCACCCTTCACTTGCTTGACGCAGCGACGAATGTCTTCAAAGAAAGGCAGCAAGAGAGACGAGTCCATTGAGGGACAACAAGCAGGGTTGAAACCCGCAAGAGCAGTCTGCACATCGTCCAGTGCCCCAGACAACGCGGTAACGCGCGAAGTCAACTCGTGGCATCTCCTCTCCAAAATACCAGAGTTAGCCTCCACTGCCTCAACGACTCCAACCACCTTTTCCAATCTCCCATTCAAGGTGTTGATGTCATCAGAGAGCAGCTCAAGACACGCCAAACGGTTGCAGACGGAGTTGACCTTATCCGCAACAAGGGCCAAGTCACAAGAAAAGGTGTCAGTGATACCCTTTACAAGCCTTAGAATGTGACAGGGCTTAATTTGCGCGCATTCGGAGCATGTCCTTGAACCACGCTTCAAGCAGGTGGCATGAAAAACATGACCACACACTCCGTCACAGGTGACCCCACCCTCAGAGATCACACCGGCACAGAAACCGCAGCTGGCCATATTTATAGAATAAGACGAGAACAGGCACTGGCGGCTATGTGGTAAAAATAAAACAGAATTAAAAAAATAAATAAGGGAAAATGATAAACAACGAAATGCAACAGGGATCAAATAGTCAGGTGGTAAAACAAAGTAAAAAGTCAGATCAACAGAAGGGGGAAGAATAAATAAGTAAAAAAGTAAAACCAACAAACAGTAAAACCAACAAATAAAAAGCACAAAGCAAAATAAGAAAAAATAAATAAGAACAGCGAGAGAAATAGTAAAAATTTAAGAATTAACTGGGGTTAGCGGCTATGTGGTAAAATAAAACAGTATACACATAAATTAGTAATGTTATTTTGTCGATATCCAAATTAAATGTAGCTGATTTGGTCGTTACCCAAATTAGAAGATTAGTAATATTATTTTGTTCGAAACCCAAATTAATTTTTGTTGATTTGGTCGAAATCCAAATCAAAAATTAGTAAAAACGGCCTGGTCATTACCCAGGTGAATGTAAATAAACTCTGATCGATAATCAGAGGAATTGTTAATAAATGAAGATGTCTACTTACCAACGATCAGCACAGGAAACATAAAGAACTTTTATAGGTTTATAAGTTATTTATTTGACGACTTTGTACAATTTTAACAATTTTTCTATTTCTAATTACATCTAAATTATCTCTACCTACGAGCTAGTTACAATTTGGCCCTGAATTCTAACATTAACTTAACTGTAGTTAATTATTCTAACATTCATTGTCTACTTAATATTATATTTGAATAAAACATTTTCATTTTTATTATTTACGTCGTGCGACTAGACTAACACTGAATTTTATAGTAACACTATATTAGTAGATCCAGGGAGCTCCTCAAGCTGAGCAGGTCGGCTGTTAGAACCCTGGCAGGCCTACTTACCGGCCACTGTCAGCTAAGGAAGCACCTGGTGAGGATAGGCAGAGCCATCGACCCCACCTGCACACTCTGTCTGGAGAAGGATGAGACCCCATTACATGTGCTATGTGAATGCCCTGCAGTAGCCAGGAGCAGATTTAGCCTATTCGGGAAACCAACCCTGGTACCGAGCGGGCTGAAGGACTGCCAACTGCGGGAGCTGTTGAACTTCTTCGGAGGGACCGGCTTACTATAAGGAGTTGAGAGGGTTAGCACAATGAGCCCCAGTGGCCGCGGCGCTTGAGAACCTCACACCTCCAAATCTAATCAATCAATCAACCAATCAATATTTACTTAATTCCTACAGAATTAATCCTTTTTGGTTGTTTTATACCGTTTTCAGGTGAATCTGTCATGGTTATTTGTAGAGGAAATATCTGGAAATGGTCAGTATTAACCAAAATGCCAGTTAATTAAATTTTCTCCCTTTCAGGTACACAGCTGGAGATTGAACATTGTGCGCCCCGTTGAAAGACTAAATGTCTTTCAAAAATTCGAGTAGGAGATTAAAAAAACTTTTAAAAATTAAGTTTGCGATTCACAATTTGTCGATTTGATTATAACATTGATTGATTGATTTCTAGCATGTACTGAATCTCAGTAACCCTGTTTGCCACGAAGTCTTAAACTTATTTGGGTGACTGCGTATCCATCCATCCTAATGCTATCGTTGAATCAGTCCACCCGAAAGATGGACTGGAATATTTAGGTCATCCTTAGCTCGATGTCTGAGAAAACCCGTAAATTTGAATGTCGTATGAGTCTATGCTCATATGGAGCCACCGAGAAATCTTGATATTAGGAATAAGATGCAATTCACATCTGAATTGTTGCCAGTCTGCGCATAGGGCAGCTGGAATTGGATCGTCCCATGCAACTCCGGAAAGCCGTAGTTTTTGCAATAGAATTTGTCAGTCACTATAATGGGTGATATCCAACCAAGGGATCAAACAATGTGGCAATTTGGGACAAAATAGAACGTTTTATCGGGTTTCGGTCTGCAATTTGTAGATATTGCAATGTCAAGTGATCCGAAGCTGGATGCCAATGGATGCCCAAAGCCTTAACAGATTCACCATTTGCAAATCTTAGAGGAAAAGGAACTTCCCTGTGTTCCTCTAGGATGTTAGTAAGGAGCTCTGAAGAATTAACAGCCCATTTACGCAGAGTAAAACCTTCTGACTTATGGAGTGACACAAGCTGAGTTTGGTGTTGTAAGGCTCCTGCTATCAGGTCGTCTAAGTAGAAGTCCCTGACAACAATCTTGGCTGCTAATGCGTTAGGTTCTAGCTCATCATTGGCTAATTTATGCTAAGTCCTAATAGCAAAATAAGAAGCTGGGGTTATACCGAAAGTAACCGTGATTAACTGGTGGTGTGGTGCTGATAATTTTAATCTGCAGTATGTACTTTGATCATGCGACACATTTTCTCGATGTCAGCTGACATCGCATATTTGTATTTTCGCCATCTCAATAATATGGAAAAGAGTTCTGTCTGTAAAACTGGTCCTGTGTGAAGCTGTTCGTTCAAGGACTTTCCGTTTGAAGTTTTTGCGAATGCGTCGAAGACTACACGAACCTTTGTGGTGGTACTGTTTTTCAAGACAGCATGGTGTGGTAAATAATATCACTTTGCTCACAGTTCCGATACTGTGCATATAAATTAGGATTTTCGCCGAGTTTTCTTTTTAGATTGTGGAACCTCTGAAGAGCCATATTTTGTATGTTTCCTAGACAGGATAATTGGTTATTTTGAAACAGAAGGCAAACTTCATATTGTCCCGATTTATCACATGTGAGAGTAGATTAGTAGAATTTCTCACAATCGGCTTCAGTTTGGGAATATTTTCGCTTTACAAAGACATCTTCGTTCTCCCAAAATTGTTGCAACAACCTGTCGAGATTGTTGTCTTGGTTAAAATGCGCACTTAGTGTAAGTGAGAGTACTGTGGAAGATGCATTTGTTTTGGATGTATTTCCAAAAATTATCCAGCCTAATGTGCTGTTTTGTGCTATTGGCATGTCTGCTGATGCTCCTGGCTGCATCTTTAAGAAGATCAATCATTCCTGGGTAGTTGAAAAGTGGATCTGCGAGATTGAGATCCTTAATGTGATGCCAATAATCACTTGGAATTTTTGCATGGGGTAGCATCTCAGTAATTGTAGGTACAATAAGTGCAGTGACGTATGTTGCCTTCTTATTTGCTTGCAAAGATTCCATCTTAACTATAGCTCGAGAATAGGCCTTGACGGCCTCTGTTCTTCCTAACCCAATAACTTGAACCGAGGTTTGAAAGCCTGTAAGTTTTAGTTTGCGAGCTGTGGCTTCTGTAATAAATGACACTTGCGATCCTGAATCAATCAGAGCCTTGGAAGCTATGTTCACAAGGGCAGTGGAAAGCAGTGCTTGAAATGCACGAGGAATTTGATTTGACAGAAAAGTTTGAAGAGGTTGATTTGTGACTTCTACTGCTTGGGTAGAATAATTACTAAGACGGTGTGAAGTCTGTGCCACTGAAAGTTGTGCTTTTTTTGACTCTTTTGAGGGAATTTGAAGTGAGCTGTCCCTAAAAAGAAGCGTATCATGTCTCCTTCCACATGGATGGCACACACGCTTCCACATGGATGGCAATGTTGCAAAATATGTTTGCTTGAGAGACAATTACTGCATAAAGTTAAGAGTTTATAAATTTGTGCCTTTCATTGATATCGAATTTTAAGAACTTAAAGCACTTATATAGAGGGTGTGCTTGATTGCAGGCGTTACATTTATTCCCTGATGAAGACAAATAAGTTAATGGAAATTGTCTGTCCTTAAAGGTTTGGTTTCTGAAATGGCTTCTGATGTCCTAAATGTAGACTGTAAGAACTTTTTAAGCTGACTAAATTTTGGAAGATCTGGAGATATATTAATTTCTTGCTCCCATATACGATGAGTTTCAGGTAGTAACCTTTGCACTAATGCGTAAATTATTATTGTGTCCCATTCTTTCGTTGAGACGCCCAAAGCATCAAGTTCAAACATGCACTCGGAAGATCGATCTAACAAATTCTTGATTCCTTTGATAGATTCTGAAGAAACGACCAATTGGTCAAATAAACGTTTTAGCTGAGCATTTACTAACACGCGTTTGTTATCATGTCTTTCAAGCAACACTTTCCAAGCATTATCGTAGTTGGCGCTTGTAACTAGAAATTGTCTGAGTAAATGTTTAGCTTCATCTGTTGTACTCGATTTTAAATAGCACAGTTTTTCAACGGGAGAAAAAGAGGGATTCGTATACACGTGGGAAACAAATAAATCATAAAACGATCTCCAGCGTGGCAGCTTTAAAATTAATTACGGTGCTGATATACCACTGGTATTTTGAGGAACAATTGTACTTATTGTCAGGCTGACTGAAACCTAACTTTGTAACGCGTGGACCGATTTCGATGGTTCTTTTTTTGTTGTACATAGTATGATCCCCATTGCTAGTAGGAGAAAAAAATGTGGCCTAGGGTGGGGGAAGGGGAGGGGAGGGGATGGTAGGGGTGGAGTGTTGTGGGAGGGGGAGGGGGTCGGAGGGGAAGTCTAACTTTGTAACGCGTGAACCGATTTGGATAATTATTTTTTTGTTGGGTAGAGGATGTTCCCTGGTTGATACCACGAGAAAAAAAATGTTGGTGGGGGGGGGGGGGGTAGAGGCACAACCTAACTTTTTATAGCGTGGACCGATTTTGATGGTTCTTATTCTGTTGTATAGAGTGGAATATAGGAGAATAATTTGTTCCTTGGGTTAGGGGTGGTGGTGGTGGTGGGGGGGGGGGGGAGAAGTAGTCTAACTTCGTTACGCGTGCAAATTAAACAAATAAAACAACTACAGAAACACAATTGAAAATAATACATAATACTACCTGAACGTTTCAGCTCACGGAATGATAAGAAATGACGATTAAATACTTTTGTGGTAGTTGTTTGGTTTGTTTGATTTGCACCGACTTCAATATGTCGTAATAGATATACAATCAAAAATTATTTTATGCTGTTTAGCGCTTTTTGTGAAGTCGGTTCAACTTTTTTTTTAAAAACTATTTTATTATATATAACCATCGAAAATGTACTGTACGTTTTTGAATCGTATTTCGTCTTATATACTAATTTCATCGAGATATTTTATTTCTGAAATTTGGCTCATTTTCCTGATTCTTTTTATTTTCTGCTTTTGAGCTACAATTTTTGGCATATGATCTCCAACATTTTCCCTACAAATTGATTCTGATTTTGACCGCAAATAACTGTAAAAAAAGCCGATAAATCGCATAATTTCTGGAGACGAAATTAATATTCTGTTAAATATATAAAAAAAATAACAACTAAAAAGATATGCGGCGAGGGACATGAGAAATGAGAATTGGCATTTTAAAAGGAATTGTATCAAATACGAATTTATTTTGAAATTTGTGTGTTATCTCGATTCCTTTTCAATTTATGAATTTTTGGGATATTTTTAAGGATTTCTTCTTTTTTCTAGACATTTCGTCATTAGGGATTGTTTTATTTTAGAGACTCTGCCATTATAGATTTTTATTTTTAAGGATTTAGTGTTCGGTGTTTTTATTTTTTTATATTCAAAACTAGTTTTAATTTCGTCTGCAGAAACAATGCGATTTACCGATTTCTTTTACATATATTTGATCTTCACCTATGTAACTATTGTTGCAAAATCAAAATCACTCTGCAAGGAAAATGTTTATATGCGGAAAGTTGTAGCTCAAAAGCAGAAAATAAAAAGAGTCAGAAAAATTAGCCAAATTTCAGAACTAAAATATCTCGATGAAATTAGTCATAAGACGAAATACGAGTTCTGGATGGAGATGATTCAAAAACGTACAGCACATTTTCGATGGTAATATGTAAAAACTCGTTATCTCAATATACAATTTATGAATTTTATAAAAGAAAATTTTTGAATTTAATCAAAATAATTAATAAATATAATTTAAAATCTTTCTTTTACAAAATTCATAGTAAGGCCTTTTTTGATTAGAGATTTCTTGAATTATGAATTTTTCTCTATTTTGTCATTCGGTAAGAAGATTACCATTCGGGAAATCAGTTGATATGCTCGTTAGTTTAAGAGAAGCTCTTAAAGTAGAGAAGGAGGAAACAAAACTTGTCTCAGATCACTTTAACTTTCCCGAAGACAGATGCATTAAATGAAAACCGAAGCGCTCTCCTTGACGTTTTTAATGGTGATTTTTCTAGCAACGAGTATAAAAACATATCTGCAAAGATTGAATGGTCTTTGAGGGGGCTAGGTAAAACAAGCCCAGAATCGGAAGAACGAAAAAATGCAAGGTTAAAATTTGGTTGAAAGTAGTTTCACTTTTAGTACCCCTTAAAGCCTTGTGGCAGAGTGACGAAAAAGATGCCTCACATCGTATACTCCCAAGTTCCTCAACACAAGGTGGAGGTGAAATGTTCGGTGATCATAATCAGTCCCTGAACTAGCTTTTGAAATGTGTGAACGAGTTGACTAAAGCTCGAGGTATTAGTGAAAAACAGTTGTTTCAATCTGCACTAGACCTGATAATTCTTCCCATACGACTATGATGATCGATTAATCGAAGAAATAAAAAGGCCAACCCAGGGCAGGGATGAGTCGATTGGGATGTATGTAGCGGTTATGACTAGAATGTTTTCGCGGTTATCTGATTCATTAACCGAAACTTAGCAACGCTGAATACTAAAACGCAACGTCAACCCATCTTACCAGTCTCAATTGGGATTGGTTGAAGTTAAAACGGTGTCAGAATTAGTTGACCTAAGACGCCGATTAGAATCTATCCGAATCACGGTTAAAGCATATGTACCTCCGCCGTCGAGATGAAACGTTCAGTTGCTTGAACGAGACCTAGCATACGTCTCAGCCAAATGGCCTACCATCGCAGCAATACACAACCAGCAACCAACCTCTGATCGCAGAAGTGATCCGAAATGATTTCGATGCGGATGTCACGGTCACTTTGTTCGTTTATGTAGGAGCAATAGGGACGCAATGTTAGGTGCTATGAGTGTAGTGCTCCAGGAATCAGTTGTAGGTGTAATGATTGCGGAAGTGCTGCAAATGGTCGAATACAGCGAGATATACTCAGACAAAGGGGACCATCTAATGACCAAAACCCAAACAGGCAAATCGCAAGATCAGATCGTAGACCGGTCAGTGGAGCTCGACAATAAAGGTCGGAGCGAGCTCTGGTACTTTCCAAAATACCGCCCAGATTGAAAGTAATGCACCTGACTTTAAAGAAAAGGTTAATAGTTGTAATGAAGCATTTAACATACAAGCGGACGTTAAAGTGACTATTTTTGGAGTTAAAATTTGTTGTTTGCTGAACTCCGGTGTATCGCAAACAATTATTGGGAAACCTGGTTTAGAATTGCTTGGAAAAGTGGGGCATAAAACAGAGAAAGCAAGGGCCGAGAGTGTCACTCTAGCAAACGGGAAAAAGCCGTTTGTACGATAATTAAAATTAAACCAATAGACCTTGAGAGCCGGATTGCTCTTATAGAAGCTTCGGTTATTCCTGATCTTCCTTAATTCGTGTCGTTTAAGGACAAATTCTTGGAATTTTCAGGATGAGAACATCGCGTAAAATATTTGTGCACTGCAGAGTCATTCAAAGTTGACAACTATACAGCTAGAAGAACTGACACAACTTATAAGTGTCTCGGAAGCTTATATGGAAAAGGACTTGCGATATACCAACCAAATGGAGCATATTATCCGGGCCGACTGACCTTCAATTAAACAAAGGTATTATCCGGTCTCCTCGGTCATTCAGAAAGTGAATAATGCTGAGCTGGATAAGATGTTAGAGACTGGTGTCGTAGAGTCCTCGGATATTGCGTTTTCTTCTCCCACGACAAGGTAAAATAAGGTTAACTCTATTCTTGACATTCCATCTCTGAAGTGCGGAGATTTATTGGTATCGTGGATGTTGAAAAGGAAATTCTTATGGTCATCGGAATGTGAAAAAGTCTTCCGCTTAGTAAAAGAAATGCCAAGGTGCAGGGAGGCCAGGTAACCCCACGGATGGTGCTGAATCTTCGGCTGCCTCTGGAATAAAGGTAGTTGAGCGGTCGGCGACGGCTACTCCTACCTCCAGGGGACAGTCAGAAGAGGGAAACTCGCAGGAGCCCAGGAAGGAAAAGCAGAAGCGGACCCGAGCAAAGGCGAAGAGGAGGGCCCAGAAGATGATGGAAAGGACCCATCAGGAACTTGCCTCTAAGCCAGGTACGAGTTCGGATCCCAGCAAGGGAAGGTGTGAGCCGACCCGAGCAAAGGAGAGAGCTTCGGACCATGGCAAGAGGAAGAGGGTTCACCAGGACGGAGATAGGGCTAAACCGGGAGGGGGCGTAAAAACCTACTCCGAGGTTGCGGCAAATGATCTCCGTCTCGGTGTCGCCGACGCTGGCAGGGAGGAGGGTCTTGAGGACAAGCATTTGCAGGTCTTCAAGGCAGCCCTTTTGAAGGCCATTGACTCCCGTCCTGGCAGAGTGGGTGACATCGGGGTGAACAACGTGGCCTTGGAGGACGGGTTAATCACACTAAGGTGTGTGAACCAGAACTCCAAGGCCTGGCTGTGCGAAACCGTCAGGGGAATGTCCAACCTATGAGATGGAATGAACCTGAAGGTGGAACGGGTGGATGTCTTAAAAAACATCAAGAGGGTGATGATCTTTGTTCCGGGGCAACCCGAGGGCAAGGACATCATCATACAGAGGCTGTGGAAACAGAACCCCTGCATCGGAGATACCGCCAAACGAAAGGTGTCCCGAGTAGAGAGGTATGGCGCCGCGGCCAAAGGCGGAACCGCCATGACGGTATGGTGTCCGGCTGAAGACGTAGAGGTGATGAGGAAGGCGGGGGGAGGGGGGTGGGGAAACTTAACTGCGGACTCGAGTCGGCCTTCGTCAAATTTCAGTCAAACATAGGTCAGACGGAAAAACCGTCAGTCGGTAGGGCGACTGGCAGTCAACCCAAATAATTAGGGGAGGTGGGTGGTAACACCCTGAAAGTTTGGCAACTCAATCTGCATCACAGTAAGGCGGCATCAAGTATGCTGTGCCGATGTTTTGTGGAAGAGAAGCTGGACATAGCGTTGCTGCAGGAGCCCTGGCTATTTAGAAAGAGTATAAAAGGGCTCCCGGAGAGAATTTCCAGTCTGTTTTGCGTAAGTTCAGATGGCAGAACGAGATCCTGCATTCTAATCAGGCGGAGAGTTCAGGCGGTTTTACTACCACAACTCAGCACGGCAGACCTTGCCGTGGTTCGTATGGGGTCCGGGGTGTTTGTCGTAGCCTCGGGCTATCTACCATACGATTCGCCGACCTCACCCCCGGGTAGGGAGCTGGAGGCTCTGGTGGAACACTGCATTGATAGAAATGTGCGACTACTATTAGGTTGCGATGCGAACGCCCACAATACAGTGTGGGGCAGCACAGACGACAACCGGAGAGGCGAAGATTTGCTAGAATTCGCGGCAAGTAACAACTTGGCAATTCTAAACAGGGGGACAGAACCAACCTTCGTAGATGGAAGGCGTAAGGAGGTTATTGACGTCACCTTTTGCAATACTAAGTTGTTGGATAGAGTGCTCAACTGGAGAGTGGCAGATATGATGACGCTGTCAGATCATAGAGCCATAACTTTTGACATTCGATACGGGGTACACAAGAGGCAGAATAGGAGGCATATCAGGATACCCAAGAACACCAATAGCCAAAAATATTGGGAGGTGTTAAGGGAAAAACTGATAACGTGGACGCCAAGAGTACCCAAAAACACACTGCATGTAGAGGAGCAGCTGTACACTCTACAAAAGGCTGTAATGGAGGCGTATCGCAAATCCTGCACTCCAACTGAAGTAGTGGACCAGGACCCAACCCCTTGGTGGGACAGGGAACTGGAAGCACGGAAGAAGGTGTGCAGGAAGGCGTTCAACCGAGCCATACGGACTTAGGATGGGGAAGCCTGGCGCAGATACAAATCCTTAAAGAAAGAGTTGAAGAAAGCTCTACGTAGAAAGAAGAGAGAATCGTGGAGAGACTTCTGCTCGAACACGAGAAATATATCCGAGGTCTGCCAAATTCAGAATATGGTCTCAACTGACCCGGTCTCCAGACTTGGACTGGTTCGGGACAGAACGGGTAGGATGTCGGAGACCTGGGACGAAACAAATGAAATCCTGCTGGAAACTCACTTTCCGGGAAGCTACACATCCGACAGGCCATGGCATACGAGGAAGCATGGTGCGAATGCAACGGATCGCTCCGAGGCGGAAAGGATTGTGACGCTTGAGGGGGTAAGGCGATCTATTAGATCGTTTGAACCATTCAAGGCAGCAGGTTTAGATGGTATATTCCCAGCATCAAGGGACACCTTGTGTGTTTCGGTGGGGATATATTTATAATCTTAAGACGCTAATTTGTGTACTTTAATATGGACTATT
Source organism: Leptarthrus brevirostris (assembly GCA_964036015.1). Lineage (NCBI taxonomy): Eukaryota > Metazoa > Arthropoda > Insecta > Diptera > Asilidae > Leptarthrus > Leptarthrus brevirostris. The sequence goes on from OZ038374.1 coordinate 73,055,402, forward strand.
TTTCCAGGATTTCATTTGAAAAAATATTTGTCACAGGTACCTTTGTCAATAAAATAACAGACTTTGGTACTTAGCGCGATTTTTGATTTTAGAAAGAATACATTTGAAATATTGTAACGTGCACGAGGTTGATCATCAAAACGGAAATAGTGAACTGTGTAATGCGCATGTTTCAGGTGGCCGGAAATCAAGAAAGGAATAATTAATAATTATTTTCTTTATTTGATTTGGCCACATCGTAAAAAAAAATTTGATCATGAAATCCATTCTAAGCTCATACGTTTTCAAAAACCATAGAGTTTGTGATCACCATTTGGCGAAGGTCAACATTGGGCGTAAACTTTGGCCGTGATATAATTTTGGACGGAAAATCTCATAAGAAGCTTGGTTGCGTCGATGCTTATAATCTTTAATTGAGATCTATAGCTTTAGAAGAGGCGATAAAAATGTTAGGCAAAAATTGATGAAGGATTGGGAATCTGCTCGACATATGTAAGTATAATCTCAGGAGGACGAATGAAACTTTTTTATTAGTTTAGTTTTTAGTGGTTTGGAGGCGAAATTACGTCCAATATGGATAGAATAAAAGTTTTATTTTTTATAAATTTCGAAATTGTCTTTTTAATATTAATGTACATAAATCTAACTCATACTATAGAAAAGTAGACGACTTTTTAATTAGATTTCTATAAAATGTCCCTGGGCAAGAGGTTCCGTGTTACGGCGTGAACCCATATGTATTCGGGGATGTGGTGGCCTGAAAATAAAAGATGGTATAAAATATTTTAAAAATTAACTGAGTGTATGTCTTGCTTTCTTGTTGTCTGCGAACTCTTGATGAGAATAATTCTGCAAAGATTTTAATCTTCATTTTAGATAATGGGCAGGAGCTACTATTTATCTTTTTACGATTCAACCAGTTATATATTTGGGTTTTGCGCACCGTCTCTCTCTCTCTTTCTCTCTCACTGCAACTTAGCTTTCCCGAAACAAAAAAAAGGTTAAATATTTTAAAGGAAGATGGATTGAATATAATTACCTGGAAGGAGATGAAGATAGATTGAATATATTTAAATTGAAGAACATTTTAAAAACAAAATAGTAAAAATAATTTTGTAAAATCTAAACCAATTCAAAACATCTGCCAAAATACTGGGCGGAAGTGCAGATAGTGGCGCTTTTTCAATAAAAGACTTTGGTAAGTGAAACGGATAGCTCAGTTTAGTTCAGATGTCAGTACGTTACGTTAAAGTTAAATTTAGAAGAAAAGATAAAAGTATACTTATAACCAGTCGTCAAAGTTAAAAGTTAAAGAGAATATTATCAAGTAGAGAACAAAGCAGTGTTTCTCACGGTACTTTACTATGCCATCTCATATTTCATTCGGCTGTTTTGAACATGCATAATTCCATAATTACATGTATGTTGAAATTAAAAATTCAGTGGAATTTTATTATATATAATAAATAGACAATTTTCCAAATTATTGCTTCGTTGTTTCGTACGTTCGCGTACTCGAAAACCACGTGGTGTCCAACAGTTGTAAAGGTCCGGCATTCAACCTAGCCCTTCTCCAATGCTAGTCTAGCTACGCTTACCAAAAGGTGAAAGCGCGTATCACCTTAGCAAGGAATCACTGATAAATTGTCTATTCTCTGTGATCCCGTGACTCTTTGTGTTGCATATTCTATCTCATTCCACGTTTTCTTTCTGTTCTTGCTTTGCATGTTGGTTTGAGAGCCTCATTCCACCGAATTGTTCAAATAGGTTCCTTTTTATTTGGCTCCTACCAAGAAATTCTCCTTCTACAATAGAAGGGAAACTCTATGAAAAAAGATACAATTGAAGGGTTAACTCGATGCAGGTTTTCTGTTGTTCAGCGCTTGGTAATAAGGCTATTTTGCAATCTGGGTACATAGGTAACACCTTCTTCAGCCAATCCTAAGGTACCAAAAGGAGCATTTCAAATATTGAGGGTGTTAAATAAAAGCCACTATTATTTTTTCATGAAATTTTTATTAAATATTGGAAAAATCCTCATGTTATTTTCCTCTTTTTTCCTTGAAATTTCCATGCAACAAAAAAAACAACATGATTTGAATAAATCTTCATAGAAGCATTTATGCTCTTGAGGTACGACCACATCAATGTTTTTTCTGCTAAACTGATATATCCAAAAAAAGGCAGTCTTACAGATACAAAATCGACGTAATTGACTTCCCTGTTGGCACATGGTAGAACGCTCTCGTTTTTAGAAACATTTTAATAAAAAATCGCTTGTTTTCTGTTCTTCAAATTAATTAAAATCTCCTGGAATTATAAATTTGTCGCGAGGCGTTTCGCATTACTGGGGCATTATCAAGCAACTAGTTGAGTGAGTGAGTTGCCTGATAATGCCCCAGGAAGGCGAAACGCGTCGCAACAAATTTCTAATTTAAAGAAAATTAAATTAATTTGGAGAACAGAAAGCAAGTGATTGTTAGATGTCTAAAGTTAGCAGAGCAAAATGGGCAGAACCAAAATTTTAATACAAAAAATTAAAAGGCTCATTACAGGCTCATTAAGTGCCCAATTAAATAACTTTATAAAAAAAGTTAGCAGAGCATACAGTTCAAGTCCTTCAAAAAATAACAATGATTAAATGTTGCAGAAAAATGTTTTTTTTGCGCAAATGAATTTTATTGATAATAAACATTTGGTTTATACAGCAGAGCGTTCAAATAAATTTTTTTTAATTATGCAATCAGAAAAGAGAAGCTAAAATTATCATACTTTCTACCAACAAAGGGAAAATTCCAAATTTTGGGACCTTTCAACCAGTTTCCTCATATAAAAAATACCGAAAATCTTACTGAATATGTTAGAAATGCATTAAAAAATTTATCTCGTTTGCTAGAGAGATGGTAATTTTCGTTCTTTTCCGTGTAATAATTGTAATTTTAATAATAAATATTAAAAATTTAGTTTATTCTTTCTAAAAAATATCTTCCAGCTTGATCTTTTGAATTTGTGTAATTCTTTGAATTGCGCCCGTTCTTACCCTTAGAATAAAGAACTAGAGGAAACACTGTACTTTATTAAGATAGCTTCTATTAAAACTGTATATTATCATTGTAATAAAATTATTAGACTATTTTGATTTTTTGTGAACTGACTGACAAAGAACAGAATTTGTTAAAATAATTATAAATAGCATGACGGGAAAACGCTTTTCCGGTAAATACGTTATATAAATTACTTCTAAATTCATTCTATAAAGATGTCATGTTCCATTAAAACCTAAATTTGCGGAAAAAAGTGAAAGTCTCGTATGAATGTTGTGTGGTTTATATGAAAACTGATTTAATGTTCCGTGGTTGTTCGTTTTAGTGGTGGCGCTAACAAAATTTTTAGGGGGCATCCATAGAAAATCTTAACTAAGATTTAATCAATTAAACGCAAAATTGATGATTCGCTTGACCCTATAATATTACCCTCAAAATTATATGCAGGTTAAATATTATATTCAGAAAATTATTCTTTTAGGAATTATAAAGATTTTAAATTTCCTTTTGGCCTCACCTAAAATCTGAGATAGATTACGCCTATATTGTTGATACCACTACTAGTTCTTTATTCTAAGGTCTTACCAACATTCCGTACGGATAACCTTCAGGCCGCAATAACACTGATACTTATATATTATACCTAACTGCCAGTATCTGGGATTGTCATGCGTCGCTGTTTCATGTGTGTGCGAATGTTTTTCTTGAAATGCCTCCTCAAGTAAGGATTCCCCGAATAAGGCCAAGTATGTTGGTGAATTCCCTGTTAAATTACAAAAATGACGTTTTTGCGATCGGATAAAATTGTCTCAAAGCCCAATACAATCTGGGAATGAATTGGAAAAGAACATTGCTGCAAAATCGCTCTACTGATTGGTTTACGGTAACAACAGGCCTTTAATGAGCCTTTTAATTTTTTGTATTAAAATTTTGGTTCTGCCCATTTTGTTCTGATTTGAACTGTATGCTCTGCTAACTTTTTCAAAAGTTAGCAGAACATGGTTTTTAAAAAAATATATAAGAGCACTTAAATCGAAAGTTGGGCACTTAATTAGCCTTTAATAAGCCTTTTAATTTTTTGTATTAAAATTTTGGTTCTGCCCATTTTGCTCTGCTAACTTTAGACATCTGTGATTTTTTATTAAAATATTTCTTACGGATCCTTTTACTTTTACCAGTAACAGTAACAAAGTATTGATAAAAATGAAGGTGATTTTTTGTGGCATCAGTTTTGCTACTATTTGGAGATTTCATCACAACACTTTTGAATAAAAGGGCATTTCTTGCGTCAACTTTTGGAAATTTCCGGAAACGATTGATATTTCCTTAATAATCTTATTCTTTTGGGAGGTGTTACAAAAGCCGCTTTCTCTAGCGGTTGCAGTTTTATTACGCTCTCATTCATGCGGAGTTCTAATTCTTTTTTAGTTGTTTTTATTTACACGGGAAATACTTTTTTTTTTGTATATTACTATTAGGCTGGAGCTCAACTTCATGGTTGGAATCCTCTTAAATTATTTGTCTTGGAGACAAGTTTTCTACAGAATGTACTTTGTACTTGAACCAGTTGAATACCCCTCAATCAAATGGCCTCGTGCAAATGGCTTCGTGCAAAGGGATTTTTGTAAAAACTTAAGGAATCAACGAAATATTCCACATTTCATAAAGTTTTTAAAACATAGATTTTGGGATAATATCTAAGAAATATAAATTTGATCTGCTTTCCTCACATTAAAGTAATTTTTTTAATAGAAATTCTTCTCCATATTAGGTTTGCTTACATAATTCGTGAAAGTAAAAAAGGAAAATCGAAAAAATTCTGTTTACTGAACGTTGAAAAAGATGGTAGGTTCTCACTTAATACTTTCTTTAACAGTACTATAACTCATATAAAATTCCAATTTTGAAAATTTAGTACCAAAGGATGATAACACCTTTATCCACTAAAAGGGACAATAGGTAGAGAAACCTTTTTTCTATTATAACTCAATTGTTTCTCCCTGCGACTTTAATTGATCTTTTCTGATATTTTATGTGATGCGTTTGGTTTAATGATTTAATTAATTTAATTTCATCACAATTAGTAAACATTGTAATAATAAATAGTTTAAATAATAATAGTTTAAAATGTTTTGTCCTTAGTCATACACGAGTTAATGTAATAGTCATCTAATTATTTTACTGCTAGATAATAAATTAAGTAAGAAAAGTAATCTAATTTGTTAATTGGCGATCTAAAAAGTCTGAATATCAACAATAATAATGCGTAATAATAGAAATAATAATCAGATTAGAATAAAAATGGTTGAATTGTTTTTTTTATTATATAATCTAAAAATGAAAAGAGAAACAGAAAGTGGGGCTTCGTACCGAATTAAGAGAAGAGCAAAGGAAGAAAATAATAAGAAATGAAGGGGCTTTCCTTAAAACTGTAAAAGTTCCTATTTTCTACCAGTCAGACTGCGCTTCCAGTGTAAATTGTGCACATGCTTTTGTTGCTGAAAGTCAAGAAGCTTAGAGTGAGAACTTGGAACTGATATCCTGGTACATGTAATTAAAACTTTGAGTATTCCCTTGCTCCTGTTGTAGATGCGAAGATTGCTGCACCAGATCAAATTCCAACAAAGTTTACTAAATCTGAAATTAAGACTGATGTAGCATTCGCACCGGTATTTACGCATTACAGGGACTTAGATGATATTGGAAGATGGCCTAAACATATAGAGGAAAGCATGAGATTGCTACTTGTGCAGTGAGGTGCGCAAGTTAGTCAAGGGACTCTACTGTACAGAAAGGAGCAACACGACGGCTCAAGCGAAAACTATTTTGCTGACTATATATTTTTATTTATATAAATTTTTTTTTTTAATTTTGAAAGTTGATGCTGAAAATGATTTTCTTCAGAAAAAAAATATCTACTAATTATATTGGAACATTGAGAAGTTTGAATACTATTTTATTGTAATTTTAAATTAACAATAAATTTTCTTAAGGAAATAATATTATTTTTTAGATAATAATTGATTAATATTAGGATTCAAAACATATTTTTCAATTAAATTTGGCTTTCTAGTTTTTAAGAATTCAAAATTTTGGGGAAACAATTTTTTTATTGAAAATTCTCAAATTTACAGCTTAATATTTTCATTCCTCTACAAAGTTTTGTCTTTAGAATAGTCATACTTTCACTTCGTGTGGTAGAGGAGGGGAAGGGCAGCATATTTGACATCTGCCCCAGGTGGCAAAAACCTATGCTACGACGATGAAGCATAATAAACAAAACATGAAAATTACAAGAATTGGATTAAATATCGAGCTAATTTTGAATTTTCTTTAAATTTCTTGTTGTTGTATATTTCAAAATTTGTATGCCATTGGACTGGACAAAATGATGTGCAAAACATCTTTAAATTTTTATAGATATTAATGAAATAAATATTTTTTGATACGTGGTCTAGTTTTCAGCAGAAACCAAGTAAAAAAGAGTTTTAATGAGAAGCAACAATAATAAGTATTTAATTGTATTTTAAATAATTAAATCTGTTCTATGTTTTAATCTTTTAACTTTTAATTTGATTTCACTTCTTTTTGATTGAGTCATTGTCAGCTGATATAAATTGCAGTGAAAATAAAGAGATTTTTGAAAAATCTAATAAAAGTTTTTTAAAAACATTGGAGATCCTTTGGCTCTTTTAATTTGTGGTTAAAATTTTTAATCGCCTAAATACTTTTTTTATTGTTATGGTTGTATCGAAAAAAAATCGCAATTTCCAGAAACTGTCTGAAATCCGCCACTTTAAATAAATTGAAGTAAACAATTCAAAAATATATATTTTGATATGTTGGTACGACAATAATATTGTAATACTAATTTGGAAAGATATAATTTCTGTACTGAAGAATGGTGTGTTTCCTTGACCAATTACCAAGCGAGGACAGACTTAAATTTACTTATTTTAAATAATATGTAAATAAAATGTTTAATTACTGATGTCAACAAAATCTGTTATATCTTATAAAAATTTTTTCTATTTACATATATGTTTGGCAAACTTTGCCTCAACTTTTACAACTTGCTTTTTTGTTTGCACTTACACACCTCGACAATATAAAAGGGACATTACCTTCAAACTACCTTTCTTACAAAACTTAGCTTTTGTTGTCGTTGTTTTTGTATCATTCTACTTTAAAACAAAGCACTTAATGTGGGAATGATGATTAAACTTCGCATGGACATTACAATAGGTACCACAGTATTTTCGTTTGTAGAAAAAGGTTAAAAGTAAAGTAACCGGATAGTATTATTAATATAGGCCAACATTTCCAAAACTGTTTCAGTCATTTGATTTAAAAAATGGACCGAAAGCAGCATTGTACCGACGAGACGACTTGTTCGTAGGCTTAGAGAGAAGGGTCAAAAGATCATCGGAGCGGTAGGACAATTATTGAATCGGTTTGTTAGTTTTATCAACATTGCTCTTAGTCCAAAAAAGCCATCGAAATGTGTGGAAACCCGAAAAAAACTTCCCCAAGGACGGATTAAAGAATAGTCACGCTATCTAAAATTTACCCATTGTATTGGGTTATTGCTGCGGAAATTGACAACATGGTAAGGGTCTGTGCGACAAGGACTAGTGGATGTCCAACTACCTGGAAGAATAGCCAAAAAGATTCTTTTATTGAGAAAAAAATCTTTCGCAATTGATCACCTGCATTGGTCTGGGGCAGACGGCCAGAAAAAGTGGCGTAACTTTCTTTGGAGCGATGAGACAACAATTATTTCGTTCTCTAATGACGGTCAAAGACATGTTCAAGACTATTTAACATGGCGGCAGTAACATCATCTTTTAGGATTGCTTGTCCTTGAATCGGGTCCAATAAATAAATCGTATAACTGTCGCAATGCCGGGGTTTGAATATAGTTAAAAAACAATTAGTAAAACAAAAAATTATCAACAAAAAACCATTTGTGGAGCTCTGCTCAACAAATATGGTACGAAATACCTTAAAAATAAGGGTGGAAAACTGGTTAGTAATAACCGTAGGTAAAATAAGTTAAAAGTAAATATATTTTTTCATTAGGTCGCCAGATGTACCTATTTCATTGACCGGGTGATTGTTGGAAATGTAACCAGCTTAATGTTTTTTTTGTTTCCTTTTTTCTTTATCTCTTTTTAAATTTTTTTTAGGTAATTAAAAAGAAGCGTAATGTTAAAAAGCAATAAAAACGTTTTGTTATTAATTAATAAAATGAAAATTTTGAATTTGTGACTATTTTATTGTCCGGGTGTGTATATGAACCAAACAAATATATTCCCGATTGTCTACTACTTTTAGCGCACACTGTACTGGTGTCATCACAGTTTTTGTGGGTCTTGTAGTTATCGTCATAAAATAAAAACAGAAATTCGGCTTTTTGGCGAACTGCCATCAGAGTTCAACGAACTACTCAATATGTCCAGACTTTCTCCAGCCATCAGCTGAATGAAACGAGGTCCTCCATACAAAGGTAATGTCACATAACTATAATGTAACATAATGCAAATGTAAACACAGTCACGAAGAGAGATCAACGATCGAGGCAATAATCAATTCCGACCTGAGCACGCGGGGCCAGGTGGAAATTTATAATGCGACACCTAGAGAATAACTATGTTTATATGTAAATTGTTTGCCCATTGGGAATATGTGCCTACTCCACGACGTTTTAGGGTGATTGATGTTGGGGTTTTTCTGTTATACTGTGACACATCTACTCTCTTTGCACACGATGGCGCTCATTTTGCATAAGGGCCCAATATTACCTCCCGAATGTGTGCATTTTACAAGTCCAATCTATTTCGGTTCGTAATGAGTTGCGGCGGTGTTTTTCTTTGATTTTCATGTGCCTTTTACTGACTTTTTAATGTTGACGAAACCCGCCAGTGATGGAGATGGTTGCTTTGCTGCTTGTGCTTAATCAGAAAGTTGAGACACGTGTTCGCTGGGTTCACGAGACTTTTGGTAGGTCAGTGTGTGAGTTTGAATTCCATTAGCTAATCTGCTAATTGTTTCGTTCCGAATTATGCTGCGGTCAGTGAGATTACCTAGAGCTAAATTAGACAACAAAAAGAACGTTATGAAATAACACAAGTAGGAGAAAGGTAGACTCCGAATTTGTGAGTTGAACAAATACAGGTACGGGGCGAATAAAATGCGCTTGTTGCAGCACACAGTGGATGTCTTGCAAATGTAGCTCAATAAAATAAGTTCAGAAATTTGAATAATAAAGCGACTTAGAAATTTCCCACTGACGTATATGAGGTATAGTATGTTAGGCTTAAATGTTTTGTGTTTGTTTACCACATACATTCACATGCACCCTAAATGTAATTTATTTGATGTTTGGTTTTCCTAAAATGAGCAAATTTTTTAATTATTGTATCAATCACTAGATCTGCTTGTTTTTTCATGTCAAAAAAGCTTTACCGAAAAGGTGAATAATTGCTTGAATCCAATCCGTATATATTATAGTATTTTTAAGTACTATTTATAGGTAAGATAGATTTTCAAAAAGACTAGCACATTTTTCTTTGGTTCTTTATACACGTTTCTTTAAGTCGCTATTAGAATGACTTATCTATCTTACCCAGTCATTTGAATTTTCCGAGTCCTTATTTGGCTAATATTTGGGGCATTTCACGTGAAGCGGACAAGCAAAAAAATTTCAGTTTTTCAAATTCGTTGATATTTGGGTACGATATTTCTCTATAAGTCCTTAACCAGTATACAAAATTTATCCTGTGTGAAACGTAGTTACGGACTTACGGGCTTCTGAAAACTTGGCTAAGACCTAGGTATGTCCTATTTCGAAGGTAATTAATCATATTAAGAAACTTATATAACAATAAGTAAAATAGTGATTCTTATAGGAAATAGCATGCTCTTCGCAGTCGTGGTATCGAATTTAAAATTGGATTTTTTTTCATGTAAAAAATCCAAAATTAATATTTAAAATTAAATTTCGACAAACTTCGACCTTTTTAATTTTTTTTAAATAGCTCAAAAATAACTTATAATCTATAGTAAATGCTTGACAAGTTTTATAGTGGGATCTACAGTCGTTTCGGAGATAGAGGATATAAACTTTTTTTTATGTTTCCATACAAAACAATCGCACTGGCCAAACGTCGACTACGCGCTGCACTGTGTTCGAATGCAGATCCCATTATGAAACTGAGCAGGCTACTATACATTTTAAGTTATTTTTTGAGCTATTTAAAAAAAAACATTAAAAAGGTCGAAGTTTGTCAAAATTTAATTTTAAATATTAATTTTGGATTTTTTACATTCCAATTTCGAATTCGATACCACGACTGCGAAGAGCATTCTATTTCCTATAAGAATCACTATTTTACTTATTTTTATATAAGTTTCTTAATATGATTAATTACCTTTGAAATAGGTCATACATAACTTTTTCCAAATTGTTGGTTGTCCGCTTCGCGTGAAATGCCCCAATAAATTCATAACATATAGGAGCAAATTTCAATTCAATCAAAGATAACTGTTTTGAATTATAAAAATCTTTATTATTTCGTGGCATATTTTACACCATAAGCAACAACTTTTTCACTTACCCTTAAGATTTCATAAGGTTCAGTGAAAAATTAGTTTTCCTGTACATAAAAAATTCGAAAATAGTTAATTTTTTGTATAGTGTGTTTATTACGTATGAAAAGGCATATGAAATTATGTAATTATTATAATATATTTATCTGCGACGGACTTGGTACGATGGTTGAGTGTCACGATCACCACGCCACAGATGCAGGTTCAAACTTTGGCCTGTACCTGTTACCTCATTCTCCTTACCCTAAATTTCCTTTCGTGCATTTAATGCATCGTAGGGTTGCCACTGTGCTTTCTCTACATCATAAAAAATATTGTATTTAGGATATAAAGGGTATAAAGGGATATAGGGTGCACAATAAAATTTAAAATTTTTTAAATTACAAGTGCCCTTGCTAAAGGACTTATAAATTCCAATGACAAGGTTTCATTTTTCTTTTCTATTAAATATAATAATATATGTTAATTATTTTAATTTTATTAATTATGTCGCTCACATAAGCAGAAAAATTTACCTTCATTGGTAACAGTTTCGGGTACTTTGTCCAAGTTTCAAAGAAAAGAACCAATTTCTGCCCATGTTGGTTAGTAACCAAAATGGTTACGTCATACTTACGCATGGTCAAAGTATCACAACCTTACTGTAATGGCATATAATCGTACTACTTCATTAGGCAGTTGCAGGTTGTAGTTCAATATTATTTTTGAAAACGTTGAAAAACAAAACGAAAAAAGCTATATCTTATGGATTTTTCAAAGCTTAAAAGCGTAATTTCTCTCGCATGCCTTTGTTCGTTTGATAGGGACAAACTCATTTTACGAACACAAAATTATTTCCTTGAAATACATATTCAACCTGAATACATATTGACATTGCTTGCTTCATACAGTATTCTATAATTAATAGATTTCACTCTGGATGGAACTGTGGGAACATCAATATTATTACTGTCACCATAAAAAAATAACTGAAGGAAGGAACTAAATGTTGCACATATTATTACATGATCAGAAATCCCAACCAAATCAAATTGATATCAGCTCTGTTTGTCATAATAACTTCAATTAAGGTATACAAAAAATTCTAAACAAGAGAAATATTAAAATTTTTTACACGACCGAAGGTTCTGATTAAGAAAAGTTGGCTGTTTCTCAACAGCAGCATCAAAGGGTTAGCTTTTCCTTAGCTGCTGGACGCCTTCGCCAATCCAAAACTAGAGGAGGATATTCCAACTAAACTAAACACCGATCTATCATATCTATGTATCATATTATGATTACTAACACTGTAACATCAAGTGATTACCAATGTTGAGCCAGTTCCATTCATAAGGTTTAAGAAGAAATGTTTTTGGGAATTATCTGACAGAGGTCACGCAGGATAAAAATGAAGGTGTTTTGGGTTGCATAAAGCATAAGCTCATCATAGATAATTTTTAAATTTGTTAAGGATAAAATTGTTGGTAACTTGTAAGCATAGGCTAAAATTACCTTTTTTCGAATAACTTTAACTCCAGGAAAACGTATCCAACCTCTTCACTTAGTCCATCAGAACTCCAAAGAATACGGGTGTGAATTTCATTTCGGAATTAAATTCCAACACCAACCCTTAATCTTTAAAACCCTATACACCTGGTAACTCTTAAGCACTAGATCACTATCATCTACCGCTTCAGGCAATCACGTTTCAGACAAACAAGCCAGTAACAAAAATTCAAATTAAATTTTTTAATAAATAGACTTCATAAAATATACTGTGGGATAGGTGATCCTCCCCTATTGTTAGAGGTCCTCCCTGTTAAAATGTTAGTGTTTCGTTAATGTCTTCATGTTAAATATTAAGTGAGATCCTTCTGTTACGAAGTTACCGCCACCGTAGTCTTTCTCCATGTTGCTAGGTTAACTGCCTATATATGTAGTCTTTCTCCAGTGTTCTGCAGGTCACTTGACTGAAAGTGAAAAATTAAAATATTTGGTCGGCATGAAAGGCTTCTAATAGCGAAGGTCCGAAAGTCAGAAAACTGAAGACGAACTGAACTTCCTTTGTTATTCATCCTTTTAATAGCCTTTTAACTAAATCCAGGCTTGCTGAGCAAAAATCAAAGGGAACTTACTAACTGGTAGATTTCGAGGAGAGGAAGTGCGGCTAACTTTTGTTGAGTCGCCACAATATAATGACAATCAATCTCCTCGAAATGCTTCTTTAAACAACAAAGGCGTAAATCAACCGTCTTTTTTCTCATTTTGTGGTTGACGTTCGCGACACTCTACGGTCATTTGTTTATCATCGTAATTGCAAATGCTATTTTCGTAAAAAAAACTGATGAACACTTGAACCAAATTTGATAAAATATGTACAATCTTTAAAGCTATGACGCAGATTCCCTACAATTTTACTACATATATGTATAGGTAAGGACAAACAATGTAATAAGTTGGAACTCCCACGTCTACGTTTAGAAAAGTAATTTCTACCACCTCCATGATGTCTTGCGAATAATTTTTATTTACGCTTTTTCATGTAACACATTTTTTTTCTAGAAGCTTAATTTAGCGATTTCTGTTGTAACAAGTAATATCTCGGATAAAAATCTATCAGCGTGTTTTATTTTTGTTGCACTCTGGTCAAATGTTAAAAATGCACCGTCGCAAAGATCCTTCAAGAATTACAATATTGAAAATATTACTGATGAAGCTAAAATATAGTGTAAAGCTTGCCGTGTTAAAAAAGTGAAAAAAGAAACCTTAAATGAACGGAATTTTATGGAAGTATTAAAGAAGGCTGGGAAATTCTTTCCGGCTACTATAAAATCTATTCTTATATCTCTAGCAAGACCATCTGCCACAAGCATCGAAAGGGTGCGTCAAAACGTGGCTGAAGGGTGTCTGTATGCTCCGCGTATATAGAAAATGGGGCCTTAAAAACAAACACAAATTTAAGAATAATATTTTGGGAAAATTCACGGAAGAACTACTTTAGAAGCTTAGTTTTTAATTGAACTTTTGTTATTTTGTAATTTAAATTAACTTTTTATTTCTATCGAATGTAAAAAATTAAAACTTACATTAAAAGACAAATGTAAATAAGCAAAAGATTAATTCTGAGTTCTTTTGTGGATTTTCAAAGCCATGTTCCAGTCCATTCTTTTATATGATGACAACATATTTTCCAACAGTTCAAAGCAATTTTCAGCACTTTTGATAAAATATTACTGAATGTCTTATCATTAAAGAACTTTCTTATCTGTGGCCCTACAAAAACACCTTCCTTAATTTTTCCTTTACATATTGAATAGCTGGGGCATTCTTGTCCATGCCCTTAACAAGATTTTTCATGAGTCCTAGTTTGATATGAAGTTGGGATAGTAGAATTTGTTGGGATCAACTTTCTTTATAATGAAGACTTCTAGCAAAGCCATCCCATTCACACCGAAAACAGGAAGACTTTGTGCACCCTAATTGCAAGCAACAGGGCAACCGCTTTTAAATCGACACAAAGAGACCATTGATGACTTTCATATTTTATAGTTTGTACCGGCTAGTTCATATTTTCATAAGACTGCTTTAAATGAACTTTATAACCGATCGGTATTGAAGGTAGTTTATTACCAATAAGTGACAGAAATTCTTTTAAACTTAACGTCGAGCTGCTGTTTATAAACAGCCTACATTTATCTGGATTATATTACATCGTTAATTCTTTTTGCCGCCTTCTAGATGAAGATATAACCACGCCTTGTTTCAAAAGATTCCATTGTTGCAGTCGCGATTCTACTAACGCAGATTTTGATTTTGGTAATCTCTAAGAATATCATTTAACTCCGCTTGAGATATTAAATGTACTTGCATTTGAGATACACCTGGCATGAAAATTGAATCCTGAAATGTACAACACTTGTTCTGATCTACAAAATTAAGCCATTACCAATTACCACACACAGAATCAGCAACAACTGTTCATAAACTTGAGAAGCTGCTTTAGCACTATTTTAGTAACATCGTTCAGTCTACCAGAGAAGCTTTGTATCTTCTCCTGCCCAGGTTCAGGAAATCGCAGAGCAAATCCTGAATGCTTTCCACTTCTTCCTCGTCCAGATAATTTCTACAAAAGTTCTGCGTGTCTTCCGAAGAAACATTGGTCATGAAATCCGTTTTCTTAATATATCGAACTGTCCACAACGGCATTAGCATCCCGCTTGTTTTTTTTTTATACGATGTGGCCAAATCCAAGGAGACAACCCTTTGATGCGTTAGCATGGTTTTGGCTGGAAGGGAATTAGTGTAAAGGAAGTGAGGAAACTTGAAAGTCTTGTTTGCATTGCTGCGAGCTAGACAACAGCCCAGAGACGGAGTGGATTAATTTAATTTCCTAATAAAAGCTCACGGGGAGGTGTGGTCTCGAACCTGGGACCCATATTATGGTGGTCGTGCGGCTCAACAAACTGATCCAATTCCATCTCCGTTGTCAGATTGGTCTATCCTTCCATAGCAAGCTGAATAGCCTTGAGATAAACTTCTATTTTTACTGACTCTAGAGGCCGGCTGATCGACCTGTCTATACTGCAAGTATCCAGTTGAGAACCTTACTTTGCAAGCGTATCAGCGTCTCATTCCCCTGTATCCCACGACAACCAGGACCAAGCAAAGAGTTACCAAGTGTATTGCTTCTAAGTTCTGGAGACTCTTCTGACACCTGCATACCAACTGTGACTTTATTACGTTTGAGTCCAACGCCTGTTTCGCCGCTTGATAAATTCCTATGTCCCTACCATTAGGTAGATTTGGGATTTCGTTCTTTCTATGACCAAGATATTATGATAGGGAAGTATGGTGAGCTAAATTCTTCAATAGTTCTACATAAGAATAATCATTTTTTTAGTCAAGATATTTCTAATGCTCTTCGTATGTTTCTCATATAAAATTTTTTTTTATAACTTCATAGTTTTTGATTACAATTATTGCATTTTGAACAATTACGTATTCGGCTTGCAAATGGTCTACAAGTTTTATATAAACCAATATGAGATTTATCTATTACAATTTCAAGACGACGGTGCAAGGCCTCTACACTGTTCTGGGTTGTAGGAATATTTAACTTCAAAAATTTAACTCTGAAATCGACTAAAAAGGTGTTGTTTGTCCTGCCGCGAGATTTGTTGAAACCCCAGGAGCTGATCTCTTCCTCGTTCTGGAAATGCAATTATTCTAGAACCATTTCACTAGGTTATTAAAATTGCCATCCAAATAATTCTTTAATTCACTGAAGTATTCTGGTATATCGCCAGGGTTAAAAAGTAAATTTTTTATCTCGTCCATATGTAGAAGCAAGCTTTTCAGTTTGAATTTTACGCCATATAATTTTTCCAAGATGCAAGAAGCAACCTTTATAAATTACATTTGGGAAATATGTTTTTGTTACTATTATAATAGCTTTTTGGAAATCACTGAATATGTAAACAGGATTAAGGTTTATATTATTATCAGCAGCTATTTTTAAGAGTTCATAGAAAACTGCATATATATAGCATTCTTTGTTCTTGCTGCTCCTTACACAATAAATTAGAGGAAAGACTTGCTCATTTACTAATCCATGTATTGTGAATAATCGTCGCATTTTGGTAGGTACAACTTTAAATGTACCATCCATAAGCCAAACCTGTGATTGCTGCAAAATTTTTAAATTACTTATTCTGCTAGAAATCAAAATTTTTTCATTTAGGGAATTTTATCACATAACAAAAACGGTTCTCCTTACAGAGTTTTCTTTTATCTGGAACAGAGTTCTGCACAGGTACTTGTTTTAGAAATTGTACTTGTACCTGCAAGTTTAATGTTCCTGAGTTAACTGCAGAACTGTATCTGCACATATCAGGTATATAAACTCAACTTGTAACCGCAGGTATAGATAAACAGGTATATCTGCAGGAACATGTAAAGCAGGTAACGTAGCAAGACAAGTAACTGTTACATGTGACTATGTGAAAAAACAAAATGCGCTTAGTATATATCATCATTTATATTTTGGTAGTAAACAAAATGTCCTCACTTTACAGTAAATTTATAATTATATTAGGAGTGACCAATCATCAGCGTACAATTCCATTTTTCACTTTTTAAATTTTTTGTAGCAGAACCCGTTTCCTTATCAAAAAAGATACTACTCCTCCTGTAAATTCATGTTATATTTACTAGTTTCGACCAAAAGGATACATTTTCACGCAATAAAGTCAAATCAAAAGGTCTCGTGGGGTCCCGTGTTCGATTCCTAACACACCCTTGCTCTTTATTTTTCTATATTTTGATTCGAGAGAGATTAAATTAATTCAATTATATCACCAGAATTGGTGCTTTTAGGTGGAAAGAGGGTCTTACTTCGCTTTTAGGGTTTGAAATTTCCAGTTGAAAATTATCTTCGTTACATCTCATCCGCATTTCATAAGAAATTTTGAACCAAAAAAAATTTTCGGGATGCGTAGCGGTACTGAAAGACGGTAGCGATAGTTCTTTATTGCAACGTAAATACGCGGCTACAGACTCCAACATGGCAAAAATCGTAATAAGTATTTAGGAATAGGAAATTACTACGACTACGAAAATAAACATATTTTTATACTTAAACATTTTCAGTGAATAACAAAAAGAAAAATTCAAGTAAAAATTTATGGTCTTAACCTGGCCGTTGTGGGATTGGTCTTGGACTCGTCTGTTGGTCGGTCGGCTTCGGTGTAGTTGATGGTTTCGTGGTTTTTCTTTGGTCATCGGTAGCTTAGATTGGAGGCCGATTGGCGTCGGGGCAATTGGCATATGTGGGGTCCATATCCAAACTTTGATTGACCTCGGATTCGAATGGCGGTTGGTCTGCTTCGGTTTCCGGTATCTTCGCTTGCAGGCCGGTTGGCCTCGGTACAGTCTGTTTCGGTATGATTGGCGGTGGCGAGATCTTCCTTCGGTCATCTCCTGCTGGTAACTTCAGTTGGTGGCCGGTTGGCCTCGGAATGCTCGGCGTATGTAGAGCCTTCCTTCGAACTTTGGTTGACGGTAGCTTCGGTTGTAGGCCGGCTGGCCTCAAGTTCGTCCGACGGTTGCTCTTCTTTGCGGTTGACGGTCGCGGGGTCTTCGACTATGTTTCCCCGATTGGTATCAGTTTCGTCTGGCATGTCTTACCTTTCCGGTGTGTGTCCACTTGAGGATCACTGGGGCAGGCCTTAACTGCCCTGATGGTCTCTATGGGCGGGTGATTGCTGAGGCCTGGCTCCTATGAGGATGATTTTGCGGTTCTCAGGCTGCTGCTCCCATGCGGTCTTCTTCTGTAGTCATGCAGGCTGGTCGATCTCCCGTGTGACGTGGAGATGGCATCTCCAGTCGGTGGTCACTGGGACTTCATATGCTTCCTGGCGCAAATGTCCTCTAGTGTCGGCTTACCAACTCTTATTGGATTCAGGGCTCTGTTCACGGTCTGCTGACGACTGACTTCCAGCGGTTGGCTGTTGCCGGCTTTTATACTTTCTGAGTGGTACTCAGGTTTTTCACGTGTATGACCTGGGTCCTTTTTCGTTTTCTTCAGGGCGAATTTTTAGCATTAATGGGATATTACTTGGACAATTCGGTGTGGACCGGGGAATTTCGGTGCCAACTTAGCACTGAACTTAGATGCATCGAAGAGGGGATATTCTTTCTTCAAGACCAGGGTTCCCCTGCATGATCTCCAATCTCGTCGGCGTTGTATTGTTTTTGCTGCATGGTACCGCTCGGCTCATATTATTTCATACCAATGCGTAGATCTCCTCGAGTTTAGTCTGTTTCTCCAGGGGTCCCAGGGGGGGGGGGTTTCTTCGGGTAAGTGGGGATCTCCTGGAGCGGTGCGTTCTCTGCCGTAATTGAGATACGCTGGCGAGAAACCGGTGGTTTGTTGGGCGCTAGTGTTGAGGTAGAACATTATTGCTACTAAGTGAGCGTCCCACTGACGGTGGTCATCTCCGGTTTATTGGGCGATTATGGTCCCAATGACTCCATTAATTCTTTCGGTCTTGGAATTGGCTTGCAGTGTGCAGGCAGGCGTATGATGCCCAGTTTTCGGAGTTCTTCTCGGAATATGTGACGAGTATACTGGGTTCCATTGTCGGAAATCAGTTTTGCGGAACACCCGCAAGGTAGGAAGGTTGGTAGAAGATGTCTTTGCCAGTTCGGAGTCTGGTACTTATAGCAAAATTGTCAATTTCTCGTGCGAATTATATGAAGAAAAAAATAATATTTTCGATTTATATCCCCGGTTTGATTTCCTAACAGATCCTCGCTACTTATTTTGCTATATTTTGGTTCGCGATTAAATTTCTTCAATTATATCACCCAATTTATGGGCAGGTACGACAGAACTTTATCTGGAAAAGTGCATAATGCCGTAAATATTGTACAGTCTTGGTGTCTTAGTAATTTCTCAAAGTGAGCCTAGACAGGACAACCTTTGTTCACTTTACAACGAAGCTTCTAGAATTATCAAGTGAGGCCAAATATCTAGGTGTGCTTCGAGGTCGAATTTCCACAAGGAACCTTCAATTGAAAGTAAGGTTATGACTGAACTATGGACTTATGGAGAACAATTTGGTCACTCCCTGTAATAACCTTAGTC
Source organism: Leptarthrus brevirostris (assembly GCA_964036015.1). Lineage (NCBI taxonomy): Eukaryota > Metazoa > Arthropoda > Insecta > Diptera > Asilidae > Leptarthrus > Leptarthrus brevirostris. The sequence goes on from OZ038374.1 coordinate 73,074,683, forward strand.
AACACCAAAACTGTAGACAGCACAATATGCATTGCAAAAACAGCCTTCCTAGGAGTTACGAGAGCCATGCGCACCTCCCCCACTCCAGCTATGGATGCTCTTCTTAAGCATCTTCTAAAATGGTCAACAGAACGAGCGTTGGGGGCCATGGACCTTATTGACGAAATTTGGAGACCTTTTTAAAAATGTGGTTTCAGTTCACGTTGTATGGAGGTTATTTTCTGTTAACGTAAGCTGGTGTAAATGTTTCTGTGAGTGTATTATATGTATATTTACCTTATTTGTTACTGTTGCTCTAGCATTTCCAACATCGGATTTATCCAAAGGCAAATATAGTCACTTGCCTAGGGGATACAGCTCGAAAGGGACCCCATGCGTCAACTTGATATAATAGACTTAATTTATTATTTATTAGTATAATATCCCTAGTATATATCTCAAGTCAAAAGTTGGGATAGTTTTCTGCAAGATCAACAGCTTCTTCTAAGTATATGGCCCCAGGCTCCTTATTCGAAAGAAATATCTTAATCTTTTTAATTGCTGGACACTTTTTAGGGGTAGCTCGGATGGGGTGCCAGGTGAGATACAATCACTTGGATAAATACAATGGAGATAGCGCTGTTTGCAAAATGCACGGGAAAACAAAAACAATACATGGTAAAATTTTTGGATTCTGTTCTTTTCATTGTACTTAGTTTTTCAAATCAACAAAAGTTAAATCACGTCAGAACAAGCACATTTTCCTTTGGCGATTTATTTTACTAAACGAAATTATTTATTAAGACGATTCTATTATCAAATATCTGAAATTAAATAAAAAATTCAATGGCTCTTCCTTTTCCTTTCAAATAATACCAATAAAAATTTATATTATTAATAAGGGTAAAAAACAACAATAAATTGATAAAACAATAACAAATGCGAAGACAATGAACTAATTTACAAGGTGTTACTTTTAATTTTCCATGTAAATAATCAAGTCATCTAAATTGAAAACAATTATACAATTGTGGTGTAATCGAAATTTTATTTGAAAGTGATTAAAAGTGTTAAATAATGAATAATTTTGTGTGTGCAATCATATATTAGCATGGCCAGAATATGTCAATAAATCATTCAAAGTCAATTTTTCTGTAATTAGACATCTCAAGTGTAAAGGTAAACAGTGCATTTATATTACCCGGACAGAATTTTAATGCAATCAACATTTTATCCTCGGCAGAAATTATGAATCGTTTATTACCTTTGACTGAGCTTTCATGCATGCTAAGAAATATAAAATTTTCCGTCTACAAGCAAAACAGCGAACGAATTCATTTATAATTCATTTTGCAAGCTTTAACGATTAGAAACATTTTTTCTTCTTTCAAAATTTACGTCTCCAGCATTTAAATGCCTAATTTGGGAAAATTATTGGCGCTGCCTAAGCCTATCGTAACACCCGTGTAAAATGAATGAACGATCTTTTAAAATAGGTGCTTATTCACGCTTACAGCATTTTTATGGAACCGCAGTCAAAATTAATGCTCAAATTAATTTGTCAAGACACAATGGCAATGTGCATGCACACTTGGCATCGCATTTGAATATCGTTAACGTCAACGGGTTAGCGACCCAACAAGGACTCAATTGTAATGAACTTTCTCAACTATTGCTATCACTTAAAGTTAAACAGATTTTGGTACTAAACTCTTGAGAAGAAGATTATATGTTTTTCCACATACCTACATATTTGCAATATAGTTAAACATAAAGGAGCTTTTATTATTCGGATGCTAAAACTCTTTAGTAATCAAGTAACTCAATATGTGAGTTCAAAGATCTTAATTTGAATAGAAGAGTATGCGAGTAATTGTGTAATTGATGGCAAGAGTATCTGAGGAGGGAGTAGTTGAGTATTCAATTAGGGAGTATTACATTATTCGATTATGGGAAAATTTAAGTTCAAATGTTTTAGTTAGTACTTAAATAATTGACAGTATTCGAGGTATTCGAGGATCTGAGTAAGGGAGAATTGAGTATTCAATTTGGTAGTATCCGAGTATTCGAGTTAAAAGCTAAATATACGAGAACTGCAAATAGCAATTCAGCTTATATAATATTTCTTGTAAAGTGTAGAAAAGTTCAGAACTATAATATAGGGTGTTTTCATTTCAGAGGTTAGTACTCTAAAGGGTAAAGGATTCGGGAACACATTTATTTTAAAAATTTTGATCTGGAGCACCCTAGCAACGAAACATATGTAGCAATTTCCAAAATACCTTCCTCAACAAGATAACACAATACAATTTAAATTATAATTATTTCTGAAAATTTATTTTTCAAAAAGTTATATTAAAAATTATATTATTAAGATACCTCTTTTTCTAAAGCCCGATTATCCTTTATTTATGCCCTCTCCAATTTACAAGTATTATTTTACTACAACGTGAAAAATTATCAAAATTTAACGCAGTAACACTCATCGTTGACTGGGATAGTTGTATCACTTGATATGAATGACAATTTTATGACATCAACCTTACAAAGGCAAATCATATTAAATACTACATTCTCGTACAAAAAGGGCATCACATTTCCAAACAAATAACTGATGTAAGCGACATTGAAGTAGAAGCGGAATAATATAATGAGTCCCTTCATTTTTGAAGAAGAACTGAATATTATTTATGTATACTCTTTATTTGACGGTCTTTGAATGGACATGTTCTGGGTAGACGTGTTAGGAGAAACTAAGGCTTGCAATTCATCACGACTTTCGGTTCCGCGGGACACATGCTGACACTCGTAGAAATTAATTCTAAAAGAGTGTATTTATCGATATCAAATTAAACTTAAAAATATTTAGAAAGCATTTCCACTGACCAGGATCTTATTACAGTTTATTTTATACTTTTTGAATTGAATATATGACAATTTAATAGAAACTCTAGAGAGTGACATAAGAAAAGATTCATTAACATCGACCACCGTCTCTCGAAAATATTAGGTAGAATATTAGTCGGAGAGCGGGCTGTACGGGGTGTAAAACAAATGTTAACCATGTTAAAAATAATTTGCAAATTTTGCGAGAAAAACTTAACAACCTCAGATGTCCTCTGAAATGCTGCTTCCCGCAAATTTGAAAATGTGAGATCCTGAAGATTTGAAAATTAGGGACAATTGAGTACAATTGCAAACATAGACATCTAGCGAAGGGGATTAATTAGTTATAAATTTAATTAAAAATCAATTAAGTAGTTATTTTTTTAAATTATTTATTATATTAGTGCCTTTCTCTGAGTGAGTACGGGGACATTTCTACATTAAAGCAACTTCTAGCCCAATCTTCTATCACAGCTTTAGTTGACGACCAGCTAAGACTGCAATAGCTAGCTAGTGACTTTGTTATGAGCGGCCACTTGTTACAGTATTCCTTCGTAAGTCTTGAGGAGAAAGTGCACGAGGATAGAGAGTTGAGGGCCGCTAGGCTATTATAGAAAATAGTAAAATCAGCCCCTGTCAGTGTTTTATTGACATTAAAAAGGGCGTAGGTTCCGATACCATGGATTTCAGCTTGAAATATGGCTCAATCGAGATTCTAGTGTTGGGTCCAAAGATACCAAAACCGGACTTTTGTCACTAATTATGCAGGAGTGAGCTGCACTCTCACACAACTTTCTGGGAGGAAGAGGTGTATTATGCTTATGCTCATATGCAATTTATATATTTTGGAATAAATAAATACATAAAAAAAATTAGGCTTTAAGTTCTTTTATTACCCACCCTGCAGGAGAATATATTTCAATAGTTAGTTAATAAAACAACTAAATTATTCGATCTTGAAATTTTAGTAACAAATCACTTCAAAAAATCATGAAAATTCTTTTTCATCCCCTTCCCTTTCGAGTCGCCAAAAATCCTTTTAGGTACTGTTATCCAGTGGTGGGCATTATTCGAATAAATTTTTAATCAAATAACGATTTTTTAAAAAATCGAATAAAGAATTATTCTTATTTGATTTTCCATTTATTTTAAGTTATTCGAAAATAATTTTTTGTTATTTGGTGGTCCTTATTCCACTTTCAAATAATTATTTGTTATTCGATCGTACGTTATTCGATAATCAAATAATTATTCAAATTATTCGCAAATAATTATTTGTTATTTGGTGCTTTTTATTCGATTAACAAATAATTATTCGGTAGTTGATGTCACTTTATGGGATAATTATTTGTTGTAGGTGTCCATTACGTTACATTATTAACTGGGTTTGTGTAGAATAATTTTAGCGTCAATTGAATGTAAAAAATACATAATCAATTGATTGGCTTACGTTTACAGATGCATTAGCTCTGGAAATTATAATTCCTAGTTTCAGGTTTATTCAGAAATGTTGTTTTCATATACACTAGAACTTTAATTACAATTTACATGATGCCGTTTTAAATGATAAGTAAAATTTGCTATCTGAAACACTAAGTTGCTTCGTACTATTTATATGGTTAACCTTCAGTTATCCTACGTTTAATATAATAATTATTCCATAAAAAAAGAAGAACATCAACTATCGTATAGTTGTTTGATAATCGAAAAAGAAATAATTATTTGAATTCCGAATAAAAAGCACCAAATAACAGATAATTATTTGCGAATAAGTCATCACATAACAAATAATTTTTGTAATCAAATAAATTTTTATTCGATTTTTCAATTTATTAGAGTTTTTAGCTTTTATCTTAATTCGAATAAAAAATGCCCATCTCTGTTGTTATTTAGTGTATAGTAGAGTGTCTGGTAAAAATTTCAAGTGATTCTGAGCTCCAGCCAAAACAACAATATTAAACAGTTTAATACTTTGAAGTTTCCGATTCACGAGAATTAAACGCAACCGAATATCACCAGCTGTCAACTGTGACAGCTCACACTGAAAAATACTGAAAAGGTTTTCTTAATTACTCTCTAATACTACCCTTTTTCATACTAAAAGTAAACAGAACTAATATCTAAATAACATTTAACAGTTTTCTATGGAAAAGGTAAGAAATAGTTTTGCAATAAATATAAGACAATTTTATTGTTTAGCGAATTACAATTATTTTGAAATTTTTTAGTGCACTATTTTACATTAAATATTCAAAATCATTAGTACTAGTACCTTATTAAGATTTTAAGTTGGTGCTTTATAGTCATTAGAAGTTCTGTTAAATATGTAAATGAATTATTGAAAATTTTTTTTTCATGCTAGTTCATTTCTTTGTTAAAAAAAATTATTAATATAAAGGCAAAACAAACTCGATTACTTAATACTACCTCCTCGTAATTATGTAACAAGCGTTTGTTTTAGTATATAGTCATTTGGTTTTTGCACAAAGGAGATTACATACAACGCTTCTTAAACTAAATTGACTTATAACGAACATGACTGCTAAAAGACGTAATTTGAATATTACTTAATAATATTTATTAATATTTGGTGAGCATTACTTATGATTCAATAATTAAATCCTCCGAGGCATTCCATTGTATCCAAATCGGAGCCATTTTCTACGCCTCCTTCATCGCTACAATAATTCTGATTTGATCCGTGGGGACTTTGCTGCTACTTTGTGTTTAAAAGTATCTTAACATTCTGGGTTATTTTGATGATTTTTTCTTTGTTGGGTAGAGTATTGTAACGTAATGGGGCTCTTCGCGGTCGACGGATTAATTAAGACACCTATTTACAGTTACAAATTCTCACCATTTTTATTCACTTCATTAATTTCCGTTATTAATTTTCACCACAGGTTCGAGTCGGCCTTGACTTCATACGGCATCTGACGTTTTCCTGATTTCCGAAATTCCGGACATGCGCTTTGCACAACTTGATTTCGTTTTCGTCACGTAAGCTTTGCCACACTACAGTGCATGTTACAGTATGTTCCCCGATTTGTACCACTTGAAAAAATTGTTTCCTAAAGTGGGGTGCCAAGAGGGAGGGGTACTCTAACTTCGTAACGCGTGGACAGAGTTGGTTGATTTTTGCTGAGAGTATGGACCCCCCATTGGTACCGCGACAGAATTTTAAACGGTGGGGTTGCAGTAGGAGAGGAGTTGAATGTCAACTTATTAATGCTTCGACCGGTTTGATGGTTCTTTTTATGTTATATAAGTATAATCCCAAATTGCTAATATGAGAATAAATTTGTCACTAGAGTGGCGGGGCGGAAGGGGTAGGCTAACTTCGTAAATTGTGAACCGATTTGGATGATACTTATTTTGATGTGTAGAATATGTTGCCCCACTGGTATGACGATCAACATTTTATATGGAAAAATGTTGACGTGCGGTTGGGGTAGGGGGAGGGACTACGCGTGGACTACGCGTGGACTGATTTAGATTATTTTCAATGCATAGAGTATCTATTTGTATTTTGACAAATGTTGAGACTTCTGGTGAGAGTTGGAGGATGGGCGGCCGCTAGCTTCATAAACCATAGACCAATTTTGATAATTTTTATTTCATTTTTGATTTTCGTGTCCGACTACGAAAATTCTTTCTTGCTGTCTAGAGAACGGGGCCATAGGTGAGGGTATGAGGTGAGGGTATGAAAGAGTGAACGTTACTACTTTCGTAATGTGTTGTCGGATTTGGATAATTCTGTTTTCATTCTTTAGAATGCACTACCTGGGCAACATTTGAATTTGCTTGTTTCGTACGAGCAGCATTCTTCGTATATATTAAGACACTCAAAAGTGAAAAAAAAGGTTTAAAAAAAGTTTAACCGACTTCACGAAAAGCACTAAAAAGTATAAGATAATTTTTAATTTTTTATCTAATACGACATTAAAGTCGGTGCAAATTGAACGAACAAAACAACTTGAAGATACTATATAAAACTACCTGAACGGTTCAGGTCACAGGATCAAAACAAACGACGATTGAATATGTTTGTTCTACTTATTTGCTTTGTTTAATTTGCACCGACTATAAAATGTCGTAACAGATATTAAATTAAAAATTATTTTATACTTTGAACGTGTGTTTTTCTAAAAACTATTTCATCTCTGGATAGAAACAACTCTGTAACAGTGATAAAAACAGACCATCTGCGTAACAGCATCTCGTGGACCGGAAGAAACGGTGACCAGGCAGTAAGGCAGAATCGATCGACACGATAACAACTTGATCCAAACATTAAATTTGTTAGTAGTTATTCTTAGCAGTTTTGACGCATAAATTGTTAATATAGTACTTGTCTTATATTAAAGCAGAATTTAACTATGGGGAGTGTTTTTCTTAAAATAAGAAAACCACCATCACATCACAAAACACATGTGATGCCTCCTTGTTCACATGTGCCCAAACATTATGGTCCTTCGAGCCGAATTATTAGGATTTCATCTTAATAAATTAATTACATTATCTGCGAAGTCGACCGAAATATGAACAAGTAATTCCAAACGTGGCATAAACTTATACGGTAAAAGGTTGTTGAATAAATCAATTTCAACATTTCAATTTCGTATAACAAATTGATTATTTATTTGGACAATTTAAGGGGACATTATATATATATATATAAATATATATATATATATATATATATAAATATATATATATATATTAATATCTAGTGGTTTTTTTTTCTTTTTTGAAATCAAAATAAAAACTATAACATGTCAATCGAAAACTAAAGCAATAGCTCACTCGAAATCGACGCAAATGAAATTTCGGTAGATAAATTAATCGATACTCAAAGATCCGTGAAAATGAAATAAAAACGAATGAAAAGAACTACAGAAAGCGTGGTAAAGACAAACGTACTAAAGGGTACATAACGGGTAGAATATCGGGAATTAAAGACTGTAGTAAAAGGCTTCAGCGAAATCAATGTAGGATTGAATTAGCAGCAAGTGATGAAGATAAAAAGCACATATATTTTAAACAAGAAGAGTTTAGTGCTGCGGATGAACTTTATTCTAACTTTTTAGGACAGCTTTATGACGATTTAGAGTCGCTATCATCGACCACTGAAAATTCACCGCTTATCGGTTTACAAACACATGCTCCAAGCGGATCACTAACTTCCACAACACCACCATCCCACCTGCAATCCACATCTCAACAATTATCGTCTCAACAAGAATCCACTTATGCACCAAAGGTCAAGCTACCTTGTATAGATATACCTACTTTTACTGGTTCTGACAGTACTTGGCGTTCATTTAGATATTTATTTACAGCAGTCATTGACATCAACAATTCAATTTCAAATGTTCAAAAAATGTATTTTCTGAAAACTAAGTTAGATGGAGAAGTTGCGAGACTGATTCGGCATTTGGTAGTCACTGAAGACAATTATGTCCCCGCGTGGAAGTTGTTAGAACAACGATATGAAAATAAAAGAGCAATAGTAAATCTACAAATAAAAACTTTAATGTCACAAAATACGATTAAACACGAGACTCATGATTCAATTAAACGTCTTTTAGAGACAACCAATGATTGTTTACATGCGCTACGGAAATTAGGAATAAAGGTAGATGCGTGGGATTCAATGATCATCTTCTTACTGCTCCAAAAATTACCTGCTGAAAGCTGGGAAAGGTCACTAGGAAATAGTACTGATCTACCCACACTTGATGTATTAATGAAATTTTTAGAAGGACGCTTTCGTACACTCGAAATGCTAAAAAATCATTCTACACAACAATTAGAACCGAGGGCTAAGAGAGAGCCCAAAAGTTTTCACATTAAACAACCCTTTGCGTGCATAATTTGTAAGGGTGTTCAATGTTCATGCCTTACGACAATGTCCTATATTTTTAAAAATGAGCGTAGCGACTAGAAAGGAACGCGTTGCATCCAAACAAATATGCAAAAACTGTTTGGCAAACAGTCTCCTTTCAGAACGTTGTGCTTACCCCAAATCATGCTATTACTGTGGCAAACGTCATCATACGTTACTGCACGATAATACGTCGCAATCAAACTCCACAACGGTACTTCAATCTAAATCCATCGAGAACAATATTGAATCAGCCTCAGAACATGAGAACATACAACCTTCTGGACAAAGAATAATTTCACTCTTTTCAACCAAACGAGGAATCTCAACTAACTTTCTTTTGGCAACAGCTCTTATAAACGTTATAACCCAAACAGGACCACATACACTGCGGGCATTAATAGATCCAGGATCACAAGGATCTTTTATTACAGAAGCCGCCGTACAGAGAGTTCAGCTGAAAAGGCAATGCGTTTCTGCAAATATCACTGGACTTGGTTCAGCTTCAGCTGGGACTTCCCACGGTTATGTTAATTTTACATTGCAGTCAAGATATAATACTAAATTTTTTATGGACGTAAATGCTTTCGTACTTAAGACGCTGACAAATTTCCTACCATATTAATTATATTTTGACAAGTCGAATGAATTGAGTCACATAAATAATCTCTTCCTAGCTGATCATTCTTTCAACGTTCCTGGAAAGATAGATGTTTTATTAGGAGTCGATGTATATTCCTATATATTACTAAATGGAATTCGTAAGGAAATCTTAAATTCTCAAACAGCGCAAAAATCACAATAAGGGTGGATCCTTTCTTTTCGGCGAAATCAGCTGAACTAGCAAGACGGTATCAGAAATAAATGTCGCATAGTCAGCCGTGTCTAGAACAAACCCTTAAGCAGTTTTGGGAAATTGAAGAGATACCTGTAGAACGATCACTCAGTGCTGATGAACGGGATTGTGAAAATTATTACAAGGCCAGTCATTCTAGGAATCAAAGCGGCAGGTACAAAGTAAAATTACCATTTGTGAACTTCCAGTCACCCATTTTGGGCGCTTCTCGGGATGTCGCTGTTCATCGCCTAATCCAAATGGAAAAAAGGCTAACAAAATCTCCGGAAACATACGAATCTTATGTCAATTGCTTGAACGAATATATAAAACTCGGTCACATGAAGCCGTCACGAATATCAGAAGATCATCACAAGCACAGTTCAAATGAATATACAGTCAATTACTTACCACATCACGCTATATTCAAGGAAAGTACACGACAAGTTTAAGGGTGGTATTTGATGCATCTTCTCGCACAGCCAACGGGCTTTCTTTAAACGACACTCTGCTCGTCGGTCCTCAAATTCAGGAAGACCTTTTTTCCATAATCTTACGATGGCGTAAACATCAAATTGCATTTACGGCTGACATAACGAAAATGTATCGTCAAATACAACGGGCGAAGACACAAAATACCAACGAATCGTATGGAGAAGTTCGCCTCATGAGGACATACAGGATTTCGATTTAGTAACAGTCACTTTTGGAACATCTTGCGCTCCCTTTCTAGCCATACGAACGCTTAAGCAACTTGCAAATGACGAAAAGCATGAACATCCTCTTGCCTATCCAGTGCTAGTGAATGATTTCTATGTAGATGATCTCATATCCGGGGCAGAGGATGTAGAAAGTGCAGTAAAAATGCAATCCGAGCTAATTGAAATGTTAGCAGCTGGAGGCTTTGAGATCAGGAAGTGGGCTAGTAATCATCAAGACATTTTAGATCACATACCTAAAGTGAAACGAGAAATCAAAAACCTTTTGTGTATAGAACAACATAGAGCAAAAAAAACTCGGTTTACGTTGGTATCCAGCAAAGGATTTGTTTAACTTCAAGGTAACAGTGCCGTTAAAGTCAAGTACCCTAACATAACGAACGCTGTTGTCTGAGATTACTCGACTGTTCGATCCAATTGATTGGCTCACTCCATCAATCATCCTAGCAAAAATAATAATTCAGAAACTCTGGCTCGCAGGTATTGGTTGGGATGACCCAATTCCCGAGAACACTGCAAATGATTGGTGCAAACTGAAAGCAGAACTACCAATGTTAGACAATTGTAACATCCCTAGATGGATCAGAACGTCTAGGTCATCCATATCAACACAACTTCGTGGTTTCTGTGACTCGTCAACAAAGGCATACTGTGCTGCAATTTATGTACGCGTAGAATCTTCACATGAAACCAAGACATATTTTTTAACATCCAAATCCAAGGTTGCACCAGTGAAACCTATTTCCTTGCCTCGGTTGGAACTCTGTGGTGCTGTTATTTTAGCAAGATTATTGCATCAAGTTAAGATATCTCTGAGAATGGAAGATGTCGAGGTCTATGCATGGACCGATTCTATGATCACTTTATGCTGGACTCACGAAAACCCCAACAAATTGAAAACCTTTATTTGCAACAGAGTAGCCACCATTCAAGACAAGGTAGATGTCAGTTGTTGGCACCATATTAACTCCACTGACAACCCAGCCGATTGTGGAACAATAAGGCTGTTACCATCCCAACTCTTAAATAAAAAACTTTGGTGGCAAGGTCCAGAATGGCTTGTACAATCAAAAACTTGTTGGCCAAAAATGTCTTTGTCACTTCCGCCAAACACCACTCTTGAGATCAAGTCAATAAAATCTTTATTCACCTCTTCAACAAACAACGGCGATATTGTTCATAAATTTTCAAAATACTTCAAATTATTCTTAATAATTGGCTTGGTGTTTTAGATTTGTATACAATTGTAGATCATCCAGAGCGGTGCGTAAAACTGCATGTCTGAAGGCAGAAGAGATTGAAAAAGCCCGAATTTTCTCGATCAAGTGTGTTCAGGTAGAAGAATACGTACAAGAATTAACCACCTTACAAAACAAAGGAAATATAAATAAAAATAGCCGTCTACTTCTCTTAGCTCCATTTATCTCTGAAGATGGATTATTGAGAGTCGTTGGATGACTGGAACATTCCGAACTTGACTTCAGTGAATAGACTAAAAAGTGAGTTAATGTAAATGAAAGGAAATTTTTTTATTCAGACTCTACGGATTTTTAAATAAGTTGAACTTTTCCATGATTATAGTATATGTGAAGTGAACTGATAAAAATAAACGTACATTTTAAAGGCTAGCTCCACGTCGCGATCACACTCCACGTCGCGACACATTCTACGTCGTGATCACATACCATATTGTGACCCTATTAAACGCGTAGCGATCAACGAAATCCGTCGTGGAACAAAGCCGTTTACTACCGATCGCATTTTACTATGAAATTTGCGAGTATATTAACTAGAACTAACGTATCTGAGATGGAAGACGACAACTTTGACACAACTACATTGTCTCAAGGCGGCGGATTATGTTGAGGCCCTTTAATCGTTTTTTTATACGATGTGGCCAAATCCTAGGGGACAACCCTTTGATGCGTTAGCATGGTTTTGGCCGGAAGGGAATTATGGTAAGGGGAGTGAGGAAGCTTGAGTCTTGTTTCTGCATTGCTGCGAGCTAGACAACAGTCCAGAGACAGAGTGGATTATTTTAATTTCTTAATAAAGGCTCACGGGGAGATCTGGACTCGAACCCGGCGCCCATGGCATGGTAAGGGGAGTGAGGAAGCTTGAGTCTTGTTTCTGCATTGCTGCGAGCTAGACAACAGCCCAGAGACAGAGTGGATTATTTTAATTTCTTAATAAAAGCTCACGGGGAGATCTGGACTCGAACCCGCGGCCCATGGCATGGTGGTCGTGCGGCTCAACGCATTGATCCAACTCCGTCTCCATTAAATTTAATTTAGAGAAGAAAACGCAAACTATTATAATTGTTTAATTTATTAATAATTTATTATTATTTTTCTTTTCTGACACACCCTGTATGGAAGTCGCATCCAAACATGAGAGTGCATTTGAGACGATGTAAATACGTAACGTTCTTTGCTTTCATCTCTGTATAGAAACAACGCTGTAACAGTGATAAAAACAGACCATCTGCATAACAGCATCTCGTGGACCAGAAGAAAGGGTGACCAGTCAGTGAGGCAGTATCTATCGACACGATAACAACTTGATCCAAACATTAAATTTGTTAGTAGTTATTTTTAGCAGTTTGTAACGCATAAATTGTTAGTAAAGTAATTGTCTTATATTAAAGCAGAATTTAACTATCGGGAGTGTTTTATTTTTGTACGGTGTGGCCAAGTTTAGAGGACAACCCTTTGATGCCTTTGTCCGGAATTATGAATTAGGGTTAGGAGAGAGAGAAAGTGAGAATACTTGAAAGGCTTGTTTTGCATTTCTGCGAGCTAAACGGAGCGGATTTTTGGATTCTATTGTAAAAACCAACGGTGAGACCGGGTCTCAAACCCGGGAACAATGACGTGGTGGTCGTGCCGCTCAACCAATTGCTCCAACTCTTCTTTGATTCTACGAACAGTTCCGGCCAGTTGTAGTGTTAAAGTAACCATAGTTTCGTCATTGCATGCAACCTTCTAACAAAAACTAGAAAAGAATAGTTATGATTATTATATAGTACTTATCGAAAAATGTAATTTTAAAATAATCGTCTTATAAATAGCCTTTATTGAAAAAGTCAACGTTTCGCTGATCTCTCCCATGTTATATAATGTTACGCAAAGTATTCTTAGAACCTTACTGCATAGCGTTCAGTACTCTTTAGCTTTCCGCAGTAAACATCCGTCCTGACTGGCAGCTGTTTGGCGCTTTCGCCCACATTTGCCTTTTCCTTTGATCTTTTTAACGGCTGACAAGTAACAATTTTGGCAAATTTGCTGACGATTGATCGGCTCACTCCCACTTTCTGAATTAATTCGGCATGTTTGTACCCTCTTATTTCCAATTACGCTGAAATTTTGGCTTTGGTCACAACACTGATGTACTTTACTTTACCCATAATGAATTTTATAAATTTAACATAAACCACTTACACTTTCTTTTTAAACTTCTGAATTGTTTTGTTAGATACGACATCTTAAACTAATTATATATAGTGTAGTGTTCCGCAGTTGCCTGTCACATTGATTTTACATGGTTCATAAACTTATATTTACTACCTGTTTTAAACAACTAACAACTTCATCTAAGTCATTTTCAATGGAATTTGTACGAAATTTTCCTTTTTATTTCTCCAAGTACATGTTTTAAGTAGGTCGACCATTACTGGTTAACTTATAAAGCCTACTAAGCTGGTGGCTTTTTTCTTTTTTTCGCGTTTAGACACTTAAAAGCGCGGGAAAATGAGGCTGTTTTTAAAACTTTTTCTTCAAATACGCGACATTTTTCGAAAAAATGCTTTACTTCCGGTTTGGTGGGGGGATGCAAAACTAAACATTTAATTTTTTTTCTTCAGATGTACTGGAGAGGCTCTATCATCTCCGGAGATTTGGGCTTTTTTTTACTTCAATTTCAACGCCCTCTATACTCGAGAAAAAAAATTATAATTAAAAAAAATATTTTTATTAAACATAGATCCTAAGTTATCATATGTAAAAAAATTAGCTATAAAAAAAACATTTAAAAAGGATCTTTTTTAACTTGACTCGCAAATAGTACCTTAAATAATTGTCGAGCTAACGTGTTCAGCTGTGTGAGACCTAAAGCCACGAAAAACACCTTTGAGAAAGGTAATATCACGGCATTGAAAATTCGGCAGGAAAGCCCTTCTTTCCTGGTGAAATGAAACCTTCAATCTCAGAGGAACCACATCTTCAATATTTGTTATGAACTTAAATTTCGCCAGATCTGCAAAGACTGTTTAAAGATCTACTAGTATAAGAGGATCGTCAAAAAGCGTAGAAAGTTTGAATGGATTACTGACTTTCTGTTGAGAGCACCAAGGTTTCAGTTAGGCTTAGAAGTACACTCTCCAAAGGACATAATAACTAGGCTGTCTTAAAAAATGGACGAAATCACCCACTAAAGGAAGTAGTAAGAAAAGCAATCGCATATCTTACAACCCGGTATATCGAAAAATCTAGTGGGAAAAGAGCGAATATATAATTACCGTAGAAGAAACTTGCTGGGCAATAAAGATTGCCGCTTTGTGCAAATGCCTTGTACTATATGCTCAAAGTGCCGGCTGTTCAATCTCCAGCTATGTATGTACCTGTAAGAGAGAAAATCTTATTAACTGGCATTGTGGTCATTACTTACCATTTCCAGATATTTTCTCCAATATCCAGCACAAATAATCATCGAAGATTCACCTGAAAATGTTATAAAACAACCACAAAGGATTAATTCTATAGGAATTAACTACATATACTCACCTAATTAATTCGAGAAACATTTGGTGCCAAATTTCTTCCGGCTGAAGTCAAGAACAATCATAAGCAGACAAATTAACAACACAAAACTTCATACATTCTGTTTAGCATTTTCACCTTTAACATTTGTAAGGTTCGGGTAATTTTAAATTATACAAATTCATTAAATTCAATTGTCGTGAGGCTTAATTTAATGATTTATAATTAATAACTCATAATTATTTACCTTTTTTAATATATCATAACTTTTCGCATTTTTTAGTACTCATAATAAGTTTTTCACTTTGGTACAATACTGCTGGCCTGGCAACACTTACCCTTTTATTGATGCTATGTGCGCTCTTATTGGTGCCGTGTGCACTCTTGTCTATATCAGCAGCGTCATGCTGCAGTTCTTTCTCTTTCCTGTGCTGATCGTTGGTAAGTACACTTCGCTATTTATTAAGAATTCCTCTGAGTATCGATCAGAGTTTATTCACATTCACCTGGGTAACGGCCAGGCCCTTTTTACTAATTTTTGATTTGGATTTCGACCAAATCAACAAAACTTAATTTGGGTATCGACCAAATTAACATTACTAATTTATGTGTTTACTTTGACCTCGGTAACGACAAGGTCAAAGACAAATCTCTCCCTGTTTGTATTGTATTGTGTATAGCTTATTCCCTGGGTTACTAACACAGAGTACTACTACGCATTCGAGAATACTTTCTAGTGGTAATATTCTTCGTTCCTAACAGTAAGTGTATAGAATTAGTGAAGTTTATAGTGAATATATCCACAGTGAATTAAAACTATCCCTTTCTTATTCTTTCTTCTTGTGCTTTGAATTATGTACCTAATTTTCATTTATTCAACTTAATGTTTTCCCTCACTTATGTTTCATGTTCATCCTTTATGTGACGGGTAGAACACCGGCTATAGTCGTGCCGTAGTTTTTAGAAAATTACTTATCACCTCTATACTAAGGACCCTTCCTTTGTACAAAATATATCGATAAATTCTAGGCAGCGCAACGGCCGCAGCGTCAAAATCGCAGCATGTTTGTGGTAATGGAAGGTCAGTAGAGATAGCTCTGCACGATGCAGCGCGTCCAATCCCCTACAAATAATACAAGGTCACTTTTCTGACTTTGCAGGGGAATATTTTCAGATCTATTACCTACGAAAACTTATCACACCACATTTGAAGCAAATTTTCTCAGCTTCAAATTTGGTAATACATGTTTTTGTCGTAACGTTCATCGTTTTCGATAAATATGCAAAAAACCCGTTTTTCGAATCCTTTGACAACGTGTAATTAGAAATTTTCGGAATAGTAACAAAACGGATTACACCACACTACCCACAATTGAGGGGATGGTTTAAAGATTTAACTCATTTTATTTGGTCTTTTATTACGAATTTTAAATTCACTTGCCATCCTTATCGCCGAATTGGATCTCGGCCTATACTCACAAGTAATTATAAGAACTAAAGAAAGACAGTTTCAATAATAAGTAAGTTGACGTTATCTTAAACCACATCTGGTAGATAGGTAGGCACTGGATACTGCCAATTTTAGGCCTAGCAAAGAATTTTAGGTCGATTAGTCTGATCTTCTCTGCATTACTGGAGCGGATCATTGATATACATCCGAGACGAACTCTATGTGGCGCATTGATGTCGAAATCCCAACAGACGTATAGCCAGCGAAGATCTGTGGAGGCAGCCCTTCATGAAGTAGTACGCAAAATTGAATACTTAATTATGTACACACATTCTCGAACACAAAAAGAGCCTTGACAATGTACGCATTTAAGCCATTCAATAATTTCTCGCCGAGCTCGGTATAGAGCAAAGTCTTAAGCAGGCCATACACGATCAATTCTACCGTCAAGTCTGCAGCGGACTTGACGCGGCGTCCAGTTTGCAGGGCATCCATATAGACCACTCACGATCAAGTTTACCGTCCAGTTTGCATGATGCCGCATCAGTTGAAACCATGGCGTCCCCAGTGGCGGCCGACGCCGCGTTAGCCATCCTCGGCTTATTGCTCGCAATTAAGAACCAAAAAGAAAAATCGTTCGCCTGCAGATGCCGACTAACGTCATGCATACTTGACCGCTCATACACACGTTCAAGTTTGCATGACGCTGCAGGCTTGATCAAGTCTGCAGAATCGAAATTCGATTTTTCCTTCATGTAGACTTGTCATGCACAATGATAGCCATACACCATCAAGTATACTGGACGCCGTGTCAAGTCCGCTGCAGACTTGACGGCAGACTTGATCGTGTATGGCCTGCATTAGTCAATGGATATCTACAACGCTAAAGGCATAGATAATCTCGTCCGAATTCGGAATCGAAAAAACGCGAAAAAAAACATGGGAACTGCAGCTTATGATGATGCTGTGGTTTTACTACATTTCTCACTTTCACTTAACTGGCTTGGTGGCCTGCAATTAGTACTCGTATGAAATATAATCATACCAAGCTAAGTAGAGTACAGAGAATTACGTATATCGGAACAACCGGTACTCTGCGCTTCACTCCAACCGAAGCTCTCAATGTGCTTTTGCGTCTGCTTGCACCTGATCACCAGATCAAATTAAAGGCATTATGTAGTGCAGTTAAGCTCAGGGAATCTGGGTGCTGGGTTGCCAAGCCCGGTGATCAAAGCAGGATCCCACCTAGATGACTAAACCATACATCAACTGACTACATTACGCCTGTTATAAATTTTAAATAAGGATTCAGTGTCAAGATTTCAACTAGAAGGGTATGGGGAATCGCTACTACTCAGCTCTGTTTATACTGCTAAGCTTAGTTCTAGAAACTGCAGTCACTAAGTTCTTGAGGTTTTCTTTATGCACCTTCACCTCTTACCTCTTCACTCACTTACCATAGGGTCTTGTTGTCCTTAACTTCCAACATTTTACATTTCCTTTCCTTGATTTCTGACCACCTGGGACATGTGCATTATACAGTTCATTATTTCCGTTTTCATGGCCAACCAACAGACGGAGTTGGATCAATTGGTTTGAGTGGCACGATCACCACACAATGGTCTCCGGGTTCGAACCTCGGTACCCCGTGAGTTTTTAATAAGAAAGTTCGCTTCCGGTATTGCCTCAGTGTTAAGTAGAAACTTATAGGTACCTATGTATGTCAATTTGGATCTCTTATGTGAGCTTATCATCTATGCAGTTGTCTGGTATGGAACTATGTTCTGGAACCCAACACAAGTGAATCTAGTACAGCTCTACCAGCTGTTGCAAGGGAGACATATACAAATAACCCTTTCAGGTATGTTATTCCCTCGCAATCAAATAAGAGCTTCCTATATTGACGTCATTTCTGCTTAAAAAACACTACAGTAGTTTAAAAGGTGGTGAGATATATCAATCTTTAGTTCTTCTAGATTTAAACATTGCCGCATTGTCTGGTTGGGATTTTCGATTGAAAACTCTTCACCAAGGAATACCTGGGTCTAGTGTGATCAGGTTTATCTAAAGAGATGGGTCATATTAGGAGTTCCGAATCGTAGTCTCCGACCTGAACATTGGCTTTCTTGTAACAGCAGAAAGCTACCGTTTCTTGATTTTTCTTCTAATGGTTGTTCTGTTCAGCAAAAGTCAGACTGGTTTCGTTTAGAAACAGAGGTTCTACATGAGGAATTCGAGATTTTATATTTTCCTCTAGCCTGCATATGATAGCCAATCTAGAGAGCCGAGAGGGCTTTTTATATAATGTGCAGGAAATACTCACATGACCCGAGTGAATTTGTAAACGAAAAATCAAACCAACACTTGTTACATTCCAGCAACGTAAGAAATATAAGAATTTCTTAACACGGTGGTCGGCGTTTCTAATGAAGAAAAGTTATGCTCTAAATGCACAAAATGTGCAATTTTGAAAATATTTTACCGCAAGGTTAGTGGGACAGTGTAAGTAATCATAAATTGATACAGCTGTCTAGTTCGGTGTTAAATTTTGTTGGTTTTTCGCGTAGTTTTCGTTTTGTCGAGAAGGTGTCCAGCAGCTGAAGGAAAGTTGGTGCCAGCAGTGGATTAAGCTTCTGAGAGGCCCGGGGCTTAATCAAGCCGGAGGCTTAAAACCGGAGGATAAAAACCTTGGATAAGAAAAAGATGAGACAAATTTAGGTTCATGACTTTTATTAACAACGCAAAATATTCCTTAATAACTAATAAAAACTAATTAAATATATTTTTTCCTTGATTTCGTTTTAACAAAGTCTGATTTAAAGTCATCGAAATCCAGGGATCGCACTTATTCTGCTTCGATACTCAATACTACTAACGAAGATAATCTCTCATATAACATAGTTGATCTTTACATACTTTTATCCTCTTTAGGACAGAGAATGGCATTTATGATCCACAATTAGAAATAGGTATCGTAACAAGCATTGTGTAGACAATATAATCTTTAGAGAATACTTGAATCATGTCTTGATCTACGATCCAATTTAAAACTTGCAAGGGGTAAAACGAATATTCATTTCTCCTATCTGCTTCATCCAAACGATTGCAGAAAAATCCTTAAGGCTTCATTTTTATGAGTTGTATTAATTGATTCAATTCCTCAAATAAGGTATCCTCTAAGTCATCTGAATAAACACGTACAAGGGCATCTACTTTTATTTTTAATTCTTCTTCTTCAATAAACAATAGTTGCAATAAAAATCCAAATAGCTCAGTAATGTAATCGTAAGCTTCACTTCGATATCGTAGCTCAGCTACTTGTTTATCTATTATTACATAGAATGTGTTGATCCGGAAGTTATCAGCCCCAGAGATAGAAGTACCTTGCACTTCATTATTTGCAAACCTTTCTGTCACTTTTCGTTTTCTTTCATCAAAATATTCTTGAGTTACAAAGATACTCAGACCTTTAGCCTTTTCTTCATAAAAAATAATCTTATCCCGGAAACCTTTAATAAAACCCACTAATGAAAGTAGCATTTTACTAGCAGAAATCAAATCAACATCAATCTTTTGTAAATTCTGACTGGTAGCATCAAACCTGTTCAAAATGTCATTCCATAAAATTGACATGAAAGCATTGTCTAATTTAAAAATATTTCTCAGTAGAGCCGAAGCTTCTTGTCGTACTTTCAGTTTGTGCTCATTATCATTAGCTAGAACTTCTAAGGCTTTATAAATACTATCGAAATTATTATTCAAAACTTTTGTGGAATCTTCTCGACATGAGCATCTCGTTTTACTTAGGCTCTTCAGTTTAGACCTAGGATTTTGCTCTATTAAAAGGCTCCAACGATGGGTTGAAACAGTAAAAGATACATATAATTCTTGTAAAATTCCAAAAAAATTTATCGCGACAATACATTCTTCCACGCTGCATTCTCCAAAACAAATTCAATGCAAATTCAGCGCAAGGTACGTAAAACGATAACTTATTTTTGTTTTTTTTATACAAGCTTGCACTCACTTATATTTACCAGACATATTTTTAGCGTTGTAATAAGTCCTCCAATAATTCTATTACATCATGAACGTTCATGAACATGATTGTTGGAATAGTTCCGAAACACTACAGATAACTGGTCAACGTGAGAATTATCTGGAGTCCAGTCAAAAATAAGTCCCCAATATTTAGATTCATACATTTCAGCTAAAATGTGCTCTATCACTTTTTGAGCCATTGACTTCATTAAAATTACTATTAGGTTTTGAGCTGAACTACTGACGGGGACGGACGTGCCGCCGTGTCTTGCTCCCCAATAAATTTTTAAAGCGGTTGCGAAAGCGAATCGAATTTAAAAAAATCAAAGTGCTAGTGCCATCTTGCCGGAGTGAAGGGCTTTTATGCTCTATTTGAAAGCACAGTCTGGTGAGTCCGTTCCTATCTATTTTTTATTTTCTTCCATCCAGCATTCAATGTAGTACAATCGTGCTGCATTGAATGCGTTTAACGGGTCTCCACTGCTGAGCATTTAGCTGCCTTCGTCGAGATCAAAGTTCAGCACAGCAGGCATAACACTGCTGCTGGCTTTGTTTTCACAGAGGAGGCTTTGCTTTGCATCTGTGGATCCCGTTCGTCAGTCCTTGTGTTTGTGTACGTTTTCGTTTGTTTTGTTTTGGGCAAATTAAGACCGGGACTATGCAAAAATTTTTATTTAATTTTTGCAACATTCGTGGCTTAAAAAGTAACCATTTTTCGGTTTACTGCCACTTGATCGCGGAAAATCCGGCAGTTTTTGCACTAAGCGAAACCAAGGTTGTTTCCGATTCTGATATTAATCAGTATCACATCCCTGGTTATCACTTAGTGCCGCTCTTCTCTCCTCAGAGGGGAATCGCGGTTTATATTAGAAATGATGTGCCATTCTCCTATCTCCCTCAATTCTCTTCTACTAATCCAGAATTTAATTATGTCTGGATTAGATTTAAACTCTATCGGCACATTATTCACTTCTGCTTTTTATACCGCAGCCCGAATATGTCTGACACTGACACTGTGTGCTCCTTCGATAAACTGTCTTCCGATATCGATAAGGTTTTGGAATTATCCCCCTCTTCTGAAATCGTTCTTGCTGGAGATTTCAACGTCCACAACACACAGTGGCTCAGGCATTCTTCTACCACAAGCCCGTCTGGAAGACACGTCGAGTTATTTAGTGAGTCTTTTAATTTACAGCAACTGGTTGAGTGTCCGACTCGTGTTCCTGATACTTCGGGGCACAACGCGCACCTTTTAGATCTATTTCTAACATCGCATCCAGAAAAATACTCCGTTTCGGTGACGTCTCCCTTGGGTAATTCGGACCATTGTCTAATCTCCGCCCAATTCTCCATCTCCTCTCTGACAACCACTAATCTAAACTCCACCAAAAGATTAGTGTGGCATTATAAAAATGCTGATTGGGCGGGACTTAATAAATATCTCAGAGAGCTGGACTGGTCTGATTGCTTTTCTATGAAGGACGTTAACAGAAGCACCGATTATATCTTGAACATCCTATGGTTTGGAATGCATCGCTTTATTCCTCATAGCTTCAAGAACATCAAACCAACTAACACCAATTGGTTCAATAATGACTGTTTCGCAGCCATTAAAAAGAAGGAAGCAGCCTTCCAGGCATATAAATTGTGCCCTTCAGAGGAATCGAGACGTATCTATAGAGATGCGCGGAATATTTGCAATTCAGCAATTAGCCGGGCTAAGTTCAATTTCGACCAGAGCATCAGACGGAAGGTATTTTCTACTCAAAAGGGTAGTAAGGGCTTCTGGTCTCTAGTAAAAACCGTAAAGAACAATTTCACCTGTTCATCAACACCACCACTCATTTATAATGGGAATGTTTTTACTGACTCATTGGACAAGGCCAACCTGTTTGCTGCTAATTTTGCTGCTAACTCGTACTTGCCACCATCATCGCAGCCACTTCCATCTCTATCACAGTGCATTAGTAGGCAAAAGCCGCTACACTTTCGCACTCGGGAAGTTTTTAGAGTACTTTCGAAACTCGACGTGTCCAAAGCTACTGGGCCTGATGGTTTCTCGCCCCTTGTTTTAAAATGCTGCGCCTCTGCTTTGGCTAAACCTCTGCGCAAACTTTTTCACCTGTCATATTCAACAGGAATATTTCCAAGTGTATGGAAACTTGCCCATGTCCAGCCGATACTTAAAAAAGGAGAGGCATGCGACCCCTCTAACTACAGACCAATTGCACTAACCTCGATCATATCCAAAGTTTTTGAATCACTCATCAACTCTCAGTTGTTGACATATCTAGAAAATAACCATCTTATCAACGATTGCCAGTACGGTTTCCGCGCTGGCCGCTCAACCGGAGACTTACTAACGGCTCTAACGGAGCGTTGGAATCATTGTCTCCATAATTTCGGTGAGTCCGAAATCGTCGCTCTTGATATTTCAAAGGCTTTTGATAGAGTCTGGCATGCTGCCCTTTTAGCCAAACTTCAAACATTTGGTCTGCATCCTACCCTCGTTAAATGGATAGAGAGCTTTTTGTCAGGCCGTTCAATCCGTGTAGTTATTGACGGCGTTACATCTGCATCCCACGAAATAAATGCCGGTGTACCTCAGGGTTCAGTTCTTTCACCAACTTTATTTCTTCTTTTCATCAATGATCTCTTATCCCTTACTCTCAATCCTATTCATAGTTTTGCCGACGACAGCACCCTTGATTTCGCGTACTCATTTGATTCTGTAATGAATTCACGTGGAAATGCTACAGAAGTCAATCGGGAACGCATGTTCAGATCATTAAACAACGACATTTCTAAGGTCCTCGCTTGGGGCAGAGCAAATCGTGTTACGTTTAATGCATCCAAAACTCAATGCTGTTTAATGTCCCTTAAAAAACGCCCAGTCCACCCCCAACCCATTTCAGTCGACGGAGTGAATATACCCAATTCACCCTCCCTAAAGATCTTGGGTATTGAGATATCCAGCAATCTTAGCTGGACTGATCATATATTTGCAATCGCCAAAAGTGCGATGAAATGTTTAGGTTTTCTACAGAGATGTAAGAAATATTTCACCCCACCCGACTTAGCGTTGATCTACAAGTCCCACATTAGGCCTAGACTTGAATATAATTCCCATATTTGGGCAGGGGCAGGACACACCGCATTGTCCGCGTTAGACAAAGTTCAGCGTAAGGCTGTTAAACTTATTGGCGATTCCTCAATCTCTGAGGGCCTTGACTCTCTTGAGCATCGACGGAATGTCGGTTGTCTCTCACTCTTTTATCGCTATTTCCATGGCCATTGTTCTAACGAAATCGCTAGCCTGATTCCTTGTAGACTCATTACAACGCGCGATACAAGATCTACAAGTCGCTCCCACCCCTTTACTCTCCGGGTCAAATTTGGACGTACCGTCAAATTTCGGGAATCTTTTCTTAGCAGAACAACACGAATGTGGAACAGTTTACCATCTTCTGTTTTTCCCTCGTCTTATGAGCCTGAAACTTTCAAACGGGGCGTACATCGACACCTCCTTCACTCAACCTTCTAACCCATTTCCCTCATCCTTAATTCCTTTCCTGCCAAGGCTGTGCTTTAGCATCATAGGGCATCCCCTGAGCTTTGGCAACATCATATATAAAAAAAAAAAAAAAATCTACTAAAGTTTTCGAAAGATACATTACCATGACCCTTGCTATCATTTAATTTAATGTGCTGCTCCAAAAATGGATGAAATTTAGATAATAATTCTATGAGGCCTATAAAATTTCCATTATTTACGGATCCAATGATTTCGTTTTTCCTCGCAAGCCCTCTTTCAGCTAAAAAGTGAACCACTGCAACTTCTCTTTTTAAAACTTTAGTCCAATATTGAACTTCATTTTAAATTTTTTTGTCAGCCCTTTCGCGATAGTACCTATATTTTGTTGAATAGTTAATCAACTCGAACATGCATCTGTTATGCTCTTTATTATTTTCGTGAGAGCATAAGGTTTAATCTAATTTTTTACAATTCGAGAATCCATTTTCCACAAATGGATTACAATGGATTTATAATGTTTCAATATTGTAAGAATGACATGTAAGTGTTCGTATTTTTAGGCAAAATTCAAAATAAAATACTACTGAAGAAATTTTTGAAAAATTAACTTCATTATTTGGAAAATATAAAAGCTGCCTTATCAGCATTCAATTTTTTCGCGGGCCCGGGTCTTCAGCCCCGGTAATCCCCTACCTTAATCTTAAGAGCTTAACTTTTCTTCATTAGAAACGCCGACCAGCGTGTTAAGAACTTCTTATATTTCTTCGGTTGCTCGAGTTTAACAAGTGTTGCTTTGATTTTTAGTTTTTATATAAGTTTAATGAGCTCAGAAAAGTATCCTACCAGCCTTGTGTTAATAGTCCTGCCCTGGAGCGTCTGAATAATCAGCGACATAAGATTGGCTCCTACCCCAAGAAAAGTGAGTTGATGGTTGACGTTGTCAAAAGCACCCTCAATGTCATTGAAGGCCATTACGACGTATTCCTTACATTCTAGAGAATTCTCTTAAGTGCGTACCAGAGAATGTAGATTCATGTCAACTAATCTTCCAAATTCTTGAGAAGAAAACAAGTTAGACTAATACTTCGGAGATCCTTAAAGGTGTGATTAATAAGTCTGAGAAGGATGGCATGTAAGGTTTTTTCTGTCTTCGGTATAAAAGTTACTTTAACACGTTGCCACAGCCTTGACATGTGGACAGAGGTAAGGCAGCCGTTATACAATGCCATCAACTAATGAACTATGTAGTATAGGTGGGCATACTTGGATTACCTGATAGGATACTCCTGAGTCTGAAAGTCTCAAAGGTTTTCGATATTGTACCGCAGTATGTTTTCCACGATTTCCTGTGAGCCCTTCTTAGTTCCCTTTTGTAAGTTTTTAAACGTTCTTTATAATAGTCCCATGAGTGCGTATCCCATTGGCCTTCACCTTTTGCAACGCGGTGGTTTCTATTTTTCCTTAGGTTTCTAAGAGGACAGGATCTATGCCATATTCTTCCTTAAGGGTCCTGAAAAATTTTGACCACTAACTCGTTAAGATTCTCTTTAATTGCCCTTACACCCTAGGTGGGTCTGAGGGCAGTGATGCTTTCAGAAAAGCCTTACACTTATCCCAATAATTTTTTCTGTTATTCCTGAAAACTGGTTGTTTAGAAATACGATCGTCTAGATTGAATTGAATATACTTATGATCTGAGATATAGTGTTCTTTATAGACCTTTCGGTTTTTAACAAGGGGTCTGATATTACCATATGTAGATCTCAGATATAAAATCTCTTGTCTGCTCATTCTTACAAATGAAGGTTCAGTACCAAAATTAAACAAAAACAGGTTAGTACTGAAAAAGAAATCCCGTCGCCTGTTGATGTCAGAGTTGCCGCACATCTGCGTTCGCATCGCATGCTAAAATGAGCCCAGCTTTAAAGCTTAATGCTTTGAGCACTAGCTTACGCACAGTGTCCAACGAGGGAGGCCCCTCGAGGTCAAATGCCACATATGTGAAGATCAGTTAGTAGAATCTTAAGCCGATCTCCCGGTTGACAGTGTACGTATAACCATGTATTATGGTTGGAGAGAACAAAACACTTAGTGCCTTTTCACTTTAATTCAAGTTAGTCGTATAACCCGGTGGTGATAGTTCGCAAATCCATTTTTCAACTACCAATGGCTTTTGAACTAATACTATATCTTCACTATCTTTTGTCATATGGAGAAGAAGAATAGCAGGTGCTGGTTTAAAGTTATGGAGACTAATCTGAACCAACTGCAGCATTGGAATCGGAGTCGATACTGATCTTCAACACAGTACTATGAAGTTTCTACAGCTCCGATGCCAAAAGCTCATCCTCATCCAGGGAAGCATTTAGGCGCCTACTGAAGAGCTCCGTCGCAGACAAATCGTTCTTCTCTAAAGCTTGTGCAGTCTGGCCATTGATACGTGTTGAGACTTTCTTGTACGCCACTATTGTTGCAGCAAAAGTGGTGTCCAAGATTTGCTTTTTAGACTCCTCGTCCTTCTTGTAAATCTTAATAAGGGTGACGGAGATAAAATCCTATCTTACAACCCTGAACGTTAAGATTCCAGAGTCTTCCTATTGATCACGATAAGCGCCGATCGCGAATCCTCTTTGGGCTCAGGGTCGTTGCACTTCAGTATCTCAGACTCTCAAAATTTAAAAACAATTTTGTAGTATACTCTTACAACAACTACATAGGGTACTTGTATAAAAATTTACCTGCATTGAGTACAGTATTATGTGACTTTGATGAAATGTTTATTTAAATTTTTATAAGTGTTTGTGTTTCACTTTATTCAAACTTCATCAAAGTGTACAGGCTGATTCAAGCTATTTGAAGTTAAATTTATTAGTACAACTTGTACAAAAATAAAAAATGAAATTTAATATGAATTTAAAATATTTTTAATCAAGTTTTATTCAATTAAATAATTTTATAAATGTGATAAAATGAAATTTGTAGCAACTGCAGCACCGTGGCCTTCTGAACTGCTAATTAGAACTGTTCCGCCATTGACCTCTGCTAATCTGACGTTATATCTGAATTCTTAGTGCCAAATCTTGCCGATAATGTCCTTCACCGGTAACATTTGAATATTCGGCAGGAGCTTTAACGCGTAGTTTCTTACTTCGTAATACGCTATTGAGGGCGCGACATTTCCCTTGCCCGATGCAACACAGTTGTCCTGTCCCTTGGTGTCCATTAAACAACAGGCGAACTACCTAGTTCCAGCCGTTATAAAGGTTTTAGGTAACTGTGATATTGATATCGTGTTTCCGGTCAGTGCTGGCACTAAAAACGTCGTTACGAACTCGAATGGGAGAAGACTGGGTTGGCATTTTTGCATGTTCATGTTCAATAGGTACTTACGACGTCATATAGCGTTTTGCCAAACATAAAAGAGGAAGATCGATTTTATATATAAATATATGGGTCTTTCTCCACTAATGAATGGGAAATATTTTTTTTATACGATGTGGCCAAATCCTAGGGGACAACCCTTTGATGCGTTAGCATGGTTTTGGCCGGAAGGGAATTAGGGTAAGGGAAGTGAGGAAACATGAGTCTTGTTTGCATTGCTGCGAGCTAGACAACAGCCCAGAGACGAAGTGGATTATTTTTAATTTCTTAATAAAAGCTCACGGTCATCTGGTCTCGAACCCGGGACCCATGGCATGTTGGTCTTGATACGTTATAACTAGACAGCGCTACTGAGACTGTAATGGGTCTTTTCCCCTGAATACTCAATAGAGGGGATAGGTTTGGACATCACTGGTATAGCCCATTGCCGCAACTTAAGTCCCTACACCGCGCCAAAGTGCCTGCAACGTAGAAGTAAAACAAACTACTTACCTTTACCTAAAAAAACTCGCTATTTTAGTTGTAGACAATAAAGGTTAGAAGGCTCCATTAATTTTATAGCATGATAAAGTTATAATTATTTATTTTACCACATCAGTTTTATGTACATACATACATACGTAATTTGTACTCTGCAAGTATTATATCGTACGTCAGAGCAATTGATTCTTACAATCTTAATTTATGGATTTATGACATACATATATTGGTAGCTAACACAAACCTTCTATTGTGGCATAGTTATCAGGCTACATATATTAATAATTGCGCATCTTACAATTCTTTTAAAAAAGCCAGGGACATTTTTGAGTCATTGTGTTATTATACCTGCTCTCGTTTAAGAAAAGCAAAGATCTCTTAATAAAGATGTCAAGACTTTCCCTCAACATCAAAGTGATGCTGGACTCCAACCAGATGACGCCAAACATTTTCACTCTTTCGAGACCTTAAAACTCGAGAATTTCTTACTCGTCTAAGACTTTTGCCAGACCAAAATAATAAATAACTCGTTAGAAGGTTTGCTTTCTCTTGACAGAGGTTAATGGACTACCCAATTTCGACGTGGATTAATAAAATGCAATGCAAAGAGAGTACAAGACAACCAGAATCGCGAAGGAGATCGTGCATAAGTTATAAGTTAAGTTGAAATAGAGGACACGTTCCCTTTAGGCGTTGGTGTTCTTGTTCAAGTTCTCTCCATGGCAGAATACTTGTCCCAGATATTGGCACGAAATTGGTCTCGACTCTATTTGCTATGAAATGGAAATGAAAATAATTTCCTACGTTTAGTGTACAGTTGTGAGCAACTCTTATCGAAATTTCCACAATTCAAGACAGAAAGTTGCAGCATGAATGGATACCAAGTGAACCTCTTGGTTGGAGGAGAACGTATACATAGCAAAAGCACACAAGATGCAAAAATATCTGAAAGTGGAATATTGGGCCGGAACTTAAATCAATTTCATACATTTAAACCGCACAATTGATACTGGAGATGCTGCAAGTTTTTAGTACATGGCGGTGATAGCTGAGTAACTTTCTGTTCTGTGACACTGACGTCCAAGCCCAATAAATCTCAGCTGAGCAAAACACATCGCCTCCATTCCTTGTACTTCAGACGAAGCAAAATCGAACCAAAAATATTGCATTATATTTGCCATCTTGTGTGAACTGCCAATGAAATAGAAGCAGCCGAAGAAATTGCCTGTTGTTCGGGGTCTTGGATATTTGCTAAATTGGGCAATGCAATAAAATCTTAAGATTTAGGACCAGGTAGGAAAGTGGCGGGAGAGGTACTGAATGGAATTTAGAGTTCTTCAAACTTCACTGACACCTTGACAAAATCTCGCTAGCATGCTTTAAAAAGTCCGCTTCTCGTAATGTGCAAAGATTGCGTGAATTACTCAGAAGTGGATTCGTGGAGCCTACAAAGAGCCCAACTTAGTTTTGAATGACCCTAAAATCTCTGCTTTTTTGGTTTGCAAAATTGCTTTTGGTCGTCTTTCTTGTGCGTAGTGCGGACCGTTTCAAATTTCTTCAAAAAATATTGAGTCCGGCGTGACGGGCGAGCACCTCAGATGATTTATCGACAAAATGATGGTCCAACTGCCTGGTTAACTAGGCTCCAGAATGACTTATAGAATCTGTTGAGTAATCCTATATGTGTTTGATAGAAGTGTAAGTGCGAGAGAAAGTAGCTCTCTGCGTTGAGATGTGCTACTTACGTTTAGAACCAAGGCTACACGCGCGCTCAGGTCATATCTAGAATTAGCCAGTTAATCAATTAATTTCAAAACCAATTTATTTCCAACGAAATGCTCTTTGCAAACAGAGATTTTAGCATAATTATAATGAATAACATGTGTAGATGAATCGTAATTTTGTTATATTGTTCATTGAAAACAAAACAATGTTTACGAAAATATCTACTGAAAAAGCAATGTTGCCTGTAAACAGCGGAAAGTTAAAATATACTAAGTGATCTTTATGTTTAAAAATTTAAAGTGGAACTTTAGCCGTAAAATGTTCCAGTATTCCATAAAACTACTAAATTTTTATAGATAAAGGTGGGGTTGCTCTGATGGTTTGAAAGCCTCTAATTAGAATTCTAAAATAATAAAGATTTTAAAAGTAAGCTACAGCTTGTCGCAATACGTATGTATAATGTTTCTCTTTTATATAAGTAGATAAGTAGAATATTATTTGTTGTTATTTATTTAAGGAAGGAGATAGAAAAAAAAATGAAAAATTAGATTTAATGGATGGTTGTTATTTTGTGGCATACAATATGTCAATGAGAGTTACGATTCGCGCATCTATTTTCTTAAAGGTGGAAAATACAGATATGGAAACCAACGTGTATATATATTGCAACATGCACTGTAGGCTGGCAAAGGCTACGTGATGAAAACGAAATCAGGTTGTGCAAGGCGCATGTGCCGAAATTCAGAAATCAAGAAAACGTCAGATGCCGTATGATGTAAAAATCAATAATGGAAATTTCTAAAACTAAATTGCTGAACTTTCTATAATTAAGCTAAGTAGTATAAATAAGGCTGAGTAGCAGCCTAATAAGTGTAAATAAGTAAAGTGAAATAGTGTATTGTGAAGAAAACGTTTAAAGGAAAGTGTTAAACGAACTAATTAAGTGAGGCGAATAAACTTGTGAACAGTTGTGATTGAAAATAAATGTCTTAACTAATCCGTCGAGTCCGAAGAGCTCCAATTACGTTCCAATTGGTGTCAGAATTGGGATTAATTAAGAAAGACTTAAAAAAAGTGAACTTGGCAAAAAGTGTGATTGTAATATTAAAGTGAAATAGTGCAGTGAGCAATCTAAATATGGGTCGCAAATTGAAAAACGTACGTGTTCAAGACTTGAAGGGGGGAATTAAGTAAACGTTCCTTACCTACGAATGGAAATGAAAATTCCCTAGTAGCGTTACTACAAAAGCCATGGAATATGAGGTAAAGGATAAAGAGACTTTTATTTTTTGAAGACGACCTAGAAGAAAAAATTACTCCAATCAAAGCAGATCTTTCAATGCTCTGTTTAAACTTAACTCACCAATAGAAGAACAAAAGACGTTATCAGAGTGCAAATCAACGATGGAAGGTTCCGTATATGAGTTGCAGCCAGCGTAGGAAGAACATAAAACATTGATGGAGGGTTCCGTAAATGAGTTAAAGTCAGCATTGGAAGAACAGAAAACATCGATGGAAGGTTCCGTAAATGAGTTAAATCAGCAATATGGAATAACATAAGTCAAACATTTGACGAATTAAAAATCTGTGGACTTCATCCTCCAACATTTGACGGTCAAACGTCCACACTCCAGTTCGAAACGGTAGCAGCAATGAACGTTTGGAGTGAGGAAGAAAAAGCTACAGCTCTTACATTGGCACTTAGAGGTGGAGCAGCAGAATTGTTGCAGACTATCCCGGCGGAGCAGAGATATAGCTATACATCTCTTACACAAGCTTTAGAATTGCGGTATGGGAACGAAGCTACGGAATCGGACACAAGAGCCTGGATAGCAGTGAGCAATGCTGAGGTAACTAACCGAAATGATGCTTCCGTCTAATAAACTCAGTCAAGCAGAATATCGTAAAGCAAAGAAGTTTCTTAAAGAATTTGCCGATATTTTTGCACTACTGGACGAGGACTATGGAAAAACTGATACAGTGCAACATAAAACTGACATCGGAGACTGCCGCCTTATCAAGCAACCAGCAAGAAGATTACCACCAGCGAGAAGAAAACGAAGTGGTTGAAACAATGCAGAAGCAAGGTCTAATAGAAGAGTCAAAAGATCCACGGATGTCACCAGTGGTGCTAGTAAAGAAGAAGGTTGGCACTAAGAGATTTTGTGTCGACTATCGTCGGCTAAATGATGTCATGAAGCAAGATAGTTACCCACTACCCCGACACCCTAGATACCTTATCAGGATCCAAGTGATTTTCATCGTTGGACTTAAAAAGCGGCTGCTGGCAAGTCGAGATCGATCGAGATGACAGGGAAAAGACAACATTCTCGGTGGTAAATGGATTATGACAATTTAAAGTTATGCCCTTTGGACTTTGCAATAATCTAGCAACATTCGAGCGCTAAAGGGAATGTGTCCTACGAGGTTTAACTTTGAAAACCTGCCTAGTATATTTGGATGACATTATTTTGAATGGACGAAGTTTTCAAACATCTAGGAAATCTACGAGAAGTGTTCCAGAAACTGAAGTCAACCGGACTAAAACTATTCCCTAAAAAGTGTGCGCTCTTTGCAGACCAGGTCAAATACCTTGGGCATGTGATATCAACAGAAGGAGTTAGCACCGATCCTGAGAAAACGACTTCAGTAGAGAACTGGCCCACATTTAAATATAAACACGAGCTACGAAAACTTCTTGGATTAGCCACTTATTACAGATGTTTTGTGAAGAATTTTGCTGATATAGCAAAAGAGTTGCATAAGCTAACGGAGAAGAATAAGGCATTCGTTTGGGCAGGAAAAGCACAAAACAGCTTTAAAACACTGAAGCGTGCGCTTTTCAATGCACCTATACTTATTTATCCAAAGGCGGGCGAGACAGTTATATTGGATACCGATGCAAGTAATGTTGGGATTGGTTCTGTGCTGTCACAAGAAGTAAACGGGCACGAAAAGGTGGTGGAATACTATAGCAGAGCTCTATCAAAACAGAAATTATTGTGGTACGCGGAAAGAACTGCTGGCTATTGATTCAAAAAAGCATTCCCATAAATTCCTATGTGGACAAGGTTTCACTCTCCGAACTGATCATGCTGCTGTAAAGCGGTTGATGCAATTTAAAAACCCTGAAGGAGAGGTGGCAAGATGGCTAGTAAGACTGGAATCCTATGATTTTGAAAGTATTCATAGGAAGGGTAGATGCCATGGATATGCAGATGCACTTTCACGACGACTATGTAAGCCGGATTGTAAATATTGTTTCCGTCTGAAAGAGAAATGCGACCATGTGATTGTGAAAAGAACAACTGTCGTACCCTTGACGGGATGGAACAAGGAAGAATTTCAAGAAGCTCAACGAAAAGACGAGAATATATCTCCAATTTTGACGTGTAAGGAGAACGACGAAGGGCCCCAATGCAAAAATATTTCAGACGAAAGTGCCACATTCAAGAGCTACTGGACGCAATGGAATTCCCGTGTTAAAGATGGAATATTGAAATGCAAATGGGAAACCTTCGTCGAGTCATTATAGTAGTAGATGAGTATCAACGGGATTGGGGTAGCTACATTCCGATATTTCCACTAGCTTACCGAACAGCGGTCCATAACTCAACAGGACAGACACCCTCTAAAATTGTGTTTGGAAGACAGATTCCACTGCCCACTGATTTGAAGTTCGGACCTGTTGAAAAAGATACTGAAAACATTGAAAAGTTCATAACCATACTATAGAATGAATACGATAGAATGAAAACACGGTACGATATCAGAGATAATTCTAGCGGATTCAGGGAAGGAGACCTCGTTTGGCTATTCAACACACGGCGACGAAAACGCAAATCACCGATGCTTCGGCAGCAGTGCAAAGGACCCTACAAGCTCCATATGCGCATTAACTATGTGATCTACAGGATTAATTTGCCAGCCTATAATTCCATTGTTAAACAAATGCCAGACCGGTATAAACCTCGGAGATAATAAGAATATTCCTTGAAGCAAAGCAGTATAAATAATTATTGCTCAATGTGAGTTGTTCTCAATTCTTAATTATAAATTTATTTTGGTTTAAATTGGTGCTGTACTTCTTACTGCAAGTAGTTAAAATTTTTTAATAAACTATTTTTCAAAAAGTAAAAGCTCTCAACTAACAACATAAAGCGAGAAACAGGTAAATGAACCTACTTATACAAAGGTAATATTGTATAAATAGACAAAATGATTGAAATTAAGATAAAATATTAAACTAAAAGTGGACAATTGATAGAAACGTGAGATACTCATTTTTTATGTATAGCATTTGTACATAACTAAAGTTGTAGCTTTCTAAATTTTGCTTTAACCCTTATATCCTGTCATAAGCCTCCAGTAAGAAGTACAGCACCAATTTAAACTAAAATAAAGTTATAATTGATAGTATAAGAGCTAGCAACGGCTTAAAACACGTAACTTCAGCAAGGCTAATTTTGATATATCCCTTCTTGAGCCATAAATAGTAAGTGTGGGGTCTGGCTAGCCAAATACGCTGCGTTTAGCTGCGCGACTATCGTCTGCACAAGTAAAAAATGCAACAAATACATAACAGTATAATACTTTTTTTATGACATTGTGTCTATAAAACTACTAGTAAGATTTATTCGTTATTGCAAGACGGTTTCGTTGTCGTCACACCTCAAAGCAAAGCAGTACAAATAATTATTGCTCAATGTGCGTTCTCATCAATTCTCAATTATTAATTTATTTTAGTTTAAATTATATTCTTATTATCTCCGAGGTGTAAACCAGTTTGGCATTTGTTTCACAATGTAATTTTCGTCTGGCAAATTAATTATAATTCATATGGTAGTCAAAGAATAACATGCATTTCAGCTAAGCTAAAGTAACCTAAAAAGAATTTTTTTTATATTAATCAAATAGAGTCTGGCAAGGTGATAACAACAATGAAACCATCTGGCAATAACAAATAAATATTACTAGTAGTTTCATAGACACAATGTCATAAAAAAAAGTATTATATTTTTATGTATTTATTGCATTTTTTACTTGTGCAGACGATAGTCGCGCAGGTAAACGCAGCGTATTTGGCTAGCCAGACCCCACGCTTACTATTTATGGCTGAACAAGGGAGGGGATATATCAAAATGAGCCTTGTGAAATCATGTGATTAAAACGTTGAAAGCTCTCGGGCTATTAGAATTTCTGTGTCTCGGAAATCAAGTGTGTATGTTGACTGTATATTTAATGATTTTGGTAAAGCTTTTGACAGAATTAATCATACAGTTCTGATTTTTAAGTTGTCCAACCTCTGATCCCCGTGTTTGTTCTTTAACTATGTTCGCGCGTATTTTTCATGTCGCACTCAGAGCATAGTTTCGTGGTCCTCTTTCCAATAATATATACAGTTCCCCTGGTGTACCTCAAGGCAGCCAACTTGGTTCACTCTTATTTATTATTTACATCAATGATTACTCATTTTTTGTCTAATTCGAATACTCTTTGTTGTTATGCAGACGATGCCAAGATTATCCATGTTGTTTCCTCTCCTCTCGATTGTGAAATTTTAAATTCTGGCTTGGACTCCTTTCATAAGTGGTGTGGGATTAACTACTTTGCTCTTAATATAAGTAAATGTACAGCTATGTCTTTTTTTTTTTTTTATACGATGTGGCCAAATCCTAGGGGACAACCCTTTGATGCGTTAGCATGGTTTTGGCCGGAAGGGAATTAGGGTAAGGGAAGTGAGGAAACTTGTCTTAAAGGAATAAAGTTGACTTCAGATACACTATACATGGTTGTGAATTAACGAGACTTGACAAAACCATTTACTTGGGAGTCTGGTTGAATAATCGTTTTACCTTCGATGACCATATTGACGCGATTGTTATCAAGGCAAAGTCGACGCTGGGTTTCGTTAAAAGGAGACCTAAGGAGTTTGATGACCCTTATATTACACGGCACCTTTATTGTTCGCTAGTTCCTCCAATTTTTGAGTATTCTTGTTGCGTTCGGTTCCCATTTTACAATGATCACGTTCATCGTGTTTAGGCAGTCGTGGGTTTGTGCAGCTTGCTCTTCGTGGACTACCTTGGAAGAATCCTTTTCTATTGTTCCTTATACGAGTATACTCAATCTTTTAAAACGTGATTCTCTCGAAACTCGAGGGAAAAAATCTAAAACTGTTTTTGTTTTAAACTGACTACATGGGCTATTAATTCATCTCTCCTGTTGTCTTCATTTAATATCTCAGTTCCACATCGGTCCTTGAAAAATTGCGATTTTTTACTCGAGCCTTTTACCTCAATAACTCGTTGTTGTTTTAAGGTAAAATCCGATAATTGATGAAATATTGCATATTTACTAAGGATGGATGGCAATACAATAACACATCTTGACTTTTGCGAATATTTCCACGTAGAGGGGGGAAAGGGGGAGATGGGGCTGCCTAATAGAATTGCACGTCATTATCCCCAGATATTTGGATAATGAGCATTAAATTGAAACTAAACATTAAGAAATAAAATTTTATTGAACAATCTATAATGGATTGATTATTTACATTGATTATTCCGTTAAAAACGTCGCTCCGTAAATTTTTATTTTGAAATGGTTTGTCAATAATCAAAGAGTTCACTCATTGATTACTCTGTATAATAAAAGATGGAATAAATATTTGTTGGATAACTTACAAATATATGTGAAATATAAATATATAATGTTGTTTGAAAATCGAAATTACTCTTCTTATTTAAACGTAGGCAATGTATATTAACTACTTAATTAAAATATGACTAAAAAGAAAAAAAAACTTCTTACAAAAACTTGCTTTCTTAAAAAAAAAGTTTACTAAAAAGTAAAAAATAATTCCGAATAATAAAATATTTTTTTTATTCATGAACAACTGCGTGGAATTGGGAGTGCGGAGGTATGAAATTAAAATGAAAAAAATGGCAATGGCATGTATAGTATCAATCGATCTGAATAGTACATATGGGTCATTGTGAAGTCTAAGGCATGATAGTCTTAACATCAAATCACACGAATTACATAATTTTTTATAGGAATGTAAGCATATAATCATACAAAGAGCGTATGCCTTGCTTTTCAGCTGTTTTAATTATTCGTAATTTTTTTTTTATTTTTAATACGGCAAATTAAATTAAATAAAATAAAAATAAAAGCAATAAAAGCAAGTTCTTAAAAAATTTATGAATATTTTTTTTTATTAGTTTCTTTGGTCGACCTGTAATCTTGATGTATTGTTTCTTCTGTCTTATGTTGTTTTTAAATTTTTTTGTAAGCAAATGAATAATTAATCTTTTTGTAAATAAATAAAGAAATAAATTACCTCGCGAGTTGAAATGTTTAGATAGTTGAATATGGAATCTTTGAGTGTAAATAGGTAGTTGTTTTGATTGTGATTTGCTCCGATTTTGAAATGTCATAAAGGATATAAAATTAAATATTATTAAATGTACTATTTGTGAAATTGATTTGATTTATTTAAAACTATTTTATTTTTAACTTTATAAGCACTTCAGGTATGCAACTGTTCCCTCTACTCCTGGTCCCAATCTAGTTACATAGTTTTTACTATCGCACTAATGAGGATACTCGGTTTGTGCAACAGAATCAAAATCGCTCCATGCATTTCCAAGCTAAGTGCCACGCACAAATACAACAACAAACGAATCATCTAAATCGGGCCACACATTGCAAAGTTTTACTCCACCTTTTCCCCACCTACCAATACAATTCAGGAACGTACCCTATGCACAAAAAAAGATACATATAAATTAGCTGGCGTGTTATAAATTTAGGCAGCACCCTCCACACCATCGTAGTTCACCCCCCCACCTTGTCCCTCGCAAGGAGGAACATCTTGACGTCGTTCTGACATTTTTACGCGGCGCTGTCAAATACCTTTGCCTTGACTTTTGTTAATTTTCATTAATGCTTGTTTCTCGATATCTTGATCTTCTTTAGTATGCAGTAAACTTAACGATAGGTGCTTTCCGCATTTATTAATTCCGTTCTTTGTTTTGACAACTTTTATGTAAAAAATAGCAGCGTGTTGGCATTCGAACACATTCAGAAGAGCAGCTGCATACATGTGAACAGAGTTGTAAACTTCATTACCCATTCCCATTCCAATTCCATTCTTTGGAATTAACATTTTTCAATTAGGAATGAAATAAACAAATGGAATTAATATTCCAAGTAATGATGTATGTAATTGGAATTCCTCATATATTCCACCGAGATTGGCAAAGGAATGAAAAGTAATTGAAAATGAATTATTCATGATTTAAAACCAGATTTTAGTTCCTTAATTTGTTTTTGAATTCCTTTTCTATGAAAACATTCTCAAACTGATTAGCACTTTCTGTTCATACAAATTTCCCTGTCCAAAAATGCAAGACTGCATCCAACCGATTTTGGACTTCACCTAAACTTTTTTTCTTGGAAAGGAACTTTAGTGTTTTAAGTTCTTTATTATTTAATTTTTTCATACAATCAGTGACAAAATTAAGCGGTCACTCGTAAAAAATTCGATTCAACAAAACAAATTTATCTTTTTTCTAAATTGAGAGTAACAATTAGTATATTTCTTAAGTTTTAAAAGTGTTTAAAAGTTAAGAAATAAT
This sequence comes from Leptarthrus brevirostris, assembly GCA_964036015.1. Classification (NCBI taxonomy): domain Eukaryota; kingdom Metazoa; phylum Arthropoda; class Insecta; order Diptera; family Asilidae; genus Leptarthrus; species Leptarthrus brevirostris. Next base: position 73,113,003 of record OZ038374.1, read on the forward strand.
TAATTTCATTTTAAACATTTCAAAGAAGACAGGGTCTGCTCAAAGCTGAAGTAATAAAGGATCTAAGGTGTTGCACAAAATGTTTTCGTTCAAGAAACAACATGTGGGTATATTCGAGGTATCAAATAAAATGTTGTTACCTAGAGTTAACAAAGCATGAAAAAACCCGCTGACTTTATAACAATTTCGCTTAGTGTAGAAGTGCTAATCAATTTAAGAATGTTTTCAAAGAAGAGGAATTTAAAAAGAATGAAGGAACTAAAATCTGGTTTTAACTCATGAATAATTCATTTTTAATTACTTTGCCAATCTCGGTGGAAAATATGAGGAATTCCAATTACATACATCATTACTTGGAATATTAATTCCATTGGTTTATTCGATTCCTAATTGAAAAGTAATGGAATTAAAAAATTTTATTTCGAAGGAATGGGAATTAGGCTGAAATTCATTCCACAAACAATGATTACTTTACAGCTCTACATGTGAACACCGCCAACTGCACCGCAATGCGTGCATGCAAAATAGGGCTTCACGCCACCAAGACAAGACCGAGACTTTGGCACATCTCGGTCTTGGTCTTGTCAAAGTGAAGACGATCTTGCTCTCGTCGCATACTAGGCCGGTCTGATCTCGCTCTCGGCAAGATAAAAAAATGGAACTTCGGTGGGATAACGGGGAGCCCCATAAATCACAAAATTTACAATTTTCGGAGCGACATAAAAGGTGAAACAACTAAAAAATTTTTCCAAAATAAAATAATAAAAACTTATATCTCGTTCACTCTTGTCACCTCAATCTCGCTTTCAATGTCGCATTGTTACCAATAATACTGGTCTCGCTGCCGGTCCCGGTATCGTGTCGAGACCGGTACCGGCAGCGAGAATTATCTCGAGTATTGTGAAGCCCTAATGCAAAATACGACTGAACCGGGCGCTATGCGCCACTCATCTGAACGTTGTCTTACACAGCTATTACGCGTCACACTATATACAGCTGGGAAAGAATCATTTAAATATGTAAGTCGGCGTATTACAAATCGTCTCCTGTCTCCCTACCCCCCTCCCCTCCCCCACCATCAATACCAGAGGTGCAAAATTTGCATCTGGCCCTCCCTGTCAGTTATAAATTGCGCGGATGATTTTTATTTTCCATTCTTCTTTTTTCGTGAGTAAAGGAAACATAATTCCTGAGAATTCAAAAATTTAATTCGTGCAGCAAAACAATTTTGTCTATTCTTCTTATTCTATTGAATGGCATGTTAAATTTTCAAATTTGCCATGTCAGGTGGGCTTGGAGGTAATACTGAATTTCCTTCCGATCTCTATTCTGTATCCCAAAATAGATAAAGTGAAAAAGACTGACAAATTTTAATAAATGCCATTTCTCTCACCTTAAATTAAATATTGAAATTTGTTTGAAGTGAATCTATAAATGTTTCGAACTTGTGGAAAGGATAAAAATTTTATTCTTTACAACTTTTACTAAGCTTTTTTAAAGACAAATTCTGTTTTGTATTCATTTTGTTCAAGTAGTGTTAAGTCTACAACGTAAAAAGGGACAAAATTAAAATTTGCTGACCAACATAAATATCTCACCAGTACTAACTTCTCATCGCACCATCCTACCCTGACGCAATCCGGCTTCCCCAATTCCTTCCTAGAGTTTTTATTTCCTATAAATTAACAAAATTAATTAATTAAACAAATTCTAACCAAAAAATACTTAATAGTTCCCATAAAAGTGTTGACAGCCTCGCTCGTCAAGGAACTTCATTCTGCTTTCAGAACTCAAACGTCTCGTTTGACTTCAGCTGCTTTTGGTGAAATAATTTTTAAATATTTTTCTATATTTATCAAAGGAATTTTCTTAATTATCCCTGATCCTACTTCCTAATTCTCCCACTAGGGGTAATAAAGTCGTTTCATGCTGTTTTCGGACAATGTTAGTGTTGCTTTCAGCGAAATATTTTGTAATTTATTCGAACTAATCTCGCTTTTCTTTTCATTTATTTCAGAATCGAACTGATCTTCTTTTATTTTGATTCTTCTTTAATTTTTTTTACTTTTTTTTTAAATTGTTATTTTTAGGGTTCCGTACCTCAAAACTAATAAAGGAACCCTTATCGGATCACTTCTTTGTCCCTCTGTCTTTCAGAACAGACACTCGCAAATAAATCAAAACCTATAGGGTATTTCCCGTTGGCGTAGAACCCTGAAATTTGGCAAGAAGTAAGGTCTCACTGCACAAGTAAAGGAATAAATTCGAAAAACATTAATTTGTAGTTATATCACATGAAAAAATATTACGGAACCCTCGGTGCGCGAGTCAAATACGCACTTGTCCGCAAATTTTTTTTTAAATTCATATTTTTTATTAACGCGCTTTCTTGTCTGATTTTCTGTTCGGTACAAATTTTGCAATCGATTATAAACTAACTTTCCGATAAGCTAGAGAATTGAAACTTTAAACAAAATAAAAAATTTCTTCTACCCCTATTGAGGTAGTCCTGAAAATTTTTGGTTGTGAATTTTTGATAGCTATGCAAATTATTGTAAGATTTAAAATGAAAAAAACTGGGGCGCATGCAACAGATAATAATTAGAGTATCTGTCGTTGAGAAAACTCACACAACAGTTCGTATCATTTGTAATACAATTTTATAGTGACTTACATAGGTGCATTAATTATTTATGGCATGCACCCCACGTTTTTCATTATAAATCTTACAATTATTTTCATATCTATTAGAAATTCACAATCACAAATTTTCAGGAACATCTGAATATTAAAAATTGACAATCACAAATTTCTAGGGATCTGTATGGAACTAGGAGAAAGTATTTTATACTTTTTATTGAAATAATTATTTTTATTTATTGATTTTATAAGTTGGAAATATTATTTTATTGAATTTTTATTAGTTTTAAGTTATTTTTCGGTTTTTATAATCTCTCCGGTGCATACTTAACATCCATTGGCCGGGGGTCATTACCCCAACGAAGACCTGCACAGAGTTAAAGGCCAAGACGGGATACACACCAGGATTCGCAGGTGAAAGTGGCAATGGCCACACACTAAGAAAAGCGCCAAACAACATCGCACAACAGGGTCTAGAGTGGAATCCGCACGGGATCCAAGGAAGACGTCGAATTGCACGACCGCGCAACATATGGAGAAGATCCGTCGAGAGGGCAGGTGCCCCGATCAAGAAATCGTGACCTCAGTTGAAGGCGTTGGCGGAGAACCGGATTAGGTGGACAGTCGGTCTACTAGTTGCGCTATGCCCCACCAGGGGTTAAACGAACCAGAGAGAATAAAAACGTGTTAAATTTTCATTTTTGGTCTCTCGCTCTTCGTTTAGTCTGGTTATAGGCTCAACAAGTAGTGAGATCGTGGAGTTGTTATGTGTGCAAGAAATACAAATAGATAAATTTTTAAGTACGTCTGAAAAAAAAGATGTGTTTAGCATATCTGTACGGCAAACCATAGGATATTTCGCCAAGTAAAGTGAAAAGTTATAATGCATACGAATACTACTGAAGTTAAACTGAAATAAAGTATAATTCTTCTCATGATTTAAACTCAAGCAATTTTGTTGTTGTTTGGATGTACCTTACTACATACAAATTAAGTTTTGCTAAAGCTCTAAATAAGTGTAATGAACTTTATGTGATTTCGGCCCCATCAATAAACGGAAATCCACTTCAGTCGACAACAGTTTACGTTATTTGCATAGTGGTAATCCCAACCAATCTAGCTACTACGGCATTCGCTGGAACGCTTTGTCGCGAATAGCATATTCGTTCCGGAACTGCATTTGCAATGCCCCATTCTGTACCTGAATCCCGCGAAATATGCTTGCCTCGATTTGAATAAAAGCAAACTGCAAAGAAAAATAACACTTTTGATTTAACGATAAAATTTTCATTAAACTACTCGGCTGTTTCATAAAAAAACAAAAACAAGACGGCAACAGCGGCTACATAAATCGGTAATGACACTGAAATTGCAATTACCAGAGCCAGATAACCAAGAGCTCAGTAACGCGAAGATTATGTAGCCCGTCACGTGACACATTGCATGAATAGAGTTGTGCCATTCTTCGCGGGGTGAATGACACTTGACTAAGAAAAAGAGTAAGAAATAAATTGGCCTAATGTCAGCACTTTAAAAGATACCTGCCTGAAAGGATCAGTTATGTATCGTTAAAATGACATCAGAATAAATAAATTCCACAAATAATTCGACGTATGCAGATCGTTCTATTCCGAGATTGCCAATTTACCTTTCTTGGCTGGTGAAAGGCTTTCTTTCTGGTGCACTGGAGAATACAATAAAAACGCTTGCCCGATAAATATCCCTCTACCACTCCTGGACACTGATCGTGGCGGATCAATTGATTAGCTCATACTTGGGAGACAATTCCGCCGTCAGATCCCGATCTTACGAGATTGTGAGTGCATTAAATCGGAATCAGCAGCAGCACTTGAATTATGGACTGCCATTAATAAAGAGCAAAGAATTGTCACGCCTTCCTTGCGAAAAGCAGCTGCAACGCAAATGCGGCATTCTTACACTAACTGTGTTCACTTGCCCGTCTTTAAGCAGCTGGGCGTGAGCTATTTAATGGATGGTAGTGTCACATTTATTACATCTCGTACCCGTACTGGGTTACCTACATTCCCGACAAGTTGAACATGTTTCTTGTTTTGCGCAAAGTTCATTGACTCCCCACGACAGCATCGCCTCCGGACACAAGACAATACATAGAGTCACACTCAACAGCATGTGATAAAACCATTTCATACGTAATTTACTGAATTCCGATTACATAACTGGGAACTGATCCAATCACCCGATGGTGTTTCTCTCACGCGGGTATATTGGTTATTCTACACTTTTGCCATAACATGCCATGGCATATCCAATGTTTGCACAAGGTGCGGCCAATGACCGCAGCGATCCACATCAATTCCGGTGGTTGACGAACGTTCATTCTGAAAACTCAAATGCAAGCAAGCTCCTTGGGAAATCTCACACCAAGAAAGCATTTGGTGGTAACTTGGCGCACTGCCTTCATTAGACTGAAAGTGTCGAACCGCGTAAACTACCTTCACGTTTACGCACTGAAGAGGAGTACCTGTAAACGTCAATTACGCATACATGAACCAGAGTATGACCGCATGCTCAATCAGGCCGATTTATATGGCAAATAATAACAAAAACTGTATACAAATACTCAAAGTAAAGTTCGTACACCTTTGAAAGTGAAAGTACCATCGGACAGAGACCTACAAACACATCTGCAGTTGCACCGTCGTTCGCGCTATAGATTGCCCATGTCCGCTCGAATCCGGACTGTGCTACAAATACATTTGGCGCACGTAGTAATAACGTACGCTGCATACCGCATTATCGATTGATGAAGAAGAGTCGGACTTGTATTACAGCCGTAAAGCCTTGGAAACTGGCATCAAAATATGGGTAACTCGCAGTATCTTTGCCATCTTAACTCATTCCATTATCGCGCCACTGCCGTTCTTTAGCAGCCCAGCCGGTTGCTCCAGTGCGATCATTCTTTCAGAATAGAAGAGTGGGTCGTGAACTGATCTTCGTTAAAATAACGACCATCATCGTCACGTAGGTTGATTTGCATGCACATCGCTTTTAGCACTTATGCATAAATATACATTTCATTATTTGTAAATACGATCCGAAGTTTGTTTATTAAGGTACTCAGATTTATTTTTTTTTTAGAATCACGAGCGTTCCGAACATATTCTAGTCTCTGATACCGCGGTTAAAATTACAAGCAGGTACAGGCTCAGAACGTTAAGTTATGTAATCAGTAGTTCGGGTTACTAATTGCAAGCTCGCGCAAATTATACTAGGAGGCGATTACGAAAGCATCTTCGCACACATTTATTCGGCATTTTTATTTTCTGTAGATGCGGCATGAAAATTAAATATAAGACAAAAGGACGTTAACTTTTAGATTTAAAGATTTTTGAAGAATTGGGTTTATGTAATCTGGTTGTATCTTTTAACAGCTTCGAGGTGCAAAAATATTCTTCAGTTGTTACTTAAGATAAATAATCAGTTGAGGTTTTCTGAGCTAAAGGCCATATCACGAACGTTTAAAATTTGAATAAAACGTAAAACAAGAACAAATAGAAAATTATTTAACTTATTCTCACTCGAACTTATTCAAAACTAAATCAAATGCCTGGTTTAAGGTTTTAAGATGCTTACTTTGTGACTCTATTTTAAAAAGTTGGATAAATTTGTATATTTGTGTATACAGGGTGTTTCAGACCTGTTGTTGCAAAATGATAGGGGTGATGGAATCTCACCTAGATAGGGGGGAGGGGTCTTCAACTGTTTCGGAGTTACGGGGTTATTCATAAATTTGCAATTTTCATCGTATTCACATCACTCTTATATTTTTATCTTTTGATCGATCGAATCGATCGATAGTTGAAAGTAATATAAAATATTGAATTAATAAATAACCATTAATTTGGAGACGGAGTTGCATCAATGGTTAAGTGGCACGATCCCAACGCCATGCATCTATGGCCAATTTAACATTAGGACTACCTAAATAAATAAATATATACCTAGTTTTACCGCACCCGTCAAATTGACGGATTTTTGATTATGGCTTTCATTGTAACTTTTGACTTAGTTTAAGTAAATAAAAGAATACAATTTAGCAATAACAACATTTAATATAATAGTTCATTAATTATTAATAAAAAAGCCAAACAAAAACAGTTTCTATTTGAATTTATATTATAGCAAATTTGACATGTATGAAATAACTATGAAGCACATATTTTACATGTACATGTTATCTTAGATGAACACTTGCCACAAACATATTTGTTGCATGTATTGCAAGTATAAATCGCTCTGTTTTTGTTGTACAATCGAATTTGGCAAGATTTGCGTTCATAAGGACTTTTTTTGGGTTTTCTGGAGTGCAATCCATTGCCTGTTTTTGTTTTTGGGAGGAGGCTTCTTTTCTGCAACGACTACATTCACTGGAGAGTTCTTCAGATAATTGAAACAAAAATTTGTTTCTAGTTATATTTTCATCACAAGTCTCTTTATATAAAATCCACGCATTGATTGCTGCCAAATCCAAAATATTATAAAATACCTGCAAAGGCCATCTATCTGAGCCTGCTTTTACGCTATATTTGCGGGCCATTTGGTCAACTACATCTACCAGTTAGAGCGTTCAGTTCTAAACTAACGGCGTTATAACGGCTTCCCAACACTTTGGATCATTCAATACAAATGTATGGAAGCGATGTAATGACTGTAAATATGTATTGATGTCCATCATTGCATAGATGATACATAAATTATTATAAACTTTGAAACTGCTAAAGCCGTCATTTTGACGGGTCTTGGTATAAATAGGTATATGTCATACTGATTATGGAAATTAAAGTCAGTGAGGGGAAATTGAATAGTAATAATTAACTGTTCTTATATTTTATTAAAAGTCGTAATAAAATTCTAGAACACTTACATAAATTATATCAAATTTTTAAGCATGAAATTTGAAAACCGTCAAAATGACGGTCTTGGTAGTTCCAGTGTTAAAAGAAATGCAATATATAGTTTTACATCCACTCCGTCTCTGCGCTTTTGTCTAGCTCGCAGTAAACTTGTAAAAAATCAGACCTAGAAAGATTTCAAAATGGTCTTCTTTTGAAAGTAAATTTTGTCATCCTTATTAAATTGAGCTTCATCCGTCCAGATTTTTTTTTTTTTTAAATAAGAGATCAACTTGCAGATTTCTTAGGTTCGCCCCACTCTGACGTAGGAAATATGTATTTAGCATCAATTCAATACATCTGGTGCTGACAGTCTGATCGTCTCTGACTAATTGCAGTACTCGTTATTTTAACTGTACGTCCTATTTCAAAAGTAAAAAGAGATAAAAATAAAACTTAATAATTTTGTTTTTATAAAACTTTTACGTAAAAGTTAAAAGTAAGTACTTAAAGAAGTTAAATTATACTCACAGAAGGTAAAGAACTAGTACACTTTGTAGTAGGAAGTAGATTTCCACTTTCACCGAGGCGTCTATGAATCTTCACGAACATTCGGTGATTCGAACACACTCTACAAGGATATCTGCGGCGATATTCCCGGCATGATATTCGTATATTTCCGTTGCAATATCCGTAAATAAAGTACATGTCCTTTAATTCTTAGGTAGTAAAAGAACCGTGTCCAATACTTTGTATATTTACTATATTTGGATATTACTGTTTTATTTATTAACAATTTTGAATTTGATCCTTTAGTCGCTTTAGATCTGAACTTCATAATTACAAACCCATTGCATACGTCCTCTAAGACCATCTATCACTCACAGCAAGCATTTCCTAACAAAGGATTTTGACAATCCCCCTAATTCTTGGAAAATTAAAAGGGCAGATAATTTTGTGATATGCAATTTTGAAGGTAGTCATTTGCGTTTCTACTTTCTGCTTTTAAAATACCAGGTCAGTAATACAAAATTTCGGGAAAATTAAGGGGAAATTACAAATTTTGGGAACAATATTTCAAAATTTCGGATTTAGTTGCCAATAATTTCTGATTGGTGCAACCTGTAGAAATTATTTTCACGTTAATTTATAGGATAGGATTCCCTCTTTCAAACAACTATAAAATCACTATTCTGATACTAATAACATTATTACAAATAACAAATCAGTGACGTCATAGCTAAATATCAAAAATCTTAATATCTAGGAGACAACGCAAAATCGGACCCACGTTGTACTGCACTTTATTGGTCATTGAGGTCCCTCCCATATCTTGCAGCGAAGTTTGTCCCTCGATGACTGAAACTCAATGTATACAGGGTGTTTGGTAGGTCGATGCAAAGCCTTGCGGAGGTGACACAAAGTCACTACAAACACATACCATTTTCAAGATTTTCGGAATTTTCGTGTTTTTTAAAAAATGCCATTTTTTAACATATTCACCCTAATATCATACCAGTGAAACACCATACCTTGATTCTTGTATTTTTTTAACCGACTACCAAAAAACAAAGAGGTTCTAAGTTCGACACGTATCTTTTGTTTATTTTTATAAATTTATTTTTATGTATGACCGAGCACAATTTTATAACCCGTGGATTGATTTTGATGATTCTTTTTTGTTTAGGTAGAGTATGTTCACCGATTGATATCATGACAAAAAACATTTTGGTGGGGTGGGGTTGGAAAGTGCAGATGAAACTTAACTTCGTAACGCGTGGACCGATTTGGATGATTCTTTTTCTATTGTTATTATTATTATTATTTCTATTCTTTGTTGACCCACTAGTGCGACGACAAAAATTTATGCAATGAGGTGGGTTGCGGAAGGAGCATTGTGGGATCCATGTTTTTTTTTTTGGTGGAGATATAAATAAAGAAAGAGATCACCTGCCCGCTCTCCTTCCTTTTCTTTCTTTGGATCACTAGGTCTTGCGGGCTATTTCTTGGTGGAATGCAATATTTTAATTGAACAGTTATTCTTGGGTTTGGAAATTCGGATAAACTACTTGCGCTCGTTTTAGGGACTTGCCAGACGAGGGTGTTATTTACTTCTCGACGTCCGCAGAATTCTTTTAACCTTCAGAAAGTCCGCAAAAAGTTGAACTAATTACTAATAATTAATTGATTTCGGAAAACATTTCGGGAAATATTGAATTTTTAGTAATTTCAAAACATTTTTATTACTTTTGGAAGTAACTGTATTTGCAGTGGTACGAGTTAGATCAACATTGTTGACAATTTTGAGAAGGCCACTAGGAGAGTAGTTTTTTTGCGTTTCTTTCATAACACTCCGTTGAGTAGATCAAAAGTTAAAAATTAAAGAGTGTTCCCTGTTCTAGTGGAAACTAGTTCTCGAGCAGTCAAAATAGAATTGGCTGTGATGGAAAGGGTGTTCAGTCTTAAGCCGACGGAGGGACCATTTGGAACTCCTGCTAAATCGAGCTAAATCTCTGACGTCCGTGGAGCCTAATTCGGTTAGCTCTTCAAAGAAGGGGAGCCAAAAAAAAAGTATAGAGAATTGACAATATTCCTTTACAATTAGCAAACATTTTTATAAATTTTTGTATATTTCCTTGTACAGAAATTCTTGATAACTGTCTACTTTAGAAAAAAAAAAATTTCATGATTAAATAACATTTTTGATACGCAAAACAAAGACAAATTCTATACAGCTGCAGTATTGGATTGCCATTTATAAATAGACCGTTATGGGGTGTATCTATTTTATGGAGCTCGACCGCCGCGATATTTTTGGTGATTAGTTATGCAGAAACCTACTCGCATCCCTCCAAATTTCAACCCCCTATGCAAATTGGGCATTTACAATAATTTATAATACAATAATTTATAATTTCATAATTTATGAAATAAGAAAACAAAATTGTAAATAAATAGAATTGGAAATGTTTCAAGAATATCCTAAGCAACGAAAATTCAAAATTTTTTCCTTATATCAAGTCAACAATCAAGTAACGCAATCGAAGATATTACACAAAACTACCTTAACATTTCAGCTCACGAGGAGATCATAAGGAAGTAGAATGAAATAGATTTGTTGTTTGTTTTGTTTAATTTGCACCGACATCAAAATGTCGTGATAGATATAAAATTAAAAATGATTTCATGCTTTTTAGTGTGTTTGGTGAACTTGGTTCAACATTTTTTAAACGACTTCCCAAAAACAACAAGTCTCTAAGTTCGACATGTATTTGCTTTCCAATTTTTTATTTATTTATGTCTGACCGGACATTTGATGATGGATCATAAAGCTACAAGAGTTTTAATAAGGTTTCGGCAAAAAAATTTTCAGCAATACCAATCAATAGTTTGGTCATCTTGGATCGTCCAGCAAAAGCAAATAAATAAAAAACATAACTGCAGATGTTACTGATTCCCAATTGCATTGGAAAGTAAGCAAAAATCATGCAGCAGCACATAAAGGCATTGATGCCAATAGAATTCACTGTATAATCCGGCATTAACCATTTTTAACAATGGTTGATGGCAAAGTTGCACCACACCGTAAAAAGTCATCGGCGTCATTGATTCATGAAAGCATCAAAGAAAACTACCATTTTGGACAATTCCATCTTCATAACTAGATATAATTCCTATGATTTAGGATTGCTTTGGCGAAGTCGGCATTTGCGGCAACTAGGAAAATTAGCGGGAACGTTTTGCAGAGAAGGCAAAGGTATAAAATGAGCTTAAGGAACATGTGGGGCTTAACAAGGATTCGGTAATAACAATGATTAAAATAGTTGAAAAAAAATTTGCTGATTTCACAAAAAATCATAAAATAATATTAGTTTTTTTGTTGTGAATTTGGTGCAAATTAAACGAACAAAACAACAACAACAAAAGCGTTTAATCCTCCATCTTTTTTTTTTTTTTTTTATATATGATGTTGCCAAAGCTCAGGGGATGCCCTATGATGCTAAAGCACAGCCTTGGCAGGAAAGGAATTAAGGATGAGGGAAATGGGTTAGGAGGTTGAGTGAAGGAGGTGTCGATGTACGCCCCGTTTGAAAGTTTCAGGCTCATAAGACGAGGGAAAAACAGAAGATGGTAAACTGTTCCACATTCGTGTTGTTCTGCTAAGAAAAGATTCCCGAAATTTGACGGTACGTCCAAATTTGACCCGGAGAGTAAAGGGGTGGGAGCGACTTGTAGATCTTGTATCGCGCGTTGTAATGAGTCTACAAGGAATCAGGCTAGCGATTTCGTTAGAACAATGGCCATGGAAATAGCGATAAAAGAGTGAGAGACAACCGACATTCCGTCGATGCTCAAGAGAGTCAAGGCCCTCAGAGATTGAGGAATCGCCAATAAGTTTAACAGCCTTACGCTGAACTTTGTCTAACGCGGACAATGCGGTGTGTCCTGGCCCTGCCCAAATATGGGAATTATATTCAAGTCTAGGCCTAATGTGGGACTTGTAGATCAACGCTAAGTCGGGTGGGGTGAAATATTTCTTACATCTCTGTAGAAAACCTAAACATTTCATCGCACTTTTGGCGATTGCAAATATATGATCAGTCCAGCTAAGATTGCTGGATATCTCAATACCCAAGATCTTTAGGGAGGGTGAATTGGATATATTCACTCCGTCGACTGAAATGGGTTGGGGGTGGACTGGGCGTTTTTTAAGGGACATTAAACAGCATTGAGTTTTGGATGCATTAAACGTAACACGATTTGCTCTGCCCCAAGCGAGGACCTTAGAAATGTCGTTGTTTAATGATCTAAACATGCGTTCCCGATTGACTTCTGTAGCATTTCCACGTGAATTCATTACAGAATCAAATGAGTACGCGAAATCAAGGGTGCTGTCGTCGGCAAAACTATGAATAGGATTGAGAGTAAGGGATAAGAGATCATTGATGAAAAGAAGAAATAAAGTTGGTGAAAGAACTGAACCCTGAGGTACACCGGCATTTATTTCGTGGGATGCAGATGTAACGCCGTCAATAACTACACGGATTGAACGGCCTGACAAAAAGCTCTCTATCCATTTAACGAGGGTAGGATGCAGACCAAATGTTTGAAGTTTGGCTAAAAGGGCAGCATGCCAGACTCTATCAAAAGCCTTTGAAATATCAAGAGCGACGATTTCGGACTCACCGAAATTATGGAGACAATGATTCCAACGCTCCGTTAGAGCCGTTAGTAAGTCTCCGGTTGAGCGGCCAGCGCGGAAACCGTACTGGCAATCGTTGATAAGATGGTTATTTTCTAGATATGTCAACAACTGAGAGTTGATGAGTGATTCAAAAACTTTGGATATGATCGAGGTTAGTGCAATTGGTCTGTAGTTAGAGGGGTCGCATGCTTCTCCTTTTTTAAGTATCGGCTGGACATGAGCAAGTTTCCATACACTTGGAAATATTCCTGTTGAATATGACAGGTGAAAAAGTTTGCGCAGAGGTTTAGCCAAAGCAGAGGCGCAGCATTTTAAAACAAGGGGCGAGAAACCATCAGGCCCAGTAGCTTTGGACACGTCGAGTTTCGAAAGTACTCTAAAAACTTCCCGAGTGCGAAAGTGTAGCGGCTTTTGCCTACTAATGCACTGTGATAGAGATGGAAGTGGCTGCGATGATGGTTATTTCAATGTTTAGGTAGTTTTATATAGTAAGTTCGATTGTGCTTACACAGTTATTTTGTTTGTTTCATTTTTTTAACTATTTTATTTTGTACTTTTTCGTTTCTTCAGATATGCTCCTTGAAAAATACTTATCGTATAGCAAAGCAATTTCAACAGTTTAAAGGAACAGCACTCTATAGAAAGGAAACAGAATCATCCAAATCCAGAAACACGTAAAGAAGTTAATTCCTGCCGTCCTTTCACACCCTCACCATAGTTAAAAAAAATTTACCACGGTGACATTACGCTAACGTACTCTATATAGCAAAAGAGAATACCAAAATAACCTTAAGCCACAATTTGCGTCATCATACAAATATAGCACGATACTCTATTCAACAATAAACGAATTATCCAAATCGGCCCGCACGATACGAAGTTAGCTTCCACCATTCGCCCTCCATCATACAATTTTTGACTTGCTACCAATGAGGGAACATATTCTTCACATCAAAAACAAAATCATCCAATCTGGTCCACGCGCTAACAAGTTAGACTATCCCGTTCCTCACCAAGAGACATGGGTGAAATTTTTTCCCATAGTAGCAATGGAGGATCATATTCTACGCAACAAAAGAATCATCCAAAGCAATCCATGTATTTTAAAATTAGGCTCCCCTCCCCCTCCCCAAATCCTGGTTCAAATTTTTTCTTACAATAAAAAAGACCATCCAAATTGGTTTACGCATTACGAAGTTCAAGTCGCATCCCCATCCCCATCATGTCAAAAAAAATGTTGACATTGTACTAATCGGGCAATATACTCTATAAACAAAAAGAATAATTTAAATCGATCAATGCGTTACGAAATAATCCGCGGTCATACATAAAAAAATAAACAATAAAACTAACAAATTTGGACACTACATTAAGTTTTTCTGCGGAGAAAGTTGTATTATGGGAACAACATCATTTAATATCGCCTACTACCAACTTGACAATTATTAATATATACCTATATATTGAGAATTATTTGTATATTATATGAATGAAATCAAAAACTACGTACGATAAGCACAGCCACTTTTAATTTTAAATGCGGAAAAAAGGCGAAATGTTTTAATAAAAAGTACTGTTTCATTTAATAATGTGCTTGCAACTATTAAAATCTTACTTTTTTACGATTTTTTTCGTTAACTACATTATTTATTTAGGATTTCGGGAATAGGCATATATATTTAAATTATATTATATGAACTTTCATTAAAATAAATAAATTAACTAACGAAGTTATTTAAAGCTTGCATGAAAATAATGGGCCAACGGCGGAATAGCTTTTCGAGAAAGGTTGGTGTGAAATAACATATAACACTAGTTTTCGTTATGTGTGGCCGTTTTTTAATTTTTTTTCCATAAATAACGAGTACTAAAAAAATTATTTTCCACTTTTTAGCGCAATTTGAATTTAAAAGAAAACCATTATTTAAAAATTGTTCTTTAATTTATTTATTCTTTACTTTTTTTTCTTAATTAATTATTTTAATTTCTTAATAGTCTTAACCTTAACTTAAGTAGTCGTACGTTAGCGGCATGGTACATATGTTCAGGTAGGTAGAAGAATAGTTCATAATTTTTTGGTCGTTCAGGTATTTTGCTATCGTATAGCTTACACCATATTGGGTTAAGAGTAACGTCACGTTACTTATCGTATTCTAGTCATCAAATCCTTTTATTTGATATCCATGTGAAGGAAATTTTTTCCACTTTATTGGGTTTCGAATGACGTCTTCTGGCTTGTCGTATTCTATTAACGACACCATTTCATTTGATATCGAGGGGTGTCCGCCTTTGATATATCCTGGGGTGTCCGCCATATTGGATTTTGAATGACGTCACGTAGCTCTTCGTATTCACCTCGTCAACCCCTATCATTTAATACCCATGTTAAGAGGGTTGTGAAAAAAAAGGTTAGCGGCCATATTCTATTCACAATGATATTAGATATAATGATATTGTATGCGCAAAATTTCTGCTCAATTGGATAACAGAAGTGGATATAATTACAATCAAGGTTTACTCGAGGCCTTGTCAAAATCTCCATTAAATATTTTTAAATAAAACAGCACTAAACGAAGCTTTTTTGATATTTACCAAATTTCTTTGATCCCGGAACATAAGATAAACCTTCTTTGTGATCAGTTCTATGTCCCTACCTGAGCAGCAAGTGAACTATTCGCCGCGTGAGACAGAGATGGCGAGCTACCTGCAGCTAGGTAAACGGCTGTAACTTTATCATTCGCTCAATTTTTGATTTGAAATTTTTATTTATGTATTTTTGAAAATATCAACGCAGCAAAGGCATAAAAAATTTTTTTTGAACGGACGGACTTGATACGTTTAATGTGGCATCCGTAAAACGGAGGCCAAACCAAGCATATTCAAGCAAGGGTCTAACCAGGGACGTAAAAAGATGGAGTCTTATTTGGGGGCTGGGAAATTCCTTGGACCACCGAAGAATAAATCCCAGCATAGAGTTTGCCCTAGCAACGATGTTATTAATATGGGAGATGAAGTTCAATTTAACATCAACATACACTCCCAAGTCCCTCACCCCTTCCACCCGTTTTATACCAGTACCCTCAAACATGTACTGAAAAGTACGGAAGCTGCGAGACCTCGAGAAGGACATAACTTGCCATATCTCAATGTTCAGCTTAAGATTGTTGTTGCAGCACCACTCATAGAAAATGTGCAACTATGATTGCAAAATCTGCATTAGATTTGATTGGGAGAAACATCTTAATATCGTCAGCATATATAAAAATTTTACATCTATGAAGCAAATACGAAATATCATTAATAGATAAGATGAATAGCAATGGACCCAGATGACTGCCCTGGGGAACGCCAGAATGAGCCACAAAATCATCAGAGAGTGTGCCACGAAACCGTACCCTATAAGTCCTATTAGATAAATACGACTTAATCTAGCCAACATGCGAAGGCGGGAAACCCAACTTAGCCAATTTAAAAGCAATGACAGAGTGAGATAGCTTATCAAAGGCCTTACTTAAGTCAGTGTAAATACAGTCAGTTTGGCAACCATCCATGAATCCACCCACAGTGCAGGAAACAAACTCAACCAAGTTTGAAACCGTGGACCTGCCCTGAAGAAAACCATGCTGCCGGGTGGAGATTAAGCCTTTACACACATCGGATAATTGGGATTGAATTAACAGTTCGAAGAGCTTGGGAATACAGGACAATTTAGCAATCGGCCTGTAATTGGAAATGTCTCTTCTATTGCCACTCTTAAAAATAGGAATTAAAAAGGACATCTACCGGAGTGCTGGGAAATGGCCCTGCGAGAGAGACTTCCTGAATAGAAACAGCAAGAGCCATAATAAAACGGAAGAGCATTTCTTTATGACTGCAGCAGGAACTCCGTCAGGACCACTAGAAAAGTCAGTTGGAAGTGCAGTAATATGCTTTAAGAGGATCTCGTCCGTGATAGATGGAACTGATACCATGGGTAAAATTCGACTATTTATGTGCGAAAAGTTTCTACCATCCGGAATGAAATCAGATGATTCAAATGCACCCTTAAAAGATTCAGCAAATAAGTTACAGATAGTATTAGAATTATTGCTGGAAATCCCCCCGAACTCCATATCCAATTTAGCCACAATAATTACAAAAATATTTCGATTACACCTAAGTTTAAAAAAGTTGTTTAGAGAAAAAGCTATTGACACTTTTAGAAGACGCACTACCTATCTCTAATAAAAATGATGTGACTTAAGAGTTGATCTTTAAATATATAAAAGAGTAATCGGTTTTGAATCGAAAGTTTAAGCACTCGACTCCTTTTAAATATTCTTTTGCACTTTAATTCTGAAACATAAATTGCAAAGAAAAGTGGTAAGTTGCGAAGGACTTTTTGAAATAGACCCCAGCCCATGCAGATTGGCTGCTGCAAATGCAAGAATGTCTGGTAGCCCCAAGAGTGATGAACTGGCACAGTGTTAATAAATAATACGAGAGCTCATGGCCAAAATGCCGTTGGCGTCAGCAAGCGGTATCGATAGTTGAGCAAGATTAAAACAAGTGTACGCTACGGGTCAAATCCAGCCACTTAAGTCGCTAGGGCTTGTCAGATTTGTAAAAAAAGATAGACAAGACATTTTAAGTGGGCTATCAGATATTGAAAATGTATACCAGGTTTTCCTTTCCGATATCGAAAATTATATTTTCTGACAATTTAATTAATCCAAAATTGTAGAAAAAAATTACTCAAAAACTTTTGAGCTGTCCGAATAAAAGAAAGCTCAAAATGTTCTCTGAGTGATAAAGAATATGAAAATACCATTTTCTGACACTAGGTCTGTTTCTTTATCTGAATTTGGGATCCTTCGTATGCAAGAATTTGCACGAAGCCATTTTATATATCTTTACTTTCATGAAAGTACGAAATGAGAGGAATTTTCCTGACATCATCGCAAAAATTTACCCGCAGAATTTAGTTTTCGCGAATCCGCCATTTTCTTGCACGTTTTGCCGAATGTTAAATTTCAAAATTAGCGAAAGTTTTTGATGGTTCATAGTGAAAAATTG
This sequence comes from Leptarthrus brevirostris, assembly GCA_964036015.1. Classification (NCBI taxonomy): domain Eukaryota; kingdom Metazoa; phylum Arthropoda; class Insecta; order Diptera; family Asilidae; genus Leptarthrus; species Leptarthrus brevirostris. The sequence continues at coordinate 73,130,778 of OZ038374.1, forward strand.
TTGGTTTAAATTGAAAAATTTAAAAATTAATATCGAATACTTCAGCAATGTACATAATTCTTCTTCTTTTTGTAATGAATTATCACGAAAATATTTCGTTACTTTTGCTTTTTTGCTTGAAATTTCCCCCACCAGTCAAGTAAGGTTTTACACGACATATTATATATGAAAAGCAAAGAAACAGACCTAATGTATCCAGTCATTAAGGGAATAAAATACTTCCTAAGTAAAGGCCCGCGCTAATTAATCTCCCAGCTTACAGAATTAATTCTTAAGTTCATTATTACGAAGCACTAATTCTAAGATAATAATTGTAATAGATAATTTTCGGTTTTTTTCAGATAACTCATATAAAGCACAAATTACAGTTGAAGATGGTTTAAAAATAATAACAAAATATGAAATCGACATTTTCTCATCAATGCGACATTTTCTCATCGATTTCATATTTTGAAGACTTAATGTTATTATTTTTAAACCATCCCCAACTGTAATTTGTGGTTTATATGAGTTATCTGACCATCTGATATATTTTTTTACTGGTTTTTGGGTGGTTTTTTTCAGTTTTAGGGGTGAAGTTGACATTTCCCCAGCCATTTGAAGTATTCAGGAGTCATATTTCATATTTTTTATAGCAATCAATCATTTTTTCTGGGCTACATGCGTTCACCCCGAGCAGCCAAAAATCGGCTATTTCTAACATTATCCTTTGTTACCTGTACGTGGCGTGTAATTGTAGGTGATGGTACGTTATTTCAGATGACGATTCTCACCTTTCCACGTTCGCCTATTTTTTGGATGGCTTGAGGGGTTTACGTGGTGCTTAGGTTAGGTTAGGTTAAAGTGGCTGCCTAAGGCAGGCACACTTAGGCCTAAGAGGCCCTTTGTGCTACCACGTTGAGGCTTGAATTTAACAACCCCATAGAACTACCTAAGGAATGAGAGGGTTAACATGTTGCCCCCTGTGTATCGAACCAGTTTTTTGTATCTAGTGGAACCAGTTCACGGGAAGTCGAAATAATTTTGACTTTGTTGTGAAGGGTGTTCATCCTTAATTCGCTGTCGGGAACCAATTTGAACTCCTGATAAATCGAGTCAGGTCTCTGACATCCGTGGAGCCCAGCTCGGTTACCTCTTTAAAGAAAGGGGAGCCCAAAAACCGGTTCCTACGGTTGGCTAGGGCCGGGCAGTTACCGAGTAGGTGAAGTATGGTTTCCTCTTCCTCTTCGTCACGGCAGCTTCTACAAAAGTCGTTTGAAGGCACGCCCAGCCTATCGGCGTGTCTACCTATGAGGCAGTGACCCGTGATTACGGCTACTGTACTGCTAATTATTTTGCGACCGAGTAGGATGAGCCCTTTTGACCGCTTAGGGTCAATCTTTGGCCATATCTGTCGGGTAATCAGGCAGGTGTGTTCCTCTTGCCAGTTTGTGTTAGCAATCTTGAGAACCTCCTGTGAGAGTTCCAGTTTGCATGTAGCTAGCGGTTTACCCGGCTGGTGGTTAATGTCCGAAAGAGGACGTGTGGTACCGTTTCTCGCTAGTTCGTCGGCCCTGCAATTGCCCGCAATATCACTATGTCCTGGCACCCAGATGAGCCGTACTTTCAGATGCTCAGCTATGTCATTTAGTGTTGAGCGACATGTTATAACCGGTTTGGAGGTTGTGTATACTCCCGAGAGGGATTTAATAGCGGCCTGACTATCTGAGAAAATACATACGCTGTCTGTAGGTAGCGTTAGTTGATTCAGGCGGTCCGCAGCTACCTTTATAGCCATGATTTCCGCCTGAAACACGCTGCAGTAGTCAGGCAAGCGGAATGAGACATCGAGGTCCAAATGTTCCGAGAATATTCCTCCACCCACTTTGCCTTCCAATTTGGAGCCGTCAGTGTAGAGATGCACTGAGTTCCCGCATTGGGGAGGACCTTTCTCCCATTCCGATCTGGTGGGAAAGAAGGAATCGAATTTTGTTCCAAAGAAAGGCTTGGGCGAGGTGTAGTCGATATTGCTGGCAGTTCTATTGTGCAATATTTTGGAGTGACCGAAATCAGTTCGCTTCCAGGTCTGGATTGAGTTAAGCCTAATGGCGGCTAATGATACGGTTTGCTTACCAAATAGATCCAACGGTAGAAGGTGGAGAATAGTGTTCAGGGCTTTAGAACGTGTGGTTCTCAGGGCACCTGTAATCAGCAGTGCTGCCATCCTCTGAACTTTGTCCATTGCTTTGAGATGGGTTGCTATGTTTAGTGCCGGCCACCAGACAATCACCCCATACATAAGTATAGGCCGTATGACACTTGTATAGAGCCAATTCACAATGCGTGGTTCCATACCCCATCTTTTCCCTATAGCCTTCTTACACGAGTACAGCGCTACTGTAGCTTTCCGTACTCTTTCTTGGATGTTAGGCTTCCAGGTAAGTTTTCTATCTAGGACTTCACCTAGATACTTAACCTGGTTGCACAGTTCCAGCCTAACCCCGTCTAGTGTAGGGCAATTAATATGAGGTGTTTTATGCCTCCGAGAGAAGAGTATTAACTCTGTTTTGTTTGGGTTTATACCCAGACCGCATCCATCACTCCATGATGAAATCTTAGATAGGGCGTGTTGGAACACCTCAGCCAGTGTATTGGGGTGCTTACCTGAACATATCAGGACAATATCATCGGCGTAGGCAATAACCTTGTGACCGGACAACTCCAGGTCTATTAGTAACTCATTCAGAGCCAGGTTCCATAAAAGTGGTGAAAGGATTCCTCCCTGAGGGGTACCTCTAGTTACCACTCTTTGGATATTGGATCCTCCTAAGCTGGAGATAATGACCCTGCTTTTTAGCATGAGGTCAATAAGTTTGATGAGAGGATCGTCGATTTCAAGCCTCCTCAAGGATGCCATTATCGCCTCTGATCTAATATTGTTAAAAGCACCCTCAATATCAAGGAAGGCTGCAAGTGAATATTCTTTTTGTAGTAGCGAATGCTCTATGATTGTGGTTAGTTCGTGTAGGGCTGTCTCTACGGACTTACCTTTAGTGTAAGCATGTTGCGAGAGAGACAACTTGGAATGATTGATTGTCTCTTTAATGTAGATATCTAAGAGTCTCTCCAAGGTTTTGAGCAGGAAGGAGGATAGACTTATGGGCCTAAAATCGTTGGGCTTATAATGTGAGGCTTTACCTCCTTTAGGGATAAAGACCACCTTCACCTTCGTCCATGAGGATGGAATATAGGTGAGATTAAGGCAAGCCTCATAAATGACCATTAGCCACGGAATAAGTATCTCGGAAGATTGTTGTAGTTCAGCTGGGATGATATTATCTAATCCCGGTGATTTATAGGGCTTGAAACTTCGTCTCGCCCATTTCAGTTTTCTCACATCAAGTATCTTGTGAACCAGTTCATGGTCGCTTGGAGTATCCGGCAATTCAGTACCGCCGGTTGCCGAGCATCCCGGAAAGTGCGTGTTTACAAGTAACTCCAGCGACTCAAGACTGGATGAAGTCCAACTACCATCACTTTTGGTCAGTAGGCTTGGGGTGATGGGCGTTGTTGAGAGGATTTTCCGCAAACGACTCGCTTCAGAGGAGCTTTAGATTTTATTACAGAAGCCTTCCCATGAGGAGCGTTTTGCTTTCCTAATCAGTTTCTTAAATTTTTTGAGGCATTCTTTATAAGAAGTTCAGACATTAGTTTTCTTCGCTTGGTTAAAAAGCTTACGACATTCCTTTCTTAGGGTCATGATCTCACTCGATCACCACGGAGGTTTGGGTTTACCTCTGGGGACCCTATCGAGGCAGGAAATTTGTGTCGCCGCATTACACGCAAGCGTTAGGGTGTCCACCACCTTGTCAAGGGTTTGCCTGTTTTCAATTACCGGCGGGCCTGTGATTGGTAGGTTATTGCTGAGGACCTTCCGATAGAGGTCCCAGTTTGTCCTGAGCCTGTTTTTATAAGGAGAACACATCTGTTTCTGAAGTGTAATTCCAAATTCGATATAGGCGTGGTCGGAAAAGGATGGTTCCTTGGATACCTTCCACTCTGTTATTAGATCGGCGGAGTGTTCCGAGACTATTGTAATATCTAGAACTTCCCGCCTAATTGAGTTAGTAAAAGTGGGTTCTGCACCCACGTTACAAATCTGGAGGTTAGTTCCAAGAATTAAGTCAAAAAGTAACTCACCTCTTTCGTTGATGTCCGAGCTGCCCCAGACAATATGGTGTGCGTTGGCGTCCGCTCCAATCACCAGCGTCTTCTTTTGTACAGTGGCTTCTTTGACCGCATTCCTGATTGTTGTACCAGGAATGTCCACCACATCGTGCGCCATGTAGCTGAAGATAATCCAAATATTGGGGGTTTTGAATTCCAGAGTGGCTGTTGTAGTGTCCTTATCACTAAATTGAGGAAGGATAAGGCATTAATATTGTTTTTTGTGAGGATACATGATCTTGGTTTACCTGTACCTTGTAAGTAGAGGAGCTTATACCCCTTCATATTGAGTCCGCAAACCTTGTCTCTGACGACCCAAGGTTCTTGGACAAGGATGAGCTCTTCTCCTTTTTGTGCAAGACGAAGGAGAAGGGCTGCGGACGCTGCCTTCGAGTGATGAAGGTTAATTTGAGCTACTCTTATCATCACTGTGTTTAGGTGAGGATACCTCTATCACAGTGATGTCAGCAGTCTCCCCTTCAATGCTGGCATCTTCATCCGTGGAGGAACCCAGAAGTAGGTTCTCCATCTCTGGTCCGGGATATGGAAGGGTGTCAACTTCCATAGTGGAGTTGAGTTCCGCATCACCATCTTCTGGTGAGGGAGTGGCAACGGCAGAAGCTGTCGTTGCACTCTGTTCTCCTTCTTTCTCCGCGGTAGTGCTTGTGGAGGCTGCTGAATTCTCCTGATTACTAGCAGTATTGTGCGCCTTCAGGTCCTTTTCATAGACCTTCAAGCTAATTGAGCTGAACCCATAGCAGATAATGACATTGCGTTCTGCAAGTGGGGCCAGGGATTGCTCATTTAAGATCACAATGACCTGTCTAGAGTTTCCCTTGACTTCACCTACCTGGGCTACTTTCCAGTCATGGGTAGGTAACCCAGGGTTAGATACTTGGATGAACTTTAAGATCTCCAAAGGATCCGAAGGTTCGATCGGAATCCAGGTCCTTGACCTGGGTCTACAGGGGATTTTATCCCTGGGAACGGCTTCGATTCTCGCACCAGGCCAGATCTCATCGAGACGGGAAATCGCCTGGCCGAGAAGCTCTACCGACCGTTGGTCGGAGCAGGCCAGTAGCTTAATGTGGCCTTGATGCCAGCCAGCATCAAGACAACATGGGGGAGGGCCGGGGTTCAGTGAAAGAACCTCAATATAAACCTTCAGCAACGCAACCTCCACCATCTTCCATTTATCAGGCGTGATGGAGCCGTCCGCGTTGCTGCGATCTATAATCGCCCTTACTAGACTGTCCTTCGCTATCTCGCTGAAGGACTTAGCGGTGAAGGAGAGGGGGCCTGCCGCCTTACTCCTTTTGGAAGATGGCTGCAACTCGTTAGGCGAGCGCAACCTCTTCGGGGTAGCTTGTAGTGGGCCTATAGAGGCCGAAGCGCTACCTTGGGCAATAATCTTACTAGCCCATTTCAGAGAGGCTTTGTCCTTCTCTACGAGCTTCTCCTGAGAGATGGAGCTCAGTTTTCGGAGGATTCTGAGCGCAGTCCGTCTCTCTTTGAAGGCCACCGTTAAGGCGTTTCCCTTCTGCTTGGTGGTGGTCGTCGGGCTGGACTGGGATGTCCTGAGAGGCGCGTTGGTAGATGTATGTCCGGGTGTTTTAGCCTTGGACAGGGACGTGCTACCCCGCGCAGGTTTCGCAGAGGGAGGAGGAACTGTACTGCTACTACCGGGTTTGGGGTCCTTGGCAGTGTCGTGTACTTTCCCCGAGGAAAGGGGTTCACAGGACTCTTTGGAGGTAGTCACCGTGTTGGCCTGAGAATTGGAGGAGGAGCGAACAGTGCTCGCAGAAGGTTGCCCACTTAAACCGTGAGCTGGGTCTGCCTTGACGGCGGATTGTCCCCCTTTTCGGGTGGACGAAGTTGTATTCTCGGTTTGATCCGAGGCTGGGTGTTTTTTGTACATAATCATATTCATAATCGACCACTTTCACGACAAGGTATTACTCATGGTCTCAAGATATTGTGGGGTTGGGGAAATCGACCATGGTAGAGCCCCATACCATGGAAGGTCCATCATACTCCTTGGGCGGACAGGTATCAAGGAGGCTCCGTTATAATACAGCTAGTTACCCCCAGCTGCAAATTCCAATGGGCACGGTAGTCGCATAATACCCTGGATTGGGGGAGTTTGATCAAGAGAGTGACTGTCTCTCCGCCCGTCATCATTAGCCAGTCTATAGTAAACTACATGACTGTTACCAACCACCCCACGTGGAGGGAGATGCGGACTTCCTGCAGTATCCACAGTTACGGCACGCCAACAAATTAATGATAATTTGTTAACGCGTTGGTCCCCCTGTGAATCTGAAGGCAGCGGCCTACGCGGTGCTTAGGGTGCATGTGTGCTCCATAACACTGTACAACCGGAGATTTTGTGAAATTTTCGATGATTTTATGGTGTTTAATTTAGTTTGTAGTGTCTCGCATCGATGTTCCCTGATAATGAAGTAAAGTGCTATCAATATTACCTTTTGTTTTTTTGGAGTATCGTTTGTTTTCGCGTTGTGTTGCGTTCCTATCCGTGCTGTGTGTTTAAATGTTGCTTTTCCTAATTCAAGGAACTAAAACTTGATAAGAAAATTAAAGATGACTTCGTGTTAAGTATGCTTTATTGAATTCGACAACTCATCTTGAAACTCGTGACAGGAAGGTCGAGAACTACCTAACAACATGGGGTCGCTTTACATAGCTTTCGAGATTCGATTTCAAAGTTTAGAATTTTGGACTGAAATTAATTTATAGTGACATCTGGCATATAAATTTTATTTTACTAAAATTAACTATTTTATGTTTAATAAAAAAAATTTTTAATTAATTAATTGTGTAAAACTTCGTCCCGCCCTTGTGTAATGTCTTCACCTGGTGTAAATCCATGTTAAAGTTTTTTGAGGTTAAGTGTTGTCTTCTGTAGTCAGTGTTTTCTTGGTATTCGTCTGATGTTGTGCTCTTTCTATTTTTAGCTTCTTTAAAAAGTCCTTGTGAAACATGAAGTTTCATGAGTTTCAAAAGTTGTTGTGGTGAGTGAGTGGTCCGGTAAGCTCCGTCGACCATCTTTCAAGACCTTAATGTAACCGTTTCTTTTTTAGGTTTGCAGCACGTCCGGTGAAGCTTCCGAGGAATTACTTGTACAGGAGTGTGATTTCTTCTGGCAATAAGGTAAACCGTTTTTGCCACATTATATTATTTTTTATAATTTTTTTTCAATTATTTCGTCGCTTCCTCTATTTATCATCCTTACTATCTCCTTTGTAAGTTCACTCGCTTTTTCCATCCCTCGAGACCTTGATTCCGCCTCCGCTTTGGGTGCGAATTTAATTTTTAGTCCTAACTCCAGAACAAGTATTATTTACCTCTTCTACTTTTCAACAATAATAAAAATAATAATTAAAAGAATTTACACTAAATTAAACTTGTCGACACATGACGATGCTTTAACTCGTTGATTCACGACTTTCACGATTTATGTATTTTAAATTTAACATAACATAATAAGCGAAATACTCATAAGGAAATTAAAAAATAATAAGAAAATTAAAAAAAAAGTTGAACCGGCTTCCCTTGAAGCGCTTAATATCATAAAATAATTTTAATTTTAAACTACTACAGTATTTTAAGGTCGATGCAAATTAAGCAAACAAAACAATTACAACAAAAATATTTAATACCCCTTCCTTATAATCTCGTGGGCTGAAATGCTTAGGTAGTTTTATTATTTCGATTATGGTTGGGTAGTTGTCTCTTTTGTTTAAATTCTAGTTATGAGTTCGCATCTTGTTGCAACTTCTACCGTTTCTCTCATGGGAACGAGCCACTGTAGGAATAGTACCTATCTTTCGGAATGGGTTGGCGCTACGTCATGTTGATTAAGCCTGTTCCTGTACAGGTGTCACATGGAAAGGATACAGTTCTTCTCTTCGTAATAATATTCATACTGTTGATGCACTCATCCCAACACCACACGCCATGGGCTTTATACTTGTAGCAGGATCAGTTCTGTTTGTCTTAAGAATTCTCTCCTCCATTTCCCCTAAAATTGGCGCACCATTGACCTCCGCATAAATCGAAATCGTTTTGACCTCGGTATTCTATTTACTCGATAACCACGAGTATCGATAAATTGTATTACCGATGCGCGCCATATCGCGAAAATTATCGTTTGACCGCGAAGTGAACAGGAGAGATAAGAGGCAATAGTATCAAAAGAGTTTTGGTGCTTTTAACGCCTTTCTCGAAGATTTGATAATATGAAAATATACTCGCCATAGCAACACAATATTTTTGTCAGTTTTAGGGGTTTTTCGCAAATATAAACAATCCAAGTGATATTTTATCAGCTTATGTTTGATGATCGCGTAAATAAATCTAAAATTTTAATGTTATTTACATTGTTTACGCCATTTTCGGCTGGTTAATTTTTAAAAAGAGAAAGGCAGAATATGTTATATAATTTACTAGGCTTTTTTACATGCAAAAGGAATCTCGGACGAAGATTGTAATCATCTTACATTGGAGCATCTATCCTGGTTCACTAACCAAGTGGAATACAATTTTATATTTTTGTTGATGAAGTCACATTAGGTATGATTTTCGTTTTGTTCAGAGAGAGTTATTTTTATATTACTTGCGAAATGAAGTTTTTTTAAAATATATATTTAATTAAATAATTATAAGTTATATATTTAATTAAATAATTATAAGACTTTGTTTTATAACAAATCAACACTATTTTTTCTTTCGCCAGACAATAATCTACACTTTAAAATGGTGCCTTCAGGTTCTCTTTCTTATTTTAAATTTTTCTTTTTCAAGGTTTATTTTTTATTCTATACCTACTGTCCCTTCTTTTTATTATTTACGGGTACAATTTTCTCGGCTTCGTTATTAGGGAACGCACTTAGATCATTATGCTATGATCTAAACCTAATTACATATAATTTGGGTTGTCGCCTACAGCTCGAGGAGGCTATATCTTACCATCTCCTCATAGAGTCCAATATACGCTTCTCCTTTCTTATCTTGAAAAGAAAATAAAGTACAAGGTTTATATATATTATATTTACTTTAAATATAATAGGTCTACGTATATACATATTCCGGTCTATTCCTCTGATGTTTCGTTCGACACGTTGTCGTCAGAGTCAGTTTATCACTGGGACATATCCCGGTATACTTTCTCCTGGAACGCATTGCTCCTGGTAAATCTTCAACGACATAGCGGTCGTAGTCCAAAACTTTGATAATAACGTACAGGCCACTATAAGTAAGAGCTTCTTACTTGTCCCATCATTTGATCCCTTTGATCTATCGACGAGACCCATTTGTCCAACTTCGTAAGTTGGGATCTTTGCACGTTTGCCGTCATAATATTTCTTTTGAGAACATTAATTTCGCGGAGTGAAACCTAAAATAAGTTCACACGGGTCCCGTAGTCGTATTAATTGTAATATTTAAGCCCCACTGAATGAATGAGATACTTTTATCCCATTTGGTCTCGTCTTCGTGAGATGCTGCTAAGAAATTGTTCTTTCAGCTTGACCGTTTGCACGTGGAGCTTCTTACAATAATCAGTGAACTTTTCACTGGTAAAACAGCTACATCTGTCGCAAACGATTCTACGTGGAACGCCGAAAGTATCAATTATGTCACTAAATGCTTTAATTACTGGAGGATCAGTTCTGTTTGTCTTAAGAATTCTCTCCTCCATTTCCCCTAAAATTGGCGCACCATTGACCTCCGCATAAATCGAAATCGTTTTGACCTCGGTATTCTATTTACTCGATAACCACGAGTATCGATAAATTGTATTACCGATGCGCGCCATATCGCGAAAATTATCGTTTGACCGCGAAGTGAACAGGAGAGATAAGAGGCAATAGTATCAAAAGAGTTTTGGTGCTTTTAACGCCTTTCTCGAAGATTTGATAATATGAAAATATACTCGCCATAGCAACACAATATTTTTGTCAGTTTTAGGGGTTTTTCGCAAATATAAACAATCCAAGTGATATTTTATCAGCTTATGTTTGATGATCGCGTAAATAAATCTAAAATTTTAATGTTATTTACATTGTTTACGCCATTTTCGGCTGGTTAATTTTTAAAAAGAGAAAGGCAGAATATGTTATATAATTTACTAGGCTTTTTTACATGCAAATGGAATCTCGGACGAAGATTGTAATCATCTTACATTGGAGCATCTATCCTGGTTCACTAACCAAGTGGAATACAATTTTATATTTTTGTTGATGAAGTCACATTAGGTATGATTTTCGTTTTGTTCAGAGAGAGTTATTTTTATATTACTTGCGAAATGAAGTTTTTTTAAAATATATATTTAATTAAATAATTATAAGTTATATATTTAATTAAATAATTATAAGACTTTGTTTTATAACAAATCAACACTATTTTTTCTTTCGCCAGACAATAATCTACACTTTAAAATGGTGCCTTCAGGTTCTCTTTCTTATTTTAAATTTTTCTTTTTCAAGGTTTATTTTTTATTCTATACCTACTGTCCCTTCTTTTTATTATTTACGGGTACAATTTTCTCGGCTTCGTTATTAGGGAACGCACTTAGATCATTATGCTATGATCTAAACCTAATTACATATAATTTGGGTTGTCGCCTACAGCTCGAGGAGGCTATATCTTACCATCTCCTCATAGAGTCCAATATACGCTTCTCCTTTCTTATCTTGAAAAGAAAATAAAGTACAAGGTTTATATATATTATATTTACTTTAAATATAATAGGTCTACGTATATACATATTCCGGTCTATTCCTCTGATGTTTCGTTCGACACGTTGTCGTCAGAGTCAGTTTATCACTGGGACATATCCCGGTATACTTTCTCCTGGAACGCATTGCTCCTGGTAAATCTTCAACGACATAGCGGTCGTAGTCCAAAACTTTGATAATAACGTACAGGCCACTATAAGTAAGAGCTTCTTACTTGTCCCATCATTTGATCCCTTTGATCTATCGACGAGACCCATTTGTCCAACTTCGTAAGTTGGGATCTTTGCACGTTTGCCGTCATAATATTTCTTTTGAGAACATTAATTTCGCGGAGTGAAACCTAAAATAAGTTCACACGGGTCCCGTAGTCGTATTAATTGTAATATTTAAGCCCCACTGAATGAATGAGATACTTTTATCCCATTTGGTCTCGTCTTCGTGAGATGCTGCTAAGAAATTGTTCTTTCAGCTTGACCGTTTGCACGTGGAGCTTCTTACAATAATCAGTGAACTTTTCACTGGTAAAACAGCTACATCTGTCGCAAACGATTCTACGTGGAACGCCGAAAGTATCAATTATGTCACTAAATGCTTTAATTACTGGATTAACTTTCGTATTTTGAACTGGTTTCAAAAAGATAAATTTCGTAAAGTCATCTATTATTACTAATAGATGCGTGTTCCGTTGTGAACTTTTCACAAACGGACCCAGATGATCCACGTGAAGAGTGTCGAATCGAATGGCTTATTTTTCTATTATATTCAACTCTCCTGGTTGATATGTACTTTTTACTTATGTACGCATCGAAGAAAACCAGTATTTCTTCCTGATATATTGTAATGTCTTTTCTAAGGAAAAATGACCTATATTGTCATGGTGGCACATTACTATTTCTTTACGTCAAACCTTGGGCACCACCCACCTTTTTCCTTCTGTAGGTAATTTGTATAGTCTGTTGTTTTCCAGAGTAAACTCCTTGTGAATCTTTCGTTCCTCATCTGTGTCCGGTTTTCAGGACAAACCTTCTATAAGATAATTACATCGCTCGTCTGCTAGTTGTGCTGCAAGTACCCACTCATCAGCAATAGCACATTGCTGCTCCTGTGTCCAATGGAATTTCCCATCTCTTCTGAGTAACTGAGTAAGCGGGGAAAAAAAATTGTCTTACCTGATGAACGATACCTGGAGTTGAAAGTTTTATACTGCGGTCATTTTTATTTCACTTGGCTTGACATTATTAAAGCTCACTTCATATCCTAGGTAATTTATTTTCGTTTTAAAAAAAGAACACATTTTGTTAAGTTTAACGTCAAATTTGCATCTTTAATTAATTTAAGTACATTTTCGAGTTTACGTAAATCCTCCTCCATGTTGTTGGAGGACAGAAGTGCATCGTCCATGTAAGCTTATGCGTCCAAAAATCGGAAGGGCCCTAAAATATTGTTTATCACTCTTTGGAAAACTGCGGTGGTATTAGCCAGACCAAATGGCATGCGGATATTCATAGTGGCCATCTGGATTGTTGAGAGCCTCTTCCTTCATGGGTTTCTGGTGGTACCCACACGTTATATCTAACGTTGTAAAATATGTACATCCTTTAAGTAGATCAATTAAATCGTCTATGCGTGACATGGGGTATTTGTCTTTGATTGTCTTGGCATTTAGTTTCCTATAATAAACGCACATACGATATTAACCGCTGTTTTTTTCCTAATCATATTGGGCTGCTGAAAGCCGAATTCGAATTGCATATTACGTTATTTTCCAATAGTTCACTAACTATGTTACGAACAGCTTGTCGTTTGGTATACGACATACGATAAGGTTGGTACACTATCGTCGATAGCGATTCAGTATTTCTAAGAGCTTACATTTGTATTTTGGATGTTTTTCAGTATTAAGTTTTCTTCGATATCAGATAATTCAAATGGCTTAAGTTTATTAATACCAATAGTTAAATTACTCACCGGCATTTCCTTTAAATCCTCCATAAACAAGATACCTCTGATATAGTTCTCTTTCTTTGATAATTATGGGCAATTCCGAGATATTGAATAGAAGCACAGCTTCCAATGCAAAGTTCTTGCTTAGGTTTTCGATGCTTCTTTACGTCAATATATACATCTGAGGGTTGATGATTGTTAACAACAGCAGTATAACCCGCGTGATGACGTGGTATGATTGTTGTTTCCTCTGCCCATAAAGCAGCTTTTGCTGACTTTCTGCTTCAGGCAACGCAGCTAAAGTTTTGATGAACAGTCTCATTTTACTCTTCTTTATCACAACAGTCACATTTTTATTGTTTACGAACGTTTGACAGATTATCAATATTATGATTTGAACTTTATCGGGTACTATTAGTGCTTCGACGGTGGCTTGAGCAAGATCCACTTTTAATTTAACTTCTGCCGTATATTTGACCACTGTGAAGCCGCCACCATATCCAGAGACGCTAAAAGCACATGTTGTCAGTTGAAGTCCCAGATCCTTTGCATTTGTTTTGCTAGTTTTGTTGCAGAAATTCTCATTGTGTCCTAATCTTTTACACTTGGAACATTATTTTTTTGGTTTCAAACACTTTGCTGAAATATGTCGACATTAACTACAATTAAAACACTTTAGTAATTTGTTGATTTTACTGATTTTTCCTCCGTAAGAACTGTTTAGAGAAATCCACTGTATAGAGCTTTTGGAGTTAGGTATTTTCCTGCGTTTGCCCCAGTTTGCAACGTCGTACTTTGTAGATCTTGTATTATGTACGATACAGCATCTCTTCCTGTTATTTTGTACATATTTAAAAGTTCCATTTTTCCATAATAATAATCCATCATGGTCTCACTCTCCTCTGTTTTTCGGTTGAAAATTTTTTTTAATATTGTCGCAAAATCTCGAAGTTCTGGGAATGATTGAATGATAAGTTCCTTCCAGTTTCCCCATGACCGATTGTATGTAGTCAGGTTGCTGTACCATCTCCTCGCTAATCATGTGAGGTGATATTGTATGTGATAAATTTTTGTGTTAGTATCTCATTCATTTATCGATGCCAGCTGCTCTATTTTTTCAATCCATTTCGAGGCACTTTAAGATGAGTTTCCTGGTAGTAAGAGATATTTCTCTGAAACTTCGTTAAACAAGCGACTCCACAATTGTTTCCAGTCGATCAATGCTTTCATTTGCGTCAAGATAACCAGCAGATTCTTTTCGTTCTACTGGACTTCTTTCTTCCGTATACACACGCCTATTTCTGCGATGCCTATCGCGCACTTTTGCTGAGCATAAACTATCACGTGAACTTTCACTTGAGGATCGTATTCATTTTGATCGGGTTATGTGAACTAGAGAGAGAATTCTTTTGACCTTAAAGCCACAATATTCTATAATCCTTACTATTGCCGAATTTTATGTAGAGCTCTTAAAAATTTAATTTTCTTTTATACATTGTTCCTATAAAACTCTTAAAGTTCAAGCCACGCATTACACGAAATACGGTATTTAATGTAGCAAATGGCTATAAAATCTTCTAATTCCCTTCCGTAATGACAGAACTTATTACGACCTACAATTTCAAATATTAAATCTTTTTATTTTGAAGAAAAAAATTTGGGACAGGTCAAATAGAAAATTTTCCCCATAAATGAGAAAGTATATATACATATATTAGACTGATTAAGATTTACTCGAGATATTTGTTTCTGGCTAGCATCAGGCAATTCTGGAAGTTTGCTTCGAGAGACGAAAGTTCCCGCAAGAATAAAAAAACAACATTTATAGGTAGTAATCTTCGATTAATGGGGTTGTGAAGAAAAGGCTAATTCGCCATCTTCGAATAATATTAGACATAATATATCGCATTGTTACCGGTACTCCATAATTATGTAAAATTTCAGCTTAATCAGCTACCGGGAAGGGGGTCAAAATCTCATTTTTTTGTGAAAAAAAAATCTTTTATTTACAAACTTTTATTTAATTTCACCTATCCTTCCGTCGTCGAGCGTGAAATCTTGCAAGCAGATTTTGACCCACTTTTCAATAGTTACATTTTGCTCACGTATATAGATCTGACGACAATGTGATATATAATTTTCTAAATCCAATTTGGCGGACGGTCTAAGATGACGGATTACCCTTTCTTTCTCAACACCATTAAAACATAGAACATATTGACCACTATTTTAAACTCAAAAATAAAAAAAATTATAGGGCTAGTTATCAAAGTATCTCAGTCTGAAATTCAAAAGTTTATTTTACACAAAATGTAAGTTTGAAAATCTATTTCTTTAAATCTAATAGCCGCAGAAAAAGTTCTGTTCGCGGTCTTTACCATTATGTTATCTGTCAACTGAGATATTAATATCGTCTACGTAAAACGGTAGATGCGGTAAAATGGAAGACTGGTTAATTTCATCGTAAAACAACGTAACATGACCCCTCACATGACCTAAGAAACACATATGACAGTTTGCGTTAAATTTTTTGCATACCAGCTGTATGCGCCCCTGATGCACAAATCGTACTGATTTTACCACTTTTTTTACTAATTTAAAAATTATTTTTTCCCATGGATTTTAGACTCATTACGTCACAGATCATCAGCATCATAGGTGTCAAAAATAGTGGCATACATTGATGTACTCTTCTTCTTTTTGGCTCAACTGTGGTATTTGCCCCGACTTGACCTGACCTTTGATATGTACCTATGCTGATACCGGAGAGACTAATTAAATTAAAATGAAACCAAACTGATTCCGCTCGACCAATTAAATCCTACAGATATCAATCGATTCGATTACAAATGTTTTTTTTTATAATGTAGCCAAAGCCCAGGGTAACAACCCTATGATGCGTTTAGCATGGCTCTGTCCGGAAAGGAATTTAGGGTAGGGAGAATCTATTTTGTAATCTTCAATTGGATTTAAATGTTATCTGTTGTCAGTAAAAAAGTGTCAGAAAAAGCCATGATCCCGATCATCGATGTATTTCTCGGTAATATTTATATCTATATCTGTGAAGCGGACCTGAAAATCTGCAAGTAAGTTGATATATTAGAAATTACGACTTATATTGTAGAAGACAGTAAAGTTGCGTAAAGTCTGCTAAAAGGTGATATAGCCTTCGCCATTAACTGAAACTGGCACTTATTCAAAAATATCCGAATGACGTGTACAATTACTTCACAAACGTTAATAATAATCTTCTCTGATTTTACTGATGCAGTTCTTGTTTTCTACTCTTTTTCGCAGCTATGCGCAAAAGTGAAATGATCTCAGAAATGATTCCAAGAAAATTTTATCAGAAGTTGAGTTGTAAGTTGTTTTTTTGATAAACTGATTTAATTAGTGCTGAGATAAAGATATTATTTTATTAATATTGTAACAAAAATTCCCAGCCAGTAGGCTTTTTCTCAAATGATTGAGAGAGTCAAATTTTACCACGGCAAGCCTGATTGCAACTTGCAAAATAAAGGTAAGCAATTATTCGGCAACACCTGCAGCTAGACATAAACATTAACAGAAATTACAATGGCTGAGGTAGAACGAAAAACGAAATGTTCCAGCGACGTTAAGATGAGCGAAACTTCAAAATTTTGGCAGAGTGGCAAAGGTTGTGTGAAGTGACAAGTGGATTGAGTGGAGTTTGCTTAATTATAAAAAGAAGGTTTAAAATAAGGTGTAGAAAGTTTATTTGCAAGTTAGTATTTTGAAAATTATCTAATATAAGTGATACTTAGTCCTGTTTCTGCATTAGGTTCGTTTATTTTTAGTTGCTTATTTTACTAACTACTATATTTAGTTATATTTCATGGAATAGTGCTAATAACTAACTTTTGTAAAATATGTACAGTTGCTCACAGAGGTATTTGAACAACGAGTTTTTTAAGGTTTTCCGGTAATAAAAGAAAAATGGGAGAAAATATTTAAAAGAAGTCCTTAAGGATTGCTATTTAAATATAAATTCCCATTGAATGAGACCTATTTGACAAAAATAGGATCACCCGTTCAGAAGTTATCAGTAAAAAGTGGGGTGACGCAAATAATTGAACAGTCCATACATTTTTTGTTACAATTTTTTAGTATTTTTATAGTTACTTAAAAACCACTGGGCCAAATTTTGAATGGGTGCACACTCCGGAAACTAGATAAAATTTCCAATAAGAAGACATTGTTGGCAAAATTTGAAGGACATTCGGGAAGAAGTTAGATATGGGGTAAAATTTTTTTTTTAAGAAATATCTGATTCCCTAACAAATTTGTTTCATTTCTGAAAAATAAATTTGACCCGATATCTAATCTAACTCCTTCCGAAATGTCTTTCTTATTTTTTCTTTTATTACCGGAAAACCTTAAAAAACTCGTTGTTCAAATACCTCTTTGAGTAACTGTACATAGATACGAGCTTAGTGCAAAAATAGGACCATTATTTAGGGTAGCTTTTATATAATTTATTGCCATTCTAGAAAAAATACATAAGGGCAATAGAAATGTATAAAAAAAGGGGAATAAGTAAGCGAGAAACTTGCACGAGAGATTAAAAAACAAAAGGAGATTTATATAAATGATTTTTTGCGAAATAAAAATAATACAGAAATAGAATGTGAATCCACCATACCAGAAATTAATTTAAGTGAAATAGATTTTGTATCAAATCTAACAAATAATAATTTCAACTCAGCTCAGTCTCTTAAAGATAAGTTAAGGCAGTGGTATATAAAATTTAATCCAAGCAGAGAATGTGTTGATTCGTTGCTAAAAATTTTAAAAGGAGCAAATTTAGATGTTCCAGGTTGTTTTAAAAGTTTGATAAATAATTCTGAGAAAATTGCAATAACAACAGTTGCTCCAGGACAATACTGGCATTATGGCATTAAAAATCAATTGAGAAAAATTACTTATGTATTCAGTGAATTTGACGAAGTTATTCTTGATATTAACATGGATGGCTTACCACTTTTTAAGAGTTCAAGTCTTAACCTATGGTCTATTTTAGGAAAAGTAATAAACATTCCAAATATAAAAATAGAACTCCTTTGGAAGAAATTGGTGGGTTGATGCTATTACAAAACAAAGTTCTTGATTGTTATAAACTAAGTAATGAAACCAAATCAGATATGTCCGATCATTTGACGTCATTATATTCTTTTATTCCAAGAGAGTTTGCAAGAAAGCCACGATCTTTTACAGAAATAAAAAATTGGAAAGCTGTCGAATACGGACAATTTGTGTTGTATACAGGAATTTCCGTTTTGAAAAATAAAGTACATGAAGATGTGTATTATGTTTTCCTTCTTTTACATTGTGCATACAGGCTATTATCCTGTCCGAAAAGCTTTAGAGCTAATATTTCTACGGCTCAAGATCTTTTACAATGTTTCGTCGAAAATTTTCCGAGAGTATTTGGAAATAATAGCGTCACATATAACATACATCATCTTTTACATTTAACAGACAGTATAAATCATTTGGGAATTTTAACAAGCTTCTCTGCTTACTGTTTTGAAAACGAATTACTAAATATAAAAAGGAGAATAAAAAAGCCCTCTAAGATTTTGCAACAGCTATATAATAAATTAAAATTTGAAAATCTTCAAGAGACAACCAAACCTTCTGGGTTTACAATTTCTGGTGAAAAAATGTTGAGTTATAATTCAGACAGAATTTTTTTAAATACGAAAGAACCAAATAATTACTGCTGCATTACTCAATATGTACCTATTAAAATAGTAAATTTCCTGCAACATCAAGAAGGAAATAAATTTGTAATTGGTAAAAGATTAACTGATTTAGAAGATTTCTTCACTGATCCAATTCCATCAACATCTTTGGGCATAAGAACTTCAGGAACATGTCTCAGTAAAAGTGAAGAAATTTTTAATATAAGAGATATTAGCTGTAAATAACTACGGTTATCCTATGAAAATAAATCATTACTTCTCCCAATACTTCATGATTCTGTTTAACGTTTCAAAACAATCAAACATAAAAAACACATTCATCAAAACTCTAAAATAGACAAAATTAAAGTATTGATTATAAAGAATAATACATCTTGCGCTAAATATATTTTTAACAAAATATCAATAACATAGTAATTCGGAACGTGAAATTTGGACGCTAAATAATTTGAATTCAAAAATGTTATATTTTAGGAATGTCAGAGAAAAGAAAACAGAACGAAGAAGACAGCTTTCCAGGGAAAATTCGTAGATGCAACGCGACAGAGTATTTACTCTACTGAATTGAGTAATTGTATATTTAATTAATTACGCCTTTTTTTAATAAAAAATTCGAAGAGGTGAAAGGTATACGTATACATATATCCATTAAACCTTTGAGTACCAAGAAGCGTAAAGTGCTATGTTCATAAATGGGCTTTCTTTTACATCCCCAGCCATTGACATTTGACTCCTAGCCTACCATCATCAACTGTTATATAGTTCTTATACTTAAATGTTTGAGTGAAAAGTATAACAATTTTTCTGGATAGTTTTGTTTAAGTATGACAACTGTATAACATTTATCATGAGGTGAAGGTTAAAATCCAAATATCAATTGGTGTGAATATATTCGTAAAACAAATTGCTTTTATGAAAAGACTGATATTTTTTCCATGGCCATCAAAGGTTTAAACAAAGCCAATAATTATAACTGTTGTATACGGCTCTCAAAGAGTTAATTTACGAAATACTATGTATATTATTGCAGATTTTATAATAGAACAAAATAGGAGCATCCTAGAAGCTTTAGCAGCAAACGCCGCTTTGATGAAAAAGCTAATAACGCAGGAACAAAATATGAATGAAGAAAATAAAATTTTTCCCTTAAAGTTTTCGGAAGAATTAGAAAAATTGAAAAGAGAACTTAATGATGAAAATTTCAGTTTTTATGTAAGTGTGAAGCAATTGAAAATAAAAATAATTTTTTATTGAAACATCTGCGCCTTTTTTTAGGTACAATTGGTAAAAAAAGTAATTTATTCCGGAATTTGGACAAATTAATGGATAAGGGCTAAATACTCCAATACAATTATGATGGAGGTCACGGAAAATTCCCTGTTAAGAAATATAGTAATATTAACAAACTGTTCACAAGTAAGTGGAAATCTTAAACTTTTTTTTGTTATTTTAATAGTATATTTTTGCAGGGGTTTATGACGGTCCAGACTACGTTAGAATTATAAGAACTGCGTTTCACGTAGTTAAATCACGAATTAATAAACGTGCTTTTGTAGAGCGGGAGAAATAATTAATATGTTATGTATTTTGTTTGTTGTTTCCTCTTAGATATTAAGAATGAATATGAATTAATTAATGAATATATTTTTGTTCTATTTTTATCTTGTTTTGGTTTTTAAAAAGGTAATGAATAAATGTTATGTTATTGTTAAAAAAATGTGTTTTGTTGATTTTTGGTTTAAAGGTTCACACATTTTGAATTCTTTTCTAATAAATATAAGAGATAAAAGACGCAGAAGCGTGTCAAATACAAAAACTTTGAATTTACTACTATAAGTATTTATAAAATTTCTTCGGAATACTAAATTAATGCGTGTTCGACATGCGCTTACGCGTTTTTTTCATTTGCTTTTTGTACATTAATATTTGATTCGAATTGAACTATTACAGAATGAATTTATTTTAACTGATTCAGAATACATTCTTTGTAATCGATGTAATATTAATTTCGTTTCATTGGTTCGGAATACATTCTCAGCAATCGTTATAAAATATATTTCGTTTCATCGGTTTGGAATTGATTACGTGTTATGCAGATGGTAATCAATTAGTTACAGCCTATGACATGCCTGTGTAAAAGTAATTGATTCTTTATTCGTACAGTAATCCAAAGTAGAATCAGTTTTAACTCGCAGAATGCATTCTGAATTCATTCAGAATCTATTCCTTTCCCAACTGGGAGTGCGAATTCCGAATTCGGTTTGGAAGAGTTTAATTAATTTACCTTCAAGCTTGGTGGTTTGTGGTGCGGAAGATAGTTAATATCCAGTTCGTGAAATAAGTCTCATTCAAGATGGCGGCGAACAAGTTTGCGATAAATTAGAAAATTCGTGATCCACAACGAGGTAAGTGCTACTCTGAGACAAGGAAAGTAAAGCCAGAAAGAAAATAAAAAGGTACTCACTGCAGTTTAGAGGACTAAGCTAAAAGGGTCCTTTCAGGGAATTGCACAGCGCCTGCATCCTTTTCACTTTACGCTTCCACACTTTCTAAACTAGTCTTTAACTTAGAGGAACCTAGTTGTGGTTAAAGCTTAAAAAATCGTCAAGATTGAAGTGGTATAAAATAAAATCTATTATATATAGAGATTTTGTTTTTTTTTTATTTTATTATTCATGAAAAAATCTTCAATTTATTTTTATTTTTTTATTGTTTAAGTAATTAAAAGATTCAGTCCACTTTAAATCGATTATTGAATTCACAATAATTTACACAACTTTAAATATCTGTCCTGTGTAACTGGATGAGTCTACATTAAATAAAGAAGAGAGAAACTGATTCGTTCCGCGCTTTTGTATTACCGCTTTCTTGGTTTCTATCTCATCCGGAAAAGCCGCCTCTGTTAAAACAAAATTATTTCTCCTTTTTGTTTTTTCCGTTTCTGAAATGAATTTTGTTTCAGAAACGACTTCTAGTCCTCTGCGATGGTGTATGAAAAAGATAGCAATGTTCGGCGTAGGACTGACCTCTAGTTTGTACCTCGGCTTCCAGTGGTATCGACACAGGTAATCTTATTGTATTTAGTGATGTTATTTTCTAAAATGACTAGTTGTTATTTAATGACCAAAGAATAGGTAAACCTCCTTGTTATAACATTTGGGTTAATTTGTTGGTAAAGTATTTAAAAAAAAATCATTATAAGCGCTCGCACTCAGTATATACAAGTTAGTCCTGACACAATTAGGATTGAATAAGATGAAAAGGTTTCTGTAAATAAAAGGTTTTCAAAAGCTTTATGTATTGGTTGGTTGGTTTAAGGGGAGGTTACCGTTCATAGGCATGAAAAATGCCTCAACTTTGGTATTTTTTTCGGGTATATAATGAATATTTATTGAAAAATTAAAAAAATCATAGGGCTAGTTATCAAAATATCTCAGTTTGAAATTCAAAAGTTTATTTTACACAAAATGTAAGTTTGAAAATCGATTTCTTTAAATCTAATAGCCGCAAAAAAAGTTCAGTTCACGGTCTTTAACACCATTATGTTATCTTTCAACTGAGATAATAATATCGTCTATAGCAGTCAAACGGTAGATGCGGTAAAATGTAAGACTTGTAAATTTCATCGTAAAAAGTTTTCAAACTCACATAGCTTAGAGGGAGGTGGAGTTGGACCCCCCCCCATACATGATCCCTCACATGACCTAAGAAACACATATGACAGTTTGCGTAAAATTTTGTGGAGGTTACCCTCCATAAGCATGAAAAATGCCTCAACTTTGGTATTTTTTTCGGGAATATATTGAATATTTATTGAAACGGCAGTTAATATAATCTATTTCCCCATTTATAAAGAATACTTTGAAATTTTTTCATTAAAAAAATCCAAAATGGCGGCCCTAGTAAACTGCACCACGTGTATTGATCTCCGCGGGGTGTTCCACCCTCTTGTCAGTTAATCCGAAACAGAAGTACATGAAATTTGGGGGGCCTTATCGTTTTTAAATTTTCTGAAAACCCCCGAATTTCACAATCGCGGTCGTTTGAAAAAAGACGTCGTATTATCACTGTTTTTTTAGCTTCAATTAACACAAAACAAAGAGTTTAAGTCGCCTCGATTAGGCCCCCGAAATTAAATTTTCTTTACGGATGAAGAAATTGCAAGTCAATCGGTTCATCCGTTGAGGCCGTAGAGCGCCCCGCGCGCTGAAAAATGCTGTTTCGAGAAAAATGCAAAAATAAATTATAACAAACTTACAATTTATTGCTAATTTTAAACATATAATTAATAAAAATTTTATAAAACTTTTAAACTTATATTTTATAGCTTATCCCATAAAACATTACTAACACTAAATAAAAATTTTTATAAGTAAAAGTTTAAGTTATAAAAAATCGTTTTTAATGTTTGTTTTTGACAACTTACATCCAGTCAGCTATCCGAGCAGCATAGAGGCAGCCTTCGGCTTTCCCAAAGTATTCGTTTTGCTGGATCTGCAGGTTGATCAGGTTGATTGATAAGGTAGCGGAAAAAGGTTGTCTCGCAAGCTACCTGTTTTCAAGCCGGCGTGCGGTTCCGCTCAATGCGCTGTAACTTCTAAAGTATATCAGATTTTACAAAATCCTTTTAACTACATATACTAGACACTATAAGGATTCAAATTATGTAAAAATGTAGTTTTTAACGTCATGAACGGTAACCTCCCCTTAGCACTATTATTCACCATTTTGATGCCACAACCAGTAGTCCTGGTTTTGTGTTTGACTCAGCTCACTCACAACCCTGATTCTTATATGAAATCATGGTTGAAATCGCCTAAATGTATTATGGGAAAAAGGAACTAAAGCCAACCGGAGGAATTTAGAAAACTAACTATTTCTTTAATCTTTACCCCCGAGATTGCCTTCAGGTTTTCAAAAAAGTTCTCCTCCAAAGCCTTCTTTCTGACTCTGCCAAGAGCCGGAGATTTAATGAGAAGGTAAATAATGGTTTTTTTCGTTCACGTCGTCACAACCGCGACAGTGTTTATTGTAAGTGGCGCCCAGTTTAGCTGCATGCTCGCCTAGCAGATAGTGCCCCTACAGACCGCAGTAATTTTTGCGATAATAACTCGCAGTATGTTGAGCGGCCTTGTCCTAGTTTTATTATAACTTGGCCAGGTTGCCCTGGATATGCTACATGCTCTCAGGGCGCTCCATCTGACATTTGCCAGCGCCAAGGAATTCAGAAAGAGTTCCCTCTTAAGGGAATGTCCAGGAACCTAGTGCAAGGTTACGTTTAGCAGACTACCCAAGGAGCTAAGTAACTCCCGAAAGTATTGCACCACCCTAGAATATATGGTCCGCCTGATTATCTATAAAAATGTTGATGTTCTGAAAGGATACACAGAAGCAGCGAGCACGCCTTCATAATCGCAAGCACCTCCGCCTGGAAGACGCTGGATGTGTTCGGTAGGCGATAAGACTTCGATATACTCAGTGTTTCAGAGAACACTCCTGCACCAACACCTTGTTCCATCTTAGAACTATCCGTGAATATTACGGTATCATAGTTGCAGGTCGGTTTCGTCATTCTCCATTCCCTTCTAGTTGGAATCCTGACAATGAATCCTTTTCCATAATTTATGACAGGCGTACTTAATTTAGTAAATTCTAATAATTTCTTTTGCATTTGACTGCTGTCGCCAAATGTATGCTAGGTTAAAGTTTTGGAAGCTAATATGATTAATTGAAGCACTCCAGTTGGTTTGGTCAATAATTCTCGGAACTTGCTAAGCTAAATGTGTAATGAGGGTCGTGGATTGAAGATGTTACCTTAATGAGCAAAGTTTATTTCCAAAGATGTATGACTTTTTTTATCATTCACGAGTAGATGATATCTCTATTTCAGACCACATTTCAATGAGGAGCTAATTAGCTAACAAAATTTTTAAATTTATGAGGAATGATCGCACCGGTAGAGTTGGTTGTGGTATAGTATAAGTGAGAACAATTTAATATATTCTCGCTTTACTGCTCGTTCAGAACCCTTCGCAGAGATTGTGTTTGGTGAGACACTTGTAAATCATAAAAAAGCTGACTTGGGACAGACGTATAGAGGGTATAACTTCCAGCGATTTATAAGGGGTTTTATTTGTTAATGTAATAGAGACACATGTGTACACAGAAGTGATGAACATGAAATCTAATGTTATTCACCTCAGTGTTATCAAGCTTATAATTGCTCAAATACTTCCACAGATAACTCAACAGTATTATTTGCTCCTTGTCGTCGGCGGATTAAGTGTTAACATGTCGGCCTTGCAACTTGGAGGTTCCAGGTATGAATCCCGCCGGCGGCGAACTATAGTTGTTTTCACTAACAAGAGATCACGATGAAAACACCATTGGGGGTTGCAGAAAAAATGTTGGTGTTGATAAATTGTGGGTCCACTTGCAATCGTTGGCTAAAATCAGCTGAAGTTTTTCTTCCGACCCATGCTCCACAAGGGATTACGGGAACTAAAGAGAAAGAGATTTGCTCCTCCACTTTTCTCACTAACTGGAAGTTTAAAAAATTATTCCAATTGAAAAAAAATCTGGTTCGATGGAATGTCCTATTTATCTGCCACCTTTCTTTCCTAAGGTGCTTGAAAAACTAATACACATTTAGAGAACCCACTACAATGAACGCAATTGTCTTCTAACAGCTCACCAACCTAGTTTACAAAAATACAGCTGTAATGCAGTTTTGATAAAAATTAGTGACGGTATTCGTGGAAATATTGCGACAGATAATTTAACTATAGTAACTCTTCTGGACTTCTCCAAAGCTTTTGGTAAAGTTGATCACGTTGTTTTGATCAATATGCTTACGACACATTTCAATTTGTCAGTTTCACCATGTTAGCTTATTAAATATTACCTCTCAGGCCGGCAGCAACAAAATTTGCTATGACAAATGTGTTTTGGGGTTTCTTTCGGTATGCAGTGACGTGCCACATAGATCCATCCTAGAACCTTTACTGTTTGCCATCTTCATCAATGATGGGACAAATACCATCAAGTGCTGCAACTACCATTTGTATACTGATGATGTCCAGCAATACATTTTTAAGCATAAGGATTTAATTGGGGAAGCTGCTGAATGCATGAATTCTGATTTGAGAAATGCACACAATTGGGTTGCTGAAACCGGCTTGTCTTAAAGTCCAAAACTATTATTATACATATTCAAGACTGTAACTGTTGCAGCCAGTTCTCCTGTACTCAGTATGAGCAACAAGGTGATTCCATATATCACTGCGGTCAGGGAGATTGGTATTAGTTTCAATAGAACTTTCACTTGGTCGTATCATGCAACCCTGCAAAAATTACGTTATCTGTGGAGAGCACACCACAACGCGTGGAGCGATTTGGATGATTCTTTTGTTGTTGTATAGAGTATGATCCCCCATTGGTAATAATGATAAAATATGTTTCTAGAGTGGAGTTGGAAGAGGGAGTGGTAGAGTTAGACGATTCTTTTTATGGTGTTCCCCCATTGGTTCCTCGATACAATTTAAAACGGTGGGGTCATCTTGTGAACGCGTAAAGCGATTTAGATGATTCTTTTCATGTTTTATAGAGTATAATCCCCAATTGCTAACATGAGTATACATTTTTCACGAGGGTACGAGGGTGGTGGTGGGGGGGGGGGGAGGTGTAGGCCTTGATTGACTCTGGCGTTACGTTATCTTGGTATCTATATAAATTTGATAGATACAGTATAATAAAAATTCTGTTAACATTGATTGAATTTATTTATACATATTTTGGTTTTAATTTTAGTTCTTTACAGTTTTAGTTGTAAATACTTACTAAAAATTCTATACATCAAAAAATTACAATTTTTTATTTTCAGTACAAAGAAATAGTGTTATGAATTATATTTGCATTGTGTACAATAAGTTTGTGCTGTGAGTAAATGATAATTTTAGTTTTCAAATGTTTGTATTGCAGATGAATAAATTTTAGCAAAATGTGAAATCTTAATACATGTTTTTTTTTTCGTGAGGGAGGTGAAATGCTTTATGCACGCTGAGGCCCCCTTTCCAGCAATATCGGACTCCTGTGGCGCAGTTTACCGACTAAAACACCTCCCTTGCTCTCCGGACACTAGCCTGGAACCGTTTTCCACATTACTTCAAGCTAGGTCCTTTCCTTTAGCCCGTCATTCGACCATCTCTGCGGCGGCCTGCTTGTCTAGGTCTTTCTTTTTCCTGCACAGGACATCTTCCGCGTACCTGACTGTGCGATTCCAGGTTTCTTCGTCGGCGATCATGGCTTGGACTATATTTTCCGGGGCGATCGCCCTATCGATCGATCCTAGGTGGACTCTTAGCACTCCCCTCACGGGAGCCCATCTCTGACACTCAAAGAAAGTGTGTTCTGCGGTGTCCTTTTGTCCTGGGCAATAGAGGCACTCCGGTGACACTACCTTTCCCATTCGGTGAAGATACATGAAGCGACCGCTACAGTGAACGTGACTAATTTCGTAATATATTGCCTGATTTGAATAATTTTGTTTCCATTCTTTAGAGTGCACTCTCTGCAACTTTTGAAATTGCTTTGTTCGCACGAGCAGCATTCTTGTCGTATATGCGGCAAAATTTCTCAAGTTAAAAAATTCGATTTCTCTGATTTTGTTCAAACTATTGTTACTGGTATAAATAATTATCGTGCTAAAGGATTTAAAAAAAAATTGTGCAGAGGTTACAAGGTTGTAAACTTTTGCATTTTTGCACTTTTTCTCGTGATCATACCTTTTTTGAAAATTCATAATTATCGTCACGTGAATTTTTTTCATATTTCTTCAAATGAAAGTGTCACCCTTTAGCTTTAAAATCAAGTATTATTTAGATTGCATGGTCGCATGGTTGCTTCTTCAACTTCAGGTCTGCCGGTTTAAGAGATCTTAAAAATCTAAAGAGCTAGGGTTAAAATACTCCTACAGGCACGACGTAGACTACCCAACTTACTACAACCTTCACCTTAGGTTCTCCTCCGATCTACAAGCGTCATTTAACAGATTTCTCTCTAATTCGATATCCATTTTGCACACCAATCCTAGATAGTCTTGGAAGTTAATCAACTTTAAGCGACGCAGAAAAAGATACCCTTTCTCCCAGAGGCTGCTTGATCGCGAGAGCCGCGACCCTCTTGAGGTGGCCATTTCGCTCGCTGACTTTTTTAGGGCCGTTTTCTGTGATACTTAATGTGATATCGCTTTTACAAACTTCACGTGCCAAAACTTCCGCTCACATCCCTTGAATCCGAAGACTTGTTTTTCGACGACGCAGCCGTCTCCGATTACTTGTTGAATCTACCTGGTATGTTTTCATGCGGTCCTGATAGTGTCTCCGCCTCGTTTTTGAGAAGTTACTGCTCCACGGTCACTTCTGTCCTCTGTAATTTCTTTAATCTGTCTAGACACTTCTTCATGGGCTCCTTACAGCACGACTTCATTAAGGGTAAATCAACCACTTCCAATTTACTCGTATTCGTGCATCACTGTTTGCCCCTGATCGAGTCTGGTATGCAGGTCGACTGAATATTCATCCACTTCAGCAAGTCTTTTGATAGGATTAATCATGGCACTCTCATTCATAAGCTCTACCTGGATGATATGCGTATTTTTTAATTATTGTCTTTTTCTAAGTGCCAGCAAATGCACCATATTTTCATTTTACGTGGGAATCGTCCTATTCCCTCCAACTACTTCATATGCGATTACGCTTTGGGCAGGCATGAAAGAGTCAAGGACTTAGGAGTGATTCTCAAATCCCGTTTCTCCTTTAAGAACCGCGTGGACTTTTTGGTTGGCAGAACCAATTCCACGCTCGGCTTTGTAAAAATGTGGTCTAAGGAACTTGACCATCCCTACTTGACAAGGCTTCTTTCCTGCACTTTAGTCATCAGACCCACCTTTGAGTATGCTAGTCCAGTTTTGAATCCTTACTTCCTCGTCCACATTAACCCAATTGCAACAGTCCAGCGCAGACTTCGTAAGTTTGCTCTTTGCGGCTTCCCCTGGCGCAACCCTACCTACCCTCCTTCTTATTCTACTAGGCTCAGTGTTATTGCCCTGGACTCTTTTTAAAAGAGACGCAAGGTCTTTGAAATTGTTTTTTGCATTAGTTGTTTCAGGGACCGATCAACTTCGCTCAATGATGAAAGCATCTATGTATCGGTCCGGACCTTGAGGAGTCACAACTTTTTCCACGTTTCCCACTACAAATCGCTGTATGAAATGCACCAGCCTATCGCCTGTATGTGCCGACTATTTAATGAATTTCCTATTAGTTGGATATGTATACATCCCAAACCATAGGATGTTCGAAATATATTCTGTGCTATGATAACCGTCTCTCATGGAAAAGCAATCAGATCAGTCCAGCTCTCTGAGGTATTTAATATGTCCAGCCCAGTTAGTGCAGATGAGTGCATAGATATTTAAAGCAAAGCATAGCATAAAGTAAAATCAAAAGTGTTGAGATTGAAAAGTTGGAAATTTTGTTAAATACGTAAATATTTACAAAATACCAAAAATAATTAATGCTAAACAGTTGCCGCATGTTATATATCTCTCTCTCTCTCTCTGCTTTCTTTAGTCCCTTAAGGGCATCTACTACACTGACTTTCCTGCTCCAATGCCTTCAGTTCTTGCTACAACTTTCTGATCTGGGTAGCTTCCTTTTCTACGAATCTTCTTCACATGTTGCGCGGTGGTCAAATTCGGCATCTTCCTTGGGTACCGTTTGGGTTCCACTCTAGAGCCTGTTGAATGATGTTGTTTGGCTCTTTTCTCAGTCTGCGGCGTTCGTGGGCACAAAGAGTTCTTATTGAAAGATTGAATTTATACCAAAAAGAAGTGATGTTTATCAGTTATCACAATCAACCACGTACATTTACGAATGGATTCAGTGTGACTCAGTATAGCATAGGGTTTCTAATAAAATTTTGTGCATTTAGAAAAACATCTTAAATTCATTTATAGAGTTTCTTGATGGCACTTGTTTAAATTTTTCCATAGTTCAGTTAAAACACTTGTTCACATATAATAATAATTTTTATTAAAAAATGTACAGAGTGCAACGCGTTTCGCCCTATTGAGGCATTCTCAGGCTATCGGCTGTTTTCTATCAAAAAAAAAATTACAACAATTTTTCGGATCTAGAAACGGATTATTAACCATGAAATCTAACTGGTCATTAAGTATATTTTGTCCTATGTATTTAGCTTTCCTTATTTCAAAAATCTGCAAAAATTGCACCTCCATCTATGTTATGTAGTAGTTTAATACTATTCGAATTTATTTTATGTTTATTGTCTTGTAAATGTTTTGAAATGGCAGATTGTGTCATCATACTTCGAGCTCCTGCAATATGCTCAGATAATCTTCTATTTAGCGTTCGTTGGTTTTTCCAACATAAACACCGGAACAATTATCACATTTAATTTGGTATATACCGCATTTTTGCAGCACGGTTTCGGTTTTATTTTATGATTAAAAATATAATTCTGCAAAGAGTTTTTACTGAAAAATGTGGGGTTGATATCTTTAGAAGTTAAAATTTGTTTAATATCATTGTCGGTGTTTTTAATGAATGGGACTTTTTTCCATATTCTTACCTGGGAATCTAACCTGTGTCCAGCATATAAAAGTTGAATAGAATCTTTTTGTATTTTTTTAGATAATAAATTATAAATATGTCGTTTGTGATAACCATTATGTTTAGCTATAGTTAAAATCGTTTTTAATTCTTCGTTAAACGCGTTCTGCGTTAGTGGAATTGAAATTAATTATTAGTATCATGGAATGAAACTCTGAAATTTTTATATTCCATGGATAGTTAGAAAAATATGGAATTATAGAATCAGAGAAGGTATCTTTTCTATATATATTAAAGGTCAAGTAATTATTTTGGTTTTTTAAAGTCAGGTTTAAAAACTTGAAATAAGGAAATAAGGAAATCAACTTTTTAGGTTTAGAAAATGTATCTACTTTTTCTATTTCCTGCTCCTCAAGGTAAATTTTATTTCATTTTCTGGAGTCCAAGCTCATCAGTTTGGTTTTAGCAGCTTTGACATTAAGCAATGCTCTATGACCTTCTCCGATATTGCAGTTAAAAAACATCTCAAAACTGCATACTGAGCTCCCCAGAAAGGCGTCTAAAGCAGTACAAATGTGATAAGTACAAAAGCATCAACGCGCTACATAGTAGAGATTCAGAAGAAGCGGCCTACCGCGCTGGCAGTGGAGATGTAAATAAGATTGCAAGGAAACTGGCAGAATACGGAGCAACAGCAACTGCGAAGGTGAATAGAATATTTTGTCGAAGTCTTAAGCAACACGTTTTGACCGTCGAATACCTCTTCACCAAGCCCTGACTGTGGCCAACATTAACATCAGACAAGATTGGAGGTCGCGGACGCAATTTAGTCGATGGACATCGGTATTGATGAAATCCTAGCGAAGATTCTTAAGGCGGATCTAATTGATGCGGCTGATATTCTCCTAATATAGTAATATAAGATGCTTTCTTGTTCGTCGAGTTCAAAAAGGCAGACAGCGTTGATCGCGATTATATATGGCCAGCTCTACGTAGGATCTGCAACTCAGGAAAAATTATCACCATCATAAAGTAGTCATACTAAGGAGCCCAATGCTACGTCCTACACAAAGGAAAGGTATCGGAGTCCTTCCAAGTGCTAAACGGAGTGAGACGACAGTATGCATTGTCACCCTTGCTTAATCATCATTAATGAAGATTTTACCATGTAAATGTAATATACTATGGAAACTTCTTAATCACATTAAGTATCTGGAATATGCCGAGGATGTTAGAATCATGTACCCTTAATGTCCGAAACCCTGGGTAAAGATGGTCACAGGGCAGGGCTCAAGATCAATGGGATTCGCTTATTCATTATTTTTATTTTAGGAATCTAGTTATTTATGTTTCATATATATAACTTTTTCTTATTTCTTCTTTTATCTTTACCAAAGATCACCACAAGACTATTTTTGAGATGAAGGAAACATTCATTTCAGGACCCCAAAATCGACCTGATTGTTGAAATTTTTTATTATGAATGTTTTCTATAAACTTTTTTAAATCTGTAAACTAACTTTTTCTTTTCAAATTTAATTTACCAACAAAACTTTTTTTACTTTGTTTCAAATTAAACATCAAAGCACACACGACGTACAATTGAACAGGTCATGCCTTTGATGCAATGCAATTTGACTGAAAAAAACAATTGTATGAAAAAGTATCAGAAACCACATAGCAAACAGGCGACTATTCGGCCTAGTTGCGCTATGATGTCTGATATATCAACTGGTAATTGTTTTTTGTAAGTTAGACCAGAACTGCAACAATTACCTGAATGTGCTTGATAACGCATTAGGGTAATGTGTTTACCCTAACGCATACACGCCTACTGCTCAAATAATGGGTCGTCGGCAATTTATACTACTGACACACATATGGTATCGATATCATACTATCAAAACCATGGTATCACTCTAACTATAGTATGAGACTACCCCTGACACACATGATTCGTGGTATTTAGTTGTCATTCACTGAGAGTTGTCAATAATGTGAAGACTTTTGTTTTCCATTTCTAAAAAAATTTCCAACAGTTTTACAATCATACAACTTTTCCTTTTTCCTTTCTCTTAACTATTGTGTTTAAGCACTGGATTCTTAAAACTTTTAAAATATTTCTTAGAGTTTTTGTGTCAAAAATTAAAATCTTCTTCTTTAAAATGTTAGTGACATGGCAGTAAGTAGAAAATATATAAAAAAACATAAGTGGGAAGATGGCGCTGGAGTCATTAGATTCGTGGTACACCAGGTCAAATTTGCGAATTTCAATACCATAAATATGTGGGAATACCATGTCGTTTCAGATGGTATTGGCAAAGATTACTTACTACTAGATAACCCGCTCCCTAAAATACCCAGCTAGTCTTGAAAAAGTAACACTGGCACCACAGTAAAACGAAATATATCCAGATTTTAAAGTCATAAGAATATGCAAGCAAATGAAGAGTACAGGTAGTGTGCAGTCATTTACTCCTGTCAAAATTATTTGAGAGAATCACTTATTCTTGTCAAAATTCTGTTCTCATCCGGAGAGAATCACATACTCCTGTCAAAAAAGTACCACCAAATCTTGTCGAAGAGAAAAATGTACCAAAAAGTACGGCCAATAAAAAGAATTCATGTGAATCACATGATTGAGTTAGTTACTTATGTGCGTAAACTGTCGATGTATTCTGATCTTTTAATGAGCGAAGCACATTTGACATTTGTAAGTGCCCATAAGAAAAGTATACGTGTCTCTTATCCACAAACTCTCCCGGAAAACAAATTTTTAATTCTGACTGCAGGGTTGCCCGATACGGGAAATATACAACAGCAACCAAAAATTGTTCAGAACTTTGTTCGATGACGTTTATCTAGTAATAGTAATCTTTGCTATTGGCATGGTATGGAGTGCCACATATACCACGTTGTATTGCAATACCATAGTATCGATACTACATGTCTGTCATAAGCATTAGTAACATAATGTCAATTCTACTTGTTAATTGCAACATGATAACTAGTTTTTTATGAACGGGTTACAGAGTTCCTCCGTATTTGCAAGACAGGCTAGACAAAGAAGACATAGAAAGTCTGTCAAGACGAGAGAAATATATATTAACAAATTTCTAAGAAGCTTGGCATCAACAATTATAAAATACCTAACTGGCCTATCTTGCTACAGAAATCAAATATAACCAAGCTTCCAAACTTTTCTCCGGTAGCGTATCTAGATTTCAGCATAACTCTGAAATGTCTTAAGTAATATGAAGATTCTTAGTACACTTATTATAGTAATTACAATCTGGAACAAATACTGGAGGTAGGAGGTAGGTTTTTGCATTGAATAAAAAAGAATAAGAATAAAAAGAATTTAAAAAAAACCATAAAGCACAGAAATATAGAGTAAGTTTAATGGAAGACACTATTGTAGAAGCTCTTCAATACATAATAGTTGCGATATAAAGTACACTACTTGAAAATGGAGGTTTACAGTAGAGCTCATTACTCTTTAACCTGAGACGGAAAGACAAAAGTTCTGAAATAATGGTCATTAGACAAAAATGATGAAATTATCCTAAAGTTAGTGTAACATGGATTTAATACTAGATACAGCATAAATTGCATTTTTTGAGATACGACAAGATTGTAATATTGCCTAGAGCATACACAAATGCATTTGTAGTATTTCTGACATGCAGAAGAGTCACATGCAGATCCAGGGAAGACGCCGAATTGGGCGACCGCACACCACATGCAAAAAATCCGTAGAGAAGGAAGGTAGCAAAATCAACACATCATAGCAAAATTTGAAAGCTTTAGCGCATAATCAGAACAGTTACAGAATTGGTGTAGTAGACGCCCTATGCCAAATTTCATTCAGATCGGTTCTGGTATTTTTTGTTCATTCAAAACAAATGGAGATAGAGGTCTGACATTTTCACCAACCACCTTTAATATATGTATTAATGTAAAAAAATATACTTACATATATTATTTGAATAGTTTTGTTGTGAATATTTTCGCAAATTTACTCGGATCAAATGCATTTTCCGTACATATCTTTTACTTACTTATTTATACCACACAAATCAAGAGTTTTGAGCTTACCATTTTACTTTAAAATCAGCGGATTTATTTAGATTAAACTTGTAACGGCGTGTTAATTCGTAAGCGTCTCCGTGCTGTGCGCTTTTCCTAGCACTGCACCAAAGTTAACAACACAAGATCTGTGCAGTCAGGCGAATGTCAAGTCTCAAAACGTGATATTAATACACAATTTAATAAGCGAAATTAGTTCTTTCTTTCTAACTGCCATAGCTTCTGAGCGCCCGGTAGGGGGTTCCGCTTGGAGGTTAATAGTAGTAGTAGTATTGACGTAGTTCCGATTTCCAAAAAAATTAAATATTATTAGTTTCAATTTAGTTAATTGTTAACGTGTAAAACGTGGAGGAATAATTATCTATAGGCTAGATCAGTTTAAGTGGAAAGTGCAAGGAATAGATTTGGATTTTCTAAAAGGCAAGTATGTAGGTGAGTAAGAATTTATTCAGTGGTAACGTGGAGGATTCATCCTTATCGTTCCATCCAGGAAGGAAGGGCATTGGATCACCTTCAATTTCTCGAACCTTTAAATTACAAGAGTACTCCTAATTATTGGGAAGGGAAGAAGGAAAGAATTTCAGTTAAATTTCAAATGGGATTTCTAATATTGAAAGAATTCCACTTCGAGATAAATTTTAATTTATATTCTGATAACTGGGACGAACTATGGGACTATATGTATGCAACATGTCGACATGTTTAAATTACATCAAGCACGAGAAAATTTGTGAAACCCAATTGCCAATATCTTCAATCTAGACTTACCTACAGCTACAAAAAGGAAAACCAAATATTATTTTTAAATAATCAAAGGAAATTATGTGCAAGACGCGAGAAGAACGCTGGAAGTCGCTAAGAAAACAGAGGAAGGTCCGGCCAACAATCTACGAAGCTACAAGAATAGGATCAGCTTATAAATAAATTACTATTATTATTACATTTCAGCAAATCTCCGGTGATCATAAATGCATTTTAGGATCCCCGGTAAGTACTGCTTTGTTTTTTTCTTACTATGGCTTAATATATATGTATAGATTTAACGTAGTTGGTATTTTTTTATCACTTCAAGTATCTAACTTAAACAACTTAGATGTCCAACCGAATTAGCGAGCATCAAATTTATTTTAGTTAAAGTACTCCGAGTATAAAGTAATGAATTTTTGATTTCTTTTGAAAATTTTCTAGCAACTAAGTGGAAATAATTTAGAATTGGTATTTTTGTGTATCACTGGTCCCTTTATGCAATTGGGTTGAGCTATGGCATTCTTCTAATGCTTTTCGTTTAAATTATTATATTAATACATTAATTTATTATATTGACAACACAATAATTAACTTGATTAATGATATTGGTAATTTAATCATCACTGAGTAATTGTTAAAATTTGGAGTTTGAGTCTGAATGTAGATTTGCTGAATTAATGGATTGTACCAAAAATCTGAAATTTTCAAACTAGCAACTTTAATTAAAGCCTACTTGTTAGTGAAATTGTGGAAATTTTCTTTCTTTTCTTGGAGAAGTTTGAGAAATGAATTGCCGAGCTTTGAAAGATGCTGTAAATCATTCTTATAATTTCCCGTGTCCCTCGGAGCTGCTGTCTCAAGTAATAACCGTGGTCCCAGTTAAGGCTCATAGATGTCTCTCGCTAGCAATAAAAGAAAACGCGGGATACCAAGCTCCGGTCATTACCAATTATGGCTGCGAATTGTTTTGGAAGTAGTGAATTCTGGGTACAGGGCCTAAAGATTCCAAAATCAGACCAGTGCACGTAGACGGAGCAGGCAGCGTTATTTGTTTTCAAATTGGCTTAACCAAACAAATTTTGAGGAGAACTGATGCAGCGACGACGTGTCATGACAATAACATAACTTCGCGTCGGGTCGTCGACGAAAACCCCTTTTTATTAGGTTGATAATTGCGAGTGTACAATGTTATTATTTATTCCATCTTTTCTTACTTTTCAGTAGTTTAAATTTTCTTTTGTGATGATGACAAACCAGTCTTTACTGGTTTCCTGCTCCGGTTCCAATCGGTTACAGTAGAGTTTCCACCCCTAGTATAAATTATTTTTTTGCAAATTCCCATTCCCTTAAAATTGGCCCTCTTCCGACCCACACCCGATCGACGAGCTATAGCCGGCAACCTTTTTAAGAAGGATTCGTGGCAGAATGGGCCTGACGAAGTAGAGCAATATCTAACTTCGGCTCTGGAGATCGAGCAGTTAGATAGCTTGCTTCGGTTTTTTCTCAACTGTAGGAGGTAACTCTTCAAGGAGCCTGGCGCCCGGATGCGCCGTGTTAGCGTTCCGCTTATCATTAAATCCTCCGACCTGTATTAGACAGAGACTAAAGGTCACTCTGTTATAAACTATTAAGACTTTAACTAAGACAATAATTTCAGCTTCGTAATTCTATAAAATAATTCAGTAAAACGTTTAAAAATTACCCTTAATTAATTAAAGCTACCATTATTTTTAAAAGAATAGTACAACTAAGTTTTCCAAAATATAAAATAATTAAAGCAAAACATACATGTATTTGAAATTGTGAAACTTTAAAAATAAATTTAAAGAAATTATTTTCAATTTGGCTTCGCTAAGATTATTTCTTTTTGGCATGTATGGATGTGTTTACATATGGAAATTGTGAAATAAATACGATAATACATATAGAAGGCTCCACAACAGCTTTCTCTGACTATGTAAGAAAAAATTTAAGTTTTCATTCAAATTGTTTAACGAGATAGTCCCCACCCTTATGAGATGAACGGATATCCAGTAACCTAAATATTAAAAAAAAAACAATTTATACCGAACTTTATTGCTACATATCTTGCTATGTGAAGCAGTAAGGTTGATATCAACTATTCTCATTATTTATTTTTCGATCTTTTAAATTTTTCAACATTTTCACATTCATGTAACCCTATCTTAAAAAACTCAATCATTCATTTAATACAAGGCTCGAGTACTTTTTAAACCTCATTTAACATCCTTTCACTAATTGTTCGAATTATTGCATTAAAATAAGTAAAACATTCCGCGCAGCCAATTATTATTCCGTGATGACGTTAACATTTGTTGATTTCATTAAATTATACTTACCTTGAAGCATCTCCGGGATCACCTGGTTGCACAGAGGTCTAATCAAAGCCACTTATTTACAACATGAATACAAATAGGAGATAAAAAGAGACAGTTCAAAGCTTTTGTGAAACTTACGAGCATAATATTAATTCTTATTTAAATATGTTGCGTTCAATTCACTAGATCTTAGCTTTATATAAGTCTAGAACTCTGTGAGTGCGTTCACGTAGGATTAATATCGAGTTTTAGAAGTAGCCGTTCACCGGCTGCCTAAATTCTTCTATTTACTGCTGGTCAGTACCGTAACTTGATGAACTAAAAACTGATTGAGTCAATGATCTGGAGCCATGCGCGTAATGTGTTTACCGCCAACGACACTTCAGCTTGCTTCATGAGTTCGGAAGTAACTTCAAAGATTGCGCTATTGGCCACTGTGTGACTGGGGCACATAAGTGCAGCTGAATTGCATATAGAGTGCCTTCGCCTTGCGAATGTGTACGACTTCGTTCATTGACCGCGCGCCAATATTTTGTTTACAATTCTCCGTCAACTTTCTCAAACGAGTGCCATTGCTGTATTTAGGCTGTCCCCAATTATCCCTCTGTAAAATATTGTGCTACCGTGGCGAAAACCTGCATGTAATCCCCTAGCGGTGCATTCTACAAATTCGAATTATGCTTAACTGCGACCACTTCACTTTTGACTTTTGAGAATTATGAAATTGTCGGTCAACCAGCGTGATGAAGAGAAGAAGTAGTATAGGTTGTAGCTTTGAGTCAGCCAGTGGACCATTTTATTTTTGAGCAAATTAAGGTAAAGTACACTGCACTCGAGCATTTTATTTGCACAGAAAGCGTGCTAAAATATGGCGAAAATTGAAAGGCGCCAGACAATTCTGCACTTTATTGGGCATTCATTTTTTATGTTGGTGTAAATATTTTATGGGAAAAAGTTGTGGTTTTTTAAGGCACTTGTTAGTAGGCCCAGTCACGAAAAGTAAGTAAAGTGTTGACAGTTTGGACAAAGTACTTCCTACACTGCTAATTTGTTGTCGCTTTATTGCATAAATTTGGTTTATTCTCAAAACTTCACTTGAGCAACGGTCGTGTCATAACTTTCGTGGGGACGCAACCGTTGAAATTTTTATATTTCTGGTTCTTTTTGTTTAAATTGTTGTATAACGATGTTTTTATTGCACACTTTCAGAATTTACTTACTGAGCTTTTCGTAATTGAGTAGCTTAGAAGTAAGACAGCACAAGCAATTGTTTGTAATTGTCAGCTTTCCTGCCTCGAAAGCAAATTGAGAAACTCTTCTGTTTTTGGCAAGCATTGCAGCAACAGCCACCTTATTTTCCTATATTACTTCTCCATTTTTTTTTAATTTGTATGAGCACCCTTTGGATTTTAATAAAGTTTCTACATAACCAGGCTTTTCAGATCACTGGTTTATGTATAAGTGATCATTGGGAACAGGGTCGCCAGATGTGGCGATTTTTCGCCAAATTGGCGATTTTTCATCAATCCTGGCGACAAAATATTTTATGAAATTGGCGATGGCGATTTTTTTTGGCGATTTTTCATTGACTTTGGGCGTTTTTATGGCGATTTTTCTTGAAAGAAAAATTGACAGATTATTTACCTTTTAAAAAATAATTTCTAAAGTTTTTCAAATGTGACATATGTCAATTTAGCAGAATTTCTGAAAAATTTAGCTAATATGAGTAAAAGTTGCCGCAACTGCAAGTGACACTTAAAGTGACAGAAAATTCTACGGCACGTCTAATGAGTTATTTGCCGGCTTTTTCGCAGTTTAATTCTGTGATTATTAATAAATGTTAGGAGAAATAATGGAAAACGGTTTATTAAAAGTAAGAGATCCTACTTTAGCAAAAAGTCGTATACTTTTGAAAAACCTACAAACATATAATAGAGAAGAACTCGAAAGTATCTGTAATAGAATTGTTCTTGGCTATTTGGACCAAAAATATTTCGGATTTGTACAATTTGAAACAGAAGCGATTGCTAATAAGGCAGCTCAAGCCCTCAATGGATCTGGATATCTATATGCCGAATATGAAAAGGTTAACTTTTCCCAAATAAAGTTAACGCAAATATTTCATGACGTGGATGTTTATATGTAGTACTTGTCACCGCCCAAAACGAAGAGCATCGAAGTATCATATAAATATACTTTATGGACAACCAGAGGAGCACCGAAATATGCCAGTGGATAATGCCATTAACTTGAGGCCCGAATTGCAATTCCAACGGATCAGTAGACTGCAACTTTGCTCAAATTAACGACTTATCAGTCGACGACTCCGACTGAACTTAGACTTTGCTCAAAATGCAAAGTTGTAGTCACAAAACTCGACTGCGGCTAAGTTCATTTGAAATATACATGCAAATATCTCTGAAAATGACAGAAGCTGAAGCTACATTTTCAAATTTGATTTTGAGCTTGACTTCGGCTGAAAACTCAGTTGCAGATAACTGATCAGTCGGAATTTTAATTCGGGCCTAATAGCGAATGATCGAATGATTTTCAAATCAAATACTGCCGACAGCTTTGCCAATCATTCCTTCAAATAGCTCAGTTGCTCCTCCTTTAAAACAATGTCATCCAGAGGCGATTCAAACTTTATTAAACGCATTTGCTGACAATCGTTTCTTAACGATTTTACAATTGTTACAAGAAAAGGCAGAGTTAGGCGACGTAGCTGACCTTCCAGCTCCTCAACCGAAAATTTTCGAACCTGATCCAGAGATCGGGATGCAGAAGAAAATTCTAAGCATCCTCAATAATCACATGTGTACAAACTAAACACATGACCCGAACAAATTTTTCAAAAATTTTTAATAAAACTTCCGAACTAAACCTCAACTCGAGCAAAGTAATATTAAAATATTTCTTAACGCGATCGGCGTTTCTAATAAAGAAAAGTTAAATTCCTTCGGCTCTTCGTCAACAGCAGCACCAAATGGTTAGCTTTTCTTTAGCTGCTGGACGCATTCGAAAAAAAACCGAACACTAGAAGGAAAACCAACAAATTTAAATAAAAACACCGATCTAGACAGCTGTTTTTTTATTAAAAATCCTCAATAAGTCATCTATAACGGAGTCAAAATCCGATCTATTGTATGCAAATGTACAATCACTGCAAAACGATTCAAACACAATTTAACTTCGAAAAGATAATAAGGTGCAATGAGCGTTGGATTCACTGTTCAAAGTATCTTCAAGTATCTAAAATTGAAAATTACTTTAACTATAGGTAGATAATGAAATATATTTTATTGGAAGTCTTTAACTGTTTGGGGTTTTTTCTGAAACTCTTTCATATAGGGAGTTGATATTTGGCACGATGATAGGAATTGGTGGCAGAATAACAGCCGTACTTACAGTTAAATTTTGATGTTTAGATCAAATTTTTATTGGGGTGAAATGGGAATCAAATGAAATTGTGCTTGTAAA
Organism: Leptarthrus brevirostris; assembly: GCA_964036015.1. Taxonomy (NCBI): domain Eukaryota; kingdom Metazoa; phylum Arthropoda; class Insecta; order Diptera; family Asilidae; genus Leptarthrus; species Leptarthrus brevirostris. The sequence goes on from OZ038374.1 coordinate 73,171,700, forward strand.
AACGAGTTCAAAAATATTATTAGTGGCTTAAGCAACATGCTGGTAATGATTGCTTTACTAAAAACCAACGAAACTTAAGGTGCAATTAAAGAAATTACTCGTACCTTAACACAGTATATTGCATACCCAATCAAAAAAACATTTCATTGTAGTATTTACTACGTTACATGCAGGGTTGAAGCCAGGTTGAACCCAAGTTCAACTCTCATGTATACCGAAGTTGAGTTCAAAGTGGGTCGAGTCAACTCAACTCAAGTAATCTGGCTGAGTCGAGTTGAACTTTTGCATGTATACGCGGGTTGAAGAGTTGAAGTGACACATTGTAATTCGACAAGTTATTTTTGTTTTTGATTTTGTCACAGCAGTTAGTTATTATTTTTGTAAAGCTTGTTTTGTGAAGCTTTTAAGATAGAAAAGAGAAATATTTGGGAACAAGAGGAAACAGAAGCTATATTGAGCATTATGTCAAACTAACCCAATTTCAACTCAACTCTTCAACCTGATGAACGCATATACGCGGATTGAAATCTCAACCCCAAATAGACTCAATTTTTCAACTCTGCATGTATACGTAGTAATTATCGCGATAAGCTACAGGAAGTGACTATTTTCACTTACGTGTACTTCCTTGTTTACACGTATTTGCCATCTTGATTTCCTTTTTGACATTTTGGCTATAATCATGGCTACAAAAAAGTAATAGATTGGCGATTTTGGCGACTTTTTAGTGTCCATTTGGCGATAATGCCTGTGTAAAGTCTGGCGACCCCGATTGGGAAACTGAAAAAATTGATTATTATGATACATCGGTGAAATTAAATGTAATGAATTTCCTACATTTTAACCCCTACCCTTTTGTTCATTGATGTTAATTGCCATATCAAAAACATACTATCTGCAAAATCGATGTTTTGGGGAACATATATTATTTGAATTTTCTGTGGTTACTTCATGTAAAAAGTAACAAATTTATACAAACTGTCTTCTTTTACCTACATTCACAAATTGTTAATGTAAATTAAAGTAATATATTTATTTACTTTTTGTAAAATGTGTAAGGAGGTTTTGCTTTTGAATTAATAGAGCAGATACGATAGGAGAAAATGTAACTTATTTTATTAAATAAAACACTTTATTCGTATTTTATTATTATGTTATATTTATTAAGCGTTGATTGTAACACAATTCCTCTTACAATAATCTGTTGTAAAAACCGTGACAGTCTTTAGACCTGTAGATATTTTCATGGTGTCTTTTTTAATTTTTGCAGGACAATTTGCGAAGAGTGGTGGTTAGAACAAAATTTGTTCTATATTTTGGGGTCTGATTAGCAATGGTTTAAACCAGGGACCGAAAATAACCGGTATTTTTTATTTTTCAAACGAAAAAGTCACATACAAAAAGCGAATTAGAACGAAAAATATTTCAATAGTATATGTATTTTTGAGAGCACTATCGGCTGATAATGGACTTCAACAAATTGGATTTTTTTTTAAAAAAATCAAAAAATATAAGTAAAAAAATATTTTTTTTACAATAGTCATTTAAAACCGGTTATTCTTTGACTTATATTTTTCAGTCAAATAATTAAAGTCAAGAAATTACTTTTTTATTTTTCTATCAAATAATAAAAGTCGGTTCTTTACTTTTACTTTTCAGTCATATAATAAAATTCATTTTTTAAAAAAAAGTTGAGAATTGAAAATATTCAGTTTACTCAAATATGCAACAAACAAATACTGAAAAAGACGGAAATTTTACATTAAACAACTTTTTTCCAATTCAAAGGTTTTTATTTAATTTGACAAATAATAACTTTTTAATACTTTCTTCTGATAAATTCGTTCTAAAATCGGTAAGTAGTAATTTAAACGCAGAAAAAGCCCTTTCAACACTTACTTCTGTGGCTGGAACTGCATGTAACAACATTGCTGCCTTATATAGAAGTGGGTAAATATACATTTTAGACTTTTTTCTTAAAAGTCATAAGGGTAATCGTCCTGGTATAAACTGAAATTCACTAATTTATACACTTCTGTCAGTGAAGTAAAAACTAGTTCAAGATAAAGTTTAATAGACTATTTTGTTCCATAATGTGCCGAAGCTTCGGTACAATATAATGCCTGTTGTTACCCAATTGTGCAAAGTTTTGTGTCGCAAAAAAAAATTCCAATCGACCTCCATCTATATATATATATATATATATATATATATATATATATATATATATATATATATAGTATATATGTATATAGTATTCGTAAGTTCCTTAAAATTGAGAATCACAAAAAATTATTTTATTTGCAAATAGGAGGATAAGAGGTTGTTGAAGATCGCTACATATACGATATACAACTATACCGAAGCACTTCAAATCGAAGGAGCCATTTTTCCAATGATGATTAACCTATTGATGCAACTCTTTCAGCTTCATGTAGTACACTCGATAATAAATATATGTGAAAGAATCAACAACCATCTTAAACATTTAGTCATATACTTACATATTTTAATTGCTCAATAACAAATACTAAACCTTATAATTATTTATTCTGCCAATATTGAATGAATGGCTGTGTCGAACGCCAATGGTAAGTGTTCCGCACCATAATTAGGGTTCCGTATCGAAATGGTAAAAGGGGACCTTTATGGTGCGACTTCGTCTGTCTGTCTGTCTGTCACAGGTGCTTATTTCGGGAAACAATTATGCTTTATTGCAAACGGGAAAACTTAAAAAATATTTAATTTTTACTGGAAAAGAAGTGAAGGGTTGGGTTGGTCAAAAATTTAAAGAGCCATATCATTTGCACATTATAAAATATATTTTTATTTACTGTGCGGCATAGTTTTCGACTTATGATGAAAAATACCACTCCACTATCTCCCACCTTATCTCCGAAGTTTCAAAGCGAAAAATCTGAAATAATTAGAGTTGATAGAGGTGTATGTCTTTAACTAGCACAGTTTTTTTTTAGGAATTCGCAACCTTTCATTTTACGGAACCGTCGGTGCGCAAGTCTGGCTCGCAGTTAGCCAGCATTTTTTATTGCATTTTTGCATTCCTTCACTGATAATTTTTTTGAGTGTGTACTTCATAACATAGATCTCGAAAATTTTGATTGATACTGTCCATCAAACACTTTGAATTTAAGAAAACTGTTAAGTCGCAGCTTGAATTTGAGTTATAATAAAAAGGGTTAAAATAATTGAATCGGGCATTTTAAATTACATAATTCTTAGTCATAATACAACGTTCTTCTATGGTGCCAAAACCCGAGAACTTATAAATTTGCGGTCTCAGGTAATTGAATTTAGATATATCGGAAATATCGACACGTGGTGACTACGCTTACAGCGAACCCTTTCGATATAGAAACGCATACCATTACCGTTAAGTTACGTAGGCTCAACCTGCATATCTAAGTTCTCTGGCGATTGTAAAGATTGGCTTCCCTTCTGGAAGCAATTACGTACATCGATAGACCAGAATAAATTTCTGTGTGACTCAGATAAGTTCAATTATTTACATTCCCCTTTCCTCGGAATGGCATCAGCCACAGGTTCTAGCTAGTTTTACATCAATAAAGGCTTCTTACGATGGCGTAATAGCTTTTTTGTTACAGGAGTACAGCAATGTGGAGAAAGGGACAAATATGAACATGTTAATTTCGTTGCAGGCGGTTAATTTAAAAGTAGATATAGGATGATTTCATTGTCTGTACAATACAATCATGGCATGCACGAGAATCCTCATGGCTCTATCTGTACCCTTCAATTAATATAATGCAATGCTGAAGTCGATTGTATTGCGTTGCTTACTGACTAAACCAAGAGTTGAGTTTCACCGACTTCAACATGTTTCGAAAGAACCAATGATAGTGAGGCAGTTTTATTAGATGGAAGATTTCTAAAGTACGAGGTACAATCACTTCAAACGTCAGCTGAGAAAAGGAGGGCTCGCAACATATTACGAAATTAGTCACGGTCACCCTTTAGATAATTCTTAACAATACCCTAGTGCGCCAATGTTCTCAATACAGCAACAGAGAATTGTCGTGGTCAGTGAATCATTGTAGTCACTCAAGGTACAAAATTGTTATCACTTATCAATCAGGAAACGTATTCTGTACAACCGAATCAAAATCGGTCTATGCCTTATGAAGTTAGGTGCTGCCCATCCTCCAATTTCTCACCATAAGCCACAATTTTTGTCAGAATACAAATAGATACTCTATGTATTCAGGATCATCTAAATCAGTCCACGCGTTACAAAGTTAGCTTTCCCCTACCCCCACCCCAACCCTAAGTCAACATTTTTCCATAGAGTAGCAATTGGGGATCATATAATATACAACAAAAAGGAATCTTCCAAATAGGTGTGTGAATTAAGAAATTGGGTAACGCCTCCTCCGCATACCACCCCACCTTATACATTTTTGCCGTCGAAATCGATCCACACGTTACGAATTTAGCCACACACGTTACGAATTTAGCCCCATTTATTTATTTTTATCGAGGACCATTTATTTATTTAAGCTTAATGCAAGCTATTACATAAAAAATACAAAATAACAAAATAAATACTACTAAGACCAAATTTTTTTCAGTATTAGCAATAATTTTGATGATTGTTTCTTTGTTGGGTAGAGAATGTTCCCCAAATGTTAACATGTCAAAAAAATTTTGGTGGGGTGGGGATGAGGGTAAGGGGTGAAACATAACTTCGTAATGCGTGGACCGATTTGGATAATTCCTTTTTGAATGCATAGAGTAAGCTTACGGTCCACGCATAACGAAGTTAGGTTTCAGCCCTTACCCCCATCCCCACCCCACCAAATTTTTATTTGACATGTTACCATTCGGGGAAGATTCTCTACCCAACAAAGAAACAATCATCGAAATCGGTCCACGCGTTACGAAGTTAGACTATCCACCCGCCCTGCCTCCCCAACAGCCTAGGTAAAAGTTTTTTCATTATTAGAAATGGGGCATGATACTCGGTCGATGCATTACGAAGTTACAACAACTGGTTGGATGTCCGACTCATGTTCCTACTACTTTGGGGTCGGACAATTTGTGGGTACAATTCGGATCATTGTCTTATCTCCGCCCAATTCTTCACCTCCTCTTTGACATCCACTAACCTAAATTCTACCAAGAGATTAGTGTGGCATTTTAAAAATGTTGATTGGGCGGTATTTAATCTTATTGGGGATTCCTCAATCTGTGAGGGCCTTGACTCTCTGGAGCATCGACGGACTGTCGGTTGTTTCTCACTCTTCTACTATTTCCATGGCCATTGTTTTAACGAAATTGCTAGCCTGATTCCTTGTAGACAAATGACAACACGCGATACAAAAACTACAAGTCGCTTCCACCCCTATACTCTCCAGGTAAAATTTCGAGGTACCGTCAAATTTCGGGAATCTTTTCTAAGCAGAACAACACGAATGTGAAACAGTTTACCATCTTCTCTTTTTCCCTCGTCATATGAACCCGAAACTTTCAAACGGGGCGTACATCGACAACTCCTTCACTCTACCTCCTATCCCATTTCCCTCATCCGTAATTCCTTTCCTTCCAAGACTGTGCTTTAGCATCATTGGGCATCCCCTGAAATTTAGCAACATCGTATGTATAAAATGGGGGATACCCGCACGAGAATGAAGAATTTTTCAGTCTGTTTTAACAACCTGACTAGGAATACTATAATACTAAAAGCTGACTTAATGACGATCATTTTTCAATTACTGAACATTTGATAATATCTCCCGTTATATAAATTACTAATAACTTCGTTTGCTTTAATAAATCACAACTGTTGAATTATTGACGATATACTATAGCCCCTGGATGCAATTGCTTACAGTTACCACTTACGTCTTTCGTTTTATAAATTCTACACGAAAGAAGTACAAGGTTAGGTTAGGGCGGCGGCCATTAGCCCTACAGCCGATCAGCCTCACATAGACCTATAAATGGTCCGTTGTGTTACCACATCCGTGGAACCGTGCCTGATTGCCAGGTTTAACAAACGCCAGCCGCAGCTGTTGATAAACCTTAGGAGCTGCTTCAGCCCGATGCCGACTGTATCGCCCATGCCACCTAAGAAGTACACGCCCATTGCATTGTACCTTCTTTTTTCTAGGTCCGGGCATTCGCAGAGTAAGTGCTGAATGCTTTCCACCTCTTCCTCGTCCATACAGCTCCGGCAAAAGTCATTCGTGGGAACGCGCAGACGTTCTGCATGTCTACCAAAAAGACAGTGGCCAGTAATAACTGCCACAATGTTTCGGAGGTTTATCCGGCTTCCGTTTAGCAGGAACGCGGTTTTTTCTCAAATCTCATTCAGGCCACAACTGCCTTGATAGTCTGCATGCTGATAAGTTACTCCATCTCTGCTTAGCGAGCTGAGTAGCCTTAAGGTCAATTTCTCTCTTTACTGATTCTAGCGGCCAGCCGATCGATCTGTCAAGAGAGGAAGCATCCAGTTGTGATCCCTGCTTTGCCAGCTCATCAGCTGCCTCATTCCCTTGACCACTACTGTGACCAGGGACCCAGCAGAGAGTTACCTTGTGTCTCGCCCCTAACGTCCGGAGACCAGCCAGACACCTGCCGACCAGCTGTGACCTGACTAAGTTTGAGTCCAGCGCCTTGATAGCTGCTTGGCTGTCGATGTACAAGTATGTCTCGCTACCCATTGATAGGTTTGGGCGCCCGTGTATTAGTGCTAGCGTAATTTATATGGCCAAGATCTCCGCTTGGAATTCACTGCAATGGTCCGGTAGCCGGTACTTACTGCATATGCTTGGGCAGTCCGAGAAGACCCCTCCGTGAACACCGATATTTCTACACCCGGTAGATCGGCGGTTGGTGCGTGTTTGAAGATGAGTTTTCGGGGGTTTGATGGGGGTAAAATTTAAGGTTTATAGTTCTGTAACTAAGTGGGTAGTGAGTGAGTTAGTTGTGTGGCCGTGGAAATGCTATGAATGATTCACTAATTATTATCGGTGGCGGCTGAGTAAGGGAATGGGTGTAGTTGGGTGGTTGGTGGACGAAGTAGGGGCGGTAATGGAAAAATGAATTATTTTGTATCGAAATGGCGAGGACGACGTTGACTTTATGTTACAAGATAAGTGTGGGTGGGTGGGTTGGTGCGGCAGGAACAACAAGGGCAAATTATTGGACTTCTATCAGATTGGCAAGGTCGACCTCGTCTTTGAGTTATTGGATAACTGGGGGTTGGTGATGGTGAATGACAAAAGCAAATGATTGGATTATTATCAGAATTGCTTGAGTAATATAGAAGATGAGTCGTTAAGTGATGGCAGAGGAATGCTGGTGGGGAGTGGGTAAGTAGGTTTTGCATGTTGCACGGAACAAGTTTATATTAATACTATTTTTATAAATCAAAATTGTATAAAAAAAAATACGTCATGAAAAAATCGAAGCATTTCACTGCCGGTCTCGCCAAATTGAAAAAAAGTATGCATTAAAGTCCTCTTCATGAATTTTTCTCTAATCTTGCTCTCTTTGCAGAATGTTAGAAATTTTCTTCGTCAGATGCAACAAAACTGAAAGATTCTTCAGTGTTTTCGACAGTTTCATTGAGTACTGTTTCAGTTACAGTACATTGATTTGTTTCCATTTCTTCCAAGTCACTTTCGTCTATAGAAACTTAAGGAAGTTCAGGATTTGAGCAATTTTCTAAATTGAAACCATTTAAACACAAGACTATGTTTTCTACAGCCGCATTTTACAGAAGAACAAGCCTTTTCACAGCTGCAACAAATAGTTTTCAGGAGATGATCGGGTATTAATTTATCATCTGTGATATTCGGCTTAAGGGGGCAGTCTGGGATAATTTAAAAAAAATATTCGATTTTCTAAAAACATCATTTTCGTGTACTATATATATGTAGAATTTGTGTACAAGCTCTAATTAAGGTCGGCATTTTCGTGTACTATATATATGTAGAATTTGTGTACAAGCTCTAATTTAGGTCGGAGATCCCCAGAAATATGTATATAAGACGATACAATAGAAGGTTCGTGAGCACGCACAGCCGGTTCACTTTAACGCGTTTTTCTTGAAACAACGTTTTTTGACTTGGTTGACACGATTTTGAAAAAACTATTTAACCGATTGGGCTGAAATTTTCAGGGATTATTCAACACATTTATACTTTCAGCGTTAACTACAATCATAAATATTTATTAATTCTAACCCATTTTTGTAACAATTTTAGTTGCAAGAAAAGGATCAAAAAATTCAAAAGTCCGCCATTTTTATTTTTTTTTATTCAAAATGTTCTTCCTTTTTACTGTAAATCCATACTATTAATTTACTGCCATTTTCAGCTATCATCTCTTTATTAGCATTGGTTTTGTAAAAGATATCAGACAAGCGAGAAATATCAATACAAGTAAAATTTTATTTCACGCGTATGAATACATATAACCTTAATAATAACCTTAACAACAAGCATGCTGAACAAAGACATCATATAACATAGTATAGACTGGGCACGCAGACGGGACCGACACTACTACTCGAATATAAATATGCCAACGACTTAAAAAGCCTTAAAAAGCCAGTACACCTGCGTCAAGAGAATGCGAAGAAGAGGTAATATTCAATTCCAACAATAGATTCCAGTTATTGTTGCTGCACTCATCAAAAAGAAGATTACTTTTAAGACCTGCCAAAATCCCTGAATTTTACGGAATAGCCTGAAGGTACACTGGGTGTAAGCTGCGACTCACTGACAAGGATTGCGTGAAGTCTAGTACCCGAAAACATTTCCATAACTCATCCATTTTCGATTTGATACTTCTAGCATTGAGATAGCAGATGTTGAGACCCGGCATATCATCACTCAATATGTTTATCATAGTCCTCACCTTGCTGTCCAGGTACGGGCCACTATCTATACTCCAACAAATATACGCAAGCAATTCGAGCACCCACTTCACCGCCAACCGCAGCACACAAGCAGTAAAATCATAAGATGCAAAGGATAAACAGATGATTGGGACACGAAACGGTAACATAAACAATGAAACTGACGTAATAAAAGTTAAAAGAGAAAATAGAAAATAAAAAAAAATTTAAATAAAAGCAGTTGTAAGAAAAAGAAGTTATTAGAGAAGAAAAAACAAACAAGAAAAGAGGAAAAATCCATTTAAATCCAAACATTAATCGACTGATTCCGCATCCACAGTTTGTCCAGAATTGACAAGCTGATCTAACTCCAATAGGTTATTCGGTGGCTCATCTTTCCCACACTTCACGTGAACGATGCCATTATTTGTGTAAACCGAAGCAAGTTTTTTCAGCTTAAGCCATTTGAGGGCCTCACGCTGGAGATGTTGATTGTGATGGGTGAGACTTTCATTGATGTAAACAATCTGATCCGAGGAAAAGCCGCTGAGTTCCCGCAACCTTATTTGCTTTCCTTTCATTAGCACAAGAGAACCGGACGATTACAGGTCGAGCAGGTGCCATTGTTTTGGCATGCTTGCTACTGATGCGAAAGGCCTCGTTATAAGGGGATAGTTCGTGGTTAAGAATGACAGCCAGCTCACTTAGCAAATTAGTCCAATTTGTTTTTCCGATAAAAAATTTCCGCGCCGGACTGTCATTCAGGGAACCAAAAAACTTCTCAAAGAACACCTTTGTTTTTCAGGCTTCAAAGTGTTGTTCCCTCTTAACATACTCGTAGCTAAGAAGTCTTCATCACGGTAATAAAGAAAACCATTAGATGTAGTTCTACTATGCAACGCTTCAACCCTGAGAGTTAAGGCTGGAACAAAATGTGGCGCTAGCGCTAGTAGCTGGTGCTGTAGCTAACTCGGAAATGGAAAATTTGGCGCGCGCCAAAAGTTAAAAATATTGAACTTTGCGCTACAGCGCCAGCTACATATTGGACCGCCATCTCTTAATTTCCATGTTTTTAACTTTTGACAGGTCTGGCTACCGCGCCAGCTACGAACGCCAGCACCACATTGTGTTCCGCACTTTATGTCTATGGAAATAAGCTCTTGTTAAAGATGTTTTTTTCTGGTCGTGATGGGAAGATTCGATGATGTATATTAAGACTACCTAAAGGATCGACTGTCAGGCGGTCTGTACAATTATTACAAGGGTTGCTACTTAAGTTTTAAGATATATCGGAAATGGCTTCATTGTTTTTCGAAATATTCTCCATGGAGATCAATTAACTTTTGCAGGTACCTCCAAAACATGTGATTTAAACGCATCAACCGCTTCTTCAGGCATCGAAAAACATTGACGTCGCATTTTATTTTTGATCTGAATTTTATTTTTTATGAAGAAATCATGGATGTCATATCAGGACTGCACGGCGGATCACCCATCAATACGATGTTTTGAATCCTCAAAAATTCACTTGTTTGAGCCGATGTGTGAGAGCTTGCAGTGTCGTCAGTGTCGTATTGGAGAATGATTCTTCTTTTGCGATTGGTTTCGTTTATTTTGTACGAACACTTCTGGTAATCAAATGGTGGTGTACCATTCAGAATTGACCGTCCTGCGTTGCTGTAATGGCACAGTGGCGACATGTGCTTCCAAGTGCTTCATGCTCGACCTTGGATCTTATACAGGGTGTTTCAGATCTAACGATCTAGACAGCTGTACCAAGTTATGATCACTTATACTGGCCCACTAACCTTGCGGTAAAAGTATTTTCACAAAATGCACAAAATGTGCAGCAAATATTCACATGACCCGAGTGAATTTTCAAAATAAAAATCTAAACAAACTACTTGTAAACTCGAGCAACGTAAGAAATATAAAAATTTCTTAACACGATCGGCGTTTCTAATGAGGAAAAGTTAAGCTCCTTTGGCTCGTTATCAACTAGATGAAACTCCAACACACATTTTTTAACTGAAGTGCAATAAAGTAATTAGGTACTCAGGGAGTTCTAAAGATGCGGTTTTTCTAATTCTGTGTCTACCTTGCCATGTTGCGCCTTTTTAGAAAGGTAATAAAATGGGCAATCCAATAAAAATAAAAGAGAGGTGTATTAATTGAGAAAATTCTGAATTTAAGGTAATCGCAAACCATTTTTTTCACCTTTGGAAGTGACTGCAATGCTAGGAGTTAGATCAGCAGTGTTTACATTTTTGGAAAGTTCATTAGAATAGTTGTTTTTTAACGTTTGCTTGATGTTGGGTAGATCAAGAGATAAAAATAAAAGAGTAATGGGCATACCATGAAAAACTGAAATTTATGAATCACCCTGTAACCAAACGCTTGAGATTGCCCCCCTCCCCCTGCCATACAATTTTTTTTCGTCTAGTTGAGATCTATGACCCCACTCATTTTGGCACGTCAGATCTGAAACACCCTGTATACGTCTTTTGAAGTACCGCGATTACATTTTTTAAACATTTCTTTGCACCAATCGACAAGAGCCTTTTTTTGAGCGATTGTCAAATTATGTGGTATCCAAATCGAACAAATCGTTTTGACCGTCAAATGTTCATGCAGTATTGAATGTATGTGAGTGGAACTAATGCCTAAGCATGCCTCAATCTTACAGTATGTCACATGACGCTCTTGCAATATCAGTTCACGCACAGCAGCGATTTTTGCAGGCACAACAACCGATTTAGGACGACCTTCACGAATTTCGTCCTGTATCGAAGTGTGAATACGATTGAATTCGGAAAACCAGCGAAAAACTATCACTCGAGATGGTTCTTCATTACTAATAGTTGAGGCGACTTCATCGGCACACTGTAGTTGGTTGGTGTAGTAATAGAAAATCATGGCACGAAAATGTTCACGATTTAATTTCATTTTCTGACCAAGATGAATGTTTCAAGTACCTGTAAACAATGCAAATAGCACTCGTATGACAAAACGTTCTGAGTACGATTACCATTAAAAAAGTCAAACTTTATGATGACAATGTCAGATTTAACATATTCACACTGGTGTTGCCATATCTCAAAACTTAGTAGCAGCTTGAGAAATAATTGGCGGTGACTTCGCAACATAAAAATTCGAAGTTGCAATTATTTTAGGTGAAAAGTAAATTTTTTGATAAAATATTGAATTTTAATATCTGAAAATATATGTTTTTTATAGAAGTGAAAAATAATTGGCAGGCGATTTCGCCAGTTCTAAATAGATGGTAGGTACCTTCAAAGTTGTTATCAAAAGACTCTAAAAAAGTGTTTGATAAAGTTTGGAGACGGAGTTCAACCAATTGCTTGAGCACGACCGCTATGCCATGGTCCCCGAGTTCGAGACTAGGTCTCCCCGTTGGTTTTTAAAAATTGAATTAAAAAAACCCACTCCCTCTCTGGGCTATTATATAGCTCGCAGCAATGCAGAAACGAGACATTTAAGTTTCCTCACTCCCTTTACCCTAATTCATCCCGAAAAAAGCTTTGGTCACATCACAGCACATTTTATAAATAAATTTTTTTATAAATTTGTTTAATATTAACTTAATTTAATTTTAATTAACAAAACTTATTATTAATAGAGTAGTAAATTCGAGGCGTCATACTTCTGTAATGTCCTGTGAGAACCTTCAGCAGAATTTTTAACTTTACATAGGCTGAAACACATTCACTTCAGTTTATTTGAGTTTGTAGTTGTCGCAGCAAAGTCGACATCACTGCATATGTAAGCCATATTAGCTGCAGCACATTTATTTTGAAAGTGCATTTGATATTTTACTGAATTCATTTATAGAGCGAAGAAAAAAAGATCAGAATTTATTTTTGAATTTATTTATTTTATTTTTGAATCCAAATTTGTTGATATGATAAATAAATGCAATATAAAATAGTTTTTAAAAAAAAAGTTTAACCGACTTCACAAAAAGCGCTAAAAAGCATAAAATAATTTTTAATTTTATATCTATTACGACATTTTGAAGTCGGTGCAAATCAAACAAACCAAACAACTACAACAAAAATATTTAATCGTCATTTCTTATGATCCCGTAAGCTGAAACTTTCAGGTAGTATTATGTATTGTTTTCAATTGTGGTACTGTAGTTGTTTTATTTGTTTAATTTGCACCGACTTCAAAATGTCGTAACAGATATAAAATTAAAATTTATTTTATGCTTTTTAGCGCTTTTTGTGAAGTCGGTTCAACTTTTTTTTAAAAAACTATTTTATTTTTCACTTTTTAGAGTCTTCTACTCTATACAACGAAGAAAGAACCATCCAAATCGGTCCACGCGTTAAAAAGTTAGGTTTAACCACCTACCCCACCACTATCTCACTAAAATTCTTTTCTCATTGTATCAATCAAGGAATATACTCTAGCGAACAGAAAAGGAATCATTGAAGTTACGAAGTTACTACCCCTCCCCCTCCCCCACCATAACCATAGGACCATATTATTCTCCTATTAGGAATGGGGGATCACACTCTATACAACAGCAAAAGAACCATCCAAATCCCCATCCACCCCCCTTCCCCCAAACCAACCCCACGAAAATTTTTTTCTCGTGGTATCAACCAGGGAGCATTCTCTACCCAACAGAAAAAGAATTGTCCAAATCGGTCCACGCGTTACGAAGTAAGACTACTCCTTGCTCCACCCCCACCCCTCACCATAGGACCACATTAATCTCCTATTAACAATAGGGGTATCGCACTCTATACAACAGAAAAAGAACCATCGAAATCGGACCACGCGTTACAAAGTTAGGTCCCCCCCCCCCTCCACCTCATCACTGCAATTTTTCTGTGAACCTAACAATTTTTGAGTAAAAAATCTTTAAATTTCCAAATTTTTCAATTTTTTCCTTCCAAAATATTGACGTTTCAAAATAAAATATTTCAGACAAAAGCTTCCTATTTTTGTCTGGAGCATCCGAATCTGCAGTAAAAAGTACGGGTTCCCATTTAAAATTTTAAAGTTGCCCCCACCCACACTTTTGTGGTAGTGGTGGGGGGTTTAAGTTTCATTGGTAAAACTTCCCCAACCAAATCCAACAAATTTTATTTAAAACCTTTTTTATAGGACGCCATATTTTGGCTATATTTGGATGTGTACAGTTAAAAAAACACCCAGTATAAATAAAGCTGAATGTTTTTTTAAAGGGAGGTGAAATGCCTTATGCACGCTTGGCACTACTTTTCAACAATGTCGGACTACTTATTATTTTGCCACGCGGTGTCAACTTTTCCCGGGCAATACATGCACTCCACCGAGGCCGTCTTCCCCATCCGGTGAAGAAACGATGGAAAGTAGCCCGGTCAGCAGCTGTGTGACGTGGTAGTTTACTTCAACGTGTTTACTGTCCACCCAGAGGCCTAAGTTTTTTATAAGCCTAGCGTCCCCTGCTCTCCTCGTCCTACATCTTCTCCCACTTTTCTAGGGTATGGAGCATCTCTTTCCTGCTCGTGATTAACCTCGCTACTTGAGGTAGATCGCTCTTCTTTCTTTTGCAAGCAGTTCGACGGGTAGCACTCCGGCGATCACAAGTGCGGCTGGCTCGGAGCCGGTAGCCGTAGGAGATATCTCGACAACCGGAAAGTCTCCCTGAATGCCAGCAGCATATCGCTTCATCTTGCCGAATTGAAGACGTTTTTGACATCCAGGGTGATCAGAAGGACCACTCGACGAGAGAAGTGACTATAATCTTCCGCTTTTTTGACCATTTTCGAGACCTCCAGGATCGCTTCCACTGTCGATTTTCCTTTTCTAAACCCATATTGTCTGGGACATAAGTCTCCAGCCACCTGTGTGGCCACTTTCAGCCTCCCCCTGATGAGCCTCTCGAGTAGCTTGCCCGCTGTGTCCAGCAGTCACAGGGGTCGATATGATGAAGGCAGTCCAGGATCTTCTTTCCCCTTGTCTATAAGCACAAGGCGTGCGACCTTCCATATGCCAAAGAAGACCCCCGCTGACAGGCACGCGTTGTACACATGCAGAAGCAGATATGGGTTGTGTTGGAAAGCAACAGTTAGTACCTCGCCCGGGATTCTATCGGGCCCAGGTGCTTTCTTGCCTTTCATCGCCAAGACAGTCTCTTCTAGTTTCCTGTGGGAAAAAAGTGGGACTTCTTCATCCTCCGCAGGTTCCAGTGCCTCTCTCCGAGTGTGCGGGGAACAGAGTTTCCACCACTCTTCTCGTGGTCTTTTCATCCAATGTCCTGGCGGGTCTCAGGGCGCCCAGCCTTTGGGTGACGATCTTATACCCGAGTCCCCAGAGATCCGAGTTGACATCTTCCGTGATATTTTTCCAGCAACGGCCCTTGCTTTGTTCTATGGCTCGCCTTAGCTCCCTCCTGGCGCTTTTGTGTTCCACTGATCTTAGGTCTGCCTCCTCGCGGTTTCTTGCCCGTTATGCGACACGAAGCAGTCTCAGGCATCGTCCGCGCAGTTGCGCTATTTCTGGAGTCCACCACTATACCGGATGTTTCCCGTGTTGCGGCCTGCTTTGTGGCATCGAGGTCCTGCAGGGAAACTCTAATAGCGACATGGGGGAGGCCGCAAGCGCCCCGGCTGTGGTTCTTTCGCTTCGCTCGGGTTCCCCCACGCCTTCCAATCCCCTTGACAGAGCTTCCAGCTTGCGCGCCTCGAAGCTTGTATACTGGTGGTCGCTTCCCGGGTAGTCCTCCAGAACTATCCACTCCCGTACGCGTCGGAAGGATGTCACGCTGCCGATGTTTAGAACCAGGAGTCCTGTTCTGTCGGCCATTTCCAGGATGAGCCTGCTTCGTGTGTCCGGCTGCGACATGCCCCACTCCAGCGCTTTTGCATTAAAGTCTCCTGCAACTACCATATTATCCGTGGTATTTACGACCTCACCCTTCAGGCAGTCAATCCCTAAGGCTGAAACCGGTCTACACACCGTGTTCGTTTACAAAAAAGTAAGTGTGGTAGACAATATATGTTATATGTTTCTTTATTTTTGTTCGTTATGGCTTATCACACAAATGTCCACTAAAAAGATTGAGTCAAGAAGCTAAGCTTCCGGCGGCATCGCTCTGAGGGCCTGTAGGGTACTCGTTTGTGGAGGCCTTGCCTTCTCCTTCTGGAACTGCTCTTGGTCACACGGTGACACGCCTGGTTTGACGTGCCGTCATGCTAAAATAAAAATGCAATGTTTCTTCAGCATTTCCTTAAGTTTTAGTGACAGAAAACTTCTAAAAATTATTCCGCCTGCGCTGACCTGACCGCAAACCATATAGTTTTAGATTACTCTTCATTTATTGTTGCCTCGTCTTATTGGCTTGATTGGTGAGCATTCCTACTTTGTACAGGTATTTTGATTGTGCGACTTTCTTCCCTCGGATGTATAACGTCTGGGCTATTCAGGAAATGTGTGCAGCGATCGTTTATTGTGCGTTTTCTTTTAATAATAAGTTACGAATCTATTATATTTGTAGTCATCATGTAAATTTAATGATCTTATTTATAACATCTTGTTAATCTATACTGATAAAAAATTACTATTGTGTAACCATATTGTACTGTGGATATATTAAATAAATAACACAGGTCTGCAAATTTAAACTTATGATTTCCTTTTTTAATAATAGTATTTTTTGGATAATAAAGTGTGCTAATTCCAAAAATAGCATTGGTTTCTTTCTATCACATGAGATTTGTTTTCATATTTTTTTCAACTTTGATAATTATCAAAAAAAAATATCTTACGTGATAGAAAGAAGCCAACACTATTTTTGAAATCAAAAGACTTTACTGCCTAAAAAATATATTATTATTAAAAATTAAAATTATAAGTTTAAATTCGCATGCCTTTGTTATTATTATTAATATTCGTGTCACAGTCAGCGGACGTGTAGTCTTAATTGACAAAGATGACTCAAAAGGTGCCAAAATCCGAATTCTTTTGGAAAAAAACTTAGCTATTTTATTTAAGTGTGTCTATGGATAGAGAAGAAAATTAAATTTAAAAAAAATTAAATTTGCAAGAATTCATCAAATTGTTTCTTTTTCTCACCTCTTGGTAATTCTGAAATTTTGCTCAATTTCAGATTTTGCGGCCTTTTGACGTGTTTCTACGCCTTATTGACATTTTTGTTTGCCTTTGATAAACTTTGAAAATTTGGTACATATTTTCTTTATATACATATATCGCTCGTCCATGAACGAACCGGATTTTGATGTTATTTAAAACTTTCTTTTTAATTAGCAAACATGTAGAAACCGGTAACGTAATTTTTTTACTTTCACCAGTTGTTAAAAAAGATATTTCTTTTGATCGTACATTTAAGGAAAAGACTGATTATTCAGTGATTTTTTTTAAATTTTGGTTTTAGATAATACAGCTCCCATTAATGAGGAACACCGCAAGGCTTGTTAAAAAAAGGGGGGTTGCAGGGAAATGGGTGCAGCACCGCCACTTTCTCTGTTTTTTAAAACAAAATTACACAATTGTTTTGAAAATCATATATTATTAAATTAAATAAAAACCGAATTTATATAGTGAATGAGCTGCAGTATCAGCAGGGATATGGGGAGTAGTAAAAATCTCCCCAATTGAAGAGAGAAAAGGGAGCGGTAAAATACTTACCTCGGCTCCTTCCTAAAACAAACATTCCCGCTGAGAAGGCACAATTAGGTCCAACCGAAAAGGTCACGATTTCGATTGAAGTGGGAGTAGCATCTAGCAAGGCGGCTATTATGAATGCGTCAAGCCCAGCGAGTGCTCAGTATAATAAGGTGTCAAGGCTCGAGTGCTGTTAAGGCCCGAATTACAATTTCGACTTATCAGTTGACTGCGACTGAACTTTCAGTCAAAGCCAACGCCAAATCAAAATTTTAAATTAAATTGCAGCTTCAGCTTGTGTCATTTTGACAGTTACTTATATGTCAAACCCCAAATTTGTTGATTTGAATATTTTAATATTTTTACCGATCAAGTTGAGATTTTTCTTTTAATTTGTGCCGTATATAAGGCTTTTATAAATTTATTTGTCATTTTTAAAAGCAGAAGGACGGTGTGGGTGCGAGATATTTTCGAAAAGCATGAAAGGGAGCTTCATGGATTCTTTGAACAAACGTTTAAAATAATAAAATGCAGATGTGAAGCACAGTTTTATAAAGCTGTGCGAATGGGAGCTCCCCAATTTAATTTGTTATTAAAGTTATTAAAACCAAAATTAACAAAATTTTCTAGAAGAGAAGCAATTGATCCCGAATGCAGATTAGTGCTTACGCTTCTGTGAGTATTCTATTAATTTATTTCTTACAATAAATGCTAAAAAATAATTTATTTGCAGTTACTTGGCACATGGAGCTCCTAGGCAAATTTTATCTGGGGCATTTAAAATGGCTGTTTGCACTGTGGGTAATATAATATTAGAAACTTGTGACAGTATGTGAATGGAGTTGTCTGCAATTTACTTGGCGCAGCCTAATGAGGATGAATGGAGACGCATAGCGGATGACTTTTATAATTTAAGCCATTGACGAGAAACACATTAATATTAAGTGTCCCCCCAATGCAGGTTCAGGGCTTTACAACTATAAAGGACATCACAGCTTAATTCTTTTAGCTGCTTGTGACACAAACTTGTGTTTCACAGCACTAGACATTGGTGCATATGGAAGCCAAAGCGATAGAGGAGTTTTTTCAAATAGTACTTTCGGAAAGCAAATCTTAAATGAGACACTCCCACTTCTAAAAGATAAAACCCTTCCAAATTCTAGTATTTCTGCATTATTTCGTCGCCGGTAATGCTTTTCCGCTTACAAGAAATTTGATGCGTCCTTTTCCAGGAAGATTATTGCGAAATGGTGAGGACTATTTCAATACCAGACTTTCAAAAGCTCGAAGACTTATAGAAAACTCTTTCGGCGTCCTAACCAGTAAATGGCGTATTTTGCTTACAACTATAAATTGTTACCCGGATAACGTTGACAAAATAGTAAAACGAGTGGTTTTGCTACACAATTTCTGTAAATTGAATGACAGCGCCTATTGCACCATAAATTATGTTGACCATTTAGAGAACGACGTTATAGTGCAGGGTCTTTGGAGACAAGAAACCCATCAACTCAGACCATTTAGACAACGTGCTGGCCTGAATGCTTCGAGAAATGCTTTTAGGTTAAGAGATGCCCTAAAAAATTATTTACTTACAAATAGCAACTCTTGAAATATTAATGATCAAAAAATTTATGTATTTGCTAAACTTCTAAACATTTTTTCATTAACACTAAAACAAACAGAATTTCTTTTATACTAAAACAAATAAATAGAATTTCATTTAAATACAAAAAAAAAAGAATTTCATTTAAACAAAAATAAAATAAATAGAATTTCATTTACACTCAAAAGTAGAATGTGATTTATACTAATAAATATTTGGCACTTCCTTCAATTTGTCTCTAAGACTGCGTTTCCCGTATAGCGTTAATAGTACTATTTAAAATTTCTTGCTGCAGTCTCATCCATTGCATGGAATTTAATTTTGCCTCTTCTATTTGAAGTACCAAAGAGTGGAAAAAGGCATGTGTGGAACTCTTTGGTTTTATTGTTTCTTTAACCGTTGCCACTAGTTGGGAAATTCGCTTTCTAACCTGCATATCCCTCTGTGCGGCAGCTCTTCCTTTCTTGGGGCCAGGCTTTGATCTGGCATTTAAAGCTGGCGTGTCTTGGAAAGAAGCAGATGATTCCTGCACTTCACATTCTGGCGAGAAAATATCTTCAGACGAACATTCTTCAATAATGTCGTCAAAAAAAGGATCAGGTTCCTCTAAAATGACATTGGGAGTAGACTCCGGCAGAATGTTAGCAACTGTATGCGTTCTAAGAAAATAATATTTTAAAGTAGGAATTGGAAATATATTTATTAGCTTACTTTCTTAGCTCTATACTTAAACTTAAAAACTGCAATTGTCCATAAAATTTCCATAATGTTTCCGGTATTGCAGCTTCGCTCCCAGATCTTAATTTACTCTTATTTCTTTCCACCCTATATTTATATCGAAGAATTTTCCACCTTTTTCTGGCCCTTTCAGCTATAAAAAAAATTTGATTCACGTTATTTCCTACTTTTATGAACAGACAACGCTCACCTGAGATATTTAAGGAAGCGCCGATCTTATCCCACGCTTTGTCTTTTAAATGTGTATTTTTATATATCTTTGATTTAATGTTCCACGGCATTTCCTGCTCGCGAACTAATTCAATTAGTTTTTCTTCCATGTTTATAAATAAAAGTTCTTTAAAAAGTAATCTTTGGCGGGCTGGTTTGACATTTGGAAATAAAACGAAGTTAGCCGCAGTCGAGTTTTGTGACTGCGACTTTGCACTTTGAGCAAAATCTAATTTCAGTCACAGTCGACTGAGAAGTCGAAGCTTCAATTTAATCAAGCCACATGCATTTCCCATTTGAGCAAAGTCGCAGTCGGCTATCAGTCTGAATTGTAATTCGGCCTTAAAACAAAGTTGCAGATGCCCTCGAAGAGCAACGCCTAGACAGGGCTCTTCTTCAATAGAGTCGTCCATTTATAAATTCAGTTCTCTCTCTCTTCCCTTGAATGTGTAGGATTATACATTAGAATACTGATAACGCCCTCTTACAGGAGACAAATTGCACACTCAACACATTTACACAATTTGAAAGAGATCGCATTTTATACAGTGGTTACGCAGTTTTTGCCACACCAGCCCCGAGCAGAGGAGCTAGTGTGGAAATTGCTGTGTTCAACCGTTTAACAATTTGAACATTTTTTGAAGTTCTGAACAATTTGAATTTTTTCGTCCTTTTTACATGTTTCTGTGACTTTTTGATATTTCTTGATCTATTTTGATGTATTTTGAAAGTTTTAGTACAACATTTTGTAATTTCAAATTCTGTTTTGATATTTTACAGTCTACAGGGTAGCTAAAAAGTTTTTGTAGAATGTTTACTATCTATAAGCCAATAAAGAGTAATGGATACATAAAAGAAGTATTATTATTCATGTCACGTGGTTTCACTTCACTCAAGTATAACATTTGTGTTAATCACACGAAGACACGGCATTGACCATTATAGTTTAAAATTATTTTTGTCGCCGATAAGTATCTTGGTTTTTATGGATACAATTGAGATGTTTAACAAGCTTTTTAAAGACAAATAGCCCCACAGCAAATAACGAAGAATTAATAGAATTGATCAAAAACTGAATACAAGTTCTTAGATTGGGTAATATTGGTTTTCCTGGATAGCTTTACAAGCGATTTGTTTCTAGGATAATTCTATGATAGTACAGTCTTATTTCTTTTATTTTCAAAAATATATTTTTGAAAAATATACTCACCTTCCCACAAGAAAAGACCCTTCAAAGGAAAAGTGGCGTTTAAAGTCATGCGCGAAGTATACTTTCTTACTTTTGAATAAGCTGTTTACAAAAATTTATTTAATTGTCATTATGCACTTTAAGAAGAAGATGACAGATCTACATTTTGTTAAAAATGAGTTGGCACTCAAAAAAAAATCAAATTTATGTTAATATTTGAAAAATTCTTCCATAAGTAAGTATACAAATTTACAGTACAATTTTTAAATATTTAATAATGAAAAATTACTAACCTATAGGAATCGCACTGGAATATAAAAACAACAAATATCATAAATAAATATGATAACGCAATTTTGTAGTTTCAAGTAGATTTTTTAATAGTGCTATTAATTGATAGTGAAGGGAAGAAAGGACGATAGAACAAAAAGCAAAACAATTTCTAACTTTAGCGACTGTTACCTACTAAATTCTAAGCTATCTATGCTAAGTAAATTTCATTTATTTCTCTTAAAATTACTAAAGTAAATCTTTCGTTCTTACGAAAATGTGAAAGCAAGTTCAAGCGAACCCGCCTATGATCGGCGAACTTATAATATTTTGGTCAGATTTGTTAACAGCTGCACCCAAGAAAAGCCAAAAGAAAAAAAGTTCAAAAGAAAAGTCCAAGATGCATAGTAATCGTAGTTTAGATGCTCTTTAAAATATGCGCTAGTAATACTTATATGTGATAGACGCTTCCGGCAACTATATATTGTTGATACTACTTAAAGAAACCATAAAATATTTGATGTATGCAAGCAGTTAATAACTACCAAATTGTCAATCCTTAACAAACCGTTATCGGGTGACTGGCGGCATTGAAAATATCGTTCCGTAATCTCCGAAACTGTTACAAAACCTAGAGGAAATGTCTTTAATCTGTTATAAGGTAGTTGTAATAAATATTTTTGTATCTGAATATATCTACGTGGAATATAAGGTTTTGCCTAATTTTTAGAAAATGTGAGGAAGCTGTCTGCAGTAAAGGGGTCAAGTTGAAAAAGCAAAACGAATCATTGGCAATGATAAAAATTTCAAGTTCATCATTAGCTGCAAAAAACCAATCACAAATTGAAACGAAGCGGCCTCTAAGATCTATTAATACCGGGTATTACGGAGCTCTTTCAACTTCCCAATGCAACAACACACTCAAAATTAGCTAAAATATGCAATTTAAATTATGTTTTCATCAGTGGATCTTAGCAAGGTCAGACAAATAATTGCCAGGCATAGAAAGAATAGGCAGACAAAATACCAAATGAATATTTTCATTAGTCTTATCAATAAACGATTGAATCATATAAGACGAATCGAAAATTTACGAAAATACGTTCTACTTACTACTACTAATTATGAAATATTTTCTTGAACTGCATTATTATAAAAACTAAAGAAATATATTGTCTTACACTTAAAATTTTATTCGATGCAAAGCACAGGTAATCATAATAGGTCTGTCCCCTGAGTGCAGTGATAAAAAGTGCTAGTTGGTGGTGCTAATACTTCATTGAGTTGAGGAACGCAGAGTTCTTTCAAGTGCCAAGAATGAGAAATGTCAACTGTCAATTCAATGCAATTGACAATTTATAACACGGAGCACTCAACAGCACTGAGGAAATTTTCAGTGATTAAAAGGGCTTGAGGGGAACTTGATTTGACAATTCAAATAGCGAGCACTGAAAGTTGGGGAATGCATTCAATGTCAATTAGTAGGCATAAGTTATCATTTAGTGAGCACGAGTTAGGGAACAGACCTAATAATGACACTGATCGACAAAGAAAGTTTTTTTTTGGTGGAAAACAAGACTACCTACTCTTAGATAATTTTAGTTCTCCGATTCATTTTGCGCAATTGGGTCTTGTTTATTGTTTATAAAATCTATATTTTCAAATATAATTAAGCTTATTAATTATATTGTACTATGAGCTACACATACACACTAACACCTACCTGCCCAAATAGAAAGCCGAACAAATATTTCATACATAAATCGACAAAATTAACAAGGTACTGAAACTTTTGATCGTTTACAATTTTAAATTTTGTTTTTGTTAAATTGTATAATATATATAGCCTTTAGGATCCTAATTCAGTATATAAACTGCGTCAACCTTTTTTAGTTTTTAAGAAAAGTGTAGTGCGCAGAAAAGTGTAAAAGTTAAAATTATTTGCCTTTAAATATGATTTTTAAGACAATGAATCCTGCTAAGTACTATGTATTCAAATCCCGAGAGTAAGAATAATTGATTTTATATACGAATAGTATGCTAACATTGAAATGCATTCGCGGAAATAGATAATTTCTTAGTAAAAGTAAAAATTAGTGGGGCTGAATTTGAGCTGCTCTATGTAAATTTGAGCTGCTCTATTCACAAGGCGCACAATCGTATGAAATGCACGACAGCCAAAATTAATTTAAATTCAACTAACGAACACGAAATATCAAATAAAAAGACTCAGCTGACAATTAACTATTTGATTTTCAACTAACATAATATCTGCTAAAATTACCTATTGAACTAAATCTAATTATGGTGATGCCAAATTACAAATTTGTCTTTTATTAAGTAAATATTTATTTCAGTTTTCAAACATTTATTTGTTAAACTTCAAATAAATTGAAAAATGCAATTAAAGTTTATTTAAAATAACGTAAATCATTTAGTTATAAGATCTTTATCACTGTCTGTCACAAACTTTAAACCTTAAAGCAGTATTTTTTAGTATAAAGTATAAATTTGTATATTAAATGAAAAGAACCTTTTGTTTTTTCGAAAAAGGAACCCTTTACTTTGTGATAAAATTTCACAAGGGTGCACTGAAATTTTTCAAAAATCAGATGAAGAGTAATTGTAATATTTTTACTATATACAAAATGGAGACAGATCTTTTGAAATTCAACTAACTATGTATATCACATAATAGTTTTGTAACAGTTGAGAAACGAGTCGGTAGCCTCCATTTACTAAGCGATATATTAAAAGATCATGAATGTAGACCTTAGTAAGTATGTACATTGAATAAAAACTATTAGGGTCACGTTCAAATTAGAAAAGTTTAGGAAAATACAAGGGATGTTAATTTGACGTTCCTCTAGTATTTAACTGTTATAAATAAAATAGTTTTTAAAAAAGTGTTGAACCGACTTCACAAAAACCGATAAAAAGCATAAAAAAAATTTAATTTTATATCTGTTCCGATATTTTAAAGTCGATGCAAATTAAACAAACCAAACAACTACAACAAAAGTAATTATTTGTTCTTCCTTATGGTTCCGTGAGCTGAAACGTTCAGGTAGTTTTATATAGTATCTTCAAGTTATTTTGTTTGTTTAATTATAATATGATTCTTAGCGCTTTTAGTGAAGTCCGTTCAACTGTTTTTTTAAAAACTATTTTATTTTTCACTTTTTAGTGTCTTCATATATACGACTCCAAGAATGCTGCTAGTACAAACACAGCATTTTCAAAAGTTCCATTGCCCTAGTGCGCCACCGTACTCTATACAACAAGACAGAATTATCATAGACAGAGAATCATCGTAGTCACTCTAGGTACAAAATTTTTATCACTTATCAATCGGGAATCGAATACAGAATCAACATCATTATAATCGGTCTATGCCTTATGAATCTAGGCGACACCCCTCCTTCAACTCTTACCACAAGCCAAAATTTTTGTCATAATACGAATTGATACTCTATGCATTCAGAATCACCTAAATCGGTTCACGCGTTAGAAAGTTAGGCTGTCCCTCCACCCACAGCAACCCTAGGTCAAAATTTTTCCATATAGTGGCATAACAAAAAAGAGTCATGCAAATGAGTGTGTGTATTTAGAAATTGGGTAAAACCCCTCTGCAACTCACCCCACCGCATACATTTTTGTCGCGGTACCAGTGGGCAACATTCTATTATCAAAAGATGGAACATCCAAATCGGTCCACACGATAGTTACAAAAAAAGTACATCCATGACAGATCTATTTTGTTTTGTTTTTGTATTAAGTCGGAAAGATATGTGTTTTTGACCTATAGTAAATTTTAAATGTAATATAATAATTTTAAATCTTAATTATCAAAGTTTCACTAATGAACATGTCAAATATTCACTTTATTTGTATGAGTTGACGATAAAACTGTTCTCATAATTTCCGTATTAACTTCAAAAGAAAATGCCGCTACTACTTAAAATAACACATTAAAAGATTTCTGTGTACTTCTCTTAGCAGATATATAGGAGCGGACTCACCAAATTAATACGTTGATGACGGTGATATAATTCTATATCCAGGTATTGTCGCAAGATTTCTTTTTTTGAATGCCCCACGTATTGAAGAGAAGTGACTTATCAGTTTTAAACCGACTTCCCAAAAACAAAGAGGTTCTAAGTTTGACGTATATATTTTTTTTATTTTTTATGTCTGACCGGGCATAACTTCGTAACGCGTCGACCGATTTTGATGATTAGTTTTTTGTTGGGTAGAGTATGTTCACCGATTGGTACCATGTCAAAAAAAATTTTGGTGGGGTGGGGTTGGGGGTGAAATGTAACTTTGTAAAGCGTGGACCGATTTGGATGGTTCTTTTCTTCTGGAGAGGGGGAGGAGTCTAACTCCGTAAAAACTAAAAACTAAACTAAAAAAAAAAAACTAAACTATTTTATCACTTTTTATTTTATGCGTTTATGGTAATGTTCACTTTCACTATTTGGCACGTGGTTTTTACAAAATGCACTTAAAGTATTCATACTTTCTAATTTTATATCCTGCTCCAAGGATCAAATTGTTGAATATGGGCTGAAACACATTCAGAGACGAAAGTACCAAGTCTCAAGTACCAAGTATCAAATTTAAATTCAAGCCAACGAAAATGTATGAAAGCGTTCACATTCGCGGTAGCAAGTATCATTTGGTACCAGTATCAAATGATGCTTGCTACCCAAGTTCAGAAAATTTTAAAATTTGATACTGATACCACAGTATGCCAACAGAGGAAATGTAAAAAAAAATTTATAATTAGCTATCAACGGAGAGTTAATTTTGAAAATTTTAAAATGGAGGAAAAATTATTGAATTTATGAAGGAAAATAATTCCATGCATAATATAAATAATAAGGATTATAAAAATATGAAGGTAAAAGAAAAGAAGTGGCATTAATTTGCTATTGAATTGAGTGTAACAGGTAAGGAAAATTGTTTGCAATCAGAAATTGATTAAATGATAATTAATTAAATATTTAAGTTAGTGAAATAAAAAGGAAGTGGAATATTTTAAAGTTGTCACTTTTGAATGGTACTTGCGGCTTGGTACTCAGAATATGGCTTGCTTGGGTATCAGTCATCGGTATCAAATGCTTGATACTTACGTCTCGGAATCTGTTTCAGAAGAGAATTAAAATACTAGTTTAAATAAATCTTTATAAAATGTATTGCTTTTAGTTTAAAATAACTAAAAAAAACAGACTAGTATTGCAGAGGAGACCGAAAACATAACTGGTACATAAACTAAAATTATTACAGTAGCTTGTGAAATGAACAGAAGTTACTAGAATGTGTTACTAGAATGTTATTAAACTAAATTGTTGATATTGATGATAAAATAGTGAATTCAATCCTGAAGAGTAGATCCTAAATAAAATAAACGTATTTAATATCTTTATCGCTGAAACTGATTAAATATTTTATGTTGAATTGTTATTTATCTATGAACATTTCACCCAACAAGCTTTTGGAAAACAAATGATTCAAAAGAAATAGAATAAAACCGGTTCGTTCACGACGTTATATTTTTCGACACCCTAATCAAAGATTACTATTACTAGATAAACGGCTTCGAACAAAGTGTTGAAAATTTTTTGCAGTCAGAACTAAAAATTTGTTTTCCGGGAGAGTTTGCGGATAGGAGACAAGTATACTTTTCTTACGTGCATTTACAAATGTCAAATGTACTTCTTTCATCAGAATGCATTGACAGTTTGAAAGTTTCTTAGGCACACAAATAACTATCTCAGTCATGTGATTTACATGAATTCTTTTTATTGGTGGTACTTTTCGGTACATTTTTCTCTTCGACAAGATTCGCTGCAATTCTCTACGGATGAGAACAGTATTTTAACAGGAGTAAGTGATTCTCTCAAATAATTTTAACAGGAGTAAATGACTGCACACTACTTGTACTCTTTATTTACATGTATATTCTTATGACCTTAAAAGCTGGATAATATATTTCGTTTTACTGTGTTGCCAGTGTTACTTTTTCAAATTAGCTGGGTAATTTAGGGAGCCGGTTATCTAGCAGTAAGTAATCTTTCCCCTAATGCCATTCAGTCCTCGTCGCGGCCTCACTTTGATTGTAGTACTGCTTGCTTCAGGTTGGATCTTACTTGCGCCTGACGGAAACTTCAGTCCTGGTTTGATTTTGGAGTTTTTGTTCTCCTAGATAGGCTATAGACCAATGCTAACGACGTCCATCATACATCGCCATGTAGTCATTAACACCCTTGCCTCGGTACTTCCACTACAGAGTTATCTTCCATATTGAATTCGGAATAAAACTATTCTTTATGTCAAGAAGGTGGCAAAGAAATTTAGTCCGCTATGTATCTTGGCCATATTGAATTTAGAAAGACGTCACAAGCAGAAACTTATTTATTTATTAAATTTAGAGTGGCATCATTTATATTATTGGTATTATTGGTATATTAAAGGTTTGGACGAGACCTTTTTTTATACCCATCTATGGCAATAATGAATCCCCATCTTAACGCGTCCGCCATACTGGATTTGGAATGGCATCATTTAGCTAATCGTGCATTGTCACCGAAACCAATCGGTTACGAGAAGCTGATTTAAAATTCAGTTGAAAGATTTGTCTCAGGCATACTAACTAACTAAATAATATTATAATAATAGCACTTGAGGTATTCTGCTGTCATTTTGAAAATATTTAGAAATTACTTATTTGAAACGAAGTCGGGATAGATTTTAAAAGAAGTGTTACATTTTTAGCTTAACGTTTCTTTTATAAAGAAATGTTAAAAATGTACAAATACTTAAATTTCTTTCTTATTTTGATTCTCTTCCGGATAAAAATTGAATGACTAAATTAATTCTAAATCATTTTAGTTCGTCAAAGCTTTTCCGGGTTACGTTTTAATATGCCTTATATTCAAATTAAATGCCTATAAATGCTCGTAAAAGCATTGGGAGCTTGAAGAAGATATTTTATTTTGTAATATTCAACCTTAAGTACAATGCTAACAGAAAACTAAATTGAAAAGTTTTTTATCATTTGATGTGTTGATTAATAAGTTATTAAAAAATCAATTTAAGTGCCCAAGCTATATACATATAATTTTATTCATTTCTATCAACTTTTAGAAAAGTAAGTAAAGTATGAACAAATATGCTTAAATCAAACAAGAAAGATTTTTACAGAAGACGGGGACAGAAGTGTTCTTATTATTGATTTTAATTATTAGTTTAATTAAAAAATTGTCATATAAATTTGCTAAATGATCCCTCGGGTGATTTTTTTAATAATTCATTTTAAAGTACATCTCTCTTCGTGACACATAGGGCCGAAGAAAAATGTCATTCGATTCGAGACAACGATTGCAAGTGGACCGACGACGATTAAAACACTCTTACGAGGAAATTCTTCATAGCAAAGTATCTTCAACGTTTTTTTTCTGAAGCTTATAGTTTGGTGAGTATAGCTATCTTCTATTTATATCTATGTTCTATATCTGTACTCTATTCCAACATATAAAATCCTTTACGGTGTATGTTTGAACGCTATTTAAGTTTTCTCCATTATTCAGGGAAACTCTTATGCATCCGTCAAGTTAGAGCTAGAAAATCTGTCATTGAAACAGATGAACGCTTAGAACAAAATAGTTCTTAAAAAAAAGTTGAACCGGCTTCTCAAAAAGCGCTAAAAATAATAAAATAATTTTTAATTTGATATCTATTACGACATTTTGAAGTCGGTCCAAATCAAACAAACCAAACAACTACAACAAAAATATTTAATCGTCATTTCATATGACCGTAAGCTAAAAGGTTCAGGTAGTATTATGTATTATTTTCAATTGTGGTACTGTAGTTGTTTTATTGTTCTTATTGTCGTCGGTTCAACTTTTTATTAAAACTATTTTATTTTTCACTTTTAAGTGTCTTCTACTCTATAAAACGAAGAAAAAACCATCCAAATTAGTCCACTCGTTAAAAAGTTAGGTTTAACCCCCTACCCCACCTCCATTCCACTAAAATTTTTTTTCATGGTATCAATCAAGGAACTTACTCTACCGAACACGCGTTATAAAGTTAGGTTCCACCCTCCCCTCGCCACCACAAATTTTTTTCTCGTGGTATCAACCAGGAAGCATACTCTACCCAACAGAAAAAGAATTATCCAAATAGGTCCACGCGTTACGAGGTTAGACTACTCCTCCCCCCCATCCCCACACCCACCCCTTACCATAGTACCAAATTATTGTCCTATTAGCAACGGGGGATCACACTATACAACAGAAAAAGAACCATCGAAATCGGACCACGCGTTACAAAGTTAGGTTCCACCCCCAACCCTCACCCCCACCCCACCAAAATTGTTTTCTGGCGGTATCAACCAGGGAGTATACTCTATCCAAAAAAAAAAGAATTATCTAAATTGGTTTACGCGTTACGAAATTAGACTTCCCCTCGCCCTCCTCCCACACCCTAGCCCAAACTTTTTTCTCTTATTCGCAATAGGGTATCATACTCTGTACAACAAAAAAAGAACCGTCCAAATCGGTCCACGCCATACAGAGCTAGATTTCACCCCCAGCCTACCAAAATTTTTTTTGACATGGTACCAATCGGTGAAGATACTCTACCCAACAAAAAAAGAATCATCAAAATTGGTCGACGCGTTATGAAGTTATGCCCGCTCAGACATAAAAAAAAAAATTTTAAAAAAAATACACGTCGAACTTAGAACAACTTTGTTTTGGGAAGTCGGTTAAAAATCGATTGACAATTTCTCCAAACAGAGCATTTGTAACTAGCGCTGACAGAGAACTGAGCTAAGAAAAAAGTAGATTTCAATAAACTAGACCTAGAGTCGCTGCGAGCGACTTAATTCAGGTACGAAATACATCCATGCTTTTTGTTACCAGCCAAGTAATTTTTTCTATTAGAAAATGGAAAACTTTTGTAATTATTTTGATGCCAATGGTTTAAAGAGCTAAGGGGGCTCTGTTCTTCTAATAAAATGGTCGAACTCGATGATTTTCGTGAACCGAAGAGGACTCTGAAAGAATTATTTATTGGGAAGAATTCAAGATTGATACATTCGAAAATATAACGGGCGTTTTGCAATGATTATTTTGAAAGTAAGGGGTGCATGACCAAATTTGTCACACCTTCACCAGACATTAGAGCCCATTTTTTGCACATTTATTTTACTTTTGAAACTTACACTATTGAGGCAGTCGTTTTGACAGGACCTGCAGCGGTTTACATATGTTTACAAAAAAAATATCCGTGACAAAAAATTGATAAATAAAAACAAATTATAAACTTTTAATTAAATGTTTATAATACTAATTGTGTACGATAGCTTTTATATAAAACTAGCTGGCCCGACAGCTGTCAAAAGCTATTGGACTGTGGCAGTCTCACTAACTTATCTTTTCTGGTCAAGTTCTGGTGATGGCGTCACAAGTGTTCATGTCGTGATGACTTCTTTAGTTTTCAGTAATGGTCACCAGAACAGATAAGTTTGTGAAAGCCGCAAATGTGTAATTTAAACAAAAAATTGAATATAAACGTATTTCAGAGTGATCACTTTATTTACTGATAATCAAATAATTACCGTGATATCAACAATAAATTTACATAATCTTAATGTACTTTTCTATGTATTTTTAATGTCATAATTATAAGCAACAATTACTTAGGTACTAAATTCAGGTCTCTATTTCGTACACTGAGTAATATTGCGTTAAATAAAATTTTCATTGTAATGCTCTATGGTACACGATATTTTTTGTTTGATTACCAAACGATTGTTACGGTAACAAACAAAGCTTTTCGTTTTCCAACACGGGAACAGGCAGGTTTTCCAACGAGAAACATGGGTTTTCAAGATTAATGCCGCAAACAATCAATGACTGCCCCTGGGATTTAGTTATGGTCTTAGCGAAGGCAAGCCGCACTGGAAACTGCAGTCGTTTAAATTCAAATGGTATGTCTGTCGGAATCATTGGGATGTGTGGTATCAAACCGTCTTCTCCTTTATACTTTCCGTTTAGAATGATTGACTTAATCACGTTGTTCAGTAATTTTTCACCGCTAGACGTGTGTCGATACAAAGACGCGGTTGTTTGATATTTCACAAAATTATGATCACCGATCCGAGCTTTAATTGAAGATTGTGAGGCGACAATCCTGGCAAATCCAGCGAGTTCAAAAATTCGGGTGGATCGTTGACGATATCATCTTGGTTAGTAGCGGAATCAACTGATTTGTATGTCCTCAATTCACCGGCAATTTCATTGTGAATTTTGAAATTGAATTCATTTACATCCATGTGTTTTTTGCAGCCAATCTATCTTTTTCACTCAAACAAATATGATCTCTGTAATTTTGAGCAACGTTTGGGAACACCTTTTGAATGAGTTCAGTTTTTGATTCAGTAAACTGATAAAAATTGTCAGGAAAGTCAGTCAAAACCTATCAATGAGTTGTTTTGAAAATATTTCTGCAGATCGATCATTTTGCAACTCGACATTCTTGCATATTCTTGGTTAAATTAAGTATCTTGACGTGTTTCCACAAAACGGAGGACTTTAAACATGCATTAAGTTCATCAGCTGGCGTCAGTGATGCCAATCCAATGATTTTGTCACCAAATCTGTTGTTTCCGAACACCTCCCTAGTAACAGAATTTTTTTCTCAGACACGTCTAAAAGCTGATGATTTTTAACTTCTACCCTGGTGACTACTGATGACTTTTAATGCAGTGATGCCAAATAATGGACTTTGTCACCAAATCTAGTGTTTTCGAATATCTTTCTAGTGACAGATTTTTTTCTGCGACACTGTGATTTTGAACCTCTTCTGATGACACCAACTGTCTCCGACTTTTTAACGTTTTAACGTAAATATTCGGCATTTATCATTGTTTTTGACTATTTTTGTACATATTTGCTGGGCTACCACTTAATTCAGTTACAACCGGTGTTGTACCACACATTCAAGCGGGCCCATATAATGCTTATGTTGGTAAGCTAATCGCATGTGTAACACAAATCAAACAGTTTCCTGTGAAAGTTCATGATTTTCGAGCGGGATGCTGAAACTTTTAACGATACCCATTTTCTGTCGCTTGCGATAAAAGGATCGCCCACAAAATTAGAACTTTATCACATTCTTATAGTTCTTTGTTTCTCCTACCTTTCCTTTTACAAATTGAAAGAAAGAAATTGCACGACGCTTACGTAGACGAGATCAACTGTGGATCAAATCAAAGTCCACTTGAGTTCTTCTTGCATGGTTCCATGGTTCATGCCTCCAAAGACTTGTTATGTGCCATCGTGTATTCATCCCATTTACATTGCTGCAAAACCTTTGCCATTGCAGAGTTCTTCGAAATGTTGTAGATCGGAGTTTCGTTACTTTGTATATTCATTTGTATAAAAACAAAGAACAAGAAGAGAATTCGCAAAATATAAATTCAGAAAACAAAAGTGCTAAAGTGAATAAATAGCAACTAAAAAGTAAAAAGCACAACAAAAACCAAAAAGTTACCTCAACAAAGCTGACTCCTCACATGATTACGCGATAGATGAAAATCAATGAAATTAAAAGCGGAATTAAGAAATCGCGACATCGACGTTATAGGTTCATTTAATCCATAATTAGTATCATGAAAAGGTAACCGAAGAAAGTCGTGATTCCTCAGGGAGCGAGCTGGAACCGATATGCCAAAACGACCCAAGAGAACAGAAGCATCAATGGACCCACGAATGCAGTCGAAAGCAAAAAGGATCCCGGCGTTACGGCGTCTCTTTTCAAGTGTGTCCAAGTGCAGAAGTTTAAGTCTATCAGCATAAGGAGGTAATATAAGGGATTTATTCCAAGGAAGGCCTATATGGGCAAACCTAACGAACCTCCGTTGAACAGCTTCAATGCGATTGATATGTGACACATAGAGCGGTGACCAGACTGGAGAGGCATATTCCAGAATAGGCCGGACAAAAGTCCAATATAAGAGCTTTGTAATGTAAGGGTCATCAAATTCCCTTGACCACCTCTTCACGAAACCAAGAGTCATATTAGCCTTGTTGACTATGGCATCAAAATGATCCTGGAAAGAAAATTGAGAATTGAGCCAAACACCCAGGTTCTTAGTCTTAGTAACTCTTGTTAAAGGAAAACCCTCTATGGTAAAGTTATATTGAAATGGAGACTTTTTTCGTGAGAAAGACATAGATGTACACTTGCTAATATTTAGGGGAAGGTCATTAATGGAACACCAATTCTGAAAGGCGTCCAAGTCAGAATTTAAGAGTAGGCAATCGGCATTGTCAGACACAGTGCGAAATATCTTAGCGTCGTCGGCATAACAAAGAATATTTGAGTTAGACAGTATCGCAGATAGATCATTGATATAAATTATAAATGACAATGGGCTAAGGTGGGAGCCCTGCGGTACACGGAAAGTGTTGAAAAATGCATTAGATAGAGCTCCACGAAAAGAAACCCTCTGAGTGTGTTCAGACAAGTACGAATGAATCCAATTTACAAAAACTCGCGGAAACCCAAGAACGGAGAGTTTGAGAATAATGATATATTCTATCGAAAGCTTTGCAGAAATCAGTGAAAATACAGTCAACTTGCTTACCACCTTCAAATGCAAAGTTACAGAAGTTTGAAAATTCCAATAAATTGGTGGTAGTTGACTTACCTCTAATGAAGCCATGTTGAAACGGCTGCAAAAACGGCTTGCAGTGGAAGTATAGAACATCGCAAATAAGTGCCTCAAAAATCTTGGATAAAGATTAGCAATTGGTCTATAGTTCGAGATTTCACATTTATCACCTTTTTTGTGAAGGGGAATAATTAATGAGGTTTTCCAAGCCTTCGGAAAAACACCGCAACGAGTTGAGAGATTAAATAAATAACACAAAATAGGAGCAAAAACGGAACCACATCTTTTCACGAGTGAGGCAGGGATACCGTCAGGACCAATTGAAAAACTATCAGTCAAGGTAGAGATTTTCTTCAAAATTGTAACTTCGTCAAGTAAAAGGTCTTTGGATTCGAGAGAAGTCGGTGTAAACCTCGTCAAATGGGTAAAGTCCTTAATGCTAATATCACAGATATCATCCAAAAACGCAGTTTTAAAAAAATCGGCAAAAAGGTTTGCTATCGTCAAGGGCTCATTGCTTTCGCTACCTCCGAAAGACAAAGAAGATGGATAGCCATCAGAATTGCGCTTCATGTTCACGAACCTCCAAAATCGCTTAGGATCGACTCGTAGGGACGCTTTCATTCTATTAATATAATTATTATAAGAAGACACTAAGTCAGATAAAAATTGACTGCGTAAATTGGAATAAGTTAAATATTCAGCGTCGCTCCTAGAGGAACAAAACCTCTTCCAGGCCTTACATTTAATATTCCTTAAATGTTTCAAGGAACTATCAAACCAAGGCAGACTAGAACGCAAGTTATTCGATTTAGAAATAGGGACACAATAAGTAAAACAGATAGACAGCAAATTATAAAAAGATCTTACGGCCACATTAATGTCACGTTCATTGAGGAAGCTACTCCAATCACAAGCTGAGAGCCAGTTGTTAAACACGGAGAAGTCAGCCTTACTGAAGTTATGTACATGTTTAATTGTACTCACAATATAATGTACAAGCTATCTCTTTCTGAGAAATTAATGCCTTTTGCGTGCTCTTAAATAGCACAGTGCAGGGAATCGGCAAGTTAGTTTAAAATTTAGGAAAAACAAATTATTTTCTGCGATTTTAAGTGACCTTTTTACTATGAAACGCATAAACATGGGACAGAAGAAATGAAGTCGTTAATATGTATTCTGTCCTACTTGCCAGATTTTTCGGCAGATAAAATGCTTGTGATAACTTCTATAACACGCCCAATACAATCATACGTTTTACAATATCAAAGATCAAAGATTAATATTTTGTATAAAAATCGATGCATTGAAGTCTCAGAATTATTGTCCCAAAATCGTGTACTGAAAAACAAAATAATTTAAGTGACGGCGAAATTCAATTGTTATATGGAAAGTAATACTAAATAAAAAAAAACTTTATGTTTTTGCAAACTAAGTGTAGGTTTGATGGGGCACCAGTGAACTGATTGTAATGATTTCTTTTATTAAATGTTCGCATTTGATGTCATTGTCGCGCATTAAAGGATTTTTTTTAATATTGCAAAAATTTGATTTTTAATAAAAATTAAAAGATGGGCAATTTTTTTCAGTTTCACTTAATCGCGTAAAATAAAAAATTTAAAAAACACTAAGACAAGCGATAACTACAACCCTTTATTTTATAAAACTGCTAAAATTTTTGAATGGAGGTGCGTCCGCCACAACAGGTTTTACGGAAGAGGAACTCAAAGGCCGCCATTTTGTTTCTGTTTTTTTGAAGTATAAAAAATATTTTTCTTTCTTCAATAATTGCTTTATTCAATAAAAAAAATTATTACAATCCTTTAAACCATTTATTCAAAATATTTCCAAAAAACGCGGCTTTTTTCAACGAAAAAACGGGAAAGCCCCCTTAAATTCAATGGGGAATAAGGTTTGAATACTATAGTAGAACTTTCTTCTATTGTACGTACAGTGTTATGCTTCTCAGGTAGTGAATGCACTAATTTACTGCTGATATTTTTTTCCACATAATATTATTGTAATAAAGACTAGTGGTAATGATTTTTTGGCAGCTGATGCATGATCGCGATTCCAAACCTACCGCTTATTCGGTAAGAGCTGTTCCTTGCGAGATCGTTATCGTGCATAACCTGGCAAGTTATTGGCATAAAATCATCAGCGCAGATCTTCATTGTAATATTAATAACAAAAATAACATTACTTGACACTTAAAGTAAAAAAATATTCCACCAGCTTGAGCATTATGGTTAATTTTTCTTTCCGTTTTTCACGAGTTTTCTCTCCTAATGTACTTCCAAAAGAAAAATCATTGTTTCGTATATTTGTATGTGTTAAAGTAGGGTTAGGTTGGTGTGGCCATCCTGAAGGACACACTTAGACCTCAATAGGCCAATTGTGATGCCACGGGAATATTAGAATTCCCACCACCTCCTCACTGGAACCATCCGGAGCTATCGATGAAGCGCCAGAGATCTGCAACGTCAGTCGTCTCCATTTCGCCAAGACTATCGAGGAAATAGTCACCCAAGAAAGACTTCCGCCTGCGTGCCAGTGCATGGCACCGGCAAAAGAAGTGGAAAATAGTTTCCTCCTCCTCCTCGTCCATACAGCTTCTGCAGAAGTCGTATGAGAAGATGCCCAGTCTCTTCGCGTGTAAGCCAATAGGGCAATGACCTGTGATAACCCCAGTAATTATACCAAGGTCAGATCTGCCCCTCGAAATCAGACACTTGGAGCGCCTAAGATCCAGCTTAGGCCAGATCTATCTGGAAAATAGCACGAAGTGCCGTTCGCCCATATAAGGTTCGCTAGGTTGATTGCCCTCGTGCCAAGCAACAGCTTGCAGGCGGCCAGAGGCCTACCAAGAGTAGTCTTATCCGGCTGGATTTCCAGGGTGGTACCACGTCTAGCAAGGTCGTCTGCCACGAAGTATCCTGGAATATCCCTGTGCCCCGGGACCCAGCAAAAATGAATTTTGTACCGCTCAGCCAATTCCTTTTAGTGTGAGCGACAGTTATTAATAGTCCTAGACGTCGATAGAAAAGAATCAAGGGATATCAAAGCAGCCTGGCTATCTGTAAGGATACAGCTGTCTTTTACAGGAACTTCGTTCCCCTTCAACCAAAACAATTCATCATGAATAGCCATGAATAACCAAGCCTGGTTGGAATCGTCGATCTGAACCGCTTGACAAAGGAGTAGCGAGTAGGAGTGGTGTAATCAAGATGCCCCACTTGGAGCGAAAAGGAGTCCGGAATTGAAGAGTGCCAACTCTAATATTGTACCACTGAGATGCGGCTGTAAGACGAACGCCGGCATTAGCAGCCATCTGTTTGCCCACCAGATGTAATGGAAGTAAGTGACGAAGTATCTCCAGAGCATCGGTAGGAGTGGTCCATAGTGCCGCGATGATACAGATACAGGCCTACCTCTGTACCTTTCTCAAAACGTTGAGGTAAGTGGCCTTGTCCAGTGATGGCAACCAGACAAACACATCATACAAGAGGGTTAACAAGATTGGCCTAATGACTGCAATATAGAGCCAGAGTTAGCTTGGGCTGAAAACCTTATTTCAGGCCAATGGCCCTCTTGCACCCTCTCGCCCAGTTGGTGAGCTTAGTGAGGGCATTCTGCATAAGATCCCTTAAAACAGGCAGAAATTTGCCCGAGATAGCTATAGAAATGTCGTCCGCGTAGGCAAACACTTTACAGCCCTCCCCTTCCAGGATTAGAAGCAGTTTATTTACCACCAGATTCCAAACAAGAGCAGACAGAACCCCACCTTGCGGTGTGCCCGTACTCACAGTCCTGGTAGCATGAGCCTCTCCCAGCCTTGAGCTGATAGTCCTGCCATGAAGCATCTGACCGATCAGCGACATATGATTGGCATTCACACCCAGAGAAGCGAGAAGCTAACATTGTTAAAAGCTCCCTCAATTTCCATCAAGGCCACCAAAGTGAACTCCTTGCAGTCAAGGGATTTCTCTATAGGTCGCACGAGAGAATGAAGAGCGGACTCTACGGACTTTCCTTTACAGTACGCATGCTGCGACGCCGATAGTAGATGCTGAGGGATACTACAGCATAGATCAATGTCAACTAATCTCTCAAAAGTTTTAAGAAGAAAAGATGATAGACTTATATGCCTAAAATCCTTATGAGTGGCATGCGAGCTTTTGCCCGCCTTGGGAATAAGCACTACCTTGACTCGTTTCCACAGTGCCGGGATATAGGTGAAGTCAAGGCGACCCCTATACAATACCATCAGTCACTTCAGTATATGATCGAAACCGCCTTGGAGGTAGAGATGAGCGATGTTGACAAAACATCGACCGATGTCAACATCGATGACCGATAATAATCGATAATATCGATGTTATATAGAAGAGGTTAATAGAATGGCGGCCAAGGGCGTAAAAAGACAATATACTTGAATGTTGTTTTTTTCTTTTGTTTTGTGATGTAGCGAAAGCCCCGGAAACAACCCTAGATGCGTTTTTAGCATGGTTACGACCGGAAGATAATGAAGTAAATTGAACGTCTTGTTTTGGTATAGCTGCGAGCTAGAGAAATGCCCAGAGATGGAATGGACTTTTTTATGATAGGAAGACTCGTCGCTCAACCTCGTCAGCACAAAGAACTTGGGTGTAAATTTTAACTCGAAGCTTTTTTTCGATGACCACATTTCGTACATTGTTAATAAGACAAATGCAGATTTGGGCTTCATAGAGAGATGGTCTTGTGGCTTTGGCGATTCATCCGTCAGCAAGACTCTTTATGCTCTTTTGTTAGACCGATTTGATAGTACGTTTTCCCGATCTAGCCATCATTTTATTCAGTTCATAATTATCGGATCGAAGCGATAAAATGTAGGTTTCTTAGATTTGCGCTTTATAGCCTTCCAAGAAGCATTCCCGTTATATTG
The DNA here is from genome assembly GCA_964036015.1 of Leptarthrus brevirostris. Taxonomy (NCBI): domain Eukaryota; kingdom Metazoa; phylum Arthropoda; class Insecta; order Diptera; family Asilidae; genus Leptarthrus; species Leptarthrus brevirostris. The sequence continues at coordinate 73,210,858 of OZ038374.1, forward strand.
CCTCCCTACAAGAATAGGTTTACGCTTCTTTCCATGGACATGTTAGAGAAAAACGGCTCTGCGAATCTGTACAACTCATTCCCAAGGGCTACTTAGCTGTTTCAATGTTTTATTTCCTTATCGCCCTCCAAGGAATTATGACTTTCTTTATATTCCTTGCTGTCGCACTAACTGCGCTTCTAATGAATTCATTAATTCTCTGCTTTCTTTGAATGATCATTGGGATGAACTTGACTTAAACTAGTCTAAAACTCAAATGAAATAAAATAGGGTGACTACTCAAATTGCATAGCCAGCTATTGATTTGGTTTTTATATAAAGGTAGGTTTTGTTCTTCTATTGGCAACGAATACTAGTCTTCAATTTCAAAGGAATATTCAAAATTTTGAACTAAGTTCAGTTCTTTTCTGCCAACATCGAAGGTCGATGTTTTGATCGTAACATCGATTGTGCCATATTTGACATACTTCAACATCGATGTTTATACTCTCAACATCGATGTTTCGTGAACATCGATGAACATCGATCATCCCTAGTTAGAGGTCGACAGGGATGATACCATCAGGACCCGGGGACTTGAACGGCATGAAGCTGACTTGATTACGGAGTTTGGACTCCGTAATCAAATCCGCCAGCTCTAGAGAAGGAGGAAGGTTAAAAAGGGGGAGCATATGTTAAAGTAAGTGATGTAATAAATGCGGAAATATAGCATCTTTGGGTCAGCTGTGAAATGTTGTTAAGGACGTATAGCAAGTAGTTGAAATAAACATACTATACGAAAGAGGTTTGCTGACGTAATTTCTGTTGAAGAATATTCCACACTATTTTCTATTATAAAAACCTCCCGTTTTCTAACTTTTAATTATTCTTTTTCCTACGTGTTATTTCTCATTATTTTCTTACCTGTTTGTTTTTGCTTTTATTTAACTCAAAAACGATTAATCTTCCTCACATAAAACTTTTACTGACATATTAGGCCTGGTAATGTGAGTAACATAGGTTATGTTGTTATGAACATTGATGGCAAAAGTGAACTAAATCGGAAAAAACTGGCTGCGGTATGGAAGAATTGTTCGTCATTCTTATCCAGGGTCGCCATATGTGGCTATTTTTCATCAGGCCTGACGAAAAAAAAATGAAAATGGTGATGGCGATTTGTTTGGCTATTTTTCATGGATTTTGGACGTTTTTATGACGATTTTTCTAGAAAGAAAAATTGACGGATTATTTCCTTTCAAAAATTATTCAAATATTTTACCTCAAATAAAAATACGTAAAAATAATTTCTAAAGTTTTACAAATGTAACATAAATCAATTTAGCAGAATTTTTTGAAAAATATAGCTAATTTGAGTAAAAGCTGCAGCAACTGCAAGTGACAGAAAATTATTTTTTACGACATGTCTAATGAGTTAAGTGTCGGTTTTTTTTTAATTTTGTGATTTTTATAAGTGTAAGGTGAAATAATGGAAAACGGCTTATCAAAAGTAAGAGATCCTACTTTAGCAAAAAGTCGTGTATTTTTGGGAAACCTACCAAAATGCACCAGAGAAGAACTCGAAAGTATCTGTAATAGATACGGAATAACTTTTGGCTCTTCACTTTATTGGCTTGTCACTTTATGGCCAACCAGCGGAACATCGAAATATGCCAGTGGATGATGCCATTAACTTAATAGCGAATGATTTTCAAATAAAATTGCACGAAGAGAGGCAGAAATTATTGCCGACAGCTGTGCCAATCATTCCTCCAACTAGCTCAGTTGCTCCTCCTTTAAAAGAACGTCATCCAGACTATTCAAACTTTATTAAACGTACTTGCTGCCAATCGCCCCTTAACTGTTTTACAATATGACAGAATTAATCAATATTTACAAGAAAGGCGTGAGTTACAGTTAAAGGCTGAGTTATGCGACGCAGCTTACCTTGCTCAACCGAAAATTGTCGATCCTGATCCAGAGATCGAGCTGCAGAAGAAAATTCTAAGCATCCTCAATAAGTCATCTATAACGGAGTCAAAATCCGATCTTTGTACCCAAATGTACAATCACTGCAAAGCGATTCAAACACAATTGAACTCCTAAAAGATAATAAGGTGCAATGAGCGTTGGATTCACTGATCAAAACAGCATTAGTATCTACATACAATTGTAAATCACTTTAACTTTATGTAGACAATGAAATACGTTTTATTGGAAGTCTTTGTTTTGCGTTTTTCCGCAACTATTTGATATAAGGATTTGATATTTTGCATGAAGATAGGAATTGGTGGCAGAATAACGGCAATGTATTTAAATTTTGATGTTTGGGTCTAATTTTCATTGGGGTTAAATCAGAATCAAATGAAATTGTTTTTAATGTCATCGAGTGTTGTGAAAGCTTGTAAAAACGAGTTCAAAAATATAAATGTCCTAGCAAAAGTCGTCGTTATTAGTGGAAATTTATTGTAATATTATCGAGATAAGCTAAAGGAAGTGACTATTTGCACTTATGTTTATTTACGTGTACTTCCGTGTTTACACGTACTCGGGAAAGTTCGGCTTTTACGTACTTTATGTACTTTTATGTACTACTTACTATACAAATATATTCTAACTTAAGCCTGAATAATACACCTCTTCCCTCCAGAAAGTCTAATAAATTTTTGACGTAAAAGCCGAACTTTCCCGAATACGTGTAAACACAGAAGTATACATTAGTGCAAATAGTCGCAGCCTAAATTAAATATCTCAACTTTAATTCACTGTTGACAAGAATTTTGAAAGCGCTGTAGCTTTGTTATTTTCATGAATTTAACTGTAATATTCTAGGAGGATATTCTCCTTAATATTGCGAAAAATCTTAGAATAAAGAATTAAAGAATAAAAGAATTAAAGAGGCAAAAGCATACTACATAACAGAGACAAATATATTTCGTACCGTCAAAGGTTGTTTACTTATGTGAGTGAAAATGTTTCCTCAAGTGAATTAAGTTAAATTTTGTCCAGTTTGTCAAGATAACTCCTATTAAAACTGTATATTATCATTGTAATTAAATTATTAGACTATTTTGTAATTTTTTGTGAACGGACATTGCCTAAAAGAACAGAATTTGTTTGAATAAAACAGCACGAAGTGTTGGAGTTCTTGGTGCCCAAATAATTAGAAATAGCATGACGGGAAATCGCTTTTTCGGTAAATACATTATATAAATTACTTCTAAGTTCATTCTATAAACATGTCATGTTCCATTAAAAATCTAATTTGCGGAAAAAAGTGAAAGTTTCGAATGAATCTTTGTGAGGTTAACATGAAAACTGATTTAATGTTGAATGTTTCGCGGTTGTTCATTCTAGTGGTGGCGCGAAAAACAATTTTAGGGGGCACCCATAGAAAATCTTAACTCAGATTTAATCAACTGAAAGCAAAATTGATGATTCGCTTAACTTATAATGTAACGTCTAAATTAATATGCAGCGTAAATATTTTATTCAGAAAAGTTAAAATCAAATTATTCTTTAACGAATTATCGAGATTTTAAATTTACTTTTGGCTCCACTTTAAGCCTGACTTAGTTTACGCCTATATTGTTGCTACTGCCCATAGCCCGAAATTCTACTTCCCCATTTTCATTTTGGCTATAATCGTTGGCTACAAAAAAGTAATAGATTGGAGATTTTGGCGACTTTTTAGTGTCCATATGGCGATACTGTCTGTATAAAGTCTGGCGAACCTGTGCCTATCAATTAAAAATAGCCTAAAATAAGTAGACTTGTTTTTTCTTATTTTTCAATAAAAATCTTTTTATTAATATTTTTCTATCAATCCTTATTTATTTGAAATGTTTTATATTATCTAATTTACATGTTATGTACAGTATGGGCCCTTTTATAATTTTCGCAGCGTCCACATAATTCAGAACAGGCGAATATCGCAGCTGGTATACTTTTAAGAATAAACCCTATAGGTATGTATATGTATGTAATTAACATGTAGACCTGGAACCTATAATCACGTTATTAAAAGCAAGGGATCTACGTAAGTGGAATGTAACTCTTAATAATAATAACATTTATACAGGGTGTTTTAGATCTGATGTGCCATCTTACCTAACCAAACAAAAAATTGTATGGAGGGGGGGGGGGGGGGGATCTAAACCGTTTGTGAGTTACAGGGAGATTGGTACATTTCAGTTTTTCATGGTATGCACGCACATTACTCTTTTATTTTTATCTTTTGCTCTTCCTACGCCAGCGAAATCAAACACATGCTAAGAAAACTACTATTCCAATAACCTTTCTAAAATTGTCAACAACGTTGATCTTACTCCTACCATTGCAGATACAGTCACTTCAAAAAGTGAAAAAAAAATCTAATTCAGAATTTTTCCAAATTTGCTCCGAAATTCATGTAATTAGTACACCCTTATTACCTTTCCAAAAAGGTACAACATACCCAGGTAGAGAAGGGATGTAGAAATTTATAAGTAGAAATGACAAAAGTACAAAAGATGTTCAAAATGTCCAATGCCACTTGGGTTGCATGCCAACAATCTCCTTCTAAGTCTCTGTTTAAGGCGTATTGCAACCAACCTCTAACCAATTCCAAGTATTAACAGGGCTTGAATAACTTCATTGTTCCTTGTTCCCTATAAGAAAAAGTCCAATGGGGTAAGGTCTGGAGATCTAGTAGACCAAGGAATCGGTCCACCTCGTCCAATCCAGCTGTTAGAAAATTTCACACTTAGTATTGCGTCGTGTTGGTAAAACATGTCCGTTCGATAATGCACAAAGATGTACTCTATTAGATCTGGCAGTATATTCTCCAAAAAATCCGCATAAATTTGACTGTTAAGCACTTGTGGCAAAATGAATGGTCCTACCAAATAGTTGCCGATGATACCAGCCCCAAAAATTTTAACTGAATCGCTGCTGGAATGAGGTCACCTTTGTCCTGTGTGGTTTAGTTTCCGACTAGGTATGGAGGTTTTGGAAGTTCGTGAATTAAAATTCATCCGTTCACAGAATTCGGTCCAGAAACGCCCTGTCGTCAATGTCTCGTTTCAGAAACCAAGTGCTAAATTCCAGTCTTCCCGAACGCCATAATACAAGGGTGCGAATTCTGGCTAACACAAGCTAATATCGGCAATAAAACGAAATTACACTAACGTTTTTATAACTTTTTTGCAGCAGTAATAAAAACTCATTACCTGTTAACCGAAAACAAACATTTTTGACACTTTATCTGAAAAATTTTGTTTATTTAAAGAATTTCCTACCTAAAGTGCAATAAAAAAATTAAGTAGTCAGGGATTTCTAACGATGCAGTTTTTCTAATTCTTTGTCTACCTTGTCTTAGTGCACCTTTTTGGAAAGAGGTGGGCAATCAAGTAAAAACAAAAAAAAGGTATACTATGTTAATTATATTAATTTTGGAAAAAATTTGGGAAAATGTTGAATTTTAGGTAATTGCAAACCAGTTTTTCACTCTTTACAGTGACTGTCCCTGCAATGGTAGGAGTTAACATTTTGGAACGGTCATTGGGATAGTAGTTTTTAGAGTTTGTTTGATGTCGCTGTGTTGGGTAGATCAAAAGATAAAAATGAAAGAGTAATGTGCATACCATGAAAAACTGAAATTTATGAATCACCCAGTAACTCTCAAACGGTTCAGATTCCCCCCCCCCCCCTTTTCATAAAATTTTTTGCTTGCCTAGGTGAGATGTATCACCTCACTCATTTTGGAATGACAGATCTGAAACACCCGGTATAAATTAAGATACGTGATGGTTTGCCTAATATAGAATTTCATAATAGTTCTAGACTCTTCCTGAAATGTAAAAAGTTATCATAATAGTCTAACCTGAGTGACTTAGTACAGCAACTGTCTTAAATTCTAAATCTCTTAATGAAATGCAACTAGCTTCTAGGCTTATGCTACAAGACGAAACGATTACAACATTAGGCCAGCATATTTATGCGATTCATGATATGACTATTGTTAGAGTTACAGCCTCCTAGTGGTGGGTATGATGGCGCATTGTGGATATAGATGGGTATGGGGGGAGGGGGATCTTGCCTCATTCACCCCGAATTATATGCGAGGTTGACACTATTATTAGTGTTCTGGAAAAATACTGCTCTCCTTTTCTTTGCCAGACGAATCGCCTACCGTGGGATCCAAACAAGTTAAATTTACTTTCACCAGTAAATAAAACTTAAATGCGAATCATAATTTTTATTATTCACATGTTATTTTGTTTATTTCAATTAAATTTACTCTGACAACTCCTTCAGGGCTTTGTAAAACGCTAATCTTCTCTACGGTTTTTTTTCAGAAATGAACCCCTTCTTCTGGCCTTTCTGCAGTGAAATCCAGCTCGTGAAATCCAGCTCGTATGTGTCCACAAGCGAACAAATAATTAAAAACAATAATAATTAAGTTTTACATTTCTTAAGTTCATTGACTCATAATACGATTTTCTAGATCACTTAGCCAGCAATTTCAGTGCGCCAGAAGGTAAGTGAACTTGCTGAATTTGTTGATCGACACTTTTCACCGATCGATATTGTGGGGCAACCCACTAATTAGAATAAGCATTTTTGAGTAATAAAAGCAAGAGCCTCACAATAAAGTTTTTATATTCTATCCAAGGTACTGAATTTTTTTCATTAACAAAAGCCACCTTTTGATTCACCCCCTATCAGAGGTAAGGTAACAAAGTGTTTTAGAATCGTTTAAGCAAATTTATACTTGACTCCACACACTGTTGAGTCTCGTACATGGTCCTTCGAGGGTAAAAGAATTGTTAAGAGATTTAACATATTGCTGAATTTAACAATTTTTTGACGCAACCAGCCGACGGAAGCGTTCAACGACATTCTTAAAAAGTCACAATAGATTTAACACACTGTAAAATCTAGACGCTATCTACAAAATCGCCAGAACCAGAAACAGTATATCGCCTACAAAAGCAGTAATCGTGATACATCGTCCATACGGATTTATTGCGTCATTAAATCCAGCCACACTCCATCAACACTTCAATCAACTAGTGAAAAAAGTGTAAGCTACCCAGATTTAACACATCGTTAAATCTAGCTTTCTTCCCACAAATCACTACGAAAAGAAAGCGAAATTGAAACGAATTTTAAAATAGTAAATCGCCAGAATATTAAGAAATTTTAAAAAAGACGGTGCTGAAAGAAGAACTACAGAATACATCCAGAGAAGGCTGAGAGAGTTAGATTCTTTATGGACAGACTTCAACAGCCTCCACGTAGAGATCGAGAAGGCTATAACAGAAAAGCACGCTCAGAAAAACTTTATGATAAAACTTTCGAAGTTTATAAGTCTGCTGTTGAGCTTATTTTACAGCATTAAATGGAAAAGGTACGATTTGACCCTCCACTCTTGAAATCGAATGCAATTTCAACAATAACCCTATCTATAACGTCTACAGCGGCAACCTCAGCTGCAGCAGGTTTCATCCACGTGCCAGCCGTAACAACCGGTATACGATCGTGATTTCCTAGTCGCCGGCTCATACTTGCATTCCACAATGGCCAACACAGGAAATTTTCTACATGCAGATCAAAATCGATTAAACAACCTCCTAGAGCTACCACCAGAATATAAAAGTGGAAGTCATTTAACGACATTTTTCTTAATGGTATCCATAGCAATCCCTACCCAAGCAGTGTCGAAAAAATGCAGTACCTCCTTTATCACCTAGATGGAGATGCCAAAAGAGTCATCAGTCATCTACAATTATCGGACTCTAACTATAGCACTGCGCTAAGGCTAATTCAAGATAGATTCAACAACAACAGAAAAATAACCACCTTTTACGTCAACACGATAATAGATAATAGATGCCAAAAAGACAGAGCAGAGATCACAAGAGGACATGACTGTATGACCTCATAAGAAAATGCTTGGAAGCACTGAAAACATTAAACTGCAAAGCTGACGGCAACTGATAATTTTGTGCATAACGATGAGAAAACTGGACACTGCGAGCCTAAGGTTATTTCACGAGAGCCTCGGTAACCCTATACAAATGCCATCCGTTGAACAATTATTAACATTTTTAGAAAGACGTTATCAAGTTCTAGATTGCATCAAGAGCTCAAATCAACACAAATCTCTCCCCACATGAAACTCATGTAATCTTTTCACACTACTGCGAACTCTTCGTGCAGATGAATGGAAATTTATTCCTCCTGCCAGTCTCCACATGAGAGGATTATGGGAACCTGGAGGAAAGTCAGTCAAGCGGCACTTGAAACGTATTTTGGGAGAAACCCTCCTGACATATGAAGAAAAGAATTCACAACAGTAATGCATCAAGTAGCAGAATGCGTGAATTCAAGACCAATTTGCCAACAATCTAGTCATCCCACTGACTTCGAACCCTTAACTCCTGGACATTTTCTGATTGGGCGTCCACTGTTAGCACCACCCGAACCAGATCTAAGCAGCAAAGACGTGTGTCAGAGGTGGAAATTAGTCACGAAATTACAACAGGATATCTGGAGGAGGTGGTTGATGGAATACCTATCACAACTGCAAAAACGTAGCAAATGGACAACTAAGAAGGAAAACCCAATAAAAGGCGAACTAGTGCTGGTAAAAAATGACAATCTACCCCCGCAGAAATGGTCGTTGCGCCATATTTTGTCGCTTCATCCTGGAGACGACGGAATTGTGCGAATAGTTTCTGTTCAAGACAAGGACGGCATCAAGAAACGACCACTTAATAAACTCTGCCAGATGCCAATAAACATAACTAACACTGAAGAGCTCCAGGACACTCTAATAAAAACCATGACAATGGCGATTAAAAGAAGAAAGAATAACTTACAGCCAGAACAAGAACAATCTTCTACGCCACAGCACTTCGAAGAAATATGAGACAAGGCTTCCAAGAGAAGGTTAGATCGGCCCAAGGGCACTTCACGTAGTAAAAAGTTGAGGATAGCACCTTGCACCTGGTCATCAAGACTATTTAGTACAATCAAACTAATGATATTTTGGCTAACGATGGACTTTGCTCAGAACTACCAAATATTGCAACCGAAATCAGGACTTTTCGTAGTAAACCTGGAAGACGCACAGATTGAACGAGGCAACCTTCGGGTACAAATATTATTTTGAATAGGCGAAGCTCTAGAAGACCAAAAGCTTGTCAACAGTACAAGAAAACAAATACAGGATATGTGCAAACAGACTAAAAAACTGACTCACATAACACATTGCGACATACTCTTTAGGCATATGTCAGTAAAGAGACGAGCATTGATGAAATATTGCAGATGATTCAACATAAGAACAGAAGTAAAAGAGATGTCTTAGCTAAGATCCTTACCAGCATATTTAAAGTCAACGATAAAATCTACAGAGACATAGAAGAGAGCGTAACCAACAAAGTCTTCTACAAATATCAACCCAACAGGCATTACTACTCAACACAAAAATAAATCAATCCAACAGTATTATTTGGTACAAACTCTGACAATGAAATGGAAACGTGGTTCTCTCAAGCGGGTCACAATAGAATTAGTACTGAAGTCATATCCACATACATCAGTGCTAAAGAATTTCGCAGTGAACTTCAGGCGAAAAATAATGGATGGTTGAACGCTTTTCATTACCATGGACACTTGTTGGACTTTATTACTCCACGTATCATCAACGACATCGTGACAAACGCCACTAAAGCAATTATCTCGTGGCAAGAACGCCTCAACCTATCTTAGATATAGACGCAGAGAACAATACATTAAAACTGATTGGATATTTAAACATAGTGGAGAACAACATTTACAGTTTGATGCATGTTACATCCATCCCCAAAAAAATTAAAAGCCAGCATAGATCAATCAGTCGTTGTCATTTCCAGTCATATTGTTGAAACAGCACCGGCTAAAGTGGACATGAATTTTAACGAACCTCAAGTAACACTGAAACCTGGTTCCTTAATACGACATAGTGAGCAGCTGCTAGATCACACCATAAGTTCCGAGATACCTCATCTGCCGTCCTTCAAAAGAACAGTTACAGTATACACAGTTGCATCTACATCGGCAATCGTATTCACAATGGGCTTCGTATTATTATCTTACCGGTTCTGGACTTCCATTAAACACAGGTTCATCAAAGAAAGGAAGGAAAGATCAAAATCACAGAAGAATACGATCGAATTTTGGCATCCGTCGAGCCAGCATGTGTTGGTTGCTTGAAAATCGCATTTGGATTGTAGTTTGGTTGATATACCTACTTTTTCCGACACGCTCGCAATCTCTCTGGTAAAGATGAACATTTTCCTGTTCTGTTGTTATATCCCTCCAAACTTTACAAACGAACGAACCCGGAGGACGAAATCATCCTTCTTAGTAACTTTAATTTACCCAACGTTCAGTGGGTATTCAATGCTGAAGACGATGACTATCTTCCCTTAAATTGCCTTGCTGCCAAAGATTCCCATTTTCTTGACGCCATATAATTCTCTGGTTTACAATATTTGATACTAGATCTTATCTTTTGTTCTGATTCGAGTAACACTATAGTCGAATCGGTTTCTCGTAACTTACCTCCTATCGACAGTTTACACCGCCAATATTCATTTCTTTATGCTACGATGGTTCTAATTCTGGTGATCCCAACTTCGATCAGTTCATTTTTGATTTTAAAAGGGCGGACTTCTCTGATCTTGCAGATAGGATCCTCTTAATCGATTTCCCATCTCTATTTTATAATAAAGATATCGAAGAATGCGTATCCGTGTTTCATAGAAGGATTTACGATTTGGTTAACTCATATGTACCACTCAAGCTGTCTAGATCATCCTGCTGCTCTCCCCCGTAGTATACGAGAGAACTTCGGGGCTTTAAGAATAAAAAAAATAGACTATGGAAAACCTACATACGCTGTAGAGACACGTCAGCTTACTGTGACTTCTTTGACTGTTATGGCAGCTTCCTGGCGTTGTCCTCATTGTTATACATGGAATACCTTGATAGTGTTCACAATAACTGGCATAGTGACCCTCTTACATTTTCAAAATTTGTAAATATGAAAAAGAAAACTGATAATTATCAATCTACAATATGGTATAACGGGTCCTCCAGTTGCAACGCGTCCGGTACTGCCGATACTGTCGTCAACTCTCAGTTGTTGAAGTATCTAGAAAATAATCATCTTATCAACGATTTCTAGTACAGTTTCCGACCGCTTAACCGGAGACTTACTAACGGCTTTAACGGAGCGTTGGAATCATGTATCCATAATTTTGGAGAGACCAAAATCGTCACTCTTAATATTTTACGTGCTAGATTCTGGCATGCTACCCTTTTAGCCAGACTTCAAAAATTTGGTCTGCACCCTACCCTCGTTAAATGGATAGAGAGTTTTTTCTCAGACCGTTCAATCCGTGTAATAATTGACGGATTGATTTCTATAAAATAAATTCCGGTGTACCTCAGATTTCAGTTCTTTCACCAAACTTATTTCTTCTTTTTATTAACGATCTTTTATTCCTTAGTCTCAATCCTATTCGCAGTTTCGCAGACGACAGCACCCTTGAATTTCGGCAGACTTGTTCCATTGTTATTTTTTATTTTTACCGAATTTGGAATTGTTAAATCACATTCGCCTCCTATTGAGGTATTTCTCATTTTCTGTGTGTTCACTTGATGAGTAAATGTAAATTTTTTCACTTTCTTTATCACTATTTTTAAGATTGCGGATGATCCTTGTCGAGATCCACTCTGAAAATTTCACAGGATATTCTCGACCTTTAGGTTATGTTTTTCGGTCAAAATTTTTTTTTTCAGCCAGCCATCTTATATCCTCAATCATGCCAAACAATTTTGGTCCTCATAAATTTTCCATGAAAATGCGTTTATTCAAAGTTATTTTCAGCTGAGAAACGGGGCAAAATGAACAGAAACCCGGATTTCGCTATATTGAATTATGGATATCTCGAGAACGCAGTCGCTGGTTAAAGTAATTGTATAACTTAATTATCAATCCTTTAAGGAAATTCATTTAGAAAATTTTTATAATTTATAGCATGATATACATAAGTTACTAACATTTATGTTCATTCAAAATTATTATTATATACCATTTCTTATTTAAGTACAACCATTTTCCAACTAAGCAAAACTAAAACCCAATTGAATAGACACTTTTTCCAATTGAATTAAACTTATCCCAAGGAAGTTGATATTTTTCTCAAATAAATTAAACTTTTCTCCATTTTCTAGGAAACTTTATTTCACTTTAACTAAACAATTTTTCAAATAATGAAAACCTAAATTCATTCTACATACAAGACTCTCAAGAGTATTCTTCAATTTACTTAATAATTATGTTGAAATGACAAAATACAAGGAATTTATTTCGAAGTTTAATTGAATTGAGAAAATGTTTCATTTAAATAAGTTTTTTATATTTGAATTTAGGTTTAAATTATTTGAAAATTTTTTTAAATAAAATGAAAGAAAGTTTTGTTGAAATTGGAGAAAAGTTTAATTTATTTGAGAAAAATGTAAAATTCATTGGAATGAGTTTAATTCAATTGGAAAAGATGTATATTTAATTGGGTTTTAGTTTTGCTTAGTTGGGAAATGGTATAGACAACACAATATGTGTTATCTCTAAGCACATTAAATAGCAATTTCAAGTATAATATTAAGTAGGTAGGATTCAAATTCAAAACAAATCTTATATTCCCCAGATATACATATAAAGAAAATATTGAGTAATAAATGAGCCGTTAATTTTGAAAGTGGCATAAGTCACTTTTGGGCGTATTTTTATTTTTATGTTCCAATTTATTTAAAAATATTAATAAGTTTGAAATATTTTTATAGTCGTAACTTTTAATCATAATAACCTTTTTAATGAACATAAATCTATTAAAGATTTGACGCTTATTAATAATTTTTTTTAAATCTGAAGTCTCAAATTTGGCAGATTTCGCAAGGTAACTTATGCCACTTTCAAAATTAACGGCTCAAATATATATAAAAAGCTTTGAGTAGTATAAAGAGTCACAGCATATACACCCGGCATCAAAAAAAGTTCGCAGTAGTCATTAGATAATACGAGAGTGAATCAAATATAAAAGAGACTTTTGTTTCTGAGCGAGTAAGTTTGAAAAGAGCGACAGGCCGCTTCTAGAGAACATAGGTAGGGATGTCAGGAGAGGGGAGAACAAGCGGTGAACAAGCGATTTCGCTGCGCAACACATTATTATTAAATTTCTTATTCAAGAAGGAGTAAAACCAGTTGAAATTTGGATCACAGTTGGGTGATCAAACGCTGTCATTGGTTCGGGTTTTTTTCGCATAAGTAGTTCAAGGAAGGACGTGATTTTTCGCCCTGCGATATCCATCTGTTTGGGTCGCTGAAACTAGCACTCGTAAGATAACGATTCCAAGACGATGTAGGAGTGGTGAGATCAACAACTTCCCAATTCGCTGGAAAAAAGCGTTTCCAGAGCCAGAGATTATGTTGAAAATTACGCATGCTTGGCTTTGGTTTTAAACCAAATTAAAATTTTTTATATACAAAAGGCTCTTTACTTTACTTTGATTTAAGTAGCCCCTTTCAAATGCAAGTGTCATCCTTTTAACCGCATGAGTTTGACTGGGAACAAAGTTAATAGTGTCAGAATGGGAATGGGTATATTTCATATAGTATATACATATAATTGAATATTGAATCAGCTGTAAGTTTAAATAGATATGAATGCTAATATTTATACCTACATATAGAATATACTAAAAGGTTAAATAAATAACCGTGGACGCGACAATAGGGATAAAGGAAATTTGTTTACAAGTTTTTTATGGATTATGTTTTATTTTATTTTTTTTACTTGTCTATCTGAAAATTTAAGTATTTATTTATTAAAGCTTAATACAAGCTATTGCATAAAAAATACAAAATAAAAATACAAAATACAAGCTATAACTTAATACTGATTCTACAGACTATAATAAATGATAATTAAGAATAAATAAATAAAAAGTATAAGCTACAATTGATAATGTTCTGATAATTATCAAATTCTTTTAGATTCCTTTTGTTACCGCGTGAAATCTCTTTTGGGTCCTCTGCTACCTTATTTTAATTTGGCGCTTGGTCGTCTCTATTGGACAACATTCATTTAGCACTTTCGTTAAAATTAGCAAAATGGAAACAAACTACAAGGAAATCCCAAGACTAACCAAAGTCGACGTAGAAACTCGGAATATTAAAATTAGATATGCTATAATAATATATTTGACATTTTAATGAATTTAAAAAAAATGTTTTTTAATTATCAACTTCTATCTTGTTTCTATCACATGGAGGTAGAGTAGGTGTTATATGCCGACAAGTCAGAAAAACATAACAGCGGTTATGTTATGTTTATATATTTTTAAGATTTCTTTCCAAATTATTGATGATATGTATCTTAACTAAGAGTGCGTCTTACATTTCTTTAAATTGAACTAATTTCTTTAATTTTTGTCGAACAGAACACTTTTCAGAGGTTCAAGAGGCAAGGAAAAAATCTCTGATTTTTAAATATTTTTCACTTATTAATTTCAGAAATGATCTATAATGAGAAATATTGTGGAACATGTGTATTGATTGATATTCGAAAAGTATTTTATTCATAAAATTTTGTTGTGCAAATGACGTTTTTCAAGTATGTTGTTGGTACCAATAAAATGAATTTTGTGGCGCAGAAGGCTTTCAGTTTTCTCGCAAATATCAGTGACGTTTCTTTAGAGCATTATTCATAAAATGCTTGGCTCCGTTTTCTGAAAGGATATGAGATCTTTCTATGGTGCTGTTTATTTCACTTTCAGCGTCGACATTATTTCTCAAGGAATTATGTATATTTAAAAGTTCAATCAATTCTAGGGGTATACAGTTGACTACATCTCCTTCTTTAATCTGACATCTAACTAAGAGTCTTTCATACGCACTAATAAATTGCCTTAGGGAAGGGTTGCCGTTTCTACCCAAACTCATTCTAATGGAACTGAAAAAAAGTTCCAGGTGATCTTGGCTAACTTTGTACATTGGAATGAAAAGTAATTTTCCTGTTATATGGAATGAATGATACAAAACTTTCAGGTTCTTTAAAAACGTAATTAGCCCAAGAAATCCTACTTTTGAGTTGAATGTATTACCAAAGTCCCGGATAATAATTTAAGTTCTCAAATATAGCTAATTGTTTGGCGAGCAAATTCATAAATAATCTGAAAATTTGTTTCGCTGAGAGCCTCTTTATTATATTCGTACTCGCCAATTTTTTGACTATTTAATACGTCAAAAGTATCATTAATAAAGCGAACAAACACTAATAATGGCTTACTTCCAGTAAATTCTAGTATTTTCAAGACATCTCTTCAAAAATCGAGAGAGTCAGCGAAATACTTAGTGAAAGTTGGGAGAGCTAATCTTACTTTGATTTTTTGGTTTATAAAGTAAGTACACATGAACTCTTCTTAATTCGTTGCCCAAATGAAGTTCTTCTTTTTCTTGCAAGAGTATTAGTCTTTCCAAGTAAACCCATTCAATTGATTAACCCGAACTCTAACAGATTACCTTTAGATCACAAAGTGCGTTGCGTACCAGTTTCAACATATGGCACGGATCTGGGTGAATAATGTAGTAGTCCTCGTTGCTACCACCGAGGTTAAAATTGGTTCTGGAATTGATGTCCTTAAGATCACATCCTAGAGGTTTGGCCGCTGTGAAATTTACTGGGGCTATTTTAATAAGAGTATTTTTCGGCTCTGTGTTTAAGGAAACAACAGGTTTAAAGACGAAAGAAATTGTCCAGGCTTGGTGTAAGCATAAAGCCATAAACACTAAAATTTCTGCATCTATCTCTCTTTGTCCTCTTCCATCACTAACAAAACCATTGCCAATCAATTTGCTAATGTGTATTTCATCAAAAACGATATTAATGAACAATTTCACACCAGCAATATAGCAATAAACGATTGCTTCGTAAATCCTGGCTAGTAATAGACATTTTCATACAATTTCCTAATCGTCCACGAATGCGTCAGACAATTCTCAAATTTATTTCTCATATAATCGTATGCGCGAGGAAAAATGAAAATCAAATTAAGGGCGAAAGATCTAATTTGCGGACCATATTTTTTCGGCAGATTCTTGTAGTTGGATTTTAACTACTGACATTGAAATACGTTCCAATTGCCAACTACGTTGTTCAGATCCTCAGAAATGTCATCCCCAAAAGTTCCTCAGAAATGTCATCCCCAAATCTTTCATGCATTTCAATAATGATTTTAGCTCCGTAATCTTGTATTTTTTATTGCGTAGTTGCTCTTGCAATCTCTTAATTTTTTTTCTGCAATAATTGCATATTAAGTTATTTTTATCTTTCTGTTGCTGGAGGTGGGTTTTCTTTTTGCTTTGAGTTGTCCTAATGTTACATTTTTAAATAAATGTTGTATTAGTGATTAAACATAAAAAAGAAAAATAATAAAATTAATAAATTCAATGGTCGTTTCTTATCTTTGTTTTTGACATGTTAGGTATCATTGGAAAATAAAAGAAAGCTGCAAAAATTTAGCAAATGCATTTTTAATTTATTGGTACCTTCAGCATTACTCAATATTACCACTGCAATTTAAAATCAATATTATGCACAAATGTTTTCTCTTCCTGAAAAAACTTAATTAAACAAGCCATTTCTTTGAAATATCAAATCCATTTATAATGAAAAGTTTGTTGAGATAATAAACTTCTTGAAAGCGTTTCTTAATAGCAATTCGCGAAATGAGATTTAGTAATTGGGTCTTTCACATCATAGAAAATTTTAACGTTAACTTTGGTACTTATTTAGATATTATTTCGCGATAGATATTTCGGCGATTATAAATTGGCGAATAAGCAGACTATGTTTTTTAGAACATATTATTCTACTTGTGATTGTTATCGCGAAAAAAATTAAACAATTCCTATATGGCATTACTTTTCTTTACTAGACTACTTCAATAATCATTGCTAGCAAGACTGTGGGTCAAACTTTGAAATGTATTAGAACTCAAAATATTTTATACAGATAATTTGATATGTAATTAACTTTTCAGAGGTGGCAAATCTAAGCAAACTATTTTATTTTTCACTTATTTGTGTCTTCATATATTCGACTCGAAGGATGCTGCTCGTAAGAATAAAACAATTTCAAAAGCTGTAGAAGTAGTCCGTTCTAAAGAATGGAAACAGAATTATCCAAATCCGGCAGCATATTACGAAATTAGTCACGGTAACCCTTTTATAGCCTCAGCTTAGAAAATTCTTAACATGACCCTAGTGCGCTACCGTACAGTAAGAGAGAATTATCATAGTCAGAGAATCATCGTAGTCACTCTAGGTACAAACCTATTCTGTTCATCAAATCAACTGGATATTGTGTGGGCACTTGGTGTAACACTTTCATGATTAATATAAAAAACACAAACTATTTATTACACACTTGTTTATTATTCCACTTTTTATCTTTAAAACTACATATATACTAAATGCCTACACGTTTCGTTCTATTTGAAAATCATCAGGGCTAACTGGCTGTTCAACCGAATCAAAATCGGTCTATGCCTTATGAAGCTAGGCGCCGCCCATTGTCCAACTCTCACCAAAAGCCACAATTTTTGTCAGAATACAAATAGATACTTTATGCATTCGCGTTGCAGAGATAGGTTACCCTTCCCCCCACCTCAACCCTAGGTCAAAATTTTACCTTATAGTAGACGGAGTTGAATCAATTCGTTGAGCGGCGCGACCACCATGGGTCCCGGGTTCGAGCCCAGATCTCGTGAGGCTTTATTTGGAAATTAAAATAATCCACTCCGTCTCTGGGCTGTTGTCTAGCTCGAAGCAATGCGAAAACAAGATACTCAAGTTTCCTCACTTCCTTTACCCTAATTCCCTTGCAGACAACACCATGCTACCGCATCAAAGGTTGCCCCTAGGGTTTGGTCACATCGTATAAAAAAAATTGGGGGATCAAACTGTATACAACGAAAAATAGTCTTCTAAATAGGTGTGTATAAATTAAGAAATTGGGTAACGACTCATCATCACACCACCCAGCCCCCGTTGTATCAGTGGGAAAACATATTCTACAGATCAAAAGATGATTCATCCAAATCGGTCCACACGTTTCGAAGTTGGACTAGGACTCCAGCAATGAGTTATCATACTCTATACACCCAAAAAGGAAGTATCCAAATCGCTCCATGCATTACGAAATTAGGTTTCGCCCTTTACCACTATTCCCACTCCACCAATATTTTTTTAACATGGTACCAACCGGGGAACATACCCAACAAAGAAAAAATCGTCAAAATCGGTACACGCGTGAGGAAGTTAGACCACATATACCCCTGCCTCCCCATCCCACCTTGAGACCAAATTTTTTTTTTATTACTAACAATGGGGGATGATACTCTGTACAACAAAAAAGAATTATCTAAATCGGTTCATGCATTAAGAAGTTTGGTTTTATCCTCACCCCCTACGCTACCAAACATTTTTTTGACATCGTACTTCTCTACCCAACAAAAAAAGAATCACGCGTTACGGAGTTAGACTACCCCTCCCTCTCCCATACCACCCTAGCAACAATATTTTTTTCATCGCTAGCAATGGGGCATCATACTCTATACAACAAAAAAAGAATCATGTAAATCGGACCACCCCCACGCTACTTAACTTTTTTTTACATGGTGCCAATCGAGGAACATATTCTACCCAACAAAAAAAGAATAATCAAAATCGGTCCACGCGTTACACAATTATGCCCGGCCATACATAAAAAAACAAAAATACGTGTCGAACTTAGAACTACTTTGTTTTTGGGAAGGTGGTTAAAAATGATAATCCTCGCGAATTACAGCGATTATTTTCACAACATAAAATAGAACAATTCATTGTTTTTCAAAACACTGTTTATATTGTTCTTAGTCTATTTATTTATTCATTTCTAATTGTATATAAACTCAAAAAATCTTTTTTCACAAACACTTAAGACACAAATTGCCCAAAGAAAAGTTGACAGCTCAACTTACTGAATCTCAACTACTTCCCCGTACACGGTATGTACACGCAACGACCTGTCCTGTTTATTCTACACTAATCAAAACAATTAAGGGAACAAGAAAAATATCTAAATTGTTTAGTGATTTTTGGCGGGCTGTATCTAAGCGAGAAATAATCGTATCGAGGATCTGAAATAACGTGTTAAAGCTCCAAAACTCTAGTTTTTGAAACTTTCAGCCAAACAATTTTAAAGGCCACGGTGCTCACGCAATTCAAAATTTCAAAATTTTTAGTCATTTTTTTTGGTGCACGGACTCGGAAATTTTTTTTTTTTTGACCACCCTATGAACCAGATAGCCTGTTAATTCAGCTTTAATTATCTTTTTTGAAATCCTTGATACGTCGATTTGTCGCGGAGATATCCGATATTAAACGAAAAAGGACACTTTTGTATTCAACCATGGATATCTCAGCAACCAATGATCGTACAGAAAATTTAAGGGCAGTTTCAGAAACTGGAACACATTTCCTAAAAGAATTCGTCAAGACATAAAAAATAATAATTTTTTTTTATCCGTAATTTCAATTTTGAAAAAGTCAAAAAAAGTGACTTTTTTCCTTGTTTTGGTAAATTGACCGCATCTTTGCAAATACTGATGGAAAGGCTAAGGTTTGTAGGAATTTTTACACCTCAATGTACGAACAATAGCCCTGTAAATCCGCAGATCGATCTATTCGACGGTTCCTTCGGCCCGATCGGTCAAAGTTTTGGAAAAAATTAAAGGAACAAGAATTGTGATCTCAAACATCGTGTCATCTTCATAAAAATGGAAAAATCTTTTTTTTCAACTTTTTATTTTTTTATCACTTTTATGCATCAGTGACTTGGTAAATTAAAAAAAAAATTAAAAAAAAAACATTTGACACTTTTTAGAAAATGAAATACTGAGATGTTGCTGCCTCGGCTTTTAATCACTGCCTCCAACCTGTCACGCATATTCGAAATGCAATTTCGAATCATCGACTGCGGAAACCTCCAACAACTGTTTTGTAAGAACATCTCAGTATTTAATTTTCTAAAAAATTTCAAAAAATTTTTTTTTAATTTTCGATTTCTCAAAAAATTTTTTTTTTAAATTTACGATTTTTTTCAATTTGCTTTTTTTTAAATTTACCAAGTAGCTGATGCATATTTGTGAGAAAAGTCGAAAAAAAATGATTTTTCCATTTTTATGAAGATGACACGATGTTTGAGATCACAATTCTTGTTCCTTAAATTTTTTCCAAAACTTTGACCGATCGGGCCGAAGGAACCGTCGAATAGATCGATCTACGGATTTACAGGGCAATTGTGCGTACATTGAGGTGTAAAAATTCCTACAAACCTTAGCCTTTCCATCAGTATTTGCAAAGATGCGGTCAATTTACCAAAACAAGGAAAAAAGTCACTTTTTTGACTTTTTCAAAATTGAAATTATGGATAAAAAAAATTATTATTTCTTATGTCTTGACGAATTCTTTTAGGAAATGTATTCCAGTTTCCGAAACTGCCCTTAAATTTTCTGTACGATCATTGGTTGCTGAGATATCCATGGTTGAATACAAAAGTGTCCTTTTTCGTTTAATATCGGATATCTCCGCGACAAATCGACGTATCAAGGATTTCAAAAAAGATAATTAAAGCTGAATTAACAGGCTATCTGGTTCAAAGGGTGGTCAAATAAAAAAAAATTTCCGAGTCCGTGCACCAAAAAAAAATGACTAAAAATTTTGAAATTTTTTTCTTCCGCTATTCCTTTGAATTGCGTGAGCACCGTGGCCTTTAAAATTGTTTGGCTGAAAGTTTCAAAAACTAGAGTTTTGGAGCTTTAACACGTATTTTTCAGATCCTCGATACGATTATTTCTCGCTTAGATACAGCCCGCCAAAAATCACTAAAAAATTTAGATATTTTTTTTATTCCCTTAATTGTTTTGATTAGTGTATAATCTAAGTATCAAGGCAAGGAAATGGCAAATGTAGAAAGTGGTCGACGACTTGAACTATGGTGAATATGTGAGGTGAAAATGTGTAACGGAAACATCTAGACTGAAGTTTTTAGAATGAGTAGCTGAGTAGTGTAAATAGTACTGAGTAGCAGCCTGGTTAGTTTAGTCGTGATTTAGACTGCGAAGTGTTTTTATGTTATACTGCGAATAGTCAGTTGTGTTTTAACCTGTGAAGTGAAGAATAAATAAGTAAAGTGAAACGGTGTATTGTGAAGCAAATTGTGAAACGAACTAATTAAGTGAAGTGAATAAAACTGTGAACATTTGTGATTGAAAATGAGCCTTATGAATCCGCCGAGCCTGAAGAGCCCCATTACGTTACAATTGGTATCAGAAGTGGGATTAATTAAGAAAGACTAAAAAGTCAACTGGTGTGTTAATGTGAAATAGTTTAGTGAATCTAAATATGGGTCGCGAATTGAAGGACTTACGTTTTCAAGATTTGAAGGGGGAAGGAAGTTAACGTCACTTACCTACGATTGGAAATAAAAATTCCTTGGAAGCTTTACTGCAAGAAGCCATGGAACAAGAAGGAAAGGATCCAGAGACTTTTCTTTCGAAGACGAAGAGGAAAAATAAAAACCACTCCAAGCATGACAGATATTCTCAATGCTTTAAGTCTGAAGTAGAATTCTGTAAAGAAGAACAAAAGTTGTCGTCAACCGAGTTCAAAGCAGCAATCGAGGAACCGAAATCGTCGACGGCCGGGTTGAAAGCACCAATGGAGGAACAGAAATCGTCGACGGTCGACTTAAAATCTGAGTCAAAAAAAAAAAAAAGAGAAGAGAAGAACAAAAATTTTCTATGGCCGAGTTGAGATCGGCGAGGGAAGTGTCCTTAACTGAGTTAAAAGCATCGCTAGAAGAACAGAAGTCATCAGTAGCGGAACTTAAAGCCTTATTAGAAGATGTGAAAGCCGAGAGGAACAGTTTGACCGTCTGACATCATCTGTAGAGAAGAAACTGAAGACCACAGAAAACTTTATCAAAATCAACCTCCAAAGCCATATGAATAATAAAATAGGAGAGATAAATTCAGATACTGAAACAATATTGGAAAAGGTGGAAGTTTTTGAAGAGCCCAAAAAGAAGAAGCTAATGTGAAGTGGAAGTATCAATGAAGAAAAAATTTTAAGAAATTAGTGTCCAAAAACGGCAATTAGCGAATTTATCTACAGATGTGATTGTGAATAAAAGACTTTATCCTCCAACATTTGACGACCAAACGCCCTGGCAAACACGCAGAGTTCAGTTCGAGACAGCAGCGGTAATGAACTTTTCGACTGACGAGGGAAACGATAAAGCTTTAATTTTGGCACTGAGAGGCACAGCCGCAGAACTATTACAGACTAAACCAGCAGAGCAAAGGTACGATTATTCATCTTTAACACAAACCTTAGAATTTTGATACAGCAACCAGAATATCGTCGCTTATACAACAATACCGCGCAAGTGAAATTTGCTTAGTTTTCAGGAGAGACAAAAAACTGCATTATTTATTCATTTTATACAATACATGCATGTTAAAATATTAAATAAAGACTTATGCAGTGTTTGTACTTTTTATTTTTAATCATTTTAAGGTTTTAACAGATTAATCAATACAAATTATCAAAAACAGAGGCCTTTCATCAACAACATGAAAGAATTATTGCTTAAATAGCTTTTATCAATATAACAGTTCTAGAAAATACACGAGATCACTATTGATATCAATCTACCTAGTTTGTTTCGAGAAAGTAACAATCCAAAATAAGCTCTTTTTTCTTAATGAATATTAATAATTATAACATTATATAATAGGAACTATCTGACAGTAAGGTTTTTATTTGGGAGATCAACTCCCTACTGAGATCAACAAAACAATTAATATTTAATAAAAACGGTACCTACATCAACAAAACCATATAATTATCATAACCAAACTCAAAATAAAAAGTTTCAAAATATAACGAACTTTAGCCAAACTTTCAATCAGTCTCAATAAGTTTCAATAGATAACTAGTACATACTTAGATCTAATGACACAAAACATTTTAATTTTTATAAGGTTACTCATCATAATATGAGTGGCAGTCCGAAAGTGTCACTGCTCTTAAATCTTGAAGGTCCTTTATCTATATTCACCTATTCCTTTTACTATATTCACATACTGAGAAGGAAGGTAAATTTCTTTTCCTTTTAATTGGCATTCCATGCACTGTAACTGTGCACAGAGTTGCATTCCATCTGCGTATGACCTTTTTCCAGGTATTTTTGAGTTATCATAACATTTTTATCAATGGATAAACGCAGAAGAGCATTGCTTAAGATGGAATTTCGATTTTGTGCACAACAACCATCGGAAAACAGTATCACCGGTAATAGTTTTCTGTTTAAAATACTCTTCAGTTGATCTACAATGCATGATGCAAACACAGAAGCTTCGAGGGAGCCATGTGTCTCATCGAACCAGTAGCAGCAAGCTTCATGTGTTGCCAAATTATACATTATAAAACTATGAACACCTAATTTTGTCTTGTAGTATATAGCACTACCCTGAAGACAGGGAGCTAATTTAACAGATTGCACATCTTCCGTAAACACATGACATTTGCCTTCTATTACCAATTTTTTTTCTGTATCTTTTTCTTCTCTAGCTCTGTTTTTTCTATTGCGATGTATCATCATTTCAGCATCACTAATATTACCAACTTTATGACCACAGCATACATCGCACTAATCTTTTTTTGGACGAAATAGACTAAGATTTAGTTTTAGGAATGCATTGTCAAAAATCCTACGACTAAGACATTTTAAAGCATTTAATTCGCATTTGCTGACGTATTCTCTGTATAACTGTGACATGGTTTGAAATACTGGTTCTAAGTATTGTCTAGATGAGTTTGCTCGACAGTAGTGCGATGGCATCTTCGGCAGGCTATCTAAAAATCGTTGTAGATGTTAGTGGCCATCGGAGTTCTTTTTAGAGCGATCTATATTTCGAGAAACTACAGAAGGCGGTGGCATGGTACAATCTGTCTTTTTCTGAATGGGCTGAATAGCACGTACTATAATATTGCTCTGACCTGCTACGGTACGGTTCATATCGGATATTGGACAGGTAATAGATTGAGAATAAGGTTTTTCAGGTTCGTTATGATCGAGGTGCATAGCAGTTTCAGGCTGTACAGGTGAAATTACCGGAGTAGCCCTGGAATTTTCTAAAAATATCGGGTCAGTTGACGAAATGTTTAATTCATTAATAGAAATATCCATCAAAACGCAATTGCTCAGATTAATAGTTTCAGGCTGTACAGGTGAAATTACCGGAGTTGCCCTGGAATATTCTAAAAATATCGGGTCAGTTGACGAAATGTTTAATTCATTAGTAGAAATATCCATCAAATCGCAATTGCTCAGATTAATATACTGGTTGTCTATAATATCCATACAGGGCAAATTATTGATCTCTTGGTTTTCCTTATTTTCAATACTTCTAACCACTTCATAATTGGTGAATTCCAAGTCTGATAGTTTCATCTGGAAGCTATCACACTGAGCTATTTCCTCGTCAGAATTAGTGGGTTGGGGGCATGCAAGGGGCAAAACTTGAGGTATTAGTTTAGTCGTTGGATTTGTAACAGCAGCTGCAATTTTAGGGTCGCTCCTAAAAAAATTTGTTTTAACTTCTACCTTGGGCAGGTTTTGATTATTATATTTTTGGGCATTGAGATTCAACCCTTGAAAAGTTTTCAGCACTGCTGCAAACCGTGGTTTCACTATCCGCAACCTCGTCCATATTATTTGTGTTCTGAAATAAAAAATATAAATACCTATTATGTTTTTAAAGCAGCAATCATTATCATTTCAGCTTTAAATTGATTTAATTGTACTTCAAAAACGTTTCGTTAAATACCGCAGTAGGCAGAAGCTCATAACAGAAATACAGCGTAAATCATCGAGACATGCACCGACATGCAGCGGAACAACGCTTAAGTCAACAAAACTTTTCATTACAACACCGCTTAAGTAGTAATGTTTTTGATCACAATCTTATGAACTAATGCAATTGATAACTTTATAATGTTGTTTATTCTTAAAGCAACAAACGATCTAACGAATAGCGACGTGAACCATGCCAAATTCTATAGCGGACTGATGACTTGCGCGGTATTAGCGCATCCAATGAGTTGTGTTGTGTTACTACTTTTTGAATAACGCGCTCTAATTGGATGGAATTGCCTTCAGTGTGCGCCCATTGGATGCACGGAAAAATAATCTACCGGGTTTACGCAGAAACTGAAGCTTTTCTGGACTTATTCGGTTGGGATATTACAAACCACCCAGCTTACAGGCCCGATCTCACGTCTTCAGATTTACATATTTTCGCCTCTCTGAAGATGTTTATAAAAGAGGTCAATGACTTATAAATATGGACCGATAGAGCTGTCAAAATTACTTGCAGCAAAGTGAAACACTTTTGTATGTTCATCCTTTTCCCTATAAGTACATTGCACTGAACTCTAAAAGGTCAATTCGTACACAGTTCATTGAGCTATTTCAGCCCTAACAACATGAAGACTCTGGGAATATTCTGTTTCAAGATGCGAATTTTCCTTTGTTTAATTATAATCGATATGTTATACTTCGTGTAAGGCACTACAATATTTATTATATTCATTATTTGAGATATAGGAGTGCCCGTAGATCTAAAATAGTTTCCATTAAATTCTCGATCTCGAGTTTTAATTGCCGCCAGCATATACAATTACATTCTTATATTGGTGCCACATAAAAAACAAGAAAGCACATGTAATAGAAATAGACGAATATATAGGAAAATATCTCCGCTCTCATTCTGGTTAAGCACATTCCAGAGGAAAATAACCATTTATTTCTAAATTTTATTTTAATAAATACGAGGAGTACAGAGAAATAGTGTATCACAAAAAATAATTTCAGGGAAGGCAATTTAATATATATATAATAAAGTCTTTTTCTCTTGACAGTGTTATCAAAATTCTCCAAATAAAAATACAAGCAAAAAAGGTTTTCCTCTACTGGTAACAAAAGTTGTCTCAAAATGAAGTAGCATACGTTCGGTCCATAGCTATATGTCAGTGCAAAGAGGTATAAAAAAGCTCGTCCCTCGACCACTGGCATATAGCTATGGACCGATCGTATGCTATTTCATTTTGAGACAACTTTTGTTACCAGTGGAGGAAAACCTTTTTTGCTTGCATTTTTATTTCCAGTATTTTGCTAACACTGTCAAGAGAAAAAGACATTATTATATATATATTAAATTGCCTTCCCTGAAATTATTTTTTGTGATACACTATTTCTTTGTACTCCTAGCATTTTCCGCCGTAAAGTAGTCAAAAGCGTGGATTGCGTGTGAATAAAGCAGGAGCGCAGTGAACGGGGAGAGCGGTTTACGTCGGGAACTCGATAATTACAATTCTATTGTATAAACAACATGAATTATTAATAAAGAGTTCTGTGAAGGCTTACTTATCCAGCAGGGTGACGTTCACATTATCATATTCCAGTCCAAGTCCGAAGGGAATTTGGAGAGAAGATTAAAATTTTACATTTGGCGACATGGAGAACGCCCGTTTCTGGACCGAATTCTGTGGACCGCTGAATCGCAGTTTATCGCGGATGGTATCTCAAACTCCTACAACCTTGTCGGATACTAACCCAAATGGCCACATAGGACAAGGAGACATTCAAGTCGAAAATCCTCAACCATTGCAGAAAAATGTCCTGATCGCAGCATTAGACGAGGTGCACTGATTATTGGCCTGTTAGAGCTTTTTTTTATGGAAAATAATGAAGGGTGAAGTTTATTCAAGGTCTGTTAACGACAGAGACGAATTAGTTAGCAAAGTTGGTGCTAAAAGCATGCAGAAGCGGGAGGCTACAATACACCTTACACAAGGAATTAGAAGAAGGTTATTGACCTGCAGCGAAAGTAACGGAGGACGTTTCGAACAGCTTTTTCAACATACTAAGATTAATTGTAGGTTGCTGGAGAATGGACGGACGAGTTGAAGCCTTCTAGGATACGGTGATCCTCATCTGGATATTCTCAAGTGTTAGTTACACCTCCAAGTGGTAGCAACCGGGCAATGCATCCTAGAATGTAGCCAAGTAACTAATGCGGGAGGAGATAACCTCTTGAAAAATCCCCTAACTCCAAGAGAGTCTGCAGTGTTGCGTCCCCTCTGCAGGACCCAGGGGTAATTGGGTCGCGAATGGCGTTTTCCTCGGGCGCTTCTGTGGTAGTAGAGGTGAATTGTATGGGAGACCCCAACAGGTTGGCTATACCCACGGTACCCGCAACACAGCAGTAGCAGTTTTGGGAGAATTACCTTTCTAAGGAACTGTGGCGGCTATGGAGGCTGGCTCGCTCTTCCACCGGCTGAAACTGCTGTAGCAGTCCTGGAGAAGGGTGCCATTGGCATAATAACAACTAGCACTTCTTCAGGTGCGGCGGTGCAGAGACGGGAGACTCTAACGAGTTGGCTATCTCCGCGATACGCACACCAGCAGAAGATGCAGATCTGCCCTCCAAAGGGTTAGCTGCGGTTAATCCGGAGGGGGTTTCTTGTCCTGGCTCAGGACTAAAGCGTTACGGCCTGGAACCCTTCAATGCCGTAGGCAGAGAAGGGATGAAGATTGTAACTAACGCATGGACCAAAAAGGAACACTGGAAACGGTGGGAAAATATGGATTTATGCAGAACTGCCCTCCGTAGGGTTAGCTGCGGTTAATCCGGAGGGGGTTCCTTGTCCTGGCTCAGGACTAAAGCGTTACGGCCTGGAACCCTTCAATGCCGTAGACAGTGAAGGGGTAAATGATGTAACTAACGCATGGACCAAGAAGGAACACTGGAGACGGTAGGAAATCATGGATTTATGCAGAAAGGCTAGGATTCTAGCAGTGACCCAGGAAACCGAGGTTAGTGGCAACAGTGGGATAACTGGATACTCAGTTGCCCCCACTAAGGGAGACTGGGAGGGGATGAAAAGGGACCCGGTTATGTGGTCTGTTTCGGCTAATCCCCAGAGAGGTGTTTTTAGTGAGTAAGAATCTCACACTACCGGAGGGCACGGGCTGTCTGGTTTCTTTTGGAAGATTTTCACCTCTCCCGCAAACAAAAAAAACAAAAAAAAGATTAATTGTAAGCCATTTTGAATTCAATAAAAATGATTTAAGTGTTAGCATGAGTTTAGTTTCTTTAAATTGTAAATTCTTATAATATTCCCCAATAGGTTTTCGACTGCCAATATCGAGTCTTCAACCGAGGATCATGCGCTTGATACTTTATCACCTTAAACCACTAGGCTACGAGCGGTATTGCTAAAGTTAATTGTCAAAATTATTAGTAACGCCATCTAAGATCTTGATAGAGCAATCGAAATGGCAAGTAACGCTTTTATGTGGCAACTACATAAGGCGTGTTTTTTTGAACAAGATCTATAGAGATCTTATGATCCAAATCATGCTTGAACAAGGAATCACAACAACAACTCAAGAGCTTTATGGATATGCAGATCTTGGATCCGGATATTTAGAGATCCGACAATTAGTCACAAATTTGACCCATAGAGGGTGTGTTTTGGTTTGAGAAGTTGGTGTTCATGACTGTCATTTGACCAGAAATAAGCAAAAACTGCGGACGGAAATTGTAAGTGAAATATAAAAAATATGGAATTCTCATTAACTTTTCTGAAAATCTGCATTTCTCTCAAGCCGTCATCGCCCGAAAGTTACAAATGCAGAAATGAATTTCTGAATCAAGGGCGACATGTACGAAAATCGAGGGCGACATATACGAAAATCGAGGGCGACATGTACGAAAATCATAAATTTTAAAGAGGCGTACTTTAAAAGAAAAATCTGTATCAGCACTTTTGCCTGAACTCTCTGAATCTGACGAACTAGAGATTAAAAAAAATAGTTTTAAAAAAAAAAGTTGAACTGACTTCACAAAAAGCGCTAAAAAGCATAAAATAATTTTTCATTTTATATCTATTACGACATTTTGAAGTCGGTGCAAATTAAACCAACCAAACAACTACAACAAAAATATTTAATCGTCATTTCTTATGATCCCGTATGCTGAAACGTTCAGGTAGTATTATGTGTTATTTTCAATTGTGGTTCTGTTTTTAATTTGCACCGACTTCAAAATGTCGTAATAGATATAAAATGAAAAATTATTTTATGCTTTTTAGCGCTTTTTGTGAAGTCGGTTCAACTTTTTTTTTAAAACTATTTTATTTTTCACTTTTTAGTGACTTCGACTCTATACAACGCAGAAAGAACCATCCAAATCGGTCCACGAGTTAAAAGTTAGTTATAACCCCCTACCCCACCCCCATTCTACTAAACTTTTTTTCTCATGCTATCAATCAAGGAACATACTCTACCGAACAGAAAAGGAATCATCAAAATCAGTCCACGCATTACGAAGTTACTACCCCTCCCCCTCCTCCATCTCCACCATAGGACCAAATTATTCTCCTAATAGCAATAAGAACCATCCAAATCGGTCCACGCGTTACAAAGATAGGTTCCAACCCCCTTCTCCCACCCCAACCACACCAACAATTTTTTTTCTCGTGGTATCAACCAGGGAGCATACTCTACCCAAAAGAAAAAGAAATATCCAAATCGGTCCACGCGCTACAATGTTAGACTACTCCTCCCCTCGCCAAACCCCCTACCATGGGCCAAATTATTCTTCTATTAGCAATGGGTGATTACACTCTATACAACAGCAAAAGAACCATCCAAATCGGTCCACGTGTTACAAAGTTAGGTTCCACCCCCCCACCACCACCCCAGCAACATTTGTTTTCTCGTAGTATCAACCAAGCATCATATTCTACCCAATAGAAAAAGAATTATCCAAATCGGTCCACGCGTTACGAAGTTAGACTACCCCTCCCCCCCCACCCACACCTTTCATTATAGGCCCACATTATTCTACTATTAGCATTCGGGGATCATACTCTATACAACAGAAAGAGAACCATCGAAATCGGACCACGCGTTACAAAGTTAGGTTCCACCCCCACCCCCACCCCCATCCCTCCAAATTTTTTTTCTCCTGGTATCAACCATGGAACATACTCTACTCAACAGAAAAAGAATTATCAAAATCGGTCCACGCGTTACAAAGTTAGCCTATCCCTCCCCCCGTCCCCCCACCCTAGGTCAAATTGTTTTCTCCTATTAGCAATGGGGGATCATACTCTGTACAACAAAAAAAGAACTATCCAAATCAGACTACGCGTTACAAAGTTAGGTTTCACCCCCACCCCCCACCCTCACCCAACCAAAAATTTTTTTGACATGGTACCAATCGGTGAACATACTCTACCCAACAAAAAAAGAATTATCAAAATCGGTCGGCGCGTAACGAAGTTATGCCCGGTCAGACATAAAAAAAAATAAAATAAAAATAAAAAAAAATAAATAAAAAAAATAAAAAAAAATACGCGTCGAACTTAGAACCTCTTTTTTTTTGGGAAGTCGGTTAATAATATGACGGTGTCTTCGGCGCTGTTATTTTCGGTATTCGAAGATTTCAAAAGCAACTAAACAAATAAAAAAATTATATTTAAATATCAGGATCGCTAACTGAATTTAAGTTTGCATAAAATTACAATTGCAAAACACAGCAGCAGTCAACTCGATTAATAACTAGCACTGCTACCAACTTTTAAAATGAAATTTTTAGAAGATCCAGATCGTTTTTATGCACAGAGATCTTGATCCACTGCAAAAAAAAACGCAGCTATAGTAGGCACTTTTCGGCAAGCGACTGAACTGAAGGAGAAAACTTTCATTTTTAACCGACTTCCCAAAAACAAATAGGTTCTAAGTTCGACGCGTATTTTTTTATTTTATTTTTTATTTTTTTTGTTATGTCTGACCGGGCATAACTTTGTAACGCGTCGACCGATTTTGATGATTCTTTTTTTGTTGGGTAGAGTATGTTCACCGATTGGTACCATGTCAAAAAAATGTTTGGTAGGGTGGGGGTGGGGGGTGGGGGTGAAACCTAACTTTGAACCGCTTGGTCCAATTTGGATGGTTCTTTTTTTGTTGTACAGAGTATGATCCCCCATTGCTGATATGAGAAAAAAAATTTGAAATCGGGTGGGAGGAATGGTAGCCTAACTTTGTAACGCGTGGACCGATTTGGATAATTCTTTTTCTTTTGGGTAGAGTATATTCCGTGGTTGATACCACGGGAAAAACATTTTGGTGGGAGGGTGGTGGGGGTGGAACCTAACTTTGTAACGCGTCGTCCGATTTCGATGGTTCTTTTTCTTTTGTATAGAGTATGATCCCCCATTGCTACTAGGAGAATAATTTGGTCCTTGGGTGAAAGGTGGTGGTGGGGGGGGGGGGGAGGGGTAGTCTTACATTGTAACACATGAACAGATTTGGATAATTCTTTTTCTATTGGGTAGAATATGATCCTTGGTTGATACTACGAGAAAACAAATGTTGGTGGGGTGGGGGTGGGTGGAACCTATCTTTGTAATACATTGTCCGACTTGGATGATTCTTTTGCTGTTGAATAGAGTGTGATCACCCATTGCTAATAGAAGAATAATTTGGCCCATTGTGGGGGGTTGGGTGGGGGGATGAGTAGTCTAACTTCGTAACGCGTGGACCGATTTGGATAATTCTTTTTCTTTTGGGTAGAGTATGCTCCCTGGTTGATACCACGAGAAAAAAATTGTTGGGGTGGCAGAAGGGTGGGTGGAAAGTAACTTTGTAACCCTGGACCGATTTGGATGGTTCTTTCTTCGTTGCATAGAGTAGAAGACACTAATAAGTGAAAAATAAAATAATTTTTAAAAAAAAAGTTGAACCGACTTCACAAAAAGCGCTAAAAAGCATAAAATAATTTTTCATTTTATATCTATTACGACATTTTGAAGTGGGTACAAATTAAACAAATAAAACAACTACAGTATCACAATTGAAAATAATACATAATACTACCTGAACGTTTCAGCATGCGGGATCATAAGAAATGACGATTAAATACTTTTGTTGTAGTTGTTTGGATTGTTTGATTTGCACCGACTTCAAAATGTCGTAATAGATATAAAATTAAAAATTATTTTATGCTTTTTAGCGCTTTTTGTGAAGTCGGTACAACTTTTTTGTTAAAAATTATTTTATATAATTTAAAAAGCATTAAATAAAAAACCAAGAGGGATACAAAAAAATTTATGGGATAATAACATTTATATATTCTGGTTGTCAGTTACAAATAAATATATACCGTTAAACTGCATATAAAACAGTGAAATTTTTTTGTAAATTCGCCTTGATACACACACACATATATATATATATATACAACTTTATTGAGATGAACTTAAAGACTGAACATGAATTCTTATTTGCTTTCTTATTGAAATTCTCTTATTGATTTCATGGGAATGGGAAGATGGAAATTCTCAGGAAAGACTTTGAGTGGACGACATTGAAATAATTCTCACGACTGCAAGTGCTAAAGATGTTTCAGGTGTTAACACTTCCCCTCTTAGGTGCAAATGTCCTCATTTGCGGAAAATTGTAAAGTTTCAAAAAAATGGTGTTTCGTAAAATTTTCTTCTATTTGGTACTGGATGCTGCGTTGTGGTTGCTAACGGTTCTGTTATTATTCGTTTTGGTTTCTCTGTGTTGGATTCCTTTGCTGTCGCCTGCCCTTGGTATTTGATAATTTGAAATTGCGTCATTTCTAGGAGTTTTTCCTTCGTCTTTTCTTCTGTAGTATCATCTTGATTTTGCGTAGTCCTTTTTTCTTGTTTCTGGGTAATCATTCGTATGTTCCTTCTGTTTATAAATTTGCATGACAGCATGATGGTCAATATGATTATGACGAAAGTGATGAGTCCATAGCTGATAATTTCTTCGGTCTTCTTCTTTGTTTGCAGCAGTTCAATCTGATTGGTGTTTTCGACTTGCATTTCTTTCATCATTTCCAAGGACAAAAGTTCTAGGTATTTCCCTTCTGCTGGGGTTGGTTGTAGAATGGTAGGAAGAGCATGTAATGTTGAAGCTTCTCTCAAAATGAATGATCTCTCGTTGATAGTTATCGTGGTATTATGGAATTTGACCAGGAATGTTCCCTTAAGGCTGTGAGGGGTGTCGTTGACGCTGACGATGCCGTTGAAGTTGTTCAGTAATAGCAGTTCTTGTAAAGTTTCGTCTACGGTAGATATGTGTTGGCTATTGATTTTGTTACAAGAGGAGGTGAAACTTTTCAGGAGATTAGGGATGCAAATAGAGTTACTTATGTTTACAATGTCTTCGTGCCTACAGATAAATAAATAATTAAAAGTTTTACAATCATTAATAATACCGTAAATATTATTATGGTCTTTTAGAATATTATTATAATGAATTTCGTTGCTGACATAGTAATTATTCATTGGCTTAATTAACAGGTTTTATACAATTTTTCTGTTGTCTTTGGAATGTTGAATGATATAAGATTAGAAGGTACTCTTGGTAATGAATTTACACTTGCAAAATCTGAAGCTTCTTCTGGGGTGTTATAGGGAAGTGTTTCTTTATTTAACGTATCAGTTGTTAACTTTATTTCGGAATTTGACAACATCATTGAATTAATAATTCCAGATCAAGTCCAAAGAATTGCATATCTTATGTTTACAAGTTCCTCCTTGATCAATTTCAATTTATAATGAACATTTAAGACTAATTGGGTTGTAAATACATTATCCTTTTTTTAACTGCATTTAAAATTTCATTTGTAACCTAAGTGATATTATTTATTCTTTCATTTTGCATTTGTTTAATTATAAATTGCTTGTTATTATTCTTTAACACATTATTCATTTTATCTTTTATCAATTCAAAATCTTCATGATTGGGACTGCCTGCTATCCACTTCCAGGCACTGGCGATAAAGTTAAAAGATCTTTTGGCCCAATGAAAAAAGGTTGTTTAAAAGGTCTTGGATTTGGATGAGTTCGTGATTCAGATATAGGTATGTCGGATGTTCTTTGGTTATGCTTCGTTCGAGAGCTGCACTCAATTCGTTTATGAATTTTTCGTATCTTCCTAGTTCAACAATATGTATTAATCTGAAGTTCCCCTCTTGTATTTTGGCGTTACCGGTGGCAATTATTTGAGAATTTGAATTGTCCAGGAATTGGACTTCGCTTTTGATGGTGTTGGAAAGCACTCCTGAAATAAAATAAAATTAGTTTTTAATATTACTTTTGTGTATTGTTTTCCCTGATTCCGTTAAAACGACAGTATTTTTATTTTTCTTTACTATTTCTTTCTTATATCTAATCGTTAGCTTTGTTCCTATTCGTTTGTTATGTTTGACGTATATTATTTAGCCAGATGCGTACGTTTTTATCGGTTTTCTTTTTTTATTGTGATTTCTTATGATATTTTGTTGTTTTTGCTTAAGTTTTTCTATATTGCTCAATGTAGTTTTTTCGAAATCATCTAAGTTTACATTCGGAGTTCTGCTAAAAAGTAACTCGATTGGTTTTTTCCGGTACTGGAATGAACACTAAAGTTATATTCATTACCGGATCTTTCAAGAAGTTCCTCAAATGTACGAGATGGTCCGTCTGTTTTTAAACACCTCATTATTTCTCAGAAGGTGGAATGGAAACGTTCTATTTGTCCATTCACTTCGCTTTTATAAGGTGGCGACTTAAACACTTTGATTTTTAATTCATCTTCCATCATGGAGATCATTAAAACAGAGTTAAGGAATTTCTCGTGATCGAGAACCACCAATTCAGGCACTCCGAAGAAAACTAACAGGTCCCTTAAGGGTCGTCTTATGTCTTCAGTCGCTCTAGAATTTACGATCTTTGCTAGAGCCAATTTAGTAAATTTGTCGATTGCCGTTAGAATTTACTTTTTCTCTGTGGAATATAGGTCGATGTGCAGGATATGACCCGGATAATTTGGGATGGGTGTAGAATTAATTACCTGGCTTTTCGAATGCCTTTCATACTTGTTTTCCTTACACACAGTGCAGTTCTTTACTAATTGGTTTACCTTTCGACTCATCTTTGGAAGATAATATTCCCCTAGGATTTTTATTTTGTTTTCTTGAGGGTAGTAGTGTTTGTTTGAGGTAGTCTTGATAAGGAGTCAGCTACTAGATTTGTCCTTCCAGGTTTGTATTTTATCTCGTAATTATATTCTTGGAGGATCTCTTTCCAGAGCTTCATCTTACTGTTTGTGTATTTGTTGAAAGAAGAATATGTCATAGGCTGATGGTCTGTAAATATCTTTACTTTTCTCGATCCATATAGATAGTTCCTGCGGGAGTTCAGAGCCCAAATTATGGCAATCATTTCTTTTTCATTCGTAGCATAATTTTCTTCTGATTTATTTAGTGTTCGAGATAAAAATGCTATTGGTTAATTGTATTGGGATAAGACTGCGCAAAAGAAAAGAAAAGCCCGAACGGTAATCGTGTGAACTGATATTTCCCGTTGTTCAGAAGAATGCTGTTTTTTCGATATCACATTCTCTTAAGGGAATTTGGTAAAATTCACTTTTGAGGTCTATAATTGAGAACAAATTATTTTTCCCAGATTTGACAGAACTTCGTTAATTTCTGGTATGGGGTATCTATCGGCTATGGTGACTGAATTTAGCTTACGATAGTCAATTACCATTCGGAATTTTTTGGTATGGTATGGTGAAACCTAACTTTGTAACGCGTGGTCCGATTTGGATGGTTCTTTTTTTGCTGTACAGAGTATGATCCCCCATTGCTAATAGGAGGAAAAATTTGTGCCTAGGGTGGGGGGAGTGGGGGGAGGGGAAGTCTAACTTTTTAACGCGTCGACCGATTTGGATAATTCTTTTTCTGTTGAGTAGAGTATGTTCCGTGGTTGATACCAGAAGAAAAACATTTTGGTGGGATGAGGGTGGGGGGAGGGGGTGGAACCTAACTTTGTAACGCGTGGTCCGATTTCGATGGTTCTTTTTCTGTTGTATGGAGTATGATCCCCCATTGCTAATAGGAGAATCATTTGGTCCTATGGTGAAAGGTGTGGGTGGGGGGGGGGGGGGGGGGGGGGGAGGGGTAGTCTAACTGCTTAACGCGTGGACCGATTTGGATAATTCTTTTTCTATTGGGTAGAATATGATCCTTGCTTGATACTACGAGAAAACAAATGCTGCTGTGG
Source organism: Leptarthrus brevirostris (assembly GCA_964036015.1). Lineage (NCBI taxonomy): Eukaryota > Metazoa > Arthropoda > Insecta > Diptera > Asilidae > Leptarthrus > Leptarthrus brevirostris. Next base: position 73,247,195 of record OZ038374.1, read on the forward strand.
TGGGGGGAGGGTGGAACCTAACTTTGTAACAATTGGACCGATTTGGAATGTTCTTTACTGTTGTATGGAGTGTGATCACCCATTGCTAATAGAAGAATAATTTGGCACATGGTGGGGGGTTGGGCGAGGGGATGAGTAGTCTAACTTCGTAACGCGTGGGCCGATTTGGATATTTCTTTTTCTTTTGGGTAGAGTATGCTCCCTCCCCACGGGAAAAAAATTGTTGGTGTGGTTGGGGTGGGAGAAGGGGGGTGAACCTAACTTTGTAACGCGTGGACCGATTTGGATGGTTCTTTTGCTGTTGTATAGAGTGTGATTCCCCATTGCTAATAGAAGGATAATTTGGTCCTATGGTGGTGGTGGTGGAGCGGGAGGGTAGTAAGATCGTAAAGCGTGGACCGATTTCGATGATTCCTTTTCTGTTCGGTAGAGTATGTTCCTTGAATGATACCATGAGAAAAAAAGTTTAGTGGAATGAGGATGGAGTAGGGGGTTAAAACTAACTTCGAACGCGTGAACCGATTTGGGTGTTTCTTTCTTCGTTGTATGGAGTCGGAGACACTAAAAAGAGAAAAATAAAATAGTTTTTAAAAAAAAAGTTGAACCGACTTCACAAAAGGCGCTAAAAAGCATCAAATAAAATTTAATTTTATATCTATTACGACATTTGAAGTCGGTGCAAATAAAACAACTACAGGACCACAATTGAAAATAAACCATAATACTACCTGAACGTTTCAGCTTACGGGATCATAAGAAATGACGATTAAATATTTTTCTTGTAGTTGTTTGGTTTGTTTGATTTGCACCGACTTCAAAATGTCGTAATAGATATAAAATTAAAAATTATTTTATGCTTTTTAGCGCTTTTTGTGACGTCGGTTCAACTTTTTTTTTAAAAACTATTTTTTTATGATACTGTTTAATTTTTCTTTTTGTTCCGTATTCATATGGGTGATGTTCTTATGTCAATAATATTATCTGCTTTCCAACTGCGCAGTTTAAGTACTTGCAGGTACATGAGGTAGTTGTCTACGCTAAATCAACTGCTCTGAACTGCTCAAGCAATTTTTTTCAAGTACTTGCGAGTAGTTACGCAAACTTTTTAACCCAGAGGGCGAATATGATGTTAAATTCATTTAAACAGATGGCTTTTGGCTAATTGAGGTTAAAATTGTCAAAAGTTAATAAATATGATGATGAGTTCTGTTTGCATTTAAAAAAAAATTTAAATTAAAATACTAATGTAACTAAAATGTATCAAGTAAATAATAAATAAATAAATATTAGTTTTATCCCATGCATTGCTGCCTCGTTACGTCACAATCGATCAGCTTTATTGTGTCAAAAACTTATTCGGCATACCTTGTATTCTGAGTACCGTGGTGTCTGGTAGCTGTCAATTTTTTTTTGCTTTCCAATTAACAACTTAGCAGAGACTTGCAAGTACTTGAAATATGTGCTTAGAAAGCAGCTATTAACCGAGTTAGAGATTTGTTGTAATTATATAGTTTTTATCTGTGTGAATAACTGCTCCTAATTCTTTAAGGCTATCGTTTCCAATTAAAACATCGAAAGAAGTGAGATTCGGTAAGATGAAAAATTTAGTTTTGGAAGTTTTAGGTCCAAAAAAGTTAATTAACGCGTGATGAGTATTTTTAATTTTACCACCGACAGAAATTGCCGAAAAAATCTTTTTATTTGGAATGGGATATTTGATGTAACATGATTGAATGTAGTTTTTATCAAAGCCGGTATCTATAAGACATTTGAGAACCTTGTTGCCCTTCGCTATGTACTCAAAGTAAGGAACCGAAGAGCTCTTTAGCCTAAAAAATTAATGTTATCCAGTTCTTCTGATTCTTCAAATTCTGTGTTTTCTGGAGGGTCAATACAATCAAGTAGTGCCTGATTCTGTCCCATGTTATTAATTTTCTGATCATATTCATCTATATCTGTTTGTTCATCCGGCACTTCTTGAGTATGAAAGACTTGAAATTTATTGGGTTTGTTAAATTGATTTCATGTGGGTCTTTTGTTAACGTATTGTCGGGTTTATGGTCTGTTTTGGCAGTTTACTGCACGTGAATGGATAGAGTGATCGACCTCCATGGGTTCTTGCTTTGGAAATGAAGGATTGGGATGATTGCCATAAATTCTTTGTGTTTGTTGTGGATGGATTTGCCGGAAAAAATGGGCTTAGAGGGGATTTGAGGGTTGTGAACTAGCTCGGGATACAAGTTCGTTCTCTAAGCAGAAATTGGAATGTTACGCTGGGGTTGAAAATTAATTTTCCTAGGTGGAATAGGAGGTTCCACATGATACTGTGTTCTTCGGATACTCCCATGACTATGTTGAATGCGATAATCGACATTTTGCAATTGCAAGCACAGGTGTAGTGCTTGGGGTAAGTCCGCGGGTTCCCTCATGCTGAGTAGTCTAGGAAGATCTCTTTAAGGCCTCTAACAAAGATATCTAGGGCCTTATTGCGACTGAATCATAATATTGAGTGATTCTTGACTCATTTCCATTGACGAAAGTTTATTCAAGATTAATGAACGGTTATGATACATTTCTTGGTATAACTCGGCAATAGTAGTGTTTCTTTGTATAAAGGTCATCATTTGGTACTCTAATGTACCCAAATCCCTTTTATCTGCTAATGAATTGTAAGGCATTTGCAAATTTTCTCCCAGTTAAGTGGAGTATTGTACGACTCTAGCGCAATTTCTGCAGAGCTGGTAATTTTATTGCGAATAACGCTAAGAATGCAGTAACATTTGGGGAAACCGTTAAGATGTTCATAGATTTTCAAAATTCTTTCAATGCTTTTTTCTAAGAGCTTTTTCTCCTGGTTAACCCGATAATTCTCTAAGACTCTACACTACGTCGGCAATTCTGTTCATATCGGATAGATTTCTGTCTCGACCAAGGTCCATGGTTTGATTTAGATCATTATTTATGTCTCCTCTTGAGGTTAAAATGGAACTGAAAATTTTCCTACTTTCTCTCCTAATTGGTTGTAGGATTTATAGGATTAGAGGAAAAATGAGAGGTTTGGCCTTCCTCATTAACTGTTAACAGCTTAGCAGGTCTTATAATGTTATTATGAGCCACTGTTGGTTTTGTTAAATTGCTTAAAAATTGAGTGAATAAATAAAGTCACAAAATTTCTTTCTTTACACAATAAAATACAATAAAATGTTGAATTTGAAGAATTTCCGTTGTTCTCTTTTTGCTTTAAATGAAGTTTTCAATTTTCGTTAATTTCGAATTTTTATTTTTTCACACTCAAACAAAAATTATCATAATACAATAAATTAAAATGTAATCAATAGCTTTTTATTCTTTGATAATGCAAATTTGTTCCGTTTCCTTATTTTGGGAAATAAAAATTTATATTTTTTAAAAATAATTCTTTCTTCAATAAATAATTTTGTTTGTTTTCACATTAACGAATATTTTTGTTTCACAGGTCTTTTTTATCTTCGTTACATAAATTTTCCCATAAATAAAATTTTTTGTTTTTCACAAAATTATTTTTTGTTTTTTTGTTTTTTTTATCACATTATTATGTTAATCACATACGCTAGAATAATTATGTAACTTCTCTTCTTTTTTAGAAAAGACAATTATATCATTACAAATTTTCCACTTTTTCACTTCTTTAATCTATAGATTAAAAGACTTAACTGCATTACAATAAATAGATGCAGGACTGACATCATGATTCTTCAAGTAAAATGTAGGTGCCTATAGGTGCTCCGGTACGTGCCCCTTTCCTATACGTGGAAACGTTCGTGCTCTTCCTTCTACAACAGATGTGGCGGCTGTTGGTGAATATTTTTCACTCGGCGTGGTGTCCAAAGGAATCTACTCCGCAACTCTGTTTATCTTCAATATGGATACTTCGGGGCCTCTTTTCCACACTCTTAATGTTGAGTCAGCTTCAAAGGATTGATTTTATCCCCTTTACTTTCCACTGTCGATGGCTGCTTGTTAGTTTTTAATGAATAGTGGTTGGTTACACTATTTTTAAGTGATCACTGGCACAGGTTCGTTTTTTATTTAGCGATGGTTACACTACTTTTTCCACTTGCACATTTATTGCAAAGAAAAATTTCTTAATGTAATTTTGAACGATTACTGGCACAGATTAAGATATTTATTCACTCAATGCGATTTTTCAATAACTTTTAAGCACACAATCTGTTAAGCGGTCCCTGGTCGGGCGCCAGTTAATGATTTTATTAAGTTATTAATTAAAAAAAAACAATTTTCACTTAGGAGGAGGCTCCTGCAACTTTATTGAGATGAACTTAAAGACTGAACATAAATTCTTATTTGCTAATTAAAAAGCTCTCGTAATCGAGCAATTCTTAACTGCAGGTGTTCGGGATTAGATTTCGTGGGAATGGGAAGATGGAAATTCTCGGGAAAGACTTTGAGTGGACGACATTGAAATAATTATCACGACTGCAACTGGTAAACATGTTGCAGGTGTTAACTTATATGTATTGTAACGTAATTGGGCTCTTCAGGCTCGACGGATTAATTAAGACACTAATTTAGTTCGATTCACAATTTTTTTTCACATTTTCCTTTTCGCCGCCGTGGGTTAAATAGCCAGACGAAGGAGACTGAATCCGGTAGAATAATCTCTTATCTCGTATCGTGTTTTCATTCTTTCGCTAGATGTCTTTAGGTTCTTTCTTGCCCGTTGATGGATTTCTGTGGAACGCTTGCGAAGTATGGTTATGTACTCTTCAGTGGATTCAGTATACTTTTCAGGTATTCCGAACTTTAAATCACTGGGCAGTTGAATCTGCCTTCCAAACACAACTTTGGGCGTTTGTCCCGTTGAGTTGTGGATGGCTGTTCAATAAGGTCGTAGAAATATGGGAATGTAGCTAGCCCAATCCCGTTGATGCTCATCTACTAATTTTCTGAGATGTTGGACCGCTGTTCTATTAAATCCATCCATCCATCCGATCAGATTATCGATGAAGTGGTATTGTCCGCGTCTTCCTTATTCCAGGAATATCGCAAACCTTTTGGACTACTTGAGATTTAAAGTCTCGCCCTTGGTTGGAATGAAGCTCATTAGAGTCGCCAAATCTGCATATCCAGTTTTTTAATAACTGCTTTGCCACTATCTTTGTTTCTTGTTGTGGGATCGCATGTACTTCTGGCATTTACTGAACAATACGTTGTATTGTTGCATCGCTCCCCTTGTTTTCATGTGAGTTTCTTTGCTACAGGTACAAATAGTACATTTGCGGCACCAGTCCTCACGTTATATTCCGTTATCGAATTACTCCGTTATCGAATTACAGCTTTATTCTGTTTCTGAAAACCAATACTACGAATGCTTTATCCTTCTCCGTTAGCTTATGCAACTCCTTTGTTTTGTAAGCAAAATTCTTCACAAGGCGTCTGCAGTAAGTAGAAAACCCAAGATAACTTCACAGCTCGTGTTTATCTTTCATGATGGGCCTTGCCACATGGTAAAGGTATTTGACCTGGTCTCCAAAGAGCGTACACTTTTGGTTTGGACGACTTCAGCTTCTGGAACACTTCTCGTAAATTTCCTAGGTGTTCTTCAAAACTTCTTCCAATTACAATGATGTCATCTAAATATACCAGACAGGTTTTCCAAGTTAACAAAATGCACAAAATGTGCAGCAAAAATTCACTTGACCCGAGTTAATTTTCAAAAATAAAAATCAAAACAAACTACTTGTACACTCGAGCAATGTAAGAAATATAAAAATTTCTTAACATGATCGGCGTTTCTAATGAAGAAAAGTTAAACTCCTTTGGCTCGTTCTCAACAGCAGCACCAAAGGGTTAACTTTTCTTCAGCTGCTGGACGCCTTCGCGAAAAAACGAAAACTAGATTGAACTCCAACCCAAAATATTTTAAAAACCGATCTAGACAGCTGTATCAAATAAAGATCACTTTCACTGTCACGCTAACCTTGCGGTAAAATTATTTTCACAAAATGCACAAAATGTGCAGCAAAAATTCACTTGACCCGAGTTAATTTTCAAAAATAAAAATCAAAACAAACTACTTGTACACTCGAGCAATGTAAGAAATATAAAAATTTCTTAACATGATCGGCGTTTCTAATGAAGAAAAGTTAAACTCCTTTGGCTCGTTCTCAACAGCAGCACCAAAGGGTTAACTTTTCTTCAGCTGCTGGACGCCTTCGCGAAAAAACGAAAACTAGATTGAACTCCAACCCAAAATATTTTAAAAACCGATCTAGACAGCTGTATCAAATAAAGATCACTTTCACTGTCACGCTATCTATCTGTCTAGATCGGTTTTTAAAATATTTTGGGTTGGAGTTCAATCTAGTTTTCGTTTTTTCGCGAAGGCGTCCAGCAGCTGAAGAAAAGTTAACCCTTTGGTGCTGCTGTTGAGAACGAGCCAAAGGAGTTTAACTTTTCTTCATTAGAAACGCCGATCATGTTAAGAAATTTTTATATTTCTTACATTGCTCGAGTGTACAAGTAGTTTGTTTTGATTTTTATTTTTGAAAATTAACTCGGGTCAAGTGAATTTTTGCTGCACATTTTGTGCATTTTGTGAAAATAATTTTACCGCAAGGTTAGCGTGACAGTGAAAGTGATCTTTATTTGATACAGCTGTCTAGATCGGTTTTTAAAATATTTTGGGTTGGAGTTCAATCTAGTTTTCGTTTTTTCGCGAAGGCGTCCAGCAGCTGAAGAAAAGTTAACCCTTTGGTGCTGCTGTTGAGAACGAGCCAAAGGAGTTTAACTTTTCTTCATTAGAAACGCCGATCATGTTAAGAAATTTTTATATTTCTTACATTGCTCGAGTGTACAAGTAGTTTGTTTTGATTTTTATTTTTGAAAATTAACTCGGGTCAAGTGAATTTTTGCTGCACATTTTGTGCATTTTGTGAAAATAATTTTACCGCAAGGTTAGCGTGACAGTGAAAGTGATCTTTATTTGATACAGCTGTCTAGATCGGTTTTTAAAATATTTTGGGTTGGAGTTCAATCTAGTTTTCGTTTTTTCGCGAAGGCGTCCAGCAGCTGAAGAAAAGTTAACCCTTTGGTGCTGCTGTTGAGAACGAGCCAAAGGAGTTTAACTTTTCTTCATTAGAAACGCCGATCATGTTAAGAAATTTTTATATTTCTTACATTGCTCGAGTGTACAAGTAGTTTGTTTTGATTTTTATTTTCCAAGTTAAACCTCGAATGTTGCTGGAGCATTGCAAAATCTAAAAGGAATAACTTAAAATTACCACACTCTGGAACCTCTCTTTCCTACTTTGGGGATCTAAGTCTGGATATTCCGCTAACATGATCTCTTCGGCTGGTTCTCCACCAAGTTCACTCGGAGGCCATGAAGGCCCATTGTGAATGCCCTTAAAAAGAAGAAGCATGGTCAGCACTTAAAACCACCCAGATCTCTGTATGAATCTATTTAGGTTCGCCAGTGCTATCTTAGCTAGGTCGTCCAGATTGTCAAAGAACCTTGCTCCCAAACAGGCGAGTCGTCGTTTTATTAGAGCCGGACATTCGCAGAGCAGGTGCACTATGAACTCAGCTTCTTCTTCATCTCTGCAGCTTCTACAGAACTCACTCGATGGTACGCCGAGTCTAATGGCCATAGCTCCTATGGGGCTGTGCCAGGTGATGACGCCGACGAGTGTTCGCATGCGCTTTCTATCGAAGGATAAGAGATTTGAAGTTCTGCTATGATTCCGCTCCGGCGAAAGACTTCGTGTTGTGAAGCAGTAATTGATCTTTTTCCACCGTTTTGTAGTCATGTTAGAGTAATGTCTATCAGTTTGACTTTTTGCTGTATTAAGGGAGGGTGTACTCTTTCCGACGGCACATCTATGTCTGTATTTGAACCATTTTTGGCCAGTTCGTCAGCTTTTTCGTTACCCTCTATGCCGACATGTCCTGGAACCCAACAGAGCCTAACCGTATGGTATGAAATATTTCTTAGGGCTCTGATACAGTCTTTCACACATTCTGACTTTATCACGTTGGAGTTCAGCGCCCTGAGTGTTGCTTGACTGTAATACACAGATAGTGATCTCAGTTGCTGACATCTGTTTTTCTTGGGCAGTAAGTGCAGCTTTCATTATATCGTATATTTCCGCTTGGAAGATGCTGCATTCGTTGATGAGTCTACACGACGTACTTATTTATAGCACTTCCGAGAAAACACCAGCTCTAATCCCCTTTTCTGTTTTCGATTCATCTGTGTTGATGGCAGTTCCTTTAATTATATTTGCAGGGTGCTTCCAATCTCTCTCTGTTAGGTATGATAACGGAAAACGTTTTTCTAAAGTCATATTGAAAGAATTTGTGGTGTCCATTGGCTGTTTTCTCTAAATCTGAGAGCTGCCAAGGTTGCCATTCTTTTTGTGTGGAGCTCTATGGGTTGAAGGTATAAAATGGCTTCCAAACTAGCTTGTAGTGTGGATTTTATTGCACCGCAAGCAAGCGAGCTTTTACTAGAGAGTTAAGGTTGACCCATGGGTAAGAATAGGCCTGACGATCGCTGTGTACATCCAGTGAACAATATGTCCCATTTCTTACCAAAGGTTTTCTTGCATGCATAAAATGCAATAAGTCCTTTCTTCATCCTCTCTTCCATATTCCGTCTCTAATTCAATTTGGAATCGAATATGACGCCCAGAAACTTGGCTTCCGAGGAGAGTTTGAGGACACTACCTTTAAGTTTTGGTGGTTTCCAAATAGGTAGTTTATATTTCCTTGCGAACAGGACCAATTCTGTCTAACGGGGGTTTACCGTATATCTTTCAAAGCAGAGTTCATGACATCACTGACCGTTGATAGGAACTTTCCTTTGGTCAGCAAGACTATGTCGCCTGCTTACGCTACCGTTTTAATATTTTTGTTGACGAGGGATTTGAGGATTCTGTTAAGAGAGATGTTCCAAAGCAGGGGTGACAATACTCCTCCCTGTGGTGTTTTCCTGATAGAAAAGTCCCCTAAAGTGGCCTTGATGACCCTGCTGTTTAGCATTATCTGTATCCAGTTCGTCAGAAATATCTCAAAATATCCCCTAAAGAGGAAGTAATGGATCCTGTTTTTAGGTTGTTGAAGGCTCCTTCAATATCAAGCAAGGCAGCCAAAGTATATTCTCTGTCATGGAGAGATTTCTCAATCGTTCTCGTAACGTCATGTAATGCTGTGTCCACAGATTTCCCTTTACTGTACGCGTGTGTTACATAGGTACTTGGTTGACTCGAGATGTTGCCTGAGATGTAGATCTAGTAGCCTTTCTAGTGTTTTCAATAGAAACGATGAGAGGCTGATTGATCTATAATCCTTGGCTGTTGTGTGGCTTGGTATTCCTGCTTTGGGAATAAAGGCCACACGCACCTCTCTCCATCTTTTCGGTACGTATCCGGTGTTAAGGCATGCTTTAAAGATTGCTTTAAGCCAGGGAGTGATACTCTTTACAGTATTTTGTAGCATAGCGGGGATGATTCCATACGGCCCTACAGATTTGTAGGGGTGAAAAGATTTCACCACCCACACCACCTTGTCCTCGCTTATGCAGTCCCTGATAGCTGCCAAGTCTTCTATGGGAAGTGGAATTACCTAAACATCTTGTTGTTGATCTTCCGTCTGTGCACCCAGGGTAATGGGTGGAAACAAGCTGTTCAAGAATTCCATGACTGTCCTCTGTCCAGGAGCCATCATATTTACAGATATGCCCCAGAGGTGTAGGGGCTTTGGCTAGGATCCTGCGGAGTCTATCCGCTTCTGCTTCTTCATTGAAGCTGGAACGATATAAGTTCCAGTCTTCTTCTGCTCTAGTTTGCTTGGAATTATTGAAGAGTTTCCTGGTCTTGGTCCTGAGTGGTCGAAGTTCCTCTGTCCGCCATGGCGCATGGCTTCTTTTAGGTGGTCGACTAATAGGATATGATCTCTTGAAAGCGGCCGTTAGCGAATTCGTGATGAGGCATCGATTTGTGTTTTGTTTAAAATGTTGTCCTCTGGTGAGGACTTTAAGCGAATTGCAACAAAATCAGAGAATTTAGTTCAGTCAGTCTTAATAGGGTTTCGAAGGGTTTCAAGGTTGATGCTGAAGGTTATCCTAAAATGATCCGAAAAGAAGAATTTAGGTGATACTCTCCAGACCCAACATTTTCTGTATTTTGAGCTAGTGTTAAATCTATTACCTCCTGTATAGATCTGTTTTGAAAGGTAGGGTGCCTTCCTCTGTTGCAGATACTTAGTTTGGAAAGTAGACTAAGTTCAAAAATAGACTCACCTCTATTGTTTGTGTCGCTACTCCCCCATTGAGTATGATGAGCCTTGGCGTCCATTCCAATGACCAGATTTGCTCTGGCAGTGCTGGTGTAGCTTACCAGGCGTTTCAGACTACTCGATGGAGGGTTTTGTTCTTCGTTCTTGCGGTCACATACTGCTACTGTAAGGTCGCAGGTACTGAAACGATAAGAAACTTAGCTTTTTGCTTACCAGGATGCAGCTTCTCAATTTACCTTCCTTATTTGTATGTAGGAGCTCATTGTGATTTGTCCTTAACCTAGAATTGCAGCTCCGGAGAGTCACGGTATGACATGTTTGGCTGGGTAGGGGAGTGAACTGTTCTGCTATAAGGTTTAGTTCTCATTAAACTTAATGAAAGACAACGTGGCAAAGTTGACAGAACTATGGAAGAAAGCGAAACTCCGTCATCTTACAATTGACAAACGAGTCCCTTCCCCCTTAGAGCAAGCCAAGTAGAGTATGTACTGTGGCTTCAGCACGGTGATCGTGACCGTCTATCGAGCCACCAACCAAATAAGCCGCGGTAATTCCGACCCGATGGTGGTAGCTGAAGCAGACGGTGAACATGGGACACCAGGAGCAAATTACAGTACCGACGACTTACCTGTTGTCCAATGGGAAGGAAGCAATATGACGCGCGGCAGGACCTGCTCATTGTAAAGTGATGACAACGCCCATCGACTTGCGAGATACTCGATAATACATCGTCCATTGACGATTCAATAGAGTTATCATCCAAGGTTTGTTGTGATGTGTTTACAACAAGCTGTTGACTTAGTAGACCTGCCAAGAAGTGTCGTTTCACATGGAACAACAAAGACCTAGGTGAGTTGAGACGGAGAGCGAGGAGTCTCTTTAATAGGGCTAAGTATATTACAATAGCTGGGGATTGGACAGCCTTTAAAAAGGCCTGAAAAAGTAAATACTCGGAATTAGCCCCAGTGTTCTCTTTTTGTTGCTCCTATACAGAATTAGTAGAGGAGACGCTGCAGCTGTTTATGAAGAAGAACTTACCCGGTAACTCGGTAGTGGGGGATGTGGGAGTTACTGCATTGGCAGGCGCTCCGAAATCTGTGTGTGTGTCAGTTCTATTGTCTTTTACGACATATTTAAATGGGTCTTCAGCTCCTTTGAACCATACAAGTCACCAGGAATATTCTTTGGGCTATGGTGATATATAGAAGCTGCGTACTGCACTCTTATGTCCTTCTTGCTTGTAGAAAGGCCAAAGAGATCTTTATCTCCAAATCTCCTTTCCGTGTTTCTCTTTAAAACGCTGAAGAGACTCCTCGACGGGTACTTACACGAACGTATTCTGCTAACATGAGTACGACAGTAAAGTTTCTCAAAACCGCACTACACGAAGTAGTGAGCAGTATCGAGAAATCGCTTAATTACAAAGAATTTGCCCTAGATATATTCCTAGACATTGAAGGGGCCTTCAATAATGCAAAGACTGCAGCAATGCACGATGCTCTAAAATCCCATGGCAAGGATATACTCGTTTTCCACTGTATTTACGCAATGCTGGGACGTCAGATCCACACACAATTTGGCAATTACAGGGCTGTCAGAGCCGTATGCAGGGGAACTCCGCAATGGGTTGTGCTGTCACCATTACTCTTACTGGTCTCAGGAAAGTTCTTAAGCACCATCAATAGAAAGAGCTCTGAGTAAAATCTACAGGCTTGCAGTCAACTGCGGCTTTTCGGTCAACCTCTAAAAGACGGAAAAAGCTCTCTGAACAAGGAAGACAGTAAGTGAATCGTTCCAACCTCCTAAATTCGGCGGTAACACGCTGGCACTAATCAATCACGCCAGGTATTTAGGTGTTATACTCGTCTCCAAACTAAACTTAGGCAAGAAAATTGTTGGTAAAAAATGGGGCTCAAGCTCTCGCATTGTACATTGGATGTCCATTTCCATTGTGAGACTTATCCTTACTTATGGAATAGTAGTCTGGTGGTTTGCTATAAAGAAGCAGAACAACCTTAAGAGGATAATTTAAATTCAAAGAGCTGCCTTTCTGGGCATCTCCGAAGCAATTAGCACAATGCCAGCTACGTCATTGGAGACCACTTGACGTCTACTATAAAAATATAGCTTCTAACAGCGCCATAAGCTTGAAAGAGTCTAAAAGTTGGAAAAGTTCTGACCACGGCTATTGCAGTATACTAACGGTCTATCCTGAAGACTGTCTGCACGAAAACACGGAACTACAATACTACTGCACTGAGCTTTGGGAGAGTCTTCTCGACCACAACTCTAGACGGAGTGGTGGGGAAGGATGTAAATGTTACCATGGCAGATATAGCGGTCTTCTGGATGTACATAAAATATGATATATTACGCAATTAAAAAATATGGTCATATACATTTTAGATTATTTTTTTAGTATTTCAGTCAAATTTTTCCTAATCAAGAAGTACAGAAAATTTTTCACTGTAGAAAATCGCGGTTAATTGTCGATTTTTGACTCCGTCAATTCTGCCTTGATCGATTCGAAGGGGCTGGAAATCGACGATTTAGCAAAATTTCAATCTAAGTTTGAAATTTCACAATTGACAGAAATTAAGGAAAGTTTTAAAAATTTATTTTTATTATTTGCTAATTTTGCTTTGCGCGAAAGGCGTAAAGAAAGGAATCAGACATGAAATGTGTGCAATTATTAATTTATATGAAGTAATGCATTTAAACGTCCTGTAAATATCAATATTCTATCTAGGTATTCTGTCGCAGGAAAATTTTGTCAAAGCGTAATTTTTGTGAGTACAACTCTTTAATTTCGCACTTTTCACATTTTAGAATCGGCGTCTGCTTCTCCAAAGAAATATACAATATATTTCAAAATTCTTGGCGACGAAGCATACAAAGTTAATGATATGGATTTTCGGACATTCATAAATTGCATTACTGATAATAAATTTGCATATGAATATTCAATGAACCTCGTTAAATCTTCCGGAATGCCTTTTTCTGGAGACATTTCAAAAATTGATACTATCTATAGAAGTACAGATGGTATCCGTTTGTAAGTATAATACACAAACTCGCACTAAATGCAATTTTGATCAATTCATGTTTACAATTCTTACTTTTTTTCCAGTGAGCCGCTTCAATGTGAAAACAATCTTTTGTCTCAAAATAGTCAAGAGGAGGATGTTTATAATTTGATCCAAAATTCAGAGACAGATAATGCCAGAAATACTGGAAAGGATTTCAACAACCAAACTCCGACTGAAAACTCAAATGAGCAACTGCCTGTCGAAGGTAATTATTGTTTTTATTGTATTAATATTACGTTTTCATTATGTATTTAAATAGTTGAAATATTTTGTAATGTTAAATGAAGTGAATAAACCTTAAGTATACATATATAGGTTAATTTCTGAAGACTGTTTTTGTTGCATTAATATTAAGATTTCGTTATTATGTATTTACGTACATAGTTGAACTATTTTATGTTGGTTAAAAAGGTGGATAAAGCTTATACATAATATGATCTACATATCTGCTGACTTTTAATAACATTTTTTAACATTCGATTAACCGGCAAAATCAAATATCCGGGAACAGCCCGGACCCGAGCATCCCGGTTAATCAAGTTTCCTTTCCCCTATATCTTATTAAGAATCCCATTTTTTATGTACTGAGTATACGTTTACATGTATACTTCAATTAAACTTCAGGTAAACTTCGAGTAACGAAAATATCATGTAAACGCGCATTGACTTCACTCAAGTAAATCACAAAATTTGGTTTGATTCACTAGAAATTAATCATGTAAACTTGACTTGAGTACTTAAGAAAATGCAAAGCTAAAGATAAAGAATACGAAAGATGAAAAAGAGTATACTAAGGAATAGTTTGAATAATAACTACAGCATTGAGATAAATCTATTTCCAATTAACCATTTCTTCAAGAATGGAAAGAGAAAAAAATCGTTGGGGACTTAAGAAGCTAATCTGTATTTGAATTCTAAGAATTAATTCAATTAGTTATAAGTGAAACGGCAATTATGCACTTCTGCTTTGCAACCATTTCATTTCATATACTATGGATTAATTAAGTAAAAGGAATGCAATAGTGAGAATGTAAGTAAGTACTACGAGAGTTCTAATATTGCTGATTCCAACTAAGTATGTTTTTTTTATTTTAAAAAGCAGTGTCTATTTACCACCTTTTAATTTCCGTGTACACGGAAATACACGAAAAGTACGTCAAATTTTTATTAGACTTTATGGGAGGAAGAGGTGTATTAATCAGGCTTTTATTTGCTTTTTTAACCTCCCGCCAGGTTTGTATCTAGAACAGGCTGTGATAAACTATTACCAGTAATATGAATATTGAAGTAATATTTGCACTTATCGTACTTACGTGTTCACGGAAATTACACGGCAATTTGAGAGTGGTACATAGACACTTCCAAATAAAAATTATGATCGGCTTTGCTTTTTGCGATTTATAGGTTTATATAAATTAAATAACAAAAAGACAAAACAATTTCATAACATTTGAATTTGAAAACTTAAATGTCATTTCAAGAAAATTTTAAGTGAAGCTATTAAAGTAAATTAGTCATAAACTCTACTTGAGTTTTAAGTAAATTTCAAGTCAAGTACTCAAGTATGCATGTAAACGTACTGATTGTTTTGTTTTATTTCAATTTCGTCAAATTAATAATGATTATTATTATTAATCTTCTTCTTTATTTGTGAGAATCGACGGTTCGAGGATTTTTAAAAATCGATCTTTTGACGCTCCGATTTTTGCTGGATCGATCTTCCTTTACTGGTGTCGATTCGAATCGACAGATCGATCTTTTTGCTCAGATCTTTAATCCCTAATCAAAAGTATGGAATTATAGGGTCGGTCAAAAGTAAAAAACAATGTATTTGTACATTCTCAAAACAAAGCTTGAATACTAGAACCATGTTGTGGCGATCGTGCCACTCATCCATCGAACCAACTCCGTCTCCGAAGTGTTAGTGTTTAAAGTACAGAATAAGACGGACAAAACGGATCACAAATTTATTAGTCTTTTAATGTTTCGAACTTGTCTGTAGCTAGAATTAAAATGCATCAAGTAAAAATTCGTTCCTATCGAAAATAGTTTGCAGCACAATAGCAGAAAAAGAGAGTATACTTGGTTTAGGGCTGTGGATAGCAAAATAATTTACAAGTGCTAATGGTTGACACAACGTATACTTCAGTAGATGTTGGCGTTGATTTTTGCTATGAGTTTGGTAAATATCGTCATCTTACAATGTCATATGACTTTAAGGATTAATACTTAAGAAGGTTATATTACGTATCCACAATGAAAAATGAAAGATCACAGTGGGAGAAAGAAGGCAATATTAATATTCAAGAGTTGCAGGTTAGTTATTAAATCTCAATCTTTAAAAGATGAGCTTTTTCCAAGTCCCTGGTATCATAAGGTCGTCATTTAAGGTAACTAATATCACGTCTGTTTCCGTTGTTACTTAAAATTTAATTTTAAAAAAGGGCATAAAGTAAGGATTATAATGCTAAGGTAGAGATCCTTATGCTACTTCTGGCCAATTAACAATAGAGACGAATTTCTTAGCAGAATTGGGACTGCAGCAATAATTAAAATTAATTACCTGTGTACCGTTAAATAAAATATTAAATATTAAAATATTTTGTCTTAATAATTTTGTTTATTTAAATAAATTCCTACAGAAAGTGCAGTAAAATAATTAGGTAGTCAGGGATTTCTAAAGATGCAGGTTTTCTAATCCATTCTCTATCGTGCCATGTTGTACCATTTAGAAAGGCAATTTAATAAAATGAAAATAAGATTCCTATTAAATGGTTGTCGATGATATCAGCCAAGATATTGGCTCAAGAGTTGGGCTGGAAGGAGGTTGCCTTGTTCTATGTGGGTTGGTACTGTGGATATGGAAGTTTCTGCTGCCGTCCCCGGTGAAATGCGATTCATCCGTTCACAGACATCGGCCTAGAAACACCCTGCTCTCCATGTTGCATTCCTGAACCAAATGACAAATTTAATTCTTCTCTCTGAATCTCCTTTCCGGTATTCCTAGAAATGGGATATGATGATATGGAATCCTCCCCGAGGAATAACCCTCCAAACTTTAACTTGCCCGACGAGGATGATTATTTACAGCTTGACGTCAGCGGAATCTTCCGATTTTTTAACTCGCAATTCCTGCTGTCTGAATTTACACTACCGGTTTCTCTAAACCTTCGGAAGTCCTCTTTGAGATGCAATAAATGTAAATTATATTCGCGTATTCCCCAAAAGTAGATTCGGTAAATTTTTGATAATTTTAGCTTAAGAACACCTGAATTTATTGATTTCTTTTTCAACTATGATCGATATTCTTGATGACTTAACCTCTTTTATGGCAAAATTTCAATCAAGTATTGGTAACAGAACGGTAGGTGTGAAGTCTGACTAAAAGAAACTTATATCGGCAATAAAACAAAATAACACTAACATTTGTATAACTTTTATGCAATCATAACTTAAATTAATTACCTGTGTACCCTAAACAAAAATTTTGGACCCTTTGTCTAAAAAATATTTTTATTTAAATAGTTTCCTACCTAAAGTTCAATAAAATAATTAGGCAGGGATTTCTAAGGATGCGGTTTTTCTAATCCTTTCTCTACCTAGACATGTTTTACCTTTTTTGAATGCAATTCACCTAAAAATAGAATTGATTAGTAATTATAGACTGAAATTTAAATGATACAAAGTTACCTGACCAGTATACTTACCTGGTAATTCCACTGATCCAATTGACGTTGAACCTGAAGTCAGAGAAAAGGTTTAATAAATAGTGAAATTAACTACAGAATGAATTATTAATGAATTTACAAAATGAAATTACAACAAACATACAAATAAAGCGATAATTAGAATCAAGCAAAGTCTGAAAAAGATAATTTAAATAAAGTTTGGTTACATGCACTACAGAAAATAATTAACACACAATTACATAACATAAACATGAATTACACACTAAATTAATTCCTAGCTTCAGTTGTGGCCACGAAGTTCATCTTGAATTGCGAATGACAATTAGAAAAAAAATTAATAGAAAAGCAGAAATAATAAAAGAAGAAAATGAAAAATGTGTATGAAAACAGACTAAATTTGAACGAGCACGTTCCTGGATGGAACCACCATAATGTTGAGCGAAGTACTGTGAAACAAATGACTGATTGAGGTATCAAGAGTTGAACCAATGTGTTCGTGAAATAAAAATAACACTGTGATATTTACGTCCTCGATGGAACCGTTAGAGAAGTGTTAACAAAGAAAAATGTTGACCTCCGAACTGCTGAGCGAAACTTATATATTGCTGAAAAAAAAGTGGACCGATGACAACTGCAACCAATGTTATTTCTCAAATGTCAGCGTCGTAATAGTCAAAGTCAGAACTACAAATCACCAAAATAACAACGCCGAAAGGTTTCACACTCTGAAATTAATTTGGATGTGTAGCAGAAAAAATAGTTCAATCGAATACAACGTGCTTCAGTTCAAACTAGTCAACTTTATTGAATTAAAAAAAAAGATGCGTTATCTACTTGTCATACAAAAACAATATAAAATTTTGATTAACCTTTTCACTCGCAATTTAAGTACAATTCAATGGCTGTATACAAAAAAAAATTATTGAATTAAAAATTTAACCAAAAAATAAAAGGTCAAAAAAATCAATAGAAATTAAATAAAAATTTCGTACAAAACAAATTCACTGCTGAAAAAAATAAGATTATTAATGGAGAAGCACGTGCTGATTACAATACCTTTTTGAAAAGAATTTTTTAATCAAAGTGGCAACTCTGTGACAAACCGCAGTCGAAGAGAACCCAAAAGAAAAGAGAGCGATCTGCTGGAGCATTCTGCTTATATAATGTTGGCGGCCATTTTCCGATGTCGTTGGCGCCATATTGTTATCAGCCATTTTTGAAGACGTTTTGGGAGCCATTTGTATTGGCGCTAAATTTAAATAAGAGGAGTGCTATAGATAATCGAATTAACTATTTTCTGAACACTACATTCGCTGTGAAATTAATTTATTTCGATGAAAAAATTAATATCCTACATTATGCAACTCGTTAATTACAAAAATAATCCAAATAAAATTAAATATTTTAGTATAAATTTCACACGTAGATGGCACTTGAAGTACTTTTTTCTATTGGGAAAATTAATTTTTATTAATAACACGTTGAGAAGGCAAAATTGGTAATTTTACGTATTGCCACTAAATTCCCCGCGAAATTCTACCTGCATCTCATGTCCGCTCTATTGGCAGCACATAAAATTTGACTGGTTTCGCGTTCGAAAAAGTTTGATCTTTTGTGTCATCACGAGTGTGATGTTTATGTTGGTTTAACAGGTAAGTTTTAATGTTTTGTGTTGTGTTCTTAACATAATCTTGTATTGTGCAAATGTGTTTAATTAAATTAGTTGAAATGCACATCATTTCAGTGATTTTTCTTTTAATTTCACACTTCATCGACTTGACCCCAGTGAGGCGAAGTTGTGGCCAGGAAGTTCATCTGAAGCTAAGAGTTCAACAAAAACAGGTAACACATTTTAATTTAGTGTGTAATTCATGTTTATATTATGTAATTGTGTGTTAATTATGTTCTGTAGCGCATGTAACCAAACTTTGTTTAGATTGTCCTTGTCGGACTTTGCTTAATTCTAATTATCGCTTTATTTGTATGTTTGTTGTAATTTCATTTTGTAAATTCATTACTAATTCATTCTGTAGTTAATTTCACTATTAATTAAGCCTTTTCTCTTATTTAAGGTGCAGTTCAACGTCAATTGGATCAGTGGAATTACCAGGTAAGTATACTGGTCAGGTAACTTTGTATCATTTAAATTTCAGTCTATATTTAATAATCAATTCTATTTTTATGTGAATTGCGTTAACAAAGGTAATCTAATAAAATTAGAAACGAGGTGTACTAATTACTAATTAATTAAATTTGGGAAAATTCTGCATTTTAGGTAATCGTGAAATATTTTTTTCACTTTTGAAAGTGACTGCACCTGCAATGGTAGGAATTAGATCAAGAGTATTGACAATTTTGAAAAGGTCAATAGGGTATTTGTTTTTTGGCGTTTTTTTTTTGTTTTGATGTATTTGTATTGAGTAGATCAAAAGTTAAAAATATAATAATGATGTGCATACCATGAAAATTGCACATTAATCATTCACATTGTAACTCCAAAATGGTTATGATTGCAAAACTCCAAAATAGTTATGATTTGTGTAAATAGTAAAGAAATATATTTTTTCATCACGACAGTAGGCTTTTGCGGGTATCAAACAAGAAAACAAATAAAAACAATGCAGGCTGTTAATCTTCAATGATTCTTAAAATTATTTATTCTTTTGGCAAAATATAAAAAATAATATATTTTGCTATATTGAGGAATTCATTTTTAAGTTGGTTATAATTTTGAAATTTTAGTGTCCTTAAATTTATTAAATATTTTTATTTTCCATTTACATTTACTATATTAATTTTAAAGATATGTCGGACTTTGTATTTTTAAGGCTTAGTAACTTTAAGCAAACATTTAATTAAAAATCAAACTTCCGGTTTTAATTTTACTTCCTCGATTATGAATCTTGTAACGACGTTACAAAACCTGTCAACAGCACCCGATGTGATAAGGGTTTTAAAATACCGCCAGACCCATTCCGGCATTAATATCGTTGAACGACATCAATTCCCGCTCCCTGCAACCCCCGCGGAGTCACGAAAGGCCTCAAAACCTGTTAACACCAGGGTACTAAACCTGTCAACAGTAACGGAGGATATAAAAGTTTTTAAGAACCGCCACACCCGCCGGGGCACTAATATAGTTAAACTACACCAATTCCTACTCCTCGCAGCGGTTAAACACCATATTTCCCCAATAGCACAATGGGAATGCCGCCAGAGCCCGCTGGCACTATATAAGGAGGGCTCGCACCGTAGCTCAGTCAGTGGTCGATGACCATCTCTAGCAGCAGGAGCTTACCGAGGAGCAACCAACCGTGGTAAGAAAAATATAAAAAGAAGACTGCCTGCCGTGGATCAGTCAGTCAACGTCGACCGGCTCAACCGAGCACATCAGCCATGAGCACCCAGCGGAACAGAAGAGAAAATTGGTAAGTGGCTAAACCGACTAGCCACTAGGGAGGTAATGTTTCTTTTCAGGGAGCTGTGCGCCTAGGGCAAAATAAGTGGCCCTAGCGCCGTCAGTTGCAGACCAGCGATCGAACGGACCAAACCAGCCAGCGAAGGCTCTCTCTAGTAGGTATTATCATACCGGCAAGTATATTAGGTTGGCAGTCGGCGAGTTCCCCGGCTGCAGTATTGTATTGGATCTGATTTGATCCACCGGTGTCGGGTAAGATTTAAGTATTTATTTTTTTTTACTCCTGTGAAGAAGAGAGAGGGCCTCTCGCTCACTCCTATAGCGGCGAGTTCCCCGGTATAGGACACTCTTGAACCGGCAAATTCCCCGGTTGTCTCGATAACCCTTGCAGCGGCGAGTTTCCCGGTGCAAGACACTCTTTACTCCTGTAGCGGAGAGTTCCCTGGTACAGAACACTATTACAGCGATCGTCCCTCTGAACTAGTATTTATAATTAGTTCTTGCTTCGTTTATTCGGAATAATCTGTCCCCGTCTCTTTTCCCACAGGAAGATATCCATCACCAACGAAAGAGGATTCCGCCCCAGAGGCAAGGCAGTCAGCTATTTGTCACCATCAGAGTAGTACTACCCGTGTACCCACCCGTAGAAGTATCCGCGTAACCAAGAAGGAGACACCAAAAAGCCGGAGCCACCTCTCCTCCGCACTCAAACATTTTTCCGCGAAACTGGGTCCAAAATACGATGGCCTATACAAAGTCACGGGCGTTATTTCACCCGTTATCATAGAAATCTCGGTCGATATTGTCATCGATGCAGTCTAACTTCAAACGGATGCCCGTTCCACTTGTCCTTCCAGCACATCATCGTAATCGAGCAGCTCGCTGATCTTGAATCGGCCGTATATCAATATTGCCAGGACATCCGCATACGCAGAAACCACGAAACCCTCGATCTCTAGTTTATTCATGATTTCGTTCATTACCACTAACCCCCCCCCCCCCCCCATCCCTATACATGCAGATCTCATAGTTGAGCTTAGCTTTCTACTGAGGAGCAAATAATAAATTCAGTCACATAAGACCCTTAGGAATGCCCATCCTCCCCAGTTGGTTATAGATCAAATCAAGACGATATCACAAGGCACCCTCTACGTCCAGGAGAAAACCAAGTCCAGAGATCCCTTAATCAACTCCCCACCCCCGAAAGTATTGATGAGTATATTTAACAGCTCCTTGTTTATGGTATTCGAGACTCCATTTTCCCTTCTTATTGAAGACGGAATAACCGAATCTTTAACCAAGAGTCTGGATGCCTCAGCATTCGTTTTAATAGATCTTCAACATTTCTTCTATGATCTCTTTGGGCAAGTCTATTTGGTCCCTACTATGCTTAGCCGCATTAAAGAGCCTTCAAGATTTCACCCTTAGCTTTACCAAATTCGCCTTCTGCCATGATGGCCTGTATTGTAATGGACTAATAAAATGTTCCTATATAACATAAACATATGTGCATGAATTCATTTTTTATGATTTACTATACAGGGTGTTTCAGATCTGACGTACGAAAATTAGTGGGGTAATAGATCTCAACTAGACAAATAAAAAAATTCTAGGGCAGGGATGAGGGGGGGGGGGGCAATCTCAACCGTTTGGGAGTTACAGGGTGATTCATAAATTTCAGTTTTTCATAGTATGCACATTACTCTTTTACTTTCATCTCATGATATACCAAACACAGCCACATAAAACAAACGCTAAAAATAACTATCCTTATGAACTTTTCAAAAATTTCAACACTACTGAACTAATTACTACCATTGCACGTACAGTGAAACGTGAAGAAAAGGTTTCCGATTACCTAAAATTCAGCATTTTCCCAAATTTTCTACGAAATTCATATAATTAGTACACCTCTCTTTTATTTTTATTGGATTGCCCATCTTGTTACCTTTCCAAAAAGATGCAACATGGCAATATAGACAAAGGATGAGAAAAACCGCATCCTTAGAAATCCCTGACAAACTAATTATTTTATTGCACTTTAGGTAGGAAATTCTCTAAATAAACAAAATTTTTAGAAAAAGGGTCGAAAATGTTTGTTTTGGGTTAACTAATTTTTGCGGAAATAAATTTAAATTAATGCTGGAAAAAAGTTATAAAATTTTTAGTGAATTTTGTTTTATTGCCCATATTAGCTTGTGTTAGCCAGAATTCACACCCTTGTATCCTGGCGTTCCGTTACTCGTACCTGATGAAAATTTTGCTATAAAAACGGGTCTGTCAGCAGGTATTCTTGCTGTTGCTCACAGTTGAAAAACAAATAATACGAGTACTTTTAAGCAAAAATTATTAAAAAATAATAGAATTTACATTTGAGGAATACGAGGATATTATCTACATTTATGGTGTAGTAGAGGAAAAAATAGAGCTGCTGTACTGGAATATCAAAGGAGATTTCCTAGCCGGCGAGCACCCCAAAGAGGGGTATTTATACGGACTTTTCAAAGGTTAAAAGAAACAGGAAGTGTAACTTCACACGACATGGAGACACGACCCGAAACTTCGGAAACTTCTGCCGACGTCGAGTACCAAATAATCACCATCGTGAGGCAGGCCCTGAGACGAGCACGAAACGAGTCGAAAGACGATTAAAAGCATCTTCATCTAAGGTTTGGAGGGTTATTCATCGAGGGGGGTTACGTCCATATCACCAATACCAAGCCAAAGGACTACTGGAAGGATATTCCGAGAAATTTAGCACTTGGCTTCTTAAACGCAACATTGGCGTTAAAGTGTTTCTGTCCGAATTCTGTGGACAGTTGAGCGTCAATTCACCAAGAATGATATCACGAACTTCCACGACCTCTATACCTGGTCGAACACTACCCACACAGGGCAAAGGTGACCTCATTCCAGCAGAGATTCAGTGTCAATGTTTGGGCTGGTATCATCGGCAACTATTTGGTAGGACCATTCACTTTGCCGAAAGTGCTTAATAGTGACATTTATGAGGACTTTTTGGACAGTACACTGCCAGATCAAATAGAGGAGAACTCTATTGATAATCTTAGGGGAATGTTTCACTAACACGATGGAGTACCAGCGCATATGGCGAACATTGTGAAGGTAATACTAAGCGAAAAATTTCCTAATCGGTAGATTAGACGAAGTGCACCGATTCCTTGGCCTGCTAGATCTCCAGACCTTACCCCATTGGACTTTTTCTTATGGGAAACAATGCAGGATGAAGTTTGTTCAAGCCCAATTAACAATAGGGAGGATTTAGTAAGCCGAATTGGGAATGCAGCGACGAAAATACGGGAGAGGCTGGCTGCAATACGCCTAAAACAGGGACTTAGAAGGAGATTGTTAAAATGCATCCAAAGTGGCGCTGGACATTTTGACGGCTGTTGTTACTTATGAATATTAATTGTAGTTATTTTTAAATTCAATAAAACGCATTTTAGAATTAATTTGAATTGAATTTCTTTAATTTGTTGATTTTTATATTCTCCGATAGGATTTCTACGTATAAATTTCTACATTTCTTCTCTACGTGGACATGTTGCACTTTTTTAGAAAGGTAATAAGATAAGCAATCTAATAAAAATAAAAAAGAGGTGTACTAAATACAGGAATTTCGGAGAAAATTTGGGAAAATGCTGAATTTTAGGTAATCGCAAACCATTTTTTTTACTTTTGGAAATGACTGTACCTGTAAGGTAGTTGGGATAGTAGTTATTTAGCTTTGTTTTTTGTCGCAATGTTGGGTAGATCAAAAAATCAAAATAAAAGAGTAATATGCATACAATGCAAAACTGAAATTTATGAATCACCCTGTAACTCCCAAACGGTTAAGATTGCTCCCTCCTGTCATACAACTTATTGTTTGTATAGTTGAGATCTATCACCCCACTAATTTTGGCACGTCAGATCTGAAACACCCTGTATATATGAATTACATGTTTGTTTAATAAGAGTTTGTACACAATTTGTTAAGCTCTTGTACTAATAACAATTGCAAATTTGTGTAACTTTGTTGAATAACTGCTAAGTCCATTTTTTTTTAAATTTAGTTGGCATCCGTTAGTATATCTTCAGTATGGTACAATAATCACCAAAGATTATAAAAGCAGAGTAATTAACAATGAAAAGACGACATGCGTAATGACTTTAGCATAGGAAGCTTACGGCGAATGAAACTTAAAAACCGAGATTTCTCCAGAAGTTAAATTTTGTACTTAAGTGTCTTTTCGGGAGGCCACAACAAAATTCTTTTAAGGGAGGCCGTAAAAATTTGATTTTTTTGAAGATTTATTTTTTAGAAAAACTACAAAATAATTCGAGATTACAAAAAATGGTGTTTATTATACATATCAGTGATTATATACAATAATATTTTAGAAGCGAATAATTTCAAAATGGCGGCTGTGCAGCGTTTTTGCGATGACGTGTCCGTTTTTCCAAGGCCCACGGCCGGACAAACAGCTCCTGTAGTTTTTGAGCTATGATAAGCCAATAAATTTTTTTCGATTAAATATGTATAACAACAGCTGTAGAAGTACGTAGGATTTGCTTGATATATTGATTTTTGGACAAATGGCGCACTTCTAAAGTGAATCGGTTGAAAATTGCCTGTGTTATGTTTCCTCCCAACTTGAAAAATACAGTAGGAAAATCATGAATAATTTTGCAATATCTTTAACCTGCGATGCCAAAAACCGAGTATTTAGAGATTTTCCCGGCCATAATCTTTTGGAACATCATTTTTGAGGTCCTAAGGGAACATTTAGAGATAAAATAAAAAATTCGACTATTCGAGAATTCTAGAGTGGCCTAACCCCTTAATTGATCATCTCTATACATTAACCAATTCCTTGCCGTCCTTCAATATTAAATTTTAGGTTTATTACGACATTTTGTAATCGGTGCAAATTAAACAAACAAAACAAATCACGATCAAAGATTCATATTATATAATTTGAATATTCCTCATTGAATATAGGCAGCTCTTTAGTTGATTTCATTTACACCGACTTTAAAATATGTGCAGTTATTTTTATTATAAACTATTATTTTTTCTACTTGAAAATAATAAAGATCAAATCACCATACACAGTCAGATCTTCTTTTGCAACAATAGTACGCCACTAAGACTGAGTGAACTGTACTAGTGTTGTTAGTTTATAACTGCTGAAATATGTATGGTACAGGGCTACCAAATATCTTTATAACACTAATTAATTTTTTTGTAACAAAATTTATAAAAAATATTAAATTAAATTTCAATAATGTAAACATAATTAAAAATATCACAAAATGTCACAGATTCTTTTCAGTAAAATAAAAAGCTTTACAACTAAGTCGAATGTATTTTAGTTTCTTAAAATGTAATTTCAAAACTGCAAAAACTCTTTTTTAACTCTGGCGACCGTGGCAGGGCGTACTACGTTATTTATAGAGAAAAAAAGAGTATTATTACATATCGTTGGGTCATCATTGCATAAAATCGTAAAAGTTTTAAGGAGCACCTGCATCGCATTGAGCATTAATTATACAAGCACACATCAGTCGTGAGATTTCAACTTTGGACTTCATTTTGAAAAGTACTAACTGCTGCAATTCGTAATAAAAAGGCACGAGTTTTATTATGTAATTACCTTCACGTGTACCTAGTAAACCACTAAAGGTTTGATTGCTTAATTAATGAATGCAGAACATGAAATTTATTATATTTGAAACAACAATTGTTGCATTTCAGAACTTTTACATACTTTTATATGGATCTTAAATTTTCATACAACGAAGTAATACTTTACCATTAGAAACCATTAATGGACCGTTTATTTTGAAAGTGGTGTAAGTCCACTTATGAAATAAGTCAAAATTTAACGTGTAAGCCAACAAAAAGTATCAATAATTTCGACATAAAAAAGGTTTGCATTTTTTATTCTAAAGGATAACATCATGGAAAGGTAGGTATAGTAAATATAATATTTAATAGTTATCAATTTTGTTTTGATATAATGAATACATTAAGACTTAAATTACTTCCAAAATGGACTGACACCACTTTTAAAATAAACGGTCCAAAAAACGCAATTTTTTTATTGAAGTAAAACTTTTTGTGGGACACTACAGCAGTTTTGGCATGAGAGTAAGCTCGCAGAGCTAACTAAATCTGTTAAACCTCTTGTCCTTTTCTAATTTTCATCAATCAAAGAGTGAGAGATTCGGCAAAAGTATACGATTTTTATGTCCTCATAATTTGAAAATAAGATTACGTTAAGGAATACTATATAATAAAGAAAAAAAAAGAATTAAAGAAATTAGTACGAAAGCGAAAAAAGAAAACGCAGAGGTCGAAAAAAAAAGAGAAAAAAGCAGAAGAAGCAACCCTCGATGTACGTCATTATTTAACAGATATTGGCTTGTCTTACGGATTTACAAAAAAATAGTGAAGAAAAATTGTAAAAGAAAGTTGTGAATCGAACTAATTAGTGAAGTGAATAAAAACTGTGAAGATTTGTGATTGAAAATGAGTGTCTTAATTAATATGTCGAGCACCGGAGAGCCCCTACTACGTTACAATTGGTGTCAGAAGTGGGATTAATTAAGAAAGACTACAAAGTGAACTTAAAAATGGGTGATTGTGAAAGCAAAGTGAAAAAGTACAATCAATCTAAATCTGGGTCACAAATTGAAGGCTTTACGGGTTCAAGATTTGAATGGGGAATTAAGTAAACGTTCCTTGACTACGATTGGAAAAAAATGTGCCCTGCTGTCGTTACTACAAGAAGCCATGGAACACGAAGGAAAGGATCCAGAGAATTTACTTTCTGAAGACGAGCCAGAAGAAGAAGAAACCGCTCTAATGTGTGAAATAAAGTCTTCCAAAGAAGAACAAATATTGTCGTCAGCCGAGTCGAAATCAGCGTTGGAAGGATCTGTAAATAAATTGAAAGTATCAATAGAAGAACATAAAGCGCTAAGGTTTCTGTTGAAGAGCTGAAGAAGAGCTGAAATGGAAATTTCTAGGCAAAAGCGAGAGGTAGAATTGTTAGAACAGCTCAAGGGAAAAGGAGCTAAGTGTAAAATGGAACTCTCAATGATGACAATTTTTGAAACTATCAGAAAAGAACTAAAGTGCGTCAAAAAACGGTGTTCAGCCACTTTACCTTTTGACATAACGGCAAATAAAAGGCACCGTCCTCCATGATTTGCATTTGCAAACATACAGACTTCAGCGGCAATGAACTATTGGACTGACCAAGAAAAAGCTATGGCTTTAATTTTGGCACTCATAGGCACAGCCGCAGAACTGTTACAGACTAGACCGACCGAGCAAAGGTACAATTATTCACCTCTAATACAAGCTGTGGGTATGTTAGGATGAATGGGGCTCCTTGGTTAATAAATATAAGAGGGCGTAGTCCCTCTCGTTGTACAGTACCAAATCCTAGTACCTCTTTTTATCTATAGATTGTTTGGATACATTTTATTTTTATTAAAGCAAAAGACATTTTTATTTTATTGTCTTAAAATTTTTATTTTTTTATTTATTTTAATGTTTTCAGATCGGCAGATCTGGTTAGACTAAAATTATATTTAAATTTTTTTGTATCCTACTTTACATTTAATACATAGATAGTTAGTTTCATATTTTCTCTGTATAGAGTACAGTATTTTATTGTCAATGAATAAATGATTATTATATATTTCAAAGTGTTTGTGTTTCACACTATTCAAAATTTATCGAAGTGTACAGGTTGACTAAAATATATTTGACAGTTATTGATCTGTACAGTCTGATTGGATATTATTAAAGTGGATTTTAATAAAAATATTTTATTAATAAAATAATCAAACTTATGAAATTTTAATTAAAAATTAAAAATTAAATTTGTAGCTACTGCTACACAAGCCTTAGAATTAAGATATGGCAACCAGAACATGCACGAGGTTTACAGTCTGCTGATACGAAGTTGAGGCCACAAGCCTGGAGAAACGGTGCAGCAATTTTGCACAAATATAGAAAGACTGACTCCTTTGGTTAATACCAAGTTTAGCCAAGATAACGTCAATGAGATTGCAAAATAAGCACTAATTAAGGGGGCACCATTTTTCAGGTGCTCATATTTTAATTTTTTTGGGAAGAACGAATATATATATGTAGACGACTGCGATTTTTTCTAGTTATAATTATGTATTGATAGCTACAAATAATTTTTTTTTGCAATAAAAAGTCCCAAATGGTTGCTGTCGAAGCCTCGCGAAAATAAGTCTGCAAATCTCCGGGGCAAACGGCTCACATCGCTACTCCCTCTTCGTTAACTAAAAACAAAAACTAAACGTATGTTACTATTCGGAATTCCCTTAGCCACAGAATGAGGTAAAATTTTATTGGTTACTGCAATATTAAGAAAATGGCGGCGATTTGAAAAAAAAATAGGGCGAGATAAAGGCCAATCTCGATCCGCTATCCGCGAGATAAAATAAAGGGAATTTCGGTGGGAAGACGGGGAGCGAGGACAAGTGATATATCTGTAGATATATGCTTTCTTTCTTATTCCCCTCGGCCTACGAAAGATAACAAAGCTCTTCTTTGCTATTGGGGATAAAACTCAAATATCTCGTCCACTCAATCTCGCTCTCGTAATCGCACTTTTACCAATGTTATTGGCCTCGCTACGAGACCGGCACCGGCAGCGAGGCCGGCACTGGCAGCGAAAGTTATCTCAAGTATCGTAAAGCCCAAAAAATCAATTTTCCGTTATTTTTATTATGAGGCGCAATTGAATCGTTGTGTGTTGAAAGCGGAACATTGAAGCTCAAAAAGGAAACCTCCGATGAGGGATGCAAGTTTTGTTCCCAGGAACAAGTTAAGGATGTGCTGGGAGAATTCAGGAGGACTTCTTGCTTCAATAAGACTTTGGAGAAATTACGCGAACGGGAAGGACGTGGAGGATGGGTGTCGTAAATATATTGCAGGAAATTCCTGTAGTAAAGGACCTTACATCAAAAGAAGGGCAGCGATGTAGCAATACAACGTTGGGGCACCTTCTGAGAAAATTGCATTTGACGTTGCCGGACCATTTCTTTAGTCAGATTAAGGCAACCAATTTTAGTAGTAATAGATTATTTTAGTAAATGGTCAGTAGTATATACGATCCTGAATCAAGAAACATAGATAGTGACAGAGAATTTAGTGACGAGCTGGATCTGCAGATTTGGCGTTACTCGTGAGCTTCATTCCGATCAAAGAAAAAACTTTGAATCTCAACAAGCAAGCAAGACGTTGTAGGCATCCAGCGAGAGAAAGAAAACTCGATACGACATCAGAACTTATTCTAGCGGATTCAAGGAGGCGAACTCGTTTGGCTGTTCAACCCCCGGCGGCGAAAAGGAAAATCACTTGAACTTTAACAGCAGCGGGAAGGACGACACAAGATACTTATGCGAATCAACGATCTACAGGATCGACAGGACACAGCGGGGACCGGAAGACAAAAAGAAGACCAGATAGATTGATAGATGGAAGTCATATTAAGGAAATACAGCACGAACAGTTCTAAAAGGGGAGCAGTGTAACGTGGCCCGTAGCGCAGCGTAGGCTATGTAATGAAAACGAAATCAGGTTGTGTGCAATGCGCATGTCCCAGATTTCGGAAATCAGAAAAACGTCAAGGCCAACTAGAATAAGTGGGGATTTTCTGCGGTAAAAATTAATAACGGAAATTAGAACTAAGTTGTTAAACTGTCTAGAAGAATTTTAAATAGGCGATCTGGTAAGTTAGTTGTACTTTAACCAGTGAAGTGATAAGTGGAAATAAGTAAATCGAAACGGTGTTCTCTGAAGAAAAATTGAAGAGAAAATTGTGGAACGAAGTTATTCGTTAAATAATTTTTTTTTTAATTTTTCAATTTTTGTGAAGCCAATGCAAGCAAGTTATTTAGTTGTTATAAATCGAAGTATTTGCATTTGTCTTCTTGTATGATTTGCAATGAAATAGCAAGTTAGTTATCATCTTTTACTGAAAATCAAAAATACTTTGAGATTACCGATGCGCTGAAAAGGAGCTTAAATTTAAAACGTTCTCGGTACAGTGTAGACATAACCGTCTCAAAAATAAGGAAGAAGTGTTTTCAGTGCGGACCTTTAAATATGTTAAAGGAATTTACGTGTGGGTAATATATTCATATTGTGTTTTTATGTAAGATGACGATCATATTAAAAGAAGAAGCATATCACATAAAAAAATGAGAAAAACAATATTCATCGAACTAAGAAGCTTCTCGTCTTTGGAAAGTCGGTTCAAAATTAAGTAATTAACAAAAAATTTCTCTACTAATGGAATTTCAACAAATAATAAGTAGACCAACGCTCAAGCTTAATCCGATAAAATCATAAAGGAGCTTATAAACAAGTTAATTGCAGTGGAGTTTATGTGGATGATAGTATAATGTAAACGTTATACACCGACCACGTTATTTTATATTCACTAATGTACCGACTTAAAACAAGACAAAACATTACATACATCATGTGATCTTAGTACTTGTATTTATACTGATTGATTTAATAATATATAAATAAATTGATATTGTAGATAAATGCGTTGACAGAAATCAACAAGTTTCCTGTCACTGAAAAACTATAGTAGTCAACCCCTCACAAACCCTCCAAATATAAAGAGAGATAAATCACTCACTGTACACGCCTACGAGCATGGAGAGGCGTGTTCACTACTTCACTTGATTTGAGTAGAAGCACTGAGTGTGTGCAGTCTAAGTGGTTTTCAAAATGTCTTTTTATTGAAATAAAACCTTACAAGCTAATATCACAGAAAGTTTCAATTCTCTCGCAAAATTTAATAAAATAAATGCATTATAATAAACCAATATAAAATTCAACAATAAAATTTAAGAGATAAAAATTCAATAAAAATCCTTTAAAGGAACCTCACCTATTCCGCACCAGATTGCACTTGATTAATAACTATGGGACAGGAATATCAGATTAGTGCTTTTATTGGCTGAAGTCATATAACTGTCACTGCTTTTGATTTGGTGCGATTGTTGAACATAACCACACTTACTGGTTTATTTACAGCATTTCTTGTCAGTTCACATCTTCGGAAACAGCCGGTAATCCATCCATAGAAGTTAAAAATGTCTTTATAATTTGGATTTAGATATTTTAAATACAAATAACTTTAAAAACACTAATAATTACCCAAATATAAAAAATACATTTTTTTTCTTTTGCGGTTGTATAGAGTGTGACCTCGCATTGGTAATAGGAGAATAATTTGTTCTTCTGGGGGGGGGGGGGGGTAGTAATTTCGTAACGCGTGGGCCGATTGGGATAATTCTTTTTCTGTTGGATAGAGTATGCTCCCTGGTTGATATCACGAGAACAAAAAATGTTGGTGGGTTGGGTAACTTTGTTACGCGTGGACCGATTTGCTGTTGTATAGAGCGTGATCCCCCATTGCTAATAGGAGAATAATTTGGTCCTAAAGTGGGAGTGGGAGGGGGAGGGGGAGGGGTAGTCTAACTTCGTAACGCGTGGATCGATTTCGATGATTCTTTTTCTGTTCAGTAGAGTATGTTTCTTTATTGATACAACGAGAAAAAAAATTTTTGGGGGCGGAGGGGGGGGGGGTTAAACTTAACTTTTTAACGCGTACACCGATTGGGATGGTTCTTTTTTCGTTGCATAGAGTAGAGGACACTAAAAAGTGAAAAATAAAATAGTTTTTTAAAAAAAAAGTTGAACCGACTTCAAAATGTCGTAATAGATATAAAATTAAAAATTGTTTTGTGCTTTTTAGCTGTTTTTTTGAAGTCGGTTCAACTTTTTTTTTAAATACTATTTTATCTAGTAACAGCTCACCATGACTCTCCTGTATCTTCTTCAGCGAGTATATCTAACATCATTGTTTTACTAATTCGCTTATGTGAGGCCACGCAGAGGAAAACAAATGAATCTACGTTGAACAGTATCAATGCCGTTAATGTAAGTGAAGTGAAAAGGTGCCAGACTGGGTCTTACAAAGGTATCGGTTCTGGAATTCCCTGTACTATCTGTTCGCGAAGCCCAAAGTAGTGTTAGCCTTTTTCACGGTAAAATCGAAACAGACAGAAAATGAAAAGTTCAAATGACCTCGTTGGTTTCATCAAGTCCAGATAATAACTTAATAGATAAGTAAAATTGAACGACGTAGCAGTGCACTTGTCCATGTTCAAGAAAAGTCGGTTGTTAAAACAGCAATTCTGAAAGGCGTATGCCAGAATTTAAAAGAGCGCAACAGTTATCATCAGATAGTACGAAATATCTTAGCGTCGTCAGCATAACAAAAAATTATCGAATTTTGCAAAACATTAAACACATCATATGTATTTGCGTCCTCTGAGGAGCCCTAGTTCATCAGAAAGAACGCCACGAGTAAGGTTTTTCGAGAAGAATTTTGTGGTTGATTCTGTCGAAACTCTTACTAGAATAAGTGCAGTTCGACATGTATTTTTATACTGATTTTACAAGATATTTAAGTTACTGTCACAATTAGTTTTCGCTTTCAAAGAAGCAATTAGACGAAGATTATTTTAAGTTTTTATAGTAAGGCAGAGTTGCCAGATTGGGCGATTTCTCGCCGATTGGGCTACTTGAGCCGTCAATTCGGCGACAAAATTTTCCTCTCTTCGACTAGGCCATTTTTTAATTCTTGATCGGCGCTTTTGGGCTACAGCAACAGTTCACATTGGCTAATTGAAATCACATTACCCGACATGACAATAGGAACATTTTTTGCTGTCGAGTCATCTCAAATTCTAATTTTGCGCGAATAACTTTTTACTGAATTGCGAACGAGCAAACTAACGTTTATCGCAATGGCTATTGCACAAAAGTTCTTGGCTCTGTTTTAAAAAGGGGCATGCATGATTAAATAAATAATACTTTCTTTATATAAATATTAATTCCTAAAAGATTAAAATGTGCGTAATAAATAGATGAAAACAACTGGGTGAATTATTAAATACTTATACGTCGCCTCTACCAAAATTTTAAATTTGTGTTTTTTTTTTTGCGGGAGAGGTGAAAATCTTCCAAAAGACACCAGACAGCCCGTGCCCTCCGGTAGTGTGAGATTCTTACTCACTAAAAACACCACTCTAGGGATTAGCCGAAACAGACTACATAACCGGGTCCCTTTTCGTCCCCTCCCAGTCTACCTTAGTGGGGGCAACTGAGTATCTAGTTATCCCACTGTCGCCACTTACCTCGGTCTCCTGGGTCACTGTTAGAATCCTAGCCTATCTGCATAAATCCATGTTTTCCTACCGTCACCAGTGTTCCTTCTTGGTCCATGCGTTGGTTACATCACTGACCCCTTCACTGTCTACGACATTGAAGGGTTCCAGGCCGTAACGCTTTAGTCCTGAGCCAGGACAAGGAACCCCCTCCGGATTAACCGCAGCTAACCCTACGGAAGGCAATTCTGCATAAATTCATGTTTTCCCACCTGAGCCAGGACAAGGAACCCCCTCCGGATTAACCGCAGCTAACCCTTTGGAAGGCAGATTTGCATCTCTACTGGTGTTCGTATCGCGGAGATAGCCAACTCGTTAGAGTCTCCCGTCTCTGCACCGCCGCACCTAAGGAAGTGCTAGTTATTATTATGCCAATGGCACCCTCTTCCAGGACTGCTACAGCAGTTTCAGCCGGTGGGAGCGAGCCAGCCTCTATAGCCGCCACAGTTCCTTCCACAGGTAATTCTCCTAAAGCTGCTACTGTTGTGTTGTGGGTACCGTGGGTATAGCCAACCTGTTGGGGTCTCCCATACAATCCACCTCCACTACCACAGAAGCGCCCGAGGAAAACGCCATCCGTGACCCAATTACCCCTGGGTCCTGCAGAGGGGATGACGACACTGCAGACTCCCTTGGAGTTAGGGGGATTTTTCAAGAGGTTATCTCCTCCCGCATTAGTTACTTGGCTACATTCTAGGATGCATTGCCCGGTTGCTACCACTTGGAATTGTAACTAACACTTGAGAATATCCAGATGAGGATCACCGTATCCTAGAAGGCTTCAACTCGTCCGTCCATTCTCCAGCAACCTTAAATTTGTGTTACTTGTATCTGTTGCTGTGATTGCTGACATAAATGTTACATTAAAATTGTAAAAACAACAATTTGAAGAAGGACTTGATTGATTATAAAATCAAAAGGCGATTTCAAATAGTGGCGCGGCGACTTTGGGCGACTTCAGCGCCACGGCTCGGCGACTTTTGCTTCATACCGTCTGACATCTCTGTAGTAAGGTGGAATTGTTACCTTACATAAAAACCATCGGTAGTTCACACTATTCAACCAGCTCAGGGAGATAAATTTTGTTAAGGACTTTAGTAATGTATTTCCATTAATATATTTTTGCACAGATTGACGTGGATCCAAAATATTTAGATATTTCCCATTGTATTGAAAGAATTAAAGATACATCTTTAATACGAACATATTTTACCGAGAAAATATAATGTACGAAGAACTTTCATATACAATAGTAATACAACGGAAAACTTGGTTTGAAAATGTAGCAATGCTAAAATTTATACAGTTTTCTAGAAGAAGCCCATTCTTTTAGCCATTTATAACGATCAGTTTTAAGTCTATCGGTGCAGTAAGTGGACGTATGTAACGATTCACGTAACGTGTGTTAGATATTCGCCTTCCATTCCCAGGAGAAGATAAAAAGTTAGAGCAACTTTGTAACGGGGCATTTTCAGTAAAACACGGGAAAAAGAGGTATACAAGCGTTCGAGGAGGATAAAGAGAGAGAGAGCAACTGCCGTTATCGTCCGCGAAGAAACAAATTTTCTTTAAACAGCTCGTCCATTTCACTTAGCAGCGCATTTTCGATTTTGCACGATAAAAAAACGGCCGCACAAGCACATTAACGAGATTTCACTGAAACATGGCAATGCGCGGTCACACGCAGCTCACACTGTAATGGCTTTATTGAACCAACCACTTAACAGTCCGGATTTGGCCGCTAGCACCTTCTGGCTGTTCCCCGAAGCTTTCGCTCAGGGGACGGAAATTAAAAACCAATCACTGGGCCACTTTATGGTTCGCCTATAGAACGAGTAGGCGTAGAAGGGAATGTTGTGGTTATTTTGATGGGACCCTCTCGTGGAAGCCCTGCTCGTCAAAATCCTCAATGTGAATAAACTGGCAAATTAAAGAAAAAAGGAAAACATCAGTGAAAATAAATATTTGTTATTGTGAAAAACATTCCCGCCTTAATGCACTTATATATTATTGTGCCTCCCTCTGTTCAACCAGGGTTCGCAAACGGTTATCTGCAATGATTAGTCATCTGATGATCTTCCTATCTTAAGCGGGGTACCTCAGGGATCTATCCTCGGTCCTCTTTTATTCTCAATATTTATTAATGGTCTTCCAACTGTTATACGATACTGCAACTATCATCTTTATGCGGATTATATACAGCTGTATATTTCTAGACCGCTGGGCTTGGTGGAGGGCGCTATTTGTCGTTTGAATGATGATCTGAGGAATGTATCTATATGGGCTGGTAAAAATTGTTTAAATCTTTATGCCTCAAAATCGAACGCTATTATAATCTACTAGTCTAATTTAGATATTTATTCTTTTCCAATTGTTATTCTTGATAATGTAGTAATTTCCTATAGTGATTCACTTAAAAAGCTGGTCAGATCACGCCTCAAGTAACTCGTCTTCTGCTTGTGAGATCCTTGTTGATACCGTTGTTTTCATATGGTTGTGAAGTTTTTATTAAATTGGATTCGGTGTCAGATCGTAAGCTGAATGTAGCTTTCAATTCCGCTGTGCGGTATATTTTTGTACTACAACGATTTGATCATGTAGCTTCTCTCTCTAATGCTGTATTGGGTTGTCCCCTTGAATTGTACCTGAATTTTCGTGCAATAATGTTTCTACGTAATTTAATTCTAACTACCTACTTGTATAGCAAACTAGAATTGTCTCAGTCTAGAAGAACTTTCTCACTAAATATACCGCGTATTACCTCTCAACCTAGCGAACGCCGGTTTTTCGTTCAATCCATTAGGCTGTGGAGCCTTCTTCCTATTGAACTGAAAAGGAGCAGCAACGACAGTAATTTTCAAGAAGATCTTTTTGAATATTTAAAATTTACATTGAACTGAATATTTGGAATATTTTATTTAAGTTTTGATTATTATTAAGTATTCTATTTGTATTTAACCGCAGTTTTTGAAGTTGAACCCTGTTGTTAGGTTATTTAATTTTGTGTTCTCTTTATAATTACTTCCCACACTTAGCTTAGCTTGGTAGTGTAGTATTTCAATAAATTATTTTTGAATTTGAATATCGTTGCCGCGTAAGTGCCAAACATAACTAGAGAAGAATGGGAAGAGTGGGGGGTTGCCACCGGTGCAGAAATATCAGTCTTCACGGATGGGTCTAAGGCGGAGGACGGAGTGGGAGCGGGGGTCTTCTCGGACTGCCGAGGCATATGCAGTAGGTACCGGCTACCGGACTATTGCAGTGTATTCCAAGCAGAGATCTTGGCCATAGAAAAGGCGGCAGAAATAATACACGGACGCCCAAACCTGGACTCAAACTTAGTCAGGTCACGGCTGGTCGGCAGGTGTCTGGCTGGTCTCCGGACTTTAGGGGCAAGGCATAAGGTAACTCTATGCTGGGTCCCTGGCCACAGTGGTGTTCAAGGGAATGAGGCAGCTGATGAGCTGGCAAAGGAGGGATCACATTTGGATGATTCCTCTATTGACAGATCGATCGGCTGGCCGCTAGAATCAGTAAAGAGAGAAATTGACCTTAAGGCTGTTCAGCTCGCTAAGCAGAGATGGAGTAATCTAGCCACATGCAGCTTATCAAGGCAGCTGTGGTCTGAATGGGATTTGAGGAAAACCGCGTTCCTATTAAACGGAAGCCGGATAAACCTCCGAAACATTGTGGCAGTTATCACTGGCCACTGTCTTTTCGGTAGACACGCAGAACGTCTGCGCGTTCCCACGAATGACTTCTGCCGGAGCTGTATGGACGAGGAAGAGGTGGAAAGCATTCAGCACTTACTCTGCGAATGCCCGGGCCTAGCAAAAAGAAGGTACAATGCAATGGGCGCGTACTTCTTAGGTGGCATGGGCGATATAGCCGGCATCGGGCTGAAGCAGCTCCTAAGGTTTATTAACAGCTGCGGCTGGTTTTAGTTAAACCCGGCAATCAGGCACGGTTCCACGGATGTGGTATCACAACGGACCATTTATAGGTCTATGTGAGGCTGATCGGCTGTAGGGCTGATAGCCGCCACCCTAACCTAACCTAACCTAAGTGCCAAACATAATATTATGCGTCAGTTTTTATGATGACTTAAGTTGCTTTTCAAAATTGATATATTTTATAGGGTAATTAATTTCTATTACGAATAAACTGCTTTTTGTTATAGAATTTTTATTTTAAATGCCCAATGATGAGAGCCTAATACCCCCGCTGACATTTTTCCCATTAGGTATGGAGAATAGACTAGACTTTTGATATGAATTGAAAATTCAGGGCTAAATTTAATAAAAGAAACGCCTTAATTTCATTAAAAAATAATTGATATCTTTTCCTCAAAATAAATAAGAATAAAAGGTTTAGATGGTTTAATGCCGTAGATCATTTCTGCCTATGAATCAATATAGTATACCTAATACATACATATGTATATGTGACACATCATTTGAAGCAAAAATCCTTTGAAGTAGAGTGGATTCTTAACTTATTATTCCAGTAGCCACCACTGCAATGGTGTCAGTGATGCTGACAATGGGTCTATGTAGTGATAAGCTCTTTAGCTTGCAAAATATTTAAAACGATATCCGTTTTAGTAGAATTCAATAATTATTCGATTGACAGACGCAAATATTAACAAGAAATGTTATTTAAATTATATGTATGAATATCACAGAGCGATCGATATATTGTATGTTTGTTGACTGAAGAACATTTCGTATACATATGATATTCAGGAACCTGCCGGAAATCAACCTTTTCCAATGAAATATTCTCTGTTATCAGTATGGTGGAAAGTTTCCGTTGGTTATCTAAAAGACTCAAAGTAAGTTCAAGTTCGGCAAAAGTTACCTTCTGTGAAATCTTTCTACTTGCATGCGTAGAGCATAGAAAATTCCTGAAAATTGAAAGTAGTGGCCTTGGAACTATTGGAAGTTTACGCAATATAAATCAAATTCATTCGACACTTTGTCCGATGACAAAGTAGTCACAGCTTAGTGTCAAGGAAGCTCTTCGCTAAGCATTCACATATACATCAATTTTGCGGTGGGTGTCTATATTACCAGAACAAATTGACGTAGACGCCGCACATCTGTTAGGCAATAGAAGATAAATTAAAATTTCTTTGGCATCCACCTTACATTCACAGCTTGAGAGGTCTGAAAGATCTTCCAAATCTTCGTGTGTCGCCTTGAAGACGTCGGAACGGACGGATCAATGTACCTTTTCGTACTTGAGGTTTTGTAATATGCATACCTGATTAGCATGAAGCAGTTAAGATATTAAAAGTCGAAGGTCAGTAAGCTGTTAATTTATACTAGAGCATTGCTCTCTCAATTCAATTGACCGATATCTCACAGAGTTTAAACAAACATTAGCGTGGGAAGTTGAGAAAGACAGACGCGGATCTAGATAAAGATACTTGTAAATATTTTTGAAATCTAATAACCACTGCCGTCTTCGCTTTAACTTATGCGAGTTGAAACCAACTAACCTCATCCATTTCCGATCGTAGATCATTCACACGAGCCCACCGTGCAGAAGCTGAAGTTCACCTTCCGCTGCATTGTGATCGACCGTTTAAGCTCTGACGGAAGTTTTTGCATGGCCTAAGGCAAGCCTTGATTCTCTTAGCGGTCATTCACAGATGAGTTAGATAACTTACCACTTTTCAAGATAGATAAAATTGAAACTGGAATGCGAGCTTTAACTACGAAAGAATATTATTTATTCTAATCGATGCTGGCAGACTGGGTTTGTTATTTTAGTCCGGCCATTGCTACTCCAATGTCTAGTTTATTCAACTCTTATAGAGTACGTAAGGTACACGCACTTCAATACTTTGGCTTTGAAATCCGCCCATTCGAAGAGAAGAATTCGTGAAAAAAATTAATTAAATTAGGATCATTAGGGTTAATTCTTCCATCAAAGAATTAAATTAAACCAGTAATCGTCTGTTACGAACAGACTATAAATAGAGTATAAGGTTTTGAACGAACGACGAATTTGAATGGCAAACCCTTTAGATGTTGCTAACCATCGAGCGTGTACATCGGATATAAATTTACAAACTAGTTACTGTTATGATCTTTAGTTATTTATTAAGAACTCCTTAGAAAAAGAGCATTATTCTGAAAGATAATAAAGCGAATGTGTCACAGTACTACGTACTATTCTACATATACATATTTTTCATTACGAGATATCGCAATACTGCGGAGAAAATTAATGTCATTTATATTGGATTTGCTATATAACGTAGACTTTCAAGTACCTTATTCCAGTCAAATCGTGATTATTTTGTCAATTATATTATTGAATTAAACGATAAATTTTCACCGCTTAAATATTTCGACTGAAAATGCTACTTAAAGCGACCCTAAACCCTTGACGTGACGTTAAACAATTTTTAAAATTTTATCAAATCAGAAACAATTAGAAGTAAATAAGTTGAACTTTCCAGCCCAAGTTAATGTCTAAATAATTTCAATTATTAAAGTTGGTGTAACCGAACAATATAATTGAATTGTAAAAAAAT
This sequence comes from Leptarthrus brevirostris, assembly GCA_964036015.1. NCBI lineage: Eukaryota > Metazoa > Arthropoda > Insecta > Diptera > Asilidae > Leptarthrus > Leptarthrus brevirostris. The sequence continues at coordinate 73,287,551 of OZ038374.1, forward strand.
AGTAACAGTAATGAATTATTGCATTTTACACCATTAAAATGTCTGACCAGCTATCCTAAGAGAATTGCAAGTTTCGCGGCCAAAATACAACTACGACTTTTCAGTTAATCTTTTCTTAGTTTCACACAACTCTCGGTTAAAGTCGAAGTTCTTGTTTGCAGCAGTGTACCTTATCTTATTCTCTTAAATGAGCTTTGTCTGTATTATATCTATATATAAATCTGTACATAAATTCTTTCTACAAAACGGTCTAACGATTCCGATGAAATTTGTTAAATAAGGGTGTTTCGGAAAAGAAAATGATCTACATGTACACAGGTATATTAAAAATCCAAGCCAAATTCAGAAGTTTAAAAATTTATTTTTAAGCTCGGCAAAATGTTTTAAACCTCTTTGTATCATTTCGAAAGCAATCAATTTATTTTCTCGTATCATTTTTTTAGTTTAAGTACATTTTCAACTTCTTATTAATCTTATTTTTTAAATATCCCAAGAAAATATAACCACACGGTTATAGATTCGGTGATGAGGGAGGTACATCATACTCCTTTTATTGTCATGAAATCCAATGACTTCTTTGACGTAAGTGACGGAGCCGAGTCCTGATGAAATATTTATTTATTTATTAAGATTCACCAAATCTGATTATTCTAACTATAATTACATTACATTATTGCATTAAGTTACAGAAAAAAGCAGCCCTAACAAAGCTGATTCTTCTGTTGAGACCTTGACAAGTGAGAATCGGTAAAATTAAAACGGTCCTTAAAGCGACGAGACAATGAAACGCTCATGCATACAGTAATTTGTGCGATGGTGGGGAATATGAAACAATTTTGAGTTCCTCAAGGGGCGGGCTGGAATCGATAAACCCAGTAATTCAGATGAATTAACCGAGCCCTGCAAACAATCAAAGGCTAAACCAATTCTGGTACTTTCGAGGTACTTTAATAAAATTAGCCTTAGGCGATTTGCTTACGGAGGCATTCGAAGAGGATAAGCTCAGGGAATGCCACAAAGCCATATCTTACGAATCTACGCTGGACAGCATCAATTCGATTAATATGAATAGCATAGAAATGAGACCTTTAAAACTGGTCTAATGAACGTAAAATAAAGCTTTAAAGAATTTGCTTTATTTGCGATAGTGTCGATGTGATCCTTGAATGAAAAGTTTGTGTTCAGCACCACTCCAAAATACTTAGTATTGTCAAATCTAATCAAATAGCTACCATCTAAGAATTTAAAAGAGCACAGTCATTCTCACTCGAAATAACGCGAAACATTTTGACATCGTCAGCTTAACATAGAATTCTAGAATTATTCAGAATAAAGGATACATCAATGATGTAAATAATGAAAACTAATGGTCTCCTAAATGGCAACCTTGAGGCACACCGAAGGTAGTATATCTCTCACCGGAAAGAGCATGTGGAAATAGAACACTTTGCGGACTATCAGAGAAATAAGAACGAATCCAATTAAGTAAAACAGAAGGAAATCCAAAAATGAAAATTTATGCACTGCAACTCTCTGATTAATTCTGTCGAAAGCCTTGCTAAAATCCGTAAAAATGCAGTCCACTTACTTACCTTATTCAAGGGCAGAAATACAGCTGTTGCAGAATTCCAATAACTTAGTTGTAGTAGTTTTACCTATCATAAAGGAACCGGAAATTTGCAGTGAAAGTTAAGATCATCGCACACCTGAGCTTCAAAAATGTTACCATATGTTGCATTGGCAATTGGCAATGAGACGATAATTTTATATATCAAATTTCTTTCCCCTTTTTTGCCGGGGAGAAATCACAGATAGTTCCAGGGTTTTGGAAAATACGACAGCAATTAGACAAGTTAAGTAAAGAAGAAAGTAGAGAAAAGCCAAAATTTTTTATAAAACGCACAGGGATGTCATCAGAACCACACGAGAAACTATCAGCTAGAAATGCGACTTAAGACGTCAACATGAGGTCTTTGAATTGAAGGGTAGTGGGCGTAAGCCTTGTCAAATGTGCGAAATCCTTGTCAATAATATCACAGTGTGTTACCAAAATCGCAGTGCTAAAGAAGGCTCCAAATAGGTTGGCAGTCATCAAAGGATCGTTACTGTCCACATCATCAACGTCAATCATTAACGTAGTCGTTATAAGATACATCAAGAGCAGAGGAAAATTAATTCCGTAATATGGAATAAGCAAAGTAATCAGAATCGCTCCTTGGGGAGCAAAACCTTTCCCAAACTTTATTTTATTTTTAGTTTCTTTCACGGAACTATCAAGCCAAGGTTGAAATGTGTGTAAGTAACGAGATGTTTAAACAGGAAATAATTCGCAAAACATATAGAAAAGTAACATTCGTCCAACTACATGCAAAAAAGACGACTTAATTTTATATAACAAAATTATGATGCCATGAGCATAAACGTTCAGGTAGCTTTACATATAAGATATCTGCAATTGTGGTTGGGCAGTTGCTTTATTAGTTTAATGTGCACCGACTTCAAAATATAGTATTAAATATAAAATTAAAAATTATTTTATGCTTTTAGCGCTTTTTATGAAATCGGAAAATTTTTTTTTTTTGAACTATTTTATTTTCACTTTTTGGTGTCTTCATATATTCAAATCGAAGAACAAAGCTATTTAAAATGTTCAAAGTCAAAATTGTTAAAATCGGTCTATGCCTTGTGAAGCTCGGCGCCGTCCCTCCTCGAACTATGACAGCAATTTTTGTCAGATAACAAATAGATACTCTAGGCGTTCAGAATCATCTAAATCAGTCCACGCGTTACATAGTTAGACTACCCCTTCCCCCAACACAACGCGAGGTCAATATTTTTCCATATAGTAGAACGGCTCTACTGAGTTAACAACAACTCAGTTTACAAAGTATATACTGACATTACTTCACGAACGTAGTAAGAATTTACGCCTGTTTTTGGGTATAAAAGGACACAGTAAATTGACATCCAGTCAGTTCACTCATAGCCAAGGAACCGAAAGGTCTCACCAAGACCACCACCAAAACGACGACACACCGCTGCCTCAACTCCGGCCTTCAGCAGCACCCCCAAGCGGACGACACATAGTGCCCCATTCGGCCGCAGCACCCACTGCACCAGGAGTGCCAGACGACTCCGTTGCCTAAACCGTGGCCTACGAGGGCGCTTACTGCACCAGCTAGACGACATATATGTAGCAGCACTAGCTGCACCAGCAAGAAAACAACACTTGTGTGTCCATGGTACACAAGAACAGAAGAACGTCAGCCAATCACCAACAAGCATCAAGTACTTAAAATAAATAATATAAATTATACAACTAGAATAAGTTGACTATAATAAATATATATATATATAGCCACAGTAGTAATGGCGGATCATACTGTCTACTACAACAAATTACATACAACAAAGAAGAAACATCCAAATCGGTCCACACATTTTGAAGTTAGCCTACCGCCCCCCATTACCACCCTAGTTCAAAATGTATCCCCAAATTAGCAATGGGGGATTATACTGGGTGTTATTTCAGTAAAAATTCGGCATCATTATATTTTCTAGTTTATTTTATTGGATCATCCCATAAATAATAGGTTTTAATACTTCTTCTTTTATTTGTGGAAATTAAATTATATTCTCCTTCATTTTGAAATATATTCTCCTTCATTTTCTACAATACTCTTCCATCTTTCTTGTAGACTTTCAATGCCCCTTTTTCAAAATTCGCTTGTCAGCGGTAACAAATACTTATCCAAAACCGTTCTGACCTCTTATAAAAGTATTCATATGGAGCGATATCTGGCAAATATGGTGGGTGGGTGGGACAAAAGTTCTAATTGGCACCTTTGGACTGTCATTCTCGCTATATGTGTCCGAGCGTTATCCTGATGGAAGACAACTTTTCATCTAGCATTTAGGCCGCTCAAGCTGCTGGGGTGCCTGTGCTTCTTCTTTATCTACACAATGTTTTTTACCCTTTACATTTTTGTAGAGTACCCATTCTTTTAACCAGTCAAAAACTCGGTCCAAAAAGGTTCATTCCTGATACCGGACGGCAAAGAAGAGCATGCATTAACTCTCTGCGCTCAATTAGACCCGGGAAGTTTGTGTGGAACCCACTGGCCCAATTCACTGACTTGTTCGAAGGCATGAAGGTATCGATGAATGGGTCATTAAAAAAAACCAAGCTTCTCGGCTATTTTTTCAACAATTACGGTAACATTTTCTTTCATGGAACGTCCTCGTTGAGCTCGACAGATCTTCCAGGACGAGGCTAGTCTTTTACGCTGAAGTTATCGGGTCGGGATTTCTAGAACCAACGGTGAGACTGGATTAAGATTAGTGTCCGATTCCCATATACTGCATGGATATTCCTCGCCCTTTCCGTTGACTTTTTTTTTAGGGGAATTTTAGAGGAATTAGGGTAAGGGAAGTGAGGAAACTTGAGTCTTATTTTTGCATTGCTGCGAACTAGATAACAGCCCAGAAACGCAGTGGATTATTTTTAATTTCTAAATAAAAGCTCACGGGGTCATATGGTCTCGAACCCGGGACCCATGGCATGTGGTCTTGCCGCTGATCGTATTGATCCAACTCCGTCTCCCTTGTTGCCTTTATTAAACTCTTAAAGCAAGATATGTCGAATATGCTCCTCTGTCGCTGCCATTTTAACTTTAACAAAATAGCATAGAACAGCTCCTGGAAATTGATTAAGCACCTGTCTGCCATTGAAGTACTATGGACACGGCCCATAAACTGACGTCATCAACAAATTCATCGTTCCGTAGCTATTGTTGCGTTTACAGCACCACTTATCACGATTCCAAAAAAAAATTATTCGTAAGAAAAAGATATGTATTTTTGCCGAATCTGCAGTAATAAATTTGTCACCGAAAACAAGCTCGCGATTTGACGATTTGGTTTTTGTGATTACAGCGCCACCTGTAACGAATCTTAAATAAATATATTGAAATATACCTAAATAAATTGTGCCTTAAAATCAACATCTTTGATAATAATTGAGAATATCTTTTTATCTGGTTCCTTTAACCCTTTGTGGAGCATAGGGCGTTAATTACACCATGTCTTCACTTGGTTCGATTCTGCGCCAACGTCTTCAACTGTGGCCACGATTTGTTAATCTGGGCACCTTTCTTCTCGACGGATCATCTCCATGTGTTCCACGGTCATCTAATTTGGCGTCTTCCTTAGATCTAATCTAGAGCCTGCTTTGCGATGTTGTTTGACTCTTATCTTAGTGTGTGGCCTATCCATTGCCACTTCGTTGGTAATGACCTCCGGCCAATGGATATTAAGGATGTGTCGGAGACACTGATTGACAAAGGCTTGTAACTGAGATGTTATTTGACAGGTCAGAAGTTTAGTCAGATGTTATTTGATCAGCCGTGCAACAGAACAGATTTTACGTTCTACTTGGTGACCTAGGTGGGGATGGGGGAAAGGGGAGATGTAATATCACGTGAATCGATTTGTATAACTATCTTTATGCTGTATACAGTATAGCCCCCCCATTTTTACAATGCCAAAAATTTTGTGAGTGGGGTTGGGGTGTGAGGAAGGGGTGGACTTAACTTGGATGATTCTAGAGTATGTTGCGCAATTGGTACCGTATTTAAAATGTTTAGCCTAGGTTAGGGGTTGGCGGAAGGACCACAGCTAAGTTAGAATGACTTTTTTTCGGCCGTTTAGTGTATGTTGATTCATTGGAGCAGGATAACACTTTGTTATTTAGAGTGGGTTAGGATTAAAGTGGCGCCTTATTTTGGAACCTTGTTTTGTTAAATACATAAAGTATTATTGGCACTGAAATATTTCAAATGCGCTGAGGACATAACTTTTATTTGTCCCCTTTTGTCTTTTCTTGAAACTGTTGCCCTTATTTTCTATAGCCACAGCTCTCGTACTGCATTTCCAAAATTTATAAAGTAAGGAGTCAACTTCGGTCCCACTTACGGTGGTTTTTCGCTACATATGCCCAAAGCATCGCCTTTATTGTTTGATTTGTTATCTACGCTCGGTTTGTTTGCGGTCGGTATAGACCTGAGTATTTTATTTCCACAAACAATTTAGCACAGAGCTTTGCAAATTCCTTGCTTTAAATTAGATTCCGTAGTCACTTAGAAGAACTCTAGGTACTCTGAAGAACAAGAAAACATAATCTCTTAAATTCGTCATAGGAGCCCAGCAGATTCTGTACGTTGAGGAAAACGGAGTGGAAACTTTACTGAGTGTACGATAGTTGGTCAACAATGGCTAATATAAACACAAATGCTCGAGTTGAACGAAACGCAAGTCCGATAAGGTCTATGCTTACACATTCCAAGGACGTACTGGTAATATTACGACAGGCCATAAGCCTGGTAGTTTTTTGAGTTCCTGTCTGGGCCCGAATTCAAAATATATTTTACACAGATCGAAATGGGTTTCGAATACTTATAATTTACTGCTAAAGGTGTTTTTTACCTTACGATGTACGAATGTGCTACTGTTGAAGTCGCATTGCCCACCTTAGCAATCATCCTGTGGGTTCTTTAAAATTTAATTTCCTCCATATATGGCCTCTGTCTGTTCGCCACATAAATACTCTTTTCGCATTTGAAAAAGTAAGTTCAACCTAACTGAAAGCTATTATAAGAAGGTAATCTCTTAGACAAAAAATATTACTTATTCACCAAATCTGGTGTTTTGAAACACTTCCCTATAACAGATTTTTTTTTCTGTCACACGTCTAAAACATAAAAATCCATATTACCCGTTGTTTTTCACTCTTTTTGTACATATGTATATGCTAGACTACCACTTAATTCAACCACATATTCAAGTGGGCACATTCAACGCTTCTGTTGCTACGCTAAATGCATGTCTAACACAAATCAAATAACTTCCTGAGAGAGAGACCCTGAAATTTTTAACGATACTTATTTTCTGCCGCTAACGATAATAGGATCGCCACAAAATAAGAATTTTATTACATTAAAATAGTTCTCTGTGTCTCCTCCCCTTCCTTTTACAAATTGAATAAAATATTTTCATTAAAAAGTTGAACCAACTTCACAAAAAGCGATAAATTTTTAATTTTATATTTTTTATAACACTTTTAAGTCGGTGCAAATTAAGAAAACCAAACAACTGCAACAAAAATATTTAATCGTTCTTCCTTATGATTTCTTGAGTTGAAACGGGTAGTTTTTTTATTTATTTAATTTGTACCGACTTCAAAATGTCGTAATAGATATAAAATTAAAAATTATTTTATGCTTTTTAGCGCTTTTTGTGAAGTCGGTTCAACTTTTTTTCAAAAGAACTATTATTTTTTTTGTCAATTTTGGTGCCCGTAAAAATAAAGCAATTTCAAAAGTTGTGCAGGTAATGCATTCTAAAGAATGGAAACAGATTACGAAATTAGTCAACATATTACGAAATTAGTCACGCTCACCTATTCATACCCTCACCATAGGAAATTCTTAAAATGGCATGGCAATGAGGTACAATATTCTATGCAATAAATAGGAATTATCTAAATCGGTCTACGCATTACGAAGTTAGGTTTCCCCTTACCCCTTACCCCCACCCAACCAGCAATTTTTTTTGCATTATTAGCAATGGGGGATCATACTCTATACAACAGAAAAAGAATCATCCAAATCAGTCCGCGCGGTAAAAAATTAAGTTTCACCAACCCCCACCAACCACCCTAAAGAAATTTCTTATATTATATTGGAAGCAATCTTGGAAAAAATTTATCATTAGTATCTGGTACTCGGCATCGACGACAGTATTATAACGTATCGGCTTTCTATTCGAACCCCACCGGCGAACTGAAATTAAAAAAAACCTGACCAAAAATCATAAGCTAAAGTATGTTAGTAGTAAGCATTATCTGTTGACTTTCTGTGGAGAACAAATGTCCAATTCATATAAAACCGGGGTTATATTCGCCGTTTATTGCGTTATTCGCTTTTATAAGGTCCTAAACCAACCAAACCATATTAACCCTTCACACCAACTTTCGTTACTTTTTAAAATGTTTGTGGTCATTTCCTAAAGTAACTGAAGTCGAATAAGGATTATTAAGAAACGAATTTGAATCACATATTTAATAAGCCTATACGCTTCCGGTGCACGAGTTGCATTTAAAATCAAAGGTGGCACCTTTAGCAAGGCTTACAAAAAAACCTGGCTAGTCCGCAGCCTCCCTGGGGTAGAAATATTAAACCAAAAACCTTGTACAATATAATGTTATAAGGATCATCCGCTCTGATGTTGGCTCCGCTCTGCAGCGCGGCTTTTCAAACAGTAAATATTGATATAACTAAAAAGTACTTTATGCAGATTTCAAAAGAATTAGGAAAAACTTTTTTTCAATATTCTAGTAAATATTGGCTTGGGATTCGTACTGTGCAATTGCAGTATACATATAATAATATATTGGTTGTTAAGTTCAATGATAGGCAACTTACATAACAACCGGTGATGGATTTCCAGGCTGGGCTCAGGGTTAAAAATAATAGTAGTAAATGAGGGTTTTTCAGGCAATCCAGCTCATATAATATACATGGGTCATTCTTTTACAACCGCATACCTCAACATTTTAGAATCGTTCGTTTATATAAATAAAAAAAATTATCACGTATTTGGGGTTTTTGTATTATTGTATTTTTCATGCTCGCCCCCAAAGTGGAATTAATTTGAAAAACTACCATTTTGTTCTTCATCCTTTTAACTATAAAACTCATTTTACAAAAAAGTGGGGTCTCTATTAGATCGATAATCGAGTGCAAGTCACGTAGCGCGCTCCGCCCACGTCAGAGATCTCAGACGCTCGCCCTTATTTTCCACTTGCAAATGCTTTACAGTTTTAAAATATTTTTTAATTATGTTTATGGATAAAAATCACTGCACATAATCCAAGAACAAAAAACTGATCCGAATATAACGATGTAGAAAAATTTAAGTTATAAAATAAATTCAAAGTCTTTGATTAATTAACTTACAATTGAAGACTACATGAAATTCGTTTTTTGTCGATGTACAAAGTATACATTTTATTTCATGACTTTAAAAACAAAACTCAAAACAAACTTTTTCAAAGCTCGAATAACGTAAGCAGTATAAAAATTGCTCAACCCGATCGGCGTTTTTAATAAAGAAAAGTGAAATTCCTTTGATTCTTCCTCAACAGCAGCATCAAAGAAGAAAAGCATAAACGAAAAACTAGATGTTACTCCAACATAATTAAATACCGATCTAGACAGCTGTATCAAATTATGAAACTAGAAGCGCCGCTCGTGTTAAGAAATTTTTATATTTCTTACGTGCAACGTAGTTTTGAAAAAGTTTGTTTTGAGTTTTGGCTTGAAAATTCACTCGGGTCATGTGAATACTTCTTGCATATTTTATGCATTTTCGTGCTTGGCTTCCGCTTTGTTTTTTGCATTAGGTATAATGTAATGAAATTGTAATGTTCTTTTTACGTTTATAGCCTTCTTAAATCTCGCCTCTAATTTTCGTTCTTCCTTATCATATTCTTCATTTGTTACATATCTTGATGATATATTAGGGAGAGACTCAGTTACCCATTCAACTAATTGTTTCGGAGTTTGGATGTGTTACGGTTCCGGTTTTTATCTTTTCCTTTTTAAAAAATTCAGTAATTTTGGATAAAATGGCGAAAAAAATCCGATCTTATTGCCCTTTTTTGTTTATTCATAGTAGTTAAAAAAATAGTTAATAATAATATTTGTTGTTGAAAATGGTCCATGGTCCCTTAAATTCAATAAAAGAAGTCAATCGGTTGAACAATTAGACTGCAACTCGGGACGGCGTGGTCTTGAGGAAAACGCGTTTATAGTTTGACGAAAAAAAAGTGGAAAAAAATATAATTTTTATTTCTTATAGCTAGTCAGCTATTCCTGGACCATAGAGCAATCCTTCCTTTTCCTCGTGAAACTTATATAATTATATTCAAGGAACATTAGTTTGTCCAAGCAGAACACATAAAAATAGTCTTTTAAAAAAAAGTTGAACCGACTTCACAAAAAGCGCTAAAAAGCATAAAATAATTTTTAATTTTATATCTATTACGACATTTTGAAGTTGGTGCAAATCAAACAAACAAAACAACCACAACAAAAATATTTCTTATGATCCCGTGAGCTGAAACGTTCAGGTAGTATTATGTATTATTTTCAATTGTGGCTCTGTAGTTGTTGTATTTGTTTAATTTGCACCGACTTCAAAATTTCGTAATAGATATAAAATTAAAAATTATTTTATGCTTTTTAGCGCTTTTTGTGAAGTCGCTTCAACTTTTTTTTAAAAAACTATTTATCGGTTCAACTTTTTTTTTAACTATTTTATTTTTCACTTTTTAGTGTCTTCTACTTTAAACAACGAAGAAAACTTCATCCAAATCGGTCCACGTGTTAAAAAGTTAGGTTCAATCCCCTACCCCACCTCCATCCCACTAAAATTTTTTTCTCATGATACCAATCAAGGTACATACTCTACCGAACAGAAAGGGAATCATCGAAATCCGTCCAAGCGTTACGAAGTTGTTACCCCTCCCCCACAGCCACCATAGGACCAAATAATTCTCCTCTTAGTAATGAGGGTCACACTATATACAACAGCAAAAGAACCATCAAAATCGGTCAGCGCGTTACAAAGTTAGGTTCCAGGCCCCCGCCCAACCGTACTAAAATTATTTTCTCTTGGTATCATCCAGGGATCATACTCTACCCAACAGGACCAAATTATTCTCCTATTAGCAATGTCGGTCACACTCTATACAACAGCAAAAGAACCGTCCAAATCGGACTACGCGTTACAAAGTTAAGTCCCCCCCCCCTTCCCCTTCGCACCCACCAACATTTTTTTCTCGTGGTATCAAACAGGGAGCATACTCTACTCTACCCAACATAAAAAGAATTATCCAAATCGGTTAACGCGTTACGAAGTTAGACTATTATTAGACTTGAGGCTCTCAAATATACATAAACAAAACCAAACTAATTGTGTATTGTTTTCAGGAAACCGGCAAGGAATTCTAGTGGTGCCCGGATTTTCGCATTAGTTAAAAAGCTTAACTTATTCTTTATGAATCTGAAGTTGGCCCAAAAGTAAATGCCAAATACCTTGGAGTACATTTCACCAACCTTATGAGGTTTTTCGCCGCTCGCGTTTTGGTATTTGTTTATTTTGCTTGTGTCTTCGGTACTTCCAAGGCTCCCCAATCTGTTGATTGTTTTTGTTTATTGACAATATTTTGTTTATTTTTCTCATTAGTTATGAGCTTTTACAATGTTTTAAGGAAATTTTAGACATCGCTATTATTTGCGATGGTATTTGTGGCAATTCATTTCATCCCACTTGCCTAAAGCGGAGCATGAAATCGACTTCGTCTTGTGGTACGACATGCAAGGAGTGCACCAATATTAAGCCGCGTCACGTGCTTAGATTGATGAAAAGTATCGCCGAAAATAGTTTTGCGGAGCAAGGATACATTTCCAGCTGCATTGATGACATGTACGGAATAATTGCCAACTCCGAACATTCGTCCATTTCTAGTTCCAGCCCGGTTCTGCCAATTTGTGAAGACATACGCCGTAGTGTTAAAAAATTTAAAATTGACATGGGCTCATGGTCTTCAGCTGTCAGTGGTAATACTGATCTCATTCGCTCTTTTTCATCGGCTGAGGGCTCTTTTGGCTAAAGCTGGTACGTCTGCTGCTGTCGGTGAGAGCGAGTTGCGCTCGGGGACTGTTGATGAGGTAAACGAATCCCGTGTTTCTGTAAATCCTCAGGCGGTTGACTGCATTTCTTCTGGTGCCTCAGCGCCGGCTGATGGCTCCCGTTCTTCTATACAGGGTTCTGTGCGAAATACTCCGGAGTCAGCTTCTGCCTCTAATGTGGATGATCCAAATACGATTGTGGACAACAACAGCAGCACTTTACGGCTAGCTAAGATCCCCAAGTATATTTTTTTATCTAGAATTCATCCCGATACTACTGAGGACGAGGTCATCGCCCATCTTATTTCTCGTACTGGCGCTGCACCGGGCACTGTTGCATTTAGATGGATTGGTTCCTCACGCAATCATTCTGGCTGTTCTTCTACTTCATCGTTCTGCTGCAGTGCTGGTCCCGGAGGATTTATTTAATGAAGTTCATTCTCCTGAGATTTGGCCCCGCAATTCCATTGTGCGTGAATTTGTCCCAAGAACTCACCTGGGCTTAGCTGATGCGTCCTCAAAAAACAGATTTCAGAAATGTTGATCTACTACTACGCAAACGAACTGGTCTTCGTTCCAAAACGGCTAGGCTCTTTAATGGATTCAGCGATCTTTGCTTCAATGTGGTTTGTTTGAGGGAAACGTGGCTGTGTCAGGGAATTTTAGATGTGGAGCTGTTTAGCTCGGAGTACATTGTTTTTCGCCGTGAACGTTTCGCTGATTTGCTTGATGCGCCCGTTGGAGGCGGTGTTCTCTGCGCTGTGCGTCGCGATGTTCCATGCAGACGGGTTGGCATCCCGAACTCCAAAGGATTGGAGGTTTTATGTATCGCTATTGGACTGCCTGGTAAAACCTTTTTTCATTTCGACCTCCTATATTCCTCCAGGTTCTCCGTCTAATGTTTATATAAGAATTGCCTCCTGCCTGGATGATCTCTCACACGCCTTGATGCCTTCCGACGAATTATTGCTTTTTGGTGACTTTAGCCTGTCTGATGGTGTCTGGGAGCTCTTTCACTCGGATGATGGCTTGGTTCCTTCTTTTCGATCTGCCAATCAGATCTTTTAAGGTTTAACACAGACAGGGTCGCCAGACGTGGCGATTTTTCGCCAAATTGGCGATTTTTCATCAACCCTGGCGACAAAAAATATGAAATTGGCGATGGCGATTTTTCAACGACCTTAGGCGTTTTAATGGCGATTTTTCTTGAAAGAAAAATTGACAGATTATTTACCTTTTATAAAATAGTTTCTAAAGATTTACAAATGTAATATACATCAATTTAGCAGAATTTTCTGAAAAATTTAGCTAATTTGAGTAAAAGTTGCCGCAACTGCAAGTGACAGAAAATTCTACGGCACGTCTAATGAGTTATTTGCCGGCTTTTTCGCAGTTTAGTTCTGTGATTTTATATAAATGTTAGAAATAATGGAAAACGGTTTATTAAAAGTAAGAGATCCTACAGATAATTGTCGTTAACCAGGTATACGTAATTGGACTTTTGAATATGTATAGATTCATTACGTTCAAACGCGATTCAAACTTTATTAAACGCACTTGCTGAAAATAGTTCCTTAACGGTTTTACAAGAAAGGTGTGAGTTACGATTAAAGGATGAGTTAGGCGAGGCAGCTGATCTTCCAGCTCCTCAACCGAAAATTGTCGAACCTGATCCAGAGATCAAGTTGCAAAAGAAAATTCTAAGCATCCTGAATAAGTCATCTACAACGGCGTCAAAATCCGATCTATTGTACCCAAATGTACAATCACTGCAAAACGATTCAAACACAATTGAACTTCTAAAAGATAATAAGGTGCTACGAGCGTTGGCATCACTGATGAAACCGTTAGTATCTACAATTGAAAACCACTTTAACTTTAGGTGATAATGAAAAACATTTTATTGAAAGTCTTTAATTGTTTGGCGTTTTTTCCGAAACTCTTTCATATAAGGAGTTAATATTTGACACGAAGATAGGAATTGAATTTTGTTGTTTGGGTCTAATTTTCATTAAGGTGAAATGGGAATCAAATGAAATTGTGCTTGTAAAAACGAGTTCAAAAATATATATAATTAAAATAATATAAATAATTAAGTAAATTAGTCGTACCTTAACACAGTATATTGCATAACCAATAAAAAAACAATTTATTGTAATATTATCGCGATAAGCTAAAGGAAGTGACTATTTGCACTTACGTGTACTTCCGTGTTAACACATTTGCCATCTTGATTTCCACTGTGACATTTTGGCTATAATCATGGCTACAAAAAATTTATAGATTGGCGATTTTGGCGACTTTTTAGTGTCCATCTGGCGATATTGTCTGTGGAAAGTCTGGCGACCCTGAACACAGACTTGCAGCATATCTAACGATCATGGAAGGTTCCTCGAACTCGTTTTTTCTACTGATCCTGCTAGTACATCGGTAAGACAATGCTTGGTGCCCATTGTGCCTGAATCGAATCATCACCCTGCGCTTCATATTACTTTTTTCATTGATCCAGTTCTGATGGCATCTTGTGTGCCAGATGACGTTTGTTATAACTTCAGTAAGGCTGACTTCTCCGTAATCAACAACTGGCTCTCAGCTTGTGATTGGAGTAGCGTCCTCAATGAACGAGACATTTATGTGTAAGTTCTTTTATAATTTACTGTCTATCTGTTTTACTTACTGCGTCCCTATTTCTAAATCGAATAACTTAGGTTCTAACCAGCCTTGGTTCGATAGTTCCTTAAAACATTTAAGAAATTTTAAAAGTAAGGCCTGGAAGAGGTTTTGTTCCTCTAAGAGCGACGCTGACTATTTAACTTATTCCAATTTACGCAGTCAATTTTTATCTGACTTAGTGCTTTCTTACAATAATTATATTAACAGAATGAAAGCATCCTTACGAGTCGATCCTAAGCGATTTTGGAAGTTCGTGAACTTGAAACGCAATTCTGATGGCTATCCATCTTCTTTGTCTTTCGGAGACAGCCAAAGCAATGAGTCCTTGACAATAGCAAACCTTTTTGCAAAATTTTTTAAAACTGCGTTTTTGGACGATACCTGTGATATTAGCTTTAAGGATTTTACCCGTTTGACGAGGTTTTCACCGATTTCTCTCGAATCCAAAGACCTTTTACTTGACGATGTTACGATGTTGAAGAAAATCTCTACCTTGACTGATAGTTTTTCAATTGGTCCTGACGGTATCCCCGCCTCACTCGTCAAAAGATGTTGTTCCGTTCTTGCTCCTATTCTGTGTTATTTATTTAATCTCTCAACTCATTAATTATTCCCCTTCACAAAAAAAGTGATAAGTGTGAAATCTCGAACAATAGACCCAATTGATAATCTTTGTTGTATATCAAAGATTTTTGAGGCACTTATTTGCGATGTTCTATACTTTCACTGCAAGCCGTTTTTGCAGCCGTTTCAACATGGATTCATTAGGGGTAAATCAACTACCACCAATTTATGGGAATTTTTAAACTTCTGTATTTCTGCAATTGAAGGCGGTTAGCAAGTTGACTGTACTTTTACTGACTTCAGCCTGATGTTATTTTCAACAGTTCCGGTGTACCGCAGGGCTCCCACCTCGGGGCATTGTTATTTATAATTTATATCAATGACGTATCTACGATTCTGTCTCACTCAAATATTTTCTGTTATGCCAACGACGCTAAGATATTTCGCACTGTGTCTGACAATGCCGATTGTCTACTTTTAAATTCTGACTTGGACGCCTTTCAGAATTGGTGTTCCATTAATGACCTTCCCCTAACTATCGGAAGGTGTACATCTAGGTCTTTCTCACGAAAAAGGTCTCCCTTACAATTTAACTTTACCATAGAGGGTTTTCCTTTAACAAGAGTTATTAAGACTAAGGACCTAGGTGTCTGGCTCAATTCCCAATTTTTTTTCGAGGATCATTTTGATGCCATAGTCAACAAAGCTAATATGACTCTTGATTTCGTGAAGAGGTGGTCAAAGGACTTTGATGACCCTTACATTACAAAGCTTTTATACTGCACATTTGTCAGGCCTATTCTGGAATATGCCTCGCCAGTCTGGTCACCGCTCTATGTGACACATATCAGTCGCATTGAAGCTGTTCAACGGAGGTTCGTTAGGTTCGCTCCTTCCTTGGAATAATTCCCGTATATTGCCTCCTTATGTTGATAGACTTGAACTCCTGCACTTGGATACACTTGAAAAAAGACGACGTAACGCAAAGATCCTTTTTGCTTTCGACTGCATTCGGGGGTCCATAGACTCTTCTGTTCTCTTGGCTTGTTTTGTTGTTTTGGCATGTCGGTTCCGGCTCGCTCCTTGAGGAATCACGACTTTCTTCAGTTACCTTTTTAGCGCACTAATTATGGATTAAATGAGCCTATCACATCGATGTCGTGACTTTTTAATTCCTCTTTTGATTGCATTGATTTTCATCTATCGTGAAATCAAGTGAGTAGTCAGCTTTGTTGAGGTTACTTTGTGCTTTTCACTTTTTACTTTACAATTTATGTACTTTCTGCTTTTTATATACCTTTTGTACACTTTAGCACATTTATTTTCTGCATATAGGTATATTCTCTCATTATCTTTGATTTTATATAGTTTATTACATTGTTCTTATTTATTTTTATTTTTTGTAGTAATCAGCACTTTGATGAAATATTTTAAATAAATAAATAAATAAAGGGCGGGGGGTATTGTTAATTTTCAATATTTAAAAAAAAATTTTCAATAAACAAACACAAAATATAGTAAATATAAATTTATTTGTCAGCTAATAACATTAACAACATTTCAAGAGTCTTCTGTTAAATTTTTCGGTAAAAATATTGTGAATTGAGCGACTGACAGGAAATTTTCTTTGAAAAGATCCCTAATAAGGAGGTTAACTCGTACCCTTCTCATACCGTAGAGGTAACACTACTTAAACGGTAACCTCCACAAAACAACAAACAAACAACAAAAAAATAATCATTTAAATCGGTTGAAGCGTTACGAATTTGGTTCCGCCCCCTCTCCACAAAATCCAGGAATACGAAATCCCGAAACACGAAATACAGGATTCCAAAAATGCATATTTTGAATTTATATATACGATTTCATAAAAACCTGCAAAAATTCAAAATGTGCGTTTCCGACATTGACGAAATGGTAATTATTCCACCCTAATAAGGACTTTTTGTTTTACAAAATATTTTTAAAAGATATGTACAAGGAAATATTTTGGACAACAAAATAATAATTTTTCTTCTTCAAATATTCTTTAAGAGAAATATTATAATGTTGGTGTACAAATATTTCCTTGTACAAGAAGTCAGAAAAGTTAAGTAAAGATACATCGCGCATAAAGAAACCTTTTCCGAACCATTATGATATGAATCTCTCCAATGAATTCTAGAACGAGTTATTTTTTTTTTTCGTAAACTTCAAAGGCGAATATTTTACGAACCATTACATAGAGACCACCCCGCATTTCTTCAGATTCGTAATCAGCGCACCATTTTACATAATATAATGTTTAAAAAAAAGTAACTAGTGTGGAGTCACCTAATGTAATAATTACCTTAGTTTTTTTTAAATTGATTCCTACCAAGCATATACAAAATTGGACTTTTTCTCTCAAAAATATTGCGTAATAAAGTTAGGTATTTCCTTTACTATTATTTAACTGCCATTCTAATAATGATAGGTACATATTAAAAAACAATTAATTTAATTTGTTTGAGAACTAACTTTTTACGCAACATAGCTTTGTTTTCGGAGCTTAAGGGGGGGGGGGGGGGTAATTTTCAATATTTTAAACAAATTTTTAATAAACAAACAAACATATATAGTAAATATAAATTTAATTGTAAGTTAACAACATAATAGTACAACATTTGAAGAGTCTTCTGTTAAACTTTTGGGTAAAAATATTGTGAATTGAGCGACTGAAAGGAAATCTTCGTATTTACAAAAAAAATTTTTGAGTTACAGTGATCACTGACTTTGAAAATGCTATATTCGAGAAAAACGCGTTTTAAGACTATTTTTTTTTTTGTATACACAGAATCATCGATTCCCGAGGCACTGTATCTCCGAAAGTTTTGCTCCCATCTACCTCAACTTTTAATTGGATAGTCTTGAAGGAAAAAATTGCGGCACTGTGCGAAGACCAAAAATTGGTTCAAATAGCACTCCAGGTATGATAAGTCTGTTACTCTTCTAAAGAACAATCAAATCGGGGTCCATAAAATAAAAGTTTTTACTTCTATATAAACCTCAATTTTCAAAAAAATCTTGAAAAATAAAGAAATTGCAGATAAAAACGAAAAAGTGGCATATTTTTCATTTTATTGGCGAGGAAAAAATACTTTTTTCCGGGAATTTGTTTATTTTTGGAAGTTCAGATATAAGTGATATGACTTGAGAAGCTGTCGTTAAAATTTTTCGATCTAGCTCGATTGAAGCAATATTACTTCAAGTGGTATAAAACACTTTTTCGAGATAATTGCTCTTAAACTTTGAATAACAGAAAAACTGATGAAAATCAACGAGTTTTTTACTTACACGCCAGTTTGCTATGCCGGGTCCATACATCTCGCCTTCCTCTTCCTCGCACACAACTAAACGATGAAAGAATTTTGAGTGGTATACAAAAAGAAATAGATCAAGTTACAGAGGTAGGCCGGTTCCATCCGAGCGCGCGTCGATATGATCTACAAAGGTTAGGTTAGAGTGGTGGATTCAAAAGCTTCGCATAGACTACACCGTCTCCATAGCTTTACAACATTAGCTGTCCCATATCTTAGAGATGTTGTACTGAGATCGTCGAGGCGCTGCCTTATTTTAAATTAAAGGTACCCGTCTCTGTTGCGAATTTCAAAATACTCCCAAGGCTATACCTATAAGCCTCCTCTAGATCCTTGAGAAAGTACCTGTCTAACCATATGTACATATCTTACCTTTGCAACCGCAAGGAATGCTAAATGCAGGTATGCACAACTCTAAGACAATAACCAGTGTAGACTCCTACCAGAGTCCTGCATTGATTTTTAGTTGGCTGAGTAACCTGTAAATTTTCCTTCTGTCATAGGTTTTCTACATGACCTTCGTGACTCTACGCACAGTACAACAAGTCGTTACTAAGCTCTTTAATAGCTAACTTTATTAGAGGTACTACTTGTATTGCCACTCTCTCTTTCTCTGGTTCCTTTAACCCTTCGTAGGGGCATAGGGCGTCTACTATTAACCACGACTTTAGAAGAAATAAACTAGTGTCCAGAGCACAGGAGGGATTGAAGTGCCCCCGTAATTCCAATTCGTGCCAGTCTTTCTGTGCGTCTACCAGCATAGAGAGATATGTTGTTTATCTACAGCTGACCACCAAACCACACAGTCGGCGTATAAACTCAATGCCCCCCACTTTATGCCGAAGCGTCTTTTGTATGTGTAGATGGCTTTGTTTGCTTTAGCAATCCTTCCTTCTATATTTAGCTTCCAGGACAGTTTATAATTTACAATAATTTTCAGGCATTTGGCATGGGATCTGAGTTGCAAGTGTATTCCATCCAAATTTGGTGTTTTAAAAGTAGGTACCTTATATTTTCTTATGAAAAACACCAATCCTGTTTTACTCGAGTTAATAAAAGTGCTAGGACTAGCAGCCGTCGTAGGGGCGAAGAGACTCTACCCTGTGTTGTGTTACGCACTTTTACCTGCACATAAGTGTACCCCGACTAGCGTTGGAGAAGGGTTAGGGTAAACGCCAGACCTTCACACCTGTTGGGCGCCACGTGGTTTTCGAGTCCACGAACTCACGAAATAAAAGAAACTTATCACTCAAAAAAAATTATTCTATTTATAAATTTAATCCAACATAATTTATAATTAAAGCAAGAAAGCAAAACAAGATGAACCATGCAAAAAAAAATTAAGTGACTCTTTCAAAATGGCAAGACAAAACAGCGCGAGGAATTGTAAAATACGAAATTAAGACGAAACTTAATTAAAATCCGCAATGGTACTTATCTTTTTCTTTCCTTTTTAAAGATGGTTTCAACTTATTTGGTTGCTCCTCGCCGATTCAGTTCCCTTCCGTTCTAGACTTCCTTTCCTTCCAAAATCGTATGACTTCTTCCTTTCTAAATTCCTTCTCCGTTCGTACAAAACTGTTGCTTTCGCCAAAAACAAGAAAAATACTCCTTCTCCACTGCACTAATTTCCACTTTCATTTTATATAATAATAACTATTCTAATTTTTACTTCTCTGACGTGACGTGACGTGTGACGTAAAGAGTTTGAATAAAACTGAGCTACCCGCTTCACATACCAAAGCGCCACTATCTGCACTTCCGCCTAGTATTTTGGCAGATTTTTTGAATCGGTTCATATTCAATTAAATTATTTTTCCAATTTTGTTTCTAAAATCTTCTTTGAAATTCGTAGATCATTTTTCCGTTGTTGGAAAAATTATTAAAGTTAGCTTTTCGTTAAAATTTTCAAATAATATTTGTTATGACAGCTCGGCTCACGCGTTTATAAAATTGTATCCTGTGGGATACCTCGTCCGGGATTTCTTTTTAATATTTGCTTTGGGTTACGAATAGCTCATTGCGGTAGATTTCGTGTTCGGGTGTATGAAGGTTTTCGCAGAAATCCGTCGAAAATTATGTTTTGGTTAAGGTTATGTTGGTTTCTGATTTTGGCTGTTTGGAGGCGTAGAGAAAGAAAGAAACCGAACAGGTGAGTATCAATTACAATCCTGTTTGTGTATTTCTTTCGATTATTGAAGATAAATACCATTTAATAACTTTTCCTTTAGGGCGTTGATGTGACTGCTCGCGTTACCTTGCTTGCCTGACATCATTCTTCCAAGTTCGGTAAGTACTTTTTTTTTGAATCTCTACATATTGAAGAATCCATGTATCAATGTTTACAGATAAACAATAATGAATACTTTTGAATTTGTGATGTTTCGCAAATCATCGAGTTCCAGGTAATAACATTTGAATCATTTTCCTTTGCATATTTGACTAGTCGATCTTTTTCTTTTAGGAATCCATAGCTGACCGTGTCGGGAAAACATCAGTGGCGGTGACCGAGATGAACAAGCCCAAAAATATAAACAAAATGGAGCGAAAGTCAAGGCACTTTGAAGATTGGTTGGACCGTAAAAAAAGGTTATCTGTAATAAAGATAAAAACTTTTGTAGAATTATTCTCATCGAGAGTTTACGAAGAACATGAAAAGGAGGACGTACAGTGAGGTAATTTACAAATATCTTGTGGTATATTATACAATCTTTTATTTTCAGGCCAACAAATATATGGATTCACGCCGTAACAGTTGTGCTTCTTTGACGGTTTTTGTTGAATGAGATGCTTCTCCAGTCAATTGGTAGGTTAACACATAGTCGGAGGTTTCCACTCTATTACTTAGAAACGTAGCTATTCAACTCCAGATATTTCTGCCCATCTTTGCCACCTCAAGAGCATTTACAATAGTCCCGGTGGTTATGTTGTTAAAGGAACTTTCTATGTTAATTAAAGTTCCCTGAGTGGACACCGCCTTAGCAGAGCTGTATCTACCGATTTTTCTTTTCGGTAAAATACGAAAACC
Organism: Leptarthrus brevirostris; assembly: GCA_964036015.1. Lineage (NCBI taxonomy): Eukaryota > Metazoa > Arthropoda > Insecta > Diptera > Asilidae > Leptarthrus > Leptarthrus brevirostris. The sequence continues at coordinate 73,308,907 of OZ038374.1, forward strand.
CTTTCCATAGCTTTCAGTAGAAACAACGTTAGGCTGATCGGCTTGCAATCCTTCGGCTTAGCGTGACCACATTTCCCGTCTCCGAGATTTCTTCAATTTGCTCACTGAAGGAGATCCAGCTCTTTCTCTTAGCTGTTCTGATCTTCCTCTTAAAGAACTTTAGAAGCGCTTTGTAGTTCTCCCACTCTATTCGTTCATTTTTTACCCTCGCCACCCTAAATAAAGTGCGAACTGTTCGGCGGGTTTCCGTTAGGTCGCTGTTCCACCAGTAAATTTGAGGTTTGTTTCGGGACCTACTTATGAGACAGGCTTGTACAGAGGCTTTAATCAAAGATTCAGTAACATGGCATACGCCAGATTCTAGCTTTTGGATACTCCAGATTATAGCTGGACAATCCTTCCTCAGATTATCACCCACTATCCTGCCGAATTTCTCCAATTTCGGATACAGAAAATCACCTGCCACCCTGTTAATCCTTACAAATGTAAAGCGACAATTTGCCCAAACTCATAGATCTTGTTTGGTATTTCTAAAAGGAAGCGGTGTACTCTTCCGAAAAAAAGACATTGTCGTATACTTATTAATAATAAGGAAGAGGTGATTCATAGACCACCATCTATAAAAGGCGTCTAATTCAAAGCTTAAAATTTTAAAGACACACAGCCAATTAACAACACGAAAGATATTAGCATCGTCAGCTTAGCATAAAATTTTGGAATTGGTAAAGAAGATAGATACATTCATAATATAAATAAACAAAGTAGTCCGAGATGATTACCATGGAGTATGCCTGAAGTATTGAGAACAGCTTCATATATAGACCCGCGAAACAATACTCGCTAAGTACGAGACTTTAAGTAAAAGTGAACAGAAGGACAGTTAACTTATGAACTAACCCTTACTAACTAATTTAAGAACTGGACTAATTCTGTCAAATGATTTACTGAAGTCAGTAAAGATACGGTCAACCTGCCTCTCAGCTTCGATCTCAGAAAAGCCGAGGTTAGAAAACTCAAACATGTTTGTGGTTGTTGACTTACCCTCAATAAAACCGTACTGAAACGAACGGTGGGGCTTAGAGTAAAAGTAAAGCTTAAAAACTTTTCCAATGCAACACAAGTTAGAAATGGGTCTATAATTCGTTATGTCGTCTTCATTACCATTCTTGTGAAAGAGGATAATCACAGATGGTTTCCAAAAATTGAGGAAGACATAAAAAGCCCTAGATAAATTAAATAGATAGCACAAAGTAGGAACAACAAAACAAGAACAGTACTTAAGAAAGAAGGCAGGAAGACCATCCGGACAACATGAAAACTGATATGTTGCGCAACTGTATCGTCACGGAAATACAGATCCATAATTTTCAAGGAAGTTAAAGGAACTTTGTCAAGTGAAACTAATATAACAAGCTTTTATTGACAACAAATAAAAGCTTTCTTAAAAAAAATCACCGAAGGGATTCGAGGCTCACTACTTTTGGGAGCACCCAACCTAAGTGAAGTAGGATAACTACTGCTTTATAAATATGTAAATATTTCCGGATTAGCCGCGTAAATAATATATAATTTAAATGAGTGCTAATATTAGTACTCACCCCGAACGTTTCGCTACAAGTTATATTGAGCGTGGTCACCGAGAAACTGCCTGAAGCTGTTATCGATGCTTTAAGTTACGCAGATTATATCGGTGCGTAAGCTGTTGTTTCGGTTGAACTTGCTGTTGTTGGTGCTGTGGTGCAGAATGTTGTTGTAGAAAAACACTACTCACTACGTCACTGTTTGCGTGTAAATCGTTTCGGATCAACTGCATCGAGGTGTTAAGTACAGGATCCCATGTCCGTGAAAGCGGAAAACTATTGTCGCGATTGAAGTTTTGTCGCCGCTTAATTTCAATCGCCTCACGGACAAGACGTGGAGTGTATCGATATTCGCGAGACAGGACTGCAGATTTTTCAAAATGAATCCAATGATGTTCTTTTGGATGGTCCAGTATGTGCTCGCTGATTGCTGATCTTTCCCGCTGATTTTCGCTGACCGCATTTATATGTTCTCTCAGGCGGGTTGCAATACTTCTTTGTGTTTGCCCAATGTACGATGACCCGCAGCTACAAGGGACCGCGTATACACCTGGTGTTTGGAGTGGAAACCGATCTTTAGGTGATTGGAGGTAATTTTTCACCTTTTTGGGTGGTAAAAAGATCGACTTAACACCATATCGCTTTAGAATTTTTCCCACTCTGTCGGTAACGCCTCTTATGTAGGCAGGAAAACCAGATATTCAGGACCAAATAACTCGGCATTAGTAAACAAACAGTGTCAGGTATCCGACAGGCACACCACGTCATAACAGGAACTGGAGTATCCAACGAAAAGGCGAGTCGTCTTATTGCGAGGACCGTAATAGAAGGATGTCTGATACGTTTCTTTAAGAATTCTTTTTATTGGAATTTGAACGGTGCCAAAGGATGAGCTCACGAAAAATGGATCCAAGCGGCCAAATATCTTAGAAGACTACACTGTTGAATGATGATTTTAAAAGAAGCAGAAATAGGCCAGAACATTTACGAGATTTGTCGATGCGCCTCAAATTTAAAGCATCCGACATTTCTCTCAGTGGTGTCAGGGTGGGTTCTTGAGACGAAGATACATCGCGAAAGAACAGCAGGTCTAAGTGCGGATGCGTCGGTTGATGCAGCAGAACTAGGTGGAACAGGGGTGGCCGACAGGTCAGGCAGAGCCACAACCGGGACCTCGCAGATCGTGTCATATTCTTGAGCCTTACGCTAAGTTCTCCGCCCCCGGCGGCGCTGATGAACAGAAACGCAGAAACTGCGCCTCCGATGAAGAAAGACATTAAGTGTATACACCAATAGTAATACGTGAACCCAAATTTTCAATATCACGGGCCATAGAATGAAATGGATCCCAGTTTTTGGCGGCTTTCGAAGATCAGGCTCCAACATTACTCTTTACCTGCTTTACCAGCCAAAAAATATTTCCCACAAAAGACAGAAAGGAGCCACAATACGTCTAAGGGCTTACATGACCGTCGCCATATGACACTCCAGTGTGCAGGTCGTCCAAAGTAACAGGCACCAAGAAAACCTTAGAAAAAATATCGGCGATCTCTTAAATCTGCCAATTAAAATAGTCCGATTGTCGATCCTGCAATTCAGTAAATGCATGTCGAAAAACTGTTGGAGATTAATTAAATTCGTCAAATACTAGTGATTGTTTCTCAGAGATACTCCGTATGGTTCTCATAACATGGCAAGACTTAACATCGCAGCACTCAGCACTGGTTAAAGTTTCAGCAGACGAAGCTCGAGTACTCCGCTGGAAGCATGATGCGTGGAAAATATTTCCGCATATGCCGTCGCAGGCAATCTCATTCCCACTGATGCTATGACAAAGCCGAAGTCAATTGAGGAATGAAACCAACCGATGAAAATACCACGAGACTGTACTAAACTTATTTAGGGCTTCTTCATGAGCGCGATACAACTCCGTGCAATTGTTTCGTGTCATCTAATTTTTCAATACTTATGTTTCAGTCTGCGATTAGTTTTCATCGTATGCCCGTTCACAAGACTTACAAATCAAATTTATTATTAATACTTGTTTTGCCGAAATTAAGTGCTTTTGAAATTTAATATTGCAATCCAAATACAAATATTTAAAGCGAATTGCGAACGCGAATTAAAGTTAAAAAGAAAAGGGAAGATTTTCGAATTTTATTGCATTTGCAGTAAAATAATATTTAACTAATTGTTATTATAATTAAAATAATACTACCCAGTCACAAAAGTATTGGGACACTTGCATTTTTTTTACATTTTCAACTTTGTGGGTATATAAAAAAGTGTTTAATTATAAAAGTAAATTTCGTTATGATAATAATTACTTTGTTTGTTTTGTTCGAAATTCTTTTCACAGTTACACAAAATTTAAATAAATAACAAAAAAATAACGAAAATAATGCACAATAGGAGAAAGACAACCGTAGTCATGTTATACGGAAAAAGTCCGAAGTATACCTGGCAGAATGCTGGAAGCACCCTGTCAAATTTCCAACTTCTGTAATGGTTTTTGGGCTGCATGACCGGATATGGAGTTGGGTCTCTCCATTTTATTGATGGTGCATTTAACTCCGAAAAATACCAAAATGTGCTGCCATCAATACCTCTCCTTCAGTCGCCTGAAGGGAGTTCGTTTTTCAACAGGATGGAGCACCAAGCCATACTTCAAAATCCAGTAAAGCCTGGTTGCAGGTCAATGGAGTACCAACAATGGAGTGGCCCGCTAATAGTCCAGATCTTTCCATAATACAGAATTTATGGGGAGTTATTAAGAAAAGACTTGGGGCAGATCCATCCAGGAGGACTAAAACTGTTCTTCGTGAGAAAATAAAGGAAATTTGGAATTATTTTACCGCCGAGGATTGTGAAGAGGGAGATTAAGACTTGTTAAATCAATGCCACTCCATATTAAAGAGGTTGTAAAACAAAAACGTAATGAAACGAAATGCTGAACATAAAGAAATCTACAGTAAATTTAATTTATTTTTCCTATTTTTCCAATGAATATGTATTATTTTCGTTATTTTGTTGCTGTGTATTTGAATTTTTGTAACTGTGAGAAGAATTTTTAACAAAACAAATAAAATAATTATTGCTATAACGAAATTTTCTTTTATAAATATTATACAATTTTTTATATACCCACAAAGTTGAAAATGTGAAAAAAATGCAAGTGTCCCAATACGTACATGCATATTATCATAATTCCAACCATTTTCCATTCAACATGTAATATTCCAGCTCTTTACAAAATTGTTAACAAACCAATTAAGATTGGTTATGTTCAATAATCGCACTAACGTAAGGCAAAGCCAAGTGACAGTTATATGACTTCAGCCAATAAAATTACTGTCGCGTGCGATGAGTTGCACTCGTGAACGAGGCTTTAAACCCAAAAAAAAAATAACTTCAACATAGAATGCCAAACAGAACCACGGCCAGGAAATAATTGACAAAAGCGGCACAGAAAACTGTGAACCAATAAACAATTTAAAAAAAAAAGTTGAACCGATTTTACAGAAAGCGCTAAAAAGCATAAAATAATTTTGAATTTTATATCTATTACTACATTTTGAAGTTGTTTGGTTTTTTTAATTTGCACCGACTTCAAAATGTAGTAACACATATAAAATGAAGAATTATATTAAGCTATTTAACGATTTTTGTGAAGTCAGTTAAAATATTTTTTAAAAACTATTCTACTTTTTAACTTTTTAGTGTTTTCATATACACGACTCGAAGAATGCTGCTCGTACGAACAAAGCAATTTCAAAATTTGCAGAGGTAGTGCAATAACAAAATCCAAATCCGGCAACATATTACGAAATTAGTCACGGTAACCCTTTAGTACCCTCACCTTAGAAAAATCTTAACATGACCCTAGTGTGCCACTTTTCTCTATACAACAAAAGAGAATTATCGTAGTCAGAGAATCATAATAGTCACACTAGCTACAAAATTGTTATCATTTATCAATCAGGAAACGTATTCTGCACAACCGAATCAAAATCGGTCTATGCCTTATAAAGCTAAAATACAAAGAGATACTCTATGCCTTCAGAATAATCTAAATCAGTCCACGCATTACAAAGTTAGGTTTCCCCTTCCCTCCCCTCACCCCAACCCTAGGTCAACATTTTTCCACAGAGTAGCAATGAGGCATGTAATACACTACAAAAAGGAATCTTCCAAATAGGTGTGTGAATTAAGGAATTGTGTAACGCCCCTTCCGCACACCACCCAACTTATAAATTTTTGTCGTCGTATCAGTGGAGCAACATATTCTATACATCAAAAGAAGAATCATCGAAATCGGTCCACGCGCTACGAAATTAGACTACTTCTTTATCTCCCCCACCCTTCACCATTTGATTTACAAAATAAGGTTCCACCTCTCCCCCCTGCGCATTTTTTTTCACTTGGTATCAACCAGTAAGAGACTTATCCAAATCGGTCCACACGTTACGAAATTAAAATACCCCTCGCCCACCCTAGGCCATTAGCAATTGGGGATCATTGTTGTTGGTTTGTACAACAAAAACAGAACCATCCAAATCGGTCCACGCGCTACAAAGTTAGGTTTCACCCCCTCACCCCCACCACAAATAACGGGTGCGCCATCTGAATCGGGTCAACGGGTCAACGGGTGCGCCATCTGAATCGGTCGGAAAGATATATAACTTTTGAATAACTTTGACAATTCTCAATAGATTTCAAATTTTTTTTTATTATTATCTTGGCCAATTTCCGAAAACAATGTCTACCAAGTAGCAATAAATTATACAATAGCGAGCTTTTTTGGCGTTTTCCATCACATTTACCAGCATTTCGGGCGATATAGCTGCCATTTCGGCTTGAATGTTGTCTTTCAGCTCTTCTATGGTCTTCGGCTTGTTAGCATGAACTTTGCTCTTCCAAACTCCCCACAAAAAGAAGTCCGGTGGAGTCAAATCTGGAGATCTTGGCGGCCAGTCAATATCACCGTTTTTGGACACAATACGTCCCGGGAATTTCCGACGCAAATAGTCCATTGTTGCGTTTGCTGTGTGTCATGTAGCGCAATCTTGTTGAAACCAGAAGTTTTCCAGACCTTTTTCACACATCTGTTACAGACCCATGCTCAAAAAAATTTGAGACTTAACGACGTATCGTGTCGCTTTTGGGTGCAGTACGACCACGTAATTTTCGGCGATATGCACGCTGGGTTAACACAACTGACCGATTATTTTCAATGCAGAGCGACACTATTTCGGCGCGTTCATGCGGTGTATTTTGATACATGGTTAAACTTGTACTGGATCAAAGTTTACTTAACCGTATTGGTGAAGCCAATCGGTTTAAAATTGTCAAAGCAATTCAATCATTCCATTGACCCGATTCAGATGGCGCACTATATTGAATCATCAAAATCGGTCAACGTGTTATAAAGTTATGCCCGGTCAGACAGAAAAAAAAAAATAAATAAAACAAACCTTTTTTTTTAGGAAGTCGGTAAAAAAGAGATAAGCAGGCCGCAACGAAAATCTGACAACCGCGCGATTTTTCCGTCCTTATTTTTATGCTGGTGGCGGAGTGGAACCGACTTGGATGATTTTTTTAAATGTTCAACCGTATCCATTTTCCATATTTGAGGGAAAACCAAGCCAATAGTTCACACAGAAACGCACACTCATCCAACTCATACTTACAACCATCCAAACACATACGCAAATCAAGTACAACCACATCTCAAACGAAGTTTTCACCTACAATCATTAACATCACTAACTATTAACAAAATTATTCAGTTGCAATGCCAATTTTCAATCATCATAGAACTATCTCTTAAATATGTTTACAATTCCAAGTACTAACAATTCTCGGACTGCGAGAGATAATCTCAAAATCATGTTTTTGAAAAATTTTTAATAACTGGAATTGCAAATTCCGAACTAAACCGTTCAAACTCGCGCAATGTAAGAAATATTAAAATATTTCTTAACGCGATCGGCGTTTCTAATAAAGAAAAGCTAAATTCCTCTGGCTCGTCTTCAACACCAGCACCAAAGGTTTAGGTTCTGATACAGCTGTATAGGTCGGTTTTTGTTTTTAATTTGCGTGGATCACCATCTAGTTTTCGGTTTCTTTCGAAGGCGTCCACCACTAAGTTTGAACGGTTTAGTTCGGAATTTGCAATTCCAGTTATTAAAAATTTTTGAAAATTTGCTCGGGTCATGTGTTTATTTCGTACATTGTGTACATGCGATCATGTTTTTGAATGCACAGAACAGCAGACCAAAATCCGAAGAGCTCTTCGGTGTTTTAAACCAAGAAAAGATTGACCTTGCACTAATTTCAGAAACTAATGACAAATAATTATACCATAATATGTCCGCCAATCCCGACATTTTACCCCAACGTAATGAGGAGACTTCCACCTACGCTGGATATTCTGTTAAAACCTTCCCAACTTCACATTATAAAACTAGAAGCCAGAATCAGAATCCTCTATTCTTTGAAATACGAGATTATAAAAGTTTCCAAAAGTCTAACACTCAGGTAAATTACAACAGGACCAATTGGGCTAAATACAAATGTTTATTCTCACAAAAAATAGACCCTGCCACAATCCTTCCAAAACAAATTTGTTTTAGAGAACCACATCAACAAATTCACATCTATTATCATGGATTCAGAGGCGCAAATATCATCGCCAAGAGTAAAACTAACCATATTCCAAACTACCAACCTACATAAAAGATGCCATCAAATTAAGAAATCTAATGAGGAAACAATGTCATCGCACAGGAGACGTCACCCTTAATATCGCACCCTTTAATATCGCATGTATCGCATGCATATAGCATATTTATGCTACAAATTAATGTAAGGAAAGCCAATCTAAGCCTCATAAACCTGATTTGGTCTCACAAACTATCCTCTCTCGACATCTTCACTCCCTTATGGAGAATAAACAAAATGCTAAAAAAAAGGATCCATCCCAGCTTAAAAGACACAAATCAATTTCGTAGTCACTGATTTAGAAAAGGGCTCAGTACACATCAAGTGATCAGTAAATAATCCCTAACCCAAAACACCGAAAACAAAATCCCTAAAAATAAAAATCTATCACGACGAAATCTCTAAAACCAAAAAGCAGAAATCCTTAAACGAATCCTAAAAATCCATAAATTAAAAGGGATCGAGATAAGACACAGATTTCAACACAAATTCATACTTAATGAAATTCCTTTTAAAAATGCCAATTTGGATTTCTCATGTCTCTCGTCACATAACTTTAGTTTTCTATTTATTTTTTATTTTTATATTAAATGCGAGTTTTAACTTCCTCTCCCGAAATAATGCGATTTAACCGGCTTTTAACCGACTTCCCAAAAACAAACAGGTTCTACTTAAGTTCGACGTGTATTTTTTTATTTTTGTAAAACGATGACCGATTTTGGTTATTCTTTTTTTTTTGGGTAAAGCATGTTCACCGATTGGTACCATGTCAAAAAAAGCTTTGGTGGAGTGGGGGTGAGGGGTGAAACCTGTAACGCGTAACGCGTGGACCGATTTGGATGGCTCTTTTTTTGTTGTACACAGTAGAGGTGAAAAATAAAATAGTTTTTTAAAAAAAAGGTGAACAGACTTCACAAAAAGCGCTAAAAAGCATAAAATAATTTTTAATATTATACCTAATACAACATTTTGAAGTCAGGGAAAATCAAACAAACCAAACAACGTTCAGGTAGTTTTATGTATTATCTTCAATTGTGGTTGGGTAGTTGTTTTGTTTGTTTAATTTGCACTGACTTCAAAATGTCGTAATAGATATAAAACTAAAAAATATTTTATGCTTTTTAACTACTTTTTTTTTAAAACTATTGTTGTAGATCGACATGTTTCAAAACAAATTGAATTGTTACTCTTAGAGATATTATTCTCTTTTTTTTATATTTTGTCATTAGAGATTTTACTTTTAGAGATTTTGGCATTGGAGATTTTTAATTAGGGATTAGATTTTTAGTTCATATGAACCAGACCATTTAGGAACTCGGCAAAACATTTTCATCCAATCAGGAACATACAGCAAACTGTAAAAGTCCCACAAAATTAAATCGAACCTCGACAGCTACCGACCCATAAGTCTCCTCAGCTGCACTAGGAAGTTGTTTGAAAAAATTATAAAAGACCATCTGACCGAAATTATCGAAGAAAAGCATTCTTACCAGCCGAACAGTACGGATTTATACTTAACTTAACTTATAATTAACATCGTCAACAGTAGTTTTCTCGAAAAAAAAAATTATGCGTAATGATATCGCTGGAGATCGAAAAATGTTTCGACACAGTCTGGTAAATGTATGCAGCGGGTTTCCCAATGTATCTTGCCAACATAAATTCAAAGCTTGCTGCAAGACAGATCTTTTTGTAAGAATAAACAGAACATCTTCTAAAATCCATGTCATCAAAGCGGGCGCACCTCAAAGATCATACGTGCGTACTTTATAACATATTTAGTAACGATGTACCTAGACCTAGCCACTGCCAAATTGGGTTTCTTTCAGATGACACCGCAATTATAACAACCTCAACTGACCCGAATCAAATAATAATTAATTTAGAGTCAGCTTTTTCAACACTTAACCGATACTTCTTAAAATTGAAAATTAAGGTCAACACACATAAAACCCGCTCCATATTCTTCTCAAGGAAACGAAAAGCATCGTCCCTACCTAACAGAGATTTAATACTAGACGTGCTGCACATATCTTGGATGGGTAACATCAAATCCCTAGGACTTCACCTGAATAATAAAGTGACATACAAAGTAATCACGTTGATGGCAATCAAAAAGGCAGAGACTTTAATCAAGACTCTATATTCACTAATGCATAGAACGTCATCGGTCTTTACAGACAACAAACTACTACTATTCAAAAGTATCTTCCAAAACGTTCTTTTATATTGCTGCCCCTGCTGGGGACAATGTGCGAAAATCCACATCCAAACTATACAGACTAAACAAAACAAAATTCTGAACTAATGCTAAACTTACCTTACTTTTCCACGGAAAGACTCCATATACTCTTTAACACTCAGAGAATAAACGAAAAGATCAGACGACTGATAGAAAGTTTTCTTAACTCTTGTAGAACCCCACAATCAAGCAACTATACAGGAGGAACTAACTATTAGCGATCTAGCTATACAACTTAGGATAAGAATAGGATTACAGTACATATTAAAAGTAGTCGTATAAAGTTTCTATGTTTCCATTTTCCTTGAAGAAAACAATTATATATTCTAGTAATTCGGACTTTCTTAAAATAATATATATCTAAGATGAATACCAAGCATGTCTTTTTAGTTTGAAAATGTAAATGTGTACCTTTTTTCGAATTTACAGTTAAGTTGGCCCAAATATATACTGAAAGAAAATATTGTGCATTTAATGCTCTTTAATATGGTTTTTGTTTGAACTGAATATCTTTAAAAACGATGAAGTTACAGTATTTAACACAAATCTCTGTAAAATACAAAATAGGCTGACGCACCAATATAAAATGGCGACTCAAAAAAAAACTATAAATCTTAAAAATTAATGAATACCTTTTTTCAACTTTCTAAATATAGTACAAAATTTAGGTTAAAAAAATAAAAAATTAATAAATTTTGTTAGTAACCTTTACTAATTAAATTGATCGATTTGATATCGATTGACCCGGCATTGACTAATCTCGTAATATGTTGCCGGATTGGATAATTACGCTTCCTTTCAGTAGAGTGCATAACCTCTACAACTGTTAAAATTACTTTGTTCTTACGAGTTGCATTTTTCGAAGAACAATAGTATCTGCAGACACTAAAATATGAGAAATAAAATAGTATTTAAAAAAAAGTTTAACCCACTTCACAAAAAGCGCTAAAAAGCATAAAATAATATTTGATATCTATTACAATATTATGAAGTCGGTGAAAATTAAACAAACAAAACCACTAGCAAAGATATTATATATAAAATAGATTTAAAAAAAACAGACTTCACAAAAAATGCTAAAAAGCACGACATAATTTTTCATATTATATCTTTTACGACATTTTGAAGTCGTCGCAAGCAAAACAAACAAAACAAATAAAACAAAAGTATTTATAGCTCCTTCCTTATGATCCCTTGAACTGAAATTTAAAGGTAGTTTTATATATAAAAGTATCGTCGATTGCGGTTGCGTAGTTGTTTGGTTTGTTTAATTTGCACGGACTTCCAAATATCCTACTAGATATAAAATGAATAATTATTTTATGCTTCTTATCGCTTTCTGTGAAGTCGGTTCAATTTAAAAAATTTTAATTTTTCAGTTTTTAGTGTCTGCCCATACGAAGAACCATCTAAATCGGTCCACGTATTAAGAGGTTACGTTCCTTCCCCAGCACACCATCAAGATTTTTAACATAGTACCAATCGGGCAACATACTCTACCCAACAAAAAAAGAATCATTTATCACGGTGCACGCGTTGTGAAGTTAGATCACCCCTACCTTTCCTCACCACACCCTACGATGAATACATATCTAGGAATGGGAGATTATACACTATATAATATATATATATATATATATATATATATATATATATATATATATATATATAAATCCTACCCCCACCCCCACCCTCCTCACACCAAACATTTCTTTAACATGGTACCAATCAACCCAACAAAAAAGAATCATCCAAATCGATAGTTGGATACTGATCAAAGGCCGCACACTATGGGCCAAAATCGCGACCTAGGTCTAATTCATTTAAAAAATAATTTTTTTAAAAAAAGTTGAACCGACTTCACAAAAAGCTCTAAAAAGCATAAAATAATTTTTCATTTTATTATTTTATTACGACATTTTGAAGTCGGTGCAAACCAAACAGACCAAACAACTACTACAAAAGTATTTAATCGTCCTTTCTTATGATCCTGTGAGCTGAAACGTTCAGGTAGTATTCTGTATTATTTTCAATTGTGGTTCTATAGTTGTTTTATTTGTTTAATTTGCACCGACTTCAAAATGTCGTAATAGGTATAAAATTAAAAATTATTTTCTGCTTTTTAGTTACTTTTTTTTTAAAACTATTGATTTTTCACTTTTTAGTGTCTTCTACTCTATACAACGAAGAAAGAGCCATCCAAATCGGTCCACGTGTTAAAAAGTTAGGTTTAACCCCCTACCCCACCTTAATCCCACTAAAAATTTTTTTCTCTTGGTGTCAATCAAGAAGCATGCTCTACCGAACAGAAAAGGAATCATCGAAATCGGTCCAGGCGTTAGGAAGTTAGACTAGCCCTCCCCCACCCCACCATAGGACCAAATCATTCTCCTATTAGAAATGGGGGATCACACTCTGTACAACAGCAATAGAACCATCCAAATCGGTCCACGAGTTACATAGTTAGGTTCCACCACCACCCGTGGTATTAACCAGGGAACATACTCTACCCAACAGAAAAAGAATTATCCAAATCGGTCCACGCGTAACGAAGTTAGACTACCCCTCCCACCTCCTCACACCACAGGCCAAATTTTTTTCTCCTATTAGCAATGGAAATAGAACCTCTCTGTTTTTGGGAAGTCGGTTAAAACTGACAGTTGAAAATAAACCCAACGCCTATTAAAATTATTAGATTAAGTCATCTTAGAAAACCCTCAAGAATCAACAATCATATTTTTTACAGTTCCTAATTTTATTTACTTACTTCTTCCGAGTATGTGAAAATGTTCTGCGATTTTTTAACCGATTCCCAAAGACAAAGAGGTTCTAAGTTTGACGTGTATTTTTTTTTTCTTTTCATGTCTGACCGGGCATAACTTTGTAACGCGTCGACCGATTTTGAAGATTCTTTTTTTATTGGGTAGAGTATGTTCACCGATTGGTACCATGTCAAAAAAATTTTTGGTAGGGCGGGGGTGGGGAGTGGGGGGTGAAACCTAACTTTGTAACGGGTGGACTGATTTGGATGGTTCTTTTTTTGTTGTACAGAGTATGATCCGCCATTGCTAATAGGAAAAAAAATTTGGCCTACGGTGGGGGGAAGGGGGAGGTGTAGTCTAACTTCTTAACGCGTGGATCGATTTGGATAATTCTTTTTCTGTTGGGTAGAGTATGTTCCCTGGTTGATACCACGAGAGAAAAAAATGTTAGTTGGGTGGGGGGGGGCGGGACCTAATTTGTAACGCGTGGACCGATTTCGATGGTTATTTTTCCGTTGTATAGAGTGTGATCCTCTATTGCTAATAGGAGAATAGTTTCGTCCTATGGTGGGGTGTCGGGGGCAGGAGTAGTCTAACTTCGTAACGCGTGGACGGATTTTGATAATTCTTTTTCCGTTGGGTAGAGTATGCTCCCTGGTTGATACCACGAGAAAAAAATTTTGGTAGGGTAGTGTCGGAGGGGGATGGGGGAACCTAATTTTGTAACGCGTGGACCGGTTTGGATGATTCTTTAGCTGTTGTATAGAGTGCAATCCCCCAGTGCTAATAGGAGAATAATTTGGTCCTATGGTGGAGTGGGGGAGGGGTAGTCTAACTTCGTAACGCGTGGATCGATTTCGATGACTTTTTTTCTGCTCGGTAGAGTATGTTCCTTGATTGATACCACGAGAAAAAAAATTTTTGTGGGAAGGAGGTGGGGTAGGGGGTTTAACCTAACCTTTTAACGCGAGGACCGATTTGGATGGTTCTTTCTTCGTTTTATTGAGTAGAAGACACTAAAAAGTGAAAAATAAAAGAGTTTTTAAAAAAAGTTTAACCGACTTCACAAAAGGCGCTAAAATGCATAAAATAATGTTTAATAATAATAATTTTTTCTATTACGACATTTTTAAGTCAGTGAAAATTAAACAAATAAAACAAATACATTACTACAATTTAAGATAATACATAATACTACCTGAACGTTTCAGCTCACGGGATGATAAGAAAGGACGACTATATACTTTTATACGCCGAAGCAGAAGAAATTTTCTGCTTTATCAACAGGTTCTACAATTAACGTCCTTTGATGCAGTTTTGAAAATTCATATTGTTGACAAAGTAATTGCCTTATTAAATCAGTTAGTAAATTTTCATAGCTATCTCAGCTACCGTCTTTTAGTGACTTTAGTACACTGTCCATCCAATGATTTAACTGGTCTGCCTTCGTAGAATGATGAAAAAAAATGTTGAGATTCTCAAGTACAAAGTTACATATTTTATTAAGTCACGATTTATTCTTTTGTTCGAAGTATGTACCATTTATCCTTAAAATCTTAAAATAGTTCCTAACACGATCTCCGTTAAAAATTTCAACATTATATTTATTTGAAATATACTTCATCAGGTCGTAACAATCCGCAAAATTGTTCTCTATAAGAAAAGTACATTTTTACGTATATAACGGATTTGTGAATATTGTATAATTATTATAGTAATAGCAAATACGAAGTAAATTAATAAAATGTAAAAAAAGCACTTCCAAAATACTAATTTAAAACACTTCTGCAAAGATTCGTTACCGAAACGCCAACATTCTTATAAGGTAGCGTGCATTTCAATTGTCATTTGCCCCGGAGAAAGCAGGATAATTCACCTAATATTTCTTATTAATCAAAGATTGGGATTTTATTAAGTGTTAAAGTCTAAAAGGATTTAAATATTTAGTATTAAAAAACTTAAATACTATTATTAAAAAACTTGTTTAACTTTTAAGATATCATATTGACTTAATAAAATCTGCTACTAAAATATACAATAGCAAGCGATGTAAATAATTTAAATCACATCTGCAAACCAAAATTTTTCAGGATTGAGTTTTGAAGTCGAACAAATGGGTGATGTTCCAATAAAAATGAACTTCTTGTTGACTTTGATCATCGAAACAGCAAAGGAAAGCAACTAGTATACGATAGAAATTGTCATATTGTAATACAATTAGTTAGTGTTACATGAGGTAAATCCATTTATGATCGCCGCACAACATCTTGTCCCTCTGTGCGACATATTGGTGGACATCTCGATGTCATAATTTTAGAGAAATTAAATTCCCTTATATAAACTTTATAATTAATAAAGAACCGCTTCAAGTTGATGAGTAGTTTTTTTGCAATACACTTAAACTATGCAAAACTTTACGTTGCACCATGTACAATAAAAAACAAAAATATACAAAAAAGATAATATTGAGTAATTATGTCAACAAAATAACTAAAAGAATAGATATTTTCTTGTTTTTTTTTTATTCCACGTAGATTGATATTCTGACCCATACGCTGACTAAGTTTTATCAAAATGAGCAGCTGCTCTTATGAATTGAAGTAGAATTGTATCTTGGCCAAGATGGCACACAACTTTTCTTCTCGTTGCTTACAAAGTTCGGGCAATAAAAGGTAAGTCGCCAAAAGGGATGAAAAGGATACAAAATCAAATAGACGCTTATAAACCTGACCCAACCCAACAAGGTGTGTGTGTGGAGAGAAAGCGCAATATGATTCTCAATCTGTAAGTGAAAAATAATTTGGTATTTTCTTAATCACTTATTATATTTAATTTGCTTTAAAGAATAGATTTTTTAGCATGTGAAATCATCCTTTACTGAACAGAAAAATGCCACTAAAAGTCGTCTTATTATTTGTTGGCGATTAAACATGGCAAAATTGTTCTACATAGCGAAAAATTCCGATGGCAACACTGAATTATATGCACTTCCTTTGCAAACAACTTGTTCTTATGGAAAGAACAGGATTTTTCGCGGATTTGCAAATCGTTAAGAGCATGCAAAATCATCTCGGACTTAGCAAAAGCATTTACTTAATAATTAAGTAAAATGTCAACCAAGCTTTCGATTTCAGTATATCACATTAACATTTATTAAGCCGGGGATTTTCTCATGCCGGTAGTTATTGAATTAATAACTCGGACCTGTTGTATGATCAATTTTCTTCACATTTCCAGCAGCAACTCCTGACAGGTTTTAGTCGCATGGCTTAATACGACAATTTACAGAATTTTACAATCTGGTAGCAAAGCAACAGCCCTCAATGTACTGGGCGGTTGGACATTGATCCCCACGTTCTTTTGATTAATTTCGGAGGTGCTTGCACCGTCTGGACCAAATCACGGAAATGTGAACAGTTTCAGGTACAACGGTCAAGTGAAACGGTAGGTTTGTGCTGACAATCGGAAACGTACCTACTCAGGTGAAGAAACTACCAAGGAAAAATGCATTTCTCATAAAATTTCATACAGTTCTCCAGCCCAACACAAATGGGTACAACGACATTTGCATAAATTGGCTCCACGGCGACTCCAAACGGTTGAAAAACAAGAAGATTTGGAGAGTTATAAATAACGTTTGCAAGGATGCTTGGGAATCCGGCTGGACTGTTGCTAAGTGGTTGTGCGTTTGAACCTTTGCCTGAGAGTACCAAGTTCCGATGATCAGCGCCACTCTCGTAAAGTAAGCCTGGCTGCCTGGATTCTGTCTGTTGCTCTGTTTGTATTTCTTGGATCATTTTCGTAATCAGATGAAGAGAAGGAAGGACAACAAGTGCATAAGTAGAATGGACACAACATGCTGACACGAGAACTTCAGAAATGCCTGTTGCAACCGTTCTGACGTCGAGAGTTCAATGCATCGAGAATTCCTTACCGCCGCCGGTAACAGCATTGAGAACGCACAGTCTAGTCGCAAAGGTCAATGAATGATATTTTTCTACAAAGTCAATGACATTTAAATAAAGTAAAAGGAATTTTGAATTTAAAATGCAGTCAGTGCTCAGTGCTCCGGTTGGAGTGGCCATTTCGCTTTTATTTATCAGGTAGGCTTTGCTCGGTTATTAATGGCAGAGCGGTTACAGGAGGCCATTCGCATCAGTTTGGACATAACAAGGTGTCTACATTTTACTACAGATTAAAGATAAACGCACTTAGGCAGAGGCTCCTTCTATATGGCACTATTATTTTGAATAGAGTGAACATTTGCATTCGCGAACTTTTGAACGAATCAGCGCAACAAGAAGTTTCTATGGATTATTAATATCTCTTAGATTCGGTCAGAATTATTCGAATTCACTCACAAAAACTCTCCGTATCGTAGGAAAGTAAAGTGGAAAAGTAGGTAAGTAGGTAGAAAATTTGGCTAAGATCACTGCAGCCCAAGGCACATTAAAAGAACTGAAACGGAATTAAAAGCTCCGGCTCTGAATGCTGGTATTAAGTGTTCGGTAGAAGAAATAACAATTTTTATGACTCTTTTTTTAGTTCCTGACGTATAAGTGAAAGTTTCCAACTTACGTGGATATAATAATAAATTTATACGACTACCTGGCCCTTGAACTTAATGAATGGACATAAGCCCCTTCCACGCCATCACAAATTTGTGTAAAATGGGAACAGCACATGACACCAGCTAAATCCGCTAAATCAAAGGGTAATTATACGTAAGTAGAGCTCAACCCCAATTTTGATGAAAATTTTTTTCGACAATTGACAAGTCTTAACGATGTTACAAATAGATAATTAAGATCCCGGGAAGCGGAAAGAAATCATTAGAAATATGTTTTATACGTGATTAAAATAAATTATTTTCAGAATTTTCATTACATTTCAGCTGTACAAAAAGCATTCTTTCAATTTTCTATAAAAGGCAATTATAAAGGAATATTTGTACAACGAAATTATAATTTTCCGTTTCCTAAATAGGGTAGTAAGGTATGGGGAGGGGGAGGGTGTAAATGCTGATCCAAATTTACACTCTCCCCCACCCCACCCATCTTATCCAACCCTTTTTTCACCTCTGTCTACCCCCATTTCAAATATATTAAATAAAGTGCTCTAACACAGCTTCACTTCATAAAAACATTTAAACTTCATTTTGGGATGGAGACTCCATTATAGACAATTACCAATCAAAGTTTGAACTGGACCTCTTTTAATACCTTTCGCATAGGTATCTCAGTCTGGTACAATAACTCTTGTCAAACGTTAGTGTTCAAAGATGTTTTATAAAGCAGACGTGAAAACACTGTTTAGTTTAGCAAAGTGACAAACTTGAATTTAGTTTTCCGAGCTAAAATGTCCACCCATTTCCATAATGAAACAGGCCAACAGTTTGACGCGCCTCTGTTACGCCTGTACACGCTCGCAGTACGTTTCTAGTAGGCCTCCTGTAAACAATTGTAAAGTCAATAATAAACTAACATTAGAATCGTAAACTACATAAATTATCGCAAAATCTTACTAATTTATTTTCGGAAGGGAAAAAACAATAAAATATAGTATAAACTAGGGGCAGTCCCATATCTTGATATAACTTTGCAATGGAATGCAATTTCTTAAATTTTTTTTTGAAAATTTCAATAAAATTTCAATATACGTGATAGACCTACAACAAGCCGGACATAGAAATGCAAGTCCTTCAAAACAACTGTGATATAACTGGGTAGCTGTTTTAAAAGAAATAGTTCCGATGAAAATTGTTCGTCATATCTTGCAGCCTTACAAGGATGCATTTGCCGATCGATTGGGCAAGATATTTCTTTTAAACTTCAGATAGATGTGTTGCAAAATTTCCGAAAAAGACCGTTTTAAGAACCTTTCTTTTGAGGTAATTCACAAAGCCACATCGCTCAGGCGAGAATTACATAAACATTCCTTAAATTTGTTGACGACCCTTCAGTAAGCATTACCGGACCACCTGGAAGAAACTTGCCCAATTTGTTCTTTAAACATTCCTTAAAATCATTGACGAACCTGTAGTAACTATTACATCGACGAGTATCCAGAAGGGCTCAGATAGTAACGCCTGTTCGGAGACACTGCAGTTATGTACAGCAAGGTCATCAGAGGTTGTGATAAGAGTTATGGCTAAGAATTCCCTCATATTCACGGTTATGAATGTGGTACGTTGCCCCTATCGCTAAGTCTCTAAAAATATAATAAAGAAGAGACACTATTTGATTTTTATCTTTTGATCTCAATGTCGCATCGAAAAACATCAACAATGTTGATCTAACTCCTACCTTTACAAGAACAGTCACTTTTCAAAGTGGACAAAATGTGTTACGTCACTTAAAATTCAGCAATTCTTCAATTCTCTCACAAATGTATGTAATTAGGTTAGGTTAGTGTGGCTGCCTTAAAGGGCACACTTAGACCTCAATAGACCCATTGTAATGCCACAAGAATCCAATAATTCACTCCACCTCGTCATTGGAACCATCCGGAGCTGTCGATGAAGCGCCAGAGATCTGCAACGTCAATCGTCGCCAGATCGCAGACTATCAAAGAAATAGTTACCCAAGAATGACTTTCGCCTGCGTGCCAGTGCAGGGCACCGGCAGAGGTAGTGGAAAATAGTTTCCTCCTATACGCAGTCTATTTTCGTGTAAGCCAATAGGGCCTGTGATTACCCCAATAACTATACCAAGGTCAGATCTGCCTCTCGAAAGCAGACACTTGGAGCGCCTAAGATCCAGCTTAGACCAGATCTGTCTGGACGTATGGCACGTAGTGCTGTTTGCCCATCTGTGGTTCGCTAGGTTGATTGCCCTCGTGCTAAGCAACATCTTACAGGCGGCCAGAGGCCTACCAAGAGTAGTCTTATCCGGCTGGATCTCCAGGGTGGTACCACGTCTTGCAAGCTCGTCTGCCACGTAGTTTCCTGGAATATCTCTATGCCTTGGGACCCAGCACAGGTGAATTTGATACCGCTCAGCCAACTCATTTAAGGGTGAGCGAAAGCTATTAACAGTCCTAGATGTTGATAGGACAGAATGAAGGGATAGCAGAGCAGTTTGGCCATCTGTAAGGATACAGATGTCCTTTATAGGAGCTTAGTTCCCCTTCAACCAATTCAAAGCTTCCTGAATAGCCATGACCTCCGCCTGAAACACACTGCAGTAGTTTGGAAGACGGAAGGAAAAGCCAATGTTCAGTGCCTCTGAGAAAACCCCACCCCCACCCTGCCCTGTAGTTTACAACCATCCATATAAATCTGAATGGATTCCCCACAGGAAAGGTGTCCCCATCCCAGTCGAGCCTGGTTGGAATGGTCGATATGAACCGCTTGACAAAGGAGTAGCTAGGAGTGGTATAGTTAAAATGCCCAACTTGGAGCGAAAAGGAGTCCAGAATTGTAGAGTGCCCAACTACTGGAGACCACTGAGATGCGGCTGCATGTCGAACGGCAGTATTAGCAGCCATCTGTTTACCCACCAGATCCAATGAAAGTAAATGAAGAAGTATATCCAGAGCATCAGTAGGAGTGGTCCGTAGTGCTCCGGTGATACAGATGCAGGCCGTTGCAACGTCAAAACGTTGAGGTAAGTGGCCTTGTCCAGTGATGGCCACCAGACAACCAGACCATACAACAGGATTGGCCTATTGACTGCAACATAGAGCCAGTGAGTTAACTTGGGCTGAAACCCCCCATTTCCCACCGATGGCCCTCTTACAGGAGTATAGAGGTACAGTTGCTTTCTTGACCCTCTCCTGAATATTAGGCTTCCAGCTGAGCTTCCTCCAGGATGATACCCAGATATTTAGCTTCCGCAGTAAAAACCAGGCGGATGCCATTCAGATACAGAGAGTCGACAAGAGGAATTTTATATTTTCTAGTAAAGATGACCAACTCGGTCTTGTTAGGATTAACGCAAAGCCCACACCCCACCGCCCAATTGGTAAGATTGGTGAGGGCATTCTGCATTCCCCTAAAACAGGCAGGAATTTGCCCGAGATAGCTATAGCGATGTCGTCCGCAAACACTCCACAGCCCTCCCCTTCCAGAATTAGATGCAGAGTATTCACCACCAGATTCCAAAGAAGAGGAGACATCACCCCACCATGCGGTGTGAATGTATGTATTTAATATACCTGTTTTTTATTTTTATTAATTTGTCAATCTCATTACCTTTCCAAAAACATGTCAAGGTGGAGAAAGGATTAGAAAAGCTGCTTTCTTTAGGTCCCTGACTACCTTATCATTTTATTGCACTGTAATTAGAAAATTCGTTAAATAAACAAAATTTCTAAGAGAAAGGGCCGGAAATGTTTGTTTTGGGTACGCAGGTAACTAATGTTAATTACTGTTTCTAAAAAGTTGTGAAAACGTAAGTGTAATTTATTTTATTGTCGTTACTAGCTTGTGTTAGCCAGTGTTCACACCCAAGTATCCTGCCATTCTGTTACTAATATCTGATGTAAATTTTGCTGTAAAAAAGGGACACTCAGCAAGAATATCGATGATAGTTGAAAAGTGAATCGATAACTACGGGTGTTATTATGCTAAATATATTAAAATATGACAGAATTTACTTTTAAGAACTGCGTGATTATTATTATTATTACAGGGAGACTGAAGCAAGAGGTTGTTAATCTATTACAATGTATGGTACAAATTATTTAATAATTAAATAAATTACTTAATTATTTATTTTATAAGTATCTATAAGATATGGTTGCTGGAGGATGGACGGAAGAGTTGCAGTGTTCTAGGATTCGGCAATCGTCATCTGGACATTCTCAAGTGTTAGTTACACCTCCAAGCGATAGCAACCGGGCAATGCATCCTAGAACATAGCCAAGTAACTTCCCAACAAACAATTTCTCTCCTATAATGCTCTCCAAATGTTTTATAAGAACTAAAAGAACCTTTAGCGATAAATAACTTTGAAAAATTATTCGTCAAGAAATCTTGAAGAGCGTTACTAGTGAGGAAGTGGCGTATGAAATTGATCTGGTAATGCTCTGCAATATTTCTTGAATAGTTCTTGAATTCCCTTATAAGAGTGTGTTGAAATCAGATATTAAGTATTAACACCTAACACTTACTTGTTTATGCGTGTTATGCGAGCTTAGACTTATCTTAATTAAGTGAAGAGCATTATACGCCAAATAAGATTGTCTGTGTTCCTGAATGCAACGCACGAAATATTCGTTTTTATTTATGTATTTCTTTGTTAACCGACTTCCCAAAAACACAGAGGTTCTAAGTTCGACGCGTATTTTTTTTTTTTTATTTTTTTTTTTTTTTAATGTCTGACCGGGCATAACTTCGTAACGCGTCGACCGATTTTGATGATTCTTTTTTTGTTGGGTAGAGTATGTTCACCGATTGGTACCATGTCAAAAAAATTTTTGGTAGGGTGGTGGTGGGGGATGGGGGTGAAACCTAACTTGTAACGCGTGGTCCGATTTGGATGGTTCTTTTTTTGTTGTACAGAGTATGATCCCCCATTGCTAATAGGAGAAAAAAATTTGGCCAAGGGTGGGGGAGGGGGGGAGGGGTAGGCTAACTTTGTAACGACTGGACCGATTTGGATAATTCTTTTTCTGTTGGGTAGAGTATGTTCCGTGGTTGATACCAGTAGAAAAAAATTGTGGAGGGATGGGGTGGGGGGTGCGGGTGGAACCTAACTTTGTTACGCGTGGTCCGATTTCGATGGTTCTCTTTCTGTTGTATAGAGTATGATCCCCCATTGCTAATAGGAGAATAATTTGGTCCTATGGTGAAAGGTGTGGGTGTGGGGAGGGGTTTTCTAACTTCGTAATGCATGGACCGATTTGGATAATTCTTTTTTTATTGGGTAGAATATGATGCTTGGTTGATACTACGAGAAAACAAATTTTGCGGGGGGGGGGGGGGGGGTGGAACCTAACTTTTTAACACGTGGACCGATTTCGATGGTTCTTTTGCTGTTGTATGTAGTGTGATCACCCATTGCTAATAGAAGAATAATTTGGCCCATGGTGGTGGGTTGGGCGAGGGGAGGAGTAGTCTAACTTCGTAACGCGTGGTCCGATTTGGATATTTCTTTTTTTTTTTGGGTAGAGTATGCTCGCTGGTTGATACCACGAGAAAAAAAAATTGTTGGTGTGGTTGAGGTGGGAGAAGGGGGTGGAACCTAACTTTGTAACGCGTGGACCGGTTTGGATGGTTCTTTTGCTGTTGTAAAGTGTGATCCCCCATTGCTAATCGGAGAATAATTTGGTCCTATGGGGGTATTGGGGGAGGGGGAGGGGTAGTAACTTCGTAATGCGTGGACCGATTTCGATGATTCCTTTTCTGTTCAGTAGAGTATGTTCCTTGATTGATAACATGAGAAAAAAAGTTTAGTGGAATCGGGGTGGGGTAGGGAGTTATAACTAACTTTTAACGCGTGGACCGATTTGGGTAGTTCTTTTCATTGTATAGAGTCGAAGACACTAAAAAGTGAAAAATAAAATAGTTTTTAAAAAAAAAAGTTGAACCGACTTCACAAAAAGCGCTAAAGGGCATAAAATAATTTTTAATTTTATATCTATTACGACATTTTGAAGTCGGTGCAAATTTAACAAATAAAACAACTACAGAACCACAATTGAAAATTTACCTTATTCTACCTGAACATTTCAGCTCACGGGATCAAAAGGAAGGACGATTAAATACTTTTGTTGTAGTTGTTTGGTTTGTTAAATTTGCACCGACTTCAACATGTCGTAATAGATATAAAATTAAAAATTATTTTATGCTTTTTAGCGCTTTTTGTGAAGTCGGTTCAACTTTTTTTTTTAAAAACTATTTTTTTTGTAAGGAAATGTTGAACCCGCACTTGTAATTTACTTTCAAAGGACTTTAAAAAAGTTAAAGCAAATTATATTTCTGCTAAGTTCATTTTTATTAAATGAATCTTTATTTCAATTTGATTTTTATGGATTGATGCAATGAATGATTTTACTGCGAAAAAAATTACATTGATAAAATGTGGTGTGATACCTCCAAAAAGTACTTATCGCTCTCAAAATGTTGCGGATAAATCAACAAGGAATAATTAATAAAAAAATTGAATATTTCATTCAGTTGTTACAATGAGTTAAAAATATGTTCAAATTGTTGTACATATGCCATATAATACGCAACAATGCAATTTAAATTGCAAAATAAGTAATTTTAAAAATTTTGAAATTTTTTTATAATTTATTTTTTTTTTAAAGAAAGGAAAAATATGGCTGATCTTTTGTCTACATTAAAGTTTTTATAAGCTTATTTTACGCACTTACTCGTAAATGTGGCCCTTATTAGTGAACTAAAATAGTTTATTCTTATTAAATTCTCTCTCAAGGCTGTTGTAGCAAGAAATACTTCGCTATTACTTTAATACGACTATTTTAAGAATTTATTCTTAAATTGTTCTTCATTACCGTTATTAAAAGAGTACTATAAAGAGTGGCCATAAAGTGTTCTTAACTGAAAATATTATAAGCATGTAATAAAAAGGTACTCTTGGCTGAAGTTGCTACAGAAGTTATAATAAGGACTAACCCAAATTTACTCTTAGAAAAAGTTATTACAAATATATTATGAGAACTGCTCATAAAATACTCTTAACTAAGGCTATTACAAGTTTATGATTAATATGTGCCTTTGGCTAAAGCGGGTACAAGAATATTATCGGAATGTCCAGTTGTGATAGTTCACTAGAAGCTAGCTCTACGCATAGTTTGTGGTATAATTTTGCTGAACGCTCTGCGCATTCTTGAAATATGCTGTTTAAAATAGTAGAGTCATAATGTTTTTAAATACTCTTGTATAAGTCTACTCCTCTATAAATACTCCTAAATAAGACTTTATATTTATAACACTCATATTTAAACTTCATAAGTAATCGGAAGCTTATAGAATTTTTGCAGAAAATATTTATTAGAATTTACTCTTACAATGCTCCTAAAAGAAACTGCGCCACAGCGACCAGTTGATTGTTCTTAAGAAATTCTTAAATAGAACTTTTATCAAAATCCATTCTTACTTTTCGTATAATATACTTACACAAAACTATTGCAAGACTGTAATCAGAATAAGATTTCTTCATAAAAGACAAACTGACTGCTAAGGACTTTTATTAAGTGTATACTCTTCATGAAAGACTGTAAAGCTCATATAAGAATCAGAATTTAAAACAGTCGCATTTAAATATGCTATTAGAGTTGATTTTTAGCAAAAACTATAATAAACATTTTAAACGAAACATATCTTTCAAAAAACTTTAATACGAGCTTTATAAGCATTACTTAAACTTTTCCAAGAGCCTACTCTTCTAAATTGTTAGTTGGGTTATGCGGGAGGAGGACAATATGGATTCCTGCAGATAGGCTAGGATTCTAGCAGTGACCCAGGAAAACGAGGTAAGTGGCGACAGTGGGATAACTGGATACTCAGGTGCCCCCACTAAGGGAGACTGGGAGGGGACGAAAAGTGAGCCGAGTCTTTTTCGGCTAATCCCCAGAGGGGTGTTTTTAGTGAGTAAGAATTTTACACTACCGGAGGGCAGGGGCTGCTCGGTGTCTTTTGTAAGATTTTAAACTGTCACGCTAAAAAAATCATCTATAAGATGATATGATATTAGGAAGTACAGAGCCCAATATATTTTTAAAAGAGTTAATAAAAGGAGCTTACACTACATCTTCTGGCAAACGATTCCAAAAATTTTTTTTGTTTTTACCATGTGGCCAAAGCCTAGGGGAAAACCCTTTGATGCGTTAGTATGGTTTTAGCCGAATGGAATTAGGGTAAGAAGAGTTAGGACATTTTAATGTCTTGTTTTTGCATTGCCGGGAACTAGACAGCCCAGAGAAGAAGTGGATTTTTTTTTGATTAAATTTTAAAAATCCACGGGGAGACTTGGTCTCGAACCCGGGAACCATGGCATGGTGGTCGTGCGGCTCAACCAATTGATCCAACTCCGTGTCCGCGAAGACTGAAGAAATTAGTACGAATAAGATAGCATTCACTTTTCAGTTTTAAAATATGTATGTTCACGAGTAAATGTTTCAAAACTGCGGCAAAATAATGAAAGCGGGCACGTGATACTTCAGGGTGGTAAGTCCACGGCGTTGTAGGCACTGGTTAAAAGGGAGATTTTTGAAATCAGCTCCGTTGCGCGTCGTTGAACCTTTTCGAGCATATCAATATCCCTGAGCATATATGGATTCCTTATTGAGAATGCAAACTCCGTTTAGCCCGGATAAAATACTTATATATATATATATGTAGAAACATGGCAGGTGAAATAGTATTATATGAAACTAGACTTTTTGACTATGCAATTGAGATGTTTGCTCTATTTAAGGTGTGTAGAGACCACAACTCCCAAATCTGTGACATTTAGATGTGTTAAGTTTTATGATCCATTTCTTTGTCCAGTTTAAGATAGTCCCAATGTCCGTTCGAAAATTTATGCTTGAAGATGCAAGGGTATAAAGTTTTGCAGCGTCTGCATATTGGCTGCCATATGACTTAAGATTTTCATTAAGATTACAGATGAAGACCAAAGAAAAACCCGGGCCAATGCACGTACCCTGCGAAACGCCATTAGTGAGTTAGGTGTTGAAATAACTCATCTACATTTAACAATAACTGGTCCTCGTATTCAAAAATGATCCGGTTTATGGAATATCGAAGGAGATTTCTTATCGAACTTAAAACAGAACGGAACTGCGATCTGAAACTTCGGAAGATTCTGCCGACGTCGAGCAGACGATTGGGAGTATATGCAGCTAAAGTATGGAGAGTCATTCATCGAGAGGGATTAAGTCTATAACAACATATCCCAGTCCAAGGACTGAAGGAGGAGAGAAGATTTGAATTTTGCATTTGGCTTATGCAGCGCGAAATGGAGAACAGGGCATTTTTGAACCGAAGTCGGTTGTCGGATGATGCCAATGACAATGTTTACCAAGACGATGGAACCCCAATGCAAACTTGGAACATTGTGAAGCCAATATTAAATGTCAAATTTCCTGACCTCTACACCGATTTCTTGGCCACCTAGATCTCCAGATCTTCCTGTAACTACGAAACGGTTAATATCCACCCCCCTTCTCCAACCCCCTTTTCACTCAATTCAATTTTTCGTTTGCCTAGGTGAGATCTATCCAACCACTTATTTGGGTTCATCTTATGTGAGACACTCTGTATACTTACTTAACTGAAACTGTTAGTTAAGTAAACAAGGATTAAGTGAAAACTTATAATGAAGCGCATAGTGAAATTTAGTCAAAAGAACACCAACTGTTCTGCGAATAGCCTGGACTGTCGTAAGGAAAAAAATTTTTTGTGAGGGGTGTGAGAAAATTTTTATTATATCAATATTTATAGATTTTTTGATCGCTAAATTTTATATTTACTTAACAATGAATTATGTGGTATCAAATAAAAATATTAACACCGGTTAATATTTTTGTACTTTATACTTTCAAAAAATGTCGTTTTTTAAAGTTCTTGGAAGTTATATTTTCAGATTTGAAAAGGTAGTGTGATTCGTTCAGAGCTATGAAAGCAAAACTTTTGAAGAAATATTTTCTTTCCGATCTATTTTCTTATTGGCTAGCATTTTCTTAAAATTATTATTACTAAAAGTGGCTGGTTGAATATAATTTTCCTTTTCTGGATATTCTTCCATTTTATTTTTCTCTGAAGCAAGCTATAAATTTAACGTTGCAATCATTGAGCCATTGGGCGAATTAAATTCATCAAATTTAACTGAAGTCCTGAATTACCTGATATATTATTCCAAAATCTTTAGCCTACCTTATTAAGTCGTCGGTGGAGTATGTGATAACGTGTCGGTCTACCAATCTGGAGGTCCCAGATCCGAATTCCACCGACGGCGACCTACGGTTGTTTTCTGTTGACAACATATTACGATAAAAATGCCATGGATTGCAGAGAAAATGTCAGTGGTTAGGAAATTGTAGGTCCTCTTACAATCGTTGTCTTCAATCGAATGAAGTTAGTTGTTCTCCCACCCCATGCCCCACAAGTTGAACTGACTTCAGAAAAAGCGCTAAAAAGCATAAAATAATTTTTAATTTTTACTCTATAACGACATTTTGAAGTCGGTGCGAATTAAACAAACCAAACAACTACAACAAAAGTATTTAATCCCGTCAACAAACCAATACTGTTTTGAGTTCCGTATGTCCAGCGCACCCACCTAACCATGCACTCCCAACTTCTTCCGCGTGCCCTCCTTACCTCAAGCCAACTTCTTCCGACCACTCCACCACCTCTGCTCCGATTTCCGTCTGTCCCACCTCTCCTCTATATACGCCAAACCTTGCACCCGCTACTTCCTCCGCATGCCCACCTAATTCCATGCCGTCATCCTCCTACACTGTCGCCCCGTCTCAAACAACTTCTTCCTCCGTTAACCCGCCCATTCGGCTAGCCAAAACTCCTTTATCCGAACATCATTCATTTATCGATCCCCTTCTCCCATCTACAGTTAAATTGACTTTGCGTTCTGCTGATTCTAGCGATGGACGATACCTCTTGTCCCGTTTACGGGACCGTCGCATTTATGATAACGTACGTCTATTTCTAGCCTATCTCCACGACAAACCGAACTCCGTCTGTGTTGAAGGTAAAACCAGCACCAACGTCATGTTAAGTATACAACAAGAAGGCCTGCCCACAGACCCATCAGTCTTACTCCAACTTTTCACTAAATACCATGAATCATTCAATATACCTTCCCATAAGGTTTCAGAAGATCTAATGCTGCGTAAGTCAGTTCTCTCCGTATTTCCATCTGCAAAAAAGTCGTACCGACTCCTTTAATTACTTTTGTTCCTAACCCCCCCTGCTTTCCCTATTTCTGACTTCCCCTCTATTGCACCCGCGGTTTCCGATCAAGAACCTCTCCCCAACAGCTTGTCAGTCTATTACCAAAACGTAAGAGGACTTAGCACAAAAACATCAAATATTTTCCTTAACTCGCAGAAATTTCCGCACGATATCTTTGCCTTAACTGAAACCAATCTAACACCAGGAACTATCGACAACGAACTATTCCCCTCAAACTATACCATTTTCCGTGTCGACGGTTGTGTAGGCACCAATGATCCACCAGGTCGCGGGGTTCTCATAGCTGCTCACAACCGTTATGATGCCACCCTGCTAAAGACTCTACAATATCAGAATTTGTATGTATAAAAATAGCACTAAGTAAGTGTTTTCTGTACATCCTCTGTTGTTACATTCGTCCCTCTCAACCACTAGACGCCTACGAGCCCATAATCGAAGCGATCGATACCCTGCTTGAGAACGCTAAAGCTTCCGATGAATTTATTTTATTGGGTGACTTTAACCTCCCCCGTATCCAATGGTCATTGTCCGCGGACTGTTCTCACTTTGTCCCCCTTAACGCATCTTCGGCCAAAGAAGCCTTCTTTACCGATCAGCTCTCCGTTTCAGGTCTCTTTCAAGTAAGCGGAGTCAGAAACTTCCTGGACAGACAATTAGAGTTAATCTTTTCTTCAGACCCAGTTAACTCGGCTGTCGCAGAAAGCAACCATCTTCTCTCCTCCCTCGACCGTCACCATCCTCCTTTGTTCCTCGTTTTCTCCTACAAGCACCCTCACGCCGTTTCAGGCTCCGAGTCTTCTTTATCCTTCAATTTTCGTAAAGGCGACTTTGACAAATTAAATCACTTGCTCCTCAACTCTAATATTGGGGATATCCCTCAACATCTCCCAGTTGACGTTGCTTTAGAAGCGTTCTATTCGGAAATACACGCTTGTCTTACACAATCTATCCCTCTTCTTCCTCGTAAAAACTGCTCCTCATCCCCCGTATGGTACGACAAAGAATTACGCTCTCTTCGCAACTGGAGAAATAAACGTTGGCAAACTTTTCTTCTAACCCAGACTGAGTCTGACTATTCTTCCTATCTATCTGCTTATACCTCTTTTTCTGAACGTTGTGATACCCTCTACCATGAGTACCTCCAACGGATGGAAACTAGCCTCATATCCGACCCCAAGCGTTTTTATAGCTTTATTAATTCTAAGAAGAAATCCAATGGTTACCCTTCCACCCTAAAGCTCGAGAATACCTCTTCATCTGATCCTAATGTTATCGCTAACCTCTTTGCACACTTCTTCGGTAAATCTTTCAGCGACAATTCTCTACAACCCGACCTTAACTATTTTGCATTCATGGACAAATGCACTCAAACGTCGTTTTCATCTTTTGACCCTGATCCTGAACTAATCGCCGCCAGTATTAATAGGCTTGAGGACGACTTTCACCCAGGTCTTGATGGCATTCCGGCCATCGTTCTGAAAAAGTGTGCCATGCATCTAGTCCAACCCCTTACTTTGCTTTTTCGTCTCTCGGTCACTCAAGGGGTTTTCCCTCAATTATGGAAAAATTCGTATATTATTCCCATCTTCAAAAAAGGTTGCAAGAACGATGTGTCCAACTACAGACCCGTTGCTAAATTATCATCCATACCTAAACTATTCGAAAAATTTCTCTTCTTCCACTGTAAGTCTATCTTCTCACTCTCCCAGCATGGCTTCCTCAGAGGTATATCTACAACCACCAACCTTACTGACTTCGTCTCTAAAACCCTGTGCCCTGGAAAACGGTAAAGATGTTGATGTTATCGCCACCGCTTTTAGTAAAGCCTTCGACAAAATCTCCCATAACGTTATCTTGTTCAAACTTGATCGCCTAGGCTTCCCCCCCCCCCCCCCCAGATTCATCTCCTGGATTCGATCCTACCTCAACAACCGTCAGTACAATATTCTTTTCAGTTCATCCATTTCTAACCCTATTGTCGCTCGTTCCGGCGTCCCTCAGGGCAGCCACCTAGGTCCATTGATTTTTATCCTCACAATAAATGATGTTGAATGTGTCATCAAACACTCAGAGTTGTCCATTTATGCCAATGACATGAAAATAATCAAACATATCTCCTCCACTACCGACTCTCTTCTCCTGCAAGAAGACCTCGATTCATTCATCACATGGTGCATGAAAAACTTTCTAGAGCTCAATGTCTCCAAATGCCAGTCCATCTCTTATTCCCGCAAGCGTCTTACTACCACCCCGAGAGTCTATATGTTAACGTACCAGTCCCTATCGTTACCTCTTTGTGTGACTTAGGAATAATCTGTGATAGTGAACTCAATATCCGTTCCCACATTGACAGCATAATTAACAGAGCTAACTCCGCGCAAGGGTTTGTGAAGCGCTGGTCTAGAGAGTTCTCCAATCCTTATGTTTCCAAATCTCTCTACGTCTCCTTCGTTAGACCTCTCCTTGAATATGCCAGCCAGGTATGGTCCCCTACACAAACAACTCACATTAATAGGATTGAATCTGTCCAGCGTAGGTTTATTCGCTTCCCTCTACGTGATCTTCCGTGGGTTGACAGATTCAACCTTCCTCCCTATGAAAACCGTCTGAAACTGATCGACTTACAACCGCTAAGCAAACGTCGTGATGTTTCCGACATTCTCTTCATTTATCAATTATTAACTGGTGCCATAGACTGCCCCTCAATCCTGCAATCTTTACCCATCTATACCAATCCCCGTAACCTTAGATCCACTCCTCTTTTCCGACTCGACCGCCATCGCACAAACTACGGTCAAAGCGAGCCAATTACCAGGATGTTACGAAAAGTCAACGACCTTTCCTCTTTTGACTTCCATCTGAGTAAATCATCACTCCACAAAGCCTTATATCTTGACCCCGCCCATCTTGATCCTGATCGCCTACTTTAATTCTTTTTCCTTACGCCTTCTGCCAGTAATAAATATATATAGCTCATATTGTAGCTTATACTTTTTATTTATTTATTCGTAATTATTAATTTATTATAGTCTGTAGAATTAGTATTAAGTTATAGCTTGTATTTTATTTTTTTATTTTTTTATGCAATAGCTTGTATTAAGCTTAAATAAATAAATAAATAAATCGTCCTTCCTTATGATCCCCTGAGCTGACACGTTTACTGACAACTGTGGTTGGGAAGTTGTTTAAAGATATAAAATTAAAAATTATTTTATGATTTTCAGCGCTTTTTCTGAAGTCGGCTCAACGTTTTTTTAAAAGACTTTTTTATTTTTCACATTTTAACGTGAAAAAAAACATAAGTAGTTAACACACAACAGTCAGAGGTGCATGGACAACACAGATCGTTACAGCAAATCCTTGTCAAGTTAAAAAGAGGACACATATTCACGACTCTATACATGCGTTCTACAATAATAATAATATTCTTTCCATTCAAATACAGAAGGATCAAAATGCAAAACAAACAAATACGAGAAATTAAACAAAAACTAGTGCGAGCAAAAAATGAATTACAAATTGTAGATACTCCTTTTATGTGTCACCTTGTCCACACTAGTATCAAAAACCTCTCCGATATCATTAACAGACCTACGGTTAATAGGCTCGAACATGCCGTAATTAGTGCGTGAAAAAGCAATCTGTAAAGGTGATCGATTGCGTAGGGAATAGGACAGTTCTCTATCCAATACTTTGGAAGCTAGTTCAACACTGTCTAGCTTTCAAATCTGCAACCCAACGTCGCTTCTCGAGTTTAACAAGTTGCAGTAACCCTAAGCGCTCCTCATAAGGTGGTAGAATAAGAGGGTCAAAACAAGGCAAAGAACGCAGGGCCGATCGCACAAGCCTGCGCTGGACGGGCTCGATACGTTTAATGTGGCATCCGTAAAACTGAGACCAAACCTGACTAGCATATTCAAGCAGGGGTCTAACTAGGGACGTAAAAAGATGGAGTCTTATTTGAGGGCTTGGCAATTTCTTGGACCAATTTCATTGGACAATTTAGCAATCAGCCTGTAATTGGAAATGTCTCTTCTATTTCCTCTCTTGAAAATAGGAATTAAAAAGGATATCCTCCAGAGTGCTGGGAAATGGCCCCGCGAGAGAGACTTCCTGAATAGAAACAGCAAGGGCCATAATAACACCGAAGAGCATTTCTTTATGACTGCAGCAGGAACCCCGTCAGGACCACTAGAAAAGTCAGTTGGAAGTGCAGTAATATGATTCAACAAGATCTCTGCCGTGATAGATGGAACTGATACCATGGGTAAAATTCGACTATTTATGTGCGAAAAGTTTCCACCATCGGGGATGAAATCATATGATTCAAATGCACCCTTAAAAGATTCAGCAAATAAGTTACAGATAATATTAGAATTACTGCTGGAAATCCCCCCGAACTCCATAGTCGATGGATAGTTATCGACCTTTTTCTTTAAGTTGACATATTCAAAAAATGCACGGGGGTCAGAGAATAATCTGTTCTTCAAACTTTGAAGGTATTCTTCACAGAGACATACTAAATTCTTGCCAGGAGCCAACACGAAGGTACTTTTTCCAAAGCATGTTCTTCCTATTTCTAAGAGTTTTTAATTATCTGTCAAACCAGGGTGGAGCGGAGTCTTTACTTCGTACCCGAACTTAGGGAACAAATCTCCCAAAAGCCTCATACAAAACGTCGTAGAGACTTGATACGTTACTGTCGATATCGTCACCAGACAAGCAAGTTTGGAAGTCTATCTCATCAAAATAATCATTCAAAGCCTCAAAATCGGCCGTTCTAAAGTTTAAATGATTTTGGCTATCGAGGTTATCGACAAGCACGTCCGACAGACAATTAAAAGCAACAAGCAGTGCGGAGTGAAACACGTCAAGCTTTGTCAAGGCAAGGAGGCTTAGTTCAACAAATGTGAGCGTGGAGTTCGTGGAGAACACCAAATCAAGCTGTCTTCCCATATTGTTAGTCACATCGCTCATTTGGAAAAGCCCCAAGCTAGCCAAGGTGTCGAGGAATAACGATTGTCCTTCTGTCAAATCAGTTGGAAGAAAGCAATCGTCATCATCATCCGCTACCCATAGTACATTGGGTAAATTGAAGTCCCCCACTAGAATAATTTCATCCTTAGAACCCAATCGATCATGAGAATATCATACTGACTCCGACCATTACTATCAACGACATTAAACGCATCAGGAGGCATATAACAACAAATCAACAAGCGGTTCCTCGAATCAAATGAAATTTTCACTGAAACTTGTTCCAGCTCCAGTTGGTCAGAAAATGAGGGAGTTTCGAAAGGATTAATATTAAGAAAATTCCTGCAAGCTATGAGAACCCTCCACTGCGTGCGGTCGAGGCATCATGCCTATCCCTACGGAAAACCTGATAAGAGCCATTAAACAGTTCCGCGTCCAAAATACCCTGGTGCAACCACGTCTCAGATAAAGCTATCACATCAAAATTGCAGTTAGTAGATGAGAAATAAAAATTATTATGTGTTTTGGTCCTCAGTCCTCTCACATTCTAGTAGTAAAGAGAGAGCTTGCCCCGTTTTTTGAACTAGCAGACAGAACTCCTGACCTGGTGCGACGGCGAACTTCGGATACGAAGACCTTACAAAAAACATCCTGGGTCCAGAAATTATCAATGAGTAGAGTATCAGCCACCTGAGAAGGAGTCGACAACAAGAAAGATGCGTACAGACTACACTGTCGATGGTGTTGTCTTGGATAGGGTAGACAGGATTATTTTTGTTCGATTTATTGCAGGGAACGATAAACTCGCCTGAATTGCTGGAGGCCGTTAATATCTCGATCCCGCAGCGCTCCTTAAGAAATCGAGACTTCCTGTACATCCCAGGTCATCGAACTCTATATGGGATGCACGAGCCCATCACGTCGATGTCTCGTCTCTTTAATCAACATTTTGCCCAATTCGACATGGACTTCTCTAGGCTCCGCTTGAAGTGCTTGCTCAGGCAGCGCCTAGTTTGATGCTGGCGATATGAGTTGACTGCTTCCCTGCAGTTATCTTTTTATTTTTAGTTTTAATTATAATTTTGTATACTCCTGTATTAGTCAGTTTTTGACGAACCTGTTTTGAACAAATAAACAAATAAACAAATCCACCACGGAGCACCCCACACGGCGCCGACGCCTTACCCTAGGTTTAGGTTTCGAATTGGAGTCCTTCACCCTCTCGGGCGAGGAGTTGGTAACCGCACCACTAACCTTACCTTCCGTCTCAGATGCAGGCTGAACGTCGGCACAGGGTGCAACAGAGGGTGGAGGCTTGGAAGCAACATCAAAGCGTGAAGACAGGACTTTCAAGTCGAAAGCCACAGAACCCAGCAGCTCAGAGTTGGCAGAGACAGCCGCAGACCAGATACCAAGGTCGCCCTTCACCTGCTTGACGCCGCGACGGATGTCCTCAACTATGGGGATGACAGGTGAAGGACCCGCAGGAAGAAGCAGATTGGGATCGAATCCAGAGAACGTAGACTGAATATCCTCGATTGAACCGGACAGCGCTAGAATGCGGGAGGACATCTCGTGCGACCTCTCCAAGAGGACGCGTGAATTGGAT
Source organism: Leptarthrus brevirostris (assembly GCA_964036015.1). Classification (NCBI taxonomy): domain Eukaryota; kingdom Metazoa; phylum Arthropoda; class Insecta; order Diptera; family Asilidae; genus Leptarthrus; species Leptarthrus brevirostris. The sequence continues at coordinate 73,344,707 of OZ038374.1, forward strand.
TCGACCCTGTCAACGACATCCGACAACCTGTCCATCTAGGTGGTAAGGGACCCAGTGTCGTCCAACAAAAGTTGTAGATCGGTCCAACGAGCCGAGAAAGAGCCGACCTTGTCCGCAACAAGAGCAAGATCGTCGGAAAGCGCCTCCACCATGCTCCTCATAAGCCTTAGGACGTGGGAAGGTGTCTGAGCACTGCCCACACGTCGATGTTCTGGAGGGTCCAGAACAACGCTTCAGATAATTAGCGTGAAACTGAAGGCCACAGACGCCATCACAGGTAATCCCATCTCGGGAAATCACCCTTGCACAAGCGCCGCCACAGCAGGCCATAACAGAAAATGAGTGGGCGAAGTCAAGGGGAAACAACAAAGTAAATAAATAAATAAATAAAAAAACAAAAACAAAATAATAATAATAAAAGAAAAGAAGAGATAAAATAAAATAAATAACAGAAAGAGGTGACAAGGAATAAAATAAAAAAATAAAATAAAGATGAACAGGGTTAAGATAATAAATAAACAGACTAAGAAGAGAGAAAGAATTGAAATCAGCGCATACAATCAATAAGTAAAAAGATAAATAAATAAACGAAATGGAGATAGAGTCAAGAGATAAAATAAATCGCAGAGAGTCAAGAGATAAAATAAATAAGCAAAGATCAAAAGATAAAACAAATAAAATAATAAAAACAAAGCTGGGCGAGTGCACCACCGTATTCTATACAGCTGGAAATAATTATCGTAGTCGGAGAATCATCATAATCACTCTAGGTACAAAATTTTTATCATTTATCAATCAGGGAACGTATTTTGTACAACTAAATCAAAACCATCAAGATTGGTCAATGCCTTATGAAGCTAGGTGCCGACCATCCTCCAATTCATACCATAAGCCAAAGTTTTTGTCAAAATACAAATAGATACTCTATGCCTTCAGAATCATCTTAATCCGTCCACGCGTTAGAAAGTTAAGCTACCCCTTCCCCCAACCCTAGGTAAACATTTTTCCATACAGTAGCAATGGGATCATACCGTGCACAACAAAAAAGAAGCTTCCAAATAGGTGCGTGCAGTAAGAAATTGGCTAACATCCCCTCCACATACGACCTCACTCCATAAATTTTTGTCGTGGTACCCGTTTGGCAACATATTTTAGACATCAAAGTAAGAATCATCCACATCGGTCCACACGTTACGAAGCCCCTCCACCCCACCCTCACCCCCACCACCCACCACCACTGAAATCAAAAACCATTAAAATTTAGTCAAAGTATTATCAAATCCTTCCCCCAACGTTCTCCGATTATTTTTTTTCATTTAAAAATTTTTGGTGGCCATCTAAAGTGTAAACTGCTATTTTCCACGAAAAATTCCGCCATTTTGTGGGTGGGAAACCCCCTTAATGTAAAAAAAAATTTTGAACTAAACGTTGGGGGGAGGTATTTTATATGTAGAAAATGTGAACCAAGTTTCAAATGAATCGGTCTAGTAGTTTTTAAATGGCAGTGAACACGGACTTTGAAAAAGTAGTTTTGAGAAAAACGCGTTTAAAGTTTATGAGCTTTATGAGCTGCACTAAAGGACAGGGGACTAACTATAGGCCATAACTTCAAGAGTTTTGCTCAGATCGACTTAAAATTTTGAGAATATATTCTTGAAATGTTTAACAATATGATAAGACAAACAAAAATTAGATTTTTCGAAAGTGTAAAAGAATAAAAAAAACCTGGCGAACTTAGAACCTTGTTGTTTTTGGGAAGTCGGTTAAAAACGCGCTTAGACCATTAGGTTCGTGGCTCGATAGATTCCTCTTTTCTTCCTATACCTTCCTCTTTTTGTCTGTATCAATGCAACGAAGGTCTTCTTATAGTACGAGAGCTAGCAACATCGTCAAAACAAGAATTCCAGGTCGGCTGATATAAAAAAATCCGCACTCTTTCACTATCACGGCAGGCATGGGGACAGGCTGGCAGGTGGGAGACGTTGTGTTTACCTGAGAGCGTAACACTAATACAGGTAAAAATATTAATTTTAAAATCATTTTAGGTACATTATTTTTTTTAATTGGTTTTTGTTAATTTGCAGCAATACAAATTTATTATTGCCAGACACTTTCGTTGTTGATAACGCTGTGCCAGATACTATTTTGTAATTAAAAACAATTATTTTTAAAGAATTTCAGTATGGCTGACATTTTAATATGATGTTAGTCAGCTATGAAGAGATATAAAATTAATTTGCCAGACAATAACTCGGTTGTTTAATTAGGAGCCAGACCGTTTAAGTCTGGGCAAGTGTTGTGATAATATGCAGCTGGTAAAAGAGTGATAGTTGCAAACAAGACAGTGGAAAAATATACAGTATGTCATTAAAATTAATTTATTTAGCATTACAGATTTATTACAATAGAATTTGATTATAGAATTAGAATCAGATTATTATCTTTATGTTCTGATGAAGAAACAATTTGTAATTCTTTAATAGATTATATGAGAAAGAAGGATACACTTTACAGAGGTTCAGAGATCAAAAAATCAGCCGACCTGAAATTCTCTGTATACGTAGGTTGCTACTTAAGTTTTGAGATATGGCAACACCAGTATGAGTATGTTAAGTCTGACATTGTCATCGTAAAGTTTGATATTTTTAATGGTATTCGCACTCAGAACATTTTGTCATACGAGTGCTATTTGTGTTGTTTACAGTTACTTGAAATCATGTACATTTTCGTGCGATGATTTTCTATGATCTTCTATGATTTTCCAACAACAGTGAGCCGATCATCTGGCTTCGACCTTTGGTAATGAAGCACCATCTCGGGCCACCGTGTTTCGCTGGTTCTTAGAATTCAATCGTGGTCACACTTCGCTATAGAACGAATTTCGTGAAGGTCGTCCTAAATCGGTTGTTGTGCCAGAAAAAATCGCTGCTCTTTGTGAACTGATATTGCCAGATGTGACGTACCGTGAACAGCAAAAGTTGTTCGCGCACGAAGTACTTCAAAGCAAATAGTCGCCTGTTTTTCGGAATAATTGTATATGTCGCCTGTTTTTCGGAATAATTGTATATGTCGCCACTGTGACATACAGCAACGTAGAACGGTCAATTATGAATGGTAATGTTCGGAAAAATAAGGGAAAGCAATCGCAGAAGACGAATTATTCTCCACCAGACCATGCAAGCTCTCACACATCGGCTCAACAAGTGAAGTTTTGAGTATTCAAAACATCGAATTGATGGGTCATCCACCGTACAGTCCTGATTTGGCACCCAATGGTTTCTTTTTATTCCCGCAGATCAGAAATAAAATGCGAAGTCAATGTTTTTCGATGCATGAAGAAGCGGTTGATGCGTTTAAATCACATGTTTTGGAGGTAACTTAATCGGAGTGGAAAAAGTGCTTCAAAATTTGGTTCAAACGCATGCAAAAGTGTATTGATTTTCATGGAAAATATTTTGAAAAAGAATAAAGCCATTTTCGATTATAAATATTTATTTTCACTTGTCTATCTCAAATTTTAAGTAGCAACTCTTGTATTTATTTTTCATTTTCGCCGGTCATTCCCTTAATAATTATATTATTTCGTTTAAATCCCCAGTGAAAAGTCATAAAGCATTCCTGACAACGGGCATCCCTGCCTGATACCCCGACGAAACGGAATAGGAGACAATATATGCCCATTATGCTTTATGAGAAACACTGAATCTCTATACAGACCACTGATGATCTCAATCCATCTGGACGGAAGCCCAAATTTATCGAGCACTCTCAGTAGATACTCATGCGAGATGCTATCAAACGCCTTTTCTTGATCCAAAAAGATCATGGCCATTTGCGAACCAGTTTTTTCATGGTAGGCGAAAAGATGCTTTGCTACGGCGATGTTGTCGTAGATACTACGACCTGCAATGCAGTAGGACTGTGACGGGTGTATTACTGAGGCAATCACTGAGCGAAGTTGAATTCCCAGTGTTTTGCAAACTATTTTGTAGTCGACATTACACAGAGTAACTGGCCTCCAGTTTCCCATCCTCTTAAGATCCCCCTTCTTAGGTATTAGATGCATAACGTATCTCCGCCAACTTGAGGGAAATTCGGTATGTCCAACCACTGCAGAATTAGAGACATCCAAAAGGTCCGGAATCAAAAGATTCCTAAAACGAACAAAGAATTCTGGACTTAGACCATCATAACCAGGAGAAGTATGACGTCGAAGATCCTTCGTTGCGGTAAGCATATCATCGAGAGTAAGCGTTCTGTCCAGGAATTCTCTACTTTCATCAGAGAAAGTAGGAACATGATGAAAGAATTCATCGTTGGACGAGAATGTTGGCAACGTAAATGCAGCATAAAGCCGCGTGTAGTAGTTGCGAATATAATTCGCAAGTTCCTCTCCGTATAGGATCTGGCCCGATTCGGCAAGAATCGAGTCTACTCCACAAGAAGCGGTACAACGTCGAGTTGTCTGGAAGAAGTACTCGGTCGGAGACTCGCCCTCTTGCAACTGGCGCGACTGGTTTCGGAGCACAAACTCCAAGCTATGCTTGTAGTTTTGTGCTGTCAGTCGTTCTTTAAGTCTCTCGTATTGTGCGAGTAACTATGGTTGCGCGGGCAGAAGCGTACCAATCCGGGTGACTTCGGCCGTCAAACTCGATGCATGATATCTGCTCCGATTGAATCTCGTCTCGATAAATGAGCGAATCTGAAGCTTTCCAACATCCCACCAATGGCTAAGGTTTGAATAAATATTCTTGTTATCACGCCATTGGTGCCAAAACTGAATGAATTCTTCGATGAACTGCTCTGAATTCAACAAGTTATTGTTGAAAATCCAGTAAGCAGATCGCTTTTCGACCAAAGTGCTAGTCGCCACAACAAGAAGGTGATCACTTAATGAACACACTTCATGAGTGACACTAACGAAAAAGTTAAGAAGGCTAGACGAAAAGCTACCCTGGACATTTCGGGAAACCCTTGTGTATGACCTAGTCGTTGGATTAAGCCAACTGTAGACATCCACAAGGTTGCTATGCCTGACTAGGCTCGATAATCGCGCGGCGTTCACCGAGTTGAATTCAACTCTAGAATGACGATCGATTGAAGAATCTAGTGTGCAGTTGAAGTCACCACCAAGGATTACCTCACCACCGAAGTTCGTAATATGCGACAGGATTGAGTCCCCCTGCATTGAGCGATGTTATCCTACACATTCAAGAAATCGCAAGAACTCAGACAAAGACTGTAATGATGAAGAGTCCTGGCCAGTTCGAGATCCTCAAGGATTCCCAAGAACTTGTTGAAGAGGCGCTCGCACCTCGACACCTCATTATACTTGGCCTTCTTTCTGGCCTCTGCCATAAGCAGTTTCAGTTGGGGAAAGATCCTGGCTGGATCTCCAAGCTCACGCCGAAGAATGGTCAGGATCCTGTCCGAACTCTTCTTATAGTGAAGGCTATCGAGGAGCGAGCGTAGCTTCTCCCTCGGGAACTCCACCAAAGCAGGGTCCACTTCAAAGCGGCTACTAATTGAAATGGAACTTCCACACGATTCATAGCCGCTTTGGGTTGGACCGGCCGTCTCGAGAGCAGAGACAACCTCTATGTCCGAGGGGACTTCAGTGAGATCCATTGGAGTCACTGATGGTACACTCGGAGCGCAAGGTGTAGCCTCTTCCCCCGAGACCCTCCCAGCGCTCACTGCCTTCTTCGGTGGTGGCATCACCTCCTGGTAAGGCTTTCCTTTCGTCTTCCTCTTCATCCTCTTCTTCTTTTTCTTCTGACTGCCACTTGTCACCTCCTCGTCCGAAGTGTCTGCCTTTTCTTGTGTTGGGGTAGCACCGTTTATAGTCGGAGTTGCCTCAGGGAGTGGTTCGTCAGACACCTTATGGCAGGCTGCTCCAAGAGAACAGGCGCAGCACTGGGTGAAGTCACTGTTTCGGAAACCTTTGCTGGTGCAAGTGCCTCCTCCACAGTGGCCTCAGCCACTTTCCTGAGTCTCTTAGGACACTCCGCAATAAAGTGCCCTGCCTGATGGCAAGCATGGCATTTCGCTTCGGTGCTTACCTCAATCCAGGTCATCGATCCCGCAACACTCCAGTAAAAGCCATCTGGAAGCACACAACCCTGGTTTAAAGTGACGTGTGCTTCACGGCTTAAACTCAAGATGCCGCGGCCGAGTCCCTCGTCCCCTGTTGCATTTAATACACAAATTTGGACTACTTAAATTCAATTTCTATTACAAAAATTTCAAGTAGGAGAACCTACGCCGGCTTACTTACTACTGAACTACGTACAGAAAAACTGCAATATACTGAACTACTTAGATGGCTATGTAGTGTTTGTGTGTGTGTGGCTGTGTAATTAAAAGTACATACATACTACAATATAAGTTTGGGTCACAATAGCAAGCAAGATCACAATATCTCTCCCCCCGGTAAATATTCTTCATTATAAAGAAAGTAACATACATTAGATATATCTTCTTAAGCATTATAACTATAAGTAGTAAGCAATAATATTCAAAAATGTACATACATAAATTCTATTCACAAAATATATTTAACTAGGTATTTCCATCTGATAGAATTTCAACTTAAATAGGATATTATAATCGCTATATGAAGAACCTATTTTAACAAGTAATCTCTAAATTGTTAGCCTCTCTGGCGGGTTTCTAATTCTCCTTCGCCTACCAGGATCTTTAGTATTTCATTTCATTTCATTTATTTCTAGGACTCTACACAAATAAGCTTAACCTCTAACTATGTGTATGTTACAATAAATTCAAATATACATAATATGCTACGAGCTGAAGAAAAAAAATAACATTAGACTTATTAATTATTAATACCTAAAACATATCATATATACATAGATTTCAAGATGAAATAAAAGATCTCAAACAACACAGCTATCTATCCCTCTACCAATCACCTCCAAATGCGTTCGTGTACCTAAATCAAACCCGTGAGATGAAGTCAAAAAGCTCGCTCCCGAATTGACTGCCGCCAGCGGCCCTCCTAAGATTCAAAGGAATATTGTTCCACATTCTAACAGATTCAACAAAGAACTGTCTCTGAGTAATTAAGCACTGGTAACGAGGAATGGCTAAGGTGACTGCTCTAGCTGATTGATTGAAATTAAGCTTCTCAAATAAGTAATTAGGAGTCCTCTTAACAATAAGATTTCTTAGAACCATTAACGAGCGAAATTCAATAAATTTTAAAATTGGACATTGAAGTATTGAGCCAACGTAAGGAGAGACGTGATCAAAGCGCCTTAGATTAAAAACATACCGCACTGCAGAATTATAGGCAACATTAAGTTTTCTTTTCGAGTTTGAATCGATTCTGCAGAAGATCTCACAACCGTACGTAATCAGAGGTGAAATTAGAGACTTAACCAACATGATCTTAGTAGCCTGCGGAACGAAATGAGCAGAAGCAGAAAGTTTTCGTAGCGTTCCATAAATGCGGGACACAGTTAGGTCTATATGATTATTCCAAGTGAGTGTCTTATTAAAAATAATTCCTAGATTTTTTACCGAGTCCTTGTATGAAATTATTGATCTGTTTAACATTATCTGCGGAAACAGAGAAGTATCAACCTCATGTTTAAAAATCACTATCGACTCTGACTTAGAGGGATTGAGAGAGAGCTTATTGTCCTCAGCCCATTCCGATATCGACTTGAAATCCTCATTAACTCTGCAGACTGCGTCCTCTATCAGGCCAATTCGTCTGGAGATATATATTTGTACGTCGTCAGCATACATATGGAATCTGCAATTTTTAATCACGCGTGGAAGGTCATTTATAAAAATTTAGAAAAGCAAAGGTCCCAAAATAGAACCCTGTGGAACACCAGCATGAAGAACAAGGCAGTCGGAGAACGATCCATTGGCAAATACAGTCTGCTCACGGCCATGCAGATATGTCCAAATAAGCTTGCAAGCATATCTGGAGAAATGAAACTTATCGACAAGCTTTCTAATTAAAATTGCATGGTCAACGCTATCAAATGCTTTAGAGTAGTCGCGTAGTACCAGAATAGTAAGCCTGTCAGAGTCTATGGCCGAGCGAATATCGTCTGATATCTTGAGTAGAGCTGTTGTACAGCTATGTCGCGGTTTAAAACCAGATTGAAGCGGACATAGTAGGTTCTGATCGCTAACATATCTGTATATTTGCGAGTACAGAACCTTTTCAAAAACTTTAGAAAAGAATGGCAAAATCGATATGGTCCTAAATCCTCCGCAATTGTGACCGGGTTTCTTTGGAATTGGAATAACCTTTGCCCGCTTCCACCTTTCAGGAAAAGTCGCAGTAAGTATTTGGATTTGCAACTTCAGTCTCCGCATTTATTATTGGTTCTTGGACTTGAATTTTAGAATTATCTGTTTTTATGTCAATATCTGGCAGCGAAAATTCATATTCGTCTGTTTCGTGTGAGTTGTGGGTATTAGCATGTGCCCCGACATTCCGTCCAACCTCCCTTAACTGGTCTATATGGCGTTTCCATAAACGACCGTCGTCGAGTTTGACTCTATAATGTAAAATATTTCTCTGAAATGTTTCCGAAACACCATTTCCTTTCTTTCGAAGCATAATCACGTATAGCAACTCTTGATCCTATTTGTAATTCCCTAACTTCGTGGTAGGTCTCTCCTCCCCTTTTAAGAGAAGGGATCATAAGATCCATTCGTGAACGGATTTGTCTGTTAAAGATCATCATTGAAGGCGATTTTCCGGTAGAAGGATGCATTGTTTTTCTATACAATAATAGTATGTTACTCAATTCCTTATTTAATTCTTCCTGGTTTGTGCCTTCTATGTGTTTAAGTTTATTTTTAATAGTTTGCACGTAACGTTCGGCTTGGCCATTTGTAGCAGGATGATAGGGTGCACTAGTTTTATGTGTGATACCATTTCGTTTTAGGAAATCTTGAAAAGCTTTAGAAGTAAATTGTGTTCCGTTATCTAAAACGAGAACACACGGAATTCCGAAAGTACTAAAAATTTCCCTGCAGATCTGAATTGTCGTTTCAGTGGTAATATTTTTAACAAAACGTACTTCCGGCCATTTAGAGTAGGCATCTATAAGGACGAAGAAATAATGTCCTTTGAAAGGCCCAGCATAGTCAATATGGACACGTTGAAATGGTGCAGTAGGAGCCTGCCACGGATGCGTCTCTACTTTACTCGGGTCCGGGCGAAAACTTTGGCATATAGTACAATTTTTTGTTATTTCTTCGATTTCGCGGTCCATGCTCGGCCACCAGCAATAACCACGGGCAAGACTTTTCAATCGCTGGGTACCGAAATGTGAGCTATGTATCTCTCTTAAAACTTTTTCCCGGAAATCAGCTGGTACGTAAACACGTATACCTCTCATCAAACAATTATTTTGTAATGAAAATTCGGTTTGGCCTACCCCGAACCTATACTTCGGTTCTATTTCTCTACCGTTCTTTAGCCCATTTATTAGGATTGAAACTGATTTATCAGTTTGTGTCGCTTTGCCTAATTGCTCAGCAGTAACCGGTAAGGTTTCAATTATACTGATTTGTACATTTTCTGCTTCTTCTAGTTTATTGTTTGCTTCAGCTATAGGTAATCGAGAAATTCCATCTGCATTTCCATGATCTTTAGTATTTCTGTACTGAATTGTATAATTGAATGGTTCTAAAAATACAGCGTAATGTTGCATTCGTATGGCAGACAAAGCAGGTAAACCTTTCTTGGGTGAGAAAATTTGTACAATTGGTTTATTATCCGTAAGCAAGTAAAAGTGTCTATTATAAACGTATTGATGGAATTTCCTTATTCCAAAAATAATTGCATACGCCTCCTTATCGATTTGCGAATACTTCTTCTGTGTTTCGCTTAGTATCTGTGAAGCATATTGAATTGGACGTTCAGTCCCGTCTGGGTATCTGTGGCTAAGTACCGCTCCAACACCATAAGGAGAAGCGTCTGTTGCTAGTATCAGAGGAAGTTTTGGATCATAGTGAACAAGAACTTTTTCTGACATCATTTCCTTTTTAATTTTACTGAAAGTTTTTTCTTGTTCTTTTCCCCATTTAAATGGTACGTTTTCTTTTAATAAAATATAAAAGGGGTATAGTAATGTGCTCAAATTTGAGAAAAATCGCCCATAATAATTTATAAAACCTAACAAAGCTCGTAATTCCGATTTATTTTTCGGTATCGGCATATTTTGAATTGCGGTAATTTTCTTTTCGCTTTTATGTATACCATCTCTATCAATAGTAAAACCGCAATACTCAATTTTTTTCGTAAAGAAAGCGCATTTTTCAAAGTTAATTCGTATGTTGTAAGTATCTTAACGCTTTAAAACCTCTTCCAGACTTTTCAAATGAGTTATATCGTCAGGTCCAGTGATTTTTATATCATCAAGGAATACTGTAACGTAAGGAATTCCTTGTAAAATTTGTTCAATTATTCGTTGCCATATTGCAGGGGCTGGTAAGATGCCGTACATAAAACGATTTGGTTGATATAATCCTTCATGGGTACTAAGTGTAAGGATTTCGCGATCCTCCGGTTCCACTTCTAATTGTAAGTAAGCTTTTGTAAGGTCTAATTTTGTAAAACGTTGCCCTCCTGCCATATTCGAAAATAACTCATCAATTGTCGGTAAGGGATATTCGTCAACAATCAAGTTTGGATTGACAGAGATTTTGTAGTCCCCGCAAATTCTAACTTTGCCATGTGCCTTACGCACTGGCACAATTGGCGTACCCCACCTGCTGTGGTTGATTTTTTTAAGAATTCCATTTTTAACAAGCTCATCCAACTCAGATTCGATTGCCTCTTTTAACGAAAAAGGTACTGGACGCGCTTTTATAAACACAGGTTTGGAGTCATTTTTGAGCTGCAATTTTGCTCGAACATTTTTAATTTTCCCGATCGACGGAGCAATAACCTTACTATATTTATCCAATAAACTCTTAACTTTATCCGAAATATTTAAGTTTTTTACCGTATAATTGTGCACGAAATATCATTTTCTACTTGAAAAATATCGTTAAAATTTAATTGAAAAGCGTGTATCCATTCTCTTCCCATTAAAGGATGTTTGTCGGAATCGACAATATAAAGCGGCAACTCACACGAAATATTATTGTACTGAACTGTCACGTTAATATAACCCAAAACTTCTAATCTTTGATTGCAGTAGGAGGCAAGTTGCAAATCCGTCCTGTGGATACGAGCATTTTTAAAAAACTTATTTTTATCACTTCTACTCATTAATGAAACTGGTGAACCTGTATCTAATTCAAATTTAATATTTTTACCGGTAACTTGCAATTCAATCCATATTTTACTTCTACTGTTTGACGTAATATTGCAAATTTCTTCTAAATCCAATTCCTGTACATAATTTGTATTCTTTTTATTTTTAAATTGTAAACAAACCTTTGCTAAATGACCTTTCTTATTACAATGGCAATAAACTGTATTAAAGTGTGTACACATGTTTGCTTTATGCGATTCATCGCCACAACGATAACAAAATAATTTCTTACCTGAACTGTTAGCTAACTTAAAACTACACGAGCTAGGGCTGTTTGAAAAGTTTTTCTTCACTTTGATGTTGTTGACGTTGACGAATTTGATTTACACTAGCTTCCGCCTTTGCGCCTTGTATCTCCGCGCAGCCTTTTGCGAAGAGCTCTAAAGTTCTAGCGGTGGCAATAGCCGTGTCCAATGTGAGGTCTTTTGTAGCGAGTAATTTATTCTGGATCATCCTGTTATTTAATGCGAAAACAAACTGATTCCTCAAAGCTGTGTTGAGGTAAGAACCAAAATTGCAGTGCTCTGCAAGCCGGCGTAATTTTGTTAGGTACTCCTCTACGCTCTCGTTATCTTGTTGTTTACGCAGATGAAATCGGTAATTTTGCACTATTTCTAACGGTGCGGGATCGAAATAATTTTGTAGTGCTTCTTTTACCGCTTCGTATGTCTTTCCATTTGGCTTCTCTGGCGCAAATTTATCACAAGCGATATTGTACGTTTCTGGTCCGATATAATGCAATAACCAATACAGCTGCTGCTTCTTGTCTGTAATTGTGAACACTTGGAAAGCTCCTTCTAGCCTCTCGACCCATCGCGCCCATTGTGTGCTGTTTTTATCGAAATATTCGATTGTAAACGTAGGTTGTACTTTTGCCATACTCGCAATGAGTGTATCGAGCATGCACAGCACTTGCACTTGGAATCGTGATAGGCAATGTTGATGTAGTAGTGGCCGGTGTAGTAGTGGATGGTGTAAATGAAGCCTTGTAAACGGTAGTTTCCTCCATTTCTTTGTATTCGTCATCCGACATTCGTAACCGGTGAAAAAAAATCATAAAGTAACTTACTTATGCAAACCTTTTAATATCAATATAATCGCTCCACGAACTCTTGATGAACTTCCGTATGACACTCCTTTAATGTTTTCCAGCGTAACTATTCCGAAAAATTTATTTACTTTGCACGTTTCAACATAAATGAAGTAATTTCACCGCAGCACGCCTCCAAGGGTTGTATTTTTGAATTTGTGTTTTACTTCCTCTTTGGAGATATAGAAATCCCATCCTCGTGGCGACGTGGGTTGCATTTAAAACACTACTACTACTTAAATTCAATTTATTTCTATTACAAAAATTTCAAGTGGGAGAACCTACGCCGGCTTACTTACTACTGAACTACGTACAGAAAAACTGCAATATACTGAACTACTTAGATGGCCATATAGTGTTTGTGTGTGTGTGGCTGTTTAATTAAAAGTACATACATACTACAATATAAGTTTGGGTCACAATAGCAAGCAAGATCACAATATCCCCGATTCGAAGTGGCACTGCCCGGACCTTGCCGTGGATCTTTCCGAACCTTCCTAAGAAGGTCTCAAGATCCTCAGACCTGGCCCGGAGGGGAACCCGAGAAAAGCAGACTCTCGTCGGCTTCACTGAAACCGGGTATGGCTGGAGGTGTCTACTACCCACGTCGATGCCCTCAAGCATCAGCTTAGTGGCTGCGTCGACGGTAGTAGTATAAACCTTCACCATACCGCGGCCAACCAGTCCGAAGGAGAAAATATTCTCCAACGGGACCACCAGTGACAAGGCCTTCAGGTATGTACTTTGTGTGCACCCTCGAAGGTGTTCAAAGTGCATACCGTACCGTTCGTCATGCCACTGACAGTCAAAAAGACCTTGAAGCCCCGCGACTGTCTTAGGCCGAGACTTTCCCAAGTCAGCCGGAGGCTGACGTGGAGTCACGTAGCTACCCTGTATCACAATATTGGAACTTTTCTTAGAACTACCACTCACCTGCTGTGCGTAGCTAGTCCCTACTACTGTCCCTGAACTAAGTTGTTCTCTTGCTGGTGATGGTAGTACTGGTTGACTCCGCGCTGATTTCTCTGCCCCAGAGAGACTAGGGCGCATAATCACAGGATTGGGTGGTGGCGCTGTTTTGGATGCTGCTTTGACAACTTCTATTAACTTTGGTGCTCCAAAGATTTTATATGCGGTTAAGGTCGCTGGCACTTTGGCAGCTGACGCTACGGAGTTCTTCGAGATCGATGTCGTAGAATTCACGTCAGAAGATGGTGCTGCTTTTAAGGCGGATATCTTCTTTTTATTGGCGTTGGAAGTTGCTGAGGCTTTAGCAGTGGATGTCGCTGTTCCGGTTCTTGCTGTTTGTCACTACGACTGTAGCTAATAGTGATGTAGAATCGCTGGACAGTGTTGCTATTTCGGCTTCTACTAAGGTTTTGGCCTCTTCTATTGGGCCCTTTCTAGCCTCTTCAGTGGGCTCTTTGGTGTTGAGGAAGGTCGTTAAGTTAACCCTTTGACCACGGTCTTTCTTTTTTCGTATATTAGGGGGTTTTTTAGTTCCCCCTGAACTACTTTCACTACTACTGCCACTCGTTTTGTGGCAGTAGCAACTTGTTCAAAAGTCTGAGGTAACTTTATAGCTGAACTGACACTTCAAAATTAAATTAATTTATTTGCAAAAATGCAAAAATGTCAAAAAAAAAATTCTCAAAAGAGATTGTAAAAGGAAAACAACACCAATAGTAACGAACGTTTTCTGTCAAAATAAACAAAACAGTAACACGCAAACTAACCGAACACAATAAAACAATATATCGCACGAAATTGGAACTTTTTATTATTATTATTTTTTACGGTTTAGAAAACACGTCCGTCACCTTGGCACTTTACAATAATAATAATAATAATGTTTATTGCAAAAAAAAACTACATTAAATTACATACTCCATTAAGAAAATTAAATTAAATCCAATTCAGTAATTTACATACATATCAAAATTCAAAGTACTACAAATAAACTTAGACAATGGCACCGAGGCCATCTGTCAAGGTTAGCAAACATACAAAACATAAAAAATAAATTCAATCTGCTTATGAATAAGATGTAACTATAAAGCAACTAAGTAAGTAAGAACAATTAAGAAATGAAAATAAACCAATAAAGTAATGCTTAGTGAGAAAAGCGAGGAAAGCTTGACTTGTAATGAAGTTGCACATGAGATTAGTTGTTATATTGATCTACAAGGTATTTTCTATACGACCAGGCCCTCTTAGCATAAAGGAATAAATCGCCATAGTTATTTTAACCATTTAAAAGATCTGTTACCTCGGATTCGTTTAAGTTACGTTTACGAAAAATTTCCACACGAAACTCTGTGAGGATAGGACATATGCCAAAAAAGTGCAACAAGGTCTCAGGTTCGTTTAAATTACATAATTATAAGATATTACAGGTGCCATTTTAATCATAGCTGCATCATTTCTAGATAAATTTTTTTTAAATGATTTGCGCTTGCTGGCTACTATCCAACTACTTCCTACTATCTTTTTATTTCCTTCGACGGACCTCCCCAACGTACCCGACTATATTTTTCCATGCTTCCTAAACAGCAATCATGCGTTTCACTATTGTGTCAGGAGAGGCTGCCCCTCCCAGGTGAGCCACGCTTAGGGTCCAATTTATCGCACTCGAAAAAGTTGTGCTCCGCGGTGTCAAATTTTTCTGGATAGTACATGCACTCCGTCGAAGCTGTCCCGATCAGGTGAAGTTACTATCAAAAGTTTCCGCGACCACTCAGCAGCTGGATGATGGTAGTGTTAATTCACCGAGTTTTCTGTTCACTCAGAGGCATATGCCTTTTATAAGCCTAATAGTCCATCGTTCCCTGTTCTCCTCGTCCTACATAATCTTCCACTTTTCTATAGTATGGAACCTCTCTGCTCTCCTCGCGGCTTATCTCAGAACTTGCGTCTTCCTTAGTAAGATCGCCCTTCTGTGGTTTTCAAGCAATTCACTCCCACAGTTACCGATGTGGTTGGTTTGGAGACAGTGTGATTTGAGGAGGCCACTTTCAGCGCCGCGCGCCTTTGCACTTGGCACAGTTTCTGCTTATATGATTCCTTGTTTCCGCAAATACCTCAGCATCATATAGCAACGTTGCCTGTACTCGTAATATAAGGAGTCGGCGCTTGCTAAACTTGGGGCCTCCGACGTTTTGTGCTCGAAAATAGTCAACTTTGTGCCAATCATCACTTCAAGATATGTCACAGCCGGTTTCGACGCTACAGTCGGATACAATAGCGTATACAGCTCTACCGTAAAACTCTTTCGCCAGTTTGCAACTTTCACCAACAATTTCAGTCTGTTTTTCTTTGGTTTCAAAATCAATTGCAGGCATCTAGCAATATTAATTTTACTTCTGCATTGTGTAGCATAGTTAAAAAGGTTTTAATGTTGCTTGAGTAATGAAGCAACGTTACGGAAACGGGTTTTCTACCTGGAATAAATTTAAAAATTTATATAAATTTATAAATTTGTTTTTATAGACAGCACCTGGTATTCCATACAAGTTCTTAAAATGTGATTACTCTGTTACATTTAATGGAATGTTGCCAAAGAAGAAGAATGATATCATTATTCAAAATTTCGAGATCTTTAGAAGACACTATATCGAAAAATCTATTTACTTCTCAGATTTTCTCTGAAATGCCTTCTTTTTTGGTACGGCACTCCTCACTTCCGGTGAGCATACAACATGAATGCTGCTTGTGAAATTCTCAGATTTTGAATTCTCTATTTCAGAAACTAAAGCGCGACAGAATGATGCTAAAAGCAAAAGATTTTTTGCTGCTAGGGGGGAACGCATGTAGCCCAGAAAAAATGATTGATTGCTGTCAAAAAACATGAAATATGACCCCTGAATACTTCAAATGGCTGGGGAAATATCAACTGCACCTCTAAAACTGTAAAAACCACCCCAAAACCGCTACAAATAGATCAGATGGTTAGATAACTCATATAAGCCACATTACAGTTAGGGATGGTTTCAAAATAATAACATTAAGTCTTCAAAATATGCAATCGATGAGAACATGTCGCTTTGATGAGAAAATATCGATTTCATATTTTGAAGACTTAATGTTATTATTTTTAAACCATCCCTAACTGTAGTTTGTTGTTTATATGAGTTATCTGACCAAAACCTATTTTAGCGATTTGGGGTGGTTTTTAAAATTTTAGGGTTGAATTTGACATTTCCCCATCCATTTGAAAAATTCAGGAGTCATATTTCATGTTTTTTGACAGCAATCATCATTTTTTCTGGGCTACGGGCGTTCCCCGTTCCTCCGAGCAACCAAAAATCGGCTATTCTTAACATTGTCCTTTCTTGCTTCTTTGAGCAGAAAGCGCTGCTGCTAAGCACTCAATTATTTCAATTAAGCATCTCTGAAATAGTAAGCTGACATGTGTTTCTCGGGTTTTTTCATCTTTGGAAGAATCAAATTCTACATTTTGTGCTAAATTGCTTTCAAGAGTTATTTCTTCAGCATTATTTGTTAGTAAAAAAATTTTTAAGAATATTTCGCAAAGTCACTCGGAAACCCACTAAATTCCGCCAAGTCAAAGTTAAAACCCAATAAATTCCCGCCAGATTTTTTGTATACTAAACGTCATGAAATTGAAATGAAATTTCATTTCTTATCTGTCTGAATTATATTATATTTTATAATATTATGATGCATATATATAAGCATATTCGTAACGCGTGGACCGATTTGGATAATTCTTTTTCTGTTGGGTAGAGTATGCTCCCTGGTTGATATCACGAAAAAAATATTGGTGGGGAGGGAGGGGGGGGGGGGGGGGGTTGAACATAACTTTATAACGCGTAGACCGATGGGGATGGTTCTATTGCTGTTGTATAGAGTGCTAATAGGAGAATAATTTGGTCCTATGGTGGTGGTGGGGGGTTAAACCTGACTTTTTAAGGCGTGGACCGATTTGGATGGTTCTTTCTTTGTTGTATAGAGTAGAAGACACTAAAAAAGTGAAAAATAAAATAGTTTTTAAAAAAAAGTTGAACCGACTTCACAAAAACCGCTAAAAAGCATAAAATTATATTTAATTTTATACCTTTTACGATATTTTGAAGTCGGTGCAGATTAAACAAATAAAACAACTACATAACCACAATTGAAGATAATAATACTACCTGAACGTTTCAGGTCACGGGATCATAAGAAAGGGCGATTAAGTACTTTTGTTCTAGTTGTTTGGTTTGTTTGATTTGCACCGACTTCAAAATGTCGTAATAGATATAAAATTAAAAATTATTTTATGCGTTTTAGCGCTTTTTGTGAAATCAATTCAACTTTTTTTTTAAAACTATTTTATTATTCTCTTCACTGATTAATTCGTTGCACAATTTGCTTGACAATATTTCTTCATATATCGTTTCACTTCACTTATTTACACTTATCACTTCACGGGTTAAAAGACAACTTACTATTCGCAGTATCACATATAAACACTTCGCAGTCTAAATCCCGACTAAAGTAACCAGGCTACTACTCAGCCCTGTTTATACTACTCAGCTTTATTCTAGAAACTTTTGCCACTTTGTTCTAGATATTTCCGTTACACATTTTCACCTCACATATTCGACATGGGTTCGAGTCGTCCTTGACTTTCCCCGCTTCACATTTCCTTCGTTTCATTTCTGGCCACCTCGGGCATGCTCATTACACAGTTGACTATTTCCCTTTACAAAATATCGATCGTCGAATATTATATATATTATAATAGGCATCTAGTTTTGAAGTTATGCCTCTTAGGCTAATCACTGCATCATTAGGAGGATTTCGTATCAGTATAACTTAGAGTTCAAAAAACCGAAAATCTCTTATTGCTAAATGGCTTCAGAATCCAAAATTAATTGTAAGCGGAACGGGTGAAGCTCTCTTCGCGCAACCTCCCATTGGTTACGGAAACTAGATAAATACAAATTCTGTTTATGTATTCTCAGAAAAATAT
Organism: Leptarthrus brevirostris; assembly: GCA_964036015.1. Lineage (NCBI taxonomy): Eukaryota > Metazoa > Arthropoda > Insecta > Diptera > Asilidae > Leptarthrus > Leptarthrus brevirostris. The sequence continues at coordinate 73,363,092 of OZ038374.1, forward strand.
CGCTATGGGAATTTTTCGTGGCGTTTGACAACTGTCAATTTTATGTAAAAAAAAGTTAAAATTGTTATATTTATAATTTTTAGAAAATTTAAAAAATGGAAATTAAGTATATTTATTTATTCACAACTGTAGTAAACACAGGATAGCTAGAAACAATTCCAAAAAGCGTAAAACACAAAATGATTACGTTAACTACTCGAAAGTCAACTTTGAATATCTAAAATAAAAATCTTTTATTTTTTTAAACCACATGAAATTAAAAAGTTCTGGATAATTGTTTGATGTTAAATATTTAAAGTAATGACCTTTTGGCCTACGTTATGATCCGTTGATCGTTCGAAAGTTATGAAGCTCACAGGGTGGATATATGGAGGGAAGGACATTCTTATAAAAATCGTCAAAATGAATTTAGTGGACGTCAAAACGTATATAAGGGTTGAGCCTATGTCAAGCTCAATCTGAAAAAGGGAGGTGCCGGACAAATTGATAAAATACAATTTTATTCAAAATAAAAAATTTGTATAAAATCAAAAATCCAATCAATTCAATAAATAATAATTCAAAATAAAATAAATAATTCAAAAATAAAAGTAACAAATTCAATAAATAATAATAATAATCAATTCAAAAAGAAAAATTCAAAAAATAAAGAGAAGAAAATTGTTCCCCGACGCCACAGGTTTTATTATTTTCCTGTGAAAAACACAAAAAAGGTGTAAGAAATTAGCAATTTGATTTATAAATTAAAATATTAGCTGAAAACAGCTGTATTATGCTGAAATCAGCAATAATTAAATATACCTACTTAAGTTTGGTACACAATGTCACAACAGATAAACATAAATGTTTCCTGAAAAATAAAATGTGCCGCACTCGTGAAAAGATTTTGTTCAGTTCTTGCTCCTATTCTGTGTTACTTATTTAATCTCTCAACTAGCTGCGGTATTTTTCCGAAAGCCTGGAAAACCTCATTAATTATTCCCCTTCACAAAAAAGGTGATAAATGTGAAATCTCGAACTATAGACCAATTGCTAATCTTAGTTGTATTTCAAAGATTTTTGAGGCACTTATTTGTGATGTTCAAGCCTTTTTTGCAACCGTTTCAACATGGCTTCATTAGAGGTAAATCAACTACCACCAATTTATTGGAATTTTCAAACTTTTGTATTTCTGCAATTGAAGATGGTAAGCAAGTTGACTGTATTTTTACTGATTTCAGCAAGGCTTTCGATAGAATTAATCACAGAATTCTAATTCTCAAACTCTCCCTTCTCGGGTTTCCACAAGTTTTTGTAAATTGGATTCACTCGTACTTATCTGAACGCACTCAGCGGGTTTCTTTTCGTGGAGCTAGCTCTGTCTGATATTATTTTCAACACTTCCGGTGTGCCGCAGGGCTCCCACCTAGGGCTATTGTTATTTATAATTTTTATCAATGACGTATCTAAGATTCTGTCTCACTTAAATATTCTCTGTTATGCCGACGACGCTAAGTTGTTTCGCACTGTGTCTGGCAATGCTGATTGCCTTCTTTTAAATTCTGACTTAGACGCCTTTCAGAATTGGTGTTCCATTAATGACCTTCCCCTAAACATCGGAAAGTGTACATCTATGTCTTTCTCACGGAAAAGGTCTCCTTTTCAATTTAACTTTTCCATAGAGGGCTGTCCTTTAACAAGAGTTACTAAGACGAAGGACCTAGGTGTCTGGCTCAATTCCCATTTTTCTTTCGAGGATCATTTTGATGCCATGGTCAACAAGGCCAATATGACCCTTGGTTTCGTGAAGAGGTGGTCTAAGGAATTTGATGACCCTTACATTACAAAGATCTTATATTGCACTTTTGTCAAGCCTATTCTGGAATATGCCTCTCCAGTCTGGTCGCCGTTATATGAGACACATATCAATCGCATTGAAGCTGTTCAACGGAGGTTTGTTAGGTTCGCTCTTCGTGGCCTTCCTTGAAATAACTCCCGTATATTGCCTCCTTATGTTGATAGACTTGAACTCCTGCACTTGGATGCACTCGAAAAGAGACGATGTAACGCAAGGATCCTTTTTGCTTTCGACTGCATTCGGGGGTCTATGGACTCTTCTGTTCTCTTGGCTTGTTTTGGCTTGTCGGTTCTGTCTCGCTCCTTGAGGAATCCAAGAGAGTTTTTTATCTAGGACTGGACCTAGATATTTAACTTGATTACACAGTTTCAGCCTAACCCCGTCTAGTATAGGGCAACTCATAGTAGGTGTTTATGTCTCCGAGAGAAGAGTATTAACTTTGTTTTGTTCGGGTTTATGCCCAGACCACACCCCTCATTCCATTACAATATCATGGAGAAGGCGTGTTGTAACCCTTCAGCCAGTGTGTTTGGGTGCTTTCCTGAATATATCAGGGCAATATCATCGGCGTAGGCGATAACCTTGTGACCAGACTGCTCCAGGTCTATGAGTAGCTCATCCAGAGTTATGTTCCACAGGAGTGGTGAACGGATTCCTCCCCGAGGGGTAGCTCTAGTGACCACACTTTGAATATTAGATCCTCCCAAATTGGAGACGATGACCCTGATTTTTAGCATGAGGTCAATAAGTTTGATGAGAAGATCGTCAATTTCAAACCTCCTCAAGGATGCCATTATCGCCTCTGACCTGATATTGTTGAAAGCACCCTCAATATCGAGGAAGGCTGTCAGTGAGTATTCTTTCTGCAGTAGCGAATGCGATGTTTGACTAACTAGTGAAATAACAATCGTTTAAATTCCTGACGCAAAGGTAAAAAAGAAATCTGATGCGTACTTATTTTGCAGTGACTGTGGGAATTATTTAGAAATAAGGTATTTCTAAATTTATCTTAGCGGGAATCTAACACTTTTAATATTTAATAAGTATATTATAATATGTAAATTTTTGCATTACAAAATATAACGTTAACGGGACTTTCTGAGCGCAACGGATTTATTAAGACACCATTTATTAAGACACTAATCATAGATGTCCACGGTAACGTGTAAGCATACCATCTCATCTTTCGATTCTGGTTATTTGGAGCAATAAATAATGATTGAATGATGAACTTTAAAAGCGTTTTTCTCGAAATAACGTCTTCAAAGTTGGTGCAAATGATTAAGAAAAAACTATAAGTCCAATTAGCTTCTAGTTTTGTATATTCTATTCGAAATTTTTTCTTTCAGGCATTGAACTACTAATAGTGGATTTTAAATAAAATCTAAAATTTTGACAGAAAAAATGTATCGTTCATGCAAAGGAAATTATTTAATTTCCAAGCTATCACCAGTGTCTTTAATGACTTCCAAAACATAAATTTGGGTTGACCGATCAAGATATATGAGGTCTTAAAATGTTCGTTTATGCAAGAGCTTTCGAAAAATTCTGGCTCTCTGAAAAATATAATATGGCACATATGGGGTCCGAAAAGACTTTTGCCATGGCAAATTAAATAAAAACAATGGTAAATTCAATCAAATTTGTAAACTATGCATCTATAATGCGTTTAGTAATGATTCTAGGACCACCAAAAGAATCTACCAATGGGATTCGAAATTCCAAAATGGGAAATGGGAACGCATTTTGGGAGAAAATGGTACAGGCAAAGTTGTAGGATGTTTCCTTGGTTATCCAGTGCTGACCCTGGATTTTACATTGACCTTAAACGTCAATATCAAGTCCAAGGTCACCACTAGATAGCGCGAGAAAAATCCTACAACTATGATCTCTACTATTCTCTCCGGAAATGCGTGCCTAGAGAGTTAAAGTGTGCTTGTAATATCTGCCATATTGGATCCGCCATTTTTGAATTTCGAATCCTTATAGTAAATGGTTAATTAGTGGTCTTAGAATCATTATTACACGCATTATAGATGCATATTTTAGAAATTTTTAAAACTTTACTATCGTTTTTATTTAATATCTTATGGCAAAAGTCATTTCGGACGCCATATTTGCTGCGCCGTATTGTATTTTTCAGAGAGTCAGAATTTTTCCAAAAGAACAAACACTTTAAGATCTCATACGTCCTGATCGGTCAACCCAAATATTAGAAGCGCTGGTGATCCGGTCAAAACTATAATTTGACTTTCACAGAATATTTCAGGAAGGCCTTTTATTATAATTTTATTTTGCACATGGCGAAAATGATACGGGGAGTATACGGTTATTTATAAATCCGTGCATACCTTAATACCCGTAAGTAAACGTAAACCCAGCTTAGGCGAATACATGTGACATGCAGATACAACGGTTTTAAAGGACCAGATTATGAACATACCGAGGTCTAGAATCTGGATCCCGGCGAAACCGTCGGATCAGAGATCAATTGTGAGTATACTACAAGTAAGCAATCCTGGTCCACCCACTCAAGATTGGAAAATAGCCCAGGTTGGAGCAGCTCAAAAAAGGCTGTTTTTGCCCTGAATGACAAATTCCTAGCCCCGCTTTCTGAATGCACTTTCGTCATTACTTATAGCTTTGACTCCATTAGCCAGCGAACGTCATTTCGTTGGCTAAAGTGAACCACAGAGTTGCGGCATGTCTCGCCGTAGTTACTTCTCCGCAATCCTGTGAAGAGGATGGAGATATGCAATTCATCTCTAAGATGGCGGGCGAATACCTTCTCAATCTCAGGCGAGAGAGTGTAGACATATTTCTGCTCTCATTTGCTGAAGATAACGTTAGCCGCAAAGAGGAGATTGCCGACCATACCAGAATCAAAGCATTATCTTACCACTCCAAGGCAGCTTCCGCTGCGCTCACTCCTTCGCCTGTCACAAAGGAAGATAAGTTTGTTCTTGTCTAAGAACTTTGGGTCGTCAAATACAGGGCTTACGGACTCAATCTAAAGGACTACAAGCCCTCTTATGTACAAGGTGCCGGTAAATCCAGATCATGTACCCTAATAAAGAATGATATTAATATATTTATAAATTTATTAGGCCCGAAGTTCTAGACATTACACTAGTCTCTAAACGATTCGCCTATTTTACAACGGAGTGAAAGGTACCGAAGGAACCCTCCTTCTGTAATTACGAGTATATTGAATTTGGAGCAGCATTATACAAACAGGTATCCTAGTATCGACACTAGGCAAATCCGTAATAATGTGGTGGGTATCCTAAGGCTCCTGCGTGTATTAAAGTAACTCTGAATCCCTGTGAGTGTCGCAAACTTTTTAATCAGGGAAAAAGAACTATGGACTTTTTATAAGGCATGCCTCAGTAAATTTAAAATATTGATAAGGGAAGCGAAACGGTTTTCGTGGGAGAGCTTTTGTAATACAATGTAGAGCACCTGCGAAGCATGTCGTTTGCGTAAGATCCTCTTAAAGATACCAAGTACTCCCTACCTCGTAGAAAAACAGGATGAAAACTGGATCTCACCTAGTCTTTAAACTCTACAACAACTACTACTACTACTGATTTTGGGCTCTTCAAAAGCTAGAATAGCTGAGTCTACAGTAGCTTCGTATAGTCATTGCTTAATCCGTAAAGTCCTTAGTAGATGGAAACTGAAATGGGTCTACCCAGGCACAAGTGCATTCGAAGTCCTTAGTAGATGGAAACACACACAAGCAAGCTCTCTCTTTACTACCAGAATGTGAGAGGACTGAGGACCAAAACAAATAATTTTTATTTCTCATCTACTAACTGCGATTTTGCTGTGATAGCTTTATCTGAGACGTGGTTGCACCAGGGTATCTCGGACGCGGAACTGTTTAATGGCTCCTATCAGGTTTTCCGTAGGGATAGGCATGCTAACTCGACCGCACGCGGTGGTGCGGTTCTCATAGCTTGCAGGAATTTTCTTAATACTTATCATTTCGACACTCCCTCTTTTTCTGACCAACTGGAGCTGGAACAAGTTTCAGTGAAAATTTCAATTTATTCGGGGAACTCCTTCTTGATTTGTTGTTATATACCTCCTGATGCGTTTAACGTCGTTGATAGTAATGGTCGCAGGCAGTATGATAAACTCATTAAGCATATTAACTACATCTATGATCGATTGGGTTCTAAGGATGAAATTATTCTAGCGGGGGACTACAATTTACCCAATGTACGCTGGGTAGCGGATGATGATGACGATAGCTTTCTTCCCCATGACTTGACAGAAGGACAATCGTTATTCCTCGACACCTTTTCTAGCTTAGGGCTTTTCCAAATGAGCGCTGTGAGTAACAATATGGGAATACAGCTTGATTTGGTGTTCTCCACGAACTCCACGCTCACATTTGTTGAACGCTTGACGTGTTTCACCCCGCACTGCTTGTTGCTATTCATTGTCTGTCGGACGTGCTTGTCGATAACCTCGATATCCAATATCATTTTAACTTTAGAGCGGCCGATTTTGAGGCTTTGAATGATTATCTTGACGAGATGGACTTCCAAACTTGCTTGTCTAGTGACGATATCAACAGTAACGTATCAAGTCTCTACGATGTTTTGTATGAGGCTTTTGGGAGGTTTGTTCCCTTAGTTCGGGTTAGAGGTAAAGACTCCGCTCCACCCTGGTTTGACAGAGAATTGAAAACTCTAAGGAATAGGAAGAACAGACTCTGGAAAAAGTACCTTCGTGTTTTCAGTGTTGGCTCCTGGCAAGAATTTAGTATTTGCCATGAACATTTTATCAGCCGTTCTCGCTATCTCTATGAAGAATACCTTCAAAGTTTAAAGAACAGATTATTCTCTGACCCCCGTGCATTCGAATGTGTCAACTTGAAGAAAAAGGTCGATAACTATCTATCGACTATGGAGTTCGGGGGGATTTCCAGCAATAATTCTAATATTATCAGTAACCTATTTGCTGAATCTTTTAAGGGTGCATTTGAATCATCTGATTTCATTCCGGATGGTAGAAACTTTTCGCACATAAATAGTCGAATTTTACCCATGGTATCAGTTCCATCTATCACGGAAGAGATCCTCTTGAAGCATATTAATGCACTTCCAACTGACTTTTCTACTGGTCCTGACGGGGTTCCTGCTGCAGTCATAAAGAAATGCTCTTCGGTTTTATTATGGCCCTTGCTGTTTCTATTCAGGAAGTCTCTCTCGCGGGGCCATTTCCCAATACTCTGGAAGATGTCCCTTCTAATTCCTATTTTGAAGAGTGGCAATAGAAGAGACATTTCCAATTACAGGCCAATTGCTAAATTGTCCTGTATTCCTAAGCTCTTCGAACTGTTAATTCAATCCCAATTATCCGATGTGTGTAAAGGCTTAATCTCCACTCGGCAGCATGGTTTTCTTCAGGGTAGGTCCACGGTTTCAAACTTGGTTGAGTTTGTTTCCTGCACTGTGGGTGGATTCACGAATGGTTGCCAAACTGACTGTATTTACACTGATTTTAGTAAGGCCTTTGATAAGCTCTCACTCTGTCATTGCCATTAAATTGGCTAAGTTGGGTTTAGCGTCCTCGCTTATTGGTTGGATTAAGTCGTACTTATCCAATAGGACTTGCAGGGTACGTTTTCGTGGCGCACTCTCTGATTATTTTGTGGCTCATTCTGGCGTTCTCCAGGGCTGTCATCTGGGTCCATTGCTGTTCATCTTATCTACTGATGATATTTCGTATTTGCTGCAAAGGTGTAAAATTCTTATATATTATGCTGACGATATTAAGATTTTTCTCCCAATCAAATCTAATGCAGATTGTGAGATTTTGCAATCAGAGTTGCACATTTTCTATGAGTGGTGCTGCAACAACAATCTTAAGCTGAACATTGAGAAATGTCAAGTTATGTCCTTCTCGAGGTCTCGCAGGTTCCGTACTTTTCAGTACATGTTTAAGGGTACTGGTATAAAGCGGGTGGAGGGCGTGAGGGACTTGGGAGTGTATCTTGATGCTAAATTGAACTTCATCTCCCATATTAATAACGTCGTTGCTAGGGCAAACTCTATGCTGGGATTTATTCTTCGGTGGTCCAAGGAATTTCCCAGCCCTCAAATAAGACTCCATCTTTTTACGTCCCCTGCTTGAATATGCTAGTCAGGTTTGGTCTCCGTTTTACAGATGCCACATTGAACGTATCGAGTCCGTCCAGCGCAGGTTTGTGCGATCGGCCCTGCGTTCTTTGCCTTGGAAGGACCCTCTTATTCTACCACCTTATGAGGAGCGCTTAGGGTTACTGCAACTTGTTAAACTAGAGAAGCGTCGTTGGGTTGCAGATTTGCATCAGCTTCTGCCGGGTAAGCTAGACAGTGATGAACTAGCTTCCAAAGTATTGCCTAGAGAACTGTCCTATTCCCTACGCAATCGATCACCTTTACAGATTGCTTTTTCACGCACTAATTACGGCATGTTCCAGCCTATTAACCGTATGTGTAGGTCTGCTAATGATATCGGAGACATTTTTGATACTTGTGTGGACAAGGTGACACTTAAAAGGAGTATCTACAATTTGTAAGTCATTCTTTTGCTCGCACTAGTTTTTGTTTAATTTCTCGTTTTTGTTTGTTTTGCATTTAGATCCTTCTGTATTCGAATGGAAACAGTATTATTATTATTATAGAACGCATGTATAGAGTCGTGAATATGTGTCCTCTTTTTGATTTGACTCTTACCATGGATTAGCTGCCACTTTCCTTTATATTGAGGGTGCTTTTAATAACATTAAACTAGAGGCGATAACGGCATCCTTGAGAAGGCTTAATATAGAGAATTCTCTTATTGAGTTAATAGATCTTATGCTCAAAAGCAGGACCGTTAGCTCAAGTTTACGGGGATCTAACAAGAAAAGAGTCGCAACAAGAAAAAAACGCCAAGGAGGTATCCTCTTACCACACTTATGGAATCGGACCAGCAATGATTTTCTCCTAGATCTTCAACATTCCATTCCGACCATAATGTTATTGCCTACGTACATACGGAGAAGTTGTATGGTGGCCTGCACTGGACATAGTGACCCACCAGAATACACAGAAGATGGCAGCACAATTTACAGGTACCCTAGGAACTACACCATCTAAAGACACTAAGACCTCGTAAACCACCATTCCCCACCTCCTGTCGGTGTATCTTTTCGGAGAGCAAACCGCATCCTCGACTGCCATCGCGCTCAATTCAGTCCAGACTTGGACGCGTACCGACTACAGACGCTCGAAAATTATGGACAATAGAATAACAAATAACATTGACTATACTACACCCGAGCCTTATTTTAATGGTAAATTTGGGACCTTTATGCCTATCAGGAAGGAATGGGAGGAAGGCCCCTCCCTCAATCGGAGAATCATTGCATCTTTACACCGATGCTTTCAAGTTTGAAGGCAAAGTAGGTGAGGTATTTACTCAGAACAACTGGACGTAAGTATTTCGCTTCATTTGCCAGATTACTGTAGTGTTTTTATGGCAAAAATCATGACTATACTGTCTGAAGAACAAAAAATTGTCCTCGGATAAAGACACAGACAGTCCGTCTTGTACTAAATCTCTCATGGGAGTGTACACTACCTCTAATACTGCCAGAAAACAGCGATCAACTCTACATGACATGGCTGAGCACCTTAATGCACACTTCATATGGGTACTGGGGCATAGTTAGAGCGAGAATCGGCACTACTGTACTAGACTTGTCAGTTTGGCAAGCCCCTGGCCACGTGCAAGCTGGAAATTATACAAGCATTCCTTGCGATTGCTAATGATAAATGGCACACACCTACCTAATTACCCGGCCGATTTTTGACCGGAAGCGGTTAAGAGAGCTTCTCTATAAGAGAGAAAAAAAGAGGAGCCATCCGTCACTTCCCCTGGACATGCACGGTTCTAGGTAACCGAAGGAGCCGGTATTTGGTCACACTTTTTTCAGGAGTTCGCCGAATTAGGTTCTACTGATGACAGGGACGTAGTTCAGTTTATCAATTGGTTTTTAGTTAAGTGATATGGCTGAATGTTAAGTGATATGGTTAAAAATCTAGTCCCGGCTCTAGCCAACCGCAGGAGCCGGTAATATTGGTACTCCCGCGCACTAGGGTTCTACTAGTGGCAGGGATCTAGAGCTCCTAATACTCTTTTAAGTGTAAAAATAGAGTTAAGAACATAGCATCCATTGCGGTATCAAAATGGGCCACTTTATCCTAAGTGTGCCTTCCCGGCTGGGATGGCAGCCACAATAACCGTCTCTCGATAATTGTTGGTAGAATATTAGTCGGAGAGCCGGCTGTATAAATATCTTATATACATATGTAGTTCTTAAGGAATGGACAAGGCCCATTTGACACGGTGTAAAACAAATGTTAACCTTGTTAAAAACAAATACGTTTATCAATTTTGCGAAAAAAAAACTTAAAAATCTCAGATATCTTTGAAAATGTTGAATTTCGCAAAATTAAAAATGCGGGATACCGTGGGACTGAAAATAGTGCGGGATTAAAAACCCTATTTGCGTCGTAAAGCGAAAGACTGGATCAGGACAACATTGGGGAAAACTAGAAGTAAATTTCTCGAGCGACGGCAAAAGATATGTAAGAAGGTCAGTAAATCAAGAATTTGTCTCTCGTTACACTGGGTTTAGATTTAGAATTATTAGATAGTCACCTAAATTGCCCGGCTTGAATCTTATCGAGAACCTTTGAGAGTATGTAAAAGAAACTAAAACAAAAAATAAAAAATAACTGTGGTGGACAGTACAGTCTACATGGAAAAGTATTTGTGTGGAGATGTAAAGATTAGTGTCCAAACATTGCGCTGCTCGTTAAAGCGTTGTAAAAATTTCTTTAGACTAGTATGCTGTATGACCTGGATTTTGCCTTTAATTTTGATTTAAAACTTGCTTAGAAACTATACCTATTTTATTGACCAACGTTAAAAATATTAATTGTTATTTATTTTAAAGAAATGAATTTTTTATAGTTCTTGTTTGTAGAATCCAGCCTCACTTTAGTTAAGATTTGTTTAAAAATAAAAGGTGTTCTTTCCATATAATATATTCGGTTACTTGCTTGCATTTTAATCGTCACACCATTTTGTTTGTTCGCCACTGTATATTACAACCTGCAGATACTTTTGTAAACAGCAGAGTTGCCAATCCGGGCGATTTCTCGCCGATTGGACTACTTGAGCTACTTGGGCGAGAAAATTTTCCTCTCTGCGACTAGGCACTTTTTGGGCGATTTTTTAATTCTTGCTGGGCCCTTTTGGGCTATAGGTTGAATCAGAATGCACGGCAGCCTACAGCAACAGTTCATATTGGCTAATCGAAATCACATAACCCGACGTGACAGTTGAACAATTTTTGCTGTCGAGTCATCTCAAATTCTGATTTTGCGCGAATAACTTTTTACTGAACTGCGAACGAGTCCAAACTGACGTTTATCGCAAAGGTATTTTTTCGCTCAAACGTAAAAGTATGCTCAATGCCGTCGTCACGTCGTGGATATCTGATTCTGATACAGCCGACATCAAAATTGTTTTTCTGTCGTCCCTGCGGTTGCTTACCGCCCCCTCCCCCCGCCAGGACATATATTTGTAAAGTAGTACATAAAAGAACACAAAATAAGTAAAAGCGAAACTTTTCCGAATTCAAAAGTACACGTTAGTACACGTAAGTGCAAATAGCCACTTCCATTTTAAATACCTACTTAAGGGTATTTTTTGTTTTTCTCGACGCCTCTACCACAATTTTGCTGTGATTACTGTCAGAAATATTACATTAAAGTTGTACAAAGAACAATTTGAAAGACTTCATTGATTATAAAATCAAAAGGCGATTTCAAATAATGGCGCGGCGACTTTGGGCGACTTCAGCGCCACGGCTCGGCGACTTTTGCTCCATACCATCTGACATCTCTGGTATACAGTTTTACTTCGGAATATCACCAAAGCACAACTTCCAAACTTTTCTGAATCCGCGACCCTATTATGGCACTTTTCAAGTTTATAAACTTCAAAAATTCGATTTTTTTTTCGCTTAATCAAATGTTTATAGTCTTAAGAATATATGGTTCAAGCCGTTTTTTGATAGCTGCATTATTTCTCCCTCAAAAGAGAGGTACGCGTATCTGACGCTCAAAGTTCTGCGGCAAGTAAATTGGCACGAATGGAGGCAGCGGCGGAAAAAAGGAAGGAGCAAGAAATGTACGAGGCAGACGAGGGCTTACTGTATGGTCCGGGAATCGCAGATTAGGTGTAAGTTCAAAAAAAAAGTTAAAAAAACGCGTAACGAAATGACCAAAAGTGGCGCGTTACAATCTCCGGCGAGCCGAACGGCACCGTCAACTTTGAGATCAATTTGCCAGAGTTCCAGAATTTGAAACTGGTGTGCGCGATTGAGAGAAAACCGTTGAAGATTTCTTAGCGGGATTTTTTTTAGCTTCAAGAAAACTGTTTTCTTGATACCCAAACGGGCCGAAATTATTTTTTTTATTTTTTTTATTATTTTTTACAGCCCCTCAAACACGAAAAAAATGGCCGAAAAAATTAGACTTTTTTTGACAGCGCGCTATAACTAAGAAAAAAAAACTTTCTTAAAACTTTCTCGCCGTGAGGGTATCAAGAATTTCATCTATTTTCATAATCTGAAAGGTTTTTTTATTCCAGGTAAACCATTCGACCTGTATCGTGCACACCAGATGGTCGTGCGCGCCGTGAACGCGCGAGGGGCGGTTCACCCCACACGGCTCCATTCATTAATTTTCGTTTGAAAAAATTCATATGTGTAGTTAAATATATGAACTTTATTGTAGAAAAAAATCAAGGTCTTAATATTTATTCCCTGAACAAAAAAAAATCAAGAAAATAGGCTACTTTTTCTTCTCGTAAACTTGAAAAGTGCCTTAAATCTACCGGTTTTTAAAAGTTCTGTCAGTGTTCATCAACTTTACGTTGATATTTTAAGTTCCTTTTACAATTTTTCTTTCAATTACAAATTAATATTTCAAAAAAATATTGTTTTTCTACACATACGCAATCTGGAAAACAACTGACTTAATTTCTGCATTTGTATAGGATTCGATTCTATTTTTCTCCCTTACCATATCCTAAAAATACGGAAAAGCCGTGTAGCCACTTCTAGAAGCAAAACAAATACTGAGTAAAAATTGTCAACTAATATTTCCGGTTAAAGTCAAACCACGCACAATTTTGTGTCTGCCTGGCTACTCCAAATTAGAATAAAATTACATTTTCCATGATTTTGGGTACTTCGTGCTAAATAAAGACACCCGCTCTGGGGCGACTGTAACCTCAACTAGTTTAATTAAATTAATTAGTTCAACAGACTACAGTTTTTCTTCTGCTTCATAATTCCTTTAACCCTTACCCCAAACAATGAAAGTAATTAATTGAAAAGCCAGAAAAGGGCTCTCTCGGACAAGGCGGCCAAAAAATGTCATGCGACTTTCTTAATATTTCCAGCACATCCCAGTTCCAGTTCGCCCCTGTCTTGTTTATGAATTCGAAGCCAGGGATCTCACCTTATCTGAATATGCTCAGGTAAGGAATTTACAAGGCAAATTTGACAAGACAAGACAGGCGATCGCTTAGCTTCGGGCGAACCTCAGATTTCATTCTTAGTATTGGATCAAAAGAGGACAGGGATTGTCACTCAGCCGAACGAACGTAAGAAAAAGCAAACGATCGACGCGATCTTATTCCAGTTGGTTTTGTTATTACCGCCACCGCCGTTGCGCCAGCGCCGTCTAAGGGAATATCACCGATGGAGCTCTATTTAGTAAGTTGAAGAAAAGTGAGAGCGGTGATTATTTTTGCTGATTAGCCAGTTTAAGTAGATGAGTAACAGCAGACTCCCGTTCAGTGTTTCTTAAACTTTGTGTTTTTGTGAATGTGTTCGTGTAGCTAAGAGATAGATGATAAATCTCTTAGATTAAAGAGAGTGGAAATTAAGAGTGTAGAAATGTTGCCTTATAACAAAATTCTTCCCTTATTGACATAATTAACTGAGTAAGGTCTACTGTCTTCAGGTTTCTCTAGTGGCGTTCGTGCTGCTCGTCAGTTATTTATATTACCTGTTCGCACGTGACTCATTCATTCCTGGACCGTGGGGAATTCCACTGCTTGGGTCCTTGCCCTTTCTTCACGCGAAGGCACCGTATAAAAGTTTGTTGAAACTTTCGCGTAAGTATGGTCCTATCTTTGCCATGCGTTTGGGGTCTGTGGACACGGTGGTGCTGTCAGATGCTGCAATGATAAGGGAAGCCCTCAAACGAGAGGAGTTTACTGGAAGGGCACCGCTCTATATTACGCACGGTATAATGGGTGGTTACGGTGAGTTCTGGTTCTGATGAAAACGAAAAAATTAAGCGACGAACTTGGTAATTATGTCAATTATTGCAGGTATAATCTGTGCTGAAGGTCTTCTGTGGAGGGATCAGCGCCGCCAGTCCATTGAGTGGTTGAGGCGACTTGGCATGGCTAAATTTGGGCTGGCACGTGAAGTTCTGGAGAAAAGAATCAAAAGTGGTGTGGAAGAATTCCTGAATGTGATGAGTCATTTGAGCTGAACGAAAGCGAGTCTGATTCTGAAATTATTTTGCAGACAATCCGATCGGATTCCGCGAAGCGTCTCGCTATAAATCCAATGCATTCTCTTCACCATTCTTTGGGGAACATCATTAATGACTTGGTGTTTGGAGTTACTTATGAGGCGGATGACGTCACCTGGAAATATTTGCAGACGCTCCAAGAGGAAGGCGTCAAGCATATCGGGGTCTCGGGAGTAGTTAATTTTTTGCCATTGCTGAGGTATGTGATTAATGAGCTTTAAATTTCATAGTAATCTCGTTTGGGTTTTGCATTGGCCAAACAGGTTTTTGCCGGCCAATAGAAAGACAATAAAATTCTTGTTGGATGGTAAAACACGAACTCATGCCATTTATGACGATATCATTGATAAAAGCTGGAGAGCTGTAAACAGCACTGGAAATGGCGACTTTACTCCTCGTTGTATTTTGGATCATTTCTTGATAGAAAAGAAAAAGCGAATGATTAACAAAGATCCATCAGTGGAATTCTACAGTCAAAAACAGCTTCGTCATTTGCTTGCAGATCTGTTTGGAGCAGGGGTTGATACGTCTCTAACGACGCTCCGGTGGTTCCTACTTTATATGGCGAAGAATCCATCTCATCAGAATCTCCTGCGATCGGTATGTAACCAAACCGAATATATTAACGAATTTTTTGCTTCTTGTTTCTTTCATTTCAGAAATTATCTGCATGTCAAACAAGCGAGCTTAATTTGGTTGACCTTGAAAAACTTGATTTTCTCCGAGCTTGCATTGCGGAGACTCAAAGAATAAGAAGTGTGGTACCACTCGGCATTCCTCATGGCACCAATGAGGTGAGAAATGATAAATTGGAATGGATTTTTTTGTTTGTTAATAATCACAACTTTTCTTGTTTGTTCCGAGAAGGCTACCATTTTGCAGGGCTATCGGATTAAGAAAAATACAATGATTATACCTCTGCAATGGGCAGTTCACATGAACCCTAGCCTGTGGCCCGATCCCGAAAAGTTTGATCCATTTAGATTTTTAACAGCCGATGAAAAATTCACAGCCCCACCAGACTTTATACCTTTTCAGACAGGTAAGTTTTTATCTATATTTAATATTCTTGGGAAAAATTGCAAAATTCCTCGCTTAGGTAAACGAATGTGCTTGGGCGATGAATTGGCGAAAATGCTGCTAAGCCTATTTTGTGGGATTATTGTGCAAAATTTCGAATTCAGTATACCACCATCTGATGAAATAGATATGGAGGGCAATTGCGGAATAACCCTGACCCCGCCGGATCACAACTTAATCTTCAAAGAACTGAAACACTTAAACTGAAATGCTCGAGTGAATACTTCAATTGTCTTTATTATTGTAGTCATATTAAATTTACAGTTTTAACAACATATTCATAAACAATAAATTGATCGTTGTACAAGAGGTTGCTATATTGGCACTAGATGTTTGCATTATTTTCCACTACTTCCTAATTTAATTATAAATAAAAACACAATAAAATTGTACAGAAATGGATATGTCACGAGTTAATATGTTGATGATTATGACGATGATAATGATGATGATGATGATGATGACGACAAACAATCAATGATATGCGAACACTGATGAGAGTAAGAATACAATGAGTTTACGTATCGAGGACTACTTAAACTAAACCACAGTTTTTCTGTTAAATTGAACACAGCGCTGGGTGGAATTTCAAATCATGCACAAGCTGTACATAGAGTTGCTAATTGTTGATATATTCTGGAGCAGGAGAAAATCTCTCCATTTGCATATGGAATTCCAATTAACCACTCTTTTTCATTTACTTTCCTTCTTAACTTTAAGACATTTTATAAATTATGAACACTCAAACAGTAAAGGTCTCCGGAGGTATATAGGAACAAAACCGTGCTCTAAAGCCAGACTTTGTCGGCTCCACTTATGACGTTAATTAGAGCCAACATTTCTGATGTGACAACTGTCTGTCGATGTCAATGGTCGTTGTTTTAGCATAACCTTAAAAGTTTCCGGTGTTATTGTCACTCCAACATTTCCTTTTAGACTAGGTAACGGTCGGCCTTCCGGTAAGAACAAATCGAAACAATGCAGCAAAGCGGTAAAGAACAAGAAAACTTCCATTTTGGCCAGAGTATCTCCAAGACATCGCCTCCTTCCATATCCAAAGGGGATAAAAAATTCCGGTCTCCTTACTCTATTCTCATCGTCCAAAAATCGGTCTGGATTGAACTCTTCTGGCTTATCCCATAGATTCGGGTCCATGTGAACAGCATTAATGAGCGGCACGACATGGCAGCCCGCTGGGATTTTGTAACCATTGATTTCAACATCTCTGCAACAAAACAAAAATAAACCTTGTTAGTACCATAGTGCAATTTTATTTACAAAAGAGGAGTTTCAGAGATAATTATTTTTCACTAAAGTGTATTTAAACTAGGATTTACTTTTAATGTAAACTGAAAAATATTCGGAATTTAGTTTGACTAGTCAACCCTAATGACGGACTTCATTTCCATTTACAAAATCTAAGAATTTTATAGGTCCTAACTAACCGTTGCTAAATATTTTAAAACACCAAGTATATGTTTAAAGTCTTAAGCGGCAGCTAAATTACCAGTCAGATTTAAAGGAAACTGTCGAATTCCACAGAAGGTAACCCTTATTTCTTATCTTCCTGACAGCAAATTATGCTAAAGGGTAATCTAGGAGCGCAGAGGTGTTTGACGAAATCGCGCAAATGAAACCGTAGATTTAGTCTCGATTCAATTAGCCGAGTGAGCTAGGTGAAGTTTTTCTTTTGCTTGATGTCCGTCATGGGTAGCAAGAAATCGACGTACTATTAAGACTCGAAATGGAAAATTTTTAAAATCCGAACTGGCATTAAAGTGTATGTCGTCGGTTTTCTATGTGACAAATTCTATCTCATATTTAACACATTCGGATTGGATTTTAAACTTAAACTCTGAATTCCAATAAAATTCTCGGATCGCCGCTCAGTAAGATACTTTTCCAAAATACTACAAACAAAAATTTTTAAAATCGCGTAGAAAACCTTAAATGTGTTTCAAATGTAAAAGTTTCCATTTGAACTAAAGATTATGGGAAAAATATTACCCAAAAGAGAAAAGAACATTACAAAAAAACTGGCACAGATTCTCTGCATGCGTCAGTTCGTGTGACACGGTGACCTATAAGTGAAATTGATCTAGAACTAATTCAACCTTAATTAACAAGACTCCGGTGAAAAGTTCTTGTTCCAGAAATGTTAAATGAACACCATGTCGTCTATAATCCAGCGGATTAATGACTTATCGCACTTGGATTCACCGATAGCTATTAATTACAATGCGTCAAATAGAGACTTCAGCTCCGCGGCTATTCAATGCCGCGGGCTGAGTGACTTGTGTAGTCTCTGAATCTGAGGTGTTTTCTCTTTTTTCGTACCTTCTTTTTACATCGGTTCAAGCCCCTCGTTGATTGCAATGTCGCACTGGACTGAGATCATCACCAGTTTTGCATTGTATGTCTGGCTTTGGTAGTTTACGTAACACTATTTAATTTTACCGACGAAATTCATGTCTTCGAAGCAAGACAATTTCGCCAGGTTAGCGACAATATTAACAATATTTAAAGCAGATGAAAAACTAACAACTCATCTGCATCATAATTAGGTAATAAATATGAAATTACCTGGTCGGCGAGTGAGTGGTGGCCAAAGGTACAATGCTCGATCGCCTCATTACTTCCAAAATTGTGGCTTCTACAACGGGCATATTTTTCAAGTCTTCTGTGCACGGTAATCTTTGGCGACCAACAACTTGTTCTAGCTCCTGTTGCACTACGCGCATTTTATCTGGATTGTGAAGCATAAAAACAACAGACCAAAGCAAAGTTGTTTTAATAGTTTCCATTCCAGCGGAGAAAAGATCTGCAATTACTTGCATAATTTGCTGTTCTGCAAATTCAGAAAGAAAAATTTACTAAATAAAGTTGCGCAAAAATGGCTGAAAATAAATAAACATCAGAAACAAGCACTTACCAGCATCTTTTCCTTCAAATAATTCCTTAAAACGACCTTCTTCTCGAGCTTTTTCTATCTCATCCAAATATATATCGACCAAGTCACGAAGATTGTTTCGATCAAAGGTTCGCTTATGTTCATCGATGACCTCCTTGTAGAACTCAAGCATTTCTTCACGATTTCTTTCAATTTTGTTCTTGGCACTGAGATTACCAGGCAAATATTGAACAATTGGAATGTAGTCCACAGTGGTTATTTCCCCGAATAGGCGCATGCCTTCTTCGATCAAAAAGTTGAATCGCCTGAATTTAGGGTCATCAATTGTGAATCGTACACCCATCATAATATCGCAAATAACATTGCTAACCGCTACAGAAATCGCAGGTGCCAAGTCCACAGGTTTGTTGGCTGTGCTCTCTTTTTGCAATGTGGAAATGCATTCTTGAACTTCCCTCTGAAATTTTGCGTTAACTTTTATCTCACATTCTTTTAAGATCACTAAACAATTAATTACCATTATACGCTTTTCCATTTTATCCTTTCCCTTTGCCATATAAGTCATTCCAAGTAATCTAAGCTTTTCATGAAGGAACTTTCTTTGGTCTTTCCACAATTTTCCTGTGCTATTTATTATACCTGTCGGAGCACCAGAAAAATGGAAAATTATTAAATTGCACTGCATACTGTGACGGTTAACAGTTTTATTAACAAAGGACTATTTTGCAATGGTTCCTTTAAAATTAACTGGTACATGCACACATATAACAATTTCACAAAAATTAATAAGTTTTTCTCTTAAAGATAAAATAGTAAAAAAACTTACCAAATCCTTTAAGTGTCTGCATAAAAGGTGTATCTGGTCGGCCCGTAAATTCTTCGCGCCGGAAACAGTCCCTTATCAATTTATAATCACTTAAAACAACGGTCAATTGGCTTCCCAAACGAACCGAAAAAATTGATCCGCACTTTTTCGCAAGCTCTAGAAAAGCTGTGTGTTTCTCGTGGCCCATGAACGTAAGATATCCAACAATTGGAAAACCCCAAGGGCCAGGTGGAAGAGATTTTAACTCTTGCAATCGTTGCACCATCCACTGCACAATTTTTATCACCGACAAAACACAGATAAAAACCAGCAAAACGTCGCCGGTCGTCATTTCGAAAAGCCTTTTCAAAATCGAGTCCGTAATCATTTTTAAAATGTGTCTCTGTCCTTAGTCACTTAAAGTATTTTTTTCACTTTCAACTTAAAAATTAAGAACAAATTATTAACCGATTAATTGCTTCACAAAATAATTAGACCTTCTTGTTTACTTCTTTAAAATTATAACAACAACAAAAAATTAAATTCTTATCTTGGCGCACGACTCACGTACAATTAATTGTCGTCTAATGCAGAATACGAACTCCGACTAGACCCGGAGTTTTGCACTATGTGAAGTTCACATGTCCTTGCTACTTTTATAAGAGCCGGCTCAATTCCAAACATCTTAAGGAGGGGCAAGCTCACGAATGCTGGTGAGAAATTATTCAGTCAAACTGAGAATCAATTGGGCTTGAAACGTGCGCATGCGAAAGAAACACATGAAAAAGTTCGCTTTGGAGGGAGTAATGTATACACAAGTCGAACGTCTTGATCATTTCACTGATCTTTCTCAAGTTGATCGTATGTTTACAATTCCCCAATCGACTTGGGCCTGCGCTGGCGGAGGTGCGTAGAGATCTAAACAACCACTGAGCGCGATCAGCGAGCCCGGCAAATTGAACAAAACAGAAGTGGTTCAAGAAGACGTTGAAAAAGATCGGAGATCAGTCGGTAAGAAGGCTTGGAGCGGTCACTATCAAAGGCGCTTACCAATTCATCTTCCAAGGCAGTCAATCGGAGTAGTAAATAAATTAAACAATCTCACAAAAAACCTCAAGAGGTCGAAGGCGCATTTCTTGAATGAACCTGCATAGCTTGAGATATTTCTTAGAGAAGTAAAACGTTTACTGTTGGCTGGCCTCAGTAAGCCATCGTACGTAAAGTGAAATCAAATTGTCGCGATATCTTAGAAGTTAAGAACTCACGAAAATATTAAATTGAAATGTTCTAACTTAAAGTGAACACGTAAAATCTTAAAAGGTTGTGGATCTTTATTAGTCAGCATTTTAGCAGTTTTTCACAAAAATCTTTAACTACAGCAACGATGAAAAAATTCTTAATTGTTAGAGCGTTGGTTTTTATGATTATGTTAATGCTTCAGGCCCAAACATATCTGGTCCTCGGACCAATTGTCGCACTAATGACGTGCAGTGCAAAGTTAAATTAATTTTTGTACGAAACCTGAGGTAGGCGGAATCAACCGTTGACAAATTCAATTGCATAAGGTAACACGTGATCGCGTTCTCATTACTTTCCAACAAATATTTGCTTATGTTTAAACGGACTGGTCTTTTTATACAACTATTTACAAAACGCTAGTAGCCGTCAAGATTGAAGTAGGAAATGAGAAGCGTCGAGATTGGCAAAACAGTTTTTGTGTGGCAAGAGGAAGTACATTTCAAATCACTTACCTATTACGATAGAATTTTTGGATGACATGAATACATACTTTGAAATTTAACAGAAACTAATCTAAATATTATCACAAGTTCTCGATAACGCCCCATCCAAAGCAAAGTACTTTTGTCCGATTACGTAATTCAACTACACAACTTTGAAGTCGAATTTATAGTAGATTCTGCATCTAATCGAAAATCAGCAATTTTCCTGTCTCTCAGTTTTTTTCGCTGTGCCACATCCTCTTGGACCAGAAAGTGACCTATTTTCATGTTTACTTAATTAAATAATTTATTAATACGAATATTTACATATGTTCTACAGATGGTGTTTGTCAAAGATATGAAAGCCGCACCCCACAAAAATAAAAGCAATTACAAAATTTGTCATTTTTTGAATAATAAAATGATTTGTGTTATTTTTTTTAATCTGCAATTAGCTTGCCCGCGTTCTTTCGTTGGTCTTTCTAACTTGTAAACTTTCGATGCTACATAATAGAATTTACACTATTTATATAAAAGCAGTAACAAATTTTTTCAATGTTTATGCGCGGGAGAAGAACTTTTGGGAAAAATAGTTTTTATGATATGCTGGTGGAGTCAAACGTAGCTGCTTTCGCCGATATTTCCGAAAGTAAATGGTCCAAAAACAAAAACAAAATTTTCAACTTATAAAAGACAACATTTGATTTATAAATTTATTTATTTGGAAAAATTTATCAATGGCTGATTAACTAACAGAAAAGTATAAATACTTGTATAACAAAAGAAACATTATATAACAAGACAATTTTTAGATAGATGACTAACAGTTTTTTAGGGAGCCAGGCGGAATAGAAACACTAAAGAAAGATGACAGGACAAAAGAATTAATAGTACCATGTAGGCAATCCAAAACAAAAATAGTTAAGTTTAGAGAAAGAGAATCGAGTTTCAAAAGACTGACGATTCATATGAACATTTTAAAATGTAGACCACCAAAAGCAGCAAGCATACTCAAGAATTGAAACAATAAAGGAGCCGTGAGATATGCAGGTCATCAAATTCCTAAGCCCAACTTTTAACAAAACCCAACATCGAATTTGCTTCGTTGCCTCTATGTGGCCGTCGGAGATAGAACGACTGTTTAACCAGACTCCTAAAGTTTTAGTTTTGTCAAGTCTCATTAAAACAAAACAATTTATATTGTATTTAAAGACTATGTAGCTTATTCCAATTTACGCAGTCAATTTTTGTCTGACTTAGTGTCTTCTTACAATAATTATATTAACAAAATGAAAGCATCCCTACGAGTCGATCCTAAGCGATTTTGGAAGTTCGTGAACTTGAAGCGAAATTCTGATGGCTATCCATCTTCTTTTTCTTTCGGAGACAGTGACAGCAATGAGCCCCTGACGATAGCAAACCTTTTTGCTGACTTTTTTAAAACTGCGTTTTTGGACGATACCTGTGATGTTAGCTTTAAGGATTTTACCAATTTGACGAGGTTTCCACCGACTTCTCTCGAATCCAAAGACCTTTTACTTGACGAAGTTACGATTTTGAAGAAAATCTCTACCTTGACTGATAGTTTTTCAATTGGTCCTGACGGTATCCCCGCCGCACTCGTGAAAAGATGTTGTTCAGTTCTTGCTCCTATTCTGTGTTACTTATTTTATCTCTCAACTCGCTGCGGTATTTTTCCGAAAGCCTGGAAAACCTCATTAATTATTCCCCTTCACAAGAAAGGTGATAAATATGAAATCTCGAACTATAGTCCAATTGCTAATCTTAGTTGTATTTAAAAGATTTTTGAGGCACTTATTTGTGATGTTCTATACTTCCACTGCAAGCCTGTTTTGCAACCGTTTCAACATGGCTTCATTAGAGGTAAATCAACTACCACCAATTTATTGGAATTTTCAAACTTTTGTATTTCTGCAATTGAAGATGGTAAGTAAGTTGACTGTATTTTTACTGACTTCAGCAAGGCTTTCGATAGAATTAATCACAGAATTCTAATTCTCAAACTCTCCCTTTTAGTGGTCTTTTAACGACTAAATCTACTTTTCTCGGGTTTCCACAAGTTTTTGTAAATTGGTTCACTCGTACTTATCTGAACGCACTCAGCGGGTTTCTTTTCGTGGAGCTCTGTCTGATATTATTTTCAACACTTCTGGTGTACCGCAGGGCTCGCACCTCGGGCCATTGTTATTTATAATTTTTATCAATGACGTATCTACGATTCTGTCTCACTCAAATATTCTCTGTTATGTCGACGACGCTAAGTTATTTCGCACTGTGTCTGGTAAATTCTGACTTGGACGCCTTTCAGAATTGGTGTTCCATTAATGACCTTCCCCTAAACATCGGAAAGTTTACATCTATGCCTTTCTCACGGAAAAGGTCTCCTTTTCAATTTAACTTTTCCATAGAGGGCTGTCCTTTAACAAGAGTTACTAAGACGAAGGACCTAGGTGTCTGGCTCAATTCCCATTTTTCTTTCGAGGATCATTTTGATGCCATAGTCAACAAGGCTAATATGACTCTTGGTTTCGTGAAGAGGTGGTCAAAGGAATTTGATGACCCTTACATTACAAAGCTTTTATATTGCACTTTTGTCAGGCCTATTCCGGAATATACCTCCAGTTTGGTCGCCGTTATATGAGACACATATCAATCGCATTGAAGCTGTTCAACGGAGGTTTGTTAGGTTCGCTCTTCGTGGCCTTCCTTGGAATAACTCCCGTATATTGCCTCCTTATGTTGATAGACTTGAACTCCTGCACTTGGATACACTCGAAAAGTGACGACGTAATGCAAAGATCCTTTTTGCTTTCGACTGCATTCGGGGGTCTATAGACTCTTCTGTTCTCTTGGCTTGTTTTGGCTTGTCGGTTCCGTTACGTGTACGTTATTGAAAAGAGAACCAATAAACGATACTCGCTGAGTACGACTCGACAAGTTCGAGCTAACCCACTCACCGAACAAAGACGGGAACCCAAGGCCGGCCAACTTATAAATACAAATTTCATGATTATTTCTTTCAAATGCTTTACTAAAATTCGTGCAAATACAGTCACTCTGCCTACTACCTTCGATTGCCGAGATACAGAAGTTAGAAAATTCTGAAATGTTTGTCGTCGTTAACTTCCCTTTCATAAAACCATTCTAGAAAGTTCCAATTCAATGAAAATATAATGCATGGCATACTAAAGAATAAAAAAATTTAGCACTACAATATAAGTTTGTAATCAGTTGATAATTGGTTATATCGCATTTGATGTCCCACTTATCAAGAGGAGTAGTAAGGGACGATTTCCGAGATTTCGTAAAATGCTACAAGAAATCGATAAGTTAATTAAATAACATTTAACAGAGACTAGAGAACGAGAACAATTCTTTAACAAAACACGGATCGCCGGAGTCGGATCTGCGTGAAAAACTATCAGCCTAAGTATCAAAGTGTTGCATGATTGCATCGTCATCAAATAAAACATCATTCAATACACTGGTAGAACAATTTATTTGATTCAAGAATACTAGAAGTGGTCGTTCCTCAAAACAAAAGTTTCTCTAGATCCATTACATTACAAGTCAAGAAAATTATATATTTGTAAGTAAAATCCTTAAAACTAATAACAAAGTTATTTTCAAAGAAAGCGGTCGTTAAAAGACCACTAAAAATATTTGCAATAGTAAGAAGATAATTTCTTTCGTTATTCCCTAATTGCAGTGAAGAATAGTATCCGTCAGTCCTACGCTTAACGTGGAAACCAAATTATTGCATCGAATGCTAGACAGATTATTGACGGCGTTGCGAAACAGATTAGATTCACATGACGCACACGTGACAAGAGATGTGATAATTGAGGTGACATTTCTACTGTAAAAGTTGGGAGGAGCGAGCAATTTAAGATAAATTTATAAACTTGGTTAAAAGTTCACATTTTTTTTTGTTATTAGCTATGATTGATCATACTCTATACAACAAAAAAAGAACCATCCAAATCGGTTCACGCACTACGGAGTTGGGTTCCCCCCCCCCCACTCTCCACCGCCATCCCATAAAAAAATGTTTGACATAGCACATCAAACTTATATCCTCTCGTTTTTTTAGAAGTCAGTTAAAAAGTAAATGCAATTTCATTTCATAATAGTTAGCTTAAGCACATTCTAGTTGAGTGATTGAGGCCCAAACATCCTTGATGATGGTGTTTAACTCCTCAATAGTCCTTGCGACATTTTTCTTAAATCTTCGGCGACAAATCTGGCTGCAGGAAGCACCATCTTGTTGGAAAATGTATTCATGTTGTGGTACTTTAAGCATGGACTGTTCTATCAATAATGTGAAGTTTCCCTACACCTCGCCACGACATGCATCAACATTATGGATTAAGGGACCTTAGATTTCCGCTTTATGGCATTCAGATCGAAAGGTCTCTTTTTAATCTCGAATGTCGTGAGTACCATCTCTACATACACAGGTTCAATTCGAATTTGGCCTCGTCACTCAAACTAAAGGATTACCACTGCTTTAGCGTCCAATCAATCAATCAATGGTGAAATTCAACCATTTTTTAATTTTGACTATCTGTTAAATAAATATAAATAACATAATACAGAAAGATTTGAAGTGGGAAAATTTACTTCGTAAATCGAATATCCCATTTTTTAATTCGTCTGTAGAAATTCACAGCAAATATTTTTTTCATTTTTGTGTGTTTCTGATATAATAAAAGCCAAAATTGTAAGCAATTTCAAAGTTATAATAATTCGTTGATCACTCACTGTATATATAAGGTCTTTCGACATGGGTGTCGCCAAGGGGGGGCAGGTAGGGGCAGCTGCCCCCCTCTAGAAATTTTTAAAATTTGATCAAAGTCCTAAATTCATTCACTAGACTTGCTTAGCCAATAATTTTCTCACATCGAAATTTGTGGCTACACAAAGGTCCCGTGATTCCAAGTAGATACCTTCACTAAGGCATCGAAACTTTTTCCGATTATTTTAGGCATTGATGACACACTCGATTCTTAGTTGAGTAATGCCTCGATGTTAGTTAGATATACAAGAATATATATACACGACGAGAATTACGGGGTAAATTTTAATTAACTGAATAGTATGTTTTTACACAATACAATACATGTAGACATGAAGTATGTTTTAAAAAACAAGTATATCACAATCTTTGAAAGTATAATTATAGATTCTCACAAAAAAGAATTTTTTTTAACTTATAATGTGAATCTTTTTTCTAATTTCCTCTTATACACGAATTAGTAATTATATAACGATGATTTATGCATTCTTAATACTCAATTATTTATACATCTGTTTCATTGATGGTATCAAATTTTAGAACGTGTCCGAGTACAGCACTCAGTAGGGTTTCAAAGACTCGCACATTTATTTATGCACCTGTGAACCTGTCCCCATTTATGAAACATGTACATACATCAATAACAAATATATTAAATATGATTTTAATACTTATTTTCAACGCACTAATCTAACGATAGAATCTTCATATCGAAGAACTTTTAATTTTCTATATTACTTGTATTTTATTAATATTATAATATATATTATAAGTATATAATAAGGAAGCATTTTACCTGTATTTATGTATGCAGCATTATCCAAATTACACCCAGAGCAGATGCAAACGATGTCAGTGGAAAACCTAACAGAAACAGGAGAAACCATCGACCAATTTTATGACCTACCAAATTTAAAACATGAAATTGAACTTTGGCGGGAATTGTGGTATAATAAATCCAATCCTATAAATCTAACCGCCGTTGATGTCCTCGAAGAGGCAAAAACCTTCTTTCCCGAAACGGGAAGAGCGTTGAAAATTTTGATCGCATTGCCATGTACAACGTGTACGGTAGAGCGATCGTTTAGTAGCCTCAGGAAGCTAAAAACCTGGTTAAAAAGCACTATGGGGGAAAATCGTCTCAATGGTGTAGTCATGATGAGTGTGCACAGAGAGATTATGAATGAAAACTTAGCAGATTTTCATAATAAAGTAATCAAAAATTTTTCAAAAAACCCTGGAAAATTATGTTTTCAATAATAATTTGTTCTAGATGCTTAATAAATACATATAATAACTATGTTTACAAGTTTTTTTTATTTTATTTACAGTCAAGCAAGAGCTCGGAATACTTGCTTTACATTTTTACAAGCTCTCGACTGTACTTACATAATTCATAATTTTTCCATCCTTCAAATATCAACTGGCCCCCCTCTTGGCCATTTGCTGGCGACGCCCTTGTCTTTCGATATAACGTAAAACTGTCTATGATGTATAAATTACATATTTGGTTATTCTCCTTCTTCACTCCACATAACGAAAACTCTCTATAACGAAAAAAATGCTCGGTCCCTTGAGTATCGTAATAAAGAGTTTATACTTATATATATATATATATATATATATATATATATATATATATATATATATATATATATATATATATATATACATATATATATATATATATATATATATATATATATATATATATATATATATATATATATACATATATATATATATATATGTATATATAAAGTTATTATTTTACTAAATACTATTAATTTCACAATTCCCTTACACTAATTACTTTTCGGCCATGCAACGCATTATAGGGTTGTCCTCTGGGATTTGACAACATCATAAATCAATTGGATTTACCATATAGATAGACTTTGCAATTTTCCTAACAGTTATTTATTTTTCATTAAAGTTTATTTAATAGGCAGCATAAGGCCTGTCTGTTTACTTTTGTGTGTAAAACGTGGGTAAAAATCAAGTAAAATTCGTTCTTCTGGTGGAGGGGATGAAAATGCGAAACTTAACAGACGCTTTCTGGGTAAATTGATGGCAACTGAAGAACTGTCAAAAGTAAATTTCAGTGCAAAGATCAGTGCGTTTACAAGAAATCGTAAAAATAAATAAAAATGAAAAACAATTTACTGAAAAAGTTAATAGTTCAACGTGTTATTTCAATTTTTACTTCTAGGCTATAACATGCCAAAAATCAATCAGCTGTTAGTTGTCAATCATAAAAGAAGAAAAAGAACTCCGCCGAAATTTACTCCACACTCATCACCGTGTGTAAAATTTGGACTGAAGGGGAAATTACTCGTTCTGTCAAATTTCTTCAAGTCCAAAAGTAAACAGACGCAGTGTGGACGGAAACTTTCGGTTTTTAACCGACTTCCCAAAAACAAAGAGGTTCTAAGTTCGACGCGTATTTTTTTTTATTTTATTTTATTTTTTTTTATGTCTGACCGGGAATAACTTCGTAACGCGTCGACCGATTATGATGATTCTTTTTTTGTTGGGTAGAGTATGTTCAACGATTGGTACCATGTCAAAAAAATTTTTGGTAGGGTGGGGGTGGGGGGTGGGGTGAAACGTAACTTTGTAACGCGTGGTCCGATTTGGATGATTCTTGTTTTGTTGTACAGAGTATGATCCCCCATTGCTAATAGGAGAATCATTTGGTCCTATGGTGAAAGGTGTGGGTGGGGGGAGGGGTTGTCTAACTTCGTAACGCGTGGCCCGATTTGGATAATTCTTTTTCTATTGGGTAGAATATGATGCTTGGTTGGTACTTCGAGAAAACAAATGTTGCTGGGGGGGGGGGAGGGTGGAACCTAACTTTTAACACGTGGACCGATTTGGATGGTTCTTTTGCTGTTGTATAGAGTGTGATCACCCATTGCTAATAGAAGAATAATTTGGTCCATGGTGGGGGGTTGGGCGAGGGGAGGAGTAGTCTAACTTCGTAACGCGTGGACCGATTTGGATATTTCTTTTTCTTTTGGGTAGAGTATGCTCGCTGGTTGATACCACGAGAAAAAAAATTGTTGGTGTGGTTGGGGTGGGAGAAGGGGGATGGAACCTAACTTTGTAACGCGTGGACCGATTTGGATGGTTCTTTTGCTGTTGTATAGTGTGATCACCCATTACTAATAGGAGAATAATTTGGTCCTATGGTGGTGGTGGGGGAGGGGGAGGGGTAGTAACTTCGTAATGCGTGGACCGATTTCGATGATTCCTTTTCTGTTCAGTAGAGTATGTTCCTTGATTGATACCATGAGAAAACAAGTTTAGTGGAATGGGGGTGGGGTAGGGGGTTATAACTAACTTTTAACGCGTGGACCGATTTGGATGGTTCTTTTCATTGTATAGAGTAGAAGACACTAAAAAGTGAAAAATAAAATAGTTTTTAAAAAAAAGTTGAACCGACTTCACAAAAAGCGCTAAAAAGCATAAAATAATTTTTAATTTTATATCTATTACGAGATTTTGAAGTCGGTGCAAATTTAACAAATAAAACAACTACAGAACCACAATTGAAAATTTACGTAATTCTACCTGAACGTTTCAGCTCACGGGATCAAAAGGAAGGACGATTAAATACGTTTGTTGTAGTTGTTTGGTTTGTTTGATTCCCACCGACTTCAAAATGTCGTAATAGGTATAAAATTAAAAATTATTTAATGCTTTTTAGCGCTTTTTGTGAAGTCGGTTCAACTTTTTTTTAAAAAACTATTTTGTGTAAAAACTTTTGAGTAAACAGACATACCTATTATTATTCCTTTCTTACTCCTGGCAATATGTGGTACATTATGGTTTAAGTGAGCCTTCCCCTGGGTAGGTTGCCACTCTAACCCAACTTAAATTACTCCAATATCTTGTTTTAAAAAGGATATTCAGATAATTGATTCCGCAAATCAAACACTGGCCCAGGAGCATTATTGGTAATAACACGTCTACAAGAGTGTAATGTTGTGACCTCTTGCCTTCACAGCACTTCGGTAATATTATCTCTATTAAATCGAAAGACAGAATCAGCTGGACAATAACTTCCGTCGGAAAATAACGGTCCTTCGAACCAATTTTTATTATTTGCCTGAAAATTTTGCCAACTTGCTGTTAAAATTCCACAAGCGTTTTCATTGTTCGGCTTACTCAGGAAAGACTTTAAACACGTTTTTCTCAGAACAGTATTTTTCAGTACGGTGGCCCTTATATTCCAAAAAGCGATCGATAAATTATCTTAACTTTTGTATAGTTACGTAACAAATCTCTGTTAATTCGATGACGATCTTTTTAAAAAGAATAAAAATTGTTTAAACAAATTACGAATAAGGCAGATATTTTTCACAAAATTTACGTACGTAAAGTTTGCGTGTTGCCAATTTATCTTTGTGGGAATCATTTTTATAAATTGCGATCTTCAATGCATTAGATATATTAGTAAGTTAAAAAATTAAATTTTCTTCGATTTTGAACGACTGGTTTTGGCAGGAGAGAGGGCACCGCAGATGCACTAACGAAAAACATGCTTCACTTCCAACCGAAGTAGCTCCGTCAATATTTAATATTTTTCAAAACGTTTGCAGTAAAAATTTGTATGTTCATTATCCTTTACCATTCTAGAGAAAACGTGTTCCAAAAATCGACCACGTTTTTAGATCTAGATTTATGTAGTCCCTTAATAGTCGTCCGGGGTACGGTCTCATTAACCATCGTTTTAATGGATAAGCAGCCGCATCTCCAACAAAAGAATAGGGAAAGCAGATTTCACTATCTTCTAAATGCTTGTGCTTGGGTTCACGGTTAATAAA
This sequence comes from Leptarthrus brevirostris, assembly GCA_964036015.1. Lineage (NCBI taxonomy): Eukaryota > Metazoa > Arthropoda > Insecta > Diptera > Asilidae > Leptarthrus > Leptarthrus brevirostris. The sequence goes on from OZ038374.1 coordinate 73,393,768, forward strand.
TCTATGGTCACAGGGAATAAGTTGGTAAGTCGAAAATCGCTAATGACTCAGAAAAATGTAGTAAGTCGATTTAACTGAGAACAAACATAATTTTACCACTTACCAAGAAACCCCCACCTTCACAACTCGGAAGGTATTAGGGTCATGAGTTACCAATTTCTTAACAGTGCGTATAAGTCATTCTAGATAACCACAGTACACTTATCTCATTTTGGTCATTTTTCGACTTACCAAGGTATTCCTTGTGATCACAGAAATATTTTCCAAAAACAGAAAATTTAAGATCTACTGTGTCAGTTATGTATACTATATATGCCCATATCGACTACTGTAAATGTATAATTCGCATCACAAGCTTCTAATAACAAAATACTATAATTTACCTTCTAATTATAACCGAAGTTTGACGGGCAAGTTATATTTATATGCTTCCCTTTAATAGTCCCGACGCAATTGAAGAGGTTCCACATATTTTTAAGATCAGATGAAATCCTTTCGCATTCTGAAGTGCCAAAGGCTTCATATATTTGATAGAAAGGTTCCCAAATCATGTTATATGCCTTTAGAACAATTCTTCGAATAGTGGTGACAGTCGTTGTAAGATCACTGCTAGTAACTTCATAATCAAACACCCAAAAAGATGAAAGTATTCAGAATAAAAAATGTAAACTATCGCGCAGTGTTTACAATTTTTATTTTGAAGACTTTTATATCTTTTATAAACTTTATAAATAATAACAACAAATTCAACAAAGTCTATAAAAACTGCGAATTCACTAATTTTTTTAAAATTTTATGTGTAAACAAATGAAACGTGAAAACGTGAAACTGCGTTCATTGCGGAAATGCTTTTGATGCAATGCTTGTCAAAATCAAGCAATGCATGCACGCAATCATTGGACACATTGCGAGAGACCGCCAAAAAAATTATCACAAAAAGCATTTACTGCCGCATCAATGTCACTGAGGTGAGGAACATTAGACCAGTTACAATTTAATAATGAAAAAAACAGAAGTCGAACACTGCCTAGGCAAGGTACCACTTCAGTACTGAACACCAAGTCCAGGAGTCTGCCGAAGTTGTTGGCAACATGGTATACTAGTGAACTGCGGAGCCTTAAGAATAAAAAAAATTTACTATGGAAAACTTACTTACGCTGTAGAAGCACGTCAGCTTATTGTGATTTTGTTGATTGCTATGACAGATTTTTGGCATTATCTTCATCATTATACAGAGAGTACCTTGATAATGTTCGCGTTAACTTACATAATGATCCTCGTACTTTTTTCAAATTTGTTAATATGAAGAAGAGATCTGATAATTACCCATCTACAATGTGGTATAATGGAACCTCTAAATGCAGTGCGCCCGACATAGCCGACAACTTTGCATTATTTTTTGAGGGTGCCTTTTCATCTGACGACTTTGTGCCTTCCGTGGAAGAGTTTGGTCATATCCAAGACCGTCCCGCTGCCTCCATTGCCTTGCCCATTATATCTCGAGATATTATCAGGGATGGTATCAATGAGCTTAAACTTGACTTTTCTTTTGGTCCTGATGGTGTTCCACCTGCGTTCTTGAAATCCTGCTCTGACGCCTTACTCACTCCACTGGTTCTCATCTTCAACAAATCTCTTCAGGCCGGCAGATTTCCTACGTTATGGAAGAGCTCCTTTATAATTCCTGTTTATAAAAAGGGGCATAAAAACTTAATAACAAATTATAGGCCAATCGCGAAGCTTTCCTGCATACCCAAGTTGTTCGAATCTGTTATATATAGGCAGCTTGTTGGGCAGTGTAAGGGGTTTATCTCATCTAATCAGCATGGCTTTTTGCCTGGTAGATCGACGACAACTAACCTGCTTGAATTTACATCCCACATAATCTCTGCATCTACACCGACTTTAGCAAGGCGTTTGATAAGCTCCCTCACTCTGTGATTATGCTTAAATTGGAAAAGCTGGGTTTTCCGCCCTTATTGCTCGACTGGATCCGATCTTACTTAAAAGATAGGTCATACCGAGTATCTTTCGGTAGCACTTTATCTAAATTTATTAGAGCTTCATCTGGTGTACCGCAGGGTGGTAGCCATCTGGGGCCGTTGCTGTTCATTCTTGCCATTGATGACATTGTCCCTCTGATTAAGCACTCCAAAGTCTTAATCTATGCAGATGATATGAAGATCTTCTCATGTGTTAGAAACAGTTATGATTCTTCTTGTATTCAGGCTGATTTGAATACCTTCAAGGTTTGGTGTGCCTCAAATGGCCTGCGGCTTAACCTGGATAAATGTGAAGTTATGTCATTCTGTAGGAACCCCAATCAGCTCGTCTTTAATTATACCTTTGCTGAAACTACTATCCGTCGTGTTGAGTCCTTTACTGACCTCGGTGTGAAGCTTGACAAAAAACTGGATTTCACTCTGCACATAAACTATATCGTGTCTCGGAGTAATTCAGTTCTGGGTTTTGTTAAACGGTGGTCAAGGGAGTTTTCTGATCGACTGACACTTATTCACTTATATTTCTCCTTGGTTAGACCAGTTCTCGAGTATGCATCTCAGGTTTGGTCACCTTGCTATGCGGTTCATTCTAGACGCATCGAGTCAGTGCAGCGAAACTTTGTTAGATTCGCACTAAGCGACCTCCCGTGGAATGATCCATTAAGGATCCATATGAGGATCGCCTCCGATTGCTTAATATGCACTCGTTGGAGGAACGACGTAGAATTGCTGACCTAGTATTTATTCATCAGCTTATGAACTCGAATATAGATTCTCGTACTCTCGCAGGTTTGGTTACTTATAGGCATACCCCGTATTGCTTAAGGAGAGTGCCTTTACTACATGTTGTCCATTCTCGGTCTAACTATGGTATGCATGAGCCTATTAATCGCATGTGTAGAGCCGTGAATATGTGTCCTATTTTTGACCTGGCTCTTACCAAGGATTTGCTTAAACGTTCACTGTTATCTGTGCACCCCTGACTGTAGTGTTTGGACGTGTTTCACTATTTTGTTTACTAATATTTTATTGCATGGGTTGTGGGAGCCTCATTCACCTCAATATATGTTATATTCTGGTGAATAGGTCAATTGATTCCAGGCTTCTGAGTTAGAAGGGTTAATTCGATTTAAAAATAAAAACATCAGAGCACTGTCAAACCAGAAGAAATAAGGCTATGGTTGCAACATGAAGGATGTAGCGGTGTGAACTAATAAGAATCAGTTAATGCGCTATCATCAGAATAGAGTCGGCAAGTTAAAATCACCAAAGGGTAACAATTCAACATTTCACGCAGGTAAATTTAAGACAACACTCATAAACTCAAGGTCATCTGAGTGCGAAAGCTCAATAGAGAAGCATAGGATATTACGATTAACAGCGCTCAAAACTGCACTATCAATGGAGCATTCAGTACACGAAAATGACGATCACGACAAAAAACCAAGTTTACAGGATCAAGAAATAGTTCTCACTGATTTGTTTTTTAAGCAGCTTTAACTCCGGAACGATACCTTGGGATAAACTACATCACATTGACTTCGCTAGGTCAGACCTCAGCAGAAATGATAACGTGGAATATATAGTAATTTTAAAAGAAGTGAACTATGGATCCAGTGCCATTGTGTAATTTGTCTATTCCCTGCAAGTAATGCTATCATATATGTATAACCCCAAGTCGAGACGATATGACATCGTTCGAAGATGTACTGCCGGCCTCAGACCATCAGAGGTCTCAGTGGCAGAGTTGCCAAGTCGGGCGCTTTCTCACCGATTGGGCAACTTAATCCGTCAGTTGGGCGAGAAAATGTTCCTCTCTGCGACTAGGCACTTTTTGGGGGATTTTTTTAATTTTTGCTGGGCGCTTTTGGGCGATTTTTTAATTCTTGCTCGACGCTTTTGGGCTATATGCTGAATCAGAATGCACGGCAGCCTACAGCAACAGTTCATATTGGCTAATCGAAATCACATAACCCGACATGACAGTAAAAAAATGTTTGTTGTCGAGTCATCTCAAATTCTAATTTTGCGCGAATAACTTTTTACTGAATTCCAAACGAGTCCAAACTGACATTTAGCGCAACGAAATTTTTTCGCCGAAACTTAAAACTACGCTCAATGCCGCCGTCACGTCGTGGATGTCTGATTCTGATACAGCCGACATCAAAATTGTTTTCTGTCGTCCCTGCGGTTGCTTTTGCTATCCATAAAGATTAAAATGTGCGTAATAAATAGTTGGAAGCGACTGGGTAAATTATTAAAGGTTGTGACTATTTGCACTTACGTGTATTTATGTACGTCAAAAATTTATTAGACTTTCTGGGAGGAAGAGGCTTTTAATTGCTTTATTAAATGGGGGGTTACCGCCCTTATCCCCCGCCAGGGAATATATTTGTACAGTAGTACATAAAGTACGTAAAATCGAAACTTTTCCGAATTCAAAAGTACACGTAAATACACGTAAGTGCAAATAGTCACTTCCATTAAATACCTACTTAATTAAGGGTATTTTTTGTTTTTCACGAAGCCTCTACCACAATTTTAAATTTGTGTTATTTGTATCTGTTGCTGTGATTACCGTTATCAATATTACATGAAAGTTATACAAACAACAATTTGAAAGACTTGATTGATTATAAAATCAAAAGGCGATTTCAAATAATGGCGCAGCGACTTTGGGCGACTTCAGCGCCACGGCTCGGTGACTTTTGCACCATACCGTCTGGCATCTCTGCTCAGTGGTGGTTTTCCATCGCAGGACTCGGTTTAGCAAATAAATTAGTTGGATCGCCTCTTGACAACATCCACAATATGCGGCAGCCAAGCACCCAGATCCATTGAGATGTTAAGTTCAGCAGCCATAGGGTCCAGGTCAATGGAGTTCGCCGCCAAAATGGAACGCAAAGGAGCATCAGCGAAATTTAGCCGGGAGGACGCAAGATCAATACTACAATGTTGTGCTATATTCGTTTTTGCTTAGGAGAAGTGCTTAACCAATTTAGGAGGCTCCCTGACAAGAAAACTATTACCATTTTCTGTGAAAGAAATCCCTTCATATCATATTCGATGGTAGAGGTGTAATCGGAGTGTTTAGATGTGACAGTATACTAAATCAGCTTCGATCTGCTTGATAGAACGCCGAAAGTCATCCATAACCGGTAAAAACGCACTCAAAGAGGTGCAGACGGAACCCGAAGACAAGTTGCAGCCAACAAAAGCTGCATAAAGGTCCTTTAACGGAGACGGAAACATCACCAATTCTTCCAACAACTTCCCGAAGATATCTCTAACAATTTGGAAAATATAGTGTTTTTTGTAAAAAAGAATTTAAGATCCAAGATTCATTTATTTGCACATTTATCAGATTATTGACATTTGCTGCACTATGTTTAGTCTATGTATTTGCCCTTTTTTAACCGACTTCCCAAAAACGAAAGTTCGACGCTTAATATTTTATTTATTTTTAAGTATGTACTATATAACCCGCCATAATTTCGAAACGCCTGTAGCAATTTGGATGATGCTTTTCTTGTTGGGTAGAGTATGTTCTTGCTTGTGTTGATTGCGTAAGGGTGGGGGGGGGCGGTTACCATAGGGGTTAAACCACGTAACACATAGACCATTTTGGATTATTCTTTTTCTATTATATAGAGGATAATCTCCCATTGCTACTATGAAGAAACATTTAAGGGGGTTGATACATGTAAAAAAATGAATTTTTCCATTTTCTTTTCTTTCCATAAATTGCTTTATTATTCCAATTATTCCAATTCCATCACACTCAAAACCAATATATATCATCAGGTAGAATCGCGTAGAATTACTACTTAGTAATGCGTGCCTCAATTTTGATGATTCTCTCTTGCTGTATAGAGTACGTTGGCGTGGTAAGAATTTTATACGTCAGGTGACGTTCAACTAAGTAACAAAATTACGCTTGAATATGACAATATTTGTAGCCAAGCAAACATGTGCAAAAATATTCAAAAATAACGAGAAAAACCAAATATTTACGTTAAAACCTTGAAAAATCGAATAACATCAAGTTTTAGATGTGTCCCAATAAAAAAATTCTGTCACTAGGGAGCTGTCACCTGATTTGGTGGCAAGGTTACTGATTTGGCTTCACTGGTGTTGACCGACATATCTATCAATGAACCAAATTTGCTCTTAAACATATCTATCACACATTTCTTCTTTTGGGCTACTTGGTTTTTATTTGCTATCAATTCTTAATAGTTAATCGATATGAAATGTGGAGCACACATTCCAAAAAACAGATCCACGAACGGATTCAAATAAAAGGAAGTTTTTGTCCCCGACCTTTTGTGAAATTGATGGTATTCATTTTTCAGACCTTAGCTTCACACAAGCAACATGATGACCCAGCTGTGCAGATTTTGCAAAATACCATACAGAAAACCAATACGGGGGGCTTCACAGTAACTTCTATACCATTAACAAGAATTTTTATAGTCAGGAGGGCTGTTACCTGATCGTCAGGTTCAGTTGTTATAACCTTGATAATATCTTGTCGGAAAAGGTGCCGGATTTTGAATTGTTGGTCTTGGAGAAAGTCTTAATTGCTGCCATAGAAAAACTATCTTAATTTCCGTCAGAATGTTCTTCTTCAGAAAACTTTAGTCGGTACCATCAAAACCCCACTTTATAATTATATGTTTTCAAACTTTTGTTTATTATGAAATTCATGGTCAATAAGACCTCTTCTTGAACTTGACATAGATGCTTCACAGTATGCTCAATAAGAAAATAAATTTGTATTACACTTGAAATTTCCGTAATAGCAATTTAAGTGGGACATCATAGTTTTTTAACTTTAATTAAATTATAGTAAGATGGATAAAACATATTATTTAGTCTTTTCACTTGATGGCGGATAAAATTCTAAGCGCTTGAAGTTAGGCTTTTGTTCGAAAGACTCGCGAAATTTCTTAATCGTACTTCCTCATGTAGGAGAACATGAAGAGAGGTCCTTCACGAAAGATACAGTTTCTATTGGCTTGATGATTCTGCTAGGATTTTAACTTCACGTGTTTTCGACTTAGAAACACATTCTTTGAAAGCTTTTTGAGGCCTGCAAGGCCTATTACTTAATCATAATCACTTTGTGAAGTATTTATAGCCTAAACTACAAAAGATTAAGGTTCTCTTGTAGCCACAATGAATTAACAATAAGGAAACATCCCCGATATTTGCCCGATTTAGTCCACCTTTCCTCATTTTTTGGTGAAAACTTCTAAATGTTGGTTGGTTGTAGTGGTCGCTCTGTTTGCTAGTAAAAGCACCAAATCCTCTTAGAAGTCATGGAGGCCCATTGTCAATGTTCTTAAAAAGACCGTACGGTCGGAACTTAAAGCCACCAAGATCTCTGTATGAATCTATTTAGACCAATCAATGCTATCTTAGCTAAGTCTTCCATATTGTCAAAGAGAGGCGTTTAGCTGGATTAATGTAAACTCCAAATTCTAAAAATTTTATCTAAGTATTTTTCATGTTATTCTGCAGATCTTTTAGCAACTAAAATGTCGTTATAGATGAATGTGTTTTTATAGACGAATGCGAAATCCAAATTCTGAATAATTTGGTTCATAAATCGTTAGAATGTTTGCCCGGTATTTCTTAGATTAAAAGATAACCTAGTAAATTCAAAAAGATTAAAATGTGCGTAATAAATAGTTGGAAGCGATTGGGTAAATTATTAAAGGTTGTGACTATTTGCACTTACGTGTATTTATGTACGTCAAAAATTTATTAGACTTTCTGGGAGGAAGAGGCTTTTAATTGCTTTATTAAATGGGGGGTTACCGCCCTTATCCCCCGCCAGGGAATATATTTGTACAGTAGTACATAAAGTACGTAAAATCGAAACTTTTCCGAATTCAAAAGTACACGTAAATACACGTAAGTGCAAATAGTCACTTCCATTAAATACCTACTTAATTAAGGGTATTTTTTGTTTTTCACGAAGCCTCTACCACAATTTTAAATTTGTGTTATTTGTATCTGTTGCTGTGATTACCGTTATCAATATTACATGAAAGTTATACAAACAACAATTTGAAAGACTTGATTGATTATAAAATCAAAAGGCGATTTCAAATAATGGCGCAGCGACTTTGGGCGACTTCAGCGCCACGGCTCGGTGACTTTTGCACCATACCGTCTGGCATCTCTGCTCAGTGGTGGTTTTCCATCGAAGGACTCGGTTTAGCAAATTAATTAGTTGGATCGCCTCTTGACAACATCCACAATATGCGGCAGCCAAGCACCCAGATCCATTGAGATGTTAAGTTCAGCAGCCATAGGGTCCAGGTCAATGGAGTTCGCCGCCAAAATGGAACGCAAAGGAGCATCAGCGAAATTTAGCCGGGAGGACGCAAGATCAATACTACAATGTTGTGCTATATTCGTTTTTACTTAGGAGAAGTGCTTAACCAATTTAGGAGGCTCCCTGACAAGAAAACTATTACCATTTTCTGTGAAAGAAATCCCTTCATATCATATTCGATGGTAGAGATGTAATCTGAGTGTTTAGATGTGACAGTATACTAAATCAGCTTCGATCTGCTTGATAGAACGCCGAAAGTCATCTATAACCGGTAAAAACGCACTCAAAGAGGTGCAGACGGAACCCGAAGACAAGTTGCAGCCAACAAAAGCTGCATAAAGGTCCTTTAACGGAGACGGAAACATCACCAATTCTTCCAACAACTTCCCGAAGATATCTCTAACAATTTGGAAAATATAGTGTTTTTTGTAAAAAAAAATTTAAGATCCAAGATTCATTTATTTGCACATTTATCAGATTATTGACATTTGCTGCACTATGTTTAGTCTATGTATTTGCCCTTTTTTAACCGACTTCCCAAAAACGAAAGTTCGACGCTTAATATTTTATTTATTTTTAAGTATGTACTATATAACCCGCCATAATTTCGAAACGCCTGTAGCAATTTGGATGATGCTTTTCTTGTTGGGTAGAGTATGTTCTTTCTTGTGTTGATTGCGTAAGGGTGGGGGGGGGGGGGGCGGTTACCATAGGGGTTAAACCACGTAACACATAGACCATTTTGGATTATTCTTTTTCTATTATATAGAGGATAATCTCCCATTGCTACTATGAAGAAACATTTAAGGGGGTTGATACATGTAAAAAAATGAATTTTTCCATTTTCTTTTCTTTCCATAAATTGCTTTATTATTCCAATTATTCCAATTCCATCACACTCAAAACCAATATATATCATCAGGTAGAATCGCGTAGAATTACTACTTAGTAATGCGTGCCTCAATTTTGATGATTCTCTCTTGCTGTATAGAGTACGTTGGCGTGGTAAGAATTTTATACGTCAGGTGACGTTCAACTAAGTAACAAAATTACGCTTGAATATGACAATATTTGTAGCCAAGCAAACATGTGCAAAAATATTAAAAAATAACGAGAAAAACCAAATATTTACGTTAAAACCTTGAAAAATCGAATAACATCAAGTTTTAGATGTGTCCCAATAAAAAAATTCTGTCACTAGGGAGCTGTCACCTGATTTGGTGGCAAGGTTACTGATTTGGCTTCACTGGTGTTGACCGACATATCTATCAATGAACCAAATTTGCTCTTAAACATATCTATCACACATTTCTTCTTTTGGGCTACTTGGTTTTTATTTGCTATCAATTTTTAATAGTTAATCGATATGAAATGTGGAGCACACATTCCAAAAAACAGATCCACGAACGGATTCAAATAAAAGGAAGTTTTTGTCCCCGACCTTTTGTGAAATTGATGGTGTTCATTTTTCAGACCTTAGCTTCACACAAGCAACATGATGACCCAGCTGTGCAGATTTTGCAAAATACCATACAGAAAACCAATACGGGGGGCTTCACAGTAACTTCTATACCATTAACAAGAATTTTTATAGTCAGGAGGGCTGTTACCTGATCGTCAGCTTCAGTTGTTATAACCTTGATAATATCTTGTCGGAAAAGGTGCCGGGTTTTGATTTGTTGGTCTTGGAGAAAGTCTTAATTGCTGCCATAGAAAAACTATCTTAATTTCCGTCAGAATGTTCTTCTTCAGAAAACTTTAGTCGGTACCATCAAAACCCCACTTTATAATTATATGTTTTCAAACTTTTGTTTATTATGAAATTCATGGTCAATAAGACCTCTTCTTGAACTTGACATAGATGCTTCACAGTATGCTCAATAAGATAATAAATTTGTATTACACTTGAAATTTCCGTAATAGCAATTTAAGTGGAACATCATAGTTTTTTAACTTTAATTAAATTATAGTAAGATGGATAAAACATATTATTTAGTCTTTTCACTTGATGGCGGATAAAATTCTAAGCGCTTGAAGTTAGGCTTTTGTTCGAAAGACTCGCGAAATTTCTTAATCGTACTTCCTCATGTAGGAGAACATGAAGAGAGGTCCTTCACGAAAGATACAGTTTCTATTGGCTTGATGATTCTGCTAGGATTTTAACTTCACGTGTTTTCGACTTAGAAACACATTCTTTGAAAGCTTTTTGAGGCCTGCAAGGCCTATTACTTAATCATAATCACTTTGTGAAGTATTTATAGCCTAAACTACAAAAGATTAAGGTTCTCTTGTAGCCACAATGAATTAACAATAAGGAAACATCCCCGATATTTGCCCGATTTAGTCCACCTTTCCTCATTTTTTGGTGAAAACTTCTAAATGTTGGTTGGTTGTAGTGGTCGCTCTGTTTGCTAGTAAAAGCACCAAATCCTCTTAGAAGTCATGGAGGCCCATTGTCAATGTTCTTAAAAAGACCGTACGGTCGCAACTTAAAGCCACCAAGATCTCTGTATGAATCTATTTAGACCAATCAATGCTATCTTAGCTAAGTTTTCCATATTGTCAAAGAGAGGCGTTTAGCTGGATTAATGTAAACTCCAAATTCTAAAAATTTTATCTAAGTATTTTTCATGTTATTCTGCAGATCTTTTAGCAACTAAAATGTCGTTATAGATGAATGTGTTTTTATAGACGAATGCGAAATCCAAATTCTGAATAATTTGGTTCATAAATCGTTAGAATGTTTGCCCGGTATTTCTTAGATTAAAAGATAACCTAGTAAATTCAAAGTCCAAAATGTGTTGCGATAGCTGTTTTATGAATATGATAGGCTCTGATTAAATCAATTTATTCTCAGAAGTTTCGTTGCGAACATATCCTTTCCTTCAGGTAAATATCCTGCGAACATAAGACGACTCCTGTGGTTTGCTATATATCCGGGTGTCCGTGTACACGGACTTCTTGAAACTACTTGAAACCATTTACTTCATTATTGAGCCGAATTGGATCATTAAGGCGAAATTATATAAAAGCAGTAAAGTATACACTTTGGGAACCAAATTTTCAAGTTAGTCGGATATGCAAAATTAGGCAGAATTAGAGTCAGATATTTCGCCCATACTTACTTCTGAAGATAATAAAATGCTTGTAACAATTAAATGAAATTCTAGCTAACATAGCTACCGCACTTTCTGTCGTATTTAATGCTTGGAGAAATGTCTGCTCTTTTGGCTAAACAAGGTGAAGTGATGCCGGATATTATTAGGTAAGTACTCAATTTCGAAATATTTATGTTTAAATTTCAATTTAAGTATTACTTAATCGTAACTTGAAGCGTGACAGGCTTGGCCCTTTCGTTCGCTTTAAAGATTTGATTGCGCCACTAGAAAAGAAAGAAACGTTAGGAAATATAAAATGATACCTGCACTTTTATACGACAATAAAGAGTCACTTCGTAGATGCATGTGCCCTTTCTCACGAGCTTGCAGTAAATTTCAAGGTTTTAAATACAAACTGTAGGCACATAACACGAACACTCGTAACAATTAGCTAAACTTCTTAACCTTAGCATTTTCGTACGTATAGTGTATCAAATTAAAATAGAAAAGTTAAATTACAAATTTTAAAATACGAATTATTATTTACGACGATGTACGTCTTTTCAGTATAATAAATAAATAAAATAAACACTTTTAGTAAGCGAAATTCATTATGGAATAGATTTTATTAACACCAATTCATTTTGTTGTCGATGGAGTAAAGCCTGAAACATATTGTGACGCGTGTACTGAAATTCTGTAATTAAATGTGGCAAAGCACTTCATTGCACCATAAGCGAGAGAAAATCCAAAAAGCCTCTCAAAGCGTTGTTACCCATGGCCAGGCTTATGCCTTTCTTCTTATCATAATTCCTTTCCGGCTAAATCCAAACTAACGCATCATAGGGTTATACACTGGACTTTGGCTACGTCATAAAAAATAATTTTTTTTTAAATAATTGAACCAACTTCACAAAAAGCGCTAAAAATCATAAAATAATTTTTAATTTTATATCTATTAGGACATTTTGAAGTCGGTGCAAATTAAACAAGCAAAACAACAACAACAATGGTAGATCAAAGAAGAAAAAATTCGGAAATTAATAAATTCAAAAATTGAAATCTAGGAAAATCTAAAGGAAACGCGCACACAAACTTGGTTTTAATTCTCACTTTTAATCTTTATAAAGAAGGTATAAGTTATAAAAACGATACAATGTTATCGTAGTTACTGTTAAAATTCACATTTTGATTTTTAAAGCGCTATATAAAATATCACGCAGTTAGCTAGATGGACGAGAGAATAGTTAAGGGCTAATGAATTCCATTCGTGGCTAGAATGACCGTTAAGGCACATAATAACCAGATAAAATTCACTAAATAAACTATTTCACAAATTGATGGGACCTAAGCTTTCTTTAAAACTGTATTTTTCCTATATAAATTCACGGTATACAATTCAAAAAAAAAATGGAAGAAAGCTTCACTTAATTAATTGTATCAAAAAAATTTCACTGTTGAAATCAAAGATAAAAAATATAAAACCAACAATAAAATAGTTAAAAAAAAGAAGTTGAACCGACTTCACAAAAGGCGCTAAAAACCATAAAATAATTTTTAATTTTATATCTTTTACGACATTTTGAAGTCGGTGCAAATCAAACAAACCAAACAACTACAACAAAAATATTTAATCGTAATTTCTTATTACGGGATCATAAGAAAGCTGAAACGTTCAGGTAGAATTATGTATTATTTTCAATTGTGGTACTGTATTTGTTTTCTTTGTTTAATATAAAATTAAACATTATTTTATACTTTTTAGCGCTTTTTGTGAAGTCGGTTCAACTTTTTTTTTTAAACTATTTTATTTTTCACTTTTTAGTATCTACAACTCTATACAACGAAAACAGAACCATCCAAATCGGTCCACGCGATAAAAGCTAGTTTTAACCCCCTTCCCCAACCCCATTCCACTAAACTTTTTTTTGGCATGGTATCAATCAAGGAACATACTCTACCGAACAGACCACCACCACCATAGGACCAAATTATTCTCCTATACAACAGCAAAAGAACCATCCAAATCGGTCTACGCGTTACAAAGTTAGGTTCCACCCCCCTTCTCCCACCCCAACCACACCAACAATTTTTTCTCGTGGTATCAACCAGGGAGCATACTCTACCCAAAAGAAAAAGAATTATTCTTCTATTAGCAATGGGTGATCATACTCTATACAACAGCAAAAGAACCATCCAAATCGATCCACGTGTTACAAAGTTAGGTTCCACCCTCCCTCCCCCCAACCCGACCAACAATTGTTTTTTCGTAGTATCAACCAAGCATCATATTCTCCCCAATAGAAAAAGAATTATCCAAATCGGTCCATGCGTTACGAAGTTAGACTACCCCTCGCCCCGCATCCACACCTTTCACCCTAGGAACAAATTATTCTCCTATTAGCAATGGGGGATCATACTTTATACAACAGAAAAATAACCATTCAATTCACCCCCACCCTCATCCCATCAAAATTTTTTTCTCGTGGTATCAACCACGGAATATACTCTACCCAAATAGGTCCACGTGCTATAATGTTAGACTACCCCTCCCCCCTCCCCCACCATTTTCAAAATGTTTTTCTCCTATTAGCAATGGGGGATCATACTGTGTACAACAAAAAAAGAACCATCCAAATCGGACCACGCGTTACAAAGTTAGGTTTCACCCCCACCCCCACCCTACCAAAATTTTTTTTGACATGTAACCAATCGGTGAACATACTCCACTCAACGAAAAAAGAATCATGAAAATCGGTCGACGCGTTACGAAGTTATGCCCGGTCAGACATAAAAAAAAAAAAAACGCGTCGAACTTAGAACCTCTTTGTTTTCAATAAAATTTTCTACATTATAAAATGAGTAAACCCGTCACGATTAAATTATGTTTGGTCAAAATACTAGTGCGAGCATATGTTTGACCAGATTGATTTAATCACTCATCACTCATCAAACGAGTCTTACCTTATAAGGAAGTTCATCGCATCTTCAAGTAGTCCTCTTCGCTAATCAGGTACCTGAAATAAATTAAGTTAACAATAAAGGGTGACTAAGGAACAACAACAATACCTCCCGTTTTATCCGCCTAAGGACTTGATCATACTGCGATGCTGGTGCTCCTGTCATCTGTCATCATTTGGACGTTCCCGCGCTGAACTTCATTGTCCCCGATGACCCTACAAAGTAAAAAGGGACCCCGCACTTCGTTTTACCTAAAACAAAAGAAAATTTTACTAAATAAATGTTTAAATAACATTAAATAACACATTTGATAAGCATACATAATTTCAACCACATTTTTGCCGAAATTTCACATAAAACATAAATTCAGCACAGGACAAAACGATACAACACGAAGCACATAATTTTCTACACCGATGCAACATAAAATTTTCCACGATTTTTAATACAAATTCTCGACTTTAATTTCCACGAGAGGTCACTATGTTTGTCAGCGCACGGAAAACGACCAAACTATCCCAATTTTTGAAAGGAAACTTCGAAACCAGCCCGGAGATAATAAAAGAAGTGTCCGAGATCCTACAATACGCCAACAACAAGTCGATAGTTTCCCATTGTAAAAATGGTATAGTTTTCAATTTTCAAGTTTAGACAAATTTGCGGAAGTTGTTAAAGTAAAGTTATTTTGGAGTTCTCTAAAGAAATTGTTAAAAATTGTGCTTACTACAAAACCAATGTTAGAATAAAATTGAACTTAACTTGAACTTAATTGACGTGTGTTTTAAATTAATGTTACCTCATAACAATACCCCAGTGAGTTTTATAACAATATATTATGACCGGACAATAATGACTGATCGGACAATGCACCACAATAGACCGAATATTACTCTCATAGATAAACACAGCAAAATACATACCTAATTGACATTGTTGTACAAAGTGACTATCGTACCAATCATCTTGTCTTCCTACAGAAAGCGGTTGTTCTTAACACTTGTCGAACGGTTCCCAAATTCCTGAACTACGGACAGGACGCTAAAGACAATACATAAGTACACAACGAACGAATGAAAAATCCTCGACGTAGGGGAAAACTACCGCCGCGCCGGCTAGAAGCCGAGATGACACGCGTCAAAACCGAAAATAATAGTGTTTATTTAAATTAATTAAAAAACAAGTCTCCTTAACATACATATATAATGAATTATAATTCAGTTTAGTTAAGTTACTCTCAAAGCCTGAAATTGAGCGGTTTTTTGGGGAATAAATTGCGAAGGATCTACTAAGTACATTTAAAAAAATGTTTTTTTATTTCGAAGATACATGTTTTGACTTTTCAAATTTACTTTTGAAGATGAAAAAAAATAACTCTCGCGACCTTGCAACGTCATTGATGACATTGATGTTGAAACTGCATGGGTCCCGCTTAAGCAAAGTTGTGGCCAATTGGCTAATCTGTAATCTGAAAATTGATATTCTTTATAATCATAGTTACCTTGGCTATGTTTTCCCGAGACAGATTTTTTTTATTTTGCAATTTGTAAAAGTTATGCAACAATTTGAAAAATTTCAAAGTTTTTCCGTCATTTTTTGACCTATTAGAGGCTATAAAAATGGAACAAAATAAAATTTTCCAAATCGTACTCGGGAAAACATAGCGGTATGTTTTCTGAACAATTGAAAAAAAGAATTATTGAAATCGGACCAATACTTTTATGAGAAGTCTTACTCGGCAGCAAAAAAAACACTACTTTCGGGAAAACGCGTTTAATGATAAATTACGGTGTATAACTTGATTGTAGTAACTTACGGCCGGAGACGGGTACCTTTCTGTTCCCAGAAACATGCAAATTTTCACGAAAACCTTTCTGTGGCGTATTCTCAGATACATATAGATTGAAATAAAAAAATTTAAAAAAATAAAAAATTTTGAAACCGCGAGAGTAGAGGACCCCTTAAGTAAAAAAAAACTAATTATTTAAATAATAAAGCCTCCTCTATTACGTAATTCCCTAAACTATTTTTAATTCTTTACCTTTATAATATGTACATTTATAATCAATTTCAAATTTATTTATCCAATAACGCATTCTTATAACTTAAGGGATCATTCGGGTTTATATATTTTTCAAAAGTATATATATCTAAAAGTATTGTGCTGAAAAATTAAAATGATCGGAGCAGTCTAACGATATTATTTGCCGATCTTTACGTTGCCACTTCTACTACCTGAGTGCGCTTAAAAAAACTCTTAAAGGCGTTTTTGTTAAACTATGTTTTTACGGTCGGCGGCGGTGATTTCTCCGAAACTACTGAACCGATCTTCATGAAATTTTAACCACATATTGTACACAAAATCAGCTCTAGCCTAAAACACGATCGAATTAAAATTTAGATTTTTACTATTTTTTTAGCCCAAAAACAATGAAAAAAAAACCGATTTTTTGATTTTTTTTTTTAAATGTCCGCCATTTTTTTATTTACTGATAAAAATTAATATCCGTAGTTCGGACTAGAGCTACACGCATACTGAATGTAAACAATTTTGATTTTTTCATTTTAGATGAGCCATTATCGAAATATCACCGCCGCCAGCGAACTACCTTTTTTCACGGAGTTACCTTCAGCCGCCATTTTGAAGTATAAGAAGAGTGAATAAAACATTTTTTGTTGTTGACCCAAATAAACTATTTATAATTATAATTATAGAATGATCCCTTAATGAATTCAAAGAAGAAAAATAAAAAAGAGAAAAACAAATATCCCGGTTTATTACTTGTTCAATAATCAAATAAATAAGAAAATAAACTTTCGACAATGACCATGGTAGTCTGTCTAGATTGGCGATATTTTTGACTAACTTTATTGAACCAAAAAGAGAAGAAATAAATAAATTTAAAAAAAATTATACAAAATTTATGTTAAGAGATTATGATACCTATAAAGTTATATTTATACATTCGAATAATATAGCAATAAAAACAAAAAAAAACCAACAATGCAACCAATGTCAGTCGTTATATTCTTGTACCAGAACACTTCTGTACTTATAAGCGTCTTTCGCGTAGTGATATAGAACTTTTCAATCTTTGCCGTTTAGAATGTCAATAGATTCGCTAAGTGATAGAGAGCTTTTGCCAAAATATAATCTCCTGAACTCACTCAAAAGAGGGCACACACCAATAAAATGATGGACACTTTCCTCCTCATTTATATTACATAAGAACCAATTTGCGCTACCATTACTACGAGCTGGATTTGAGTTTAGCCATAAAAGACCACCTCTACATTTAAAAATTATTCCGACCATTTCAATAGAATAGATTTCCTGCAAGTATCTTCTTTCAGATAAGTTATAATTAAGCCTATTTTAAAGATCATGCCTTACACTTTGTCGACCTTGTTCTACTATTCGTTCCCACAAGAACATACATTCTTTTTCAAGAACTTGTTGAATTTTATCTTTGAATACAAGCTCTCCAAGATTCATGTAATGTCTAGCCGCAATGTATTACCACTCTTCACACCAAAATATTTCCTTCTCAAACACCTTAGTTGCTACAAATTTGGGAAGTCTAAAATCAGGCATATCATTGAAAACTCTACTAATATAGGTGAGATGGCACTTTAGAGTGTGTAAGTATATATCCACTATTCCAGTCTCTAGTTGCAACATATAATTCGGTGTGGTAGTCCCAGGAGTCTTTTTTAGAAAGTACCTTTGCAACTTTTCAACCACTTGATAAGACTTGTATCCCCATATTTATGCACTATAACACATAATTGATCGTGAAACCGCGTTAAAAATTTGGTACTTTGAAGATGGTAATATCGAGCCCTTAGAAATAAATTCATTCCACGTTGTGTTGATACTGATTTTGGCAGTGCGAAGTCTTTCCTCCAAATGGTTTCTCTTCGAGCCTTTTTATCATCTTGGCTAGTACGCATTCATCGTTAACGATAAGCACAAGGTCATCCGCATACATTAATACGCGAATTTTGAGTCCATCTGTTATAATTTCTCCATCCATGCTATCATGTAAATCATTTAAAAAAAAGGCAAATAAGAGTGGACTAATTGGGCATCCTTGTTTAACACCACTATGTGTCTTAAACTCTTCTGACATAGCGCTACCGTCCCAAATTGAAACCTTCGTATTTGTATACAAAACTTGCAAAATACGTATTATTTTATTTGATGTTCCTAAACTGTGTAGCTTATACCATAGGCTGCTCCGAAAATAATATCGAATGCAGCTTTAAAGTCTACAAAAAACAGTACAGCTTTTTACTACCGCTCTTCCAAGTTAAATGAACCAAGCACGCTAAATTAAATACATTATCTACCGTAGAATAGGCAGGTCGAAAACCTGCCTGAAATTCATTCGATCGATCCCATTCTATAAGCCTATTTACTAAAATACCTACTACAATTAAACTACATTATTGAACGATAGTCCTCTATAATTTTGTACAGTGTTTGGGTCCCCCTTTTTAAAAAATAGGAAAAACTTTATAGATCAAACAAAGCTTTCTGGAACATCACCATCATCAAAAATTTTTTGTAAGTTGAAAGCAGAAGTTGTAAATATAAATTCAGTAGGAGCATGTTTGAAAAATTCGTAAGGAATGCCATCCAGTCCAGGTGCTTTGTTGCTTTTAGCTTTGTAAAGAACTTTCAGTACTTTTTCAAGGGTGATGTCTCCATCTAGTTCCTACACATATAACAGTGGCTCTGCATACAATATGACTTTATTTTCAACATTTAGGCTTAGAAGTTCTTTAAAGTATTGGTAAAATACATTTGATGTAATATTCATTCCGCAGGTGAAATTTTTTCCTTGAATTTCTTTTGCCATTGTCCACCACTCCTTACTATCCTTAATATTTGAGAGCCTAGATCTTAATTTTGAATAGTATAAACATTTTTTTCGTTTACACACTTCTTTAAACCGTTTGTTTACTTCAAGATACATCTTCCTACCAAAGGTAGTTTGCTTTTCTGAAAATATTAAGCCACCTAAATGATTGATTGCGCAATTTATGGCACTCACCGTCGAACCATTTTTGTTTGTATATTGTATTGTTTCTCACAAGCGCTTTATTTGAACACTTCCAGATAAGATCAACTAGCACATCTAATGTAATACTATTTCTATTAGTCCCTTCTGAAATCAAATTATTTGATGCTCTCGTTATTTTGTACTTATATCTGTCAGCTTCACTACCTTTCCAGCGAACTTTAGGAAGTAAAGACAATAACTTAGTGGAATTAACACAGCGATCTGTCGACATACGCAAATTAACTGGCATATGATCTCATAAGTTCTGTCCGTCTACAACGAGTTCGACAACAAAAGAAATAACATCAAAACTAACTGCGACAATATCATTGACTGAAGAGCCACCTGTTTGAATACATGTATATTCTCCGTCCAAGTCCCCTTTTGTTCTTCCGTTGAGTATTAATAGCCCCCTATTCTCCGACAATTCCAAAAATCTGCTCCCCCTACAATTTACTATTTTATCCTTTGAGGATCTATAATTACACACATCACGGCTATCTAAGTTTATCTCAGCATTAATTACTTGCAGGTCGCCCAAACGTACATTAATATCACCCATTATTAATAATTTGTCACAAATGAAATCTTCTAGAAACTTATTTAGGCTATGAAAATCGTTATCCCAGTTGTTATAATTCAAGTATACCGGTAGTATATGTAGGGTTTCTTTCCCTATAATAATTTTTATTACAACTTGGGCCATGCTGAAATTGCCTACCTTTGTATCCATGTTAACCTGAATTTCCTCAAATGTCGTTTTCTTGTGAGGTTGTCCCGCTGATTCCGGTGACAGAATGTTTAGCTTTCTTTTCCCCGTGTTTAGAATTTTATAGATGCTGGTTTGATATAACATACTTCACGTAGGAATGTATGTAGTAAGCCAATCCCATCGAACTCTTTCAAGGCATCTTGCCTCTGTGTAAAACAATACGAATTGCAGAAAAAGTCCTGGACAGAATTTCGATTATTTGCACATGCCGGTGCCAGCCACGTTCCCTTGGAGAAAGTTCTTTACAATACCACAAAGTGCAATGGATGTATCTTATAAAAATGACCACAACAAGTTTCTCCAATTATAATTTAAAAATATTGAATATTGTTTATCCTCCGAATATATAGATTTACTTTATTTCTTTAAAATTAATCTGAGCTTAAAATAAAAAACGTGCACAGCTGTCAAAGCAAGGTTGCCAAGGTTGTGATTAGGCATGTGTATATCCATTTTATAATGTAGAATGATAGTCCCTATACCTTTCCTACCGCATTTCTACACGGTCCAGAAAGCTCTTACTGCTTTGTTTTTCTTTTCTTGCTGGTGTCTAGCCCATTAGGACACCCAGATATTTGGCCTCATTCTTTAAGGTAAATCTAGTATTGCCAATGCACGGGGAACTATCGTTCTTAATTTTTGTCTCTGGTGAAGCAGCAGAGTTCTGTCTTATCTGGGTTTCTCTTCAGTCTGCCACACTGCACCCAAGAGGTTGCCGTGCCGATTGCTGCTTGAAGTATCCCAAGTTTTCTTCAAATGTACCCCTGACTACAACAAATTACGTAGAGACCTTTATCTAACAGTGCTTCAAGTAATTTATCAATCACTATCAGCCACAAGAAGCGTGAAATAATCCCTCCTTGTGGAGTTGCTCTATTTACCAGCGCCGTCAATTATTAATTTCCGAAACTTGTATTTATGATTCGGTCTTCCAGCAAGAACTTGATCCAGCTGATTATAATATGATCTGCCCCCTCCTCTCTCAATTTATTGAGGATCTTATCGATTGTAATATTGTTGAAGGCCCCTTCTTTGTCAATGAAACAGCCCAACGCTACTACTTTGTACATCAATGCCTTTTCCACTTGATGCATCAGCCTATGTAGTAGAGATGGGCGATACCTCGAGGTTTTGTAATCGGTACTTTCAGCCCCCGATACTTCCGATCCTCGATACTTTTCTTTCAATACTTGAAGTATTGACCGCCTCATTATTTTGTGCATGAGTTGAATAATAGCTGTCCGGGACAGTAATACAGTATTAGTATGCACCAGCTAAAAGTATAAACAGTACAACGCCGGCTCAGTGGTAGAAGTATTTTGTATTTTCATTTTGTCGGTTGGATGCGTTGGAAGGTGAGATATTTTTTATCACAAAAATGCTTTATTCATCTGCTAAAAAGTTCTTGCGAAATTTCAAATTATTCATTTGCTAAAAAGGTATATGAAATCAGCCGCTGAGATGCGTCTTCATTTGTAAAAACTTATCAATATATCTTCTGAACAAATCGATATATTGATATTTCTCAACGATGTTGTTGCATATTGTTTGCAAAAAAAACCAAAAATTGTAATTTATATGCAATTTCCACACCATATATATTTTTTTAAACTTTTTAACCATATGGTTCCAATTCTTTTGAGTATCGATACTTTTTCAACGGTATATTTGTATCTAAGTATCGAAAGATGCGAATATATTGCAATGCCGAGTATCGATACTTTTCGATTCGGTTCCCATCTCTACTATGTAGAGCGGAATCAACCGACATTCCTTTCATATATGCATGTTGACAACTTGATAGTTTGATTATGCCTATTCCTTAATTCCCATCCCATGAGTATTTCTAGACATTTCAGTTAGAATGAGGTAAGGCTAATCAGTTTATAGGCATTAAATGTGCTATAGTTCGTCTTGTTGGGTTCGGGTAGAAATATTATATTTGCCACTTTCAATTTTTAAGTTGAGCGAGTCTATTACTTCCTTAATGTAGCATAATGGGATATATCTCATCTCTGCCCGGTGATTTATTTGGGCTAAAAGATTTTATTACAGGTAGAATTAACCCTTCTAACAAAGCAGGCGGACTTCTTGATAGAATGAGGAATGAGCTTCCCACACCAACATGCATAGGGAAAAAACAAGCTAAAGAAGGAATAGAAAGAAAACAAGTAAGGAAATCCAGCACACAAAAAGAATAACGTTTAATCACGGTAGTACAGGGAATAGGCAGCACTGAAGTGCTTCCTTGCTAAGAATTAAATCGAAATTAGGACATGAATTAACAGAACTACATACGATGGTTAATTGGTTCATGCACGCCATAATTTGATCATGCAATAGAGGCATTCTTCGGAGATTATGTTGGGGCTGTCTAAAGAAAACCTTGCTATCCCCGAGTCTATATTTCAGTTCAAGAGCTGGTGAATAAAGGCCAAGTCAGGACTTTACGTCTTTCCTCAAGTGAGGGCAAACCGAGCAAACGGAGGTGTTCGGTGTATGTCGGGATTCTAAGCGGATCATCCCAGCGGAATACTCTTAGCGAAAATATGACGAAATTACGTTGCACTGATTCGATGTGCTTGGAATTTATAGCGTAGTACTGCGACCAGACCTGCGACCTGAGATGCATATTATAAAATAGGTCTAACTAAGGAGCAGTACTAATGAATCAAAGTTGGTAAATCCGAGAACTCTCTAGACCAACGCTTTACAAAGCCTAACTGCCTCTAGACACAATATCATTAATATGCAGAGTAAAGTCAAGTTTCCAATCAAGTTTTATCCCAAGATCAGTTACGGATAGTATGCGATGGAGGCACCACCGCCCTTAACATAGGAGAAAATCCTCATGGCGACACACGATGTGTCCTGTCTCTTAGACAGGAAGAAATCCAGTCGAAAAGAACAGTGTGAAACCCAGCCTCTTGAGTTTAAATACAATCATGCCTAGTTGGAAACCTGAAATAACGTGGGAGGTGGAGCTCTAGCAAGTTAGTAGTCATTTGTCTTCCAGGAAAAAACCCATGGTGATTGGGAGAGATTAAACTTGACAGCACTCAATAAGCTGCGAATACACGAACCATGTGCATGCGTACAAAATGCATTCAAAACTGACTGCTGGGATGAACGATTAAATGCAAAAGGGAAGAAGGTTGTTTGTTTGACAGTTTAAAAATATTTCTAGAAATATTGAATTTGATGTTATAACCCTATACTGATTCTCTTAACAGCAATTCGAGCAATAATAAAACTTTTTTTAAAGACGAAGCTTACAAATTAGAAACTTTTTCTAATTTTTCACCCAATTCTGTATCGTTTTCGAATAATTCATCATTAAAAGCAGAAAGTTCACTATAAAGTACTGAATTAATTGCAACGTAAACTAAAAAATATAAATTTACATTTTTACTCGTAGTTCGAATCCGTTTTAGGCAGTTTTTAAGATAGCAACACAAACAAATTCTTTAACAGCTAAAAATTTCCAAATGCAAGAAATGCTCAGCTAATTCGCAGCAACTGTAAAATTGATCGAGCGATTGCAATGCATTTACATCGTCATTTCACTTGTTGAACGATTGCATGCTGAGAATGCGCATTTAACTGATTTCTTGAACGCACCCATTATCTCAGAGAAGTTCAATTTCTTATAGTCATAAACATGGTGCTCTAAATTGGGATCCGGAATTCTAGTACCATTAACAGAAAGAGACGAAGATGTGCGGATGAAAACTATAGTGTTCCACGAATCAGAAGTAAACACAAGATCCAACTCTCTTCTCATAGAGTTTTTTACATCAATCATTTGGTGGAAATCAGAGGAAGATGGCGTCAAGAAATTAATAAACCCTAGCTGGGTGACAACATGACGGAATGAAGTAATCTTCATCGTTATTGCACATTTTACCTTGTCCAAAGTACACAGTTTCCTCCTCTTCCAACCCAACTTGCAATCTCCAAGGGGTAGCGCCTTTTCCTATCGACGCCCTAGGGTACTTCCCGGGAAGCTGTTCATAATCAGCTTCTCTAGAGATTCCCTCATGTTAGATGAGTTCGCGATAAGTTCTGTTTGACCTTTCGACTTAGATAATGTTTTCTTAAGTCTAGCTGCCTTCTTTCAATTTGGCTAGTAGAAACTTTCCACGATTCCCTCTAAGCTTTTTGGCACTGAGACTTTTTTTGGTGTTTATTAGTTGTATTGAATAGCTTTCTGGTTCCTTTCTTCATTTCCATAAGCCTAAGGTTCATCCATCTCTGCTTTCATACTGTTTTCAAACGTTTCTTTGGACACGCTTCCTCGAATGCTAGTCTGAAAACATATTCAATGTTAGCAGTCTCATCATCGATTCCCTGTGTCGATTCCAAAGCAACATCATTTGTACTCAATTTTGAGTTTAAGACCTCCCTGTATTTATCCCAGTCAGTGATGCCAATTCAGTGATTTTGTGACCAAATCTGGTGTTTTCGAACACCTCCCTAGTGACAGAATTTTGTTTTCTCAGACACGTCTAAAAGTTGGTGATTTTTAACTTCCACTGCGGTGATTTCTGGTGACTTTTATTGCAGTGATGCCAAATAATGGACTTTGTCACCAAATCTGGTGTTTTCGAATACCTTTCTAATGATTGATATTTTTTTAACGACACTGTGATTTTGAAACTCTTCTGATGACACCAAATGTTCTCCCACTCTTTAAAGTTTTAACGTAAATATTCGGCATTTCTCATTGTTTTTGACTATTTTTGTACATATTTGCTGGGTTACTACTTAATTCAGTTACAACCGGTGTTGCACCACACATTCAAGTGGGCCCATTTAATGCTTTTGTTGTTAAGCTAAACGCATGTTGAAGACAACTCGAACAATTTCCTGTGAGACTTCATGACTTTCCAGCGGGACCCTGAAACTTTCAACGATACTCATTTTCTGTCGCTTACGATAAGAGGATCGCCCACAAAATTAGAACTTTATCACATTATAATAGTTCTCTGTATCTCCTCCCTTTCCTTTTACAAATGGAAAGGAAATTACACGACGCTTAAGTTAATGAGCACCAATTAAAGGTAAATACGCTTGTGATTCAGGTAAATACAGTCTTTTATTGAGTGGTAGTATTTACATTTTTGTTACTTAGAAATTTATAATATTGGAAACAATTTTGAAAAAAATATATTATTTTGTATCTGGTGACTTTTTTAAAAAAAGGTGTCCTTTTTATTCCCTATCTAGTGACATTCTTCATCGACGACTTGGCAACACTGATCCCAGTTAGTTGTTTCGGGGGTTTCTAAAGTTAGTTGTTTCGGGGGTTTCTAAAGGTCAGGGGATTATTTCTGACATTAACACTTAGCTGAAAGGGTATCCATCGGTGATCCGATATTGACACCTTACATACCAATTCTCAATCTCATCAACAGTCTTTCAGTTCGCAAGTGTAATGTCTATAACTTGTTTTCTATTTTTATTACTGAAAGTTGGCTTATTACCCTTATTAATAAAAGTTCTGATTTCTTTCGCCGCCCGACTGCCATAAAAAGCAATGTAAATTGAACGAACTTTGGCCTTTTATGTGTGCATGAAATCGTCAGTTCATCGGTACGAGGAAGTAACTAAAGGAGAAGCCCTATATGTCGTGTGTGTGAGCATGGCAAGTTTTTGTTCTGCGCTTATTCCCATTCCTTCGAATTAAAATTTTTTAATTCCATTACTTTTCAATTAGGAATGGAATAAACAAATGGAATTAATATTCCAAGTAATGATGTATGTAATTGGAATTCCTCATATATTCCAACGGGATTGGCAAAGGAATGAAAAATAATTGAAAATGAATTATTTATGATATAAAACCAGAGTTTAGTTCATTAATTCTTTTGAAATTCCTCTTCTATGAAAACATTCTTAAATTTATTAGCACTCCTACACTAAGCGAAATTGTTATAAAGTCAGCGCGTTTAATATGGGGGCAATAAAAAAATGTCAATACATTAAACCTAATCTGGTAAATTGAGTTTGAGAAAAACATATGGAATCGTCTTTTAAAACAACCGTGATGCGCTTCCTCAATTTCAAGATAAATTATTCTTCTATCAATAGGCTTTTGACAGCAAATTCTTTAAAGTGCTTAAGCAAAGTGCGAAATTCCTATAATATTTTATTGTATTCGGTAAGTGAAGAATTTTATATTGCGGGCAGGTTGTGGAATGTGTTGAATTGAGGGAGGGGGTATTTGCTGTTTGTAGGTTACTGTTTCTACTTATTGGCTCATAAATGTTTCATTATTAACTCGAAGCCGAAAGTTAAAATACCAAATAATTTCAGACAACACGTCCTTTATACAGGGTGTTTCAGATCTGACGTGCCAAAATGAGTAGGGTGATAGATCTCAACTAGACAGACAAAAAATTGGGCAGAGAGGGTGGACATCTCAACCGTTTGGGAGTTACAGGGTGATTCATAAATTTCAGTTTTTCATGGTATGCACATTACTCTATTATTTTTATGCGAAATTCCTATAATATTTTATTGTATTCGGTAAGTCTAGAATTTGATATTGCAGGCAGGCTCTGGAATGTGTTGAATTGACGGGGGGAGGGGTATTTGGTGTTTGTAGGTTACTGTTTCCATTATGCACCCGAAGCCAAAAGTTCAAATACCAAATAATTTCAGACCACACGTTAGTAGGCTTATGCCAGCTAATTACCGAATCAATCTTTTCCCGTAACGAAGTAGTTTTGATTTGCTGCAAAAATTTATTGTCTCGAAAAAATACATATCTGGGTAGGAATTCTCACGAAATTTGTTGTTTCGTTGCCTTGTAATTACGCAAAATTGTAAAAATGTGTAGAGCTTGAATTTAACAAGTGTGTGTTCAATCGGTTGAAGGAAATGCAAACCGTTTTACAAAATTTTTACTCATGGCAGTCCAAACGCTATGAAGTGTCAAAATCACACGCCAGCTCCCAGCCAGGCGGCTGAGTATTTAGATGCAAGCTCCGGGGAACGGCATGGGAGAATTACAGATCATGCGCACAAACTTGACATATTTATTCGTTGCTATGAAATATTTTTCTGTTGCCACAACATTTTTTGGGCATGCGCTTAATTTATTGAAACGGTTAGGCAACCAAAGTGTCTGAGAATCGCTACCCTGTACTCCTTGCACTGCCTACTATGGCAATATACATGAACCGTTTGACAGATTAGCCATTTACTTTACGATTATCGAATTTTCTCCTTATCGGGCGCAAAGTAAAAATTTTTCTCCCACTATGCAATAAAACAAAGATGCCACTTCTTGATCCAATATTAAATAAAGAAAAGTAGTAATTCATCGGGTAAAAAAAAATTATGTAAAAAAAATTTATAAATTAATTTAAATTTTTTGTTCGAGTACTTACCATAAATAAATAAATTTCTTTTATTCACTGTGGTGGAGGCCTATACGCTGCAACCTACACCAGCCTATTGGTAAATCTGGCACTTCAGTTCTGTCAATTGAAGCGGGAATAGCCGCTGGTGTTAACTATGATAATCTTGAAAAAATTCAGGGAGGCTAAAAGCCGAAAAAAATTTTTATTTTAATTTGTGATTGTATATGTAATTTTTGCCAACATTTCATTAGCAATAAAACTCATATACTCATACATCAGTCTTAATCTATTTATCGTTTTCTTTCTGACTGGGAAGAAAAAGAGGCCTCGCAAAACTGATTTCGCCGCCGTCTACATTTGGTCTAGCACCGCCACTGCGTGGGAGGTGGATTTTCTTCATATGGAAGGTATGCTGATGCTATTAGTAGCTTCTTTTGGTCTCGCTCTTTGCCGACTTCGCATTGGACAACTACACAATCACGGTCGCTAATCTGTGGAATAGGAATAGCGTGTATCTCTTTCTTAACAGTTATACAAGCTCTTTTGTACCGGCATTTGTGAAGTCAGGAAGGTTTCGGATAAAATAATGTTTCGGACAAAAGTTGGATATTTTTCCTGGGAGAATCAGAATCCGCGGTAGAAAATGGGTGTCGCCATATGAAATTTCAAAGTCAACCCCCGCTAGAGGGTGAGGGGTGGTTTTGTGTGCAAACGTTTTCACCGTAAAAGCCAAGCAACTTTTCTCTCGGTCAGAAACGAAAAAAATAATATGGGGGGGGGGGGATCTATCTACAACCCCCTCCCAACTATAAGGATTTGAAATTTTCTTACCATAAAAAAACCATTCTCACATCTTAACGTATATCTTCTAAAGTTTTAGACCTAGAGACATTATTAATATCTCACTAATAGGTAACACTGTTTAATTTTTTCACTGCTAAAAGTTTTAAAAACAACTAATTTTCAATCTTAAATTTTCGTAAAAAAAAACAATTTTTTCATTTCAAGGGAAATATCTTGAAAAATAACCATTATTTTTTTTATTCTTGAGCTTAAAAAAAATGGCTTATATGTTCTCTTTCGAAAGAAACTTAAAGCGAATAAAAATATTTTACCGTTCTCAAGTTACATGACCAAACGTCTAGCTAATACCTGCCATTTTAAGCAAAAATTCAACCAAATTTTAACAGAAAGAGTAAAAGAGATCAATAAATTGGCAAAAACTTCATTACTGGACTAAAAGAGTTCGCCGACGTTGCGCTATACAACCTACCCAGGTTTCTCAATAGCTACGGCTGGTTCAATAAATGACTGCATATTGGTGCCAAAATCGATTCCGCTATGGTTCCACAACTGTGAAGTGGTATACAAAGAACCATATTATGGTCTACGATAGACCGACTAATTGCAATCCGTAGGCGCCAACTAACCTAACTTAACCTAATTTAATGAAGACATTAAAAGAACTATTCAGAAACGAAACTATAAAAGCAACTTTCTGCGAAAGTTAAATTGGAGGAAGCCCAATTACCTATTTATCTTTTTTAATCATAACTATAATAATAAATGCAAATTCTTATATCATGATAAGAAAAAACTTTTATAAAACTTTTATGAAAAATTATAAGTTACTGAATATTTATATATTATGTTCTTGCATTTAAAACATATTCTTAAAATGTGACGGATGACAAAAGCATTTCTTTGATCACCAAATCTTCTAAAAAATTTACAACTTTCCAACGGTCTCACTGCTTTTCTTCATAATCCCTCAATTCTTGTGTCTTACCTATGTGTGAAGCAATTTATGCCATTTATGGTTAGTAAGGATTTTAAAGGTATTTTCTACTTTGTCAAAATGTTGTGAAAAATCGATCTACAATGAAAAGTGGAACTTTAACCGTCTTCTGGCAGGTCAATGGTTCTTTCTAATATTACCTTTCCAAATGAGTACTCTCTAAAAACACCTCCATCAATTGGAGCCTTATATGTACCAATATCAGTAACAGTAAAACTAAAATTGCTGTCACAAGCAGTTAACAAAACAGTATAATATTTTTTGTAATTAAAACAAAGCGATCCTGCTTTCAGAGGACAATTTATTCTTATATATTTTCCATCTATTGCTTCACGCAATTCGGTAGTCCAGTCTCCAAATAAAAATCTGTCGCAATTCTCTTGCCATCTAGGTAGATTTCCTTGGTATTGTTTTCCCCTTTAATTATAATAGGTACTTCAATTTTTTATTTAGTTTTTTCTTATCATTTAAACTATTAAATTAATTAATAAACCCGGCAAAACTTTAATTTTCAAAGCAGAAACCTAAAGATCAACACTGCACCGTAAACCCATGTGTCCCACAATTGGTACACTGTATCGACACTGCCCTGCACTGCGTCGTAATGTGTTTCTGGCTTAAGCAATAAAGTGTCGACTTTCCTTCCCGGAGGTCCTAGGTACGAACCTCACCTGTGGTTGTGGTGGTTGAGGAGCAATGTCACTGGTTCATAATCCGCCTTAAATTGTTGGTCCACATCAATGGTTGTATCGAATCGGACGAAGTTCTTCCCCCGCCCAATTTCCCACAAAGCATTTTTTTTTATACGATGTGGCCAAATCCTAGGGGACAACCCTTGGATGCGTTGCATGGTTTTGGCCGGAAGGGAATTAGGGCAAGGGAAGTGAGGAAACTTGAGTCTTGTTTTTGCATTGCTGCGAGCTAGACAACAGCCCAGAGACGGAGTGGATTATTTTACAGGAACTATAGAGAGATTAGACAGCTTCAGTTTTATTGCGACTTTCCTTGGACATATCTTTTAACCCACTCACATATTAACACATTATCAAAAATTAATTTGTTATTAATGGCGAGGAAATACCAAATGTACAGCGCTTTTTTCCATTTAGCGTTTCTAAACTTCTACGCTTTTAAGTCAGTTATAAAAACCTAAATAAGTCAGAATAAAAAATTTGCAGTGCCCTCCGCCAACTTTCATACTCTTATAATCATTTCTGAATTATACTCTTCGTTTCCCTAAATTGTCTACATATTCCCGCCGGATCGAAGGGCCTTCGAGAGGGAATCTGGGCATGGTGATGACCATGATCTTATACTATTACAATTTGTTTTAATTTCTAACAATGATGCTTAAGGGGGTCCTCTACTCTCGCGGTTTCAAAAAATCGATTTTTTTGTTAAATTTCAATCTATATGTATCTGAGAATACGCCACAGAAAGAATTTCGTGAAAATCACATTCCTTTGCATGTTTCTGGGAACAGAAAGGTACCCGTCTCCGGCCGTTTCCGAGAAACTAAGCGCGGCGCGCCACGACGGCGCTTGTCCAGTTAAAAATCATTGTCTAAAGAATTTACGGGTCCGCTCTTGAGAAGAATGTGGACAACCAAGAACATTAACGTGATGAGGAAGGAGAACTCTACGGCCCCGGTATAGCAGATTAACTCGTAAGTTACTACAATCATGTTATACACCGTAATGTATCATTAAACGCGTTTTCCCGAAAGTAGTGTTTTTTTAGCTGCCGAGTAAGACTTCTCATAAAAGTATTGGTCCGATTTCAATAATTTTTTTTTCAATTGTTCAGAAAACATACCGCTATGTTTTCCCGAGTACGATTTGCAAAATTTTATTTTGTTCCATTTTTATAGCCTCTAATAGGTCAAAAAATTACGTAAAAATTGGAAATTTTTCAAATTGTTGCATAACTTTTACAAATTGCAAAATAAAAAAAATTTGTCTCGGGAAAACATAGCCAACGTAACTATAATTATAAAGAATATCAATTTTCAGATTACAGATTAGCCAATTGGCTACAACTTTGCTTAAGCGGGACCCATGCAGTTTCAACATCAATGTCATCAAGGTCGCGAGAGTTATTTTTTTTCATCTTCAAAAGTAAAATTGAAAAGTCAAAACATGTATCTTCGAAATAAAAAAAAAATGTTTAAATGTATTCAGTAGATCCTTCGCAATTTATTCCCCAAAAATAATGTGTCAAAGAACATCGTTGCAGTATGTGCGAGAGCGTTTCATTTCTTAAGCAAATTGTAGACCGCATATAGGGCAGATGCTGTCGTTGCTGGTTGATGGACCTCCCTTACAGTATCTTCTGATGTTGCTTCAAACCAGATTCAGAGGCATAAGATCCTCCGCATATGCAGGTAAACCTCCTTTGTGTAGCCGACAAAGTGGGATATAAAAGTACTCACTTGTCTGTAATGAATTTTGTTCCTGAGCCGTACACCTTATGGAGCGTATTCGACACTTGATGTAATGTGTCTTGTCTCTCTTTGGTCGTGGTTATTATTAAAATTGGTCGGTTTTATGATCTTTCAGACTCTCTGTGTTGAGGATTTTTATTTATGTCGTTTGTGATGGGGCATAGTATGGCCTATGTAGCCTAAGTCCAAAATTATAACATATGTCCAAAAAAAATTTTAAAGTCTTGTAATTTATCATAGATATAACGTAGATGACGGACATATCAAAAAAGTTGCTTAAATACTCACAGTTCAAGAAATTTTCGCAAAAAGCCGAAATTGCATATCCTGGGGGGCACGTGTGGGTGTATACTTTTGCAATTGGGTTTAGATAAAAGTTGATATTAAAATAAATAATGACGGACACAAGAATAATAAATAACACGAAAACCGCTTAAATTCCATCACAGTCAACTATCACAGTTTTCAGTATCGCGCACGTGTGTAGCATAAATGGTGTAATAACGTCTAAACTAAACACACGATCGTTCCGCGGTTTTCACCGTTTTTCTTGTTGTTATAGCGCGTAGGTATTGTGCGATTTTCACTATGATATCACCTGCGGGTCAAAAGTTAAAAAATTCCACCAAAAACGGTACCAGTAAAAATCACTTCGTCCAAATATCTCGCGAACTATTCCGCCGATTTTTACCTGGTTTTCTTTAATATGTTTGTATTAATGGCGCGCACTTTTTGTCCACTTTTCACCTTTCTATCACTGGTATTTCCGCGGCAATTTGATTTTCCAGTTTTTGGGTACCGGTACATGCGAAACACGTGTAATTTTCGAAATCGCGAACCGTTCCTCGGATTGTTTTAAATTGTTTAATTTTTATGCGCGCACTCACTGACCAATTTTCACTAATTTATTTCATAAACTTCCACAACAATTGATTACAACGCTTAAAACACGACCGACCTCGACCACGTCTCGTAAGAGGGTTCTCTGTAAAAATTAATTATTGGAATCGTGTTAGTGAAATTTGGGGCTACTACGATATGCCCCCTTTAAAATTGCCGTCTACCAAAATGTCGCCAATGAAAATACCGCTAAACAAAATATCGCCTTAAAAAATTGCCGTCCGCCGAAATATCGCAGAAATATAAGACCGATTTTCAGAATGTCGTAATTTTAAATGTCGCTTTCAAAATTCCGAAAACAATTGACGAAATGGTTCTTAATTGCAGCGCGCGCTGCAATAAAAAACCATTTCGTCAATTGTTGTCGGCATTTATTGATTTGCTTTCAATGTAAGCAACAAAATTTGCTTATTAACAAATGTTATTATCTTTATCCTTTAGTACTTTACTACACTCGCGCTGCAACTAGCAACCCCCTTCTATTACCGGTATTTACCTACTTCACTTATAACAACAAAAATTTTATGATTGCCTCTTATTAATTAGTATTTATTGTTGAAGAGAAGGAAGAAATTGAAAGAGACAAAAGCAATTCTAGAAAAAATAAAATAAAAATTGTGTAATATAACTATCAAAATAACTTGAGATAGGATTTAACAAAAGAAGGAAAAAACTAAATTGGAACCTGAAACATTTATTCAACTAAACATCGACCGCTTTGCAGAATGGTTCCCTTGCGACTGCTTGCTTTAAAGACTGATTAGTTGAATATCAAGCCGCTAGAATAACTGCAGTTGCGGCAGCAACAAATACAACTGCAACTTTGATTTTTACAGTACTGACAACATAATAATTCTGAATCGGAAAATCCAAAAAAAAAATTATTGGTCTGTCATTTTTAGATTGGCGACAATTTCGCGACATTTTACAATATGATCGGTTTTTTTATGGTCGACTTTTCCCAGTGGCGAATTTATAATTTTCAATTAACAATTTGGCGACATTTTTCAGATTTTGATTGGCGGCAAATGGCAACATTTGGAGACATTTATTTTGCGAAATTTTTAGGTGTTCCCTGAAATTTGCACAAGACTTTGTTAATCTAATTTCTTGCCTATTCTCAAAATAAAAAATATGAATAATAAATATAACTAATATATAATAACTAAATAAACTTTAAACATTGAAAGTTAAGAAACGTAACTTTGAATCCATAATTTTAACAGTACACATATATGAAAATTCAAAAAAGGAAATTGTGGTTGTCTATTCTGAAATACTTTAAATATAGCTCGAAAAAGTGATAAAAAACGTGTATAATATATATTATAGCTGGAGTGTTTTGATGAAGCAGAAGAAGTATGAAGTAATATTTTATTTAAAAGCAAAAAGAGTTCTTACTATATACGGCGAGAATAATATGGATGAAAACTGAACGGACGGAGCTAATATTTCCATCCGTAAATAAATGCGCGATTAAAATGTTTATGCTCATCACACGTTTCGGTGGCAGGTTATATTGACAAATTTAGGTTATTTTGTCAGTCAGTAGACAGCCAAAAAGCACGGAAAAGTATCAATTCGTCGATAACGTAGAATTCTGATACAAGTTCTAGGGGCCATCAAATTCTGAGGCCATGAAAAAATTCAGCTGCTCCGAATATTTTATACGAAAATAAGTTTTTAAATAAAATCAAAGTACTTCTGAAAATGTACCGGTCCCTCCGAAAAACTGCGGGCCCACGGGAATCCCCCCGTTACCCATAGTTCTACGCCTGTCCACGGCTCTCCCGGCACCGCGTAAAACACAAATCAATCATTTGATACTTCCAACGGATAAAGAAGGTTGACCGGTCTTCGGAGTCAAATCTATTGACAAAGCAAACTTCGCAGGCACGAATTTTTTCGTTCCTTTCCACGAAGCGTAGTCTCGATCCGTGGAAGTTTCCAGAGCACTTGAGGCACCGATGAAGCATGTACTAGGACAACATCACCCATTAGAATATTTGTTGAGCATTGTCTTGTGTGATGTACGGATCTAAGCTGCTGTAGGTACTTGTTCTCCATCGTTTCATTAAAAAATGTGTAGCTCGAAGGCGAACCTGCCAAGCAAAACAAAGATCCCTTTAAAACATCGACCTGAAGCAGCATTACAAATTTTCGGATTAAATAATGCCCAGTTATCAGAGATGAAAGATCCAAAGTTCATCGCTCACATCACTCACTGAGAATTCGCTATGCACTCGGCTTCAGTTAAGTATGAAATTGTTCCTCGTTAAGAGTCGATCGTCCAACTGTCACCCTAAGTACCTCTTTAACATTCTTGATTAGAGGCTCGTAAAATCCGCCCCAACAAGGGACACGCTCAACTATGAAATTACATTCTATCCCATATTTCCTAATTCCCTAAAATATTTTGCAGCTTTCTTAAAGGTCAAAATGTTTTCAGAAATCATAACTTTAGGAACGAATCTTCCTGATATAAACCACCTTATTGCTAGTATACAGGATACGCTGCTCAAGACACCAAGTCTAGATGCACAGCACGAATTGTGGCAGATGTGAATAATAAAATGTACACCTTGGTACTCCTTTCTCCAACGTAAAGTGGTCCTGCAAAGTATGTGCCCGACGTTGTTTAAAATGGTTGTGATGAGTTCAATCTACCTTTGGGCGAAGGTGCAAATGTTTAAATAGCAGGTTTCCCTTTTAGGCGTTCGCGAACTCTACATGTTCCAATTAAAGATTTCACAAGATGACGCACTCTTAAATGCCAAAACTTTTCTCTAATAGGTGCGAGAGTAGCATTTACACCTCCATGTAACACTCGCTCGTCGGCATCTAAAACAGTAAGTTTTGACAGGTGACAGGTTCGGTGGGATTACTGGAAATTCTATATCACATCCCTAGATTTGCTAATTCCGGCCGAGTTCCAAGCCAAAAAGACCATCTTCATCCAAGACCGGATCAACAGAGCAAATACTTGAAGAATGAATTGATTCACTATTTTAAAGAGCTTATATTTCTGTATTGTAGAACTGCTGCTGAACCGATTTAATCCAAAATGTTTCTTCTCTCTGCAAATCGCTAAGAGTTGATGACTAGAAATTGAATATCGTCGAGAAAAAACTCTAATTAAACTGCACTTATTTGTCGCGTTAGTAAATCTGCTGGATTCTCTTCTCCATGGCAATGCTCCCATCTATTACACTTACTAAGGCTTCGAATTTTATTTACCCGACGTACCACATAAGACTTCCACCTTCTTATGGAGGACTATTTTTAATTTGGACGATTATATTGCTTCATCAATACTACATGAAGATTTTGTTGTAGAAAGGTGTGCAGCTGAGCACCAATTAATGCTGACGTTAGCTCCAATTTCGATATTGTAAGATCCGAATGACCAGTCGATTTAAGAGGCGCAACTCTTTTGAATTAATATACCTTACACTGATATTTCCAATTCCATCTGAAGTTCTGACAAATGCCACTACCCCATTTGCTTTTGGGCTTACATCTGCAAATAAGTGTAGTTGAGTATTTGTTCGGTTAGATCAAGAGCAATGTTTTCAGTTCCTACTTGTAAATCGGAAACACGAGCATTCCACATTTTCTAAAGAGATAACAGGAAAGTTCTGTCCAATCTAATTTCAATTTCAAGACTCCAAGTTTGTTAAAAATTGAATGATATGGAGCGGCATAAGTGGGATGGTGAGGGCCTGCTGAATCCATAGACGATTCACTAAGCAACGGAGTTGAGCCTAAGCGTGAGCAAATGGGAGGAGAATAAACAGACAATGCCAGTGACAGAGGAATCAGCACCGCCCCTGTCAGAAGCCAAATTCAAATTTCACTGCGGCATCAATGCAGTTCTGGTACAGGTTTTTTGAGGAATGAAATCGGAGGAAACAATCCCTGAGTCAGTGGACTAGGTCGATCCCTCGAGAGCCGAAACGGTGGCCTCGGTAAACAATGGCATGGCGGAGCAGACTGGTGGAAAGGATGGCACAGAGCCGATGGAGATAGCCCTGGGAGCTGAGAACAACTCGGCAACCAAGGGCATTGCTGACTAGATGGCTGGAGCAGATAGCGCGGGGGAACCTGTGATTGGGATTGATCCTCCTGCACCAGGACCTTGTGGGTCTGATCAGGGGATTTAGTATACGCCTTATGCAGGTGGTGCAAGTAAATCTATCAAAATCACAGTAAACTCGCCTCTGTGAATTTACTTTTCCTACTAAATGAGAGGTAGATTGATGTTGCTTTAATTCCAGAACCTTGGGTCGGAAATGATGCCATACTTGGATTAAAGCTCAAAAAGTACTCCATTTTTTATGGGAAAGGAGCAGGTAAGCCCAAAACTTGCATTTTGGCTAAAAAAGACGTTTATAAATTTTTAATGTGTCATTACAGCGTCAGTAGGGAGGAGCATAATAGCACCAACCTGGCTCCACCGACTGAGGTTCACACTCTAGTGAACATAGACAATAGGAGGAGGAAAAGCCTGGTTATGGGATGCGACATTAACGCCCACTACACTGTCTATGGCAGTACAGACATAAAGGTTGAAGACTAGAGAAAAAAGGTCCTTTTCGGGTCACTGCTACACTCGCTACAACATCTACCTCTCTAAAGAGCCCGCCAGAACCTTCAGAAACTCCAGATAGGTTCAAGAAATGTGTTGGAACTATTGGCCACCCATCTAGCAGTGAATCATTTGCAAACGTGAAATCCATTGACTTAGCGGTAAATA
Organism: Leptarthrus brevirostris; assembly: GCA_964036015.1. Taxonomy (NCBI): domain Eukaryota; kingdom Metazoa; phylum Arthropoda; class Insecta; order Diptera; family Asilidae; genus Leptarthrus; species Leptarthrus brevirostris. Next base: position 73,431,284 of record OZ038374.1, read on the forward strand.
AGCAATCGGAAATCATCGGGAACGCTTGAGAGATAGTTGTCTGATTAGTAGACCGTCCGGAAAGTCTTATTCTTCCTGATCGGATAGAAAGATAGGTTTACTGAGACGGTGCTCATGAAAGGCTTAAATTGCCAGACTAACTGAGGAGGCTGCTTTAAAGCGAGCCAAAAAGAAGCAAAAAAGGAAATTAGAAGAGTTATCATGGCAGAATTGCTGTGAATCCATGGTGGATACAAACGAAACCGCCAGGCTCAGGAAAATTCTCGCAGCGAACCCCAGTGTTCCTTATTTTCTGATGCGAAGTGATGACACTTACACAGATTCCACGGAGGAGACACTGGAATTGTAATTAACACGCACTCTTCCGGTAATGCGATGTCAATCAGTGGTTGCGTCGGTTGAACGGAGATGCGGACGAAAAACCCCAGAGGAGTGTACATCCTATATGTTCATTCATATATTGTCACATATGATAAAGTAGAATGGGCTATTAAGTCATTCGATCCATTAAAATCGCCAGGAGCATATGGGGTTATTATAGGGCATAGGGATCTACAACGATCATCCCTTGGCTTCTGGTGATTTTTGAAAGATGTTTACTCTACGTCTATATCTCACTTGCTTGGCGACAGGTCAAAGTTATCTTCGTCCCCAAGGATGGGCAGGACGGGCACAAAATGTCCAAAGACCTCAAACCAATTAGCTCAACACTTGTGCAGTAGACAGCGCTTCATGAGGTGGTACGCATCATTAAAAGGCACTCAGACCTAATGAATTTACATTAGGTACTTTTCTGGACATTGAAGGTGGCTTTAACAACGTCAAAGCATGCATTAAGATCTTATGGAGTAGGCTCTTACGTCTGTCAATGGATCAATGCAATGCTGACAGTACATTGGAAACTGGGAAACCACGAAACTCAGAACAGTGTGTAGGGTGCCTCACAGGGCGGTTTTCTACCATCTTTGCTCTGTGTATTAGTTCTTGATAAAGTTCTAAGGCTGCTAGAAAACATCGCAATAAAAGTAGTGTCTTACGCGAACAAACTGGTTATACTGACATCAGTAAAGTTCTTTTGAATTTTAGTTTATTAACCTAGTTTGAGAAACCTTAGGTTAAGAACCTTTCCAAAGTACAAAGGGTTACCTGCTTAGGCATCTCAGGAGCGGTAGGTACAAATACTTTGAAAACTAAAATTATCATTTAATCGCAGACAACAATACTGTACGCAATACAAATAAAATTTATACCACTATTTATTGTATTGAAAATAAAAAATTGTAATATTTTGATGTTTAGAATTTTCATTAAGTGTTTACAACTCAAACTGTAAAGAACTAAAAATACAATCAGAATGCCAGGTATACGGGAGCGGGAGTTTTCTGCTACCGCCTCACCATACAAAACTCATATCGACTGCCGGGCCACTGCACTGTGTTTCCAGTAGAGGCCCTGGCCATTCAAAGGGCGACAAGCGGACTGCTGCCGTACAAGGACATACAATGACACAGTGAAATACCCTTTCACAGCGAGCACTGCTGGTGCGCAGGTGCCGGACCGGTCTTTAAAGCTTGAGAGCCCTACATAGGGTGTACCTCTGCTGGGTACCCGGTGATAGCGATGTAACGGATAACGAGTCAGCCGATGTTCTGACGAAAGAAGGTTCGTAGACTAAAGCTTCAAAACTAGACAGATCAATCGGTTGACCTCTAATTTCAGAAAAAAGGGCTATCCACCTAAAAGCTGATGGTGGATCGGTCTGACAACCTGCGCCATATCAAGGAGAACGTGGCCAGAGTTGAAAGAAAAGGGGAACGGCTTTTTTACTGAAAGTTAGCCGCCGGAATCTCCGTAATATCACTACGGTTATAACGGGTCACCGCCTTTTTAGTTGTCATAGCATCCGCGTGCGCACTCCTACCAACGATTTCTGTCGGAGTTGCCTGAACGAAAAAGAAGCTGGAAGCCTTTGGCGAACACTTCCTTAATGAACCATAGGAGTTTGCCAGCGTGGAGCTGAAGGACCTAATCAGGTTCCTCAATAGCTGCGGCTGGTTCAACTAATCACTGCTTGGCGGTGCTAAAGCGATCCAGATGGGGTTCCTTCGTAGTGGTAATACGAACGAACCATATCAAGGTCTATCACTGATGTCCAAACCTATGCACGCTGGCAAGTGAACTTTTGAGCTTTTCAATTCGTATATGCACTTGTTTGGCTGTATTTGGTTTTCTGTTTTTGCGTTTTTTAATCGTTAAAGCATACATACATAAGTTTAAAAAAATCGTCATATTAAAGTAGTTCAGTAAGCAAGTTTACAATATCTTAAAAATATACAACCTTTTGCAAACAGTTCTAAATTAAACAAACAGCACGAAATGCTTCTAAAGCTTTTAAGCATTCTTCACATTAAGTAGTGTGACTCTGCCCATCACTATATATACAGGTTGTTTCAGATCTGACGTGCCAAAATGAGTGGGGTGATAGATCTCAACTAGGCAAACAAAAAATTATATTGCAGGGGGGAGGCCAATCTCAACTGTTTGGGAGTTGCAGGGTGATTCATAAATCTTAGTCTTTCATGGTATGCACACTACTCTTTTATTTTCATCTCTTGATCTACCCAACAAATTCCCAAATTGTCTCCGAAATTTATGTAATTAGTTCACCTCTTTTTTCTCTTTATTGGATTGTCTGTCTTATTACCTTCCCAAAAAAGTGCAAAATGGTAAGGTAGACAAAGGATTAGAAAAACCGCATCCTCCCTGAGCACCTAATTATTTTATTGCACTTTAGGTAGGAAATTCTTTAAAGAAACAAAATTTCTACGATAAAGGGTCGAAAATGTTTGTTTTGGTTTAACAAAAAAGTTATAAAAATGTTAGTGTAATTTTGTTATTATTATATTAGCCTGTGGTAGCTAGAATTCACATCCTTGTATCCTAGCATTCTGTTACTCTTACCTGATGAAAATTTTGCTATAAAAATGGGTCAGTCAGCAAGGATAACTATCATAGTTAAAAAACAAATCAATAAGTACCGGTGTCTTTAAGCAAAAATTATTAAAAAATGGTAGAATTTACATTTGAGGAATACGCGGATATTATTTACATTTACGGTGTAGTAGACGGAAACGAGAGAGCGGCTGTACTGGAACATCAAAGGAGATTCCCTAACCGGTGAGCACCCCAAAGAGGGGTATTTACACGGACTTTCCAAATGTTAAGAGAAATAGGAAGTGTAACTTCACGTACGCGACCCGAAACTTCGGCAACTTCTGCCGACGTCGAGAACAAATAATCACCATCGTGAGACGAGCACTAAACGAGTCGCAAGGCGATTAGGACCGTCGTCATCTAAGGTTTGGAGGGTTATTCATCGAGATGGATTACTTCCATATCAGCATCACCAAGCCAAATTACTACTGGAAGGAGATTACTAGAAGAGACTGAAATTTAGCACTTGGTTTTTGGAACGCGACATTGACGACAGAGCGTTTCTGGACCGAATTCTGTGGACAGATGAATGTCAATTCACCAGGAATGATATCACGAACTTCCATAACCTCCCTAGCTGGTCGACACCTAACCCATACAGGACAAAGGTGACCTCATTCCAGCAGAGATTCAGTGTCAATGTTTGGGCTGGTATCATCGGCAACCATTTGATAGGACCATTCATTTTGCCGCAAGTGCTTAATAGTACAAGTTATGCAGACTTTTTGGACGATACACTGCCAGATCTAATAGAGGAGAACCCTTCATAATCTTAGGGGAATGTTTCACCAACATGATGGAGCACCAGCGCATACTGCTAATATTGTAAAGGCAATACTAGGTCAAAAATTTCCTAACCGCTGGATTGGACGAGGTACACCGATTCCTTGGCCTCCTAGATCTCCAGACCTTACTCCATTGGACGTTTTCTTGTGGGTAACAATGAAATATGAAGTTTCTTCAAGCCCTGTTAAAATTAGGGAAGATTTAGTAAGCAGAATGGGGAATTCGGCGACAAAAATACGGGAGAGGCTGGATGCAATACGCCTTAAACCGGGACCTAGAAGGAGATTGGTGGCATGCATCCAAAGTGACGGTGGACATGTTTAACTGCTTTTTATACTTATTAAGATTAATTTTAATTATTTTTAAATTCAATAAATGGCATTTTAGAATTAATTTGAGTTAAATTTCTTTAATTTGTTGATTTTACATTACTCTCCGATAGGATTTCTACGTATAAATTTCTACATATTTTCTCTACGTGGACATGTTGCACCTTTTTGCAAAGGTAATAAGATGGGCAATCTAATAAAAATAAAAAAGGGATGTACTAATTACATGGAATTCTGAGAAAATTTAGAAAAATACTGAGCTTGAGCTAAATATAAACCATTTTTTCCACTTTTGGAAGTGACTGTAAGTGCAATGGTAGGAGTTAGATCAGCAGTGTTGACATTTTTAGAAGGGTCATTAGCATCTTTGTAAAGTGCATACCATGAAAAACTGAAATTTATGAATCACCCTGTAACTTCCAAACGGTTGAGATTGCTCTCCCCCTTTCCATACAATTTTTTGTTTGCCTAGTTGAGATCTATCACCCGACTCATTTTGGCACGTCAGATCTGAAACACCCTGTATAGCGAATAAGTAGATAAGTGTGGTCTAAGTTCAATAATTTTAAAAGTCCGTTCAGAAATTTAATTATTTATTAATTAATTATTGTATTTCAACTTGCTAAAATTTTCCTTTAACTTGGTTTTTTGGCTGTAAAAAATAGAAAAGTTGAGTTGATTTCCGTCTTTTTTTTTAATGTTCGTTATTACGGCGGATTTACTATAAAGAATACGAGAATGATCTCAATTCAATATTTGTAATACTTTCAGAGCTTTAAATGTTTAAAAAAACTACTTTTTACAAGACTTATTTGTAAAAAGTCGTTTTTTTAAACATTTATAGCTCTGAAAGTATTACAAATTATATTTATATTTTTTTCGATATCTCATCAAATTTTTATATTTTTTTTCGTAAAGTACTCGAAAAAACGACTAAATTAAGCGAAAAACAATCTGAAAAAAAATTTTTTGAAACAATTATTTGTAGTTTTTCATAGCCTAGAGAAAAACCTGGGTTCTGTTGCCCTTCACCCCCCCCCCCCCCCCCCCTCCAACTTAATAAAGCAACTAAAAACCTGATTCCTCCCAGAAAGTCTAATAAAATTTTGACGGAACGTATTGCAGATATACAGATCCGTGTACTCCGTGTAAAAGTTCTTTTACACGGACGCGGGCGATGCGAATAGACATTGCCTAAAAAATATTCATACTTCCTGCACATAATAAAAATTTCAGGGTGTTGGTACAATTAACCCATAGTAAATGGTTCATTCTCCTTTCACAAGGTGTTATAATAAACTATTAGACTATGAAAGTACGTCCGACGTTAGACCTACCGCAGAAGGTAATATAATTATAACTTTTTCTGTTAATGATCCTTTCTTTCGTTCTGTATTCCAACAAATTAACTTATTCTCGCATTCTCTAAGATTTATTTATTAAGTTCGCAAATATAAACCCGCCTAGTCAAAATTTTTCACAAGTTGATGGAGACGACATATGGTATGACGAGCTTAAAAATTATATTCCCACAACAAATAAACTTCTGACACTCTTGTTCCTCCTCAATCCCATTTTATTCCAAAGACTTCAAGACGCAAGAAGACAAAAACTTTGTTTCTGCTACTAATAAAAAAACTAAGCATTGACCTTTCTTACAATTTTAAACACATCAGTTATCAGCTATCAAAAGTTGTTAGGCTTTAAATAAAAATGTTTCGCAATTCGATTGACAGCACTCTCCCAGCGCTTTGACTTTGAAGTTGCCACTTGCCACGCCACAGTAGAGCTCCAGCACCGTTTCGTATTTGCAAGTTCTTTTTGAACGCGATCTGCTGTATAATTTACGAGCACAGTCAATTATTTTTGTTGTTTTGTCATTTGTCCTTGACATTGGCTCGTTAGACTTATTAAGTAAGAGAAGATTTCATGCCAGTATGACGGGCCTGTACTTTTTTCATTGTTATTGCAAAAGCTCACTTTACCAGAACTCTTGGGTGGTATAAATTTTAGGCAGTCTCTTGAGTGCATCATGACAAGTCTATTACCGACATCCGCCCGCCTTTAATTACAGGGTTTACAAAAAGACTGTTTAAGCTTTTCTTTACCTAGAAAATGTGCTATGTAAGTTTGTAAATACTAAATCTATGATGAATGTTCACTCGAGACAAAATTAAGATTAAGTTCAAAAGTGAATGACGCCGGCAAAGGTCAGGAAATTATCCGTCTGGTGACTCAGACGAATTCTAAACGTCATTTAGCTATAGTCTTACAACCTTGGATTTTTTGTAGATAACGTACTAGATAAAAGTTGAAGAAGGTTTTGAAGAATCAGTTTACACGGTAAGATCTCAACTTATTGAAAAGTGAAAGGGTTAACCTAGCGTTAAGATCTGAAATAATAATCGTTGATATCGTTTTCATTATTTATATGTATATTTAAAGGTTTTTGCACTTGGAAAATTTCATGTTTTAATTTGCTTGATGGGTGTGAGTGCACTTTAGTCAGTTTTTCTTCTTATCATGATTCCACCTTGCCTTCTAACCTGATGATGACGAACTTCTGAGTCATTCGTTAAACCGCATCGTTCAAAGCCAATACACTTATGCGTTATTTGCATGGATCATGAATTAAGGGATCGTCTCAGTGTGAAATTTTCGAAAAATCGATTTTTTTGTTGTTGCATTATCGGATAGTATACACTGTAATAAACATTCTCTCAAATTTTCAAATCGAAATTCAAATTATTACGGTCGCTACAGCGTTTCTTGTAGAAAGGGAACGGCGCGAGACATCTGCCTCGTTCGGCGCTCCGCTAGACCGTTATTCCTTTTGTTTATTTTTTTACCTGCGTGTGTATCTTTCTAAGGTGCTTACGTTCTATAACTTTCCAAAATAAACTGGCCAAGCATTTCAGTTCGTTTTCGACATCAACCACGGATAGACATACGAGTGAAACCCCCAAGAAGCTTCAATCTTTAAACGCGTTTTTCTCAGAATGGTGTTTTTCAAAACGGTTTCCACTCACAAAGGAAGAGTTTTGAAGATATCTAGTTCCAATTTGGAGAGAACATTTTTAATGTCATTCTTTATCGCGCTATGGAAGCTTTTTTTTTTTTTATTGAAATCTTCCTATTTTTTTTTACGAAAAACTGTCGAAAAAAAGGGCCAAATTCGATACTTTTTGTTCAAACCGCCGCCATTTTGTCAAATTAAAAAAAAAACCTCCATAGGGCGATAGCGACTTCCCTACAGAATAATAATCTTTTTGAAATTAAACTATTATACACCCAATAAATAAACATAAAAAAATCATTTTGTATTCGTCATGAATGTATTTATGTATAAAAAAAACCGGAACGATTAATTTATTTCAACATTAAAAAAAAATCGCGAAAATCAGTGATTTTTCGGAGGGTCACACTGAGACGATCCCTTAAGATCTAGACGACAAAAGTTTATAAAAGTCATAACTTGTCGACCTGCCAATCAGGAAGTACCAGGTTCGAATCCTTTCGACGGCGACCCATGGGTGTTTCCTGCTGACAAGACATTGCCATAAAAGGGCAGTGGGCCGTAAATGTCAAAGAACAAGATATTTCTAATAAAAGCTGGTAAGAAACACGAAAAATATTTATACCGCAATTAATCTTTATAACAAATTAATTTTTATATCTCTCTTGATCCCATAATCCGTCGTAGGACCTGGAACGGAAGAGCAACTTCACCCTAATCGATAACAACGATTGCAAGTGTATACCTACAATTTAAGGTGGAAGTCGCCACCACCTATGGTATTTTGGTGTGGCTTAATCTTCGGAATCTCATGATAGAAGGCCAACTTCCTTTACTTCACCGATCACTTTCCCATGCATAACAATGAAGGTGGTTATTAGTGGCCACTTGGTAGTACTTCCGGTTTCATCTGAACTGAAAAAACATTAAGCAATACTTTTCGAGAAAACAAGAGTAAAAAGTGTTTTGAATTCGATTCGATGACTCTTTTCGGAATATGCATCAAAAGAATTCGTTTAAAAAAAATTCCAGTATTTTTTTTCATTTCCCGTGTAACCGAAAGTGGTGTCAAGTCGCTAGTAACTTAATTCTGATATACAACTAAATTATATGGAAATCCCAAATTTGAAATTGTGTGGTTAAGCCATTTTAGCAGTGGATGTTGTTCAGGAGGATTGAGCGATTTCTTAAAAATGTGCTATGAGACTACAATTTTGGAAAAAATTTAATTTTATAGAATACTAACTTTTTACGCAATGGGAATTAAAAAATAAAAATCTCGATTTTTAAGCTCTCGATTTTTAGTCTAGTCTTACCCCATAGTATCTAAAGGCATCAGCAGTTTCATTGTTAAACCCGAAAACTATGGTGTCGACAATAGAGTTATTTAGGCCGTTTTCGATTTTCACATGCACCCCTGAGGGTGTAGGTGGGAAGAGTCTGTTGCTGGTGGTATTTGATCCCCGCAGTATCTAATGGCTTCGGAAGTATCAATAATTAGTCTCAGTGATTCAAAAACTGTAGGTACGCGACCAGTTTTCGATTATATTTACATGTCACTCATTTGTAAATATTAACAATTAAGGCATATTGATCCTAAATTCGTTTTTAAAATAAGGATGGTCGCAGTCTTAGAATGAAGAACTGAAAGAAGAGCTGAGATCCGATTTCAGTGAAGAAAATTTATTTTTTAGTATGATTTCTGGCGCAGGCGTAATGGAAGTCAAATTTGAAGTCGTGCCAAAAGTAAATTTAAAATCTAGATACTTTATAAACGTGCAATTTGCTCCAAATAAAATATTTAAGTTACAATTACAGTTACAGTTATCTTAGAGTTCAACCGAGTAATCAACTTTTTTCTATTGTCTTAATTTTTTGTGATTTTCTACGGATGCCCCTTTGAAATATTGTTTAGCGCCACCACTAGAACAAACGACCGCAGAACATTAAATCAGTTTTCATGTTAACCTCACAAAGATTCGTACGCAACTTTCGTTTTCTTCCATAAATTAAGAATTTAATAAAACATGACATTTTTATAGCGTGATTTAAGATGTAATTGGTGTACTGTATTTACCGGAACAAACGTTTTTCCGTCATACTATTTCTAAAAATTTTTGCACCCAACAACGAATTCAAACAATTTCTGGGTGTTTGAGTAATGTCGGATCACAGAAAAAAACTAAATGGTCTAATAATTTTATTGAAATGATAACATCAAGTTTTAAAAGAAACTGTTTTAACAAACTGAATAAAATTTAACTTAATTCACTCGAGAAAACATTTTCACGCGGAAATGTTTCATAGATTTTCTCAAAATTCTTCTTCTAATATCGCGATTTTCAATGGCAACTACAAGGATTAACCTCTTGACTGCGGCATGGAACAAACTTGTTTCAAGATACGATAAGACGAATTTTTAAAAGGAATCACAAAGCACTTGTTAAGTTCCAAATTGTTTTAATTATATTTTTACACTTTGTTTTCTAAAAATCGAAACCGACGCGTTTCGCCTTGCTATGGCATCATCAAAGAGAGAATACACTAAATAAAGTCTAGCAGTACGTATCGAGCTCACACAGAACATCCATTAACGGGCTTTTATAATATAATTAAAATCTATTTGGTCATTAAGCATGTATTTATTTAATTGTTTAGCTTTGTTTATTTCATAAATTTCAAATTTATCTATCGTGTCCCCTCCATCCGAGTAATGAAGAACGTTAATTTTATTTTAATTTTTGTTATGTTTCCTACTAAGTAAATGTTTTGATAAACCGGAATGTGGTCTATTATGCTTCATCCCAGAAATAAGTTCATTAAATCTTGTAATTATTTATCTTTTTGTTGGACCAATAATTATTCCCCTCAATTTTCAGATTTAACTTCGTAAATTCCACTTTTTAACTTTTTTCAGACATTTTTAACTTTCTCAGACACTTTCCATGTATGGTACTTTTTCCAGATTTTCTATTCGGCTTAGAGAGGCACCCTTAATAATCTATCGATCATAGCATGAAAAGATGCTAATTTGATATTCCAAGGCCATGGTCTAAATTGAAAGGATTGACTGCGTCTGAGAAAGAGTCCTTTCCAAAAATATCGAAATCTAGCCTATTATCGCAGATAGAGATTTTTAAGTCAAGAAAGTTAATTGTTTTATTTCCTAATTCTAAAGTAAATTTTATAGAATCGTCCACTTTATTTAAAATCTCATTTAAAAATAAATGCAACTGTCGTGATGTACCCGTCCAAATTACTTAAATGTCATCTACTTATCTAAACCTGCCAAAAGGTCAGCTACTAATTTGCTCATAAAATACTCGGCGAAAAACGTCGAAACTATACTGCCCATCGCCAAACCATCTGATTGTATATAGACCTTATTATTGAAGTAAAAATAATTTTGTGATTGGCAAATTTCGGTCAGATTTTTTAATTGTAGGTATTTTTCAGTGTTTATAATTTTTTCCTTATATCTCTCAATAATATATCACCTGTTATCAGCAGTGTTGCCATCCTCTGAACTTTACCCATTGCTTTGAGATGAGTTGATATATTTACTGCCGGTCACCAGACAATCACCCCATACGTAAGTATAGGTCGTATGACACTTGTGTAGAGCCAATGCACAATGCGTGGCTCCACGGCGCATCTTTTCCCTATTACCTTCTTTCGCGAGTACAGCGCTACTGTAGCCTTCCGTAGATATTTAGCCTGATTATACAGTTTCAGCCTAACCCCGTCTAGTATAGGGGAATTCATAGGAGGTGTTTTATGTTTCCGAGAGAAAAGTATTAACTCTGTTTTGTTCGGGTTTATGCTCAGACCACACCCGTCACTCTATGATAATATCACGGAGAGCAGATGTTGTAACTCTTCTGCCAGTGTGTTTGGGTACTTTCCTGAACATAACAGTGCAATATCATCGGCGAAGGCAATAACCTAGTGACCAGACAGCTCCAGGTCTATGAGTAACTTCATCCAGAGTTATATTCCATCAGAGTGGTGAAAGGATTGCTCCATGAGAGGTACCTCTAGTGACCACTCTTTGGATATAAGATCTTCCTAAGCTTGAGACAATGACCCTACTTTTTACCATGAGGTCAATAAGCTTGATGAGAGGAACGTCAATTTCAAGCCTCCTCAAGGATGCCATTATCGCCTCTGATCTTATATTGTTAAAAGCACCCTCAATATCGAGGAAGACTGCGAATGCTCTATAATTGTGGTAAGTTTGTGCAAGGCTGTCTCTACCGACTTACCTTTAGTGTAAGCATGTTTCGAGAGAGACAGCTTGGAAGGACTGATTGCCTCTTTAATATAGATATCTAAGAGTCTCTCCAGGGTTTTGTGCAGAAAAGAGGAGAGACTAATGGGCCTAAAATCGTTGGGCTTTTAGTGTGAGATTCTTCCTCCCTTAGGAATAAAGACCAATTTCACCTTCTTCAATGAAAAATAGAATATAGGTGAGATTAAGGCAGGTCTCATTAATGACCATTAGCCACGGAATCAGTATCTCGCAAGCTAATTGTAGTTCAGCTGGGATGATGCGATCTAATCCCGGTGATTTATAGGGCTTGAAACTTCGTATCGCCCATTTCGCCCGGACCAGTTGTGTGTTGACTAGTAACTGTAAGTGTGTGTTGACTAGTAACTGTAGCGACTCAAGACTGAATGAAGTCCGACTACCATCACTTTTGGTCTAGAGGCTTGGGGTGACGGGCGTTAATGAGAGGATTTTCCGCAAGCAACTCGATTCAGAGGTGTTTTCGATTTTATTACAGATGCCCTCCCACGAGGATCGTTTTGCTGTCCTAATCAATTTCTTCAATTTTTTTTAGGCATTCTTCATAAGAACACAGTGATGTCAGCAGTCTCCCCTTCGTAGTTGGCATCTTCGTCGGTCGTAGAACCCAGAAGATGCCTCCAATTATGGTCGGGATCAGGAAGAGTGTCAACTTATATGATGGAGCTGAGTTGCGTATCACCATCTTCTGGTGAGGGAGTGACAACGGCAGAAACTGTCGTTGCACTCTGTTCTTCTTCCTTCTCCGCAGTAGTGCTTGTGGAGGCTACTCAATCCTCCTTTTTGTTACTAGCATTGTTAAGCGCCTTCAGGTTCTTTTCATAAACCTTCAGGCAAATGGAGTTTAAGCCATAGCAAATAATGCCATTGCGTTCGGCAAGTTCGGGAAGTAATTGCTTATTTAGGATCACAATGACCTGTCTTGAATTTCCCTTAATTTCGCCTATAGGGGATTGCCAGGGTTCAGTGAAAGAACCTCTATATAAACCTTCAGCAACGCGACCTCCACCATATACCATCTATCTGGCGTGATGAAACGTGATAATCGCCCTTTCCAGGAGTGATAATCGCCCTTTCCAAGCTATATTTCGCTATCTCACTGAAAGATTTAGCGGTAGAGGAAAGGGAACCAGCTGCCTTAACTCTTTTGGAGGATTGCTGCGGCTGGTTAAGCGAGCGCAACCTCTTCGGGGTAGCTTGCAGAGGGCCTTTAGAGGCCGAAGCGTTATTAAGGGCAATGATTTTATTTGCTCACTGCAGAGAGGCTTTGTCATTGTCTTCAAGGTTCTCCTGACAGACGGAGCTCAGTCTGCAGAGAATTCCGAGCTCAGTCCGCCTCTCTTTGTAGGCCACCATTGAGGTCTTTCCCTTCTGCTTGGTGGACGCTGGGTTGGACTGAGATGTCCTGAGTGGCTCGCTGGCGGCTGTATGTCCGGGTATATTAGCCTTGGACAGGGACGTACTACCACGCGCAGGTTTCGTAGAGGGAGGAGGAACATAACTTCTACTACCGGGTTTGGAAGCGTGTTCGTTCCTCGAAGCAGGGGTTTCTCAGGACTGCTTAGGGGGAGCCACCGTGTTGGCCTCGGTAATGTAGGAGGAGGAGCAAGTAATGCTGAAGACCCATGGGCTGGGTCCGCCTTGACGCGGGTTGTCCCCCTTTTCCGGTCGACGAAGTAGTTTTCTCGGTTTTATCCGAGGCTGAAAGTTTCTTGTTCATTAAAAATTTTCATAATCGACCATTTTCACAACAAGGCGGTACTCATGGTCTCAAGATATTGTGGGGTTGGGGTTCACCCATGGTAGAGCCCCATACTATGGAAAGTCCTTCTTACTCCTTCGGGCGAACAGGTATCATCATTAGCCAGTCTAGAGTAAAAACTACATAACTGTTACCAGCCGCCCCACGGGGAGGGTGATGCGGACTTCCTACAGTATGCACAATTACGGCACGCTAACAAATTTATGATTTGTTAACGCGTTAGTCCCCCTGTGAATCTGAAGGCATGCGGCCTTTATCTATGATAATAGGCTAGATTTCGATATTTTAAAAAAGGACTTTTTCTCAGCCGTAGTCATTCCTTTCAATTCAGACCTCCCTTGGAATATCAAATTAGCATATTTTCATGCTATGATCGATAGATTATTAAGGGTGCCTCTCACTGAAAAAAAAATTTCAAAAAAGAACTTAAGACTATTATAAAAATTGCAACCAATAATGGTTACAAAAAACAAATAATATATAAGCTATGCAAAGATAAATCGAAAAAGAATACCATAAAAAGAATATTCCCATTGTTAAATAATAATAATAATAACAAAGACGAACAGAAAATCTGGAAAAAATACCAATCATGGAATGTGCGTCTGAGAAAGTTAAAAATATCTTAAAAACTTCAAAAATACAACCGACCCTTTTCAATAATAAAAAAATGAAGAAATTAAAAATGGAGAAGTTTGGAAAAAAGTGGAGTCTACGAAGTTAAATGTGAAGATTAAATGTGAGGAAATATATATTGGTAAAACAAATAAAAAAATAATTACAAGATTTAATGAACATATTTCTGGGATGAAGCATAATATACCACATTCCGGTTTATCAAAACATTTACTTAGTAGGAAACATAACAAAAATTTAAATAAAATTAACGTTCTTCATTACTTGGATGGAGGGGACACGTTAGATAAATTTGAAATTTATGAAATAAACAAAGCTGAACAATTAAATAAATACTTGCTCAATAACCAAATAGATTTTAATTATAAAATCCCGTTAATGGATGTTCTGTTTGAGCTCGATATGTACTGCTGGACTACTTTATTTAGTGTAGTATCTCCCTGGCAGCAAGGCGGAACGCATCAGATTAGCTTTTTAGAAAACAAAGTGTAAAAATATAATTAAAACAATTTGGAACTTAACAGGTGTTTTGTGATTCCTTTTAAAAATGGTTTCGAAGTTCCAACAAGTGATTTCAAATAACTTTTTGAAATATTTAATCAGTTATCACAGAAGCATTTTCCAGTTTTTGGACACTAGTCAGTCTAAATGAAAAAAATAAGTTTTCAAAAAAAACAAACGTGACTTTTGTTCAATTTTCGTTAATAGCAGTTGAAATTCAGTACAACCCATACCTTATCGAACACTCGAACATCTAATGGCTTCGGAAGTATCATTACTCATCTCAGCGACCCGTAAAACTATAGGTACGACACTAATATCGATTCAATTCCCTCCATTTCCACCCCCAGCCTTAGCAGGGGACTTTAATGTTTTTGCCGAGACAAAAAATATCTTACATTTAGGTCCAGGACATAAGCTACCAACATCCCAAGTTTCATTTAAATCCATCCAGTAGTTTCCGCGTGATGCTGATGTTGTTACATAATAAATTATTTATGGGCGAGTTACTTTAAGGATAAATATAAGTTATCTAAAATGGCCACGACTGTCTGGACTTGTATCTAGAGAACGTTGTAGATAAGACCATTAATATTTCTCTATAATCATGCAATTCAGTGCTCTGTCAAATACCAAGCTATCATCGTTTCACTGAAATTCCTTGACGTTGACGATGATGCGGGAACGTCCATTTGACTGGCCAACTTCTGCCCCACGTAGTATACAGTTATTCGTTTCCTTTTCATTGTTGTAGAGATGATTTAGAGCTGATAGTTAAATAGCCCCTTTCCCTGCTTCGTTATCTTTGCCAGAACGTTTACTGTCAACAGTTAGTTAGTCTCGATTTAACATTCATGTCTGTAGAACCGTCACTAAATTTGGCTTCACGACGCTCTTTTCACATCTCTAATTGCTTTCGTAACCGCTTTTACATCTTTAAAAGTTTATCCAGAAGCGTCTACTTTTTTTAATTTTTTCTCTATATTCGACTAAAGATGCCTTATTTTTTTGTTTTATTTGATGCCTTTAACTCAGTTATCGACCTTTCCATCGCTAATTTCTACCCTTCCAGAGATATTTTAAACTCAGACTTTAGCTCAGTAGTTGACAATTTATGTTCTTAAAACTCACTTATGTTTGGAGTGTTTTTGTATTCTTCCAGCTTGCCTTCAAAACCAAATGTTTTTGAATCTTTTCCTTACTTTTTCATTGCTTCATGTAGCAATGCAACCAGAGCAGATTTATTTCAAGTCGCAGATAGGGCGTTTACTTAAGCTGCCCTCCAAGTCAAGTTAGAGACGGAGTTCGATAATAAATAGATGAGTGGCATGATAGCCGCGCCATGAATTCAGGTTCACGCCTCGGCCTGCCTATGAGTTTTTTATTTTCAATTGCAATATAAAATTTACTCAATCTCTGGGTAACATTCAATTTCGCTAATTGCCCTTGCCCAAGTTCCCTTCCTGCCATAGCCATGCTAACGTATTCTTTGGACTTTCTCTCTCTCTAGTAGTAGTGCCGTAACCCCTTGTGGAGCATGGGTCAGGAGAAGAACTTCACTTGAATTGAGACAACGACTGCAAGTGGAGCTACATCTGTTGTCAGCAGAAAACAACTAAGATTCACCTTCGGTGGGATTCAAACATCGAACCTCCGGATTGGTAAGCCGACACGTTATCACTTACTCCACCGACGACTTCCCTGGACTTTGGCTTCATAAAAGACGCGTAAATTTTTCTAAATTCAGCCCACTAATTTGCCAAATATTATCACAATCAGAGTTTTCTTTTAACGGCTTTTGTTACTTATTAAGAGGCTTTGCTTCGCATTTGTGGATCCCGTTCGTCAGTCCTTGTGTTTGTGTACGTATTTGTTTTGTTTTGTTTTGGGCAAATTAAGACCGGGAGTATGCAAAAATTTTTATTTAATTTTTGCAACATTCGTGGCTTGAAAAGTACCATTTTTCGGTTTACTGCCACTTGATCGCGGAAAATCCGGCTGTTTTTGCACTAAGCGAAACCAAGGTTGTTTCCGATTCTGATATTAATCAGTATCACATCCCTGGTTATCACTTAGTGCCACTCTTCTCTCCTCAGAGGGGAATCGCGGTTTATGTTAGAAAAGATGTGCCATTCTCCCTTCTCCCTCAATTTTCTTCTACTAATCCAGAATTTAATTATGTCTGGATTAGATTTAAACTCTATCGGCACATCATACGTTTTTGTTTTTTATACCGCAGCCCGAATATGTCTGACACTGACACTGTGTGTTCCTTTGATAAGTTGTCCTCCGATATCGATAAGATTTTGGAAATATCCCCCTCTTCTGAAATCGTTCTTGCTGGAGATTTCAACGTCCACAACACACAGTGGCTCAGGCATTCTTCTACCACAAGCCCGTCTGGAAGACACGTCAAGTTATTTAGTGAGTCTTTTAATTTACAGCAACTGGTTGAGTGTCCGACTCGTGTTCCTGATACTTTAGGGCACAACGCGCATCTTTTAGATCTATTTCTAACATCGCATCCAGAAAAATACTCGGTTTCGGTGACGTCTCCCTTGGGTAATTCGGACCATTGTCTAATCTCCGCCCAATTCTCCATCTCCTCTCTGACAACCACTAACCTGAATTCCACCAAAAGATTAGTGTGGCATTATAAAAATGCTGATTGGGCGGGACTTAATAAGTATCTCAGAGAGCTGGATTGGTCCAATTGCTTTTCTGTGAGAGACGTTAACAAATGCACCGATTATATCTTAAACATCCTTTGGTTTGGAATGCATCGGTTTATTCCTCATAGCTTCAAGAACATCAAACGAACTAACACCAATTGGTCCAATAATGACTGTTTCGCAGCCATTAAAAATAAGGAAGCAGCCTTCCAGGCATATAAATTGTGCCCTTCAACGGAATTGAGACGTATCAATAGAGATGCGCGGAATATTTGCAATTCAGCAATTAGTCGGACAAAGTTCAATTTCGACCAGAACATCAGACGGAAGGTCTTCTCTACCCAAAAGGGTAGTAAGGGTTTCTGGTCTCTAGTAAAAACCGTAAAGAACAATTTCACCTGTTCGTCAACACCACCACTCATTTATAATGGGAATGTTTTGACTGACTCATTGGACAAGGCCAACCTGTTTGCTGCTAATTTTGCTGCTAATTCATACTTACCACCTTCATCGCAGCCACTTCCATCTCCATCACAATGTACTAGTAGGCAAAAGACACTACACTTTCGCACTCGCGAAGTTTTTAGAGTACTTTCAAAACTCGACGTGTCCAAAGCTACTGGCCCTGATGGTTTCTCGCCCCTTGTTTTAAAATGCTGCGCCTCTGCTTTGGCTAAACCTCTGCGCAAACTATTTCAGCTGTCATATTCAACAGGAATGTTTCCAAGTGTATGGAAACTTGCTCATGTCCAGCCGATACTTAAAAAAGGAGAGGCATGCGACCCCTCTAACTACAGACCAATTGCACAAACCTCGATCATATCTAAAGTTTTTGATTCTCTCATCAACTCTCAGTTGTTGAAATATCTAGAAAACAACCATCTTATTAACGATTGCCAGTACGGTTTCCGCACTGGCCGCTCAACCGGAGACTTACTAACGGCTCTAACGGAACGTTGGAATCATTGTCTTCATAATTTTGGTGAGTCTGAAATCTTCGCTCTAGATATTTCAAAGGCTTTTGATAGAGTCTGTCATGCTGCCCTTTTAGCCAAATTTCAAACATTTGGTCTGCACCCTACCCTCGTTAAATGGATAGAGAGTTTTTTGTCAGGCCGTTCAATTCGTGTAGTAATTGACGGAGTTACATCTGATTCCTACGAAATAAATGCCGGTGTACCTCAGGGTTCAGCTCTTTCACCAAGCTTATTTCTTCTTTTTATTAATGATCTCTTATCCCTTACTCTCAATCCTATTCATAGTTCCGCCGACGACAGCACCCTTGATTTCGCGTACTCATTTGATTCTGTAATGAATTCACGTGGAAATGCTACAGAAGCCAATCGGGAACGCATGTTTAGATCATTAAACAACGACATTTCCAAGGTCCTTGCTTGGGGCAGAGCAAATCGTGTTACGTTTAATGCATCCAAAACTCAATGCTGTTTAATGTCCCTTAAAAAACGCCTAGTTCACCCCCAACCTACTTCAGTCGACGGAGTGAATATACCCAATTCACCCCCCCCTAAACATCTTGGGTATAGAGATATCCAGCAATCTTAGCTGAACTGATCATATATTTGCAATCGCTAAAAGTGCGAAGAAATGTTTGGGTTTTCTACAGAGATGTAAGAAATATTTCACCCCACCTGACTTACCGCTGATCTACAAGTCCCACATTAGGCCTAGACTTGAATATAATTCCCATATTTGGGCAGGGGCCGGACACACCACACTGTCCGCGTTAGACAAAGTTCAGCGTAAGGCTGTTAAACTTATTGGCGATTCCTCAATCTCTGAGGGCCTGGACTCTCTGAAGCATCGACGGAATGTCGGTTGTCTCTCACTCTTCTATCGTTATTTGCATGGCCGTTGTTCTAACGAAATTGCTAGCCTGATTCCTTGTAGACTCCTGACAACGCGCGATACAAGATCAACAAGTCGCTCCCACCCCTATACTCTCCAGGTCAAATTTGGACGTACCGTCAAATTTCGGGAATCTTTTCTAAGCAGAACAACACGAATGTGGAACAGTTTACCATCTTCTGTTTTTCCCTCGTCTTATCAGCCTGAAACTTTCAAACAGGCCGTACATCGACACCTCCTTCACCCAACTTCCTAACCTATTTCCCTCATCCTTAATTCCTTTCCTGCCAAGGCTGTGCTTAAGCATCATAGGGCATCCCCTGAGCTTTGGCATCATCATATATAAAAAAATGGTTGAGATTGCCCCCCCCCGCCATACAATTTTTTGTTTGTCTAGTTGAGATCTATCACCCCAATCATTTTGGCACGTCAGATCTGAAACACCCTGTATATATATTAGGGTGTTAAAAAATCCAAATTTTTATTTTTTAAGAGGTCGCTCAACCGCCCTGGACAACGTAACCACATCCACTGCTAAAATGACTCAACCAAAAAATATCAAATTTGAGTTTTCCATATAATTTTATTATATGGATTTAGTTGATAACACTTCCGGTTTCATATGAAGTGGTAGGCGTAAAAAAGAAGCTTCAGTTTGTGGAAACTTTCCTTTTTATAATATTTTTACAAATTTTGTACTTGTAATCCTCAATTCTAAATATGTACCCGTAGACCAAACCAGTCGGTACTTCAACTCGCCTGTAGCTTGCCTCGTCTTACATTTATTGACGCACTTAATTTAAGAACGCGAATTAAATTATTAATTTAATTTCGTTTTAAATTGTTTTACCGAGGCAAGAAATGTAGTAAGTACGCATTATAAGTAAAACAAAATCCAGTTTAGGTTAAAAACTTTGAATCTAGTTCTATTGCTGCTGCTTAGTTGAAACCACAAGATTTTTAATCTCTTATTTATGGGCACAGAACATTTTTTTTAATAATTATTAAACAGTTTCATACTATAACATTCATATTGACATTCGATAAATTGTAGATCGCAAACTCATAATCACAATTTCAGACAAATTTATAAGAGCGAAACAAAGGTAGCATAACTTTTTTAGCGGTCGCAGATCTATTCACTAATCAGCTGCTCTGTCTGACTTGATGCCCCATTAAATGTTTACTTTGGCCATTTGTGTCAAGGTTTTAATAACAGTCAGGCGACCGCTTGTTGCCCCAGTACAAATAGCAGCTCAGACAAAACCCAAAATTTTTAAGTTGCTGTTGACGTTCTTGAAAGTTGCTGGAGGATAAAAATAATGCAATTCTGAGAGTTTTTGGTGTTTTCCAATAGGTAGCAACATGCCCAAAAGACATTTTAAAATGCAGCAGTTAGTAAGAACTATGCTTTGTCTTTTGATATTTCTCATTATTCCTCTTTCTAGATTTTAGTTTTCGCGAATATGGAAAAGTTATACATATACCCAATTATCATTATCATTAGAACTATTTTTTCTTGAATTCTTTTTCGAATGAATGAACATTGAGCTCTAGTGGGTTCAAGGATTGACATCTTGAAGTTAACCGCAGAGTTACCTCTACTGGGTGAGCGCGCCTCAAAGACCACCGCCAACTAATTTAACTTTTTACTCGCAGCATATTGACAGATGCTAATTTCACTAAGATTGATTGAAATAATTAATATTTAAAGTAAATTATTATTGTCTCTACTCTAATTTTTGCCATGAAATTTATCTTTATAAGATTTTCTTGTTAAATTTAAATGATTATGAACTTGATTATAGCTTCTATACAAGGAGAATCAATCAAAATAACATTAAATATAATTTCAAGTGGGTTATCGCTACTAACTCGTAAATCAAGCTATCGCTATCTACAAGGAGTACGACGGCATAATGACGTCTAAATATTAAATAAGTGCGAACATGATAAGCGGTTCTCGTTATTTTACGAAGTATTTGGAAAGATAACAATGTGTTATTATGCATTCCTTTGGAAATAATTACTGTTAAAAATAGAATTTCCGCTGAGAAAACTCTAAATAAGCAAATTAATTATGTATACAATTACATATTTTCTGAATCATGTATTTTTGATTAAATGTAAGTCATGATTGATTATAGTGAAAAAACAGCAGTTCAGTATTCGGGAATAAAAATAGTTTCTAACCCTTACATTAAGAGGTACTTGTCTTTTTTGTAGTGAAAATATGACAAATTTTTAAATGTATGGATGGTCACAAAAAAACAATTTAAGAGCAGGGAAGAGGACGGAATTCAACTGCGGAACGCGTGGACCGATTGGGTGATTCTAGTTTTAAGAGGAGAGAAACAGAGGGTACAGCCACTGTAATAGTCCTCTCAGCAGATGACTTCTCGGCTGAACCTCTCAAAAAGACCATTTTCAAGTTCAACTATATGTTCGGGCAGATACAGCTCAGGCCAAAAAGTGGCTTTGCTAAGGCCCAGTCTTCGGCGGGGACTTGCTCCAAAGAAGCTAAAAACCCGACGGGGCGGGATACAAAAGCAAGTCTCATGCTCTCGAGAGGTGGAGCGACTCCAGCACCGCTCAAAACCGCGACTGGTGCCAAGCAACCAGCGGGGCATACGGCTCTGGTTTCCTCGACCTCAAGAGACCAAAAAGTGGGATGTTCTGCGGCCACAGGGCTGCACTCAAACCGAACTGATCTAGTTCAAACAACACCCAAGATGACACTTGTGGTTTCGGGGACCTCCAAGGCCCACATTGAACCAGACTGATCGTAGATGTGAGATGTGCCTTGGTGGAACAGGGCACTAAGCAAACTAAAAGCTAAATCAAGAAAACTCTTCAATAAAGCCAAGCGTTCAGCAGCCTGGGACGATTACAAGCAGGCCCTAACTGAGTACAACAAAGAATTAAGGAAGTCCAAGAGGAAAACCTGGAGGAAGTTCTGTGAGGAGATTGCCAATCTACCTGCAACAGCACGCCTCCAAAAAGTACTCTTAAAAGATCACTCCAACGGCATAGGCCTCCTCCAGAGGACTGATGGACTCTGAGGAAACACTGAAATTACACCTCCCTGAGTGTTCAATGCCAGAAGAAAACAGAGGAACTCAATCACTCAATGTGCGCGGTGGGTCAACACGCAGATTGAGGAGTACCTCGGGTAAAATCTTCACAGCCGGGACAGTAAGGTGGGCCATTAACTCCTTTAAAGCCTACAAATCTCCCGGTGGTGACGGCATCTTCCCAGCTCTTCTGCAGCAGGGCTTAGATGATCTGTTGCCAATACTCACAAAAATATTTAGGCCTAGCTATCAACTCAGCTACATCCTCAATCCATGGAAGGAGGTAAGGGTAGCTTTTATACCCAAGAGTGGGGGTAACCAGCGGCTCAACCCAAGGCATATCGGCCGATAAGCCTATCCTCCTTCCTTCTAAAATCAATGGAGAAAATCATTGACCAACATATTAGGTACGGTTGTCTGAAGGACACGCCACTACATGATAACCAGCACGCTTATCAGGTAAGCAAATCAACTATAACAGCACTACATAATCTGGCTGGTAAACAAGAAGATGCTGTCAATTGCAAGGGCGTTGCCCTCTGTGCTTTCCTTGATATTAAAGGTGCTTTTGACAATACGTCTTTCTCGTCCATTGAAGGAGCGGACACCGACAGAGGTATTGATCTGCTGACGGTCCGATGGATTTTGGCAATACTGAGTAACCGGAACATCACAGCGAGGTAACAGTAAGGGCCACTAGAGGCTGTCCTCTGGGGGAGTTCTTTCCCCACTGCTTTGGTCACTTGTTATCGACGATTGCCAGGGCTACGCTAATGACCTGCAAGCAGGATAGAACCCTATCAGCAAAACTGCAAAATTCTCTGAATATGGTACAATCCTGGTGTACTAGGGAACGGTTCAGAGAAAACCCTAATAAAACAACCATTATACCATTCACAAGAAAAGGGAACCTAAGGCTAGACGCTCCTACTCTTGAAGGAACACGGATAGAATTCTCAAGTGAAGTCAAATATCTAGGAGTAATTCTAGATCAAAGACTCACATGGAAACCTCGACTCAATAGGGTTACAGGAAAGGCTATGACTACCCTATGGTCCTGCCGAAGACTCTTTGGAAAGACCTGGAGACTAAGGCCCAAAATGGCCCTTTGGGCCTATGAAACAATCAAAAGACCATCTACCTACGCAGCTCTCGTGTGGTGGCCAAAAGTAGAACAAAAGACAGCGCGATCCACACTTCTAAAACTGCAGAGGTCAGCATGTCTAGGAGTTACTGGTACCATGCGACATGCCCCACGGCAGCTATGGAGGCCCTATAAGACCTCCCCCCTTTACATTTACATTTAAAGAAGGAGGCTACCTCAAGCGCAATAAGGCTGACAGGCACCAATATCCTCTCAGCAGGCGACTGGTCTGGCCATAGGAAAATCCTTAAAGAATTCATGGTTGGTCCGGTGATCAACTCAATATCAGATATTATGCCGAAGAGGCACAACTTTGATATACCATTCAAGCTGATCCTTGAGAGCAGAGATTATTGGCTCAATAATACACATATCTTTGAAAGGGAAAGACAAGCAAAGAGGTTTATAACCTACTCAAATCAGAAAACGAAGGAGCTGCTCTCATTCAGCAGACCAGATTTAAGGCTGATAACAGTTAAGCTTCTTACTGGTCACTGTCACCTGGGGTACCATCTAAAAAAGTTAGGGCTGGCTGATGATGACACCTGTCGATTCTGTCTAAAAGAGGAGGAGACAGCGGAACATATCCTCTGTCACTGTGAGGCCCTCGGCCGTATCAGGCTTAGACACCTTGGTGGGGCTTTCCCATCAACATCAGATATATTCAAGGCAACCCCCAGAAAAATTTTAGGTCTGATAAGGCAACTAAAGATTGACGGGGCGGCCTAATACTGAATCTGGATCAGGTCGCAAAAGATCAAATTGGTCGAAGTGACTAAAGGATGCGGTAAGTCCTTGATTCAATCCTTAATAATAATAATAATATCTAGGATAACTACTAGAAGAAGAGGGAGCGGTCCCATTTTTTTGTAGATTTTCCGTAACTAATTTCGTAAGCTTTGCAACTGTTGAAAATGCTTTGTTTATACGAGCAGCATTTTTCGAGTAACATATATGAAGACACTAAAAAGTTAAAAATAGAATAGCTTTAAAAAAACTAGTTGGACTGCTTCACAAGAAGCGTAAAATAATATTTAATTTTATATCTGTTACGACATTTTGAAGCTCGTACGAACAAAGCAACTTCAACAGTTGCAGAGGTCGAGCAATCAGCGAAATCTATCTAAGCCTTACTCCCACTCTCACCCTAACCCAAACATTTTGTCACGATACAAATGGAGGAAGTTAGGCTCCTCCTCCACCAACCCCACTTCACCCTATAAATTTGGTTAGTGGTTAACATATTCTATACATCAAAGACAGAATCATCCAAATCGGTCCATACGTGGAGAAGTTAGCTTACCACTTCCCACCCCACCTAAGATACAACTTATTTCTAAAAGTAGCAATGGGGGTCATACCCTACACAAAAAAACAATCACCTAAACCGGTATAAGCGTTACAAAATTGGTTTCGCCTGTCCCCACAATATAATTTTTCAAATGTGGCCAATGGGGAAACATTATATCCATCAAGGTTAAGTTAAGGGGAACGAGGGAACTTGAATGAATTGTTAATGCATTCCTGCGAGATAGACAACAGCCCAGACACGGCGTGTTTTTTTTTATTTTAATTAAAAACTCAAGGGAAGAAAGCGGCTCGAACCCTGGAACCATTACGGGGTGATCGTGCCACTCAACTAATTTACCCAAATCCGTCTCCAAAATAAAGATGAACCGACATCACAAAAAGTAATAAAATCATAAAGTAATATATAATTTTATATCTGTAAAGACATTTTGAATTCGGTGTAAATAAAACAAACAAAGCAACTACCCAACCACTGTCGAAGATACTATATAAAACTATCTAAACATTTCAGCTCACGGATTCATAAGAAAGAAGGACTAAATACTTTTTTTGTAGTTGCTTTATTTGTTGAATTTGCACCGAATTCAAAATGTTCTAATAGATATAAAATTAACTATGACTTTATGTTTTTTAGCGGTAGTCGGTTCAAATTTTTTGGTAAAAACAATTTTATTTTTAATACGTTTAATGTCCATCTAATATTTTCTCTGTGTTGAAAAATATACACTTGGCGATGCCCAAAAATTAAGTTAGCTAAAATTTCATTTTTCAGTTTCAATAATCGTTTTTCCCATGAACCAGTTCATTGAAATATCACAGCTATTATATATCAGGACATATTTACTACATTAATACTATAGTGAAGATAGATTACTGCCTATCACTCGCTCCTATCGGAGTGAGTACCATGATAAATAATAGAATTAGAATTAACCCTTCTAACTCAGAAGGTGCACTTCACAGGCAGAAGCCTGGATTCAATTGACCTATTCACCAGAATATAACATATATTGAGGGGAATGAGGCTGCCACACCAACATGCAAAAAAATATTAGTAAACAAAAAACTGAAACACGTCCAAACACTACAATAAGGGGTTTACAGATAACAGAGATCGTTTAAGCAAATCCTTAGTAAGAGCCAGGTCAAAAATAGGACACATATTCACGGCTCTACACATGCGATACCATAGTTAGACCGAGAATGAACAACATGCAGTAAAGGCAATCTCCTTAAGCTATACGAGGTATGCCTATAAGTAACCAAACTTGCGAGAGTGCGAGAATCTATAATCGAGTTCAAAAGCTGGTGAATAAATATTAGGTCAGCAATTCTACGACGTTCCTCCAACGAGTGCATATTAAGCAATCGGAGGCGATCCTCATAAGGAGGAAGCCTTATGGATCATTCCACGGGAGGTCCGTTAGTGCGAACCTAACAAAGTTCCACTGCACCGATTCAATGCGTCTAGAATGAACAGCATAGCAAGGAGACCAAACCTCGAGAATTGGTCTAACTAACGAAAAAATAAGGGTCTATCGATCAGAAAACTCCCTTGACCACCGCTGAACAAAACCCAGGACTGAATTACTCCAAGATACGATATGGTTAATGTGCAGAGTGAAATCGAGTATTTTGTCTAGCTTTACTCCAAGATCAGTAACGGATTCCACATGACGGATAGTAGTTTCCGCAAAGGTATAATCAAAGACGAGCTGATTGATGTCCCTAGAATATTACATAACTTCACATTTATCCAGGTGAAGTTGCAGTCCATTTGAGGCACACCAAACCCTGAAGGTATTCAAAACATCCTGAATGCAGGAAGAATCATAACTGTTTCCAACGTATGAGAAAATCTTCATGTCGTCTGCGTAGATTATTAGAACTTTGGAGTGCTTAATCAGAGAGACTATGTCGTCAATGGCAAGAATAAACAGCAGCGGCCCCAGATGGCTACCTTGCGGTACGCCAGATGAATCCCTAACGACTCTAGATAATGTATTACGGAAAGAGACATGGTATGTCCTATTTTTTAAGTAAGAGCAGATCCAGTCGAGGAATAAAGGCGGAAAACCCAACCTTTCAAGCTTAAGCATAATCACAGACTGAGGGAGCTTATCAAATGCCTTGCTAAAGTCGGTGTAGATACAGTCAGTCTGGAGACCTTGTTGGAAGACAGAGATAATGCGAGATGTAAATTCAAGCAGGTTAGTTGTCGTCGATCTACCATTCAGAAAGCCATGTTGATTAGATGAGATTAACCCCTTACACTGCCCATAAAGCTGTGAATATATAACAGATTCAAACAACTTGGGTATGCAGGAAAGCTTCGTGATTGACCTATAATTTATTATGGAGTTTTTATGCCCCTTTTTATAAACAGGAGTACTTCTATAAGGTAGGAAATCTGCCGGCCTGAAGAGATTTGTTGAAGATGAGTTCCAATGGAGTGAGTTAAGCATCGGAACAGGATCTCAATAATACAGGTGGAACACCATCAGGACCAGAAGAAAAGTCCAGTTTAAGCTCCTTGATATCATTCATGATAATATCACGAGATATAATGGGCAAAGAAATGGAGGTAGCGGGACAATTTAGGTTATGACCAAACTCTTCCAGGGAAGGCACAAATTTGCCTGATTAAAAGGCGCCCTTAAAAAACAATGCAAAGTTATCGACTATATTGGGCGCGCTACAACTATAGGAACCATTATACCACATTGTAGATGGATAATTATCAGTTTTCTTCTTCAAATTTACAAATTTAAAAAAGGTACGAGGATCCTTATGCAAGTTACTGCGAATATTATCAAGGTATTCCCTGTATAAGGATGAAGATAACGCTAAAAAGCAGTCATGACAATAAACGAACTCAGAATAAGTTGACGCGCTTCTACAGCGTAAGTAGGTTTTAAACTATTTTTTTTTATTCTTAAGGCTCCGTAGTTTCCTGGTATACCACGCGCGAAAGTGACAAATTGATCTGGTCCGCTTGAGTGGTACACACGAATTAAACAGATCATAAATCCTATCATAAAACACAGAAACACAATTCTCGATATCGCTATCATAAAAAAGGGATGGGAAATAGATTGAGAGGATCCTGTTTGAAAGATCAGAGACGTCCGCCCTTTTAAAATCAAGAAAGTACTGATCTACGTTGGGATCAACAATATTAGAACCATCGTAGCAAAGAGAGATGGAAATGGGTGGATGTAAACTGTCGATAGCGGATAAGTTACGAGAAGTTGGTTCGATTATAGTGTTACTCGAATCAGAAGAAAAGATAAGATCTAACTGTCTTCCCATAGAGTTCTTTACATCACTCATTTGGTGTTAACCAGAGGAGGAGATGGCGTCAAGAAAATGGGAGTTTTTAGCAGTAAGACAATTTGAAGGAAGGTAGTCATCGTCATCAGCGTTGAATACCCATTGAACGTTGGGTAACTTAAAGTCACCAAGAAGGATGATTTCATCCTCTGGGTTTATCATATTATTAATAAATTCTAGGCTAAGAATTAAAATATCGTACAGACTTCGACCATCTGCATCAGCATAGTTTGTCAAGTTGATAACATTGATATACCAGCGGTAAGAAACATTTTTCGAGTTTCGTGTATATATATTTATACTCGAAGTTCTAGCCAATATAACATTTGTTTTGCACTATCAAAATTATGTGACAGGTACCTAAAATTTAAATGGCAGGGCGGAATATATGTCACAATCAAGTGGAC
This sequence comes from Leptarthrus brevirostris, assembly GCA_964036015.1. Classification (NCBI taxonomy): domain Eukaryota; kingdom Metazoa; phylum Arthropoda; class Insecta; order Diptera; family Asilidae; genus Leptarthrus; species Leptarthrus brevirostris. Next base: position 73,459,424 of record OZ038374.1, read on the forward strand.
GGAAAACCATAACCTAAAAATTTCGGCCGGCAGTTTCTTTATATTTTTTTAGATAGGTGCTGCATTGGTTTGTTACTGTGGAAATTTTGGTTAAAAGTCTCGAGTGTTTCAACATGTCAACGAAATTAATTTTGATTTAAATGACAATGACAACTTCTTTTGCAAAACGTGACGTCATTAAGAAAAAAAAGCGGAACGCGAAAGCTATCAAGACTGCGGCCTATGGACCCGGCCCGAAATTGTTTCAGAATCTTAGTTTTAAATAGACTAAAATACAGAATGTCTTTGTTTAAAATTTAATAGTGAAATCAGTCCTAACTCCGACAACTCACTTTTCGGAAAGCATGAAACTCTCCGTTTTTCTTCCGCTGCATAAAAGCAGCAGCATGGAGTCTGACAATAGACCCATCGCGAAACTTTATTGTATTGTAAAAATTTCAGAAGCGTTGATTTGGGACACCCTCTACTTCCACTGCAAACCATTTTTGTGTTCCTTCCAGAATGCTTATATGGAGGGTACGTCAAATACGATCAACTTGCTATCCTCAAGTTTCAGAATTTCAGTCATTACAGCTGGTAATCAGGTTGATGTCATTTTTACTGACTTCAGCAGTCTTCGAACGGATTGACCATAGCATCCATCTTCATAAACTAATGCTTTTTGCTTTACCCACTAATTTTGTCAACTGGGTGCAATCCAATTTATGCCATCGCATTCAACGGATTTATTTTCGTGATTCATACTTGGATATTATCAAAATTACGTCAGGTGTACCGCAGAGCAGCAATCTCGTTTCATTACTTCTTATAATTTACATTAACGTCTTATAATTCATCTTGCGTTACTCGCTAATACTTTCTTATGCGAACGATGCGTTCGGAATGAAAGTGATTATTTACTGCTAAATTCTGATATCGGCGCCCTTGACAGATGGTGCACCATGAACCAGTTATCTTTGAACGTCAACATGTGTATGTGTGATTTTAAATGTCATTAATTTTAGGGATTCGCGGCCTTCCTTGGAGCATGCTGTTAACTATGTCCTCGGGCGTGAATCCCCCGAGCTCTTCTTCTAGCTTCTGTATCTCTGCGTTCCACCTTCTGCATTCGAAGAAGCTGTGTTGGGCGTCGTCCTTCTGGGAGTCGCCGTATTGGCAGGCTGGGCTTTCTGTTTTTCCCATTTTATGGAGGTAAACGTTAAAGTACACGTGTCCGGTCAAGTACTGCGTCAGTCTAGCAGTCCATCTCCCGCTTGTCTCTCTATACCAGCGGTCTTGCCATCTCGTAAGAGCGTATTCGCTAGCTTCGACTATCGTTGCCTCTTTTCCGATTTCGGCCTGCCTGTCATGACGCTCTTGCCTGTAGCCGGATGCAACTCTAAGGGCTCCTCCCCTCTGTACTGCCTCCATCCGTTTCTTGTACTTTTCGACCTTCAGCGCATCAGCACAGATATCACATCCGTACAGTAAGATCGAGTGCGTGATCGACATAAGGTGTCGCCTCTTACCCGCTAATGGGCCTCCCACGTTGGCTGTGAGCCTGCTCAACTGGGTTGTGGTTTCTGCATGTCTGCCGCATTCCTAATGTGTTCCCAAAAGGTCAGTTTGGAGTCCAGCCTTATTCCCAGGTATTTAGCTGCCAGACATGTGGTCACCCGTCGCATTACCTGATTCAATCTAAGCTGTGCGGCGTTGACGTCTCGTGCCGCGATTACTGCGGCGATGTCATCCGTGTAACCCAACAAAAAGGTGTCTTCTTACAAGTCTCAGCAATTTCGCACCATCTGGCGGAGTTAAAGGCGTTTTTAACATCCAGTGCCACCAGCAGAACTACTTTTCTTGAGTGGCGGTTTCCTTCTTGCGCCGCGTGAAAGGCTTCTACCACTTTTTCTACCGCTCCAATGGTTGATCGCCCTTTCCGGAAGCCATACTGTTTGTCTGAAAGCCCTCCTGCGTTCTGTATGGCTGATGCTAGGCGCGGTTTCAGCAGTTTTTTCAATAGTTTTCCGGCCGTATCCAGCAAGTAAAGGGGTCTGAAGGCCGTTGGACTTCCTGGATCTCCCTTCCTTTTCCTGATAAGTACAAGCCTCTGTGCTTTCCACCGCTACTGAAAGGTTCCCTCTATCAGACAGCCGTTGTACATTTCAACAGTACCTGTGGGCATGAGTGGGCTTCTGTTGGGACTCCATTTGGGCCTGGGGCTTTATTATTCTGCAAGAATCCCGCGGCCTCCTTGAGCTCTTTCACACGGAAAGGCGGGACTTCTTCCATCGTATTGGGGTGCTGTGTTTGTGTTTTTTTTTGGTTGGGTCAGAAACAAGGCGTCCACTATTTTCTCCATGCGTGCTGCATCTGGACACGGGCTCGTTTTGTGGGTTAAAAGTCTGCGCATGGCTATCTTGTTCCCGAGCCCCCAGGGATCGTTGTTCATTTCTGCTGAGAGATAGGCATCTCCTTCTCAAGGCCGCTATCTCCGCAGCCCACCAATATACTGGTTTTCTTCTTGGCGCTTTTCTTCTGCGAAGCATGGAGGCATCGCAGGCCTGCAGTATCCGTCTCATTGTGTCATCGACCGCAGGGCAGCTCCGCAGGGCTCGATTCATCCGATGCATCGGTCGCTCTTCCCTCTATCACTGCGATGAGGGCTTCGCGGTTTAGTTTTCCCGTGTTCCGCCCATTTGTTCGGCGGCAGTATTCTGTCTCTCCTCTTCTTTCCAAAGGATATGTATTGATGGTCACTTCCGTTGTACTCTTCGTTGACCTTCCATCTAGTAATCCGCTCGGCGTCTCGTGTGATCTGTGTAAGAAGGTCATCAGAGACTGTGTTTCTGTGCAAGTTTCCCTGGAGAAACTTCATGCCCTTTTGGACTTTTTGGCTTCTTCAAGCACTTGCCTGAAAGTAAACCAGTTGCCCGAGCCCGGTACGTGTCCCAATAGCTTTGACACTATTTTCTTTTCTGTGCACAGGAAGCATTTTGCTTGGGCCTTCCACTCGCAATTAACCCATCCAATCTTAATCCGCAGGGATTTCAGTAGCTCTTCAGCTCCTCTGGCGCTTAACTGGACGATTGCTATCTTCAGCCCTCTATTGTTTACTTTTAGAGACTCGAAAATTTAAACATAGCTTAGAACTTGTAACAATGCAATATTAACTCGCTTTCTTATCTGTCTTTTCGTCCAACCATAAACCTATCACTTATCTCACGCTTATCTTATCAAAATGTTTAAATCGATTAAAAAATTGCTTATACAAGGAAAAGTGGAAAAGAATTATTTAAATAAAAAAAAATTGTATATACCACGTTTTTAAAGCGGACTAAAAAGTATAAAATAATTTCTCCTAGGCCCATAAGAGTCCTAACCTCATACAGATAGTCCTGAAAATTTGTGGTTGTGAATTTTTAATAGCTGTGAAAATACTTGTAAGGTTTAAATTTATAAACGTAGGTTGCTGTCGTTAAAAACCTCACACAACAGTTCGCATCATTTGCAGTGCAATACTTAGCTGAAGTATTCATACATCAACTAAGGGTAACAGTTATCTACATCATAATGATGCGCTTTCACCTACTAGATTGTTCGCTTCAGAAAAGATTACTTATTATTAAAACACTCGAAAATATTATTCCTTTAATCAATAATTTCAACATTTCTACTAATATATTTGATCTTATAATAGTTCTCTGCATTTGGAAAATATTATTATCATTTTGTTTAGGAACTAATCTTACTAGCAAAATTTAGCTTTCGTTCGATTGTAACTATTTCTCAGCGTTAAAAGCTTTGAACACGCATAATTATTTTGCCTGGAGCATAAATTCTTAAATTATTCCAAAAATTTATTTTAGTGAAAAAAATTATTGCAAACATTTATTTTCCTAGAGTAAATTAATATATTCGCCACTAAAAAAAGTTGCGCATTAATATGCCCGTCACAAATCACACCGTTATACTGCACCTAATCTTAAGAAATATGAAACCAATTAACTTTTGACAACTAAGTCATTGCTCCCAGTTTATACAATGTTGGTGCAAAACATAGTCAACGAGATTTCTAACCCGTGCACTACGGCTAGCCTGTGTAACACTAACACCCTGATATCAGTGCTTAAATCTTTGTCGCCGTAATTATCAAGCGCTTTTAATGGCTCTTATTATGATACGGGTGGGAATGTTAGCTGAATATCAGATGCAGTGACTGACCAGAGCTTTGTAACTCAAGCCTCCTCCACGAAATTATGAGTAGGAAAAATTTGCTGATGCAGTCAAAACTGATCGTAAACACCTGTACGACGTGATCATTCACTTTTATATGGGGCCGCGAGTGATACCAATGACGACGTCAATGTGAGATTATTGTTTATAATCTACAAATTAATTTTACTATCTCAAGGTCTTCTGTCTGAAAATTTATCTCTTTTAATTGGAAATCATCTTGATGATATTCGTGGAATATTTAACAGGGGATAGATGCCGTAAATTTCTAATAAAACATGCATATCATGATAATAATATAGTTCGAAATAGTAAGAGAAGCAGAATTATATCCATGATTAGAAATGTAGCTTTTTATAAACTTATAAACTTACTCAGCTTTAAAAATATAATACTTGGTACTTGTTAATAGAGAAAGATACTATCATCCCGTCGTATAATATTAATTGAAAGAATGTATCTGAAATCCAAATAAAATTATCGAGTTAAAAAAAATATACAAAGGTTCCACGGGCTCCTTTCCCGCAAAAGGAGTTCCCGCGGGGTTGTACAAAAAACTACATATATCTCCGGAATGGTTCAACGGAATAAAATAAAACTTTCCTGTTTCTGATCTAAAACTTTTATGTTTCAATTACTTACCACTAATTGTCGCAAACAATAATGTTGCTTCTACTCACCAACAACAAATAATAAAATAATAATATACAGGAGTTACCAGAATTAACCGATTTGGTGGTTACTTATATGAAAAATAAAAATACAAAAGTTGACAGGGATCATCGGATCATGGGACACTAACATATTAATTAATGGAAAAGGACAAGTAAAACAACAAGTAGAGCTTTAAATATAACAATATTTGGAATAACTTTAGAGAATATTAAATTGTTTAATATTATACAAAAGACGTGCGAAATTATTGGACGAAAAACCCAAAAAGTCCTTTCGACATTTTAGAAGAACGTTATCTTGTTATCTATAATCCAGAATAACGGAAGAATTATTAAGGGTGAATAAATACAAAAGCAACATTTACCAGAAAGCTGAATTATTAAATAATCAAAGTATTTGGAAATGTTATAGAAGTATCAGAAAAGTGTTGAAAATAGTATTGACAGGATCGCAAAAATAAATATGGGAACTGATTAAGGGGGGAGTAAGGTTAATTCGATACAAAAAAAAATAAATAAAAATAAATATTTTCGATAATTTTTTTTGGCAACACGGTTAATATATATTTATTTCTATAATTACTACATAATAATATAACATTTGAAGAACATTTCGTGAAATTAATTTTTAATTTTTATGAAGAAATGAGCCATTGAAAGCGAATCTCCTCCGCGGACGTCTAAAAAAAAAGTTTGATTGCGGTGCCCCTCATAACTCATCATTGGATCATCTGAAATCAAAAAACCAAAATGGTTTTTTTAGTTCATAAGTTTATGCAGCTACTGACGTCGAGTTTTTTTTTATTTTTTTTATTGATATTTCAACTTTTTACAGCACTTGGAAGTCAATTTCATTTTTTCATCAAAAAAATAGAAAAGATTGTGATTTTAAAATACGTTAAAATTAAAAAAAAAATAACTCGAAGTCAGTACCTCGTCATTTATGTAAAGAATAAAGTAGTTTTTAAAAAAAAAAGTTGAACCGACTTCACAAAAAGCGCTAAAAAGCATAAAATAATTTTTAATTTTATATCTATTACGACATTTTGAAGTCGGTGCAAATCAAACAAACCAAACAACTACAACAAAAATATTTAATCGTCATTTCTTATGATCCCGTAAGCTGAAATGTTCAGGTAGTATTTATTATGTATTATTTTCAATTGTGGTTATGTAGTTGTTTTATTTGTTTAATTCGCACCGACTTCAAAATGTCGTAATAGATATAAAATTAAAAATTATTTTATGCTTTTTAGCGCTTTTTGTGAAGTCGGTTCAACTTTTTTTTTTTTAAACTATTTTATTTTACACTTTTTAGTGTCTTCAACTCTAAAAAACGAAGAGAGAGCCATCCAAATCGGTGCACGAGTTAAAAGTTAGTTTTAACCCCCTACCCCACCCCCATTCCAGTAAACTTTTTTCTCATGGTATCAATCAAGGAACATACTCTACCGAACAGAAAAGGAATCATCGAAATCGGTTCACGCGTTACGAAGTTACACCCCTCCCCCTCCCCCACCCCAACCATAGAACCAAATTATTCTCCTATTAGCAATGGGGGATCACACTCTATACAACAGCAAAAGAAGCATCCAAATCGATCCACGCGTTACAAAGTTAGGTACCATCTTCCTGCTCCCACTCCCACCCCAGCAACATTTGTTTTCTCGTAGTATCAACCAAGGATCATATTCCACCCAACAGAAAAAGAATTATCCAAATCGGTCCACGCGTTACGAAGTTAGACTACCCCTCCCCTCCACCCACACCTTTCACCATAGGACCAAATTATTCTCCTATTAGCAAACAGTATGGTTTCCGGAAAGGGCGATCAACCATTGGAGCGGTAGAAAAAGTGGTAGAAGCCTTTCACGCGGCGCAAAAAGGAAACCGCCACTCAAGAAAAGTAGTCTTGCTGGTGGCACTGGATGTTAAAAACGCCTTAGCTCCGCCAGATGGTGCGACATGCTGACCGCTTTAGAGTACACCTTTAGAACGCCGGAGTATCTCCTCCAGATGGTAGAAAGAACAGAAAAAGAACCATCGAAATCGGACCACGCGTTACAAAGTTAGGTTCCACCACCACCCCCCACCCCCATCCCCCCAAAATTTCTTTCACCTGATATCAACCACGGAACATACTCTACCCAACAGAAAAAGAATTATCCAAATCGGTCCACGCGTTACAAAGTTATACTACCCCTCCCCCCTCCCCCACCTAGGGCCAAATTTTTTTTCTCCTATTAGCAATGGGGGATCATACTCTATACAACAAAAAAAAGAACCATCCAAATCGGACCACGCGTTACAAAGTTAGGTTTCGTCCCCACCCCCCACCCCCACCCTACCAAAAATTTTTTTTGACATGGTACCAATCGGTGAACATACTCTACCCAACAAAACAAGAATCATGAAAATCGGTTGACGCGTTACGAAGTTATGCCCGGTCAGACATAAAAAAAAAAACGAAACGAACTTAGAACCTCTTTGTTTTTGGGAAGTCGGTTAAAAAGTGTGCAAAATTTGAAAAGGATCGGTGCAGTAGATATTTAGCTACAGTGGGCACCGACTCTGAAAAAGCTAAGTGTGAGAAAAACGCGTTTAAAGTTTTAACACTGATCTTTTGTATATGGGATGTATCGGATGGAGGGAGACCCGAGGCACTGTATCTCCGGAAGTTTTGCTCCAATCGACCTCAAATTTTAACTAGATACTTTTGAAGAGTTGTAATATCAAATAAAAAAATATGCAAAAAAAATTTTAATACCAGAACCCAAGTTAACCTGGCTCTATGGAAGATCCCTGGAATTATTAGGATATTAGACATTAGTTTTTTGTATTAGGTTAAATATATGTATTATTAAGTTAATGTGAATTATTTTGAAATACTTACGTTGTCAAGATATTGTCGAGAGCTAGGGGAGGCACGAAACTCTAGCAGGATTATATCTGAAATGATAATATTTACCTTATCCAGATCTCGTTGTATGTCTCACTTAAAGAATGCGAATACACGAATCACACGAATACATAACCTTGACAATGCCAAAAGAAAACCGATTTTACGGCCTCTATATGAATCAGGCGTATCAAAGAAATAAAAAGGGCTGACCGTCACTCAAAGTACCGCCTACTTATAACTTCAGCCCCAAAAAGGGAATTATTAGAAAAAAATCAAACACGAGTAATCACCTGTCAAGAAAAGGAAATCGGTGCTAATTACGCTGACTTTCGGCGTTATAAAAATGTTTCCAGCATAATAGCCGAGTTATAAATAAAATACTCTGTGTTTTGAATAAAACAAAAATTAATTAAAAACAACCCCATTCGAGTCGGTATAACCCGGTCGGGATGTAATGACATCGTCCTAGACGAGAGAACTATTTTTATGCATTTAAAAATATTAAATATTTTTCATATAAGAATATAAAAATTAAAAATATAAAAAAAAAGTTTTAAAATACTTCGGATTGTTGGGAGGAGCAGAGAAAATAATAGTAAAAGAAATGTTGAAAATGATTGAATTTTATTTGAGAATTAAGATTCATTATTCCATTAAAAGTTCAATTTAAATTTGAACTGAAAACTGCATTACCGAATCCTGATAGACAATTTTGGAAAAAAAACACAAAATTTGGCCCGCTTCCTTGCTTTTTCTTTTACATTTGAACTGTCGTGAAAGTAACATTTAAAACATGTACATAGAATTTTAAATGTACATAATATTATTAAGAGAAAATAAGTTAAAATAAAGAGAGTGTAGTTGAAGTGTTAAAAAAAACCAAGAATTCATTGATAAATTAAAATTTGTGTGTGAGAAAAAATTAAGGAAATCCCTTTTAGGGTAAGAGAAATTTAATTATTAATCTAGTTAAATAATATACTTATATAATATTATAAACAGGGTTTTATTTACGGTGATATATATAATATAAATATAATACAATATTCTTGTAATTCTTCAATGGTGAAGCTCCTATTAAAAAGCAGCGAAAAAATTGTGACAGGGCGCGAAGACGCCAATCAAAGCAGCCATGCTCAATTTAAATAAGAGCCACGAAATCGACGATCGAAGCGAACTACAAGATTTGGGCCCAGATCACCAACGTAACATATAAGTGTAGTTTTAAGATCTGAATAAATTGTTAAGCGAGATTTAAGTGTATTAAGCACGGCAGGATTATTAAAAGATTAGATAGTTAAGGTTCGAATACTTAAAATGGAATAAAGTAATATTATGTAGATTAACTTTTTTAATCCAACAAACTTCACACAAAAAAAAATCCTATAAACCTGGGTTACATTTGGGGGCTCCTCCGGGAATTTTTGTTTTTCCACCTTGTCATAGTCTAATTGATAGTTAATCTCATTTTCGACATGTTTAAAAGTATAACTATCATATCGGAACGTTCTGCTAAAAAAATTATTTAAAGTGATAATTAATTTTGAACGCGACTGTAAAGAGTTGTTTTTGAAAATATTATTTTGTTCGGCAAAATAACATATCAAGTTCATAAATAGCCATAAAATTCGAAAAATTCTCTGCACGCACGCTTAAAAATTTTTTCTGTACCAGTTTCTGTAACCGCTCTTTGCATGTAGTACTTTGATGGTGTCAAGAAGTCCGCTATTGTGTGTTGTGTAAATTTAATCAGTGCTGAAAAAATAATTTTAAAATTTGGAAAAATATAATTAAAAACTGATGTGAGCTGAAAAGGAAAGGAACCACATATTACAGCATAAGATCAACATTGCCTCGTAGAATGATCAGTGTCAATAAAAAAACATGGTGAGAAAGTTCTGATATGAAAAAGTTTTAGTTTGGTAGTTTTTTTTTTTTTGCGGGAGAGGTGAAAATCTTAAAAAAGACACCAGACAGCCCGTGCCCTCCGGTAGTGTGAGATTCTTACTCACTAAAAACACCTCTCTGGGGATAAGCCGAAACAGACCGCATAACCGGGTCCCTTTTCGTCCCCTCCCAGTCTCCCTTAGTGGGGGCAACCGAGTATCCAGTTATCCCACTGTCGCCACTAACCTCGGTTTCCTGGGTCACTGCTAGAATCCTAGCCTATCTGCATAAATCCATGTTTTCCCACCGTCTCCAGTGTTCCTTCTTGGTCCATGCGTTAATTACAACCATCACCCCTTCACTGTCTACGACATTGAAGGGTTCCAGGCCGTAACGCTTTAGTCCTGAGCCAGGACAAGGAATCCCCTCCGGATTAACCACAGCTAACTCTACGGAAGGCAGATCTGCATAAATCCATGTTTTCCCACCGTCTCCAGTGTTCCTTCTTGGTCCATGCGTTAATTACAACCTTCCCCCTTCTCTGCCTACGGCATTGAAGGGTTCCAGGCCGTAACGTTTTAGTCCTGAGCCAGGACAAGGAACCCCCTCCGGATTAACCACAGCTAACCCTTCGGAAGGCAGATTTGCATCTTCTACTGGTGTGCGTATCGCGGAGATAGCCAACTCGTTAGAGTCTCCCGTCTCTGCACCGCCGCACCTGAGGAAGTGCTAGTTATTATTTTGCCAATGGCACCCTCTTCCAGGACTGCTACAGCAATTTCAACCAGAAGGAGCGAGCCAGCCTCCATAGCCGCCACAGTTCCTTCGAAAGGTAATTTTCCTAAAGCTGCTACTGTGGTGTTGTGGGTACCGTGGGTACAGCCAACCTGTTGGGGTCTACCATACAATCCACCTCCACTCCCACAGAAGCGCCCGAGGAAACGCTATTCGCGACCCAATTACCCCTGGGTCCTGCAGAGGGGACGGAACACTGCAGACTCCCTTGGAGTTAGGGGGATTTTTCAAGAGGTTATCTCCTCCCGCATTAGTTACTTGGCTACATTCTAGGATGCATTCCCCGGTTGCTACCACTTGGAGGTGTAACTAACACTTGAGAATATCCAGATGAGGATCACCGTATCCTAGAAGGCTTCAACTCGTCCGTCCATTCTCCAGCAACCAGTTTGGTAGTTTACTTATATCCCAGTAGTTTCAGTGTGAAATAGAGAAAAATCGATTATAAAATCCTTGTGTAACGACCGCGTAGGAGGAAAATTGGTGGTGATTGATACCCGATTAAGCTTTTTGAATGTTTAGGATTTTCGAAACGAAGTAAAATTTTAGATGTAATAAGTATCTAATATTACATGCATACATACAATTGCCTGGTGAAACCATTACTACTTGGCAACCATTCCTACTAATATAAGCAGAGCGATTTTTTTTTTCAAAATACTTAAAAACAGTGTTGATCTCCAACATACGTGCACATACATATGTAGTAAAAGAAGCCATTCGCATACTCGGTACGTATTAAAGTCAATTTATTACTTGATTCGTAAGAATTAAGAGCAAATTTACTATTGTGGTTATACTGAATAAAGGGGAAGCACTCCAAATTCTGGCCTTGCTCCCTGTTGTCAGTGATTCAATTCGCATTCATTCAAGAAGTAGTTAATTTTGGGGTTATTTTCTAACAAGCATAATGTCATTCGAACAAATTGCCTATTTTTGTGCGGACTGTGACATAAAATTTGAAATGCGTTGCAGAAATGCCACACCTGAAATCTACACGATTGAGGGAAGATGTGCATGGTGGGCTAAACAGCTAAAAAGGAATCAAGTGCAGATCCTTCCACAATTGTGATTAAGTCTTACCTCGCGCCTGATAAAGATTTAGAATATAGCGAAAAATTAGTGAGTGAATTTAGCGAAGATTGCTCGAAATCTTTTACAATCGCTTAAAGAGGATCTCTACTGAAAACACGGAACTCCTTACCTGTAAAGAAAAGTTGCTAGCTAAAACTGCAGCTTTAATAGAAAAGCTTGAAGTTGCTCAATATAAGAGTTGGAAAGCTAATCATTTTAACTCTCCAAATAATACAGCTCTCGGTACAGTGTATAATGTTTTCTTAGAAGTCGATGAAATGTCAACTCGGAAATGTCAAATTTGGCGCGCGCCAAAAGTTAAAAATATTGAACTTTCCGCTACAGCGCCAGCTACACATTGGATTGCCATCTCTTAATTTCCATATTTTTAACTTTTGACAGGTCTGGCTAAAGCGCCAGCTACGAGCGCCAGCACCACATTGTGTTCCGCACTTGAGGTTCCCAAGAGAAAATTTTCCTATTTCGAGATCCCCTCCAAGACTTAACAAATGGGGATTGAAGTTAACCGGGAATGATGAAGGTTCAGCCTCGCGTTTTTTGCAGCGCATAGCTGACTACTCTCACTCTAGGCACGTTAACGAAATTGACCTGCTTAACTCAATTTCAGATCTTCTTGATGGTTCCGCATTGAGTTGGTTTCGTCGGAAAAGAGACGCTTTTTTAACCGACTTCCCAAAAACAAAGAGGTTCTAAGTTCGACGCGTATTTTTTTTTTTTTTTAGGTCTGACCGGGCATAATTTCGTAACACGTCGACCGATTTTGATGATTCTTTTTTTGTTGGGTAGAGTGTGTTCACTGATTGGTACCATGTCAAAAAAATTTTTGGTAGGGTGGGGGTGAAACCTAACTTTGTAACGCGTGGTCCGATTTGGATGGTTCTTTTTTTGTTGTACAGAGTATGATCCCCCATTGCTAATAGGAGGAAAAACTTTGTCCTAGGGTGGGGGAGGGGAGGAGGGGTAGTCTAACTTTGAAACGCGTCGACCGATTTGGATAATTCTTTTTCTGTTGGGTAGAGTATGTTCCGTGGTTGATACCAGGTGAAAAAAATTTTGGAGGGATGGGGGTGGAACCTAACTTTGTAAGGCATAGTCCGATTTCGATGGTTCTTTTTCTGTTGTATAGAGTATGATCCCCCATTGCTTATAGGAAAATAATTTAGTCCTAGGATGAAAGTTGTGGGTGGGGGGGAGGGGTAGTCTAACTTCGTAACGCGTGGACCGATTTGGATTATTCTTTTTCAATTGAGTAGAGTATGATCCTTGGTTGATACTACGAGAAAACAAATGTTGCTGTGGTGGGGGTGGGAGAAGGGGGGTGGAACCTAACTTTGTAACGCGTGGATCGATTTGGATGCTTCTTTTGCTGTTGTATAGAGTGTGATCCCCCATTGTTAATAGGAGAATAATTTGGTCCTATGGTGGTGGTGAAGGAGGGGGAGGGGTAGTAACTTCGTAACGCGTGAACCCATTTCGATAATTCCTTTTCTGTTCGGTAGAGTATGTTCCTTGATTGATACCATGAGAAAAAAATGTTTAGAGGAATGGGGGTGAGGTAGGGAGTTGAAACTAACTTTTAACGCGTGGACCGATTTGGATGGTTCTTTCTCTTTCGTTGTATAGAGTAGAAGAAACTAAAAAGTGAAAAATAAAATAGTTTTTAAAAAAAAAGTTGAACCGACTTCACAAAAAGCGCTAAAAAGCATAAAATAATTTTTAATTTTATATCTATTACGACATTTTGAAGTCGGTGCAAATTAAACAAATAAAACAACAATTATTTAATGCTTTTTAGCGCTTTTTGTGAAGTCGGTTCAACTTTATTTTTAAAAACTATTTTTGGATTATCAAGATTTTGTGAAACGATTTCTTAGTTAATTTGAGCCTCTATTGCAAACTGATCATTTACTGGAATTCCTAAGAGATCGTAAACAAAAGAAATCAGAAACGATCACGCAGTATACAGGTTGTTTCAGATCTGACGTGCCAAAATGAATTGGGTGATAGATCTCAACTAGACAAACAACACGATGGAGTACCAGCGCGTACGGCTATTATTGTGAAGGTAATACTAAGTGAAAAATTTCCTAACCGCTGGATTGGAGGAGGTACACCGATTCCTTGGACTGCTAGATCTCCAGAACTTACCATATTGGACTTTTTCTTATGGGGAATAATGAGGGATGAAGTTTATTTAAGCTAAGCTAATGAAAGGGAGGATTTAGTTAGCCAAATTGGGAATGCAGGGATGAAAATAAGGGAGAGGCTGAAATGCAGCCAAGTGGCGGTGGACATTTTGAACGGCTTTTGTTACGTATCAAGATTTAATTGTAATTATTTTTAAATTCAATAAAAAACATTTTAGAATTAATTTGAGTTTAATTTCTTTAATTTGTTGATTTTTATAATATTCTTCGATAGGATTTCTACATATTTTATCTACGCAATTCAATAAAAATAAAAAAGAGGTGTACTAATTACATGAATTTCGGAGAAAATTTGAGAAAATGCTGAGAAAATTTAGTTAATCGCAAAACATTTTTTTTCACTTTTGGAAATGACTGTACCTGCAATAGAAGGAGTTAGATCAACATTGTTCACAATTTTCGAAAGGTCATTGGGATAGTAAGTTTTCAACGTTTGTTTGATGTCGCTATGTTGGGTAGATCAAAATATAAAAATAAAAGAGTAATGTGCATACCAGGAAAAACTGAAATTTATGAATCACCCTGTAACTCCCAAGCGGTTGAGATCGCGCCCCCCCCCCCCCCTGCCTGACAATTTTTTGTTTGTCTAGATGAGATCTATCACCTCATTTTCGCACGTCAGATCTGACCCTGTATTTGTTATATGGAAGATCAATTCTTGCGATTACCTAGATTTCCAGTAGAAAGAGACAGAGTAAAGATCATACGAAATAATCTATTACCGAAATTAATGAGAGCTCTCGCATTGGTAGACTTTAGATCAGTAGATAGTTTAGAGGAAGCCTGCTGAAAAATAGAAGTAAGCGAGGCTCAAGCTCACGCAAACAGTAATTATTTTAATAAGCATAGCCCATCACATCACTTTCAAAACTACCCCAATCAAACGTTCCAGCATTTTGATGTGCAGCGCAATGGGCAAAGATTCACGAAACACGTAAATTTCAGTGAGAAGAAGGGACAAGAAAGTTTTCATAAACCAGGGCTAGTTTCAAATTATAAACATTTTACCCCTGATTTGGGAAACAAAAACTTTCAATCACGACGTCGCCATTTACGAGCCAAAATAATAACGATAGATATACAAATTCGAAATATTCCTTAAGGCATCCAAACGTCAATATTAATTGTATAGAACCAGAACTTCAGCGTCTCGATTATATTAACTTCTCAACTTCATCCAAACATTGCGAAATCAGATTATAGATGAAGATGAAAATAGTATTGCAATTTAAAATTGCAACCATCTACCCTATCCGAAGAGCCACACGATTTTTATTTTCTCTCAGGAAACCAATTAGGAGCTGTACCCAAGTGGACCAGTGCTGCTCCACAACCTCAAGGTCCTCAAAACCTCTAATTCTGTCCCCAAAACATGATGCTCATTTATTTATAAAAATCCGCATTTTAGGCTCGGAAGTTGTTGGCCTACTCGATTCTGGAGCTAGCGGATCTGTGATTGGTCAGCCGGGTATCCACTTTTTAACATCAATAGGACTTCATTTACAAAAGAATACAATGATTAATATCAAAACGGTAGATAATTCTTACCATGATATATTGGGATACTTTAATGTTCCAGTAGATTTTCAGTTAACATTGCAAAGTAGATCTGGCATCGAATGGCTTTGTTATAATTTTTCTGTGGACGAGGGTCCTTTAGGTAATGACATCGGCATCCAGTCACCAACTGTTAGGGATGGGCGATCTTCGATTCGATCTCGACGGATCGATCTTTTCGCCTTCGATCTGCCGATTTTTGAATCGATTTTTCGCTGTACCGATTCAGCTTGAATCGATTTACTTATTTCCGATTCTCATCCATTTAAGGCGTCAAGGGCATAAGGCCGCTCTAGAATTTTCGAAAAATCTTTTTTTTTTTAAATGGTTCCTCAGGACCTCAAAAATGATGTTCCAAAAGATTATGACCGTGAGAAATCTCTAAGTATTCAGTTTTCGAATTTCAGTACAAGGCCACTTGGTTATTTGTTCATGATTTTCTACTAGTCAATATTTCTAAGGCTTTTATCTCTAAACTGTATTTTTCAAGTTGGCCGGAAATATAACTCAGACAATTTTCAAGCGATTCATTTGAAATTTTGAATGTATCTTTCAAAATACATTGTCTATCAAAGTACGTAGGATTTTTTTTATATTGCATAGTTCATTTGTTATTAAAAAGTTTTTGACGACTTTTTAGGCAAATTTTCCACTTTTCACTTTAGAAGTGCGCCATTTGGCCAAAAATCCATATATATAAAAAGCCTTAGTACTTCTATATCTGTTGTTATAAATAATTGAAAAAAATTCACTGGCTCATCATAATTCAAAAATTACGGGAACTGTTTGTCCGGCCGTGGACCCTGGAAAAATGGAGATGTTATCGCAAAAACGCTGCACAGCCGCCATTTTGAAATTAATCGCTTCAAAAAAAACTATTGTATACAGTCACTGATATGTATGATAAACATCCTTTTTGTAATCTCGAATTATTTTGTAATCTCAAATTATTTTGTAGTTTTTCTGAAAAAAAATTCACAAAAAAGCCTACTTTTTCGGCTCTAGACAAGACGGAATGCGCTAGAATAAAACTGAACAAACTCACGTGGAATGTTTTGGCATCGTCATAAATTTGTGAAATAATCCTGCAAATTTAATATTTCGTATCTAAAAAATTGTTGATGTAAGATAAATAATATGTTAGTGTTATCTGTATCAGTACCATGATTTTGTGATCATCGGTGGGTGTTTATCCCAACGATTACTTACAACTAGAAAACTCCTCTAGGCTCCCTAAATTACTGCTGTCAAAATTCTGTTGTCATCCGGAGAGAATCACAGACTCCTCTCAAAAATGTATCGCCAAATCTTGTCAAAGAGTAAAAAAATACCAAAAAGTAACACCAATAAAAAGAATTCATTAATTTTTCACTACTTTGTTCGAAGCCGTTTATCTAGTAGTGAGTAATCTTTGGTTTGTCCTTTATTTCTGGTTTAGTGATTCTACATCAAGGATAAAATAGGTATTTAAGAAAACATTAAAAATAATTAATTTTTAAATTTTCCAGGATTACATAAACTAATCTTTAATCTAACCTTTAAGATTTTCAAAAACCATCTTCATTTCGCGACGTCTCAAGATGTCAAAAAAAAATGGAATCAATCTATGAATGTCGATCTTTTAAGGGCGATTAATCGATCTTCGAAATCGGAAAAAAATTATAGATCGATCCCATCCCTGCCGACTGTCGCTCAAATGAAAGCTATTCAAACTTGCCTAACAAATTTTGACAAACTAGTTGAATTAGGTAGAACTAACCTAATAGCCCATGATATCGACACATGCGATGCTCAGTCCACAGTCCAACGAGGATATGAGGGTTCCCCAGCGGTTCAAGCTCGATTAAGAAAGGAACTGGATCGAATGAAAGCATTAAGAGAAACAGAGTCTTCTATTAGTCCTTGGTGTTCGCCAGCAATTTTAGTAAAAAAATCAAAAGGTAGAGACAGGCTTTGCTTCGATAGTCGGAAATTAAACTGGGTTACCAAAAAATGCGCCTACCTCTTCCCCGAATTTCGGAAATTCTCAGTCGGCTAAATAAAGTGAAATATTTGTCCTCTATTAACTTGAAAGATGCCTGCTGGCAAATTCCTCTAACCGAGTGCGCAAGGGAGAAAACGGCCTTTTCTGTACCCGGTCACGGCTTGTGGCAAATTGTTGTGATGACTTTTTATCTCACCAATAGTCCAGCCACGCAGCAAAGGTTAATGGATCGACTTTTTAGGCCTACCAAGCAAAACATATTTACCTACCTCGATGATCTCATCATCGTGGCTACAGAAACGTTCGAAGAGCATATAAAAACCTTAGACCGAGTCGCTTATTGGTACAGAAGATTCGTGCCCAATTCTGCTCAATTAGCTTCACCCCTACATGACATTACCAAAGGTAGTAAGAAGCGCCAACCGTTAAAATGGAATGATGGTGCGGACAAAGCATTTCTTGATTTAAAGGCCGCAGTTTTTAAGGCTCCTGTCTTAACATCACCAAACTTTTCCAAACCATTCTTTTTGCAATGTGATGCATCGGCTCAGGCTATTGGCGTTGCTCTCTTCCAAAGAGATGACGACGACGAAGAACATCCCATACTTATATCAGCCGTTAATTGAGGGGCGCTGAATTGAGTTATACCGTGACGGAGAAAGAATGCTTGAGCATCATATTTTCTATCGAAAATTTGAAATGGTTTTTTGAAGGATATAAGTTTTATATCTTGACAAACCATTCTGCCTTAGCATGGCTATTTAGGCAACAAAACATTACTAGGCGGTTAGCTCGATGGATCCTTCACCTACAGTAATTCGACTTCGAATTAAGATATGTGAAGGGAAAAAACGATGTGGTCCCAGATGCCTTGTCAAGGATTCCTGAAGTTAGTATCATTGACTGCATTCCTAGAGATGAAGATGTCTGGTATCACCAAATGCTTAAGAGGGTAAAGAATTCCAACGATATGCCTAATTGGAAACTACAAAACAATAAATTATTTGTAAAGCTCGGTTGCGATGTGAGACAGGTGCACGAGGACAAGTGGAAACTAGCCGTTCCGGAGTCAAATAGGCCAAGTGTGTTAAAATAATATCACGTCTCGCCCTTCTCTGCCCATTTGGGATTTCGTTAAACCCAACAGCGAATTCAAGAACGGTAGATGTTGCTGATCATATTAAAAAATTTGAAACGTGTCTCCGATCGAAGCCCACTACAAAATCAGCATTTGGTCCTTTGGGCAAGTTCAAACAGGCAACTCGTCCTTGGCAAATGATTGCAATTGATTTGTTAGGTCAACAAAAGGGAATACCTACCTACTCGAAGTATGTGGTTAGTTTACTAAAATGCCATGTATATTTCCTATGCGTGAAGTCACTGCTCGTAAGGTCGTAGAAATCGTTGAAAACAGAGTTTTTCTAGAATACGGAGTTCCTGAAATTGTCATAAGTGATAACGGCCGACAATTCGATTCTAAGGAATTTCACAGATTATTACAAGCTTATGGAATAAAAAAGTATTGGTTAAATTGTAGATATCATCCACGTAATAACTTTTCAGAGTGCTGGAACAAAGTTTTCGGTAGCGCCCTTCGGTCATTTGATTATGTAGATTAACTTTTGTAATATAATAAACTTCACGCAAAAAAAAAATTCTTATAAACCTGGGGTACAGGGAAAATTCCTGGAAATCTTGCAAATAGGAGGCATTTTTTTTATGTAGTGTCTTTGGCATGTGAAAAGTCAGTTACTATCAGAGTTTTTTTTTTTTTTTGAAGGAGTTGCGTACTCGGTTTGAGTGAAAACAAAACGACAGAAAGAACAAACTGACAGAAAGGAAAAATATCGACAAAGTGACAGGACAAAAGCGCATCAAAATAAGGGAGACATAAACGAATCTGGGTGAGTTCAAACTAGGAGCGCTAAGAAGGAAAAGATAACTTTTGCTTTATTTTTATTTTTACTTTATGTTATTATTCCGTCTTATGAATTTTTCTGTGATCCATATTTACTTATACCATAGAATTGAAGTGTTAGTGGAAATTAAAGGACATTTGATCATACTGTACATATTATTTAAATAGTGTTTCGTTATTTGAGTTCGTTGAGTCTCAAACCACGTGGCACCCGACAGGTACTCCGCTCAAATACTCTCTCACGCCTATATGCTAGCCGGTGCGTTGTCCTGCATAAGGTAGTGCGCGTAACAGAGTGGCGAGATTTGCATAAACAGCACCAATTCTACTGCTTTTGTTTCGGTGAACCTAATCTGCAGTTTTGTAAATTTTTATTTGAAAAAAATATATACACATCTTCTATAACCAGATGTCGTCGGTGGTATACCTGTCGGCCTACCAATCCGGAGGTTCCAGGTTCAAATCCCACCGACAGCGACCCATGGCGACAACAGACTACAATAGGAAAGGCCGTGGGGGTTGCAGAGAAAATGTCAGTGATTCGGAATACACTTCATATTGTAGATCCACCTGCTGTTGTCTCGAATCGGAAGAAGTTCTTCTCTTGCCCTATGCCCCACAAGGGGTTACGTTACAGAGAGATAGCACAAAGCAATTTCCATCGAACTTAATTTTAAAAATTTAAATTTTTCGAAAAATTGCTGCCATTTAAAGTTGAGATTATTATTTTTCACTCAAAAATTGACATTCATTTATTTAACATTTTTTCGAACAAATGAAATACTTGTATATTTTCCACTTTATACAATTTAATAAATAAATTCCAACTGATACGTTTCATCTTATCGGAACGTTTTCAAAGCTTCAACTGAAAGTTCTGCTAATGTGAAAACTTTTAAGCGACTCAGAGTGTATGTTGAACTCGAAAATAAAACGAGAGATACATTGATTGACTAAGCTTAACAGTACACACTGTTTGAAAATCTCCCGATAAAGCGAAACACGTCAGCTCAAATTTATTTAATAAGTTATGTAAAGTGGAAAATATTCAAGTGTTCATTTGTTCGAAAAAATGTTAAGTGAAAAATATTTCCACCAAGTGCCAAATAACAAAACTATAAATCACATTAAAAACTTCATATATTAAAAACACGGTAAGCTTGAAAAAAGTGGGTTGACAAAATCCAGTTAATTGTATAAGAAAGTTCTGGTAAAAATTTAAACTAAATCCATCCACTAGTTCTCGAGATAAATCTTACCGTTTTGAAGAATGCAGTTTTGAAGTTTCAAGTAAGCGTAGCAAGGAGCGCATGAAGTCAACTATTTTCCACTGTAATTTCGTCAGTTGTGCGATATTTTTTGTGATATATATTTGAAAATTAGTACTATCGAATAAAATAATTTTTGAAAAATCCATTACTACCTTAGAAATACTGAACTGAAACTTAGAATAGCTTATTGCCTTGGACCTCATTAATATAATATATGTATAAGGGTTTTCAATTATATGATAATTAAACAGTAGAGATGAAGAAAGGGAATAGCTTAAGAGAATATATAAAACATTGTATAGCATAATGTTGGAGCTATACCGGAGAGTTATTTAAAAGAGTAGGGATATTTTTAAATTAATATAATTATAAAGCCATTATTATTATAACCTTTTAAATTATTGAACAAAAACGAATACGAAAACGGAGTTAAGAGTACCTGGAGCAATATACACCAAATTTGGTACACATGCAAATTACATTCTGGAAGAAAATACTATAGGACAAGATCTACCAAGCATCCCAAGGGCTGGGGATGGGAAGGGAGGGATATGTCAAAATAATCGAATACGACCCTACTTAGTACCGAATTCACAGTTTTTGGAGCCGCTCAGATGAATAATAACAATCCCGGTACCTCTAGATGCTTTGTGGTAAAACATTACTAGGAGTGGAGGTGGTAAAAAATATTCGAAAACGACCGATAATATTGTCGAATTCTAAGTTTTCCGTTAGATACTGTGGAAGTAAGACACCTCTAAGGCCGGAGTAGGAATAGTGTGTATGTGTATGTAATAAAATAGTTTTTTAGAAAAAGTTGAATCGCCTTCACAAAAAACGCTAAAAAGCATAAAAGAGTTTTCAATTTTATATCTATTACAACATTTTGAAAGTCGGTGCAAATTACAAAAAACAAACAACTACAATAAAAATACTTTTTCATTATTCCGGCTTTTTGGCGCTTTTTCTGAAATCGGTTCAACTTTATTTTAAAACTATTTTATTATTTCTCTTTTTAGTGTCTTCAAATATATGACTCGAAGAATGCTGCTTGTACGAACAAAGCAATTCTAAAAGTTGCAGAGGTAATGCACCCTAAAAAATGAAAACAGACACATCCGAATCCGGCAACATATTACGACATTAGTCATGGTCACCCTACCATAGAAAATTCTTAATACTACTGTACTCTGTACAGCAATAGAGAATTATCGTAATCAAAGAATCATCGTAGTAAACCTAGGTACAACATTTATCAAACATGAAACATATTCTGGACTACAGAATCAAAATCATCAAAATCGATATATTCCTTATGAAGGTAGACGCCGCCCCTTCTCCAACTCTTACCATACGCCATAATTTTGGTCAGAATACAAATACTGTATGCATTCAGAATCATCTAAATCGATCCACGCGTTACAAAGTTACCTTTCCACACACCCCAAACCAAGGTCAACATTTTTCTATATACTGGCAATGGGGGATTATACTGTATACAATAAAAAATAATCTTCTAAATAGGTGTGTGAATTAAGAAATTGGGTTTCGCCGACTTTGCACATCACCTCACCTTATAAATTTTTGTCATCGTGCCAGTGGGGCAACATATTTTACACAACAAAAGAAGAATCATTTAAATCGGTCCACGCGTTACGAAGTTAACCTACCCCTCCCCCGACCACCAACACCCTAGTGGAAAAGTTGTCCTCATATTAGCAATTGGTGATACATAGATATGTAAAATAAAAAGAATCATCCAAATCGTTGTACGGCGTCAACAAGTTGACATCAAATCCCTCCCCTACTACAACTCCACCGATTAAATTGTGCCGCGTTAACAATGGGGGAACACACTCTATACATTAGAAACATAATCATCCAACTCTGTCCACGCATTACGAAGTTAGACTACCCCTTCCTCTTCCCACCCCACTCTTGAAACATATTTTTTCATTATTAGCAATGGGGGTTCATACTCTATACAAAATCATATACTCACCCCCACTCCCCACCCCCACCACACCAAAAAACTTTTTTTATGTGGTACCAATCGTTTAACATGCTCTATCTAATAAAAAAAATCATAAAAATTGGTCCACGCGTTACAAAATTATCCCCGGTCATACATAAAAAAAAATACGTGTCGAACTTAGAACCTCTTTGGTTTTGGAAAGTCGGTTAAAAATAATCGAAAGCGACGCTCACTTACCAAAAGTTCGTCCAACACCGGGTATATGCAGCTCGTTCGAATATAATTATCAAATGTAGAATTAAAAGTATTACTGGAAACCCATTTCCTAAATCAATTGATTGCTCACGGTGCCAAAGTATTATGGTTTTCAAACTGCCAAAGAGATTATTTTAGTAAGCGTCGGTAATCGAATCGGAAAGATGGGATTTCGAAGACTGCGAATAAAGTTTTGTGAATGCTGTCACTAAAACCTAAAAGAATATCATATAGCTTTTTCTAATTCCAGCGATTAGCAACCGCAATTCGGTAATCCTAAGGATTTCAACGATATGATAAGTCCTTGTTAAGTTTGGATACAGAGTTCCTTTAGTAAAATGGGTATTCGGCTTAGAAAACTCAAGAGGTTGCTCATCCTCGCCTAGGTTTAGAACGTTTTTTGAAATATTCTAAACACCTTCGTTAACATTATGATCGCTTATTGCCTCGTTTGAATTTCAACAAAATTTGAATCTTACACAAAATCAATTCCTCTTACTACTTAGGTAAAGAATGTTAATCATTATGCTATTGTGTTTGCAATTCACCAACCTTCACATCGTTAGAATCGTCGTTCATACAGGGTGCTTCCATTTGAGAGGTCAGTCAGTCAGGGAAACAAGACAAAACTTATGGCAACGGCAGAGTAATTTTAACGGTGCAAGAGTTACAGAGTGATCAGTATTTGAAGGTGTAATAAGATAGGCAATCCAATAAAAATAAAAATGAGGTATACTAATTACATGAATTTGTGAAACAATTTTGGAAAATGCTGAATTTTAGGTAATCACAAACCATTTTTTTTAAATTTTGGCAGTGGCTGTACCTGCAATGGTAGAAGTTAGATCAACATTGTTGACAATTTTGGAAAGGTCATTGGGAGAGTAGTGTTTTGACGTTTGTTTGATGTCGTTGTTGAGTAAATCAAAAGATAAAAATAAAAGAGTAATGCACATCAAATTTATGAATCACCCTGTAACTCCCAAACGGTTGGGATTTCCCCCCTGCTATACTAATTTTAGCACATCAGATCTGAAACACCCTGTATTTTGTGCATTCTCATGTTTGTTTGCCGATGATACCAGCCGAAACATTGACAATGAATCTCTACTGGAATGAGTTCACCTTTGTCCTGTGTGGGTTAGTTTGGAGGTAATGGATGTCCGTAATCCCATCCCTGGTGAATTGAGATTTATCCGTCCACAGAATTCGGTCCAGAAACACCCTGTTGTCATCGTCGTTTCAAAAGCCAAGTGCTAAATTTCAGTCTTCTCTCGGAATCTCTTTCCAGTAGTCCTTGGACTGGATAATGGGATATGGACGTAATCCCTCCGGTGAATAACCCTCCGAACCTTAGATGAAGACACTCCTAATCGTCTTGCGACTCGTCTCGTGCTCGTCGTCTTGCCTAACGATGGTGATTATTTGCTGCTCGACGTCGGCGGAAGTTCCTGAAGTTTCGGGTCATGTCTCCCTGTCGCGTGAAGTTACACTTCCGGTTTCTCTTAACCTTCGGAAAGTCCGTGTAAGTACCCCTCTTTAGGATGCTCGCCGATTAAGAAATCTCTTTTGATATTCCAGTACAACCGTCTTAACTTTTGGAAGTGACTTTACCTGCAATGGTATTAGTTAGATCAACATTGTTGACAATTTTGGAAAGGTCATTAGGATAGTAGGCTTTTAGAGATCGTTTGATTCCGCTCTTTTGGGTAGATCAAAATTAACAATAAAAGAGCAATGTGAAAAACTAAAATTTATGAATCACCCTGTAACTCTCAAACGGTTGAGATTTCTCCCCATCCTGTCATTCAATATTTTGTTTGCCTAGGTGAGGTCTATCACCTCACTGATTTTGGCACGTCAGATCTGAAACACCCTTTATAACGATAACTGCAGGACAATCACGTCATATGTAGCTAAAAAAACTCCTTCGGATCTTTTTGAAAAACCTGATGGACTTCCATCCACCCAAAACTATATGCTACATTTGGCGTATGCTTTGAAATCAGCGTCATTGTACACCTGGCGATTACATTATAAATACATTAAGAAAGTTCTTGGTGAAATGCGTAACCACAGAAGCTGGCAAAAATAATAATAGAGAATAGACTGGTTTGAGGAGCTTTGTGAACTTGCGAATACGGAATTGGAATAGATACTTCAATAGGCGAGAACTTATTAGACTTGTGTTTATGTTCAGAAGAAGTGGACTGTTGCGTTTAAGAAGAGAACATGAAACGCTGCATCGCAATTTGTCCGATTTTAAAACGACACATACAAAAATGTTTAGGCAACAGTTAACTTTCTCGTGAAGAAGCGATCTATTTTTTGAATGTAAAAAATTAGAAAACCTTGTACAACTACTGCCACTTCGTGTTGAAGTTCAGGAAAATGTTGGGTAGCCAGAGGCCATTCTTATTTTCACAGCCATTTGTGCCGAACTCATTATCCGTGGTTGAACTCTTTGCACTTATAGAATAAATTTAGTAATGTATCTTCTATGCTTTCATTAATTTATATTCTTTTCCTTGGTGGTTAGAGGTTTTCTTTCTTCCGTTTTTTCTTTAATTTTTTTACTAATCATCAATTCCAGTTTTCACTTGTTAACTTCCCACATATAGGAAGTTATTGTAATGATCCCGATTTTCAAAATTTTTAGTTTTATTTTTTTTTTACATTTCAAAGTCACCATAGTGTTTTCCGCATGTTTTTGAACATGTGTGTGTGTGTGTGTGTGTGTGTGTGTGTGTGTGTGTGTGTGTGTGTGTGTGTGTGTGTGTGTGTGTGTGTGTGTGTGTACGTTCGGACCCACTTTTTTCGACAACGAAATCTCGCGAACAAAAAATTATAACGACTTCGCTATGGTGCCATTCGAAGCGTATTATTGTCAATAAGAGCTGAAAGAAATTTTATCAATTTCGGTTCAGCCGTTTTTTTGTTTAAACAAAAAAACTGAAAAAAAAGTTGATTTCAGACTTTCTTGAAAAGGATTTCTTCGATGTAATTTGTTCTGATGACGATCGGGACATCAAAAAATCGGATAATAACAATTTATTATGAACAGAAATTGTTCATAATGATGAAAAATTGTTTATAACAATAAATGATTGTTTATAACTATAATAAATTTATAATTATAAAAAATGGTTTTACCTGGTTGAAAATTGATTATGAAAATTGGAAATTGAATACAAAATTGCAGATTGTTCATAGCAATTGAAAATTCTTATAAACAATTGAAATTTTTTTTACCACAAAAAATTTCTTTTATGAATAAACTTTGTTTATATCAATTAAAAATGGTCTATAACAATTAAGAATTGTTTATATCAATTATAAATTGTTTATAACCATTCAAAATTATTAATAACAAATGAATTCCAAACAGAGTGCATTTATTTGGTTTTCATTAAATAATAGTGCTATAACGGAATAATTTTTTAAAAAAATTTTACATCTAATTACAACCTAATTATCATGATAAATTAAATTCATTAATTTATTTATTTATAAATTTAAAATATCAATTTTTTAAGTATTTTTAAATGAGATACAAGTGGGCGAAAGTGTTTTTTTGGAAAAGATTATCTGAAAAATCCAGAACTTTTATAGTTTTTTGTAACATTAAAAAAATGTTTAAAAAAAACCATAAATAGTTGATATTAATGATAAAAAAAACGATAAATCGAATAGTATGAATTTTATAGAGTTTTCACTTACTCGTAATATAATTGAATATTGTTAATAACAATTGAAAATTTTTATTAACTGGGAAGTTGTTCGTGTGGACCTCAAGGGTCGCACCAATGATGCGACACCCAGAATCTGGACCTACCCCACTAGTTTATTTATTTATAGTCGATATATGTGAGAAACATTCCTTAAAGCGAACTGACCGATCTAGACAGACGACTTTAGTCAATGTCGAATAAGTTTTGTAGGTATTAAAAAATTAAGTTATGTTTAAGAGAGTTTTGTATATCAATAGCAGCTGCCTAAATATATCTTTTGATGAATTACTTAACTAATACAGACAAATCATGAATTAACTTATTGAATCTTTTAGCAGTTTGATTTATACTTTCTTGTGTGATATAAAATTGACATGCGAAGTATGTATAAGGAAATAAAACAAATGCATAAATAAATAAGACATCATTGTTATTATAAGTTACTTTAAAAAATTATTGTGTTTGTTGGAACTATTGTACAGAAGCTTGCGTCTAAACAACACACCCTCCCCGTAGTTACCTAGATTGTTCAGATCATCTGCTGAGATGTTTTTAAATAAGGATCCTATGTTCGTGAACGAAAGGTGAAAGATAAAAAGGTCCCGATAAGAATGTGTAAAATATGAAAACAATATGGAAGGAAAGTATATCGTTTCTTACCTTCAACTCCTGGGGCATACTCGTTCCCCTGTAGTTGTGGGTCATCATGAATTGGCCTGCCACAAAGAGGCATTGTAATACATTTAAAATAACATTTCAGCGCTATAAGTAAAAAAAATTGTTAAAAGCCCAGCAAAGAACCCGCAAATAAAATGATTCCATAGAAAAATTATTAAATTTTTCGTAAACTATTTTTGCTACATGTTCGTTATAATATCCGTTGAAAGTACTAACTAGAGGCTACATTCGGGAATTTGTTCAGATGTTTTGCAACTATAGTTTGTCAATTAATAAAATTGTTTTTTAAAAAAAAAGTTGAATCGACTTCACAAAAAAACCCTAAAAGCATTAAATAATTTTAAATTTTATATCTATTACGACATTTTGAAGTCTACTACAGTAAAAATATTTATCCGTCCTTCCTTAAATCCCGTGACCTGAAACCTTTAGGTAGTTTTATATAGTATCTTCGATTGTGGTTGGGTAGTTGTTTTGTTTGTTTACTTTGCACCGACTTCAAAATTAGTGTTGTTTGCACGCAATCCTATGTATAAGGGTCATATTCGGGGCTTCAACAAACACAACAACCTAACGCACCAGTATATCTTGCGTACTTCAAATCGCTTATAACATCTTCAGACAATTTACTGATGACCGCCTGACACTTGCTATGAAATTTTTGGGGTGAGTACGCGTATTTGCCCTATATACATACACTAATATTTTGTTACTGATGCATCCTGAAAATAATGGCAGAGAAAAACTGACAATACAGGGTGTAACGTTTCTAGAGGTCAATACGAATACAAATGATAGCTCTCACCTAGAAGACAAAAAATTAATTGTATGGCAGGGGGGGGGCAATCTTAACCGTTTGGGAGTTACCGTTTGCACGTTATTCTTTTATTTTTATCTTTTGATCTACTCAACATAGCGACACAAAAGAAACGCTAAACAACTTCTATCCCAATGGCCTTTCCAAAATTGTCAACAATTACCAAAATTTCAGCTTTTCCCAAATTTTCTCCGAAATTTATGTAATTAGTATACCTCTTTTTTATTTTTATTTATATTTTATTCCCCGTCTTATTACCTTTCCAAAAAGGTGCAACATGGCAAAGTAGACAAAGAATTAGAAAAACCACATCCTTAGAAATCTCTGACTACTTAATTATTTTATTGCACTTTAGGTAGGAAATTCTTTAAATAAGCAAAATTTTTAAGATAAAGGGTCGAAAATGATTGTTTTGGGTTAACAGGTAATTCATTTTAATTATTGTTCCAAAAAAGTTATAAAAATGTTAGTGTAATTTTGTTTTATTGTCGATATTAGCATGCGTTAGCTAGAATTCACATCCCTGTATCCTGGCGTTTTGTTATTAATACCTGATTTGCTATAAAAAAGAGTCAGTAAACAAGAATACCTCTCATAGTTGAAAAACAAATCAATAAGTACGGGTGTTTTTAAGCAAAAATTAGTAAAAAAACGGCAGAATTTAGTTTTGAGTATACTAGAATACCAAAGGAGATTCCCTAACCGGCGAGCACCCTAAAGAAGGGTATACTCACGGACTTTCCAAAGGTTAAGATAAAACGGAAGTGTAACTTCACGCGACCTGGAGACATGACCCGAAACTTTGGGAACTTCTACCGACGTCCAGCACTAAATAATCACCATCGTGAGGCAGGACCCGGAGAAGAGCATTAAGCGATTCGCAAGGTGATAAGGAGTGTCGTCATCTAAGGTTTGGAGGGTTATTCATCGAGGGGGATTACCACCACATCATCATCACCCAGCCCAAGGACTACTGTCAGGAGATTCTGAGAGAACACTGATATTAAGCACTTGGCTTCTGAAACGCGGCATTGGCGATAGGGCGTTCCTGGACCGAATTCTGTGGACGGATGAATCTCAATTCACCAGGGATGGTATCACGAACTTCCATAACTTCCATATCTGGTCGAACACTAACCCGCACAGGGCAAAGGTGGGTTAGTTTAGTCGTTCCAGCAGAGATTCAGTGTCAATGTTTGGACTGGTATCATCGACAACCATTTAGTAGGACCAATCATTTTGCCGCAAGCGCTTAATAGTGAAATTTATGCAGATTTTTTGGACAATACACTGCCAGATCTTATAGATAGAATGCTAGATCTCCAGATCTTACCCCATTGGACTTCTTCTTATGGGGAACAATGAAGGATGAAGTTTTTTCAAGTCCAGTTAACAATAGGGAGGATTTAGTTAGCCGAATTGAGAATGCAGCGACGAAAATACGGGAGTGGCTGGCTGCAATATGCCTTAAACAGGGACTTAGAAGGAGATTGTTGAAATGCATCGAAAGTGGCGGTAAACATTTTTAACGGCTTTTGTTACTTATCAAGATTAACTGTAATTATTTTTAAATTCAATAAAAAGCATTTTAGAATTAATTTCAGTTTAATTTCTTTAAATTGTTGATTTTTATAATATTCTCCGATAGAATTTCTACGTATAAATTTCTAAATACTTTCCCTACGTGAACATATTGCACCTTTTGGAAAGGTAATAAGACGGGCAATCCAATAAAAATAAAAAAAGGTATACTAATTACATAAATTTCGGAGAAAATTTGGGAAAATGCTGAAATTTTGGTAATTTCTAAACATTTTTTTCAAATTTGGCCGTGACTGTACCTGCAGTGGTTGTAGTGAGATCAACATTGTTGATATTTTTGGACAGGTAATTGGGATAGAAGTTGTTTAGCTTTTGTTTGATGTCGCTATGTTGAGTAGATCAAAAGATAAAAACAAAAGAGTAACGTGCATACCATGGAAAACTGACATTTATGAATCACCCTGTAACTCCCAAACGGTTTAGATTGCCCCCCCCCTCCATGCCATACAATTTTTTTTTTTGTCTAGGTGAGAGCTATCACAAGAGAGTTACACAAGTTCCCAGTTTATTGAGGTTTTTCATAATTTTACATTATTAACGTGCATGGAAACTCTTATTTTGTCCTTGTTGTAACTTATTATTCTACTGCAACAAGTTTTAGAAAAGATAGGTTAAAAACAGTTTATCAATCGGGAAAAGGGAAAAAAGTAGGTCAATATTCAAACAGAATTGTTAACAGCGCCGTTAGTCATCTGAAGGCCCGGACGAGTTAACAATTAATACATATTATGAAATGGTTAGAAAGTTATTTTACACTGTTTCGCGTAAGATTCAAGACGGGAGCTCTGCTACAACTCATTGAACCAACCACTTATGAGTTTGTAAAATTCTAAAAAGGTTTTGAAAGAGTCTGGATCTCTCAAAGAACCGAACGAGGGTTCGATTTTTAAGAAAGTCACTACGGTAACGGTTACGCGGACTTTGGACATTCAGTCCGGTACGAGATGTGCTGGAAGCCGCTCAGAGCAAGGTTGTTCCCCTACTGCAATGGCAGTTACGAAGACTTTGTAAACTGAGCCTAATCTGAGTAGCACTGCAAGCCACTGGTGAAGCTTTGAGCGGTGCCCGAAAAGGACCTTACCGACTCGGGTGGGGACACCATCCTAACCCTAATCACCCAAACTCAAGTGCAGCAACCTCAAACCATAAATTGAAAGTTTGGTATGATAGAGGAACAGAAAAGGATCTCACGATTAACAATTATTGTGATTAAGAAGGAGTTGCTTAAGCCTTTGGCCAAGGCGATTGAGGTTGTGGGAATGGCTTCACCTCCGTCACTCTTAAAAATTATAAGAATAACAAGAAAGAGGTTAAGAGAGATTCTGCTACTGCTGCAACAGTGGTGGTGGAGAAGGGGGTCCCATCATACATCGAGGAGAAGCATGCACAGGCAATAAAGAAGTATGATAGTTCTGAGAGGGAGCTCTCGTGGAGGTCACTGCGGGCAGACGTAGTTCTGATGCTGCGGTTGGTCCAGATTAACCTTCATCACTTCAACGCAACAACTCCTAATCTGATCTGACCGTTGTACCGGCCAACTTCAGACCCCTCATTTCAAATAGTAAGACCTCCAAAGAATACTCTACTCAGTCTGTATGGTAAACGGAATCCTAGCTGCGAAATTATAAGATTTATTGCAGGGAAAAATTCAGTTTTTACTCACTTGTCTATAGGATTTTTAGCACTTGCACCAATATATCTAAAAGCTAAAGTTATTAAAATATATTTATTATAAGTTTTTTTTACAATAATTATCTAAATAAATCGAAGAACCGTGGTTCTGAATTATTTGTCGTGGTAAACGCAAGTGTCGTTGATAAGGTACGACTAAATTAATTGCGATTATATTGACAATTAATTGGGCTTAATAATTATTCGAAGACTCAATATTTTGAACAGCCATATTTTGAATATTTTTAAAGTATCCAAAGAATTTTTAAATTAAAGAGAAAGAAACCATGTGTTCGGCTTTTATTAAGTTTGAATTCAAACGGTGCAAATAAAAATATCAAATTAAATTCATATCCATGCCGCCATGTTCTTTTGAATTGATATTTTGCCACCATATTGTTTTGGAATGCGACTTTTTGTTGCCATTCAAAGATATTCAAATTTGAATCTGTCATTGGCGGGAAATTTTTTTTAAATAAATTCAAAAATCAAGTTCAAATATTAATTGATAAATTTTGTTTAAAATATAGTCATCATAGGAAAATTTGTAGTTAGTTGTATCGCTACGCATTCCTTCTCCGGTCTGGATGATTGTTCCCTGAAACCAGTCTTCTAGGACTATCGGAAGACTGATTGAGACAAGTATAGGGTTATTGTTGGGAATCGTTGCCACCAGCAAGACAATCTGTACGAAGTAGTAAGTAAACTCTCCAAGATCCTTAACGTAACGATGACTCAATCCTGTCCCCTTAAGATAATTTGACATTCATGGGAATGCTACAAGCATAGACTAGAAGCCTTTAACAAGGGACTTAAAAGGGCGGAGAGGAAATCGTGGTGAATATACTGCGATAAAATTTCGGAAACCTATGAGGCCTCCAGACTCAGGAAAATTTTTATTTATTTAAGCTTAATACAAGCTATAACATAATATTATACTTATACTACAAGCTATTATAAATGATAAGTCAAAAAGTCTCTTGAATGCAAGGAATACCCTATAGTGGCCTTTATTGATATCGATGGAGCTCTTGGTAGCGGCAAACCGGATGCCCCGCTTCTCTTGGGGTGGAAACCAATCTTGTTTCGCTGATCAGTCAGATACTGCAGGCAGAAGGCTTATGCTACTAGGGCTCGAGTAAAGGCCCACCGCAGGGTAGTATTCTGCCTCCCTACTTTGGAATCTGGTAGTCAACGAACTACTTCTAATCCTGGAAGGTGTAGGCTGTTGGGTGATTGTTGGGTGATTGTAGGGTCAACTTTCGGTTATCTAATGTTTATGTAGGGCACTTTACAATCCTCAATCATTATCTCTAGGAAGCCTTGATTTCACCCCACCTAGCTATTTCTTTGTTAAGTGATTTAGACCGACGATTACAACCAGGCAGGACTGGCAAAGCAATGCACTGCCGAATGGCGAATCCCTTCAGAATTACACGTGTGGGTTTTTTTTTCGGAAAAACTGACCGTTGATCCGCCTTCAGGACCATTACAGTGTGTTTCAAACGGAAGTAATGGCAATTCGGGAGACCCTAGTTTGACTGATAGGAAACAAGACAGCTGAAAAAGATAGTCAAGCTGCGGTGCTTTCCCTACAATCGCTCTCTTCGACTTCTAAAACTCTTAACATTCAGATGGCAGATCAATTCTAAACCCCCTGTGCTGACATCAGAGAACATGCCCTATAAAAAAAAACAAGAAATATCCAAATTGGTCCACGCGTTATCAAGTAAGGCTCCACCTCTAGTCTACTCCCTCCCAACATTGGTGCAAAGGTTTTTTACAGAGTCAATGAGGGAAATTTTAACAGCATACAACCAAAACCAATCATCCAAATCAGTGTGCGTGTTACGAAGTTAGATTCTTCCTAAAAATGTCATTTTTATCCTAGTTATGCACCTTCAGAAATTCCTTCTAGGGATAATAGAAAGATTGATTTGCTGTATCATCATAAAAATTGTGTTTGCTTGAAAAGTACGAAGTATTATTGAATGAAAATATAGCTTAAAAATAGTTTTTAAAAAAAAAGTTGAACCGACTTCACAAAAAGCGCTAAAAAGCATAAAATAATTTTTAATTTTATATCTATTACGACATTTTGAAGTCGGTGCAAATCAAACAAACCAAACAACTACAACAAAAGTATTTAATCGTCCTTCCTTTTGATCCCGTGAGCTGAAACGTTCAGGTAGAATTACGTAAATTTTCAATTGTGGTTCTGTAGTTGTTTTATTTGTTAAATTTGCACCGACTTCAAAATGTCGTAATAGATATAAAATTAAAAATTATTTTATGCTTTTTACCGCTTTTTGTGAAGTCGGTTCAACTTTTTTTTTAAAAACTATTTTATTTTTCACTTTTTAGTGTCTTCTACTCTATTCAACGAAGAAAGAACCATCCAAATCGGTTCACGCATTAAAAGTTAGTTATACCCCCTACCCACCCCCATTCCACTAAACTTTTTTTCTCATGGTATCAATCAAGGAACATACTCTACTGAACAGAAAAGGAATCATCGAAATCGGTCCACGCATTACGAAGTTACTACCCCTCCTCCTCCCCCAGCACCCCCATAGGACCAAATTATTCTCCGATTAGCAATGGGGGATCACACTATACAACAGCAAAAGAACCATCCAAACCGGGCCACGCGTTACAAAGTTAGGTTCCACCCCCCTTCTCCCACCCCAACCACACCAACAATTTTTTTTTCTCGTGCTATCAACCAGCGAGCATACTCTACCCAAAAGAAAAAGAAATATCCAAATCGGTCCACGCGTTACGAAGTTAGACTACTCCTCCCCTCGCCCAACCCCCCACCATGGACCAAATTATTCTTCTATTAGCAATGGGTGATCACACTATATACAACAGCAAAAGAACCATCGAAATCGGTCCACGTGTTAAAACGTTAAGTTCCACCCCCCCCCCCCCCCCCCCCCCCCCACCCCAGCAACATTTGTTTTCTCGTAGTATCAACCAAGCATCATATTCTACCCAATAGAAAAAGAATTATCCAAATCGGTCCACGCGTTACGAAGTTAGACAACCCCTCCCCCCCACCCACACCTTTCACCATAGGACCAAATTATTCTCCTATTAGCAATGGGGGATCATACTCTATACAACAGAAAAAGAACCATCGAAATCGGACCACGCGTTACAAAGTTAGGTTCCACCCCCACCCCCCACCCCAACGCTCCAAAATTTTTTTCTACTGGTATCAACCACGGAACATACTCTACCCAACAGAAAAAGATTTATCCAAATCGGTACACTCGTTACAAAGTTAGCCTACCCCTCCCCCCTCTCCTCCCCCCCCTCTCCACCCACCCTAGGCCAAATTTTTTTCTCCTATTAGCAATGGGGGATCATACTCTGTACAACAAAAAAAGAACCATCCAAACCGGACCACGCGTTACAAAGTTAGGTTTCACCCCACCCCCCACCCCCACCCTACCAAAAATTTTTTTGACATGGTACCAATCGGTGAACATACTCTACCCAACAAAAAAAGAATCATCAAAATCGGTCGACGCGTTACGAAGTTATGCCCGGTCAAACATAAAAAAAAAAAAATACGCGTCGAACTTAGAACCTCTGTGTTTTTGGGAAGTCGGTTAAAAATAACAAAAATTCCTATAGATCCGAGTCGCATTATCGTCCCAAGTTGAAATTTCACACATACCTATTTGCGAAAAGAGTTTTCACTAAACAACTAAAACAAATTCCAAAATATATTTCATATCAATTTTATATTAAATGATCCTTTAGCAGGTTGTGCGTTGAATTTAATAGCAGATGAATGTTTCTTATAGTATAGGTTGATAATAACGAAGTTCGAAATCCCGAATTTCAAGACCCGAAATTTTAAACCGCAAATAATTTTGCAATATTCTTAAAAAGAAATTTGTATCTACAGCCGATACAAAATCGAAATAATTGAACTTGGTGTGGGCACTTGGTGGAATATTTTACTTTTGTAGAAAATTTTTTATTAAAGAAAAACACTTGTGCAATTCCACAATTTATTTAATTTACAAAATCATCAAAATTGTTTAACGCCTTATGAAGCTAGGTGCCTCCCTCATCCCACTAAGCCACAATTTCTGCCAGGATACAAATGGAGCAAGATACTCTAAGTTAGGCTTCACTCCTCCACCATCCAACAACACCCTATACATTTTTGTCATGGTACTCTATACATTACAAAAGGAATCATCCGAATCAGTCCGCGCGTTGCGAACTTATTCTACCCCTCCAAGCCTTAGTGCAATTTTATTCTCCTATTAGCAATGGGGTGTCACATTTTATACAACAACAAAATAACCATCCAGATCGGTCCGTTGCGAAGTTAGGTTATAAAATGCTGCCAAACGATTAAAATAACACGTCAGTAAGGTACAATTCGGGCAACACCGTTTCTTTCGCCGTCCAATTCAAAGGTTGAAACACAATTCATTCGATTTCAGTTACACGAAAATTTATCGAGCAAAGTAGGTACAATGAGCGCAACATATCATTTTACGACATAAAATTTAAATGAAATTTGAAATTTGTTGCACGGGCGCGTTCAGTAACGTAAGATTTTGGGGTACGTTCAGTTATGTTGTTTGAAGTTTGTTGTTTGTTTTGACTTAAATAATTACCAAACAAACAGGGTTTAACAAGTTAACTTCATTTAAGAAGCTAAAAATAAAAGTAAATCTGATTGAGATGATAAAAGAGCATCCTTTTTTTGTATTATAGAGCCATCCTCAGTTTAGGAGAAGGTATAAACACATTAAAGTGTAGAAGGAAATCAGCAATTATTTGAAATGTGAAGATAATTAAAATCTAAAATTTGGTTGCTTGAATAATAAACTAATTAATTAATTTTCAGAATTAGAATGCCAAAAATTCTTTACGCAGCTCGTTTTGCTGTCATTGTATTTTCACGGGCGTTTTGTTGCCGTTTTAAAATATTTTGTTGCCCGCATTGTGTTTTAGCCTAAAGTGAAATATGTCGCACATTTTTAGTTTTAGTTTAATAATTATATATATATATACATACATATATATATATATATATATATATATATATATATATATATATATATATATATATATATATATATATATATATATATATACATATATATATATATATATATATATATATATATATATATATATATATATATATATATATATATATATATATATATACTGCATTAGTCATTTGTTACGAACCTGTTTTGAACAAATAAACAAAATAGAGGGCGCGTCAGGAAATCAGATCTTGGGCTACTTTTAGATATGTTATTTGACGTGTTTTATATTAAAAGTAGCAGAAACAAGCCAAAGTCCCGCACATGTTACTTTTACTTTTTGCTTTGTCTATGATCATAAGCAGTATACATAAATTTTTTGTGTGTGCTTTTTTTGCATTTTTTTTATTTGAATACTATATTCAAGAGTATCTAGTTAAAATTTGAGGTCGATTGGAGCAAAACTGCCGGAGATACAGTGCCTCGGGTCTCCCTCCATTCGATACATCCCATATACAAAAGAGCAGTGTTAAAACTTTAAATGCGTTTTTCTCAGATTTAGTTTTTCAAAGTCAGTGATCACTGTAACTCAAAAACTACTCATCCGATACATCTGAAATTTTGCACACTTCTTTTATACATAAATGAAGAGGTAACAACGTCGAGATTTTGTATTTGTTATTATTATAATTAATTTTACAACAACAAATTCGTCATTTTTTATCAATAAATTTAAATTCAAAAAATTCATCTTTTTTACTTCTAAAAATTGAAAAATCAATAAAAAATCTCGACGTTGTTACCTCGAGAAACTCATAAACTAACGAAATCTTTTTGGTTTTTTGTCAGCAGATAATCAAGTAATGAGTTATGATGATCACCGCAAAGCAACATTTTGTTTTGTGTATACGAAGATTTCCTGTCAGTCCCTCAATTTACAATATTTTTACCAAAAAATTTAACAGAAGACTCTTGAAATGTTGTACTATTATGTTCTTAACTTACAAATAAAATTATATTTACAATATATTTTTTTTTTATTAAAAATTTGTTTAAAATATTGAAAATTTCCATAAAATTATCTGATATTTAGTGTGATCTTCTACTTCTTGTATATGCCGATACATTTTAGTGATGTCAGCAGTGAATTAGGGATGATCGATGTTAATCGATGTTCACGAAACATCGATGTTGAGCGAATCAACATCGATGTTTTAACATCGATGTTGAAGTGTATAGAATATCGCACAATCGATGTTAATGACAGAACATCGACCTTCGATGTTGGCGAAAAAGAACCGGATCCAAATTCAAAAATATTTTTTTTCTATATTGAAGACTAAGCATATGTTGCTTTATAATTATATGAGATTAAAAAATACCTTTATACATATTTATATAGTTCGGCTGAGAAGAAAGTAACTTAGAATGTTGGTTGGTCAGATGCTCCCTTCTACTAATCTCCACATAGTGAGAGAAACTGAAATTCTATTTATAGAGCAGCAGTAGAAGCAACCGGCAAAACTTTTAAATTCTGAGTTAGAATAAGGCTGGTTTCCAGCTGATTTGTTATTTGAATCATATTCTAATTAATAGATAATAAAATAATAAAGTTAAGCAATAATGGGCTGATAGTGTTACTCAAATTTGTCACAGGGTTTTGCTTGCTTTATATACGGAGGCAGCTGAGGGTCAGTTACATTATGTTTTCCATTTAAGCCTCATAAACAGGTTTACTCATGTTTTAGTAAATATATATATATATATATATATATATTTTTTTTTTTCTGGTAAACTAAACACATAACATTCCAAAACATACTTATTTACTTTTTATAAATCAAATAAATACAAAAACAAATCAAATCAGAAACAAAGAGGTGACGTTAAATACGCTGACTGCTCAAATGGCATTTTATTTCAGCTTTAGACATGTTCAAGTAAAGTACATCCCAATGATCATTCAAAAGACAAAGAATTAATAGGTTCATTAAAAGTGAGTTAGGTCGACAGATGTAAAGAAAGTCATAATTCCCCAAAGGACGACAAGGAACTAAGATATTCGGACGGGTAGGTAGTTTCGGGGTATTAATTGTACCCTGCAAACATTCATTAACGAACATAATCCCAAAGACTCGCGTCTGTTCTGTAGAGTGCTCACAGAAAGAAGCTTTAGTATATAGGTGTCGGGAGGCAATATAACAGGATTGTTCTATGGAAGGCTACAAAGGGCAAATGTAAGAACCTACGTTATATCGCTTCGAAGAAACTAATATGAACCAAATAAAATCGTGACTAGACCGCGGAAGCGTACTCTAAAATCGGTCTAACTAAAAAGCAATAAAGAGTCTTGGTAACAAAACAATCATCAAACTCACGAGACCATTTCTTTTCGTAGCCCGAAACCAAATATCTACGCCGATAGTTGTTCCCGATCTTGTATTTGATATTGTTCAATCATTGTTCAGTTTTAATTTTAGTTAGTGGTCTTCGACGTTCACGTTAAAATTACCGCTCAGTATAATTGGTTTTTTATCCCAACTTTTGTTCCATAAAGCTGCCCTGTTGCAGATTCTCTGTCCCACCATATTCTTCATGGAAAGGCCTCGACTCCGCATTAATAGATAGTTGTAAACCTAAGAAAAGCCATATTGGAAATGCCCATTAATTGATTAAAGTGAAAAACAGCGAATCAGAAATAAACCATTCAAGCATCTTGTTTTCTCATGCCCTTCTACAAATTCATTGTATTTAACATCGATATTACGGAACATCGATGTTTAGAGTTCGATTATTATCGATCATCGATGTTTAGTCGTCGATGTTGACATCGATGTCAATATCGATGTTATTTCAACATCGCTCATCCCTATAGTGAATGTTGACGATATCGTAATATGATAGACAAAAGATCTTTCTGCATTTGTAGACCGACGAGCAATGTGTCTCTTAAACAAACCAAACAGATCCCACCCTTCAACTCGTCGTCGTACTCTCCGTTCATAAAATGTTTGGATACACACCAAGGCTTGTTTCTTTACAGACTTCACTAACACGTTGATTTTAGTAAATATTTCTTCAACATTTTTATGCAACCGTTAGCACTTTTTGTATACCTACGTTTTTATAACTTCGTTAATTATTAAGTAGGTAGGTAGTAGTCTAAGTTTATAACGCGTGGACCGATTTTGATGAATGGAGTATGTTCACCCATTAGTACATTACATTACATTAGGTAGATAAAAATGTATGGGGTGGATGGGGATAGGAAAAAGGGCAGAACTTTACTCCTTATCGCAAGAGGATCAAGAGGTATGATTGCTTTTCGGTTGTATAGAGCATGATCCCCCATCGCTACTACATATAAGAAAAAAAAATTCCTGGGGTATGAGTGGGGGAGGGGTGGGCTAACTTTGTAACACGTGGACCAATTTGGATGGTTGTTTTTGTGATATACATTTATTTATTTATTTATTTATAAAAGAAGATTTGCCAAAGCTGGCTACTACAAATGTGATACATACATATAACAACTTATACCTAAGATAAAAATAATAATCAAAGTTCAACGATTTGCTTAAGTTGGGCTTTGAGCTGCAACCTGGAACGTCCGAACTCGATGTGGGCCGCAAACTCTTTGAATAGCCTGGACATAGAGGCTATGGGCTCGTGCATACCATACAAGGTTCGGTGGCGAGGCACATGCAGGAAGTCACGACTCCGCAAGGTCCGGGCTGGGATGGAAATGCTCACGTCGTTGAGTAATTCGCCCAAATCGATCGACCCCTGCAACAGATCAAATAAAAAAACAATTTTGGAGACCTTGCGTCTCTTTTCAAGTGTGTCAAGGGAAATCAGACTAAGTCTGGCAGGATAAGGAGGGAGGTAGGTAGGGTCGCGCTAGGGGAGGCTGTGAAGGGCAAACCTTAGGAATCTACGTTGAACTGACTCGATTCGGTTAATGTGCACTGCGAAGTAAGGATCCCAAACCGGACTGGCGTACTGTAGGATAGGTCTGACGAAAGTGCAGTAGAGAAGCCTTGTCAAATAGGGATCGTCACATATAAAGTATGTTATTTATAATTTGCATTGTTATTCTTATTATAAGTATCTATTTTTTCATCTT
This sequence comes from Leptarthrus brevirostris, assembly GCA_964036015.1. Classification (NCBI taxonomy): domain Eukaryota; kingdom Metazoa; phylum Arthropoda; class Insecta; order Diptera; family Asilidae; genus Leptarthrus; species Leptarthrus brevirostris. The sequence continues at coordinate 73,499,814 of OZ038374.1, forward strand.
CAGTTTTTATTCGAAAACACTTCATTATATTTACTCCGTTAAAATTGGTTAAGTCTGGACATAGTAGGCTGTCAAAAGAGGCCACGATCAAAGTTTTGGTCATTGGATAGTAAGCCTGTCAAACGCAAGAATAATCCAGTTGGAATTCGGAATCAGTCGGGGAATGCCCAGGGAGGGGTCTTCTCTACGCTGTTATGGCTGTTGGTTTTGAACAAGTGATAATGTGATAATTCTGGTATCGGGTATGTTCTCTCTCATGATCAGCGGTTTTATGGAGGATGCCCTAAAAAAGTCTAGCAGTTCAAAGGTCTGCGAATCCAGGTAAATCTGAGCTTCCTAAATAAAATGGAAAATCTGGTAAAGGTGATTAGTGAGCTGAACATGGAAGTTTTAAGGTGCAAGTAATTTCGGCAGCATGATCAAATGTTAAATGCTGCAAAGTCATTGGCCTCAAAGTCAACTGCATTTAATAAGTACAATGGATCCACATCTACAGACTCACCTGCGCTTTTAACACCAGCCAGCAAATCAACGGTTTATAATGTAATTCCGTTGCCATCAAATCAAGTGAACACACCGCAAGTGCCTGTAATCGAAAATGCACAGACTGCGATCTCGGTTACGAAAAAAGTTCAAAGTGATTACATAGCTGACGATGGTCCATGGACATCAATTCATCGTAAGAAGCACCGTAATGCTAAAATTTTTGGTACTTCTGCTCCAGATGTTGACCTAGCCGTTGTTAATAAAAATAAATGGCTTCACATATCTCCCCTTCATCCGAGTACGTCAGAGGACAAAAATTACAAATTTTGTTGCTTCAAAAGCTAATATTTCAGCTGATATCTTTATTTGTAAAAAAATGGTTAAAGCTGATGCGGATTACTCTCAACTGAAATATGGCCATCTGGAATAACTGTGAGGAAATTCAATCATATTTCAAAAAACCTGCATCATACAAATTCGGTTCCGTCAGCAACTTAGGTGTAACCCCAGCATTAAATTGTTTTGTCGATGATGACCATTCTAACTCTTTATCAATTTACTATCAGAATATTCACGAATTACGTATAAAGTTGCGAGATTTTTCTCTATCAGTGCTTGAAAGTTCCTATGACGTTATTGTGGTGTCAGAAAAATGGCTAAAGGACTCAATTTCATCTTCGGAGCTTTTCGATGAAGGTCAATTTGTTGTATAGTATAGGAAAGATCGTTGCTCTTTGGCTACTGGCCTTGAAAAAGGGGGAGGTGTAATGATTGCGGTTAGATCAAATATTGTCAGCGAACGGATTTCCTTGGATTATGATTCAAATCATATTGAACAGCTTTGTGTACGTGTGGGAAGATCGTATGCCTCAGGCGAGGCCATTTTGATTTGCGTAAGTTATATTCTACCTGCATCGCCCATTGATATCTATAAGATTCACATCGAAAATATCTTCGCTTTGTCATCATTACAACTTGAAAATGTTCACTTGTGCTATTTAGATGACTTTAATTTAAGTAATCTCATCTGGTCTTGGTGTGAAGAAGAGAAACTATTATTGCCATTTAATATAACTTCAGAAAGATCTGAGTTAGTTGTTGACTCAATGTCTTCTCTTAGTCTAGTACAGATCAATAATATTAATAATATATATAATAATAATATCAATATAATCAATATTTTTAATAAATTTTTAGATCTAGTTTTTGTTTGCGATGAATTAATTTATAAACTATTTGAAGTTGATTCTACTTTGTCAAAATTAGACTGTCTGAATTTGATGTTTCTTTTTATAACTATGAAACTTATTCTATTTTTAATGAAATATTAAACAATTTTAAAATTGCAAACTATCATTTGTTGAATGATTATTTTTTAGCAGTAAATTGGATTTCTGTTTACAGTGAAAGTTTAGAGGTAACATAAAACAACTTTTTAGAAGTTATTCATGCCGGCCTTTTGAAATTTGTGCCTACCCTTCGTGTATCAAACAACAAGCATCCTAATAGTCCGGGCGCAATGGGGGGGTCATGTATGCAATTTGGGGTCCCCGCGGTAACTTGTCATATTTTTATGTTTTTTGGCACGGAGAATCGATTTTTCGAGGGTACCAGGCTCAAAATTTTTCGTTTTCGAGATATGGCCCGATTTTAGTCAAAATTGGTGGTTTTTCTGAATTTTCCAAAAAAATAAAAAAATTTAAAATTATTTACCAACTTTATGTGAAAGATCTTTTGATTTTAAACAATTTATGTCTGTAGCATTTTTTTCCTAAAGTCCTTGGTTTAGCTGTAATTTGCAAAAGATGCCTCACATTTCTTATAGAGTATTTTAAATGGGATAACTTATTTGGGGCAAAATTCCTCAAGTGTACCAGGTAAAGAAATTCCATGTCTCCGATTTTGTTCAAACTTCACCAAAATATTGTTACTGGTATAAGTAATTATCGTGCTAAAGGATTTAAAAAAAATTTTTGTGCAAAAGTTATAGGGTTGTAAACTTTTGCATTTGTGCACTTTTTCTCGTGATCATATCTTTTTTGAAAAATCATAACTATCGCCACCATTGCAGTAGAACAGTGATCTTTAGTGATTTGTAAAGGTCGTTACATGCCGTTCCGAATAAAAATAGCCCGCGCACGCCTTTTTTGCTTGTTTGTTGCTAAGAACAGATGAACATAACATAACATAGGAAAATGTAGATGGCGCGTTAAATAGTATTCTCACAGTCAGTACACAGTCAGTAAGTATACAGTTAGATATCGCCACAAATAGTCAAAATGTCAGACAAGTTGAAAGATATAAAATATTGTTGCAATCCTTTGAAAGTGAAGAATCATACGTGGAAAAACAAGGGTATAAGCAAAGTGACTTCACAAATTCGTAAATAGTTACCGACCCTTCCTGTCATCACAAAAGTATGTGGATCATGCAGAAACAAAGTGAAAGTGATTTCTGAAGAAGAAGGTGCAATTTCATCTGGAAATGATGACACAGAACGAGTGCCCGATGTAAGTTTGACGTAATTTTTTATGATAATGGGGATACAGTGAGAAATCGACTACCGGTCTCTAAAAAAGTACGAGATATATAAAAAAGTAAATGAAAAGATATTTTATAGGTGTATTTTTTCATTTGCCCCAAAAGTCGTTAATTTCCGAGATAGTCTATCTTCAAGATTACAATAGGTCTGTTCGTTGACGCCACTCCGAGTCAAAAAGAGTCATTTAGAGCGATTTCTTACTCTGGTTGTGTTATTTGAGAAAAGAGTGGCAATCTTCTTGCGCTTTTTGTGTTCTTTGAGAAAACAGTCATACTCTTTTCCACTCCTGTTATGTTCTTTGAGAAAAGAGTAGCAATCTAGATTACTTTAGAGCGAACTTTTCTGCTCCTGCTTTAAATAAGGTGCAGCTTTTTGACATTTAAGATCGAGTGATTTTAAAGTGACTTTTTGTTAATCAATTAAAAAAATTAAAGTATTGTGCTGCAAAATGCAGAAAATAACAATGGTAAATTCTTGTGGGAAGATATTTATGTGACATGCTCGCCAAATACTGCAAAAGGATTAGTTGTCTAAAAATTTTTGAATGATAATTATAGTCAAAACAAAGTGACAGTCAGCTGTTGTTGTGGCTTTATGCTCAATTTATGCGGGTTACCTGTTTCGTGTCGTGCCGTGAAAACGTGTTGAGTATGAGGAGTTTATGTGAATTATGTGTTGTGTTGAGTGCGGATAAATGATAACAAGTAAGTCTTAAATTTCAAATTAATTTCATTAACACTTCATTTCAATTACAAAAATAAAAACTTTTACTTTACAGATTACAATTCTAATAAATGAATTCACGGTCAAGTTCGAGTACAATATTCGACTGATTGGAGATGACTGCACTGATGCCTGGCAAAGCGGACCAACGGTGCTGCGAGATAAGCGGTACATCATCATAACAAATTGATGATGCTGTAGCAGTACCAAATGTTTCCAGGGAAGCTAAACCTTGTCTGTAAATACTTTGTGAGTAAGTTAACAATTATTTTTTTTTATGAATATATAATTAGTCTTGTTCTTTTCAGGATCTTGCGCTTCAACATCCTCGGCCTCCTTGATATAACCCAATTATATCAACGTTGTAAGTCTGCGATGGTTGTTGTAGATGCAGAGCTGGATGCAGTGGTGTCACCATGATTATTCTTTCGAAGAAAAGATCACGAGTGGAGCTGACATGCGCGTGTTTTGTTTGATTCCGATGTACCACATAATTCACTAATTCACAAAGTTCTTAGTTCGCGAGGTTCATTATTTAGTTATAATTATAATTAATAATACTGTATTGTGTACTCTTGGAAAGTCTGAATAAATTACACTTCAAATAAATCTAGTCTTTGTAGTTGTCAACAATCGGTAATAATGCAATTTTCGTAATAGGTCTTTTAAAAACCCCAGATTTTGTGCGTACAGACACCACTCTAACTAAGCCATCGTGACCAGGGAAAATCTCTTCAACTCTTCCAAGACACCATTGTGTTGGTGGACTTTTGTCGTCCTTTAGTAAAACAATGTTTCCGTTTTCAATGTTAGGTTGTTGATTCCTCCATTTAGGTCTCTCCTGCAACCTTGATAAGTATTCACTTGACCACCTCTTCCACAATTGCTGCTTTAGGCATTGCAAGTATTGCCAACGAGTTAGGGTGTGAACTTTCATATCTAAAATGTTTGATTCTGGTGGTGCAAGTAGTGTATCTCCAATGAGAAAATGCGCTGGAGTTAAAACTGATAGGTCTGATGCGTCATTTGACATAGGGCATAATGGCCGTGAATTAAGGCATGCTTCAATTTCAGCTAAAAGCGTAGCTAGCTCTTCAAATGTAAGTGATGTTTCACCTGTTACTCTCTTAAAGTGGTGTTTCAGGGATTTAACTCCTGCCTCCCACAGGCCTCCGAAATGGGGAGAAGATGGTGGAATAAAGTGCCATTTGATGTATTGATGCGCTAAACGTTGTGATGATTCCTTAAGAATGTTGGCAACAACCCTCTCGTATTCATTTTTCAAAACTTTGCTGGCGCCTACAAAATTTGTCCCACAATCTGAATAAACATCGGAACACGCACCTCTTCGAGCCATAAATCTCTTGAATGCAGCTAAGAACGACTCAGTTGTTTGGTCGCTAACAGGCTCCAAATGAATAGCCTTCGTGCATAGACAAATGAAAATGGCTATGTATCCTTTAAGTACCTTAGCTCCTCTTACTCGAGACATTCGCAAAGAAATTGGGCCAGCATAATCGACGCCAGTGTGCATGAATGCCCGTGACCTGCGTAAACGTGGCTGCGGCAAATTACCCATGAGCTGAGAAGAAAACGTTCTTTTAAATTTAAAGCACGTCAGACATTGATGAACCACCCTCCGAACAATATTTCTTATGTGTGGAATCCAATACATACGCCGCAAGTATCCTGTCATGAGCTGAAATCCTCCATGTAACGTAATTAAATGCGCCTGTTTTACAATCAAGTGAGTCAGGTGATGACTGCTGGGCAATATAATTGGATGCTTCTCACTATAGTTAAGTTCCGAGTGATGTAAACGGCCTCCAACCCGTAAAAATCCATCTTTACACAAAAACGGGGTTAAGGACAGCAAGGAGCTCTTGCGATTTACGGCTTTCTTAGTTTTCAGGTCATTGATTTCTTTTGCAAATATTGTACTCTGGACAAGTTTGATCCAGAATTGAAGAGCGAGTCGAGCTTCATCTGCTTCGGACAGATTGTCTGTAATTTTGTTCTTGGAGTTTCGTAATTTTCTAATAAAACGAAAGCACAATGTTGTAATTCGTATCAAGCGAGGTAATGTTGAGAAATTCTCAACTGTCATGGCTGGAACAATTTCTGTGAAATGAGCCTTAATTTTTCTTTCGTGATCTGCTTCGGATAACTCCTTTCCCTTCTCACTCGGCCATTCATTTTCAGGTAGTCTTAACCATTGTGGACCCTGCCACCAGGATGAATTTTGCATAAGAGATGAAGGCAAGGACCCCCTTGAACCACAATCAGCAGGATTGTCCTTTGTATTAACATAGCGCCAGGAACTACAGCTAACAAACTCCTGTATTAAGGCTACTCTATTACAGACGAAGGTCTTCCAATTATTAGGCTTTCCTCGAATCCATGAGAGGGTAATCATTGAATCGGACCATGTAAATATCTCAAGGTTGTTTAAATCGAGTGAATTTTTTACTTTGTGTATTAACTTGGCAAGTAAGGCTGCTCCACAAAGTTCAAGTCTCGGGAGCGATACAGGTTTGACAGGTGCAACTTTTGATTTGGATACGAGTATGTTGACTCTTATATTGTCGTCCTCCTCAATGACTCTCGTGTAAATGACTGCACAGTATGCTGCTATCGACGCATCACAAAACCCGTGAAGTTGAACTCGTTTTGTATTGTGTCGCGTTCCAATCCATCTAGGGATTTCCTGTTTTTCTAACAACTTTAACTCGCCTTTCAATTTTAGCCATTTATCTGCAATTACTTTCGGAACTGGATCATCCCACGTTATACCAGTTAACCATAGTTCCTGTATCATTATTTTGGCCATCACAATCGTTGGGGTAAGCCATCCCATTGGGTCGAACAGTTGCGCTATTTGCGATAAAATGTTGCGTTTTGTCAGGATATCTTGTTTCTCCCTTATACATACTTTGAAGAAAAATACGTCATTTTTCGGATTCCAATAAATACCAAGCGCTTTAATAAATTCATCATCACTTAAGCTCATAAACACTCCCTTTTCTTTCTGTTCTTCGGGTATATGCTCCAACAGCTGATTATTGTTACTCACCCATTTCCTCAATTCAAATCCTCCAGATGCCAACATTTTTCTTAACTGGTCTTGGGTTTCCATAGCAATATTTTCTGTGTCAGCGCCTGACATCACGTCATCGACGTAAAAGTCACGCAAAACGATTTGAGAAGCAAGAGGATAGTTGTCCTTTTCATCATAAGCTAGTTGTCTTAACGTTCTAATCGCCAAATACGGAGCGCAAGAAGTGCCGAAGGTTACAGTAGTTAAATCATACTCCTGAACGGGTTGTGATGGGTTATCTCTCCAAAGAATCCTTTGGTATGGTGTATCTGGTAACGCGACCTTTATCTGGCGGTACATTTTTGTTATATCTGCAGCAAATACTATAGGATGTTTCCTCCATCGCAACACAATCGAGGTTAAATCTTCCTGGAGTTTGGGTCCTATTAAGAGTGTATCATTTAAGGAAATGCCATTTGTTGTCCGATGGGAGGCATCAAAAACTACTCTGAGATGAGTTGTGCTGCTGTCTTTAAACACCGCATGGTGTGGTAAGTAGTTGACAGAAAATACACAATTTCCATCTTCAGTTTTTGTAACGTGATCATCTTCAGAAGTACTAGCTGGTTTCATATGAGAAAGCTCGAGATATTCTCTGATACATGAAGAATATTCCTTATAAACATCCGGAGTCTTGTTAAGTTTCCTTTCCATGTGATATAATCTTGAAAGCGCGGAAATCCTTGATTTACCTAACCCTGGAGCGTGAAAACCAGTAAAGGGTAGTCTAACTTCATACCTTCCGTCTTGACGTCGGTGATGAGTAGTTTCGTAAAAATTCTCACATTCGCGTTCTTCTTTCGTTAAACTCTTCCTTTCATCGATGTCTTCTAACTCCCAAAACCGTTTCAATATATCGTCTGTCTGAAGGCAATTATGGAGTGTCGTTACATTTATTGAAGGTAATATATCCTGATATTCATCACAAGAGTTAGGAATTTCTCCAAACAAAATCCAACCGAGATGGGAATTCTGGGCAATAGTGGAACCTTGCTCACCTTTCCTGATGCCATTACTTAGAATTTGTGAGTAAACTTCGACCCCGAGTAAAACATCTATTTTACTTGGTAGATAAAATGTTGGATCTGCTAAACATAGATCTTTTATATAATTCCACGATTGTGATGCTACTATTGGTTCAGAGGGATGCAAACCTGTAAGAGACTTGAGGACAAATGCCTTGACTTCACAAACAAACCCCTTCTTGCAGAAAGACTCCATTCGGAAAAAGACTTGATGAGTACTCGTACCAACTGCAGATGTGCCAAGTCCAGTAATTTTTACCGATGTGTCGTATTTTTGTAGGTTTAAATTTTGAACTGCCCTTTCCGTGATGAATGATCCTTGTGATCCAGGATCAATTAGAGCGCGAAGAGTGTGAGTCCCTGTTTCTGAATTAACCTTGATCAAGGCGGTAGCAAGCAAGAAATTCGAAATATGTGTTGTTTTGTCAAGAAACAGAGATGTAATTTCTGATTTATCAGATTTACTGATATTTGTAATTGCACTTAAATTTGTAACATTGTTAGTGTCGTTGACAATAGTTGATTGATTTTGTACTTGACTTCCACTGTGCAAAAGTGTATGATGCCTTTCTTTACAATAATAGCACGTTTTAGGGTTATTGCATCCGCGTGTTGGATGGCTCATTGCAAGGCAATTAATACAAAGTGACCGTGACAATACAAATTGCTTGCGAGCAATAGGATCCATGCCTAAAAATTGTGAGCATTGGCGAAGGATATGATCTCGCTTACACAAAAGACAGGCCGACGACTTCCGTACATGAAATGACCTTGTTTCTCTTTTAAACTTATGCGTATCAATATGTGGAATAGTATTGGCAGCATGCCGTAACATCTCAAGAGTGCGAAATCTTGATTCCAAAAATTCTAACAGTTCCTTAAGTCTAGGAAGATTTCTGCTATTTCCTAAGGAACGTTCCCACAAACCGCGCGTTTCGACGGGTAACTTCTGCACAACGAGAAATATGATCATAGCATCCCAGGAATCTACTTGGATATCTAAATTGCGAAGGGAGTGAATGCATTCATTAGTTGTATCTAGGATTTTCTTAATAGCTTCGGAAGACTCGTGTCTGATTACGTTTTGAGACGTTAAAATCATTAAATAATTATTTACGATTACTCTTTTGTTATCGAATCGTTGCATTAACAGTTCCCAAGCTGGATCATAATTTCTTTCACAAATATCTAAATGCTTAATTAGCTTTGCTGCCTCACCATCTACACTAGTTTTTAAAAAATACAGCTTTTGAACCTTTGGGATTTTATCGTTATCATGAATCATAGTGGTGAATAGATCATAAAATGATCTCCAATTAGTATAATTTCCAGAAAACTTAGGAATGTCAATCCTTGGTAACTTTATTTGCGGTACAGCTAAATTTTCGACTGATCCCTGGGGCATATTCGTCTGTTGATTTCGAGAATTTTCAGGACGAGTGGTGTCTGTCGTAGGGGTGTTATTTTGGGAAGGATTGGATGAAAGTCTATCTAACGCATCATTAAGTTCCCCAAGAAAATTTGAATAAAATATCTCGACATTTTCGAACACACTGTCTTTAAAATAGGGCAATTGTTTTTCACTTTCTAAAGCATTGCAATTAATGAACCGATTATTTAAAACGAATTGAGACCAACATTCCTTGACACTTTCTCTTTTCCCCGTTATAACGCCTTTTGTACGCCGTTCTTTAGCGGTTTTAATATAACTGTCCCGCAAATATTTAAGTTCATTTTTTACACAATATTGTTCATTTATTAAATCAATTACGCGACTTGTTTGTTTGGTTTGATTTGAATCAGATTTCGCACCTTCATTTGCCATTTTATTGTTTTAAATCACTTATGTATATGTATGTGTTAATGTTAAATTATGTTGTACATAAAATTTTAATAAAAATTTGAAATAAAAGCACAGTTTATAAATGTTTTATTAGAATATATATGTTTATGTAATTCTGTATTTTTAACGAGAAATGTTTTTTGATACCTGTACTACCGTACGAAGTCAGCTCCACATGTGGCGACGATTATTTCAAAAAAAAGATGTTGCGATTATGTTGATATGTCGCTGCGTGAATTCGCTGTATCCGACTGCGAAGGACCAATATGTTGTGGCTTTATGCTCAATTTATGCGGGTTACCTGTTTCGTGTCGTGCCGTGAAAACGTGTTGAGTATGAGGAGTTTATGTGAATTATGTGTTGTGTTGAGTGCGGATAAATGATAACAAGTAAGTCTTAAATTTCAAATTAATTTCATTAACACTTCATTTCAATTACAAAAATAAAAACTTTTACTTTACAGATTACAATTCTAATAAATGAATTCACGGTCAAGTTCGAGTACAATATTCGACTGATTGGAGATGACTGCACTGATGCCTGGCAAAGCGGACCAACGGTGCTGCGAGATAAGCGGTACATCATCATAACAAATTGATGATGCTGTAGCAGTACCAAATGTTTCCAGGGAAGCTAAACCTTGTCTGTAAATACTTTGTGAGTAAGTTAACAATTATTTTTTTTTATGAATATATAATTAGTCTTGTTCTTTTCAGGATCTTGCGCTTCAACAGCTGTTATGAGTGGAGTATTGCATCCAATCTGGTTTTGCTACTCGGATTAGAGTAGAGCTGTGCGCTGCTATTTTATACTCTGCTCTTTTTGAATCGGAGTAGAGTCGCGCCGAGATCTGCGCCACTCGGAGTGGCCTCCGCGAACAGACCTAATATATAGATGTACTATCCGTAGAAATGACATCACCTGGCGGTGAATATCGAAGCACTGCATCTCGTCCAATTTGTAAATACAAACAAACAAATACGTATCGAATATTTTTCCTTATTCTACAATTTAAGCATTACATATCTCGTACCTTTTTAGAGAGCGGGAGTCAATTTCTCACTGTATCCCCATTATCATAAAAAATTAAGTCAAACTTACTTTCACTTTGTTTCTGCATGATCGACATACTTTTATGATGACAGGAAGGGTCAGAAACTGTTTATGAATTTGTGAAGTCACTTTTCTCATACCCTTGTTTTTCCATGTATGATTCCTCACTTTCAAAGGATTGCAACAATACTTTATATCTTTCAACTTGTCTTTCATTTTGACTATTTGTGGCGATATCTAACTGTATACTGACTGTGAGAATAATCTTTAACGCGCCATCTACATTTTCTTATGTTATGTTATGTTCATCTGTTCTAAGCAACAAACAAGCAAAAAAGGCGTGCGCGGGCTTTCAAAAATCAAAAATTTACACTTAACATTGCTTTGCCACTCTAAATGATAGATGATTTTAAAGCTGAGATGACACTTTCAGTTGAAAAAATATGAAAAAAATTTATGATCAAATATTGTGTAAAAAACCAAAAAATATTTTTCAAAGTCAAAATTTTTTTTTTAAATTTTGTTTTTTGGAAAATTATATTTTTATTCGGAACGGCAAATCACTAAAGATCACTGTTCTACTGCAATGGTGGCGATAGTTATGATTTTTTAAAAAAGATATGATCACGAGAAAAAGTGCAAAAATGCAAAAGTTTACAACCCTATAACTTTTGCACAAATTTTTTTTTTAAATCCCTTAGCACCATAATTACTTATACCAGTAACAATATTTTGGTGAAGTTTGAACAAAATCGGAGACATGGAATTTCTTTACCTGGTACACTTGAGGAATTTTGCCCCATATAAGTTATCCCATTTAAAATATGTACTCTATAAGAAATGTGAGGCATTTTTTGCAAATTACAGCTAAACCAAGGACTTTAGGAAAAAAATGCTACAGACATAAATTGTTTAAAATCAAAAGATCTTTCACATAGAGTTGGTAAATAATTTTAAATTTTTTTATTTTTTTGGAAAATTCAGAAAAACCACCAATTTTGACTAAAATCGGGCCATATCTCGAAAACGACAAATTTTCGAGCCTGGTAACCTCGAAAAATCGATTCTCCGTGCCGAAAAACATAAAAATATGACAAGTTACCGCGGGGACCCCAAATTGCATACATGACCCCCCCATTGCGCCCGGACTATAAGTGGTACAATAAATCTCTATTAAGACTTAAGAACGATAAAACTAGAGCTCATAAATTACACAAAAATTCTAATAGTTCTGAGCATCTTAATAATTTTAAACGCCTTAGAAAAGAATATGAATTTTTGCAAAGATTTCTGTATTAGCAGTATATTTGGTCAATGGAATCCAAAATTAATTCTAATAGGCTTTCTGGACCTTTATAAATTGCAAGCGTCGATCATCGGGGTTACCTAAAATACTCGATTATAATAATTCTAAATCATATGACCTCCATTCAACTTGTGATTTATTTGCAGACTATTTTGAGTCAATTTAGGATAATGATTCCAATGACATAGATTGTAGTAGCTTTACGTCTCAATTGGACTCTTCTTTGATGTTCGGGTAAATTTCCTTTGATGTAGATAATGTTTTAATTTCCCTAAAGAACTTAAGAGCCACTACAAAAGTAGATTTAGATGGTATTTGTTCGGAAGTGTTGCGTGGCTGCTCTGATTCACTTGTGATTCCACTGACTCATATATTTAATTTGTCTCTCCGTTTAGGGATTTTTCTTGATAAATGGAAGGTTATATATATTAACCCTTTTTTTAAAGTTGGACCTAGATCTCTTATTTCGAATTACAGAGGTGTTGTGTTGTCAAATGTAATTCCTAAGCTTCTGGATTATCTTGTTAATTGAAAAATTTAATTTTTCACTAAAGAGCTCATAGCTCCTCAACAACATGGTTTTATTCGGGTCGATCATGTGTAACTAATTTGAGCATTTTTTCTAATTATACTATAAATTCATTAGAAATGGGATATCAGGTAGATTCAATATATACAGATTTCTCGAAAGCTTTTGACCGGGTAAATATAAAGTTATTAAAAAAACTTAGAGCCATTGGATTTCATTCTACTTTTCATGAATGGATTCCTTCATATTTAAGTGGTCGGAGACAGTATATTAAGATTGAAAATGTTCTTTCAAGAGTAATCCATGTTAAGTCTGGTGGTCCACAAGGAAGTCATTTAGGCCCATTATTATATTTGCTATTCATAAATGATGTCGTACAAGTGTTTTCATCTTCGCTGATGAATTGAAACTTTTCACAAAAATTTGTTCCTATGGCGAATGTGTCCTACTTCAAAATGACCTTTTTAAACTCTCGGCTTGGTGCGAGAAAAACAAACTTCAAATGAATATTTCTAAATGCAAGGTGATGAGCTTTCATCGTTAAATAAATCCAATTATCTTCCAATACAAAATTAATAACCTCTCCCTTCAATGAGCTCTTGAAGTTAAAGACTTAGGTGTTTTATTTGATGTTAAATTAACTTTAAATTAAAGTATGCGTGTACGGTTTGGTGTCCCCATTATCGAGTTCACATTGATCGCATAGAATCTGTGCAGAAATCATTTACTCGGTTTGCAATAATTTACTCGGTTTGCACTATCTAAAACTAAACTGTGGTCTAATAACTTACCGTCTTATCATGTAAGATGCTTGCTGTTGGGGCTTTCTAAACCTGAATTTAGGAGGGAAGTTCGTAGTGCTTTATTTATAAAAGATGTATTGTCTTACAGGCTTAAATCATCAGAGATTTTAAATAACTGTATTAATAAATTTAATAAATTTTCAATTAATATTGATATACCTAGAGATGTTCTAAAAAGCTATTGTTTGAGACTGAATATATGTATAGTTTATTATTGCTAGTCTGTATCATATAACATCTTTAGACTGCATAGATAAATAAATAAATAAAACCAAGATACCGATGGGAAAACACTTGCGCCATCCGAAGAAGAGCGGGTCTCAAGAAAGCGTGCAGAGCTTTCTATGCTTGTAAAAAAAACCTTCGGCAAGAAGTCGGAATTCAACCAAAGATGGTCTCCTAGATGTTCACAGCCGTGGTACGTATGGGTCACTAGTTTAGTCGCCTGTAGTAAGTAAGGCATACATTAAAACAAAGCTCAGCAGAAAATGCATAAAATATGGCGGAAATATTCAGATGACCCGATATAAACAAACTATTTCTAAACTCGAGCAACGTAAGAAATATAACACGATCGGCGTTTCTAATAAAGAAAAGTAAAGCTACTTTGGTTCGTCCTCAACAGCAGCACCAAAGGGTTAACTTTTCTTCAGCTGCTGGACGCCTTCGTGAGAAAACTAAAACTAGATGTTACGGCGACAAAATAAAATACCGATCTAGACAGCTGTTTTTATATTTCTTACATTACTCGAGTTTATTTTGATTTTGAACAGCAGGGGTGGGGACCACCGGTAGCCATCCGGGCTTGCCCCGCGGACGCCTTGAACGTGATTCTTCACCTTCTACTGATAGACCTACATATTTAAAATATCGCATCCGGCAGTGCAGTCAGGCTCAGGGAATCTGGGTGCTGGACCGCGAAACCATACGGTCGCAGTAACATCCTAAATATGTTACCAGAGCAATTAACCTCCTTAACAACAGATTATATCGTTCCAAGCGAACGTACCCGAAACGACGTCACCAGGACAACCGCGGTGTGTATGGGTCATTGGACAATCGGGGATCAAGCTACAAAGCTAGGCATCCCTTTTTACGCATATTGTCGAAGCTGCAGGGTTGAGGGCACGAAAGACTGTCTTCATCACTTCCTGTGTGAATCTGCGGCACTGGCCAGGGCGAAATATCAGGCATTCGGCAACCTATGCTTCATTGAATTGGGACAGATACCGAGGAGGAAAATTGGAGAAGTCACCCACTTCATGAATTCTACAGGATGAATATGATAACCTCCTCTCGATCGTTTATATCTCGACTTATAGCAGATTTTATCGCCGAATAATCGAGTAACGAGTTTCTGTGGTGTCAAAATGGCACATGGCGAGCTAATTGAGTCTCTGCCGCTGTGGAGACAACAACTTTAACTAACTAACATACACAGTGGGGGTACGCCCCATTCTCAGTTACCGTTCACTACTTTTGTGACCTGCGGAAAGTACAGTATATAACCAAACCAAACTGGGCAGAGTGCAGAGAACTGCGTTCATCGACACTACCGGTGCTCTACTTTAACATAAGCTGTTAGCATGCTTCTGCATCTACTTTCTCCTATACTGCAGATCAAATTCCAGGCGTCAGGTAGTACAATCATACCTAGAGGATGTAGGTGCTTGACAGCTTGATACCTAAAGGGAGAGCTGACTACATTACAACCATTTTAAATTTTAAGAAGGGATTCAATATCAAGATTCCACCCAGGAAGTGAAGAATGAAGTGAAGCTGACTGATTAACAACTGTGATCACTGATGCTTCTAAGATAGAATAAAGTGTTGGTGCAGGGGCGTTATCTAAGGCATTGAAAATATCGAAGTCTTATCGGCTATCGGACAGATCGAACGTCTTTCAGGCGGAGTTGCTTGCGATGATGAAGGTTAATTCGTCGCTTAAAAGCAATCGCGCACCAAAGCAAACCTTCGCTATCTTTATGAATGGTCAAGCCACCATCAGAGCTCTTGACTCAGTTATAAATCATCCAAAATGTGCAGTACTATTGGGAAGAACTTAACTCTCTTCGAAATCGGTTAAGCGTTACCCTGTATTGGTCATTCGATCATGGCTGGAAATAAGTTGGCCAATAAACTTGCGCGTTGCTTCATTGTCACGCTATAGAATTCATACCTCACTGGGCTGCCTTACGAGGGAACTCTTTATACACTCCCTAGCGGTGTCAAATTCCCGATGAAGTGCCCTAATAACATGTGGTACATCCAGAGCGACTCGACCAAGTGATAGTAAACACAAATACTTAATAAACCAAAAAACTACTATTGTAAAAAATAGTTTTTCAAAAAAAAGTTAAACCGACTCAACAAAAAGCGCTAAAAAGCATAAAATAGTTTTTAATTAAAAATTTATTTTTTGTTTGTTTTTTTTTTTTGCTTTTTGTAAAATCGGTTCAACTTTTTTTTTGAACAACTATTTTATATATCACTTTTAAGTGTTTTATACTCTATACAACGAAAGAGGAACCATCCAAATCGGTCCACGCGTTAAAAAGTTTGGTTCAACCCCCTACCCCCACCTCCATCCCATTAAATTTGTTTTTATCGTGGTATCAATCAAGGAACATACTCTACCCAACAGAAAGAGAATCATCGAATTCGGTCCACGCGTTACGAAGTAAGACTACCCCGCTCCCTCACCCACTCCCCACCAAAGGACCAAATTATACTTCTATTAGTAATGGGGGATCACTTTCTATACTAGGTTTCTCGTGGTATCAAGCAGGGAACATACTCTACCCAACAAAAAGCATTATCCTAGGCCAAATTTGTTTCTCCTATTAACAATGGGGGATCATACTCTGTACAATCAACAAAGAACCATCCAAATCGGTCCACGCGTTAGAAAGGAAGGTTCCACCCCCACCCTTACCCATCCACAATTTTCTCGTGGTATCAACCAGGGAACATACTCTACACAACAGAAAAAGAATTTTCGAATTCGGTCCACGTATTACGAAGTTAGACTACCCCTCCCCCCTTCCTCAACCCTATGGCAAATTATTTTTTTCTATTAGCAATGCGGGATCGTACTCTGTACAACAAAAAAAAAGAACCATCCAAATCGATTAACGCATTACAAAGTTAAGTTTCACCCCCCCCCCCCCCCCCAACAAAAAATTATTTTCTTTTCATATCAACCAGGGAATAATTCTACCCAACAGAAAAAGAATTAGCCAAATCGGCGCACTCGTTACGAAGTTAGACTACCCCTCCCCTATCCCCCACCCTCCACCCTAGCCCATATACTCTGTACAACAAAAAAAAGAACCATCCAAATCGGTCCCCACCAAATATTTTTTTTTACATGGTCAGACAAAAAAAATATATAAAAATAAAATACACGTCTTAGTTATAACCTCTTTGTTTGTGGTAAGTCAAAATCACTGCGGCCTTTAAGGGTTCCGGTCTCATAGGCGAATATGCAAATATGCTGGGCTACTGTATAATGATGACAGGAAGAATAGGGCCTGTTCATAAACGCAAGTTTGCGTTGTAGCTGCATGATTCAGCAACTAATTCGGTTCAGCTGAATTGTGCAGTTGCTGCGCATATCTGCGTTTATGAATGGGCCCATTCTCTGAGGATTATTTCTTAAAAAACAGTCTCGAGTGTAGAAGTAAAGTAACTTGCTAAATTCTTAAATTGTTCAGGCTGTCTTTAACCTAATCCGTAACATGATTCCAGAAATAATCGCAGTGCTGCAATTAAGACTGACCCCTATGTACAACCGGGTCTTCTTAGCTGTACATCTCAGTGGCTCTCTAACTATTTACGGAATCAAATTTTCGATTAATTATGTCTTATGCAAATTGTTAAATTGACGTTAAATGCAACCTAATATATTTCAACATTTGTATTTATTTTAACATCAGATGTAATTGCGTTGTTAATTATTACATAATTATTTAATCTTTCTTTAAAAAAAAACGTGAATCCCCAGACAGTGTACAATTTGCAAGCAGCTGTTAAGAAAAATATCACGTTTTTCAGTAATTTAAAATCTGTGCTACTGGTAAATTACAGTTATCTTTCGTAAACATTAATTGAGCTGTATTCTCATTTGGATCTGTTTATCATGTCTGAGAAGTATTTTTGTTTACATAATGTGAAGAATGACCTTGATTAATATTTTACAATAAACAGGAAGAATCTTACGCGCTTGTTTTGGTTCTTTATTTTAATCATTTTCAAGAAAAAGACCTTATTGTGAAATGTATTTTAATTTTTATTTAAATCATTGTTTTTTTTAATTTAATAGTATTTAACCGTTTAAGTAATGATAACTCAATCAATTTTAGGTATAGTAGGAAAAATTACATAGGGAATTATTCAAAAATTGCAAATATAAAACGAGAACTGCCAAACTAGCGCGAAATAAGAAAAAGCACCATCAACGCATCTCGCGATGAAAAGCCAAATTTCTTCTTATTTCAAAACAATTAAATTTCACTAATTAACTAAATTAACACTTTTTTTAATAGGTGAAATTAAAACAAGATCATTCAATTCCAATTCAGATGTAATATAACTTCATATTCATATGCACTGCTACTATGTTTTACTTATCTTAAGTCACTCTTTCACACAAGTGGGGGTCAATTTCGCCAATAACACGAATTGCAATGCTTTTCAATTGTTCAATAGCTGATAGCTTATCAATGTAAACATATCCCCAAAACTAAATAAGCTAACGTTGTGATAATTGAATCGTTGGTTGTCGATAAATCAATGATCGCTGTTTTTGCAGGTGTCTTCGCCTTGTTGAAATCACATCAAAGTAATAATCATTGTTAATTGATCTGTAACGTGCTCCATTTACTGCAACTGTTTACTGATGCTGCTTCCTTATCTTGAAAGAGATACCAGCATAAAATGCCCACCAAACTGCTACTTTCTTAAGGTGCAACCAGAGTTTTTTGTGAACTATGTACTTGTGGATGCCACTCACTCAAAAAACGGCAATTTTGATTATTTACGTAATCATTTAGTCAGAAATTAGCTTAAACACTGACCAACATTTTTCGATTAAACCCTCGTTCACGAGTGCGATTCGTCGCATGCGACTGTAATTTGATTGGCTGAAGTCATATACCTGTTACTTGACATGCTGGCTTTGTCTAACGTCACTGCGATTGTAAAAATAATCGCAGCAATGCTCTTGATTTGGTGCGATTGTTGTGCGATTATTCAACATAACCAAACATAATTGGTTTGTTTACCTTTTTTAAAAGAGCTTGTTGAATGAAAAACGGCTTGTATAAATGTAATATGTGTTATTAGATATAAAAATTAATTATTATTATTTTACAGCAAATGAGGAAATAGCAATAAAACAAATATTCGTTTTTCTTCCTTAAAAAAATTATTAACAACATTAATTTAAGTTCGCGTTCCCGATTCACTGTTAATATTTATATTTAGAATGATATATATTACTTAAAAGCACTAATTATGTGCAAATTTAAATGTAAACAACAAATTTTCGTTCGTCAACCTTGTGAATGATGAATACGATGAAAAACAATCGCGGACTGAAACAAAAGTTTTCAAAAAGTGAGATGAACGAAAAAATCGCACGGAGTCGCTTAAACGATCGATATTACGCGATGGATTATCGCTTGGGCTCGAGCGGTGATTTTTATTTTGGAGACCGTCCTTAAGGAAGGACCCAACTGTGAACAACGAAAAAGACAATATTAATGAATTTATTTCCGACACTAGAAACGAAAAAAATATGCGGCACTTTTTTTTAATAAATAAATTGCAGCGCAGCCGATTTTAAAAATTCATAATTTTGACAAAATGGCATTCAGTTGAAAGCAGGTGCAGTTGTTCACCCAGAAAATCGCACTAAAATGCTTGGAAAAAATCGAAAAAGTTAAATATGAAAGAAATCTTACGCTCCAATTTATATAAGTAACTTATACATGCATGGAAAAAATTTAACAAATCAGTTGAATAGGCTCCGAGATTTTTGGCGGCCAGATGAAACAAAGTCTTTTCCAGAGAAATGTGCTTATAGCTTTGAGTTGCTATGAAGTTAACGTATAATCTCGCATATTTTTTCCTGTACAATCGAATTAACTTCATATGTCAAAAAATAGTTTTTTTTTTTAAATTTGAACCAACTTCACAGAAAGCGCTAAAAATCATAAAACAATTTTTAATTTTCTATGAATTACGATATTTTGAAGTCGGTGCAAATTAAACAAATAAAACAACTACAACAAAAGTATTAAATCGTACTCGTCGTCGCCCAAGTACCAGTCGATGAAGTACAAGAAATCATTAGTAACTGTCGACGGACGAACGGATAGTTCAACATTTGTTGCGGCGCAAACGTCTACTATACGGTTTGGGCAGCAGGAACATCAATGAGAGAACACCTGTTAAACTATCTATAAAATCGATAAAAATATTGATATAGTTAAAATATTCGATAAAAATATTGATATAGTTAAAGTTAACTTTAAATTACATAACTAACTTAGGTACTGGCGAGTTTTAGACGAAGTTTCATTGTCGGACCATCATCACATCTGATTCGACATTCCGTGCCGCTCTGAAGTGTCATATGGTATTGTTATTCTCAGAAAACAAACTGGGATACCTTTAGAGCTGTTGTGAACTAGAAGGCTGATATGTTAGGTTAGGTTAGGTTAAAGTGGCTGCCTGAGAAAGGCACACTTAGGCCAAGGAGGCACTTTGTGATACCACGTTGAGGCTACAGAAAATTTAGCAACCCCCATAAAAATAACCTAAGTAATAGGAGGGTGGACATGTTTCCCTCTGTGCACCAAACCAGCTCGCTGTCACCAGTGGGACCTGCTCTCGGGAAGCCACAATAGATTTGACTAGGTTGGGAAGGAAGTACGGCCCTAACTCGTCGTCGGGAACCATTTTGAACTTCTGATAAATCGAGCCAGGTCCTTGACATCAGTGGACCCTAGCTGGGTTAACTCTTTAAAGAAGGAGGAGCCCATAAACTGGTTCCTGGAGGTGGAGTACGGTTTCCTCTTCCTCTTCGTCATGGCAACTTCTACAGAAGTAGTTTGAAGGCGCGCCCAGTCTATCGGCGTGTCTGCCTATGAGGCAGTGACCCGTGATAACGGCCACGGTACTGCTAATTGTTTTGCGTCCGAGTAAGATGAATTCCTTTGACCGATTAGGTGTCTCAAAATCAGGTAGGTGTGTTCCTCCTGCCAATTAGTGTTTGCAATCTTGAGGGACTCCTGTGAGAGTTCCAGTTTGCATGTGGCCAGCGGTTTACCCAGCTGGTGGTAAATGTCCGAATCAGGACGAGTGGTACCGATTCTCGCTAGTTCGTCGGCTCTGCAATTGCCTGGAATATCACTATGTCCAGGCACCCAAATGTGTCGCACTTTTAGATGCTCAGCTATGTCATTTAGTGCTGAGCGATATGTTATAACCGTTTTGGAGGTGGTGTATACTCCCGAGAGCGATTTAATAGCGGCCTGACTATCTGTGAAAATACATATGTTATCTGTGGGTAGCGTTAGATGATTCAGGCGGTGCGCAGCTACCTTTATAGCCATGATTTTCGCCTGAAACACGCTGCAGTAGTCAGGCAAGCGGAATGAGACATCGAGGTTCAAATGTTCCGAGAAGATGCCTCCACCGACTTTGCCTTCCATTTTGGAGCCGTCCCTCCATTGGGGAGGACTTTCTTCCCATTCCGATCTGGTGGGAAAGAAGGAGTCAAATTTTGTTCCAAAAAAAGGCTTGAGCTTGGGGGTCGATATTGCTGGCAGTTCTATCCAATATTTTGGAGTGACCGAAGTCAGTTCGCTTCCAGGTCTGGATTGAGTTAAGCTCGTGGCTCCAACAACAAACAAAACAACTACCCAACCATAATTAAAAGTAATTCATATAACTACCTGAACGTTTCACCTCACGGGATCATAAAGAAGGACGATTAAATACTATTGTTGTAGTTGTTTGGTTTGTTTGATTTGCACCGACTTCCAAATGTCGCAATAGATATATCAAAATTATTTTAAGCTTTTTAGTGCTTTTTGTGAAGTCGGTTCAATTTTTTTTTTAAAAACTATTTTATTGACATAGAAAATATTTAGAGCTCTCACACGGATGGGGTCTGGATTCTTACACTGTAAAGTGGTAAGTTGGTGGCTATTCTAAAGGAACGGGTAATTATATCCACTCTGGGGGCATTAGGGCATCTCGGGTGCCCACAGAGCTATGTGAGCTTAGTTATCGGGCAGCCGGCAATGCGGATCACGTGGCAATTACTATTACAAGAAGTTCGACTCGGCTGTTACTGGTTTAATGAAATCGGTTCTGCGCAATATTACTGACTGGTTCGCAAAGTAAGATCTCACTATTAATCCTGCCAAGGCTGTTTTTGTGCCGTTCACCAGAAAAATGTTTACAGTAAATTATATATATTAAATTACATTACAAAAAATTTTTTTTTATTTATTGCAATAAAATGGCGGTCATAAGAGAACCCTGTAAAAAACTGGTTGATAAGATATCTCGGGTCAGGAACTTCTGAAACAAAAAATTCAAACGGGATATTAAAATATAAGTAAGTGGCTATTCCCGAAACTAGAATTGAACATTTTGGGTAAAAAACAACAAAATGGCGGACTTTTAAATTTTTTGAGCCTTTTTTTGCAAGTAAAATTGTTTAAAAAATAAATATTTATGATTCTAGTTCAGGCTGAAACTATAAATGTACTGAATAATCCCTGAAAATTTCAGCCCAATCGGTTAAATAGTTTTTTCAAAATCATGTCAACCAGGTCAAAAAACGTTATTTGAAACACCGGCTGTGCGTGCTCACAAACCTTCTATTGTAACGCCTTATATACATATTTCTGGGGATCTTCGATCTAAATAAGAGTTTGTAAACTAATTCTACATATATATAGTACACGAAAATGATGTTTTTAGAAAATCGAATTTTTTCAATTAACAATATATGTTAACGTATTCATGCGACATTTAAAATAAATCGGTCGATGGGTAGAAATTTATAGCCGTCACCATATTGAAAGAAAAGTGTTTCGAGAAAAATATGCTTAGAGTTTGGGTAACTTATTGTAAAAATAACTTAGAAAATCGTGAATTTGGAATAACCTAAATAAAACGATTGACATTGGCCACAAGTTCTTATTTTTATTTCTTCGCAAGTTCTGGCTAGATGTAGTCTATGCGAGCTGTCCGCCAGTAAGAGGAGGCGCCAGAATGGAAATGCCTGAAAAATCAGCATTACAATTTTTTATTCAAAAATTCAAACTTCAGGACAACTTAATTCTAATATCACAGTCAATAATTCAGTTAATAAATATAATAAAAATTCGGCATAAATAAACAAATTCAATTAAAAATATAGTTAAAACTATAAATTCAAAAAGGTAGAGAAATAAATTCAAAAAACATCAAAAATTTAGTTAATTGAATTCATAAAATTTGTTGTTGCCACTTGGTAGAACGCACTCTTTTATAGGCATTTTATCAAATAAAAAGCACTTCTCTAGTTCTACAATTTTATTTATTTATCACAAATATATGACGCGTCGCGCTTCGCCTTATTGGGGCGCCTTCTAGCTGAAGTAACCTAGCAGTACTATAACTACACAGGCATATGTTCTAGGAATAGTTAGCCGTGAGCCGTCAGGTACACAGGCTGAATGACGTGTAAGACTTTGATGTACGTGTCGTAACTGTGTACACTGATGGTAGTGCAGTACACTTTCTCGTAGTGACGACTGGTAAAAGACTGCTGGTCTCGGCCAGTTATTCGGCCTAATTGTAGTCGGGCGGAAAGAAGGATACTCTCTTAAATGAAATACCCCAAGTACGTTCAGCATACGCATAGGACTGCATGGCGACCCCAAGTTTCAATATGGCCTTCCCGTGGTAATGCGGATCTCTTTCACGGGTCACCGTTTTTTTTCTGCTAATCGTGGGATCATCGGAGCAACATGGACGTGAGTGAGCCTGAGCGAAGAAGCAGAGAAGGATCTCCTCAAGTCGCTTAGGCAGATGAATTCAGCCCTAACCACAAAGAATCCGAGCGACACAAGAGGAGAAGGCGGCGCGAGAGGGCACGCCATATCCTGAGGAAGCTGGAGCACATATATCCAGTGTGCGTGACTTAAAAGGATAGGGATAATGTGAAGTGGGCGCGAAAAATACTAGCTTCAGACCTATTCCATGTCCCAAACACCCACAGAAGACCAGGCGATGAGGAACCCCACGGAAGTGCCTCTGACACAGAAGACACATTCGGTAGATGAGGTAGAGCGTAGCGAAGATAACCAAAGGCCGAAACAACTCCGTGACAGTACCAGCAGGACTTCCAACGCACCTGTGATGAACTTGGCAGGCTGTTCATTAGCGACAATGAGCTCGGTTGCAAACCGCCTGAAGAATGCAGTAGCGCCGAAGGACAGGATTGCCGGGAAACCTGAGGAGGTGGTTAATAAGGCGCCACACAAATTTTTATATTTCTTACGTTGCTCGAGTTTACAAGCAGTTTGTTTTGATTTTTATTTTGAAAATTAACTCGGGTCAAGTGAATATTTGCTGTACATTTTGTGCATTTTGTGGAAATATTTTTACCGCAAAGTTAGTGGGACAGTGTAAGTGATCATAATTTGATACAGCTGTCGATATCGGTTTTAAAAATTTTGTGTTGGAGTTTCATCTAGTTTTCGTTTTTTCGCGAAGGCGTCCAGCAGCTGAGGAAAAGTTAACCCTTTGGTGCTGCTGTTGATAACGAGCCAAAGGTGCTTAACTTTTCTTCATTAGAAACGCCGATTGTGTTAAGAAATTTTTATATTTCTTACGTTGTTCGAGTTTACAAGCTGTTTGTTTTTTTTTTATTTTGAAAATTAACTCGGATTAAGTGAATATTTGCTGCACATTTTGTGCATTTTGCCACAAAGGCATTCAACCTCACGACAAGATAGAGACAATGTGGTTTTGACTATGACTAATGGCTATGTTACTACGGAATTTAGCGTCAAAGCCGGGGGGGGGGGGGGGGGGGTTTGGGAAACGGTCAATACGGCAGAATGAATTGAAACTGCTGTAAAGATCAGTTCACACACACCTGAAAAGCAGCGCGTCGAAGTTGAAAGAAAGCATAGCAAGTTGGGAGAAAGCATAGCTCCAAGTAGTCGCTAGCTTCGACATTCCAGAATATTCGAGTGCTAGAGTCTGATAACCGCAGGCTATTCTCCATGCCGAGGAACTTCTGGTGGTTCTGGCTTCACAGAACCCCACATTTCCCTACGGGGACTGGGAGGTCGTTATAGGATAATTGGCGGATAAGTCCCTGCCCCCTTAGAGCAAGCCCAGTACAGTATGTACTGTAGCATCAGCTCGCTGAAGGTGAACGTCTAATGAGGCACCAAATAAATATGCCCCGATAATTCCAAGCCGATGGAGGTAGCAGGAACCGACGATAAACCTAGGACACCATTAGCACAGATTCCCGATGGGGAGGAGTTGAACACTGCGGAAATTTCGGCGAAATTGTGCATGTCGACAACACCCTCCACCTGCCGAGGTCCAGCCACTGGTGGCAGTTGTAAGAGAGAAACAGGAAGAAACTCCCAAACCCTTTAGGAACCCAGTTAAAATGGACTGAGATAAATTTAACAAACGAGTCGCAAGTAGTGCAGTGGCGCCGACTTGCGAGATACTCGATAATAATACCCCAATAAATAAATAAATACACCCCAACTGACGCTTTCAATCTTCCAATGCAGCTTCCCGCTCTTGATCCTCACAGTGCCATCAGCCACCACATCTTCAAAGCTAATCACAGACTGTAAATAAAAACTTTTCTCTTCAAGAGGTAGGCCTAACATCACCATTCTCTGGGTTCCGGGTCATAGGAATAATCCAGGAAGCAAGATGGGAGGTGAACTGGCAAGGAAAGGCTCTGCTTTTCACTCATCCAGAACAAAGGGCGTTTATATTTCGCTTAACTGCCTTAACAGTGAACTATTTTAGCGCTTCTGAACAAAATCTAACCATAGATGGGGTGCATCCTCAATCTGTACCAAGATTTAGTAATAAAAGAACTTCAAAGCTGCTTGGCAGGTCTCGTGGTGTCGTGACGAGATTAGTCGCGGTCTGCACAAGCTACTGCCTCATTAATTCACAATGTCGCAGCTGCGGCGATGTTAGCGAAAAGAAACCGTGATTTACCTTCTATGGAAATGGCCAGCTCTGGCAGGTTCCAGGTTCTGGAGAATCTACAGGCACTTTAGGAGTAAAGTTTGGGAAGTTAGCTCAATTTCTTATCTCTTCGGGTTGGCTCTAACACAGTGCTGCCACGCCCACGGTAGAGTGCCAATATTGTTTTCCCTCTTGCCTATGACAGCCAAATGATTGACAACCGAGTTCCCTCCGTGTTGATTGGAGCGCTTACCTTGCTGAATAGCACTCGCCAATTAAACCAACCGGCGCTAAAAATTTTATTTTGGAGTTTTGGACAAAGTATTACATTTTGAAAATATTATAAATGTAAAGGACATGCAGATGTGGGCAAATGGGCAAATTTTACTCTTTAGTCAAGAAAATATGTTATATTATAAAACTGAATTACTACTAAGTCGAATATTTAATTAAAATCACAACACAAGTAATCCCGTTTTTAGTAGTAGTAATCGGAACCGTCTAAAACATTGGCAGGTTGGATAGAGGACTATGTACGAAGTAGGTGGCCACATTTTAATGGACCGCATTTAACAAATAAAGAAGTAAAGCCCCAACGCTTTAAATTAATCTCTGATTTTTAAAATAACTATTATTTCATAAACTTTCTTATCTTATATGATGATTTTTAATGTATCTTATAGTTTCGTTTTTTGGCACTTGGTGGAAATATCTTTCACTTTCAACTCAGAGTTGAAGCTTTGAAAATGTCCCAATAAGTCGAAACGCGTCAGTTTAAATTTATTAAATAAAATATAAACTGTGGAAAATATTCAAGTGTTTCCTTTATTCAAAGAAAATTTTTAACTTAAATTAAAAACATGAAATCAACACATGCGCTTTTGAAAACAACACTGTATCATAACAATTTATTCAAAAGGTTTAAACACCCTCTCAACACCGTAATCTTGGAAATTCGGCATCAAAAATGAGTTCGTCTACGAAATGTGACGTTCCATATGTATCAATAAATATTCTTTGTAACTCTGATCCTTGTTCCTCCACATCGCTTTCGTAAGGTATTTATTAATGAAAACATTACATTTTATAAACATATCTGACACTCGGTAGTCAGCTAACGTTGCTAAGGGTAACTACTCCGAGTTCTGCGCTTACGCGGCTAAGTTAGAAATTTGAATTTTTCAATCACGACCATTTTTCCATTTTAACATTAGGGGCCGTTCAAGTATTACGTAATGCAGATTTTAAAGATTTCTGACCGCTTTCGCTCGGACTCTTTGCGTCCAAACTATGGACTCGTGTTACACGGCTGCTTATTGTGGTTATTTCCCATATATACATATTCTTCTGTATACTCAGTGACGCAATTATTTTCGTATATAAAAAAAACTATGTGTAGCCGTGAATCACGAGTTAAAAGTTAACAAAAACTTAATGTTACGTAATGCGTTGCTTGACCCTCCCCCCTATAAAGCACCGTAACGTTTCACAAGACTCCCTCCTCCCTAACTGCGTTATGTAATACGGCCCCTTTCAACGCGCACAAAAATATATAGTATATACTTTTGTAACTAATCGAAAAGTGGTTTTATAAATTATATTTTAGTATTTATTCCATTTCGCCAGCAATCATCTGTAAATATCAAAATGGTAGCACAAAGCAACGCATTCCAAGAAAGGAGTACTTATCTGATGCACAAACTGACCTCGCTCTAAAAAACCAATAGCATTAGTTAAGAAATTAGTTTACAATGTCACACTAACATGTAGACAAACTATTGACCTGCATCACTGAACACTTTCACGCCATTAAAAATAGACTACCGAGAGCCGCATCACAAATACTCCATTACCAAACGTTTATCACAAAACACTTAACATGAAAAATTATAGACTTTTGACAAATCGACAGCTGATAGTATACTACTGCCAGTTTTCAATATCAACACACAGATGGCAACTTAAATTACCAGTATTATTATAATTTTCTAGCATTAAAGAAATTTAGACGAATATATTATATGACGTGGCATTTTTGGAAAAATGCTTAAAAGAATTGGTGAAGTGTGGAGTTCGCGTGGCAGCTCAGTAGTTTTTCGTTTTGAACATTTTCGGCTTTATAAATTAGTATTTTTTGCAATTATCGACCTTAAATCTTGTTTATTTATTTATTTAAGCTTAATACAAGCTATTCCATAAAAATACAAAAAAATACAAGCTATAACTTACTACGAATTCTACAAACTACAATAAATGATAAGTAATAATAAATAAATAAAAAGTATAAGCTACAATATGAGCTATAAATACAGTAGATACTGGCAGAAGGCGTAAGGAAGAAAAATTAAGGTAGGCGATCAGGATCAAGATGGGCGGGGTCAAGATATAACGCTTTGTGAAGGGATGATTTACTCAGATGGAAGTCAAAAGAGGAAAGGTCGTTGACTTTTCGTAACATCCTGGTAATTGGCTCGCTTTGACCGTAGTTTGTGCGATGGCGGTCGAGTCGGAAAAGGGGAGTGGACCTAAGGTTACGGGGATTAGTATAGATGGGTAAAGATTGCAGGATTGAAGGGCAGTCTATGGCACCAGTTAGTAATTGTTAAATGAAGAGAATGTCGGAAATATCACGACGTTTGCTTAGAGGTTGTAAGTCAATCAGTTTCAGGCGGTTTTCATAGGGTGGAAGGTTGAATCTGTGAACCCACGGAAGATCACGTAGAGCGAAGCGAATGAACCTACGCTGGACAGATTCAATCCTATTAATGTGAGTTGTTTGTGTAGGTGACCATACCTGGCTGCATATTCAAAGACAGGTCTAACGAAGGAGACGTAGAGAGATTTGGAAACATAAGGATTAGAGAACTCTCTAGACGAGCGCATCACAAACCCTAGCGCGGAGTTAACTCTGTTAATTATGCTGTCAATGTGGGAATGGAAATTGAGTTCTTTATCACAGATTATTCCTAAGTCACACAGAGGTAACAATAGGGACTGGGACGTCGATTAACATATAGACTCTCGGGGTGGTGGTAAGACGCTTGCGGGAATATGATATGGACTGGCATTTGGAGACATTGAGCTCTAGAAAGTTTTTCATGCACCATGTGGACGCCGGAACGAGCGACAATTGGGTTAGAAATGGATGAGCTGAAAAGAATATTGTACTGACGGTTGTTGAGGTAGGATCGAATCCAGGAGATGAATCTGGGAGGGGGGGGGGGAGCCTAGGCGATCAAGTTTGAACAAGATAACGTTATGGGAGATCTTGTCGAAGGCTTTACTAAAATCGATGGCGATAACATCAACATCTTTACCGTTTTCCAGGGCACATAGTGTTTTAGAGACGAAGTCAGTAAGGTTGGTGGTTGTAGATCTACCTTTAAGGAAGCCATGCTGGGAGAGTGAGAAGATAGACTTACAGTGGTAGAACATGGAATCATAGACCAATTTTTCGAATAGTTTAGGTATGGATGATAATTTAGCAATGGGTCTGTAGTTGGACACATCGTTCTTGCAGCCTTTTTTGAAGATGGGAATAACATACGAATTTTTCCATAATTGAGGGAAAACCCCTTGAGTGACCGAGAGACGAAAAAGCAAAGTAATGGGTTGAACTAGATGCATGGCACACTTTTTCAGAACGATGGCCGGAATGCCATCTGGACCTGGGTGAAAGTCGTCCTCAAGCCCATTAATACTGGCTGCGATTAGTTCAGCTTCAGGGTCAAAAGATGTAAACGACGTTTGAGTGCATTTGTCCATGAATGCAAAATAGTTAAGGTCGGGTTGTAGGGAATTGTCGCTGAAAGATTTACTGAAGAAGACGAAGATTAGGATCAGACGAAGAGGTACTCTCGAGCTTTAGGGTGGAAGGGTAACCATTGGATTTCTTCTGGAATCAATAAAGTTATAAAAACGCTTGGGGTCGGATATAAGGGTAGTTTCCATCCGTTGGAGGTACTCATGGTAGAGGGTATCACAACGTTCAGAAAAAGAGGTATAAGCAGATAGATAGGAAGAATAGTCAGACTCAGTCTGGGTTAAAAGAACAGTTTGCCAACGTTTATTTCTCCTGTTGCGAAGAGAGCGTAATTCTTTGTCGTACCATACGGGGGATGAGGAGTAGTTTTTACGAGGAAGAAGAGGGATAGATTGTGTAAGACAAGCGTGTATTTCCGAACAGAACGCCTCTAAATCAACCTCAATTGGGAGATGTTGAGGGATATCGCCAATATTAGAGTTGAGGAGCAAGTGATATAATTTGTAAAAAATTTATGAAAATTGAAGGATAAAGAAGGCTCGGAGCTTGAAACGGCATGAGGGTGCTCGTAGGAGAAAACGAGGAACAAGGAAGGATGGTGACGGTCGAGGGATGATAAAAAATGGTTGCTTTCTGCGACAGCCGAGTTAACTGGGTCTGAAGAAAAGGTTAAATCTAATGGTCTGTGCAGGTAGTTCCTGACTCCGCTTACTTGAAAGAGACCTGAAACGGAGAGCTGATCGGTAGAGAAGGCTTCTTTGGCCGAAGATACGTTAAGGGGACAAAGTGAGAACAGTCCTCGGACAATGACCATTGAATACGGGTTAGGTTAAAGTCACCCAATAAAATAAATTCATCGGAGGCGTTAGCGTTCTGAAGTACAATACAAATCTAAATTTGGTGCAAATAAAATATTAGTAACAATTTCTTCAATATAAAAGTTTCGTCTCTTTTCTTCATGAATTAGTCTAGTCCACTCTTTATTCGAAATTTTTAAGTTGGAATGATTTAGGGAATTGGTATCCAGTATTAAAAGCTAAATATCGGAAAAAAAATTATTTCGGTACGTACTTTCTGGCTGTCGCTGAGTTAGGCACTTTGTGGCGCTCTCCTCAAGTTACGTACTTGCTGGCCCAGCCGCCAAGATACGTACTTTCTGACGCATCCACCAAGATATGTAATTTTTGGCGCTGTCCGCGAGTTACGTACTTTGTATTAGGACAGGTATATATATATATATATATATATATATATATATATATATATATATATATATATCTTTTGATCTCCCCAACGCAGTGGCATCAAACAAAAGCTTAAAAGCTACTATCGCAATGACCTTTCCAAAAATCCTCCTCCCATTGAAGGTACAGTCACTTGCAAAATGAAGAAATACTTCGAAATTACCAAAAATTCAGTACTTTCCCAAATTTTATCCGATATTCTTGTAATTAATTCACCTTTTGTTATTTTTATTAAATTGCCCATCTTATTACCTTTCCAAAAAGGTGCAACATGGCAAGAAGAATTAAAAAACCCACATCCTTAGAAATACTTGTCTACCTACATTTTATGTAGGAAATCCTTTAAATAAACAAAATTTTTAAGACAATGCTGCAAAAAACTAATAAAAATACTTAGCAAATGGTATTAGCAGAATATTGTTTCAAAAGTTCAAATTAAACTATAAAAACATGGAGAATAGTTTTTTGAAATATTTCTATTTAACTTTGCCGGATTAACTTATCATGTTAATGAAGACAGTCTGCATTGAGATGAATTGAATGGTGGAATATTTTCCTCTTCTCGTAGATTGGGAGGTTTATTTCCTGGTATCTTGAGATCTTTTGAATGTGAACCATAATTCTGCTTAACCAGGGATAAAGCTTCCTCAGATACATCATTCAGAAGTTGGAGTTCCAGGTTTTGCTTTTTGCAGGAAAAATTGGATTCATTTTTTTGCCATTCGTGAATCTCTTTTTGCAAAAAATCAGGTTCGGCTCCGATTATTTAAAAAAAATTAAAACTGTTTTTGTTGACAAATTTTTCCAAAGTAATCTCTGTTATGTCCCATCCAGTAATTTAAGCTTTTTGTCTTCGCTCATCATCATTTTTATTGACGCGTATGTGTTTAATCATCAAATTCTTTATCTTTTCATCAACATCATCTTCAAAGAAGGATAGCAAATCAAATCTTCACTCAGATACTATAAATGACTTTCAAATTGACTGCGAGCGACATTCGCTAACTCTGGGTTTATTTTACTGAAATTAGCTATTGATTTCAAAAAGCCCAAATCGTTGCGTGGGGCGGAAATAGACAATAGAGTTTTAAACCAAGCTGGTACATAAACAATAGCTATGAATAAACTTAATTGCCGAAGAGCTGAAATATCTCTGGATGAGAGTTGCAACTGTTTTCTAAACATGAACATTTTCAGCACGTATATTGTTCGAGCCATCCATCGAGCCAGCAGTGATTTGGATTTTTTGAAATCAATAGATTATTTCAGTTAGCGAAAAACTAAAACAAAATTATACTTATATTTTTATAACTTTTTAGCAGGAATAATTAAAATTAATTACCTCTGTACCCTAAACAAACATTTTTCACCCATTGTCTTACATAATTTCCTACCTTAAGTGCAATAAAATAATTAGGTATATGTAGTCGGGGAATTCTGAGGATGCGGTTTTTCTAATCCTTTCGCTACCTTGCCATGTTGCAACTTTTTGGAAAGGTAATAAGATGGGCAATTTAACAAAAATAACAAAAGGTGTATTAATTACATGAATATCCGATAAAATGTTGGAAAATTCTGAATTTTTGGTAATTTCGAAACTTTTTTTTCAATTGTGGAAGTTACTGTACCTACAATGGGAGGAGTTAGATCAACATTGTTGAGATTTTTGTAAAGGTTATTAGGATAGTAGTTGTTTAGCTTTTGTTTGATGGCGCGGCGTTCGGTAGATCAAAAGATAAAAATAAAAGAGTGATGTTATGAAGATGGCGGAATACTTTTTGCTTCACAACACCTTTAAAATAAGATTTCTACCTACCTACCTACCTACCTACCCCTAAATGTTGTTTTTTTTTTGGAAAATTTTTGGGCGATTCTCATCTCTCGAAGCAAACTTTCAGAATCGACTGATGCCGGCCAGAAAGAAAACATGTGAATCAGTCTTATATATATATATATATATATATATATATATATATATATATATATATATATATATATATATATATATATATATATATAAATCAATTTTTCATTTCAAACGGAAATATTTTGAAAATGTGCCCTTAAATTTTTATATTATTTTCGGGTTTAAAATAGTATCCAAGGTGTTATCTTTCAAAAGGAATTCAAAACACACAAAAATCTCTCATACCTGTCCTTATAAGAAATATG
The DNA here is from genome assembly GCA_964036015.1 of Leptarthrus brevirostris. Taxonomy (NCBI): domain Eukaryota; kingdom Metazoa; phylum Arthropoda; class Insecta; order Diptera; family Asilidae; genus Leptarthrus; species Leptarthrus brevirostris. The sequence continues at coordinate 73,532,646 of OZ038374.1, forward strand.
TTACTGTAATAAGGAGGCGTTATTTCTTGATCATTTTACTCGTCCTGTTCAAATGTGGGAGTGCTGAAAAGGATTGGGTTTTTAAAATAGTGCTAAAAAGGAGGCAAATTAATTAGTTAACATATTTTCAAAATATCCTCCGTCGTTTTGAATGTACAGAAAACTCTTTTTCTCCTAGATGTTTTTAAAGGGGATTTCTAGTGTGTTGGCTTCATAAAATCGATTTTTTTCTTTTTGAATTTTTCGGTATTTTGAATAGAATAACCCTATGTAAACCTAGACTAACCCTATGTAAACCTTTTTATCATATCTGCCCCAGAAAATGTGTTGAACTCAATTTCATGACGGCCGGTCGGTACACGCCAAAGCAATTTCAAACTTTTAAACGCAATTTTTACGAAACCATGTTTTTCGAGCTCGTGTGTAGTCCTTCGGTATCTAAAATTGTTCGATTGCAGCAAGTCGGGGCTTAAAATGTTGGGCAGATATTGGATTCTCATCCTGACCACAGATACAGATTTTTTGCGATATTTAGCATAAATTTACGACCCCTTAAGGACGCAAAAACATGGAATATTTGAAAAGCCATGTTGAATTTCGCGCCGTTTCTATCGTCTTTGAAAGTACGACTTGAATCTGGCAGAACGATAACCAAACCCACTTTAAGAATCTGCCGAATGTTTTTATTTTAAATCATTGGAGGGACCGAAAGTTCAAATTCAGCGACCAGCAGGGTTCCCAGTTTTGGTTCTTTTAGGAAAAAAAATATCTTTCAGTGCTTATCCCGAGTAAAAAGGTGCAATAATTTTCATAATTGTACCCATCTTACTTTTCCCCAAAAAAACATCGTGAAGTTGGGTATTAAAAACAGAAAATAATATTATCAACCCACCTTATGTCAATTGCTTGGGGGATTTCTAGTGTATTGGCTTCATAAAATCGATTTGTTTTCTTTTTGAATTTTTCGGTATTTTGAAGCCTCTAGAATAACCCTATGTAAACCTTTTTATAATATCTGCCCTAGAAAATGTGTTGAACTCAATTTCATGACGGCCGGTCGGTACACGCCAAAGGAATTTCTTACTTTTCCCCAAAAAAACAGCGTGAAGTTGGGTATTAAAAACAGAAAATAATATTATTAACCCACCTTATGTCAATTGCTAAATTTTCTTTTATTTTATTTCCGACTTCGAGAATTCTTGTTATGAGTTTATCTCTTGTTGCAACTTTTACTCTTTCTCGCATGGTCACTCAAAAATCAAAATCAAGGGGGGTTATGTCAAGAGAACGAGCCGGCCAAGGAAAAGTACTCAGCCGCTGTATCCAACTACCAACGTATTTTATTTTGAACCACTGGAGTTCATTTCTTCTGCAATGTCCTGACACTTCATCATATTGATGAGGCCTGGTCCTGTATAGGTGCTAAATGGAAAGTATAAAGTCCTTCTCTTCGTGAACGACTTCATACCGTCGACGCACTCATTCCTACGCCACAAGCTATGCGCAAGTATTCTGTCCACTATTCCCCTGACATTGCCGAAACATTGAACTTTGCTTGAGTTGAAAGTGTATGAACGCTTCCAGCTTCTCGAAATTTTGAAACGCTCTTTCATAAAATAGTTTTTAAAAAAAACCGAACTTCACCGAACGGACTTCACAAAAAGCGCTAAAAAGCATAAAATATTTTTTAAATACGTTAAATACGATTAAATACTTTTGTTGTAGTTGTTTCGTTTGTTTGATTCGCACCGACTTCAAAATGTCGTAATAGATATAAAATTAAAAATGATGTTATGCTTTTTAGCGCATTTTGTGAAGTCGGTTAAACTTTTATTTTAAAAATTACTTTATTTTTCCCTTTTTAGTGTCTTCTATTCTTTACAAAAAAAAACCATCCAAATCAGTTCACGCGTTAAAAAGTTACGATCAACCCCCTACCCCTACCACCACCCCACCAAAATTTCTTTACTCCTGACATCAATCAGGGAACGTACTCTACCCAAAAGAAAAAGAATCATCGGAATCAGTCAACGCATTACGAAGTTAGATAACCCTCCCCCCTCACCCACTCCCAACCTTAGGACCAAATTATTCTCCTATTAGCAATGGAGGATCACACTCTATATAACAGCAAAACAACCATCCAAATCGGTCCACGCATTACAAAATTAGATTCCACCCCCACCTCACCAGCATGTTTTTCTTCGTTATCCAAATCGGTACACGCGTTACGAAGTTATACTACCCCTTCACACTCCTCCCAGGCCAACATTTTTCTCCGATTAGCAATGGGGGACCATACTCTGTACAACAAAAATAGAAGCATCCAAATCAATCCACGCGTTGCAAAGTTAGGTTCCAACCCCCTCCCCCAACAGAAAAAGAATTATCTAAATCGGTCCACGCTTTACGAAGTTACGGAAATTTTTTCTCCTATTAGCAATGGGGGATCATACTCCGTACAACAAAAAAAGAACCATCCAAATCGGACCACGCATTACAAAGTTAAAAAAATGATAATAAAATACACATCGAACTTAGAAGCTCTTTGCTTTCGTGAATTCGGTTAAAAACATCTCTAGATGCTTACCTTCATGCTCTCTTTCCAGGAAATTTCCGTTACTAAATCCGTAAAAGATTATTATGACCGCCTAATTTCTTCTTATAATAGCAGGTATGAGCTGTACATTTGGTCATATAACTTGAGAGTGGTCAAAGATTTCTGTTTGTTTTAAACTTGCCATGAAAACAAGCCACTATTTTAAAACCGAAAATAAAAAAAATATAGGGCAAATTTGCAAAATATATCCGTTTGAAATGAAACAAGTAATTTTTTTCACACAATTTATGTTTGATAATAAATTTCTTAAATACATTAGTAGTAACAAAAAATTAAAAAATTAATTGCACTGCCTTTAACACCCTTGTGTTACCTGTTAATTGGGATCTTAGTAACGTTTATAACCCTAAAACTGCAAAAAAATTAGCTTTAAAATATAGGACTGGTTAATTTCACCGTAAAAAAAATTAATTATTATATATATATATATATATATATATATATATATATATATATATATATACCGAAACACCGGCCCTCCTAAAATTTGGGTTAACCGATCAAGACGTATGAGGCCTTACAACGTTCGTCTATGGAAGAACTTTCGCAATCCAGCATTCTAAATGACTCTTACCATGGCATATTAAATAAAACCTATGGTAAAATTATGCAAATTTCTAAAACATGCGTCTAAATTCTAAAATGGCGGAGCAAATATGGCGGAGCGAATATGGCGGATATTGTGAAAAGTACAGCAGAATAACACTCTTGGAACGCATTTTGGGTAAAAATGGTACAGATAAAAGTTCTTATAGTTATAGTTTGTTTCGCAATGTCTGGAAATGCCCAGTTAAATAACGAGAAGTAAGCATTGATTCTGGCTTCATCTAAGCGAAATTCTTCGATACGTCAAATAGCGCGAAAGATTAAGTTCAATGGGAGTCCTGTAAGTACTGTCCTTAAAAATACAACGCCAGAAGCAGACTTTTGACAGAAAAATTGACACTAGCCTGAAGGGCTCTACCACAGCTCGAGAAGACAGGGAGATTTTGAACCGTCCCTTAATTGAGATCTGGACAAATACGAGGTACGTGTGCTAAAGTAAGCTTAAGAACGATCCAAAATCGCCTCAACGAGATGGATTTATTGGCAAAGAGACCCGCAAAGAAGCTTCTTTTAACTAAAAAAAATGAAACGAACTCGCTTTAACTAGGCTAAGATGGGACGAAACTCGAGTGTCGAGGATTGTTCGAGAGGGGCATTTAGCGTTTCCAAATTTAATCCTATTGGACAGGATGGGAAGCAGATAGTGCGCAGGACAAAAGGTGAACGCTACAGTGATGACTGCCTTGTTCGCTCTGTAAAACAATCTCCTTATGTTGTGGTGTGGGGACGCGTAACACCATGTGGAGTTGGGCGTAAATTATCGTGAAGGGTACTGTCAATGCAGCTCAGCAGAAAAACAATATCTTTTAAAGTGTTGTACCAAATTTGGAGATGTTAACCAACCAAATAGCGAATCCGATTTTCCAAGACGATTCAGCACCTTATCATAAGGCAAAATCTGTAAGTAATTAATAATTTCTCTTCCATAATTTTGAGAATCTTTAAAAGGTTATGGTTTTAATTTTCTAATTTACTCCCCAGATTACACCTTTGAAGGAAGAACTAGAGATTGAATCACTTTATTGGCCGGGGAACAGTCCAGATTTCAATCCCATCGCGAATATCTCAGGAGAAGAAGCCAACAACCATACAACAGCTCAAGCAAATCATCGAAAAATTTTGGTACAATAACATTGACGATGATTACCGCCCCAGTGCCGAAAATGGTTCGAGACGTTATTAAGGCAAAGGGCAGTGGAAATACATTTTTAAGATTATTGAAAGTAAAGAAAGAAACATTGTTGACATACTGTATTTTTAGTTTTTTATGAAATAAAATTTATTCATGAGACTCTTGAGTACGTGTTACGATCATTCTGCTACAAGTTAAATTGGCATATGATGATTGGATATATGACATGCTTTTTACATGCAGATTCCTGCCAACGACTGCCGTGAAGGTTGCTTAAACGAGAAGGAAATTGAAGGCACTCAACATTTGATTTCCGAATGCCCATGGTTGGCCAGGAGAAGGTTTTAGACCTTCAGGAAGCACGTCCTTAATAAACTAACAGGGTTCACCAGCGTCGATCGAAAGCAAACTCTATGCTATTGGGCAATTCTATGCTTCGGTTGCCCAAACATTTCATACTGATTTTCAAGCGAATGTAAAGTGCAACATTATATTAGTTAAAAATTACATTATTCAGTTATATATACACAATTTTTTGACACATTTCAGGAGATGTTCCATTGGTGGGGGGGGGCGAAATATAACTTTGTGAAGCGTGGACTGACTTGAATTGTTCTTTTTTTATTGTACAGAGGATGATTCCTCATTGCTGATAGCAGAAAAAAATTTACTTAGGGTGGGAGGAGGGAGAGGGTTAGTTTAACTTCGTAACGCGTGAACCGATTTGGATAAGTTTTTTTGGTTGGGTAGAGTATGTTCCCTAGTTGATACCACGAGAAAAAAATGTTGGTCGGGTGGGGGTGGGGAGTAGGGGTGGAACCTACCTTTGTAACGCGTGGACCGATTTCGATGGTTCTTTTTCTGTTGTATAGAGTGTCATCCCCTATCGCTACCAGAAGAATAATTTGGTCCTAAGGTGGGAGTCTAACTTTGTAATGAGTGGATTGATTTCGATAATTCTTCTTTTGATGTGTAGGATATGTTGCCCCACTGATACGACGACAAAAATTTAGAAGTTAGGTGGTGTGGGGAGGGGGCGTTATGCGATTGCTTGTTTCACACCTATTTGGAAGATTACTTCTTGTTATGTATTATATGATCCCCAATTTCTACTCTATTGAAAAATGTTGACCTAGGATTGTGGTGGGGGAGGGAAAACCTAAATTTGTAACGCGTGGACTGATTTAGATTATTCTAAATGCGTAGAGTATCTTTTTGTATTCTGACAAAAATTGTGGCTTATGGTAAGAGATGGAGTATGGGCGGCGCCTAACTTCATAAGGTTTAGGCCGATTTTGATTCGGTTGTGCAGAATACGTTTCCTGATTGATAAATGAAAACAATCTTGTACCTAGAGTTATTCTCTGACTACGATAATTCTCTCTTTATGTATAAATAAAAGTGGCGCACTAGGGTCATGTTAAGAATTGTCTAAGGTGAGGGTACTAAAGGGTGACTAATTTCGTAATATGTTGCCGGATTTGGATACTTTTATTAGTAACCTCTGCAACTTTTCAAATTGCTTTGTTCGTACGAGCAGCATTCTTCGAGTCGTATATATGAAGATACTAAAAAGAGAAAAAAATTGAAACCGAATTCACATAAAAAAAATAATTTTTAATTTTATATCTTATTACGACATTTTGAAGTCGGTGCAAATTAAACATACAAAACTACTACTCAACCAAAATTGAAGATAATCTATAAAACTACCTGAACGTGTCAGCTCACGGAATCATAAGGAAGGACGATTAAATACTTTTTTTGTAGTTGTTTGGTTTGTTTAATTTGCATCGACTTCAAAATGTCGTAATATATATAAAATGAAAAATTATTTTATGCTTTTTAGCGCTTTTTGTGAAGTCGCTTCAAATTTCTTTTTAAAAACTATTTTATCTCTACCCAATTTCCAAGCAATATTTACCGTAATATAGAGATTTTTCCATAACCTGGTCTAAATCCTAGTATGTCACGCACTCTGCCTGCACTAAATATATAATTAAATGTATTAGCTATACATTGCAAGAAGTTTTCAGTTGTATTTTTGTAAAACTCTGTCGGTATACTATCTGGGACTGGGGCCGTGTTATTTTTTGATCCAAGAAGAACCCTATTAACTCATCTAACGTCCTGCCTATGCATCACTGGAGCCATGCGCACCTCGCCGACGGCTGCACTCGAAACCATGCTAAATATTAAACCTCTACATATAGAGGTTGAAAGCCTGGCTATGTGTGCGGCCTACAAACTAGAGGGAGCCGGTCTCCTTGGGGAAAACATAGGTAAGGGCCACACGACAATAAGGGAGATTCTTGAAGCCACACCTGAGTTGGCCATGCTAACTGATCAGATGCCGGCAAGACTCTCACCATTTCCACCACCCCTAATACGGGTGGAAAAGCGTGAGACCTGGACGCTTCCAGCTGTCCGTCCATAGGAGCTAGTATGGTATACGGATGGATCCAAGACTGAATCAGGTTTTGGGGCAGGGGTCTGGAGCGACTCTCCTCGATTCAGCTTATCACTGGCCCTGGGAATGTATACCACGGTATTCCAGGCTGAGATCTTCGCCATACTGACATGCACCTACGAGAACCTAAGAAGAGCCTATAAAAACAAAAGGATCTCAATCTTCTCGGATAGTCAAGCTGCAATCAAAGCAATTGCTTCATCTACCACCAGATCAAATCTGGTGTGGGAATGCCAAAGGAGCCTAGACGCACTGTGTAGAACTAATCAAGTAAGCTTGATCTGGATACCGGGACATCAGGGCTACACGGGAAATGAAAAAGCAGACGAACTTGCTAGGAAGGGGTCTAAAACCCCTTTTATAGGGCCGAAGCCGGTCTGTGGAATACCTCTCTGCACGGCTAAAAGGCTAATAGCAAACCGCGCAAATGAGGAACATAGGCTGTATTGGAACAGCATTGAGGGGCACGCTCACTCAAGAAGCCTTATGCCCTCACGGTCGCCGGGTAGATCCAGGGAGCTCCTCAAGCTGAGCAGGTCGGCTGTTAGAACCCTGGCAGGCCTACTTACCGGCCACTGTCAGCTAAGGAAGCACCTGGTGAGGATAGGCAGAGCCATCGACCCCACCTGCAGACTCTGTCTGGAGGAGGGTGAGACCCCATTACATGTGCTATGTGAATGCCCTGCAGTAGCCAGGAGCAGATTTAGCCTATTCGGAAGACCAACCCTGGTACCGAGCGGGCTGAATGACTGCCAACTGCGGGAGCTGTTGAACTTCTTCGGAGGGACCGGCTTACTGTAAGGAGTTGAAAGGGTTAGCACAATAGACCCTAGTGGCCGCGGCGCTTGAGAACCTCGCACCTCCTAATTTAATCAATCAAATCAATCAATCAATCATCTAACGTCTGCGTCAAACTCTACAACTTCTATATAAGGAACGTCATACAATAGTGAGCTAAACTCCACTCCTACATTCAGTAATGAATGAAAGTATTCACAAAGCTTTTCTCTCTCTAAGTATTTCCCTATAACAATTTTTTGCCCCTTTAGCTGTTTAACTATACCCCACCACTCGACAGAATTTTTAATATAAAATAAGCTGTTACTTATGTATTCACTGTATTCACATAACATCTGTAATTTTTCTTAATACATAAGGCTTTAAATTCTCTATTTGAACTGTTATATAAATGGCGATTAAAATGAGTGCTATTTTTGCAAATAATGTTTAACATAACAATTCATTTACTCTTTATTTAAGATTTGATAGTCCTGAAAATATTTTTGCGGCGCCGTCTTTGTCACGACAAAATCCGCAATAAAAGAATTTTTTCAATAATTTTACCAATTTTTAATTCAAAATAATAACGAAAATCTTAATATGGTAACTCGGAATTTAAAATAATATACAAAGTGCCCTAAAGCAACTTCACTTCTAGTCAATTGCCTGTAAGTAAAATTTATTTTTATGTGAAAGATATCTTCTTTATGGTGTGTTTTTGTATTGTTTTCGTGTAGTACATATGATCAACTTTGTTTATGTTCAGCATAAACATATGTTGTAATAATTACTTTCCTTTAATTCAACTAATAATACGGAGTACGGACAACCTTTCTGTCAAAAAACATGAACACCGGTTGTTATACTTTCGGCAGTATTGCAGCAGGCTTGCGGGAGTGTGAAATATGGAGGGATAACGTTACGGTTCAAAGGTATTTCTTGCTTAAAATGTGGTATCTGTTCGCCATATAGGAAAGATGGTGCAAATTAAGGATTAGAAAATATCATGGATAATATTATGCTTACTAGTGCATTACAAACAACAATACATTTAGGATTGTTATTTTTGTCCTTTATAAATATAAATACATTGCCAGATGACACTCTACACAATTAAACCGTTGCCACTCTTGCAATATAGGTACTCTATGGAAAAGTTTTGAAGTTAATAACCTTAAGAGAATCCATTCGTGCGCCATTAGATAAATTCTAGTGGTTTTTACTACTCTCCCTTTCAACTTATCTTTCTTTTTATAGCAAATTTTTCGAATTGTTTCTAAGAGCTGTGGAACACCGTGCGCTTATAGGGCAATAGCCACAGAATTATTTGAAATCAACAGAATTGCTTCAAAAATATATTACCATAAAGTTCGAACCCAAAACGGCCGGTTGAACAGATTAATAATGCTAATTAATACATTTTAAATTTTCTGTAAACATTTCATGTTGGACACGGCTTTTCCAGTGGGCATGCGCAAAAGTTCATTCATTCAAAACCTTACGAGTCATTCATCATAGCCGATGATTTCATACCGTCGATTGATCACGTGTGAATTGAAAACGGAGAACACTAATTTGTTCACATCTGGAAGGAAGCCCAGAACTCGCGATGCGCCAGAAGACGCATGGCATAACAAACTCATCAACCTTCAAAACACACCAACAACTTAAAAAATCACGATGCCTCGCACGCGAAGCTTCCAATTTTAATACTTGTTTTGCCCGAGGAGGTTTGTGATCTCTATCCATCATGAAGCTTGCATAAATTCCAGGATTTTTAGGCAACAAACAAGAAAAAACAAAAAATGCTCCCTCGAAATAGGCGGACTCTGTACTGACGCATTTCGTTCATCGAAAGCTTTAGACAGGCGCCTCGTGCAAGCCATTTGTTCTGTTTGCGTTAAATTTTTTTGCAGCCCGCACGTTTAAGTTCCATTCCACTGAGACTGAGTAAACAGCGGCTTGCACTGGGTGAAAGAATGACAACATTATACGCCAATGCCAACTAAGGCTGATGTACCATGCACGCGCTGCATCTGCATCACGGACCGATTACGTGTGCGTTTAGTGCCAAATAATATCATAATAAACAGATGAGAGGTGCACAGGAAAAAACAGCTGGCTCTTCGCCCTGGAAGACTGATTTTGTTCATTCCTGCTCAAAGTCAAGGTTTCCATTAGTTAGTTTCCGAAGAGTTGGTAAAATTTTCGAGAAATGAGTCGTCTATACATTTTTGTGCGAATTTATCCAGAAAACAATTATCATAAATCGTAACTTTTCCTCGGAAATGTTAAACGGGTCAATGGCCCATTTATTTCGCAAGATCGTAAATTTGGGGATTAAGCTTTTAGCACCACAACCGCTTAGTACCTAGAAATCTAGCCGATGGTTCCTTGAATGAAAATATGTTCACTTTTCAGACTAATAGGCGCGTAAATTATTGCTCTCTCAGCTTCACGTTGCTAGTCAGTCAGACTCGCAGTTTCTAACGTAAATAAAACAGGACTAGGAATGAATATTCATCAAGTCGCAATTCTACCTCAACGTTATTTATTTTGCTGTCGTCGTTCCAATAGAAGACTTGCACTTTCTATCAAAAATTCTATAAGAAATGACGTGTTTCGTTTCAATCCATAAATTATTAACTAAAACTAGAAATAGTCAGAAGTGACCCAAGACGTAATCTGAAATTATTGTGACGTATATAAATCTTTCGGGAATATCATTTTAATGAATTCTCTTTCGACGTTACATTTACCTATGTACTTTATACATATGTACATATAGTACATACTTAAATGACTGGGAATTATATTATTATTTATTTATTATCTTGGGATAAACACAATTAATTCTGGATTTTTAACTCAAAAACTATTGATTTAATCTCTCTCTCTCTCTCTCTCTCTCTCTCTCTAGTTCGCGTAACCCCTTGCGGGGCATAGGGCGGGAACACAACTTCACCAGATTCGAAGTATTTATCGTAACCTGTTGTCAGCAGAAAACAACCATGGGTCGCCGTTGGTAGGTTCGAACCTGGGACCACCGAATTGGTAGGCGGACACGTTATCACTTACTACACCGACGACTTAAAATTTACATTTAATATACAGGTTGTTTCGCATAAGGTGTGCGGCAATCTCAAACGTTTGGGAATTACAGCGTGATTCATAAATTTGCAATTTTCACGGTATGATCATCACTAATTCATTTTTACCTTTTGATTTACTCAACGTAACGACGTCAATGACCCAAAATTCTCAACAATGTCGATCTAACTGCTACCATTGCATGTACACTCACTTCCGAAAGTAGTTAAAATATTATTTTCCGAAATTCATGTAATTAATACTCTACACCTCTTTATTATTTTTATTATACATCCCATCTGTTGCACCGTTTTGGAAACCTTCGAGTAGATCAAAAAATAAAAATAAAAGAATGATGTGCATACCATGAAAAATTGGAATTTATGAATCACCCTGCAACTCCCAAACGGTTGTATAGAAAATACTCGAGTTAAATAATACTTATCATATAACAAATGTATACATATAACATAATAACAGTACATAGTAACATATTACTAAAGGGCTATTGAAGCAACTTCTAGAGCATATTTACGCGCTCAACGCTTTTAGTTTTAATAATCTACATACAATTGTTATTAGATCAGAAACAAATTATTTTTTTCTTTTTAATACAGTTATAAAAGCGTTGTAGTTTAGTTTTTAAACTACAAATTATTTGTTGATAACAATAGACTATGCCACAAAGATGACAGTTGCCGGCGACTTTGATTATATGAGACGTGAAAGTTTTTAGCTTAAAGAAATAACAAAACAGATTTTTAAATGAAATTCTAAAGGTAATTTATAACAGTTATTGTCTTTCTCTATTATGTGATACTCTATACATTTCAGTAAAACATTAAAAGAATATTAATTACTTTTTAACTCTTTAAATATACTCACAAAATATATTTTGCTTCAAGGTTGGTATTGCACTAAATATGACAGGTGAACTTGTATTGAAACAGATATACTAAACCTATTATTTTTTGAAAAATCAAAACAGCTAAGAATATGAGCCAATCCTCTACGCAATTATCAAATTCTGATATTACGCTTCACGAGTCTGCTCATTCTAAAATAAGTATTACTGTTACCAGTTTTATTAAGGAAGAAAACGAGAAATTAAAAAAATTATAGCTGATTAGTGAATAAGTTAAATATATATGTATGTATTATCCCTAATTATGTAATAAAGTAATTTAAGATTATATATACATATGTATGTAAAGTACCGCCCGTGTACTCTAGTCCGTTTCATAATACCCACTATCCTATTCAATGCGTATGGTTTCATGAAATAAGAACAATTTCGCAAAAAACCCAAAACAAGACATTTAACATTACATGCCATTTCATTTAAAGTACGACTTATAATCGGAGGAAAACGAAAACGGAAAAAAGTAACTCAAGATTCTACTGGAAGAAGGAATTGCCGTCCTACAGATATCCCTGCCTCATCTCGTAAAATAATAATAGTGAATGGAGGACCTGAGTATTATAGAAGGCTCAATGCAAAAACAATACTGGACAGATATTCTATTTGAAACATTCAGGATTTCGCAAATCAATTGGTAAAAAGCAAAATATTTTTAATAAATGATGTGATCAAAGCATACCACCAAATTCCACTATTACCTTCGGACATTCCTACAGCTGCAAACTGTACACCTTTCGGTCTTTTTGAATTTACATGAATGTCCCATATGTTGTTTTGAGGATAATTTTCTTTATTGCATCGCACTGCACCAAATTTGTTGAATGGATTAAGGAGTTGAATTAACGAATTTTACTAAAATTTGGCGAGCCTACTTTCATTCGTTCGTTTATTTGGACAGTTTATGTGAAAAAATGGGTGTCCCACATTAATAGGGACACTTGAAGAAAATTCAGTTTTTCCGTAAATAATTAATTTATTGAAGTTCTTAGAGGTTTTATTTACAAAGCATTAGTAATCAATCGAATTTGCATCTTTTTTAAATACCATTTTCATTCGCTTCACCATTGAATTATTAGGATTTTCAAGACTTCTAGCGCTGATGTTGTCCCATGCTGATTTGATCGCTTTCCTGAGATCTGCGACTATCGCACACTGCTTTGCATTGTCATAAACATCGCGAACCATCATGCCCCAAACATTTTCAACCGGGTTAAGGTCCGGAGAAAAAGCAGACCACTCGAGTACAGGAATCTTCGCCTTCGCCAACCAATCCTTTGTAGACTTGCTCGCGTGTATCGATGCGTTGTCCTGTTGAAATCTTAATCTTTCAGAGCGACAACGTCAACCGTAGGGCTTGTGATGTTCTTCTAGCTCTGCCTGTTCTTCATAGTTTAAACACAATAGCACGGACGAGGGCAACGGCCGCGGCTGAGTGGGGCAAAAAAAACACTAAAAGGTAGGAATTCTGTACATTCAAACACACTAGCGCGGTAGCGGACGGCGGAAAAATTATTTCCGCCAAAATTAAAATTATTTCTATTTCTCCGTCGTCCGCATCAAGTACACCAACATACAAGAATAAATTTCAACGAAATTGCTGTTTTGATAGTTGGCTGCCTACTGATTGGCATTCAACTGACAAGTCACTTTCTTGATCTGCTTGATTTCACATGTGCTAAGAATAATTTTGCGGAAAATACCCACATATATTTATTTCGCCGTCCGCGACCGCTTTGAATATAGAGTATTCCTACTTTTTAGTACTTTCTTCGCGAACCTACTATTGTTTGTGGACATACTGTAATTTCTAGTTTTAGTGTTATTTCCTCCCCGCTCAACCGTGTTTGTTTTTAACCTGTGCTATCGTGTTTAGGCTATAAACAAATTTCGGATTGCACAAATCTGTAACATAAATGATCCAGATGTGTGATGCCTGACTTTGGGTGACTGCCTGTGTTTTTGGGACATTACAACTTTGTTTGGATATACAGAATTCCTAAATTCTTATGTGTTGTAACTCCAGCGCTAACTAGAAATTCATTTGATGTTATTAACATCATTTTGTTATCACGGTTTGTGCATATTCCCGTCTACTTATTTTCCCCAATGTCTTTCGAAGAGCGGTTAATTGAACAGGTTAGGAAGAGGCCATACTTGTATGATCTTTCGCATTCTGGATATAAGAACCATAACCTAAAGGAAAAAGCTTGTGCAGAAATTTCATAGAACTTGGAGAAAAGCAGTAAGATTATCTCACTTTATTATATAGATTTTTAATTTGAAACACATAATATTACAGATGCTTCTTGTAGAACCAGGTGGAAAAATCTCAGAGACCATTTCAAAAAATTCCACCGCAAAGGAATTTCGAAACCGTCAGGAAGTGGATTGGACGAAAATAAGAAAAAATGGGTGTACTATGAACTACTGACTTTTCTTGGAAGTTGCGCTGTTCAAAATGTGTAAGAAAAATATTCATTGAATAAACGAATCATCCTTACTTGCAATTGTTTAATTTCAGAACTGTAAGCAGTGTCGGTGACTATTTATTGAGTGCGACAACTGAGCAGAAAGAGGAAACTTTTCACATTGAGGAAAGTAGCGCGTCGCAACTACCCACCAAATCACCAGAGCCGTGCCCGGTTTCAAATAATGGCAAAGAAAGACATGCTTATGCTACAAAAAAGCCTAATAAAGAGGGAAGTGAAATCCACAAACATTTCAGCGAATTTATTAAAGTTGCAAAGGAAAGTTTTCCTAATTCAACTAAGGAAAGAACCGCGACGGAGAAAATATTCCTGGCTTTCGCAGCAAAAATTGATAGCACTGTTCTGCCATCATGGACCAAAGATGATATTGAAGAAAGAGTTACTTCAATTGTTTACGATACAATTCGTGCGCACAATTTGCAGTAGATTTTTGTTTAATTAATTTTAATGAAGTTATTTTATGAAGTTTTTTATTGAATATTATTTATTTTCGTAAATAAAGTTTTGAGTTCAGTTAATAGGTACATGTTTTCTTTTATAACTTTAATTATTCAACTGCTTTAAATATAAAAATTTTATGTAGGTTTTAGGTAATTTTTTAAGGTATCTCGCAATGTAAAAGCATCTGAAGATGACCGATTTCTACGACGTAAGCTAATTGGACTTAGTTCTAAGCCTTCATCGCGCCAACGTCCAGGGTGTATATGATTTGTTCCTTTATAATCGACGTAATCAGTTTGGAAGTATTGCTGATCAACGTGGAATTTAAAAAAATTGTGCAATACTACCGTCGCTAACACAACTTTTTCTGCATTTTCTGGTGACATATTTAATGTTGTACCTAAAATTCGCCATCTATTTACCAAAATCCCGAACACATTTTCTATTAAACGACGCCCACTTGACACTGTAAAATTGAAATGCTCTTTATCAGGAGTCAAATTCTTGCCCGGGTAAGGTCGCATAAGATGTGTCTTTAGAGGAAATGCTGAGTCTCCTTAAAAGTAATATGGAAATGTCTGGTTTGTTCCAGGAAGACAAATGGAGGATGGGATTGGTAATGTATCGTTAAGAAGTTGACGTCCAAAATTGCTACTGGAAAATATTCCTCCATCACTTTCGCTGCCATATGCGCCGACTTCAACTGCTGTAATTGAATAATTTGCATCACATGCTGCTATAAGAACAATGCTGTACCGCCCTTTGTAATTATAGTACAGTGATCCACTGTTTGAGGGGCATGTTATATAGATGTGTTTCCCATCTATGGCACCCAAGCAGTTTGGCAGATTATGCTTCTCTTCAAACTTTGTTGCTATTTTTTCCCACTCTGAGACAGATGGAAAACTGAGATATATAGCGTGTAGCTCTTCCAAAATTAACGAAAAACTTGCATTGAACAGCCACGAGCAAGATACCTGAAATAAGATTCGTCTGAATTCGTACCAGGCTATTACAGATAAATATTTACATAAGAGTAATAGCAAGACGATTCTCCGGTTGAATTGGTTCCCGTGCAGAATGTTTAGACAGTCCTTTAGACAGCAAAGTCAGCAACAAATTGAATTGTTTAACATCCATTCTTGTAGCTTTCGAAAAGTGCTCTTGGTCGGTAGATTTCATTTCTCGAAATATTTTCTCGTAGAAACCAAGTTGTTTTCGAGTTTGATTCAAAGGTCTCACCCACCACCTCATTTTATTTGCAATCGATGTGTAAAAAGTATATACTAAGCACACTACATACACGGTACGTATTAATTTAATAAGCATTGTAAGTTTTTTTATAATTTGCTTCTTTGTCAAAAACAACGAGTGCTCTTGTCAAGTTTACATCGTGTTAAAAATTGCCCGCGCTAATGTGTCATGCAGAGCGGGAAACACAATTCTGTCGACCGCATCCTCTGTCCGCATCCGCGGTATTGTGTTTACGGCTTCACTGTTCATTTTGTGATATATAAAAGCCAAGCCCACTTTTCCGCAATATCGCAATATGATCAATATTAAATTTTTCTAGTAATTAACTGTTAGATAAAATTGTTAGTGTTGAAAACCAACGAAACGTGTATGTAGTTTTTGTACAACAGACTAGTGAATTACATGTGAAATAAATATTGTAATTACAATTCGGAATCCCTAACATAATTGGTGTCAGAAGTGGGATTGCAGCATAAAAAAACGAATAAAAGTTGTTAAAGTAATTAAAGAGCGTGCACAACGTCACAATAATTCACTTGTCTCTTGTCTGGTACACAACTATCGCGGTTGCAATACTACAGAAATTATCATCGTTATCGAGTTCGTGATAAAATTGCAAAGATATCATCCCAACATCTTTGGGTGAACGAATTTCATCATCCCAACATCTTTGGGTAAAAAACAAAAATTATTTCATCATTAGTAACCAGCAACAGGGTTTAAAACAAAACAGGAAGCATGTACTATATAACTTGTTCTTGTAAGTCTTTTATTGATCTTTCTTTGTAAAAGTAACGAAATTCAGATCACTTTTATCGTAAGTTATTAAGAAAATTTACCTCTGCAATTTATAATAAAATATATAAAAATAACTTGTAAACAAATAAATGCTTTGCATGTCATTATTTACTTGAGAGGTATTGTGCAATTATTTCATACAACTTGGGTGAAAATTTTGTGTTTGAAAAATGTGTTATTGAGTGGAAAATAAATTTCAATTATATTTTTAATATTACCGGGATTGTCAATCGGTGTATTAGTGATTTAATAGAAAATTTTATGTGAGTGTGAATGTGAAGAACTGACAAAATTTTATTTTCTGCGGAAGCCTACTTCAAGTTGAAAGTTGGATCAAGAATTCTTTGAAATCCGTTTTTTGTTGTTGTTTAAAATAATCATAGCTTCGACCTTTAACACGTCTCAATTCCGTCAACTAAACTGCCAGAAAATTCTGCACCGTCAGCCAGCACCAAAGAAGGTGTTAGTGACACTATTAAGACAAATGATCAGACTGTTGAAAGTGAAATCGAGGAATTTAGAGGTTTCAATTCCGTCGGTATAAACATCTTGTTCAAGTTCATCAAACCGTTCGATGAAGATCTAGAAAAACTAACTCCATTCTCAAATAACTGCGACGCAGCTTTTAAATTAGCATCACTTGATCAATCAGATTTGCTTTTGGCATATGTTAGATCTCAATTAACTGGTAAAGCAGAATCTTCCTGCTCTAATAATATCTTCTCAAATTGGGATGCCCTAAAGGATAACCTCAAATCTATGTATTCAGATAAGTAGCATCATGGACATTTACTAATGGAACTTCTCAGCTGTAAACAGCTTTGAAATGAAACTATTCCTCCCTACATGGTCGTTTAAAACAGCCTTAAAGCGGGTCCTTACCTCTACACGACAAGAAAACCGCTAGGGGCGAATTGCCAGGTAGATTAGCAGCAATTAATGATCTCGCACTCCATACATTTGTCCTGAACGTAAAACCGGAAATCAGTCAGATGCTGAGGGCAAGGGAAATTAGCTCCCTAAATGAAGCCTTTAACATTGCGGTTGAAAAAGAAAAAGTATTACGTTTGTTAAGAGAACAAACTCCTCTTCATAAATACTGTAATATTCGGAGAACTCGTGGACATAATACCACAAACTGTTTCAAGAAAAATAAGGTATCTGCTCAGCTGAAGCAAGAGTTTAATCAGAACGAAATTTCGAAATCAGCGATCCAATCTTCAGCCTCAAAATTTTGCAAATACTGCAAAAATCAGGGTCATGACATATCCGAATGTGGGAAAAGAATACGCACAAATTTCCTAAAATATCAAAATCCTAACCCGAAAAATCCTCAAAGGTCAATAAACAGAGAAACGTAAGAATCCTAGAGGGGTTAGCAGCAACACCTCGAGAACTAAACGAATTTGCTGCAATGAACATAAATTAGTGCTTAGCAATGAAAGCACGATATTCGCAACCTTCGGTTGTATAAATGCAGTTACTGAATCTGCAACATTTCTCATCGATAGCGGATCCAATATTTCTCTTATTAAATCTTTATCTTTAAAAAATTGGATAATGCTTTTTAACACTTTTAACCAATGGTACGAACCTAAAACATAAATTTCATATAATCGCTACAACTTCGAATATACTCGACGATGGTATTTCAGACAACGATTTTCTTAAGCAGTATAAAGCTACTTTGATCTATGACGAATGCTTACTCACATTAAGAACCAAACCAAACTGGGTTACTTCAATTCCTTTCTTTTACAAGGATCGTACCGAGGATAGATAAAAGGAAGTATATTTCAAATTTTATGTAATGACATGAGCACACATAGTCATTAATGTATTTCATACGACTTTATTTCTTAAAATTAAAACACATCGACTTATAGTAAACTTAAAAATTACTCCGTCTCATCATCGGATTCACAATAGTCTGCCTTTTCCTTATCTTGCTCTCTCTCGTAACATACATTTTCTTCTAAAATATCTTCTACTTGCAGCGGTGTTGGGTCACCTTGGAACCAAAGCAGGTACAATTTATCTTCCTTAAAAATCCAACCACATTCTACTGCATCTAAAGATGTGCAAAATGGAAGTGCAGCGTTATTCCACATTGATGTAACATAAATTGTACGACGAATCTTTTGTTCCAAGGAGACCAAACAAGGAGGAATTAAACTTGAATCAAATCCGCGTATTTTTTTCATAAACGTTGTCACGCTTAAAAGAATAAAGCTTAGTAAAAATTCTATGAACAATTCTTTTTGCTGGGCGGATTTCCTCAAGTGGCTGGCTGCGTTGATGGTACTATGACTAATATAGATGCACCCATAGAAAACAAAGAGCATTTCGTGCGGTGAATGCAAATTGACCAGGCAGTGTCCACGATTCAAGGGCGCTTCGGAACTCTCAAATGTTTAGTCATTTTGAAAACAGTTTTGGTAAGTATTTAACACAATTTTCTTCTTTCCTCTAAATCATTTCATTTAGGTATACTAAAGGAGAAATTCCCGTGCCTATATCATCTTCGTGTACAGCCCACATTTGCAGCGAAGGTCGTCCTTGCCTGTACTATTATTCACAACATTGCAATAAGAGTAGATAGAAGTTATCAACCGCCAGCAAAAATTTATGAGGATGAGCAAGAAGAAGACGCGTTAGAGGATCAGGTGGAGGTTTAAATTGGTTCTGAGAATGACAGACATCGCCTTCAAGAACTTTCTTTTTTCTTTTTGAAAATTAACAAATAAAGAACTTATTCATTATTTATAAAGAGCAAACAAAAATTTTGGAATTAAAACTTATTAAAATGTAATTTTCTTGTAACAAACCCAATATTTTGGTCATCACTTTCTTCTAGGTGAGGGCTTAAAACAATGCCAGTTCCAGTTGCCGAAAAGGCACTTTCCTTATCTGCAATATTTGTAGTGTACTTTCAGGAAGGTAAGCCCAAATTAAGATTAGCAATTTGTTTTTATAAATTTTTACTTCCAGTAGTTTTTTCTTCAATTTAGTTAAGTCATTTCCCTCGGCCGAATTTTTTCTTTTCCGTTTGGACGGGAGCGACTTTGATGGTGGAGGTAATGACGTGTTATTTTGCAGGCCTGATATTTCGGGTTGTGCGGACGTGTTGCCGAATGATTCCGGAAACCCGAGGCATTCTACAACTGGAGATTCGTTTCCTAAAATGTCTAGGATCACCTCGTCGACTGCATCTATTACAACTTTTTTCCGACCGCTAGTTTCTGTCTTACTTGCGTTGTCACGTTTACACTGATGATACAAATTAGAAAAGTCGATAAAATTTTACCTTATAGCTTACTAGTGTTCTACTTCACCAAAGCCCGAAGAGATTATCTCGGGCAAAGCTCCAACCGCAGTTAGCGGAGGCCAACCCGAAAGATTGTGCCTTTAGCAGTACTTCCCGCCATGCTTCCTACTTCTGCTGCTTCGTTACAGCATTATTTTGAAAGGAAGCGAACATTACATCCTAAAACTAAGAAACAAACTAAGAGAATAATTTCATATTTAGAGAAGTTCGTAAATCTTTCTACATTTCACAGGTTGACCGAAACTAATTTTTGCCAGCAAGATGGAAAGTTGTATTTATACATACCTTATTATTTTTAATCATTTCCAAAACCGCTAATTTCTTCCCAATATTTGCATCTCCACTCATTTCACACGTCCGTACACACGATAAACTTCACAGTTTTATTAACAATTAAACAACGGAACTTCATTACGTTATGGATTCCTCATAGTTCACTTTGCAACTTTGCAAATTCGGAAAGGTTTTGCAAAGTGCTTACTTATTTTCATTAAACAGTCAGACTTTGCACTTTCCAAAACTCGAAGAAACCACAAAGTGCAAAATGCAAAGACTTTTCAAACGTTTTTAAATCACTTTGCACTTTTCACTTTGCAGAAAACCAATATTTTGCAAAGTTGCAAAGTGCAAAGTAGTTGGTGAAATAGGGCCCTGGTCTCGAACCCGGGGCCCATGGCATGGTGGTCGAGACGCTCAACGAATTCATCCAACTCCGTCTCCATAATAATGAACTATTAATCTTTTTATGGTGCAATTGTTAAGTAAACGAATATATGAATTCTGTGATTAATTTTGAATTTAGGACAATGCATTTCGTACGAAGAAAGCTGTCTCTCATAGCGAGAAAAGGCATCTTTGAGTGCGGCAGTAATTTTTTAACAACAAAAAGACCGCCAACCGACTACCAACCCACCGCAAAATCAAAGAGATAATGAAAATCTTTCATTTCCAGAAGAAGGGGAAAAATTCCGCAAACCTTCCGTTCATAGGAATGGGAAAATTCATATCTTTCAATTAAAAAGGAAAAAAAAGTTCTCTAACATATTGTCCAGAAAATCGTTTTTGGAGGGACCCAAAAGGCCCTTATTTTTCAGGCCATGCATCAATAGGCCCGAAAACCTATACGTTACTGGGTTCACCACAGACTTATTTTACCTGAGAGTGGTAAAGTTCGCTTTAACAGATGATCGAGGCTTTTGTGTCACCGTCTGTTAACCTATCTCAAATTAGAACTGATCACCTTAACGAATAGGAAAAGTCTAGCATTTTAAAAATATGCTCCTAGTTCAACCATTTATTTCTTTTAGAAGGTGACTCCTTGTCATCCACTAGCTCAATAAATCATCATAAAAATACCGGCGATGCTCAGCCGATTACAAGTAAAACATATCGTTATCCTGAGTGCCACAAAGAAGAAGTTAACCGGCAAATTAACGATATGCTACGTCGAAATATAATCAAACCATCTACATCTCCATGGTCGTCACCGCTTTGGGTCGTCCCCAAGAAAATCGATGCGTCGGGAAAAATGAAATGGAGAGTGGTAATCGACTACAGAAAACTGAATAATGTCACTGTTGGAGATTGTTACCCATTGCCAAATATTAATTAAATCCTCGATCAATTGGTTCATAGCGTTACCTAAGATATCGCTTCTGGATTCGACCAGATCGCGATGGATGAAGAAGATAAGTACAAGACTGCGTTCCCTTCGCCAAACGGACATTTCGAGTACAATAGAATGCCATTCGGTCTCAAAAATGCACCATCCACGTTTCAGCGGTTGATGTATGCTGTACTCACTGGATTGCAAGGTACATCATGCTTTGTATATCTAGACGATGTCGTCCTATACGCATCCTCACTGAGAGATCATGAGAAAAAGCTATTAAAAATGTTTAAAAGACTTGATGCTAATAATTTGAAGCATCAGCCAGATAAATGTGAATTTCTGCGGAAAGAGGGTAAAGCCAAATCCCCAGAAAATTAAGGTCATTGAGGATTTTCCACGACAACACACAACACACAACGGACGCTTCTAGTAATGCTATTGGAGCCGTCCTTTCACAAGATCAAATTGGTAAAGACTTGCCAATTGCATTCGCTTCACGTACTTTGAATAAATCAGAGTCTATCATATACGACTTCAGTGAATAAGATACTCACTTAATACAATCTAGAAAAGATATTGCTTACATAACAAGTCTGGATGTTCATGAAAGTACTGTCCACAGTTGCTTTCCAAATCTCAGAATAAGGAGATCGTTTCCAATCATTCATCTGAGCTTTATTCAGTTCAAAAATCAATAGACAACACAACGAATAAAAATATATATCATTGTTTTGGTTAAAACAAACATTAGGAAAAACCTCTTTACAGGGACTTGTTCATAACTATTCAGAATCTCCGAAATCGACTGATCAAAGATGATTCAAAGATCATATATTTACCGAACTTCGAAGAGAACAACCAATTCAAGTTTAACAAAATTAAACCCATGATTTAATATATTTTTAGAAATGTGAAAATCAAACTGATTATTCATCATGGAAAAATAATATCTCCTTCAATAGAAAATACAACCTCAAATTTTAAAGGAAAATCATGATGACCAACATTCTGGTCATGGAGGTTTCCACAGAACGTATAAACGAATAAAATCTTTATATCAATGGAACGATATGAAACGTGATATAAAGAAATACGTTAAATCTTGCGAACAATGTCAAATGAACAAAGTGCTGCGAAAGAAAAATAAAGTACCAATGGAAATTACTTCCACAGCTAATCAACCTTTTGAAAAACTCTGTTTAGATGTTGTGGGACTATTACCCGTCACACAAAATGAAAAGAGATTCATTCATATCGCCAAGGTTCTCTTAAAATGTATTAGTAATTCTGGAATACCAAAATTTATACTGTCTGACCAAGGACCTGATTTCCTTTCAAATCTTTTAAAAGATTTCTCTAAACTATTTCACATGAAACAAATCAAAACAACCGCTTTTCATCCGCAAATCAATGGAGCGCTCGAGAGATCACATTCTACACTAAAGGACTATCTTAAACATTACATCAACTCGTCTCAAAACGACTGGGATGACTGGCTCCCCATAGCTATTTTTTCTTATAGCACTGCTGTGCATTCGAGTACAAGGTTCTCACCTTATGAACTTCTATTTTGCAACAAGCCCATACTCCCTAGCTTGATCACACAACCTCCAGAATTCAAGTACACATTCGACTACTATGTCGATCAGTTAGAACTTTGGTTGCACAAATCTCAGCAACTAGCCAGGGAAAACTTAATAAAATTCAAAGAAAAATCAAAGGAGAACTATGCTATAAAAGCTTCTATTCCATCTTATCGCTTATAGGTGATAGGGTTTATTTACAAAACACTAAGCCTAGAGTAGCCAAGAAACTCTGTCCTAATTACAATGGACCTTATGAAATTATAAAACTACACAATAACCAAACAGTTACATTAAGACTAAAGAATGGCAAAAGTCGAACCATTCATAAGAATCGCATTAAACCCTCAATGTAATCTCATTGCAGGTCATTCCTATTCTTCCAAGGCTCATATGCATTTCATTTCAAATTGGACCAAGTGGAAAACACAAGCGGACTTTACTACGAGAATATAGGGTATGTAAAATTTCGTGCTTCAACGTGGAAATTGGTTACTTATGTAAATATTTCTATCTACAATGATAAGTTTAATCTCATTCAGAATAGTTTTGTTAAATCATCGAAACTTTGTAATGAGAATTTATTTATTTATTTAAGCTTAATACGAGCTATTGCATAAAAAAATACAAAAATAAAAAAATAAAATACAAGCTATAACTTAATACTAATTCTACAGACTATAATAAATGAATAATTAAGAATAAATAAATAAAAAGTATAAGCTACAATATGAGCTTTATGTATTGATTACTGGCAGAAGGCGTAAGGAAGAAGAATTAGAGTAGGCGATCAGGATCAAGATGGGCGGGGTCAAGATATAAGGCTTTGTGGAGTGATGATTTACACAGATGGAAGTCAAAAGAGGAAAGGTCGTTGACTTTTCGTAACATCCTGGTAATTGGCTCGCTTTGACCGTAGTTTGTGCGATGGCGGTCGAGTCGGAAAAGGGGAGTGGACCTAAGGTTACGGGGATTGGTATAGATGGGTAAAGATTGCAGGATTGAGGGGCAGTCTATGGCACCAGTTTTCATAGGGAGGAAGGTTGCATCTGTCAACCCACGGAAGATCACGTAGAGCGAAGCGAATAAACCTACGCTGGACAGATTCAATCCTATTAATGTGAGTTGTTTGTGTAGGGGACCATACCTGGCTGGCATATTCAAGGAGAGGTCTAACGAAGGAGACGTAGAGAGATTTGGAAACATAAGGATTGGATAACTCTCTAGACCAGCGCTTCACAAACCCTAGCGCGGAGTTAGCTCTGTTAATTATGCTGTCAATGTGGGAACGGAAATTGAGTTCACTATCACAGATTATTCCTAAGTCACACAAAGAGGTAACGATAGGGACTGGTACGTCGGTTAACATATAGACTCTCGAGGTGGGTGTAAGACGCTTGCGGGAATAAGAGATGGACTGGCATTTGGAGACATTGAGCTCTAGAAAGTTTTTCATGCACCATGTGATGAATGAATCGAGGTCTTCTTGCAGGAGAAGAGAGTCGGTAGTGGAGGAGATATCTTTGATTATTTTTATGTCATCGGCATAAATGGACAACTCTGAGTGTTTGATGACACATTCAACATCATTTATTGTGAGGATAAAAATCAATGGACCTAGGTGGGTGCCCTGAGGGACGCCGGAACGAGCGACAATAGGGTTAGAAATGGATGAACTGAAAAGAATATTGTGCTGACGGTTGTTGAGGTAGGATCGAATCCAGAAGATGAATCTGAGGAGGGAAGCCTAGGCGATCAAGTTTGAAAAAGATAACGTTATGGGAGATCTTGTCGAAGGATTTACTAAAATCGGTGGCGATAACATCAACATCTTTACCGTTTTCCAACCATACAAGCACATTCTTTTGTAAAGAAGCTCTTAATCTTGTTGAAACACAGATTCCTAAGTTACGTACGAAATCTGAATCACTGAAAAATCTAATAGGTCACAACCGCCAAAAACGAGGGTGGTTCAATGCTATTTGAGCTGGGTTTAAAACAATACTATGAAAAAGCAATAAGCCAAGTAACTAAAGACGAACAACAAATATTCAATTTGATGAAAGATCAGGTGCGTATAATCAAAGGTACAATTGCAACCTCCAACGAAACCATTAATGAACTGAAAATTAATAAAAATCGTCTTAATGCTAATATAAAAAGATTTGATGATTACAGTGAAATGATAACTAACGAAATAACTGACTTAAAGCTTCAAGAGATTTGATGAGTACAGTGAAATGATAACTAACGAAATAACTGACTTAAAGCTTCAAGAGCTCATAATTTCTCACGTCAGTCTACTTACCTACCTTTGAAGAACTTGATAATGTAATTAACACAGTACTATTCGCAAAAACGAATATTCTTTACCCTACCGTTATATCATCTGTTCAGTTAATAACCGAATTGACTAACAATATTCATCTTTTACCTAAGGAGTTAACTTTCCCAGTACCGTTCAATCTAGAAGAATCTCATATATTTTTTGATATGGTAGAACTTCAAGTATATTATAAAAACGAAAACCTAATTTACATTATCAATCTGCCTTTAACGGAAGATAATTTTTTTATCTTGTACCATTTGCTTCCATTACCTATTCCCAATGAAAGAGATGGTAATACTTTCGCATATATACAGCCAAATACAAATTACATAGTAATATTGAAGAATCATGTCAACTACATTACTCCCCAGCTGGCCATCTGAATTCATTTTGAAGAAAAACTGAATTCATTTCATGAAGCGAAGGTTCACATGAGCTTCACTGTTACTTCATTTCAGACCCGCAACCGTTCTGACCTTTTGACAAGATTCTGAGGTCACATTTTTAAACCGAATTGAATTCAATTGTCAATTGGGAAATGAATATAAGATGGGAATTCATTTTGATATCTGACACACATATCAACATGAAACCATATGAAGAACCCATATTAAAGCTTTGCGTTGACTTCGAATAGAACATAAAATAGGAACTCATTTTAAGATCACAAAATAAATTCACAGTGAAACCAAAAGAGATGACCCCATATTAAAGCCAGGAGGTGATTGAGAAACGAATATTGGGTAGGAATCCATCCACAGTAAATTGACAATGAAATCAAATGAAAACTTTGTTTTCACTAGAGAGTAAACGTGCAAAATGTACTTCCAAAAGCAACTTTCACAAGTACTTTCGCAAATTACTTGCCAGTGTGATCTCGGCTTAAGACCTTCTTAACCTGAAAATAAAGTTTTTAGGAAAAAGAGTGCCTTTTTAAAAGAAATTGGCTGAAAAATATGCGGCAAGAAATAAAGCATTAATTAAAATTAGAAATTTAAAGTAATGCAGATGTAAATATTTTATTTGGATAACTTGCTTAACAACAAAAAAAATAATTCAGTTAGCATAAAAACTAAGCAAATATCATAATCCTTGTAAATTTTTATGTAATACTGAAATTAAAGTTGTTCTTTTCACAGAGTATATAAAAAAACAAAGTAGTTCATCCTGAAATTTTAATATAATACACTCATTTTGAGGTATCTTTGTTCCTGACTTTGATTTTAGTCTTTCTTTGGCATATTGGAAGTGCCTTATTAGATGTCTTTCAATACTACTTTCGGTCGCACATGGAATTTTTAATAAACAGGCACCTATAATTTGCAAATTTAATAAAACGTAATAGTATATAACAATTGAGATATTACTTTTCAACGCTAGTATAACATTGAAATTTTTAATGGATACTATATTATTTTTCCCAGACCATGAAAAATTCATTGCAGCATTGTCAGTCAACATTCTGTTCAAATTCCTTTTTATGAAATGATCCTCTCCACCAATTCGACAGAAATCACTTTCCTGTAAAAATTTTAATTAAATTTAAAATTACCAATTTGATTATTTTATCAGGATCTCCTTCCACTGATTTTTCGAAATTAATAAATTCTTCGGCAGTAGAAAATGCCTTGCATGGAATCGATTTTAATGTATTATTAGCGTCCTGCAGTTGTTTACGAAGACTTCTCACCTCTTGCTTAAGGGAACAAACTTCTTGAGCAAGCCTTTGCAATGTATTTTCCTGTCTGCACTCCATTTTATTCAGAAATTGTAATATGTCTGAAAGCGTTTTATTAATTAAACATATATTTATATACTTAGACATATCGACAGCTTTATCTGCAAACTTTAACGTAGCAAGATGAAACTATTTAATTTAAACTTTCTGTAGGATATAGTGTATACTATATTCAATGTGTCATTGAATATAAGATAATATTACTAACTTTTTAGAAAAAATGTTTGATAAATAAACTGGAAAGTCTTATCTTGACACTGTCAAATACCACTTTGGGAGGTAGCTTGAATTTGAAAATGCCGTCGATATCTATAATATATATATAAGCGCGTTCTCGTATAACTTAGTAGATAGAAATGTAACGGAAACGGTGAATTTTATCATACATACCTTCATTTTGGGTATTACGGCGATTTGATGATTTCTTTAATTGAAATCGGTCAGTCACATAATTTTCATCAGTAGTGTTTCCTAAACAGATAATATTTTAATAATAAAGTACTAATAATTTTCATTGATTTAAATTATCTCACCAAACATGCGCTTTTTTCTTGCTTGTGGTGGGGATTGCGGAGTTTTGAAAAGATTATCTTCAGATGATCTATAAACATTTGTTGAAATATCTGTATAAGTAAAAGTTTCCTTTTCCATGGGTCTTAGGTTTCCTTCATTTGAAGCTATTATTAAATGGTTGTCAACTAATACGTATGATAGTCATTTAAAAAGATAAAATTATTGTTAGATATTCACTTCTAACTCACCTGAATGTGTTTCCAAAAACTGTGCGTGCAATGCAGATGAAGTTTGGTCCATTTCTTTAATTATGTATGAAAGGTATAAAGAAATGTGTACAGCTTTGGTTGGTATGTAAATGTATAACTTTTCCAATTATATCTTTATAAAGAAAGAATACAAATTCCTCGTTTTCTGTTATGGCGTTAGAAGAATATATATTAAACATCATTGAATTTATAGGATATTGAAAATAGGGTTCCAGGTTAATTATTTGTCTTCCTTTTAGCAATATTGCGTTACCATCTTTTCTTTTGATTGAATATATCTTGAATATCTTTGAGTTAACCAGGAAAAAGTTGTCCGGGGCATTTATTGATAATTTAAACTTTTCAGTGCAAACGTATTTATGATTTCCATTAGGGTCAATGTTCCCCAAATAGGGTACTCTAGTGGTTTTATGTCAGCAAGGTTTATAATTTTTTCTCCCGCCCGTCTATATAATTGACTTACTACATGTTTGCCTGATTTAACTTGTCTTTTTAGTACTTGCAAATAATTTTCGTATTTAAAAGCACTAAATTTTTCTAGCGACCCATAATTTAGGGCATCTAAGCAAATGAATTAGACAATGAAAATTTGTTGTAAGTAATTATTTACTATACAATATTGGTACAGTTTTCACAAAACTGACCAGTAGGCTTTCGGCGCAAGAATTATTGATTTTACAATTAGACTCATCAAGCAAAATTCTAATAGCAAGACTTAATTTCAAAAAAATGTTCAAAGTATTCTCTACCAAGTAAAGGCTTTAGTAAGTAAGGACCGGTATATAATAGAAATTGTCTAAACTCAGTGCCCTTCCATCTGCATTCTGAGAGAATCAAGTCCAGAAGATAAATCGTCTATGTTACATCTCAACAATGAATATGATTTACCACGATATTTTATCCACGAAGTCATAAGTGTTTTTGTTACACCTAAGCATACAACGTATAAATAATCAAAAATAAAATCTTTCCCAAAATCTATTGGCAAAATTTCAAGAATAATAGGCTCTAATTTATTATGATGCTCTTTCTGTGTTCTCTCACGAAATGAATTATCTGTTCTTAGCGGGCATTTTAAGTATTGAAAAATTGTACGATTGTTGACTCTGTCGCCTTTTTGCTCACATCTTATGCAACTGTAGTACTCCGTGTGTCCTTTTATGCTTTAGATCGCGCTGGAGCATCACATATAAAAGCACGTATTTTAACGAAATAATTTCTGTTACAATAGCTAAAACCATTTTTCACAATTTCATTAAGCTCTTCCACAAAAGGTCTTAAGAATTCGTCGTTGCATTTAGGTTTAGATTTGCCCCCATATACTCCGACCATAAAAACATGTTGCGTTCCAACAATATTTAATAAAATTGGCCACACTTGGTATTTGGAACTCTTAAATAATGGCAAATCATCAACATTGAAATCTAATACCTTTTCTGTAGAAACGTACTTGGTCTTTATTACAAAGTCAGTTAAGGAATCCTTAATGCCATAGTGTACATATAAACCATCACCCATAATTATTGGAGTTGATTCTCTCGGAGTTTGTTTAAATGCCCGAACATCCTTTGGTAATCCTGATATAAGAGGCCCTAATAATTCAAGCAATTCATTCATTGCATCCCTAGGAATCAAATATCTTGTTGCCCATTTAGCAAGATGAGTCTTACATTTTCATTTACGAATTCCTTCTGAACCATATACTCTTCATCTTAATCACCATCATAGCCATCAACACTGTTATATGACGAATCAGATTTTTCGCTTTCTATACTGCACTTTACTATTTGCGCTTTACTATTTGCACTGTTTCAATCTGAACATCCTCATTAAAATTATCCTCATCTGTCGAAACGCTATTTAAAATATTTCTTGCGTCTTTAGTAGCCCTATAATGAAGAAGCTGTCGGGACATCTATAGGAAGTGCGAATACATGTAATAATTATTAAATATTTTCTGCTTTTTCCTTTTTTCCTAATATTATAATACATTTTTTTCATAAGTAGGTTCCGTTCCATTTACTGTATATATAGACTACAGGTAATTATTATGATATAAGAATCAATGAGTCGCTCAAAAAAGTATCAATATCATCAATATTTTTTAATAGATTGGAAAATAAACTCTAAAGTACTTCCAAAATTCACTTACAAAGACCACAAGTACAATATGTTTCATTAATTTGCCAATTAATAAAAATAATGTTGGTTCACTTACTTTATTTATGGACGTTATAGGTGAATTAAAAATTTATAGAAATTATAATTATCACGCACTTTATCATTTTAAAACACTAAAACTCAACCGTACAGAAGGAATTTTGTATTTGCATGAAAAAATTCTCAGTTTTCCCCAACTGCATCACATATAACGGCATATTTTGTGTTCTGTTAGGGCTTGCTTCATTTCAAAATCACCATCCATCGTTCAAACATAATGTTTGTGCCCATAATGCGATTTCGCGAACGCATTAAAACTACATTCATTATTCAATCACTTAATGAAGTAATACTGAACCTATTTGTCGTAAAGTGATTTCAATGTGACTTCACCTTATGAACCTTCACCAATGTGCTGGCTGGGTCTCCACGATCTCAGCGACTGTAAAACATTAGCGAAGTAACATTACCTTTGTAAAAATGGAGTCATGTACTCTTTCGGTCAAGCTGGTGTCTGTGAAACTAAACTTTTGAATTCAGTTTCTAAGAGGATTCCTGAAGATTGTAATGTAAAGTCACTTTATGGAAGTGTCAAAATCGTCCATGCTTTAAAAGTCAATCAATGAATAATTATAACGTCAAGGAAGAAACTGTTAAGCATTCTCTGTAATGACATTCACCAAATTATAGACAGGAACGTGGTTGGAACCAATATTCTAACTTTGAATAATTCTTGCGAAGCCTACATTGAGTCCATCAGACTCGTCCTAAATTATGTAGTTACAACCGAATTTATTCTTGTCATACCTCCAATAAATATCATAGAGGATGACTGTTGTATAAAGGAAAAATTTTACATTTCTCATGAGTATTTTAA
Source organism: Leptarthrus brevirostris (assembly GCA_964036015.1). Taxonomy (NCBI): domain Eukaryota; kingdom Metazoa; phylum Arthropoda; class Insecta; order Diptera; family Asilidae; genus Leptarthrus; species Leptarthrus brevirostris. The sequence continues at coordinate 73,563,657 of OZ038374.1, forward strand.
ACTCTCACCAATGTCATTAAATAATATCGATTTGAACGGCTTGAAGTTGGTTTCTCACAATTTAGATAAAATACATGATAAAATTAAACAAGCTGAAAGTCACCCTAGTTTAATTAGATACCCATCTATGTATTCTGTTTGTATCTATCTATCTTTTAGCTGTATAGTATTGTATATATTTTGTAAAATTTATAAAAAAAATTTTGTATTGAAAATTTTCACTCAACAAAATTTCTAAACCACAAACGGAACCTCAACCAATTGTCGTACATTCAGATTCGATTTCAGAAAACAATCAAGAACCTATTGAGGAAATTCAAATGAAAGAAATTCTAAAAAAAAACCAAAATAAATTTTTTCCAAGGGGGAAGGTATGTTATGTTCCCATTTCAATTCAAGGAAATTTGCTGACAAATTTCCTTTCCATTTAATTCTTATTATTTCTTTTGTAAATATTTCAACACTCAAGACGAAATTTGCATGAATTGCAAGTTTCATTACAAACTCATTTGTCTGGTTGATATCCGTTCTTGGTAAAAGTGTAACCCGATACGATCGACTCCGCTGCCTTCAGCGAAGCCGAGTCGATAAGAAACCTTATTTGCGGAGTTACTAAAGATTTTGAACCGTGCAGTACAATTGAATTTTGTTTAAACTTAAAGTCTTGATCAATATAAAATTTTTCTAGTAATTAACTGTAAGATAAAATTGTTAGTGTTGAAAACCAACAAAATGTGTATATAGTTTTTGAACAACAGACTAGTGAATTACAAGTGAAATAAATATTGTAATTAAAATTCGGAAACTCTTTTTATTCATTGCGGTTGCAGACGAATCCCTAATAAAACCATTACCAGAAAAAGTTGAAACAATCAAGTCAACGAAACTTGCAGACACAGTTCTATAAAAGTTCTACCTTAAATTAAATAAACCAATTACCCAAATGCCCTTAAACAAATTTTTAACTAGTGATAAGAAAGATGGCAAGAAAAATATAATTTGGACAGAGGAGGAAATCAAGAAACAATTATGCAAATCTGCATCACTAGCATCTATATCTAGTAACGCTCCATTAGCATTATTGGTAGATGCTGCAGTTGCAATAGTACAACAAAAATGTGGCAACCATTAAGCTTCTCTTCAAAATTATCAAAAACACCTGTTTAAGGCGTATTGCAGCCTCTCCAGTATTTTCATCGCTGCATTCAGAATTCGGCTAACTAAGTCCTCCCTATTGTTAGCAGGGCTTGAATAAACTTCATTCTTCATTGTTCCCTATAAGAAAAAGTCCAATGGGGTAAGGTCTGGAGATCTAGCAGTCCAAGGAATCGGTGTACCTCTTCCAATCAAGCGGTTAGGACATTTTTCACTTAGTATTACTTTCACAATGTTAGCCGTATGCGCTGGTACTCCATCGTGTTGGTGAAACATTCCCCTAAGATAATCCATAGGGTTTTCCTCTATTAGATCTGGCAGTGTATTGACCAAAAAGTCCGCATAAATGCACTTGCGGCAAAATGAATGGTCCTACCAAATGATTGCCGATGATACCAGCCCAAACATTGAAACTGAATCTCTGCTGGAATGAGGTCACCTTTGCCCTATCTGAGTTAGTGTTCGACTAGGTATGGAAGTTATGGAAGTTCATGATATCATTCCTGGTGAATTTTATCGAATTAACCCTTCTAACTCAGAAGGCGCACTTCACAAGCAGAAGCCTGGAATCAATTGACCTATTCACCAGAATATAAAATATATTGAGGTGAATGAGGCTCCCACAACCCATGCAATAAAATATTAGTAAACAAAATAGTGAAACACGTCCAAACACTACAGTCAGGGGTGCACAGATAACAGAGAACGTTTAAGCAAATCCTTGGTAAGAGCCAGGTCAAAAATAGGACACATATTCACGGCTCTACACATGCGATTAATAGGCTCATGCATACCATAGTTAGACCGAGAATGGACAACATGTAGTAAAGGCACTCTCCTTAAGCAATACGGGGTATGCCTATAAGTAACCAAACCTGCGAGAGTACGAGAATCTATATTCGAGTTCATAAGCTGGTGAATAAATACTAGGTCAGCAATTCTACGTCGTTCCTCCAACGAGTGCATATTAAGCAATCGGAGGCGATCCTCATATGGAGGAAGCCTTAATGGATCATTCCACGGGAGGCCCCTTAGTGCGAATCTAACAAAGTTTCGCTGCACTGACTCGATGCGTCTAGAATGAACCGCATAGCAAGGTGACCAAACCTGAGATGCATACTCGAGAACTGGTCTAACCAAGGAGAAATATAAGTGAATAAGTGTCAGTCGATCAGAAAACTCCCTTGACCACCGTTTAACAAAACCCAGAACTGAATTACTCCGAGACACGATATAGTTTATGTGCAGAGTGAAATCCAGTTTTTTGTCAAGGTTCACACCGAGGTCAGTAACGGACTCAACACGACGGATAGTAGTTTCAGCAAAGGTATAATCAAAGACGAGCTGATTGGGGTTCCTACAGAATGACATAACTTCACATTTATCTAGGTTAAGCCGCAGGCCATTTGAGGCACACCAAACCTTGAAGGTATTCAAATCAGCCTGAATACAAGAAGAATCATAACTGTTTCGAACACATGAGAAGATCTTCATATCATCTGCATAGATTAAGACTTTGGAGTGCTTAACCAGAGGGACAATGTCATCAATGGCAAGAATGAACAGCAACGGCCCCAGATGGCTGCCCTGCGGTACACCAGATGAAGCTCTAATAAATCTAGATAAAGTGTTACGGAAAGATACTCGGTATGACCTATCTTTTAAGTAAGAGCGGATCCAGTCGAGCAATAAGTCAAGTCAACGAAACTTGCAGACACAGTTCTATAAAAGTTCTACCTTAAATTAAATAAACCAATTACCCAAATGCCCTTAAACAAATTTTTAACTAGTGATAAGAAAGATGGCAAGAAAAATATAATTTGGACAGAGGAGGAAATCAAGAAACAATTATGCAAATCTGCATCACTAGCATCTATATCTAGTAACGCTCCATTAGCATTATTGGTAGATGCTGCAGTTGCAATAGTACAACAAAAATGTGGCAACCATTAAGCTTCTCTTCAAAATTATCAAAAACACCTGTTTAAGGCGTATTGCAGCCTCTCCAGTATTTTCATCGCTGCATTCAGAATTCGGCTAACTAAGTCCTCCCTATTGTTAGCAGGGCTTGAATAAACTTCATTCTTCATTGTTCCCTATAAGAAAAAGTCCAATGGGGTAAGGTCTGGAGATCTAGCAGTCCAAGGAATCGGTGTACCTCTTCCAATCAAGCGGTTAGGACATTTTTCACTTAGTATTACTTTCACAATGTTAGCCGTATGCAATGGTACTCCATCGTGTTGGAGAAACATTCCCCTAAGATAATCCATAGGGTTTTCCTCTATTAGATCTGGCAGTGTATTGACCAAAAAGTCGGCATAAATGCACTTGCGGCAAAATGAATGGTCCTACCAAATGATTGCCGATGATACCAGCCCAAACATTGAAACTGAATCTCTGCTGGAATGAGGTCACCTTTGCCCTATCTGAGTTAGTGTTCGACTAGGTATGGAAGTTATGGAAGTTCATGATATCATTCCTGGTGAATTTTATCGAATTAACCCTTCTAACTCAGAAGGCGCACTTCACAAGCAGAAGCCTGGAATCAATTGACCTATTCACCAGAATTTAACATATATTGAGGTGAATGAGGCTCCCACAACCCATGCAATAAAATATTAGTAAACAAAATAGTGAAACACGTCCAAACACTACAGTCAGGGGTGCACAGATAACAGAGAACGTTTAAGCAAATCCTTGGTAAGAGCCAGGTCAAAAATAGGACACATATTCACGGCTCTACACATGCGATTAATAGGCTCATGCATACCATAGTTAGACCGAGAATGGACAACATGTAGTAAAGGCACTCTCCTTAAGCAATACGGGGTATGCCTATAAGTAACCAAACCTGCGAGAGTACGAGAATCTATATTCGAGTTCATAAGCTGGTGAATAAATACTAGGTCAGCAATTCTACGTCGTTCCTCCAACGAGTGCATATTAAGCAATCGGAGGCGATCCTCATATGGAGGAAGCCTTAATGGATCATTCCACGGGAGGTCCCTTAGTGCGAATCTAACAAAGTTTCGCTGCACTGACTCGATGCGTCTAGAATGAACCGCATAGCAAGGTGACCAAACCTGAGATGCATACTCGAGAACTGGTCTAACCAAGGAGAAATATAAGTGAATAAGTGTCAGTCGATCAGAAAACTCCCTTGACCACCGTTTAACAAAACCCAGAACTGAATTACTCCGAGACACGATATAGTTTATGTGCAGAGTGAAATCCAGTTTTTTGTCAAGCTTCACACCGAGGTCAGTAACGGACTCAACACGCCGGATAGTAGTTTCAGCAAAGGTATAATCAAAGACGAGCTGATTGGGGTTCCTACAGAATGACATAACTTCACATTTATCTAGGTTAAGCCGCAGGCCATTTGAGGCACGCCAAACCTTGAAGGTATTCAAATCAGCCTGAATACAAGAAGAATCATAACTGTTTCTAACACATGAGAAGATCTTCATATCATCTGCATAGATTAAGACTTTGGAGTGCTTAACCAGAGGGACAATGTCATCAATGGCAAGAATGAACAGCAACGGCCCCAGATGGCTGCCCTGCGGTACACCAGATGAAGCTCTAATAAATCTAGATAAAGTGTTACGGAAAGATACTCGGTATGACCTATCTTTTAAGTAAGAGCGGATCCAGTCGAGCAATAAGGGCGGAAAACCCAGCTTTTCCAATTTAAGCATAATCACAGAGTGAGGGAGCTTATCAAACGCCTTGCTAAAGTCGGTGTAGATGCAGTCTGTCTGGAGACCACGCTGGAAAGCAGAGATTATGTGGGATGTAAATTCAAGCAGGTTAGTTGTCTTCGATCTACCAGGCAAAAAGCCATGCTGATTAGATGAGATTAACCCCTTACACTGCCCAACAAGCTGCGTATATATAACAGATTCGAACAACTTGGGTATGCAGGAAAGCTTCGCGATTGGCCTATAATTTGTTATTAAGTTTTTATGCCCCTTTTTATAAACAGGAATTATAAAGGAGCTCTTCCATAACGTAGGAAATCTGCCGGCCTGAAGAGATTTGTTGAAGATGAGTACCAGTGGAGTGAGTAAGGCGTCAGAGCAGGATTTCAAGAACGCAGGTGGAACACCATCAGGACCAAAAGAAAAGTCAAGTTTAAGCTCATTGATACCATCCATGATAATATCTCGAGATATAATGGGCAAGGCAATGGAGGCAGCGGGACGGTCTTGGATATGACCAAACTCATCCAGGGAAGGCACAAAGTCGTCAGATGAAAAGGCACCCTCAAAAAATAATGCAAAGTTGTCGGCTATGTCGGGCGCACTGCATTTAGAGGTTCCATTATACCACATTGTAGATGGGTAATTATCAGATCTCTTCTTCATATTAACAAATTTGAAAAAAGTACGAGGATCATTATGTAAGTTAACGCGAACATTATCAAGGTACTCTCTGTATAATGATGGAGATAATGCCAAAAATCTGTCATAGCAATCAACAAAATCACAATAAGCTGACGTGCTTCTACAGCGTAAGTAAGTTTTCCATAGTAAATATTTTTTATTCTTAAGGCTCCGCAGTTCACTAGTATACCACGGGGGAGAATGACAGGATGGTCTCGACCGTTTGAGTGGTACACGCGAATTAAACAGATCATAAATTCTATCATAAAACACGGAAACGCACTCATCGACATCGCTATCATCAAAAAGAGATGCGAAATCGATCGAGAGGATCCTTTTTGAGAGAACAGAGACATTAATCTATCTACAGAATTCGGTCCAGAAACGCTTTGTCGTCAGTGTCGCGTTCCAGTGTCGTTCAGTTTTCTCTCGGAATCTCCTTCCAGTAGTCCTTTTGCTGGGTGATGGTAATATGGACGTAATCCGTCTCGATGAATAACCCTCCAAACCTTAGATGACGACTCTCGTTTCGTGCTCGTCGCAGGGTCCTGCCTCACGATGGTTATTATTTGTTGCTCGACGTCAGCAGAAGTTCCCGAAGTTTCGGGTCGTGTCTCCATGTCGTGTGAAGTAACACTTCCTGTTGCTCGTCGGTTAGGGAATCTCCTTTGATATTTCAGGACAGCTCTCTCTTTTCCGTCTACTACACCATAAATGTAAATAATATTCGCGTATTGCTCAAATGTAAATTCTACCATTTTTTAATAATTTTTGCTTAAACTTACTTATTGATTTGTTTTTGTTTGCAGCAATAATTATAATTAATTACCTGTTAAGCCAAAACAATCATTTTCGACTTTTTACCTTAAAAATTCTGTTCCTTTAAAGAATTTCCTACCCAAAGTGCAATAAAATAATTAGGTACTCAGGGAGTTCTAAGGATGCGGTTATTCTAATCCTGTGTCTACCTTGCCATGTTGCACCTTTTTGGTTTTTAACCGACTTCCCAAAAACAAAGAGATTCTAAGTTCGACGCGTATTTTTATTTTTTTTTATTATTTTTTTTATGTCTGACCGGGCATAACTTCTTAACGCGTCCACCGATTTTGATGATTCTTTTTTTGTTGGATAGAGTATGTTCACCGATTGGTACAATGTCAAAAACCTACCTTTGTAACGAGTAGTCCAATTTCGATGGTTCTCTTTCTGTTGTATAGAGTATGATCCCCCATTGCTAATAGGAGAATAATTTGGTCCTATGGTGAAAGGTGAGGGTGGGGGGGGGGGGGGGTAGTCTAACTTCGTAACGCGTGAACCGATTTGGATAATTCTTTTTCTATTGGGTAGAATATGATCCTTGGTTGATACTACGAGAAAACAAATGTTGGTGGGGTGCGGGAATTGTGGAGTGCCCAACTCTAGTATTGGACCACTGATATGTGGCTGTAAGTCTAACGGCAGCATTCGCCGCCAACTGTTTACTCATCAGATCTAAAGGAAGTAGATGAAGAAGTATCTCCAGAGCATCAGTAGGAGTGGTCCGTAGTGCTCCGTTGATACAGATGCAGGCCGATCTCTGCACCTTCCTTATAGCGTGGAGGTAAGTGGCCTTGTCCAGTGCTGGCCACTAGACCACCACGCAATACAACAAGATTGGCCTAATGACCGCAACATAGAGCCAGTGAGTCAGCTTGGGTTGAAACCCCCATTTCCCACCGATTGCCCTCTTACAGGAGTATAGAGCTATGGTGGCTTTCTTGACCCTCTCCTGAATATTAGGCTTCCAGCTGAGCTTCTTATCCAGGATGATACCCAAATATTAAGCTTCCTCGGCAAAGTCTAGGCGAGTGCCATTCAGATACAGAGGGTCCACGGGAGGAATTTTATATTTCCTAGTAAAGATGACCACCTCGGTCTTGTTAGAGTTAATACAAAGCGCACACCCCATCTTCCACCTGGTAAGCTTGGTGAGGGCATTCTGCATATGATCCCTTATGACAGGCAGGAATTTGCCGAGATAGCTATAGCGATGTCGTCCGCATAGGCAACCACACCATAGCCCACCTCTTCCAGGATTAGAAGCAGTTTGTTCACCACCAGATTCCAAAGAAGAGGAGATAGGACCCCACCTTGCGGTGTGCCCGTGCTCACAGTTCTGGTAGTATGAGCCTCTCCCAGCTTTGAGCTGATGGACCTGCCATGAATCATCTGACCGATCAGCGACATAAGATTAGCATTCACACCCAAAGATGCGAGTGCATCCATAGAGGCCACTAGAGTGAACTCCTTGCAATCAAGGGATTTTTCTATAGTGCGCACGAGAGAATGCAGAGCAGACTTCCCTTTACAGTACGCGTGTTGGGACGCCGATAGTAGATACTGAGGAATACTACCGCGTAGATGAATATCGACTAATCTCTTAAAGCTTTTGAGAAGAAAAGATAATAGACTTATAGGTCTAAAGTCCTTTGGAGTGGCATGCGAGCTTTTGCCTGCTTTGGGAATAAACACAACCTTAACCCGTTTCCACAGAGCCGGGATGTAGGTCAAGTCAAGGCAACCCTTATATAATGCCATCAGCCAATTTAGTATGAGATCGGAGCCGCGTTGTAGCTCTACAGGAACAATGCCGTCAGGACCCGGAGATTTGAACGGCATGAAGCTGTGTATAGGCCACCGGAGTTTGGATTCCGTAATCACATCCGCCAGCTCCCGGTGCTTCCTGGAAAATGAGTTGCAAAGAGAATCTCTAGAGATTCTACGCTTGATGAGGTCCAAGTACCATCCGCCTTAAGTAAATAGCTAGGATACTTGGATTGGTAGCTAGGATTTTTCTCAGTCCGGAGGCCTCAGAGGTTTCCATTATTCTATCGCAGTAGATTCTCCACGATTTTCTCTGAGCCTTCCTGAGTTCCTTTTCATAAATTTTTAGTTTGTATTTATAGCAGTCCCACGAGTGCGTTTCTCTATTGGCTTTTGCCAGATTAAAGGTCTTTCTGCATTCCTTCTTAAGAGACCCTAGGTGTGCATTCCACCACCGAGGCTTCTGTTTGCCTCTGGGTCTCTTAAGGAGACAGGATTGAGCCATAGCTCCATTAAGAACTTTAGTGAGCTTATCAACTAGCCCGTCCAGTTCCTCTTTGTTATTTGGAGGGATAGGCGGGTCAGAAGGTAGTGACGCCTCCACAATATCCCTGTATAAGTTCCAATCAGTCTTTCTGTAATTTCTAAAGACTGGTGGTTTCAAAGGCCGGTCATCCAGATCGAACTGGATGTACCTATGGTCAGAGAAGGAGTGTTCATTGGAGACCCTCCAATTCTTAATGAGAGATCTGACATTATCCGAGGCAAGAGTCAGATCTAAAACCTCTTGCCTATTCCTTGTGATAAAAGTGGGTTCTATCCCCATATTACATAAGAGCAAGTTTGTATTTAAAAGGTAATCATAAAGAGACTCACCTCGCTCGTTGATATCGGAGCTGCCCCACACCGTATGATGTGCATTGGCGTCGCATCCCAGTAAGAGCCCAGCCCTGCGTCGTTCAGCCTCAGCAACAAGGTTCTTCACAGAACCGGGTCGTTTAACCCGGTGTGGATAGTCCGCGAACCAGTCCTCCTGCGACCCACGATTCTTGAACTAAAACAATATCATCTTCGTCCTTTGTTAGACGAAGAAGAAGGGCAGCAGATGCTGCTTTAGAGTGGTGGAGGTTAATTTGGAGCAGCCGCAGCATCAGAAGTGAAATCACTTCTAACTTCCAGCGCTTTGTTGTCTAGCTCCTCTGGTTCAGAAGCGAGTAGCTGTTCCTCATCCAGAGAGGCCCTTAGTAGCCTGCGTGAAAGCTCCGTCTCAGACATGGCGTCCTACTCTAGAGCTCGTACAGGCGGGTTTTTGTGTTTGGGAGGAATCTCTTTAGTTACCGCCTCTCAGAAGGCAATTATGGTTAGAGAAGTGCCTTTTTTTGCATTGCTGGACAATAGCCCAGAGATGGAATGGGCGTTTTAATTCTTGTTGAACGCGTTGGCGCAGAACTGGAACAGGTGAAGAGTCAGTGTAGTACACGCCCTAGGCTTCCCAATTGGTTAGAGGAACCAGAAAAAGAGAATATTCATAGTGCTCTCTTGTGACATCTTTCAAAAGAGAACGGCTTTTATGCTTTAATAAAATGCAAAGGCTGGTGACTGTATTCCTTTTCTTTCTCTTTGTCTTTTCAATACATTCAAGGTATCAAACTTTTGTTTCGTTTAATGCGTCTAACGGGTCTCCACTCCTGAGCCTTCGTTGTAATCAAAGTTCAGCACAACAGCTGCTGGCTTTCTTCACACTGAGCCGGCTTTGATTTTCATTTGTAGGTCCCGTCCGTCAGACTTTGTGTCGCTGTATACTTTTGTTTTGTTTAGTTTTGGGCAAATTGACGTTCCGGCAGTCTCAAAAATTTAATTCTGATTTTTGCAACATGCGGGGTTTGAAGAGTAACTATTTGTCGGTTTACTGCCACTTAGCCTCGGCTTATTCAGCTATTCTTGCAAATTTCAATTAGGCATAATGCGCTTTTTTCACACCTCCCTCAATTAACTTCTACTCATCCACAATTTTATTATGTCTGAATTATATTTAAACTACATTGACACATCATTCATTTCTGCTTTTTATAGTATACCGCAGCCCAAATATGTCTGATACCGATATTGTATGTATCTTTGAAAATCGGTCTTCAGATATCGATAAGATTTCATAAATATCTCTCCCTTCTAAAATCATTCTTACTGGCGATTTTAACGTCGACAACATACATACAAGCATGCATTTCAGTTATGTATATAACGTTTTACAGTTACACAGTTTTATACATTTCGTAATGCGTCACTTTATACAGTTCATGTCAGCAACCGAAATGCACTACTTCTACATTATAAACATACATGATTCGTTACAGGTTAGTTGACCGTAATATCTATCCCTGGAACGAAAGGAACGCGTTAATGTAAATAAAGCACATTAACTTGAAGTTACCTGTACTGTGCATTGTCCTCACTGGTTTAAAATAAAGATGATTCTCCACTTGTGTTTTGCTTCCACTTCAGATCCAACAAGAATAAAAAAAAGCCGGAGTAGTTGAAACAATGGGTTACTGGGTATTAGACGGGGTATATCTTGCAGTCTTGAGGTTACGTTTTTTGGCTCTTATTGATTGAAAGTGTTGCTTTAGAGAGGGGTACACACTAAACTTTCTTCGAAACGTGTATTCCAGCATAAAAAGTGACATAAGACACCCTTCATGCCAACTGGACCCCTTGTTTTCTGTATCACTAAATATTGAGGTTATATTTGCAATTTGCAAGAAATTGAGACGTGCTGGGCCAATTCTGACCTAGGATTCCAGTTTTATATGGATTACCAAAGTTACACAAAGAAAATATACCGGTCCGCGACGTTGTTTCGGCTTGTGGTTTTTCATCTCAATTTTTGTCCAAAAAATTAAGCAGTGTAGTGCCAGATATGATCAATTTTAAAAGCAAATTTTCAATAAAAATTCTCTTAACCTAATCAATAGAATAAAGGACTTGAAGGTGCCAGCTAATTCGAAGTTAGTTTCGTTCGACGTGTGCAGCCTTTGCCCTTCAATCCCAATAGAAAAACTATTAAATATCTTAAAGAAAAGAATCCCAATCCGACTAAGTCCTCACAGCTAATCGATTTAACGACTATATGTATCAAACAAAATTTCTTTTCATTTAATGGGAAATTTTACTAACAGAGTGATGGGTTGGCAATGGGTTCTGCTTTCTCACCCTTTTGCGCGGATTTTTTCATGGATTACTTTGAGAAGCTGATCTTTTCTTCCCATAGCCCGCAAATTAAATACATATTCAGATGGTACCGTTATGTGGATGATATTTTCTGCATATAGACTGGTTCAGAGAGGCAGCTTTCGTTGTTTTTAGATTCGTTTCTGAACAAAATCAATTGGCAATTAGGATAGAAAAGGACAATAGCTTAAGCTTTGATATTTTTAGAAAAGATACATACTCTGACGCGGTGATTCCTAGTCACCCATGGAACACAAAGATGGCAGCCTTTCATTCTCTAATAAATAGACTCTTGAATTTCCCCCTGAAAGATCAAAACTTTAAGAAAGAACTAAATATTATAAAATCAATAACGGGTATGAATCAAAAATTATTTATAAACTATTAAACAAAAAACAACCTAAGTTTATTTTAAATGAAGTGTTTCCACTCATACCTGAGAGAGTGGTTAGTAAGGGGTGCAGAAGGATCCCATAGATTCCAAATGTATCGAACAATTTAATATTACCTTTAAGAAAGAAAGATATTGAACCAGCATTTTTTAATGACAGAAATTTAAAAAATTATTAGTTAATAATATAGTCGAGGGAAAAAAGGATACGTTGAAGGCGAGTGTAGTGCATAAAATATGTTGTGATGACTGTCTCGGTATATATATAGGGAAGACTAAGCGTTCTTTGTTGCAACGCTTTAAAGAGCATAGTAATTGTGCAAAATTTAAGAAACCATCCTCTGGCTTGGCAAAACACCTAATTGACACAGAAGACAATTGCAGTATAGAAAATGTGGAATTGTTGCATAGACTGCGGGGCGGACGTGTATTGGATAAATACGAGATTTATGAAATCAAAAAATCCAAGGTTGAAGGTTGGATCTTGCTGAACGAACAGATAGACTTCAATAATAAAAGTCCAACCTAGAACCAGACTTAATTAAGATCATATTGAAATAAAAAACTATTTTTGTTAATAAATTCATTTCTCCTTTTTTCATATGTGTGTAGGTTTTTCGGTATTCTTTTATTGTAGTTTCTGTATGTGGAATAGTCTCTTGTGGAGTTTGCACTTAGATTAAATCAGTTAGTAGCTCTGAGGTTGCCCTAAGAAGTCAAAACGCGTCAGCATTTTGTTAATTTGTTTTAAAAACGCTGTAATAAATAATATTAGTTTTGTGGAATCCGACAGAAGTATTTTATTTAAGTAAAATTTACAATGTTATCAAGCCAATTCCACCAAGTGTTATCGAAAAAATCAATAAAATTGATGAAATGTTTAGGTAGTTTTGTATTTTTGATTTTCGATAAATAGTTATTTTGGCTCCAACTTTAAAATGTCGTAATAGACATAAAATTAAATATTATTTTATATTCCAAATAGCATGGTTCAAGTTGATTTTTTCAAAACATAATATATTTTTGACTTTTTAGTGTATTTAAATATGCTACTCGAAAAATGCCACTCGTGTAAATAAAACGATAATAACAGCTTCATACAACAAAAAATAAATAAATCTCCAAATCAATCTACATCACAATCGGTGCAAAACGTACGAAACTAGCCCCTCCTTAACCACCACCTACCCCCCACCCCCTCCAATCAGAAGGCAGGGGAAACATTCCCTCGCACCAAAGGCCGCGTGGTGCCACCGGAAAGCTCATTTAAACTCCTTCAGAGGCGGAATCCGTCGATACCAACGGCGGATTGAAAGGTGCTAGCCCACCACCTACCGCCCTCTCCCCCCCGCCCAAGTGGAAGGCAGGGGGAACATTCCCCTCGCACCAAAGGCCGCGTGGTGCTACCGGAAAGCTCATTTAAACTCCTTCAGAGGCGGAATCCGTCGATACCAACGGCGGATTGAAAGGTGCTGAAGGTTGATACATCGGTCACTGCAGATGGGGAGCAGATATATATTGTCCAGATCAACAAGGAGGCGAAAAACCTGCACTACCCCAAGTTTGGAAAGATACGTCTGAAGAAGCGACACCCCAAGGATCCTAACGAAAGTACGCTAGAGGCAAGTGAGGTGGAAAACAACCTGGGTCTGGAGAAAATTCTAAACTACATTTCTATGTATTTATTATAAAGTAGGATACAAAAATTGTAATTCAATAAATCAGTCTAGCCAGAATAACCCTACTGATTAAGTGTAAAAATAATATAAAAATAAAAAGATTTTAAAAAAATGCAAAATAAAATAGGCTTTTTGATTATTAAAAATTACATAAAATGTATCTAGCAATATTTATAGGTAAGAGGTACTTCGAACCCCATTTATCCTATGCTTCCTAACACGGATGCTGAGGGTCCTACAGGTAAACCAGCACAACAGTAGCTCAGTCTGGATAGCAGCAGGGGCAGCACTAAGGAACTACAACCTCTTTTCCGCGCAGAGTGAAGATAGAAGCGTTCGGCCATATTGGCTAGAAAAAAACTTAGTATTAACCTTTGCTCTAATTTCAGTACCAATGACTGTGCGAGGTTGGAAAGAATGAGCCACAGTTGCTCATTGCATCGATCTACATGGCACATGACAGGGATGCGCCCGCGGAAGAATTCCAGAGGCTAGTGGAAGAAGTGAAGCAGAGAAAACTCAACCTAGTGAACCATGTAATATGGGATAACTGTGAACTGGTGGACTGGACGGTGCTTGAGGAGCCCTCACTATCGGATCACAGTAATATTAGATTTGGGGTCAGAACACTGGTGGCCGCAAAAAGCAATAGAGAATTCAGAAATGTGGCGGGACCGATTGGGTAAAATTCGGCACACTGGTATAGGGGAAATCGGGAAGGGGATGACCAGCTGCAATCTGCGTCACCCAATACCTTGAATCTGCTGTGGGTCGCGTTACTGAGGGTTTGAACGAAAAAAGATCAAAACGGAAAAGCTCTCAGTCCTATTGGGGGGACAAGAACCTAACGAAAATCCGCCGAAGAGTACGCGCCCTGTTCAGGCTGACAAAAATATGCATAAAACAGGCAGCGCTGATAGACTATATGGCGGCTCTTAAAGATTTTAATCAGTATTATCTAAAACTACTTCACAACCTATGCTACTATGCAATAATAATGGAGTCAGGAGGAAGAACAGCGAGGAAACACTTGAGGTCCTGCTGGAACTTACTTCCCTGCCTGTAAAAATCCAGTGAGTAATCCGTAGTTACAAACTGAAAGTACAGCTCTATGATTATTTCCCAGGACAGAATCAGATGGGGAATCAACTACTACGATCCGGAAAAGTCGCCGGGACCAGACGGTATAATGCCAGTCATGCTGCAGAGAGTACTTGAGCTGGTAACCTCCTGATTGACGACGATTTTCAGAGGTTGTTTGAGGTTAAACCATGGACCCGAATCCTCGCATCGCTCACGGGTAATCTTCATCCCTAAAGCGGGCAAGTGGGGACAGGCCAATCCCGTTAACTACAGACCGATCACCTAGCCTCATTCTATTAATATCCCTGGAAAGGGTTCTAGATCTGTATATTAGCGTATATCTCGAGTGCACCTTAGGAGCCTTTACAGATATAGAAGGGGTCTTCAACAATGTAACCACCAAGGTGATCGTAGGTGCTCTGGAGGCAGAAAAAGTGGACACAGCCATCGGTAGGTAGATACACACAGAATAAAATAGTTTTTAAAAAAAAAGTTGAACCGACTTCACAAAAAGCGCTAAAAAGCATAAAAAAAAATTTAATTTTACATCTGTTACGACATTTTGAAGTCGGTGCAAGTCAAACAAACCAAACAACTACAACAAAAGTATTTAATCGTCATTTTCTTATGATCCCGTAAGCTGAAACGTTCAGGAAGTATTATGTATTATTTTTAATTGTGGTACTGTAGTTGTTTTATTTGTTTAATTTGCACCGACTTCAAAATGTCGTAATAGATAGAAAATTAAAAATTATTTTATGCTTTTTAGCGCTTTTTGTGAAGTCGGTTCAACTTTTTTTTTAAAAACTATTTTATTTTTGACTTTTTAGTGTCTTCTACTCTATACAACGAAGAAAGAACCATCCAAATCGGTCCACTCGTTAAAAGTTAGTTTTAACCCCCTACCCCACCTCATTCCACTAAACGTTTTTTCTCATGATATCAATCATGGAACCTACTCTGCCGAACAGAAAAGGAATCATCGAAATCGGTCCAGGAGTTACAAAGTTACTAACCCTCCCCATCCCCCACCACCACCATAGGACCAAATTATTCTCCTATTAGCAATGGGGGGGATCACACTCTATACAACAACAAAAGAACCATCCAAATCGGTCCAGCGCAATAAAGTTAGGTTCCAACCCCCCCCACACACACATGTAGCCAAAAGCGTAATAAAATAGATTAAAAGATTGTAATATCGACTGCAATAGTAAGTAGTAGCTATTAGTATTAATGCATAAATTTGCCGTAAACAATAACATTTACTAAAAGTTATAGTAAATGTTATTGTTTTTAGTAAATTTATTGCAATAACATTCCACCTCATCTAGGCTTTTCATTCCTCCATTTTTAAAATAAAAAATATCTTAGTTTCAAATTATTTATTAAATATTTACTCGTATAAGTTTACCAGGAATGCGTACAAAAATAATATTACAGCATTTTAAGTCTTATACTAGTAGACCCAGCTGCCATAGTATGGGCCACTGTTGGGAAAAACATGAAATTATCAATAGGCTTATATACAAGGGTATCTAATTTCTCTTTTATAATAAAAGCATTAAGATGTCCATTTTTTATTATCTTATGACCTTCCGATATCATAATTATTGTACTTTCATTAAGGATCATTTCTTTTATTCTACAAATAAAATTGGCCTCAACTGATACAATTATAGGTTGGAAGCTTTATTTCAGCTATTATTATATTCAATTTTTATTTCAGCATTTATTTTAACTTGCAGAAATTATATAGAAGGGTACCACACATCCGTTTTGTTAGGTTTAACTGAAACCTTTATTCTCCTGGATGGTGGTAACACATAATGAAGTAATTTAAACATAGCGGAAGTAAATTCATCTGGAAGAGGGAACACGAGTTATATAATATATAATTAAAATTATTAATAAATACTTTGCATTATATTAACTGCTTGTTAAATGCATACACGATGTTTCCAGTTAAGAGATCACAAGGAAAGAAGGTGATATTATCTACTCATATAGCCACACAAAAAATTTATAAACAGGATGTCAGCTGAAAAACATTTAAATGACTAATTTTTTGTAGTCATATTTTGAGAGACAAAGTGTATTCTGTAACGCTATTGCATTTGTATTGTATTCTCTTGTACTGTCATTTCATTTTACCAAACAAGCATTGTTAATGTGCTTTCGGATACTGTACTCTGTACTTTGTATTAAGTAGTTAAGTAGGTCAGTCGGTAAGAGGCCTCTGTAAAGCGCGCTAGTTTTTAAATAAATTATTAAATCAACCGCTCTGGTTTTATTATTGCCTGACAAAATCTTCTTACAATCTCAGAAGTGGGATACGGGCTTAAAAATGTTAAATCGGCGTTAAATGTTTTGAGTTTCGCGAAGAATATTATTTTAAATTACGGAATTTGCGCATAGGTGTGCAGAAAAGTGCACATGCACATGGTGAGAAAAAACTTAGGAACTGCAAAAAAAATGTTATAAAATGCGAAACAAAAGTGTGTATAAGTTTTAAAATATTTAATTTTGAGATCATCTGAGAAAACCTAGCTGTGAAAAGTAACAGAATTGCGTCCAGGAAAATATCCATCAACGTGTTGAGTAACTTCACATGCTCTAGGAAATCCCGAAAAATTATATCCATCAGTGTGCATAATAACCATTTTTTATAAAATTTGCCTAATATAAATATTGAAAGTGCATGCCCAAAATATTTTGGAGGATTTTCTGCAATTTGTACAAAATTTTTTGAACACATGGCCGAACGCTTTATCCGGTTTATTCAGCAAGCTACGGTACAACAGCTCAAAGAAAAGTTAACGGAATTGAGGCAGCCTTCTAGTGGAAATAAAAATGAGCTAAAATTAAGACTACAAGAAGCTATACCGAATTTATCCGAAACGGAAATTGAACAATATTTCCCAAGGAACCGGCTCGAGGAAGATGTTGAAGGTAACGGAAATACTGAGCATAATGCTACGAATGGTGATACACCTGACTATTCTTCGGAGTCAACTATTGAAAACTTAGTTCTTCAACTCAACCAGTTAAGAGACATCGTTAAGAAAAAACAAGAAATCGCGGAATTAAAAAGGAAATTAAATGCATTGTGTTTTGAGGAAGATAGTCCAACTGCTGGTTCTATATGCAGTTTTAGAGATGTTGAAGAATCACTTCTGACCTTCAGTGGCGACGATAATCTAAGTATCAACAAGTGGATACAAAATTTCGAAGACTCGAAAGAAATTTATGGTTGGGATGAAAAAAAGTCCTTTATTTACGCCCAGCGATTATTGAGAGGAACAGCAAAATTATTTCTCCGTTCAGCGTCCTATAGATCATGGAACCAGTTGAAGTCAGCTTTAATCAGTGAATTTCATCATCATGTCACTGCAGCTGACATACACGGAACCTTAAGGTTACGTAAGAAAAATCGTGACGAAACTTTACAACAGTATGTTCTGGCAATGCAGGAAACAGCCGCTTTGTCTGACATAGCAGAACAGGATCTGATTCATTACATCGTCAGAGGAATACTAGATTCAGCTGTTAACAAGCAACTACTGTACAATGCTAACACAATAGGTGACTTAAAGCAAGTCTTAAGGAAGTACGAAAAAATGAAAATGTATACAAGTTGGGAAAATTCTTTTCGTTTGTCTGCATCACATCAAAAGAGCGGACATCAACAACAACCGCAGAAGAAAACTAAGTGCTTCAACTGTATTGACTACGGGCATATAAGTAGCCACTGTCCTAAACGAAAACGGCAAATATCTTCTTGTTTCCGATGTGGTCAACAGGGACACAAATTGTAGTCAACAAGGTGCCATTATGACGGTGCAGAATGAATCTGCAAATGCTGAAGAAAAATCACTCAATCACGGAAGTAATAATTATCAGTTCATAGATAATACTAACGATTTTCATTTTTTCGTTAGTTATACATTCCCTGATCAAGCTACCACCGAAGTAAAAACAACTACAATCAAGGTGATGACTCTTCTTGACACAGCTTTATAAAGGAGTCTTACGTTCCACGTCACATTTCATCAACATTAAATAAAGCAACAACCGGAGTATACTACGGCATAAATAACAGCGAGCTGAATGTTTTAGGTAAAACTCATTGTAGCGTTAATTTAAAGGTAACTCTGTTAAAATATTTTTGTTAGTAGTAGGAAATAGTAGTATGAAATATCCAATGGTGCTAGGGAGAGATTTTTTGAAAGCTAGTAAAATTAGTCTTGTTATTGACAGGAATTCTAACACGAATAATATTATAGATACAGAGATTATAAGTTCAGATGATGTTATAGATAATAATGAAAATTTGGCTAGAGAAAATATATTTTTGCAAGAACAAAGTAGCAATGATGATACATTTTTAGAAAGTATTCTGAATATCGATCCGTGTATAAATGATTCAATTCAACAAAATTTATGTATAAATGAGAATTAAAGTTTTGACGAAAAGGAACTCTTGAACAAAATTTTGCAAGCTACCCCTGCTGATGACGATTTTATTTTTAATGAAAATTTTAACCACGAATTGAAGATAATACTAACTAAAGATACTATTTTTAATTGTACTCCAAGACGTTTACCTTTTACACATAAAGACGAATTGAAAAAAATTTTAGATGACCTGCTCCAGAAAAAAGTTATTCGGGAGAGCAACTCTCCTTTTGCATCTCCAATTGTCTTGACTAAAAAAAAGAATGGCGAATTAAGGTTATGTGTGGACTTTAGGGACTTAAATAAGGTGACTCAAAAAGATAATTATCCATTACCCTTAATAGAGGATCAATTAGATAGGTTGCGGGGAAAAAATATTTTTCACTGCTAGACTTAAAACACGGGTTTCATCACATCAAGGTCTCTGAAGATTTAGTGAAATACACGTCTTTCGTAACACCCCTAGGACAGTATCAATATTTACGCATGCCATTTGGCTTAAAGAACGCACCGGCCGTATTTCAGCGCTATGTTAATTCCATTTTTAAAGAATTAAGAGATCAAGGCAAGGTGTTAATATATATATAGATGATTTATTGATAGCATCAGAAACAGTGAAAGACCATATTGAAATTTTAGAGGAAGTAATGAGGGTGGTAAGGGATAATAAATTAAAACTTAGATTTGACAAGTGTAAATTTATGTTAGAAAAAATTACATATCTAGGATACGAAGTGAGCGCACGGGGTATTGGTCCAAATGTTGATGGTGTTAGAGCAGTTAAAGATTTTCCTATCCCAAAGAACATAAAAGATGTCCAATCTTTCTTGGGTTTGTGTTCGTATTTTAGAAAGTTCATTAAAGACTTTTCTGTTGCCGCGAAACCATTATATGACCTTCTAAAGAAAGATTCAGTTTTTAAATTCGGGCCAATTGAGCTGGAAACATTTCGGAATCTAAAGACGAAACTTCAGAAATCGCCTGTTCTTAGTATTTATAACCCTGAGGCTGAAACTGAGTTGCATTGTGATGCCAGCAGTTTGGGCTTTGGCGCTGTACTGTTTCAAAAGCAAGAAGATAACAAATTTCACCCCATTTTCTTCTTCTCAAAGCGTAGCACTTTTCAAGAAACCAAATACCATAGTTATGAATTGGAGACTTTGGCTATTGTATACGCTTTGAGACGTTTCAGAATCTATTTATTGGGAATTAAATTCAAAGTTATGACAGACTGTAAAGCATTGACCCTTACTTTGAACAAAAAACTGTTAAATCCTAGGATCTCACGTTGGGCTAAGGAGTTGCAAGACTTCAAATATTCTATCGAACACCGTGGTGGTGACAAGATGTGTCACGTGGACGCCTTGAGTAGGTGTCATAATATCTTACTTGTAGAAAGTGATGATGGCTTTACTAAGTACACAAAGCTATACCCAGTTAAGAACACTAGTACTTAAGTTAAGAACAGTAGTACTTCAGGAGTTCTTGGCTGTCTTCGAGCGTATTTTAGTGCCTACAGTAAACCCAGAAGAATTATTTCAGATCGAGGCAGTTGCTATACATCTGACGATTTTGCAAAATTCTGCAGTGAAAATGAAAATGAAAAATAGCAACTGGTTCGCCACAATGGAATGGGCATAGAAAGGGTTAATCGATCATTAACACCTATGTTGTCCAAAGAATCTGAGATAGACCCTGGAGGATGGAGTAAATATTTAGAAAAAGTAGAGTTTGCCATGAAGAATACGATTAATCGAAGTACGGGAACTACGGCAAGCATGTTACTATTTGGAGTTTGTCAGAGAGGTATTGTTAATGATAGAATCCGTGAATATTTGCAAGAGTATATTTTACCATCAGAAAGCAGAGATTTAAATTTTATAAGAGAAAAGGCAAGTGATAATATCAAACGAAGTCAGGATATAAATAAAAATCGCTTTGATAGGTTCCATAAACCGCCTCATAAATATAAAGTAGGTGATCATGTTATGATAAAAAACGTTGTTAGTTTACCTGGAATTAACAAAAAATTGTAAGCGAAATATAAAGGGCCTTATGAAGTAGTAAAGGTTTTACAGAATGACAGGTATTTAATTCAAGATGTCGAAAATCTTCAACTTTCAAGAATTCCTTACAAAGGTGTAGCTTCACCTGAAAACATGAAACCGTATATGGGAAATGACAATAATCATTAACACGCATCGATATATTGTGTTTCTAGTTTATTTTAAGGATTTGCTTTCATGTAATTTCCTTTCGTTGTTTAGTTTGTATCATTTGGTTTAGACTTGGAGCTGTATAGAGAATAAGGTAGACCAGTAATGTTATACGATCGGTATAAGTAATGAAAAAGGGTGATTATTTTGTAAACAAATATACAATTTCGTGATAAGACATAGGTAAATCGAGGCCGATTTATAGGTCAGAATGGCCGAATTGTAATCATATTTTGAGAGACAAAGTGTATTCTGTAACGCTATTGCATTTGTATTCTATTCTCTTGTACTGTCATTTCATTTTACCAAACAAGCATTGTTAATGTGCTCTCGATAATTGCTTTAGTCTTTTAGCCCGTTAGGTTTTCGGATACTGTACTTTGCATTAAGTAGTTAAGAGGCCTCTGTAAAGCGCGCTAGTTTTTAAATAAATTATTAAATCAACCGCTCTGGTTTTATTATTGCCTGACAAAATCTTCTTATATTTTTATCACAGTTTGAAAGCTATTTTTTTTTTTCATAAAAAGCATTAGGAGAAGGACTTTCTCTAAGTTCAGTTGTTTTACTTTTAAAAGCGATTCTTTTATTAAAACCGTGAGTTTTCTTTTGTTTATTATCTAATCTAATGTCTATCACTGGATTATCATTTCGATCCTTTTCCATTGTTTACCTTATATATGTATTTCCTGCACTTAAAATTCAACAATTTGTACACTGCAAGGAATTAAATAATAATAATTAATTTTTTTACGACACAGTTAAAATCTATTTATTAAAACCAATGGTACATTAAAGTATAAAATTCGAAGAATATTGTGTAAAATTTTCATGAAGAAATATTAAAAAATACAGCAATGGCAGCAATTATTCGGAAGCGTCTGGGAAAAAAGTAAAATTGCGGTACCCGAGGACCGAGTTATGAGGTCCTGGATCATCTGAAATCAAAATTCTTTCGCCCCAGGCTGGGCGGATTTTTCGAAATTTCAATTTTTAACTTTTTGGGAACACTTTGAAGTGAAAAACGCGATTTTTGCGAAAAAATCGGCTAATTTGTTATTGTAAAATAAAAAATATTAACAAAAAACTCTCCAGCGTTACCTCGTAAATTATGTACAGAAATAGTGTTCAAAACTTCAAAGGATCGGTGCAGTAATTTTGAAGTTATTAGGGGCACCGACTTTGAAAACGTGAGTTGTGGAAAAAACGCTTTAAAGTTTTGAACACTAACAAATTTGAAAAAAAACGTTCATAAGCGAGTTGCTTAAACTGCTGTATCTTCGTTAGTTTTGTTTTGCCCGATTCATCTCAAATGTTCACACAATATTCTTGAAATGTTCAACATTCAGAAAATCAATTAAAAAAATGCGCAAAAAAAAAAGTCTAAAAACGTTACCAACACCCCCCCCCCCCTAACTGCCTGTAAGACAATAAAATAAATTACAAATAGTAAAATATACTACTAATAATTACTATTGCACATTTAGTATAATTTATTACAAAATGCGCAATTTCATTAAAAATTTAATAAGCGTGCGAATTTTTCGGTATTTTCAAGCTTTTGTAAAATTTATTACACAAGAGCAATTGATTTTATTACAGCTTTTTTCTGTGTGTAGTCACGCTGCTAAAAAGCAGAGTGATAACCTCGGAGGGAAGCAAAGCAATTAACCGGGGTGCACCACAGAGGGGAGTCTCATCGTCTAAATTGTGGCTACTGGTTATGAACAACATCCTAGTAACACTTGAGAGTACGGGTGTAAAAGTGGTCGCTTACGCTGGTGATATAGTTTTATTAGTGTCAGGCAAGTGCCTGAATACTATAAGTGAAATCACGGAAGGAGCTCTAAGGAAACTAAGCTCATGGACGAAAAGCCAGGAGGCTTAGCATCAACCCACGCAAGACCGAAATAGCACTCTTCACTAGGAAGTATAAGGTATTAACCTTCAGGGCACCTTGGTTAGACAGTATGCTGCTGGAACTGAAACCGCTGACTAAATGTCTGGGACTAGGACCCTGATCTGAAAACTAAGTATTGAAGAAAGGATTGCTAAGGCAAACAATGCTTTTTATACATGTAAGAGACCCTTCAGTGCAAAGTGGGAGCTGAAACCCAGTACCACGTAAAGGATATACCCAGCAATATTGTGGCCAATCCTGCTCTATAGCGTCATGGTTTGGTGGCCAGCTGTGAACAAGACTTATCTCTCTAGATTGGAACACATACAAAGAATACCAGAAATGAGGGTTACTGGTGCATTCAAAACCACTCCCTCCCGCACTCTTGTCGTGTTCCTTCACCTCCCTCCTGTGGACCTGTACAGAAATATCGCTGCGCTGATGGTAATTTTGCGCCTTAAAGAGTTTAAGTTCCGTAAGACGCGGGTGCACGACCATAGTAGCTATAGTAGCTTAGGGGAGAGTCTCGACACGGCTACCGGTTATGGAATTTAACAGGAAGTTCGAGGCAGCAATTCCGGATTCAACCTGAGGTTGTGACTATACGCAAGGCGGCAGAACTTAATCTCGGTCGGTCAGCTGGTAACTGTGAGTTCAATTACCATCTATGTGGACAGCCAAGCGGCGCTAAAAGCTCTTAGATCCAACGAATTTAAATCGAAATCCCTCTTTGACTACTACAGAGCATTACAAACTGTAAGCACGAATAGAAGGGTACAGCTCTGCTGGGTAACCGGCAGTGGTGATTGATGGTGTTAAACAAACCGTTTTAGGAAATTGTTTTCAGAATGGGCCTACTTTCAAGGTACCATAATGTGTCAGTTAAAATGTTCCATTGGACCATTAATGCCACATAATATTTAATAAAAAAAATTTCCGGAGGCCTCAGGCAATTGGACCCAACTGGTAACCGGGCACAGCGGCATCACCAGAAATGAAGCAGGAGACGTTCTCATTAAAAAAGAAGCTTCCATGAAAACTCAGGAAGTGGAAAAAATTTGTTCCCCAATGCACGGTGCTGCCAAATCTCTCAATGATGGGCAGTTAGATCTTTCAAAAACAAGATGGGATGAAACCACTACGTCTCGCCTCGCGCAGACCATATGGAGAATCTAGGATCAAAAGAATACTAACTGCCTACTTAACCTATCTCGGACTCAATGTAGAACTTTGGTTGGGATCTACACTGGCCACTGTCTTACGGGGGTACATGCGCTAAGAATTTGTGTTTCCGACTCTGATGTGTGCAAGCACTATTAGGAACCCAACACGAATGTAGAGCACCTCCTATGTCGTAGTCCTGTGTTTGCTAAAAAAAATACATGTGGTACTGGGGAACCACTTAATTGAGAGCTTAAAGGAAGTCTCAAAAATTAACATGAAAAGAATTCTGAAATTCGCAACAGAGAGAGGGTACCTTTGATGCTAATAGGATAGCTTTCCTACGTCCGCAAAACCTCTTGAACGTAAGCCATCTAATTCGTAGTAACCTATCAATGGGGCAACATTCTCTATACAACAAGAAAAGAATCATCTAAATCAATCTACGCGTTACCAAGTTGGGTTCCGCCCCCTTCCCTCACTCACGCCCAATTACTAAATGCTTGACATGGTACCAATCGGGAAATATATCCTACCCAACAAAAAGAAAAATATCCTAATCGGTCCATTTCTTATGAAGTTATGTGATGTCATACATAACAACATAAAACAAAATAACAAAAAAATGCGCTTCGAACTTAAAACCTCCTGGTGTTTGGGAAGTCGGTTAAAAAAACCTTTTATATTATTTTAGAGACTATTGTTAGTTTAGTTTACAAACCCCTGCATAAATGAGTTCAAATGCAATTTACCGAATACTGCCTGTTAACCACCAACACTGAATAAAAAAAAATAATTAAAAAAGATTGATTTTTAAAATAAATCCTGAAGCACTCCTCAGTCTTGAATAAGGCCACATTTTAATGGAAATAGGCTATGTGCTTATTGCTTTCTTATTGCGAATTAAACAAGTTTTAAATATGTAGGTATGGTAAAATTAAATGTAAACTGGAGGCGTGCGATATATAATGGGACCACTTATTTCAAGGTTAAAAAGGACATAACCTACCTGTGTTAATTTTGCATGAAAAATTCCAAGGAAGCGAGGCCACAACTCAACCATTTATTGTCCGATTGGTTTCCCTTTGCGCATTTCTAAAAGATTTAGCTAAAACATTTCTGTATGTATTCAGAGGGTACCTCCCAGTAGGTAAGTTCACTGCCCTTCGAAATGCACATTGAAGCAGCCTCTTCGATTACATCATAATGCCAGTTTTATTTACCTTACCTTTTGCATTTAGGCAAGGAAGAATAAGAAGGATAAGGACTCAAGTTCGTGTAAATTTTTTTCGTCAAATTTCTTGGGTTATATAATCCAGCTTGCTCTTTTGTGTGTAATTTTACCGGCATCTTTCATGAGAGTGGACATGGATTTCGTTTTCAAATTTCTTAGAAACAGAGAAAAAAATAGATTCTGGTCCATTTGAATGAAAGAAAAGATATTTTTTTCATGGAATTCTTTAAAAGGTACCACTTTATTTTGCTTCCTACATTCAGCAAAAGGCTATTGACCTTCAGTTCCATTATTGGAGGGCTCCGTAAATTTAAGAGGTTTAGCAATTTGATCAAAATTTAGGAGGCAAATGATAAAGATACACATTGTACGTCCGGTGAAGTAATTAAGGTCCCACTTGAGATTCACATTTGAATCGTTTATGCCTTCTATAAAATTTTTAAAATATTAATCGTTCAATCAAGAATCAAGTAAATGTTAAAAATAATAACGCTAAGGAAAAATTTCTGAAACATTCTTTCTTTTCATTTAAATTGTTAATTTCTATTTATTTGTCTTACTCAATTCAAAGAGTTTTATGTCTAATTATTTCAAACAAACGGACTATAAAATATTTGTTAGTTAATTTTTATCACTTTCCTTAATTAACCAAGATTCATGTCCTTTTATAAAATACAGTCTTATATTACAAAAGCACCTCTAAAAACCATTATTAACGAAGTTTGATTCCAAGGCAATTGCAATTGCGGCCGCGACTTTGTCGCATGTTTTCTGAAACAATTCAAACACTTTATTTGTACGTGCTTACATGTATGACGGTCCCTTAACTGCCCTTCCTTTATGACTGTGTAAAATCCTTAAATATATTGAGGAATGAAACGAGCAGTTCAAATTAATTATGAGAAAAATCTCTACAGAAAACCGCAAATTGGTTTTGTCGTAAAAATATCTAAAAAAAAAAAAGTTATTAGGGCACAAAGATTTTTCTCTCAATTATTCATCTATTTTGGCTTATGCAACTCATATTAATAAATCTACGTGAAAAAGTTATTAATAAAAGTTGTTTATAATTTAATCCGCCTTTATTGCTCGATTGGATCTTCTCTTACTTAAAAGACAGGATATATCGAGTATCTTTCCGTAATACTTTATCCAGAGTCATTAGGGCTACATCTGGCGTACCGCAGGGTAGCCATCTTGGGCCGTTGTTGTTTATTCTTGCCATTGACGACATTGTTCATCTGATTAAGCATTCTAAAGTCTTAATCTATGCAGACGATATGAAGATTTTCTCATGCGTTAGAAACAGTTATGATTCTTCCTGCATTCAGTATGATTTAAATACCTTCAAGAACTGGTGTGGATCTAATGGTCTGCAGCTTAACTTGAATAAATGTGAAGTTATGTCATTCTCTAGGAATCAAAATCAGCTCGTCTTTGATTATACCTTTGATGAAACTAATATCGGTCGTGTGGAGTCAGTCACTGACCTTGGAGTGAATCTTGACCGTAAACTCGATTTCACTCTTCACATTAACTACATTGTTTCTAGGAGTAATTCAGTTCTTGGCTATGTAAAGCGGTGGTCAAGGGAGTTTTCTGATCGGAAGACCTTAATTCACTTATTCTTTTCTTTGGTCAGGCCAATTCTCGAGTATGCATCTCCGGTTTGGTCTCCCTGCTATGCTGTTCATTCCAGACGCATTGAGTCGGCGCAGCGGAACTTTGTTAGGTTCGCACTAAGAGACCTTCCATGGAATGATCCACTTACTCTTCCTCCTTATGTGGATCGCCTCCGATTGCTTAATATGCACTCGTTGGAAGAACGACGTAGAGTTGCTGACCTAGTCTTTATTCACCAGCTTTTGAACTCGAACATAGACTCTTGCACTCTCGCAGGTATGATTTCTTATAGGCATACCCCGTATAGCTTAAGAAGACTGCCTTTACTGCATGTTGCTCACTCTCGGTCTAACTGTGGTATGCATGAGCCTATAAATCGCATGTGTAGAGCCGTGAATATGTGTCCTGTTTTTGACCTGACTCTTACTAAGGATTTGCTGAAACGATCTCTGTTGTCTGTGCACCCCTGATTGTTTGTGTGGGCGTGTTTTGGATTTTTGTTATTTTCTTTTTTGTTTGTTGTTTACTAATATTTTATTGCATGGGTTGTGGGAGCCTCATTCATCTCAATATACGTTATATTCTGGTGAATAGGTCAATTGATTCTAGGCTTCTGCCTATGAAATGCGCCTTCTGAGTTAGAAGGATTAATTCTACAAAAAAAAATAAAAAAAATAGTACTGTATAAAACTGTTGTACGACCCACGGTTACTGAGATCTCGCCATGAACTATTTACGTTTTACCTGCCAAAATATTTCATTAGCCATGTTTTTCGACCAGTACTAGACTACAAATGCTACATATATCGTCGGCTACTTCCAGTTTTACAGGAAATGAAAAAATCTCTAGAAATAATTTTTAATACATATTCTAAAAACAGTCATCGAAACGATTCAAAACACTTTTTACTATTATTTTCTCGATAGTATTACCATTTTTTGAGTTCCGATGAAACCGGAAGTTCTATCGAGTCGCCAGTAACTCAATTCTGATCTTAAACTAAAATTATATGGATATCCCAAATTTGAGATATATATATATAGTGGTGTGTCTTACCACAACACATTAGTTAAGAGCATCGGTGATGTCATTATTCATTCCCTCTCTCTCTCTAGTTCCCGCAACTCCGCGGGAGCGGAATTTCACCCGATTCCGGAAAACGATTGCAAGTGGACTTACAATTTAAAGTGGATTCCGAACTACTAACATTTACTCTGCAACCCTCTTGGCATTTTCGCATTCGTAATCTGTTGTCACCATGGGTCGCCGTCCGCAGGATTCGAACCTGGGACCTCCGGATTGGAAGGCCGGCACATTATCACTTACTCCACAACTACGAATTCGGCACTAATACCTGTCGTTTTCGATTAGTTTTACATTATTGCACCCCCACCGCTTCAAATTCTGGGGATGTCTTACCCACAGCATTTAATGGCATCGGGAGAATCATTACTTCAGCGACACCGAAAGCTATGGATTAGACAGTAATATCGGTTGTTTTCAATTATTTTTACACGGCATTCCGTTCTCACCCCCGCCCCTAGGGATGTTAGGGTGTCTTACCACCATAGTTTCTAATGGCATCGGTAGTGCCATTATTCGTTTTAGTGACCTCGAAAATTTTATTTGACACTATTAACGGTAGTTTTCGATTAATTTTATGGCACGCCTTTCCCGCCCACCATAAGGGATGCTAAAGGTGTCCTACACCCATTTTACTTTTTCCAGATTGTAATTAATATGTGTACTAAGTTTGTTATATATTTCTCCAAGCATTCCAGAGTTATTCTGAAATATACACATTAGCATGCTCAAAAAAATCGATTTTTTAGTTCCCGTTTAGTTTATATAAAATAAAAATTCTTGCGGAATTGGAGTCTAAGTCGATCAGAATTAAGTTACAACTTGATAGCACTTCCAATTTCACCTGTATGAAAATACCAAATTTGAGATTTTCTGGTTGACCCATTTTAGCAGTGGAAATGCTTAAGTTGCTCGTAGGAATTCAGCGACTTCTCAAAAATGAGTTATAAGACTCCAATTCTGCAAGAATTTTTATTTTATAAAGAACTTCCTTTTTACGCAATGGGAACTTAAAAAAAATCGAGTTTTTTGAATCACCCTAATACACATCCACATCCATTTTTATATATTTAGTGCGTGCGTTCTATAGTTTCTTACATTTTGTTGGCGTCGTGCTCCTATGCTGCGTGCATTATTAAGGTATGACTCTCGTGGCATCTTACTCAAAAACAAAATAAAAAACTCAGAAAAATCATCAGGGAAACGTTTAAATCAGCACAGAAAATGAAACAATGTTTAAGTGTGGTATTTTCTCTAGATGCGTAATACAGATCTCAATAGATTTGTTTACAACGCCATGCCTTGAAAGCTTACACAACTTAAACTATACAACTTAAACAAAATAAATTTTTTGCTATAAAAAATCCTTGAAACCGCATTAAAAAATATTGAAGGGTGGGGGCTTAGCGAAGTAAAAATTTGCGGTGTATGTATTTTTGGATGAGAAATCTAAAAAAAATAACAAAATAATAATTTTCGTTGAAACATTTAAAAAAAGTTTAAAGTTTTTAAATCGCGACAACAGCGCCACCTATCGGGTCCAAAACTATCCTATCTTTCAAGCTGGAACCAAACATACCGATTCACAAAATTTCATTGAAATAGGTTGAGTGGTTTCGGAGATTAACGTGTACGAACACAGTGACACGTGATTTTTTTTATATTAATATATATGCTTATGTATGTATTGCCGTAGTCACACGTTATGTTAAATTTGGCTTAATTAGGATAAAACGTGTACCTACTGCATTACGTAGACGAATATTTCATTATATATATATATATATATATATATATATATATATATATATATATATATATATATATATATATATATATATATATATAGATATATATACAATAGAGGTCCAGCTACTAATTCTTGCTTACAACCTTTAAAAGGACAGTCGAAAGCCGTAGTTGGGTTTTAGTTTTTTTACTTTATATTTTATTTACTCGTAATACATTTTGGGGTTTTCCTAATTTGATTTAAACTGGTATCATAATAAAAGGTGTGTATAAAAATTAAATTCCGTACCTCAGAGCAAAAGCGTATTAAGTCCAAAATTAAAATTTATTTAATTTAAATTCATATAAATAAGTTATCTAAATCAAGTTTAAATTATGAAGTAGTCTGTATGTGTGTATGTATGAAAATTTAGTTTAGCAAGCTATGTATGCCTGTATGTATGTTCATTTGTTTCCTCGTAGCTCCTAAACTACTTATCAGATTTCGACAAATGAAATGTTATTGGATTTACTCTTCATGCTGCTTCTACGCACGGAAGGCGCCGTACCCCCTTGATATTACTATTATTTTATTTATATTATTGATATTATGCAAATTTTCAGCTCAATCGGATATCGGGAAGTTAGTTTAAAATCGATTGCAAAGTTTTTACCGAACAGACAGACAGCCAAGAAAGCGAGTTGATAAAAACATAGTACCTGTCAGGGTACCATCCCTGCTCAGGTTCCGAACAAAAGGACGGTACGGTTGTTATCTCCATTGTATTTGTATTAGTGATTTTATCTCACTTGGGCTGTGAGTCCCTTCCAAAAAAGGGCTACCTGGAAAAAGTGTTCAGCAATTAAAAAGATTAAAAGATTTCTTTCGAATGAGAGCTGTAGTCCCCTTCAAGCAGCTTGTAAAATTGTAAAAGGCATTGAAACTTTTATTTCAACGACATATTCCTAAGTAAAAAAGAGGCCAGTAGCCATATACCTTAAAAATAAAAAACCTATAAAACCGTCATAATATTTTCTAAATTGAGGTCTGGTACCTCTTCGAGCTGCGTCCCCTAAGCACGTGCCTATGTTTGCCTTTGGGTAAATCCGCTTCTGAACATAGGTTATATAGCGAGCATGGCAGTTGCGGTAGGGCGGGGTCTCAGGGCACGGCTACCAATTAGATTTGGAGAAGGTGTCATTGGATTTGTATGAATGCTCCGCAGAACATATAATATATAGCAAGCAGCGCATTGGCAGCGAGGCACGGCAGGGCGGAACGTGGCTGGGCCGATCTCTTGCTGAATTAGAGATACTAAGAGCAATGTAACTTAATTTGTATACGCACATCTTATTATGATGCGAGTTTTGACGAAATTAGGGAAAACCCCAAAATTTAGTTAAAAAACTAAATCCGAACTACGACTTCAGCTGCCCTTTTCAAAGCTGTAAACAAGCCTTGGTAGCTGGACCTCTATTGCGTATACATATAGGGCCCGTAATTGCTATAAAATCATAAGATATGATAAAAATTGCATGTTAATAGTTATCTGTGGACTAATTTTTTGTTAGTTGATGCTTAATTTTTAATCCATAATTTCTTTTTTTATGAAATAAGAGATAACCGATAACCAATATAAGCAAATCAAGTAAATCTTATTATTGAAAAAATTTAAACAGTTATCGATAAGTCCTATTTCATAACCAAAAAAAGTATTGTCGAATAATGGTAAACGATAACCAAAAAAATATTAAACAATACTTAACCATTAAATAAGGCTTCATTTTTGTTTTAATGGATACATATCTCTTCTTAAATTACGCTCAAGTTAAAAGTTAACATGAGATTGGTTCTATTCATTTGAAAATCAGTTCAATATTTCTCTGTGAAGTTTTTGTTTGAAAAATCTAAAATAATGGTTATTTTAATGAAATATTAGGTTACGTAAACGCTGTAGTAGCGAACTTGGGCGCATATAACAGATAATTAATGCATTAATAGTTCACCTAACTTACTAACAATTGTATTGCACTGCAAATGAGAACTGGTGTGTGAGTTTTCCTAACGATAGCCTCTACACTACTAACCTTTATCTATTGCATGCGCACCAAGTTTTTCATTTTAAATCTTACAAGTATTTTCATAGATATTACAAATTTGCAATAAAAAAATTTCAGGACTAATTGTATGGGCTAAGGAATATGCATGGGGCTAGGATAAATTATTTTATTCTTTTTAGTCCGTTTAAAAACTTGGTAAAAGTTTATTTAAATAATTAACCATCTTAACCCATTAACGCATAAGAAGTCAGAATTTTTAAGTAATTTTTAAGCTTCATTCTCGAATGAAAAAAAGCCAAACATCCAATCCAAACCTAAATATCTTCCTATTTTTGGGTGTGCTCTTTCGATTCCATTCATTAAAAATAGTTTTAAAAAAAAAATTTAACCGACTTCACAAAAAGCACTAAAAAGCATAAATAATTTTTAATTTTATATCTATTACGACATTTTGAAGTCGGTGCAAATCAAACAAACCAAACAACTACTACAAAAGTATTTGATCGTTCTTTTTTATGATCCCTTGAGCTGAAACATTTAGATAAATTTACATAGTATCTTCGAATATGGTTGGGTAGTTGTTTTGTTTCTTTAATTTGCACCGACTTCAAAATGTAATAGATATAAAATTAAAAATTATTTTATGCTTTTTAGTGCTTTTTGTAAAGTCGGTTAAATTTTTTTTAAACTATTTTATTTTTCACTTCTTCTACTCTGTATTTTTTATTCTTCTACTCTGTACAACAAAAAAAGAACCATCCAAATCGGTCCACTCGTTAAAAAGTTGGGTTCAACCCCCCCCCCCCCCCCCCCCCCCCCCCGGGCATAGCCAATCGGGGCACATACTCTACTCAACAGACAAAGACTCATCGAAATTGATCCAAGCGTTACGAAATTAGACTACCCCTCCCCCTCCCTCCCCTAAAAACCAAATTATCCTCTTATAAGCAATAGAGGATCATACTCTATATAACAGCAAAGGAATCATTCAAATCGGGCCACGCGTTACGAAACTAGACTACCCCTCCCCCTCCCCCTCCCTCCTCCCCACACCCTAGGCCAAATTTTTTTCTCCTATGATCAATGGGGGATCATCCTCTGTACAACAAGACAAGAACCATCCAAATTGGTCCGCGCGTTACAAAGTTAGGTTTTACCCCCACTACCACCCCCACCACACCAACAATTTTTTAGACATGGGACCACCTCTGAAGTATGACCTACCAAACAAAAAAAGGATCATCAAAATCAATTCATAATTGGCGAAATGATCGCGTAACAAACATACAAAATTAAAAAACAAAAAACATACAGTCGAATTGAGAACCTCCTCTTTTTTGAGATCGGTTAATAAAAGAAATATGGCGGTTTTTAAGTTGTACCGAAAAAATTAAAAAAAAAAACAAAAATTTCTTTTTCGTGTCGAAAAACTATTTGAGTCATTTCAAACCATGAACAAAAATGCATAAAATGTTTCAGGAAAATTTTTTTTAGTAACCTTGATTACGTCTAACCAGATTCGTATTTGGAACAATCGAAAATCCCATATGTGACCTTTCACCGCGATTTTTCCAAAAAAACATAGTTTTTCGATACCACTGCCATATTGTACCATCTTGGATTGCGAGATTGGCCAAAACAGACATTCAATTCGTACTCTCAAAAACGCCCTAACTGACCTTCTATTGGGATATTTTCAACTTATTTACCATTTTCCGATTTTGCGCCATATTAGTGACAGCAGAGGCATATATAAGCCATTTTGAGCCGATTAAACGTAATCAAGGTTACTAAAAAAAATGTTTAATGAAACTTCAAACATTTTATGCACTTTTGTTAATGGTTTGGAATTGACTCAAATAGTTTTATATTGAGATTTTGTTTTTCATTTTTTCGGTACTATTCCACTTAAAAACCGCCATATTTCTTTTATAACTCATGGAATCGAACTTTCAACCCCAGAAATCGAAAGAGCATACCCAAAAATAGTAAGATATATAGGTTTAGTTTGGATATTTGGCTTTTTTTCATTCGAGAATGAAGCTTAAAAATGACTTAAAAATTCTGACTTTTTGGGCGTTAATGGGTTAAGGCGTCCACCATATTGGGTTTAAAATGACTATCGCAGCTCATCGTAGTCCACTCATTCAACCCTTTCATTTGCAACCCATGGAGAAAAAGGCAATCCACCGTCTTGGGGCATCCGCCATATTAGGAAATTTCATTATTTATTATTGTATATGGAGAATTGCACCCTATACATCGACTAGTTATTTAGAGAGCAATTTTAGTTCTATGGGGAAAACCTTCAGAAGTTCCCAACCCAGGTAATGACTAAGTTGTGATCACTTTGGCAGCGTATCCTACAAATCATCCAAACTGTCCCAATTTCATATTTAGGATAACTTTAATAGGCGTAAGATTTCTTACTGAAGATTGTGCAAAACGACTAGGAAACAAAAGTGAATCTGCGAGGGTTTTATTGCAAAAGGAGTAAATCCGGATTTTTTTTTATGATTTAGCCAAAGTCCAGTTGACAACCCTATGATGCGCTTTAGCAGAGCTTTGGCCAAAAGAAAATTAAATAACGAAATTTAATCTCTTTTTTTTAGATCGCTGCGAGCTAGAACAGTCCAGAAACAGAGTGAATTTTATTTTTAATTTCTTATCAAAAACTCACGGGGAGACCGAGGTTCGAACACTGGAACCATGGCGTGGTGATCGTGCCACTCTATGAATTAAACCAACTCCGTTACCCTTCATTTAGGACTAATGAAGGAATGTTCCGTAAGATTTATTTCCAATTAAATAATTCGCAGAAAACCGCAGACACGGATTGACACAGCTGATCTCTTATTTATCAAAAACTGCAATGTTATCCTAAGTGCAAAAGCTGACTTCAGGTATCAACTTATTTAGTGCAATCAAAGTATTGTATATTTGATCCTTCGCAAGCGGGTCAGCGATTGACACCGTTATCACCAGCATGCATTATCATTACATTACATTATCCCAGTATGTATGTATAGCGGTTCCATAAGAACTTTACACATTAAGTGCTGTAAGTGAGTCTTATTTACGTAATAATATTATTTCTTCAGATAATTTGCAAAACAATTTAACATCATGAGCGAAATATATTTACTTTATTCATACCTACCACAAATTAAAATGAGGGTAACCGACTTATTGAAAAAAGCTTTCGTGAAAGAACTGGAATATATAAAAAGAAATATTAAAATGCCAGTAAAGATCGTATATAGTCATTTTAAATGAAATGTGAAAATTCCTCATCGATCCACCATGTGCTATAATTTTTATTCAAGGTCAAAGTTCATGAAAATCAGTTTTTCGCGAATATCTCTAAACGGCTAGTTACATTTTAAAAATAGTTAACATCAAACCCTACAAACTTGGAATTCTCATAAATATGCACGCTTTTCTACACCACCTGTCCAGGTGGAGTACTTGGCGCACTTTTTTTAAGTGGTATCCCCTGTAGGTATAATCCACGATCTAATAATAAAAAAAATAGTTAAAGTTTCCGGAATTTCATTATTAATATTGGTGGGGAGTAATTATTATTGTCAAATGGTACAGATTAAATATCCTCTCGAATAATTGCTACCGCAGCCTTTAGAAGTGTCTGAGTTTCGAAGTCGTTGTTCCTTTTTATTGCGATTTCTATTTAAAGACCAAGCTCTGTTTAGCACATCATGTTATGTATCAACAAAACAAATAATTATTAAACTACCCTTTTTTTCAGTGATTATAATTTTATTACCATACTTGTGCTTTAATCTTCTTTTAATTGTTATATCTTCCGGAGGTGTAGTATTCTTACAAGCATCCTTTAATTCTTGCAATGAAAACTGGCAATCCTCATTGTTTTCAATAAATTCAAAAATCTCATCCATAGCTAGAGTAATCTCATAAATTTCAGGGCGACCTCTTTTACCTCTACTTACAGGCTCCAAAAAGAGAGAAAACAAGCAATTTTTTCTTTTCCGCTTCATTACCACAAAATAAACAAAAATTGTCAAAGCAGAAACCTGTGTCACTTAATCGCGCTCTCGTACGAGGCGGGCTAGTAGATGTACTGCTCTTTCGAGTGTACATTTTTACGGCACTGAACATGAATTGTCACAGATTCTTTATTTTCGAGATATTGAACATTCCCATTATTCCTTTCAACACTACACTCAATCAAAGTCTTCAGTTTACGTTCAACGACAACAGTTTCACTTTTTGCCAAAGGTTTAAGGAAGCAAGCTTCCGACATTTTTATAAACGTAATTACAATGAAAACTCAAATCAACTGATACTTCCAATAAGAACGTTCGTTTACTGCAAAGAATTGCTCAAAACTAACAGCACTTACTTCAAATTTAGCCGTTTACGGCCCTTCAATATTAAACAGGTATACGGAAACCTCTCCCCATACAATGACGTCAAGAGCAGCTGTTTTTCAAGGTCGTACAGGGAATCCAAAATAAAGATAGATGTTGACGGCTTGGAATGAATTATTTAAGTGTGCCATAAGTTTGAACACAAAAACGAATATTACGATATGTTTATTCATATTTCTTCTATTTTCGCATATTATATCTTTAAAATTCTCGACTCAGATGCGAAGAATAATTTCTAGCATAAAAAGTGTAAGGAATCAAAATCCAAACTTGTCACAGTTTTGAAAAATGAACGTCAAATCGAGGTTATTACTAAAAGACCAAATTATACCAAAGGCTGCAACAGCTCTCTATCGTGCCACTGCGGAAAACGCCACATTGCCAGGCTAACCACAGGCATCTTGCTATCTACGGCCATTATGAAAATTGCGACGAAAACAGGATCACGTTAATTGCTCGCGTTGATATATACCGGGTCCCAGTGCTCTTTTATTGCAAAAGAGCAGCACAGCTTGACCGTACCAAAGTCTCCGTACAAGT
Organism: Leptarthrus brevirostris; assembly: GCA_964036015.1. Taxonomy (NCBI): domain Eukaryota; kingdom Metazoa; phylum Arthropoda; class Insecta; order Diptera; family Asilidae; genus Leptarthrus; species Leptarthrus brevirostris. The sequence goes on from OZ038374.1 coordinate 73,600,575, forward strand.
GTCTGAGTTAAGATCAAAATCAGCCGGTCATTGCTGAGGCCAAATAAATCTAATGTTGCTTTAATGAAAACTTTACAATGGAAGCCACAGCGTTAATGTTTTAAAATCCATCAGAAGATTGCTACCTCCTCGACTCCTGAAACTGTAAAATGAATGGGTTCACATACGAACCTTAATATTGCTGACCCATCAAATAATATTCCAGGACAAATAGATCTTCCACACCACAATCCACCCACCTGTAGCATTTATTAAAACAACTCATGTAGAGTAAAGTCCTTATTAGATTTCTCTCTGAGTAGTACTGTCTTAGCTACCGCTATATAGTACTATAACTATGTAACAGCAACCTTCTTCATCTTCGACTACATAGGATCTGGAGCAATTTAATCTTTGAGTTATTAGGGCAGGTTTCCAAATCTTGTCTTTACACAAAAGTATGTGAACTCCTCTCTTACCTTTGCAGTTAATTTATTTTACTCTTTTTGTGTCGTTCAGCTGATCTGAGCTTAACATTTTTATCGTATACGCCATGTAACTTTTCGTGCTGTGTTGGTAGAATTGTAAAATTTCCTACCTAATAAAATTTCCGCTGGGGATAATTTGACGTCTGGTAACAGAGCGTTTCTAAACTCTATTAAAATTTCGTGGTAAGATTTGTTCAACTCTTCGGTTTTCCTTGTTCCTGTTTGGCAGTCTGCACATTTCTTTCTTCCATTCCGTTTGATCGGGGGTAATATGAACTGCTGGCAATGAGTTCGATAGTCCACGCTCTTAAGAATTCTCTAAATTTAAATGCGTCGAATGGTTCATTATAGATACCAAAACATGCAAGGAGTTTTATTAATTTCTGTATAATTTCTGGGATGGCTTTTGTTCCCTAGTCTACTATTTCTATCCACTTCGAAATAGACATCCTACCAGAGAAATTCCCTGAGATCACGCTCTCGATCGAGCTCGTGCGAGGTCGATCCTCAAAAAAATCTTGCAAAACAAGGATAGCGAGCGCATTCTTTGGCACTGGACACAGACCAGGCAGGTTGATGATCAACTCTGTTGTTAAGACTACCTCGGATTGGCCCAAATAGTCTGTGGTTGAGCTTCAGCCATGGTAAGGGGCCAAACTAAACTAAGGAACATGAGCTTCCCCGCTCCAAAATCCTGTTTGGCTACTTCCCGGAAAGTCAAGAGCTAATAAACGAGGAGGTCCTTAAGCAAGTTGAGGGTCAGAATCATCAACTCAGTGTTTCGGTCTGGAGGCTACTGAAAAGGGTGACAAAGGGCACCACATCTGTAATAGTCGTATCAGTAGATGACTTCTTGGCTGAGGCGCTCAAGAAAACCTCATTTAAGGTTAAATACATGTTCAGGTAAGTGCAGCTTAAGCCCAGCAGTGATCTTGCTAACGACAAGGCCAAGACTTCGGCGTGGTTTAGCTCTAAACTACTTAACTGGCACGTGTCTGATGAGCCCTCCCTATCAGACCATAACATGTGCCGGGAGCACATCCGTACTAACACACGAGAACTCGATGACGCTCCGCTAGAATCCCAGGAGGACCTAGAAATGGTGTCAATCCAGCTACAAAACTGACTGCCCACAGGTGGAACAGAACGCTAAACTAACTATGATCTAAATCAAAAAAGCTCTTTAATAAAGCAAAGCACTCAGGTACTTGAAATAAATACAAGCAGGCCTGGACAGAATATAACAAAATATTCACGAGATCCAGGAAAAGCCGTAGGAACTTCGGTGAGGGTTTTCATGATCTTTCCTTAACAACACGCCTTCAATAAATTCTCCCCAATGGCATCAGCCCCCTCCAGAGGACTGATGGGTCCTTTATCATCGTCTCAGAGGAAACATTAAAACTACACTTGGAAACACATTTCCCCGAGTGTTAAGAATTAGTAGAACCAAAAGGATCTCAGTCAACCAGCGCGTGCTGTGGATCAACAAATCGACTGAGGAGCTGAGATCTTCATATTCGCGTTTTTCTTTACGCGGATGACTTAGTGCTACTTGCAGATAACCAAAAAGACCTACAGGAAATGTTAGACAGCTTAAGTGAGTACTGCAAGCATTGTTCGCTACAAATTAACACTCACAACACCAAAATAATGATCTTTCAAAGAGGAGGAAGAAAACCAAAAAATGAAAGCTGGAAACTTGATGATGAGAATATAGAAGTAGTGGGTTCTTACAAGTAGTTGGGTTTTTTGTTGACTCCTGTATTAAGCTTTAAGAAACACCTAGAAAAAAAGCTCCAATGTTCGAAGAATGCCTTGCACGCCTCATGGAACAGTTTTGTACACAAAAAAAAAGTAACGCACACTGATAAGATGCGACTATTTAATGCTGTGATGCGGTCAATCATGTGCTACGGAAGCCAGGTCTGGGGATTTAGTTACCACGAAGAAGTAGAAAAGCTACAAAGCTTTTATGTCAAAAAAATTTTTGGACTACCGAAAACTACACCTAATTATGTAATTAGCATGGAATTCAATCTGCCCGATCTCTACGATTACACCTTGAAAACGCATCTTAACTATATGGAAAAGGTGTTTAACCACATGACAGACGATAGGCTACCAAAAATACTCGCCAGAAAGGTAAAAGAGAAGAAGCTACTATGGGCTGAAAAATGGAATCAGTTTGAAATACGATATGATATCAACATTGAGGTAAATCAAATAAAGAGTGCAATATTAGAAGAAGAAGCTGAATTCTTGTGGGGAAGACACATTCAAAACGCACGACAATCGATAAGACATGAGTTTTACAACATACTTAACTACGGTTTAGGTGACAGGACATACATGGTAAACAGAAACAGTGCAGGGCGCCAGTTTTGGCGGAGATAAGGCGCCCGTATTTAAAAAAGGGAGCACTTAGCGACAACGAAGTGATGGAGATCTAAAACGGTAAAGATTTTGAAGGCTTACATCAGACGACCAACAGCAGTCAATGTCTTAGTTAGAAATTAGAAATAATATATTGTAAAGATAGCTTAAAGAAATTATTTCTGAGTTCTTGGGATTTCTTGAATGTGTAGGATAACATCAATCAATGCAGGGGGCTTGAGTGCACCCACTAGACTACACGGTACTTTTGAAAACATAACACAATGGAACACGGAAATTGCACTTATACAGGATACAAATTTTACACAAGAAACATTTACACGTCTAGAACAAAATTCCAACTTGCCAAGGGTTATACAGTTTTTGCCACAGAAACGCGCTGTAGAGGTTCCGGTGGGTCCCACAGCTTTACACTGATTACGCATATTACGAACTTCGGTGGTGCTTCAATCGATCGTCATTCTAGAGTTGAATTCAACTCAGTGAACGCCGCGCGATTGTCAAGCCTAGTCAGACATAGCAACTTTATGGATGTCTACCGTTGGCTTAATCCAACGACTAGGTCATACACAAGAGTTTCCCGAAATGTCTAGGATAGGTTTTCGGGTTCGAGGATAAAAAGACTTTACGCTTCGTCTAGCCTTCTTAAGTTCTTCGTTAGTGTCATTAATGAAGTGTTTTCATTAAGTGATTACCTTCTTGTTGTGGCGACTAACACTTTGGTCTAAAAGCGAACTGTTTATTGAATTTTCAACAATAACTCATCCTTAATTTCTTTGCTGCCAAGGCTGTGCTTAAGCATCATAGGGCATCCCCTGAGCTTCGGCATCATCATATAAAAAAAAAACTTGTTGAACTCGAAACAGTTCATCGAAGAATTCAGAGTCATCTATCGTTATCCGTCCAATTACAGAGATTCTGATGTCGCATTCAAACTGCTCCATCACAGCCTCATGCATCCAAACCAGCTGTCACATATCGATCGACGAATTCAACCCTGTTCCACAGATACTTCACATGCCCGACCTTGTGTGACATTAATAATCTTGTTCGCGATATGTGTCAGCATATCTGCTCGACATTCAGCATTACAAGACCGTCGTTTTTACTGGGGCTTTTGACATGAAACCAGGTGAATTGCTTGATAAGCTTTATCCTAACACTTTCTAAATCGACAATTCATCTGTACTTCATGCGGATCGAGCCTGAGCAACAGCCCACTAACCCACAGTCTCACACACATGCACTTAAGAACCACTTCGTTGCCAGATTGAAGAGGCGATTACGTCTAGAGTTCATGGCAACGAAGGCCGACACATTCAACTGCACCTGGTAACCTTTATCGTCGGTGCGGAACAGAAGCCTCGTCTTTCACTTGTCCACGGAGCTTCTTTTCGCTTTGGTATTGCTGCAAGTTGTGCGGGAAGGACAAGTCGCACGTAGGAGTCGTGGGAGGATGATGGGAGCAGTTTGCAGACGTCAATGACTCTGCAGACTGATCCCACGGGACTCTAATCGGTTCGAAATTTTTGTGCGTTCGTTTAGAACATGTTTGGGTGAGTGCTCCCAGAGGACTAGAAAAGTGGCGAACGGCTCTACGGAGAGGGTATTTGCTTGGGAACAGTGGTTCTCGAAGTAGGAATTTCGCCCGGTGCTGCATTTACCCTCTGGGAACACTCAGACAATAATTTTCTAGTTTGATTTTTCGGTTTCGGTTCATTTTCTTCGGTTGTTTTAGGTTTAGCTCTAACTTAAGTTTCGGAATTTTTCAAAATTTTAAGGAATTTTTCTTAGAGGTGGCACTCACTTGGAGGCATTTTTAAATTTGTTTATTTTCTTTTTTACAGGTTTTCTTTTCCTTCAAGTTTAGAGTCATTTTTTTCTTTTATGTGTCATTTTGTAGAATTTTAGGATAGCTAGCAGTTTTTAGGATTTTACATATGTAACGACTAAAGCAATAAAGAGCCATTATACATAAAAAAAATCATTATTATTAATAATCCTGTCCAGGCCGAATGATGCCAGCTACGAATTTCAGGGCTATGCAGATGAACTGAAAATTACCACTGTGGGCAAGCAGGACAGGACTATATCTGGAAAGCTGCAATATTCCCTCAATATGGTACAGTCCTGGTGTTTTAGGGAACTACTCAAAGTCAACCCTAGCAAAACAACCATTATACCGTTTACAAGAAGAAGGAAGCTGAGCTTACTAGCTTCCATGCTTGAAGGAACACGGATAGAATTCTCAAGCGAGGTCAAATATCTAGATGTGCTTCTAGATCAAAGGCTCCCATGGAATTTTCACCTGAAAAGAGTTACCGGAAAGGCTATGACTGCCCGTTGGCCCATGAAAACGTTTTCAAAAATCGATTTTTTTTCTTATTATCTTAATCGATAAGTATATGCTCTAAGAATATAATTCCAAAGGCCTATCTCGAAAATTGTAAAAGATATGCTACTTGAAAGTGGTCGGCGCCGAACCGGCCCAGCGCGCTGTGATCGAGGATCTCTGCTGCGCGCGTGATTCCGCTTACCGGATTTTTTTCTGCTCTGGAATTTAGAGTGAAGAATGCGACTTTGTTAAAGAGCGTTCTCGACGTTTTCAATCCAAATACCGATTTTTCTGAGAATACCCCTCCCCTCTTACCTTCTCCTTATCTGCATCTTTTTCGTTAGTTTTACGGGACAAACTTTAAACGGCGTTTTCTCAAAACCATGTTTTTCAAATTGGCGTAAAAGATTACAAAAAAACTAGTGAACCGATTTTCTTCATCCAGCACTCATTTCAACGGGCATAAAAAACTACTCTAGATAGACTACGGACATAGCAAAAAAATCATTTTAAGACCATTTTTGACGCGAAAATAATCAAAATTTTTGCAAAAAAAGTCAACTTTATTTTCATGCCCGATTTTTATAGATAATGTAAAGCACTAACAATGGTACAAAAATCCATTTTACAGACGTGGAATGAGTTAGAATATGTCTTGTCTTCTTGGGTCTTGAAGTTCTTCTCAGAAGGAATGCCACACTATGAAAAATTGAAGGATCATTCAAGATCATGCTTGAAAATGTGGACACAAAAAATACATCCACCTTCTAGGCCACAAAACTACGAAAAGGCCCTTATATCATATAGCGAGACTTTTAAACCACCTAAAAAGACAGTCTTCCATCCAGAGCTAAAGAAACTCTTAGAGATAATGTAGAAACAACACGTTGAACAAGATGAACTACAACTTCCTTTCAGGAGTAGCCAGCTACTACACCACGTCGTAAAGACTATCGAAACCAAAAATCTTTGAAGGTGTTATGACAATTCTGTCCACCTTAAAATTTTTCTAAGGATTTAAAAAAAATCCCGCGGGACAGAAAATCATGCGGGACTTCAAACTCTAATTGCTACTGTGAGAAAAACTTTGCACTTTTGGATAGAGAGAGCCTAGTTTCGTAATGCTCGGTCCAATAAGTTTTGTTCTGTTTAACGGATAAAAAAATGTGTACCTGCATTGCGGACAGGATTTGGACGGAACACTCCCCTTGCTTCGTAATGTGTGGCTCGATTCGGATAATTATTTCTTGCTGTATGGAGTACGTTGTCGGACTAGCAGCATGGCAAAAAAATTGTATCTAGCGTGATGGTATAGCAAGGGGAAGGCCACTAAGTTCATAAAGTGCGGAACACAATGTGGTGCTGGCGCTCGTAGCTGGCGCGGTAGCCAGACCTGTCAAAAGTTAAAAATATGGAAATTAAGAGATGGCGGTCCAATGTGTAGCTGGCGCTGTAGCGCAAAGTTCAATATTTTTAACTTTTGGCGCGCGAGTTAGCTACAGCGCCAGCGCCACATTGTGTTCCAGCCTTAATATCTGGCCAGATTTGAATGATTCTATTTCCTTTCTATAGAGTACACTACCTCTGGAAAAATCGAATAATTTGTAAAAAAAAGTTAAACTGATTTCACACCAAGCAGTAAAAGTACAAAATAAGATTTAATTGTATGGCTAATATAATATCAACAAATTATAAATAACAAAGCAGTTGTTTAGTAATCAAAATCAAAGATACCAACAGCTACTTCAGGATGCGAGATCATAATGAAGAAGGATTAATATATGTTTGTACAGATTGAATATTAGTCATTTTATGTATTTATATTGTTCGTTTAACTTCCACGCACTTAAAAATCGACAAAATTAAATATTAGTAATATTTTTTAGAGCTTCTTGTGAGGCGGTTGAACCTGTTTTAAAAGCTATTTTGATTATTTTTATTGCTCCCAAATTTTTACGAGTATACGAAATCCCTTTAATTGCGTACAAGTATATTTAAATTTTTTTATTCGTCCGGATCGTACAATAAAATAATTCGGATACGTAGCAAATCTCACGACGTATTTCGACATGTAAATCCGGACAAAAAGGCAAGTTGTTTAAACTTAATTTTTCAATCATTTCAAATGCTCAACAAATCCTTACAGTTCTGGTATAATAATATTAATTTTAATCAAGGAGATCGATATTTGACTTTTTCTTCGCCATTTATTTGACCTTACCTTCAAATTGATTGCTTTACCAGCAACTGGTAGAAAGTGATACGTCTTATATACATATTACCCTACAAATACAAAAGTGAACCTTTAACCTAAGATCTCTTTGTGCTCTTAAGACATTGCCGACAAAACAAAAAATCAACATGGTTTTGTGAAAGGACAATCATTTTCTAGAAAATCATTAGATCGAGATGCATCTTGAATCTTTTTTCATGCCGAACCCGATAGAAAAGGCAGGCGAATGACCTCCTGAAATCCGGCGACAGCTGTTCAATGACCTCATGGGAGGTATTGGTTGCGCTCAAAACTAAAACTCAGAAGTACTGTAAACGCTAGCAGATATTACATCAGTAGTACATTGACCCTATACCATTCGCCCTTAAATAATATTTGTGTCAGATAAAAGGCTATTACGAAGAAGCGAATTCTAAGGAAACCTTGAAACATTTTCTAATGGGTGCCGAATGAGAACCTTTCGGTAATTTACAAGACCCAAGAATCTTAGAAAAGTGGACATATCTTCTGTTCAAAGAGCATTGATCCCTTTTTTGTGGCTCAAGAAATCTTTAAGGTGATTGTGAGAAATTCTAAGAAAAACATATATAACGATCGCAAAAAGTGTAAGGGCGTCAGTTTTGAAATGTACAAATAGGCACGTACTGGAATGTGGTAAATGAAATCTACAATGCACATTGTACTTATTATAGTTTGGGTCGTATATTTGACGTTTTAATTATTATACAATTGGTCGAAGAATTACTATTATTTATATTGTTTGACATAATAAATGTTTCTGGAATGATTTATAATTTTTTTTTCTATGAATTTCTAATTGAATAAATCTGATATAAAAGCTAACTTTGATTCGATACATTTTATTTAAAATGTAGAGGTGCTTAATTGTTCAATATAGTCGGAAAATTCGAAAAATTGAATTTTTCGGAAATTTATTATAGAGAAATTTCGGATAGTTCGTAATTTACAGTCCCTCTGAATTAAAGCGTAAACCCGCCCAGTGTATCAATGCATCAACTGATAATCCGCACAGTGTTTATTTAGTCCAGGCAGGAGGCTCGTTTATCATTATTTCATTTTTGCGTCTGGAGCCGGTGGGGGGAGGGGGCGGTTGGAGAAAAAATCTTTGAGGTGCTGTAACATGTTTATTTGACACTTTTTGCAGAAACGAATTAATACATTTTTGTAGAGAATTTTCTCGTGATTAATTTGAAGTACTCTCTTTTGCAATTGTCATTACGTTTAAGGGTTTTATATTTTGACAAAGGAAAGGAAGTTAATTGTAAGTCATGCATATGCATTTGATAAACATGTCAGTATTTCTAAAATTCAAACCGTGAGTGCTGATAGATCAACACTGCGATCACGAATATGTTATTAACAATGGAACAAAATTACTTGAAATTATTCCGAAAACGATACACATACCGGTGACTTTGAAATTTAGATATGTTCCTCAGTTCTCCATCCTAATCCTGCAACTTCGTAAAAATCGCTAAAAAGCATAAAATAATTACGACACTTTGAAAGTCTTCCTTCATTATGATCTCGTGTACTGAAATGTTTAAGAAGTCTTATATAGTAACCTCGATTCTTCAACTCTCACGATAAGTCACACATTTTTGTCACGATACAAATAGATGCCTACCCCTCCACCACCCCAACCCAAGGTCAACACTTTTGTTTATTTATTTAAGCTTAATACAAGCTTTTACATAATAATACTACTATTACAAGCTTCAACACAATACCAACACTACAAGCTATAATAAATTATGACATAATAAATAAATAGTAAAAGCTACAATATTAGCTCTAATTAAAGTAGATATGGGCTGGAAGGAAGAAGAATTAAGAAAGGCGATCAAGATGGGCGGGATCAAGATATAAGGCTTTGTGAAGAGATGATTTACTCAGATGGAAGTCAAAGGAGGAAAGGTCGTTGACTTTTCGTAGCATCCTGGTAATTTGCACCACTTAATAGCTGATGAATGAAGAGAATGTCGGAAACATCACGACGTTTACTTAAAGGTTGTAAGTCTATCAGTTTCAGACGGTTTTCATAAGGTGGAAGGTTGAATCTGTTTACCCACGGAAGAACACGTAGAGCGAAGCGAATGAACCTACGCTGTACAGATTCAATCCTATTAATGTGAGTTGTTTGTGTAGGTGACCATACCTGGCTGGCATATTCAAGGAGAGGTCTAACAAAGGAAATATAGGGAGATTTGGAATTGAAGGATTGGAGAACTCTCTGGACCAGCGCTTCACAAACCCTAGCGCGGAGTTAGCTCTGTTAATTATGCTGTCAATGTGGGAACGGAAATTGAGTTCACTATCACAGATTATTCCGAGATCACACAAAGAGGTAACGATAGGGACTGGTAGCATGTAGACTCTCGGGGTGGGTGTAAGACGCTTGCGGGAATAAGAGATGGACTGGCATTTGGAGACATTGAGTTCAAGAAAGTTTTTCATGCACCATGTGGTGAAGGAATTGAGATGTGTTTGCAGGAGAAGAGAGTCGGTTGTGGAGGAGATATATTTGATTATTTTCATGTCATCAGCATAAATGGACAGCTCTGAGTGATTGATGACACATTCAACATCATTTATTGTAAGGATGAAAACTAATGGACCAAGGTGGAGGTGCCCTGGGGGACGCCGGAACGAGCGACAATAGGGTTAGAAATGGATGAGCTGAAAAGAACATTGTACCGACGGTTGTTGAGGTATGATTGAATCCAGGAGATGAATCGGGAGGGGAAGCCTAGGCGATCAAGTTTGAACAAGATAACATTATGGGAGATCTTGTCGAAGGCTTTACTAAAATCGGTGGCGATAACATCAACATCCTTACCGTTTTTCAGGGCACATAGTGTCTTAGAGACGAAGTCAGTAAGGTTGGTGGTTGTAGATCTACCTTTGAGGAAGCCATGCTGGCAGAGTGAGAAGATAGACTTACAGTGGAAGAACATGGAATCATAGACCAATTTTTCGAATAGTTTAGGTATGGATGATAATTTAGCGATGGGTCTGTATTTGCACACATCGTTCTTGCAACCTTTTTTGAAGATGGGAATAATATACGAGTTTTTCTATAAATGGGGGAAAACCCCTTGAGTGACCGAGAGGCGTTAAATCAGGGTAAGGGGTTGAACTAGATGCATGGCACACTTTTTCAGAACGATGGCCGGAATGCCGTCAGGACCTGGATTGAAGTCGTCCTCAAGCCCGTTGATACTGGCGGCGATTAGTTCGGGATCAGGGTCGAAAGACGTAAACGACGTTTGAGTGCATTTGTCCAAGAATGAAAAGTAGTTATGGTCAGGTTGTAGGGAATTGTCGCTGAAGGATTTACTGAAGAAGTGTGCAAAGAGGTTGGCGATAACCTTAGGATCAGACGAAGAGGTATTCTCAAGTCTTAGGGTAGAGGGGTAACCATTGGATTTCTTCTTGGAATTAATAAAATTATAAAATCGCTTGGGGTCAGATATGAGGCTAGTTTCCATCCCTTGGAGGTACTCATAGTAGAGGATATCACAACGTTCAGAAAAATAGGTATAAGCAGATAGGTAGGAAGAATAGTCGGACTCGGTCTGGGATAGAAGAAATATTTGCCAACGTTTATTTCTCCTGTTGCGGAGAGAGCGTAATTCCTTGTCGTACCATACGGGGGATGAGGAGTAGTTTTTACGAGGAGAAAGGGGGATAGATTGTGTAAGACAAGCGTGTATTTCTGAATAGAACGCCTCTACAGCAACGTCAACTGGGAGATGTTGAAGGATAGTGGCAATGTAGCAATGGGAGAAATTTATCCTACTATTTTCAAAAGGGATTCTACTCTATATAACACAAAAAGAATCATCAAAATCGGTTTACGGGATAAGAATCTGACATCTGCCGCCTCCCTCACCCAAATTGAAATCGATTCGATGACAGTTTTTAGAATATGCATCAAAAAAATTTGTTTAAGAAAATTTCCACCAATTTTTTTCATTTCCCTTTATAACCGAGAGTGCTATCAAGTCACCAGACAGTCTACTACTACAACTAAAATTATTTGGAAATCCTAAATTAGAGATTTTGTGGTTGAGCCATTTTAGCAGTAGATGTGCTTAAGTTATTCAGAGAGGTTGAGTGCCTCTTAAAAATGTGCTATGAGACTCCAATTTTACAAGAATTTTTATTTTACACAATACTAACTTTTCACTCAATGAGAACTAAAAAATGAAAATTTCGAGTTTTTCGCAGCACCGTCATATTTATATGTATTACAGTGAGGGGCCAGAGGACTCACTGAAAACAAAGACCCTGATAGTAAGAGGCAAGGGGACTCAATAAATACAAGCACCCCAAAGGAAGCAGAACACTACTACCTCCAAGTCGTTGCTCCTGGGTTGTGCTAAATGTAGTGTCTGCTTTCAAAGCAAAAAGTAAAAACGATTTTAAAAAATTTAAACTTGCATTTGGTTTGTCTACTGCAGTGATGAAATTTATGGTTTTCCGTTGGGAAAAGCCTTTAATGTTAAGATAACCTTGAAGTTTCACCTTTACCTCAAGGTCAAGTATGCTACCAATTATGAAATTTCCCGCTCTTTTGATTGCTGGATTAAAAAATATCTATTCTTATTTGAAAAAAATTAGTCGATATATATATATATATATATATATATATATATATATATATATATATATATATATATATATATATATTAGGAGAGATGTCCCTCCCTCTCCCCACCAACTCGCATTTCAAAGTCGTCCCCCAATTTTATGTGAATAAGCGAGGTATTTTGGAATTTGAAGAATGCGATTTTCAAGCTCAACAAAAATAACTAGGCGGTCTGAGTGCGCCCTATATATATATATATATATATATATATATATATATATATATATATATATATGTATTCTTACATCAAAAATGACATATTTCAAAGTCAAGGCCTCGGCGGGGATGATATACATAAGAAAAATTTTACAATTTGCGACAATTTTTTCCTGCAAAAAAAACTTCAGAAAAATTTACCAGACAAACCCCTAAAAGTGTTACTTGTAGGTTAAAACATTAATATTAATGCAATATTTTTAAATTTGTTATTACTTATAACAATAGACCCTTCCCAGCATTTAATGGCATTAAATTAAAAAAAAAAGTGTAGCAGAAAATAGAAAGTTTCGATTTTCAAGAAACTACTAAGGTATTGTGAAACCAAATCTAGTAAATGTTCCACCCAGTTCATATACAGGGTTCTTCCCATAAGGTGCGCCAATATAAGTTGGGTGGTCTATTTGATTAGGATTCATCAAATGCTGATTATATAAAACAAACTTACGTGCAAACTTACATAAGTCTATATACAAAATAGAAAAAATCTTAAGTAAGCTGACCCATTGGCTATTTATTATGCCCTTCGACAAGTGAAAGTTTATATGGTCATATACCTAATTGAAAGTGCAGCACAAAGTTGCAACTGGCTCATTACGTCCATAGTTAGTATGGTGGTGCGAAATATGGAGGAAGTTATGACTCCTCAAGGAGCGTGACGGAACAGATATGTTAAAACATGTCAGCAATTCGGTAGAGTTAATAGCCATCTGCAAACATTCGAGCGCAAAAACTTAGGGAGACATCATTGATGTAAATAATGAACAGTAAAGGACCAAGATGACTACCCTATGGCACCCCAAAAGTAGCCGATGAACAAAACCAGCAGGAAAACCAAGAATCGCTTATGAAGGAAAATTTTAATATTGATTCGATCAAAAGCTTTACTGAAGTAGGTGAAAATACAACCAACTTAGTTAGCATTTTCAACAGATGATATGCAGTAATTCGAGAATTACAGTAAGTTTGTTGTTGTAGATTTTTCCTTAATAAACCCATGTTGTTGGAAAGAAGATAAGAAAGGGTTTACAATGAAAGTATAGGACCTCACATACAAGGGTCTTAAGAGCTTAGCTAGACAAAATAGCTAGTTAGAAATATCAGACGTATTGCGCTTTTTATGCGTTGGAATAATAACACAGAGTTTCCAAGACCCTATGGATGGATAAGTTAAACAAGGATGAAAATACTGAGACAAAAGACATACCACAACGTTTCACAATAGCAATAGGAAGGCCATCAGGGCCACTCAAAAAACTGTCAGACAATTTCGAAATATGTTTAGCAACCGTAAGAACGTCAAAAATAAGTTGCTTGGATTGAAGAGAAGTCGGCGTAAGCCTCGTCATATAAGTATAATCACTAAAGCTAATATCACAAGGATTATCCAAGAAAGCAGCCTAAAAAAAGTCCCTAAAAAGATTACCGATGGTCAATTGGTCCTTACCACTCATGGAACCAAAGTATAAAGTATAGGGTTTCCATCAGAACTACGCTTTGAATTCACAAATCTCCAGAATTGCTTAGAGTCATTACGCAAAGTATGTTTAATCCTACCAATATAGTCATTATATAAGGCATAGACGTCTAACATATGTATGTTTGTGAGGCAACTCAAAATAGAACAGATAATAAGAGTCACTCCTCGAGCAGAACTGCCTCCAGGGTTTGTTTTTTACATTCTTTAGATGTCTTAAAGACCTATTAAACCATGGTTGTGAAATACAGGAGCTTTTAGACCTAGAGATAGGAAAGCGTTGAATAAAACCTGAGGCAAGAATATTATAAAATATAAATGAGGACACTATTCCAATCGCAAGTCGAAAACCAATCATTTAGTAATAATGAGTCAGCCTTTTAGAACTTATAATAATACTCGTTCATCAGCGGGACAGCCGCAGCAGCAAGATCAAAGAAGTGAACAACATGAAGAGCAGGTGATGAGATGACTAAGGTAGTAAAGAAGCACTGAGGAAGGTGGGTGAGAACACCCTGAAAGTTTGGAAACTCAATCTGCATCACAGTAAGGTGGCATCAATTATGCTGTGCCGATGTTTTGTGAAAGAGAAGCTGGACATAGCGCTGCTGCAGGAGCCTTGGCTATGCAGAAAGAGTAAAAAAGGGCTCCCAGAGGGAATTGCTAATCTGTTTTGCGTAATTTCAGATAGCAGAACGAGATCCTGCATTCTAGTCAGGCGGGGAGTTTAGCCGGTTTTACTACCACAACTCAGTACGCCAGACATTGTTGTGGTGGGACTACTATTAGTATGCGATGCGAACGCCCACAATACAGTGTGGGGCAGCACAGGCGACAACCAGAGAGGCGAAGATTTGCTAGAATTCGTCGTAAGTAACAACTTGGCAGTTCTTAACAGGGGGACAGAACCAATCCTCGTGCATGGAGGGCGCAAGGAGGCTATTGACGTCACCTTTAGCAATAATAAGTTGTTGGACAGAGTGCTCAACTGGAGAGTGGCTGATGTGATGACGCTGTCAGATCATAGAGCCATAACTTTTGACATTGGATATGGGGTATACAAGAGGCAGAGAAGGAGTCTGATCAGATTACCTTAGAACACCAATAGCCAAAAATCCTGCACTCCAACTGAAGAAGTGGACCAGGATCCAACCCCTTGGTTGGAAAGAAATGAAATCCAGTGAACTGGAAGCACGGAAGAAGGAGTGCAGGAAGCTTTCAACCGAGCCATACAAACCCATACAAAGCCTTACAGAAAGAGTTGAAGAAAGCTCTACGTAGAAAGAAGAAAGAATCGTGGAGAGACTTCTGCTCGAACACGAGAAATATATCTGAAGTCTGCCGACTTCAGAATATGGTCTTAACTGACCTAGTCTCCAGACCCGGACTCGTTCGGGACATAACGGGAAAGATGACAGAGACCTGGGACGAAACAAATAAAATCCTGCTGGAAACTCACTTTCAGGGAAGCTACAAATCGGACATGCCGTGCCATATGAGGAAACAGGGTGCGAATGCCACCGATCGCTCTGAGGCGGAAAGGATTGTGACGCTTGAGGGCGTAAGACGATTTATTAGATCGTTTGAACCATTCAAGGCAGCAGGTTTAGATAGTATATTCCCAGCCCTGCTTCAGTGGGGCAGTGAGATTGTAGCGCCAATACTTAGGGGAATATATACAGCATGAATTGCAATAGGATATGTCATGTCCGGGTTTCGTGGAGAGAGGCTAAGGTAATATTTCTACCAAAACCAAGGTCATAGCGATGGCCGCAATAATGGACATTGAAGGAGCCTTTGACAATATAGACACCGGAAAGCTGGAGGATGCTCTTGCTGAACGTGGAAGATGGATTGGCAATATGTTAAAGACAAGAGCAGTAAACATCCAGAGAGGTGAATCGAGACTGCGAGGGAGGGTAGACAGAGGTTGTCCACAGGGATGAGTGCTATCCCCCATTCTGTTTAACATTACTGTTCACTCATTACTTCCTAGACCTGAGGAAGAATGCATACATAACGTGGGGTATACCGACGACATAGCAATTATGGAAAGGGGCAAGTTCATACGCGCCGTAGCAGAAACCATAAGAAAAGGTGTGAGGGTGGTGGAGCAACGGTGTGTGGAACAGGGGCTCTTCATAAATGCAAGGAAGTCTGCTCTAATCGTTTTCACTAGGAAAAGGAAGAATCTAGACTTTCGACCAGTAGAACTCTTTGGAGAAGAACTTACGGTCTCGGGCTCGGTCAAGTATCTGGCGGTATTCCTAGATTCAAGACTTACCTGGCAAAGACATGTTGAGGAGAAAAACCAAAGAGCGAACAGGGCTCTACATCAATGTGGGAGGGTGTATGGGTGGAGGTGGGGCATCTCGCCAAAGGCGGCATACTGGATCTACACTATGATGGCGAGACCGATTATATCTTATTCCTCTGTGGACTGGTGACCAAGCACTTCAAAGCCCACAGTAAAAAGGCAATTGAGTAAGATTCAGAGACTAGCGTGTGTTACGATAACAGGGGCTTTTTGGCGTTAGAGACGATACTGGGCTTGCTGCCTTTAGACAGAGAACTGCTGCATCAGCAGCTCTTCGCATGGATCAAGGTGCAATCTGTGCGTGCGTGTGTGCTTCATCAAATGAGACAAGCGTGGTTCGAAGGAAATGAGAAAGCAGACGTACTGGCAAAACTAGGGGCTACTTCGAGTTTCCAAGGTCCGGAGCTGTTCACTGCGCTAGGCAGGGGCACGGCAGAGGGCCTGTTAGGAAAGTGGGCCACGAGGGATCACTGGAAACAGTGGAGCATCGTGGACTCGTTCAGACAGGCTAAAATGGCAATTGTAGCGACCAGAAGTGCTGTCTTGGATATGGATCGTAGGATCTTGAAATGGTTGACGGCACTACTAATAGGACATGGTAACTTCAGGTGTCATCTAAAGAAGATGAACATTCTCGAGGATGATACCTGCAGGCTGTGCCTGGAGGAACAGGAGACGGCGGCACACATAGTGTGCCAGTGCCCTGCATTGGCAGGCAGATGAAGGAAGCTGATGGGACACCACTGGATGGAATAAGGAAGAATGGCAGAGGTGTCTTATAGGCAAATGCTTGCGCTGACCCGAGTAATCGAGGTGAAAGAAGAAAACTGGATTAGCCCGGATTTCTCTCGCTAAGATCACAAGGGGTAGGGACGAAAAGGGTCCCGGATAGTGTTGTTTTTCGGCAAATCCCTAGAGGGGTGTTTTTTGTGAGTAAAAATCTCACACTACCAGAAATAATCGGGTCTCCTGGCGTCTTTGGAAGATTTTCACCCCTCACGCAAAAAAAAAACTTAGCAACACATTGTCTCACTTGAGTACCAGCAGGATCAGTGGAAACGATTAGATACAAGAAACGGCCAAGTTGTTGAGAACGCCACAGGTCTGCGTAAAGCTAGCAGAAGCGATGTCATCCTGAAACGAGGAAAATCAGTAGCGGAAGACAATGATGGAAGTAGTCCCTCCCACCCAATCCACAGCAGGCAAGTTGAAGTCAGCAAATAGCAGCAGTACATCAGATAGCCTAATGGTGTTTGAGAGGCCATCAGCAAATGAATAAACTTGGTCATGGATCACGGAAGATGAGGAATATAGACAGCACAAGTCAACTCCAAGTCATCAAGCCACATCAATGATATCCAAAGGAATATCACGACGGATAGCACAATAAACCCCACCGCCAACTGCGGCACAAAGTGCAGAATGAAGGTCACGACGAATGACCAAGTGAGCAGGACCGAAAATCTCCGCATCCGATACACCACCACACAGCCAAGTTTCCGTCAAACAGATCACGTTAAAACAACAGTTGATCGTGCCCATAAAGAGACGAATCGTTTTAAACAAAAATTGTATCACGCGGGAGAGGGCAATCTTAACCATTTGGTTACAGGGTGATTCTTAAATTTGCAATTTTCGCGATTTGCAAAGTTCATTTAATTAATACATCGGTTTTTTATTTTTATTACATTGCCCATATTATTATCTTTTCATAAAAGTGCAACATGTCCAGGTAGTGAAAAGATATCAAAATTTATACGTCGAAAACCTTTTAGGGAATATTATACAAATCTGCAATTTTAAGAAAGTAAAGTCATAGTAACCGTAAAATCGTTGTTGAAACCTAACTTTGTAACGCGTGGTCCGATTTGGATAGTTCTTTTTTTGTTGTACAGAGTATGATCCCCCATTGCTAATAGGAGAAAAAAATTTGGAATAGGGTGGGGGGGGGGGGGGAGAGTAGTCTAACTTTGTAACGCGTGGTGGACCGATTTGGATAATTCTTTCTCTGTTGGGTAGAGTATGTTCCGTGGTTGATACCACGAGAAAAAAATTTTGGTAGGATGGGGGAGGGGGTGGAACCTAACTTTGTAACGCGTAGTCCGATTTCGATGGTTCTTTTTCTGTTGTATAGAGTATTATCTCCTATTGCTAAAAGGAGAATTATTTGGTCCTTTGGTGAAAGGTGGGGGAGGGGTAGTCTAACTTCGTAACGCGTGAACCGATTTGGATAATTCTTTTTCTATTGCGTAGAATATGATCCTTGGTTGATGCTACGAGAAAACAAATGTTGGTGGGGTGGGTGTTGGGGGAGGGTGGAACCTAACATTGTAACACGTGGACCAATTTGGATGGTTCTTTTGCTGTTGTATAGAGTGTGATCACCCATTGCTAATAGAAGAATAATTTGGCCCATGGTGCGGGGTTGGGTGGGGGGAGGAGTATTCTAACTTTGTAACGCGTGGACCGAATTGGATAATTCTTTTTCTATTGGGTAGAGTATGCTCCCTGGTTGATACCACGTGAAAAAAAATTTAGTGGAATGGGGGTGGGGTAAGGGGTTAAAACTAACTTATAACGCGTGGACCGATTTGGATGGTTCTTTCTTTGTTGTATAGAGTAGAAGACACTTAAAAGAGAAAAATAAAATAGTTTTTAAAAAAAACTTGAACCGACTTCACAAAAAGCACTAAAAAGCATAAAATAATTTTTAATTTTATATCTATTACGACATTTTGAAGTCGGTGCAAATTAAACAAATAAAACAACTACAGAACCACAGTTGAAAATAGTACATAATACTACCTGAACGTTTCAGCTTACGGGATCATAAGAAATGACGGTTAAATATTTTTGTTGTAGTTGTTTGGTTTGTTTGATTTGCACCGACTTCAAAATGTCGTAATAGATATAAAATTAAAAATTATTTTATGCTTTTTAGCGCTTTTTGTGAAATCGGTTCAACTTTTTTTTAAAAACTATTTTATCTTCATTAGAAACGCCAATCCTGTTAAAAAATTTTTATATTTCTTACGATTAGTGGGACAGTGTAAGTGATCATAATTTGATACAGCTGTCTAGATCGGTTTAGAAACAGTTCGTTTTCATTTCTATTTTTTTTTTTAAATTAATCATCAAAATCGGTCAACGCGTTACGAACTTATGCCCCGTCAGACATAAAAAACAAAAAAACAAAATATATACACGTCGAACTTAAAACCTTTGTTTTTGGGAAGTTGGTTAAAAACTAGTAATCGTTCTCTCTATATACAATTTATAAATTTTATAAAAGAAAGATTTTGAATTATGGGATTTTTTGAATTATGAATTTTTACTCTTAGTGATATTATCATTATGGTTTTCTTTTTTTATATATTTTGTCATTAGGGATTTTATTTTTAGAGATTTTGACATTAGGGATTTTTAATTAGGGATTTTAGTTTTAGGTAATATGAACAAGACCCATACAAACTTAAATAAAAAATTAATTTACATCAATGTATGGATTCCGTCACACGCAACAACGATGGTTTATGTTATTTCCTAATGATGATAAAACGCACTTTTGTAATGAAAACGAAAGGTGGCTGAGTCAGTGTACGTTTTTCAGGTCATCTTCTGGATATCGGTTTTTGAAAGAAAATTTGCAATTAGACTTATCGAAACGAAAAATTTGTGGAAGGTAAAACAAAAGCTTTTACTTTTTCGTTTTTAAATAAATGACTTCCACCAAGTGTTTACCGAAAGGAAACTTTCTGATTGATCAATATTTAAGCAGTATTGGTATTTTATGAAATTGATGGACTAAAAATCCTCTTCATAAAATTCGTACTTAGTTTTCAAACTGAGTATTGATAGGAGTTGAGGTTTTGACCTTCCGTCATGGATGTCCGTGGTGGAAAGTGCAAGTAACACTTTGATGATGACCAGCTTGCACTTTCGGTCGAAACATCCATCTTTTCTTTGAGCGCTCATATTCTTGAGCGATCACCATCCCAAAGAAAAATGTGTACTCCTATTTTGTGGAAGGTAAAACAAGTGCTTTTACTTTTTCGTTTTTAAATTCAAATATTAGCTGTTTTTTTCATCTGGTTCACGGTCAATAACACTCCGAAAAATACGATGTGGGTTAGTGAGGCGTTGGTTTTGTAAGGTTGGTGTATCTGCTAAATTGGAATGCTAAAATCAGATGGTGGTAGTTTACAATAAGTCTGTTCCCTGATGTTGGGATCCCGCATGGGCACAAACTTACCCATTTTGCGTTCAATCGCGTTCCTTCTTACACAAACTTTTTAGGTGGTGCATAACCGGCCATCTTTTCTTTCAAAAGCTCAAACAGCTGTTCGGTGTTTTTGTTTAGAAAGTGAGGTTAGGTAGAATATCTGTTTCATAGTGAATTGATTGAATAAAGTCATTAAGAAAGAATAATTTGGTGATTAAAACTTTATTAGATTACCAATTTATAATTAAAAGTGCAGTTTAAATAGGTTCCGTGTATTCCGTGAATTTTCTTCTTCTTGATTTTAACGAATTTGCATGAAACATGTTAACCTGATTTTTTGGTTTATGGGCAATTTTTCTCCCACCATATTAGTAAGTATTTACACGGAAAGTTTGTGAACAAAAATCGATGGAACAGACCTAATAAAATCGACAGTTTGTGAAATTGAGTATAAATTTTATACATTACTAATAAAACAAAATTATTATGGAAATGGCTACCATTGTTTAGGTATGAAATAGTATTTCAGCCATGTCTTTAAATATTCTAATTAGAAAAGTAGAAAACTGCAAGGAAACTACAGGAACACACTCTGTTAGAATATTTTTAGACTGAATTACCAGGATTGTTATCTTGAACCATACATGTGGGTTAGGTTGTTGCTGCTGCTGTAAATTCATGTTAAAGTGCAGACACTGACCGTGAAACAGGTGAAAAAACAGAGCTCTTAAGTCCTAGCGTTGCTGTCGGTATACGAATACTTTTAGGTTATAGAAAATATCTTAAATAAAATGTCCACGTCAAAATTCATTAAAAAAATTAATAAACTAATTAATATTTTGAAAGGAAAGCCATATATAATACGTGATTTTACTGAGTTGGATTTCCTCGACAAAATTAAGATTTATGTTTTGAATATTAAGTCAGAATCTAAGTATGGTAAAACGCATTGCTTTAAAGGATTAATTGTGACAATCACAACAGTTATAAATTTATCGAAATCCCTGTTTTCTATTAATAGTGAAATTAAATATCTTCATTTTAATAACTAAATCAAGATCCACTAGAAAACTGTTTTCTTATATAAGAAGTAGAAACAGTAATATAAAAAGATCCCTCTTTGTTTGAATTTGTTGTACTGTTTGCGAAAATTATGTCAATAAAGTTATTGTTTTCATCCAAATTTGGAAACTGTGATAATGATGACGATGAAATACTTTAAATTGATTGGAGTGTGATTTTTGAAAACAAAGTTTTTCAAAGTGATTCAAGACATTCACAATTGCTATTGCCGATACATTCAGTACACGAACTAGAAGAATCTGAAATAACAACAGAAGAAATCACGGGAGAATTTAATGTTAGTGATGCTACTTTTCCGTTTATTGTTATTTAAAAACAATGAAAAATCTGGGTGAATCATGTTACCAATGTAGGGTACAGTGGACAACAGGTTCACTAAGCGAAGGGGATTATTAATCTGAAACAATATGAAAATTTACAGATGACCCTGGCTTAATTGTTTCTTCTGGAACTTTTTTTGAAATGCAGACGAGGCATGTTCACATATTTTCAAACATTTACTGCGGCACTTTTTATTATCTAAGTATAAGGGACATAACAGTAAATCACTGTATTAAGGATGCTAGAAAAATATATCCAGAGTAGTTTCATGAAAATTATAACTACTATGATCACAGGATCCAAGCGGTTCACTTTTTCATCATAGTGTGCATTGCATATGGACTATAGAAATTAAAATAAGTTTAAGAAAAAGAATAAATAAAAAAATGCAAAAACTAAAAAATTTAGCAAACTCGTAACTTATTTGAATTTATTTTAAATATCATGCGGATGAATGGATTGGCATACATAAATAAATTTTAATTATCACTTCCAGAAGTGTGGGAATAACACGACGAAAAGTAAAGTTTCTTTTCAGCATTTCTAACCCCTCCGGAGAGGTATTTTAGCTGTTTTAATGAGTAAGAATTTCACACTACCGGCACGGAAATTCATCTCTTCCGCTAAACAGAAAAAGAAAAAACAACAAAGAAAAATTCACCCATTTTCCTGCTGAAAATATTAAAAATGAACATTAATAATATGTATAGATTAATAATTTAATACTGAAGACATACTGGCAGCAATATGGAGCATTATTAATGAAATAGAGCAGATTTTATTGTGTCCTTTAATATTGAATAAGGATGGATTACTTCAACTTTATTTAAAATGAAGGAACACTTTCTTAAATTTTTTCGGAGACAAGATTACAGATAACCGTTAATAATATTTCGAAAATTGATGAATGTCGAGCTCAAAAATCAGAAAGGGCTAATTTTTGTAAAACATTGCATTGGGTATTAAAATATCTATATAAGATACTTAATTAAAATTTAAATTAATTAACCACTCCTAATTTTTAAATAAATTTTCAGTTATCAAAATATTTTGATTTTGAAGATTGATATTCTCAATTCCAATTAACAATAAGTAGCTTTAGAATGGAGTTGGCTTCCGAGGGGCTCAATTATGAATTCAAATATTGCGGAAACGTATGCGGACGCGACTTCTCTAAAATATTATAACGTCAGACAAAATATTACTTCCTTATATTCCATCCTTCTTAGGCACAAAACTTGCAAGCAAAGCATAAAAATCTTTTAAAAGCGTTTTTCTCAAAATGCTTATCAAATGCACTTTCTCGATCAAGGCCACAATAGACCTTGCAAACCTTTATGTGCCTCAACATTACCTTCTCTAGAACTAGAGAAGGTAATAGCCTCAATAATGAAAGCTGTTTAAAAAACTTTTTTTTCATATCGAACATCTTTCGCCTATTAAGTCTGGTCATATGTTCCTAATTACTTGTGCTAAAAGTTTGTACAAATTGACGACTGTAGCAGCGTTAAAAAAGGTCACCTGTGTTTTTTGGGTAGGTGAGTTTTTATGATCGGGGGCATCACAATTGTTTTTTATATGATATAACCGAAGCTTAGAGAATGGCCTATGACTTGAATATAAGGGTATAAATTGTTTTAATTTATTTATTTCGTTAAACGTAAGTCTCATAAAAAAGTATATATGGCTTTACTGTAGATAATAATATTATCCATAACTTTTATTTTAAGCTTTTTGCCGTAATTTTGATAATAAAAAACTTATGCGCAAAAATAACTCAAAAATTAGGGGATGAAGAGGTTTAAGGCTAACTAACTTACTCTAAGTCAATTTAACAAAAAAATATGCGTTGGAGCTGTTTTATAGAGCACTTTCTCCTGAAAAATTGACCTATGAGCTTTTAAATAGTAAAGGAATATAAATTTATTGCATTACCAATGAATTTTTCTTGTACAACTGTCTGATTACTGTGTGCCTATTGTAAGCCATGACTTTTTGTTTTTTTGGTCGCCTGAAACGTTCCCAGGCGCCAATGCCAGTGATTTTTGGGTCATAAGAGTAGGTATCAAAAATAATAGTTGCAAAAAAACCGAAGTGATTTTTTACATGGTTAAGGGGGGAAATCACAGTAAAATTTTCAATTTTTCGAAAAAAAATTCTTTCGCCTAAAAGGTGCTTTAGGGTCTTAAAAATAATATACCAAGAGTTGGAGGTAGATTTAGAAGGTCAACTGTACGGTGCAGGCATTGCAGATTAGAGGTATATGAAATTTTCATATGGTTTCTCAGTACTTAAAACTTTAAACGCGTTTTTCTCGAAACCACTTTTTTTGAGCTCGCCGAAGACATAACTCGAGTAAATCTTTACCGATCGACTTGAAATTTTGACAGTAGCTTCGAAATATCTTTCTCCACGGAGCTTTATATGGCTTAGTTTTTTTTATCGAAGATTTGATGGCGTTTTTTTTTTGTTAAAAATTTAACTTTATTTTCAAACATGCAGCATTTTGTGAAAAATCAATATATCGAAAAACGTAGCTCGCTAGCTGTTGTTATATGAAAACTAAAAAATTTTGGTTTTTTCTTCCAGGTCAAAAATTAAGGAGTCTACGTCTTCGGCCATCGACACGCTTTCAAAAATAGGCGCTTTGGGGCATATGCTGCGCAGCCGCCATTTTTAAATATTTTTTATTGAAAAAATTACATTTTGTACTTTTTTAGTATTGCTATAAAACCTACTTTACAGATTTTCGATTGATACTTTTATTCAGCCAAAATTAATTCCCGAAAATATGCCTATTTTTTTGTTTGCTACTGTGATTTCCCCCCTTAACATAAATTTCACAAATAGCTTTAAAGGATACGTTTAGTTCTATAAAACATGCGTCCACTATCAATAATATAGTGTTTTCTTGACCCATAGTCTAATAGTGTTTCAAATACTTTTTCATCATCATAATACCTCACCCAGCTATTCCTTTGTCAAGCGGTTTAGATAGACGATCCTAACCAGGCAAGACTGGAAAAGCAACATACTGCGTTATGGTGACTCCGCTGAGATTTACACGGACGGTTCCAAACTGCGGGATACGGCGGGTGGCGGTGTTTTCTTTTTTAAAAACAATACAACTAAACTATACAACTGTAGTGTGTTCCAAGCGGAAGTAAGGGCAATGCAGGAATCCCTAGTTTGGCTGAAAGCCAGCAGATGTCGCTCTTCTATTAATGAGATTGCAAAGCTGTACCATATGTTCACCTGTGCTGGGTTCCACGGCGCAGGAAGATTCCAGGGAACTGGGTGGTGGACGCGCTCGCTAAATGTGGCAGTGCTCTAACCTCTGCTCATTTTTTGCCTGGGCGCGCACGCAGGAGGCCTTTTCTGGGTGATTATTTCTTGGAAAGTCTCTGCGGTTTCAAGCCGACTAACGTAAGAGATCTTTAAAGACTTGTGGTGTATTACTCTCCCGTGTCGTTAAACATACCTATTCGAAGTGTCTCTCGTTGGACGGAATTTGGAGTGTGCTTAAATAAAGAACTTTATTTTTCCTTTTGAATGATAAATCTTGAAAATTTCAATCAATAATTTGAAAGATTAAAGCTTCACCAATTGTTGCAAAGCTTGCGATTTCCTTAATTACCTGAGGTATATTTTTGTATTAACTTTATGTTTTTAGTCCACCTTAATTAAAAAGCCTTCCTATATGATTTGAAACCGAGTCCCGTCAACTATTTTTTAACCACCGACATCTTAACGACCTGATCCACATAAATACAACATAAGTTCAATAAATTCAACTTTATTTTGATAGCTCACAATCTTCAGTTTCTATAAATTATTTCAAAAGTTTTTCGCTAAATTTTACTTCACTTCAGCATTTCACAGTAGTATTGGATTTCGAATTAATTCGTAGGTCTTACTTTTGTTTGCTTAAGTTCAGATTTTTTAGAGGGCTGTGTTTTTTTAATGGCAGATTTAAATATAACTATTAGACACTAGCACAAAAACATGTACGGAATAACACATGACCCGAGTAAATATTTCAAAATTTCAATAAAACGAAGTTACCAAAATTTTCTCTAAAAAACTCGAGCAAAGAAAGAAATATTAAAATATTTCTTTAAATAAATAATAAAATAAAAATAAAAAAAGCTCGGCATGACGACCTCGTAAACAGCAGTGGATTAGCGGCCGCCATTTTTTTTTTTAATTTATTTGTACAATGTAATGACTCCTTTGTATAATAAAAAAAGTACCACAATTGCATTAAACGTTTTTGAGTAATTAAATTGTGAAAAAACCCTAATTTTCCCAAAAAAAACGGGAAGGCCCTCGGATCTCGAGTTAGACAAAAATCTACTGTATGACGCCTGTAGATCGGACGAGAACCACAGGTGTAGGTCATAGTAAACCAGATAGTCCTAATCGCGCCTAGAGAAGCAGAACTTTTTCCAGGCTTTACACTTAAGGTTTTTAAGGTGTCTTAAATGGCCGTCGATCCAGAGTTGCAACGAACTGAAGCAGGAAAAAGAGAAAAAGAGATCGGAACAAATTGCGTGAAGCAGGTATAAAGAGCGTTGTAAAAATAATGGACAGCCAGGTCAATATCCGGCTCAGTTAGGACAGCAGTCCAGTCGTAGTCCGAAAGCTAATCATTAACAATGGAGAAGTCGACAGCCTTCAAGTTGAAGGAACAGCCGTGCAAGGTGGAGGAGAAGCGCTCGACATCATCGAAACAGAAAAGAGGGGGTTCGGCAGCGGCCCGGAAATGTTTTCGCCAGAGTCCAGCAACTGTCGCTCAAGTATTTTAATTTTCGATACGTATGTGACGAAGTCATCAGCTAGATTTTTTGAGACCGAAAAAAACTGTTGTTAAAGTAAATATATTTTTGCTCATACACTGTTGCCAATGTCTCCCACATTTGATGATATGTTATAGTATGTGCTGGCCATCGTCGTCGGTGGAGTAGTGATAACGTGTTGGCCTACCGGTCCGGAGGTATTAAGTTAACTAAGTTAATTAAGAACTTAATTACCCCTTTGTTACTTCGACCAAGTTCTGAGTTGATCTTTTGTGGCATGATCTAATTCCATCCAATCAAATTTCAGTTCTTCAGACCTAAACTTTCTTGGTGGCAGCTTAACGGTGACGGAAAAGCCTTACCTAAATATTTGAACATGATACGGACGAGGGCCTCACAATGACAGAGAATGTGCCTGTTCAGTTTCTATTGAACATAATTTCATTTAATTCTTATCATTAATAAGAATTAAATTTCATTTCACTTTCCCAAGAAAATAATTCCATTTAATATCTTATCTTCAATAAGAATTAAATTTCATTTAAATTATCAGACATAAAATATGCACATCTCCGTGTCCAATTGTTCTATTCTCACGAAAGTTTTCTGCAACATCAGCAAATGTGCAGTCACTGCTAGACGAAAACTGATCTGTTTACTATTTAATGCCTGAATCAGTTTTGCCTTGAGAGAGCTTTCGTGGGAATAATATTTATATTCGAATTTATATATATGTAAGGGTTTTTAAGTAAAATAAAGTTAGTCAGTTTTGTTCAGTTGAAGCATAGAGTTTTTAATTTTAATCAATTACTTTTCAGCTGCCCACTTTTCGGTGTATCAACGCAAGAATTGATTACACAATTTACACTAAGCTAAAGCACAAGTACTTTAACTTTTTATCTCGTGTGAGATTGCTCATCAGTCAACTTACTGTGTATCGGTACGCGAACCAAGTACACCTCAACAAGAGCTAAGGTTTATGTGCCTTAACTCATATAGGGAAATAAAAGAATTTTCCTCAACAGTGCCTTTTTCAAACAGAAGCGGCAGGTGTCTTTCTCAGCTAGCCCCACCTTTTTTAGGTGATAGCCTAGGGGTTAATGACTAGTTAAAAGTCATGCTATAAGCCTGGTCTGCTGAGTTAGAGCAGCGCTTTCGTTTTCTGCTTTCACAGACTGTTTGAGTCACTCCGATGGGGTCTTATCAGCGCAGTATATCATCAACCACCCTGAACTATGTCCGGTGCCAAGGAATGCGGGTTTGACCTCGCTATCCTTATTTCCCAAATTTATTTGATGATCACCCTTTGCACGAGCTGCTCAGTGTAGAGCATGACCTCAGAGAATTTGTCCAGTAGGATCATCAAATAAATTCTGGAAAACAAGGATAGCGAGGTCAAACCCGCATTCCTTGGCACCGGACACAGGTTAGGGTGGTTGATGATAAACTGCGCTGATAAGACCAATAAGTGCCAATTGCTCTCCTTTCACAGTTTCCTTGTAGAATAGGGTTGTGGGAGACTTGCTTCCCCATCTACGGGTGACTCCAGCTTACCACCCGTTATACCTGCTTACCATCCATTCTCCTTTTGGCCTTAGCTGGTCCGAGGGGAGTCCCTTGAACGATTTATTTTGGTACTGTTTAGTGCCACTACTCTAGATGCCAGCGCTAATACTCTAGCTGCCTTTAGGTGGTGTTCCTTCGTCAGATTATTATTATTAAAGTCGTCCGCTGTTTGACCTCGAGTTTTAACTGGAACCGAACTTACTTCAATCACGTAGTCATACAAGTCCCCAGATTTGAGCACGATTTGCATTTGAAATTTACATATGAGACTGTTCTCCGGATTTTAGTTGTTCGATTTTTATTCTTTCGTTTTATAATGCTACTTTCTGTCCTAACACACAATCGTCACAATTTTTAATAATAGAATCCTGTTCTACAAAAATTAACTTTGTCTTCATGTCAGAATTAAATAATTATTCAAAAAAAATACCGATTACTCTTTACCTCGAAACCGCTGCCTGGGCACATAATCTCTAGAAAACAGTCTAAACGCCCTTTTCGTCAAAATTCACAAACGAACTATTTTATTAAAAGAAAAGTGATCAAAAGGAGAACAGAAACTGTACTCACTACAATTCGGTCAAAGCGAGCCAATTACCAGAATGCTTGGAAAAGTCAACGACATTTCCTCCTTTGACTTCCATCTGAGTAAATCATCCCTTCACAAAGCCTTATATCTTGATCCCGCCCATCTTGATCGCCTTTCTTAATTCTTCTTCCTCAAAGTTTGTATTTACCATAAATATAGCTCATATTGTAGCTTATACTATTTATTATAACTTACCCTTTATTATAGCTTGTAGTACTAGTATTCTGTTATAGCTGTATTTTTTTTTTTTATTATTATGTTATAGCTTGTATTAAGCTTAAATAAATAAATAACTAAACTTTCAATCAGATTCACATAATATTGTACCCATACAAACTAAATCGGAATGATATACTTTAATGAATTTGTGTTTGGGCGAGGAGTAGTCGGCTCCCCGGATTTAGGGTCAAGGTTGGTCCAAAGTTGGCATGCTTTTATTCAGCTTTGGAACAAGTTAAATTTAAATTCGAAATGGTGACAACGTCCAAACGTCCAAAGGTGGGATCTAGCACTAGTTTAATAAAGGGTTCAAGCTTGTTGCAGAGGTGTTTCATCAACATTTGGTCGATTGTCAATAGATTGGTAAATAGAACTTAAACCAAGCCTTTGAAAAGTATTTAAAACCAATGCTTGTTAATTTTTTCCCCAGCTTTGGTTTGTAATATTTACACAAGTCTTGAATCAAGATTTATTAACCAAGTCTTTATTCATAAAATTTTACAGTGACAGTTGGAGCACACTCTGTTTTACCAAACTATCCAACCTTTGATTGTACGTCTCCAATTAGACTTATAATCTGTTTCAAAAAGATTTGCAGTACAGGCCCTTATGGACTATTGCTGTCTGCTTTATTTTCCCATCATTTTCCTATGCATCCATCCCTCTTCCTCAGCACGCTGTTGCCCCGATTTCAACTCACAACATTTTCTGATTTTTCCTCGTGGACGCGGGTTGCCATATCAAAAACATGTAAACATAAAAAGTTTCTTGATGAACCCATAACCATTCATTAGGGTTTTTTTTATTAAAAGCTGTGCAACATTGAACCAAAAATATATACATATTATTTCAAAATAAATAATTCAAAACAATTTATAATAAATAAATTCAAGCATTTCTACAAACCTACTACTAAAATATATAATCTGGCTGCACTGAATGGTCTTTCCGACCATTCCAGTCACTCGAATTCGTATTGCTCGGAGAACTTCGCAGTGTTGCCAAGTCGTCGATGAAGAATGTCACTAGATAGGGACTAAAAAGGACACCGTTTTTAAAAAAAGTCACCAGATACAAAATAATAAATTTTTTTCAAAATTGCTTCCAATATAATATAAGAAATTTCTAAGTAACAAAAATGTAAATACTACTACTCAATAAAAGACTGTATTTACCTGAATCACAAGCGTATTTACCTTTAATTGGTGCTCATTAACTAAGTTCCTGTTTAGACGGTTCAATCTGTCTTCACCTTTTGTCGCTCCTCAAAATGAAAATCTGTTCACACGGGTCGATTTAAGTCGAGACGTTGCCATGGCAATCGGTATAAACGAAATGGATAATTCCAACACTTACCCAACATTCCAATCAAATGCACCAACACGCCAAAAGAAACAGTCACGTGACCAGAAAAGTTGGACGTGAGTCCAGTTCAGATCGAGATGAACTTCTTCCCTGCCCGAACTTGCACGGCACATTAGAATTTAGTGATGAAAGTTCAATTCGTCGACTCGTCTGAACAGGCACTTAGCGTCGTGCAATTTCTTCCTTTCAATTTGTAAAAGGAAAGAGAGGAGAAACAGGGAACTATTAGAATGTGATTAAGTTCTAATTTTGTGGGCGATCCTCTTATCGTAAGCGACAAAAGTTTCAGGGTCCCGCTGGAAAGTCATGAAGTTTCACAGGAAATTGTTCGAGTTGTCTTACACATGCGTTTAGCTTAGCAACAAAAGCATTAAATGGGCCCACTTCAATGTGTGGTACAACACTGGTTGTAACTGAAATAAGTGGTAACCCAGCAAATATGTACAAAAATAGTCAAAAACAACGAGAAATGCCGAATATTTACGTTAAAAGTTTAAGAGCCGGAGAACATTTGGTGTCATTAGAATAGGTTCAAAATCACACTGTCGCTAAGAAAATATCAGTCACTAGAAAGGTATTCGAAAACACCAGATTTTGTGACAAAGTCCATGATTTGGCATCACTGCATTAAAAGTCACCAGAAGTCACCGCAGTGGAAGTTTAAAATCGCCAACTTTTAGACGTGTCTGAGAAAACAAAATTCTGTCACTAGGGAGGTGTTCGAAAACACCAGATTTGGTGACAAAATCACTGAATTGGCATCACTGCACCCACTACCACTGAGTGCTGATCATTGTCGGTCGTCCACAAGCATCTGGCTGCTGAATGCTCTTATCACAATCAGTGCCTCTTGGTTTCTCGACCAAAGATCGAAAGGATGGCTGTATACGGTTTTTGGCGAGTTTGAAAAATTTGGCATTATAACTTGCCATTTACCGTGTACTGCCAATATTTTTGGAACAGGGTATAGGTCTTGTTTAATCTGCCAAACATTAGCTATCCGAATATTAGTTCATATACGTACATATAGCTACTGGAAAAGTAAATTAAAAAGATATAAGATAATTTTGATAATTTTATTTTGTGGTTCTATATGATTTAGAAAGATCAACCTCGGGCAAATTATACATCTAATCCATTGACCCGTGCTCATTACTAGGCTTGGTAGAAAATTCTAAAGAATCATTACCTGTTTTAAGATATTGAAATTAAAATTTTGCTTTCAAAATTCCGATTTTAGATTGCTTAGATTGCTTTTTCATAATATTGTTTTTACATTTTTTTATTTAAATGCTGCTTTACAAAATACTGTTGGACCCCGTTCCAGAAGTTGCGATTTGCGGTGAACAACACAGAATCTTACTGGTTTATCGGAAATCAATCAAACAAAGGGAATTATTAGTTTGATAGTTAATCTTGTCCTTAATCGACGCTTTTTGTTTTGAAAATTGTCAAAATGGCGGCTTCTGAAAGTTTACTCTAGTTACTGAAAGTTTACTTAGTTTTTTATGCTTACAATAAGCTATATAAATTTCATCCGAATCCATCCAGTAGTTTTTGAATTATAGTGGTCACCGACTTTGAAAACTTAGTTTCGAGAAAAACGCATTTAATGTTCTCATTAGCGCGTTGCAGAGAGCCCTTCAGTAAATGTGAGATATTTCGAAAACTGTTTGATAGAATTAATCCTTCTAACTCAGAAAGCGCACTTCATAGGCAGAAGCCTAGAATCAATTGACCTATTCACCAGAATATAACGTATATTGAGATGAATGAGGCTCCCACAACCCATGCAATAAAATATTAGTAAACAACAAACAAAAAAAGAAGAAAAAACAAAAATCCATAACACGCCCACACAATCAGGGGTGCACAGACAATAGAGATCGTTTCAGCAAATCCTTAGTAAGAGTCAGGTCAAAAACAGGACACATATTCACGGCTCTACACATGCGGTTTATAGGCTCATGCATACCATAGTTAGACCGAGAGTGAACAACATGCAGTAAAGGCAGTCTTCTTAAGCTATACGGGTTATGCCTACAAGAAACCATACCTGCGAGAGTGCAAGAGTCTATGTTCGAGTTCAAAAGCTGGTGAATAAAGACTAGGTCAGCAACTCTACGTCGTTCTTCCAACGAGTGCATATTTAGCAATCGGAGGCGATCCACATAAGGAGGAAGCCTAAGTGGATCATGCCATGGAAGGTCTCTTAGTGCGAGCCTAACAAAGTTCCGCTGCACCGACTCAATGCGTCTGGAATGAACAGCATAGCAGGGAGACCAAACCTGAGATGTTTGCCGGATTGTCTTGAAATTTTCAGGGAATACCCGTATTTTCAAGATATCATACTTCAAGAAAATGCCAAAAAACAAAAATTGATTTTTTGACAATTCTGACTGAACCTTAATTTCAATGGCGTTTATTTTGTTGCCTTTAGAAAATTTTGTTAGGGAATTCTAATTTTAAAAATTTTGTTATTATTAATTTTAATTTTGTTATGGCTGTTGTACTGATTCCATCCGATAGTATTCAAGATGTCACCTGAAGTTAAGAAGAAAAAACATTCACGGATAATCCTTTTAACTTTATTAAAATTTGCAAATTACAAGTTCATATCTAAATTATAATATTCATCTACTGTTATTTTAAATCTATTTTAATTATCAAGAAAGCTGGTTTACTTACTATTTTTTAAACGACTTGAATAAATAAACATTCTAAGTTACAACATCTTGATACGTTCAACACGCAAATAAAGACAATCTTTATAGTTCTTGATTTAATTGTTTTCTCGATATAAACAAAGCAAAACACCCGTTCTTTACTGGAAGTTATCACCTATTGTTTACTTGAAGTGTTTTAATGGGAATTGAACGTTGTCGAAGGCTTTTATAAATTGTTTAAATTAAACACTGAATGAAGACTAAAGCATTATCTATAGCAATGGGAGGTGTTATTGGTGAACGGTTTTTGTACGGTGGTTTTTGAAAATATTGTAACGTAAATGGACTTCTTCGGGCTCCACGGATTAATTTTGACACTTATTTACAGTCACAATTTCTGACAATTTTTATTCACTTCACTTCATTAATTCGTTGTACAATTTCTTGACAATATTTCTTCACAATATTACGTTTCACTTTAATAATTAACAATTATCGCTTCACTGGTTAAAAAACAACTGACTATTCGAATTATCACATGTAAACACTACGCAGTCTAAATCACCATCAAAAATGTGTTGTACGTCTTTGAATAATGTCCATCTACAACTCGTATTTCCTCTTGTAAACAAATTTCATCAAGATATTTGGGTTCTGAAATTTGGCTAATTTTCCTCACTCTTATTATTTTCTCTTTTTTAGCTACAACTTTTGGCATATAAACTCCAACATTTTACTAGCAAAGTGATTCTGATTTTGCAACAATAGGTGCAATCTAGGTGAAGAGTAAATATCTGTAAAACACCGGTTAAATCGCATTATTTCGGGAGACGAAGTTAAAACTTGTCTTTAATATAAAAATGAAATTAATAAATAAAAAAATATGTGACGAGAGACATGAGCAATCTAAATTGGCTATAAGGTATTGCATTAAGTATGAATTTCTTTTGAAATTTGTGTTTTATCCAGATCCCTTTTAATTTATGGATATTTAGGATTTTTTTGGGGATTTCTTCTTTTTTTAGAGATTTCGTCATTAGGAATTTTTTGGTTTTAGAGATTTTGTCATTATAGATTTTTATTTTTAAGGATTTGTTTTCGGTGTTTTGGGTTAGGGATTATTTTTTACGGCATTATGTAGTGATCCCATTATTTTACACTTTTTGTCTTCGAATAAATTATTTTTCAAATAAATCAAGGCGTCTTTATTAATCCAATTTGACGATCATCCTTGTTCCACTACATAGTTTTGGTGAGTTCAGATTTCTGAGTAGTATGATCGGAGATTCAATTTTCAGACGAAGGCAGTGTAATGGCATTTTTTTCCTGGTTCTCGCAAAGAGTTTAAAAAATATGTAGGGAGTGTCAACTTCAACGTTTACCATCGTGTCGATCGATTTGTACATTCTACCTTTACCAGGAATTTTCTTTTAAATATTAAAGTTGATATCGTCGACAATATTATTTTAGTTACTAAAATTTCCCTCTGAACTAGCCACTCCGGATTGGTATAGCTGTGTACAATGTTTGGATAAATTTGGTCGATGAGTTCGTTTTCAGTAGTGGCTATGTTGCAGAAATTACTGTTGAGTTCAATGAGGTCGGTCGTCTGGTCAGTAGGATATGTGCCTTCCCCTATTTGTATCTTTTCTTTTACGTTCAGGAATTGTATAAAATAAAAATCAAATCAACTTTTTATTAACAAATACAATAAGTACACTTTAAACACTTTCCACACTTTATTAGCGATTTATATTCAGTCACTGTATCACCTTGATTCACTGTTTGTTTTTATTCACTCACTGATAAGAAACTGATTTTCGAAGCCACGACGGATCTTGCTTTATATACTCCTACCAATGGGTGGCCCCACCCATACCAAAAAGGCTTCAAATGGTCATATTCTGGAATGTTCCACAATGATCTGAAATGTTCCGGGATGTTCCCTAACGTTCCAGACTATTTCCGAACATTCCACAACATTACAAAATGTTCCGGGATATTTTGGAATGTTATGGAATGCTCTCGAATGTTCTGGACTGTTCTAGAAATTTCTAGAGGGCGAAACTTCCAGCCCTTATATCTTCAAAAGCACACCCTTCCGGTAAAAACGGGAACATTGTTCATGGATGGGGGAAAGAGGGCTACCACACCATATAACTCCCTTGATCGTACCGGGACTCGTTTCTGAATTTTGCTTAATGCACATTCTCGAATTCCATCGGCGGCGACCTATGATTATTTTTTGCTGACAATAGAATGCTTACCTTAGTCGTAACGCCAGGCCAAACCCAAATTCAAAGTCTAAGGTGATGATTTTATGGGCAGAGTATTATGTGAATCTGAATAAAAGGTTATTTTAGTTTTCAAAGTGTTTATATTTAATGCTACTCAATATTAATACAGGCGTACATTCTGACTAAAAAGATTTGATATTTATTTTGTCAGTAGAGCCTGAACAAAAATTTTTTAAGAAAAAATATTAAAATAATTTTCTTGTTAAAATAAAATCAAAAAATTATTTTTACTAAAATTTATGAAAGTACTTAAACTAAAGCTTCGAATTTTCCTAAATGGGAATAGCACCTGGAAAATTGCCTTTGATTACAGCCGCAGTAAAATATATATTAAATGATATTATTAGTTTACTAAACGTAATAGTATGTAATCAATAAATATATGATAGTTCCTTACATATTACTCGCAGGATTATCGTTACAAAAAAAAAACCTCTTGATTAATTTCAGTCGGTCAATTATATGAATTCATCGCGCGTTATTTTTCAATATTTCGCAGTCACGGAACTTTTAACTATCAAATGTTATTAAATAATACGTTCGTTACTCAAACATTCCTTGAGTTTCCGTATTTTTTTATTGTTTGAATGAGCTTGTCACAGTTTTCCGGAGGAAACTAATCCCACATTTCTTTTATTTTATTGCGAAGAGCTTCGTTAGGCCTACTGGATAGGTCTACCCGGCCCCAAAGCGGGGCCGACGTTCATCAAAACTGGCCCGGCGATCGGTCGGCATGGCTGCCATCGGCCAAGATTAGATATTCTATTGGGCAGTGCTTGGCCAGTAGTGGATATTATGGTAATTATCTTAACATTGGTGTAGTGGAGGATGTAGGAATGTACTACATTGCTCAGCTAATTAACTTTAAGGCTATTACCAATTTTATAATTGGACTTTGTGTAGAACATTAGTCGTGCCGAATTATTAGTTATCAGTAAAATTTGACAATTAAGTGGTTCAGCGGAAATAACTCTAATTTTCCAAAAAGAAAAACTTTTTTCAGGTTAGTGTAGTAGTTAAAATAAACTATGTTGATAGTTTGCATCATGAGTAGGAAAAACTAACGGAAATGTTAACTGAAAACATTTTGTGTTTGCAAAACTTAAGTGCTGATTTGTTTACTTACGCGAATGCAAATGTCAACAAGCAGTACGTCTTAAGTTAGTTTTATATTCTAAGGTCGACCACCATAAAGGTATATATTTGCTTATCTGCACATTTACATTCATATTTTTTGCACATCCCCCAATCAATTGATGAACACATATATAGTACCCAATACTGCACCTGTTGACAATTTGCTTTGTTTTGCGTATCCGAATTTTAGTCGACCTTGATATGTACAGTTTTTCTATTCTTCTTTTATGAACAGACAATTACCAAGAATTTGTAGACAAATTTTGTCTTCGTTTTCCGTAGAATCTAACTAGAAAATTCGAACGAAATATTTTTTTTATAACGAATGGCTAGGCGTTATCATCCGGTCGTCAACCGTTGTCGGGCCAATAATGTTGCCAATCAGCGGCCGATGGTAGACGACTGACACCCATTCACTGCCAATGATGGCCCGATTATAAAACCCCGCTTGGGGAGCTTTTTCTTACTTTTTTTGCACGTCGTAGGTGAAAATCTTTTAAAGGCAACGATAGCCCCGAATGCCTCTGGTAGTGTGAGATTTCCCTCACTAAAAATACCTCTCTAGGGATTAGTCGAACCGTACCACTTTATTAGCGTCCCTTTGTGTGTGACTTTGCGTCCCTACCCGTTGTTCCAGCATGGAGTATCTGGGCTCATTCAGTTTTCCTCCTCACGTCAATTCTCCGGTCAACGCAATCATTTGCTTATGGGAATCTATTGGCTTCCATTTTTACTTTTGATTCAATAAATCTTCAAAGTTCTACAATAAAAAGTTTAAGTAGAACAAGTTGATTTTTAGTGTTCCCACTTCAGAAAATTTGACTCATTAACCTTTCAAATCCAAAAGACTCCAAGACTAATTTTCAAAACAAATAATCCATATATTTCATGATACTAAAAGTATTCAAGTAAAATTTATTGATATAAAACACACAGCCAAAATTTATTACTGAATTTCGTAAAATAAATTAATAAAACCAATGAGATCCAAATCACAAAAAATACGTGTATTTTTAGAATTTGTTGACCAGCTCTACACAGTGACTATGACATAAATTTCAAGCCCCCATTAAAATTTGTGATGTTCGACGCCTATGAATATACCACCTTTAAAGATAAAAGTCAAATTATAGATTTGGTAATATTAAAAAAAAAGTTTATTAAAAAACTGTTTTAACTAAAAGACTTGAATTGCAAGTTTAAGAGAATTAAACAATATACGATTGAAAAATTAGCAAATAATTTATTGGTGAAATTTGAATAGTTATTGTATCCTTGCAATTTACATTCCTAGAATATTAAATGACTTGTTGTTTTGCAAACACGTTTAAAAAATATTCTAGCAGGTAATGTATTCTAGATTAGCTAAAAATAACAACATTTCCGAAACGTTATCATACTGCTTTTAGCGTATTTTAAAATTTATTATATACATAAATACTGCAAATATTATTGATGTGGTTCCGTAAAACTGGTTACGCACGTATTGCTACTCTGTTACGTATGGATTCGGAACAGGAACGGGAATTACCACAAAAAATAGTATACTCATTTATAGTAAGCTACTTCAAATATGGTAGTAGCATCTAGTAATTTAAATTTTGTTTTGAATATGCGATAAAATCTAGTTCTGAAAACCGGTCGATGTTCAATACCGGCAAATAGTGCAAATCGGGTATTAATTGTGTACCGCATCTCAATCCCGATATACGTATCTTCTTGAAATTTAAGCGCCACAATCGGTACTTTAAATTCGAACTCAGAACACAATCTAATTTATTATTCTCACGTAATAATTTTGGAAAATACCTTTGAACTGCCATGATCCGGCGCAAAACGTGGATAACAACATGATCACTGTCGCAGGTCAGTAACCGGCCTTCTATTCGACAATACACTTTAGAATTCGGTTGCGTTGCTATCGATATCCCGCTGCAATGTACTGCTTGTTCTTGTTTTGTGCATTAGAATTATCGAATCAGTCTGCAACTGGTTCTGACGAGAAATCAAGATGGCTTTTTGTATCACACGTTTTATAAAACTTTGCAGTGAATGCAAGATAGCTTTTTAGCATTAATGAGGCAAATCGCTTATATTATACATATAATTAAAGGAATATTTTGTATCACAAATATGTTTTTCTAGAACGACTAAAAAGAATTGTTCGTCAGATTACGAATAACTGGTTCTGAACTGAAAGCTTCTTATAGAAATTTATTCAATATTTTTCTGATTAATAAGTAGCGCGTGCAGAATAAAAATCAATTTTTTTCAGTAAAAATGTTTGTTTATCTAATAACAAGAGGACATTAGGATCTGGAAACTTTCTAAAAACAAACAAATAATAAATTATTCTAAACCTACGTAGAAACTACCGGATGCAAAACGAAAACAGAGCTTAATCTGTATGCAAATTTCCACATTTGCACCTATATTTGCAAGAATCCCTGAATATGTATTTAAATTTTTGTATTTATAAATTTTTCTATCTTTGTTCCTTTAACCCATTGTGCGTCTACTAACCCGATCCTTTTCCTTGTTACCTTTTTTCTACGTGATGCGCGGTTGTTTAATCTTGCATCTTCTATGGCTCCCGTGCAGTTTCCTATCTGTTGTTTGGCTCCTTTCTTAGTGTCTCATATATCCTTTGGCACTTTCGTTTTCGAACATGAATTATTACAATATTTATGTTTCTTGCAGGCAGATGATGCAGTTGAAAACATCGATGGACTGGGATAGTCAAGGTGATAGCTATCCCATCTTGCCCTGTTAGCCTTCGTAGGCCTTTATTGGTAATGACCTCCTGCTAATGGATGTTCAGAATGCGCCGGAGAGAGCTTAGACTTTTGATATTAAACAACTTTACAATAGAGCAGATTTTACGTTCCACTCAAAGGTCAGTGTGCATCTGGAGATGTTGTTATTGCTTAAAAAGATTATATTTAATCTTTCGCAATAGGATGCTTTATATTACGTCATAACTGATAATCCTTATGTGTTTGAAATGTGTGAATGAGTTAGTTTTCACCATGGAAGTAGTAAATTTGTGAGTCATTCGAAAGGGACACTGTTTTAATTTAAATTATGTTTAATGAAAATAATGAGTTCTACCGATGAATTTTAACCACAGTTCTCTGTAGTCTATCTATCTTTTGAAAACCTAAAATCGTAAAAAGTAGAAAAAAATTCAATATTTTTAAAGATTTATTGGAGCTCTCGGGCAAAAACTTCCGTCAGCTGTCGCTGAAATGTAAACAAACGAGCACCATCAAGAGAAATGTTTATATTTTTTGGTAATTTAGCTTTTATTTATACAGCTTTTGCTCATATTTCAAAGAAAATGCTGTATAATTGCTTATTATATTGTTTAACTTCCCTGAAAAATGACTTTCCACACACAATGCGTCGATTATTTTTACAACAAAATACCGCACACTTCATTACGAAAAATTTTCAAATTAAGCAAGTCAGATTCTTAGTAAACTAAACCAAAACAGTCTTTTAAATGTTAATTGTCTTTATTTTTAAAATTACACCACTTTTAATAACCGAACAGTGGAAATTATTTAATAAACACTTGAATGCGCACTCTTCAGAAATTTTCTACCCTCTTCCCACACCTTTCCGACGAACCAAAAATCGGAAACCACGTACACGGTTTATACAAAGTACTGCACTTTCTTTCGTTTTCTGTTCTAAGTCAAAAATATCAGAGTGTACTAAAATTTTCTACTCTTCAACAGCGAAATTAGAGTATTATCAAATAATCTGTCTTGCCAAGAAAATTCTAGTTGTACTGAAGAAATGAAATACTTTGTATTGAGTTGTCTTGATTTATATGGAGCTGACAAATGGAGATATAATATAAATAATTTTTTGCATATAACAAATGAAGTCAGAAATTTTGGAGAAATACCTTTATTTCTTGCATATATACCTTTTTAATATGAAAGTCAGCAATTTTCAATTCAGTTTCACTAAAATTTTAATCTAAGTCACCATTTTTCAAATCACCCTCAACTAGTTTTGTTTCAAATTCACCGACGTTTTCAAACCAAACACATTCAATTTTAAATCAAAATCACCCCAGCAAAATAATATAGAATCCACTGTGAAACTTCAATTTTATTTTAAATGCATAACAGTAATAGTCAGTGTTTACTCTTATACTTATAATTTTCATTTCTTTTTCATTCAGATGATTTTTATTCAAAATTGGTTGAATTTGGTTTGAAAAAGTCGGTGTGTTTGAGACGGAAACAATTGGAGATGATTTGAAAAAGAGTGACTTAGATCAAAATTTTTGTGAAACTGAATATAAATAATTATTTAATTAAAAAAAAAGTTTTATATAACACAGTTAAATTGTTAATTGAGCACACAAAGTCAGATAAATAGAATTACGAGTATCATACGTTATATAACACGTTTTTTAAAAGGGACTAAATAGTATAAAATATTATCTCCTAGCCCCATACAGGATAGCCCTGAACATTTGTGATTGTGAATTTTAAAGAGCTATGAAAATACTTGTAAGATTTAAAATGAAAATCGTAGGGCGCATGCAATATATAATTGATGCATGATAGTTCAGCTAAGTTACTAACAATTGTATTGCACTTCAAATGATACAAAATGTTGTATGAGTTTTCTCCACGACAACTACTCTCTACACTACTTGCTATTACCTCTTGCATGCGCCCTACGTTTTTCAATTTAAATCTTATAATTTGCTTAAATGTGATTGCAAGATTTGTACCTAACAGACAGACAGACAGACGAGAAAGTGAGTTAATAAAAACGTAGTAAAATTAGCCACTTTCATGTAAAAAGGTTAGAATTATATGCGAAATATTCTGTAAACA
Organism: Leptarthrus brevirostris; assembly: GCA_964036015.1. Classification (NCBI taxonomy): domain Eukaryota; kingdom Metazoa; phylum Arthropoda; class Insecta; order Diptera; family Asilidae; genus Leptarthrus; species Leptarthrus brevirostris. Next base: position 73,641,821 of record OZ038374.1, read on the forward strand.
AAAAAAAAGGAAATAAGATCTTAGCACAATTATACAAAAAAAACTGTGAAAAGACTATTCTAATCAAAAGAGTACTGAGTTTAGAGAGGCTGTTCAATCATCGAGGTCAATATATCAACAGTATACATTTGAAAACTTTTTATTAACGACTAAGTAACCTTAACATTGCTGTTACTTTTGTCATAATGTCGAAAATATTCCGGTATTGGTTACTTATTTCACAAATGCAGGAAAATCTGAATTTATAAAGTGTAACAGATATACTAAAATTAAAGAATTCTTCAAAGAGCGACTGAATTCCATGAATGACGTAGGCATAATTCAGGGTTCAAAGTTTTCCGCAAATAAAGAAATTTTAACAATAAATATAAATGTAAATAAAAAGAACTTAGCTCTTTTATAGTATATTATTGCTCTTTTATAGTATATTATTGCGACTCCTACATAATTTTTTTATTTTTTTTATAGACGATGTGGCCAAATCCTATCCTTTGATGCGTTAGCATGGTTTTGGCCGGAAGGGAATTAGGGTAAGGGAAGTGAGGAAACTTGGGTCTTGTTTTTGCATTGCTGCGAGCTAGACAACAGCCCAGAGACGGAGTGGATTATTTTTTTAATTTCTTAATAAAAGCTCACGGGGTCATCTGGTCTCGAACCCGGGACCCATGGCATGGTGGTCGTACGGCTCAACGCATTGATCCAACTCCGTCTCCAAATAATATCTAGTTATAAAAAATTTTGAGGAAGATGTTGACCAAAAAGCACAACATTTTCAATTTTATCTCCGTCAAATCCAAAAAACATTTAACTGCAACTGCTCCACGACTACGATATTAACAAAGGCTTTCACTTTTTCAACAAATTTTGATATATTTATATAATTTTGTTATGTAGTTCTTTTTGCCGTATCTTCTTTAGAAAGTACAATGAAGAAGATTAAAACCCAAAATGAAAACCAAGGAAACATACATTGTTATGTAACACAAATTTCAACAACAGTGTTAGCAATAAAAGACTTGGTGATAAAAAATTTTGTAATGATACAAAATGAATATTGTTTTATAAAATCTAAAATTTGATAAATTTTTACCAATAATAGTTATTATTCTATGAAAATTTTAGGGATTTTTTCTTTTCATATTGTTTGTTAAAGATTTTTTTGGAATTTTTTATTTTTCAAGGTATTCTCAAAGGCAAATTTCAATGGCATCACATTGAAAATCGGGTATATCTCAGAGTGTACGAGGGTTGCTACTTAAGTTTTGAGATAGACAAGTAAAAATAAATCTTTATAATCGAAAAGGGCCTTATTGTTTTTCAAAATATTCTCTATGAAGATCAATACACTTTTGTATGGGATAGAGGTACCCCAAAAACATGTGATTTGGACACATCAACCGCTTCTTAACTTATTCTTTCGCACACTTCTGAAAAAGAAATGGTGGTATACCATTCAGAATTGAACGTTATACATTGCCGTAATAACACGGTGGCGACATTTCCAATTATTCCGAAACAACAGGCGACCATTTGCTTTAAAGTGCTTCGTGCGCGAACAACTTTTGTTGGATTTGGCTCGTCTTGAAAGACCCATACTGTCGATTTTTCCCTAGTTTCAGGTTCATATGCATAGATTCATGATTTTTCGCCTGTCGCGATCTTATAGACGTCTTTTGAAGCACCACGTTTGAATTTTTTCAACATTTCTGTGCACCGATCGACACGAGCCTGTTTTTGAGCGATTATCAAATTATGCGGTATCCAACGCAAACAAATCTTTTTGACAGCCAAATGTTCATGCAATATTGAATGTTTGTGAGTGGAACTAATACCCAAGCATGCCTCAATCTTACGATATGTCACATGACGATCTTGCAATATCAGTTCACGGACAGCATAGATTTTTGCTGGCACAACAACCTATTTAGGACGACCTTCACGAATTTCGTCCTGTAGCGAAGTGAAAAGGGATAAAGTTGGTAAAGTTATTTTAATTCATCTGGAATCTTCGAGGAAGAAAGGAATGGAAATTCCCTTACCTATATGTATTCAGTAATTCCGCCTGACCAGATTGTAGTACAGCAGCTGTCGAATAAATAGGGTGGCTTTCTATTTAATTGACTTTGTTGAAAGATCTAAAAGTTTTGATTTAATAATTCAGGTGTAATATAAATCTTTAAAAATGTAATATCGGTGAAGTGATGAAAGATTTATATATATATATATATATATATGTATATATATATATATATATATATATATATATATATATATATATATATATATATATAAATATACCTACTTTAACTGAAACTGATAGTGAAATAAATAAGAATTTAAAGAAAACATAGTGGAATTTTGTCAAAATAACAACTTTTGACGACAATCTGGATTATCCTATCACACCTTAGACAAGCTACCATTAGTCAGTAATCTAGAAATGGCAGAAGTGTTGCGATTAATTTGTTAATATTCACATTTTAAGTAAAAATCAAAGTTTGTTTACATTTTGTTTCGAGATCACCAGCTGTTCTGCGAATAGTATGGACTAGCAGAAGGAAAAAAAGTTTGTCGGATAGGGGTTTGCGAAACTTTTTATTATCTCAATATTTATATTGATCTTTTGATCGTTAAATTTTATATTTATATAACGATGAATTATGCGGTTACATTACATAATTAATATTAGCGTACTTCAGATTTTCAAGAAATGTAGTTTTACTCCAGAAGTTTCTTTAAGTTCTTGGAGGTTAAATTTTCAAACAAGAAAGGGAAGTGTGATTTGCTCAGAGCACTCCTTAAGGGGACCCGGTGGTCTAGAATTTTCAAAAAATCGATTTTTTTCTGTAATATTTCGAAAGTATAATCTTTCGAGAATATACTGTTAAATTTTCATAATGATATTGACGGTATTTTAAGTTCTCTTTAAACTCATTTATCTCGAAACTACTATTGTCTGCACGGCGTAGAGCAAAAACAAAAAGCTGTCCATCCGATTGGGCTAAATTTTGAATATGTTATTCAGTATGCCAGTGGCTATCGTCGGAACTAAAAAGAAATTTTTATTTAAATAACTTTTTGTTTTTTTGTTAAAAAAGTATCGAAAAAAAGTCGTATTTTTGGTACCCAAAATTCAAAAGTGCACCACTTCGTCAAAAAAAATTTTTTTTAATTTATTTTAGTTCCAACGATAGAGACACTCATATAGATTAACAATCTTTTTTTGTTCTATTTTTCAAATGACTGACAGAGCTGAAATCATCAACGTCACCCAGGTCGATTTTTTTGAGGGTGTTATTTTCAGCTACATTTTTTTTATAAAAAAATTTTTTTCTTTTTATAATACGTTTTTTTTGTATGAGTTTTGAGTAGTATTAAATGTACATAGTTCAATTATCGTTTTTTTAATTGGTTGTACCTTAAAAAAATTCTGAAAGTGCCTTAAATTTACGCGCGCTAGACCACCGGGTCCCCTTAAATGAAGGCCTATTTCAACTAAACAGAAAAACGATACTAGGCAGTGATACAATCTCACAAATTAATTTAGCGTTGAATATTTTCAATAACTGGAAATGCTTTTTTGCAGCTAATCTAATCTTTTCTGAAGCAGGATACAAATTAAATGTATGAGTGAAAACATTGCAATAACTGCATCATTTTCCAAATTAAATTCATCAAATTTATTTGAAGTCGTAATATGAAGCAATTTTAATAACTTGATATTTTATTCTAAAGGGTGTTTCGCATAAAGTGCGCCAAAATAAGTGTGGTGATATATCTCAACTAAACAAACAAAAAATTTCCCATTTTTTATGATGTGCACATCACTCTTTCATTTTTATCTTTTGATCTACTCAACGCAGCAACATCAAACAAATACCCCAGTTATCTTACCATAATGAAGATCTAAAATTGAAAATAATTTAGATATACCTAACTAAAAAATGTTTTTAAATTACCGAAATTTCAGCATTTTCCAAAATTGACTTTTATAAAATTGCCCATCTCATTACCTTTCAAAACGGCAACATGTCCCCATAGAGGAAGGATGTGGAAATTTATGCTTAGAAAGCCCTTTGGGGAATATTATGAGAATCTACAATTTAAAGAAATTTAACCCGTACTAAAACTAAAATGCTTGTCATTGAATTTGAAACTTATTATAATTAATCTTAATATGTTACGAAAACTGCTCAAAATGTCCTCCGCCACTTTCGATGCATGCTAATATGCTCCTTTTAATTCCTTGTTTAAGGCGTATTGCAGCCAGCGTCCCTAGTATTTTTGTCGCTGCATTCCCAATTCTTCTAATTAAATACTCTTTTGTTGTTGTTGTTGTTGTTGTTGTAAACTTCATCTTTCATTCTTCCCCATAAAAAAAAACGTCCAATGGAGTACGATCTGGAGTTCAATTGGACGAGCTGCATCCTTGATGATTCCTTGATGCACCTCGTCTAATCCAGCGGTCAGGAAATTTTTCATTTAATATTACCTCACAATGTCGGCAATAGGGTCGGGTAGGGTCCATCGTGTTAGTAAAACATTGCCCTAAGATTATCCAAAAAGATGTTATCTAGTAAATTTAGTAGTGTATTTCCCAAAAAGTCCGCATAAATCTGGCTTTTATGCGCTTACGGCAAAATGAATGCTTCTATTAAATGGATACCGATGATATCATCTGAAACATTGACTCAGAATCCGACCAGGTATGGATGTTAGGAAGTTTGTGATACCACGGTGAACTGCGATTCATCCATTCACAGAATTCGGCCTAGAAACGCCCCAGTCTCAATGTCGAATTTCAGAAGTCAAATGCAAAATTTTAATCTTCCCTCGGAATCTCCTTCCAGTAGTCCTTGGACTGGGATATGATGATATGAAGGTCACCCTGCTGAAAGAGTAACCTTCCAAACATTAACTGAAAACACTCCTAATTGTCTTGCGATTCGTCTCGGGCTCGTTTGAGCGTCTTGCCTTTTACTTCTTAGGTACATGTCATTGCAATAAAACTTTCAATGCATTTACAATTTTACAGGGAAGGGCCGCGGGTCCCAAGTGAAATAAAATCACATATAAATACAATAAAGATAACACCGACAACAAAAAGAACGCGAAAACAGCAGCAATGCATTAGTTTTGCAACTGTTAAATCCCTAACTTTTTCAAATAACAATAATAACAATTAATAATATTAATAAGGGTAATGCAAAAATAATTGAATAAAAAATAATAAATTAAAAACAATAAAAACATCTAAAAGGGAAAATAATAATAGTATCAACTGAGTACGAAGTGAAAATCCACTACCAGCGCCACTGTAAAAATTTTGTGTCTGAGGGTTTAAAGGTGCAGTACATCTGAACCTATTGAAATTGCTTCGAGTAGCATATATAATGGCACTAAAACGTGAAAAATTAAATATGTACTTTAAAAAAAGAGGTTGACTGCAGAAAGAGTGCTTAGAAACATAAAATAATTTATTTTATAATTATTACAGCATTTTAAAATGCTGCAAAAGAGAAAATGTGAACAAGAATGCTGTAGATCGTTAGAGGGGTAATTTGTACTTAAGCGGATGGCTTAAAACTGAATAAAAAAGTCTTAAATTAAATTCTATTTTTATTATTATTATTAGGTTGCAATACGTAGAATTAAACTAAGGAGTTGGATGAATTGGTTGAGTGGCCCGATCACCTCGACATGGTTTAAGGGATCGAGCCTCGGTCTCCCCGTGAGTTTTCAATTGAATTTAAATTTAAAATTAAAACATCCATACCGTCTCTAAGCTGTTGTCTAGGTCGCAGATATAAAAAAACAAGACATTCAAGTTCTCTCATTCCGCATACCCTATCTCCCTTCCACTCGAAGCCATGCTAACGTATCAAAGTACTGTGATCTGGTCTTTGGCTACACCATAAAAAACGCTATATCAATTTGGATGTTTCCTTTCTTGATGTATAGAGTATATTATTTCATTGGACCTAGAGTGGTGATGAGGGAGAAATGATACCGTACTTTGAACTGCAATAAGTGCTCCAAATGCGATGGGTTTTTTTCTGTTGTATACAGTATTTCGCCCAATTGGTACCATGACAACAATTTCGAGGTTAAGGTGGGGTGCATTGAGGTGCGGGTGGGGTTAAGATCGGGTGGGATAAAGGAGGAGTGTTGCCTATCGTACTATGCACCCATTTCACCAGACTTTTTAACCGACTTTTAAAAACGAGACCTTTTTTTAAAAAGTTAAAACAACAACACCACTGCACGCTGTATGAGGCCAAGAAAATGTATTACGCGTTAAACCCTACAGCAAGCAAGCCATCTTTTGCTCAAATAGCGAGCACAAAACAGCATGCACCTGTAGTAGGTTCACCGGGGATTTCGATTTCGCACAAATAAAAAATAATATCAACGCAAGAGCAATTTAGACAAATACTAGCCATGGCACAAAAGGCGCTAAATATAAGTGCACCGACGCAAGAAGTACCAAACCCATTTACACAGGCTACAGTACCAATTCCAACGACGCAATGGCAACTTCCGACACCACCAACTGGAAACGCAAACAAACAAAACAGAACAACGCAAATATAAAACGAACAGACCCCTAAACGAAACACAATAACACAAGAAAAAGAAACCATTCAACAAAACAAACAAGCACACAGAGATAATGAACAAACGAAAAAAACGATAGCCCCAACACAAAAACAAAGAAAGACAAAGGCAAAAAAAGATAATTCAAAAACAGAAACGTTTAGGGAAGTGATACCTGAAAAGGTGGTAACACGTACAAGTGAAGGGACACAGGTTACGCCTAAAGCCTGCACTTCAGTGGCAACCAGCTCTGATGAGGAATTTATTTTCCCACAAATAACCATAGAACGCATCCAAGAAAATATAGAAAAATGCAAAAAAATAAAAAAAAATTACAATTGACACCCACAACAATGACAAGTGTAATAACGGAAGCTCTGACTGTGCGGCCCAGCAAAGTTCATGACGTCGAAGTCGTGAGCTGCGCAGGATCAAATATAAGACCTAGGACAGACGCAAAAGTGATTGAGATTGAGGAAGACGAGGCAATGCAGGAATAAAAGGTGGCAAACCATGAACCCTAACTTACAAAATCCATGGAGGACGTAACCATCCTTAAGATATAACTTCGTAGGTACAAACAATGAGAGTAAAACCAGGCACGGCGGTGCTGCCATCCTGGTGCATACAGGTCTCTCCTTCACGGAGGTACAGCTCACAACTTCACTGACATGCTGTGCAGTAAGAGTTCAATAGACCTATCCCTATCCTCTATTAGCATCTCCCCTCTTCTAACATGGACCGTGCACAGCAACCCGGAAGGAAGTGATCACTTCCCGATAATAATAAAAGTTTAAAAGGCTACATCCAACGTCAAGCGCATAATAAGGTATCGTGAGGACAAAGCAGACTGGGACAGATTCCGTGCTATAACAGCACGAAAAGCAAAAGAACTGCCCACTGCGGAAAACGTCAATAAAGAAGCAGCTATAACCGGGAAGACCATCAGGATGGCAGCATCGCAGTGCATACCATCTGGTCACCCAACCCCTCATAGACAACCTCATTGGATGAGTTATGAAATTAAAAAGCAAATCAGGGTAAAGAACAAAGCCTGGAGAACATTTCAGAGGCCCCCTTCCACGGAGAATGCTATCTCCTATCGTAGGGAATCGGAAAAATCCAAGAGGATGATAAAGATAGCAAAAAAGGAAGCTTAGGAGAGGTTCGCAAACTCCATAGATCCTTCTATCAACCTCGCCGATGCATGGAAAAAGGTCAAATCCTTTTATGGCAAGAAAACGCCACAAATAATCTCGAACTTTGAGTTCAACGGCCGAATACTTCACGATTCCATGCAAATTGCCACTGAGTTTGCGAATTCATGGTCACAATATGCTTCAGACAGCAACTTTCCATCTACAGTCATCTCCCAAAAACACACATTCAAAAAAAGTGACCTACCATACGCGCCAGACCCTAACAAAATTCTTACAGACCGGATCACCTTTCAAGAACTAAGGATCTCGCTTAGTAATTGTAAGGGTAGAGCACCCGGATACGACAAAATTTCCTACGGCATGTAAAAAAACGCCGATTTGTTGCTCCAGCACAGAATCGTGGATCTGTATAACAGGATCCTGAGCAGTGGATAATATCCTAGCTCCTGGAAAATTGCGATACAGGTTCCACTCAGGAAAAAGTCGAACACATCAACAAACATAATAACCTCAAAGGATCTAAGACTTATATCGCTACTGCCCTGCATATCGAGACTTCTCGAGAAGAACCTCGGTGCAAGACTGGGACAAATGATAGAGGAAGAACTATCCGCACGACAGCACGGATTCCGGAAAAAGAGAGGGACAACATCTCTACTCCTGGAACTAAAGGCGTGTGCGGGGAAAGCCTTATCTCAACGGAAAGAGTACCACGTCCTATCCTTGGATCTGGAGAAGGCCTACGACAGGGTATGTAGCCACATAATCATTAAGCAATTGCTCATCTGGAGAGTTGACAGATCTTTCTGCCACCTCATCCAAAACTTCCTAACAAACAGAACCCTTCGAGTTAGGGTAAATGGGTTCCTATCTGGAACTCGCGCATTAAAAAACGGACTTCCTCAAGGCTCACCACTCTACACCCCACTATACAACACTTACCAACAGGGACTAACGACGCTACTGGACGACCAACATGACATAGATTACTTCACGTACGCCGACAACATCATACTGGGAACAGCAGTTGAAAACCCCAACGATATTTTTAGAAGGGCGGTCTTCAAGATCCAGGCATGGTGCGCGGAAACGGGGGCCATGCTGCCTGTTGAAAGAGGAGAATCCATAACCCTAAGTAGGAAACGGGCACCAACAACTAGCCCTATCAGGTTTTACAATGTAGTCATAAGTAGGGAAGATCTTAAGATCTTATGAATAACATTTGACAGAAAAATGATTTGGAGACAACATACAGAAGCAGTCTGTAAAAAATTAACTAGAATAAACGGACTAGCGAAGTCGTTGGCCGCGAAGTAGTAAGATAGTAAGAATTACCAACACCCTACTAACCGGCTACATAGGTAATGGGCTGCTTCTGTATGGCAGGACAAAACAGACGTACCTGAGACAGATACAGACAAACATAGACAAAACGATACAGACGGCTACAGCAGCAGACGGCTACTACAGCGGTTACAGCATTTTTTAAAGGACCGCATAAGGGAACAATTAACGCCTAACTACAGGAACGTACACAGGGCAGAAGGACGACGGTTAACGCCATAGAGGAAGCCATAGACATAACACATAGGCTAAGTATACCATTACCCCCACCCCCAGAAACCACCCCTGAAAACCCCCGTGGAATGTCCCTTGTGGCCGCGTGCTCGGGGACGAACAGACACATGACAAGACAAACGTACAGAGCTGAAGATAATCGAAGGATTCACGCAGAAACAATAGAACAGTGCAAGGGCAAGCACATCACATATACTGACGGGTCAAAAACGGGCACAGAAGTCACGGCAGCCATGATTACAAAAGCCCCGAGAGACAACCAAAACGTCAAGGCGAGAAGGAAAGTGTTACACCAAGACACCTCGGTCTTCGAAGCGGAATTGGAGGCAATAATAATGACCATAAAGCAGGCCAAAGAAGAAACGGAGCCGAAGATAATCTTCTCGGACTCCAAGAGCTGTATAGAGGCAATTGGCAACAATACAATATTATACATAATATCCGAAAGAGGAAAAATAGAAGTCAGCTGGATCCCAGGACACCAGGGGATCCCCGGGAATGAAGCCGTAGATCGTGAGGCAAAACGACCGGCGAACGAGTTGGAAGAACGCTACATCCCTCAAACGCAGGCTTTCATCAGGCGAGGCGGGTTGAAAGCGCTACAGGAAAGAAAAGAACGAGCGTGGGAATTAAACATGACTTTCCTTAGATCCCACTGGGGAAAAACAGCAACCCCAAAGTACCCGGCGAGCATGACAAGGAAGGAGACAGCCAAGCTGATGAGACTAAGAACCGGTCATACGCAAATGACCCATCAATATCTAATCCAAAGGAACGCCAAATCCGGGATGCCTAAGATGTCAACAGAGACTAACAATAAAGCACATACTGAACGAGTGCGCGACCACAAGGGAGATTCTACAGGGCGAAATCCCACCCCTTTCCCAACTTCTAGATCCGATGAATGATAGAATTAGGGATTTATAATTGGATTTAAAAATTAATATATATGTTTTATTGCAGAAAAAGTCGAAAACATATTATAAGCAAAAAATATAAAACTGAACCTAAAGTATTTAAAGACATGAAAATAAGTACATAAATTGAATGTGAATTAAATGATATAGATATAAGGAAATTGAATTAAAACACAATAAAATATAGAATGGCAAAAATGTAAAAAACTGAAACGAAGAATTACAAATAGGAATTAAATAGAAAACAAATAAACACAGAACTGTCAACCTAAATACAAATGAATTAAACATGATAGATGATGGAAGAAGGTTGAAATAAACCATAAATAAGTTGTACTTGAATTAATATGGAATGAGATACAAGAATATATTAAAAGAGAAACTGAACAGAATTAAAGTTAAATGAACTATGGAAATTAAATAAGCTAATAACCTAAAATAATAATGTATAAAAATATTAAGAGTTAAATGGATTATAATAAATAGAATAGAAAAATTGCATAGGGTAGGAAATAAATATAGGAAATTAAGAGTATTACATAATATAAATTGGATTGCATGGTATGAAACACAAAGAATAGAACAGAATTGGAACAGAATTAAAGTTAAATTAATTATGGAAAATTAATAATGATGTAGCTAATAACATAAACTAATAAATAAGGAGAAATTGTGTTACAAAATATAAAGAATGAAATGAAATATAATAAATAGAATAGAGAAATAGGATAGGGTAAGAAATAAATATAGGGAATTAAGAGACTTACAGAATATAAATTGGAAGACAAAATGTAAAAAAAGAGGCTGTACAATAGATAGGACGCGCTGCATGGACTTGTCTCCCAAGCGCTTAGGTTAAGTTGGTAATGTACTTAGGGTATAAGCCAATAACAGAATTTGAATTTGAATTTGAAAAGGTTAAGGGGGTGGATCCAGAAAACTTAATTTTCCCATGAGACTGTTTCTTGTAAAGAAATAAAATGTAAAATCAGCAAAGATTGCAACGAACAAGTTAAAAGCTTTAAGCTAGTTAAGAATGAATAATTAGACTGTACAGCTTTTAACCACCGCCGAAGCGAGTCGAACTAGTTGTCGGGACTTAAGTTTCGGAATTGTAAATATATTTTCTTGTGAATAAAAATAATTATCTAGTAAAAATAGATGTGTTTTAATTTCAGCAAGAATAATAAATATCTTACTTAATTGGCGCAGTCGGTAGGATATCCTCCCGAAGAAGAGATATCCAGTGAATTAAACGAACAAATCAAATAAAATCATAAGATTTTATCAAATCACTAAAGTGTAAATTTTGAATGCCCAAAGTTGAAAAGAAAAGAAAGGCTATTGAAAGGCTCGAAATATATTTAAAGGGAGAAAGCTTTAGTGAAAATAAATTGGAAAATTGTGACAAAATGGAAAATCAAAATCAGTCTACATCGATACTACGGCCATCACAGTTAGCACAATCAACGCAACAGACACAATCAACGCAGCAGGCACAGTCAACGCAGCAGGTTCAGCCTGCTCAGCCTCGATTCGAAACTTCCATTAATTACGCTCTAAACGATGCACAAAGAATTCACGAATTTAGGGGAGACGGGAACTACGCACTTTCCTCCATTCTACGAGAAGTTGACATTGTTCTACAGCTCCTCGAGAACTGCTCTCAAGCACAACAATACGCTTACCAACGGATCATTGTGAATAAAATTCAAGGACCCGCCTTAGATGTGATTCACACCTTAGGAACTAAAGCAACTTGGAAGGAAATACAGGCAACGCTAACTAACAATTTCGGCATCCAGAAAGCACTCTCAATAAAAAACTTTCAAGTAAGAGATTATTTTGTAGCATTAAGATATATACTACATAAACTAAACGAGAAGTATGAATATGACACCGAAAAACCTGTAGAATTTAGCCCGAATAAGTAGTGCTACGAACATTTTTAAACTATATCGATCCAAACCTAGCTTCAATAATTCTGAATAGAAATATAAAAAGTTAAAGGGACGCAATCAATTTGTTAGAAAGCTTGGGATTGATTAGGGACAAACCCAAAATAAACACAAATACGAATAAACGTAAAGTTGTTAGTTATAACGGAAACCAATACAATCGAGGACGCTTAAATAATAACTTTAATAATTATAGTAATTTCAATAGAAATAATTTTTGTAATAACTTCAGACAAAACCTAAAGCAATACCAAACTAATAACAATTTCGCACAAATACCAACAAACTCTGGACTAACCAGACGGAACTATTATAATAACCCCACTAACAATTTACCGAGACAAAATGTACAAAATGTATCAGAACCGATGAATGTAGATCACATACAACACGAAACAAATTTTTAATATAACGCCTCAAAAATATACCTACCAATAGTAGAGCTAACTATTGGCAGAGACAGAATTAAATGTCTTATCGACACAGGGTCGTCTACTTCCTTGTTAGATGAAGAGAAACTACCACAGTATAAAAGACATTTCTTAAAGAAACCCATAAACTTCAATACTCTTAACACTAATACCCTTGTCAATAAAGAAATTAAAACGGATTTACCTATCGAATTCAACGAAGACGCTCATATGATTTGGAAACTAACGAAATTCCATAATAAGTGTTTCGACGCAATAATAGGACAAAACTTATTAAAACCCCTAGGCGCCATTATTAAAATGGAAAATAAACTTTAATAATCAATAATAGTGAGTCGGTATCCACAAATCCTTGAGCAAGAGATCACCAAACAAATAAATGAAATGCTTAAGCATGGTATTATCCCAGATAGCAACTCTCCGTATAATAGCCCACTTTGGATCGTACCCAAAAAGTTGGACAACTCTGGTAAAATAAAATGGAGGATCGTTGTAGACTATCGTAAATTAAACGAAGTCACAATAGATGATAAATTTCCGATCCCAAACATTAATAATATATTAGATAAATTGGGAAGAGCCCAATATTTTACTACTATCGACTTAGCAAAAGGTTTTCACCAGATTCTGGTCGACGAACACGACAGGCGAAAGCCAGCCTTTTCGACACCCCACGGTCACTAAGAATTTGCCAGAATGCCGTTTGGGCTCCAAAACGCTCCAGCGACATTTAAACGATTGACTTTTCTTCAGCTGCCGGACGCCAACCACAAGGTTAGTGGGACAGTGTAAGTGATCATAATTTGATACAGCTGTCGATATCGGTTTTAAAAATTTTGTGTTGGATTTTCACCTAGTTTTCGTTTTTTCGCGAAGGCGTCCAGCAGCTGAAGAAAAGTTAACCCTTTGGTGCTGCTGTTGAGAACGAGCCAATGGAGCTTAACTGTTCTTCATTAGAAACGCCGATCGTGTTAAGAAATATTTTAATGTTTCTTACGTTGCTCGAGTTTAAAAAACAGTTTGTTTTGGTTTTTATTTTGAACATTCTTAAACTTAAACTACCAGGGACTCAAAAGCAAATAAAATCTTTTCATGATATTACGGGCTACTACCAAAAATTCATTAAGGATAACGCAAAAGTAGCCCAACCAATGACCAAATATCTCAAAAAGAATGCTAAAATTAACTCTTATGACCCCAATTACATTAATGCATTCGAAAAGCTTAAGAAAATCATAACGGAGGTCCCCATACTAAAATACCATGACTTTAATAAAAAATTTAAACTGATGCTAACAGCCTTGCAATAGGAGCTATCCTTCAGCAAGATAGCCACCCAATATGTTACGCTAGTAAAACTCTTAATGAGCACGAACGTTACTACTCAACAACCGAAAAAGAACTACTAGCAATCGTTTGGTCCATTAACTATTTCAGGCCTTATCTTTATGGTGTAAAATTTTACCTCCTAACAGACCACCAGGGTCGCCAGACGTGGCGATTTTTCGCCAAATTGGCGATTATTTACCTTATAAAAAATAATTTCTACAGATTTACAAATGTAATATACATCAATTTAGCAGAATTTTCTGAAAAATTTAGCTAATTTGAGTAAAAGTTGCCGCAACTGCAAGTGATAGAAAATTCTACGGCAAGTCTAATGAGTTATTTGCCGGCTTTTTCGCAGTTTAATTCTGTGATTTTTAATAAATGTTAGAAATAATGGAAAACGGTTTATTAAAAGTAAGAGATCCTACAGATAATTTTCGTTAACCAGGTACACGTAATTGGACTTTTGAATATGTATAGATTCATTACGTTTTTTTACCTTTTATAGAGAATAATAATTTGAACTATTCATGCAAATATCTCTGAAAATCACAGAAGCTGAAGCTAAAATTTAATATCAAATTTGATTTTGGCATTGACTTCGACTGAAAACTCAGTGGCAGTTGATCAGTCGGAATTTTAATTCGGAATGATTTTCAAATCAAATTGCGCCCAGAGAGGCAGAAATTACTGGCGACAGCTTTGCCAATCATTCCTCCAAATAGCTCAGTTGCTCCTCCTTTAAAAGAATGTCATCAAGACGCGATTCAAACTTTATTAAACGCATTTGCTGACAATAGTTCCTTAACGGTTTTACAAGAAAGGTGTGAGTTACAATTAAAGGCTGAGTTAGGCGAGGCAGCTGATCTTCCAGCTCCTCAACCGAAAATTGTCGAACCTGATCCAGAGATCGAGTTGCAAAAGAAAATTCTAAGCATCCTGAATAAGTCATCTAGAACGGAGTCAAAATCCGATCTATTGTACCCAAATGTACAATAACTGCAAAACGATTCAAACACAATTGAACTTCTAAAAGATAATAAGGTGCTACGAGCGTTGGCATCACTGATGAAAGCGTTAGTATCTACAATTGAAAACCACTTTAAACGAGTTCAAAAATATAAATAATTAAAATAATATAAATAATTAAATAAATTACTCGTACCTTAACACAGTATATTGCATACCCAATAAAAAAACAATTTATTGTAATATTATCGCGATAAGCTAAAAGAAGTGACTATTTGCACTTACGTGTACTTCCGTGTTAACACATTTGCCATCTTGATTTCCACTTTGACATTTTGGCTATAATCATGGCTACAAAAAATTTATAGATTGGCGATTTTGGCGACTTTTTAGTGTCCATCTGGCGATATTGTCTGTGGGAAGTCTGGCGACCCTGCAGACCACCAACCACTTAAATGGCTGTATACGAAAACGAGAGGGAAGGACGTCAACCCAAGGCTTTATAGATGGCTACTAAAGCTAGGCGAATATAATATAAATATTGATTATATAAAGCGGAGAGAAAATAAAGTCGCTGATTTTCTTAGTAGAATCGATACAAATACAAACGAAATAAATTTGGTCCATACAGAAGATGCAGTCGAAGAATCAGAAAATTCTGAAGAACTTTCTGACATCTATCTAGAGAATAACGTCGACGATCTTGAGAACTCACAAAATTTACAGGAATTAGAAAATTCTGAAGAACCCCCTTCACTTCTATGGGAAATAATTCAGACTCTGAAAGCGTTGATACGATACATTCCCAGGAAGAAAATTTTAACAACCATATTCCTATATCGGCTACAATAGTAAATCGTTTTAGAACCCAAATCATATTAACAAATGATAAAACAAAGGAATCCGAGATAAGACATAAAAACAAGAAAGTCTACATAAACTCTGTGGATATTAAAAATAATATATCCGATATTCTACGAAGACATATAAAATCAGAAAAAATATGTATATTCACAGAATTGAGCGATAACGAATATAATAAATTGCAACAGAAAATCATAGAATTATTCGACGGTGTCCGAAATGTGAAATTTGTTAGATGTTCTCACCATGCAAAAGATATGAACACTGAGGATGAGACATATGAACAAATACAGAAATACCATAAAAACGAAACAGGACACACAGGGATTAATGAAAATTACGAGAGATTAAAGAAGCGAATTTATTTCCCTAAGCTCAAAGTTCTTATACAGAAATATATTAATAATTGTGACACATGCAACCGTGTCAAATATGATAGAAATCCCATTAAGAAAAAATTCCAACTTACTGAAACCCTCAAAGACATTAGAGAAATCTTGCATATGCACATATATACTAACTCAAAAGCAAATTTCTTAACGTTCATTGATAGGTTTTCTAAGTTCACCACAGCCTATTACCTTGAGGACACAAATAATCAAACTATTATAGATAAGATAAGAGATTAAAAGTCCCAGAGAGGATATTTTCGAAAATTACTCACTGATAACGAATTCAAAATCGTTAATATTAAAGATTATCTGAAAATATAGAGCTAAATTTGGTCAAACCTAACAGCCACACCGGTAACTCCGATGTAGAGCGTCTACATAGTACAGTTAGCTAAAGAATTAGAATCTTAGGTGTTGAAAATAGACAACTCAACATCAAGGAAAAAATGTATAAAGCAATTGAATGGTATAATAACAGCTATCATTCAAGCACCAAAGAAAAACCCATTAATATTCAGGAAGGAAGGTGTGATAAGAATGTTATTTACAATAATCTATTTAAAAGAAAAACCAGCTATATTGATAAACGCAACATTAATAGAAAAAACTACTCCGATGATAGAATAGAGGGCTACATAAAAAATTATAAGAGTGTTAGGCATAAGGAAGAACCTAAATTTACAAAAAATAACTTACAAAACCTTCATACCTCCAACATTAAATAGTCCGGGCGCACTTTGTTTCTGCATGATCCACATACTTTTGTGATGACAGGAAGGGTCGGTAACTGTTTACGAATTTGTGAAGTCACTTTTCTCATACCCTTGTTTTTCCACGTATGATTCATCACTTTCAAAGGATTGCAACAATATTTTATATCTTTCAACTTGTCTGACATTTTGACTATTTGTGGCGATATCTAACTGTATACTTACTGACTGTGTACTGACTGTGAGAATACTATTTAACGCGCCATCTACATTTTCTTATGTTATGTTATGTTCATCTGTTCTTAGCAACAAACAAGCAAAAAAGGCGTGCGCGGGCTTTCAAAAATCAAAAATTTACACTTAACATTGCTTTGCCACTATAAATGATAGATGATTTTAAAGCTGAGATGACACTTTCAGTTGAAAAAATATGAAAAAAATTTATGATGAAGTATTGTGTAAAAAACCAAAAAATTATTTTTTTTAAATTTTGTTTTTTGGAAAATTATATTTTTATTCGGAACGGCATGTAACGACCTTTACAAATCACTAAAGATCACTGTTCTACTGCAATGGTGGCGATAGTTATGATTTTTCAAAAAAGATATGATCACGAGAAAAAGTGCAAAAATGCAAAAGTTTACAACCCTATAACTTTTGCACAAAAATTTTTTTTTAAATCCTTTAGCACGATAATTACTTATACCAGTAACAATATTTTGGTGAAGTTTGAACAAAATCGGAGACATCGAATTTCTTCACCTGGTACACTTGAGGAATTTTGCCCCATATAAGTTATCCCATTTAAAATACTCTATAAGAAATGTGAGGCATCTTTTGCAAATTACAGCTAAACCAAGGACTTTAGAAAAAAAATTCTACAGACATAAATTGTTTAAAACCAAAAGATCTTTCACATAAAGTTGGTAAATAATTTTAAATTTTTTTATTTTTTTGGAAAATTCAGAAAAACCACCAATTTTGACTAAAATCGGGCCATATCTCGAAAACGACAAATTTTTGAGCCTGGTAACCTCGAAAAATCGATTCTCCGTGCCGAAAAACATAAAAATATGACAAGTTACCGCGGGGACCCCAAATTGCATACATGACCCCCCCCCCCCCCCCCCATTGTGCCCGGACTTAAAAGAAAAAATAAGTTTTCAGATCAACTTCATTCCTAATAACGGGATTGCTAACCGTTGCAAAGGCCCATCTGGTAATCGAGAAGATAGAGACGAACTTCGGGTACTCTGAAATTAAATTAGAAGAAGTCGATATTGTAAAGAATTATGACACTATACTGCATAAAATTAAACCTAGGCAAATAAACAATATATTAGATAGTTTAGGAAGTAATATAAGACAATTGGATCTACAAGATAGAGCTATTATTTTAGAACACCAACTGAATATTATTCGTAACAAAGTTCAAACATTTATCCCACATAGACGAAAGGGGTACGATGGACAATACTGACAGAGAAGAAATTGAAGACCATCTTAACGTAATTGACAAGAACAACCATAACGCCATAGAAAATTTGAATTCACCGGTAAAAATTAATCAAAATTTTAACGAAACCTTTCTAAAAATAAAAAAAATAATTGAAAAAGATAGGCTCATATTATCAAAAGACTTAAACGAGATTAGGGATTACAACAAAATTTTACACAAACAAACAATGTACACAGATTATGTGTTAAAATTAAAAA
The DNA here is from genome assembly GCA_964036015.1 of Leptarthrus brevirostris. Taxonomy (NCBI): domain Eukaryota; kingdom Metazoa; phylum Arthropoda; class Insecta; order Diptera; family Asilidae; genus Leptarthrus; species Leptarthrus brevirostris. Next base: position 73,660,442 of record OZ038374.1, read on the forward strand.
TACTACAAGATAACATTAAACAGATTCAGGACAATATAGCTTCGGCAAGAATTCACAGTAATATATTATATATAAACAAATGAAGAAATCACAGAGTACAAAATTGATTTTCAAAAATTACAAAATATCAAACTTGGAGTTGCTATTGATTATAAAGAAAATATTATATTTGTAATAAGAATTCCAAGAGAAATAATTACGTTACAAAGAACATTACTCACTCCAGTAGGTGACAATCAAAGTAGAGAATAAGCGTTTATCCCTCAAGAGATAATAAAATACGAAAATAAAATTTATGATTACGTTAGTAATAAAGGTTTAAAGAACTTTAAACCTTCCAATAATTGTACTGTTAGAAAAAATTTTATGAAAGGCTAATAATATATCAGAAATCATAGAGCTAAGAGAGGGAATAGTTTTAGTCAAAAATCAAAAACATGTAAAATTTAACAGTATTTACTTGCGACGAAAGAGAAATTACATTGAATGGAAACTATTTGGTTAATTTTAGTAACTGTTCAATTAGAATTGAAAATTATGTGTTACAAAATAGCCTAAAAGAATTTAAGCAAAGTTTCACGATTCCTAACCATTTAGAAAAGATTAAAGATTTAAACGAAAAATTAGTATTTGATGATATTATTTTAAAGCAAATTGAGAACATGTTACGTTCCAAAAATACTTATGTATGGTGATGGCTCGTGTTGTTCACCCTTGTTTTGAATAGTTGATTCTGCTGGTCTTGTAATTCCAGGTCATACTACTTTAAGGATTTTATCGATCAACTGGAGAGAGGTCGTTTCGTTTACTTAATAAATATGTTGTTTACATTGATTGAGGATAAAAGAAATACGCAACATTTGGAGTTAATTTTTATTATTTATGGATCCGGCAAGATCGGCGCTATCTTTTCCGCGACACTTTCGTAAGAGCCTGCAACCTATTTGTATACCTATGTGGAAAACGCTATCCACATATTTCTGGAAACAATCCTATTCTTCATTCACGATTAAAACTACCTGAAACATGAAAGTCTACTATATGGGCAGAAATTGGGAGAACCTTTTATTCACGGAGTCTAGTTGTCACCATGCGCTTCATAGGAATGTCAGATATCGATATAGGCTAAGATATAACTAGGGATGTAGATACTATTTAAGCTAGTGTAAAATAAGGCAAAATGTTAAAATATGTTGTAGGAGGATTATTTCAGTTCTTTTAGTTATGTTTTGTAGAAGTAATGTTCCATTTAAGTATGACTTTATTTAGTATCATATTTAAGCTAATTCATATTGATTTAAGAAGCTCTGAAATCCTTATTTAGAAAGTTGCAGTTAGTTTAAGCATTAAAAGTTTTAAGAGTTTTAGCATATAAATCGATAAGTGTGAATACTATATTATGATTGATAAGAACGTAGATTTCACAAGTAAATGATAATTAATATCTTAATAGAAAGAGTAATGAAATAGAATTATTAATTATAGTGCTAGATTAATTATACTGCTATATTTCCGATACTTTTACAATTGTAAGCTCCGAAACGCTCAGCCACATAACCCGAAAATGGTAATTCGATCTAAAGAAAAAAGGCATTAACTCAAATATTCTTGCCTCGCAACTAAACGACCTAAAACTTTATTTATAATTTTTGGAAAATATGCTCCAGGCTTCCTTAAAAAAAAATCTATAAAAAGAAATAAACAGAAAAAAGTACGGATGAAGAAAATAAAATCAGTGAGTGGTATTACGAAACAAGCAAAAAGACTAATTTGTTTATATAATCAAAAGACTTATAAATAAAATATGAATGAATAATAATGGTATCAAGAAACATTTATAAGGTTAACCAAGCATTTACCAACAGCCCATCTGGTAGTACAAAAATTAAACCGGATGTTCGAAAGTGTCGAAAGTGTATACTAGTGAACGCACGGACAATATTAGATAAACAGTGGTAAAAGCACGCATGTGGACGGGACTCACTCTCTTTCTCCCTGGTGCGTTCTTAGTGGAAAGTTCCTCAGTGGGACTATAAAAGTTAAAACAAAAGAAACTAAAGGTTTATTTAAAACCATTGAAGAAAAAATAAAACCAGTAGTGATGGTGGAAATAAGTAAAAACTAATAGAAAGTGAGAGAGCATCTGCAGCTGAAAGGAAAGGTTTTCTGGAGCAGCATTGCTGGAAGTCATAATTTGAGTCCTAGAGGATAAATGGCGGGGCAGGAAGATTTGGGGGTGTTAAACAAAAGTTAAGTACATATTTTGCGATTTCTTGAAATAAATTTTGTTTTTGGTGGCTGTGTGGCAAAGGCGGAATAATTTTTTTTCCTTTTGAATTTTTGCGTTGCTTAAAGTAAATTTGGAAAATTTAGATAGAAATATTGATATAAGTGAAGATATTATAACGTGTTGCGAATAAACGCCAATTTTTCATTAGATTCTTTTGTTCTTCTTAATTTTAATGTTTGGTTTCGTGATCTATCCAGCCGCAGGTAAAAAGCCCATGAGATCTTTAGATCTTATATTTTCCATATTTTGAACCTAGCCCATCTCCTGAGCTAGAACCCACTCATATAAGAAGAGTGAGGTAACAAACATAAAAGAAATTAAGGAAATAAAGTTCGAAAGAAAAGCACACCGTATGTACGGTAGTATAATATGTTTTATAGTTGTAATAGTTATACTGTTCATTACAATCTTTGCTATAAAACATAAAAGATCCAATATAAAAATCAAAAATATTGCGAAAACTCAGGAGAGTTTCAAACCTAACGGGGGAGGAAATACGTTAGCAAAAACTTGCGACCCTGAAAATAATTAAACTCTAAAATTTCACTTACCTGCAGAAACATGTGAACATGATTCTCATTTCACTTATCATTTATGAGAATCTAGAAAACTTAATTTTCCCATGAGACAGTATCTTGTAAAGAATAAAATGTAAAATCAGCACAGATTGGAGCGAACAAGTAAAAAGCTTTAAGCTAGGTAAGAATGAATAATTAGACAGTACAGTTTTTAACCACCACTGAAGCGAGTCGAACTAGTTGTCGGAACTTAACTTTCGGAATTGTAAATATATTTTCTTGTGAATAAAAATAGTTATCTAGTTGAAATAGATGTGTTTTAATTTTTTTGCAAGAATAATACGCGTTTTTCTCAGATTTAGTTTTTTCAAAGTCAGTGATCACTGTAACTCAAAAACTACTCATCCAATCCTTCTCAAATTTTGCACACCTCTTTTATACATAAATTACGAGATAAAAACGTCGAGATTTTGTATTTTTTATTAATATAATTAATTTTACAACAACAAATTCGCCGATTTTTATCAATAAATTTTCATAAATTCAAAAAATTCGCTTTTTCTTACTTCTAAAAATTTAAAAATCAATAAAATAAACAAAATCCCGACATTGTTACCTTGATAAACTTATAAACTAACGAAATCTTTTTGATTTTTTGTCAACAGATGATCTAGTAATGAGTAATGATGATCACCGCAAAGCAACATTCACAATATTTATCCAAAAAATTTAACAGAAGAAAATTTTGTTTAAAATATTGAAAATTAACCCACCCACCCCCCTTAAGCTCCCCAAACAAAATGGTGTTGCGTAAAAATTTAGTTCTAAAAAAAATTAAATTAATTGTTTTTTAATATGTACATATCATTATTAGAATGGCAGTTTAATAATAGTAAAGGAAATACCTAACTTTATTAAGTAATATTTTTGAGAAGATAGTCCGAATTCGTATATGCTCAGTAAAATTAAATTTAAGACAAACTAAGGTAATTATTACATTAGGTGACTCCACCCTAATTACTTTTTATTAAACATTATATTATGTAAAATGGTGCGCTGATTACGAACCCGAAGAAATGCGCGGTGGTCTTTATGGAATGGTTCGCAAAATATTCGCCTTTGAAGTTTACGAAAAAAAATAACTCGTTTTAGAATTCATTGGAGAGATTCATGATGGTTCGGAAAACGTTTGTTTATGCGCGATTTAACATTGCTAAACTTCTGACTTCTTGTACAAGGAAATATTTGTACAGCAACATTTTTCTCTTACAAAATATTTGAAGTAGAAAAATTATTATTTTGTTGTCCAAAATATTTCCTTTTACATATCTTTTAAAAATATTTTGTAAAACAAAAATTCCTTACTTTCCAAGCCATCACGAGTGTCTCGCGATCCGTTACGTAGAGAGTTCATTAAAAATTAATTAGGGTGGAGCCATTTTACGGAATAATTACCATTTCTTCAATGTCGGAACCGCACATTTTGAATTTATGCATGTTTTTATGAAATCATATATATAAATTCAAAATATGCATTTTCGGGATCCTGGATTTTGTGTTTCGGGACTTCGTGTTCCTGGATTTTGTAGAGAGGGGGCGGAATCAAATTCGTATCGCTTCGACCGATTTGGATGATTCTTTTATTGTTGTTTTGTGGAGGTAACCGTTTAAGTAACATAGTGTTACCTCTACGATATGAGAAGGGCACGTGTTAACCTCCTTATTAGGGATCTCTTCAAATATCACGTACCTTACCACTGGTGGGGGGGGGGGGGGGGGGGGCACTGCTACTTGAAGGCGTATTGATACCATCAGCGAAGTCTGATTACGCAGCTATGCCGAGTGGTCACTGGCTTCTTTTTACTGTCCTTCGTACCTTCAGATTTCGTAGCTCATTTTTGACTGAAAATTAAAATAGAACAATAATAAGACTTTATACGTTATAATTAGGTTAAAAGTTACAGTTTGAATGCTTGTAGTGAACTGAACTACTACCATTTGTGTGCTGCTTTTTTTAATTAATTATTGCTAACTTCATATCGATGGAAAGTTTAAAGTAGAGTGCTGGCTGTCACCACATTACTCCTCCGCCTGTGAAACCTTAGGTTTAACGAAAATTTTAAAGTGTTGTCACTTTCATTGTGTGTGACTAATTAAAATATATAAATTTTGTTTGTTTGTTTAGGTAGTATTTCAATTGTATTTATTACAATTTATCTATAGTGAGTTCTTTTTATTTTCTTTTTGGTAGCTCCAGTGACGTCCATCGATGATATGATGTAAGGTTACCGGTAACTGCTGTTTTGATTGGTACTGAATCTAAATTGGATTGTCCTGCTTTGCGTGATGTCGCAGGTGTCTGTTGGTTCTGCTTTATTTCTGCAGGTGGTTGAGTTGGTACTGCTTTGCTACCGCAGGTGGTTGAGCTGGTCCTGTTGGCGTTGTATGTTGTAGGTGTTATGTTGGTCCTACTGGCAGTGCATACTGCTGGTGCTGATTTGTTCCTGCTTCGTTACCGCAGGTGGTCGAGTTGGTTCTGCTTTGCTACCGCAGGTGGTTGAGTTGGTCCTGCATTGCTACCGCCATATACCCAAAATCTGAGCCGAAGGATACTCGGGTTTTGTAACCGAGAAAATATGTTAAGTGTATTTAGAAATCAATTGTTGCCAACTTCATATCGATGAAAACTTAAAAGCGGAGTGCTGGTTGTCACCAAAGTTTAATTTGCACCAACTTATAATAAATACAATATTAATTATAACTTTATGCTTTTCAGCGCCACTGGTATATTTCAAAAATTTAGAGGGTGAGGTGGAGCGGGAAGAGGGGTGGAACCTAACTTCGTAATGCGTAAACTGATTTAGATGATTTTTTTCTTTGGCTGGAGTAGGTTACATCGAAGAGTGTCCCGCAGCGATCAGTTAGTCGTTCAGAGAGTCTCTAGTTGCGTACCGAAAGGTCATTTGAGCTTGTGATAAGGGTTAAATGTAAAACTTCCATTATAATTCCGATTGTGTTTGTGGGCTGACACAGCTTAGTATCTAAAATATTAAAGAGAGAGTCATCTCTCGAGTTGGCGCCCAAATGGGCGTTAGCATCGCAACCCAGAATAGGTTTTGCCCCCTGCCTCTGTGCTGCAATTCTGCGATCCACATTTCCTTCCTGACTACTCTTACGGCAATTATGCACAAGCCATCCAACATTTTACGCCCCTACAACCACATAATCCTCAGAAATAAAATTGCAAAACATATGTTGTTTTTCCTAACAAGTATGCAAATTCGTACTTTACCTGTTGCTTGGCTCTAAAAATAAATAACAGTGACTCTATCCTCTGAACAGTAGTTTTATTGATCCATGGTTTTGGGATAAGGGCTCCTTGCTGAGGAGAAGGTTTGCTGTGGAAACTTTACTGTAGTAGAGGTTTATTTGCACAACCTTCATGTACATTTTCCTCCAATACTTCATCCTCCCTTTCACGAGCCCGGGTTCTCCTGAACAGCCCAAGAAACCTACCTTGCCTCTTCTTTATAATATGGACTAACGCTTCATCCACAAATAACACAAAGTTCCTACTACCTTTGACTTCTCTGCAGTTAGCAGAGCCTGTAGTACTTGCAGAAAATTAGCATTATCGACCTCCTCCTCTGATATGACTAGCCTACCCCTTGGTGTAGCTGCGATTTCGTGCAGTGAAACGAACTCAAGTTTAGCTCCTTCCCAAAGCACCTTCATGTACGATATCGCTTCGATGACGGAGTCATGTGAAACCTATTATTTACAATCTAGAACCTTTACACTATTCTTCTGCCTCAATATGTTGAATACAGCTTCAGTCAATGCGGGTTTCCTATAATCGGGGATTCTTTTACACTGAGAAAACGATTTGGTTATTGTTAAAAAGGTTTAGTAATAGATACCAAATCGTAGAGTTAGATATGGCGAACTAAATATTTAGTTCTTGCAAAGAAATCCCATAGTTGAGGCATTGTCTTGAGTCAAACTTCAATTTGGTAATAATAACGAAATCATTTTATTGTAACAAATTGATTTTTTGACTATCAAGTCGTTTTTTAGTTCAACTAAATAATTATCTCAATGACTCAATTTAACAATAGATTTAAAAAAATAAAATAAAGTTGAAATAAATATGTTTTTAATTGCTTAAAATATATGTTAATTTAAAAGAATTACTAATCACAGTCTATTATCCTAAATTGAGTACATTCAATTAATTTTAATTACTGAAAAGAATAAATATATTGATGAATAAATTAAAGCATTAATTGGTTGAAAATATTTATTTATTAAAAATCTATTCGACTAATTACAAAATCTCCATTCGCTGAAGTATGGACCTTAATAGGTCTAACATAATTATTTTTTTTTTACATTAAACAATTGAAATTCTATAAAGAAATTTGGCATAGTAATTAAATACCCCTTCATGTGATCATCAAATCCAATAGTCGAACAGTCTTTGTATGTATATATGTAAACCACAGTTGATTTTAAGTTCCTGGAGCAGCTTCACTCACGGATATAGGAATTTTATACAGTACAGCGCTTCCACTAATTCTTTATTCTAAGCTTGAAATAGATAATATAAAATCAATAAATAGTTCTTGATACTAACCTATAAATACGTCATATAAATCACCCAAACAAAAATTATTTAAAAAATCTTCCATTATATTATTACACCGCACACAATTTAAAGCTGTATAGTTGACACTTCGCCGAGCACATCAAGATCTAACAAGCACGCACAAGAACGAACTACTTTCACTAAAGTATGAACGAAATAGAAGACAAATTTTTAACCGAACAAATTGATGTATGATTGGGCCAACCGAAATTTGGTAACTATAACCAAATCATATATTGTAACAACAATGTATATGTAAACGAGCCAATCGCTTATTTGACACCAATTAAATTAATATTTCTTTTGAAGGAAACTTAATAATTATAAAAATTTTATTTGGTAATTATCACCAAATATTGTTTGGCAGATTTTAAATATTATTTCCAATTAAATAATATATGTATTAATGAACTTTTTCATTTGATTAAATTAAAGTATTCCTTTAGTTCTATGAACTACATCTTATTTTCAATCACTTAATTTTGCAATTGCTTCAACTACTCAATTTATTTCCTAAATGTAAATTAATATTTATTTTTGGGAACGTATGTGAACGTTATGTGAACTAAATATGCCCAAATAAATTATTTTGTTGACTCGATTGATAATGATTACATACTTTAACTATGCGTTTGGTGTTTATTACTAAATTTATTAATAATGGCCAAATATTTTAAAAAATATTTCAAATAAATGCGCTTAGTTATTATAACTAAACTGTTTTCTCAGTATATGTGTTATTCCTATATACGGGTAGACTGACAGGAATACACCACGGACAGTCTTATGGAAGATCAACAGTCATACACTACAGATGGTGCGAATAAGCGGGAAAGACTGACAGAGGAATACACTCTGACAGATAACCAGCAGGTCTTACGGATGACCAAAAAGCATACACCACAGATGGTCGGTGTGATTAACAATCTCAGGAAAACGATTGGTAAAACTAACTAAAGATAACTACTGGTTCAATGGGACTTTTGAAGTTCAAATTAAGCCACTACTGCTTACAGGCGAGGAGTTTGTAGCTTCTGATCTAAGTGCACTTAAATCTAAACACGATCCCTTTTGAGATACTGCTGTTCAAAATCTGTTTGGCTATGCTAGCTTTAATACTTTTGACGAGGCCCAGAATTATTCCTCCACCAAGTAATTTTCTATTATTACTTGTGGCATTTCGAAATATTCCTACTGAATGGCGTAGTACAACGGAGATACACAAACAAAACCTGTTCGACTGGTTTTCTTACCGCGTATATGGTGAGCATTTTAAGGGGGGGCGGCGCTGCTAGTGACAAATTCAGTTCCATGTAGTTCTTGAGCATAAGTCTCTTATGACCGTTCCGCTTTATGACTTCATGCACATTTGCAGATCATGGAACTGAAGTTTTTCTGAATATGAATAGCGCAAAGTTTTTACTAAATGTGAAATGTCAAGAAAATGACATGGACGACGCCGACGCACGGAGGGGTAATTATCTAGAAAAGTTGGCCAAAAGTCCAAACATTGAAAGATGGATAAGGTGAATCATGTCATGTCTCGCGACAAGTTGCAGCATGTCCGCATATTACGCCGTAACAATAAGCTTGCAGATATGCAGACATTTGGTTCTACGTCAGTTGCAACTTCTAACTTTTCAAGACTAGTTGTGTTAATGACTGCGCTCCTAAATCGTACTGTGTCATCAACGCGCTACATCTTTCATGATAAACGTTCCTCTTTCCCAGCTAAACATGGAATCGTTTGCTGCAGCTATGTAGATTATTTGTATTAAAAAATTACTATAATGAGTAATGTTTTATGACATTTTTTTTAAATATCGTTCATTGACACGATGAACACTAAAAACGTAAGAATTTTTTAATTATTCGAGTTGTTTACTTGGGTTACTCAATAGATCCGAGTTTCAAATCAAGTGTTATTTATACCTTATATTAATACCTGTTTGGAAAACTAAAGAAAGTTTGCGCATAAATAAATTGAAACACTCGAAAAAGTGTTTTTCTAGCATTTTATGTTTTTTTTTTGTTTGTTTGTTTGTAGAATCTACGTGTACTGTCTGGAAGGTCAGTAGGAATGCTCTTGTTGAGAAAATGAAGGGTTTTACTTCAAAAAATATGCCAGATATATTAATACTTTTACTGAAGTACCTTCAAAAAAAGACTAACTGCCCAAATGCCCAGTTATCGGGACTTAAACAGAAATTCGCCAAAGCTGCCATTTTATTTATGAAAAAAGGACATCTAATTCGTAATCAGCGACCTGAAAACCCCTACGATACCAAGTTTCGTCGAAATTGGAATACATTGCACTATTTGCGGTCACCATTTTGAAGCCGCCATTTTGTTCATGAAAAAAAGGACATCTAATTCGGAATCAGCGACCTGAAAAACCATACGATACCAAGTTTCGTCGAAATCGGAGTACATTGCACTATTTCCGGTCGCCATTTTGTTTATAAAAAATAGGACATCTAATTCGTACTCAGCCACCAGAAAAACCACCCGATACCAAGTTTCAAACTAATTGGTTGATTTTAACGGTTTTGGCCAGCTTTTCGGCCTTTTTACCCCACTGTGCGACGGTGTAAATTTATGTACGGAGCAAAATGCTTCATTACACAGTCTTCCTAACAGCCCTTTGCTTTTGGCCACTGTCTGCTAGGGATGGAGATCGATTTTTTACCTTTTTACAATCTCAGGAATCGATTAATCGGGTTGGAAAAGTCGATTCCAGGAGATCGGACTTCCGATCCTGGTTTTTTGAAAAAAAAGTTTTAAATTTCTAAAGTAATTTTTTATAGCTATGTACTTTAAAAATTAAAAAAAAAATTTTAAAAAAAACCAGGATCGGAAGATCGATTTCCTGGAATCGAATAAAAATATCCACATTCAAATATTATAAATAATAAAATATTGATGTTTCCTGTTTTTAAAACGGAGGAAACAAACATTAAACTGATAAAAAAAGCTAAAATGTCAATATCCTTTTAAAAACTAAAAGCTCATGGAATTGAAACTTATGATGCAAACTCACATTCCCCCGCGGAATTCCGCGCTAAAATTCAAGCCATGCGGGTCATACTCTTTTTTATCCAACTTTTTCACAGGCTTGCCGATTCTCACAACTAGCACATGATCAGGATAAGACTTACTTCGTTTCCTTGCAGTGAACTGTTTGTCTAGGCAACGAGATACGCAGGGAATAATTGAGGAAATGAGTTGCAGTATGGTTGCTCTTGATTAATCTCCTTCGAGAAGAATCGATGTTCAAATTGACCTTACTTTCCTTGTTAAGAATGCTTGTGACCATGGTCCCAATGTGCAATACATAACTACCTCGAACGTGAACGTTTTCAATCACCACTTCGGTGCTCTGTAAAATATATCGACTTTCAGTGCTTCTCTTTATAATATCAGGAGGAGGTACAATCTTGAAGTATTCTGTAAGAGTAGGATAGTTGCGTAACAAGGGATTTTTTAAGGGGGTAGCCAGGTTTCAATGACCTCTTTTTTCAACTACATTTTTTTAACATTAATCTTTATTTGACATTTACAAATTTTTAGTATGTTTTCTAACATGTTAATAACTTCCAAAAAAAATTTTATTTTCATTTTTCATTACCATCCGGTTAATTTATGGCCGATCTGATGACGCCATGTTAAGAAACGGTTGCCATGATTTCTCAACTTTGGGTTATCTAAAACACAAAACAAAAATTGATTATAAAAGAGCACATAAATAGCTATATCCTGAACCTCAGTTATGGAAAAAAATTCATAAATAAACAAATAGTGCAAGTTTTTGTCATTTTTTCTTTTTTTTCTACATTTTTTAAGCAGGAACTGTTTCATATTGTTATTAAATATTATTTGAAAATCAAGACCGGGGTTCATGCGATTGCTAAGCTTTTTCTGAATATTAAAAAAAAAAATTGAATGAAATTGTCCTAGTAGATCGACTGGAATCGTGGCGACAACCCAAAAAAAATGTGTTTTGGGATAAACGCGTTTAAAAGATAAAGTGCGAAAAACACGTCTCATCGTCGAAATATGGGAATCAAATTATCTCACTTTTAATCAGCAATGCCTGCTCCGTACAATATTCCTTCTTCGTCCTCAAAATGCTCGTTCTCGCGGGATCTATCTGCTCTCATCTGTGTACGATGTTCTTTTGAGGCCTCGCAACTGCGGTTTGTAAGATGCGAGCGCAACTGCCGATTGTAAGATGCGAGCGCTCGAGGCTTGGCGGCGTGATTCATTTTTCGGCCACTTCTGATACGCTATGAGATCAAAAGTCGTTTTTATCTTATTTCTGAGGTTATAGAGTGACTAAATATTGAGAAAAAAAAAGTTCAATTTTTTGAAAATTTCAAACCCCCTTAAATACAAAATGTAAACTCACGATGCAGCAGTCGTCAGGAATAGCAAATGCTCAAACAACCTGGGTCCAATAGAAGAGAATCTCTTACCTCGAAATATCGTGCACTGTTTTTGTGTACATTTTCATCGCTGAATCATTTCAACTCTGACATGTCAGATGAAAACATCAAAACAATGCTTAAGCGATACACAAATGTGTATCGCTTTAAACGTGTATATCATGTGATTGTTTGGTGAACGCGGCCTGAGTTACATTCAACCTACAGCCACCAATCTCCCTAGGCATAAGTTTACCTATATTCACCCGTGGATGCGAATAGCCATTATATTGCTATGCGAACGTGCTGTTAAGAAATATATGTATGCGTACGAAATATGTATGTATGCGTACGTTAGGGCAGATTCTCAAACAGTGCGGGCTTAACTAGAAACTGTGTGGGTGTGGGTGGAATTAAGTGCGCAACGCACTTCACACTGTGAAGTTTAAAAATACGCTAAATACACATTAATTAGTTCAACGTGTTTATAAGCGGTGGAGACGGAGTTGGCTCAATACGTTGAGCGGCAAGACCAACATGCCATCGGTCCCGGGTTCGAGACCAGATGACCCCGTGAGCTTTTATTAAGAAATTAAAATAATCCACTCCGTCTCTGGGCTGTTGTCTAGCTCGCAGCAATGCAAAAAACAAGACTCAAGCTTCCTCACTTCCCTTACCCTAATTCCCTTCGGGCCAAAAACCATGCTAACGCATCAAAGGGTTGTCCCCTAGGATTTGGCCAAATCGTATAAAAAAAACAAAAAAAAAAGGTCGGTATCATAAACCTTTTGTAGAGTGTAAAATTCTTTAAATTCTTAAAAGTAAAAAGTTTTTACAAATCGGGAATCGGATGCGAAAAGATCGATTCCCGACGTATCGCTAACGCAAAGAATCGATTCAAAATTCGGAAGATCGAATAGTCAAAGATCAATCTATCTTACTATCCGGCGAGCAAACGCTCCTCTGTGTTCGTCGACACCGACTGGAACTCGTACGACTTCAGGTTGAGCTTTGGTCCTCCCTTACATGGCACTCCGTCCCCACCCCCGTCGCTAGGGGTGTTAGGATGTCTGATCTCCACAGTTTCTAATGTCATCGGTAGAGCCATTTCAGTGACACTAATAACGGTAGTTTTCGATTAATTTTATAGCATTCCCTTCCCGCTCACCCTTAGGGAGGCTAAGGCTGTCCTACCCCCACCGTACCTTTTCCAGATTGTTATTAATATGTGTACTAAGTTTGTTATATATTTCTCCAAGCATTCCAGAGTTATTCTGAAATATACACATTAAGGTGCTTAAAAAATCGATTTTCTTTAGTTCCCATTGCGTAAAAAATTAGTTCTCTATACAATAAAAATTCTTGCGGAATCGGAGTCTATGTCTAATTTATTTGTAGATCAAATTAAGTTACTGGCGACTTGATAGCACTTCCTATTTCACCTGAAATGACAAAAATTGTTGAAAATGTTCCTTACTACATACAACTAAAATTGTATGGAAATCCCAAATTTAAGATTTTTTGATTGAACCATTTTAGCAGTGGAAGTGCTCAGGGGGCTTGAGCGACTTCTCAAAAATGAGTTATGAGACCCCAATTCTGCAAGAATTTTTATGTTATAGAGAACTTACGCAATGGGAACTTAAAAAAATCGATTATTTTTAATATACACATCCGCATCCATTTTTATATATTTAGTGCGTGCGTTCTATTGTTTGTTGCATTTTGTTGACATCGTGCTCCTATGCTGCGTGCACTATTAAGGTCTCACCTTCTTCGCGACATTTTATTCAGAATCAAAATAAAACTAAACTCATAGTGCCGTACCACACTTGTCCTGCTTCCGCGCGATGAAGTCCGCACGAGTGCCCACACTTGTCGTGTCGGATTTTGTGTAGAACACACGCAATTTATTGTATGTAGTGGTAATATTACAGCAGTTTCCGAACCCAAATAAACCTTGCTTTGAATGTATGCGTGCCGATGCGACGATAAATAGGTAAGTTCCGTGCGGATCTCCCTATACACCCCCGCACGCCCTCTCTCCAGCAAACTGCGATGAAGCAGGACAAGTGTGGTACGGCACATACGTAGTTTATGATCGTATATCCGTGGAATACTTCAGAAAAATTGTAGCATCAGGGAAAAATTTAAATCAGCACAGAAAATGAAACAATGCTGAAGTGTGGCATTTTCTGTAGATGCGGAATACAGATTGCAATAGATTTGTTTGTACCATTTCTTGAAAGCTTACACTACTTAAATTACGCAACTTAAACAAAATGAATTATAACTCTTTCTTCCTATAAAAGATATTTGAAACCACATTAAAAAATATTGAAGGGTGGGGATTTAGGAAAGTTAAAATTTGTGGTTGTATATATTTTTGGATGAGAAATCTGAAATAAATAAAAAAAAAATTTTTTCCTTGAAAAGATTAAAAAAAATTTTAGATTTTACTGTTAGACACAAGTGTTCGTGTAAAATCACTAGATTATTTTCCTTGGTGGGCAGAGTTTCGAAGTGAAATAGTTTTGTGAAACGTGAATATTATAAACGCTGTATTATAAGTATCGGGGAAATTGAAGTTATTTGCTATGGGTAAGGCGAAAAGTTGCACCTTAAAAGAAAGAGCAATTATCTTAAATTTAAGAAAAGAGAACTATTCCTATGCAGAGATAGCCAGAAAATTAAAAAGATCAAAACAATTGGTGTATGATTGGGATTAATGTACCCCGAAAGAAAAGGCCACGAAGGACATCAGCAGCTACAGACAGGAAAATTATCCGTTTATCTAAGCAAGATCTCTTGAAATCGGCTGTAGACATAAGGAAAGAAGTATTCTCCGGAGAAGTAACTACAGTATCTATGCGAACAGTATAACGCTGTTTGGATAATCTACATGGCCGCGAAAAGCCACTGCTATCCAAAAGAAACTGATTGGTTCGGTTAAAATTTGCTTGTGCACACTTAAATTGGACTTCCAAAGGCTGAAAACAGATTTTGTGGTCGGATGAAACAAAAATTAAACGAATAGGTTCAGATGGGAGAAAGTATTGTCGCCGTCCTCCTGGAAAAGAGTTCGATCACAAATACACAAAGCCTGTAGTAAAATTTGGAGTTGGCTCTATAATGCTTTGGGGTGTTTTGGATGGAGTGGTGTTGGTCCAATTTATCGTTTGGAGGATAAAATGGAACAGAATCAGTAACATCATATTCTTGAGAATGTAATGGAACCGTATGCCCAGAAAAACTTGCCTGTCACTTGGAAATACCAGCAGTATAACGACCCGAAACATACAGCTAAGAGGGTTAAAGAGTGGTTCAAGTCAAAAAGTGTGGAAGTATTGGAATGGCCATCATGCAGTCCAGACTAAAACCCTATCGAACATCTTTGGGGGACTCTTAAACACAAAGTTTCGGAAAAAAATATGGTTATATGGAAGAATTGTTTAACGCCATTAAAGCAGCTTGGACCGAAATACCCCTTTCTACATGTCAGAAACCGATTGACTCGATGCCAAGGCGATGTGCAGCTGTTTTGAAAAATAATGGATGGCCAACAAAATATTAGTTAACAGATGTAAAAAATCAATTATAACTTAACTATAAAGCTTTGTATTTTACAGATTATAAAAACGATAACCAACTTTTTCTAATTAAATTACCGCATTGAATTTAATTTTTTTTTATTTTTTCTCTCAAAATTTTATTAACATATCAAGATTATGCAAAAACTTATATAAGGTATATAGAATATACTGAATTACAAATATAATCATATCTGTCATCGTAATGAAATCTTGTATTTGTTGTATTTCCAATTGATATAACTTAAGCTCTCTTTAAATAAGTATTCGCCTGCCTGGCTATATGTATTTATTTTTGCTCTCTTGAAGTACTTAGCATCAGTGAGATATATATTAGGCAGTCGCTTAGTAACCTTCCTCTTGTTAAGAACAGACAGTGTACCATGAAGTAAGTACAATAAAATTAGTGTAAGTCACATGAGTGGTTTTATTGAAAAAGATGTAGCAAGTGGCGACGAGGAAAAAAAAATAATGTGTTCGTAATTAAATCGAAAGCGATCAAAAAACAAAACTAGTGATTACAATTAAAAAAAACTAGTGGATGGAGAAAACTTCTTCAGATTTGTGTGAACACGTGGAGAATCAAGCCAACGAATGCAAAGTCAAAGTCGAATCTAGCATCATACAGAACGCCCAAAAAATGTCCTACGTGGGAAATATTTCAGAATTTATTCCTGGTGAGGATTTTGAAGCGTACAAGGATCGGGTAGAACAGTACTTCCTAGCTAACGATGTAGAAGAGGTTAAGAGACTCCCATCTTCATAACGCTTGTTGGTTCCGAAGTTTATAAGATATTAAAGTCCCTAACCGCCCCAGAGCTGCCCAGTACAAAAAGTTTTAAGGACCTAATTAAAATATTAGAGACACATTATTCTCCAAAAATCAACAAAAGGGCTGAAAGATTTAAGTTTCAAAAGGCAAGACAAGAGGAAAGAGAAACAATAAGTGACTATATAATATAATATAAATGTTGGGTTGCGAAATGAACGCATCCAACACAATCTCTTATCAGATGATACCAGAGATTTCGTGAAATGCTGTGAACATGCTCTAAATATGGAGATGTCGGAGAAAGAATTGCGATCTATACAGCCAAGCTCGGGATTGCTAAATACAGTAAAGCCGGGACACAATAATTCATCTCGATCAAAACAACTAAAATTACCGCAAGACAGGGAAAAGAATAACAAATGCCGACGTTGCGGAAATCTTCACAATGATGACAGCTGCCCTGCAAAAAATTGGATTTATTTTAATTGCAAGAAGGTCGCTCATACTTCCAAAGTGTGCTTTTATCGAAAATCTGAGCAACGGAGATACGGCAAGCAGCGAACAAGTGCTCAGGTAAAGACTCTAACATGTATAAACAAGGTAAACAATCAACATGACAATGCTATCGAGATCGTGGTGAAGATAGGAGGAGTACCGCTTAATATGGAGATAGATACCGGAGCTTGAGTGTCGCTAATAAGTTTTGAGGACTACAAGGATAAGTTTCCGAATATAAGTGTTAATAATTCAGAGCTAATATTAGGTACAATTTCAGGTAGCAAACTCTCAGTACTAGGGAAGTCTATTGTGACAGTGGAGCTTAATGGCGTAGCCGCGGAATTAGAATTAATTATTGTAGACGGAGCTAAATTTAAACCATTATGTGGAAGATCCTGGTTAAATGTGTTATTACCTCAGTGGAAGGAACGAATTGTAAGTTACCATGAGATAAAAAATATTAGTATTGAGGAAAATGATAAAAGTATTAAAAACGTTGATATTCATATAGTTAAGGAAATCGGTGAACGATTTCCATTTGTTGTATCTAAAGACCCAGACCAAACGATTGTGGGTTATAAAGCAGACATTCAATTAAAACATTGCATTCCGATTTTTCATAAGGCATACACTGTACCCTTTAGATTAGATTAATTAATAAATTAGTGCAAGAAAAAATTTTAGTTCCGGTCAAATACAGTCGGTGGGCTTCTCCCATAGTGTGTGTGCCTAAACCAAACGGTGATATCCGTATATGTATAGACTGTAAAGTCACAGTAAATTAGTTTATAAAAACAGAGCACTATCCTATTCCTAATGTGGAAGATATATTCGCTAATTTAGCCAGGTGTAATTATTTTTGCGTTCTTGATCTTGCAGGAGCGTACCAACAACTCGAATTGGCAGAAAATTCGAGAGAAATATTAACTATTAACACCCATAAGGGATTATTTCAATATACTAGGCTACCATTTGGAGTATCTAGTGCTCCCTCAACATTTCAGTCGATTATTGATCAAATTCTTAGCGGGCTTGAAAACGTTTTTGGATATATAGATGATATAATTATTGGTGGGCAGACAATTGAAAATTGCAAAAGAAATCTATTTTAAGTGCTAAAGAAGTTAAATGAGCATAAAATCAAAATTAATATATCAAAATGTAAGTTCTTGCAACAAACAGTAGAGTATTTGGGACACGTTATTGTTCAAAACCAAGTAAAACCCAACCCAAAGAAAGTTGAGGCAGTCACAAAAGCACCTGTACCCTCAAACGTTAAGCAATTGCAATCCTATTTAGGGCTTCTAAATTACTACCGAAAATTTATCCCAAATCTTTCAGAAAGATTAAAAAATATGTATCGGTTATTGCATAAAAATGTCAAATTCACTTGGAATATAGAGTGTCAGAAGGAATTCGAAAGATCAAAAGAATTATTAGTAAAAAATAACGTTTTGGAAATCTATGATCCACAAAAACCAATAATAATATCAACTGATGCTAGTCCAAATGGGGTAGCAGCCGTATTAGCACATCGAGTGAACGGGGAAGAGAAACCAGTTTTATTCGCTAGTTGTACTTTATCTAGTGCAGAAAAAAATTATTCCCAACTACAAAGAGAGGCACTTGCAATCATATTTGCTGTTAAAAAGTTTTTTAAATATATTTATGGGAAAGAATTTATAATTTATACTGATAACCAAGCGGTAAAGGAAATATTTAATCCGAGAAAAAGTACACCCGCGGTCGCCGCTGCTAGATTGCAACGATGGGCAATAACGTTATCTATGTTTAATTATAAAATCTAGCACCACCCCGCAGCAAAATTAGCTAATGTCGACGCCTTATCTAGATTACCTTTAACGGCAGATACAGATGTGAAAGTGGTTTGTATCAATTCTATAAATTTTTCACAAGAAATGCCTTTAAACGTAGAAAAAATCGCACTGGAAACTGCTTTAGACCCAATTTTATCAAAAGTTTACAGATTCACCTTGACTGGGTGGCCAAAAATAGTAGCGAGTGATGTGAATCCTTATTATAAAAATAAAAATTCACTAAGTATAGAGGATGGATGCCTTTTCTATGGGAATAGGATTATTTTACCTAGAAATTTACGAATTGAAACCCTAAAAGCACTACATGTAAATCACAATGGAAATGTGCTTATGAAAAAACTGGCACGTTCGTACGTTTGGTGGCCACGACTTGATAAAGATATAGGAGAATTTATTGACTCTTGCGCAGTGTGTCTACAAACCCGAAATGTACCGAAAGAAAAACTGATATCAAAATGGAGTGAATGTCAATATCCTTTTCAAAGGATACACCTAGATTTTTTTCTTTTTTGGTGGGAAAACCTTTTTATTATGGGTAGACGCCTATAGCAAATTCTTAGATGTAATACAAATGGCAAGTACTATAGCAGAAAATGTTATTGATGTTATTTTAAGAAGCTTTGCAATATTTGGCCTGCCAGAAGAAATAGTCACAGATAACGGGCCTCCCTTTAGTTCTTATAAATTTTCGCAATTTTGCTTAAAAAATATGATTAAACTTAGTCATAGTCCAGCGTATCACCCACAGTCGAATGGTCTGGCTGAGAGATCCGTACAAACGGTAAAAAGAGTTTTAAAAAAATACTTATTAAGCGATGAAAAACATCTTAAGATTTCGGAAAAAATAAACAAAATTTTAATTAATAATAGAAACACTCCCAATACAGCTACGTCACAAGCTCCATCTGCGTTAATCTTTTCATATAAGCCAAAAATTTTATTAGATTTAGTAAATAAAAAGCAATTAACAAAAAATAATGTGAAAGAACAATCGCAACGAAAATATTATAAACGAAAGAATTGTAATCAAAATGAACCTAACTGTAGAAATATTATCCAATACAAAATAAATAATTACAAAGTAGGGGAAAAAGCACTGTATAAGAATCATAATATTAGAGAAGCACAAAAGTGGATTTATTGTACAGTAACTAAAAAGTTAAGTAGCCTTCGATACATTATAAGAATAGGAAATTCTCAGAAAGTTGTTCATGTTAATCAATTGAGAAAAACAAAAAAGAAATTGCTATATTATTATAAATTCATTTCAAGTGAAAATTGTAATGACAGTCTCAGTGAAACTGACAATTGTGAGGAAATGGTTGAAAATAAGGAAAATAAAGGAAATTGTAACGATATAGATGAGCGAGATAATGTAAATAATAAAGAATATAAAATTAACACACCTATGAGATCTAAACGAATTAAAGAAAAAAATAAAAAGTCGGAAAAGAAAGAAAGTAAGTAAAGTTATAAATATATGTGTAAATAATGGAATTTGATAATGGAATTTGATAATGGAATCTTGTAAAATTACATAAGTTCAGATTTAGTCGCGGGAAGATTGTTGTTGATTGTTAGATAACGGGGCCGGGCTTTTCAAAAGGGGCCCCGTTATCTAAGTCATCAACAGAAAATTGCCTCCATTTTAATTATATATATAAAAAAAAATTTACGATCGAAAAAGTGTAATATACTAGCCAGATTTTAAATTGAAAGTCACTCATTCGATTGTATATGTGCCCGTAAACGCTTAGTCCCGGGCCCAAAATTCCTTTCGCGGAGGTCCGTATATGGTACCACCCGGGCCCGAATTTTGTCTCTACGGGCCTGGAACCAACTAAATCAATATAAAATGACGTATATTTTTTGTCAGCTAGATTCTTAGAGACACAAATTTCGTGCACTTATCATCCATATGTATCCTTGTATAGATTGAATATTTCTACTTTTTTGTAGGTACATAGTAGTTTTGGATGTTTAATTTGCACCGATTTTAAGATGTATGATTGGATGATGCGTCCTCAAAAAACTGATTTCAGAAATCTCGATTTACTATGCAAACGTAACTGGTCTTCGTTCCAAAACGGCTAGGCTCTTTAATGGGTCCTGCGATCTCTGCTTCAATGTAATTTGTTTGACGGAAACGTGGCTGTGGCAGGGAATTTTGGATGCGGAGCTGTTCAGCTCTGAGTACATTGTTTTTCGCCGTGATCGTTTCGCTGATTTGGCTAATGTGCTCGTTGGAAGCGGTGTTCTCTGCGCTGTGCGTCGTGATGTTCCATGCAGACTGGTTGACATCCCGAACTCCGAAGAATTGGAGGTTTTATGTGTCGCTGTTAGACTGCCATCCATCTAATGTTTATGAAAGATTTTCCTCCTGCCTGGATGACCTCTCACATGCCCTGATGCCTTCCGACGAATTGTTGCTTTTGGGTGACTTTAACCTGCCTGACGTTGGCTGGGAGCTCTCTCACTCGAGTGATGACTTGTTTTCTTCTTTTCGGTCTGCCAGTCAGTTTGCTCTTTCTTTTGTAGATGGCCTTGCTTCTTCTGGTTTATCGCTGACTTGCAGCGTTTCCAACAGTGACGGAACGTTCCTCGATCTCGTTTTTTCTACTGATCCTGCTAGTACATCGATAAGACGATGCTTGGTGCCTATTGCTCCTGAATCGAATCATCACCCTGCGCTTCATATTACTTTTTTCACTGATCCAGTTGTGATTTCTTCTTGTGTGCTAGATGACGTTTGTTATAACTTCAGCAAGGCTGACTTCTCCGTAATTAACAACTGGCTCTAAGCTTGTGATTGGAGTAGCGTCCTCAATGAACGAGATATTAATGTGGCTGTAAGTTCTTTTTATAATTTGTTGTCTATCTGTTTTACTTACTGTGTCCCTATTTCTAAATCGAATAACTTATGATCCAACCAGCCTTGGTTCGATAGTTCCTTAAAACATTTAAGAAATGTCAAATGTAAAGCCTGGAAGAGGTTTTGTTCCTCTAGGAGCGACGCTGACTATGTAGCTTATTCCAATTTGCGCAGTCAATTTTTGTCTGACTTAGTGTCTTCTTACAATAATTATATTCACAGAATGAAAGCATCCCTACGAGTCGATCCTAAGCGATTTTGGAAGTTCGTGAACTTGAAGCGAAATTCTGATGGCTATCCATCTTCTTTGTCTTTCGGAGACAGTGAAAGCAATGGCCCCTGACGATAGCAATCCTTTTTGCTGACTTTTTTAAAACTGCGTTTTTGGACGATACCTGTGATGTTAGCTTTAAGGATTTTACCCATTTGACGAGGTTTCCACCGACTTCTCTCGAATCCAAAGACCTTTTACTTGACGAAGTTACGATTTTGAAGAAAATATCTACCAAGACTGATAGTTTTTCAATTGGTCCTGACGGTATCCCCGCCGCACTCGTGAAAAGATGTTGTTCAGTTCTTCCTCCTATTCTGTGCTACTTATTTAATCTCTCAACTCGCTGCGGTATTTTTCCGAAAGCCTGGAAAACCTCATTAATTATTCCCCTTCACAAAAAAGGTGATAAATGTGAAATCTCGAACTATAGACCAATTGCTAATCTTAGTTGTATTTCAAAGATTTTTGAGGCACTTATTTGCGATGTTCTATACTTGCACTGCAAGCCTTTTTTGCAACCGTTTCAACATGGCTTCATTAGAGGTAAATCAACTACCATCAATTTATTGGAATGTTCAAAGTTCAAAGTTCAAAGTTGACTGTATTTTTACTGACTTCAGCAAGGCTTTCGATAGAATTAATCACAGAATTTTAATTCTCAAACTCTCCCTTCCCGGGTTTCCACAAGTTTTTGTAAATTGGATTCACTCGTACTTATCTGAACGCACTCAGCGGGTTTCTTTTCGTAGCGCTCTGTCTGATATTATTTTCAACACTTCCGGTGTACCGCAGGGCTTCCACCTCGGGCCATTGTTATTTATAATTTTTATCAATGACGTACATATCTACGATTCTGTCTCACTCAAATATTCTTTGTTATGCCGACGACGCTAAGTTATTTCGCATTGTGTCTGGCAATGCTGATTGCCTTTTTTTAAATTCTGACTTGGACGCCTTTCAGAATTGGTGTTCCATTAATGACCTTCCCCTAAACATCGGAAAGTGTACATCTATGTCTTTCTCACGAAAATGGTCTCCCTTTCAATTTAACTTTTCCATAGAGCGCTGTCCTTTAACAAGAGGTACTAAGGACCTAGGTGTCTTTTGAATTTGATGACCCTTACATTACAAAGCTCTTATATTGCACTTTTGTCAGGCCTATCCTGGAATATGCCTCTCCAGTCTGGTCGCCGTTATATGAGACACATATCAATCGCATTGAAGCTGTTCAACGGAGGTTTGTTAGGTTCGCTCTACGTGGCCTTCCTTGGAATAACTCCCGTATATTGCCTCCTTATGTTGATAGACTTAAACTCCTGCACTTGGATACACTTGAAAAGAGACGACGTAACGCAAGGATCCTTTTTGCTGTCGACTGCATTCGGGGGTCTATAGACTCTCCTGTTCTCTTGGCTTGTTTTGGCTTGTCGGTTCCGACTCGCTCCTTGAGGAATCACGACTTTCTTCAATTACCTTTTCATCGCACGAATTATGGGTTAAATGAGCCTATCACGTCGATGTCGCGATTTTTTAATTCCGCTTTTGATTGCATTGATTTTTATCTATCGCGTAATCATGTGAGGAGTCAGCTTTGTTGAGGTTACTTTTTGCTTTTCAATTTAGCTACTTTATGCTTTTTATATATCATTTATACAGTTTTGTATTTTCATATTCTATTCTCTCGTTTTCTTTAATTTTATATAGTTTATTATATTGTTCTTATTTTTTTTTCTTTTGTTTTCTCTTGTAGCAATCAGCATTTTGATGAAACATTGTAAATAAATAAATAAATAAATAATAAGTACAAAGTTAAATATTATTTTATGCTTTTTAGCGCTCTTTCTGAAGTCGCTTTAACTTTTTTTTAAAACTATATATATATATTTGTTAAAATATTTAAGTGTTTCTTAAAGAAACTTATTTTTCATAATAAAGAACCTTAGACATTATTGTGTAAGCAACTAAACCTAAGAAGTACAATTACTCAGTAAACGAAACAAAAATGTCTTAACTAGGTAATATTTAATTTATTTTCTTTAATCAAAATACATATATGGGATTGCATCCATAAAAAATGCAATTGAGTTTTGTTTATTTTCCTCTGAAATGAGGAGTGCGTAACATGTTCATGTGCCTTATTGCTTCACTGGGCTACAGGTATACGGTAAATAGGTGTCAAGGACAGCACTTGCAATAAGAAGTTGACATAATTTCGGCCCAAACCAACCAAAACTTTAATTTATATGCGCGTGATAAGAGCAAGTGTACCGCAAATGCTACATCGAATACTTAATACAACTCACAATCAGTCTTGCAAATTTTTTTTTTGGAGAATCACTGCAATTTAGTTTACGTTACAACATACTTATAAAATTTATAACAATGTCCTCTTCCAAGGATTTGTCTATGCAATCATATTGCGTTGGCATAGCAAACTTATAACTGAAAAGGAGAAAGTAAATTACTGATCGAAAGAGCATAAAAATCAGACTCATCAGTCCTACCTTAACAAAAAAATGCGGTGGATGACGCGTGGAGTACTTCCTCTGTATATTGATTACTTGCCAAAAACCGGTCTTGGTGAAGTATTGGATAAAATGGGCTCGAATCGATTTTGATTGCCTTCTTAATACATACCTACCTACTAGCGACAACAGACCTCACCTTATTGACTTAAAGTTTGAGAACGGACAGAATGATGGGTAAGTCCAGAAAGTTAAGTACTGAACCATCATATTTCCATAGGGTCCTCTAATCCAATCCAATTTTAAATGTAGGTTAACTTCTAAGAATCTTTAAAAGTAAACCTTTTTCGACGCTAAGCTCATAAGCGTTTCCGAGTGAGTACGCCTATCTCAAGACTTTAAGCTGTCGAAATTACTACGTTTTATCCGTTGTATTTAATGCGTATCCACACGCCTAGCTTGCGAAATTGACCATGATCCGAATGTGTTTTTTTCATTTTTCGAGTAAAACACACGAGTATCGTCGGTGACTTACGCATTTGATGTATGATGTCCAAAATATTATGGTCAAGGTAAGGGGAAATGCGAAAGCTAGGCGATTATTAATGATTATATAAAATTATTATAATAAAATGTACGTCGCATGCTTGAATGATGCATTAATTAGCGTTAATTTTGCTTTATTGCTTCCTCAAGTGTTTACACCCAGCTCATCTGCAATTTTAATTAGAATTTAGTTAACCACACAAATTAACCACCTGCTCATAAAGCCGAATGCAATAATGATCCTAATAAACTTTTCGAAATTTTAAAATTTTTTTATCTTTCATTTAAAGATATTCAAATTCAGATAAATAAGGTTTTTGAAATTTACTTATATAACGTCAATCCTGAATTTAATCCGCCGAGCCCAGAGCGCATAAACTGCAAGCCATGAAGTAAGAAATTTAACGCAACAAGTAGGCCTGAATTTTCGACAAAATTTACAGTGCGTCTTATGGGAGTCGGCTGGTGATTTTTTTTCAACTCGTCCTAGCACCTAAACTATTGCTTATATAAAAGTGTTATTTTGAGCTGCTTGAAGTAAACAAAATAATCTGCATAATGAAGTATAAATATTCACAGCCTATTTGAAAAAATAACAGCCAGTTGTAAGCCTAAAAGCACGGAAATTTACGGAAGTAGAATTGTAAATTAAATAATAAAAAAGCATAACTTACCTACTGTTTGCATTTTGGAGGAAAATTTAGTAAAATTTCACGTCTAATCAAAGATTTTTTGTTTTTTCTGTGAATAAGGCGTATATGTATGTTTTTACTTTGTTGACAAGATAATTTAGTCTGCTTTAAGTTAATAGATGTAATGTATGTGTCATTTTTGGCAGTAGGGCGCCAAAAAATCACCACTTGGCTCCATAAAAATATATGTAACTAAACTTGTCGAGTACTGAGTAGGCTCATGTACTACCGCATACAAAACGATGTCACTTACGTTTTGTGACGATCGGGCTTTCTGTGTACCTACTTACTCCTCAAACCACAGCTTCCGTTAAGAAGTTTCACATCAATAATTTTCCTTCACTGTGTAAAATTGGTGTCGTATCGCAGCCATGTGGTACGCCTTTAGTAGTAGGGAAGAAAATACATCCTTAAAGTTTGGTGGTGTGGTGGCATCATTGGTGCCTGCTTAGTCCTGAATTACACGAGAGGGATTTTACCCCATAACTCACGACTATTCTCTTCTGTGCAAAAGTAGAAAAACCCTCGGAGTGTTGCTACGAAAGGGGCTTTGACTAACGTAAAAAAACCGGTTCATAAGTGTTTTGCAGGGTTGAAAATTTTTATTCACACGACACCAAACATTTTTCGAACCCTAATGAGGAAGTTACGAAAATAGAGAAAAGCAAATCAGGAAAAACTCAAGCAAAAGTCAAGTCAAGGCAAGTGCCGACCGCGCGTTTTTAAAATACTGTAAATTTCTAATCTTCTTCGATTCCGGATGGTTTCTCTCCACGTAGAGGCTTATCTTTAGCCTTCAGTTCGATTTGTTGTCGTCCTTCGTTGTCCTTCTTCGATGTTTGTCGCCTTATTCAACTTCTCATTGAGTTGTCTTCCTTCGGTACGGCTGCTGCGCTACATCAGCCGTAGGTTTGTCTTTCACTTTAAGTGTTAGTTATTAAGGGAGGGTGAAGGAATAGGATTTGGGAATTTGGAGGATGCTTAGGGTCAGTTGGGTCCTAATTTTTGGTGAGCTTTAGACTGGGTAGACTACCCTCGGTAGTGAATTCCTTTCATATCGTAAAAGGTTACTCTTCCGTTGTGGAAGTAAATGTCTGTGGTTTCAGGCTTTTTGAGAAGCAGAGGTGAGAGATATCTGAAGTCTTCCGGTATGAGAAGTTCCGGTAAGTTGTTTATGAGGGAATTGGGATGAAATGGAATCTTTTCCATTTGTTTTGTTGCTAGGTGCACTAGGTATTCCTTGATAGGAGTAATGTTTGCGGCTTCATAAAGCTCACTATTGGAGTAGTATTTGTGAGGCTCCTTTCTGTAGAGTCCCGTGCATGCACGGAGAATTTTCCTCTCGAGATTACCGAGGCGTTGCATGTAAGTTGGAGAGATGGTGTGCCAAATAGGGAAACAGTACGTAATGACGGGTCTTATAAGTTGCTTGTACAGCAAAAGTTTGGTTTTGGTTGAGAGTCCATTCCTGACATTGATGATTGGGCTGAGCAGGCTGTAGGCGAAATTTGCTTTGTTAATAACAGCTTTGGCATGAGCATTGAATCTTAGGAGTTCATTGAAGTTCACTCCTAGATATTTTGCTTTCTGGGACAGGGCAATACTTCCGCCATTGTAGGCGGCTTTGATTTGCCTGGATTTTGAGACTTGCCAGTTTCGCCCGGTTGAAGGTTTTCGAATGCAAATGAGTTCAGATTTTGAAACATTTATTTTGATTCCCCACTTTTTATAGTAAGACTCAAGCAAAATCCCTACGACTCGTGATTAATACTCACAGTTGACCCTCTTGCTACCTCACTTCTCTCACCAAGAAAAAAAACAGGTCTTCGTCACTCATGGGGTAAAATCCCTCTCGTGTAATTCAGGACTTATTAGCTAATCAAGCTGGCAGAAGTGTTATGAAGAACAGAGCGTGCTAAAGATAGAGACATGATAACTGTAGCCCCAATTTGACTTGGTCGGGCTTGGTTTTCAGTTTGAGCAAAATGGTGCCACGTGTCACGTGATCAAATTGCAAACTAAATTCGTAACCTTGTTTCAATCCTTTAAAAGACCTGCTTTTCCCATCGCGCAGCTGCGCTCTGATGCCAATGGACTTTGTATAAGGAACTGTTAAGTATCGTTGTTACTCCCTTTCATGCAAAACGGAAAACATTTATCGAGCCACATAGAGCGACAAACAATCGACAATGTACTGCAAAATTTGGTAGACAGGATGGGCACCTGCTAAACCAGCCGCGGCAGCGATTTAATAACGTTGTTTTTCATAAATAATTGGAAGGTGTGCTCTCTTCAATAAAGTAACAAAATTGAATATTGAAGGGTATAAAGAAACCAATAGATGGTTATTATTATTTACCAGCTGCGGTGTAACCAGCGTTGTTTGGACTTTGAGTATTTTTGTATATCACCTGCTTCTATCGTACATCCCCTAGCGGTGCTAGGGTGTCTTACACCCACAGTATCTAACGCCATCGATTTTCGATTACTATTATGTCTTACTCTACCCACCCCCACCCTGGGGAGTGTCTTACTTCCACAGTACTTAACCGCACCGGGAGTGCTTATATTCATCTCAGCGACACCGAAAACTATGGATTCTGCAATAATATCAGTCATTTTCGATTATTTTTACATGTCCCTTTTTTCCCACCCGCACCTAAGTGATATTAGTCAGTCTTAACACCACAGCAATTTCTTCCAAATTTTAATCCATCTTTTTATCATTCCACAGCAACAACATATATACACCTAATCCTCATCCAGCTTTTTCCAGGGATAAAAACAGAACAGAAGAGAACATAAACTACAGTTTCATTTAAATCCGTCCAATCGTTTCCGCGTGATAAGTACACATACTGACAGAAAGACAGACAGGAAGACAAAAATATCAAAAATTGCTGTTTTGGTTTAAAAAATATTTCATGAACAAAAAATATTTCATGAACAAGCATTCCCTTGTCCCACCTACAATTAAATTGACTTTACGCTCTGCTGATTCTAGCGATGGACGATACCTCTTGTCCCGTTTACGGGACCGTCGCATTTATGACAACGTACGTCTATTTCTAGCCTATCTCCACGACAAACCGAACTCCGTCTGTGTTGAAGGTAAAACCAGCACCAACGTCATCAGTCTTACTCCAACTTTTCACTAAATACCATGAATCATTCAATATACCTTCCCTTAAGGTTTCAGAAGATCTATCCACCTATGCTGCGTATGTCTATGTAGTTCTCTCCGTATTTCCCATCTTCAAAAAAGTCGTAACGACTCCTTAAACTACTTTCGTTCCTTGCTTTCCCTATTTCTGACTTCCCCTTCATTGCACCCGCGGTTTCTGGCTGTTTTTGCACTAAGCGAAACCAAGGTTGTTTCCGATTTTGAAATTAATCAGTATCACATCCCTGGTTATCACTTAGTGCCACTCTTCTCTCCTTAGAGGGGAATCGCGGTTTATGTTAGAAAAGATGTGCCATTCTCCCTTCTCCCTCAATTTTCGTCTACTAATCCAGAATTTAATTATGTCTGGATTAGATTTAAACTCTATCGGCACATCATTCATTTTTGTTTTTTATACCGCAGCCCGAATATGTCTGACACTGACACTGTGTGCTCCTTCGATAAACTGTCTTCCGATATCGATAAGATTTTGGAATTATCCCCCTCTTCTGAAATCGTTCTTGCTGGAGATTTCAACGTCCACAACACACAGTGGCTCAGGCATTCTTCCACCACAAGCCCGTCTGGAAGACACGTCGAGTTATTTAGTGAGTCTTTTAATTTACAGCAACTGGTTGAGTGTCCGACTCGTGTTCCTGATACTTTGGGGCACAACGCGCATCTTTTAGATCTATTTCTAACATCGCATCCAGAAAAATACTCGGTTTCGGTGACGTCTCCCTTGGGTAATTCGGACCATTGTCTAATCTCCGCCCAATTCTCCATCTCCTCTCTGACAACCACTAATCTAAACTCCACCAAAAGATTAGTGTGGCATTATAAAAATGCTGATTGGGCGGGACTTAATAAATACCTCGGAGAGCTGGACTGGTCTGATTGCTTTTCTATGAAGGACGTTAACAGAAGCACCGATTATATCTTGAACATCCTATGGTTTGGAATGCATCGCTTTATTCCTCATAGCTTCAAGAACATCAAACCAACTAACACCAATTGGTTCAATAATGACTGTTTCGCAGCCATTAAAAAGAAGGAAGCAGCCTTCCAGGCATATAAATTGTGCCCTTCAGAGGAATTGAGACGTATCTATAGAGATGCGCGGAATATTTGCAATTCAGCAATTAGCCGGGCTAAGTTCAATTTCGACCAGAGCATCAGACGGAAGGTATTTTCTACTCAAAAGGGTAGTAAGGGCTTCTGGTCTCTAGTAAAAACCGTAAAGAACAATTTCACCTGTTCGTCAACACCACCACTCATTTATAATGGGAATGTTTTTACTGACTCATTGGACAAGGCCAACCTGTTTGCTGCTAATTTTGCTGCTAACTCGTACTTGCCACCATCATCGCAGCCACTTCCATCTCCATCACAGTGCACTAGTAGGCTAAAGCCGCTACACTTTCGCAATCGGGATGTTTTTAGAGTACTTTCGAAACTCGACGTGTCCAAAGCTACTGGGCCTGATGGTTTCTCGCCCCTTGTTTTAAAATGCTGCGCCTCTGCTTTGGCTAAACCTCTGCACAAACTTTTTCACCTGTCATATTCAACAGGAATATTTCCAAGTGTATGGAAACTTGCTCATGTCCAGCCGATACTTAAAAAAGGAGAGGCATGCGACCCCTCTAACTACAGACCAATTGCACTAACCTCGATCATATCCAAAGTTTTTGAATCACTCATCAACTCTCAGTTGTTGAAATATCTAGAAAATAACCATCTTATCAACGATTGCCAGTACGGTTTCCGCGCTGGCCGCTCAACCGGAGACTTACTAACTGCTCTAACGGAGCGTTGGAATCATTGTCTCCATAATTTCGTTGAGTCCGAAATCGTCGCTCTTGATATTTCAAAGGCTTTTGATAGAGTCTGGCATGCTGCCCTGTTAGCCAAACTTCAAAGATTTGGTCTGCACCCAACCCTCGTTAAACGGATAGAGAGCTTTTTGTCAGGCCATTCAATCCGTGCAGTAATTGACGGAGTTACATCTGATTCCTACGAAATAAATGCCGGTGTACCTCAGGGTTCAGTTCTTTCACCAACCTCATTTCTTCTTTTTATTAATGATCTCTTATCCCTAATTCTCAATCCTATTCATAGTTTTGCCGACGACAGCACCCTTGATTTCGCGTACTCATTTGATTCTGTAATGAATTCACGTAGAAATGCTACAGAAGTCAATCGGGAACGCATGTTTAGATCATTAAACAAAGACATTTCTATGGTCCTTGCTTGGGCCGGAGCAAATCGTGTTACGTTTAATGCATCTAAAACTCAATGCTGTTTAATGTCCCTTAAAAAACGCCCAGTTCACCACCAACCCATTTCAGTCGACGGAGTGAATATACCCAATTCACCCTCCCTTAAGATCTTGGGTATTGAGATATCCAGCAATCTTAGCTGGACGGATCATATATTTGCAATCGCTAAAAGTGCGATGAAATGTTTGGGTTTTCTACAGAGATGTAAGAAATATTTCACCCCACCCGACTTAGCGTTGATCTACAAGTCCCACATTAGGCCTAGACTTGAATATAATTCCCATATTTGGGCAGGGGCAGGACACACCGCATTGTCCGCGTTAGACAAAGTTCAGCGTAAGGCTGTTTAACTTATTGGCGATTCCTCAATCTCTGAGGGCCTTGACTCTCTGGAGCATCGACGGAATGTCGGTTGTCTCTCACTTTTTTATCGCTATTTCCATGGCCATTGTTCTAACGAAATTGCTAGCCTGATTCCTTGTAGACTCATTACAACGCGCGATACAAGATCTACAAGTCGCTCCCACCCCTATACTCTCCGGGTCAAATTTGGACGTACCGTCAAATTTCGGGAATCTTTTCTTAGCGGAACAACACGAATGTTTAACAGTTTACCATCTTCTGCTTTTCCCTCGTCTTATGAGCCTGAAACTTTCAAACGGGGCGTACATCGACACCTCCTACACTCAACCTCGTAACCCATTTTCCCCAACCTTAATTCCGTTCCTGCCAAGGCTGTGCTTTAGCATCATAGGGCATCCCCTGAGCTTTGGCAACGTCATATATATATAAAAAAAAAAAACCTCTCCCCAACAGCTTGTCGGTCTATTACCAGAACGTAAGAGGACTTCGTACAAAAACAACAAATATTTTCCTTAACTCTCACAAATTCCCGCACGATATCTTTGCCGTAACTGAAACCAATCTAACACCAGGAATTCTCGACAACGAACTATTCCCTCCAAACTATACCATTTTCCGTGTTGACGGTTGTATAGGCACCAATGATCCACCAGGTCGCGGGGTTCTCATAGCTGCTCACAACCGTTATGATGCCACCCTGCTAAAGACCTCCGACTCTACAATATCAGAATTTGTATGTATAAAAATAGCACTAAGTAAATGCCTTCTGTGCATCCTCTGTTGTTACATTCGCCCCTCTCAACCACTAGACGCCTACGAGCCCATAAGCGAAGCGATCGATATCCTGCTTGAGAACGGTAACGCGTCCGATGAATTTATTTTATTGGGTGACTTTAACCTCCCCCGTATCCAAAAGTCATTATCTTAAGCGATCAGCTCTCCGTTTCAGGTCTTTTTCAAGTAAGTGGAGTCAGGAACTTCCTGGACAGACAATTAGACTTAATCTTTTCTTCAGACCCAGTTAACTCGGCTGTCGCAGAAAGCAGCCGTCTTCTCTCCTTCCTCGACCGTCACCATCCTCCTTTGTTCCTCGTTTTCTCCTAAGAGCACCCTCATGCCGTTTCAAGCTCCGAGTCTTCTTTATCCTTCAATTTTCGTAAGGGCGACTTTGAAAAATTAAATCACTTACTCCTCAACTCTAATATTGGCGATATCCCTCAACATCTCCGAATTGACGTTGCTTTAGAGGCGTTCTATTCGGAAATACACGCTTGTCTTACACAATCTATCCCTCTTCTTTCTCGTAAAAACTACTCCTCAGCCCCCGTATGGTACGACAAAGAATAACGCTCTCTTCGCAACAGGAGAAATAAACGTTGGCAAACTTTTCTTCTAACCCAGACTGAGTCTGACTATTCTTCCTATCTATCTGCTTATACCTCTTTCTCTGAACGTTGTGATACCCTCTACCATGAGTACCTCCAACGGATGGAAACTAGCCTCATATCCGACCCCAAGCGTTTTTATAGCTTTATTAATTCTAAAAAGAAATCCAATGGTTACCCTTCCACCCTAAAGCTCGAGAATACCTCTTCATCTGATCCTAAGGTTATCGCTAATCTCTTTGCACACTTCTTCAGTAGATCTTTCAGCGACAATTCTCTACAACCCGACCTTAACTATTTTGCATTCATGGACAAATGCACTCAAACGTCGTTTTCATCTTTTGACCCTGATCATGAACTAATCGCCGCCAGTATTAATAGGCTTGAGGACGACTTTCACCCAGGTCCCGGGATGGCATTCCGGCCATCGTTCTGAAAAAGTGTGCCATGCATCTAGTTCAACCCCTTACTTTGCTTTTTTGTCTCTCGGTCACTCAAGGAGTTTTCCCTCAATTATGGAAAAATTCGTATGTTATTCCCATCTTCAAAAAAGGTTGCAAGAACGATGTGTCCAACTACAGACCCATTGCTAAATTATCATCCATACCTAAACTATTCGAAAAATTGGTCTATGATTCCATGTTCTTCCACTGTAAGTCTATCTTCTCCCTCTCCCAGCACGGCTTCCTCAAAGGTAGATCTACAACCACCAACCTTACTGACTTCGTCTCTAAAACACTATGTGCCCTGGAAAACGGTAAAGATGTTGATGTTATCGCCACCGATTTTAGTAAAGCCTTCGACAAGATCTCCCATAACGTTATCTTGTTCAAACTTGATCGCCTAGGCTCCCCCCCCCCCTCCCAGATTCATCTCCTGGATTCGATCTTACCTCAACAACCATAAGTACAATATTCTTTTCAGTTCATCCATTTCTAACCCTTTTGTCGCTCGTTCCGGCGTCCCTCAGGGCAGCCACCTAGGTCCATTGATTTTTATCCTCACAATAAATGATGTTGAATGTGTCATCAAACACTCAGAGTTGTCCATTTATGCCGATGACATGAAAATAATAAAACATATCTCCTCCACAACCGACTCTCTTCTCCTGCAAGAAGACCTCGATTCATTCATCACATGGTGCATGAAAAACTTTCTAGAGCTCAATGTCCCCAAATGCCAGTCCATTTCTTATTCCCGCAAACGACTTACCACCACCCCGAGAGTCTATATGTTAACCGACGTACCAGTCCCTATCGTTACCTCTTTGTGTGACTTAGGAATAATCTGTGATAGTGAACTCAATTTCCGTTCCCACATTGACAGCATAATTAACAGAGCTAACTCCGCGCTAGGTTTTGTGAAGCGCTGGTCTAGACAGTTCTCCAATCCTTATGTTTCCAAATCTCTCTACGTCTCCCTCTCCTTGAATATGCCAGCCAGGTATGGTCCCCTACACAAACAACTCACATTAATAGGATTGAATCTGTCCAGCGTAGGTTTATTCGCTTCGCTCTATGTGATCTTCCGTGGGTTGACAGATTCAACCTTCCACCCTATGAAAACCGTCTGAAACTGATCGACTTACAACCTTTAAGCAAGCGTCGTGATGTTTCCGACATTCTCTTCATTTATCAATTATTGAATGGTGCCATAGACTGCCCCTCAATCCTGCAATCTTTACCCATCTATACCATTCCCCGTAACCTTAGGTCCACTCCCCTTTTCCGACTCGACCGCCATCGCACAAATTACGGTCAAGGCGAGCCAATTACCAGGATGTTACGAAAAGTCAAAGTCCACTTTTGACTTCCATCTGAGTAAATCATCCCTCCACTTGACCCCGCCCATCTTGATCCTGATCGCATACCTTAATTCTTCTTCCTTTCGCCTTCTGCCAGTAATCAATGTATTTAGCTCATATTGTAGCTTATACTTTTTATTTATTTATTCTTAATTATCATTTATTATCGTCTGTAGAATTAGTATTAAGTTATAGCTTGTATTTTGTATTTTTATTTTTATTTTGTATTTTTTGTTGCAATAGCTTGTATTAAGCTTAAATAAATAAATTAACAATGGCCCTACAACTTTATTATATATGTATATACAGGGTATTTCATATAAGGCGTGCCAAAATAAGTGAGGTGATAAAATTATATGGCAAGGGCACGAGCAATCTCTGGAAGTTACAGCGTGATTGGCAAGTTTGCAATTTTCACGGTATGCACATCATTATTTTATTTCTATCTTGTGTTCTACTAAACTCAGCGACCTCAAACAAACGCCAAAAAACTTCTATCCCAATCACCTTGCCAAACTTATCAACAATATTGATTTAGCTCCTACTATATTATGTACAACCACTTGCGAAAGTGAAAAAATATTTTGCGATTACCCAAAATTCAGAATTTTCCGAAATTTTCTCCGAAACTCATGTAATCAATAAAACGGTTTTTTTTATACTTAGAAAACCTTTTGGGGAATATTATAGAAATCTGCAATTTAAAAAAGTTAAACTATCACTAAGCCTAAAATGCTTTTCATTAAATTCGAAACTTATTACAATGAATGTTATTATGTTAAAAGAAAACTGCTCAAAATGTCCTCCGCCACTTTTTATTTATGCCAATAAGCTCCTTCTTATCTTTGTTTAAGGTTACTGTATGTAGCCAGTCTCTTCCGCATTTCGTCGCTGTAATCCCAATTCTGCTAACTAATTCGTCTCTATCGTTGACATGCCTAGAATATACTTCATCCTTCATCGTTTTCCATAAAAAAAAGTTCAATGGGGTAAGATCTGGAGATCTGGCAGTTCAAGGAATGAAAGGTGCACCTCATCCAATCCAGTGGTCATTAAATTTGTCATTTAATTACACATTCACTATGTTAGCAGTATGCGTTGGGGCTCCATCGATCCATTTGTCTATTAAGCGCTTGCGACAAAATAAATGGTGTTATTAAATGGGTGCCCATAGCACAGAATTTGGGCTGTAATAAGGTAACTCTTTTCCTATGTGGGTTAGTATCCGACCAGGTATGGATGTTGTGGAAGTTTGTAGTACATCCATTGTCCAGAAACACCCTGTTCTCCAAGTCGCATTCCAGAAGTTAAATGCAAAATCCTAATCTTCTCTCTTAATAGCCTTACGACTAGCCTGACTATGGTGATTATTGCTCGACGTCGACAGATAATCTTGCGATGTTTTAGATCCAGGCTGTTTGAAGCAGGGTTCCGAATCGATATAAAATTTCGCTCCAAATATCGCTCCAAATCGCTCCGGATCGGATCGGTGCGATATCTGGATCGATTCAGCCTGGAGCGTTATGAAAATATCGAACCGCTCCGGAGCGGATCGTTATTTTCCAAATCTGATATCGAACCGCTCCGGAGCGGATCGTTATTTTCCAAATCTGATATCGAACCGCTCCGGAGCGGATCGTTATTTTCCAAATCTGATATCGAACCGCTCCGGAGCGGATCGTTATTTTTCAAATCTGATATCGAACCGCTCCGGAGCGGATCGTTATTACTTTTAATTTCAATCGATCCGAACCGCTCCTGGAGCGATATTGAATTGATTCGGAGCGATAAGAATATCGCTCCACTGAACCAAAGAAAGAAGTATGGTGATTTTTAGAAAGTGCTCCTCACCTGCAACTTAATTACGAGGTGTTTTATATTTTTGTTGATGGGTGGGCTGGTGGATGCTTGGTGGGCTGGTGGGTGGGTGGGTGTCAGGATGTGAATAGTGAATTAAATGAAGAACTGTAGTAATTATAAACGTGTACCTCACCTTAATTTAATTACAAGGTGTCTTGAACTTAGAGTGTTTTGTGAGTTAGTGAGACGTGTTTGCTGGTTAGGGTAGGTGGTGGGGGATGGGCTGGAGGGTAAGAGGTAGGTGTGTGGTTGGGTCTTGAGTGCTCACCACCCACATGCTACCCACATTCACTTCTAAAGCGTTATTTAATCAATTTGGAGCGATAAGAATGTCGCTCCACTGAACCAAAGAAAGATGTATGGTAATTTTTAGAAAGTGCTCCTCACCTGCAACTTAATTACAAGGCATCTTGTACTGAGAGGACTTTTAGAGTTGGGGTGAATTGGTGCTGGGTAGGACTGGGTGATAGTGAGGATATGTGGTGGAGGGTTTCTTTCTGGAATATAACGAATATGGAGTAGGGTTGTGAGTTAAAGTGGTGATGAGTGAGAGTGGGGGATAGGTTATTTTACTTATGAAAAGATTTTAATAGAAAAACAAAATCATTTATTTGGCCGAAAATAATTTGTATATTTTTATAAACATTATGTCTTCTAATAATTCAGGCAACACTCTGCTACGCAAATGTGATAAAATGAAACGAAGCATAGAAAAAAGCCTCTCTACACTAACTTGTGTTGCAGGGAGTGCATGCGCGACATTGGCTAGAGTATAGAGGTCTGGACAAGGTGTTTTTCATTTTCCCAGAATTTAAGATTAATTAACTAATAAATGAAATATTTACAAAAATGCGACTACAAGCCGTGAGTGTTGAATTTGAACCTCGCATAATCACACATAAAAACCTTTAAGAGCTAGGTGACAAATTGCTTTTGAAAAGCAAACCTAATAAGAAATTCCGATTTTGCAGTATGATTTGCGGAACGTAAGAAAGGAAAAGTTTTTCATTCTAATCTGTGTGTTAAAAATTTCAACCAACACTTCACGACTTTTATTATTCTAAGAATTTTAAGTGAAGGGTTTCCTTTTTTTTAATCTTTTAATTGATGAACCCGTTGTAGTCTGTCTGATGCTAAACTACTTGAATTATTTAGCGACTGGGGGAGCTGACTACAGAAGTTGAGTAAACTTTGCTTGCTTCGAATGTGCATAGGAATCCAAAGTAATAAAAAGAAAAATCAAGAAACCATTCATCAAATATAGGTTGATTTCTAGTTTCAGAAAATAGAATTTTATGAGGGTAAAATCGGCCTTTGTGTTTTTCTGAGAAATATTATTTTTGTACATACTTTTGTATGGATAAAAACCATATTACTCGGAAAAAAACGCGACCGAAATTTGTTCGACTTCTTTAATTCGATGAAAGGCTCTTAACAAAGCACAACGATATGCAAACAGAGATCACAATTGTCCAAAATAAACAACAATTATTTGAATTAAACCATAAAGACCATAAATTTAAACAAACCTTTAATGATCCCGTGCATTTTGTGTTTTCCACATTACATGTGGAATACTTCTTCTCGTCATCGTTGATAACGTAATTGTAGCAAGGGTTGCTTCTTCTCTTACCCATTTTTAAATTTTTAGGTCTGCGCACATTGATTGCCACTCTTAAACTGATAGTAGGACAAAATTTTGTCGTTTGATGCGCACTTAATATATGCCGCTTTTTTTATTTATTCCGTTGATGAGAGAACAACATTCACGTTAACTACATCCATAATTTTTTAATTTTTAAGATATTTACATATATCTTCTCTTGGTTATTTGATAATTTAATATTATTATAATATATATTACATATATAATATTATTATATTACTTTAAGTTGTTCCTCCCACTCCCTGCCGCCACCATTACCTCCCCCCCCCCCCCCCCCCCCCAACAAATCCCGTCAGGTGAGGATCACTTTTTAAAAATTACCAGTCATATTCCAGAACAAACGCCTTACCCATCATCTCTCACAACCCACCAATCTCCCACACTCACCACACACCCTATCACTCACTCCTACCCAACACCCATTTCCCAACCTGTCTCTCAGTACAAGACACCTTGTAATTAAGTTGCAGATGTGGTTTACTTTATAAAAAGTACTATATATATATTCCTTTGATTCAGTGGAGCCATATTCTAATCGCTCCGAATCGATTCAATATCGCTCTAGGAGCGGTTCGGATCGAATGAAATTAAAAATAATAACGATCCGCTCCGGAGCGGTTCGATAACAAATTTGGAAAATAACGATCCGCTCCGGAGCGGTTCGATATCAATTTTGGAAAATAACGATCCACTCCGGAGCGGTTCGATATCAAATTTGGAAAATAACGATCCGCTCCGGAGCGGTTCGATATCAGATTTGGAAAATAACAATCCGCTCCGGAGCGGTTCGGTATTTTCATAACGCTCCAGGCTGAATCGATTCGTGGAGCGGAGCGATATTTTGTATCGATTCGGAACCCTGGTTTGAAGTTACACTTCCGGTTTCTCTTAACTAAAAATAGCCCTCTTTGGGGTGCACATTGATTAGGAAATCTCCTTCGATATTCCAATACAGCCGCTCTACAAATATTCCAGACGGTATGGAGCAAAATTCGCCGAGCCGTGGCGCTGAAGTTGCCCAAAGTCGCCGCCCATTATTTGAAATCGCCCAAAAATCGCCTTTTAATTTTATAATCAATCAAGTCCCTCTTAAAATTGTTGTTTTTACAATTTTAATGTAATATTTATTACAGGAATCACAGCAACAGATACAAG
Organism: Leptarthrus brevirostris; assembly: GCA_964036015.1. Lineage (NCBI taxonomy): Eukaryota > Metazoa > Arthropoda > Insecta > Diptera > Asilidae > Leptarthrus > Leptarthrus brevirostris. The sequence goes on from OZ038374.1 coordinate 73,699,544, forward strand.
TAACACAAATTTAAAATTTTGGTAGAGGCGTCGTGAAAAACAAAAAATACCCTTAAGTGTTTAATAATTCACCTAGTTGCTTCCATCTATTTATTACGCGCATTTTAATCTTTTAGGAATTAATATTTATTTAAAGGAAAACTAAAATTATTATTTATTCAACCGTGCGTACCCCTTTTCAAAACATAACCAAGAACTGCCTTTATGCAATTGGTGTGATTAAAAATGAACATATTTCAGATGTAAACACAACCTGGGCCTGAGCATACTTTGAGTTTGAGCGTAAAAATGCCATTGCGATAAATGTCAGTTTGGACTCGTTCGCAGTTCACTAAAAAGTTATTCGCTCAAAATTGGAATTTGAGATGACTCGACAGCAAAAAAAATGTTATACTGTCACGTCGGGTTATGTGATTTCTATTAGCCAATATGAACTGTTACTGTAGGCTGCCGTGCAATCTGATTCAGCATATAGCGCAAAAGCGCCGAGCAAGAATTAAAAAATCGCCCAAAAGCGCCGAGCAAGAATTAAAAAATCGCCCAAAAAGTTCCTAGTCGCAGAGAGGAAAAATTTTGTCGCCAAATTAATGGCTCAAGTAGCCCAATCGGCGAGACGGAAATAATAGAGTGGCAGAGTTGCCACATCGGGCGATTTGATGTGGCAACTCTGCCACTCTATTATTTCCGTCTACTGCACAATAAATTTAAATTAAACTACTCAAAACAATTAAGGGAACAAAAAAAATATCTAAATTTTTTAGTGATTTTTACGGGGCTGTATCTAAGGGAGAAATAATCGTATCGAGGATCTGAAAAAAACATCTTAAAGCTCCAGAACTCTAGTTTTTGAAACTTTCGGCCAAAAACGTCAAAAAAAAGTGAATTTTTTCCTTGTTTTGCTAAATTGACCGCATCTTTGCAAATACTGATCGAAAGGCTAAGGTTTGTAGGAAAAATGTGAAAAAAAATGATTTTTCCATTTTTATGAAGATTACACGATGAGATCACAATTCTTGTTCCTTTAATTTTTTCCAAAACTTTGACCTATCGGCCCGAAGGAACCGTAAAATGGATCGATCTGCGGATTTACAGGACTATTGTGCGTACATTGAGGTGTAAAAATTTCTACAAACCTTAGCCTTTCGATCATGATGCGGTCAATTTACCAAAACAAGGAAAAAAGTCACTTTTTTTGACTCTTTCAAAATTTAAATTACGGATAAAAAAAATATTATTTTTTATGTCTTGACGGATTTAGGAAATTTATTCCAGTTTCCGCAAATGCCCTTAAATTTTCTATACGATCATTGGTTGCTGAGATATCGATGGTTCAATACAAAAGTGTCCTTTTTCGTTTAATATCGAATATCTCCGCGACAAATCGACGTATCAAGGATTTCAAAAAAGATAATTAAAGCTGAATTAACAGGCTATCTGGTTCATAGAGTGGTCAAATAAAAAAAAATATTCCGAGTCCGTGCACCAAAAAAAAATGACTAAAAATTTTCAAATTTTTTTCTTCCGCTATTCCTTTGGATTGCGTGAGCACCGTGGCCTTTAAAATTTTGGCTGAAAGTTTCAAAAACTAGAGTTCTGGAGCTTTAAGATGTTTTTTCAGATCCTCGATACGATTATTTCTCGCGTAGACACAGCCCGTCAAAAATCACTAAAAAATTTAGATATTTTTTTTGTTCCATTAATTGTTTTGAGTAGTGTATATCCCCGTTTTTCTCAAAAGTGAATTCTGCCAAATTTTTAATAATTCCCGCAAGAGCACGAGCTATATCAACGTTATTGACAATTTTGGAAAGGTCATTGGGATAGTAGTTTTTAGGCGTTTTTTTTGATGTCGCTGCATTTTTTGATGTTGCTGCATTCCATTCGGTTACATATATTAGCCATAGACAGTATTTGCTATATCTTACATTTAAAAGTTAAAATTTCTTTGGGCCTTTTTGAGATATATAGATAAATTCTCAGCACAACCCTGTTCGTTTGTGAAATTTTCAAATTATTATCAAGTATTCAAACCTAAGTTTAGTGAACATTTGGACCAGGCTTGCATTTTTCGTCTATTTTTACATATTTTGTTGTCATCGATCATTAGGCGCAGAAACCGCTCGGGTCGATCATTTTAGTGAATGCACGACCCGACTCGATTTTTTCAGCTACTTTTGCTCACTTTGACTATTAATGTTTTCCTCCTGCACATTCCTTACTAATTCAACTTTGCTGTGATTTCGCCGTAAATTTGTGATCTTTTATCATGTGACGGGATCTGCGGTATTTCTTCTAACACATCATGCTTAAAAACGTAATTTCAAGACATTGCTAGTGATTAGAACGTACAACGTCTTCTGATTTATAAAGAATGTGTTCAACACTTTTCGGTAGTTCGAATTGGGCTGATCGAAAGACAAAAACGCGATAAATGGGAAACTTGACTGACTCATTCGTGCTCGCTCAAAGGTCTGTTATTGGTCTGATTCTATTGATGATATTCTCCCTGCTATCAGCCAACCTGACCTACAACCAGTTTTTGTAACTCACGTGAGCATTTTCTCACTTGCAATTTCGAAAAAATAAACGAAATTGTTGTTAACCACAGCAATATTTTCACTGAGTTTTATGTTACTGGAAGTGGGGAAACACTCATTTAAGTTGCAGAAAATCGCTGCTGTTATCAGTTTTCCCCGCGTAAAGATTCTTGCTTATTCTGCCTATATTAAGGACAGCAAACGTCGCATCAAACAAGCTAATAGTGAACTTGGAATTTCTGTGACTTTCGCTATTGCTGCCATTGCTGCCATTGCTTTAAACATAGAGCCAATCATCTTCACGTGCCATGCCTCAGCCATCAGCCTTGGAAAGTGAATCTTCTACTCTACGTCCTGGTTCGCTGGATGCCACAACTTCTTTCCTGCCTGCATCTATGCATACTGTTGATCCCTGTTGATGACCGTTACGAGTAGGCCGATTACATTGAGACCGGCTTCTCTACCATCTTGATAAAATTTATAATACATCTTCTGAATATTTAGCGTTTTAATTACTATAGATGGGAGTCAAACGTATGCAGATTATTTGTAGGAGAATTGCCTTGCGGCCACCTTGTAATGGTCTTTTCTCGAAAAACCCAAAATATAGGATTTCTGGAATCTCTGCATTTGTCCAAGGTTTTATTGATTGAGAAGAACCACTTACAAAATAAAATGACATCCTTTTTTCAGTATTTTGTACTTGTTTCAGGTTAATATAGTTGTCAACTATATGGTGGCTTATCCTTTTAAGCGGTGGTTATTTACGTACACTTATAATGAGATGTGTATATTATTGGGACAGAGTAGACTGACAGGGTGACAGTACAGAAAGTCTAGGGGAACGGATGACCAACTAGCTGACACAACAGAAAGTCGGTAGGAACGGGATAGACTGACACCACAGAAAGTATAAAGGAATAGATATCCAACAGGTTCACACCACAGCAGATTAGTAAGAACGGGATATGCTTACAGACTGAAACTACAGCAAGTCTAAAGGAACAGTCTGATACCACAGAAAGCCGATAGGGACGGAAAACGGGCAGGCGGATACTACAAAATGTCTGCAGGTAAGAATAACTAGTAGAGACAATTATAAACCACGAGTGCTCAAGTTTTATCTTATTATGCTGCAGCACTATGAGAACTAAATCGACCAGTTTTATAGTATAAATGCTTGAATTCTGCTTGGCGATACTCGTTTTTATCCTTTTGGCGAGGACCAGAATTGTTTTCCCACGAAGTAATTTCTATTCTTACTGGACGGCATGGAATGACTGAGAGACACAATCAAAAATTTTTTGACTGGTTTTTTGGCCAAGTACATGCTACTAGATGGCGACAATGCTAGCGAAAAATCAGTTTTATTTGGTTCTTAAGCACAAGTCTCTTATTAGCCCAGTCATATTAGCGGTTTCACCTCGGAATGAAAGATAATAAGCTGTAAATTGGTATAAACCTTTGTTTTGTCGTTCTAAATGTTGTCTCAAAAGTCACAAATGTTTTCGTGTCCGCGTCTTAAGATATTGAAGGTCAAAGGTCATAAAAATCGGTTTTTCGCGAATATCTCGCTTTCTATTGCTTAAATGAGATTTGCACCTATTATAAAAGTTGTAGAGTATAAAATTCTCTACAACTTTTGTTTGAACTTTTTTTTCATACGATCAACCGTTTTTGCGGTAGACCGCGAAGAGTGCGCCGCGTACAGTCATATATGGCCTAATGCAAGGTCAAGCGTGAGTTACGGTTATCAGTACGTTGTATAAAGTTAATTATTTACAAAATTATAATTATTAAACAATGCCCATTATTTATGTACTAATTAAGTTGGCAAAGTCAATGTTAGAACACAAATATACTCTTCTAAAAGTTTTGATCAATATCCTCGTACTAAAAAACACATTCTATTTTTACACGCATTTAGTGGCTGTGACACGACTTCTGCGCTATTTAAAAAAGGAAAAAAAACTTTTACTAGAGCATTGGAAAAAATTCCCAATTTGGATAAACTGGTGGAAGTATTCCAACAAGAAAACTCCCCCGTACAAACATTATTTGAAAATGGAGTGCGTATCTTATTGGCATTATATAATGCTCCAAAATCTGAGGACAACATTGATCATTTCCGCTACACGCAATTCATTCAAAATTAACGAAACTAAATAAACCTGTATAATTGTCAACACTTCCACCAACAAGTGTAGCAGCTCATCAACATATAAATCGTGTCTACTACCAGATTCAAACGTGGTTAGGGAAAGACTTAGAACCTCAAGAATGGGACTGGATGCTTGAAAATGAAATCCTGGAGCCCATAAGAACGTTATTGCCTCCAGCACCAGCCGAACTACTAAATATAATATTTTGCAATTGCAAAAACGGTTGTGGTTCCCGCTGTGGATGCAGAAAATCAGGGCTACTATGTTCTTTAGCTTGTGGCCAGTGCAATGGACAAGCTTGCCTCAACACGTCACTATATCCAAGTAATCCCGATGAAGAAAGCGCATACGATCCTGAAATTCTGGAAATTAAATATAAATAATTAATAATTAGTACATAAATAATGGGCATTGTTTAATAATTATAATTTTGTAAATAATTAACTTTATACAACGTACTGATAACCGTAACTCACGCTTGACCTTGCATTAGGCCATATATGACTGTACGCGGCGCACCCTTCGCGGTCTACCGCAAAAACGGTTGATCGTATTAAAAAAAAAATTCAAACAAAAGTTGTAGAGAATTTTATACTCTACAACTTTTATAATAGGTGCAAATCTCATTTAAGCAATAGAAAGCGAGATATTTGCGAAAAACCGATTTTTATGACCTTTGACCTTCAATATCTTAAGACGCGGACACGAAAACATTTGTGACTTTTGAGACAACATTTAGAACGACAAAACAAAGGTTTATACCAATTTACAGCTTATTATCTTTCATTCCGAGGTTGACCCCTTTTTTTACCTAATATGACTGGGCTATATAACGGTGTCACTGGCTGACGTAAAGGGCCCCCTACATGATCAAATAAATTTGATGGATATTTGATATTTGCGCAAATATTTGAAGCTCATTTGAAGCAGATTTCCAAAACTTTTTGGAAAGTTATTTGAAGTATATTTTACTTGAACGTTAAGGATCATATTTGTTCAAATAATATACTTCAGTCGACAAAACGCAGTCATGGAGGCAACATCGTCAGAACGTGAGTTTTTACGAGAGTTTATCGCGCTGTATCGGTCTTTGCAGAATTATGGAAATTATTATATAATTAGGAATTGTGTGGATTTAAATAAAATTTGTTTTACAGGCAAAATCAAGAACACTTGCCAAACACGCTCTTTTTTCGAGCTTAACATTCCGTCTTTACACTTTAAAATATTTAACCGAACTGATATTTGCACAAATATTTGACTGGTTAAGCGCCTCTATTTGTACAAATTAAAAATAAAGCAAAAAGGGAACGTCAAAAAAATTTGCACAAATTTATTTGACCGTGTAGGGCGCCCTTAAGACACACTTCAGTCCATGGTGGCTGGAGTTTTTATAGACATGCACAAGAAGATTTTGAGCAAAAAGTGAAAGGTCGAGAAAAACACAGGCGACGGCGTAAATTCATGTTCGAAGTAGAATATTTCGTTACAGTCTGACCTGCAAATTTAGTCGTTCGCAAATTTGTTTCCAACTCACGCTAAGATTCGCCCTTAACTTCAAACAAATTAACGGGAAGGCTTTCTTCTACTATGTAAAATGTAAATGATACCGGACTGCGTTAATATACATTTCTTCTCTTCTCGCGCTCTATTTCGAAGTTATCTGCCTGAAACCTAGCTGTATAGAGGGATTTTGCATGGTGAAAAACTTTCAGTGTACTTATTATTAAAAGAGAAGACATAAGCAATGACAATGATACAAAAGCCATCTGTCAGAGTTGGAAAATTCTAAAATGAAAATATACATAAAAGTAGCCAGTATGCTTAAGTGCAGTATTTGGTGCTTAATTAGAAGCTCACAACAAACAAATATAAAGGCATACGAAAACAAAAGCTCAGTCCGAGATACTTAATTGAGGAAATAAACAAATAACTCAGAAGACTATACTGTACAGCACAAGCGTGTGTGTAAAGTTATTTTAATTATTAAATTATCCAACGAGAAACTGTCTATATTTCCACGCCATTGAGGCGTTTGTAAGCCCTTACCAAAAATTTAGACTCGGAAATATAGGTATTTTGATTTTATTGATCACATGCTACCTACACCTTTTTTCCAAGGACTGGGATTCAGGCCAAGGGAACTTCCTCTATACTTAATAAGGCTGATGTTTCAAATTGAGAAATCATCGTAAAAGTAGCATTCAATCGGGATGGTAACGTAATCCCGGATTTGAAAATCCCGCAATACAATATCTCAGAGTCTTAAAGTTACAAAATCCCGGAGTGCAAAATCCTGGAACACAAAATCTCCGAACTCAAAATCCCGGAAAGACAGGGCGATGTTGCGTCAAAATAAAATTTTCAAAAAATGAAATTCAAAATTGTTTTTTAATATGTACGGCAGTATATTATTAGTAAGTAGACCACAAATCTTGCAAAGAAAATTTGACAATGAGAGTAAGTGTAATTCTCTTTGCAATATTTTTTGTTTTGTCGGATTTCAATTTATAACGGTATATACGTCAGACGTGTTCGATCTCGAAAATGCCATATTTTCAATTTATGCATATTTTTGTGAAATCAAATACGGCCGGCCGCATTTGATTTCGTAAAAATATGCATAAATTAAAAATATGGCATTTCCCGGATCCAGGATTTTGTGTTCCGAGATTTTGTGTTTCGGGATTTTGTATTCCTGAATTTTGCGTTTCAGCATTTTATATTCTGGGATTTTGTATTCCGGGATCCTATACCCAACCCCATTCAATCATTTGATACTCTAACTTATCATAGAACATCAAAGAATATCATTTATCATTGTGACTTAACAAATTGCAATAATCCTCTAGACTCTACGATTTCGTTTGTTCAACAGCTAGAGTAATAATATCATTAGCTTCCTTCAATACTTTTATAGTATTAAGCTACCGTCTATACATATATATTCTAACTTCCATGGAAAGTTCCAGATCATTTACACAGTACTAATAGTAATGAGCTTGATATGCATCTCTATCTAAAAGCATTCAGGGAGGCTTTCTGCGTTCCACACTTGGTTTTTAGTCTTTGTATATTTGTAAGAAATTTAAGCAACATTAAATATTAGACAGCTTACACCACAGCGCGCAGTATTAAACACCGCCTTAAATCTATGAAGAAGTGCTGGACTTTTTTAAGATTGAATATGTTAACCATTGTAGATTATCCTGGACAAAAACTAGCTTGCCTTTCAGACAGAACAATGTAAACTTGTTACTACAGAGCTCTGTTAACTGCGACGTAGCCAGTCCCAAGCTCAGTTAACAAAGGAGGAAAGCACAAGCGCCAGCCAGAACATCTCGGCTTTGAAAGAATCTATGCGCTACACAAATTCACTCTAGGTGATTCCCAAGTCGCCTTAAGGAACAATCCTCCTTCTGGGATAGGATAGGTAGGCCACTTATCTGAAAACTACCTCCTACACACCTCGGACAGATTTTGTGAGATTGACGACCTTGGGCTATAAAGATCGGACTATGATCATGCTATGAAAAGTGAGAACTCTGTGGAACATAGGTACGCGAACATCATAGAGGTAGAGCGGGAAATGGTCCAATATAAAACAAATATCTTAGGGTTAAGCAAAATTAAATGGAGCGGAAGTGCTGCTATATTCTGGCCAGCATGAATCAGAAACACCCGGAATGGCAGATATAGGCCTGTTACTAATTAAGCTCACCCGCCACTCACTTCTGAACTGGTCGCCAATATCCGACCGAATTATTAATAATTGAGTGTTATGCTCCAACCGAGCAAATGGACATAACAACCAAGGCGGCCTTCTTCCAGCCTTAGCGACAGTTTGGCTCCTAAAGGTAAGATAAAAATAGCTATGAGGAATCTCAGTGGCGGATATCTCGGTGAATCCTTATTTAAACACAAGATATGCCACCTAACGATCCCCATATAGTTACAGCTACAGTTATATTCTTATTTATATCTATATACAAAGAATCATCAAATGCCTCATTACTACAATTATAATAACAATATGTGAAACAGTTCCGCTTATGCACTGCAGCAGTACGCCACGTCACTGAGAAACTGAGCAACAATGCATAGGGAACAAAGCAAAGCAAATGTTGCTGTGCATACAAATGCAAAGCTGTCAAAATCGACAGATGAGCGACACACAGCGCGCGTTTCGAACCTATTCGGGTTGACTTCGTCTGTAATCGTGTTTAGAGACGGAGCGGATTTTTTAATACAATTTTAAAGACCCACGAGGAGACCTGGTCTCGAACCAGAGAACCATGGCGTGATGGTCGTGCCGCTCAACTAGTTGATGCAGCTCCGTCTCCCGCAATGGCATGGCTTTGACCGAAAGAGAATTAGGCTAATAGGAACGAGGGAACATTAATGCCTTGTTTTTGCATTGCTGCGTACTGGACAATATCCTAGAGATGGAGTGGATATTTTAAATTTTTATTTTGAGAACTTACGAAGACCAAAAGTTGAACCCTGGATCCATGGCGTGGTGATTGTGTCTAGAAGAAAATCAATTCTAAAAAAAATAAGTAATAAAACCAAAACCCAACTACGGCTTCAGCTGCCCTTTTAAAAGTTGTAAACAAGACTGTATCTGTACCTCTATGTATTTATAGAAATCTAATGACACTTCATTTATCCAAATCTGGTGAGTAGTTTAGGATCTACGGATAAACATGCCACACCCTCCCACGTCCGCCACGCCCTGGCCTACAACCACTGCGCTTCTCGCCATATAGCCTATGTTACGCGAAGCCTTCATGCAAATCCAATGACATCTCATTTGTCCAAATTTGATTAGGAGCTACGAGGGAACATACCGCACAATGCCCCGCCCCGCCCCGTCCCGTCCCGCCCTGCCCTGCCGCCACTGAGCTGCTAGCTATGTAGCCAATGTTACGTGGAGCATTCATATAAGTCCAATGACAGCTCATTTGTCCAAATCTGATAAGTAGTTTAGGAGCTTCCAGGGAATAGATCACAACCCCGAACGCCCTGCCACGCGCCACCCACCCTGCGATTCAGCGGTACTCACCATATAGCCTATGTTACGCGGAGAACTAGTACAAATCCAATGACAGCTCATTGTTCCAAATCTGATAAGTAGTTTAACTCATAACCCTCCTTTTTTTGATATAGTCGTGTACCTTGGTTTTCCTAATATTCTTTTGTAATAAAAATAAATAACGTTTTACCTGTTTTAACAAATAAATAAATTTGTTTACCTAGCAAGATATTATTGGCATCGGTTATTTATTCTACTCGTTCATAATCACCCAGTAAAAAAAATGTTTGTATACCGATGTCCTAGGCGTTATGCACATTAGTTTACGAGGAATTGACACATCAACTCCAAGTGGAACTTGTGTACATTTTCTACCGAATTTCCATCTGATTGAATTTCTGCTGCAAATATCTTTTTGATACCATTTTACCAAAATGTATAAAAGAACTCACAGTTTGGAGTATATAAACTATTGCTTTTTTTAATCAAAAAAGAATTACCACTGGAGTTAAACAAAATGGCGTTCATTTTGTAATTTTCGAAATGAGGAAATAAGAGTAAAATTTCCATCGACTTTCTGCTGAGCACTTCACACACATATACTTCATAAAGCCTGCGTTATTCCTTTAAGGGCCCACACCATGGCTCAATGTGCAGAATACCAATAGATCCCTACTTGTTACGGAGAAGCATCATCAGAGGGAATATTTTGTCGAAGTCCTAAACAACACGTGAAGAACCGGCCGGCTGTGGCCAACATTACCATAAGATCTCCAACAAGATTGGTGGTGGTGGACGTAGTTAAGACAACGGTTCTCACTAACACCCTAAGAATTGGTGAAATCCCAGCGAAATTACTTAAGGCGAATCCAACTTCTGCGGCTGATATACTTAACCTCGTAATCCAGGAACCGACAGGATACCGGGACCTATTCCGCTGAACGCAGAGCAGGTGTAATTATGAAGATTCCCAAAACAGACGTCCTGAGGAGTTTGAAGCAATTGGCAGGTCATCTGTTTTCTAACTGCAGTCACCAACTTTATGGCAAAAATCATCGTAATGCGAGTCAAGCAAACAATCGAGCGCACTCTTAATAATGGACCTACAGGATTTCGTCTTGGTTTCTCCTGCAGCGACTATATCCTCCTGTTTAGTAAATGTCTTTGGCGCTTACCGCTGGGGGGCACAAGATGTTGAGGAGTTATGCTAGTAGCTAAATATGTCTTTTGCGCTTACCGCTGGTAGGGGCGCAATAAGATGTTGAGGAGCAGTACTAGTAGCAGATAATGTCTTTTGCACTTACCACAATAAGATGATGAAGACTATTTAGCTTACCACGGGTGGGGTCTAAGATAGAACTTTTGGTTTTTGTTTTGTATTTATGTTCTTTGATCATCCTGCCACGGCCGAACTTTTGGGTTTTGTTTTGTTTTTAACCGACTTCCCAAAAACAAAGAGGTTCTAAGTTGGACGTGTATTTGTTTTTAATTTTAATTTTTTTTCAGTGTCTGACCGGGCATAACTTCGTAACACGTTGACCGATTTTGATGATTCGAAGTGGGGGGAGAGTAGTGTAACTTCGTAACTCGTAGACCGATTTGGATAATTCTTTTTCCGTTGGGTAGAATATGCTCTCTTGTTGATACCACGAGAAAACAAATGTTGGTGGGGTGGGGGTGGAACCTAACTTTGTAACGCGTGGACCGGTTTGGATGGTTCTTTTGCTGTTGTATAGAGTGTGATCCCCCATTGCTAATAGGAGAATAATTTGGTCCTATAGTGTAGGTGGGGGAGGGGAGGGGTAGTCTAACTTCGTAACGCGTGGACCGATTTCGATGATTCTTTTTCTGTTCGTTAGAGTATGTTCCTTGATTGCTACCACGAAAAAAAATGTAGTGGAATGGAAGTGGATTTAGGACGCTAAACCTAACTATTTAACGCGTGGACCGATTTGGATGGTTCTTTTTTCCTTGTATAGAGTAGAAGACACTAAAAATTAAAAAATTAAATAGTTTTTAAAAAAATGTTGAACCGACTTCACAAAAAGCGCTAAAAAGCATAAAATTATTTTTAATTTTATATCTATTACGACATTTTGAAGTCGGTGCAAATTAAACAAATAAAGCAACTACAGAACCACAATTGAAAATAATACATAATACTACCTGAACGTTTAAGCTCACAGGATCATAAGGAAGGACGATTAAATACTTTTTTTTAGTTGTTTGTTTTGTTTGATTGACACCGACTTCAAAATGTCATAATAGATATAAAATTAAAAATTATTTTATGCTTTTCAATGCTTTTTGTGAAAACGGGTCAACTTTTTTTAAAAAACTATTTTTCATGATCTTTGACCATTCTGTCACGGCCGACATAGTTTGTCGTTTTGCTGGTTGTGGAGTGGTTGGTTGTACCTTAAATGTCTCCTGATTAATTTTTATTTTTCGTCGAGGTTGATAGAGCTGCAATGACGAGGATTCTGATTACGTACGTACTTACGTAATGATGAATGTTTATAGTTATTTCGTCATCAGTTACATAGATCCAATGATTTTGATGTTCTAATTGAATCCAATATTGTGAAGGCGCTGTTTTCTTTATTTTGCAGGTACCCGGTACAATTCTTTTGTGGTTGAGGAGTCACATTTCGCACTGACTCATGGAAGGCTGCGTAGAGTGAATTGGATGATGTTGTCTGCATAACAGGCCCAAGTCTTCTGTTGTTGTTGTTGATGCACTCCTCATCTCACTTGTTGTCAATGGGTAGAGAAAGTCCCTATGAAGTGTGGTGGCGAGGTAGTCTGATGATGGTTATATATAAAAGAACTCTGATTTATGGTTGGTAGGAACTGGAAATACTATAAACACTTGGTAGAGGCTTTCGGTGAGAAGTGGGACGGTGACTTTGAAGATGATGTACTCATTCGTGATCCTGCTCTTTACTGAATAGTTTAAACATATAGGTTCAGAAGATCGTCAGAACTTATTTTGCCATTGTGGACATATACTAATAAGTCTATTATTTCCTTCAGTGTTCTCTCATACGTGGCTATAATCTGGTTGAGGTAGGTTATCGTAGCTGTGAAGGTGTGTGCTCCCTTATTGTTCCCTATGCCTTGTCGTAAAGCTTCCAGATTCACCGTTACAGGTTCATTGAACACTTCAAACTGTTGTTGTATCTGCTCTGTGGTCTTTTTTAACACATTAGCGGTGACTTCCATTATGGACGTTTGATTTCTGGTCAGGTTTAGTAGATAGCTTTCATTGTAACTTTATTTATCTCGTCTTTTATGTACTCAGTATAGGTTTGATCCAAGATTCCAAATAAACTGCTTTGTAGTGTGCCTACAATCTCAAATTGTGCTCTTTCTATGGTTTCCATTACAACTATGTAGGATTAAGTTGTTATGGTTCATTTCTTGTATTTTGTGTGCCACTTCAGTTAAAGTAGCTTTGCAAAAGAAATTGTACGTTACCATTTTATCACAAAGCGTCTCGAGTGTCTCCAAGCATTGATGGAATCCGTTCAGTTGCTGGTAGTATGTGCTCAGATTGTAATATATTATGGTGTTCCATTCATTGGTTACCAATTGCATACTTCCCAATTCTTCAAAAGAGATGCCAGTATTATGCTCGAATTGTTCTATGTTTATTAGTGGTTCTGTAGAGATTTTTCCTCGATGTGCTGTGGATGGTAAGATAACGGCGGTAAAAACTGATAGTATTGTTACGATGCTATAATCACGGGGGATGCAACGAAATTTTGGGAGCGCAAAAGAAAAATCCACGCAGCGATTACGGATAGGTCTATTTATAGCTTCAGCGCGCCGGTGACGGCTTATTACCCGGGAGAACGACGAACGGCAAGATCAACTGGGTAATCTGGACACGTTGTGTTAAGTGACCAGTTTGAAGTAGCTAAATGTAATCGTCGCAGGTATACAGAAGCGTGAAATTGGACTGCTTTAGTCGGGAAAGTTTTTTGTGTTTCGCATTTTGTTAATTGCGCGATTCCTCAGACTTTTCCGGTTAAACTGTCCGTTTCAACTCATGCTTTGACGATTTCTGCTTTCGTTTTACTTTAATGTTTCTTACAGATGCGTTGCTAAAACAGGACGTAGGGGTTATTGCCCGATCAGTACGCAGAGAAAACGAGAGGACAAACTCAGCGAGTTCATGGGCATCAACTTCAGGTAGGTATAAAAATCCTCTTAGGTTTCAGGACTTAGGCAACCACCTCTTCTTGATAAAACCTTCAAATGACTTTTAAGTAACTGCTGCTAGTCGATATCCCGTAGTTATTCCAGACAATTCCTTCAAACAAGTTTTAGATAGAATCTTCCAGTCACTATCGGACAAGCTATTTCGACAAACACCAAATAAATTCGATAACGAAGTTTAGGGAATTCTTCGCAATCTCTATCAGGTAACTTTCTTCCAGATTCCCTCGAGTAGATAGCCTATTCATAACAACTACCTAAAATAGCGCGGGATGATCCCTTCAGGACCCGATCAGGTAAGCGACTCCGACAGACGTTGGTGGAACACTCTAAATAAGGTTCAGGTAATTTGTCCCGGCCGTTATCGATAACTTAAGTTATGGTATTTACCCCAATCTTTATCAGGTAACTGTTCCGACAAAGGCCGAGTAAATTCAATAATTAAATGTGAGGGAATGTCCTTCAGTCAAGGCCAGGTAAGTTGGTCCGCTCCTAGGTAAGTTCATTTAAAGAACGACTTCATTTAACACGAATCATTTCCATAGAGGAGAGCAAAACAAAAAAACCTTGTACCTACAGCTAGGTCTACTTAAAAAAAACAATTTTCTTCGTCAAACAAAACCGGAGAAAGCTTATTGGGGAAGCTCCAGTCGATTGTGATTTAATAACTCGGCAATCTTTGGAGCTTCCTCGGTTAGTCTATCCAATTCAACGGGTTACGTGCCCTCGTTCTACTCGGCAGTAGGTAAGGTTATTTCCGCACAAAATTTAATTCGAGGCGTAAACCTTTATCTAGGCAAATTTTATGCAATGGTAAGTTTTATGTAGGTTGAAACTTCTTTCCACAGTAAATTCGGTAAAGATCGACGTTTAATGCAACAGTGTGCTTTATTAGGCTGGAATTCTGTTCTAATGTAAATTGTTATATAGGCAAACAAAACTTCATGCGACTCTAAGTCCTGTATCGACTGAAATTTCCTTCCACTACAAGGGTGATATAGGTAAACAAAACTTTATGTCACGGTAAGTTTCACGAAGATTGAAATTCTCTTTTACTGCAAACTTTCTATATGTCGAAAGGGTTAAGGCAACCGTGAACTTTATTAGGCTGAAACTCTGTTCTAATGTAAATTTTTATGTAGGAAAACCAAACTTCATACGACTTTAAGTCCTGTATTGACTGAGATTTCCTGCCACTGCAAAGGTGATATATGTAGGTAAACAAAACTTTATGCTTACCGTTTACTCTGGGGGACAAATATTCGACGGGTCACCGCCTGCTCCGGCGCACTCAGCGCAACCTCGGTGACCGTTTTCCTCCTGTGTAGCGATCTTGCTTCCTTCGATGAATCCGACCGATTGGTGGAAAGTAAAAAGCCACCACGTGCGCCCGGTGGCTTCGTTTTAACTTCCTTCTGAAATCCGTGCAAAATCTCTTCCTCTTTCGGACTACTAAAGAAAACAAGCTCACACTCCCGATTCTATTTAATGCCTTTATTATGCAATACGTTCGGTCAGCACAAAAGAAAACAAAACTAGAAATTTGAAATATACACTGCTTAGGTTGTCGCAAAGAACACGTCCGACTGTGACAAATGGCGGAGCTAGAAGAACACAAGATCGCATTTTTACTAAGAACGAAATGAGAACCCGACCGGAAAAAGGCTTTGGCTCCACCGTCGTTTCGCAACTTGACATTCTGGATGTTTGGGTTGCGTTCATTTTTAGGTTAAGAAGTTTGTACTAAATATTTGAGTTATGTTGATAATTTTTTTTTCTTTTTTTTTTTGGAAAGAAATTTTGTTTGCATTTATTTTACTGAAACGGTGGGGAGATATGCCGATTGCGGTGGTTTCACATTACGCGAATTCAAGCGTACATATTTCGTGTGTAGTTAATTAATTATTTGATCGAGTAGTAGGTAGACGTGTGTTTTGTTGGCGTGGCGTCGGCGTTGGCGTCGGCGTAACATCACCCCTTTCCTCATGGGAAAGCTGTCCTCAGCGTCCTATTTGGACCCACACGGTTAGGTTGGCTCCGAACGGTTAAGCGACTATCGGCTGGCATCTGTAAGGATTTATTTATTTATTTATTTATTTAAGCTTAATACAAGCTATAAAATAATAAATACATACTACAATTACAAGCAACAACACAATACCAACACCACCAACTATAATAAATTATGACATAATAAATAAATAGTAAAAGCTACAATATGAGCTCTAATTAAAGTAGATACGGGCTGGAAGGAAGAAGAATTAAGAAAGGCGATCAAGATGTTCTTTGTGAAGGGATGATTTACTCAGATGGAAGTCAAAGGAGGAAAGGTCGTTGACTTTTCGTAGCATCCTGGTAATTGGCTCACTTTGACCGTAGTTTGTGCGATGGCGGTCGAGTCGGAAAAGGGGAGTGGACCTAAGGTTGCGGGGATTGGTATAGATGGGTAAAGATTGCAGGATTGAAGGGCAGTCTATGGCACCACTTAATAGCTGATGAATGAAGAGAATGTCGGAAACATCACGACGTTTACTTAAAGGTTGTAAGTCTATCAGTTTCAGACGGTTTTCATAAGATGGAAGGTTGAATCTGTAGAGCGAAGCGAATGAACCTACGCTGGACAGATTCAATCCTATTAATGTGAGTTGTTTGTGTAGGTGACCATACCTGGCTGGCATATTCAAGGAGAGGTCTAACGAAGGAAATATAGAGAGATTTGGACACATAAGGATTGGAGAACTCTCTGGACCAGCGCTTCACAAACCCTAGCGCGGAGTTAGCTCTGTTAATTATGCTGTCAACGTGGGAACGGAAATTGAGTTCACTATCACAGATTATTCCGAGATCACACAAAGAGGTAACGATAGGAACTGGTACGTCGGTTAGCTCTCGGGTGGGTGTAAGACGCTTGCGGGAATAAGAGATAGACTGGCATTTGGAGACATTGAGTTAAAGAAAGTTTTTCATGCACCATGTGGTGAAGGAATCGAGATCTTTTTGCAAGAGAGTCGGTTGTGGAGGTTGAAGAGAGTCGGTTGTGGAGGAGATATGTTTGATTATTTTCATGACATCAGCATAAATAGACAGCTCTGAGTGATTGATGACACATTCAACATCATTTATTGTAAGGATGAAAATTAATGGACCGAGGTGGCTGTCCTGGGGGACGCCGGAACGAGCGACAATAGGGTTAGAAATGGATGAGCTGAAAAGAACATTGTACCGACGGTTGTTGAGGTATGATTGAATCGAGGAGATGAATCGGGAGGGGAAGCCTAGGCGATCAAGTTTGAACAAGATAACATTATGGGAGATCTTGTCGAAGGCTTTACTAAAATCGGTGGCGATAACATCAACATCCTTACCGTTTTTCAGGGCACATAGTATCTTAGAGACGAAGTCAGTAAGGTTGGTGGTTGTAGATCTACCTTTGAGGAAGCCATGCTGGCAGAGTGAGAAGATAGACTTACAGTGGAAGAACATGGAATCATAGAACAATTTTTCGACTAGTTTAGGTATGGATGATAATTTAGCAATGGGGGGTGTAGTTGGACACATCGTTCTTGCAACCTTTTTTGAAGATGGGAATAACATACGAATTTTTCCATAATTGAGGGAAAACTCCTTGAGTGACCGAGAGACGAAAAAGCAAAGTAAGGGGCTGAACTAGATGCATGGCACACTTTTTCAGAACGATGGCCGGAATGCCATCGGGACCTGGGTGAAAGTCGTCCTCAAGCCTATTAATACTGGCGGCGATTAGTTCAGGATCAGGGTCAAAAGATGAAAACGACGTTTGAGTGCATTTGTCCATGAATGCAAAATAGTTAAGGTCGGGTTGTAGAGAATTGTCGCTGAAAGATTTACTGAAGAAGTGTGCAAAGAGGTTGGCGATAACCTTAGGATCAGACGAAGAGGTATTCTCAAGTTTTAGGGTAGAGGGGTAACCATTGGATTTCTTCTTGGAATTAATAAAGTTATAAAATCGCTTGAGGTCAGATATAAGGCTAGTTTCCATCCGTTGGAGGTACTCATAGTAGAGGATATCACAACGTTCAGAAAAAGAGGTATAAGCAGATAGGTAGGAAGAATAGTCGGACTCGGTCTGGGATAGAAGAAAAGTTTGCCAACGTTTATTTCTCCTGTTGCGGAGAGAGCGTAATTCCTTGTCGTACCATACGGGGGATGAGGAGTAGTTTTTACGAGCAGAAAGGGGGATAGATTGTGTAAGACAAGCGTGTATTTCTGAATAGAACGCCTCTAAAGCAACGTCAACTGGAAGATGTTGAGGGATAGTGGCAATGTTAGAGTTGAGGAGCAAGTGATTTAATTTTTCAAAGTCGCCTTTACGAAAATTGAAGGAAAGAGAACACTCGGAGCTTGAAAGTGCATGAGGGTGTTCGTAGGAGAAAACAAGGAGCAGGGGATGATGGTGACGATCGAGAGAGGAAAGCAGATGGTTGCTTTCCGCGACAGCCGAATTAACTGGGTCTGAAGAAAAGATTAAGTCTAATTGTCTGTCCAGAAAGTTTTTGACTCCACTTACTTGAAAGAGACCAGAAACGGAGAGCTGATCGGTAAAAAAGGTTTCTTTGGTCGAAGATGCGTTAAGGGGGACAAAGTGAGAACAGTCCTCAGACAATGACCATTGAATACGGGGGAGGTTAAAGTCACCCAATAAAATAAATTCATCGGAGGCGTTAGCGTCCTCAAGCAGGGTGTCGTTCGCTTCAATTATGGGCTCGTAGGCATCTAGAGCTTGAGAGGGACGAATATAACAACAAATAATGTACAGGAAACACTTATTTAGTACTAATTTGATACATGCAAATTCTGATATTGTAGAGTCGGAGGTCTTTAGCAGGGTGGCGTCATAACGGTTGTGAGCAGCTATAAGGATCCCGCGACCTGGTGGATCATTCGTGCCTACACAACCGTCGACACGGAAAATGGTATAGTTTGGAGGGAATAGTTCGTTGTCGAGAACTCCTGGTGTTAGATTGGTTTCAGTTAAGGCAAAGATATCGTGCGGGAATTTGTGGGAGTTAAGAAAAATATTGGATGTTTTTGTACGAAGTCCTCTTACGTTCTGGTAATAGACTGACAAGCTGCTGGGGAGAGGTACTTGATCAGAGACCGCAGGTGCATTAGGGGGGAAGTCAGAAATAGGTAAAGCAGAGGGGTTAGGAACGAAAGTAGTTTAAGGAGTCGTTGCGACTTTTTTGGAGATGGGAAATGCGGCGAGAACTGACGTATGCAGCATAGGTGGATAGATCTTCTGAAACCTTATGGGAAGGTATATTGAATGATTCATGGTACTTAGTGAAAAGTTGGTGTAAGACGGTTGGGTCTGTGGGTAGGCTGTAGCAGTAGCTACAGTAGCTAGGTATTCTCTGTTTTTTAAAAAACATCAAATAGCAACATTTTAAATAAGAGGTACCCCCCACCCGTGGTAAGGTATTCTCATTATTTAAAAAAAAATTATCAAGTTCTACAAAACATCATCGTTATAAAAAGCAATCCATCAAGCAACAAGTTCTACAAGACAACACCGAGACAAAAACAATCTCGTTATAAAAGCAATCATCCATTCATCAAGCAACAAGTCAACGTTTCAAAATACATCTTTAAGGAAAAAGAAAATATCAACATAACTAAGAAGTAAAAAAAGACAACACATCAACAAAAAATTTAATATTGGTATGTTATTGTTTTTTAATTAAAATTAATATTATTGTACAACATAAATATACACAATTCCACATTACATCATATTTTCTTTTCTTGTTTCTCACCATTCAAAATTTGTATATTTTTACTTCAATAAATAATATATCTTTAAATTAAGTTAAAATATATTTTAGCATAGTATAATCATCTAAAAATTTTTACATAATAAGGGGTTATACTTTCATTTTGTGTTTCGCGAAGTTAAGTCTCGTTAAAATCAGTGTTTAAATTAAAAAAAGTGAAATTTTACTTTCAAACAGTGAACAACATTAATGATGATGACTAGTGAAGACGAGTAAAATTTTTCACAACAAACATTACATACAAATGCTACAAATTCCAACGAAAACAATTATGTAGCCACAACTGCAATTAAACTACCAAGCTTTTGGACTCCAAATCCAGAAGCTTGGTTCATTCAAGCTGAAGCCCAATTTGCTTCTAAAAGAATAACGGTTGACGAAACAAAATATAGTCACGTTGTTCAATCTTTACCAGTGGAAGTTATAACAAATGTTCTAGATTTTTTACAAAATCCTCCACTGTTAAATAAATATGAATGTTTAAAGAATACTCTAATCAAACGTTTTACTGAATCAGAAGAAAAGAAGTTAGAGCAACTTCTATTTACAACTGAAATCAGAGATAGAAAACCTTCAGAATTTAATCGCTCTATGGAAATTCTTGCAGGCAATTCATCCACATTTAGCAAATCGTTAATAAAGAAATTATGGATGAGAAAATTGCCGGCAAATATAAACATTGCCTTAATATCTTCCGGAAAACAAGATATTAAAGAACTTTTAGATTTGGCAGATAATATATACGATATTTCCAAAATTCAATTTATATCGGAAATAAACAAAAATCTACCAAAATCAAATTACAATTTCATAGATAACAATTTTCTTTTATCAAAAATAAACAATTTAGAAAATAAAATAGAAAATCTCGAAAATTTGATAAAAGGATTATCATGTCAAAACCAACCTTCTTTCTCACGGTCTAGAAACAGATCGAGAGATCATTCATTCTGTAGAAACAATTCGCATAGCAGACAATTTTCAAAATCTAGAGATAACAATCCTTATTGTTGGTACCACGATAAATATGGTACCAAAACTATTAATAATCAAAAAAACTAATTAATCCCTCAGTGAATAATATATTTAACAATAATATTTCTAAACGTTTATTTATTTTTGACAAAGAAAACAAATTCAAATTTCTTATAGATACAGGTGCTGACATTTCAGTAGTACCTAATGAATTCTTTAAAAAATTTAACAAAGACCCTAACTTATATTTATCCGCAGCAAACGGTTCTACCATTAACACTTATGGTACAAAATTACTTAAAGTAGATTTCGGTCTTAGGAGAGAATTTATTTTCCCATTTATAATTGCTAATGTCAACAAACCCATTATCGGAGCAGATTTTTTAACAAAATTTAATTTACTCGTCGATTTAAAAAACAAAAGATTACTCGACGGTACAACAACTTTAAGTGTTAGTGGAATCACGGTAAACGCAAATACTCCAACTCCTCGTTACTACGCAATCAGTAATGAATACGGTAAAATTTTGCAAAGATTTCCCACATTAACACAACCACCTCGTTATGATATCCCAGTTAAACATAACGTTGTACATCACATAGAAACTAAAGGACTACTTCCTTTTTCTCGTCCAAGACGTTTAGATGGACATAAATACAAAATTGCAAAATTAGAATTTGATCACATGGTTAAATTAGGTCTGTGCCAATTATCATCTTCTTCAGTATCTTCTCCACTACATCTAGTAGCAAAGAAAAATTCTACAGATTGGCGACCATGTGGAGATTATCGCAGACTCAACGAAATCACAGTTCCGGATAGATACCCATTACCACACATACAAAATTTTTCAATGAACTTAAACGGTTGCACCATTTTCTCAAAAATTGATTTGATAAGAGCTTACCACCAAATTCCAATGGCTAAAGATGACATACATAAAACAGCCATTACAACTCCTTTCGGATTATTTGAATTCACAAGGATGCCTTTTGGTCTAAGAAATGCTGCACAAAGATTTCAACGATTCATGGACCAAATCATTAAAAATTTAGATTTTGCTTTTGTCTATATTGACGATATTTTAGTTGCCAGCAAATCTGAATCTGAACATCAAAATCATTTAAAACAAATTTTTAAACAACTATCAGATTTCGGAATCAATATCAATCCATCCAAATGCATTTTCGGAGTTGGATCTTTGGACTTCCTCAGTCATAAAATAACAAAAGAAGGGATCTTACCTTCAGAAGACAGAGTCCAAATTATTAACAATTTTCCTTCTCCAAATTCCATTAAACAAATTCAACAATTTATAGGCATGGTTAATTATTACCATAGATTTATTCCAAATCTTGCCAAATTCACCCAATTCTACCCAATTCACACTCATTTGGCCCTACTTCTCAAAAAGAAACCAAATAACTCTAAAAATTTTTCTTGGCCAGCAGATTGTGAAGATCAACTTAACAAAATTAAACAATCATTTTTAAAAACAACTTTATTAATTCATCCTATTGAAAATGCAAAATTCAATTTAACTGTAGACGCTTCTGCTAGCGCTGTTGGTGCAGTTCTTCAACAATCCAATGCAAATCATTGGGAACCCATTGCATTTTCTCTAAAAAATTAAAAGAAGCAGAAATCAAATATTCAGCTTTCGACAGAGAACTTTTTGCATTATATCTAGCCATCAAACATTTTAGACATTTTCTAGAAGGTCGAGAATTTACAGCTTTTACAGACCACAAACCGCTCATTACAGCAATATGGTCTAAAACAGAAAGTAGTCCAAAACAAACTAGACATCTGGACTACATAACTCAATTTACCTCAGATATCAGACATATCAAAGGCAAATCAAATACAGTAGCAGATACATTATCTAGAATTTCTATCGAAAATTTCGAACATTCAAAACATAACAATACCAAATTTGATTTAAAAACTATCGCTGAGTACCAAAATAGTGATGAAGACCTTACACATCTTTTAATAACTCAGCATAACAGACCAGATAATTCAAAATATAAGCTTGTAAAAATTAAATTAAACACTTCTGAGTCTGACATTTGGTGCGAAGTTTCTACTAAAAATTCACGGTCATATATACCCAAAGAACTTCGAAAAACTATCTTTAATACCATACATAATTTATCTCATCCAGGAATTAGAACAACACGAAAATCTATTGTTTCAAAGTACTTTTGGCCTGGAATGAATACAGATATTAACAAGTGGACTAGAAATTGTGTCAATTGCCAAAAAGCCAAAATAACTAAACACACAAAATCAGAAATCGGTAAATTCGAACTACCCAAAACAAGATTCGAACATATCCATTTAGATTTGGTAGGTCCTTTACCTTCTTCAAATGGATATTCTTATATTCTAACAATAATAGATAGATTTACTCGTTGGCCAGAAGCTTAACCAATCAAAGATATACAGGCAAGCACAGTTATCAACACATTATATGAACAATATTTTCGACGTTTTGGTATTCCTCTAGAAATTACCACAGATCAAGGTACTCAATACGAATCCAAATTATTCGAAGAATTTACAAAAATTTTAGGATCACATCGAATCCGTACTACTCCTTATCATCCACAATCAAACGGAATGATAGAACAATTTCATCGACAATTAAAAGCAGCCATAAACGCTCGTGACGGCCAAAATAATTGGGTCACACAATTACCTGCAGTCCTCTTAGGTTTCCGAACCACGATTAAAGAAGACTTGCAATGTTCTCCAGCAGAACTTATCTATGGACAACCTCTTCGCGACCAGGAGAATTTATCATTAACAACAATTCAACAATTCAAGATCCATTAAATTTCTTAAGTAAAATCAGATCTTGTATAAACAACTTCAAACCCTCACATTCTCGAAAGCAAAATTCTAAAATCTACGTACCTAAAGATTTAAAAGATACAGAATTTGTTTTTGTTAGAATCGACGAAGCAAATCTTCTTTACAAAACCCATATGAAGGTCCTTTCAAAGTTTTAAACAAATTTGATAAATATTATCAAATCAACTACCGTGGTAAAGCATCGAACATTTCAGTTGACAGACTAAAACCAGCATTTATCGAACAAACAGAACAGACAATTACACCAACTAAAAACAAACCAAAAAAGAAAGTAAAATTTCAATTATAATTTTTTTATTACTAACAATATTATTATTCATCATATTCTTAATTTTACGATTCACTTAAAATGGACGTTTTCACTGAGGGGGGGGGGGGTATGTAGCAGTAGCTACAAATTTAATATTTTATATTTTAAGTAAAAGTTTATTATTTGATTATATTATTAATAAAATATTTATATTAAAATCTACTTTAATAATATCCAATCTGACTGTACTGTCAAAAATATTTTAGTCAACCTGTACACTTCGATAAATTTTGAATAGTGTGAAACACAAACACTTTAAAAATTATCATAATCATTTATTCATTGCAAAACCTCCGTAAACTACTAGCCATGAACTGACGAATTTCACGCACACACATTAGGGCTAAAATGGTCTGGTTTTTCGATAAGTTTACATTGCTTCTTATGGCAGCCGGGGGGTGATTTTTCTTTAAACTCGCCGTAGTGTCTAAACTATTGCTTCTATGAAAAAATTGTTTTGTTCTACTTGAAGTAAACAAAACAATCTTTCGAATGAAGTAAAAATATTCATACCCTACTTAAGAAAATAATAAACATTTGTAAGCCTAAAAGTGCGGAAGTGGAAATTTAAAGAAAATACAAGCGACAGAGCATGGTCGGACCATGACTTACTGCTTGCGTTTAGGATGAAAATTTGGTTTGCGACTAAAATTTCACGTTTAATCAAAGATTTCTTGTTATTTTGCTTAATAAGGTTTACATGTTTTTACTTTATTAGAAAGATCATTTAGTCTGCTTTAAGTTAATATAAGACTAATTTTTTCATATAACTAATAGTTTTGGCGCTAGAGCGAGTTTAAGAAAAAATGTCCCCCTGGCTACCATAAGAAACAATGTAAATATGACCATTCAGTCAGACCATTTACGACCACATGTAAAAGTCCAGTTCATGGCTTGTAGTTTACGGTGGTTTGACAATAAAATACTGTACTCAATACAAAGAAAATTTTAACAAACTATCTATGTATATAACGTAAAGTAGGATACAAAATAAGTTGTAAATAATTTTAGTCTAGCCAGAACAACCGAACTGGTAACTTAAAAAATATTTAAAAAGTAAAAGTTTTAAAATAATAAAAATATTATTATTTTTTTTTATTATCAAATAAAATGTACCTAAAGTATTTATAGGTACGAAGAGGTTCTAGGATTGGGGACTCCACAACGAAAGGGATTACGACCTGATATATTTCATTACAACCAAGGAGCCCCATTTCATCCTATACACAACCCTCATTGACTTACTAGATGATTTCGCGGACTCTACCTCCCCAACTCCTTTGATTCTCTGCTTCTGAAGTTTTAGTATCTAAACGGCTTCTTCCGTTATGAGCGATACTTGTGAACCAGGTACGATCAATGCCCTAAATGATTTAATTTGCCCAAAAATATTTTTTACCTTCACTAGAGCAGTTGGAAACAATACACACGGAATCTTTGTATTGTTCATATGACAATTTATAGTATCAAACGAACCTTTTTCGTAGCTTCTATGGAGCAAGCTATGGTGTCGTTTTTTACAAAATGCGCAGGGTTTGTTTGATTTACACTTCTCTGTTTTATTATGAACGAGACAGTTGGAGCAGAGTTTGTTTCGACTGATAAATGCATGCCTATCATCGAAACAGATTTGCTTGAATTCTCCGCAGTGATAAACTTTGTGGTTTTGGCTACAAATTATGCACGAAGAATTCGCAGAAGTGTGAGATTTCTGCATGAGTTTCATGTGGGGATGAGATTTGTGTTGGGTTGAGCTCTTGATGCAATCTAGAGCTTGATAACGTCTTTCTATAAATGTTAATACTTCTTCAACGGATGGCATTTCTGTAGAGTTAGCGAGACTCTCCTCAAACAACCTTAAGCTCTCATTATTCAGTTTTCTCATCGCTTCATGAGTCTTGCAGTTTAATGTTTTCAGCGCTTCCAAGCATTCTCTTATGAGGTCATATAGTTTTATCATGTCCTCTTGTGATCTGTGCTCTGTCTTTTTGGCATCTATTATCGTGTTGACGTAGGTGGTGATTATTTTTCTGGTTTTGTTGAAACTACCTTGAATTAGCCTTAAGGCAGTGCTATAGTTAGAATCCGATAATTGTAGATGGCTGATGACTCTTTTGGCATCTCCATACAGGTGATAAAGGAGGTACTGCATTTTTTCGACACTGTTAAGGTAGGGATTAAATGACTTCCACTCTTTATAGTCTCCGTTGAATCTCGGTATTTTTACTGGTGGTAGCTTTGGGAGGTTGTTGGATCGATTTTGATCTGCATGTAGAAAATTTCCTGTGTTGGCCATTGTAGGCTGCAAGTATGAGCCGGCGACTGGGAAATCACGATCGTGTAGTAGAGGTAATGATGCACGATGATTACCGGTGTTACAGCTGGCACGGGGATGAAACTTGCTGCAGCTGAGGTTGTCGTTGTAGATGTCATAGAAAGGTTTATTGTCGAAATTGCAGGCGATTTCAAGAGTGCAGGGTCAGATCGTGTCTTTTCCACTTGATACTGTGAAATAAGCTCAACAGCAGACTTGTAAACTTTGCAAGTTTTATAATGAAGATTTTCTGAACAGTATGGGTGCTCTTCTGTTATAGCCTTCTTGAT
Organism: Leptarthrus brevirostris; assembly: GCA_964036015.1. Classification (NCBI taxonomy): domain Eukaryota; kingdom Metazoa; phylum Arthropoda; class Insecta; order Diptera; family Asilidae; genus Leptarthrus; species Leptarthrus brevirostris. The sequence continues at coordinate 73,726,085 of OZ038374.1, forward strand.
CTCTACGTGGAGGCTATTGAAGACTGTCCATAAAGAATCTAGCTCTCTCAGCCTCGTCTGGATGCATTCTGGTGTTTTTCTTTCAGCACCGTCTTTTTTAAAAATTTTTAATATTCTGGCGATTTCTTCTGCCAGAAGTTTTTGTTTGGCAATGATTTCTTCTACCATGATAATCACCTCTTGGACCTGTCGGGAAAGCTCTAGCTGAGGTAGGTATTGAGTGAATCCAATGAAATGCACTTTTTCCAGTTGTTGATTGAAGTGCTGCTGGATTTAACTAGGTTATTAATCCGTGCGGACGATGTATCACGATGGCTGCTTTTGTAGGCGATATACACTTTTTCTAGATAGCGTAAAGATTTAACAGTGTGTTAAATCTATCGGCTCTTGAGGAATGTCGTTGACCACTGCCGTCGGTTGGTTGCGTCAAGATTTGTTAAATTTAACAGTGTATTAAATTTTTTAACAATTCTTTTAGGCTCGAAGAACCATGTACGAGACTCTACAGTGTGTGGAGTCAAGTATAAATTTAGTTAGTGGATTCTAAAAAACCTTTTGTTCCCTGACCTCTGGTGGGAGGTGAATCAAAAGGTGGCTGTTGGTAATGAAAACACTTCAAACCTTGGATAGATAGGATTTTATTCTGAAGCTCTTACTTTTATTACAAAAAAATGTTTATTCTAATGAGTGCATTGCCCCACAATTTCGATCGGTGCAACAGTGTCGATCAGCAAATTCAGCAAGTTCACTTATCTTGTGGCGCAATGAAATTGCTGGCTAAGTGATCTAGAAAATCGTATTACGTTACGAGTCAATGCACTTGAGAAATGTAAAACTTAGTTATTTTTGTTGTTAATTATTTGTTAGCTTGTGGACAGGAATGATAGAACGATTTCACCGACAATTAAAAGCAGCCATACGCGCTCGTGACGGCCAAAATAATTGGATCGGCCAATTACCTGCAGTCCTCTTAGGTTTCCGAACCACGATTAAAGAAGACTTGCAATGTTCTCCAGCAGAACTTGTTTATGGACAACCTCTTCGCGTTCCAAGAGAATTATCATTAACAACAATTCAAGATCCATTAAATTTCTTAAGTAAAATCAGATCTTGCATAAACAACTTCAAACCCTCACATTCTCGCAAAATTCTAAAGATTTAAAATTAGATTTAGAATTTGTTTTTGTTAGAATCGACAGAAGCAAATCTTCTTTACAAAACCCATATGAAGGTCCTTTCAAAGTATTAAACAAACTTGACAAATATTATCAAAGCGACTACCGTGGCAAAGCAACGAACATTTCAGTCGACAGACTAAAACCAGCATTTATCGAACACACAGAACAAATAATTACACCAATCAAAAACAGGACAAAGAAGAAAGTAAAAAAAAGTAAATTACAAAACGGCATGAAAGTTGCTAATCGAAAGGTTTTATAATAAAAGAAAAATCTTGGCTACGTAATTACAAATACTTTATATCATTAAAACTATATACTAAATGCCTACGCGTTTCGTTCTATTTGAACATCATTAGGGCTAACTGGCTACTAAAACAATATTTTACAAATTTGGTTCTACACTCTTACAATCTGCGGATTTAATAACGGACTTCTGTTTTGAAAATCCAGCTGATCATTAAGTAAAAGAGACCCTGCGCTCAGCTCTTTTCTAATTTCAAATATCTCATTTTTTTTATATTAATCATGAAAGTGTTCCACCAAGTGCCCACACAATATTCAGTTGATTTGTTTAAGTACTACTGTTCCGAGCCAAGCTAGACCAGAAGTCAGCAATTGGGATTCGAAAACTACAGGACAGGAAATTCAATTTTTTCACTTTGTCGCCATAGAATATTTGCATACCTTAAAAAATCTTGGCACAGAGCACCAGCTGCGCACCACTTGACACACGTCAAAATCCAAAAGCTGGATCTCAAAAGTCATAAATTATTCGATCAAACACTAGATCAGCCACGAGATACACCCACCCACGAGCGATTCTTCACTTTCGTAGAGACCCGGTTTCACGACAGAAAGCAATTCAGTTTATCAAGAAAGTTATGTATAAATTGTTTTACACACAAGGAAGATGATAAGTATACTAGTCAATTTACATTCAATACATTCAGCGACACCATCACACTAAGGTCAAACATCGCTTAATATGCTCTAGATCTGCGCTCTCATGGGACCTAAGGAAGACGCCAGAATAAACGACCACGCAATACAGGGAGGGTTGGGAAGCTAGAAGCCCTTTAGCAATTTAATTTTGGAAGTGATTATTTGTGTCGCGCGTGTACGTGTAAAAGCGCATGTACACGAAAGTACACGAACCAACCGGAGCTACAGAAGTCGTGTACACGATATTACACGCAATGTAAAAAAGATGCATACACGAAGTTGATTATCGATCGATTATCATGATACTGGTAATAGTTTTTCACAGCCTATTCTACATGCAAACCTGCGGGGGAAGGGGTGCGCCAGCCCTCCAGTGAATAAAGCAACTAAAAGCCTGATTAATACACCTCTTCTTCCCAGAAAGTCAAATAAAAATTTGACGGAACGTGTTGCGTGCGGATCCGTGTAAAAGTTGTGTACACAGTAGGCATGTGCGAAAAGTACTTACTCGTTACTTCGATACTTCGTTTGAAGTCCGAAGTAACGATATCCAGTTTTCAGAAGTACTCGTTACTTTACCCTTTAATAATGCCCAATTGGTACAGAATAAAACTGGCACTTCTGTACCGGCTACTCATGATTTGCAAATTCTTCGGATGCCTAGTATTCAAGTACAATTGAGTCGTAGCTACGTTTTTGTAGCGAATCTTTGTAAAATCTACAAATCCAGCTGCATTTTGCTCAATTTACTTGAGAATGAGAATTTAAAGCTATGCTCTCCTCTTCATGAAAGGCAAACTAATTAGTGGCTGTGCTCTAAAAATCAGATTCATATTAGATTCATATTAGAGGATGGATGGATAGTTTTCAGGCAAGTAAATACAGTCACAATTTAAAATAGTTGTAGATGATGATAAACTGTGGCACGATTTTAGTTTCCGTGGCACACGGATTTGGCGATGAATTTCGATAAAACACCACAAAATAAAACGAAAATAATAAATAATTTTTTTTGATATCTGGCTTAGTTTTGGAGATATTCGATCTTGAAATTTTAGGAACACATCACTTCACGACTTGTTAAAACGGCCTTAAAGGCTTAAGACGCGAACTTTTTTATGAATTTCGATAAAACACCACAAAATAAAACGGAAATAATAAATAAATTTTTTTGGTATCTGGTTTAGATTTCAAGATATTCGATCTTGAAATTTTAGGAACACATCACTTGTCAAAACGGCCGAACTTAAAGACAGCGCGAACTTTTTTTATTAAACTTTCTGGGAGGAAGAGGTGTATAAATAAGTCTTTTAGTTCTTTTATTAACTTGCCCCCCCCCCACCCTGCAAAACAATATATTTCCAGTTTGTTAATAAATCTCCTTAAATATTCGATCTTGAAATTTTAGTGACAAATAACTTCACGACTTATCAAAATGGCCGCGCGAACTTTTTTATTATACTTTCTGGGAAGAAGAGGTGTATGAATAAGTCTTTTAGTTCTTTTATTAACTTGCAAGGGGTGGGGGGACGGGGGAGGGGTGCCCCCCCATCGTTCCCCCACCCCGCAGAGGCATATATTGCATTGGTTAGTTAATAAAACACCTAAAAGCCTAATTAATACACCTCCTTTGACAGGCCGTGATGTGTTTTTAAAATTTTAAGATCGAATATCTGCTAAACTAAGCCAGATATCAAAAAAATTTATTTATTATTTTCGTTTTATTTTGTGGTGCTTTATCGAAATTCATCGTCAAATCGGCGTGCCACGGAAACTAAAATCTCCCCGATGCAGGGAACGCAACCAATGTGGGTGCGGATTTTGCTTGCTCTCCAAAATCAGAGGATGGATGGATAGTTTTCAGGCAAGTAAATACAGTCACAATTTAAAATAGTTGTAGATGATGATAAACTGTAACCATGCGAATGTGAGCGAATTAGTTTTCAATAGAATAGAAAATATCTAAATGTGTAGAATATGTAGTCGATTTATTAACGTATTTGCGGCTGACTTTTTTAAAGTAACGAGTATTTCTAGTTACTCTTAAGTAACGAATATACACATCCATAGTACACAGCCGCGGACGATGCGAATAGACACTACCTTTTTTACATTGCGTGTACTTTTGTGTAATTTCGTGTACACATATATTTTTTTACATAGCGTGTACTTTTGTCTAATTTCGTGTACACGCTATACTCTCGTGTAGCTCCGATTGGTTCGTGTACATACGCTTTTACACGTTCACGCGCGACGCAATAACGACTGCCTTTATTGACAATTTTACGCCCACCCTATTGTTTGTGCTTGACAATAGTAATAAAGACTACATAAGGTCTGTTTGTTTCGCTGCCAGAAAATTGCAGAAGTAGTGTAGAGTGTAATCGATGTGACGTCAAAAGTGTAGCAATTTGCCCTACACTAACGTCAGCGAAACAAACGTTTTATGTGCAATTTTCTGTCAATAATATTTAACGGAACGTGTTTTGGTTAATACAATTGTTTAATATCACAAATAAAACGGAAAATAATATATTACCGACTTTAATGCAAGAAATTATGTGTGACTCGTCTGATAATTAATTAAAATCACTTCAATTACGAGGCTTTGTTTGACAATTGTCTGAGAAGTGTCAAATATCTGCCTGCACTCTCTGCACTTCATCCAAAGAAGTGCAGAAATCTCCACTTTTTTGCAGCGAAACAAACGCCGTGCAGTTGCACTAACTTTGCACCGAGAGCGAAACAAACGCCGTTTGACGTAAATTTTGCACATAGTGCAGGCAATTCAGAAAAAGTGGAGCGAAACAAACAGACCTATAGTTGGGATGCACTTCCAATTTCTATAATTATATAACTGAAAACAATTATTTTTTCTAAATGTTTAATTCGATTATCGAATTCATTTTCTCATCCTTCGCCACAAAGCCTGTATGTTAACCTGTGAAGCCAGCACTAAAAGATCAAAATTCTTCATGTACCACGATATATTGTAAAAGAAATGCAACTTCCAATTCTTATCAAGAAAATGTTTATAGAACTTGCTCATTCCATCCGCTGATATATTCTCTATTCCACTGGATTTGAGTTGTTCTACAAATGATTCCTTTTCCTGGAAATAAAAGTACTTCAACCAGACTCATCTAATTAAAATCAGTACCTCGTAGAAGCGTTTGTTATGCCTAGACCAAAAATCATGATTCCACCTTTCCACCTCAATTTGCTTTTCTCGAAGGGTTTTCGCAAGGTTTGTTTCGTCCTTTGGTACACATCTTACTATCGGCCGTAAATTAGATTCTTTCTCCGGAGGACCAATATAGTCGTTATTTATTTCACGTGGACTCGGCCGTGAAGTTAACCCCTGGGCCTGGTCAGATTTCCCGCGGACCTATTAAAGTAATATATTTCATTTTGCCCTCTCTCACACCATACCCTACATTAATTTGTTTAATTGCTCTAAAGTGCAAAAGATTAGCACGATAAATCATCATTTCAAATGCGAAAACGATAGATAGCGTAACACCGGTGTCAAAACTCAAAATGACTTTTATCAACTACCTGAAGCCCAAAATACAATGAGGCCGACACAGCGTCGACAAAACTGTCTTTGAAGTATGGAGCTACCGTACTTCTAGATACAATGGCACCAACACAGCAAAGTTGTTAGATAAGGTTCGGCGAACTTCGAAATTTGCTGGCGCCGACAACAACATTTGAGTTTGACATTTCATTCTGAAACAGCCAACGCACACGGTCCTCTTTTGAGTCTATCGAAACAGGTGTTTGATGGTAAAGGCTCGCGGGGAAGGGGTATTGTTCCCTCAAATTTTCTACCAAAATGATTTCTATCTCTCGGGTGCAAAACACCACTACATGCATAGAGTGGATTTTTTGTGACTGGTGGGTTCAGAAAATTTTTCTGCATGCGCTCGGTTCATTAATGTTTTAGTTCTCAGGTAGTCAACTTAAGAATTAAAAGGAACATATTTCAGGTAAAAGATCGCAAGGAAGGGCAATTGCTTGAACACATTTTTCCACCGAAATGATGTCTATCCCTCGGGTGCAATATACAATTTTTATGACATTTTGTGTCTGGAGGGTACAGAAAAATTTTCTGCGTGCGCTCTCTTCATTAATGATCAATTATCAGGTATTCAACTTGGTAATTGAAATAAAAATATTTTAGGTAAAAGATCGCAAGGACGGGTAATGCTTGAACACATTTTTCCATGGATGTGATGTCTATCCCTCGGGTGCAACATACAATTTTCATCATATTTTGTGTCTGGAGGGTTAATTAAATGATTTTGCATGTGATCGGTTAATTATGGTCATGTAACAATAGATTCACATTGGTAATTAAAAAGAAAATATTTCAGGTAGAGGATCACAGGAAACGTAATTTGTTCCTTAAATTTTTCGACCGAAATGATTTCTATATCTCGTGGGCAGAACACAAATATAAGTACATTTGGATATTTAGCACAGGTTTCTGAAATGTCACAGAATGTCGCTTTCTAAATAATCAAACCAACACTAACTCCACTCGCATTCTGACATAAAATTGAGTCGGAGCAAAATATTTTACGTGTGCGTCGGGCTCACGTCCGAAAACCGGCTTGAGGAAAGAAATTTTGAGTCTCGTGTGCGTTGGCTCAAACGTAATCTTGGCGCGTTAAGTTTGAAAACGATTTTATGAAAATGAATTTTGAGGAGAAATTAATAGATTTATGCGAGAAGTTGAATATATTTATAATAAAAAAACATTCACAATACCACAACTATTCACAATATTCACAATATCACAACTATTTGTAAAGCTCTTTTTTCTATTATCTTGCCATTTGTTAATTTCAGATATAAAAGTCACTACTATTTTCAGCAATTATTTCGCTGTCAAACAAGAAATGACAGTGATATGTCGGCGTCATTGTATTATAACAGCAACATTTTTACCGACATAAGTTGGTCATCATAACGTGTCGGAATCATTGTATTTTGGGCTTACAGGAGATAAAGGCGATGACACAACAGCGGCTTCGGCTTTTACTTCGAATTCGAAGCCTAGTGCCGTACCACACTTGTCCAGCATCATCGCAGTTTGTTGTTGATCGGGTGTACAGGGGTGTATAGTGAAATCCGCACGGAATTTACCTATTTATCGTCGCAAAGGCACGCATTCATTCAAAGCAAGGTTTATTTGGGTTCGGAAAATGCTTTAAATATTACCACTACACACTACATTTCGCGTTCTACACAAAATCCGACACGACAGGTGTGGGCACTCGTGCGGACTTCACCGCGCGGAAGCACGACAAGTGTTGGAAGGCACCTTAGAATAAAGAAATGGAGGAAGAGCTGTAACTCGATTTTAATGAAGCGAATTTCTTTTGTAGTAGAATGTAGTGGTAGTAGTAGATGTAGTGGTAGCAACAATACAGGCGTAAATTAAGTCAGATTTAAAGTGGGGCCAAAAGTAAATTTAAAATCTTGACAATTCGTTAAGGAATAATTTAATTTTATCTTCTCTGAATAAAATATTTAAGCTGCATATTAATTTTGACGTTATATTATAGGTTAAGCGAATCATAAATTTTGGTTTTTATTGATTCAATCTTATTTAAGATTTCCTATTGATGCCTCCTAAAAATTTTGTTTAACGCCTTCCTGGTGCCAACGACCCAAAACCTTAAAATCAATTTTCACGTTAACCTCACAAATATTCTTACGAAACTTTTGCTTTTATCCATAAATTGGGGTTTTAACTGAACTTCACATGTTTATAGAATGAATTTAGAAGTAATTCCAGTTATGTATTTACAGGAAAAACGACTTCCCATCATCTTATTTCTACTTATTTGCGCACGAACAACCCGAACAATTTAATTTAAACAAATTCTGGGTGTTAAGGCAAAGTCGGTTCACAAAAAAATCACAAAATAGTGAATAGTCTAATAACTTTATTGGAATGATTACATAAAGATTTAAAAGAAGCTGCTTTAACAAATTTAACAAAATTTAACTTAATTCACTCGATGAAACTTTTTCACGCACAAAAGTAAACATCAGTTGACAGTACGAAATATATTTGTCCCATTTTCTTATATGCTTCCGTCTCTGTTAGTCAACGACCCCAGCTGATTTTAAATTCCTCGAGCAGCTTCACTCACGGATAGAAATTTTACACGGTACAGCGCTTCCTCTAGTTCTTTATTCTAAGGATGGCACTTAGAATATAAAACAAAACAGGAATGGCGACGGCTGAAATTAAGCGACCACCGTCCAAGTTGTGTTGGAAAGTATTTGCGATTGTGTGAGAAGTTCAGTACAGGTGAAATTATTAAGAAGGCAAGGAGCGGGGCATTCAAATTAAATTTGAAAGTAGTTCGAAGTCACTAATTCACTTTATATATTTTGTTTATAGTAATTATTGACATAACTTAAGACGGTGTTAGAACATTAATGAAAAATATTAAAATATTTTAAATAAATATAAATCAATTTAAAAGTAAGCCCCCACAGGTAATGTTTTGTAATGTGAGCCACGGCTTAAGGTTTTGTTGTTCGAGAATCGGTGCTCGCTAACGCTGCTCTCGTTGACGCGGAACCGATGTGCTACTTCTATTAAGAAGAAGACAATTGTTCCGTGACAGCGAAAGCAAGTGGTTGGAAATACGTGAGGTAATTTCTGAATAATTCAGTATAATCTAAATTTATCTAGGCCATCCAGGCTCGAATAAATTTCCTAAACAACACATTTTGTTTCAGAGAGCGCTACGAATTTATCGTGCTGAAGGCAAATTTCAAAATTTTTTTCTTGGTCATTTTTTCCTCATTGAACTTCATACGGAAATATAAATCAACCCCGCTGTAAGCGGAGAAAAATATACATTTTTGGGATGACTGATGTTCGGGATTAGTGCTGGTGACTTTAGCGATGTCCGATGTTGCTCCTGACATGCCTAATCTCAGAGATCATTATCCTCTCATGTCGTAGGGAGCTGGTGAGTCGGACAAACACCCGACTTAGGCAGTAACCAACGAGACACTTTACAGATCGCATACGCTTGCACGGTCCCGATGCTGTCTTGGTATGACCGTGAAAGTGCTCGTTGAGTTTGGTTAAGCTCAGGGTTAACTCCTAGCTCCACAGGCAGGACAGATGTTGTGGGTTTTGGGAACTTTTTGAGTTCTCACACTCCAAAATTTTTGATTTGTTTTCTTCCTGTTCTCAAAATTTTTATTTCTGGTGAATACTTTTAGTAATTTTTATTAGATAAACCCCCCTTTTCTTTCCTTGATTTTCTTTGATTCTTTTTTGTTGAATTTTGTTTGTGTGTTTGTTTATTCCCACATACCTTCTCCCACCCTTTCCCATCCCTAGCAAGATGGAGAAGAAGCTTCTGGCGGAACCTGAAATTATTTTGATTGATTTTTTTTTTATTTCTTTGATTTTTTTTGTTTTTTTGATTTCGGTTAAGTTGACATAAATTTTTTTTTGAATCTTTATTTGTTTAAAACAATTTTTTTTTAATTCTGATTTTAGTTGATTAAGTTTTTATGCAGTTTTGCTTTTATTTTTTTTTTTTAAATTTTATTCTTACACTTATATTGGTTTTTTTTGATTTATCATAGCCCTAATTTTTTTTGTCCTTTTATTTCGTTCGCTGATTTCCTTTTTGCTACCTTGAGTTTGTGCTGCGACCTCCTTTTTTTGATTTTTTTTTGCTACCTGCAAACTTGAGTTTGTGCTGCGACCTTCTGTCTCAATTTCTTTTTGAAGAGAAATCTTTAGGAGTTGGACTCCCGTACATTTGGCCGAGACCTTCTGTCTCAAATAAGTTTTTATACGCGATTACATTGCCGATTCCTTGCTTGGGTAATTCTTCAAAAAAAAAACACGTAGAAATGTACAGGTCTCCGATTGCAAAGCGGACAACTGGTCCTGAAGAACAGGGAGCAAAGCCTAAGCAGGTATTAGCCCTTCCATCACCTCCGACGACGAGAAGTAAGGCACAAAAGTCCCTGAATAAGACTTATGGCACGGCACGTATGTCCTCAGACTCTACCTTGAGTACCACTTGCCCTGCCAGACCAGACTTTTCGAAACCTCCCCCAGACTTTAATGTGTCGACTAGATCGAACGAACAGGCGAGGCCATTCTCAGGCGTAACTGGGGATCAGGCAGTTAAGAACTTTGGCTCAAACCTGTCCCTGACTGGAGCTTGGTCCACCCCTCCCTTTAATCAGGCACAGCCGCTTGATGAGTTGCGTAATGCCAGGATAAGCCCTAAGGCAAGTACGGCTCCCAATCCAACAGAGGCCGCGGTGATTACGGCAGATCAGTTGGCAATTCACATGGCCGATTTAAAAAAAGAAATGTTAGGCTTGTTGAGGACGAACCTGGCTCAATCCATTTTGGAGAGATCGGGTTCGGCCTGTAGTCCAGCTGAAGCTCACAACGGTCGCACTGCCCCATATACTAACACCCGGCATTATCATAGTCATGAACTAGCCTCCCCTGCACATCCAGTTGATCTAAGCCCGCGATAAGAAACCGAGGGCTATGAATACCAACCTGTACAGCCATCCTATGTTAGACCGAGACCTGCTCCTAGAGTGGCAGGTTATCAACCCAGACGCCCCTCTATCTTGGCGTCCTGGGGGTAAGTTTTTCCGGCCGCAACCCGTCCTTCTCTGTCGACGACTTCCTGTTTCGCGTAGAGCGTTTAGCAGCAAGCTCTCGTGTACTAGATGAAGAATTATGTGCGAATGTACATCTCCTGCTTAAAAATGAGGCAGAACAATGGTTCTGGAATCAGTTTTGTCGCGCCTTTTCGAACTTTGACTGGGATTTGTTCAGAGCTCGCATCAGGCAAGAGTTCGACTCTGCCGAAACAGACCTCGACCTGATGCAGACTCTGATGGAACTCCGCCACGGTTCGAAGAGTTGCGATAGCTACCTCCGCAAGGGCTGGTCGATACGAGCGCATATGAGGATGCCACCACCTGAAGCCGACCTGGTACAGATAGTTAGGGATAACCTACATCCAAAGATAGGGCAGCAGTTCTCGACTGCCAGTGTTAGGTCCATGGATCAGCTTCAGAATTTATGTCGAATGGCAGAGCGTTGGTTGCAACGCCGTGATATGCTTAGACGACCTGTCAGATCCGACATCCATGAAGTAGACTTTGACTCCGCCCAGGAGGCTGAGAATCCCTCTGGCGTCCCTGGGACGGGAACGGAAGAAGTGAGGCGCACCCCAGACGCCGCAAGTCGTGTGGCTTGTAGGAACTGTGGCGTTGCGGGACGCTCCTTCCACTCTAGCAGTGATACCACCACCTACTCCTGTGGGGTGGATGAAGTGAGGCGCACCCCTGAAGCTGCCGGTCGCATGACTTGCTGGAACTGCGGCGTAGTGGGACACTCATTCCATTCCTGCCCCAGTGAGATCAGGAGACTCTTTTGCTACATTTGTGGTCAACCAGGAGTAGTGTCACCTAAGTGCTCCAGGTGTAACCCGGAAAACGCCAGGGCGAGTGGTCGAAGCAGGGGACCCCACTCGCCGAAGATAATGATCAGCAAGGCGACTTTGACGATACCTTGAATTACCCTGCCTTGTCACAATATACCCAGACTGACCCCACTCATAAAGAGAGTACCACTCAGACAGATCCTTTCTGCCTCATGCGAGGAATGTCCTTACATGAGAGGCAACTTAACTATGACAGAGTAAGAGCTCGTATTTTTGCTGAGGAAGTGATTCTTCCTCTCAATCGAAGGAGACGACGATGGAAAGTATTCCGAGAGAGAAAACGTGCAAGGAGAAAGATGCAACAGTCTTAAATTTTGACTGTAATAACTAACCAGGACGACGGTCGTCCTTACGTTAAAGTTCAGATAGGCAACGAGGCAGTCTTAGGCTTGCTCGATAGCGGTGCAAGTGTGAGTTGCTTAGGACAAGGAGCCCTAGAGTTTGTCCAGCGCTCAGGCTTAAGACTCTCCGCATTGTCAGCGTCAGTTCGTACCGCCGACGGCACTAGCAAGTCCGTCCCCGGCACAGTAAGAACTGAAGTAACCTTTCGAGGACAGACTGAAGTTCTTACACTGTTCATAGTTCCTGGCCTAAGCCAGCAATTATATCTAGGCGTCGTTTTCAGACGAGCGTTTCAACTCGCACCAAATATCATCTCCTCTCTCGACGCACAGCTTTCTTCTTCGGTCGAAACGAACTCTCACTCCCTGAATAACTCTGACAGAAACAAACTCGACACAGTCATTGCTCAATTCCCTTCTTTTCTAGGCTTAGGAAAGACCCATCTAGAAGAGCATGTCATTGATACCGGCGATGCTTTGCCGATCAAACAAAAGCATTATCCCATTTCTCCAGCAATTCAAAAGCTGATGTACGAAGAACTCGACCGTATGTTGGAGTTAGGGGTAATTGAAGAGTCCAACAGTCCCTGGAATTCTCCAGTCGTACTCGTACGTAAACCTAGCCACAAAAAAGGATGCCTACCCCTTACCCCACATCGACGGATTGCTCGGGCGACTGCAGGATACACACTTCATTTCCTCCATAGATTTGAAGGACGCGTTCTGGCAGATCCCTTTAGAGAAGCAGTCAAGGGAGAAAACTGCGTTTCCAGTGCCCGGCAGGCCATTGTATCAATATACTGTCATGCCCTTCGGATTGTGCAATGCCCCTCAAAGAATGTGTCGATTAATGGACAAAATAATACCAGGTCGTTTGCGCGAGCACGTTTTTGTTTACCTAGACGATTTACTTGTCGTATCACCTGATTTTACTTCAAACCTGCTAAATTGACGATTAACGTCGAGAAAAGCCGCTTTTGCGTCAAGCAAGTCCGCTACTTGGGTTTCATGATTGGAGATGGAACTCTGAAAACTGACCCCGAGAAAGAAGCAGCGGTGGCGGATTTCCCTATACCGCGCTCGGCTAAACAAATCCGCAGATTTCTCGGAATGACGGGTTGGTATCAGAGGTTCATCCCCAGTTATGCAACCCTAGCAGCCCCCATCACGGACTGCTTAAAGAAGAACAAGAGTTTCTCCTGGACAGAAGAAGCACAGCAGGCTTTTCAAAATCTTAAACAAGCAATGTGTAGTGCACCAATTTTAACAACACCTGACTTCTGTAAGAAATTTTATATCCAATGTGATGCTAGCACTTCTGGTGTTGGTAGTGTACTGTTTCAAGTCGACAACTCAGGTGCAGAAAGACCCATAGCATACATGTCCAAAAAGCTAAATCCAGCGCAGCGCAACTACAGCATTACGAAATTGGAATGCTATGCGGCTGTGCTGAGTGTGAAAAAATCCAGAGCTTACGTTGAAGGACATCCATTTATCCTCATCACGGATCATGCTAGTCTGAAGTGGCTGATGAGTCACTCGGATCTCTCCGGACGATTGGCGCGATGGAGTTTAAAGCTGCAGGCTTTTGACTTCCAGATCGAGCATCGTAAGGGTTCGCAGAATGAGTATGAGCAGTTGAAATCGGCTGTGCTTGCTAACACAACACAACTCCCTGATCTCTGTGTCTCGAACGGCTACGTATACAAGAGGACCCAACCCCGAAGCGGTGATTCGATACAGGAGGACTTAGCCTGGAAGCTTTGGGTACCATCGGGACTGGTGGAAGGTTTGATCCGTGAGGCCCATGAGTCACCTCAGTCAGCGCATGGAGGCTTTCACAAAACATTAGCCAGACTCCGCGAAAAATACTACTGGCCCTGCATGGTAACACATGTACGTGCATACGTAACAAGTTGTCAAGTATGCAAATAGACAAAAGCGTCTAACACCATTTTGCGACCGCCTATGGGCAAGCCTCTGGAAGCACAACGTCCCTTCCAATTTCTCTATATAGACTTCCTCGGACCTTATCCTCGCACCAAACGTGGAAACACGGTAATTTTTGTTGTACTCGACGGCTTTACTAAGTTTGTTTTGATCAAGCCTATGCGTGCTGAGCGAACAGATCTAGTAATGCTTTCTTGGAGAAAGACGTCTTGTCCGTCTTCGGAGTCCCCGAGACGATCTTCTCTGACAATGGCAGACAGTTCGTCTCCAATAAATTCCAGAAGCTGCTGACTGGATATGGTATTAACCATGTAAAGACTGCCAAATATTCGCCCCACCCTAACGCTTCGGAACGAGTGAATAAGTCCATCCTGTCAGCCATCCGTGCATACTTGCAAGATGATCATAGTTCATGGGACTTACACCTCCCCGCCATAGGAAGCGCATTACGTACTTCGATACACCAGTCTATTGGCATGGACCCGTAGTATGCTCTCTTTGGCCACCACATGGTACAGCATGGCTCAGCCAATCCAATCCAGAGACAGCTAGACCAGCTGAAAACTGGTGATATATCTATGTTACCTGGTACAGACCGTCTCCAGTTGATTCGTTCTCGGTTGTAAGACCACCTCTAGCGCGCACACGAAAAGAATGAGAAGGCCTACAATACTCGCTGTCGTGAAGTTACATTCACTCCAGGTCAGGAAGTGTACTGTAGAGTTTTTATTCAAATAAGTTTGCAAATAAGTTTGCTGAAGCCAGAATTGTCAAACGGGTCGGACAAAGCCTGTATCAGTTGGAAGACTTGCAAGGCAAGTCCATAGGAACTTTTCACGCCAAAGACATCAGGCAGTGAAGGCTATCCAATATAGACAGTCAAATTTTATGAGTCCGTCCGTCCGAATTTTATTGTTAGTCCGTCTGTCCGCCGTCCTAGACAGGAATGCCCGGCTCAGTCGGTAGAGCATGAGACTTACTCTCAGGGTCGTGGTCGTGCCACACGTTGTTGCAATCGAACAGGGAGGAAGATCTGAACTCTCCAGCTTCTCATTAGACCTTGGAGGGAACAGCTCTGACTCTCTGCTTGAGGTGGAAGTTACTGGCTATCCTCCTTCCTCTCATCAGGGAATGAAGTGGTATCGGTAACTGACACGGCAGCGTGCCAGCGCCAGATCCTGGAATGGTCCTGTGCCTCCAATTGAGCCCGGTCAGATCCTGTCTCACTGTCTTCAGCTCCTCTCTCAGCGGATCGCTAGAACTACAGGCCTTGAGAGAGAGACCTGTGTTGTAATGTGAGCCACGGCTTAAGGTTTTGTTGTTCGAGACTCGGTGCTCGCTAACGTTGCTCTCGTTGACGCGGAACCGATGTGCTACTTCTATTAAGAAGAAGACAATTGTTCCGTGACAGCGAAAGCAAGTGGTTGGAAAATACGTGAGGTAATTTCTGAATAATTCAGTATAATCAAAATTTATCTAGGCCATCCAGGCTCGAATAAATTTCCTAAACAACACATTTTGTTTCAGAGAGCGCTACGAATTTATCGTGCTGTAGGAAAATTTCAAAAATTTTTTCTTGGCCATTTTTTCTTCATTGAACTTCATACGGAAATATAAATCAACCCCGCTGTAAGCGGAGAAAAATATATCGTGCTAGTGTGATGTTCGTCCGTTTTTGTGGCCGAACGTATTTTCGGGCTTTGTGACCGAATTGGTTAAGCTGACGCAAACGACTCTTATGTCTGGCGTGAAGGTTATTTTGCAATCAGAAATCGGCACAGATTGCCATCCAAATTTGTCCTACAAGACCCAGAATCGCCCCAAGGCCAAGGAACAAAACCGAAATTGGTAATTTAAGATTGTTACTTTATATAACGAATGTGAGAAATTACAGATCCTTCTTTGCTTTAAATTTGTAGGTTAAATTCGCATCAATCCTGCACTCCACAAAATTCTAGCCGCTTAGCTAGATCCGAAGATTTTGCACCCTAGACCCTGTCAGGCCTCCACGAGAAAAAAAAAAGAAAGGGAAAGGGCTTGCATCACACACCTATAATTAATTATCCAGGAAATAATTTAATGAAAACATAATAAGCAAAAGTAAAAGTCATTCGAATCAGGTAACTGACCAAATTACGCTTAATTAAGGTTAGGCAGTCATTATCCATAAGAAGAGAAATTTGTAAATCCAGTAAATTTCAAATATTGCTAATAACCTGAAGATTTCTTCAATCTTTGAAAGATTTGAAAGAACGTCGCGCTTCGATCAAGAGATAGATCCAAATCGATTCGGTTAAATTTTAAGTTTCATCGGCAACATGGAAAGAATTAAAAATCTCCTCTAAAGAGAGGAGGAGGATGTCAATTTTTGAATCAGATACTTTTTTTGTTAATAATCGAAATAATGTTTTAACGTAAATTCAAAGGAACGGGATAAGAAAAGAAGTACACGACAATTTTAAGTCTGACTAAAAGAAAGACTTTTATGGATAAGTTTATATTTGCGCATTCTCGTGTTGATTTTTTTTATTGTTTTACTTAAAATAGAATACCTTTAAAAAATATGGATTTAATATATATATCAATTATAATGTTATTAGAGCTTAAGTGAAATTTTTTTGAATCTTTAAGTATTTTTACAGGAGCATAGACATAATTATATTCTCTGTTTGTAATACTAGCCTAGGTTTAGCAAGCACTCAAACTGAGGTTCCAGTTTTTAAGTTTTTTTGCCAGGTTCTCTGTTCCTAGAGATTTATATAAGATTACGAAACGAACTTTAATACCTATAATAATAATGGTCATGACAGGTTAAGTAATATATTTCAGATTGTTCTTCTCTACCATACTTGTCTTAGCTAGATCTGATTTATATTGTTTTTGATTTTCTTTACGACAGCTATAAAAGGAATTTTTTTTAGTAGTATTTCATCTATATCCAGACTATGTCTTTCCGGTAGGCGTTAGTTTTTCTTTTCTTCTCTACTTTTTATTCGTTAGACAAATATGAATTTTATAACCAAATAATCGTGTTCGCACAATTCGCCGGGATATCTAGCTAGATAACCGTAACGTGAAATTTTATTCAATACCGTATATCGCCTTGCATCTTAGATCAATTGCTAAGCTATTAATACTTCAAATTCCTGGCTATCAAAGCCTAACGATGGAAGTCTGGTGTTAGATATTATAATTAAGAGTCGTAATTTTTAATAATGTCCTTACAAAAACTTTTCGCTGGATGTAATAGAGAGGTTAGGACATCAGTTAAGTCTATAAGTAGTAGTGAGTAGGAAAAAAAAATTCTGAATATCAAAACTACTTATAAATATTGTTAGGTCATTACTTTTGTTGTTTTTGTTTGTATTAATTATGAACTTAGGAACTTGCTGTAAGAGTATATAAGATTGTGAGATGACTTTCATGGTTTGATTTCGAGAACCTCATGAAGCTTCTTCCCCTCTTTTGCTTCCTTGCGTCCCTCATCCCCTTTTCCTCTCTCTCTCCATGTTTTATTATTTAATTTAATTAATTTTTTTTTCAGCTTTCTTAATAGGTTGGGCCTGTATCCAGGGATGGCGTGGGTTAGAGACTGAACCATCGCATATGGGGTAGTTTTTCATATTTCTTTGCGATTTTTCGAGATGGTTCAGTTTGGCTAGGAACAGCAGGTGACACCAGACCTGTTGTTCTTCCTTTATATCTGTTTCTCGTTTTTTTTATTTTTGTGGCAGACCTGAAGAAAGGATACCACAACCTTTCTTCGCCACAGGTACGCGGAATTCAGTTGTAAATGTGTGAATCGGATGTTCAAGGACCTACACCCCATACCGACGAGCTAGGACGTGCTGCCAGCTAGCGCATGCCACCTGAACATCCTGCGGCAACTTCGTTGCTCATCCGCACACACATACATTACAGTTTTCCGTTTTTTTTTTTTTTATATATGATGTTGCCAAAGCTCAGGGGATGCCCTATGATGCTAAAGCACAGCCTTGGCAGGAAAGGAATTAAGGTTGGGGAAAATGGGTTAGGAGGTTGAGTGAAGGAGGTGTCGATGTACGCCCCGTTTGAAAGTTTCAGGCTCATAAGACGAGGGAAAAACAGAAGATGGTAAACTGTTCCACATTCGTGTTGTTCTGCTAAGAAAAGATTCCCGAAATTTGACGGTACGTCCAAATTTGACCCGGAGAGTATTGGGGTGGGAGCGACTTGTAGATCTTGTATCACGCGTTGTAATGAGTCTACAAGAAATCAGGCTAGCAATTTCGTTAGAACAATGGCCATGGAAATAGCGATAAAAAAGTGAGAGACAACCGACATTCTGTCGATGCTCCAGAAAGTCAAGGCCCTCAGAGATTGAGGAATCGCCAATAAGTTTAACAGCCTTACGCTGAACTTTGTCTAACGCGGACAATGCGGTGTGTCCTGCTCCTGCCCAAATATGGGAATTATATTCAAGTCTAGGCCTAATGTGGGACTTGTAGATCAACGCTAAGTCGGGTGGGGTGAAATATTTCTTACATCTCTGTAGAAAACCCAAACATTTCATCGCACTTTTAGCGATTGCAAATATATGATCCGTCCAGCTAAGATTGCTGGTTGTCTCAATACCCAAGATCTTTAGGGAGGGTGAATTGGGTATGTTCACTCCGTCGACTGAAATGGGTTGGGGGTGAACTGGGCGTTTTGTAAGGGACATTAAACAGCATTGAGTTTTGGATGCATTAAACGTAACACGATTTGCTCTGCCCCAAGCGAGGACCATAGAAATGTCTTTGTTTAATGATCTAATCATGCGTTCCCGATTGACTTCTGTAGCATTTTCACGTGAATTCATTACAGAATCAAATGAGTACGCGAAATCAAGGGTGCTGTCGTCGGCAAAACTATGAATAGGATTGAGAGTAAGGGATAAGAGATCATTAATAAAAAGAAGAAATAAGGTTGGTGAAAGAACTGAACCCTGAGGTACACCGGCATTTATTTCGTAGGAATCAGATGTAACTCCGTCAATTACTACACGGATTGAACGGCCTGACAAAAAGCTCTCTATCCATTTAACGAGGGTTGGGTGCAGACCAAATGTTTGAAGTTTGGCTAACAGGGCAGCATGCCAGACTCTATCAAAAGCCTTTGAAATATCAAGAGCGACGATTTCGGACTCACCGAAATTATGGAGACAATGATTCCAACGCTCCGTTAGAGCAGTTAGTAAGTCTCCGGTTGAGCGGCCAGCGCGGAAACCGTACTGGCAATCGTTGATAAGATGGTTATTTTCTAGATATTTCAACAACTGAGAGTTGATGAGTGATTCAAAAACTTTGGATATGATCGAGGTTAGTGCAATTGGTCTGTAGTTAGAGGGGTCGCATGCCTCTCCTTTTTTAAGTATCGGCTGGACATGAGCAAGTTTCCATACACTTGGAAATATTCCTGTTGAATATGACAGGTGAAAAAGTTTGCGCAGAGGTTTAGCCAAAGCAGAGGCGCAGCATTTTAAAACAAGGGGCGAGAAAACATCAGGCCCAGTAGCTTTGGACACGTCGAGTTTCGAAAGTACTCTAAAAACATCCCGAGTGCGAAAGTGTAGCGGCTTTTGCCTACTAGTGCATTGTGATGGGGATGGAAGTGGCTGCGATGAAGGTGGCAAGTACGAGTTAGCAGCAAAATTAGCAGCAAACAGGTTGGCCTTGTCCAATGAGTCAGTAAAAACATTCCCATTATAAATGAGTGGTGGTGTTGACGAACAGGTGAAATTGTTCTTTACGGTTTTTACTAGAGACCAGAAGCCCTTACTACCCTTTTGAGTAGAAAATACCTTCCGTCTGATGCTCTGGTCGAAATTGAACTTAGCCCGGCTAATTGCTGAATTGCAAATATTCCGCGCATCTCTATAGATACGTCTCAATTCCTCTGAAGGGCACAATTTATATGCCTGGAAGGCTGCTTCCTTCTTTTTAATGGCTGTGAAACAGTCATTATTGAACCAATTGGTGTTAGTTGGTTTGATGTTCTTGAAGCTATGAGGAATAAAGCGATGCATTCCAAACCATAGGATGTTCAAGATATAATCGGTGCTTCTGTTAACGTCCTTCATAGAAAAGCAATCAGACCAATCGAGCTCTCTGAGATATTTATTAAGTCCCAGCATTTTTATAATGCCACACTAATCTTTTGGTGGAGTTTAGGTTAGTGGTTGTCAGAGAGGAGATGGAGAATTGGGCGGAGATTAGACAATGGTCCGAATTACCCAAGGGAGACGTCACCGAAACCGAGTATTTTTCTGGATGTGATGTTAGAAATAGATCTAAAAGATGCGCGTTGTGCCCCAAAGTATCAGGAACACGAGTCGGACACTCAACCAGTTGCTGTAAATTAAAAGACTCACTAAATAACTCGACGTGTCTTCCAGACGGGCTTGTGGTGGAAGAATGCCTGAGCCACTGTGTGTTGTGGACGTTGAAATCTCCAGCAAGAACGATTTCAGAAGAGGGGGATAATTCCAAAATCTTATCGATATCGGAAGACAGTTTATCGAAGGAGCACACAGTGTTAGTGTCAGACATATTCGGGCTGCGGTATAAAAAACAAAAATGAATGATGTGCCGATAGAGTTTAAATCTAATCCAGACATAATTAAATTCTGGATTAGTAGAAGAAAATTGAGGGAGAAGGGAGAATGGCACATCTTTTCTTACATAAACCGCGATTCCCCTCTGAGGAGAGAAGAGTGGCACTAAGTGATAACCAGGGATGTGATACTGATTAATATCAGAATCGGAAACAACCTTGGTTTCGCTTAGTGCAAAAACAGCCGGATTTTCCGCGATCAAGTGGCAGTAAACCGAAAAATGGTTACTTTTCAAGCCACGAATGTTGCAAAAATTAAATAAAAATTTCTGCATACTCCCGGTCTTAATTTGCCCAAAACAAAACAAAAACGTACACAAACACAAGGACTGACGAACGGGATCCACAGATGCAAATCAAAGCCGCCTCTGCGAAAACAAAGCAGCAGTGTTATGCCTGCTGTGCTGAACTTTGATCTCGACAAAGGCAGCAAAATGCTCAGCAGTGGAGACCCGTTAAACGCATTCAATGCAGCACGATTGTACTATATTGAATGTTTTCCAGGGAAGTTTCTGATTAAAATGTAAAGTGAGCCCGTGCCTTGCCTTTTTGGGTGTAAACATGCAACATGGCAATGAGTGTATTTCTTTATTCATTCCGAATGTTCGGAATACGCCAAAAGTGTATTTTTATTCATTCCGTATATTCCATTCCTTGCGTTCCGTGTTTCTATATTCAATCCGGCACGTTCAGAATACGTTCCTTTCATTCCAGGTCCATAGATGGAATAAACGGAATAAAGCTGTCAAAGTTTAAGCAGTTTAAGGTTAGCATCAAAATGGAGAGTAATAACAACAATTGTAAGTAAATTAAGAATTTATGTAAAGTTTTTAATTAAAAATACATTTTGCAGTGAACGATAATTTTATTAGATGGACGCCAGGGGATATAAATTGCTTGCTGGATTTGTATGTAAAATATCTGCTCAAATTTAGCACATTTGCAAAAAAAAAAGTGTGGGAAGAAATTGCAGTTGAAATGCAGGAGAAAAGATTGAAAATGCTCACCGGAGATCAGTGCAATGGAAAATGGAAGGGTTTAAAAGCCATGTACAAGAAAATTAAGGACCACAATAATACCAGTGGCAACAACAGGAAGGACTGGGAGCATTTTGAGGCCATGGATAATATTCTGCATAAACATCCAGAAGTAAATCCACCAGCAACGTGTTCCAGTGATGATAGCGCAGTTGTAGTAAATGGAAGTGCTATTGATAAGGACTACGATTTCGTCGACGTTATCTTAGAAGAAGGTCCTAGGGATGTTGCACGCCGTCCAAGTAGTGTCAGGAAAAGAAAGGTGGATGAAATGGAAGCTGCTCGGTCAAAGAGGCACAATGAGAAAATGGCAAGGATGGACAAATTTTTAAATTTGTTTGAAGTGCTAGTGAAAAGCATTAATAAGGAGTGATAAAAAAGTGCTGTATATATTTTATTATTTTTGTTAGTGTTTCGCCAAGGAGGCTATTTATTTTTGTTTTGTTTTGAATACAAAGGCTGTTAGTTAGTTAGACAAATTTTTAAATTTGTTTGAAGTGCTAGTGAAAAGCATTAATAAGCAAGTGCTGTATATATTTTATTATTTTTGTTAGTGTTTTGCCAAGGAGGCTATTTATTTTTGTTTTGTTTTGAATACAAAGGCTGTTAGTTTTTAGGAATATTATTGTGTTTCGCCAAGGAGGCTATTATATTTTAGTTTGTAATATGAAGGCTGTTTAATTTTAAGGAGTAGGTTTATGTCATAAATAATAATATATATAATATGTGCCTTATTAAATTTAATTAAAAAAGACAACCAAATAATTGAAATAAATATTTTTATAAAATAAATTGTAGTATGTTTCATTGTATAGTATAGCGATTGAGATACTCACCTACAATATGAAAAAAGGTAGGTTATTTCTTTATCAAGAAAACAGGTATATCATATCTTAAAATATAACTTTTTATTTTTTCAAAATCTTAATTAATTAATTGTTGTACAATTTGATTTCGTTTTGCTTGACCCTGTAAATCCTGCTGATTAGGTGAAACAACAATATCACTTTCTTCTTCCTGGACAAAATTGAAATCAAACCAGTCGCCTTGTTTTAAGCAAACGTTGTGCAGAATGCACGCAGTCATAATAATCAAGGGAATTAATTCTGGCTTTCGTGTTTGTAAACCGTATAAGCGCCGGAATCTATTTTTAAGTAAGCCGAACGCTCTTTCTATTACCACTCTAATTGAAGACAAAGTTTGATTATATATTTTTTGGGCTTCAGAGAGATGTCCATTATTTTTGAAAGGAATCAGAAGGTAAGGTTTTAATCCATAACCTTGATCCCCCAAAATATGCTGCTCATATGGAATAGTTACGGAACCTATGAAATAAATTACATATCAGTCAATATGCGGTAGTATTTTCTATTACACAAACCATCTGAAATCCGTTTGTAAAGATTCGATCTGCGAAACATGCAAGAATCATGAATGGACCCTGCTTCCCCAGTGTAGCAATCCGTAAAAATCAGTTTTTCATCACAGACCCCTTGTAACAACACTGAGTGGTACTTTTTCCTATTAAAATATGATTCAGGATGAACTTTTGGTGCAGGTATA
The DNA here is from genome assembly GCA_964036015.1 of Leptarthrus brevirostris. Classification (NCBI taxonomy): domain Eukaryota; kingdom Metazoa; phylum Arthropoda; class Insecta; order Diptera; family Asilidae; genus Leptarthrus; species Leptarthrus brevirostris. The sequence goes on from OZ038374.1 coordinate 73,749,268, forward strand.
CTAATGTGGCTTCCGTCTATGCAACCAATAACTCCTAAATTGTTAAAATTGTATTTAATGTAACAAATAACTTTTTAGCAATATTACCTGGGAAATTTGTCTTTCTAAGAAAATAATTTGACGTTTCCATAGCTTTCTCTGCAGTTGGCCAAGCTATTATTTTCTGTTCCCGGTTAAAACGAAGAATACAGTTGCATACAAAGTATACTGCATTCCAGCAAGCCTTCGGTGATACTCCAAACCTATCGGCGACTGATCTGTATACGCAGAACGAACTATAATATTATTCTATTTGATTACTGCAAAATTTACCGAAAACATTCTGTGTTTGCGAGATACCACAACGCGATCAGAATTTGCTTCTCAAAATTAAGAGGTGGCTGCCCAAGCTTCACATCAGTATGCCGACTCAAAGATAACAGATCTTTGAAAAGCAGTTCATAAGTTTGTGGTGAAAGACGAAAATGAACTTTAAATTGTTGATCGTCAAACCGAGGCACAGTTTCTTCAAAAAATCCAGTGTTTTTAGCGATAACTCTCCTAGCACTAACATACACCTCGTCATCATCGTCACTATCACTATCATTGAATAATTCCCATGCTAATTTAGTCACCAAAGGAATTAATATATCTCGCCTATCCATGTTAATTTTAAAAAATTTCACTTTCACAAGAAAACCTAAAACTGTTTGTATATAATTTCCGAACTGTCATTTGAACTGTCAGAGGATTATACTTTTCTGTTTCTTTATTCTTTCTATTCCGTATATTCCTGTACCACGTGATATCGCATTCCATTCCTTCTATTCCTTCTGTGGAATGAATAAAGAAATACACTCAATGTGTACTATGAAGTTGTCACCCCTGTTGGCTGCCACGGATGTGATCGGTTGAAGAAGAAGAAGAGTACATTTTCGTGACAACTAGCAGGGGCGATCAACTACAGGAGGTAAGCAGGGAAATTTTGTATTTTCTTTTTGATTCCTTAATTATCCGAGCCATCGGTGCTCGAATAAATAATTCATGTCTTAATTAACTCTTGCAGCAAACTTAGTGCCGTACCACACTTGTCCTGCTTCCGCGCGATGAAGTCCGCACGAGTGCCCACACCTGTCGTGTCGGATTTTGTGTAGAGAACACGAAATGTAGTGTATGTAGTGGTAATATTAAAGCAATTTCCGAACCAAAATAAACCTTGCTTTGAAAGTGTGCGTGCCGTTGCGACGATAAATAGGTAAGTTCCGTGCGGATTTCCACTTACACCCCTGCACGCCCTCTCTCCAACAAACTGCGATGAAGCAGGACAAGTGTGGTACGGCACTAATGAATCACTGCAGGCAATTTCGAGAAGTGAGCACAATTCCGCGCTTCAGATCTGACATCTGGGTTCACATCAACTTATAAAAAGATAGTCAATTGCGGCGTGTTTTAACGCCGGGATAGTGTCGGCCAAGAAAATAGTTTAACTCGGTTTCAACTTATATTAGAAAAAAAATCAATTAGTGCATATTGCATAATTTGACGCGAGGATACTCTTCTTGTAAAGCGCTAACTTGAAGCCCAGCATTAATCATTGCTAATTAACCAACATCAACAGAAAATGGTCAAATTGTTTTGTTTATCCTGAAACGCTGTGCAGGAATATAAAGAGATTTTCTTTTTTAACCTTTTTAGCACAGAGCGCGCAATTGCGCACCCTTCACGGCTCTAAAAATAAAAATAAAAAGAAGGCTCTATAGGGAAGCCTCACCCTACACGGGATTACAGTAGGACAACAGAAGAAAACACTCCAAAATAAGTCCTGGATGTGGAAACATCAGGATAGAGCACTCGGCAGAGAGATCTTCCTGTACAGTGTTCTAACTTCCTCCTGTTTGTCTTAAGTTTGGAAATCTACCTGGAATGTCCGGTAAAGTTCGGGCACTAAACTGTAAGTGTAATTTCTTAATACCTATATCATGGAAGAAGCCTTATATTGACTTATGCTAAGGTCAATATCCTCCGCAATTGTCAAATTTTCTCAGCCTGTGGCTAGATGAAGACCCGATTAGTTTTTTTTTGGATTCTGTGAATATTTTAAAAAAGTGCAATGTAAGCGATATCATGGTTGGTTGGTTGGTTGGTTTTCGAGGGGCGAAAGATGCATGTCTTCCTTGCACTGAGGTCTTTGGTGGCCCGTTGTACGCCCCCTGCTCGTCAGCGTACCCTAAAGTCCACTGTCGAGCCAACTTATCCCCGTAACGAATTGGATAATTCGATTATACCCTGATTTCTTTACTTCTGCTAACTCTTCGCAGTAGTATGTTCCTAAGATTCTAGATCTTTTTTGCGTTAGGGCTGGACATTGGCCGAGAACGTGTAATACGGTCTCGTCTTCTTCCCCACATCCCCTGCATAGACTGGTGTTTGCCCTTCCTATTTTTATGGCATGAGCTCTTAGTCTTGCATGTCCTGTCACAAGGCCAACCAAAAGTTTCAGTTTGGCTTTGTTAAGCTTAATGATCTTTTCAGATTCATGTGCATTGAGAGTTCCCCAAAACGCCTTTGTGTGTCTGGCGATGTCGGATCCCTCCCATTTTTGTTTGTGCTTCCTCGTTACCCATTCCGTGATTTCTTTTCTCACTTCATGGATGGGTATGCTCAGGTTGAGCATTATTGGAGTTTCCTCATTTGCGCCCCACCGCGCCAGTTCATTTGCTTTTTCATTTCCTGGGATGCCGCAGTGCCCCGGCACGTATATTAGGGTGACATCGTTTTGTCTCCCTAGTTGCGTAAGGATCTGCTTACATCCCTCTATTGTTTTGGATTTAACCCCGGCGTTAGTTAACGATTTGATGGATGCCTGGCTATCCGTGCATATTGCGATCCTGGAGGATGTTATTCCTCGTTCTATTAGCTGTTTAGCTCCTATCTCTATCGCTGCGATTTCACATTGAAGAACCGACGAGGAGTTGTTAACCCCTCCCCTTAACTCCAGGTTTAATTCCTCGCACGATATTCCAAAGCCACAGCCACGCTCGCATTTTGAGCCGTCTGTGTAAATCGCTAAAGTGTTTTCTTGGATCACCCTATTGTTAATCCATTCACTTTCTGTCGGGAACTGAGTTTTGAAAATTGTCTCCAAATTCGGATTACCCGTTTTGAAATCCCAGCAATCTTCTTCCTCAAAGAATCTCTTGATCGTATTCCCATTACATACTTGGACGATCTTCTCATGTTGGGTTTGCACTCCCCTTACCTTCCACAGTTTATTCATTCGCAAGCGTATAGCCGAGTTTAGTGCTACTTGCTTAACGTAGAACTCTAGTGGAGTTATATTTAGAATAACCTCTAAGGCCCTTGTCGGTGTTGACCTAGTGGCCCCTGTTATGCCTAAACAGCACATACGCTGGGCCTGGTCCAAACACTGCTGGTTTCTGCCCACCTCCATAGCTTTCCACCAGACTATCGCATACCTTACCTATAGCATTTCTACACGTCCAAAAAGCTCTTACCGCTTTGTTTTTCTTCTCGTGTAGGTGCCTAGCCCAGTTTAGTTTCCCGTCCATCAGCACACCCAGAAATTTGGCCTCCTTCTTTAAGGTTAATCTAGTGTTTCCGATGCACGGGGGAACTATCTTTCTTAAATTATGTCTTTTAGTGAAGCAGCAGAGTTCCGTTTTACTTGGGTTTATCTTCAGTCCGCAATCCTGCGCCCAAGAGGTTGCCATGTCGATCGCTTCTTGAAGCATGTATCCCAAGCTTTCTTCAAACTTACCTCTAACCACTATCGCTAGGTCGTCCGCATAACAAGTTATGAAGAAACCTTTATCTGATAGGGCTTCAAGTAATTCATCAATCACTATCAGCCATAAGAAAGGTGAAAGAATCCCTCCTTGTGGAGTTCCTCTATTTACCCTCGCCATCAGTTGTTCATTTCCGAAACTTGTAATTATGATTCGGTCTTCCAGCATGGACTTTATCCATTTGATTATACTGTGATCAATCCCCTTCTCCCTCAATTTATTGAGAATCTTATCGATTCTGACATTATTGAAGGCTCCTTCTATGTCAATGAAGCATCCTAACGCTACTTCTTTGTACATCAATGCTTTTTCCACTTGGTGTACTAGGCTGTGTAGAGCGGAATCGACCGATCTACCTTTCATATATGCATGTTGACAACTTGATAGTTGATTTATGCCTAACTGGTTCCTTACTTCCCATTCTATGAGTCTTTCTAGACTTTTCAGTAGGAATGAGGTAAGGCTGATTGGTCTATAAGCATTAGGTGTGCTATAGTCCGTCTTGTTTGGTTTGGGTAGAAATACTACCTTTGCCACTTTCCAGTTTTTAGGAGTGTAACTGAACTTTAGACACGCTCTAAAGAGTAGGACGAGTCTGTTCCATAGTTTGTTACTTCCCTTCTGTAGCATTATGGGATATATCCAATCTCTTCCCGGTGATTTGTATGGGCTGAATGATTTTATTGCCCATCTTACCTTGTTTAAAGTACATAGCCTCTTCGCTTGCTCCTCTTCCATTCCACCTTGGAATCTCCAAGGAGTAGCGTCTTCCCTCATCGATTCCCCCTCCACCAGGGTACTCCCTGGGAAGCTGTTTGTAATCAGCCTCTCAAGAGATTCCCTCATATTGGATGAGTTTTCGATGAGTTCTAATTGGCTTTTCGATTTAGATAATACTTTCCTCAGTCTAGCTGCTTCACCCGTGCTTTCAATTTGGCTAGTGAAAACTTTCCATGATTCTCTCTGGGCTTTTTGGCACTCGGACTTGAATTGCCTAAGTGCCGTTTTATATTCCTCCCAGAGTTCCTCTCTTTGGTGTTTATTAGCCTTATTGAATAGCTTTCTAGTTCTTTTTCTCATTTCCATGAGAGAAGAATTCATCCATCTCTGTTTCCATACTGTTTTTAGTCGTTTCTTTGGACACGCTTCCTCGAATGCGAGTCTGATAACATCTTCAATGTTAGCAGTCTCATCATCGATTCCCTGTGTTGATTCCAGAGGAGCATTTCTTGTACACAATTTTGTATTTAAAACCTCCCTGTACTTATCCCAGTTTGTTATTCTGGGGTTTCTAAAAGTCAGACAATTATTTCTGACATTGACACTTAGCTCAAAGAGTATCCATCGGTGGTCCGAGAAAGATACCTCGTCAGATACGTACCAATTCTCGATCTCATCAACAGTCCTCCCGTTCGCAAGTGTAATGTCTATAACTTGTTTTCTGTTTTTATTGATAAAAGTTGGCTTATTGCCCCTATTTATAATAAAAAGTTCTGATTTTACTAGGTATTCAATTAAGGACTTACCCCTGTCATTGATGTCCGTGCTGCCCCACACAGTATGGTGTGCGTTTGCGTCACAGCCTATGATTAACCTTAAGTTTGTTTCCTTTGCATACCTTACCATATTCTTTAGAGTTTCCGTGGCAGGTGGATTCTCTTCGTATGGAAGGTATGCCGATGCTAGTAGTAGCTTCTTTTGGTCTTGTCCTTTGCCGACTTCCCATTGCACAGCTACACAATCACGGTCGCTTGTGGAATAGAAATAGCGTGTATCTCTTTTTTAACAATTACGCAAGCCCTGGGCCTACCTTTGTTCATTGTATACAAACAATCAAACACTTTTGAGTTCCAATTTGTGACTTTTCCCTCAAAAGTGGATGGTTCCTGAATCAAGGCGATCTTCACATCCTTCTTCACCATCATCTCGGCTAGTGCGGCCGTAGCCACACTGCTCCTGTGTAGGTTGGCTTGAACCAACCACGTCATGATGATGGTTCCTTCTTTTTTGGGGTGGAGGTCCTGGGTTCCTCCACTCCAATTATCGCAAGGATCTCTTCCTGACTGGGGGCCCTTACGTGCCGGGTTATCAAGCGATATCATAATTACCTTGTAAATCTTTGTACCGATTTTATTTCGTTTCATTATTCCAAAGTGTATTTTATTTTGGTGAGATAGAAGATTGTATCATCAGATACGCTGAGAAAAGCGATTACTGTAATTCAGATAAGATAGAGACAGTCATTCGGCTCTAAACCTATGCCGAGCTAATTCTGCATATCTTTATTTAGCGTATTTTTGGTAAACGTGCAGTTACCGGATCTTCTGTCAAAACATCTTTCGATACTTTAAAAGTTAAGTTTTTTCAATAACAGGAAAAGTTATATTTGTTACTATATTCAAAATATATATGTTAAAGTGAAAATTTGAAGTTATTTGATTCTTTGAGTTAATGGCAATCCACTATATATGGATGTTGTTGCGAGTTAACTTTCCATTCACGACCGTATTTTTATGAGAGTTAAACATTAACACTGTAAAGTCCATTTAGATAAAATTTAGAGCCTTTATATTAGTGAATGTTATTATGTTTGTGCACAAACATTAGTAGAAAATTGCAGCCCGACATATAAAAGATGTAATTTAATTACAAGGGGACACAAGTCAATTATTAAAGTTTTTCTTAAAATCGGGTGTCGTGAATGCAGTAAGTGACTCATATCATAATGAAATTTAATACCTCAATATCTAGAATCTTTTGAAAATTGTTGTATCATTTCATTTAAGATTGAATAATATTCATATACAGTATGACTGCTGTATAAATACACAGGAAATATTAACATACACAATTGTAATAATACATCGAACCTTAAACTTTTTTTATTAATTAAAATAGACTTGAGTTTCGTAACAGGTTTTAATAAATAACGTTTAAGTAAGAATTCAAGTAGCGTAAGAACTAATTGTGTATTTTAGTAATGGAATACTGAGTTAACCTGCCTAAGTCTTGGTTTAATTAATATATTAATAATTATTTTTATATTATATCCCGTGAATTAAACATGTTATAACTAACTTCTTTTAGTTTCAGGAATTCCCTAACGCTTCTTCCCCTTCTTGCTTTCCTCATCCCTTCTCCCTCTATCACAATTTCAAGATGGTTCAGTGCGGCTAAGGGTAACGGGTGATACCAGACCTGTTGCTCTTCCTTCAGTTGTCTGTTTCTCGTTTTTTCCCTTTTGTGGCAGACCTGAAGGAAGGATTCCACCACCTTCCTTCGCCACAGGCACGCGGAATTCTGATTGTAAATGTGTGATGATGTTCAAGAACTCACACCCCATACCGGCGAGATAGGACGTGATGCCAGCTAGCGCGTGCCACTTAAACATCCTGTGGAAACTTCACGTTGCTCTTCCACACACACATACATTACAAAAATAATGTTTTATTAGTTCTTAAGCTTGATATAATTGCATTGACACGCTAAGAACAGCAACGAAACGTAAAGAAAAGTGAAGTTTTTGTAATGTGAGCCACGGCTTAACATTTTTATTATTCGAGACTGGGGGCTTGCTAACGCTGCTCTCGTTGGCGCGGAACTGATGTGCTACTTCATGTTAAGAAGAAGACATTTGTTCCGTGCCAGCGAAAGCAGAGTTCCAACCTCTGCTTTCGCTGTCACGGAAGCACAAGAGGTAAGTGGAAAATTAATAGCAATATTTTCCATATTTATCCGAGCCATCCGAGCTTGGATAAGTTTGGCTAATAGAATTTCAATTCGTAGTACTCCATTTAAGTGCCCGTTCGTTGAGGAACACGAACATCGGCTTTGCAAGATTTATCATTGGAACCTAATGTTCCCTTAGCCTTGGCAGCTGCATTACCTGAAATATTGAGAAAAGAACAGCCGCATATAGCTGGGATGGGCAATTGACCTCAGGAAGGACAAGAGATTGCCCATAAGTTGTGCTTCCCTCATTACCTCCAGCTACGGCCTCAGAGTGCGGCATCTCGCCCTAAATTTATGCCATCTACGGCAGTGCGTACATCTCGTCTCTCACCTGTGTCACAAAAAAAAAGCGTCAACGAATTTGGGTAATTTTTTTGCACCTTTCTTTCTAATTGCAAATATAATAAATCCCGTTTCTTTCCCTCCAGCTTGTAAGGAAGCCTACATAAAATTGGGCTCCGTCCGCCAGTTGCCCCATATCTTCCCAGCACCAGAACCAGCCTCCCAGTCCCCGCCAGGGCCCCAATATCGAAAAGATAGTGGCAGGTAGCGGTAGTTTTTTTATGTGTCCAACCACAACAAGGAAGGCTCCTTATCTAGTTGCGTCCTATGAAAGTGAAAAAAAAATTTGTCCAGGAAAAAGTAAGTTGAAATAATACCTGCTGACATTCCCGGTATTAACTGCTTAAGGTTAAAGGAAAATATTGTATTTAAGAGACCGCCCATTAGTTTCTTTTAAGGAGCAATTTTGCAAGAGGTCAATGATGTAATTAATTCTTTTTCCATTCAATTGCTTATGGTTCTGACGGTGTACTGTTGTCATTGTATTGCAATGAAAATATATGTCACAAGAGGTGAAACAGTGATGACAAACTTGGTCGTAAATTGCCCGCAAAGATCAATATTTTCGGCCCCAATTTAGAATAGTTGCTGATTTTAGTTTCCGCTGGTTATGGTAGAATATTTCCCACATTTTTCGTGCATTGTTCGTGCAATAAAGATATGTGTAATAAGTAGTATACATCTCTTGATCAATGCTTGAAAAGCTTATTTTACTTCTCTTTATATAAGGCAAACTAAAATACGTTGCCCGCTTAGAAAACTTTAATCTTTAGATCATTTGAGTAGGCATGGGGACGGTTAAGGCAGACATCCGGTAGACATGGGTATTTGTAGAATTGTAGCCTATGTTGTTATGGGGGCGGGGCTTACCTTGGTGTATGACGTCATAGTAGGGAATTCCCGGAGGGGATTCCCAGTTGACTGGTAAACATCCGGTTGCATGACGTTATAGGAGGGAATTCCCTGAAGTCATATATTGACTAGTCTCCTGTTGACTGGCTGGCTGGTTGTTGCTTAAGTGTGTTTGCGTGTGTGTGTGTGTGTGTGTGTGTGTGTTACTTGCGGATGGAATGATGCATTACCTTCTCTAGTTCCAAGCCGTGCATTACCTTCTCTAGTTCCAAGCCGTGTCGTTAGAGGTTTTTTTCGAATGCGTATGTGTGAAAGAAGTGTCGTTTTAACCATTTAAATCTATAAAATGTATGGAAAATGGGCACTTCTTTTGTTCAGAGTTCCGTCCAGGCAAAACTAGGCCTCTGATCAAAACACTTCCCAAGAATTAATTTTACCTAAACGTGTTATCTTTCCAAATATAAAAAAAATAAAATATTTAACAAAGTAGTGCAGATTTAGTACTTTTAAGAACTCATAGCAGTACAAACAGAGAAGCTCTTATTATCGCAGAAGAAACTTGCGTGCCAGCATTAAGAAAAAAGCTTTTTAGGAAAAAGTTTCTTCCACGATAAAAAAAGCTTCTCTGTTTATACTGCTATGAGTTCTTAAAAGTACTAAAATCTGCACTACTTTGTTAAATATTTTATATATTTTTTCATATTTTTAAATATAACACGTTTAGGTTAAATTAATTCTAGGGAAATGTTTTGATCAGAGGCCTAGTTTTGCCTGGACGGAGCTCTGAACAAAAGAAGTGCTCAAGAAGTGCCCATTTTCCATACATTTAAATTAGATTTAAATGATTGAAACGACACTTCTTTCACACATGCTCAATTTTAAACGCCACGGCTTGGAACTAGAGAAGGTAATGAATGATGTCACACATTAAGTTACTCACTTCCGCATAGATTTCTGAAAGATCACTTGAAATTTACACTATTTGAATTAAGATCGCTCTAAATTAAACCTCTGCCGAGGTGAAACTTTGGAAACCGTACATGCGCAATTCGAGCTGATTCGGCCCCCCCACCGAATCAGCTCTAATTTCGCATGGGGGGGGGGGGGGGGTGATTCAAAAGTTTTTAATTACGATACGAACCTAATTAGTCAGTTTTCTATTTCAACTATGAACAAAAAGGTATTTTTATAATTCTCGTTTAAGATGTTTCTTTATTAAACTCTTTAATCTGAAAGTCGCATTAAGGCGACCTACTGACAGTCGGATGCTATTTAAGTCACTTGATCAATTTATCGCTTGAACACTTTCAATAACTTGTCGACCAATAAAGCGGTAGTCAATCTTTCCAGAGTTGCGAGTGCTAGGAAATCAGTGTCTAGTATGTAGATAAAAAAAAAGACAAAGTTAATACCACCGGATAACGAATCATCGATGGACATACTGCCTGATAATGCATCATCGTACAAGCCATCTGCTCAGATAAGTGCAATTCATTATTTTCTCGCGATGAATAAAGGCATATATATCAAAAGGAGACAAGCTCTAGTACAACAGCAAAATTCAAAAAATAAAGTGAGGCTTTAGAGGATCTCATAAGCCGCTTCTTTTCTTTTACGGATTATTTTGGAATTAGAGAATCATTGGATGTTCTTTCCAATACGTTTTAATTTCAAAGCTCAATCCGCAATTCATAAACTGAATGAAGCAACCTACTTCATCACAAACTACTGTTGTATTGGATATAGTTATAATTTGGAATTTAGTAGTTATAATATTAATAAAAAACCTGAGGAGGCGATATCGAATGATTTGTATTACTATGTAGAGCAATAAGTTATATTATTACAGTTGCGGCATATAAATTCTACTTTAAACTTAGATAAGCAGATAGAATCATTTAACAAGTTTCAGCTTTTTTTCTCAAGACGGGCTTCTGAAACAGACTAGTTCAGTTTCTAGTGACGAGAATTCTAGCAGCAAAAATCATAGACGAACCCCTGGAGAGAGAGAGAGTCAATGTGGAGAAATAGAGTTTATTACTAAAATTATGTTACGGCTCAATAAAAAAACTTTTTATAAGTGCTTGTTTTTTTTTTTCTTTATAGCATTGGTCTTTTTTCTTTTGTAGTATTTTCTTAATAGAGTTTAAATGATATTCGTGTATTCGATGTTGATTATTTCACTATAAAGTTGATATCGAGTTCAAACGAACTTTTCCTGTATTCATCGTTGAACGTCTCGGCTGTAAAGTGTTCGAATGTCTGAACTTTTAAAAACTGCCATCCAAAAGTAATTAAAAGTGTTTCTAATGGATAAGAAAAATTTATTTTAAAACATTTGAAAGTATTCAGGGAATTATAACTTCTGCTTCTAACAGCAATTCAGGAGTTTTTAACAAAAAAGAGCATATTTTTACCTAGATAATTCACCTGTAAAATTAAAACTTTACTTGTCAGGGGTTGATAATATAGAGCCTGTTAAATGTTTAGGGTTTTATGCAGAAGAAAAAGACGTCAAGATTAATAAAGAATGTATTTACGGTATAACGGCGAAGGCCGGCACAAATTTAGTCACTTCTAACTAATATTACTATTTCTAAATTTATTGTTTTTTATAAAAGTTAGCCGCTGTTTTCGAAATATTCACGATTTAAGGCTCTATTGTCTTTTTGGTTGCCTTTGAAATTTCCAACTTGCACCGCGTAATCGATCACCTGCTGATTTGTCCTTCGTTAATTAAACTGAATATACAGAAGTAGGAAGAAATGATTAATTTTTAAATTGTAATTAGTTTTATTTTCAAACATTTTTTTATACATTGCCATTGAGCATTTTTAATTGTTCTAGATTTTATAAAACTCTTCTTCCTGACATCCTGCTTTATGCTAATTTTAATTCCTCTACCTGCACATATATATATATATATTTTATTAAACCATAGTGCTCTGGGTAATAAAACACAATTTTCAATACATAATAATATACTGTTTTTATTCATTTTATTTTAACATCTATGATTCCACACGAATTTTTAGTTTAAAAATTATTTCTTTGGGTACATCAAATAAAATATCGGAAACTCCTTTAAACTGATTTATATCCTGCAGTACTGGTTAAATTATTGTATTATAGAATCTTTTTTTAACTTCTTAATCTTGCTTTATCATCCCAATCTCTTTCCCTAAACGGGCAATTTGGCGGAAAGATGTTCTCATTATGTGTATTTTGCCTATATATAACGTCTAAAGCTTCTCTAACTATGGTAATATCCCCGGCGGCTGGCTTTATGATTGGAAGTGTATCTGTGGCCTCTTCGTGGCGCCGCTGGTAATTGCATATTTATGCAAGCTAACACAGAGCACGGGAGGAGTACACCTCTTGAAAAATTCCCTAACTCTAAGGTTGTGGGAGCCACGCTGAGGGAGTCTGAGTGAGGAGCCATCTGAGGACGGGATTTCCCAAATCGGATTGGTTCCTCTCGCAGGATCCGGGGTCAAAGGATCACTAGTGGTACCACCTCAGGGGCAGCTCAATCCCCTGTTGTAATTTTTAATTGAGAAGAGTGGTATGGGGAGATCTCTGCCTTCCCGGTCCGTATATTTCTCCCCCAAAATTCCAAATTCTCCAAAAATGAAATCTTTCAAAAATAAAAATGATGTTGTAGAGGAGAGCGGTTGTGAAGGTAAGGTGGTGCAGGTGGAGGCAGACCGTTACAGGTCAGGTGAAACCAGCGCACCTGAAGGCGGAACGGGTGGATGTTTTAAAAAACATCACGAGGGTGATGATGTTTGTTCCGGGGCAACCTGAGGACAAGGACATCATCATACAGAGGCTGTGGAAACAGAACCCCTGCATCGGAGATACCTCCAAATGAAAAGTGTCCCGAGAGAGAGGTATGGGGAAGCGGCTAAAGGCGGAACCGCCATGACGGTATGGTGTCCGGCTGAAGAAGTAGAGCTGATGAGGAAAGCAGGAGGGAAACTCAACTGCGGACTGGAGTCGGCCTTCTTCAAATTTCAGTCGGCCAACAGAGGTCAGACGGAAAAACCGTCAGTCGGTAGGGCGACTGGCAGTCAACCCAAATAATTAGGGGAGACGCCAGTAGGGAGGGAGGCGGGCCCGTACCGAGGGAGGTGGGTGGGAACACCCTGAAAGATTGGCAACTCAATCTGCATCACAGTAAGGCGGCATCAAATATGCTGTGTTGTTGTTTTGTGGAAGAGAAGCTGGACATAGCGCTGCTGCAAGAGCCCTGGATATTTGGAAAGAGTATAAAAGGGCTCCCAGAAAGGATTGCTAATCTGTTTTGCGTAAATTGAGATAGCAGAACAAGATCCTGCATTCTAGTCAGGCGGGGAGTTCAGGCGGTTTTACTACCACAACTCAGCACGCCGGACCTTGCTGTGGTTCGTATGGGGTCCGGGGCAGGTGCGTGGGTCGTAGCCTCGGGCTATCTACCATATGATTCGCCGACTTCACCCCCGGGTAGGGAGGTGGAGGCTCTGGTGGAACATTGCAAGGATAGAAATGTGGGACTACTGTTAGATTGCGATGCGAACGCCCACAATACAGTGTGGGGCAGTACGGACGACAACCAGAGGCGAAGATTTGCTAGAATTCGCGGTAAGCAACAACTTGGCAATTCTAAACAGGGGGCAGAACCAACCTTCGTGGATGGAAGGCGTAAGGAGGTTATTGACGTCACCTTTAGCAATACTAAGTTGTTGGATAGAGTGCTCAACTGGAGAGTGGCAGATGTGATGACGCTGTCCGATCATAGAGTTATAACCTTTGACATTCGATACGGGGTACACAAGAGGCAGAGTAGGAGGCTGATCAGGTTACCTAAAAACATTAGGAGGTATTAAGGGAGAAACTGTAATGGAGGCGTATCGCAAATCCTGTACTCCAACTGAAGTAGTGGACCAGGACCCAATCCCTTGGTGGGACAGGGAACTGGAAGCACGGAAGAAGGTGTGCAGGAAGGCTTTCAACCGAGCCATAAGGACTCAGGATGGGGAAGCCTGGGGCAGATACAAATCCTTAAAGAAAGAGTTGAAGAAAGCTCTGCGTAGGAAGAAGAGAGAATCGTGGAGAGACCTCTGCTCGAACACGAGAAACATATCTGAAGTCTACCGACTTCAGAATATGGTCTCAGCTGACCATTTCGCTCTGAGGCGAAAAGGATTGTGACGCTTGAAGGGGTAAGACGATATATTAGATCGTTTGAACCATTCAAGGCAGCAGGCTTAGATGGTATATTCCCAGCCCTGCTTCAGTGGGGCAGTGAGATTATAGCACCAATACTTAAGGGTATATACACAACATGCCTTGCAATAGGATATGTCCCGGTTTCGTGGAGAGAGGCTTAGGTCATATTTCTACCAAAACCGGGAAGAAAAGACTATACTGAGCCGAAGTCCTTTAGACCCGTGAGCCTGACGTCTTTTCTATTGAAAGCAATGGAGAGGACCGTGGCTTACCACATCGAGGGGACTTCACTCACTAGTTATCCACTAAGTAGGAACCAGCACGCCTATTGTCCTGGGAGATGTACCGAAACGGCACTCCATCAGCTGGTGCGAGTAGCAGAAGAAGAGATTAATAGCAAAGGCATAGCAATGGCTGCAATAATGGACATTGAAGGAACCTTTGACAATATAGACTTTGGAAGGCTGGAAGATGCTCTTGTTGAACGTGGAACCAATTCTACTGTTAGGAGATGGATTGACAACATGTTAAAGACAAGAGCAGTAAACATCCAGAGCGGTGAATCGAGACTGCGAGGGAGGGTGGACAGAGGTTGTCCACAGGGTGGAGTACTATCCCCCATTCTGTGGAACATTACCGTTGACTCATTACTTCGCAGACTTGAGGAGGAAGGCATACATAATGTTGGGTATGCTGACGACATAGCGATTATGGCAAGGGGCAAGTTCATACGCGCCGTGGCAGACACAATAAGAAGAGGTACGAGGGTGGTGGAGCAATGGTGTGTGGAACAGGGACTCTTCATAAATGCAAAGAAGTCTGATCTAATTGTTTTCACTAGGAAAAGGAAGAATCTAGACTATAGACCAATTGAACTCTTTGGGGAAGAACTCACGGTCTCGGGCTCAATCAAGTATCTGGGGGTATTCCTAGATTCAAGACTCACCTGGCAAAGACATGTTGAGGAGAAAATCCAAAGAGCGAACAGGGCTCTACATCAATGTGGGAGGGTGTGTGGGCGGAGGTGGGGTATCTCGCCGGAGGCCGCATACTGGATCTACACTGTGATGGTGAGACCAATTATATCCTATGCCTCTGTGGTATGGTGGCCAAGCGCTTCTAAGCCCACAGTAAAGAGGAAATTGAGCAAGGTCCAGAGGTTAGCGTGTGTGACAATAACAGGGGCCTTTCGAACAACGCCGACAATAGCGTTAGAGATGATACTGGGTTACCTTTAGATATATATGTGAAGAGAACTGCTGCTTCAGCGGCTCTACGCATGGAGCGGGGAGCAAACTGGTGCAGATCTCGTGATAACCGAATGCATAGGAAAATACTGGAACTTGTCAAAGATGAGATACCGGAATTGGAAATGCCTGTTGATGGTATAAGCAAAGTAAGGGTAATTGATAGGCACCACGAAACACTTATACGGGATGGGTCCCTCCCTGAAAGCCGTATAACCGACGTTACAATATTCACGGATGGATCCAGAATTGATGGGAGAGCGGGCGCAGGTATTTTCAGTGATGACCTGAACCTGAACACCCATCCTTGCCTGGGGATATACACCTCAGTATTTCAGGCAGAGATGCTGGCTCTGATCTATGCACTTGATCGCATACTAGAGAGTCGAGTGAGAGATAAGCAGATAGTGGTGGCACTCGATAATCAGGCGGTGATCAGGTGTATGGATGGTACAGAGTTCAACACAGCTCTGTCACTGGAGTGTGTCCGCAAACTAAACGCGTGTGCCTCATCAAATGAGTTGACACTGGCGTGGGTCCGAGGACACGTCGGGATCGAAGGTAATAAAAAGGCAGACGTGCTGGCAAAGCTAGGGGCTGCTTCGAGTTTCCAAGGTCTGGAGCCGTTCATTGCGCTTGGCAGGGGTACGGCGGAGGGCCTATTAGGAAAGTGGGCCACGAGGGAGCACTGGGAACGGTGGAATGTCTTGGACTCGCTCAGACAGGCTAAGATGGCAATTGTAGCGACCAGAAGTGCTGAACAGAGGGAGGTCCTGAATATGGACCGTAGCACCTTGAGATGGCTGACGGCACTACTAACAGGACATGGTAACTTCAGGTGTCATCTAAAGAGGATGAACATTCTCGAGGATGATAGCTGCAGGCTGTGCCTGGAGGAGCAGGAGACGGCGGCACACATAGTGTGCCAGTGCCCTGCACTGGCAAGTAGAAGAAGGAAGCTGATGGGACACAACTGGATGGAAGAAGGAATAATGGCAGAGGTGTCCTATAAGCAAAAGCTTGCGCTGACCCGAGGAATCGAGGTGAGGGAAGAAAACTGGATTAGCCCAGATCTCTCTCGCTGAGATCACAGGGGGTAGGGACGAAAAGGGAGCCGGATAAAGTGGTCTGTTTCGGCAAATCCCTAGAGGGGTGTTTTTAGTGAGTAAAAATCTCACACTACCAGAGATAATCGGGTCTGCTGGTATATTTGGAAGATTTTCACCCCTCACGCAAAAAAAAAAAATAAATAAATGGTAATATCCCCTAAGGACACCTCTATTTTAACATGTTCAAGAGGTTGAAATATGAAATCGAAATCAATAAATATTTTTGGAAGTAGATCATTACTTTTAAGATAAAGCAAAAGAATTATTTCACCATATTGAGGAGTCATTAACAAATTAAACACGGGTTCATTAAATTAGCGCCAGCCAGCTGAATAAATGCAGTATTTTTGTCCTTGTTTTATATTTTCAGCCCCAAAACATGATATTCTTGCGTTTTATAATCAGATGTATCTAAGATTCCTTTTCTCTTTTAACCCACTCAGAATCAGTTTTAATATCTGCAAAAGGACAGTTTTTCTGGTAGCCATCGATTCATCTCGCACTCAGAACAGCATCTACAACATCTCCAATTAGAGTTATATCACCTGATACAACCTCAATCTTTGCATGTTCGAAAGGATGAAATTTATACGTAGTATGTAAGTTTGCATAGTAGGGCTCCCCTTTTCTAATACTAAATATTAGGGTTTTGCTACCCTTTTCCGGAGTAATAAACACACTTAAAATAACTCCGGTCGCATTAACGTTAATTATTTTAAAATTATGCCATCTAACTGAGCAAATACAATACTTTTGTCTATGCTGAATCTTTTGCAACCAAAACATCTTTTCTTTCTCACGCCAGGAATTGAAATGAAGGTCAAAAATAAAATTATGTCATTATATTTTGCGTTTTACTTAACCATTCCTGACATATGTCTAAATGTTCGTTTTTCGTCGATTTTTTGGTGGTGTTGGTGTTGGTGGGGAGTGACTGGGGTATAAATATCGATTTCAGCAGATAATTTTTAGTGTTTAGTGGAGGTGGTGTGGTGTTGGTGGTGTTGGTGTTGGTGGGGAGTGAATGGGGTATAAATATGGATTTCAGCAGATAATTTTTAGTGTTTAGATAAGCTCCAATATGTTTAAATGCATAGAATGCAACAGATTCTTTCGCTGGAAACACTTGTGGCCTTATATAATTTTTATATAAATGCCAAATTATTCTAAGTCAAAACCGGCTTCGTTGATGGGTGTTAATAAATGGGTATTTTCACCTGATAAAATCTCTTCTTCACGATTTTTATCTTTCAATAAATGTGTTGACCGTCTCTTATGTTTTAGAAGACTATCTTTCCGCTTAGGGCTAATAGGTACATTGGATTTTTTTGGATACGTATAAAATAATATTTCGGAATTAAGGATCTTGTTTAATTAAGGCAGTATCAGTAGAGACCTAATAAGTAATTACATATGTTAATATTTACGGAGAATTAGTGAATTAAACTGGGAATGTGTTGAATAAGATAATTTGCTTCTGTCTTTAATTTCAGGAACCCCAGGAAGCTTCTTCCCCTTCTTACCTTCCTCATCCCTTCTCCCTCTATCCTAATGCTTTTGATAAAAAATTTTTGAAATACATCCTTTACATGGGGCAAAGAAAGTCATTTTCTGCGAAGTTTTGGTGCTCTCCCGTAGCCAATATTAACAGTGCTACAGCTAATCTAATAACTGGAGGAAAGTATATATTTCTCATCCCAACAGATAAATTTATATTATTTAAAATATAAATAAGTGCTTCCTTCGACAGGCTGAATCCCTGGCGCAACAGATCATACAAATTTGTAGTATAATGTCAGCAATTAGAGAAAAATCGAAGCCAACTCTTCAGTTGTAAAAGTTGTCAATAGATTTATCCCCATTTACCAACAAATAGTAAGAGTTTCAAATCACTAAATTCACATATTCTCACAAATAGTTTTAAATTATAGGACTTAATATTTCTTTTATAATTTGTTGCATAATACCAGCAATTAGAGAAACATCTAAGCCAACTCTTTAGATACTTCAATAAGCGAGCAACCGTCGTTTTCATGAGCTTCTAATCAAAATGATTTTGGAAAGAATAACTCAAGCATAGATGAAAATTTGCAGGAACTATTGAATGAAGACAAGGAAGATTTTGATAGTTTAGAATTTTAGTTGTTTTTTGAATTTTGACATATTTTTAATAATAGAATATATTATGTTTACACGTGAAAGATAATTTACCGCCAAGCTATTGGTAATTGGGAGACGACTTGTATCCACACATGCATGATAAGAGCATTTAGTTCGAGTTGCTACGGTTAAGGTAGTAAAAAGTATAATCAAGCGCCCTATAACTAAGTTGTACAAAGAACGTATCGAGTCTGAACCACTTCTAAAACTAGAACTGCCTACATAATTACAGACCAATAGTATTCTTAAGAGACGGAATTAGATTAGTTAGTTGAGCGGCACAACCACTATGCCATGATTCCCGGGTTTGAGACCAGTGAAAATCAATAAACTCAAGATGAATATTAAAGAGACGAGACATACATGTAAAAGTCTCGTGCTAATTTCTACGTTAAAGTGTAGGTTTTCATCACAATGTGAACAGGTGCATTGTGGCATGTGTTATGGGAATAAATTGCCGGCCACTTTTTGCACAGGTATACTTAGAAGGAATTTTTGTTTGGCATATTTTCCCAAATGTAGCAAATTAACTGCCTCGTCTAAATTTTCCTTACTTACAATAATCGGACATCATTTGGAAATTGTCTCTTTTTTAACCGACTTCCCAAAAACAAAGAGGTTCTAAGTTCGACGCGTATTTTTTTTTTTATAATTTATTTTTTTTTGTTATGTCTGACCGGGCATAACTTCGTAACGCGTCGACCGATTTTGATGATTCTGTTTTTGTTGGGTAGAGTGTGTTCACCGATTGGTACCATGTCAAAAAAATTTTTGCTAGGGAGGGGGTGGGGGGTGGGGGCGAAACCTAACTTTGTAGCGCGTGGTCCGATTTGGATGGTTCTTTTTTTGTTGTACGGAGTATGATCCCCCATTGCTAATAGGAGAAAAAAATTTGGCCTAGGGTGGGGGAGGAGGGGAGGGGTAGTCTAAATTTGTAAAGCGTGGACCGATTTGGATAATTTTTTTTCTGTTGGGTAGAGTGTGTTCCGTGGTTGATACCAGGTGAAAAAAATTTTGGGGAGATGGGGGTGGGGCGTGGAATCTAACTTTGTAACGCGTGGTCCAATTTCGATGGTTCTTTTTCTGTTGTATAGAATATGATCCCCCATTGATTATAGGAGAATAATTTGGTCATATGGTGAAAGGTGTGGGTGGGGGGGAGGGGTAGTCTAACTTCGTAACGCGTGGACCGATTTGGATAATTCTTTTTCTATTGGGTAGAATATGTTCTCTTGTTGATACTACGAGAAAACAAATGTTGCTGGGGTGGAGGTGGGAGAAGGGGGGTGGAACCTAACTTTGTAACGCGTGGATCGATTTGGATGGTTCTTTTGCTGTTGTTTAGAGTGTGATCCCCCATTTCTAATAGGAGAATAATTTGGTCCTATGGTGGAGGTGGGGCAGGGGGAGGGGTAGTAACTTCGTAACGCGTGGACCGATTTCGATGATTCCTTTTATGTTCGGTAGAGTATGTTCCTTGATTGATACCATGAGAAAAAAAGTTTAGTGGAGTGGGGGTGAAGTAGGGGGTTAAAACTAACTTTTAACGCGTGGACCGATTTGGATGGTTCTTTCTTCGTTGTATAGAGTAGAAGACACTAAAAAGTGAAAAATAAAATAGTTTTTAAAAAAAAAGTTGAACCGACTTCACAAAAAGCGCTAAAAAGCATAAAATAATTTTTAATTTTATATCTATTACGAGATTTTGAAGTCGGTGCAAATTAAACAAATAAAACAACTACAGTACCACAATCGAAAATAATACATAGTACTACCTGAACGTTTCAGCTTAGGGGATCATAAGAAATGACGATTAAATACTTTTGTTGTAGTTGTTTGGTTTGTTTGATTTGCACTGACTTCAAAATGTCGTAATAGTGTAACTCCGTTAACAAGGTACAACTTTTCCCAGTACCGACTTGTCTCGAACAAAAACTTTTGCGCTGAGGTGAAAATTTATGATCACAATTGGCCAACTTGTTCGATTTCAAAGAATAATACAGGAATAAAATATTATTTCATAACTGTTCAAGGAAAAAAGTGTTAAAAAATACAAAAAAAGTCTTGTAGATATCAAGATTTGAAACCGTGCCGCTTCCGTCGTAGTCAACAACACTTCCACCGAGCTGTATATTTCTTTGAGAAAAGGTTTTTAATAAATGATAAAACTTGAATTTATTTCACAGTATATTCAATAAAAATAATTAGATTTAGATTTCACAAATTTAACAGAGTTCACTTTAATTCAAAAGTCTTAACCGATCGACGAAAGATTTCAAATAATTTGATTTTATGCCGCGCCTTCAATACGATTTCTTTCGATATTAACGATTTCAACGATTTATATGATTTAATGATTTCAAACTTTTTTTCCGATTTCAAAAAAAAATGGTTTCCTTCCGACTTTGTCAGCGATTCTTCCACGACTTAACTGAGGATTTTCAATATATCCCCTTCGAGCTGTAATACTGCATATCAGATTACCATATTTGGTAATGTACAAGATATTTCAATGTATTTTGCAAGGGATTTTACCATTTATGGTAACGGATTTTGATCTTTCCTTTCCCCAATAATACTATTTCAGTTTATGCTGTATTTTTCCTATATAATTTCGCCGATACTTACCGATAGATTTCGATAAGTAGTTTCATAATTAAAAGGTTGGCAACAAAGTTTCAATTCCTAGTGAAATATATATTGGCCTTGAAAAATATAAATTGTTTTGGTAAGTATAGCCGAAAATATTATGTATTTAAATTACTAATGGGCTTTGTTTTGTGCTTGTGATTTAATTGTAGTGTAATGTGAAATCATTTTCATCGTTGGTAAGATTTGTCTACTTATTTGTTTACATTTTACTTCTTGTCTTTACATACAAAATGAAATCAATTTAACTGATCATATAACAATTTTTTAGACAAATAAGTTATTTGATGGGATGGAAGTGTAATGTGAGACATGACGTCTAACATTGAACTAGCGCCACCTATGAATTTGGTAAGGTAAGCGTGCTTAAATCTATTCATTAATTATCTCGTCCATCCTAGTCTGTTTGTAGAAAGAAGTTGAGAATTTCATTATCTTCCCGGTTTACGTTAGCAGCCCGATTATCTGTGGATGTAATTACGTCCGAATTGGCCGCTCACATCTTGTGGCTGGAGCCCAAGAACTAGGCATTATCTAGCAAGGGCCAACTGTTTAAGTCGGTTCAGGGTCAGTTGAGCACCAACAAAACGTAACAATGCCGCTCTCATCCCGGCACAGAAATTGGTAAAGTGCCTGCGTGTAGTTAAAAACGTTCTTTAATAGACAGATTAGGATAAATGTTCCCAGAATTGAATCGAAGAAGTCAGTGTTTTCACCTACAAATTTTGTTTACCAATTTTTTTTGTGTCACATATGTATCAAATATTCCTAGTTTTACATTTATATATACTTCAGGATATTACACTTGATCTGTTCACATTTAGGTACAATTAAACTGATACTATTTAGGTAGTAATATTGTTCGTATTGCGCATACAATCAAGCATGAGTGCTACGGAAAAGGAGGTAATAATATCATTTAGGATTGCTAAAAGTAATTAAAGATTTTTTTTAATTTTAGACATGTTTTCAAATGCTCAAGAAGAGACATATAACTAGAAAAATTGGATCATGAAGTGTACACTAATTTAAAGTTGAAGGGCAGTACAAACTTTTGTTTAGAAACCCTCCTATATCAGTATAATATTAAATTTTAGTGTTAAATGACTGATCGGTACAAACATTTTTCTTTTGGATTTATAAGCCTTTGCTTGTGAAAATTTCGTTTTTGGGTGTTGACTGACGCGTCAGAATTCATACCTAGTAACGAGTGTATTGCTATCGCAGATAATATTTTTTATTCAACATACCTACTGGATTATAAATACAAATTTTATAAGTGTGATTTGGAAGTTCGTATCCGCCATCCGCGCATTCGCGTTTCTTGCCTGAATCTAGCTAAATTCATACATTGTTTAGTTTAACGAAAGAAAAGAAAATATATATTTAACAAGGAAAACAAAAGAGAATCTAGTTGCAGCTAGTTGCTTTTTTTACACAAACCTCAATGATAGGCCGATATCAGCACTTATTGCACTGTCCTAAGTTATCAGGAGACCGCCTTGAGTAAATAGGAACTAGGCCAGAGACTCTGATGATTTAGTCGGTAAGCTTGTACATATGTAATTAATAATGAATTATTATAGAATTAATCCTTCTAACTCAGAAGGCGCACTTCTTAGGCAGAAGCCTAGAATAATTTGACCTATTCGCCAAATATAAAATATATTGAAGCGAATGAGGCTCCCACACCAACATGCAAAAACAAAACATTA
The DNA here is from genome assembly GCA_964036015.1 of Leptarthrus brevirostris. Classification (NCBI taxonomy): domain Eukaryota; kingdom Metazoa; phylum Arthropoda; class Insecta; order Diptera; family Asilidae; genus Leptarthrus; species Leptarthrus brevirostris. The sequence goes on from OZ038374.1 coordinate 73,772,070, forward strand.
GTAGTTAACACACTAAAATACGCCCACCCACAACAGTCAAAGGTGCATAGACAACAGAGATCGTTACAGCAAATCCTTGGTAAGAGTCAGGTAAAAAAGAGGACACATATTCACGACTATATACATACCTATTGTAATAATAATAATAATAGTGTTTCCGTTCGAATACAGAAGGATCTAAATGCAAAACACACAAACGAGAAATTAAACAAAACCCAGTGCGAGCAAAAGAATGAATTACAAATTGTAGATACTCCTTTTAAGTGTCACCTTGTCCACACTAGTATCAAAAACCTCTCCGATATCATTAGCAGACCTACACATGCGGTTAATAGGCTCGAACAAGCCGTGATTAGTGCGCGAAAAGCAATCTGTAAAGGTGATCGATTGCGTAGGGAATAGGACAGTTCTCTAGGCAATACTTTGGAAGCTAGTTCAACACTGTCCAGCTTTCCCTGCAGAAGTTGATGCAAAAATAGTGAAAATTTCCTTTCAGTAAACACTTGGTGGAAGTCATTCATTTAAAAACGAAAAATAAAAGCACTTGTTCAGCTTAAGATTGTTGTTGCAGCACCACTCATAGAAAATGTGTAACTCTGATTGCAAAATCTCACAATCAGGATTAGATTTGATTGGGAGAAAAATCTTAATATCGTCAGCATATATAAGAATTTTACATCTTTGAAACAAATACGAAATATCATCAATAGATAAAATGAATAGCAATGGACCCAGATGACTGCCCTGGGGAACGCCAGAATGACCCACAAAATCATCAGAGAGTGCGCCACAAAAACGTACGCTATAAGTCCCATTAGATAAATACGACTTAATCCAACCAATAAGCGAGGGCAGGAATCCCAACTTAGCCAATTTAAAAGCAATGACAGAGTGAGACAGCTTATCAAAGGCCTTACTAAAATCAGTGTAAATATAGTCGGTTTGGCAACCATCCGTGAATCCACCCACAGTGCAGGAAACAAACTCAACCAAGTTTGAAACCGTGGACCTACCCTGAAGAAAACCATGCTGCCGAGTGGAGATTAAGCCTTTACACACATCGGATAATTGGGATTGAATTAACAGTTCGAAGAGGTTAGGAATACAGGACAATTTAGCAATCGGCCTGTAATTGGAAATGTCTCTTCTATTGCCACTCTTGAAAATAGGAATTAAAAAGGACATCTTCCAGAGTTCTGGGAAATGGCCCCGCGAGAGAAACTTCCTGAATAGAAACAGCAAGGGCCATAATAACACCTACGAGCATCTCTTTATGACTGCAGCAGGAACCCCGTCAGGACCACTAGAAAAGTCAGTTGGAAGTGCAGTAATATGCTTCAAGAAGATCTCTTCCGTGATAGATGGAACTGATACCATGGGCAAAGTTCGACTTTTTAAGTGCGAAGAGATTCCACCATCCGGGATGAAATCAGATGATTCAAATGCACCTTTAAAAGATTCAGCAAATAAGTTACAGATAATATTAGAATTATTGCTGGAAATCCCCCCTAACTCCATAGTAGATGGATAGTTATCGACCTTTTTCTTCAAGTTGACATATTCAAAAAATGCACGGGGGTCAGAGAATAATCTATTTTTTAAACTTTGAAGGTATTCTTCATAGAGAGAGTGAGAACGGCTTATAAAATGTTCATGGCAAATACTAAATTCTTGCCAGGAGCCAACGCTGCCAACACGAAGGTACTTTTTCCAAAGTCTTTCTTCCTATTCCTAAGAGTTTTCAATTCTCTGTCAAACCAGGGTGGAGGGAAGTCTTTACCTCTAACCCGAACTAAGGGAACAAACCTCCCAAAAGCCTCATACAAAACATCGTAGAGACTTGATACGTTACTGTCGATATCGTCACCAGACAAGCAAGTTTGGAAGTCTATCTCATCAAGATAATCATTCAAAGCCTCAAAATCGGCCGCTCTAAAGTTAAAATGATATTAGCTATCAAGGTTATCGACAAGCACGTCCGACAGACAATGAAAAGCAACAAGCAGTGCGGGGTGAAACACGTCAAGATTTGTCAAGGCAAGGAGGCTGGGTTCTACAAATGTGAGCGTGGCGTTCGTAGAGAACACCAAATCAAGCTGTTTTCCCATATTGTTACTCACATCGCTCATTTGGCAAAGTCCCAAGCTAGCCAAGGTGTTGAGGAATAACGATTGACCTTCTGTCAATTCATGGGGAAGAAAGCTATCGTCATCATCATCCGCTACCCATCGTACATTGGGTGAAATTTTCACTGAAACTTGTTCCAGCTCCAGTTGGTCAGAAAATGAGTGTCGAAATGATTAATAGTAAGAAAATTCCTGCAAGCTATGAGAACCCTACCACCGCGTGTGGTCAAGGCAGTATGCCTATCCTTACGGAAAACCTGATAAGAGCCATAAACAGTTCCACGTCCGAAATACCCTGGTGCAACCACGTCTCAGACAAAGCTATGACATCAAAATCGCAGTTAGTAGATGAGAAATAAAAATTATTTGTTTTGGTCCTCAGTCTTCTCACATTCTGGTAGTAAAGATAGAGCTTGTACTGTTTTTTGAACTAAGAGACTGAACTCCTGACCTGGTGCGACGGCGAGAATTGGGTACGAAGACCTTGCAGCAAACATCCTGGGGCCAGAAATTAGCACTGAGCAGAGTATCAGCCACCTGAGAAGGAGTAGACAACAAGAAAGAAGCGTAGGGCGTGGACTGCCCACTTATTTTCCTACAGGACACCTCCGCCGTGTTCCTTCCGTCTCAGATGCAGGCTGAACGTCGGGTGCAACGGAGGGTGGCGGCTTGGAAGCAGCATCAAAGCGTGATGACAGGGACCTCAAGTCGGAGGCCTCAAGCTGGAGGTGGTAGAGACAGCCGCAGACCAGTTACCAAGGTCACCCTTCAACTGCTTAACGCCGCGACGGATGTCCTCAACTATGGGGATGACAGGTGAAGGACACTATTGTTAGGGATAAGTTATAGTTATACTGTCGCTTTTATATCATAGTTTGTATATAAATTTGAATAACTCTCAATTTTCTTATTTCAGGAACCTCCAGTGAGCTTCTTCCATATCTTGATTTCCTCATTCCTTCTCCCTACCCTACCCCTATGTTTTCAATTTAATTTTTATTTGTTCTTTTCAGCACGCTTTATAGGTTGGGCCACCACCCTAGCCAGGTGTAGGAATGGAGTGGGTTAGTGACCTGAACTATCGCTAGGGGGGTAATCTTTTTTTTTTGTGTTTTCAAGATAGTTCAGGGCGGCTGGGAGTAACAGGTGTCATCAGACCTGTTGCTCTCTCTTTCATCTGTTCTCGTTTGTTTTTACCCTTCGTGGCATACCTGAGAGAAGGACTCCACAACCTTCTTTCGCCACAGGCACGCGAAATTCTGTTTGTTCTGGACTCACACCACATAACGGCGAGCTAGGACGTGCTGCCAGCTAGCGCGTGCCACTTGAACATCTTGCGGCAACTTCACGTTGCACATTTCCGCACACACATTACAGAAGGATATATTACAATCAAATCTGCCAGATAAGTAGTATAAATGATTTTTTATAATTATTGATACTTTGTGATTTATTATTTACAAGTTATCTGATGACTTTACAATTTGCTGCAACACAACTAATGCATAATTTTCCGTTATTCTTTCTTCTTAAGATAAAATATAAATTTTTTGTTCGTTTTTTAAATCCATTTACTTAAAATTTCAAATTAATACATTCTAGATTCTAAACAAAAAATGTCTTCACGACAAGTTCTTCACTTCTGTTATTTCAATTGGGAATTCTGTCAAGACAATTTCTTTTTACACCTGCTTTTGATCAAGTGTAATTAGTTGTCATTCATTTGTCAATTATGTCAGGACCTTTAAAAAGGCTTATACTGTCCAAAATGAGAAAGCCGAAGTATTTTTATATTATTATTATATTATTATATAAATATATATTAATATATAAATAAATAATTAGTAATTAATTATATACCAAATTTACATAAATGTTTTTATTATTTAAATGATTTATAAAGAAATGCAAAATTGTCTACTTCACTCATAATTTAATTTAATCCGAGCAATTTTTTTAAGCAAGAAATTCAACTTTCAGTTATCAAATTAGCTATCAAATACAAAAGTCAAGATGGAATTGCACTTCGCCGTTTGTTTCACTAACGTGATTTAGGGTAAATTTTACACTTTTGACGTATCTTGACTTACACCACAATTGCATGTTATACTTAATTTACACTTGCTGTGCAGAGAAACAAACAGACCTTATAACTACAAATGTCATCCCAACAAATTGCACATAGCTTCGGAATTGTCGTCCTAGTTTATATAAATCATTAGTCCTAACAAGCCTATCTATACTATGCCCCGACTATAAACATTCGCCCTAGTAATCAAGCCGATAAGCAAATAGGTAATTTGTCTACACTTTTTTAAAATTAGATAACGAATTGATTGAAGCACATTTTCTCTTGCCATAAGACAATTGATTTTTAAGATCAATTTATTGATGTATCCTGCTTTCATATACGATTTCCTATTAGTTTGCATCTGATGTACTGCTTAATTTCGTTTATTTACAATAAAGAAATCCAATGAATGATCCCCATTGGAGTCCCCACGTATTAGTCTGGGAATCCCTTTTCTCTTTACATGATATTACGCACAATATGCACAGTTTGCCTTCAATTCTTTTGATTGAGCCCGTCAGGGTGTGAGCAATAACTAACCATGTTTACATCTTGTTTAACGTAATAGCGAATTACTTGTTCCATAAATTCGGCATATGGGATTTCCCGCACATCACATATAACTTACGTTGTAAAGAATTATATAGCCACAACAAATTATCGCAATATTCGAAAGATGATGTCATGGTATACCACAATCCGACGTTGAACACAAGTCTGTTTATATTCTCACCTTTCAATGGCCGCGCTTGTTTTTCGTCTTGGCCCGTTTACTCAGCCGATCCCTTATCTTTCGCCATATCATTCTAGCGGCCTCCTGAAGTTGGGTTCGAGGAATACTTGAACAGCGGCGCGCTGATCGATATGTTCGTAATCTCAAAAAGTTTTTTTTGGCAGACTAGCAGGCGTTAAGGCGACACAACTTTGTGCTCACATAACATTGCCATTAAGAGAAAAACTATTCCGCCTGAAGAGAAATTAGCCATTACTTTTAGCAACATGCGACAATTTCATCGACTTGGATTATGATTCAAAATTATCGAAATCTTTTCTCTGTCGCGCTCATTCAAGAGCCAAAACAAGAATGAATGAAATCATGCGTTCTACTAAAAATATTTCATCCCTCCAAACCAGAAAAATGCTGCTCTGGTTCAACAGGTGAAATGGGTTTGGATTTTGATGCAAATTGCTCTCCAAAGTGCAGCACATTCGTACAAATTCCTCTTCGCTTCTGTTGCCTCTTTCACAGCAAACCAGTTCAACAGCAGCTGCAAGAATACTCGTGTGGAATGGTCCCATGATAAGAAGTCAGAACAGTCGCACATTTCGTGCAGGCGTTAAATAACGAAAAACAGGTCAGGCGCGTGTTCGAAAACTCGACCATTCTTGCCGTTCAAAAACTCGTATGTTAACCACAAGCAAATTTGTCGTTGAGATATAAAAAAGAAGGAAGTGTTGTCGATAGCCGGCTTACTTTGTTTTGAAAATTGATTGTTATTTAAATAACAAATAATAAACAAATAAAGCAAATATGAGTTTGGAAAACCGTTTAACTCCGTAGTTAAGTGACTTGAATTGGAGTATAGTTTTTGAACGCGCTCCAGACAAAATCTGAAGCTAAACAAATGAATTGGAAAACTACCGCCATCTACATATGAAAAACTCAACAACGATGTCGAAAAGCAATTTTAATTAACTGTCTAAAAGTGTAAAAATTTATTCTTTCATCTTATCGAAGACACAAAAATCTGATGCAGTTATTCATCCGATATTATAAATGTCAGATTTTGCTGCTGTATAATTATGTTGATTGCTCCGTAAATATTTTCATTCCAAACAGTTATGCTGTATTTTATGATGTAATGAAATTGAGCGCAAAATTAACAATGAGCTTAAAATACAAGTACATCTTATAACTTCCTCGACTGTATAGTCGAATTTTTGTATTATCTCTATCCAATCTATCTATCTCAATCAAACACACAATTGGAAGATGAGACAGAAAAGTCAAAAGATTGAAAGACGGAGACGGTGCGGTGCAGTTGTTGGAATTCTTTCGTCGTGGGGAGATTGCGGACGGTTCATATGGTCGGAGTTCTGATTTTGTTGCACAAAATAAAAATTAACATTTGAGTGATATTGAATTATATGTGAATGCTTTGAAATTAGGTTGTTGGAAGAAAATTCATTCAATAAGTGGTGCGCTTTGAGTGATTGTGCAAGACAAAAGTGATTCTCTGAGCCTTCGCTCGTAGTCATGGCTTCCTGCGATGGGCCGGGCTAGTTGATATTTTGGAAAAAAATTAACCACTTAAAAATTCAAGAATAGTGCAAGTGTGAAAATATTTGCAGTTTAAGTTGGGTATTGCAGAGAAAATCAACAAAGTGCCCAACATGAAACTTTGGATATTCTTGGTTTTCTTGTCGTTCTTCGGTAAGTTCTTGTGGTTTCCTTCTAAGGAGTTTTCTTTTACATAAAAGTACGGTCGTTGAGATTTCAAGGAATTACGATCGGTGGTAAACAATCGATACCAGCGCAGGCGGTGTTCACCCCTGCCAACCAAGTTGCCTAAAAATGTTTGAATCCAGTCCTTCTCCACATACTGATATGGTCGTTGGCATTCGGTGAAAACTTCCGTTTGTTTTTGTGCTCTGAAAGCACTATAGGCCGTCAAATAAAATATATTATTTGAGATGGATGTCCACGGAGACATCAGAATGCGTCCAAGGAATAAATCAATACTCCCTAGTACTTCTTGATATGGGTTTACTCAATACCCATTCTCTTTTTTGTTGACTCCCTAGGTCACTTTTGCGAGCTTATTTTCGTGAATTTCTTGATTTTAGAAAACAACCAGCACCACATCCTAGAAAAGGACTTAATTACGTCATTCTGATTTGTACGTACCTACGTAAGTACAAAAATTACTACGATATGATGCGTAAATACATTCTTAATAAGTAATAATATATTTATTGCTGAAGCGTAATTATTTTGAAAATTGTTTTTATAAAAATATTTCGTAGTAATATTCTGCTTTTATCACCTATAAAATCTTTTGTGGGAGCAAGTTTATGGCATCAAAAAGTTATGTAGTGTTTATAAGGTCTTTTAAATGTAAATACAAATTGATATAATGTATAAAACTTTATTTAAATTAGTTTTACATTATTTTACAGTAAGGTTTACAAAGAAACAAAAATTGAACAATCGAGAAAAATATTTCGCAAACATAAAACGTGGCGGTTTATCACATCAAAGTAAATGAGTCTTTCTACACATTTTAAAACAAAAAACATCTAAAATAACAAAAGTTATTCTTTAATACTTAAGGGTACAAATGTACCAACTTTACTGCTGCGGTGACAAAAATTCACGCAAACAAAGTATAGATATACAGGGTGTTTCAGATCTGGTGTGCCACAAACTGATCTGAATGGCAAACAAAAAATGACACGCTGAGAGGGAGGGGCGGCAATCAACCGTTTCGGAGTTACAGGGTGATTCATAAATTTGCATGGTACGCACATTTTCATGGTACGCACATCACTATTATATTTTTATCTTCGCAAGGTCTTCCGTAACGAGCACTAGGGATAACTCTTGCTCAATATTAGCGATTTCGATGAGACTGTGCGGAGAAGTGTGGGTGTCAAAACACGTTCGATTGGACTTTTGACAGCGAAATTGCTCGACTCTCCGTGGCGCACTGTTTCTGAGGTTTTCTTGTAGTGGCGCACTGATCAATGGAACATTTATTTTTGACTTTGTCAATGAAATTTCAAGAAAACGACAGCGAAAATTTATTATAAACCATTTTAAAATATTGTTATATCCAATTATTTTGCTTTGAAAAGTTTGAGGAAGTCAACAAATCACTAAAAAATCAAAAAAATTGACAAATCTAACTGTCAAAACAATCTACGTTTGTATTGTAACAATAGGTCTGTTCGCTAACAAGCACTAGTGATAACTCGTGCTCACTAAAACACACTGAAAGCTCTATTTGAATTGTCAAATCAACTTCCCCTCAAGCACTTTTTATCACTGAAAATTTTCTCAGTGTTACTGAGTGCTCCGTGTTATGAATTGTCAATTGCATTGAATTGTCAGTTGACACACATATAGCGTTTTCGATGGGACTTCAGTGCGAAACGAGTTTCGATTTTTTCTAGCAGTGTCGATGTCAAAACATGTTCGATGGGACTTTTGACAGAAAAACTGCTAGACTCAGTGGACCACTGATTTCCCCTTCCTGGCACTGCGGTTCGGTTTCAGTGGAGCCAGTTTTACAACTACAAACGTAAAATGTTTTGACAGTTCGAATTGTCAAACAGTTTTTTAGTATTTTACAAGTTGGTTTGTTAACCAGCTATGCTTAAAACGTTATCCAAGCTATATAATTTTATATAATAATATTTTAAAGTGTTTTGTAATAGATATTCGCTGTCGTTTTATTGAAATATTTTTTATTGGTGCGCACACATTGAAAAAGTCGGAAAGAAATGTTTCATTGATCAGTGGGCCACTACAAGAAAACGTCAGAAACAGTGCGCCACGGAAACCGTGCTGAAAGAGTCCCATCGAAAACGCTAACTAATAGCGTTTTCGATGGGACTTCAGTGCGAAACGAGTTTCGATTTTTTCTAGCAGTGTCGCTGTTAAAACATGTTCGATGGGACTTTTGACAGCAAAACTGCTAGACTCAGTGGTCCACTGATTTCCCCTTCCTGGCACTGCGGTTTGCTTTCAGTGGAGCCAGTTTTACAACTACAAATTTAAAATGTTTTGACACTTCGAATTGTCATACGGTTTTTTAGTGGTTTACAAATTGGTTGGTTGACCAGCTCTACCTAAAACGTTCTCCAAGCGATATAATTTCATATAACAATATTTTCAAATGTTTTATAATAGATTTTCGCTGTCATTTTATTAAAATATTTTTTATTGGTGCGCACACATTGACAAAGTCGGAAAAAAATGTTTCATTGATCAGTGGGCCACTACAAGAAAACGTCAGAAACAGTGCGCCACGGAAACCGTGCTAAAAAGTCCCATCGAAAACGCTATAAAAGACACTGAAAGTATTCCCCAACTTTCAGTGCTCGCTATTTGAATTGTCAAATCAACTTCCCCTCAAGCACTTTTTATCAATGAAAATTTTCTCAGTGCTATTGAGTGCTTATAGCGTTTTCGATGGGACTTTTTCAGCACGGTTTCCGTGGCGCACTGTTTCTGACATTTTCTTGTAGTGGCCCACTGATCAATGAAACATTTCTTTCCGACTTTGTCAATGTGTGCGCACCAATAAAACAAATTTCAATAAAACGACAGCGAATATCTATTATAAAACACTTTAAAATATTATTATATAAAATTATATAGCTTGGATAACATTTTGAGCATAGCTGGTTAACAAACCAACTTGTAAACCACTAAAAAACCGTTTGACAATTCAAACTGTCAAAACATTTTACGTTTGTAGTTGTAAAACTGGCTCCACTGAAACCAAACCGCAGTGCCAGGAAGGGGAAATCAGTGGTCCACTGAGTCTAGCAGTTTTGCTGTCAAAAGTCCCATCGAACATGTTTTGACAGCGACACTGCTAGAATAAATCGAAACTAGTTGTGCACTGAAGTCCCATCGAAAACGCTATTAGAATAAAGAACTAGAGGAAGCGCTGTACCCTGTAAAAGTTCTATCCGTGAGTGAAGCTGCTCGAGGAATTTAAAATCAGCTGGGGTCGTTGAATAACAGCGAAAGCATACTAAAAAGAGGGACAATTATATTTCGTACTGTCAAATGTTTTTTACTTTTGGTGTGGGAGAAAGTTTCCTCAAATGAATTAAGTTAAATTTTGTTCAATTTGATAAATTAGCTTCCTTTAAAATGTTATGTAATCACTCCAATAAAGTTATTAGACTATTCACTATTTTGTGATTTTTTGTGAAATGACTTTGCCGTAATACCTAGAATTTGTATAAATTAATCAGCATGAAGTGTTCAGTTTTTTCGTGCGCAAATATATAGAAATAAGATGATGGGAAGTCGTTTTTCCTGCAGATGCATAACTCGAATTATTTCTAAATTCATTCTATAAACATGTGAAGTTCAATTAAAACCTCAATTTATGGAAAAAAGCAAAAGTTTCGTAAGAATATTTTTGAGGTGAACATGGAAACTGATTTTAATGTTTTGGGTCGTCGGCACCAGAAATATAACGTCAAAATTTATATACAGCTTAAATATTTTATTCAGAGAAGTTAAAATCAAATTATTAAATTTAATTTGGCCCCACTTTAAATCTGACTTAACTTACGCCTGTATTGTTGCTACCATAACATCGCTCGAAATTCTCCTACAAAAGAAATTTGCTTCACTAAAATCAAGTTACAGCTCTTCCTCTAGTTTCTTTATTCTAATAGCGTTTTCGATGGAACTTCAGTGCGAAACGAGTATCGATTTTTTCTAGCAGTGTCGCTGTCAAAACATGTTCGATGGGACTTTTGATAGCAAAACTGCTAGACTCAGTGGACCACTGATTTCCCCTTCCTGGTACTGCGGGATGGTTTCAGTTGAGCCAGTTTTACAACTACAAACGTGAAATGTTTTGACAGTTCGAATTGTCAAACAGTTTTTTAGTGGTTTACAAATTGGTTTGTTGACCAGCTCTGCTTAAAACGTTATCCAAGCGATATAATTTCATATAACAATATTTTAAAATGTTTTATAATAGATATTCGCTGTAGATTTTTTGAAATTTTTTTTATTGTTGCGCACACATTGACAAAGTCGGCAAGAAATGTTTCATTGATTAGTTGGCCACTACAAGAAAATGTCAGGAACAGTGCGCCACGGAAACCGTGCTTGAAAGAGTCCCATCGAAAACGCTATAAGTTTGATTGCTTTGTTTTGAATTGTCAACTGCATTGAACTGTCAGTTGACATTTCTCACTCTTGGCGCTGGAAAGCACCTGCGTTACTAAAGTCAATGCAGTGTTATTCCCACCAACTAGCACTTTTTGTGACTTAAAGTCAGGGAACAAACCTAATAGGTAGCCTTAAGTGTAGCATTCAATTGTGGCGCTAGTTAAGTGACGTCAAAGGTGTAAAATTTTCCCTACACTCATGTTACTGCAACAAACGGCGAAGTGCAATTCCATCTTGACTTTTGTGTTTGTCAGCTATTGTGATAACTGAAAGTTGGTTTTCTTGATTTAAGAAATTGCACGGATTAAATTACACTATAAATGAAAAAGACAATTTTACATTTCTTTATAAAACATTAAATTAAAAAAAAAGTTTAAATAAATTCGGTATACAATTCATGACTAAATTTTTATTTATATAATATATAATAATATTAATATAACTTAGGCTTTCTCATTTTGGACAATATAAGTCTTCTCAATGGTCCTGACATAATTGACAAATGAATGACAACTAATTACACTTACTTGAATTGATCCAAAAGCAGGTGTAAAAATTTACACTTGAATTGCTACCACTTCAGCGCACCAAACGATTTTAAGTGTAAAATTAACACCAAGTCGAATCAAACGTCTTTTGACTGTTATTCTGCTCTAAGGGTCGGTTTCACAGTCGGAGATTAAACTCCGGAAAGTAAAACTTAGTTTGCCGCTTAAACAAATTGAGTTTCACAGTGCTGAAGCAGCATTGTGGAATTGTGAACTGATATACTATTTTGAATTAATTTATTATAACAATTTTGTGCACTTTGAGTTTTTGTGGAAATTGTCATCGGGAAATCCAATATAAATTCTAAAACAATGAGTTAAGTTTTAATACTTAACTAATTATTTTCTTAAATTAAACTATCTCTCAGCAATTTGCAAATCGGAAAAGAGAGTTGAGTGACATTTAATTAAACTGAGCTTAACCGGTATAAAAGAGTTAAACTGAGTTTCAGCTACATCTTGAGTTTAAAAAGTTATGTAAAGAGTGTAGCGAAACAAATAGACCTATTGGCTCTAGGAAGGGGAAATCAGTGGTTCACTGAGTATAGCAGTTTCACCGTAAAAATTTCAATCGAATATGTTTTGACCTAAGAATAAAGAACTAGAGTTAGAGCTGTACCAAAGATTACTTACTACTAGACAACCGGCTCCCTAAATTACCCAGCTAGTCTTGAAAAAGTAACAGTGGCACCACAGTAAAATGAAATATTTCCAGCATTTAAATTCATAAGAATATACATGTAAATAAAGAGTACAGGTAGTGTGCAATCATTTACTCCTGTCAACATTACTTTTGAGGGAATCACTTACTCCTGTCAAAGTTCTGTTCTCCGGAGAGAATCACAGATTTCTGTCAAAAAAGTACCGCCAAATCTTGTCGAATAGTAAAAATGTACCAAAAGTATCACCAATAATAAGAATTCATGTGAAACACATGACTGTGTCACTTACTTGTGTGCGTAAGAAACTTTCAAACTGTCAATGTGTTCTGATCTTTTAATGAGTGAAGCACAGCTTATTTGATAGCCAAGCCCGGAAAATATGACAGTTCGACCATTTCACCACCAAACGTTTCGTCATTATTTCATTTTTGTTGTACCACACATTAACCAATTCTTGCTCACACAAAACACCACACTCCCGTTATCAAAACCGAAGAGAAATATTGACGTGATTGACGCATTTTAAGCTTAATACTTCAACAAAACGAGCACAAGAGAGTTTTCCCTTTAAAACACATGAAAATTGTATAAGAGAGACACTTTTTATCGTGTTCACATGTTCAGAACATTTGTAGGTTATCCTCAAGTAAAATCTAATTTAAGACTTTAAATATATTGCGAGAAATACTACGAGAAAGTACAATTCCCCAAACTTTTTCTTAGGACTACTGTGTTAAGTTTTGGTTTGTTTACATCACCAATGCTCAGCTGTTAATGTCAGCTTCCGGGCTTGTATCTAGAGTAGGCTGTGAGTGAAATACATTTCACATTTGTAAATGCACACATTTGATACATTTGACATTTGTAAATGCACACAAGAGTAGGCTGTGAGCTTAGAATAAAGAACTAGAGGAAAGGACATCATTCGGAAAAATGTAAGTATTTTCCTATATGTAGTAGAACCCAAGCGATGTGTGCGTTTCGAAAGTAAAGAAAGTTTTGAAAGTAGTAAAATTATGCTTGTATACAGGAGGGGCCAACTCATTTTGATAATATTTTAAATTAGGTGTTTTTAAAATATATTCTTATAACACTTTTAATATAATATAACTTTGCCCGAACATATTTTATTAATTTACTTAATTTTACTATTTAAAAACACTTTGCTTATGCCCCAAATATTTCAGTATTACGGAGACGACTTTGATTTCAAGGCGACATTCGGTACAATTTGACATTTCAGGCGTCATTCCCCCTTAACGCACTCACCACTTGGCCTTGAAGCAAAAATGCTTATCACACGTAGGGTTTTTACTTAAGATAGCCTTTCCTCTCGTTCTATATTCTAAGGCTGTGAGTGAAATACATTTGACATTTCTAAATGCACACAAGAAAATTATACTTGTCTCTTATCCACAAACTCTCCCGGAAAACAAATTTTTAGTACTGACTGCAGAGTTGCCCGATGCGGGAAATATACGAAAGCAACCAAAAATTGCTCTCTACTTTGTTGGAAGCCGTTTATCTAGTAGTAAGTAATCTTTAGCTGTACCGTGGGAAATTCCTATCCATGAGTGAAGCTACTTTAGTACTATTTCGTACTGTCAAAGATTGCTTACTTTTGTGCGTGAAAAAGTTTCCTCGAGTGTCATTTTTTGTGAACTGACTTTGCTTAAACACCCAGAATTTCTTTAAATAAAGCAGTATGAAGTGTTCGGTTTTTCGTGCGCAAATAATTAGAAATGAAATGATGGGAAGTCGATTTTCCTGTGAATACATTACTCGAATTACTTCTAAATTTATGTTATAAACATGTGTAGTTCAATTAAAACCTCAATTTATGGAAAAAAGCAAAAGTTTTGTATGAATATTTGTGAGGTTAACGTGAAAACTGTTTTTAATGTTCCGGGTCGTTGGTACTCGGGAGGCGTTAAACAACATTTTTAGGGGCATCGATAGGAAATATTAAATAAGATTTAATCAATTAAAACCAAAATTGACGATTCGCTATAACGTCAAAATTAATATGCAGCTTACACATTTTATTCAGAGAACTTAAAATGCAATTGTTATTTTACGAATTATCAAGATTTTAAATTTACTTTTGGCCCCAAAATTCTACTATTGATGAGATGTATTAAAATGGAGTGACTTATAAGCTACCTCATATGCGTCCAATTTTTCTTTCAGTGGAGGAAAACTATTTTTAATTGTTCAATGTTTACTGTGAATTTCCAGCTGTTCCCAGGAGGATAAAGTAACCAAATATCTACGAAATAACATATTTAATTTTAATCTTTTATATTGTTGTAAGGAAAATGTAAAAATCATTGGATTACTTAGACTACGCCTGTATTATTGATACCACTACATAGTCCGAAATTCCACTCCAAAATAAATTTGCTTCACTAAATTCGGATTTCAGCTTTCTCTAGTTCTTTATTCTCAGCACCAAACAAACGCCAAAAAAACTACCATTTTAATAGGTGCTTTAGCGCGACCTGCGACAAGTGAGATAACTGAGAATTCTCAGTTGTCTCAGTTGAAATGTGCTTTCGCGAAACCGTCTCAGTTCATTTTGAGCCTCAACAAACATATTCAGCAACTGAGTAAGTGAGACTGGTTTTTCACGTCTCAGTTGCCTCAGTTAAAGAATATTAACTAGTACCGGTGAATTTCTTAAAAGTGTTTGTATTTATTTATATTTTGGTAGCTGCTACTTGCGTCAACGGACGAAATAGTGTCCTTAGCCAACAGAAAGCAATATTATTTTCTAAATTTCAAATTGGAAAAGTTCGTTACAATAGGTCTGTTCACGTACTTTTTGATCTGAAATATTCTGAAAATGTTAAATAGGAGAAATTACCAAATACCAAGAGTACGTGAACAAGTTTGAGTAGTCGTGGGCAAAAACTAAAGCAATAACTGTCAAAGTGACAATAAGTGCCTTTATAACAAAAGTGCTCAACTTATTTCTTCGATTAAATTTGGACAAACATTTTAAAGTAGGGGAAATGTTACGTCAGCAAATTTTCCCCCATTTCATGAGTACGTGAACACGTTTGGGTAAAAATATCATAATTCATTTACCCAAAACTAATTACGTAAACAGACCTATTAACAGCTGTACAAATTGACATTTCCTGAACTGAGATAACTGAGACGGTTGCTCAAAGTTTCGTCTCAGTTAACCAACTGAGACGTGTCGTGCGAAAGCACCTACTGTTAGCTGTGTGAAGTTGGCACCCCCTTTTTTGAATTTTGAAATATTTTTTTTTGCATTCGTTTGTCCATCGTTAGTCCACGTTTCTCCACCCATTAGTTTTATTTGTCCAAGCTCCATTTCAAAATGGCGGACAAAAAACTTTTTCCGCATATTTTTTCACCAGCACCCTCAAATTCCGAAAAACTTTTTTTAACTCCGTAGATCGTTTGTCCATCGTTAGTCCATTAGTTCCATTTGTCCACCCAGAGATTAATTGTAATTAATGATATAAATTTTGAAAAAGTGTGAAATTGGTACTGTCTTTTTTGAATTTTAAAATTTTTTAAGAGATGACACTATACAGGGTGTGCCCAAAAACTACTATCGCAATGACCTTTCCAAAATTGTCAAATATGTTGATCTAGTAACTCCTATTGCAAGTACAGTCACTTACGAAAGTGAAAAAAATGCTTTGCGATTACCTAAAATTCAGCATTTTACCAAATTTTCTCTGAAATACATGTAATTAATAAACCTGTTTTTTAATAAGTTGTGCATCTGTGCAAAAGAGCACATGATCAGGTGGAGGAAGGATGTAGAAATTTATAGGTAGAAAACCTTTTGGGAAATATATAAATCTGCAATTAAAAGAAATTGCACTTATTACAATTAATGTTATTATGTTACAAATGTGTTCGAAATGTTCTGGAACAACGCGCTGGGGCTCTATCAATATGTTAAAACATTGCCCTAAGATTATCCAAAAGGATTTCTTCTAGTAAATCTGGCAGTGTACTCTCCAAAAATTCCGCATAAATTTGGCTATTAAGAATTTGCGGCAAAGTGAATGGTCCTATTAGATGGATCCCGATGATTCCAGCCATGAGATACCATCCCCGGCGAATTGCGATTCATCCGTCCACAGAATTCTATCCACAAATGCCCTGTTCACAATTTCGCATTCCAGAAGTCAAAAGCAAAATCTTAATCTTCTCTCGGAATCTTCTTCCAGTGGTCCTTAGCCTGGGATATCGTGACTTGGACGTCATCATTCTCAATAAATAATCCACCAAACTTTAACTGAAGACAAAAGTCTTGAGACTCGACTCGGGTTCATTTCGGGGTTTTGTTCGACGAAAGTTCGCAAAAATACTCCTCTTTCTGTTCTGGCGTTCTGGTGAAAAAATTATGCAAAGAAAAAGGTTTTTGTCCGCCATTTTGAAATTGATTATTTCATTATTCCGTTAAAACTTAAATTTAAATTTGAACTGAAAACTGCATTACCGAATCCTGATGAAGACATATGCATGTAATGTAATGGCGATATCATGGCCGCATTGATTTCCGTCCGTGATCAGTAGTACGAGTTGGTAGCAATTTTGGAAAAAGAAAAAATTTGGCCCGCTTCCTTGCTTTTTCTTTTACATTTGAACTGTCGTGAAAGTAACATATAAAACGTACATAGAATTTTGAATATACATAATATTATTAAAAGAAAATTAATTAAAAAGAAAGAGAGTGTAGTTGAAGTGTAAAAAAAACCAAGAATTCATTGATAAATTAAAATTTGTGTGTGAGGAAAAATTAAAGAAACCCCATTTACGGTGAAATATAAAATATAAATATACAACTATTATATATTCTTGTAATTCTTCAATGGTGAAGCTCCTAGTAAAAAGCGAAAATATATAAATTGTGACAGGTATTCAAAGATACCCACTACATCACGGAATCAAAAGAATCTCCGCAGGGCGCGAAGACGCCAATCGGCCAATCCAATCAAAGCAGCCATGCTCTGTTTAAATAAGAGCCACGAAATCGACGATCGAAGCGAATCACAAGATTTGGGCCCAGATCACCAACGTAACAGATAAGTGTAGTTTTAAGATCAGAATAATTATTTGTAATTTATTAAGCGAGATTTAGGTATATTAAGCACGGCAGGATTATCAAAAGATTAGATAGTTAAGGTTGGCTAAGGTCAGGTTCGAATTCTTAAAATGAAGTAAAGTAATATTATGTAGATTAACTTTTGTAATCTAACAAACTTCACACAAAAAAAATTCCTATAAAACTGGGTTACACGATAAGTTAAATAAAGATGAGAGAAAATATACTGTTTTGTTACCTTGAGGTTACCTTTATATTAAATATTATTATTTACTACATCGAAATTTGTGCGAGGCTTAATTTTTCAAATATCATAATCTTCACTTAAACTGTCAAAACGTGGATATTAAACGGCGACCAAAACGAAGACTCATTCTACATGAGCAATTGATTTTCCGCTTTTTAGTCTAATTCGTAAGGTGAATGATGCACGCCTGCTTGTTCTTATATGTATAATGTAGTTTCATTCGCCAGCTGTCATTTTACCCTCTGTTAAAGTACATGTTAAACACTGATTTAAATAACTTTTATAATGGTTCTGTTGAAAGAGTCGGTTGTAAGCGGAAAAATAACCGCGTTTTAACTGTTGTTCGTAGAAACAAAAAAATCTTGGTTCAGCCATAACTTTATATAAAGTTAGCGGGCCACCCTGTAAGTTTTTAAAAGTAAGAACGACCAAATTATTTTTTGCAGAACTAATTAACGACAAATTACAACTCACCCCCCGATAACTTTATGTACGTGAAATTGTTTTAGAGCCTTTACTTACGGAAGAAAATTGATATGCTTTAGGCATTTTGCGTTTTATATTAATATGAAACGAAAACATATTTCTGCAATAAATTCAAAAAATTCAAAAAATTGTTGAATTTAAATTAGGCCTCGCAATTGTCAATTTTTCGAATAATCGATTTTTCGTTATGAATATGTGTTTAAAATGACCAATGACTAGTTTTAGGAAAATCTATGACCGAATGGTTCGACAACCGAACTTGAAAATTGAAGATCTGTTTTATTTATAATGTTTTCTAAAGTAACTACATATGTATGTTTGCATATTTCCAAGAAAAACGAATGTATCGTAGGCGATTTTAAATCAAATTCAATCATATTGTCGAATTTTCAAAATATCATTTCGAATTTTTGAAGTTTTTAATGTTTAATCTTGGAATTTGGTATAGCAGTTAGGGAACCTTGTGTTATCGTGTTGAAAAACCCCTTGGTTTTCTGCATATTTGCCAACAATTTCATCATTTATCGTATTTCACATATTCCAAACTCATCATTTTAAAGGCTTACTTTCTTTTAAAGAGTGATATTGATCTATTATTTACTAAAGACTACCGCACATTGGATTTTTTGCACGTAACTGTTTTGACAAAACTATTACGTGAGAAAAGTATCCAATATTGACAATATAATCTATTCTATGTATTAATATCGATGGTTAAGTAATCTTGTATCTCCACTTTTTAATAAATTTTCGATTTTTGGAGAAAACATTTTCTTTAGGCCTACATTCTATTCTGCCAAAACGGTATATGTCTAAATAGACTTCATTGTCAGCTACAGATGTGACATAGGTTGTATAGCAACTACACATTTTTCAGGTAATAACATGTTTAAAAAGCCAAAATTGGAATTGAAAAAATTCACAACCGAACTGTTCAAAGCTCGAGCAGAGTAAGAAATATAAAATTTCTTGACACGATCGGCGTTTCTAAAAAAGAAAAGATAAATTCCCTTGGATCTTCCTCAACAGCAGCATCAAAGAGTTAGCTTTTCTTTAGCTGCTGTACGACTTGGAAAAAATTCGAAAACTAAATGTTAGCCTGACAAAAATAAACACCAATCTAGACAGCTGTATTAAGTTATGATTACTTAGACTGTCACACCGACCTTTCGGTAAAACATTATCACATGCACAAAATATGTAGGTTTGGGGTTTCTTTTTGCAGCCAAGCAAAGACGCCCATGTATTAAGTATCTACGATAATTATGTTGAGTTTTTGGATATTGTGCTTATTGACCTTGCTGCCGACATTTTCGGCTATATGCGGATTTTTTATCAGTACAATGCTGCTATGCGATCTCGCGAGACAAATTCGTGGTTTTAGAACATTTCTATTGGACTGGCCGGCGCGTAGTCCTGATGTGAACCTGATAGAAAGTCTTTACGGTATACTGGTTCGCCGCGTCAACGCAAACGGAAAAAAGTTTTAAACCAAAGAAGAGTTAAAAAAAGGCCATAAATCATTTTTGCCAACACGAATATTCCAATATTCCGTTATTAAAAAACCCAATATCGTAAAATATCAGTAATAGATTAATATCTTTTTCCACGCTTGAATTTATTTTTTTTTTGCATTACTACTATTTTTAACGTATTGCTTTTCTTTTTCTGTTCTTGATTAGTTTCTATAAATTATTTATTTATTTTTATATACAAAGCTTCATCAAATGCTTGATAAGAAACAGTCAATAAACACAGATAAAGTAACTTTAACCCTCAAACGCTAAAGTGCAAAAATTGCCCTACTTTTTTAAATTTTTCTCAGTGCAATTTTGAACGCTTAAACGTGCGTGTCTGAAAATCAAATTATATATTTTTTTTCTTGAAACGGAGTCCACAGGAGTCCTGAATCTGACGCGGGGCAATATTTGCCCTATTTATCATGTCTGGCGCCTCTTATTTTTGTATTGGCTACTATGTCATAAATTCCTAGGCAGTGCCATGAAGTTTCTGGACGGAACTCAACCGTAATAAAGCTACTTGATGAGTAAGTTTCTAGTCTTGAGTGGATAATTGTCGAGATGTGTGATTGCGTTTTGTATTGGCTATGTCATAAAATTCATTTTTTGTTTTTTTTTTATGGAAGCGGGGAAATGCATTTACGCACCCGTGTGCCGGACTCACCAGACCAATGATCAGTCATACCGGCTAAAACCCCCCTCCAGGAGGACCACCACGGAACCGTCTAGGAGACATTACCTCGCGGTAGAGTCCTATAGAACAGCCTCCTACCCCCGCTCTCTCGCTCCTCCCAACAAGCTAGCAGGCGCCCCCGCTAGGGAGCCCCGTTGTTGTCTCCCTCCTTTTGGCAAAGGACTCCTCTCACAAAAACGGCAATCCTTCGCCAATGGTCCTATCCCTGCAGAATGACCTCCGCTCTCCAGCGGAGACATTTGAAGAATTTGTGGAGAGCTGAGTCCGATAAGGAGCCGCAGTATACACAGCACGAGCTTGGCACCTTCCCTATGCGGTGGAAGAACGCCCGGAAAAGCCCGTGCCCCGTCAGAATTGGGTGAGGTAGTAATTCACCTCGCGGTGCCGACGGTTCAGCCAGGTGTCCAGCTGAGGAATCACCCGAGCTGTCCACCGGCCCCGCGACTCCCCATGCCATCTTTCTTGCCAGATCGCAATGGTCCTGGCCCGAGCCACTCTCGCAGCCTCTCCCCCCAGGATGGGTTTCTCCCGGTTGACGAACTGCCGCTCTCTGGCTAAGAGGTCAATGGGTATGATCCCCGCGACCACTAGCACCGCCGGTTCCGAGACCGTGCGGTAGAAGCTCCCGATGCGGAGCGCTGCACGGCGTTGCACCACAAGTAAACGCTTGCGGTACCTTTCCCACCACATCGCGTCGGCCCAGACTTCTGCTCCGTAGAGCATTATGGCCTCGGCGGTGCGGAGAAACAGGCGCCTTTTACGAGGTCTGGGTTCACCAATGTTGGCCATAACCCTGCTCAGCGCGGCTGGCACCGCAGCCGCCTTATCAGCCCGGCCCTTGATCTCACCCCAGAAGGAGAGCCTACAATCGAGGGCCACCCCCAGGTATTTAATCGTGGATTGCGTCTGAACCGACATGTCCCCCACCCGATTCCCATCAACAACGGAATGCGCTTCTTTGTCAGAAGGACAACCTCGGTATTGGCAAGCGCCCGTGGTCGCGCAGTCAGGAGTTTACTCGGCGAATTACCTGGATGAGCGTCATCTGGGCCGCCGCGACATCTCTAGCGGTGATGACCGCCGCAATGTCGTCAGCATACCCAACCAGGAAAGACCCTTCAGGCATCTCCATACGGAGAATCCCGTCATATGTGTAATTCCATATGTCAGGGCCCAGTATGAAGCCCTGGGCCGCCCTTGCCGAAATAACCCTCGTTTCGCCATTAAATTCATAGGCAATGCCATTCCTAGGCAGTGTCCAGCACTCATAACCAATAATTCATGTTTTCAATGTTCGCAGAAAACTAGTTACAATTAATTTGTCGATTTAATAAAATATTTTTACTTATTTCATTTTTATGAGTTAAAATTGAGTTTTCAAAATCACTATTTCCATTCTTTTATTAATTATATTATTTGATTAAAAAAAATAAGGAACAAAACGAAATGCTCTTTTAGGGTTAATATTGCCCTAAACGTCGGATTAGGACCACTCCAAAAACAGCGTTTGAGGGTTAACTAAGCTGATCTTTTATCCAATTTCTAGAGATATGAAAATCAATGTTATTAAATTTGTCATTAAAGAGACGCGACATCGATGCCAGTGACTCATTCATACCGTACTTAGAGTACGATGATAAGGAACTACGAAAAAGCTGTGAGTCCGCAGGGAGCGGGCCATAACGGAGATATTCAGAGACCCTAGCAGCTCTGGAGAATTCGTCGTGCCCTGCAAACAATCGAAACCAAATAAGCATCACAAATATTATTTTGGTCACATATCGTTTTTTGAATTCACTTTTTTTTAATTGGAATAATCGTAGTGATTTAAACGACTGTAAATACAACTTTTTCGAAGTTAAGGCCGTTCTACATCTAAAAGTTCGGCTTGGTCGTGGGCTTTGACTACGTGTTAAATGAATTGTTCTTCTACATCCCGGCTTGGTCGTGGGCGTCGGCGTTGTCGTCAGTTCCAGCTTTGAGAAATTTCAAAGCCGACGCTGAAAAAGCAGGCGAGCCAACTTAATGACCCAAATCAATGTTACCAATTCCTTCACTTGAAAATTGTTTTGACAAGTATTTCATGTAAAAAAAAGTAAAAATTAAAAATTAAAAAATTGAGAATTATGTCTATATTTTCCATATTATTACTATACTTTCACAAATAAACGAAATTCAAACACAAAATGAAGTGACTTTAAATGACGTTCCAATCATATGTTTCCTGTCAAAAATCACGCTGAACTTTTCCAATGTAGAAATATGAGCGTTGAATTGAGCTGTCAAGCCCACGACCACGCCGACGACCAAGCCGAACTTTTGGATGTAGAATAGCCTTTAAGCTAAGATTTTTTCAAGTTGAAGAACCATCAACTCAATAAATTACATAAACAAACTTTTTCAAAGTTTATTTTAAATATCAAATATTAAATTTAATTTACCATTACGGTTTAAATACGTTACTGTCGGTCAGGGTTTTTAGCTTTATTTTCATTAGCATCTACTTTAAAAATTATTTTAACTGACACTTTTCAATTTGAATCATAAATTCATAAAAGATATAACCACTAAAAAAACAATCTTAACTGTTATTAAAACTAGTAATGTTGCACAGTTTTAAGGATACCGTTGCTGAAACTAAATCTGGAGTGCTGTTTGTCGAAAATATTCTAAAAAGCAGTACAATGGACATCAGTTCACTGAATTATTGGAAACACATTTCATTACTAGCGAACGGGATCAGCAAAGCTCACTAAAAACTTACCTTAACTTCTCACGGTTAATATTATGCAAATTGAACTTGTCAGAAGAATATTAGGACAACTTTTTCGCATGTTTGGACCATCCATCTCGAAAAGTTGTCAACCTTATTCGTAACAGTCATAGGAACAACCTCTACCTTGCAGAAGTTAACTTTAAGCCTTTAGTTCTCGAAATTATATTTTAATGAGCGACCCACCCACTTCAGTTCTGAAAAGCTCCGACATAAGTTCCCTTAGAATCAGAATTTGGACAACTAAAATTGAGCCCATTGTTAATCACTGATGAAAATTATGTACAAAATTAGTAGTGAAATATTATAACATTTTATAATCAATTCGCTAGTTACTTAGTTTCCTTTTTAAAAAACGGAACTGTCCTATACCTTTAGCAGAAAAGTATGAGACTATAAGATTAGGTAAAAACTTTTTGAACTATAAAGGTTCCTGTTTGTTTGCGTAATGACATGGTTCTCTGAATTTGGCATATCAAAGTTGTAATTATGTGACTGATTTACAAGTATTTTATAAATTTACTTACATTATTCGTTACTTTTCTCGTATTCATAACATTTTTAAATTTGCTCTTTGTGATTGGATTTTATAATCTACTTGAACTATTCATGTACGTACATACATGACCTGTCTTTTAAACATTAGAAACTTCTTATTTCTCAGAAATTGAATTTGTAGTTTGTGGGGCAAAGGAAGAAAGAAACAGTGAAGTCTACTCAAGATGCTCAGTGACAGTTGAAAATGAAAAGTTTTATAAAATTTAACTTAATAAAAACTTTATTTCTTTGTGTCTATGGATAAGAAAAGCACTTATTCGCTTGTATTGTGTAAAATAATGCAGAGGATCATCATTTCTAGTTTCTCTGTATATTTTTAAACAGTCTGCAGGTAAGAGAAAGAAATTCATGTCAGTTAGTTGAAAAATGCTTTTCATCTACTTAAAACTGCAAATTAACATGTCAAGGATGCAAGAACAATGATTAAATTATTTATTCCTAGAACTTTTTGTATGTGTGAATCTTTTATTGGTAAACTAACACCATCCGATAAAAATTTATTAAACAACTAATTGTTTAATGTGAAGAAGTACCCTTAATGTCTTTCAAATTACTTTGAAGGATTGTGTTGTTAAGTTCGATTTAAATTGGTTTTCTCTGTCCTATTTGTCAAAATTTCAGAGAATTTGTTATTATCTTTCTTAATAATTGGTTTCTGAGCAAAATTATTATCCTTTAAAGCAATATTTATATATATTAATGATTATACATATATCCTTTTGCATTATGTAGGTACTTTATTCAGTCCTGCAAATTCTTAAATAACTTTGTTAAATTTCGCCAATATATTATTTTGTAATCACTGTTATTGTATATCTCGTTGAATAAGGAACTCGAGCACCAATAGCTCATTGCAGAGAGATTTATATTTAACTTATGTTATTGCTTAGTTAGGTGGGGAACGCTTTGGTAACGACGTAAGCAAATGTCTTGTGACTTAGGGGTTAAAATCAAAAGGTCATAAAACTTATTTGTTGCACTATAGAAGACCTATCTAAGGACACCACATGCAATGGGGTAAGTGACAACAAACATTTTGAGTATACTTTTCACTCTGCGGAGGGTGGCTTAAAAATTATTTTTCCGAAAATATCTTTTCTGTTTTTGGGTCAATAATGTAACGTGTAGTCAGGCATAGGCTACACGATGAACGCTAAATCAAGTTGTGCAATGCGCATGTCCCGAATTTTGAAAACCAGAAAACGTTAGAAGCCGTGGTGACTCGGTGTGGTCAAAATTAATAACAGAAATTTCTAGAACTAAGTTGGTGAACTTTCTAGAATTAAGTTAAGTAGTATAAATAGCAGCCTAGTTAGTTAGTTGTGTTTTAACCAGTGATGTGATAAATACTAATTAGTAAAGCTAAACGTTTTATTGTTATGAAAATTGTGAAACGAACTAATCAGTGAAGTGAATGAAACCTGCGAACATTTGTGTCTTAATTAATCCGTCGAGCCCGAAGAGCCCCAGTACTTTACAGTTGGTTCCAGAAGTGGGAATAATTAAGAAAGATGAAATAGTGAAGAAGAAGTGTACTTGTAAAACTAAAGTGAAATAGTGCAATTAATTTAAATATGGGTCGCAAATTGAAGGATTTACGCGATCAAGATTTGAAGGAGGAATTAAGTAAACGCTACCTGCCTACGGCTGAAAATAAAAGTACCCTGGTAGCGTTAGTACAAGAACGTGTTCATGGACCACGAAGGGATGCAGAGACTTTTGTTTTTGAAGACGATGTAGAAGACGATGAAACCACGCCAAGCATGACATATCTTTTCAATGCTCTCTTGGAAATTATCAATGGACGAACAGCAATCTGAAGCAATTGAAGTCTTCAATGAAAGAACAGAAATCTGAATTAAAGTCATCGTTGGAAGAAAGAACAGAAATCTGAATTGGATGGAAGGATCCTTAAATGAGTTGAAGGCAGCAATGGACAAACAAAAATCTGAGTTGAAATCTTCGATGGAAGTGTCCGTAAATTAATTGAGAGAATCGATGAAAGAACAGAAATGTCGATGGAAGGGTCCATAAATAAATTGAAAACATCAATGCCAGAACAGAAATCGAGAAGAACTGGAAGAGGTAGAAGTTTCAGGACACCTCAGACTAAAAGAAGCTGAATGTAAAATGGAACTCTCAATGAAAAAATTTTTTGAAGAAATTATAAAAGAACTAAAAAGTGTTCAAAAACGTGTACGCATACAGCTACTTTATCTCCAGACATAAATTAAAATAAAAATAAATTGAATTAATTAATTAATTAATAATAAATTAAAATTAAATAAATTTTTTTATGTAATTAATGGTGTTTGCTGTAGGCACTTGTTGAAACTTTTCTGTCAACATTTTTTAAATTTAAAGAAATAAACACTAAGTTTCACAAAATTACTTTATTAAATTTACTAGAACGAAAACCTGACGCGTTTCGACCTTCTAGGACATCTTCAGAGTCCTCTGAAACTTAGCAAGTTTTTATTTCTTTCAATTTGAAAAATGTTGGTAAATTAAAAACTTCATCCCCCATCATTTGATGGCCAAACGCCACACTTCAAACATAAACTTCAGTTGGAGATAGCGTACAGACATACAGACTTCAGTTCGAGATAGCAGCGGCAATGACATTTTGGACTGACGAGAAAAAAGTTACAGCTTTAATTTTTGGATTCAGAGGCGCAGCCGCAGAACTGTTACAGACTATACCTGCAGAAAAAAGGTACGATTATTCGTCGTTAATACAATCCTTAGAGTTATCATATGGCAACCAACACATGCAAGAGGTCACACAGCTACGGAGTCGAACACAGAAGTATGGAGAGACGTTGAAGCAGTTATGTGCAGCCATGGAAAGGTTGACATATTTGGCTTATCCAACGTTTAGCCAAGATTATATTAACGAGGTAGCCAAAGAAAAGCGTTTATTAATTGCCTTGCAGATCGAAACCTACATCGATCGAGACGAACAGGCAGCAAAACAGGGCTCAAAAAGTATCGTCCGCCTGAGAGAGATAACCGAAATAGAAAATAATTGCTGTCTGGTAAATGCATCTGAATAGCGAAGTCGTTTTAGATTCTGGACATGCAATAGAGAAGGTCACCTTCAGAGAGATGGCAAGAAGCGAAAAAGATCAAACTCTCCACAAGACGTCAAGATAACATCTGGATTTGACTGCGAAAAATACACTACACTAACGCAACATGGAAACGAATAAGGGCCAACTCTACGGGACAGGATTTGGCCAGTAGAATCGACGCCCATCATCAACATAAAGAAATTGCAGCGAAACGATAGCAGCTTAGTAATCGACGGCAGAGTTCAAGAACAAAAAATTCACGATTACAGTAGACACAGGTGGTTCCAGGTCTATTCTTCGCAGAGATAATGCTAAAAACAATTGGCTTAGCAACAAAAATCGACACATTTTGCGGACTGCTACAGGGGAATCCGTTGAAGTGTATGGAGGAATATTAATGACAATATCCTTCGACGAGGCTCAATTTTCAGATTTCTTGTTGCAGATATAACGGATGGATACATACTTGGCCTTGATTTCATAACAGCACACAATATTCAGCTGGATATTGGAAGAGAAGTCATGAAATTCGACAACAGAGAGATTCCTATGGCTCTGGTTCAAATTGTTATTCGAAGCTGAACATCGTGGCATATAAAGACGTCGAGCTTCCTCCTTGTGCAGAAACCTTCGAAGATCGAAGATAGCAAATAAGGAATGTCGCCGTTGAAAAATGTTTAGTGGCTCTCGACGAAAAGCAAGACATTTAAGTACGAATCCTAAATTTCCGTGAAAAAGGCATCAAGTTTAAAAATCGTAAAGTTTTGGGTCATGGCGAATCAGCCGAAGAGATCGCATTAGCCGAAAATTTAGAAATAAATGAAATCAAGGAACCAAAGAAGGACGTTACAAAGCTAACCAAAATGATACTTCTCTCTAATAAACTCAGCCAAGGGAAATATCGTAAATCAAAGAAGTTGCTTGAAGAATTTGTCGATATTTTTGCACTACGGGACGTAGACTATGGAAAAACTGATATAGTTCAACTAGAGATGAGAAAAATCAGTCTTGGTCTTGCAGTCTTGGTCTCGGTCTTGCACATTTTGCAAGGCACTGCTATGATTACAAGCCTAAAACCAAGCCTTAGAAGGCGAGAGGAAGGCGAAGATCAAGACTCAGTGAGCATGACCAGGACCTAATCAGCAAGACTGGAAAAGCAATTTCAAAAATTAATTTCTTTTTCGTAGAATTACACATGTTTTTTTTGTGAAGAGCCATGTCAAATACGACACTGTATAGAGTTATTTCGAAGTATTTTTATATAATTTTCTACACATTGTTACTTCTCAGAAAAGTCACATCAACACAATTTTACAAACTCGAAAAGAAAGAATCATAGATTAAATAATAACTCTGTTCGGTGGTTACTACATACATATGTATCAATTCTTGGACAGGAAAAACATTTTAATTTCATTTTCTACTTTTCTTGTGTTACAATATATAATTAAATTAGAAGAAAAGAATTTAGTTAATTTTACAAAATTCATTCGAGTTTTTTAATTTAATGTAGTCAGTTATTTTATTTCTAGTGGAAAATAGCACGTCTTGAGAAACCAAAACTCAATTTAACAAGATCAAGACCGAACTATGGAAGTCCAAGATATCTTCTACAAAAACTAGACCAAGACCGACACTGATTGTGCGAGACCAAGATCAAGATCAAGACTGCTATAATATTGGTCTTGATCTTGAGTTGCTCATCACTAAATGCAACATAAAATTGACACCGGAAACGCCCGTCCTATCAAGCAGCCACCAAGAAGATTACCACTAGCAAAGCGAGAAGAAGCAAACGACATAGTTGAAGCAATGCGTAAACAGGGTCTCATAGAAGAGTCGAAAGGCCCACGGATGTCACCAGTGGCGCCAGTAAAGAAGATGGCAATACAAGATTCTATGTCGACTATCGTCGTCTAAATTATATTACGAAGAAAGATAGTAACCCGCATAGACGACAGCCTATCAGATCCAACGTTGGACATAAACAGCGGCTACTGGCAAGTCGATATCGATCCAGATGACAGCGAAAAAACAGCATTTTCGGTGGGAAGTGGATTGTGGCAATTTAAAGTTATGCTCTTTGGACTTTGCAATGCTTCAGCCACATTCCAAATTGAAGCCAGCCAAACTAAAATTGAGTCCCAAAAAGTGTATGATCTTTGGATACCAGGTCAAATATCTTGAGCATGTTTTATCAACAGAACGAGTAAGAACCGATCCTGAGAAAATAGCTCCAGTGGAGAACTGACACATTCTGAAACATAAACACGAGCTGCGAAGTTTTCTTGAAGCCACCAATTACAGACGGTTTGTGAAGAATTTTGCTGATATAGCAAAAGAGTTGCATTAGCTAGCGAAAAAGGATAAGGCATTAGTGTGGACAGGAAAAGCAGAAAACAGCTTTATTGCACTAAAGCAGGAGATTTGCAATGTACCTGTATTAACTTATTCAACGGCAGGCGGGACATTTAGTTAGTTAATCCTGTGCTGTCACAAGAAGTAAACGGGCAAGAAAAAGTGGTGTTATACTATAGCAGAGCTCTATCAAATCAAAAAAAAATTACTGTGTTACGAGGAAAGAATTGTTGGCTATTGTTGATTCAACGAAGCATTTCCATAAATTCCTCTATGGACAAAGGTTTACCCTCCGAACAGATCATGCAGCTTTGAAGTGGTTAATGCAATTTAAAAATCCTGAAAAACAAGTGGCGAGATGGCTGGAAAGACGAATGATTTCGAAAGTATTTATAGGAAGGGTAGATCCCATGCAAATGCAGATGCACTTTCACGACGACCATGTAATCCAGATTGCAAATACTCTTCCAACAACTGTAGTATCCTTGACAGGATGGAACAAGGAAGAATTTAGAGCAGCTCAACAAGAGGACGAGAATATATATCTCCAATTTTGATATGGAAAGAGAACGACGAAAGGCCTCAATGAAAAGATATTTCAGACAGAAGTGCAACGTTGAAAAGCTACTGGGCGCAATGCAATTCGATGTGTGTTGAAGATGGAATATTGAAGCGCAAATAGGAGACACCCGAAAAGTCAGCATGCCAAATGGTTCCCAGGAACAAAATAAAGCATGTGCTGGAGAAATTCCATAACGGTGCATCATGAGGACATCTTGACATCAATAAGACTTTGGAGAAATAAAGAGACTGATTCTACTGGTTACATATGCGGGAGGATGTGGAGGACCGGTGTTGCAAATGTACTTTTTGTGCCTGTTGCAAAGGATATCACATTAAAACAAGGAGAGATGCGTCATTCCCATACAAGAAACAAAGATAGTTAGTAACAAACTGGATATTTGGCGTCCCTAATGAGCTTCATTCTGACCAAGGACGAAATTTTGAATCTGAAGTATTCCAAAAGGTTTGCGCTTTTTCCGATGTCATAGAGGTATCGATAAATAGGCGAATTACCAAATCCAAGCTTCTCGGCTAGGTTCTCAACAGTTACGATGGAAATTTATTCCACCAGGGATTGCAGGACATCTTCGGTGAGCTCGCCAGATCTTCAACGACGAGGCTCTTCTTCTACGCAGTAGTTCCCAGCTCGGAACTTCTGAAAAGACCGTTCCCAGCTCGGAACTTCTGAAAAGACCGTTGCTCATGCAGTATATGGAGATCGGACAATAAGTGTAAGCTAGTGTCCGATACCCATATACTACATGATTAATCCTTGCACTTTCCATTGCATTTTGCATTTCATGAAGCAAAATATGCCGATATTTTCTTTTGTCACCCATTTTAACTTTAAAAAAATAACTGTAAAAATCGAAACACACTCTTCAAAACTCTACTCACACTACGAATAAGGACAATACGAATTTAATTCCTGTTTTACAGTTTAACCCTATCCCTCTGACTTTTAGCGCTTGCAATTGTGTCTATCAGATGCCAAAGAGGCCATTTCCACTTTTTGAACAAAAAAAAATTCATTTAAGCTTTAATTATAAGCTTATTAGACTAAAATCCCGACTAAAATTGACCTTCGCCCATCTGTTTTCCTAATGAAAGTTATGTTTTATCAAACATAATATGTAAACGAACAAACCGCGGGTGGGTTGGCTAATTATATCAGGCTAAGGCTGCTCTTAAATAAAAATAATGTAATTATTTTTTAAATTTCTATATTTATTTATTTTCTTAAAGAATTCAGTATCAATCGAGAGTACAAAGCATAAGGAAAAAGGTAAAGTTTGGTTATCTATCTTCTATTGCTCCCTACTACAAGGTTACCAGGTAAAAATTAGTGAGTTGGTATTATAAATTTACAATCATCTGTTTACTCATTGAGATATACATATATTTAAATAAAGATTATTTTATTGCGAACACTTTTGTATTAGATTGTCTAAGCAAAATCGATCAATATTCGCGCTTCAAAACACGAATAATAACGGGTGCCCAGCAGAGAAGCGTTGAGCGTGCTATGCTTTGCGATAGAGGAGGACGTAGCATAGCAGTTGCACAGGAAGCAGCAAGGCGTTAGAACACTACCGCTATCGCTATCGCGCCGGTGTGAAACGGCGTTTAATCTTTTTCATAAATTGTTCACTGTCTTTCTTAGCCGAATAATTCTTTTGAAAAATGCGATGTCTCGCGTCATTTACACTATTGCAGTGCTTGGTGCCATGCATAAAAGCAGTAAACTCCTTAACAACGTAAATTTTTTCGCCGATGAAAATGTCGGCTTCATCTGTTAACGACGCAACAATTTTTTGGTACGTTTAATTTTTTGAAAAATTGTTGAAAGCTCTGACTTTTGCTTTGTTAGTAAAAAATTGCCGTGTAATTACAACCTGTAAACACATAGAAAGCGGGATCCCAATTTCAATGCTAATTATGTACAAATAACGCAATTTAGGTCTTTGTTATGTCCTTTCATGATCGCTGAACCTGCTAACCAAATTTTTGATTGTGAAACCTTACGCATATTGGCCAGTAAAATTATTACTAAATTACATCAGTATCAGAGGCTTTTACTAAAATTCTTGAACTTGGTGGAAGGCGTCAAATAGCGGTCAAATATAAGATGTATCCCTGGTGCATTAGTTGAACAAAGTTTGATTAGTATAGATACAGTTATTTTTTCAAAGGCATGAAGCATCCGATAAGGTACAAGTAGTGAAAACCTATATATTATTTCAACGTCGATTTGTGTTGGCTCAACCATTTGGACTTGAGATTTTATTGTCAGGCAGCATGGGTGCTAGTGGAAAGGTTATAACATTCAACTGTAAAAATGTTACTCGTATAGAAGAACTAGTTTACAAACACTAACTAACTGAATGTAAAGTACTTCAAAACGATTCTCGGATTCTTGATTCGAAATATTTCAGTGTTCGCTATAGTTTGATGTTATGTCCGTCCTGGCGTTGTTCGTAGTGCCGTTTGATACCGAACACAACGAAATCGATAATAAATTTCACTTCAGATCGTTCGGAATTTAAACGGTGCGATCGATTCAACCTGAAGCGTTATTATAATATGGTACCGAATCGAATCGATCCATTGAAAGAATACTCATGGTAATTTTTGACAGTGCACCCCACCTCTGTAATTTTTCTTAAGGTGTCTTGTCTTAGTCCTGAATTACACGAGAGGGATTTTACCCCATAACTCACGACAATTCTCTTCTGTGCAAAAGCAGAAAAACCCTCGGAGTGTTGCTACGAAAGGGGCTTTGACTGACGTTAAAAAACCGGTTCATAAGTGTTTTGCAGGGTTGAAAATTTGTATTCACCGGCTCAAGCAATACTAAATCAACCTGACACCAAAAATTTTTCGAACCCTAATGAGGAAGTTACGAAAATGGACAAAAGAAAATCAGGAAAAACTCAAGCAAAACCCCTACGATTCGTGATTGACACTCACAGATTACCCTCTTGCTACCTCACTTCTCTCACCAAGAAAAAAACAGGTTTTCGTCACTCATGGGGTAAAATCCCTCTCGTGTAATTCACGACTTATCGGGGCTTATAGGAATGGGGTAGATGTAAGTTATGATTGTCCACGCCACTGTCATACATTTTTTTATTCATGTGAAGTTAGCGCCGCTTTTTTTGATAAAATCATATTTTATTAGAGTTCTGGAGTTCCTAATTGAAATTTTCAACAGTTTTGGGAAATTATAGGTAGAGAAATCATATAAAATAAATGCGGCGTTTACTTCGCAAAGCGCAAAAAAGAGTTCTGCAATTTTTTTCTATATTGAAGAGTTCTAGAATTCCTCTAACATTTAAAAATAGTTCCAGAAAATTAAGAAAATTATAATTTTTTCAAATTTTCGGTTCACCTGAGAAAATGTAAAACTAATTTTCCGAAGAGTTCTGATAAGAGTTCTAGGTAGCACTCGTCGCATTTTATCGAAAGAGCAAAACTTTGGCTGCTATTAGCAATTATAGGTTTTTGCACCGGAAAGTAAGTTCTTATGAAAACTATAAAACCGGTTCCCAGAAGAGTTCTGATGGAACTTCGTAAAGATGTTAAGATCACAATAGAACTGCGTAAATCATTGGCACACTAAAACTGCATTATTTGATACGTACTCGGCAAACGGCTAAATCTGCGAAATGTATCGCCGCGATGATAACTAATGCAGGCCATACACGATCAAGTCTGCCGTCAAGTCTGCAGCGGACTTGACGCGGCGTCCAGTATACTTGACGGTGTATGGCTATCATTGTGCATGACAAGTCTACATGAAGGAAAAATCGAATTTCGATTCTGCAGACTTGATCAAGCCTGCAGCGTCATGCAAACTTGAACGTGTGTATGAGCGGTCAAGTATGCATGACGTTAGTCGGCATCTGCAGGCGAATGATTTTTCTTTTTGGTTCTTAATTGCGAGCAATAAGCCTAGGATGGCTAACGCGGCGTCGGCCGCCACTGGGGATGCCATGGTTTCAACTGATGCGGCATCATGCAAACTGGACGGTAAACTTGATCGTGAGTGGTCTATATGGATGCCCTGCAAACTGGACGCCGCGTCAAGTCCGCTGCAGACTTGACGGTAGAATTGATCGTGTATGGCCTGCTTAACATTCTTTGCTATTTTGATGAGATGCCGGTACGTGTGACATGAAAAAGCAATGCCACAAAAGTAATTAATCTGTAGCGCAAGGAAAAAGATATCTCAGTGGCGTTCGTAAAAATGTATAGAAAACGATTGAACTGCGTAATAAATCACAAACAAATGCTTGCTTTCCGGTTCAAAAATTTATAATTGCTCATAGCAGCCACAGTTATATAAAATATAATATACATATATGTACATATGGTGGATTTTTTTTCAAGTGAGCATGAGGTTTTTATTTTTTTATTTTTTTTTTTTATAGTTTTGAAGTCAATAAAGTGTCGGTAAAACAAGTTTTATTTTCAAGTTATAATTTTTTGAAAATTGAACCGAAAATTTGGAAAAATTATAATTTTCTTAATTTCAAATGTTATCACGAAATCTAGAATTCTTCAAAATACATCGAAAAAAATTTCAGAACTCTTTTTTGCAATAGAAAAAAAACGGCGTGAAATTAGCGCCGCATGTTTTTATATGATTTCTACCTATAAACCCCGGAACTATCAAGATTTCTATTAGGAACCTCAGAACTCGATCGAATCTATCTCTAATAAAATATTGATTTTTCAAAAAAATCGGCGCTAACTTCACTCAATTTTTTGTCTCGAGGAGTACTACTACCAGTTCAATACTGATCTTTCAAATGTGAACACCCTGCATTGCTTATAACTTGAGGTCCATTGATAGCTCACATTCCGATCAAACTGAAATGGAGTTGGCTTAAGTTTGAGCTAGCTTAATAATGGAGCGCCAAATAAATAAGTTCGACCCGCAGTTCTATGAAAATCAGGCAAAGGCTTATATGGCTTTTTAGAGATTTTATTTTAAATGTCTATATTTGTTACCTTGCACTAGTCATATAATTTCTTGTAGAGAAATGCAAAAAAAACAAAATTCGGGTTCAATTTTCCAATTTTGATTAATAAACTATCAATGTATAATTATGTAAAAGAAATATTGAATATTTTAATTTCGAAAGCTGCAAAAAACAAATGCCGTTGAATATTATTATTTACGCTATAGTAGTAAAATCAACTCTCTATTTTGCTTTAATTCTGAGGTGAGGGCTGCACGCAGAATCCAACTTTCACTCAAGTAGCAATTATTGACTTTTGATATATTGATGAATTTATTACTTCAAAACTTATGACTTAACATTAAAAATTTGCTGCATTTAAATTTCAACAAAATTACATCTTTCGAACTATAGAAATATATGTTTCTGCTAGTCAATCTTGGCAACAAGTATTTAAATTATAAGTATGTACTTAAGTAACTGTGCAAGAAAAAGACTGTAGATATAGATAATTTAAATTTTTTTTTAATTTTTTAACTCCCGGAAGGCCGCAAAATAAATGAAGCTATAAACTCTAAACATCTCTTGAAACCCAAAGGACGGAATCTTTTTTTTGGTGGAGACTTTTTAAACTGAAATACAAAAGAGGAATAGTGAACAGCTTTAAAAAAGCACTTTGACTGAGCACTACTTTAGTTTACTTTGTGGAGGGTCAAGTTGGTAGCAAAAATATGCCAACGGGCATAGGTTTGCTTGGTGTTCGTTCATTCGTAAGGCAAGGACATCATGACTTACAATCTTCACATATGCCGAGAATATGTAAGTGCTTTTGTAACCATTTCCATGTATAAAGGAGCTTACAAAGGTAACCATAAATAATTAATGATGTGTTCTTGCGATTTGTATGGTTTCCATCAAAAATAAAACAATTTCCCTGCAGCAAGTTTCGAGCTCCACTATGTCCCTAAAAACATAAATAACGACACTAAAAGTTATTATCTCTTTCGAGATATCATCCCGTACTATATTCGCTGATATGTACATTTTATATAAGGTTGTTGCCACATGTTTCATTTGCAAATGTTCGCCAAAGTACAATTATTTAAAATGGAACTGTAGTAAATTAAAAGGATTTCGTTATCATAAGGAATGAAGGATTTATTATGTACGAATCAATTGCTTCCCTTAAACAGCTCATAATTTCATACTTCTACATGTGCTTATTTTTGTATTTATAAACTTTGTTCTTGTTTCTTTTCGGTTGCTACTAGTTTTAGGTTGATTTTTCCGAAACAGTAAAAATATTCTAACAATAAAAAAGCAAATCAAAACTCCTTAAAAATCAGTTCGCCAAATTTATAGGGTCTTCGTGAGCTGTATGATGCTTTTTATCGACCTAATGAGCTTGCAATATGTCGGGTTATTGATCGATTTCATACAAATTGTTCACTACAGGATCAACGTCCACCAAAAAGACAAAAATCTGTTCGTACTCCTAAAACCAGCGGTGCTGTCACACCAAAGTGTAACCGAAAAACCAAAAATGACGATTCGTCGTTGTGCTCAACAACTTGCGTTTTGTTCGTATACTAAATAGAAAATTTTGCAGCGCGTTCAAGAACTGAAGCCTACTACGAAGCCCATGGTTTGCGTCATTCCCTGATTGGGCACATGAACAAATGCAAATTGGACGTTGTTATGCAAAAATGATGCAACCCATAAGGACTAAAAAGAATTAGTTAATTCTTTCATACTGTAAAGGAAGGTTCTTTATTATGCAAAAATGTCCCAACAGATTTAACGAAAATATGACATCAATAATACCTTTATTTATCCAACCCACATTACGTACGCAACGTTAATGCATTTAATAAAAGTCTGTCAAATTTACAAAAATGACTCAATTAGCTACTTATCAGTACGATAAATTATAGCTATAAAGTTATTAAATTTATTTATTTCATATAATTAGCATCATATGTTAGAGCTAAATAGCTTAAATAATTATAACCAATAACCAAAAATAACTGGCCAATTTGAACTTTTAAGGATAAAATTGGTTACAATAAAGAAGTTATTAAAATGCTACTAATTATATGAAATAAATAAATTTAATAACCTTGTGATTTATTAAATATAGGTATTGATAAATAGATAATTGGATAACTTTTGCAAATTTAACATACTTTCCTCCACTGGGATTGGGTGGATGTCAACTTCTTAACGCGTAGACCGATTTTTATAATTCTCTTTATGTTATATAGAGTATAATGCTAATATGAGGATACATTTTGAACTAGGGTGCTGGTGAGGGGGGTAGCCTAACTTCTTAACATAAACAAAAGATTATTTGAATCAGAGATGGGCATTTTTTATTC
Organism: Leptarthrus brevirostris; assembly: GCA_964036015.1. Classification (NCBI taxonomy): domain Eukaryota; kingdom Metazoa; phylum Arthropoda; class Insecta; order Diptera; family Asilidae; genus Leptarthrus; species Leptarthrus brevirostris. Next base: position 73,809,122 of record OZ038374.1, read on the forward strand.
GAATAAAGATAAAAGCTAAAAGCTCACATAAATTGAAAATCGAATAAATATTTATTTGATTACAAAAATTATATGTTTATTTGGGAGATTATTCGCAAATAATTATTTGTTATTTGCGTTATTCGATAATCAAATAGTTATTCGTTATTTGATGACTTATTCCCAAATAATTATCTGTTATTTGGTGATTTTTATTCGAATTTCATATTATTATTTGTTATTCGATTATCAAGTAATTATTTGATAGTTGATGTCTCTTTATGGAATACTTATTTGTTTTATGGTATCATTTACTAAAATCTTTACTGTAAACATCGAAATATAACAAGGTAGTTTTAATTTCCTAAGTACGAGACACCTTGTGATATGAAATGCGTGTACCAAGAAATAATTTTTTTAAATTGATTTAATGGACACCAACAACAAATAATTATTTCATAAAGAGACATGAACTATCGAATAATTATGTAATAATCGAATAACAAATAATTATTTGAACTTCGAATAAAAAGCACCAAATATCAAATAATTATTTGCCAATAATTCATCAAATAACGAATAATTATTTGATTATCGAATAACGAACGATCGAATAACAAATAATTATTTGAAATTGGATTAGGGACCACCAAATAACAAATAATTATTTGCGAATAACTTATTATAAATTGAAAATCGAATAAAAATTTATTCGAATAATTTTTTATTCGATTTTTTAAAAAAATCGTTATTTGATTGAAAATTTATTCGAATAATGCCCATCACTGATTTGAATGATTCCTGATCACCCATTGCTACTATGAGGAAACATGTGGAGTAGTCTAACTTTGTAACGCGTGGACTGATTTTTATGATTCTGAATGCATAGAGTATCTATGTGTATTATGACAACAATTGTGGCTTACGATGAGATTTGAAGGATTTGGAGGCGCTTAGCTTCGTAAGGCGATTTTTATGATTTTTTTATGATTGATAATACGTTTCTTGATTGGTAAATGATAAAAATGTTGTACTGACTCTAAGTACTCTATGGTGACTCTCTCTGACCATGATCATTTTCTCTTGCTGTATAGAGTACGGTAGCGCATTAGGGCCATGGTAAGAATGAGGGTATGAAGGGCTGACCGTGACTAATTTCGTAAAATGTTGCCGGATTTGGATAATTCTGCTTCGTTTCTATATTTGAAATTGCTCTGTCTGAAAAATAAAATAGTTTTTAAAAAAAAAAGTTGAACCGCTTTACAAGAAGCGCTAAAAAGCATAAAATAATTTTTAATTTTATATCTATTACGATATTTTAAAGTCGGTGCAATTTAGACAAACAAAACAAGTACCCAACCATAATCGAAGATACTACAGGGTGTTTCAGAAATGACGTGCCAAAATGAGTGGGGATCTATCGCCCCAGTCAAACAAAAAATTTTAGAGGAGGGCAATCTCAACCGTTTGGGAGTTACAGGGTGATTCATAAATTTCAGTTTTTCATGGTATGCACATTATTCTTTTCTTTTTATCTTTTGATCTACCCAACACAGCGATGTTGATCCAACTCCTACCATTGCAGGTACAGTCACTTCCAAAAGTGAACAAAATGGTTTGCAGTGTGTGTGTACGTACGTACGTTCGGACCCACTTTTTTCGACAACGAAAATTCGCGAACAAAATATGATAACGACTTCGCTATGGTGCCATTCGAAGTGTATTATTGTCAATAAGAGCTGAAAGAAATTTAATCAATTTCGGTTCAGCCGTTCTTCTGTTTAAACAAAAAACTGAAAAAAAGTTGATTTTAGACTTTCTTGAAAATGATTTCTTCGATATAATTTGTTCTGATGACGATCGGGACATCAAAAAGTCGGATAATAACAATTTATTATGAACAGAAATTGTTTATAATGATGAAAAATTGTTTATAACAATAAATAATTGTTTATAACAATAATAAATTTATAATCATAAAAAAATGTTTAACCTAGTTGAAAATTCATTATGAAAGTTGGAAATAGAATACAAAATTGAAGATTGTTCATAGCAATTGAAAATTATTATAAACAATGAAAAATTCTTATAAACAAATGAAGTTTTTTTTACCGCAAACAATTTCTTTTATGAATAAACTTTGTTTATATCAATTAAAAATGTTCTATAACAATTAAGAATTGTTTATATCAATTATAAATTGTTTATAACCATGCAAAATTATTAATAACATATGAATTCCAAACAGAGTGCATTTATTTGGTTTTCATTAAAAAATAGTGCTATAACGGAATAATTTTTTTTTTTATTTTTTTGCATCTTATTACAACGAAATTATCATGATAAATTAAATTCATTAATTTATTTATTTATAAATTTAAAATATAAATTTTTTAAGTATTTTTTAGTGACATAAAAGTGGGCGAGAGTTTTGTTTTGAAAAAGATTCATCTGATCTTAGTAATTGTTTCTGGTACAACTCGATACTTTAAAAAAAATCAGATTTTAAATCCAGAACTTTTATAGTTTTTTGTAACATTAAAAAAATGGTAAAAGAACCGTAAATTGTTGATATTAATGATAAATAAAACGATAAATCGAATAATATGAATTTTATTGAGTTTTCACTTACTCGTTGGTACTATGATCATGAAATTTATCGCTATTAACAATTAAATATTGTTAATAATAATTGAATATTGTTAATAACAATTGAAAATTGTTATTAACTGGGAAGTTGTTCGTGTGGACCTCAAGGGTCGCACCAATGATGCGACACCCAGAATCTGGACCCACCCCACTAGTTTTAATTTAAAGTTGTATTCCGCTTGAAAAAGACTACTTTAAATTCGAATTTTTCAAAAAAAAATTAAAACGTACATATGTATATGCGTACATATGTGGAAAACCTTTTGTCGTTTTATTAATTAATTGTACATAAGTTGAATTAAAAATTAAAAAGATGCTATCAATTACGTCTATCAAATGCAAAGAAAGTGCTAAGTGCTGCCACAACATTCACAATATAAGAACTCCCCTTGGTTTTCAGCTCTTTAAGAGGTTCTCAACTTCTCGACATTGCTTTTTAATTCCTGTTAATGGACTCAATTGAGGAACAATCGAGACTCTTAAAACTGATTTGAATTTCGATAAAATTTCAAGGGATGTATTTATAAAATGAAATATTTGAAAATTTAACATTTTCTCTGAACAAATGAAACACTTAAATATTTTCCACAGTTTATAATTTATTTAATAAATTTGAGCTGACGCGGGACATTTTCAAAGCTTCAACTGAAGCTTTGAAAATGTCTCGATAAGACGAAACGCGTCAGCTCAAATTTATTAAATAAATTATAAACTGTGAAAAATATTAAAGTGTTTCATTTGTTCAGAGAAAATGTTAAGTGAAAAATATTTCCACCAAGTGCCAAAAAACGAAACTATAAGTTACATTGAAAATCTGAAAATTTGTTTATCACTAATTTGGAACATAACGAAGAGATTCTAATAAATTTCAGAGTATCTGCAGCGAACCTCTTTCTATCGATATTTTAGAATTTGGAATAATTCCTTTAACTTACGTGATATATAAATGTAGCTATTCATACGTAGGCATGAGTAACAGTCCACTTCCTCAATACAACAGAATCGATTTCCCGAAAAAAAAATTTCAACAAGAATGCACACAAATGGCACATTTAAGTGGAAGTGAAGGGAAATCACCCAATCTCATCAGGCATTGAACTCTTCAACTTCAATTAGAATTCAAGTGGCTCAACGATTGCTTCCCGACCCCACGCGTCAAAAGAGGCGCCGCACATTAAAATTCTCGACGTACCCTCAAATGTTCTTCCTTCCATCGGCTCGAATTGCATCACATGCACTTACATTATGCCAACAACTGTGGTGCGAATTAGTCATCCAACATATTTTGATTCCATTATAAAATATAGGTTACGCATAAAAACGGTATCAATTTTATTCATGTTATTAATCAGATTAAATCTGAGGCAATGTTCAAGCTCATGTCCCCGGTATTTAATAGGAGTGAAGGGAATGAATTCATTTCCACTTGGTTTGAACTATTTTTAAATTGATGTTGGAAGTAATGCACATAATACATAAAAGCGTTTTACAGCAAAATGATAAGGAAATCTTTAGTCTCTTTAATGAAACTTTCAACAATTCATCACTTAGTTTCATACACATTCATTGGTCCCTACACGTAAAATTTAAATTCAATTGCCACACATCCAAGGTGCGAATGTTAATGACTCCAACCGCCTGTGGTAAATAGGGCAACTATAATCTTGACAAGGAAGAACTTAAGCTGATTTTATGCTTATGTGCCAATGTAGCATCAAATTTTCTACTCTTTGAACTCTTTTGACAGAAACTCTTCTGTAAGTATGTATCACAAGAAAAGTATAATAAATGAAATCTTAAGATTGAGAATTCCATTTTGGAAGCGTTTCCAAATTAATGCTTGATTACAACTATTATCGCGTTTAATCAATTTGAAAGCAATATTCAAGATTATTTTATTTTATAAACTTGATAAGAAATGATTAAAGTGCAAAAATTGAAGTCAATATTTTCCCGCTTAATTGAAGGATTTTTACTTTGAACTCGGATTTAAAGATTGCATATATTGCACACTTTTTTTTATTAAACGGACTAAAGTTGTAATCTTAATCCAATTTTAATGATAATCTTTGAATTAGACAATTTCAGCCATACAAGCAAGATTTCTAAATATTTTTGATTAACAAACTAATCCAATTTGCATGGTCTACTTTAAGTGATATACGTATCTAGTTTCGTTTAACAAAACTGTTAAAGGGAACATTTTAATAAAACAATTGCTTTCTGTTCTACAAAATTACTTCAATTATGTTTAGATTATAAATTTGTCGCGACGCGTTTCGCCTTTCGTGGTAAAATTTTAGACAGATACGAAATATTAGAAATTAAAAAAGAAAAAGGTAAATGGTAAATGACCAAATTGATTTTACTAATTCAAGTCCGTTGATTAGGTCAAATTTTATAAAGCATTAATAAAATTATTTTCTAAATAAACTTTAAGTAAAATCACATGAGAGTAAAAATTAGAGGTACAATCTAACTTGTTTTGTGATTAACTCATTTCTCTTAGTTTAGTAGCTTGAAAATGCCCCAGTAAGGCGAAACGCGTCGCGACAAATTTATAATCTAAACATAATTAAAGTAATTTTGTAGAACAGAAAGCAAGTGTTTTATTAAAATGTTCCTTAAAACGAGTGCGTTCTACCATGTGCCAACAAGGAAGTCAATTACTTCAATTATTAAAACTGTTAAAACCAAAAAGAAATCTAAAGTGTTTCCAATATTTCGTTCAAATCATTGAATTTCGTTTTTTCAACTTATTTTTTTAGGGTAATATTGATTGTCTAAATTTTTTTTTAACTGTGCGAATATTTTTAAAACAAAATGAGGGTGAAAAACCGGGTCGCCCTTCTTTAATAGCTGATATTTTCCCCTCTTTTGTCAACAAACGGCTCTTAAGGGTATGGCTCCTCGTGCATTTCTCACACTTCTCTACATGTTAATAATCTTGCTTCCCTCAGTCAGTACTCTTGATGTAATGTTTCTTGAGACATGTAGCCGCTTTGCAATTATGGACCCCTTGCAATTAAGCGTTACTGTTGCAGTCGGTTTTTGTCGAGCATTCCATTCAGTAATATTTGGGCATATTACATTCTTTTATGTTCTGAATTTTTTATTAGCTTTGAACTTTTGAAATGTCAAGAGGTCATAGTATCAATATAAATAGCGACGATTGTAAACAAAGCCAAGTGGAATAAGACAGGTGTACGCAGCCCATATTATATTGTAAATACATTTGAAGTAGAATATACATTCATGCATATAAGCAAATAATTTGCATTTTTATTGTTTTCTTAACTTATGATTGCTCTTAGTTTTTTAAGAGCTGAGAAAGTAATTAGAATGGATATACAAAAGTTACTGAAAGCCAGTCAAATTACTGAAATTACTCATTTGCGTATTCTGTTGGGAAGCGCTTGTCCTATTTCCCGCTGGAAATTTTTAAGGTCCAATTTTTGTTTGATTACTTCATTTTAACGGTATAATTCCATAAATTATCGTACCGAAATAAAAGATTCGGCGTATGTTATGGCAGAGAGGGGGGCAATCTCAATCGTGCGCTGGTGCTTCATCGTGTTGGTAAAACATGTCCGTTCGATTATGCACAGGGATGCCCTCTATTAGATCTGACAGTATATTGTCCAAAAAGTTTGCATAAATTTGACTGTTGAGTACTTGCGTCAAAATGAATGGTCCTACCAAATGGTTGCCGATGATACCAGCCCAAACATTGACACTGAATCTCTGCTGGAATGAGGTCATCTTTGTCCTGTGTGGCTTAGTTTGCGAATTGAGATTCATCCATCTATAGAATTCGCCCAGAAACGCCCTGTCGTCAATGTCGCGTTCCAGAAGCCAAGTGCTAAATTCCAGTATTCTCTCGGAATCTCCTTCCAGTAGTCCTTGAACTGGGTCTGGGTGATGGTGATATGGACGTATTCCGTCTCGATGAATAACCCTCCAAACCTTCGATGAAGATATTCCTAATCGTCTTGAGACTGGTCTTGTGCTCGTTTGAGGGTTTTGCCTTACGATGGTGATTATTTACTGCTCGATGTCGGTAGAAGTTCCCGAAGATTCGGGTCGTGTCTCTCTGTCGTGTAAAGTTACACTTCCTGTTTCTCTTAATCTTCGGAAAGTCCGTGTAAATACCCTTCTTTAGGGTGCTCGTCGATTAGGTAATCTCCTTTGATATTCCAGTACAGCCGCTCTCTCGTTTCCGTCTACTAGACCATAAATTTAAATAATATCCGCGTATTCCTCTAAAGTAAATTCTACAATTTTTTAATAATTTTTGCTAAAAATCTTTTTGTTTAAATCTTATTGATTTCTTTTTCAACTATGATAGGTATTCTTGCTGACTGACCCTTTATTATAGCAAAATTTCTTTCAGGTACGAGTAACAGAACGCAATACAAGGGTGTGAATCCTGGCTAACACAAGCTAATATCGGCAATAAAACCAAATTACACTAACATTTTTATAACTTTTTTGCAGCAATAATTAAAACTGATTACCTGTTAACCCAAAACAAACATTTTCGACCCTTTATCTTAAAAATTTTGTTTATTCAGGGATTTCTAAATAAGCGGTTTTTCTAATCCTATCTACCTTGCTAAGTTGTACCTTTTTGGAAAGATCCAATAAAAATAAAAAAGGGGTGTACTAATTACATAAATTTCGGAGAAAATTTGGGAAAATTCTGAATTTTAGGTAATTGCAAACCATTTTTTTTCATTTTTGGAAGTGACTGTACCTCCAATGGTAGGAGTTAGGGCAATATTGTTGACTATGGAAAGGACATTGGGATAGTAGCTTTGTAGCGTTTCTTTGATTTCGCTGTGTTGCATATATCAAGATATAAAAATAAAAGAGTAATGTGCATAAAATGAAAAACTGAAATTTATGAATTACCCTGTAACTCCCAAAGGTTGAGATTGCCCCCCTCCCTGCCATAAAACTGTTTGTTTGCCTAGGTGAGATCTATCACCCCGCTCATTTTGGCACGTCAGTTTTGAAACACCCTGTATATTTCTCCGACAAATGTTCTGTAGTTTGAATTTCAGGCAAGATTTCCGATGCCAGAACGCACGAAGCGAACCCAAGATAAACAACAACAACAACTGAGCCCACTATGCTTGGTTGTGTATTCGACTATTTCTTATTCAAGCCTTGACCTTTAGCTTAACCTACTGTCTTCGCGAATTTCAAATTTGGAATCATCACTCCCAAAAGGAAGGTGTTTATTTGAGATAAAAAATTTTTTTTCGCAATTGAAGGTAAACATAAATACCAATGCTTAAGAAAAAGAGTCATTTGCAGTTCTTTTTTAAACACTTTGGTATGTAAACCATCGTGAAACTTCTGATAGTAGCTCCACCGGCGATTCTAGCTACTTTCAAAATATTCAAAAGAGAAAATCGCTCATCCATTGGTTCTGTATATTTTTTTCTATGCAAAATTATAGTTAGGAGTTAACTACATCTTAACTCGTTTTTGTTAACAGTTTTTTTTTCTATATCAATGTTGCTCATTTTTACGCTGACGAATAGTTTATCATGATTTTGAGCGCAAATAGTTTCTGCCTCACTTTTGCTCTCAGTGTGTTAAATTATCAACGTCCAACACAAGTCAAAGAAAGTTCGTACACCTAAAACCACACTGTGAACAACAGTGTAATCAGAGCCGGAAATGTCGATTTCGCGTCGTTCTCAACAACTTGGCCTTTATCCTTCCACCACATGGAAAATTTTGGTTGGGATCTTGGTTTACAGCTGCTTGAAGAAATGAAACCTTACGACCATAGTTAACGTCGTTTGTTTGATGATTAGGCTCATGAATAATTGTAAATCGATCAAGTTTTTTATCGCAAAATTTTTTTTAGTGATACGGCGGGATGAGTGAGAGTAATCATTCATTACATCAAGAAAAATTTGTGGTGTGATTTATGGCCCAATATCATCATCGTACCTTATTTATTTTGAAATGAGAATGAAACTGTCGTTAGCGTCAATGATGTTCGTTATCGATACATGCTCAACCAATTTTTATTTTCAAAAATTAAGGAAATCAACATAGACAACTTATGGTTTCCACTTACGTTGAACTTGCCATACAATCAGAAAATCGTCAATGTACTGCGTTATATGTTTGGTTCCTACATTATATGCATGGTCCATGCTAACAAACCAAGTCTTAACGCCGGATTTGTTGGAAAAAGTGACCAAAATTTGAACCGACAAAATGCGCTACGTTACGTGGAGCCTATATTTTCATAGAGCTTTTAACGAATAAAATCTCACACTTTTTTATATTAGTAAAGAAATAATAATAAAACAATAAATAATGAATGTTAATAATGAATGAGAGGAAGAATCGAATAATATAAATTTTTTATTATATGTTTTGATAAAAATAAATTAATATTTGTTAGTGATTTTTTTCTGTTATTATTAATATTCATTCGTAGTGTTCAATACTCATCATACCGGGAAGTTGGTCATGTGATCTTCAAGGGTCGGACTTAGGTCTACATCTAGTTTCATTTTAAAGTTATCGTATCTCGCTTAAATACACACGCTCTACATTCCATTCAGACATACATCCATACTAACGAATAATTTAAAGCGTTATAGGCTTTAAATTTAAAAAATTCAATCTTTACTATCAACACTTAATCCAACCGATTTATTGCAAAACACTTCATTCGTCAGTTGGTTGATGCCAACTTACCACGAACTACTTTCACTTGGGTGGGGGGTCATTCCATCTCAAATCATCCAGCCAAAGATGAAAATGAAAAATCATAAAAATCTGAGACCATGATTTTTATGATTTTTCTCTAATTCTGCAGGTTGTTCTGAACATTTTTGTCAAAAAATCATTGTGATATGATGAAAATTGCCAAAGATATGAAAGTTTAACTTAAACTGTGTCACTACCGCTACAGTTCTCGGTAATGCAAAAACGTCTTTTTTCGTAAATTCTTGGAAATTGATATCTCAAAAAGTATTCAAGATATCACAATAAAATGTTATATGGTTAATAAGGATGGCAAATGGAATATGCGATATACACTAGAGAAGATGAGTGGGGACCGCTAAACTCATAAGATATGTTTTTTAATCCAGTTCGGTAAAACCCAATATGTTCCTTTTAATTATGTTCACATAGATTAGCGTCATCGATTCGAAAAATTCAGATAAACCAATTAGTGAGAAAATTTTCTTCGAAAGATTAAAAACCGATAAACCTATCTAAATTCTCGATGAAGAACAACAGAAGCTCCTTTTTTGTGAATATTATATACGGTGGCTGAGATATTAAATAATAAAAATGACACCTTTTCTACATAACATAAATTTGAACATTTTTTGCTATTGTGTAACTTGGCATTAAAATTGACTGCAAAAGTGTACTTATAAAACGAGTATCGCCCTTCTTCCGTTCTTGTTCCCGCCTGCAATATCTTTTCCAACATTCAAGTTATATATCCGTACCTCAGAGCAAAAGGGTATTAAGTCCAAAATTTAAATTTTCCGGTTTTTTTATCATTATCAAGTTTAAATTACTGATTTATACAGGCTACAAAGCAAGTAAAAATAATAACTATTTCTTCTTACTTTATAGCCGATACAACACAATAAATTATTGTATTTATTTTATCTCCTGTAAAATTTACATTTTGTGACTTAATACCCTTTTGCTCTGAGGTACGGATATACTTATATATATATATATATATATATATATATTATATATGTATAATAGTATATATTTTATTATTTGCTTAAGAGATATCGAACAAATAAACATTGCGTAATTTATTATATATTACTCTTACAAATTTCTATAGATTATAGAGGTTATTTTTCGCTTTTCAGTTGATATTTTTTAACATAGTCGGGGTTTTTTTTTAATAATTTATTTTATTAATTTATTTTTATGTTAGTCGTTTGTAATAGGATTCCGAACGATGCGCTGAAAAAAAAAGAAATAATTTACCAAATGTACCAGAAAGAAACAAATTACAGATGAATATTTCAGGAAAATGTGAATCTTGTATTCGATAACAAGTACTAACCTATATACAAAGTAAGCAGCGCGTGTGAGATTGAAATTTATGGGCGCCTTTATAAACGCAGCGTTCGGATTGCATTTATGCAAAGCAATTGCTGAATTGTGAAGTGTGCTTCGTATACTTAATAAATAATACATTAATAAAGTATAGATCAAGCGATAATAAAAGGACTCGAAAAAATAAAGATATTTTGTATTTAGAATAAAATTAGCTCAGTTAATCTTTTTTAAAGAACGCTGTTCATTTTAACTTTCAAAGAAATATAATAGATCTAAATAACTCAAAAATGCATCATCCTTAAATAATTGAATTATCCCTTATGGTATCGGGTTGCTCGTATTGTAATTTTATAAGAAGACTACTTTTAAAATACAATTTGCGTATTAGTCTTTACATATACTATTTATATTTACAGAATGGACCTATTCTGTAGAAGTTCACTTTGAAACTCCAGATAGCGGATTTTTTCTAAAAACTTCAGCTAAACAACCAGTTAGTCCTGAAATTACAAATGCACAATTACGGTCAAAGATAGCACAGGATTCAATACTATCAGTGGATAGATTTACAATCGTTCAAACAACGCAACCAGTTTCAATACGAGCTAGCTATGGACCTTTTTCAACAAAACAAACTGTGCCTGCCCGGTATATAGTTCCAGATGCTTTGGAATCTCAGGGGGATAATTTGAACGTAACTTATTTTAAATTTTGTATAATAAATTTTTGTATCAATTCTAATTCAATTTTAGAACACCACAGCTGCATTAATGGAACTCCAGCAATCAAATTTACATTTAGATATATCTGCACATTTGGTCCGTTCATCTATTCCTCGTGACTCTCCTGTTTTAAGGGTACTATTTCATGCTGGAGCTGATCCTGGTGGTCACTTGCAACGACAAAAAATTTGTGTTTTACTTCATGTGTCGATGGGAGGTCGGATCCCTCTTAAGGGCAGGTGTATGCCAGAAGGAGAAGATGGAGTTTGTGTAGCAGAGGTAAAAATTCATATCATTACAAAATAATGAAGTTCAATGATTAGTGTCCAAAATGAAACTTCATTCTTAAAGCATTTTTCTTATTTTGATAAAATTTAATTGCAATTCAGGTTATACTGAGTTGTCAAAAAGAAAATGTCCATTACGGTGACGAACAATTTTTTTTTGTTACCAACTAGAGTGATAGTTTAAACGAACAAATAATTCCCCAAAATTTAAAAAAGTAGTAGTTGCATTTTAAAATTTGTTATTTTTATATTTTAAATTTCTTTAACATAAAAATTGTTTTAATTTTGTCACATACAATGTAATTTTAAAAAGATTGTATAGCAGGGCGGATGGCAACCTTAATGTTTTAGGAGTTATAGGGTAATAAATAAAAACATTCATTTTTTGAGGGTGCATAACCAAGTTTATTAATATTTTTTACTGGAGCAACCTAGCGATATCATATTAGCGCCAAATCAAATTTGATAAAATTCTTTTTCCAACGAAGTTTTATTTCTGTGTTTGTACTTCAAAAATTAAAAATAAAATTTCCAAATATTGGTTTTTCAATATTTTTTTTTTATTTTTAATTTCAAAAGTAAATTTATATGTTGCGATCGTTTTAATATGATTAGGCCGTAGGAGAAAAAAGTCATATTTGTGAATAACGTCACAAGTAGAAATAATATTTACGCGTACTATTTCGTAGACCGAATGATTTTGAGGCTGTACGATAATACCAAAAACGATTTCCAAACAGAAGTGTTGGATGGACGTGATAAAAAGAAACCGGAACCGATACCTATAATAGGAGATAATCGCAACAAAAACATAAAGAAATGTGATATATTTTTCTACGGCATATTTATAACTAATATTATATATAAACGGACCTAATTGGTTTCATTAAAATTTCATACCATCGGGTAGTAAATAATCTATGTTCATCTTTCAAAGTAGAAGAGATAGGTATATATAGACCTTGTGAGATAGACATAAATTAAATTTAATGAAACGAGTTAGGTCTTTCTAAAATAGTAAGTTATACGTCTTGGAAATGGCACAAAGTAAGGATTGTTATTCTTTAGAACACTGGATACATTAATAACGTAAAGATCAATAAAAAATTAATATGTGGGAATTTTATTTTGAATTGTTCAACTTTGGTACTCTATTAGAATAAAAGATAGGGATCCTCGTTGGAAAAGGTGTTTTGTCCGCTTTCATTTAGCACCAATTTCACTTTACTAGCTTACTCCAATAACAATACACTAAAAATTAACTGAATTAGGCAACCTCAAATATTCATATTTTTGGCTTACCTTGTAACTCCAAAATCGTTAAGGTAACTCTCTTCACAGTTATACAATTTTTTGTTTGCTTAGATGACTAACCGAGTGACAATTTTATTTTATTCTTATTGAGGTTTTACGAGTTTTAATATAGTTTTGGTTATTCAACATACGGAAAAGATATACAGCGGTGGCGAGCTAATTAGCACAACCCTAAGGATATTCAATGTACTGCCTTTTTCTATAGCAGAATGTACTTTTCAGTTTATAACTATTAACGGCTTTTAAAGATATGTCATTCATATCGCTTAATTATCTCTCAGGTGTACAACTGAGAAATAGTGCCGTGTATTATGTTAGTGATACAGTAGAAGTGGTGTGCTAATTAGCTCGCCACCCCTGTATTTATATAGCCTGGTCTTAATGAAAACTTACAACAAATATACGTTCTAGCGCGCAGTGCCGCAGTAGCAGCTTTTATAAATTTAGCTCATGCGCTTAATATTCAAATTAAAGAAAATATTTAAAGGATTTTCGGATTTTTATTATTCTAAATACATATAGTATATGAAACATTTATCTGTGATTAAAGGGAACAGAGCAGTGACATTTTTAGTGGAGCAAGTTCTACGTGAAACAGCGTACGCTGCCTCAACCGTTAATTAATTATTTAAATAATGTGTGCAACAATTATTGAGGATTAAAAGTTCTACAAAAAAAAGCACAATAGCATTTCCACGTTGATCAGCCGTGCAAGAGAATGGATTTTACGTTCGATTTAAAGATCCAGATTTTGGTACCATCTCATCCAATGTTATTTTTGCACCATTACTTAACGAAAGTATTAGAAGCAAATCGGGCCAAATGCGAGAAATTCATCTTGTGTTTAGTGGTCAATATATGTATATGCAAGTTCTTCAGGTGTATTTTGGCAATATTAGGATTTGAATCCATAGTTTATGATTAAAATATGAAATAGATACAGTCTACGCATGACGAGGGCTGCTTCTCGTTGCACTATTAAGTGCATCAACGAAGAGATTGTTTTTCCAATGCAAGTATGTGTGAAATGCAATCGAATCTAAGGCCCGGGAGGCACGCTAACAGGGGCGCCAAGTAATAAATATATAAACAAGATCACGTGAGAAAATATCTCTATACAAAGAACAAAATCAATGTTCATAATCTCTTTGTTAACCTACTTAACTTTTTCATAAACTAAAAGAACCAGATATATAAATTTCTTCTTAAAAAACGTAGGTGAGCGTAGCTGCGAATACGAAACATAAATTTATAAAATAATGATTGACTAAGAGCAAAAAATATTATTTACACATATTTATACAAATAACTTTTGAAACACTTTTCCATAAAGTGACACCCTAACTTTTTAACGCATGGACCGATTAGGATGGTTCTGTTTTCGTTGTATAGAGAAAAAGGCACTAAAAAAGTGACAAATAAAATGATTTAAAAAAAAGTTGAACCGACTTCACAAAAAGCGCTAACAAGCATAAAATAATTTTTAATTTTATATCTGTTACGACATTTTGAAGTCGGTGCAAATTAAACAAATAAAACAACTACAGAACCACATTTAAATACTTTTGTTGTAGTTGTTTGATTTGCACCGACTTCAAATGTCGTAATAGATATAAAATTAAAAATTACGTTATGCTTTTTAGCGCTTTTTGTGAAGTCGGTTGAAATTTTTTTTTAAACTATTTTTTAATTCCTACAACCTTGCGTTTTGGTAATTTAGAATAACCGTTTTTTAATTGGAAAATTGGTCAATTAAACTAATCTGCGTTTTTAATAAGGGTCTATTCATAAACTCAGGGTTGCACTGCAGCTGCATAATTCAACAATACACTTTGTTCAGCTGAATTGTGCAGATGATGCGCAAACCTGCGTTTATGAATGGGCCCTAAGTAATGAGCATTAGCAATTAAAAGAAGACTATCTACGATTAGCAAAAATATGAAAATGTGAAGATTAATTAATTAATATTTAATATTTTTCACTTTACAATGGTGTCAAAAATGAATTTTCAATATGTGTACATATACACTCTGTCTCAGAAGGTTGGGATATTCAACAATTCTTGGTGTCCTCTACGTCTAAAGTGCGAATGCACTAAGCTGGGAAATAAAATTCTGTTAATCTATTTATATTATTTAAATTCACAGGTTTAAGCAAAGAAATCGCAACTATAGTACTTTTATTTTGATATCTTTATTTTATCCAACATAATTATATGTTTTCTTAAATGAATTTTCAATTTCAAAAATTTTTCTTAAAAGTATGGGGTAATAACTATTTATTGTTTTTTTTTTCTTAAATAAAATTAAAAAAAATTATACATACATATACATCTTTTATACTTATTACATCCTCCAGTTTTGTACGCCCCCTGCTCGACAGCGTTCTTTAAAGTCCACTGCGGAGCCAGCTAACACCCAAAACGAATCTAAGAATGGATTTGTTTCAAATCCTACTTATGGTACTTCTGCTAGATCTTCGCAGAAGTATGTTCCCATGATTCGAGATCTTAGGGCCGGGCATTGGCCGAGAACGTGCAAAACAGTCCCGTCCTCCCCACAACCCCCACACAGACTGGAGTCCCCTACCCCTGCACAGACTGGAGTCCACTACCCTGCATAGACTATGTGCTGTGATGTTTGTTCGCGTCACAGTCAATGATCAGTTTTACGTCTTTTCCCTTCGCATATCCGACTGCTCATTTTAGATTCTCCATTGGAGGCGGATTTTCTTCATACGGCAGATACACCGCTTACCGACGGAAGCTTATTATGTTCTGTTCCTTCGTCGATTTCTCATTGGACAGTTACGCAGTTTCTGGCGCTAATTTGTGGGTTAGAAATAGCGTTTATCTCTTTATTGACAATTACGCAAGCTCTCGGACTGCCTCTTTCCAGTGTGTGGAAACATGTAAACACTTTTGGGTTCCAGCCTGTGACCTTTCCCTTAAAATTGGATGATTCCTTGATTAGAGCCACTTTTACACCTTTCCTCACCATCATTTCGCATAGTGTAGTCGTAGCTATACTTTTCATATGTAGGTTGGCTTGAACCATCTACGTCATGATATCGATTTATTCCTTTTGGAGTGGTAGTTCTTGGTTCATCCAATCCAATTATCCCTAAGATCTCCTCATGGCTGGGGATCCTTATGCTTCGTTTCATTGGTATCATCGTCAGATGACAGCCTTCCATCTCTTGCAAGAAATCCAGCACGTCTTCCGATCGCACAACTACGATTCCTTCCGGTCTCACTTTCTCAATTTCAAATTCAAAAATTCAAATTATCTTATTGACTTAGGCACCAACTTAAATCTAGGCGCATGGGAAGCTTGTCCATAAAACGTGTGCTTATAGACTATTTGCTTACTTACTTCTCTTTACATATTCCAGTTCATATATTTCTTTTATATTTATATTCCCTTCCATAAATTTAACATGTTTTTTTCTATTCACATTCGGGTTTTATATATTTAATTTTCTATAAAACTCAATAAACTTAATCATTTTTCCTATTCTTATTTATATTCATTTTCAATAAATTTTACATTTTTATTCACATTCGGATTTTTTTTATGTATTTCTACATTTATATATTTATTCAATTTAGATTTAAATGAGATTTAAAATTCAATGAGTATAGAGAAATTCAATAGGTCAATATTCTTTTTATCGTAATTTTAGCTACATATTTCCATTTAAATTCCAACAATTCAATCTATCTATTTAATATTAAATATAATATTCAAAGTTTGAAAAAACAATCTAACAATCTATTACAGTCAATAAATCTAACATCATTTTATTTGTTTATATGTAGGTATATTTTTACTTTACTCTTTAAATTTTTCTAGTTTTTCTTAAGTTTAGTTTCATATTTCAATTTCAACATTTCAATACGATTTCATATTTAATATAATTTATAAAATTCCAATATAATCAATCACATTCAATAAATCTAGTATTTTCCTAGTTCCTAATAGATTGCTAATGGATTCAACTCAATTCCATGTTCATTTTTAAATAAACAATTTGTTAATTAACTTTAATATATTCAACAACTTAATGGCCATAAGACAATTTGCTAATTTTCTATAGTTCAGTTTTTGTCTATTTATTCTAACTTATTTGGCTCTTATTTTTATCTAGGCTTCCTTACATGGCGATTAATAAATATTCAATTCATATAAAATTCAATATAATTTCAAACACTTAATAAAAGTTTTTACTTCATTTACACTAGACGATATATCGTCACTATGATGCAGAACTATCCTAAGTCCACTTTTGGGGAAATGTTTGATTTTGATGCCCAGCCCAAGTTAATTGAATGACGAACGTTGTGGTGCGAACAGGGTGGCTTTATGCCAAGTGGTTTGTGTGCGCGAAATAATAGAATTTGGAAAACAAATTTACATGGCTTTAAATCGCATTTTACAGGAATGCGCTCGACTGGACTTAGGATAGTTCTGCATCGTAGTGACAATATATTGGTTTCTAGTAGTATTTTCTTAAGGTTTTAAAATTTTTCGGGATTTAGAAGTTGTTCTAAGGGTGGGTTTTCTCCTTGCGGAATGCTTCTTGTACCCATTCACTCGTTCAGTAAATATATGTCTAATTGTAAGTCAGTTTTTGTTGACACCTTACGCATACTGGTGGTGGCGTTCTCTCAGGCTCGTATGCCCTACTTTCAGGCGCATTAATTTTCCGGTTTAAACCCTGGTCATGTAGGTGGAGTATGCCGGGGGTGTTACCTTCCTCGCAAGGGTTCTGAGGTGTGTGCAGTTCTCTCTCAAAGCTCTTTCTTTCTTATCTTCGAGGGTTTTCTTAGCGCAGCGTTTGATATAAGACTGTGTCTGCCGTATATATGTCTCTCCTGCGTCAATAATCGGTCTCCTAGCCTCTTCATTGCCTGGGATCGATTCTATTTTTATTGGACATTTTCTCATCAAAACGACATTTTCTCATCGATTTCATATTTTGATTTTAATGTTATTATTTTTAAACCATACCCAACTGTAATTTGTGGTTTATATGAGTTATCTGACCAAAACCAAAAATTATTTTTAGTTTTAGGGGAGAAGTTGACATTTCCCCAGCCATTTGAAGTATTCAGGGGTCATATTTCATGTTTTTTACAGCAATCAATCATTTTTTCGGGGTTACATGCGTTCCCCCTGAGCAGCCAAAAAATGGGCTATTTTTAACACTGTTCTTTCTAAAACAGACTACACAAACAAAAAACAAATTCAATATTTAATCCATTTAATTATTTATCAAATAGGGGAAAATTGTTGTTGATAACCTTCAGAAATTTTTCACAAAGATAATATATTTTCATTATATCCGTGTGTCTTAAACATTTAATAATAGAATGGCCCTAAGTATGACCTGCCTATTTAAATTGCCGCAATTTTATTTTTACTACGGTTAGCCCCTGACTGATTCCATCAGGTAAAATTATGTTTTGATGAATTACAACCAGCGTCGTTTCCAATAATAATGAAATTATCCGGTTCCACCTGTTTGTTCGTGAAGTAGTGCAGATTTTTTGAAGACAAAATTAAGTGGACACTTGCCTTCCATCGTTGATAACGGTTCGTAAACAAAAACCATAAAGAACTGGTTTTCGCTTCTGCAGTAAAGTGTAATACATTAATTTACGCCATTAATAAAAAATTTAAGTGGAAAGTGTTACATTTTTAATAAAAAGGAAACGAAATTATTGTTCGCGATTTATTTGTAAACAGCTGCAAAAATCATGCTAGTTATCGTTTAATAGCCCAACAGTATAAAATTTCAATACGTGCGATGGAAATAATTTTAAATATATTTTAAGCTTAAGGTATCTAATTTTATCAGCCGTAGTGGAACAATATGTACAGCGGCAAAAGAGGATTCATTAATAATAAAGAAATTAATGAAGTTCCCAACAGTGACTTGTCAAGAAATTAAATAAAAACCATAACTCGAAGGCTGAGAGAAAATTATTTTCGACATCGTTGATTATTAAGTACTTAAATTATAAAAAATATTTTAAATTTCACAAAATATCAATTGGATTCAGCTTTTCTTATAGCGCAGTGTTTTCCGTAGTATGTCTACGAATTTTTATATTACACAAAGTGAATGTTGATGTAAATTAATTAAGGATATCAAAAATTCAAAGTGTCCCTGCGTTTATTGCACTTCGCGACTTTAATTGCATTAACAACATTTTTATACTTACAGCTCTGCAAATACTGTGAAACAATGAATTTCACATGATAAGAAGTATAAGTGACAAGTAGCTCCTCATTATCGTTCAATTTTAGTTCGTTCACTATGTCGATAAGTCCTTCGATATCTCCCATGCCAAGAAGCTTACTTACAAAAGGTTTGGTTTTTAACGGTTCCAGATCGTCAATATGTTCCTTGTTCCACTGAAGATTATTGGAGATTTTGTTGCTGCAAAGCTATTTTAACAAACTATTTTTCTAATAAAAGTTAACAAGATTTTATCTAACTTACGCGGATAGAGCACCCCACCTTTTGCATGTCCATCTAACTTTGTTATTATAAACGAACCAATATCTACTTTTTCTTTGAACTTGAGAGCTTGAGATTCACAAGCGAATCCTATGGTTTGGCTTTCAATTAATAACAATCTATCACATAATATTGCTCGTATTACTATTGCGATTGCTACTGCCAATATTTTTTCAAACAACGATTCTTCTCGCTTATGTCTCCCACTAGTATCAACAATTTTCATCTCGAACCCTTCCTTCTTGAACATTTCTACACCATCCTGGGCTATAACGACTGGATCAGCTTCTGTATAACTGCCAAAGAACGGTACTCGCGCTTTAGTAATTTGATCGCAGGCAGCAGCCCGGAATGTGTCAGCACAGACTAAACAAGACTTCCAATTTTTCTTTTGATAGTGATAAGCTAGTTTCTTGCAAGTCGTTGCAAACCTACAAACATTATAATATTGGGGCGTCCTTTAATGGGTTTTTATGAAAGAAAAAATTTTATGGTTTAACACCAGGATCTACTATACAAGCTATATATTCCGTTCAATATAAATCTATAAATTTTAGCAAAGTATGTACCGTAATCAATTCCTTTTACACTGCAGATTGAATCATTCTTCGTATATTGAGTCGTTTGTTGCTAACCCCGACTGCATAGTTTGCATCACTTTAGATGACGTATCCTTTAAGTTCTTTAAAAAGCTGCCAGATCCTCCACGAATAGACGAAAATAATCCGTCAGGAAGCATCATTTTGTGAATTTTTAGAACTGTCAATTACTTAACCAACACATATGTCCGCTTATACGAATTAATCGCCGAAAAGGGAATGTCTCTTCTGAGAGTTATAAAATTGATTTTCGCTCACTAATTTTTGACAGATAGTATTTACTGTTTGACAGTAAGGATTTACTTTTCCATACAAACCAGGGAAATTTAAGTGTGTCAGTAGTATTAAATAACTATTTTAAAAGATTGTATCACTTTGTAAAAATGTGAAAAAATATATTAAAGAGGATTTTTAGAGTTTTGCATGTTCTTTTAACATGGAAATAAGTAAGGTTAAGACTCAAAAAAAGTTAAGTTTGAACTGTATGAAAGCAAAAGAACGAAAATAGTTTAGAGGAAGTCAAACAAAGCGCACAAATAACAATTTATTTGTTCAATTCTGAAAAATGGCGGCAACTCTTTAATTATGTGGGATTCTTTTCATTGTATGGGGTAGAATCCTGTAAAAGGTTTTATTTGCGTCCAGATAAGTCAATGAAAAAAAGAGAATTAATTTTGGAGGAAAAGTTTACTGGTATAATGCAAAAGGGTTATTATCCTAAGTCAGTCAAAAGAGGGAGAAGTTTCTTAATGAACTGATGGAATAACTACGGCAATGTTAATACCTTAACCCTGAAAAGAATCGGTGGGATTTAATAAATTAAGGAGGCTTAAGACGGTTGTTCGTGCGAAAGCCATCACACAATAAAGGTAATTCTTAAATATTTTTTGCATACTTCTTCACGAACAAATAAATTTGTTTACAGGAAGAGCTTTACTATTATATCGTTTTGGGGATTGTTGATGTTTTTAGCATCGCACCGGCAACCAACATTTTTGGGGTCTATTCCACACGTACCGTTACAGCATTAGCGTTCAGCTTATTACTCGATTTTCACGTAGCTTTTGTAATGAAGGTGGTCTAAAAAATTTAACAATGCCTATATGTACATAAATATATGAGGTCTTGTTCTTAAATCTATGTAGAATTTGGAAAAAATGTAAATCGAAATTCAAAAATGGCACCTCTTTGTGGGAACAACTAAAATAGCGAAAAAATAAAAAAAGAAGAAATGTTTTTCCAATCTATTATATTTTCTGGAAAGTTCAACAAATTATGAACAGAAGAGATTGGAATAATTGTTTTTAAAAACTCCAGTAATTTTCAAATTTTAACACTTGAAATACTTAAGATTAGAAAAAAAAACTAAAAATTGAAATGATAAAAATGGGAAAAATTAAAGAACAAAAAAACGTATTCACTATTTTTTAACATATCAAAAATAAAAAATCAGAAGGGCTTAGCGTTTCACAAATAAATATCCCATAGCTTGTTTATTGTACTTTTATCAGTCCATTTTGAAGGACGCATGCATTGTTTGCCGCTTTTCTGTGTGGTATGCATCAATCGTATTGAGGCCATGCAAAGAAGATTTGTTAGGTTTGCGCTACAGGGACTTACCTAGGATGACTCTCTTATTCGTATGTGAATAGACTTAAGCTTAGATATTCTCGAGAATAGACGTAATACTTTTGGACACTTTTTGAGAAAACCCCTTTTTTTCATTTTCCTAAACATTTTGCTAACTAAGGCAGCCACGGCCTGCTACCATCGGTGCTGACCTCATCACCAATCACTCTAATTTTATTAATTTTCATAGCCAGTTTAGTCAAGATTTCTCCGTTCCCGGAATCCCTTCTTGACTACGATTGCAAGAGGATTCCGAACCACTAACATCACTCTGCAAACTCCAATCTCGTTTTAGCGTAATTTGTTGTCAGCAGAAAAGAATCATAGTTCGCCACAGGTGGAATTACATGTTATCTCTTACTCAACCGACGAAGTGATTCTTTTTATGTTGTAAGGTTATTATTTTTCCTTTAGTAGTTAATTAGTTAATAATTAGAAAAAATATCTCAAACCTTTTCCTTTCTTTTTACTCCATCTACTCTTCATGCACCACCCACCTAACCCCTTGTTCCGTTATATGTCCTCTTTATATTCGCAAGTTCGATTTACCAAAACGCTGCATGCTGAATTGATACAAGGAGCGGAGAGATATTTTATTTTATTTATTCGGAGAACTGTTTAAAAAGATCTATTGATACGGACGGCAAGATTTTCAACTATTTTTCAAGGCTAGTCTTTCTTTGATTGCACTAACAATTTCAACTATCAATATGAAATTATTATTGTTTTGATATCCACTCACATTTGACTGGACGCCAACCTTCGCAACTTGCATACTCTCATTTAGAGTCTATTTGAGACTCTAACAATAAAAAAAACATTAGAACAGAAAAATTATTAATATTATTTGAGTTGCTATCAAATTTTACTTCATTTTTAATTCATATCTAACATCCTCAGAGTTTCCCCACAGATTGGGAAAAAGGCGGTGGTTATTCCAGTCGCTAAGAAGTCTGAGGCTAGCTTCCCTAGTGATTATCGGCCGATTAGTTTACTTTGCTTTCGCAGCAAAGTTTTTGAGAAGCTAATATACTCGTATAACGAAATTCTCCAAGATATTTCAGATAATAATCTCATATCTAAGTTTCAATCTAGTTTTCGTATTGGTCATAGTTGTGAAACTGCTTTATTGAAGATATCCACCGACGTCTGTTCTGCCTTGCACTGTGATCTTATGACAGTTCTAGGCCTCCTTGATTTTACCAAAGCTTTAATGAGTTGGTCGTTAAATTTTTGACTGACAGGTTTCAGCAAGTAAGAGTTCTCGATACCACATCTAATTTGGTCAGTGTTGTCAGTGGAGTACCTCAGGGCTTAATCCTAGGGCCCCTTCTTTTTTTACATATTCATTATTAATCTCCCAGACATAATTGAAGACATGATTATTCACTTATATGCAGAAAGTTTGGTGGTATTCATAAATGCTAAAATGGATTGTTGTGACCAGGTTAATTATAGGCTCCAAAAAGTTTATGAAATTCGAAGACAACTATGGATTTCTGGGAGATTATTATCTACCGCCTCGAAGATGAAACTTGTAAGAACCCTGCTGTTACCACATTTTACGTTTTGCAGATTAGTATATCCCGAACTCGACGCTGCTTCAGTAAATTGACAGTGGCTTTCAAAGATTGCGTTCGATTTATTTACAACCTTCGGCGTCATGAACATAGTTATATTACCTTACAGAAAAACTTATGGGGTATTCACTTAAAACATATATTTACATAAGGTCACTCCTGTGTTTACATATACTAATTATAACTAAAACAACTTCACATTTGTGTGAACATTTGCATTTCTTGCACTCTCCACGTCATATTCCCTTCTCGAATGCATCATATGGTTGGGCGGCGTTCTTAAAAAACTTTCAAAATATTTCTGAAGGCATAGAATTCTTTAGTTAAATTAGTTGAAGAGTTAACAGCCGATCTTATAGATAAACAGTTTTTGACAAGACAACAATTTTAGTGAGTCCAAGTTCCTTGGAAAAGAGAGGTTTCCTTATAAATAGTTTATCAGGACACTTTGCAGGACGGATTGGTATACATTGAATCAAAATTGAACCATATAAGAAGTATAGCATCATTCACTTATTGATACTATTTGATTGGTGCAGTTTTTTCCGTTTTATATGATTACCGTTTATGGCTTAATTAATCCGTAATATATGTATATAAAAATCAACCAACTAATAACTTAATTTTTATGAAAAGCTATTTATCTCATCGTACTCAGTAGGACAAAATTAGTAAAATTCTACCCCGAAAATTCGTTCTTGATCCTGGTATTCCTAAAGGCAGGTACTGCGGACAATAAACTTTCTAATAGCATTTATTTATGTATATAGGACAAAAATATATATCAATGATGCTATCGCACTTTCGCTACAATATCACCACATCAAAGGAGAGCAAATAAGAAATTTTGAATTTAATTTAATTTAATTGTGTTTGTGCTGCTATAATCTTCAAAGTTAACTGATTACACAGGCCTGCGAAATTTTGAAAATATTGTGCCCTGGACAATGAATAGTTGTTTCCGAGGTAATTTTTCCCGCTGAAACCGAACCCTGGCTCATAATTGCTCTTTCACGCCAGGTTTTTGAGATATTCTAACCTAAAAGCCATATATGAGGTTATTTAACACCGGGATTTTTTTTCAAAAAACTATGTGTGTAGTACTCCTCTTTCAAATGCCGTTGAGTTTGCTCAAATATCTTTTTTTTTCGCTGAGATATCACATTTTGAAATTTTATTATTTATTTAGTTTTTTAGTTTTATTGTATTGAAAAGTGACCATAAAGCTTTCGTAAACATGACGTGATAGAGCAATTCTGAGCCTGGATTTGGTTTCAGCGGGAAAGATTACTTTGGAAACAAATATTCAGTGTCCACGGGCAAAATCTCGCAGGGTAGTGCTATTAAAGAAGTTAATTATTAATTTTACTGAGAAATTAAAAATTATATACATATATACGCCATATAAATATTTGGTTAACAGGATGCCCTTTATTGTTTCTGTAGGTTGTTATTCCATCAAATTGGTGGCCTCCACTTCCCCCTCCGGAAAAAGATGGTCGCGGATCTACGCCACCCAAAATTCCCCCACGTTTAGTGCAAGTATCTTATAGTGTTTTCGAGCCATCTTCTAGAAGTCCCGAACAATGTGAGCCTAAAGTTCAAATACAACCACTCACTGCTTTCGCCCAAGTACCACTTGTTGCAGCTCAGTTCGCTTACAAAGATCTACGTGCAGATGATCTATTGACATTATTAATTCCTCAGCATCCGCTTTATCCTCAGTCTAAAATACATGTACCAGTATTTCTTCAACAACAATTAGATCAAAATATAGGAGTATTTACAGTAAGGTAACATGTATTCAAAATATTATTGATTTGTAAATTTTACGGTAATTTTGTATTTTAGAGCACGCGTTAAGTCAGGGATGAAAATACTGGGAGCTACGGCTTCTTCTGACCAATGGAATGTGTCTATGGAAAAAGGAAACCCGAAACACATTGTAGCACGAGTCACAGTTTTCCGAAAAGAACCTGAAGCAGATAGTACGACAAAAGTAGTAGAGCACACAAATTCTAACAAGTTAGAAATAAATTTAAAATCGAGATTTATTTTTCATTAATCTGCTTTACAGGATTACGGAAATTTTTTCTTGGTTGTTAGAAGTTTCTAATGACACAAAAGAAAACTGGGACGGAGGAAAAATAGCTTGGTCTGTCAGTTACGTCTACGATTCACCTAAATTAAAAGATTCATCTTTGGAGAGTACTGGATCTACACCCGAAGAGACGCGAAAAAAATTAATAGCCAAGCTAGAAATTAATAAAGATGACATTCAAGCAGTTCTTCCTATTGCTAAAGTATTTTATAATTTTATCACTTAAAATGCCTCCCAGCTATAGTAACTTTTATACTTTTAGAATTGGGAGTTGATGAATACAGCCGTTCTTACAGGACGTCAAGTCTCACAGGCAATGAAAGTATTTATTGTTTCTCAGGCAGGAAAAGTAGCTGATGTAACATTACAAAGTTCTTGTCAAGCACAAGACGAGAGTGTTATTAAAGTACTTGAATTATTACATCCCGTAACAGTTTTAATAAATAGGAATATCATTAGGTCTCTTCGTCATGCAGTTCTGTGTATGTTGATGGTTCTGAAATTAGAGGGTCATCGAACGCTACCATTATGGTAAAATACGGGACGTATATTGGCTTAGCGAAATTCATAGTATGGATGCCAGAACTTCCCTTGGAAGTATATATCCCAGACTTTCGTCTTTCCCAAATTAAAGGATGGAAAGTCCCGGAAGAACATCATTTTAAGTGATTTAAAATACTTTTACAAAAGTTATAAAGTTAAACATTTTATTTTATTTAGCCACGGAAAGTTAAGTCGCCGAAAAAGAGCTTTTGGCTGGAACCATAACGGTGATGACTTTATGAACGTTTTAGGATCAGAGAAAACATTATGCCGAGCTCGGTACCAACAAAGCCCAGTAGAGGTGTTCGCAAAATTTTTAGCAAGAGACCAAGTATGATAAACAGAAAGAAAAAATAATTGATTGACAAAATGAAATTTTTTTTAGGATTCCGGTCGCGTTAGTTACCTCATTTCAAGAAAAACTAGTCTTAGAGTAACAGACTTAGTACAGTCATTATTAAGAGTTGCAGATCCCAAAATAGCAAGTTTGAAAGGTAGAATATTACAGGGACGTTCAATGGGAAGAACTGATGTTCAGGTAAAGTTAAAGAAGTATAAAATGTTTAAATATTCCACGATATATTTTGTTAGGTTCTTTCTCCAATATCGGGAAGAGTGATTGGTGCTAAAGAGATTCGTGTTGGTAGTGATAAAGTTAGTTTAACGAGATTAAACGTACGCGTTGTATCTGGTCTACAGTTAACGATTACTCCGGACAACTCCATTGAAAATGGATATATTGCCGAGACATCAGTCACTAGAAAATTAACGGCTCAATATCAAGAAGGTTTACTGGATATTGATCTTGAATTTTCAGATGGAGTAAGAACACCTCTACGGTTCGTATATTGTTTTCAAATAAATATTTAACTTATAGTACATTTTAAATAAAATGGTTTTGCAGAGATGTGTCGGTAGATGACTATTTTTTACTAGTAGAAAGCTTAGATACCGAAGTGGTCGCTTTTGCCCCTATAGGAGCTTCACATCATCCCCGTGTAATTGCTGTTGGAGAAGGTAACGGGGATTTATTGCGTGTTACCTTGTTACTGTCAGAAGAATGTCGCCTTCGCCGAAATATTCCCCTTTCTAAACAAGTAATTAGTAAAATAATAGAATGCAACAGAATGCTGTTTATTGTTTTTATTTGAAGGCAAAACCAAGCCCAGGACCTCTTGCAAGTGCTCTTGCATCAGTTCAAGTCGATTTTAATACCTTAGAGAATCCTAATAAACCGGATACTGTTCAAAACGATGGTATTATGGGCAGAGAAAGAAAAGGAGTTCGAGATAATGGAGGGGATTTATCAGATATAATTGGTAATATTATTACGAAATATAGCAAGTAGTGATATTAAACGTTGTTTTTTAATATTTTAGGTATACCTTTGAAAGACGACAGTAATCATGAGCCAACCGTTCAAGCAAGACAACATCGAGGCGGTGTAAGTGTTATTGATGGTATGCGACATAAGCCGAATCCTCATGGTGATGTGATGGAAATAGGAATGTACGTTTTGTTAACGGCATTTTGTTTTGCAATTGTGGTTTTCGTAATATCTTGTGTTGTATATGCTTCAAAATTTCGACCAGCATATGCAGAAGCAGGTGTCGATAACGGAAATAAAGGCACATTGACAACAAGTGGTATATTGCGAGAACCCAGACGTCCTCGTGAATCAACAACAAATGCACATGACTGGGTTTGGCTTGGTCGATCTACTTTAGACAGATCTTCTTTAGTACAAGATTCCATAAATGGGAACATATTTGAAAATCCTCGCGGTATACATATTTTTCGAAAAAGGTAATAATAATTTGAACGTAATTTTTCTTTTAGATTCGAGGATTAGAATAACAAGTAATCCAATGAATGCAAACTACGCTGATCCTGATGATGCCATTGCCCAAGTAACTAGTTTTGATAATCCAAACCATGTACAAATACCTTATTTGGGAAACCAAAGCATCAATTCTGCTACTTATAATAAAAATGAAAAAAAGGCAGGACTAGAGTAAGTTAAATATGTGTCTGTGTTTAAACATTTGCGCAATATAGTGTCTAATTGATAATTTCACGTATAACTAAAATAAGGTAAATTTCGAGAGGGGGATTGGGAAGGTTTGAATGAATCTAGACTTTAGCGGCTTTGTCGCAAATATTTCCACATACTTTGAACTTTAAATAGAGATAATAATAAAAATATATTTTTGAAAATAATTATTTTGCAGCGTAAAGAAAAAGCCATATAAAACTGCATGGTAATCTTGTTGCTATGATTTTGAGATCCAGCTTTTATATCTTTATAATATAGAGATATAGATAGAATATTTCTTTCTCTTGTACTTGAAATAACTAGAAGTACTTAATAGGTTTAATGCAGGGTTGTACACGGAAATGTATGAGGCAGTTCATATTGAATTTAACTCACTGTTGAGTTTGCTCAATACCCAAATGAGCTCAAAGATTTTACATACATTGTTTGATAAGGATACAAGCTCTAACTTTTTGTTTAAGGTTTATCCTTAACCGTTCGTTCGCTTTTATATAAAAAAAATTAAAATTTGAAAAATACGGAGCTTGGACTTCAAACTCATGTCAACAAGATGACGAGGGCTTACTTCATTACGCTATAATATAAATTTTCTTCATTATCATCTATATTTAAAATTTGAAGTAATGAAAAAAATGTATAAATAAATTCAAAAAACCACTAAGATCTAATTCAGCATTACAACTAAGGTATAGATTCATCCCAATTTACGCTCGAAATTTACCTAATTTATGGTCGTTCAAAACTATTTAGTCCCCTTAAAGTATTTGATCCTTGGTTACACCAAACGCAGCAAATTTCTTTAACGCAATATTTGTTCGCCTAACACCGTACTGAAATATAAATTTATTTTCGCTGGCGGCAAATTTTTTTCCGCGCGGTAGCGATTACCCAAGTACTAAATACATTTTTTCGCTGCTGTCACAGATCGCTAAATGCTTCTATTTTAATGAGCTGCTGGCTTCATTTATTTTTTATAAAGCAATTCTTTAGTAAGAAAATAAGTCCCTACTTGCGATTATCTAAAATTTGAAGGCTTGAATCACTTTCAAAAACTGATGCTCTTTATTTACAATAAACTTCGTTTTATCGCTTAATTGGTAAAATATTGAGTTGTAAATGCTAACAAAGTTAAAGAATGTTAATGAACTTATTTACGTGGTAAGCAGAATGTATGCGCTTTTGCGGTAATTGAACTTGTAAGGTATCGAGTTGCGGAATTGCAATTATGACAAAAGTAAAGTTTGTTATCAATGAGTTTTGCTACTCATACATTACATTGGCCTTTGCAACTTAATTAGGTATTATTGAACTTTAGCTGCGTAGGTTACCATACTCCCACCGGTTGAAAATCGATTTCGACTTCTTCCCAGCTGGAAATTAATTTTCCTGCGTGCAGGTTTTGGCTCTGAGTTGTATGATGTAATTTTTCTGGAGTTGCGCCTTTGTATGATCAGCCGAATAATGAATCCAACAATTGCAAGGCCGGTCAGTGCTAGTGCTGAGTAGCTTATGTTGAAGTGATGAATCTTTGAGGTGATATTGGGGGGGCAGATGCGTCTGGTTTTGGAGAGACTGAATTGATTTTCCTAATTAAGTGATTCCTATTGAATTGTTACGGGTGAGGGTCTTGCGCTGTCTTTTGAATCCTACTTGATAGAAAAGATGTTCCTCTAAGATGCTTGAATTGAGCATAATGGTTGGTATAAATGAATTGTTGATTTCGTTCGAATACTCCTTATGCTAGGCTATTGTGATAGTGTCCTGTTTGATAACGCAGTTGAACTTGAATTTGAGTAGTCCCACACCTTGAAGTGTGGTGTGAAAGGCATGAAGATCACGTTGTCATCTGTTACTCGGCTTTTGGCCGTCATAAGGCTGTAGAGTTTTAGAAGATCGGTATCCTCGGGTTGTCCAAGTATAGTTAGCGGTAAGGGAAGGTTTCTCTGTATTAAGTTGAGTTCCGCTCGTAGTTGCTCTGGGGTGAGAAGCAATGGGTTCATTTTTCCATGGTGACAATCAGTGACGGTTTCGATTAAAGCTGCCTGTATTTGCTGATAGTTAATCATGATGAGAGTGGTACGTATTGAGAATGAATTGAATAATTGTATGATTTGTGTCGAGGACTCCTTTGTGAAGTTCATTGAGGTAATTGTTGATTAGTAAAAATTTCTTATACGTATATTCCTGGTTTTGCTTGATTATGTTGGCTGTAGAGTCGATTATGGAAGTTTGATTTCTTAATAAAACCAATAAGTGATTTTCATTTCGTATGACCTTGTTTATTTTTTCGGATATTTGATCGACCACCAATATACCTTGGCAGTATTCTTTGTACTCCGTCGTGATGCCTTGCGTGCACATTTCCTTAAGCTTTCTGAATTGCGTTCGTAAATTGAACATTTCGTTATGGTACCCCTGCAGGTTGTAGTAAACGATTATCTTCCAATTATCGGTGATCAATGACATTTGACCTATATCTTCAAAGTAATTTACTGGATGTTGCTGAAATGGTATTATATCAATTGCCATTTCTGGGACTGCTACGTTGCTTGGAGTGAGTAAAACGAGACAGATGGTTCATAATACGGTTGTTAGTTTTGCTGTCCATGATATGGATCGAGTCCGTTGAGTCCGGTGGTTCATCTTCTTGTGGTATCTTGTATTTTTTGAGCTGCGGGATTTTGTAACCAAGATGAATTGATAGGGGTAAATTTACCTTTGTTTGGATGTTTTGGTGTATTGATCTCGGTTGTTTCTGCATCATATTGGACGATGATTCCTTGGTTACCAGGAGAGCTGTGGTGTTGGCATTTGCAGTAGTCTTCTCCTCGTTTCGTTCCTCTGTGACGGGTCCGTCCTTAATTACACTTCCATGTTGTTTAGCCGCGACTGTTGATTCGTTAGTGTTGACTGGTAAGGGACATAGATTGTGGATGGCTCTATTAAAGATTCCCTTTTCTGTGCGAACGTTGACTACTCTTGCCAGGCCATCTGGACCCTTGTGCTCATCTACTATTTTGCCTAGTGCCCATTTCATTATGGGAGTAGTTTCATCTTTAATCAGTACGAGAGTGCCTGGTTTCAGTGTACTATTGACTTGTTGCCATTTTGTTCTGGTTTGTAACTGCTGTAGGTACTCTTTATTCCAGCGCTTCCAAAATTCCTTTTGAATACATTGGACGAGTTCTCATCTCTGCAGTAAGCTGCGTCTTCCTTCCATTTCATATGGGTTATGTGTTGTTGTCAGCGGATCTCCTATCATGATAAGGGGTTGTTGGAGTTCTATGACCACTGTGTGAAGTTCTTCATAAGTTAGTGAGGCATTAGAGAGGATGCGTCGTAGATGCGGCTTCCCATAATCTCCCAAAGTGTGGTGTTCTTGGAGGAATGAAGCACCATTGAATTAGTTCCTGGGCGCACTGTTGGTTTACCTTTTCTTGAAAGTCGCCTTTTGTGAAAAGCGAATGAATCTCTCTAAGCTCGTTCTTGGCTCCAACGAAATTCGTTGCATTATCGTAGAATATTTTAGCTGGTCGCCCGGGTCTTCCCATGAATCGTTTTAAGGCTCCTATAAATGCGTCGGTAGTGAGGTCCCATACTAATTCTAGATGAATTGCCTTCGTGGTGAAGCAAACAAAGACGGCAATATATGCTTCTTTCGTAGGCCTTTTGCCTCGGATTTCGTATGGAATGGTCCACAGAAGTCTACTCCTACGTTTATGAAAGGCCGGGCTAGTTAAATTCTTTCTGGAGGTATATTACACATAAGCTGTGAGATTAGTTTGGGTCGTAATCGTGCACATCGAATACAACTGTGGACGATTGATTGTTGTCAGATGATGGCTAAGTGTGCTTGCAAATGCCCTTTTGTGTTTTGTTAGGTGCTTCATATCGTCGTGAAGTTCCCTTGTTTGTATTTCCTTCAACACGAAGGTTAGTGAAGGAATTTGGTTGTCGGGAGAACTTTAGCTGCGTAGCTTAACAAGTACAATAACAGCAGTAGAAAGTCGAATTGAAAAACATTATTATACATATTTTAAGTGTACAAAAAATTGTGTGATTTTTTCATTGAGAATAGCGGCAAGACTGCGCAGAAACACATAATTTTATTATATACTACAACTTCTCTATGTCCCCTTTCAATATAGACAAAAACCTTGTCGATCTACCTGCAGTAGTTTTCTCTCTGGTGGTTAATTGCTGTATCCATGTCAGGTCATAAAAGTTTCCAGTAGAGGCCATAAAATGTGATTTGACTGGTGATGGTGGGTTATGTGTCAGGAATTTCTCAATAATACAAATGATTTATAGATAGATAATATCAGATTTATTATTAAAATATACCAAACCTATCAAATTCTATTACAAAATATCCTGAAAGTATTGTCCTCCATGGTCAATACATAATTCTGCCTCACGATATAAACACTGCCTTACTCTAACAAAATGTTTGGTATTATTTCTAATATTATTATAAACATTTTGTATCCTATTCCAGAGATATTCTTTAGAATTAATAACTGAACTGATACTAAATAAGTGGTACACTACCTTTAAAAGACTACAGGTAGGGCGATTATTGATCAAAAACACTAAGAGGACTGTGATTTTTGATACATCGTATACGAATCGATAAATAGGCCTTGGTGGACCTTGGCCTCCTCGATTACCAGACCTTCTTCTGATTTTTATTTGTGGGGACTGTGTAAGAGATGTAGTTCATAGTTTAACTATTAGTCCTAGTTCCTAGAGTATATCTTATTTTATTTTATTTATTTATTAACGCTTAGAGTAAACAATAGATGCTTAGTCTATTCTTAACTATTATTAACAGGTCTATGCCTTAACACGGTACTTAATTTATATCTACTTATATCTATATATATTTTTATTGTTTTGGTATTTTTTGTTTTCCATTGTTTTTTTTACTTTATACTTTTTATTACAATTAAGATTATAGACCACTTGCTTACAATTCAATATCTCCCAACTACATCAATATTTCAAACCTTAGGCAAACA
Organism: Leptarthrus brevirostris; assembly: GCA_964036015.1. Classification (NCBI taxonomy): domain Eukaryota; kingdom Metazoa; phylum Arthropoda; class Insecta; order Diptera; family Asilidae; genus Leptarthrus; species Leptarthrus brevirostris. The sequence continues at coordinate 73,842,209 of OZ038374.1, forward strand.
GAGATGGACTTAAAAATGGGCTTGTATTTTTGAAATCTAATTGGCCATTAATTAAAAAAGATCCTTTACTTTTTGTTGCTCTTATTTCTTTATTTTCATACTTATCTAAGACTCTGACATGTTTTAAATTATGTTCATTTACTTTATGTTTGTTTTGGATCTGATCTGATTTAGACCCATCAGTGTAAATCACATATTTGGCCCTAATGTTTTCTAGATGGTATTGGTGGGCTTTTCTGTACACTAGTTGTGGTGTAGAGGATTTGGGGAGATGGTCTAGAAGCAGATACCTGAAGTTAGGGTGCGGAAGGGGGTGGTACAGAGGGAAAGGTTGGAGTTGCGTTTGTTGAGGTATGTATGTACCTAGCAGTCGCGTCCTTACTAGTGCTGCCATTAAAGCTGATAAACGGGTACCATGTGGGCAATCCGTAATAGCAACAAGTGCCCTGTGGTGAGGCATCGTCGGATTATTCTGTCATCAATCTGTTTCTGTCCCGTTTCGATGAGTAAGGCATCTACGGGCGTTTTCCTATAGGCTCCTGCCGCTGTCCTCAGTATAGTATTAATTGATGTTTGAATTATGTTACGTTGCGTATTAGGGGCTGTCCCGTATTTTGTAAGCCCGTACTTCGTAATACCGTTCAACTTTTTAATATGGAGGTTCCATTTTAAGTTTGAAGTAAAGTTCATTCCTAGCAATTTTAATTGAAGCTTTAGTGCAACGCTTATATCCTGCTGTTCTATCTGTATTGGCCTCTGTCTCCTGTGTGACGGGCCATAGAATAGTTCCGTCTTGCTCACCGAGATGTGAGCACTAATTTTGGCAGCCCAGCTTTCTGTTTCATACATTGCTCTACTCAGGGACCCTGCCGGACCTGTGCTGCTTGTGGCTATTATGACATTGACTGCGTACATGTAATGTTCTGCGACTTCCAGTTCTGTAAGAATTAGTGATAATATTGGTGTTGAAAAGTATTGTCGATATCGGTGATCCTTGTGGAATACTGTCATCTAATGATCGTTTGTCCGCATAGTAACCATTAGCTCTAATTGTGCAGGATCTCTGGGATAGGAAGGATTGGATAACCTGAACAATTTAGAGATCAATTCCCCAAGTAAGTAATTGTGTCAATAGTCCGTGACAGCTCATTCTGTCAAAGGCCTTCTCAAGGTCGATGGACAAAACATATGCGTCTTTTCGGGCCTTACGAGCCAGCTTTAGCTGGTTTTCCAGTTGCAGTAGTAGTGAAGTAGTCCCTCTCCCTGGTCTGAATCCGTCTTGCTGGCTGGTCAGCAACGGCTCGATGGTATAACCCAGTCTTTTCTCAATTATCTTTTCTAAGGCTCTGGATAGTGGAGGCAGGAGTGAAATTAAATCGGTAGTTCCTGAGCGTATTACTCGAATTTGTTCTCTTGTGGATGGGGATCATTACTGCATTTTTCTACATGTGTGGAAATATGCCTTGATCAAGTATATCGTTATATAGATTTATTAATCGTATATGAAGAGTGGCAGGGGCATTTTTTATCATACCATAAGACATTTTATCTATACCGGGAGTTGAACCCTTAAAAGAGCTAAACGTTAAACTCTTTTTGGTGGGGTCAGGGGTATATGGATAGTTGACTGAGAAACTAAGTTTCTCTTGAAGTATTTCTTGGGCGAAATTTTTGTTTGAAGCGTAATCAGACCATGTTGAAGCAAACTCGCGAGAAATATCCCTGGAGTTTGTAAAAGACCTGCTTTCAGTCGTCAAATTAGCGATAAGACCTGTTGGTCCGTTGCCAGCAATGGATTTCATGTTTCTCCATGAGTCAGCGAAGTTAGATTTTGTGTCTATCGACTGTGCAAAGGACTCCCAAGTCTATCCATGTGGGTTGGGTTCGGGAGTAGGGTTTTGTGGGTGGCATGCTGGCGTTGGCAGCGCTTATAATTTTGGTGATATGTGCTGTCTCCTTTTGAATGTTGTGGGATGGTGCGAATTTCTGACATAGTGAAGCTGCTTTGGTTCACATCGCGCTCTAAAAATCTTTTAATTGGTTGAAAGCTGGCCATGTTTGATGAAGCTGTTCTGACAATCGGGAGATGGTCGCTTCCGTCCGGATTGTCGTGCGTCTTCCAATTAAGGACGGACGCTAGGGAGGAGGTAGTAAAAGTGAGGTCGAACTTTTGAAGTGTGTTTCGAGATGTAAAGAGTGTGGGGGAATAGCAGACACAAGTCCTAAGCTTCGGCCCACTGGGCCACCAGTCTTCCCTTCCTATTTAAATCCGTGCGAGTTTAAATCGCAGCCAATGATGACGTACGTGGAGAGGTTAGATGATAAATCATCTAAGTCTTGCAGTTGGAGTCTGTCGTCTGTCGGTTTTCTGCAAGGAGAAAGCGCAGTTCAGGATCGATTAATGTACTTGGAGGGTTTAAAATGAAACACTATTACCTTTAGGGCTTCTCTGTCTGTTTTTTTGTCTTCTTTTAAATACCTTTTATTGCTTCTGTCCTTCTGATTCCTTTAGTTTCCTTTCAATTCCACCTTGTGGCTGTTTAAATTGTTTTTTCGTGGGGCGAATTAAGCATTGACCTTGGAGGGACACTACTTTTAGCATATTTTGTAATAGAATCCATCAGGTTTTGATATTTCTAATAATAAATCTGATATTAATTAAAAGTTATTTGTATTATTGAGAAGTCCATAACACATAACCCACCATCGTCAGTCGAATCACATTTTAGGCTTCTCTTGGTTACTTTTTTAACCTGGCTTGGATACAAAAATTAACCTGCAGCGAGATTATCTGTCCTTGTGGAAAATTTTGGAAATAATATGGGTATTTTATGATATAATATATAAAATATGAAATTTTGGAAAATGTATAGCAAATCGAAGAAGAGAAAAATCATAGTAACAATTAGTACCTCGTTTCAAAGCTGGTTTTATAATCTATCCAAAATAGGAATAATAATTAAAATCCATAGGGTGCTTCAAAAGTTATAATGAATTCGTTAAACCAGGGTCACCGAGTACTGCAAAATCTTTGACGACTATAGCGCCTAAACGAAGATTCCTGGGGTGGGGATGTGGAACAACTTTTTGGCCATCTCATATCAGGGAATAACATGGCATATCGAAAGGCACCTTGATCTGAATCATCTGTATACTAGGAAGTTAAAAATACGAAAAACTATAGAACTACGTATTAGGTAATAGTCAATTGCAAATTACGTATTTCGACGAAGGATGCATGCTTGCCCTAAAGCATCTTTTAAGCATAAAAATCGATTTTTTTGATTCAATCTATTTTTAAAAATATTAGTGAAAACAACACAAATTTATTATTATGTCTATAAGGGGTATAAATACAGAAGACTTTATAAAGTGCAGAACGTGGTTTATTTAAATTTTCTCGAATTTTCTGTACAGAATCGGCTGCAATTTGACAGCGCTAGTGGCAACTACACAGTTTTTAAGTATGAATTGCACAGTCTTTAGTTTTTGAAAAAAAAACTTATAATGTAATAAGTTACACTTGGCTTAGATGTCGCAGAATGCTGTGTACCAGAAGAAAGGTTTGCGCAGTTTCTGAGCACTAACATTCGAGGACAGTTTAGTTTTTTTATTTCTTATTGCTAAATCATTCGATTAACATGCTTTTCTATTGCCCTTTGCAAAAGTCCCTATTCAAATAAAAACAAAAATATAATAATTATTCTTGAATATATTACCTAGGCCTGATGATAATCCACCACCCCTGCCTCCTCATGGTCGACATCATGGAAATGGAAATGAGGGCGAATACAGACCTCCAGTTCCTCCACATCGCAATATTGGTGTTACCGCCAATGTTATTACTAACGGAAATGCCAACAATGACAAGGTAAATGCGCTGTTATAATGTGACTTAATGTTTAATTAAATTAATTATTTAGTATTCTCAGGAAGTTATTCCAGTAGTTAGAAGACATCATCACAAACATCATCGAAATTCAAACATTCAGAATCGTAGATCTCAAGTAAATGGAAGTGTGGATTTAATTCGTTCTTATGACAGACCACCCGATCAACAATTGAATTTCACACAATTAAATATTGCTCTGTTTAGTCAAAATTCACCCGAGCAAACTTTTTCACCTCATGAAGTTAGTCCTCTTAAAAATGAGACAGTTGAATTAAGTGAGCTTCATATGGCAGAAAAGTTAGTAGAATCTGCAGCTCAACAACAGAAAAACGCATTTCAATTCGATTCTCTCACACCAAAACGTGATTCAGCCGAAAATCTCGCTAGAATGGATACACAAGAGGATATACAGATAAATTCTTTAAAAATTGGTATGTATTAATTTACTTTCTCTTGTTTAATAAGTTTAGTAAAATAATCACAAATTGCTGAAGAGGTAGGTATTCGATCAAGTCGAAAATAAAAAATTACGGGAATCCATTGTTAACCTTAAACAACGAAAAAATTCGAACCGGTATATTTGAGCAAGTATGAAATTTCTTTGCGATGATTTTTTCCCTTAAAAATATATCTCCGCCAAGCTGACAAGTTTCGTAGTATTTTTAGTATTTGTATAATTGTTCGATTTCTTTTGTTTTTCAACTTGCTCAATAATGTCTCATTACTTACAATTTACAAATAATCTTCTATTGATTTCTGAAAGCCCTCTGGTGAATTAGTTTTGAAAAATAAAAATGAGCGATCGTTGCATCCAAAATTAAAAAATATATCTGTACGAAAAGGTCAACTGTCGAAACTTTAAAAATTGTCATTATAGGCGTTTAAAAATTGGAAAATACTCGTAAATTGGTTTGCGTCTAATAACGTCAACTCTTCCATAATATAATAGCTTTTCTAATGAAGATGGAATTATCAGAAGTATACAATAAAGAATTTAATTCATAGCCAGTAAAATTACATTTACAATACAAAATTTATATTTTAGGGTTATCATTAGAAGTTAGTTATTTTTGGAGTTATCACAAAAAACTACGTTTATAACTAATTGAAGACGGAGTTGAATGAATTGGTTGAATGGAGCGATCATCACGCCATGGTTCGGCCTCAGTCTCCTCGTAAAGTTTAAATAAAATTAAAAAATCCACTCCGTCTCTGGGCTGTTGTCTAACTCGCAGGAGTGTATAAGCAACAGTCTAGTTCCCTCATTCCCCTTAGCCTAATTTCCTTCTGGCCAAAGCCATTCTAACGCATCTAAGAGTTGTTCCCTGGGTTTTGGCTACATCATCGACTGCCTCGGTTCTAGTAACTCAATATATGTAGATAGAGATGTAAAAGAACCGGAAAAAACTTTTTCCGTTTTATTCATTTAAATACAGCTTTTTTCATGCTTTGATTGGGTGATGAGAAAAACATGACGTCATGGCTTTTTATGTTTTAAATCGTTTAAAGCAAAACGGTTTTTTTCCTTTCGATAGGAGACATAAAAGGGAATTTATTTATTTATTCGATATTTTATATTATTAATAATGCTTCACGTTTTAGATGGGTACCCGGGTATCGTGTAATTTTACAAAGGTGGCTTTCATAAATTAAATAACCAAGTAAACTGTTGATTCTTGCGTCAGAAGCTCGTAGCTGGAATGCAGAGTGTGAGTTTCGACAAGTGGGTTATTGAATGGATGACTGAGGAGACATGGGTTGCATGGATAAGAAGATGTCAAGAGCATAGGTATAATAAAAAATACTTTGTTTGGTTTCAGAGCGGGTGGGGCAAAGCAGAGATAATGATAAGATGATTAGTAGATGCTCGGGAAATTCTAAGGTTGGCTGGTTGGATAAGTGGTAGGTAGATGGGGGGGCTAGTGCGTGAGGGAAGAAGAGTTCTCGGGAGTTGGAAGAGGGTAAAATTTAAGGTAAATAGTTCTGTAACTAAGTGGGTTAGTGAGTGAGTACGTGTAATGGGTTATGGAAAAGAGAGCGCTAAAGACAATAGGATTGGTTATGTATCAGAATGGCTGAGGTTATGCTAATGATGAGTCACTAATTATCCGTGGAGGCTGCGTGGGGGAATGGTGATAGGTGAGTAGGTAGGTGGCGAGCGAAATTGTATGTATGTATTCTTGGATAAGTGAGGGTTGGTGGTTGGTGAGGGAGGGGCGATAAGGGCAAATGACTGGAATTTTATCAGAATGGCTAGGGTAATGCAGAGGTTGAGTCGGTAAGTGACGGTGGGAGATTGTGGTGGTGAGTGACCACCCACCACTGATGCAATCTTCTCCTGCCATTTTTGTATTATAACAAATCATCTTGTCATTTCCTGCCCTCGGCATCTCCCCGCAACCAACGTCTACTTAGTGTTCCATTCAGTAACCCACCTAATCATCGAACCACTTACCACCCACTCACTCTCTGCATTCCACCTACAGTACAAATGCTAAAGGAAAGAGTTTAATTAGCCATTTACATCAATTGCAAGATAGATATTGAATTCAATTTACGAGAGACACCATAGAAAAATTACAAATTTTGTTGGTAATACATAGTACGACGGTGCTACGGCATCGTAAAAATGAAAGAATCAACAATTGAACAATTAAAAATGAAAATATTTCAGATGTAAACAAATTGTAATAAAAACTTTTATTTATTATCACTTCTTTTCCAGAATTTATACTTTTTTCAGTTTATGAAGACAAGAAAGAATTATAAGAAGTTAGTCGTAAAGTAAAATTTTTCTATAAATTGATATAAGTATTCTAGGTGGTATAGTTAACTCCAAACTAATTTAGGGCTTGAATGTAAAGGAGGTGTCGGTAGAGGTTTATGATTGTAAGAGAATGGGGTTTAAGTCCTCGTATTGTTTACTACATGTACACCTGCATTATAAGAAGGGCTCTTACTGATAGCATAGTAGTGTGGGCTTTCTTAGAACTTTACTATCTTTAGAAGCTTACCAAAATCAAAGATCTGCTTGTGTGGGCATATCCGAAGCTATCAATACAACTCTGACTGCGGATGTTACACCTTTGCCACTTGATGTCTACGATAAAATTTTCGCTGTATAGTGTTGTAAGACTGAATAAATCTTTGTTTTTTGTCCTATGATCATAAAGCACAGCCTTGGCAGGAAAGGAATTAAGGGTAAGTAAAATGGGATAAGAGGTTGAGTAAAGGATGTAACGATGTACGCCTCGTTTGAAACTTCGGGCTCATAAGACATCCGTGTTGTTATGCTTAGGAAAGATTTCGAAAATTTTTCGGTACGATCAAATTTGACTTGGAGGTGTAGGTTTGGGAGCAACTTGAATTTCTTGTATCGCGCGTTGTGATGTGTCTACAAGTAATCAGGATAACAATTTCGTTAGAACTGGGTATATTCACTCCGTCGACTAAAATAGGTTGAGGTGGTTTTAGGAGACATTAAACAGCAAACAGTTTTTGATACGATAAACAAAGTACGATTTTGAAAAAAGGTAAAACCACTTGTTTTACTTCCACATTATCGGAGTGGCAAAAATTTTTTGGGATGGTGATCGTTCAAAAATATGAACGCTTAAAATTTTTGATGGATGTTTCGACCTGAAAGTGTAAGCTGGGTATCATCAGCGTGATACTTACACTTTCCATCACGGACATCCATGACGGAAGATCAAAACCTCAACTCCCATAAGTACTCAGTTTGAAAACTAAGTACGAATTTTATGAAGAGGATTTTTAGTCCATCAATGATGAAGACCAGCTTACACTTTCAGGTCGAAACATCCATCTAAAATTTTAAGCGTTCATATTTTTGAACGATCACCATCCCAAAAAATTTTTGCCACTCCGATAAGTGGAAGTAAAACAAGTGGTTTTACCTTTTTTCAAAATTAAATAACTTCCACCAAGTGTCTTTTGAAAGGAAACTTTCTGTTAAAAGTACGATTTGTCTACCCCAAGCGAGGATCGTAGAAACGTTAAACAACAACATACATTCTTGGTAAATTTCTATAGAGTTCCCATGAAAATTTATTACAGAATCAAAAGAGTACGGGGAATCAAGGGTGCTGTCCTTGGCGAAACTATAAATAGAATTGAGAATGAGAGATAATATGTCATTAATAAAAAGAAGAAATAAGGTTGGCGAAAAAACTAAAAGAGACGATTTCGGCCCCCCTAAAATTATGAAAACAATGTTTCCAACGCTCCGTCAGAGTCGTTAGTAACTTGCCGGTTGAGCGGGCAGGACGGGAACTACTGGCAATCGTTAATGAGATAGTTATTTTTTCAGATATTCATCAACTGAGAGCTGATGAGTTATTCAAAATCCTTCCATAACGTGATTAGCGCAATTTGTCTGTAGTTAGAGCTACGAAGTAATATCTAAAGATGAAACCGCGTATACGATACACATAGATGAGTGTATCATTTGTGTTTGTGTCTATTTTGATATTTATTTGTCTGATTGCATTCCGCGATTTTTGGTCCTCCCTGTCAAATTGTTGTTTATTTACTTTGTGAATCGATGCTGTGCAATGAAGATTTTAGAAATAGTGCAAAAATAAATGCAAAATTTATAATATTGTTAAGTATTTAATATAAATCTTTTTAATTTCATGTAGCTGCATATTTTTTATTTCATGCTTGTTTTGGTATTGGCACATTGAGGTAGAAAAAGGCGTGAGAAAACAAAACATTTAGACTTTTAAATTAAGAGCCCCCTATGAATTTAAAACAAATTTTATGGCATTGTTGTACAAAGAGTTATCAAAATCAATGTCTTAAAAATGACTTTTTTTTATTAGTTATCGATTAAAGATGAGCAAGTTTTCATGCACATGGACACATTTCTTACCTGTCAGAAAGTTAAAAAGTTTGCGCAGAGGTTCAGCTAAAGCGAAAGCGCATAGATTGTTGGAAACATTTAAGTTATGGCCGTAGTAGTACGCTGTAATAATCCAAGGAGTTTGAGTTGAACTACTGACGGGGACGGACGTGCCGTCGTGTCTTGCTCCCCAAAAAATTTAAATTCGGTTGCGAGAGCAATAAGAAGTGAAAATTATTAAGTTTTTGAGTGCGAGTGCCATCTACGCTAAAGGCTTTTATGCTCTATTTAAAAGCACAGTCTGGTGAGTCCGTTCCATTTTTTTAGCATTTTATTCCATCCAACATTCAATGTAGTACAATCGTACTTCATTGAATGCGTTTAACAGGTCTCTACTACTGAGCATTTGGCTGCCTTCGTTGAGATCAAAGTTCAGCACAGGAGGCATAACACTGCTGCTGGCTTTGCTTCGCATTTGTGGATCCCTTTTGTCTGTCCTTGTGTCGGTGTACGTTTTCGTTTTGTTTTGTTTTGTTTTGGGCAAAAATTGGAAGTAAGTGGAAGTAACCATTTTTCCGTTTCCTGCCACTTGATCACGAAAAATCCGGTGTGGATTAGATTTAAACTTTATCAGCACGTCTGTCACTTCTGCTTTTTATACCGCAGCCCGAATATGTCTGACACTGTGTGCTCCTTCGATAAGCCGTCTTCCGATATCGATAAAATTTTGGAAATATCCCCTTCTACTGAAATCGTTCTTGCTGGCGATTTCAACGTCCGCAACACACAGTCGCTCAGGCATTCTTTTACCACAAGTCCGTCTCGAAGACACGTCGAATTATTTGGTGAGTCCTTTAATTTACAACAACTGGTGGAGTGTCCGACTCGTGTTCCTGATACTTTGGGCACAACACGCATCTTTTGGATCTATTTTAATCATCGCATGCAGACAAGTACTAGGTTCCGGTAACTGCTCCCTTTGGCAATTCGGATCATTGTCTTATCTCGGCGCAAATCTCCACCTCCTCTATGACAACCACTGATCTAAATTCCACCAAAAGATTAGTGTGGCATTTTAAAAATGCTGATTGGGCGGGACTTAATAAATATCTCAGAGAGCTGGATTGGTCTGATTGCTTTTCTATGAGAGACGTTAACAAAAGCACAGATTATATCTTGAACATCCTATGATTTGGAATGCATCGCTTTATTTCTCATAGCTTCAAAAACATCAAATCAACTAACTCCAACTGTTTCGCAGCCATTAAAAACAAGGAAGAAGCCTTCCATTCATATAAATTGTGCACTTCAGAGGAATTGAGACGTATCTGTCGGGCAAAGTTCAATTTCGACCAGAGCGTTAGACGGAAGGTTTTCTCTACTCAAAAGGGTAGTAAGGGCTTCAGGTCTATAGTAAAAACCGTAAAGAACAGTTTCACCTGTTCGTCAACACCACCACTATTTGCTGCTAATTCGTACTTGCCACCTTCATCGCAACCACTTCCATCTCCATCACAGTGCACTAGTAGGCAAAAGCCGCTACACTTTCGCACTCGGCAAGTTTTTGGGGTACTCTCGAAACTCGAGTCCAAAGCTACTGGGCCTGATGGTTTCTCGCCCCTGGTTTTAAAATACTCCGCCTCTGCTTTGGCTAAACCTTTGCGCAAACTTTTTCACCTGTCATATTCAACAGGTTTCCAAGTACATGGAAACTTACTCATGTCCAACCGATACTTAAAAAAGGAGAGGCATGCGACCAATCTAACTACAGACCAATTGCACTAACTTCAATCATATATAAAGTTTTTGAATCACTCATCAACTCTCAGTTGATGAAATATCTAAAAAATAACCATCCAATTAACGATTGCCAATATGGTTTCCGCGCTGGCCGCTCAACCGGAGACTTACCTAACCTTACTTACTAACTTAGCCAAACTTCAAACATTTGGTCTGCACCCTACCCTCGTTAAATGGATAGAGTGTTTCTTGTCAGACCGTTCAATCCGTGTAGTAATGGGAGTTACATCTGATTCCTACGAAATAAATGCCGGTGTACCTCAGGGCTCAGTTCTTTCACCAGCCATATTTATTTTTTTTATTAATGATCTTTTATCCCTTACTCTCAGTCCTATCCATATATTCATATACTCATACTCATTTGATTTTGTAATGAATTTACGTGGAAATTCTACAGAAATCAATCGAGAACGCATGCTTAGATCATTAAACAACGACATTTCTATGGTACTCCCTTGGGGCAGAGCAAATCGTGTTTCGTTTAAAAAACTCAATGCTTTTTAATGTCCCCAAAAAAACGTCCAGTTCACCCCCAATCCATTTCGAGTCGATGGAGTGAATATACCCAATTCTCCCTCCCTAAACATCTTGGGTATTCAGATATCCAGCAATCTTTGCTGGATTGAACACATATTTGCAATCGCCAAAATAGTGATGAAATGCTTGGGTTTTCTACAGAGATGTCAGAAATATTTTACCCCACCTGACTTAGCGCGATGTACAAATCTCACATTAGGCCTAGACTTGAATATTATTCCTTAGGATGTCATAAGCCTTGTTGGGCTATCCCTCCCATCCTACGACTATGCCTAGCCCATGATTTGGAACAGTCCCAATTCTCGGACAGTTCTCCGGTACTAGACTAGGAGAGAGAGGGTGTCGAGAGGAACACGGCCAAGGTCTACCACTTCATCAACAGAAAATGCCAGAAAACTTTATGACAAATTTCAAAAAATAAACATTAAACGAGGCGAGATAAATCAACGTAGCGGGATCGAGTAGAGAACACAGACAGTTCTGGTAAAAAAATTAGCTTTTTCCCTAATGGCATCACTCAGAGAGAAAGATCGAATTTTATCCGAAAATTTTTATGCGAATTGGGAAGGCGGTTGTATTCTCGAACATTGAAGTTGCTCATTGGAATATACCAGAATTTTGTTATTTTGCATTGCTCCAATTTTCGTTTGATACCAAAAGAACAAAGCATTTTGCTCTGACGAAGATTTATATAGTACTATTGAATATATACATACCCCTCTGCAATAAGTTCACTTTTTCGAAACTACGTGTTTAAGTGTAGACGTCAAACTTCGTTTGTTTCTCTTTCATTATTATTTAACTGGTCGCTAATTACACCCAAATGGTTGTTTTCCTGGCGTTAGTGTGACGGTCGTGACGTTACTGAGATTGCACCCTATGCCATTTTTCACTTTTCATGCAGCGACATAAATATACCTGTTGTTTAAGTCTATTTCTTCAGATTTGTTTGCTTGCTCGTTATGAATAGTTCTACTTGTTTTATATTGCAACATAAATGGGGCTCTTCGGGCTCGACGGATTAATTAAGACACTTTTTTTACGGTCACAAATTCTCACAATTTTTATTCACTTCACTTCACTTAGCTTAATTCTAGAAAGTTCAGCAACTTAGTTCTAGCAATTTCCGTTATTCATTTTCACCACACTAAGTCACCAAAGTTTCTAGTCGGCCTTGACTTCATACGGCACCTGACGTTTTCCTGGTTTCCGATATTCGGGACATACGCATTACACAACTTGATTTCGTTTTCATCACGTAGCCTTTGCCAGGCTACAGTGCATGTTACAATATTTTTTAATCGTGAAGTTATGGATTTGCTAATTTTATATATATACCCATTGGAACTAGGTTAAATTAGGGGTGCTGCTGAGCTAGCATCAGCTTCCTCTCTTATTGCCTGGGGCATTCTTATGTGCAGCCACCCAGCATAGGGTCACCCTGTGACATCTAGAAATATTACCTAGGCTGTTCATGCACTGACTGAACCACCACAGCTTCTAGCGCCTGATTATCAGTATTTATGCGGATATCCATATTGGACTCTTTACGCCTATATACTAACACAGCCGCTTGGTGAATTGCTATAATTTACACGTAATATTGCCATTTGCTGAAGTAAAGTCCCGCTCCGCTCCTTTGCCCGCACTTGCTTTAGATCCATTCGTGTATATGGAGATCTCTGATGCTACCCCCACTTCATATCTGTCCCATTCTTCTCTAGCAGCTAGCTTTGTACTAAAGTTCTTCTTGAATATCGATCTTGTGAGCGGTGCAGTCTGACTTCAGAAGGACGCCAAAATATCCGTTCAACCTCTCCTCCCAGCACACCACTGCTTTTAATCTGATTGCATTTGTCGCTGCCATATATGTCCAGTATCAACAGGTCTAGCATGACCTCCAAAGTCGCTGTTGGCGTGATACTCAGACACCCAATTATTCCCAGACCGATCGTTCCCTGTAGTCTCGATAAAGTCTCTAGGTTAAATCTCTTATCCAGAGCTGTCCACCGACTAGGGAATCCTAGTGATATATCCAAGGTACCACTTTGGGGTTGAGTGCACATTTGACTCCAAAGCTCCTCTTACACACATAGAGGGCCACGTTTGCTTTTGCTATGCGATCTTCTCACGATATTTCTCTTTTAATTTAGTTTTCAGTCTAATATTACACCGAGATACTTAACTTCACCAGACAGAGATAGACTTTTACCTTCCAGCACTGGGAGCCTAAATACTGGAATTTTCCTCTTTCTAATTAAAAGCACAAGCTTCGTTTTCGATGCGTTAACACTCAGTCCACTATTGGAGTTCCAGCTACTACCAAGTTACTAATATAACTTGGTCACTTTGTCTGACCCAACGAGGTAATAACTAAAAAGGAAATAACGCATAACGTAGCCATTTTTAAGACATTTGCACTGATTATTTTTTGTACATCAATGCCGTAAAATTTGTTTTAAATTCATAGGGGGGTTCTAAATTTAATGTTATTTATCATAAGTGGAAAAGTCGAAATTTGTAGCCAAGACCAAAACAAATCTGGACGCAAAAACATACACGAAATAAAAATTATGCAGCTACATGAGGGTGGGTGTTTTCACGAGGTTATTAAGCAACGTCATCTGCGTAGGCGATAATAAGTTCGGTGAGAAAACTGTCCAAATCTAGCCTCCACAAGGATGCCGTTATCGCCTCTGGTTTGATGTTATTAAAAGCACCCTCAATATCAAGGAATACTGCAGGGGTAAATTTCTTATACATGAGAGGTCGTTCTATAAGGCTTTACTATATGCATGTTGCGAAAGAGACAGTATCTTTGATGTCTCTCTCTATCGAGTTCCCATAACCACTTGTAAGTCTAGAGAGTAAACTATAGGTCAGGGGTGGCCAACTCGCGGCCCGCCTTGACCATTGTTCCGGCCCGCGAGATTTATCACACATTTACAAAATATATTTATTTTATAATGGCCAAAGTAGTGAAAACCAATGTATTAAATAAATACATTATTTGTGCATCCATATATTCAAAAATAACTGTCGAAATCATGATAAAAAATTATCTTTGATTTTAAAATAATATTCTTGCCAATATATGACAGATATTTCCTGTTTTTTTATGAATTAACAATTATGAGTTCGCAGAACAATTAAATTATATTCTGCGAACTCGTGATGCGCGCACAATTAAATTATATTCTGCGAACTCATGATGACCATCCCTAGATACGCACAGTTGATTATTGATAGCGGAGCAGATCAGATTCTCAGTTTCAAGTGAAAATTGGCTTTTTAGTTTCGTTTTATGTGCTATGACTGCAGGATAATTCTTCTACTTCAATAAAATATTTAAAACAACAGCAGCCAGGTAATAACTCCTATTAAAGTAAAAAAAAATATATAAAATATATCTCTTATTTTCAGTATGACTGCAAAGAAAAGAAGAATATTGAACGAAATAGAATGTATAGCGAGGAATGGGAAGAAAAGTATTTCTTCATAGTTCGAAACACAAAATTATTGTGTTTAATTTGCCGAGAGGTCGTTGCTGTATTAAAGGAATATAATGTTAAGAGGCATTACGAAGCAAAACATAAGGATTATTTGAAGTTCGGCAAAGAATTGAAACAATCGAAGATCAAGGAATTTAAGTCGCAATTAAAGGCTTAACAAAAAATGTTTGGTGCAGCATTACAGCAACCCTCAAATATTGTTAAGGCAAGCTATTACAGTTCAATTTTGATTGCAAAAAATTAAAACATTTTCGGATGGTGAATTTGTGAAAGAATGTTTGGAAGCTGTTGTGAAGGATATTTTGCCTGATAAAAGTAAACTGTTTTCGAACCTAAGCCTATCTCGGCAAACAGTGTGTCGTCGAATTAATGACAGAATTCGACATTTCAAATATTTTTCCTTGGCATTTGACGAAAGCACAAACATTTCAGACTCAGCTCAGCTTGTAGTGTTCCTTCGTGGAGTAAATGAATCATTTCAAGTAACTGAAGAAATGTTAAATTTGTTAAGTTTAAAAGGTGCAAAAACAGGAGAAGATATTTTCCATGCTGTTGAAAACTGTTTATTCGAAAAAACTTTGATTTGGAAATACTTTCTGGAATATCAACTGATGAAGCACCTGCTATGATAGGTAAAAAAAGGGAGCTATAAAATTACTAATCGATAAAATAGAATCCAACAACTGAACTAGTAACCGCTCCAAAAGAGAGGATTTAACTATAATCCACTGTTTGATTCATCAACAAAATGTATGTGCCCAAATATTATGGTGGATGGATCATGTGATGCAAGTAGTTATAAAAACAGTGAAGTACATTCGATCACATGCACTTCCGCATCGACAATTTAAGGAGTTCCTGAAAGAATTAGATTCTAAATATGGCGACGTTGTAAACTCCAGTCAAGACAGATGGTTAAGTCGTGGAAGATGTTTACAGTGGTTTTATGAGTTACGAGAAGAAATTGACTTATTTATGAATAACAAGCAAAGACCTGTACCAGAATTAAGAAATGATGAGTGGTTATTGGATTTATGCTTTTTAGTGGATATTGTCGAAAAACTCAATCAATTTAATATATTATTACAAGGAAAAGATAACCTTATAATCGATACATTTAATCACATCAAAACATTTCAGAATAAATTGTTGTTATTTGAATCGTCAGAATCAAAAATAGATTTTTATAACACTTACGTCACAAAAGAGAAATTTTCCAATTTGAGAAATCTGGCGCAAAAAGTTGTTAGCGCTTTTGGTTCAATTTACACTTGCGAATCGTTTTTTTTTCGAAAATGAAATTGACCAAAAACAAAACACGCTCAAACATAACGGACGCTAATCTACAGCACCAATTACGATGTGCAAATACCAAAATTGAGATCGATTTGCAAAAGCTAAGTGAATGAGTGGAGAAACAAATATCGCACTAGTAAAACGGAGTTAGATCAATTCGTTAAGCGGCACGACCAACAATCCATGGGTCCCGGGTTCGAGACCAGATGACCCGTGAGCTTTTATTAAGAAATTAAAATAATCCACTCCGTCTCTGGGCTGTTGTCTAGCTCGCAGCAATGCAAAAAACAAGACTCAAGTTTCCTCACTTCCCTTACCCTAATTCCCTTCCGGTCAAAAACCATGCTAACGCATCAAAGGGTTGTCCCCTAGGATTTGGCCACATCGTATATAAAAAAATATATAATGATTTCATTTTTAGTGTTATGTATTTCTTTACAATGTGCATGTAGTATAATTATTATTATAATATGTGGCGTGGAACGAGGAAACGTACCTTACAGCACCAAAAATCGAATTTCAGGTTTTTAATGAACCTGCATGAAGAAAGTACGTAGAATCGAATGAGCATACCTTCAAGTTTGTGCGATAAAAATTGAAAAATCTATAGCGCATTTTGTAAAACCTATTTGAGAATACGAGCTTCGCGCGAGGGGAAAAGGTCCACTCCCTCCAGCCGGAGATAGACGCTGCCAGGTGCTGTAAGGTACGTTTCCTCGTTCCACGCCACATATAATGATAGTAAACTCAATAATAATAACTCATTATGTTTCAATTTTTCACTCCAAAAAATTTCTATAGTGGGTCAAAATCTAATATGCGGATATATAATTTTATATGGAGTCTGAGAACTCACGGCCGAGAATCGGTGTAGGTCTTACTGTTTTATACACTGTTCTAAGATTTTGTATTTAAGTGTGTTTTTGGCTTTAGAGGATTGTTCATGTAGGAGAAGGGTTGCATAGATTTCGCATAGCAGATTTTTTATATTTTGTGTTTAGGCTTTTTTTGTACTGTAATTGAAACATCGGAATCCATGGAAACCTGTCGGCATCCATTGCTCTATAAGCAATTCAATCTTACTATAATGTCAGCAAAAAAAAGACAGTAAAATGAAGCAAAAGAAAACCCATCAGAATTCGAATATATTCGAATATATCATTAAGTAAATTCGCTGTTGACTTGGTCAATTTAATAAGGAAAGCCATATATTAATTGTTATATGACGAATCAGTGCTTAATTTTTTTTCGAATGCTTTACTTAGTGTGACACCAATTCTCTCTCTGGTTCCTTTAACCCCTTGTGGGGGCATAGTAACCCTACACTCTCCACCTGGTCCGGTTCTGCGCCAACGCCTTCAACTGCGGCTATGATTCGTTGATTTGGGTACCTTTCCTCTCGACGGATCTTCTCCATGTGTTTGCGCGGTCGTCGAATTCGGTGTCTTCTTTGGATTCCATGAGGATTCCAATCAAAAGACTGTTGTGCGATGTTGTTTGGCTCTTTTCTTAGTATGTAGCCTATTCATTGCCACTTTCGCCTGCGAATACTGGTGTCTATCCTGTCTTGCCCTGTCTGGCTGTGTAGATCTTCGTTGGTAATGACCTTCGGCCAATGGATGTTAAGGATGCGCCGAAGACACCTGTTGACAAACGCTTGTAGCTTAGACGTTAATTGACAGGTCACTTTCCCGGAGCCCGGCGATGTTGTTATTGTGCCAGATTTTAGCAACTCGTTATACGATTAAGTTTAAATAGCACACTAAATGCGGACATGTTCTTATTTTTTATGCTTTTTTTTTGCAGTTCATACGCATAATTAACTTTAAGTTAAATTTCGTATCCCTTTCTCTAGTTCCCTTTGAAGGCATGGGGCGGGAGAAATACTTCACTTGATTCGAGGCAACGATTGCAAGTGGATTCCATAGACATTACTCTACAATCTCCAATAGCCTTTTTATCGTAATCCGTTGTTAGCAGATAACAACGGTAGCGTTCAAAACTGGGAGCTCTGGGATGGAAGGTCGACACGTTATTACTTCTCCGACGATTTTAAATGTCATACAATTTTTTCTAAATAACAAAACCCAATTTTCAATAAATTTCTCATACATTTCTGCTTTAGAATAAACAACCAACAGGAAATAATCGAAAACTTAAGCCACTCGCGATAAATGTTAGTATGCTTTGTTTGTGTTAGTTTCTGCCATGGCAGTAGTAAAATTTTTACCATTTTTCGTTGGGAAATTTTTATAATTCAAATTTTTGCAGATTTTTGTTACTAATTCGTAATAAACATTAAATAATTTTTTTAGGATTACTTCGGTTAATTTTTGTTTGTTAAGTATAGTAATACATAATTATTGTGAAATAATTTCTTTATACCCCCTCTTTTAGCATTAACACGAGACTGGGCTGTCTTTGGCACAATAATTTCGTAGGAAAACCACTGAAAAAGTCTAGTAAACAAACAGCATTGGACGTAAAATTTTTTATTTTCTCTATTTATAATAAATAATATTACATGATGTATTCTTCACAAAACATTCAAATTGGATTAAATATTTCTATAAATAAACTTGCCTGAAAAATCATTTTGGCGCTGGGATTTAGGCGCCTACTTCTACAGCACCATACGCACTTCATTATTTTTACATGCTTTTATTTAGCTTCACCTGTCCGTCCCGTCGTGCGTGAAATCTTCGCAGCCGATTTTGGCACACTTCCTAATATCCAATTGAGCTGAAATTGTGCATACGTATTGAGTTTCGATGGCAATGCAACATAGTATATCCGATATTGTTCTAAATAGAAAATGATACTATTCCAAGAAGATGGAATTTTAAGCGAGCAAAAAATGTACCAAAAGATTAAATAAAATTCATAATTAGATATTTATTAAAATAAAAAAATTTTAATAAAAACTAAGTCATAATAAAGTTGTTATACCACATTTTAAATTAACTTTATTGGTATTTGGAATTTCATTGGATTCATTAAATCCATCTAAATTTGTGTAGTTCCGGAACCTAACCCTTCTACCTAACATGGAGATTTAGGTGGTCACCTTACAACCCTAACATCTTTAGCAGTCAGAAATTTCTTAATGTTGGTATCTTTTGGGTTATTCTCCAGCTGCAATTTTATCTATTTTTTGCAATATTACTTATTAATTACCTATGAGTATGTTTGCTGCATTTGGTTTCCATTTTATAATGTTCTCATCAATCGTGTTGAGGCAGTCCAGCGTCGGTTTGTGCGATTTGTTCTTCGTGGACTACCCACTTATATCGCTTCCTTATATGGATAGACTCAATCTTTTAAATCTCGATTCTCTATAAACTCGTCGAAATAAATCCAAACTTTTCTTTGAATAATAATTGTTTCTGCTTTTCTTACTTTATTGTTGGTCTTATAATATCAATAAATAAATTATGCATTTTTTCTGCTCGCATAAAAAATCCGATTTTGCGCTCACTTGATCTGCTACACTAACAAGTAAACCAGAAATGACTTTTCTTGAAATACTGAAAACTGTTTATTGTAAAAAGGTAACGGAACATTGTGGAATCTTTACTTTGTAAAAAAATTCGTTTTCGTACGCCACAGTTTAGTGAATTTTATTTTGCTAGCTATTGTATGTCTGTTCTATTGTTCTCGTAACTTTTTGTGGCCCATGGGTTAGGAGAAAAAGCTTTACCTGATGAGATGACAAAGATTGCAAGGCAATCTATAATTTTATGTAGATTCCTGCTGGATAATCTGCTGTCAGCAGAAAACTATCATTGCGTTATTTAGCGAGTTGTGTAATTTGGAACAGTAGGTGCATTATCCCACTAGGCTACCTGAGACTTCATGTCTGTGACGGCTCTCCTGGGTAATTGCGACCATCCTTTACTACCTATTATAGAAAATAGGGCTTCCAGCTAATCTTGGGGCTCATAATCTATCTTTTCCTTTGGTTGTCTGGTTTTAATGAATTTATCTGGGAGTTAAATTGATCAAACTGCTTTTCTGTCGAAGATGTTTACTGATTATCAGCTTGTAGACGGGAATATATTGCATTATCCCTTCTAGCTCCAAAAGTGGCTGTTTCATAGTCATAAATAACAAAGAAGCTGATATTACAAATTAAATTCTCTTAAGTACTTTGTCTATGTTATAAATTTTAAAAATTAATAATTTAGATTTAAAGTGACAACAAAATCCAGTCAGTCCCAAACCGCATTCTTTTATAAAACCGATAACGAAATTTTTAACTCCATCACAATCGAATGATGTCCAGATATTTGAAGGCAGGCTTGTAGTGTTGCTATATTTCATTTGTATCCTATAACCTTTCCATATTTACGTAATATAATGCGACTTAAATACACTTCCTGTTTGTGTCTAAGATATTTCAATCTTATATGGATTACCAACTAATAAACTGGTATTTAAGGAATAGCGAGAACTGGAAATCTCTTGTAAGGATGTCTTAGATAAAAACTTTTTTACTCAATAGGCACATAATGTATTTATATCTGCTCTTACTAAATTGTTTTAAAGGCTTTGCCCTAAAAATTTAGTAATCATATCAAAAACATAAATAACAAAATTTATTTTATTTTTTATAGATGAAATGCCGGAAGTCAAGTCAAGGCACAAAAAACAATCAACATCTGTTAGTGATACATCAGAATCCGTTTCTGATGATAATGGAGGTTTTGTTACTCCGCCTGGGGAAGAAAAGATGTCTAGAAGACATCAAGTAAAACGAGCGACAGTAGTAGGCAACCCAATGTTTTCAAATACGTCTGACGGAGATATTGGGCCTGGTGAAAGCTTAGGACTCGATGATTTGGATATGGACTACGAACAAATTATGCATTATTTTGATAATCTAAAGGTAGGAAGTAAGTTGCATGCTAAGAATTAAGTCTTTCATAAACTTTTGCTTTTCCCAGGAATCGAATGCCTGAGTTCAAGAGATCATTGCAAAGATACGCGAAATACTATCAACATTTCAGCAACAATACCGAAATGTGGCTATACCACCATCTAGCCCAGATATAAACTTTAAGGACCCGAATTTTGAGTACTTTTTCGAACAGCTTAGTGAGTCTTATGCCTAAGCTGATACTAAATCTAAGCAACACTGGTCAATTCAAAAGATTAACATCATCTTACAAGTTTATGGTCTCATGAGATGTTGAATAGCAACCTTAATGTAAGCTTTAAATAATCAATAATTCGAAAAAGCTTATGTCAAACTGAAAGCGATAATGCTTAAGTTTCAGGCTTCGCGACTTTGCAGTGATCGAAAAATAAAAAACTCATATCATGCAATCAAAGCGTAAACTATGAAAAAAAAGAAATCTTATAGATAATGTAAAAAGTAAAAACAATGATCCAAATAATTTTATTTACTAACGATACGCCAACATTACAATTATCAGGGAACTCAAATAGTCTGCCGCATTCAATCACTTTGAATTCAACCTATTCCTGCTGCTATCACTAACTTTTGAAATTATTATATCTTCGGTTAATGCTTAATGCTACGTCATGTACATAATTGAAATTTGTTTATTTTTTGATGTTTAAATAGTTTTCCGGACGGCTTAAGGGGTGTTAGAAATGTCATCGTTAATACACACTCCTGAAGGAAATGATTACCTAACCATACACTAAATAATTGTTGTTGCCAAAACTGCCGTGGTTGCCTTTTTAAATAATACAAATAATATTGACTGCTGCAGTTTCCCGATTGCAATTGTTGGCTGCATCAGATAATTAAATGTTGCCATTGATAATAATAGCATGTACAGGTATTCTAGTCAAAACTCGTTGTATTTAAGTAATTTTCTGTTTTATTTTCTTTAAGTTAATTTTATTTATTGTTTTTGTTGGTTAGTTAATGGTAAGATGTATAAAGTGTAAAGGCTATGTTTTAAATAATATTTTAAATTTACTTTCAAAAATTGAATGCCATGTTTTTGCAATTACCTATTAAAATTTATGAAATATATTCAAGAAATTATTAAAATTTTCTAATTGATCACATAACCTTTTGACGATTTGCTTTTCGCTGATAAAATAATTACAATTTTCAGTCGTTTGAACACTTAACAAGGCTTTAATGTATTATATCTAATATCTGCAATAGACAATATTAATGAATTTTTATGTTCTATAACGTAAATTATGTTATAGTTACAGTTTAAAGCATTTATCAGTATTCTTGTTACGTATATTTTCCTAAAATTTAACCGATTCTATTATAAAAATATTTACTACGAGTATTCTGAATTTAAGCACTGATGCGAATTGCTTTTACACTTAAAATCCATTAGAATGGTAAATAAACTTATTCCTAATTCCGTTGAAATTTCAATGCAGTATAATTTGCACTTCGAATGGAATGATGGAATCAAGAATATATCTTGTGTTGTAAGCTTCAAACCTAGTCATAAAAATAAAAATCTGATACTATTCGAAAATTACATAAACCTACAGCATATAAAATTACACTAGTGCAATAAAACTCTTTTTTCATTCTTAAAACGAAAACTTTTTTCTTGTCTTTTGGACTAGAATTTTATGAAAGTGTATTTCCTACTTCCATTCACGATTGTTTTTATTTCGAGCATTAATTACGCAAATAGGCGGTTGTGGCCTTGGTCTTCTAATTATTCTTCGTTTCTCTGTGCGTATATTGTGGCAGAATACGCTTGCGCTAATCCTCTACCTGTAATCTCCGGACGGAACTACCGCTTGCGCTAGTATCACTATACCGCATCCACTAAGTTCTATTGAGGGATTAAAAGAGACGAGTCCATTATTCTAACTCTACACTGTTTGCAAATTAAAAAATATTCGGAGCAGAAAAGATAGAACGCTGGAGTTCCTTTTCTTAAGGAAGAAGGAGAAACAAGGAGATTTTACTCATATGAAATATAAAATCATACATACACATTTCATAGCATACTTTCGCATTTGCAAAAAATTTCTTCTTGAAAATCTGAGCTCAGACTTTTTTTTACTATTACAAAGTAATTTCCGATTCAATTTCTTCAGGGCTGGTCGTTGATGCTCAAATCAATGGTTAATCAATATTGATTCTATGAATATCGTGACAATGCAATTATTTACCGTGTACCTTCCCTTTTATCCTTGTGAATTTATTCACACTTTTCGGTATTTGTACCCGTCAAACAAGTGGTCAACATCCCTGGCTGTAAAAATAGCGGCCGAGGTAACTATTTATAGTGTATTCGCATAAGATATATATAGATTATAGTGTATTCGCGTAAGAGGTATTCGGTATGTTGTACGACTTTGCAGTTCCCTGGTCTACATTTCATTAACTCTTATCTGTTTCTGTTTATTCAACTTCTATGTTAGACGGAAGGTGGACTTCTGGTCTCTAGGAAAAAGCGTAAAGAACAATTTCACCTGTTCGTCAACACCACTGCTCATTTATAACGGGAATGTTTTTACTGGTTCATTGGACAAGGCCAACCTGTTTGCTGCTAATTCGTATTTGCCACCGTCATCGCAGCCACTTCCATCTCTATTACAGTGCACTTGTAGGAAACAACCGCTACACTTTCGCACTCGGAAAGTTTTTAAGGTACTCTCTAAATTCAAAGTGTCCAAAGCACCGAGAACGTATGTTTGGATCATTAAACAACGACATTTTTACGATTTTCCCTTCGGGCAGAACAAACCATGTTATGTTTAATGCTTCCAAAACTCACTGCTGTTTACTGTCCCTTAATAAACACCCAGCCCAGCCCACCCTCAACCCATCTCTTTCGACGGAGAAAATTTGCCCAATTCGCCCTCTTTAAAAATCTTGGGTATTGAGATATCCAGTAACCTTAGCTGGACCGAACATATATTTTCTGTGGCCAAAAATACAATGAAATGATTGGTTTTTCTACAGAGATGTAAGAAATACTTCGTCGCCCCGTCTGACTTGGGGATGATCTACAAGTCTCACATTAGGTCTAGACTCGAATATAATTCCCATATTTCAGCAGGGGTCGGACACACCGCATTGTCCAACATAAGGCTATTAGATCTATTGGCGATCCCTCAATCTCTGAGAGCATCGAAGGAATGTCGGTGATCCCTCACTCTTCTATCGCTATTTCAATGGAATGTTCTAACGGAATTGCTAGCCTGATACCTTGTAGAGACATTACAAGAGTTTCAAGTCGCTCCCACCTATATACCGTAAAATGTCGGGAATCTTTTTTAAGCAGAACAACACGAATGTGGAACAGTTTACTATCTTCTGTTTTTTCCTTGTCTTATGAGCCCGAAACTTTCAAGCGAGGCGTATATCGACATCTCCTTCACTCAACTCCTTAACCCATTTCCCCTTACCCTTAATTCCTTTCCTGCCAAGGCTGTGTTTTAGCATCACAGGGCATCCCCTGAGCTTTGGCATTATCATGTAAAAAAAGTTATTTATGATATTATAAATGCTAACCTTTACAGTAATAAAACTATTTTAATCCAGTAACATTTGCACGAAGAAATGATTCGCTATATCCTGTTCTATTATTATCTGAGCCAAACAACTAAATCGTGACGATAAGCACAAGATGTTCAATATATTGCAAAGTATATAACATCGTATTAATACTCGAAACGTTCTGTTAGTTTTGGTGTATTGATTCTTCCTCGTCGATTTTTTGTTTGGTCAGGCTCTGCAATCTTCACGTTATGATTTTCTTTCTTCCCAAATAAAACTGTAATTAAATACAAGTAGTATAACAAAAAAAACTGTATATGTATAGTAGTTATAAACCATCAAAGAACCTTGCATGGATCTTTTTCGTTTTTTCTGCTAGATTTCGGAATTATTCGCGGTTAGAAGACAACAAATAAGAATATATGTTTATGCAACATACCCAAGGTTGTTTACATTCTAAATTTATATGTTTGGTCATTCAGTCCAAACGCACCACATTTCTAGATTTTATTCGAAGCTAAAGCTCAAAACAATATTCAGTCAATTCAATTCTTAGTAAATTTATAATTTTACCTGTTCTATGCCTACCCAGGCGTGGGAGCAATTTGTTTAAGGTGTTTTTTCGCGTTTGTAAAAGGTAAGGAGAAAGAAAAGTAAATTCCAAACAAACCGACTTCAATGAACCAAAAATCCAATGTGCTAAATTTTTATGATATTCTCGCCTAAAGGTGATTATAGTGAACTAAAGCAGACAGTTTGTTTTCTTAGTACCTGCAATTTAAAAGTCACTGTAGCTGTCTACTATTCTTGCTGAATAAATTATTCTTGATTATGCTCAAGGGGTTGGATTATGGTACACACAAAGAATTGATAAGTGAAAGTTGAGGAAATTAGTTTGTGTTTTTTGGTAAGGAAGAGAATTATAATAAAATAACGCAGAATTTAATTTCTACGGTTAAAAGCAATTCACAGAAAGTTATAAAGGCACTAAAGCTGCAACGTGCGCACGATAAAAGTCCGAAAAATAACTGCAGCTTCAAGTTATCGAATTGAAAATGTAATTTCCTACAAATTAAATGTTTACCTTATAATTGACTGCTAATATTATTATTTTGCAACTATGATCGATCAAAAATAAAACTATCGCATAATTGACATAATTACGCTACAGATTGACTTTACCTACGGGGTAGAAACAATCTGTGTTTTTGAACGCGCTTTAAGTACGCAACTGGGATAACTGAGAAATCTCAGTTGGCTTAGTTAAAATTTGATTTTGTGCAACCCAGTTCTTTTGAAGCAACAGAAGAATTTTGAGAGAAAAATTCTTTAATTATATTTTGGCTACTAATATTTAAAAGAAAGAATGAAATAAGATTAGTATCATCCGGTACGTAATTTAATATTTTCGATTTTAAATTAATTTAATATTTAAGATTTAAAAAATTAAACAGTTTGTTTATTAGAATTTCAAACAGTTTTCGTTCGCTAATATTTATTTCATTAATTATTAACGAACAGTTCATTGATAATTACAAATTATACGTGCGGAGTTACAAAATTATTATTGTTGAAACATGCCTCCATTATTCTTTTAAAACTTAATAAACTTTTTAAGGTATACCGTTTTGTGTACTTAGGTATACCATTTTCAAGCTCTAGTTAAACAATAGCGTGTCTTTTCTTTGAAATAAAAATAGGCACCTTTGAATATAAAACTGCAATGTTGCTTATAAGTGCTAAATTTAACCCGATTATTATCATTAAAATTATGTCTGCTTATTTTATTTCGATCGAGATTAAACCCAGTTACTTTAGTGCAACTAAGATTAAACGATCTCAGCAAAAGTTGTTGGCATTTGTTGTGAGGTTACAGTGTGATAATTATAAACGAAGTCGGCAATTACTTTTTGAAACTGGGTCACAGTTTGTCTGTTCATTTCGAGTTTTAAAAAAACGATATACATTCAATGACAAGACAACGAATAAGAATTCCTGTGAGCTATCATTTGGCAGTGATTCAGCTGTAGAGGATGTTCGCAAAATCGTGATGTAATCTAGATTTCGTTCATTCAACACAGAAAAACGTAAGGATCTGATCGATAATTATCCCGTTCTCATTAAATGCAAAATTTTGATCGGATTTATTATGCCATGAAACCAATTCCAATGTAATCCTAACAGTAAAAATCTACTCTAAATTATATGCAAGCTATAAAAATCGAATGTGGGCTCATTTACAACTGAATGCAACTTTTTTTTCGGGACTGAAATATTTTTTTTGATTTTAGGTGCTTAGTCTGGCATTTCTTGTAAAATATAATCAGCCTTACAACTTTTGTCGTTTCATCATTACACTTTAATTGTCAAGAAATTTGTGTTTTAGTTTCAGGCAACGGAAAAAAGTAATTATGCTTAAACTTAGAAAAACGACTTGAAAATTGTTCAAATAGTAAATGAATTTGCAAAATTAGCCATCAATAGATAATTATTATTACTTTATTTAGTTTTTATTTTATTTATATATTTTTGTTATGTCTTTTAAAATTACTCTTAACTTTTGAAAGTAATAACTGTTACGTACTGATTTTTAAAGATATATATGTATCGTTCAATTAAACAAATATATTCCCAGTGCAGAAAATGAGACTTACTCTAAATAAAATTTCTACATGTAGAAAATAGCCAGCATAATGCTAATAAAACAGTTAACTAAACAAGAGAGCTTCGAGTGTAAATCAGGTTTGTACTTCAGTATTTATTATTATAGTATTAGCTCCAAACGCATCATTTTTACATAGTATCAATTCTGTTTAAACACAAGACTTGCTTCTAGCTGTAATTATTTATAGAAGAAGGAACCCTATATTAATATAATAAGTGTAGAAAAAGCCTTGCATAATGGTTCATTGTTGTCAATATTGTTTTAATTTAGATTTTTTATTAAGAAAGACTGTTAAAGTTTCATTTAGCTTTAATAATGTAGAGAAATAATAAACCGATTCCGATGTACAGATCAAAAATATCATATTTATGTAGAACCAAACTATAATTGTGCAGGTATGATGTGCTTACTGTTTACATAAAATATTTTTATTTACGGGAATATGTAATAATGATAAAGTGCATACTAGAGCGAAATAAAATCGCAGGTTGAATAAACAATATCGGCAAAATATGGGCTAAAATCAAGGCTTTAGTTGACTAATTAATAAAGTAAGCTTTGATACCAAATGTGAAATCAAGTCAATATACAAAAGTACATAAATACGTAGTTATTCTGTAAAAGTACACACGTGACCATAATAAACGCAATCACACAAAACACTGCACGGTCTTCTAAACCAAAAAATTAAATAAATGCGAAAATAGCTGCAGTTATAAGAGAAGTATGAAATAAGCGACTAGCAAATTGTATGTACAATTACGAAAACTTATATATTACTAAATAATAAAATATAAGAGAACAAATTAAAAGGCTTAATTATAGTAAATAAAAAAATATGGAAAATAGTGAAAGTAAAAATGATTAAAACTATACAAATTTAATAAGATTGTATATTTATCGGTAACAGAAAATATTCTATAAGTAATTTGAACGCTTCGAAATTCTCTAAAGAGTGATTGTGCTAGTAAGCAATGTGAAAAGTTTAGGTAACTGCTATGCTTAATGATTATTATGAAACTGCAAAGTTAAGTAATTATATATATATATATATACATGAAAACAAAAATTATATATATACAGAAAATATACAAAAATATATTGAAAGCGATAACGACCCAATGAATAAGTATACACAATATGTAAAATCTAAGCCAATTATAACGATGCTTATGTACCTTTTTGAAAATAATTTATAAAATTAAAACGAAACATCTATCGACATTATTCAAACAAATAAGGTGAATGTATCTTTTTGATATAAATTCCTATTATTTTTGATATGTACTACTCACCCGATTTTGCAGCTTGCACCTTCTCAAGGAATGTTTATTAAGTAGATTAGATTTTCAGTGTTATGCCTGCCATGAAATTGCCTATTATTTCAATATCATATTTAAAAAAGTAGAGTGCATTATATTTCAAATAAGAGTAATAAATTTTTTTAAATAATTAAAAATAAAGAAAAATATTTAAATTTAAACGATATGATATGATATCGATTATGATAATTTATTGTAATCGAATCGTGCAAAGCAGCTGGCTCAAAGTGAAAATTAACGTCGTGGCATGGGACATAAATAAGGTCAGTTCAAAAACCATTAATCTGCATTTATACAATTCAGTTTTACATAAACATGACAAAATGGCTATATATTTTTCGTGTATGGCCAAGTCAAAATTACATTGAAAAATCCTAATAAAAATAACAATACAAGCTAAAAAGTCGATACTTTTTGGTTTACTACTTTTTAACACTGAATCTTTCAATAGGCCAATAAACACGAAATTATTGTCTTCAAGCAAGTTTTAAACTGAAGTCTGTTAATTTTCCTGAATTAGGCGACCGAGCGAGTTAGTTAAAGTATGGATTCATTTCGATCATTAAATCATAAAGTGCGTGATCTCCCCTAAACCTAAAGTTATGGATTTTTTCAACTCCGTATTCATACTATTCTTCAATTAAAATCCGACACTGTTGCATGATACTTGAATCTTGTTGCCGTGCACATATCTTTTTCTGACTCAAAATCAGATGTTGTTTCTGAAAATTTTGTCGCTTTGTAACGCAATCGAATTTATACTCGAAGTTGTTCTCGGATGGCATGAAGTTTTTCCTTTGGCTTTTACTTTTTTGCTATATTATAATTTACATCACGGCATTCTTATGGGTTATATTATTTTTTATACAAATATGAAAAAGTGAAAAGTGGTATCGGAGGCTTGGTCACCGTGATTAAATTAAATAAAAATCATTAATGTTACCTGTACATGTAATGGAATGTCTCGGGCATTGGCTCTATCCGCGACAGCAAACAAAATTGTCGCGTTTTGGTATATTCAAATGCATTCTGAGCGTGTTAGACGTTTAAATCCCATTAACTGGCAAGTGGAATTAAAAGAATGCCTTAAACTTGGCTAGGATTAACTGAGGCATTTTCTAAAAGTAAAATATGCTGGCAAACATTAATTGAAATGGCTTGAAATTTCGAATCCTTAAACAATGTGACATCTGAAAACAATTATTACAAGTGTTGTGACTTTCCCTAGAGCGAGTACAGGACAACTTTTAGTAAGTCAAGAGTTACAGAGTTAAACCGCTTTGTCTTATTAAGCGAAGACTGATGAAATAGTCTACATTAAACTTCTCGTGAAGAAATGAATTACATCACTAAAATACAAAATCTGCCCGTAATATCCACCTTAAACTATCCAAAAATCGAAAAGCATCATATACATAACTGGGTCAAAATACGTGAAATTTTCACATAAAAAATCGATTATTTAATTTTTTGTCGACATTTTGAAAAAATATTCCTTTTTGATCATAATAATGATTCGTCCAAACAACAAAATTTTGCTTTATTTTAACCAAAGTTATTGCAAAATGAAGTTTTTGGACACTTTATAAACAAAAGCTTGTTATTTTTAAAGTAATAATCCAATGTCAACGAAACTTGAGAATATTAAAGACAATAGAATAAGCTTCAGTTAATTTAAAAAAAATTGATGAAAAAAATTTTATTATAATTATTTAACCAATTGTTTATAAACAAATGATTTTTTTGTTCATTCTGGGGCTATTAAAAATCTGAAAAAAATATCACTATACATATAAACTCAAAGAAATCGAAAAGTGTTGAGAAAAAACACGGATCTCAATAATTTCAAAACTTACAATTAAGACAGGCGCCGCTTTTACAGTGGGACCATATTTTTATTTTAAAATTAAAAATGCATGCCTTTACGCAGTTCAAAAAGTGTTTATTAATAACATTTCATTATTTTTATGTTTTTCCAATTACACAGAAGCTAAGGATTTAACTGAAGCTTATTCTATTGTCTTCAATATTCTCAAGTTTAGTTGACATTGGATTATTACTTTATGAATAACAAGCTTTTGTTTATAAAGTGTCCAAAAACTTCATTTTCCAATAACTTTGGTTAAAATAAAAAAAAAATTTTTGTTTGGACGAATTATTATATGATCAAAAAAGAATATTTTTTCAAAATTTCGACAAAAAATAAAATAATCTATTTTTTATGTGAAAATTTCACGTATTCTGACCCAAATTCCTCTTAACCTTACATTGTTTAAGTTAAGAGAATATTTATGTATATCTGAGATCACACGAAGCAGTGGACGATGGATCTTTGTATAGAGAAGTAGTTTCGGTTAGAATTATGTTAAATAGGGACAAGCTTTGAAGCCAATCGCTTACTTGAAAATCATTTTCAAAGCATGCAGTTTATAGCAGTAGTAAACATTTTACAAGAGAATGATCACACCTTTTATATTAAGTATGTATTTCTGAATTTTAGTAATTATCTGACACTTCAATTAGGTTCAACTAAATAATTATAAATTTATGTGTGCTTAAATATAATATTTCCGTATATCTTAATATCAGTAAATTATCAATAATTCACGTATTTTGTTCTTTGACTTGGTTGTAAGCATGCAAAAAGGTGCAAGCGATGTTAATTCTTTGTGTTCATATCATTAAATCGTTATTTGACAAAAATTTTGCACAAATATCAACTATAAAGCAATCTAAATCGTTGTTATTTATATATTATACCTAATTTTGTTCTATTGCACATTCCTGTTCCCATTTTTATGTGGAGTATGCATTTCCATTTCATGTAAAACTTCTTGGCTCTTCAGCTTTGTTTTAAAAGCCGTTTATATATTTATTCATAAAATTAACATAGTATAAGAATTATTTACGCGTTATCAGATTTTATGTAAATACATATAATAGAAAATAATAAAATAAAATTTTATTGAATATGTCCTCGTGTGTTAAAGTGTAAATTTCTATTCCTCCACATCATATTTAATTTATACACTTCTCTTCTATTCTCACAAAGTGGTGCAAAATTACTTTTATTTTCAGCTTGTACTGTTAGGTTATAGGCTAAAAAGTTACCACCGATACATTTGTCAATACCTGAATCAATAAAGTTTGTTTGTAAATGTAATTTTATTTCACTTTTTCTTATTATACCTATACATATTTGATTTCACAATTTTTAATTGAAAGAATAGAAAAAAAATTCAAGCAAACCAGAACCAAAGTTTTCAGCTGTAAAATTGGACATTTTTGGAGTAGAAGTCATTTAAACTACTGTAAGGATTGCGCATACTAGAGGCAATAGTTTCTGGATTTTCATTAGTTTATTTAGGTTTTACGCAGGACAATTTAGAGATTGATCAAATATCTTAGTACTATGATAAATACGTCAAAGTATTAAGATCTTCTATTGTGTTGAAATTTTTTCATTTATCTTATATTTCTATTATTATATTATTTAATTGTTGTGTCTGCCTCTAGAATAGTTTTTTAGCCTGAAATTAAGTTTTGTAAATGACGGTTTTGAAAATAATGTATGTCTGTCTCTTTGAGACGAATAAATGGAAACGGCTGAAACCTGAAACTTTAGTATGTAAAAATAGATACTTCCAGAATTTCCCTGTCCTTTGTTTTATTTAAATCTGTGTGGGACTTCACGCTAAGTAAGTAACATGGTAACAGAGTTGTAAAAAATGCATAATGTTTTCAGGGCATTATGAATATTATAACCATTACTTTTAGTGGTTAGTTGAAAAGTTTTTATATTAGCCATTAAATGGCGGTTATTTTCTACTATAACCCATTAAATCTTTGATGGGCACAAACAGTATTAGTATGAGAATTACTTCTTAGAAGAGTCATTCCCTCTTAAGAAATATTTACTCTTTTATGTTTAAGATTTTGATGTTAAAACTAAATGACCATATCCGTGTATGTTATAGTTTATAGAATTTAGTAGCACATTTATTTCATTTCGAACAAAGTTTGGCTTATACTAACTATTACTGGCGTTTGTTTGCAATCTCAACAATAATCATCGCCAATACGAAGGTCATCGTTTCTCTTATTATTATCATCATAGAGAGGCGACAGCAACATAAATGATTCTCATCCATATTATTTTCCAAACATATTTTCCATTTAATAAATGCCAATCTTTCCAATCGACGCTCAAAATATACCTAAGTTGGAGAGTTGGATGGACTATTAGATTAAACGGAAAAGCATAAGCTTTTTTCAAAAGTTATTTCAAAGGACTTGTAAAAACTTTGAAACCATTTTTTAAAGAACTACCAAACCACTTATTAAGTTCCAATTTTTTTTTTGATATCTTTACAACTTAAGGGGATATGTATGCCTATCTGCAAGTGCAGAAAAAACACGTGACTTTTGGAATATATTTTGAAGAAACTAATTAAGATTTTTAATAAAATTCTTTTGCCTTTTTTTATACCTATATTCCTTAGAAAATATAGCAATATTGAAATTAATTTGTTCACTTTTTGTAGCCGTTTGCGCTGACCACTCCAGAATGCTAGAAGTTTATCTGAAACAAAAAATTATAATGGGGTTTTATGAGCAATCGTATACAATTTGGGATTAACAGTTTTTCGATGCCGATGTGAATTTAGTTATTCATAGCGAGTGAAAATCTGAAATTTTATATGAAAATTTTGTACTTCAACTTTAAGCACCTGCCATTTTGTTAATAATCAGAATTTTTGAAAAAGGAACGATTCATCCGTAGGTTATATGCTTGTTAATATTTAAAATTGTATGTTTCAAATAAACGCCATGGATTCTGGAGTGGTCACCACAAACTGCTACAAAAACAAAACACATCACACATGAAAATATGTTGAAAAGCTTCCTGTTTACAAATTAAAATTCACCCATAGTTTTCGTAAAATCCTGAAATTTGACTTTAAACAGCCGCCATTTTCTCAAAGAGAAAATTTTTTTTATTTTAGTTCGAAGCGTAACTACATTTAAATCGAATTAATTACCACTGAATACGTTGATACGTGCTTATATAAAAAAATGTTTTAGTTACAAAATGTTTACTGAATGCAAAGTTTTTTTTTTATAAAAGGTATACAAAAATGGTTTTAAACGAAGAAACCAACATCCCCCCTAAACAATCGTTCTTTTCTTTAAAGTGGTAAGCACTGTTTTCCTTATATGTAAACCTACAATGCAGCAAGTATATGAAAACTTTCTACAGACATACTTTCTCTCTCTAGGTCCCGTAACCCCTTGTGGCAGATGAAAATCCTCATCCGATTCAAGAAATAACTGCAATGGGACCTACAAGTTAAAGTGGATTCCGAACCACTGATCTGTTGTCAGCAAAAAACAGCCCTGTGTCGCTGCCAGTGGGATTCGAACCTGGGGCTTCTGGATTTTTAGGCCGACACGTTCTTACTCCGCCGATGACTTGCAGACATACTACAATATGACCGAATTACTGCAGAATTTTATTAAGTCCTTGATTTGAAATAAACTTCTTTTTCCAACATTTATATAATTTTTCTTTGCCTTTCTTCGCAAAAACCAATACACAACAATAGGATCTAAACTATTTCCCTCATCTTCAATGTCAAGTAAAGAACCGATTATTTACTTGTCTTGTGTGCGCATAAAAATCACTTGACTTAAGAAGAACCAAAAGTCAATTCAACTTTCAGCTAAAGTCTTTTCTGTGTACCTTAGGTTTTTAGTTTCCTGGAAGTTCCGGCAATTGTCTGTGTTTTTCTACAACTAATTCCAGGCAGAGATAAGCATTATCTATTCGAATAAAACAAAAAGCTAACAGCTCAAATATATTGAAAAATTAAATAAGATATCACTTGTTTAAAAAAAAATTATCTAGTTGAAAAATTGTTGTCAACAAATTATTTGTTAGCTGCAACTTGAATTTTAAGACCAAATAATTAACAACAAGATATGAACAAACGAATAGTTATTTGATTTTTAACTAACACAGAATCGAGAAAACCTAATAACTTGAAATTCAAGTAACATGCATTAAATTACAATTAATTATTTGATAATGAAATACAAACTATTATAATTTTCAACTAAGGCAGGATCGAATATACATGTATATAATGTATATAATTATTTGAACTTCAACTAATGAGCATCTCTCTCTCTCTAGTACAAGTAACCCTTGTAGTACGGAAGAAGAACTTCGCCTGATTCGAAACAATGATTGCAAATGGATCTACAAGTTAAGGTAGATTACGAATCACCGACATTACTCTGTAACACTCAATGGTCTTTCAATTGGAATCCATGGGTCGCCGCTAGTGGGGTTGAAACCTGGGATCTTCGGGAGGAAGCCCTTTATCACAACTCAACAAGCTTTGAATAACAATTAAAGGTATGATAATGAGACATCAACTAAACCAATAATTATTTGATCTCCAACTACAAGACGAATAAAAAACTATTTTTTTGTAATTCAATTAATGATCATTAAATAAATATTTAATAAATTAAAGAATCATTAATTAATTACGAGGCCTAAACTAACTAATTATTTTATATATCATTTGAAATTCAACTGTCGAATCTCAGCCAATCAATTTTTAACGAATAATAAATTGGCTTCCAACTACAAATTTATTCGGTTAATTTTTTTATTTGATTTTCTTCGTATTTTGATTGATAATTTTTTCGAATAGTACCCATCTCTGACGCCACGATACCGTTAATTTTCGCAAAAGTTTAGGGCATCATGGGGATTAATAAATTACTATTAATTTACATGACGCTACAATTATCTTTCTTTGTTTAAAAAATTTAAGAAGACATCAATTTTGAAATACAAATCG
The DNA here is from genome assembly GCA_964036015.1 of Leptarthrus brevirostris. Lineage (NCBI taxonomy): Eukaryota > Metazoa > Arthropoda > Insecta > Diptera > Asilidae > Leptarthrus > Leptarthrus brevirostris. The sequence continues at coordinate 73,877,439 of OZ038374.1, forward strand.
TAAATTTCAATTTTCGTTTATTATTTTGTGTGCTCAATGAGTTTCAACTAAGAACATAAAAAGCACTCGGTGGAAATGGTTAAATCCGAGTAGCCCCAAAGTTATCTTAAAGTAAAAATTTATGTTAGTATAAATTTACTATAATTAAAAGAGAATTTCTAAACAACTTTCATTATTATATACAAGCTGTGGTACCCGGCTTCGCTCAGGGAGTTAATATGAGATTGTGTGGTAGTTGGAATAAAAGGATAAACTTTGAAATATAAGAGGTACACATTTTTTATTGAAAACATATTCTAATGTCATAAGTTCGGCTTCGATGTTTATAAACAACGTTTTTAATTTTGTTATCCAGGGTATATATGTACAAATTATTCTCAATCTCTCTCTCTCAATCTAATCCTCACCCATTGCATGGCACATTTCCATTAAGATCTATTAATGTGTCTCGTAATGAGGGTTTCACTCTGAGGATTGCGCAACCACCGCGGTCCTTTTTTGTTTCCCGACTTGATCCATCTACTTCTGTTGATGACGTTATTGGCTACGTGAGAGAGAGGAGTGGTGCTGAAGACTCTGTACTCCTCCGTTGTCAACTTCTAGGATCTCGTCAGTCTCAAGGACTCATGTCGTCTTTTAAGTTGACATCGTCGCCAGAGCTTTTTGAGATTATGTCTGCCCCCGATTTCTGGCCCGAAAATATCATTGCACACGAGTTTGTGCCCCGTCGTAGGCTTGCGGGAAGCACTCAAAACAGAACCTCTTCTAACAACCAAAAAAACTAAGTACGCTATCCCTTTACTACCAAAATGTAAGGGGATTAAGAACAAGAACAAGCCAGTTATTTCAGGCTTCTCTTGCTTGTTGTTACGACGTCATCGCTCTGACCGAGACCTGGCTTCATAATGGTTTTAACGATGCAGAAATTCTTGACGAGTCCTATCAGATTTTTCGTAAGGATAGATACTCTGACTCTATGGCTCGTGGTGGCGGTGTGCTGGTTGCATGTAAATCGCATTTGGATTGCGGCGTTGTTGATATACCTGTTTATTCCGACACACTCTCAATCGAGCTCTTAGCTCTTAAGATATCTCTGGGGAAGTTGCATATTTTCCTGCTATGTTGTTATATCCCTCCAAACTTGACAAACTTTGCTGATGCAAATGGTCGAAGTCTTTACGATATTTTAATTCTTAGCTTAGATTTTATTAATAATATGACAAACCCTGAGGACGAAATTATCCTTCTTGGTGACCTTAACTTACCCAACGTTCAATGGGTATTCAACGCAGATGACGATGACTACCTTCATATCATTATTTTTTTTGAAAATCATCTTACAGTAATTCAATTTAAATAGGAATATATACATATAGCAACTAAGATTCAATGTACTCCTGGATAGGATTAATGCAATAGTTTTTTTTTGTTTAAGAATGTTAAATCTGAGTGATGATATAAATATGAATTATATAAGGTAGATTTTTTTTGTTTTTATTTCAGGTGCCCACATGAAGCTTCTTGTCCTCCTAACCTCCCTCCTCCCGCCTCTCTCTCCCCTTGATTTCCTTCTTTTGTTATGATTTGTTTAATATATTTTTATTGATATTTGTAGTAGTTTGATCTTTTGTATTTTTTTCAGCATCTTTCTTATGGGTTGGGCCTGTACCCTAGCCAGGTACAGGGATTTAGTGGGTTGTAGCCTGAACTGTCAGTCTAGGGGGTAGATTTTCTTTTTGAGTATTTTCCATGACAGTTCAGCGCGGCTAGGAGCAACAGGTGACACCAGACCTGTTGTTCTTCCTTCAAGTTCTGTTTTCTCGTTTTTTTTCTTTTTGTGGCAGACCTGAAGAAAGGATACCACAACCTTTCTTAGCCACAGACATGCGAACTTCTGTTTGCGATGTGTGATAGGATGTCCAAGGACCCTGACCCCATACCGATGAGCTAGGACGTGCTGCCAGCTAGCGCGTGCCACTTGGACATCTCGCAGCAACTTCACGTTGCCAAACATGCGCACATATTACATATACATGGCGCCCAACGCGAAGCACGTCTTCCCTAGGGAAGACGCATCAGCATCTTCTGATGCGCTTCGTGTCTCCAAAGAGATGGCATGTCAGCTTAGGCTGATCCGCTAGTCCTTGTCGGACTTAGGCGATGTTGGCCTGAACGGCTGTCTTCTCTTCCCCCTTTCCCTTGTTAAGCACCTTCGAGGTTTTGTACCTCCTATCCTTGTATGGATGTTGGTGTTCGCAGGCATACAGGTTTTCATTCATAGGACACATATATCAAACTCTGCCATGTCCACAGTGCGGGATGACTGGTGCTCGGGATTAGAGCTGGTACCCCTAGCAATGGCCGATGTCGCTCTGGGTATGCCTAATCTTTGAGATCATTAGCATCTCGTGCTGTAGGGAGCTGGTGAGTCAGACGAAGACCTGACCGTGGCAGTGGCTGGTGGGTCACTCCACTAATCGAGTACCATATACGGTCTCGATGTCGTTTTGGGTATGGTTAGTGGAAGTGCTCACTGAGCTTGCCTAGGTTCAGGGTTTCTCCTAGCTTCGGAGGCAGGACAGATGTTGTGGGCCTTGGGGAACATTCTTGTTCTCCTATTCGATTTTTCGTAATAACTCCTCTCTTCTCTTTAAGATTTTCCTCGGTGAATGAAAGAACTTGTATTTTATTATCCATATCTTGAAACCCCCTTCTCCTTCTTTGACCTTCTTTGATATTGTTTGTTTTCATTCCTCCTACCTTTTCCTATCCTGTCCCCCCCCCCCCCCCTAGCAAGACGGGAGAAGAAGCTGCTGGTGGGACACCTGAAATGAAAATTTTTTTTGTTGGACTTCTCTGATTTTTTTTCTTTCTCTCAAAAATATTTTGGTTTTTTTTCGGATGATTTAACATTTTTTTTATTTATTTTGATTTTTTTAAATTCATCTTCTTTTGTTTTGATTCTGACCTACTTAGCCTGTCAGACCAATTCACTTAGTTTTTTTTTCTGCAGCAAGACATCTTGAATTTTTAGTCTTATACACAGTTTTTATTTTTTTCTTTTCTTTTTTTTTCTTTTCGAGTTTATTTTGGTTTCACTCAAATTTGAGTTTGTGCTACGACCTTTGTTTTGATTTTTCTTGCCCTCAAACTTGTTTTCGTGCTACTATATTAGGAGTTGGACTCCCGCACATCTGGCCGAGACCTTCTGTCTCAAATAAGTTTTTTATACGCGATTACATTGCCGATTCCTTGCTTGGGTAATTCTTCAAAAAAACCTAGAGATGTACAGGTCTCCGACTGCAAAGCGGACAACTGGTCCTGAAGAACAGGGAGCAAAGCCTAAGCAGGTATTAGCCCTTCCATCACCTCCGACGACGAGAAGTAAGGCACAAAAGTCCCTGAATAAGACTTATGGCACGGCACGTATGTCCTCAGACTCTACCTTGAGTACCACTTGCCCTGCCCGACCAGACTTTTCGAAACCTCCCCCAGACTTTAATGTATCGACTAGATCGAACGAACAGGCGAGGCCATTCTCAGGCGTAATTGGAGATCAGGCAGTTAAGAACTTTGGCTCAAACCTGTCTCTGACTGGAGCTTGGTCCGTCCCTCCCATTAATCAGGCACAGCCGCTTGATGAGTTGCGCAATGCCAGGATTAGCCCTCAGGCAAGTACGGCTCCCAATCCAACAGAGGCCGCGGCGATTACGGCAGATCAGTTGGCAATTCACATGGCCGATTTAAAAAAAGAAATGTTAGGTTTGTTGAGGACGAACCTGGCGCAATCCATTTTGGAGAAATCGGGTTCGGCCTGTAGTCCAGCTGAAGCTCACAACGGTCGCACTGCCCCATATACTGACACCCGGCATTACCATAGTCATGAACCAGCCTCCCCTGCACATCCAGTTGATTTAAGCCCGCGATGGCAAACCGAGGGCTATGAATACCAACCTGTACAGCCATCCTATGTTAGACCGAGACCCGCTCCTAGAGTGGCAGGTTACCAACCCAGACGCCCCTCTATTTTGGCGTCCTGGGGGGTAAGTTTTTCCGGCCGCAACCCGTCCTTCTCTGTCGACGACTTCCTGTTTCGCGTAGAGCGGTTAGCAGCAAGCTCTCGTGTACTGGATGAAGAATTATGTGCGAATGTACATCTCCTGCTTAAAAATGGGGCCGAACAATGGTTCTGGAATCAGTTTTGTCGCGCCTCCCCGAACTTTGACTGGGATCTGTTTAGAGCTCGATTCAGGCAAGTGTAGTAAATACTCAAATCCATAACGCATGTAAATATCCGTCGTGACCTACCACAAACTTTGCAATTCGCGGTAAACGTAAACAAAGCCAGGCAGTAGAGCCAAATTACGGCACTCAAGTTTCATGTCAGAACAACATAAACAAACAATGAACCAAAGCTCTGACCGACTTGAAAGTGCATCGCGCAGCAAAAAGAAGCACGCGAGCAATTAAAGAAAGTATGTCACCTGATATTTACAGGTGAATGGATTTGATATGAGTATTTAGCATATTGCGTAATTACCGATAATGTGAATGTTAAGCAATAATTTGTCTACTTTGCAATAATGTAATAATAATAACCTATTAAGTTATGTTAGCAAATAAGTACCTCTGAACTTAGTTAGTAAGCTAAAAATCTGTATAAATACAGTACGCTATTTGAATAAAGAAATTAGTCGAGAATTCGTCTTTCGATTAGGAGTTAATGCTTAATTAAGCTGCTCCTCATCTTAGCTTTGCAGTTAACGCTATTTTAGCTGCTCCACCGGAGTAAAAGCCTTTCGGCTGCTCCCAGGGAATGGAATATTAATTGGTGACCGGTTTAAAAGTAAAAACTTTACATGTCCAAACGAAATTAATAAAGAGAATTACATGGCGACCGTGATACTTTAACAAGCAGTTTTACCACTTTATTACACAAGAGTTCTCTGCCGAAACAGACCTCGACTTGATGCGGACTCTGATGGAAATCCGTCAGGGTTCGGAGAGTTGCGACAGCTACCTCCGTAAGGCCTGGTCGATACGAGCGCATATGAGGATGCCACCACCTGAAGCCGACCTGGTACAGATAGTTAGGGATAACCTACATGCAAAGATAGGGCAGCAGTTCTCGACTGCCACTGTTAGGACCATGGATCAGCTTCAGAATTTATGCCGCATGGCAGTGCGTTGGTTGCAACGCCGTGATATGCTTAGACGACCTGTCAGATCCGACATCCATGAAGTAGACTTTGACTCCGCCTAGGAGGCTGAGAATCCCTCTGGCGTCCCTGGGACGGGAACGGAAGAAGTGAGGCGCACCCCAGATGCGGAAAGTCGTGTGGCTTGTAAGAACTGTGGCGTTGCGGGACGCTCTTTCCACTCTGGCAGTGATATCACCACCAACTCCTGTGAGTGAAGCTACCGGTCGCATTCCTGTCCCAGTGAGATCAGGAGACTCTTTTGCTACACCTGTGGTCAACCAGGAGTAGTGTCACCTAAGTGCTCCAGGTGTAACCCGGAAAACGCCAGGGCGAGTGGTCGAAGCAGGGGACCCCACTCGCCGAAGATAATGATCAGCAAGGCGACTTCGACGATACCCTGAATTACCCTGCATTGTCACAATATACCCAGACTGATCCCACTCATAAAGAGAGTACCACCCAGACAGATCCTTTCTGCCTCATGCGAGAAATGTCCTTACATGAGAGGCAACTGAATTATGACAGAGTAAGAGCTCGTGACTCTTCCTCTGAATCGAAGAAGACGACGATGGAAAGAATTCCGAAAGAGAAAACGTGCAAGGAGAAAGACACAACAATCTTTAATATCCACAGTCATTACCAGTCAAGATGACGGTCGTCCTTACGTAAGAGTACAGATAGTCAGTGAATTCATTTTGGGTTTGCTCGATAGTGGTGCCAGCGTGAGTTGCTTGGGACGAGGAGCCCTAGATTTTGTCCAGCGCTCAGGCTTAAAACTCTCCGCATTGTCAGCCTCAGTTCGTACCGCCGACGGTACTAGCCAGTCCGTCCGCGGCACAATAAGAACTGCAGTCACCTTTCGAGGACAGTCTGAAATTCTCACCCTGTTTATAGTGCCTGGCCTAAGCCAGCAATTGTATTTAGGCGTCGACTTCTGGCGAGCGTTTCATCTTGCGCCTAATAACATCTCTCCCGAGGACGTCCCGTCCTCTTCTCCGGTTGAGACGAACTTTCACTCCCTAAATACCTCAGACAGAACCAAACAAGACACAGTCATTGCACAATTCCCTTCATTTACAGCTTTGGTTTGGGAAAGACCCACCTAGAAGAACATGTCATTGACACCGGCGACGCTTTACCAATAAAGCAGAAGCACTATCCCATTTCTCCAGCAATCCAAAAGCTGATGTACGACGAACTCGACCGTATGTTGGAGTTAGGGGTAATTGAAGAGTCCAACAGTCCCTGGAATTCCCCAGTTGTACTTGTACGTAAACCTAGGAAGGTCAGGCTCTGTTTGGACTCTCGCAAGGTGAACTTGGACACTAGGAAGGACGCCTACCCCTTACCCCACATCGACGGATTGCTTGGTCGACTGCAGGATACGCACTTCATTTCGTCCATCGATTTGAAGGATGCGTTTTGGAAAATTCCCTTAGAAAAGCAGTAAAGGGAAAAGACAGCTTTTACAGTGCCCGGCAGGCCATTGTATCAATACACCGTCATGCCTTTCGGATTGTGCAATGCCCCTGAAAGAATGTGTCGACTAATGGACAAAATAATCCCTGGTCGTTTACGCGAACATGTATTTGTCTACTTAGACGATTTATTAGACTTCATAACACATTTGAAAATCTTACGAGAAGTAGCTGATTGTCTGCGCAGCGCTAAATTGACGATTAACGTCGAGAAAAGCCGCTTTTGCGTCAAGCAAGTCCGGTACTTGGGTTTCATGATTGGAGATGGAACTCTGAGAACCGACCCCGAGAAAGTAGCAGCGGTGGCGGATTTCCCTATACCCCGCTCTGCTAAACAAATCCGCAGATTCCTCGGAATGACGGGTTGGTATCAGAGATTCATCCCCAATTATGCAACCCTAGCAGCCCCCATCACGGACTGCTTAAAGAGGAGCAAGAGTTTCTCGTGGACAGACGACGCAAGCAATCGTTCGAGAACTTAAAAGAAGCTATGTGCAATGCACCAATCTTGACGACACCTGACTTCTCTAAAAGGTTTTATATTCAATGTGATGCTAGTACCTCTGGTGTTGGTAGTGTTTTTAGTTGATGAAGGCGGCGCTGAAAGACCCATAGCGTACATGTCCAAAAAGCTCAATCCAGCGCAGCGCAACTACAGCATTACTGAATTGGAGTGCTACGCGGCTGTGCTGAGCGTAAAAAAATTTCAAGCTTACGTTGAAGGACAGCCATTCACCATCATCACCGACCATGCCAGTCTGAAGTGGCTGATGAGTCACTCGGATATCTCTGGTCGATTGGCTCGATGGAGTTTAAAGCTGCAGGCTTTTGACTTCCTGATCGAGCATCGTAAGGGTTCGCAGAATGTGGTCCCTGACACTCTGTCTCGAGCACACACTGAAACGGCGGAGGAGTTGAAAGTAAGTGCAGTCGACGTAGACTTAAACTCGCCCTACTTCTCTATGGAAGAGTATGAGCAGTTGAAATCGGCTGTGCTTCCTAACCCAACATTACTCCCTGATCTCTGTGTCTCGGGCGGGTACGTATATAAGAGGACCCAACCCCGAAGCAGCGACTTGATCCAGGAGGACTTAGCCTGGAAGCTTTGGATTCCATCTGCTCTGTAGAATGTTTGATCCGTGAGGCTCATGAGTCACCTCAATCCGCTCATGGAGGCTTCCATTAGACGCTAAGCAGGCTCCGCGAAAAATACTACTGGCCCAACATGGTAACACAAGTACGCTCATACGTCTCTCAATGTCAGTTTTGTAAAGAAACCAAGGCACCTAACACCATTTTAAGACCACCAATGGGCAAGCCCTTGGAATATCAACGTCCATTCCAATTTATTTATATTGACTTTCTTGGACCTTATCCTCGCACGAAGCGAGGCAACACAGTTATCTTTGTTGTATTAGACGGCTTTACAAAGTTTGTCTTGTTGAAACCTATGCGTGCTGAGAGGGCAGATCTAGTATGCGACTTCTTGGAGAAAGACGTTCTGTCTGTTTTTGGTGTTCCGGAAACCATCTTCTCTGATAATGGTCGGCAGTTTGTATCCAACACCTTCCAGAAACTGCTTAACGATTATGGGATTAAACACGTTAAGACCGCTAAGTATTCCCAACACCCCAATGCCTCCGAGCGAGTTAAGAGATCCATTTTGTCTGCCATCCGTGCATACCTACAAGAAGACCACAGTGCATGGGACTTACATCTCGCGGCCATAGGAAGCGCTTTGCGCACATCATTACACCAATCTACTGGCATTAACCCCTATTATGCATTATTCGGCCATCATATGGTGCCGCACGCCTCGACCTACCCACTACTACGACAACTCGAGCAGCTGAAAAACGGTGACGTGCACGTGTTGCCAGTAACAGATCGTCTTCAGCTGATCCGCTCCCGCTTATCAGACCACCTCCAACAAGCCCACCACAAGCATGAACGAGCCTACAACACTCGCTGTCGCGACGTTGCATACACTCCTGGACAAGAAGTAACTGACACGGCAGCGTGCCAGCACCAGATCCTGGGAGTGGTCTTGCGTCTCTATTGAGTACGATCAACTCCTGTCTCACGTCTTCAGCTCCTCTCTCATCGGATCACTAGAGCTACAGGCCTTGAGAGAGAGACCTGTGTTGTAATGTGAGCCACAGGTTAAGACTTTATTAGTCGAGACTCGATGCTCGATAAAACTGCCTCGTTGGCGCGGAACTAATGTGCTACTTCTGTCAAGAAGAAGAAGATTCATTATATTCCGTGACAAGCTAAAAGCAACAAGGCGAGCACACACACTGAAGGTAAATTTTTCTTGTTTTGTTTTACTAATTTAATCCAAGTTTATCTGAACTATCGTGGTTCAGATACTTATTGGATTACAAACAAACCATCCTTTTTAGCAAACGGGGTCAGATATCTTAATTCCTTGCATTGTTTTTGGTCAATTCCCGCGGATAGCATACGGGGTCAGAGATCGCCTCCCAGATAACCCCAACGGGCATCGCCAACTCATTACTTTTTTTTTGCAATTTAATTTCCGGCAGATAGCCAACAATTTAAACAATTTAGAAAAAAATATAAGCAGGTAAAAATTTTTTTGTCTTTAAAACGTATAAAATTGACATAGGGTATTTATTTCAAGCAGCAGTTGGCTGACAAATTTCGGCTCAACTAGCGTGCGTCTAGGGAATCCCGGCATAGGCGAGAAAAGGGCGGCTGACGCTGCCAACATTCAGGTTCTGAGGCACCCGATATAGCCTAAAGAAACCCAACCAAAGAATTGGGCGCTGTCAGGGGCCAGGAGTAACTACAGGAGTGACGATTTAGGGGAGCCCCCAACAGAAGACAGATTAACACTCCACCACCAGGGAATACATTCAACCACCGACCTAGTCTTGCGCCAGTGTTTGAAGCAGGAATCCATGAAATGGTCAACTTGTGAGGTGCCGGCAAGTGTTTTTAAAGTTTCCTTTTTATTGAAGTTTTCGACCTATATTTAATAATGAAAATTGTTTTTATTAAAAATGTTGAGGGTTAACGCTCAATCCACGGTTCTAAGCTTATTTTTCTAGCTTTCTGAGCATATTTTCAACCCTCTGCCAGATACCACTATCATAAAATGTCAACTTAATTTTTTTTTTCGATTTATACATACGCACATAAATCATTTTATTATTCAAGGTGTGTACCTCCAGCTCGTTATAACTTTGTATGGAAGGAAAGTTCATTTACTCTGTAATAATTTTATGAAATAGGAAGTAAAACGATCATTAGTTAATATTTCAATTTCCTGCTCTTGGTTTGTACGATAATTTTTATGTACGAGCACTGCTATTACCTGTTGTCGTGAATCATGAATTTATGCGCATCTTTTATGGAAAATTGTATAAATTTTTTTGGTATTATTGCTGTATTACAGAAAAAGAAACATAATGTAGATTTAGATTTCCTTGAATAGTAGAGTTCCTTTAGAGAAATCTATTAACCTCATAGAAAACAAACGGAATTTAGCTATAGATGTGACAATCACCCAAATATTTTTGTATCAATTTGCTTAAACTTAACTTAAAATTAGTTATCAATTAGATTCAGTTCAATTTACCAAACTTGTTCAAATTCTTTCGTACGCCCTAAGTTTTTCAAGCAAAAAGGAGGGAACAATTTTGGTAAAGTATGGCTTGAATAGTGTTCAGGTTGAATTAGTATATCGCAAGTTTCATTATAGGGTTGTGTTTTTTTTTGCTACGTGCTCAGTAATAATAATTTTTTTTTTTTTTATGTATATATGGCTCTTTATTTGGCACAACCATTATAAAGCGTAAAAATCCTACAAAAACTAGCTACCCTAAAAATCACATAAACATTAAAAAGACACAGTAATAAAGATCAAAAAGAACATAACAAAAAATGACTCAATATACTACGTTACTGTAAATAGGTTAAATAAAAAGGACTCTAAAACTTGAAGACAAAAACCTGTAAAAAAGAAAATACAAAGAAATTTTGAAAAGCCTCCAAGCGAGTGCCACCTCTAAGAAAAGTTCCTTAAAAATTTTGAAAAATTCCGAAACTAAACCTAGAGCTAAACCTAAAACGAACGAGCACAATTAACCGAAACCGAAAACTTACACTGGAACATGATTGTCTGAGTGTTCCCAGAGGGTAGATGCAGCACCGGGCGAAGTTCCTACTTCGGGAACTACTGCTCCCAAGCAAATGCCCTCTCCGTAGAGCCGTTCGCCACTTTTCTAGTCCTCCGGGAGCACTCATCCAAACATGTTCTAAACGAACGCACAAAAATTTCGAACCGATTAGAGTCCCGCGGGACCAGTCTGCGGAGTCATTGACGTCTGCAAACTGCTCCCATCATCCTCCCAGTTCTACGATTCCAACGTGAGACTTGTCCTTCCCGCAGCACTTGCAGCAATACCAAAGCGAAGAGGAGCTTCGTGGACAAGCTGCTGCAAGTCTGCGGCCTGTTATTCCCAGTGAAAGACGAGGCTTCCGTTCCGCACCGACGATAAAGGTTGCCAGGTGCAGTTGAATGTGTCGGCCTTCATTGCCATGAACTCTAGGCGTAATCGCCTCTTCAATCTGGCAACGAAGTGGTTCTTAAGTGCGTGTGTGTGAAACTGTGGGTTAGTGGGCTGTTGCCCAGGCTCGATCCGCATGCAGTACAGATGAATTGTCGATTTAGCAAGTGTTAAGATAAAGCTTATCAAGCAATTTACCTGGTTACATGTCCTTGGCCCCAGTAAAAACGACGTTCTTGTAATGCTGAATGTCGGGCAGATATGTTTTTATTTTACAATACCTTCATAAGAATATTCAGTACAAGAAGTTCATTAACTATAACGTTTAAATTTAAATGACTAAAATTAACAAAATCCATGAAAAATACATCAAATCATTATACAATTCCCTAACTTAAAAACTTAATCAAAAATTCCAGTACATTGTAGAAAAAAATTTCAAAAAAAACCATTCGACAATGACTACAGTCGTCTGTCTATGTTGGAGCGCTCTTAGCTTCGTGTTTAAATATAATTAATTTATTTCATTTGCTTCATTTGTCAATAATACATAATTTGATTCAATTAAAAGTAAAAAAGAGAAAAATAAAAACAAAACATAAAAAAACAGATCAGAAGTAAAACAAGTACACAAGTAGCAAGTAATTTTTACGATAGTAATCAGTACGAGGGAAATAATAAGTTCGATGTCATCCAATGAGTTTAAGAATTTCATAAACAATTTCGTTCAAGGATTGTATTCCTCAATCAGCATTTTCCGGTATTTTAAAGCACCATCACAGTAGTTGTATAAAGCTCTCCAGTCCTTCCCATTCAAAAAGTCAATAACTTCATTACGGGTAAGACTTTTACTCCCGAGGAACTGGATTCTATAGTTGCTAAATATAGGGCAAACTCCTAAAAAGTGCATCAGATCTTCTTCTTCCTCTAAATTGCAAATAGAGCACAAAGGTGATCCCTCCTTTCTAAACGGGCTTGCATTCATCCAAAACAATCCCCCTCTACACATAAACACATATCGTATGAACTTAATGCTGTTATTATCAGTGAAGTAATTCCTATGTTCATCAAGCATGTGGTTTAATTCGTGGTATAAATCATGCCTAATACTTTGCCTGGCTTTCTCTAAATACCTTTCCTCGTACCAATCTAATTCTTTCACCCAGATTTCTTCCATACATGTATTTAATTGAGACCTGGTTATACTGACATTGTGTTTGTTGGCCAAATCACAAAGTTCCTTGTACCAGCAGATTTCGTTGTCTATAACTATATTTGCGAATACTCTAGGTAATCTGTTACTTCTCATTTCGTGCAATACTTTTGAAATGTATTTATAATGCATTCTTAGGCAAAAGAGCGATGCTGTTGGTAAACCTGTTTTCAAATGAAGCATATAATTTGGTGTATGGCTTGGAAGGCCTAACAACTTCTTCACAAAGAATCTCAACAGCTTATCCGCCTCTTCATATTGTGTATATCCCCATACCTGTGCCGCATAGGACATGATAGCATTACAAACGGCTTTATATATTTTAAATTTATCGGAGTTCTTTATACTTTTGTTTAGAATCACGCTTCTCCACGTAACATTAACGCTTTGTTTTGCCATATTTAGTCTTTCCTGTAAATGTTTATTAAAGGACAATTTTGGTGTGAACATTACTCCCAGATATTTATACTCTTTTACTATCTCTACCTCATTACCTTCAAGAATCCATTTCTCGTTTCTCGCTCTGGTCCCCCCGCCCTTGGAAAAGATTAAAATTTTGGTCTTTCATAGGTTTACAGACAAGCTCCATAACTTGCAGTAATTCTCCAGATTAGTTATCATATTCTGCAGTGTCTCTGGGTTATCGGATATAAGGACTACGTCATCAGCATACATTAACAGCCGAACATGAACACCATCCAGCGTAATACCTCCTCCTACAAAATCATGCAAGTCATTAAGATACAGAGAGAATAGCAAGGGGCTCAAAACGCAACCCTGACGTACACCCGACCTTGTTTCGAACCAATCACTGCAAGAAGTACCGTTCCAAACAGCTGACAAAGTACGAGCGTAAAGTCCCTGTAATACATTTATGAATTTCGTCGAAATTCCTGCATTATATAGTTTTATAAATAATGATCTTCTATCAATAGAATCAAAGGCGGCACTGAAGTCAACAAATAGACAGTATACTTTTTTCTTGCGTCCATGCCATGCGATATTTACAAGGTTACACAAATTGAAAATATTGTCAGTTGTGCCGTAACCTGGTCTAAACCCTGCTTGGTATTCATTTAAAATATCGTTTGCTTCTATGTGCTTAAGCAGTCTCTCTAACAATATCCCGCAAAAACGTTTTTGGACCGCATCCATAAACACTACTCCTCGATAATTCTGCGGCATCCCAGGATCACCCCTTTTATAAATAGGAAAAATCAGAGAACGCGAAAAGCTTTCTGGAGCAACACATGTTTCAAAGATTTTATTATAAATTTTTAAAAGACTGAGCAAATAATTATCTGGGGCATATTTAAAAAATTCGACTGGTATTCTGTCAGGGCCCGGTGCTTTGTTATTTTTTGCGTTCACAATAACTCTTTTAAGCTCTCCTAATTCTATTTCAGTGTCCAGGTTCTCCACTTCTTTATAAGGACTAACAAATAACATCTGATTTGGCCTCGGCGGCCTATCTAACAGTAACTGAAAATATTCCTTTAGTTTACTCAATTCCAAATTACTTCCAATGCTAAACGCTTGCCCTTTCAACTTCCTCACTAGTCGCCACCAATCCTTAGAATCCTTTACTTTCGCTAGCCCAGTTCCTATGCCTGCATAGTACTCATTCCTTTTTTTCCTTGTTAAAGCCCTAAATTCCTGGTTAGCAGTGGTATATAAATACTTATTAAACGGGGAGTCATATTTACGAAAAATTTTTAATAGGCTGAATGATTTGCGTCTCGCTGCATAGCATTCGTAATCGAACCATGGTTGCTTGAATACACATTTATTCCCTCTATTTGGATTGGATGCGCAACGTGTAATTAATTCGGTAAGCTCTTCTATTGATAAAACCAATTCACTATTATTTTGTAATGCAACTTCAATACACAACTGCAGTCTGGAGCTATACGCATCAGCTCTTTGTGCTCCCCAACTAAGACTAGGAAGGAGAGACATTTCCCTATTGTTATCGGCTTCGCTCAAATATTCATCAATATTCATATGAAGACTAATAGGCAGGTGATCAGAGTAAATCTCACTTTCCACCTTAAAGTCCAAAATAAGTTTAAGCCAGTCAAATGTAACCAGCGCCAAATCAATGCAGGAAGCTCCCTGATGACCTATAAATGTTTGGTTATCCTCTTTATCGCTCGGCGTTCTACCATTCAAAATTGCAAGTCCATTTTCTGCACATAGTTCCAAAAGCTGCTTGCCCTTTGCATTAATTGTTTTATCCTTGGACTTTCGGGTTTGATTTAGCAAAGGACAGATTTCTGAGGCTATATCTGTCAAATCTTGCTCTTCTCCTACTCTTGCGTTTAGGTCTCCAATTAAAATAAAACTTTTATCTGAATTTTCAGATAATACCCTTCTAATAACTTCAAAATCTACACTCCATCTGTTCGGGTTTAGATAGCACGGGATTAAATATATTGGTTCATTATTGACCTCTATTTTCAGTGCTATTATGTCTTCTATAAAGCGAAAACAAACATTATTGTAAGTGGATCTGAATCCAAATAAACATCCTCCAATGTCCCTCCCATATCTGTAATTTCGGCTTGCAGGTACCCAATGCAAATTGAATCCTTTAAAGAACTTATTATAATCGCAACAACTATCAGACAGTACAAAGGTTTCATACAACAAAAAAACATCGAACTGATTGACATAATTAAAAAAGTTGGGATAAATAACCTTATTTTTTAATCCTGCTACATTGTATGATAAAACAGACATTTTTCTACATGCTAATAAAGGCCTAACGTTGCAATCCAGACAGACGACTATCTCCTACTCAGACCTACCAGTCTTATTCTTATCAATAAAATCTACCTTTGAATTATAACTATGGGCTGAAGAACTAGCAAATAAGTCATTAATATTATTGAATTTTGTTTTATAAATTAGAATGATATCATTTGTACCATCAATTTTGTTACACTGCAAGCTGTGCTGTATATACCCACTGGAAGACGAGGAGAATGCAGTAGTCGTCTATTATTTAGCAGTAGGCAGAGAATGAAGTGTTATTACTAAAAAAGACAGATTAAAGAAAGCTTTGGAACATAAAAGTCGGGTTTTCTTTTATTTGAACTGCTCAACAAAACATGGTGGCAGCGTGAAAACTGAAAAAAAAATATATAAAATATGGCACTAAATACATCAGGCGTCACATCAGTCAGCGTAAGTAATTTTACAGTGCAAGCTCCAGAACAATTTACATTTTGCCGAGAAGAATGGCCTCGTTGGAAACAGCGATTTGATCGATTTCAAATTGCATCTGGTTTATCGAAGAAATCCGATGACGAGCAAATAAACACACTTATTTATTTAATGGGACAGCAGGCAGATGAAATTTTTATATCTCTAAAATTAAAAGGGCAAGAAAAGAAAAATTATGCAGCGGTGGAAAAGGCATTTGAAAGTCATTTTGTCATCCGGCATAACGTTATTTATGAACGAGCAAAATTCAATTCCAGAAATCAGCTGGAAGGAGAAAAAGTGGAAGACTTCATAACTGCACTCTATACAATGTCAGAGCACTGCAAATACGATTCTCTTAGAGAAGAAATGATCCGCGACAGACTGGTCGTCGGCGTTCGGGACAAGCGATTGTCAGAGAAGCTACAGCTCGAATCCGATCTAACACTGGAGAAGGCAGTGCAAACCATTAGGCAAAGCGATGCCGTTCACCGCCAGCAACAGGAATTAATTGGGCAACCTAAGCCAATACAACACATTCAGTCGCACACTCGTACAGATCAATTTAAAGAGAGAAGAGAGAAAAACAAACTGAGTAAGCAGTATTCGAATACGAAGGATAACAGTAGTGGAATACAGTACCGAAAATACGGCGAAAATAAGAAACAAGGCAAAACGTGCGATGGTTGTGGGAGTTCGACACTCCATAAGAGATCTCAGTGCCCAGCTCAAGGAAAACAATGCAACGCGTGCATGAAGTGGAATCATTTCAGCCGAGTCTGCAAGTTATCATCAAACGTCAAAAATGCAGCTGTGCACACTATCAACGAGGAGCTAAACACGTTTTTAGGCAATATGTGTGAAAACAAAACGCAAGATCGATGGACCTTAAATATTAGGGTTGGTGGAGTACCTATAGACTTTGTAGTGGATACCGGTGCTCCAATTAACGCTTTACCCTTATCCGTGTATGAAAACAAATTTCAAGACAGAGAATTGCAAACATCAGATCGCACATTGACAGGACCTACGGGAGAAAAGCTGACAGTTAAAGGAAAAATAAATTCCAGATTATGGTATAAAGGGAAAAATGTTGCGTCTACGTTGTATATTGTGAAAGATTTACGGACGCCGCTTCTGAGTTTACATACGTGCGAAGCGTTAAAAGTCGTATCGCGGATAAATTCCCTTCAAAGTGACTCCACAAAAACTACAGTGCGCGTCCAAGAGGAATTTCCTGAGATTTTCCGTGGCTTAGGATGTCTCCCAGGGGAATATTGTATTAATCTTAAATCTGATGCTAAACCGTATGCAATACATTCAGCACGACGAGTTCCCATCCCTTTGATGGAAAAATTACGCGAGAAATTGAGCGAAATGGTTAAACTAAACGTGATCCGACCAGTAGAGGAACCGACAGAGTGGTGCGCTCCAGCAGTGATAATTAGTAGTATGGATATGGCGGTTCTGGCTCATGAGAAAATCGAGTCAAAAATGTGCTTTGCCGATTCTGACGCAATCTTGGATTTGGGGTATTCGGTCTTGTAGGCTACAATTGAGAGATAAGGAAAAGAGATAAGGCTTGTCGGCCATCTTGGATTTTCGGTATTCGGTCTTGGAGGCTACAATTGATCTTCTTCTTCTTTGATTTACACCTGGACTTGGATCTGGACCTGGATTTAGGGTATTCGGTCTTGTAGGCTACAATTGAGAGATAAGGAAAAGAGATAAGGCTTGTCGGCCATCTTGGATTTTCGGTATTCGGTCTTGGAGGCTACAATTGGTCTTCTTCTTCT
This sequence comes from Leptarthrus brevirostris, assembly GCA_964036015.1. Taxonomy (NCBI): domain Eukaryota; kingdom Metazoa; phylum Arthropoda; class Insecta; order Diptera; family Asilidae; genus Leptarthrus; species Leptarthrus brevirostris. Next base: position 73,894,872 of record OZ038374.1, read on the forward strand.
AAAAAATGTGCTATGGCGGTTCTGGACCATAAAAAAAATGTGTTATGGCGGTTCTGGCTCATGAGAAAATGCTATGGCGGTTCTGGCTCATGAGAAAAAAATCGAATCTTGGATTTTGAGTATTCGGTCTTGGAGACTACAATTGGTCTTCTTCTTCTTTGGTTTGATGATGGAAAGATAAGGATTGTCGGTCATCTTGGATTTTCGGTACGAAAAAAAGTATGAAAAAGTAAGAAGAAGAAGCGAAATGACCGCATTTGTGGCTCGAGCTTTTTGTGTCGGCTTGGGTGATAAGGCTTTGTAGATTAACCTATGTTAAATATAATTAGTAATACAGGGGTATTTACATTTTGACTACCAGGCGATCATGAATTTAAGTACAAGAAAGCAATTTTCTCGCAACCCCAAAGCTTTTGTTATGGTCAAGACGATGTGATCGCACATGTAGCTTATCATTAGACAGCGGCATAATATTCTTACTATGACCAAAGCATGGCTCGCAAGAGTGAACAGCGTTATCAGTAAATTTTGCCCCGAAAACTTATGAGTAACTTAAAATTCTGTTGTTTATATGCTTTAAACATGGCTTGATTACGAAACATTTTGCACAGCTGATTGTGTTTCATGTGTTTATGATTGCCTGGTATTAGCCGTCGAATAAAATGCGCTAATCGTGTGTTATGATGAATATGCGAAAAACCCTCCGTGTGCTGAGTTTAATGAATTTGTGGTTTTGGTGTAGGTTTTGGCGATAAGGCAGATCCTCGGTCGAGAGTTTAGCACTTTGGCGGTTGATAAGAGTCTGTTTTTTGTTTTGATTGCGCACCTGTCGGCCATCTTGGTTTTTGGGTATTCGGTCTTCTTCTTCTTCTCTGGTTTGCACCTGAACCTGGACTTAAAAATAGCATCAACAATTTTGTCTAAATTCATTGATAAATAATTAATAAATATCTGGCTCAATTTCTTTTAATATAAAAAATCCGCTGATAAGCAGTAGTAAACATTTGGATTCAATTCGTTAGCGTAAGAAATTTACCGATAAGAGTTGAATGGCCCAGAATGTTTTGGGGTGATAAGAAAAAAAAACGATTCGCTGTAGTAACCTCGAACTTCAAAAGATTCTCATGCAATTTCTTTTACAGATCTAAATATAGACATTAATTCGAGGTCATATTATTAAATAATTTCGTGTTTATGAAACTAGCAAGTAATTCATTCTACCGAGTACGTCATCTTGACCTTGATTACTAGTTAAAATAACACCGTTGAGGAATAGCCAAAAGAATTTCTGTAATTAATGGAAAAAATCTGATGTTTAAAAATAACATGCATCGCTTTGCATAAATCCGTTGATAAGTAATAAACGTCTAGTCAAGGTAGCTAGAATGGCTTCTTTCGGTACTTTGGAGAGGTTTATCATGTGAAGAACTTGCAAACAAAATAAATATCTTTTCATAGCCTTAAACTTCGTTTCTTTATGGTTCAACCGTAATAATCTTAATAAGGGAAACCATTGATTCGTAACAATCAAATAACAACCTTGAACTTAAGATAGAAAGAAGAAATTAACATGATCATTGCGGTCGTTGTAGCACTTTCTAAAAATAGCCTCAAAACTGTGAATTTAGACTAGAACAAATAAAATCGAGGTAGCTAAAATTTCCTCTTTCGATACTTTAAAGAGATTTATCATGTGAAGAACTTAAGAAAATAGACCCAAATTGTGATCTCACCGAGTTCAGTTTACTTTGAGGTGGTCATGTAATTTTGGCAAATGTCAGCTTCCGGGTTTGTTGCCGTTGCAGCACTTTATAAAAATAGCCTCAAAAACTTTGAATTGGGACGATGGAACAAACAAAATCGAGGTAGCTGGAATGGCTTCTTTTGGTAATTTAGAGAGATTTATCATGTCAAGAACTTAAGAAAATAAAAATATTTTCATAGCCTTAAACTTCGTTTCTTCTTTTTTCAGTCGTAGTAATCTTAATAACAGAAACCATATTTTTTCTTGAAGCGTAATTATGTTTTAAATTTATACCAAACTGACAGCTAACAACCCTATATGACATTTAAAATTTTAATTTTTGAATGAGTCATGTAACAATAGACCGGGACAAACGAACGAAAAACTTCTATCCCAATAACCTTTTCAAACTTTGTAGAGAAATGCAGCTGACCCAATTGAAAGAAATTTAAAGTGCATTAAACAGGGCTTTAATAATCGTATTGAAAGCTTTCTATTGGAAAATGATGATGAAGGAATTTTGGATCCAAAACAATTTTTCTACAAAATCAAACCTCAAATTAAAAATCTTCTTAAAGCAAGTTTACAGAAACACAATGCTATAAAGTTCAATATTGAATTATTTTGTGAATTTTTGAAATATGCTAAAACTGATGATGTAGATGAAAACGAAGTAGCTTTAGATATAAAATCTTCTCAGGCGAAGATGAACATAGCATCCGATAATTTTCAATTTCCAGACATATTCGATAGAATGATGAAACAAATTATTGCAAAATCTGAAGAATTTCAAGAAATTGATAGCGGTTGGGCTCTTCTAAGAATCATCCACATTGAAGTAGAAGTATGATTGTCGTTTATTTATTAAAGAAAGGTGCAATAAATATTAAAACTTTAAATAAGGAGCGCTATGTGTCAATCTCGAAAAGAATTTATGTTGCAAGAAATCAAAGTATAGAAATACGATTTTCAGATTCATATAGATTTATGTCCTCTAGCGTAGAAAAAATGCTCTTTGATTTAGATAATCGAATTGGTTAAAACAATATGTTGATCTTAATACTTTGCATAGATCAGAAGCTGTTAACACTTTCCAAAAATTTTTTTCAAATTAGATAATAATGCTGTCTACGGCAAAGCAATGAAAAATGTTAATAAGAGTTGAGATATTAAAAGAGCTACGGAATGGAAAAGTCGAGGTAAACATTTAGGTCTTCGTGCTTTAATTGCAAATCCCAATTTTCACAGTATTGCGCAATTTACAATAAATATGGCTGCAGTAGAATTAAGCAAAGTAAAAGTGACTTATAACAAACCAGTTTATTTAGACTTTGTAGTTCTTGAAATATCAAAATTTAAAATGTATGAATTCCATTACGAATATATAAAATGAAAGTATGAGGATAGAGGTAAGTGTAATTATATGAATACAGATTCCTTTATTTATACAATTAAAACTATTGATTTTTATAGTGATATTTCAGATGAGAGAAATGAAAGATTTGATACTTCAGAATCCAGTCCAAACAATAATTTAGTCTTCCACTAAAAAATAAAAAGAAATTAGGTTGCATGATAGATGAGCTTAATGGTAACATAATGTTAGAATTTATAGGTTTAAAGTCTAAAACGTATTTTTTATCTATACAAAATTTTGAATCTATAAGAAAGCGAAGGGTGTTAAAAAGACGTCTGTTAACAAGTTAACTCATTAATTCATCACTCAAAGCCTCAACAGATTTTTCTGCATATAGTTGACTTTCAGTTTTTCCCTTTTCCCACAGTAAGCTTAGAAAGTCTGACGAATAACTTATCTGATCCTGAATTTAAAAATTAAAACTGTCATTAGTAAGATCACGTTAGAATATATAAGATTGAAATCTAAGATCTATTCTTTACAAGTAGACAGCAAGAAAGATATTATGAAAGCTACATTTTAAACTAATTTTTAGATTAACTAGAAATTGTGAAAATGAGAATCATTAATAAATTTATGTAGAATGAAAAATAAATGACTAAAGTAATAAAATGCTATTTTAACATTACCAGAAAGACTTTTATTAGTATAAAATAGACATTTAATTCTTATTTATAACTATTGCTTTTCTAGTAAATTTCTTAAAAGGTAAACATTTTCCCTTATGAATTAAACAGCATCGCGCTTTATACAAAAATTTAAGAGAGGATACATTTGGACACTGCAATTCTTCTTCCATATTATATACTTCATATGGGAGTGTTTCAGAATTTAACCTTAATTACAACAAGTCTTCTTATACAATTTTTTTCTGGTTGGTTTATTTTTGGAGATTCTATATTAATCAACGCTATTAAAGTGTCTTTAATTTTGTTCTATATGTAGAACTATATATTTCATCAACTTCTGCTGAGCATCAACAATTCATTTCTTTCTATACAAATCGTATGCTATTTTCAGTTTTCCTTGTAGAGCCGCAATTGATTCATTTCTAAGTAGCTCAATTTAATAACATACAGATGGATCCACTGATCAAGAACTCCTCAAAAAATCATCCAAATTTGCCAACACTGTATGATTAGAGGGTTAAAAGCTATATTGAGATATTTATACTATAATGTCAGCTTCTCTCAGTTTTTTAATTATTAACATTATTTCATTGTTATGACTGTTATTACCAGCCTGTTTTGATGCTATTAGTAGGCGTAAACGATCAACTAATTCATTAGGATTTTCAAAGTAAGTATAGCCAGTATTAGTCTTTGGTATTTGTATTAAACCCTGACCTTTTGGGGATGTGAGATTCTTAATGATGGTTTTATACTTCTTGCTTCTGTTTCCTTTTATTCGACCATCATCCATATAATTGCGTTTATAAGCATTAGTGTCATTCATAATGTTTCTGTAGTTGGTCATATCATCTGACGTGTATAGTTGTTTAGGGGTTTTTATGAAGAGCAATTCGAGAAGTCCTGGAGTAATGCTATATACTTTTTCTTTAAGAATGATATTGTCACCATCAACTTGAAGAATCGAGTTGCCAATTTTCCAGTTGTTACCATCAAAGTAAACCCCAAAAGATTTATCAATTTTTGTGCTCTCGTTTTCATATAATTTAATGTATTTCGAAATTGAAGGGTTATTGGGCAAATCATCGATAGAAAGCGTCTTTGTTAGAGTAGATGAATTTGGAGGTGTAGCAAATTCTTCATTATCATCATCTTCACTATTAGTAGAGCTATCGGAAATTCTAGAATAATCTCCAAGTTTACTTGAAGTACTAGCTGGCTCTGCTTTGAAGTATTTATGTTTAGGTTGAGGTGTTAAAATTTCACTGTTATTATATTTATCAATATCAGGATCCATTTTCAAGAGTTCAATTCCAGGATCCATTTTCAAGAGTTTACGTTTATATGAGTTTACTGAAGCATCGCTCTTTGACTCATCCTTGATTTGTGCAACAAGTGACTCAAGCGGCTTGGTGATGGACTTAAAAGTTTGCTCTAGCTGAGTCTCTGTTTCCATTTTTTCCATCTTAAGAGCTTTAAACTTTTTTCTGATGGCATTTCGCACCCTCGCTATTTCCTTAGTAAGCTTCTCATCCATATTGATCTTATTTAAGAACCAAGTCTAAAAGACATGAAACAGTAAACAATAAACATGAATCATAAAACAATAAACATGAAACATGAAACAAGAATCATGAATCATGAATCATGAAACATGTAACATGAAACAATAATAACCTATGTGAAGTATCCTCTGAACTGTTTCCATACTATCAAAAATTTGCGGATGTTTTTACGCGTTAATTAAAATATTTGATCCTAGGTCGATTTCTGATAATAAAAGATGATATGTATAGTGATTATCATAGTTTTTGGTAGTACTATCAAAAATTTGCGGATGTTTTTACGCGATGATGTTAATTAAAATATTTGATCCTAGGTCGATTTCTGATAATAAAAGATGATATGTATAACGAAATAAATGAATAAAACTGATTAGAAATAAGTGAACACTATTTTAGTATTTAAACAGATGCTTCAAATTGTTTAATTCAAAAGTTGTTTAAAACCCGTTCAACATGGCCAGGATCAGTCAAATTATTATCAACTTTTTAACAACATAGAGTTATATGAGCACCCTCATATAACTATTAGTGAAATTGTGGACGACGTTACAACGCCGGTGTTTGTTTTGTATAAAATGAGAGATGAGGATTTGTGGTACGAGGCAGCCACCCCGTACACAGAAGGTTTGGAGCCTATCATATCGGTAAGTTTTAAAATTTATAAACAAAATAAATTAAATAATAAATTCTTTTTAAAATTTACAGCGCTATTACCATATAAATGGAAATAGAATATTCATTCTAGAATATAACATCGAGTCGCTGGTGGTTTCGATGAGGCTGCGACTCGATGCGCTAACACACAGCGAAGAATCGTGGGACACCGACGACGACGACGATTAAGCTCATCCCGGATGGAAACTTACAACCGCCAAAGGAATTATTAAGCTTATCTTCTCTTAAATTTTTGTATAAAACCCCATGCTGTTTAATTCATAAGGGAATGCTCAAGAAAATGTTTTAGCTTTTAAGAAATTTTCTAGAAAAGTAATAGAAGATAGAAATAAGAATTAAATGTCTTATTATTTAATGCTAATAAAAGTCTTTCTGTAAATGTTAAAATAGCATTTTATTAATTTAGTCATTTATTTTTCCTTCAACATAAATTTATTAATGATGCTCATTTTCACAATTTCTAGTTAATCTAACAATTAGTTTCAAATGTAGCTTTCATAATATATTTCTTGCTGTCTACTTGTAAAGAATAGATCTTAGATTTCAATCCTATACATTCTAACGTAATCTTACTAATGACATTGGGATTTGCAATTAAAGCACGAAGACCTAAATGTTTACCTAGACTTTTCCATTCCGTAGCTATTACATATATCTTATGATCATGTGGATACAGATATGACGTTTGGAAAATTTCGTAATGCGTGTGCTGAATTTTGGAAGTATAAATATGGATTTTTGTTGATTAATAAAAACAACGCAATGTGTAAGTGGTGCTACCGAAAGGGATTTGATGTATTCATGATACGTACTATAAAAGGAGAGGGATGAGCAATGATTTATTAGCTAATACTAACACTTTGATGGAAACAGTTCAGAGGATACTTCACATAGGTTATTATTGTTTCATGTTACATGTTTCATGATTCATGATTCATGATTCTTGTTTCATGTTTCATGTTTATTGTTTTATGATTCATGTTTATTGTTTACTGTTTCATGTCTTTTAGACTTGCTTCTTAAATAAGATCAATATGGATGAGAAGCTTACTAAGGAAATAGCGAGGGTGCGAAATGCCATCAGAAAAAAGTTTAAAGCTCTTAAGATGGAAAAAATGGAAACAGAGACTCAGCTAGAGCAAACTTTTAAGTCCATCACCAAGCCGCTTGAGTCACTTGTTGCACAAATCAAGGATGAGTCAAAGAGCGATGCTTCAGTAAACTCATATAAACGTAAACTCTTGAAAATGGATCCTGGAATTGAACTCTTGAAAATGGATCCTGATATTGATAAATATAATAACAGTGAAATTTTAACACCTCAACCTAAACATAAATACTTCAAAGCAGAGCCAGCTAGTACTTCAAGTAAACTTGGAGATTATTCTAGAATTTCCGATAGCTCTACTAATAGTGAAGATGATGATAATGAAGAATTTGCTACACCTCCAAATTCATCTACTCTAACAAAGACGCTTTCTATCGATGATTTGCCCAATAACCCTTCAATTTCGAAATACATTAAATTATATGAAAACGAGAGCACAAAAATTGATAAATCTTTTGGGGTTTACTTTGATGGTAACAACTGGAAAATTGGCAACTCGATTCTTCAAGTTGATGGTGACAATATCATTCTTAAAGAAAAAGTATATAGCATTACTCCAGGACTTCTCGAATTGCTCTTCATAAAAACCCCTAAACAACTATACACGTCAGATGATATGACCAACTACAGAAACATTATGAATGACACTAATGCTTATAAACGCAATTATATGGATGATGGTCGAATAAAAGGAAACAGAAGCAAGAAGTATAAAACCATCATTAAGAATCTCACATCCCCAAAAGATCAGGGTTTAATACAAATACCAAAGACTAATACTGGCTATACTTACTTTGAAAATCCTAATGAATTAGTTGATCGTTTACGCCTACTAATAGCATCAAAACAGGCTGGTAATAACAGTCATAACAATGAAATAATGTTAATAATTAAAAAACTGAGAGAAGCTGACATTATAGTATAAATATCTCAATATAGCTTTTAACCCTCTAATCATACAGTGTTGGCAAATTTGGATGATTTTTTGAGGAGTTCTTGATCAGTGGATCCATCTGTATGTTATTAAATTGAGCTACTTAGAAATGAATCAATTGCGGCTCTACAAGGAAAACTGAAAATAGCATACGATTTGTATAGAAATGAATGAATTGTTGATGCTCAGCAGAAGTTGATGAAATATATAGTTCTACATATAGAACAAAATTAAAGACACTTTAATAGCGTTGATTAATATAGAATCTCCAAAAATAAACCAACCAGAAAAAAATTGTATAAGAAGACTTGTTGTAATTAAGGTTAAATTCTGAAACACTCCCATATGAAGTATATAATATGGAAGAAGAATTGCAGTGTCCAAATGTATCCTCTCTTAAATTTTTGTATAAAGCGCGATGCTGTTTAATTCATAAGGGAAAATGTTTACCTTTTAAGAAATTTACTAGAAAAGCAATAGTTATAAATAAGAATTAAATGTCTATTTTATACTAATAAAAGTCTTTCTGGTAATGTTAAAATAGCATTTTATTAATTTAGTCATTTATTTTTCATTCTACATAAATTTATTAATGATTCTCATTTTCACAATTTCTAGTTAATCTAAAAATTAGTTTAAAATGTAGCTTTCATAATATCTTTCTTGCTGTCTACTTGTAAAGAATAGATCTTAGATTTCAATCTTATATATTCTAACGTGATCTTACTAATGACAGTTTTAATTTTTAAATTCAGGATCAGATAAGTTATTCGTCAGACTTTCTAAGCTTACTGTGGGAAAAGGGAAAAACTGAAAGTCAACTATATGCAGAAAAATCTGTTGAGGCTTTGAGTGATGAATTAATGAGTTAACTTGTTAACAGACGTCTTTTTAACACCCTTCGCTTTCTTATAGATTCAAAATTTTGTATAGATAAAAAATACGTTTTAGACTTTAAACCTATAAATTCTAACATTATGTTACCATTAAGCTCATCTATCATGCAACCTAATTTCTTTTTATTTTTTAGTGGAAGACTAAATTATTGTTTGGACTGGATTCTGAAGTATCAAATCTTTCATTTCTCTCATCTGAAATATCACTATAAAAATCAATAGTTTTAATTGTATAAATAAAGGAATCTGTATTCATATAATTACACTTACCTCTATCCTCATACTTTCATTTTATATATTCGTAATGGAATTCATACATTTTAAATTTTGATATTTCAAGAACTACAAAGTCTAAATAAACTGGTTTGTTATAAGTCACTTTTACTTTGCTTAATTCTACTGCAGCCATATTTATTGTAAATTGCGCAATACTGTGAAAATTGGGATTTGCAATTAAAGCACGAAGACCTAAATGTTTACCTCGACTTTCCCATTCCGTAGCTATTTTAATATCTCAACTCTTATTAACATTTTTCATTGCTTTGCCGTAGACAGCATTATTATCTAATTTGAAAAAAAAATTTTGGAAAGTGTTAACAGCTTCTGATCTATGCAAAGTATTAAGATCAACATATTGTTTTAACCAATTCGATTATCTAAATCAAAGAGCATTTTTTCTACGCTAGAGGACATAAATCTATATGAATCTGAAAATCGTATTTCTATACTTTGATTTCTTGCAACATAAATTCTTTTCGAGATTGACACATAGCGCTCCTTATTTAAAGTTTTAATATTTATTGCACCTTTCTTTAATAAATAAACGACAATCATACTTCTACTTCAATGTGGATGATTCTTAGAAGAGCCCAACCGCTATCAATTTCTTGAAATTCTTCAGATTTTGCAATAATTTGTTTCATCATTCTATCGAATATGTCTGGAAATTGAAAATTATCGGATGCTATGTTCATCTTCGCCTGAGAAGATTTTATATCTAAAGCTATTTCGTTTTCATCTACATCATCAGTTTTAGCATATTTCAAAAATTCACAAAATAATTCAATATTGAACTTTATAGCATTGTGTTTCTGTAAACTTGCTTTAAGAAGATTTTTAATTTGAGGTTTGATTTTGTAGAAAAATTGTTTTGGATCCAAAATTCCTTCATCATCATTTTCCAATAGAAAGCTTTCAATACGATTATTAAAGCCCTGTTTAATGCACTTTAAATTTCTTTCAATTGGGTCAGATGCATTTCTCTACAAAGTTTGAAAAGGTTATTGGGATAGAAGTTTTTCGTTCGTTTGTCCCGGTCTATTGTTACATGACTCATTCAAAAATTAAAATTTTAAATGTCATATAGGGTTGTTAGCTGTCAGTTTGGTATAAATTTAAAACATAATTACGCTTCAAGAAAAAATATGGTTTCTGTTATTAAGATTACTACGACTGAAAAAAGAAGAAACGAAGTTTAAGGCTATGAAAATATTTTTATTTTCTTAAGTTCTTGACATGATAAATCTCTCTAAATTACCAAAAGAAGCCATTCCAGCTACCTCGATTTTGTTTGTTCCATCGTCCCAATTCAAAGTTTTTGAGGCTATTTTTATAAAGTGCTGCAACGGCAACAAACCCGGAAGCTGACATTTGCCAAAATTACATGACCACCTCAAAGTAAACTGAACTCGGTGAGATCACAATTTGGGTCTATTTTCTTAAGTTCTTCACATGATAAATCTCTTTAAAGTATCGAAAGAGGAAATTTTAGCTACCTCGATTTTGTTTGTTCTAGTCTAAATTCACAGTTTTGAGGCTATTTTTAGAAAGTGCTACAACGACCGCAATGATCATGTTAATTTCTTCTTTCTATCTTAAGTTCAAGGTTGTTATTTGATTGTTACGAATCAATGGTTTCCCTTATTAAGATTATTACGGTTGAACCATAAAGAAACGAAGTTTAAGGCTATGAAAAGATATTTATTTTGTTTGCAAGTTCTTCACATGATAAACCTCTCCAAAGTACCGAAAGAAGCCATTCTAGCTACCTTGACTAGACGTTTATTACTTATCAACGGATTTATGCAAAGCGATGCATGTTATTTTTAAACATCAGATTTTTTCCATTAATTACAGAAATTCTTTTGGCTATTCCTCAACGGTGTTATTTTAACTAGTAATCAAGGTCAAGATGACGTACTCGGTAGAATGACTTACTTGCTAGTTTCATAAACACGAAATTATTTAATAATATGACCTCGAATTAATGTCTATATTTAGATCTGTAAAAGAAATTGCATGAGAATCTTTTGAAGTTCGAGGTTACTACAGCGAATCGTTTTTTTTTCTTATCACCCCAAAACATTCTGGGCCATTCAACTCTTATCGGTAAATTTCTTACGCTAACGAATTGAATCCAAATGTTTACTACTGCTTATCAGCGGATTTTTTATATTAAAAGAAATTGAGCCAGATATTTATTAATTATTTATCAATGAATTTAGACAAAATTGTTGATGCTATTTTTAAGTCCAGGTTCAGGTGCAAACCAGAGAAGAAGAAGAAGACCGAATACCCAAAAACCAAGATGGCCGACAGGTGCGCAATCAAAACAAAAAACAGACTCTTATCAACCGCCAAAGTGCTAAACTCTCGACCGAGGATCTGCCTTATCGCCAAAACCTACACCAAAACCACAAATTCATTAAACTCAGCACACGGAGGGTTTTTCGCATATTCATCATAACACACGATTAGCGCATTTTATTCGACGGCTAATACCAGGCAATCATAAACACATGAAACACAATCAGCTGTGCAAAATGTTTCGTAATCAAGCCATGTTTAAAGCATATAAACAACAGAATTTTAAGTTACTCATAAGTTTTCGGGGCAAAATTTACTGATAACGCTGTTCACTCTTGCGAGCCATGCTTTGGTCATAGTAAGAATATTATGCCGCTGTCTAATGATAAGCTACATGTGCGATCACATCGTCTTGACCATAACAAAAGCTTTGGGGTTGCGAGAAAATTGCTTTCTTGTACTTAAATTCATGATCGCCTGGTAGTCAAAATGTAAATACCCCTGTATTACTAATTATATTTAACATAGGTTAATCTACAAAGCCTTATCACCCAAGCCGACACAAAAAGCTCGAGCCACAAATGCGGTCATTTCGCTTCTTCTTCTTACTTTTTCATACTTTTTTTCGTACCGAAAATCCAAGATGACCGACAATCCTTATCTTTCCATCATCAAACCAAAGAAGAAGAAGAGCAATTGTAGTTTCCAAGACCGAATACTCAAAATCCAAGATTCGATTTTTTTCTCATGAGCCAGAACCGCCATAGCATTTTCTCATGAGCCAGAACCGCCATAACACATTTTTTTTATGGTCCAGAACCGCCATAGCACATTTTTTAGAAGAAGAAGACCAATTGTAGCCTCCAAGACCGAATACCGAAAATCCAAGATGGCCGACAAGCCTTATCTCTTTTCCTTATCTCTCAATTGTAGCCTATAAGACCGAATACCCTAAATCCAGGTCCAGATCCAAGTCCAGGTGTAAATCAAAGAAGAAGAAGATCAATTGTAGCCTCCAAGACCGAATACCGAAAATCCAAGATGGGCGACAAGCCTTATCTCTTTTCCTTATCTCTCAATTGTAGCCTCCAAGACCGAATACCCTAAATCCAAGATTGCGTCAGAATCGGCAAAGCACATTTTTGACTCGATTTTCTCATGAGCCAGAACCGCCATAGCACATTTTGAGCTCGATTTTCTCAATAGCCAGAACCGCCATATCCATACTACTATAATTAATAAGCCAAATGGGGACATACGGGTATGCGTGGATCTTACAAAATTAAATGCAAGTGTTAAACGAGAATTTCACCCCATGCCAGTGACTGAACATTCTTTAGCACAATTAAGCGGAGCAAAATATTTTTCGAAGCTAGACGCGAATTCGGGATTTTGGCAAATTAAATTGGCGAAAGCTTGCCAGGGACTTACAACATTTTTAACACCGTATGGACGATACTGTTTTCAGAGATTACCATTTGGGATTACTTCAGCGCCTGAACATTTCCAAAGAAAAATTCAGCAGATCATGCAGGGGCTTCAGGGAGTAATTTGTCATATGGACGATATCTTAGTATTTGGAGCTACGATTGAAGATCATGATGACAAACTAAGGGCCGCACTTCTTCGCTTAAAATCAGCCGGGATCACGCTTAATAAGGACAAGTGTGTAATCGGAACTACAAGCGTAAATTACCTGGGACACCATATTGATCAAACTGGTATAAGACCAGCCGACAACAAGGTGGAAGCAATTAGACAATTACGTCGTCCGTCAAATGTGACGGAACTCAGGAGGTTTCTTGGCCTGGTAAATTACTTAGGTAAATTTATTCCAAATTTGTCAAATGTAGTTCGTCCACTAAACGAGCTTCTACGCAGCAACGTTGAATATAACTGGAATGCAAACCAGGATGCAGCTTTCGAAGAAGTGAAGCGTTTACTAACCTCGTCGCCAATATTGGCAATGTTCAATCCAACGAAATCTACTATGATTTCAGCCGACGCGTCCTCTTTTGGTATTGGGGCCGTTTTGCAACAAGATGACGGGATAGATAAGCTCAAACCAATAGCTTACGCCTCACGAACACTTTCGGAATGCGAGAAAAAGTATGCACAAATTGAAAAAGAGGCTCTTGCCATCACATGGGCAAGTGAGAGGTTCAAGGATTATCTCACCGGTATTCATTTCAATATTGAAACGGATCACAAACCACTGGTCCCCATTTTCTCGTCGAAGAACCTCAACGATTTAACACCTCGGTTGCAAAGGCTACGCATGCGAATGATGAGGTTTTCTTTTGACATAAAATATACTCCGGGAAAACAACTTGTTGCTGCTGACGCGCTGTCTCGGCAGCCCCTAAATAATCAGGATGAGACAGACCTAGAAGAAGACTTAAGTGCATACATTGTTAACCTATTATCCGAAATTCCTGCGACGGACGAAAAGTTACAAGAGCTCCAAAGAGCACAACAGAAAGATAAACAGCTGCAGCTTGTTAGCAAGTATACTCTACAAGGATGGCCCAATAAATCATCCACATCACTTCACATACAAGAATACTGGAATGATAGATTTAACTTTTCTCTGAACGAGGGACTTTTAATGCATGGCTCCAGAATCGTTATTCCACAAGGATTACGACTCGACATTCTTACACGTATACACACGGGACATCTAGGAATTGTTAAATGCCGCGCCAGAGCTCAGGCATCGGTTTGGTGGCCAGGCTGTTCTAAAGACATCGAAAAATACATTGGAAAATGTCTTACGTGCACAAGAAAGAGGCTTCCTCGACATGAGCCACTCTTAACATCGAAAATACCCGAACGTCCTTGGGAAATGGTAGGTGTAGATTTGTTTACGCTGGGAAGCAAGCAGTTCCTCATCGTCGCAGACTACTACTCAAGGTATCCAGAGATAGCTCGATTGGAAGGCCAGTCATCACCTGAAGTAATCGGTCACTTAAAATCAATCTTTGCTCGACATGGAGTTCCTGACGTCTTAAGAAGCGATAACGGCCCACAGTTTGCATCCAAGGAATTCCGCGACTTCACCTCTAAATGGAAGTTCCAGCATATAACATCGAGTCCAAGATATCCGCAGAGCAACGGATTCATCGAGGCGATGGTTAAAGTAATCAAGGCGCAAATAAAAGACAGCCTAGATCCTCATGTAGCAATTATGGAATACCGAGCAACGCCACTTGCTAGCGGATTGAGTCCTGCAGAACTTTTGATGGGACGACGAATAAAAACCTTATTACCAATTGCTAGATCACACCTTCAACCAAAAGGGATCGAAACACGGAAACAACAAGAAATAGAAAAGCAGCAAAAGGAAAAACAAATAAAGAATTTCAATCGACGCCACGGAGTGTTAGTACAACCAGATTTGCAACCAGGGGACGTGGTATGGGTTCGAGACTTAGAGAGATGGGGTACCATTCGACAACAAGCTTCAACGCCGAGATCTTACATAGTCGAAACTAACGCCAATACAATTCGAAGGACCTCCTTTCACTTAAACAAATGTGGAGAGGAAACCATGCCATATGAACCCGAAGAGTGTGCCCGTCTACCTAATTCAGCAAAACCTCAGGTATTTTCAGTACTTGCGAATACTTCTCCCGATGACAAGGAAAGTACCCAGACAATCGACAATAAAATAGCCGAAAAGGAAAAATTTGGAAGCTAAATCTGCAACAATTTCTTCAAACCGAGATAACGAGTACACGGAAAGGTCACCATATGTGACCAGAAGCGGAAGAGTAGTACGTCCTCCATCAAGATTACGGTATTAAATCAATTCAAATTACTTTTTTTTAATTAAATGGATTAATTAGATTTTTCGTTATATTGCTTTCTCTATGATGTTAACATTTAATAATTAGGTAGTTTTTTCTGTTTTTCGAATATTGTATGGAAATTATAACTCAAAAGGGGGGATGTGCTGTATATACCCACTGGAAGACGAGGAGAATGCAGTAGTCGTCTATTATTTAGCAGTAGGCAGAGAATGAAGTGTCATTACTAAAAAAGACAGATTAAAGAAAGCTTTGGAACATAAAAGTCGGGTTTTCTTTTATTGGAACTGCTCAACAAAACACAAGCCGTTGTTGTACCAAGTAAACATTTTCCCCTGTATAATTAGTTTGTCATCTCGTAGTTTTGCTTTTATTTTCGGGTTCTGTTTATATAAAGCTGTTTTGACGATTGCGAGATGTTTGCGTCTCTGCCTCGCTGCTGGAGCAAGATCTCGGGACACAGATATTTGGGTGCCAGCTAACTTCTTGCCGTGCCTCAGTACCGTTCTAACACTTTCATGGGTTTCTAGCTCAACCAAAACAATCATTTTCCCTGGCTTAGATTCCCCTATTTTTGTTGCATGCTTTATAACTAGATCTTCTTTTATTTGTAATGTCTCGCTGCACAGTTTCTGGACGCTAGCCTTAAAATTGTCGTTGAGTCCACGAATAATAATATTACTTTTCCTCGCATTGTTTTCAAACTTTTCGAACCTATCCTCTATAAGTTTCTCACGTGCAGAAAGTTCTTTGACAGTTTGTTTTAATATTTCGTGTTCAATTTTCAAGTGATCGAGTTCCCTTTTTAAGTCTGCTAAATCATCTTTTGTCGCTACATTTTCTGCTTTAATTGCACTCCTAATAGCATTCGTCAGTTGATCCATGTTCAAAGAGCCCAGTTGGTGCTCGCCCGGCATATTAAATGGTTGACGTTTTTTACAGACTTTGCTATCTAATGGAGAAATGGGACTTCTGCGCCTCTTACCTTGTTCGTCCCTAGATAAATGTTGCGTACTGGGTGTCGATGTACTCATAAGATCGATCGAGCGAAAATACATAAAAACTGTCGTCGAAAAGGTGCTATATTGATTGTTGTGACCAACTTGGTGCGTTTAAATTTTTCGATGCAGTGACAATATCGTCCCCGAATGATTGGCAATTAATATTCGAATCTATATTTTGCAAGATCTCATCCGTTACGGTGTCGAGCTGTGTTAGTGGTTGTTGGCATAAACAAACTTTGTGCTCCGAAAAAGAAAAAGTCCGTGTAAGTAATTTTATTTTATAGTCGGCTTCGGCATAAACATATACTATAGGCAGATCTCCAAAGTTTTACCTGGACAAAATAACAGATCCGCATGCAGTTCTCGGCTGTAAATATCATCAATGTTCGCCGCCTGAAGAACTGTCAAGTTCTTGAAAGATGAATAAAATGTTTTGTTCTTCTCGTAAAATGACGTGACCCTACTTGAAACCCATCGAATAAGCATACAGGAGCACTATTATCGTTATGAGTTTAATTGCCATGATATCTAGATTACGCTTGCATATCATTATTTTTTTTTGAAAATCATCTTACAGTACTTCAGTTTAAATAGGAATCTATACATATAGCAACTAAGATTCAATGTACTCCTGGATAGGATTAATGCAATAGTTTTTTTTTTTTGTTTAAGAGTGTTAAATCTGAGTGATGATATAAATATGAATTATATAAGGAAGATTTTTTTTGTTTTTATTTCAGGTGCCCACATGAAGTTTCTTGTCCTCCTAACCTCCCTCCTCCCGCCTCTCTCTCCCCTTGATTTCCTTCTTTCGTTATGATTTGTTTAATATATTTTTATTGATATTTGTAGTAGTTTGATCTTTTGTAGTCTAGGAGGTAGATTTTCTTTTTGAGTATTTTCCATGACAGTTCAGCGCGGCTAGGAGCAACAGGTGACACCAGACCTGTTGTTCTTCCTTCAAGTTCTGTTTTCTCGTTTTTTTTTCTTTTTGTGGCAGACCTGAAGAAAGGATACCACAACCTTTCTTCGCCATAGGCACGCGAACTTCTGTTTGCGATGTGTGATAGGATGTCCAAGGACCCTGACCCCATACCGACGAGCTAAGACGTGCTGCCACCTAGCGCGTGCCACTTGGACATCTCGCAGCAACTTCACGTTGCCAAACATGCGCACACATTACATATACAAGGCAGAGCAATTTTTATTGTAACAAGGAAAAAATTAGCACTTGCAATTAGTATTTATCGAAATTACAGTTTAAAACTATTTTGTTTATGTAAATTTAAGAAGATGTAGCATGCTAATTCTGTTTGACCAACAATTTTGACATCTATATACAGCCAGACTTATTCCAAATTTTAATTCATTCCAGTGCTTCGAAATGATGTGTATAACGAGATAGCGTGATTTCAATTTTATTGTTTTCGACTCATGCAGTGCTTAAGTTCGATTTACAATGTTAGGAAGGTATAGCAATCAGTAGCTATTCAGCTTTTATGTTAAGATTCCCTTATAATAGCTCTTTTTAGTGGAAAGCACTTTGCTAAATCCCATTCTTGTCATTTATGCCAAGATTTAATTTTATCTAAACGAACAGAGGATAGATTCCTATTTTTGATTTTTTTTAATGGTGAAACAAGAGTTCGGCAATATTTCGGCCTTAAACACGAGAACACGAGATTATCTATATATAGATAACCTTGTTGCGAATTAGTTGGTTGCAAAATACCGAATGTTCGCTTTATGCCCCGCACTTTAGTACGCGATATCTAGCTAGATACCAGTGCCGGTAAATTTTGGCTGAATAAGAGAAAAAGAAACGGAAATCCCCAACTTTGAATATGCATTTAATATATAATCTCCATTAGTTTGACTGTGTGTTTTATACCAATTTATCAAAATTGAATTTCTAGTTTGAAAAGTTATACCAACATATTTTCCTTACACGATTGTAGTTCATAAGGATAGTTAAGTACTCTAAGGTCACAAAAGATCAAATTGGTCGCAGTGACTTAAGGATGCGGAAAGTCCTTGATCCAATCCTTAATAATAATTTTTTTTTATGTATATAATGACACTTTATTCGGCACAATCGTTATAAACAAAAAATCCTACAAAACTCTAGCTACCCTAAAAAATGTACAATATTCAAAACAAAAAGACACAATAGTTAACGATCAAAAAGAACATAAGAAATGACACGCTACGTTACTCTAAAAAGTTTCGTAAAAACGACTCTAAAACTTGAAGGCAGAAAAAAATAGTAAAAAACCTGTAAAAAAGAAAATACAAGAAATTTTAAAATGCCTCCAAGAAAAGTTCCTAAATTTTTTTTTAAAAAATTCCAAAACTAATCCTAGCACTAAACAGAAATCACCGAAACCGTGAAGAAACTTAAACTGGAACATGATTGTTTGAGTGTTCCCAGAGGGTAGATGCAGCACCGGGCGAAGTTCCTACTTCGGAAACCACTGCTCCCAAGCAAATGCCCTCTCCGTAGAGCCGTTCGCCACTTTTCTAGTCCTCCGGGAGCACTCATCCAAACATGTTCTAAACGAACGCACAAAAATTTCGAACCGATTAGAGTCCCGCGGGATCAGTCTGCAGAGTCATTGACGTCTGCAAACTGCTCCCATCATCCTCTCAGTTCTACGATTCCAACGTGAGACTTGTCCTTCCCGCAGCACTTGCAGCAATACCAAAGCGAAGAGAAGCTTCGTGGACAAGCTGCTGCAAGTCTGCGGCCTGTTATTCCCAGTGAAAGACGAGGCTTCCGTTCCGCACCGACGATAAAGGTTGCCAGGTGTAGTTGAATGTGTCGGCCTTCATTGCCATGAACTCTAGGCGTAATCGCCTCTTCAATCTGGCAACGAAGTGGTTCTTAAGTGCGTGTGTGTGAAACTGTGGGTTAGTGGGCTGTTGCCCAGGCTCGATCCGCATGCAGTACAGATGAATTGTCGATTTAGCAAGTGTTAAGATAAAGCTTATCAAGCAATTTACCTGGCTACATGTCCTTGGCCCCAGTAAAAACGACGTTCTTGTAATGCTGAATGTCGGGCAGATATGCTGGCACATATCGCGAACAAGATTATTAATGTCGCAGAAGGTCGGGCATGTGAAGTATCTGTGGAACAGGGTTCCTTCACCACCACAAACCGTGCAGACTCTTTGAATTCTTCGATCGATATGTGACAGCTGGTTTGTATGCACGAGGCTGTGATGGAGCAGTTTGAATGCCACATCAGAGTCTCTGTAATTGACTCTGCTAGTTATTGTCCCCATTACTCCCAAGTCCACCCTAAGATGTGCGCGCCATCTATTAACCCCTAAGGTATCCGTAGGATTTACTCCTACGAAGAGCTCGCGCAGCCTACGTGAAGTGAGTGTACTGAATGTCGTGTGCGGTGGTCGATTCGTTACGAATGCGTTTATCATAATAAGTACTTTATAATAATAAGTACTCTACTGCAACGCGTCCAAGACATACCCAACATGCCAGAACCACAGATATCGATGGAGATACTAACGGATGTGATACAAAATACCCATAATTGGAAAGCACCAGGCACAGACAATATTCAAAATTACTGGTTCAAGAAGTTTACATCTACACATATGCACCTCTTACACCACATTAATAATTTTTTCAATAATCCGGAAACCCTCCCGAAGTTTTTAACGGAGGGAATCACGTACATGCTACCAAAAGGCAATAATAACACCACAGATCCATCCAAATATAGACCGATCACTTGCCTACAGACATTTTATAAGATTATGACTTCTTGCACCAGTAAACTAATCCACAAACACACAGAACTAAATAACATATTGTCTGAGCAGCAAAAGGGATGCCGACATGGGTCATTGGGTTGTAAAGAACAACTGCTCATAGACTCTGTGATCCTGCGACAAACAAAAACTGCTCGCCGGAATATACATGCAGCATATATCGATTATAAGAAGGCGTATGACTCTGTCCCGCACTCTTGGCTGGTCGATATACTGAATGTATACAAAATACATCCAACACTCATCCACTTTCTGCAACACTCAATGAAATACTGGAACACAAAAATAAACATAAAAACACCAAACCAACAGATTACAACACCCCCAATACCAATCAGGCGAGGTATATTCCAGGGAGACTCTTTGAGTCCGTTATGGTTTTGTCTTGCTCTGAATCCACTATCACGTGCCTTGGATGCCATCGGTAATGGGTATAATATACGACACGACAGGGAAAATATTCATAAAATCACGCACCTCATGTATATGGACGACATCAAATTATACGCTTCCTCGAAACCTCATCTGCAACAACTACTGTAGACTACTCTGGATTTTTCCAATGACATCCGGATGGAGTTCGGAGTTGACAAATGTAGGACGCTTCACGTGACGAGGGGAAAACATGAACTTGTGGGATTCGATCTCCCATCCGGGGACACTATTGAACCAATGGGGGAGGGCGAACTCTACAAGTATCTTGGATTCGAACAATCACGTGATATACCTCACACGGACATAAAGCGAGCGCTAGAGACTAAATATACAGGCCGCTTGAACAGTCTTCTTAAAACTAGCCTTAATGGGAAAAATCTCATTAAGGCTATAAACACGTATGCAACACCAGTCCTTATTTATTCCTTTGGGGTAATTAAATGGACACAGAAGGACTTAGAAGCACTCGACAGAAGAACTCGAACGATGCTGACAAGGTACAGGGCACACCATCCTAACTCCTGTACCGAACGACTAACGCTACAGAGGTGCGAGGGGGGTCGCGGCCTGATATACATAAAGTCACTTCATTATAAACAAGTGAAATCTATCAGAGAATACTTCTATAGCAAAGAAGATAACTCTCCATTGCATGCAGCAGTGATCAAAGCCGACAACAAACAAACACCACTTGATTTGCACAGCAGAATGCTGGATAATACCCTTAACATAGCCACACACACAGATAAACAGCAAGCATGGTCACAGAAGTCTCTCCACGGAACACATTACGCTGACTTGAACCAAAATCATGTCGACAAAGATGCGTCGAACGCTTGGCTCA
This sequence comes from Leptarthrus brevirostris, assembly GCA_964036015.1. Lineage (NCBI taxonomy): Eukaryota > Metazoa > Arthropoda > Insecta > Diptera > Asilidae > Leptarthrus > Leptarthrus brevirostris. The sequence continues at coordinate 73,916,313 of OZ038374.1, forward strand.
GTCGTGGTGATGTTTTCCCTGAGACGGAGGGATTCATGCTTGCTACACAAGACAAAGTCATTAGCACGAGGAATTATAGGAAACACATCCTTAAGGATGCGGCAGTTCAGGACGACACGTGTAGACTTTGTCATTTAGCTTCTGAAACAATAGAGCATATAACGGCTGGATGCAAACTCCTTACTCAAACAGACTACTTGCATAGGCACAACCAGGTCTGCAATGTCATACACCAACAGTTAGCCCTAAAACACAACCTTATTACACCCGCCACATACACACCATATTACAAATATACACCAGACAGTGTTCTTGAAAACTCCACACATAAAATATATTATGATCGGTCAATAATAACTGATCGGACAATACACCACAATAGACCGGATATTACTCTCATAGATAAACACAGCAAAACAACATACCTAATTGTCATTGCAGTACCCAACACCAACAATGTGCAGAACACTTTTAGAGAGAAGATTACGAAATATACAGATTTGGCACACGAGGTGCAGCGGATGTGGAAAATGGACAAAGTGACTATCGTGCCAATCATCTTGTCTTCCACAGCCGTTGTACCGAAAACACTAATCACATATATACAAACACTAAAGTTACATAAAAACACTCCACACACACTACAGAAAGCGGTTGTTCTTAACACTTGCCGAACGGTTCGCAAATTCCTGAACTAAGGACAGGACGCTACAGACAATACATAAGGACATAACGAACGAATGACAAATCCCCGAAGTCTTGGCATTACGCCCGACGTAGGGGAAAACTACCGCCGCGCCGGCTAAAAGCCGAGATGACACGCGTCAGTACTCTAGGAAATATAGTAATTACGTAGATTTTTGTTAGCTTACATGAACTTTACTCTCATTAAGATTTGAGGCAATATGTTTAAAATTTTTTTTATTCTTCGAATTGCAGCCAATGATGCTAAAGAAAAACTTTAGAAACTTAAGATTTCTAAGATTTTGTCAGTAGGTTATGACAATATGGATTATATGAGTTAAATTTTGTTCTTTTATTTCAGGAAACCCTATGAAACTTCTTCCTCGTCTCGTTTCCCTCATCCTTCATCCCTAATCCCTTATCCTAGATCTTCTTATTGATTATTTTAAATTTTTTGTTCTGATTTAGTCTTTTTTTCAGCACTCTTTTTTAGGATGGGCCTGCATCATAGCCAGATGCAGGGTAGGTTTGGGTTATTGACTGAACCATCACATAGGGGGTAGCCTTTCTTTTGTGATTTTTCTTTATAGTTCAGTGCGGCTATGGGAGTAACAGGTGGCACCAGACCTGTTGCTCTCCCTTTCATCTGTTTTCGTTTGTTTTCATCCTTCGTGGCAGACCTGAAGGAAGGATTCCACAACCTTTCTTCGCCACAGGCACGCGAACTTCTGATTGTAGATGTGTGAATCGGATGTTCAAGGACCTATACCCCATACCGACGGGCTAGGACGTGCTGCCAGCTAGCGCGTGCCACTTGAACATCCTGCGGCAACTTCACGTTGCTCATCCGCACACACATGCATTACAAAACTCTATACATTTTTACATTTGTGCGTACTTACAAGCCAAACAGGTTGACTGAAAGCAACCAATTTTGCGAGAATCCTAGCCAGGTTGCCTTGTAAGTACGCAAAACTGTGTAGAGGTTGAATTTAACAAGTGTGTTCAATCGGTTAAAGGGGAATGCCAACCGTTTTACAACATATTTACTCATGGTAGTCAAAGGCAGGCTGTGAAGTGTCAAAATCACGGGTAGGAATTCTCAGCCAAATGGTTGCCTCCAGACAACCAAACCGTTTCAATAAATAAAGCGCATGCCCTAAAAATGTTGTGGCAACAGAAAAAAATTTCATAGCAACGAATAAATGTGTCAAGTTTGTGCGCATGATCTGTAATTCTCCCATGCCGTTCCCCGGAACTTGCATCTAAATCCTCAGTCGCCTATTTGGAAGCTGGCGTGTGATTTTGACACTTCAAAGCGCTTGGACTGCGATGAGTAAAAATTTTGTAAAACGGTTGGCATTCCCCTTCAACCGATTGAACACACACTTGTTAAATTCAAGCTCTACACATTTTTAAAATTTTGCCTACTTACAAGGCAACCAGGTTGTCTGAAACAACCAATTTCGTGAGAATTCCTACCCGTTGTCACAACATTTTTTGGGCATGTGCTTTATTTATTGAAACGGGGTAGCGATTCTCATAGCGTTTTCGATGGGGCTTCAGTGCGAAACGAGTTTCGATTTTTTCTAGCAGTGTCGCTGTCAAAACATGTTCGAAGGGACTTTTGACAGCAAAACTGCTAGACTCAGTGGACCACTGATTTCCCCTTCCTGGCACTGCGGTTTGGTTTCAGTAGAGCCAGTTTTACAACTACAAACGTAAAATGTTTTGACAGTCGAATTGGCAGACGGTTTTTTAGTGATTTACAAATTGGTTGGTTGACCAGACTTGCCTAAAACGTTCTCCAAGCGATATAATTTCTTATAACAATATTTTAAAATGTTTTGTAATAGATTTTCGCTGTCGTTTTATTAAAATATTTTTTATTGGTGCGCACACATTGATAAAGTCGGAAAGAAATGTTTCATTGATCAGTGGGCCACTACTAGAAAATGTCAGAAACAGTGCGCCACGGGAACCGTGCTGAAAAAGTCCCATCGAAAACGCTATCAGGGTAGGAATTCTCACGAAATTTGTTGTTTCGTTGCCTTGTAATTACGCAAAATTGTAAAAATATGTAGAGCTTGAATTTAGCAAGTGTGTGTTCAATCGGTTGAAGGAAATGCAAACCGTTTTACAAAATTTTTACTCATGGCAGTCCAAACGCTATGAAGTGTCAAAATCACACGCCAGCTCCCAGCCAGGTGACTGAGTATTTAGATGCAAGCTCCGGGGAACGGCATGGGAGAATTACTATCATGCGCACAAACTCGACATATTTATTCGTTGCTATGAAATATTTTTCTGTTGCCACAACATTTTTTGGGCATGCGCTTAATTTATTGAAACGGTTAGGCAACCAAATTGTGTGAGAATCGCTACCCAGACAATTTGGTTGCCTAACCGTTTCAGTAAATTAAGCGCATGCCCAAAAAATGTTGTGGCAACAGAAAAATATTTCATAGCAACGAATAAATATGTCAAGTTTGTGCGCATGATCTGTAATTCTCCCATGCCGTTCCCCGGAGCTTGCATCTAAATACTCAGTCGCCTGGCTGGGAGCTGGCGTGTGATTTTGACACTTCATAGCGCTTGGACTGTCATGAGTAAAAATTTTGTAAAACGGTTGGTATTCCCCTTCAACCGATTGAACACACACTTGTTAAATTCAAGGTCTACACATTTTTACAATTTCGCGTACTTACAAGGCAACCAGGTTGTCTGAAACAACCAATTTCGTGAGAATTCCTACCCAGATTGGTTGTCTGGAGGCAACCAAATTGGCTGAGAATTCCTACCCAGGTTGGCTGAAAACAACCAGTTTTAGGAAAATTCCCACTGAGTTTTTCTGAAAATAATATAATAATAAATAAATAAATGAAATAAAATAAAAATCGTATTAACTTTAAAAAAAAAATCTAAAATATTTAATAAGATTTGTTTTTGGATTCATTAACAATTATGTATTCACAGGACTTAGTAATAAACATAGGCGATAAATTTGGAGAAAGTAGCTTATCTGGTAATTAGAGGTATTTACCAAACCATTTGTGATCTGTTGGGGAGAGCCATCTGTGGCAACCACTGAGGTTGTTTTGTATAACATATTTCATTGTATATGGATTAGTATTTTCTTCGGTTTTTTGTTTTTCTTGTTCCGACATTTGTTCCATTAATTCTTGTGATACAACCATAGCTTTAAAGGGAAGTTGCGGACAAACAATATCCAGAATTGGCTTTACTTCAGCAAACTCGCATGTTCCTCCCATTTCTAAAATAACACGTCCGCTTTTAACCGGTGTTACATAATGATCTATTGCACCTTTTCCACCACCCATACGTTGGCCTTGTCCTTTTTTAGTAATTGGCTGCCAAGGAGCTGATACCCGCCATATGGCAAACATCCTATTTATATCCATTTTTCGTCCAATTGTCAAACGCAGCATTTCAAAATGACCCCAGCGTAATCTTCCTCCTCCTGTTGCAATAATACCATATTGTTGGTGGAGCAAAGTATTGTGAACCAATTCAGGCCCTCGCATCAATTTTAACCTTTTTTGCATTTTAGGTGGACGTAAATTTGCAGGGTATTGGGGAACTTTTTCCATAACTCTTAATTTTGGCCTTTCAACAAATTCCACATCTAAATTAAAAATATTTACAAACTCACTTTAGTTAATATTAAATATTACGGTCATAGTTAAATGGTGGTTCAAAATACTTTAAGCCGGCTACAGATACCCACGACACCGAGCTGACATCTAAAAGAAAATAAATTATTAAACATGTTAATTTTAAGTTAATTCTACCTTTAATTTTATATAAAACATTTCCCCGTAAAATATGTAACATTTTTGTAAACACACCGAGCACCTATCAATTTATTAAACTCTTGTTCTTTCTTTTGTGATTACAACCGATTAACACTGTTAATAGCTTAAGGCCGAGACACAATGCGCGCAACGCAACGTTTTACGACGTAAAAAACGTTGTCATTCACTTCTCCAAGAAGATTTTGCCTACGTCACAACTTCCCCTGCTGCAGAAAATTTAAGAATTCTGCAGCTACTTTGACCAGCTGCAATATGCTCTTAGAATAAAGAACGAGAGGAAAGGCTATCTCAAGTTAAAGGGGAATGTCGCCTGAAATGTCAAATTGGACCGAATGTCGCCTTGAAATCAAAGTCGTCTCCGTAATACTGAAATATTTGGGGCATAAGCAAAGTTTTTTTAAATAGTAAAATTAAGTAAATTAATAAAATATGTTCGGGCAAAGCTATATTATATTAAAAGTGTTATAAGAATATATTTTAAAAACATCTAATTTAAAATATTATCAAAATGAGTTGGCCCCTCCTGTATACAAGCAATCCTGTATTCAAGCATGATGTCCTTTCCTCTAGTTCTTTATTCTAAGAATATGCTTAAAAAATCTTCTTCTTCGTCAAAGTGACAACTGCCTAAAAGTCAATTGAGTGGCTCAACGCAAAATGTTGTGAAGCATTACACAAATACTGAAACACTTTCCACCACACGCACATATTCATCATGGCAGTAGTACAATTTTATCTTTCAAGTGGGGGTTCATTCTTAAATTCTTTGGATAATTAGTATTTTCAAATTTTCTTTTTTATTGAGAATTAAAAAAATATTTAACCAATTCCATATGACATTTATATATTTTACTCTTGGAAATCTATAACAAAAATTAAATTATTTTAAACACTTTAAACAATTATTAATGAATTAATTAATTAAGCTTTCAACATGCCATTGGCCTTCGACTTGCTTTGGACCTTAGAATATAGAACGAGAGGAAAGGCTATCTTAAGTAAAAACCCTGTACGTGTGATAAGCATTTTTGCTTCATCGCCAAGTGGTGAGTGGGTTAAGGGGGAATGACGCCTGAAATGTCAAAATGGACCGAATGTCGCCATGAAATCAAAGTCGTCTCCGTAATACTGAAATATTTGGGGCATAAGCAAAGTGTTTTTAAATAGTAAAATTAAGTAAATTAATAAAATATGTTCGGGCAAAGTTATATTATATTAAAAGTGTTATAAGAATATATTTTGAAAACACCTAATTTAAAATATTATCAAAATGAGTTGGCCCCTCCTGTATACAAGCATAATTTTACTACTTTCATGTCGAAACGCACACATCGCTCAGAATCTACTACATAAAGAAAAATGCTTAGATTTTTCCGAGTGATGTCCTTTCCTCTAGTTCTTTATTCTAAGCTTTGGACACTATAACCTGAGAATGTGTTGCATTTTATGCACACGGATTCTTCAAGCAAAAGAGTAAATTTCTCTCGCTTTAATTTTTTGGAAGAAAGTGATAGCTGCCGAATTTGGTCTATGAAGAACAAGATTGAAAGAGATACAACAATTGCAGTTGTTTGGCTTTTTAAAGATAATTAAACGTCAATTCGTTCACTGAACTTTCACTTGTAAATCACTAACGTACAATGACATATCTTTACGCGGAATTATTTAAAAAAGATAATTATTTAACTTTTATGTTTGTTTCTTCGTCGTTTTCAAAAAAGATTCCAACAGAACCCCAGAAAAGTAAAACACCGGGGTCCAAGCAGGAATCAATTAGTGAACACAGACAGAGTGCTATTCAAAATGCAATATCTTAATCTAATCACTATAATTAATGAACTAGTTACTTTTAAATTTTAATTCGCCGCACAAGTTTTCACTCTAATACACAATATTTTATATATAAACACTATTTTCTTCACTTAAGTAAAACCGACACCTATGAATCCATAAATGTTATATTACTTACGATTCTTTTTATGTTAATAAGTTACGATCCTTTAAATAATCTATATGTAAACACGTCTTTTCCGAAATATATAATTGTTCTGACAAATCAGGTAAATAAAAATAATCCGGCAGTGCGAACTGTCAAACAGTAACTAAACATGCTAATCTTACAAGAAGCTTTCTCGTATCCACGCGTCAAAAATTTACCACAGCTATACGGGTACCTCTAACCTGAGATTGTATGCGACACTTTTATTTGAAACCTCTTAATGTATAGAGCAAAAATAAGATGGCATCCAAGAGATATCGTTGACGTCACATAAATTGAGAAAATAATTGAGAGAAGTGGTTTTAAATAACTAGCTATCTCTTTCTTATCAATATGAGCTTTCCCATCAATTACTTCTATTCGCTTTCCATGTTGCTTGAAAACTTTTAGAGATTAATATTCAGTTCTCACACCAGCAGACCAAAAGCTACCTGAAATAAAGCTCCTGTCAGAAGTGCACCAACTGTAGTATTATATTAATTGTGGTTACTATGGAGCTATCTTAACATTTACATTAAAAAATTTAGCGAAAAAGATGTTCCCGGCAGTCGGCAACGGAATTTATTTCCACAGTTTGGCACTACACAACGTAATATAGTTTGTTTCACACACTTTTTAAATGTTTTTTACAACTAATTATGTTCAAAAAATCTATTTAACTGCACAATTTCACGACTTTCGATATCGGAAAATAAATTTCCAATTAAATGACAGCTCAGGTTCCTTCTTCTTATTGACGAATCTACAATTCCCCCCACATCTCTTCCACTTCGCCTAAAAGCTTTTTGCTTCATTCACATATACGACTTTTACGAGTTAGGGCCTTTTCTTTAGCTCTTTATTCGTAGTGGTGAATACTCTTATAGAAATTTATATCCTAAAAGTTAGGCGTCGGATTAAGGAAGTGAAATAGCCTATAAGGAAGAACTGTAATTGTTTAGTTTCTATATATAGAAAAAGATTTTTTTCTCCAAAACAAATCTTCTTCTGCTTTTTCAGAAAATTGCAGCTGGATGTTCCCGTAATGAAGTGAATTCACCCCCACCACATATATAAGTAAACTGCAGCCAGCTGCTGCTGCAGAAGTACGGGATCAGACCTACTTACTACTAGATAACCGGCTCCCTAAACCCTCGTTCACGAGTGCGATTCGTCGCATGCGACTGTAATGTGATTGGCTGAAGTCATATACCCGTTGCTTGACATGCTGGCTTTGTCTAATGTCGCTGCGATTGTAAAAATAATCGCAGCAATGCTCTTGATTTGTTGCGATTGTTGAACATAACCATACGAAATTGGTTTGTGTACCTTTTTGAAAAGTGCTTGTTGAATGAAAAACGGCTTGTATAAATATAAAATGTATGTAATATGTGTTATAAGATATAAAAATTAATTATTATTATTTTACAGCAAATGAGGAAAAAGCAATAAAACAAATATTCCTTTTTCCTCTTTAAAAAAATTATTAAAAACATAAACTTAAATTTGCATTCCCGATTCACTGTTAATATTTATATTTAGAATGACATATATTACTTAAAAGCACTAATTATGTGCAAGTTCAAATGTAAACAACACATTTTCGTCCGTCAACCTTGTGAACGGGCATACGATGAAAAATAATCGCAGACTGAAACAAAAGTATTCAAAAAGTGAGATAAACGAAAAAATCGCACGGAGTCGCATCGCGCTTATGAACAAGCCCTAAAAGACCCAGCTAGTCTTGAAAAAGTAACACTGGCACCACAGTAAAACGAAATATATCCATCTTTTAAAGTCATAAGAATATACATGCAAATAAAGAGTACAGTCTTTTACTCCTGTCAAAATTATTTGAGAGAATCACTTACTCCTGTCAAAATTCTGTTCTATCCGCAGAGAATCACAGACTCCTGTCAAAAAAGTACCGCCAAATCTTGTCAAAGAGAAAAATGTACCAAAAAGTACGACCAATAAAAAAAAATTCATGTGAATCACATGACTGAGTTAGTTACTTACGGGCGTAAACTGTCGATGTACTTTGATCTTTTAATGAGCGAAGTACATTTGATATTTGTAAGCGTAAACGTAACGCCGGCGAAGTCTAATTTTCATAGAACTCTTCGCCAACGTTACGCCTCCGGCATAACAGAAACGAGTCGTTAACGTTTCACTTGACCAAAGAGAAGTGAAACAAAACGGCGAAGAGTTGTTTATGTGTTGGTAATTCGCTAACTCTACGCCGGAGGCGTACCGTTTACGTAATACTTTAGTGTGTCGTTTACGAAATGCCTGGAACATGTCTTTAACGAAATGCTTTCAGCATAATGTAAACGAAGTTATTTTAGCCGCTGATAAATCCTTTTCATAAAGTTCACAATTGAGAATTTTCACTGTAAAAGTTTTTGCACGAGATGTATGTTGAAGTTTAACGGTTAAACTCTTCTTCATCTTCGGCGCAAAAGTCTAACAGTGAAGGGTCCCATAGCGAACTGTAACTGTAAAATAAATTAATAATGTAAATCGTTTTTGAAAAATTTGGAGAGGAGAATAGAAAGCTAATTCATTCATTCTTTTATTTTTATATTTAAAATATTTTCATTAAGTTATAAAAGTTCATTTATTTGTAGACCATTTTAACCTAATTCTCTATTGTCTATATTGTCCACTTATCGCAATTCACTAATTCTCTTATATCAACATCAACTAGCACAATTAATAAAACTATTTTAATCACTTTATAATTAAAATGACACTGCAACATTTTTCTAAACATGAACACAACTCAAGATGGCCACAAACTGTGAGTAAACAAATGACAGGTTTATTTTATTTGGCACGCTTCGAAAAATTAGTGTTGGTGTCAGAGCGATTCGTAAACATAACGTTTCGCCTAGAGCGAATTCGCCAAAACGCTTAGAGCTTAGAATAAAGAACTAGAGGAAAGGACATCATTCGGAAAAATGTGAGCATTTTGCTATATGTAGTAGAACCCAAGCGATGTGTGCGTTTCGACATAAAAGTAGTAAAATTATGCTTGTATACAGGAGGGGCCAACTCATTTTGATAATATTTTAAATTAGATGTTTTTAAAATATATTCTTATAACACTTTTAATATAATATAACTTTGCCCGACCATATTTTATTATTTTACTTAATTTTACTATTTAAAAACACTTTGCTTATGCCCCCAAATATTTCAGTACTACGGAGACGACTTTGATTTCAAGGCGACATTCGGTCCAATTTGACATTTCAGGCGACATTCCCCCTTTACCCACTCGCCACTTGGCTCAGAAGAAAGATGCTAATCACACGTACAGGGTTTTTACTTAAGATAGCCTTTCCTCTCGTTCTTTATTCTAAAAGGTGGAAGTACAATGCGCGCTTGATTTACTTCGCTTGCTTTGACAGAAGATTGAAATACAGACTTTGTATGAGGGCGAACCAAACGCAAAAAAGCAAGCAAAGCATCTGAAGCGAAAGTTGACCAACTTTCTACTTTTGAAAGCTTCGAATGCTTTGACATGTGAACATAATCTCTCAATATGTCATACAGTAAATAAATATACTCTTTTAAATTCATTATAATATGAAATTTTATTTATTTTTAAATTTTAATAAAATATTCACGCTCCCGCACAACAACCAGACGGAAGATGATGGAACGCGTAATGTCAAAGCAAGCAGGCATTTGGTCACGTAAACACCTGAAGCATCCAAAGCACAAAAAGTTTTAAGTAAGCAGAGCAAGCGAAGCAACTATTGTACTTCCCGCTTAAGGTGGGATGGCACTTAAAAAAACACGGCTATTTACCATTGTGTTTTCCGCTTTACTTTTCTGCTGTTGTCATTCTGTTGATAAGAAGAAGCAGATATCTTTTTTCCCCTTTTTGGTTCTGTTATTCTTGACGTTTCACTTAGCACGTGTGCTTGATGTAATCTGTTTTATTAAATTTCGTTTAACTAGGTACTAAAAAGTTATTTGCAATGGTGTCAAACGTGATCAGCATAAATAGCAATGAAGAGGAGAATAAGAGTTGTAGTACAAAGTTCTCAAAAGATATATACGTTATAGCGCAGGAAATAAAGATAATTAAATCGTTGGCTGGTAACAATACGAAGCAACGGGAAAAACAATTAAGAAAGCTTGGAAAATGGTTTCACATTCGTTCAAAAAGTTCGTTTGGTGAGTAGAGCGATATTCACACATGTTAAATTACTGTTAAAGACTCAGATAATACGATATTTCTTTACCAATCCTGTTTTTTCCACTGCTCCCTTCCGTAAAGACCTTAACACAATACACAATCCGATCCTGGGATAGGCATCAAGTGTCGGAAACTGTCAGAATACTCGAATTTGGTACCATCAGCCAGCCATATAGGGCCCCACAGACACGAAAAAGTTCGGCGAAAACTGCTGCACGGTATAATTCGTCGATATTTTCTCCGTCTGTGCACAAATGGCTCGCCGATAGCGTTTTCGATGGGACTTCAGTGCGAAACGAGTTTCGATTTTTTCTATCAGTGTCGCTGTAAAAACATGTTCGATGGGACTTTTGACAGCAAAACTGCTAGACTCAGTGGTCCACTGATTTTCCCTTCCTGGCACTGCGGTTTGCTTTCAGTGGACTAGTGGAGCCAGTAGGTCTGTTCACGTACTTGGTTTTGAGTAAATGCATTATGATATTTTTACCCAAACGCGTTCAGGTACTCATAAAATGGGGGGAAATTTGCTGACGTAACATTTCCCCTACTTAAAAATGTTAGTCCAAATTTACCCGAAGAAATAAGTTGAGTACTTTTGTTAAGCTTTGTTATAAAGGCCACTAATTGTCACTTTGACAATTATTGCTTTAGTTTTTGTCCAAGACTACTCAAACTTGTTCACGTACTCTTGGTATTTGGTAACTTGTCCTATTTAACATTTTATTTAGAATATTTCTGATCAAAAAGTACGTGAACAGACCTAGTGGTTTACAAATTGGTTGGTTGAGCAGCTCTGCCTAAAAGGGGAGATTTTAGTTTTCCGTGGCACACCGATTTGACGATGAATTTCGATAAAGCACCCCAAAATAAAACGAAAATAATAAATAAATTTTGTTGATATCTAGAATAAGAAGAAAAGGTGTTATGGTATAATTAGAGAAATCCATGCGCAGATGCTGCCATCTGGATGTGGAGGATTGTGAGCACAACTAAGAGGCTTGTCATAACTTAGCCGTGACTCACAACCAAAGGGATTGGGAAGGATAGCGAGGAGGATTTATTAGGCCAAAAAGTTATGATAAAAGTCATAGTTTTTTTACTAATACCATTTTAATTACAAAGGGCTAAATTTCGTTCAAATTTGTATTCCTTATAACTTTTAAAAAAATGACCAGAGATGTCCATCCATGATGATGACCATCTGCGACTTTCGGAGAAAATTGCATTTGAAGTAAAGTCTACCTTATTGTCGTGTTCATATTTCCACACAATGTTCCCACTTATGCGGGAATTTTACGAATTTTTTGGAGTTTGATGACCCATATATAACTAAACTCCTTTATTTTACGTTCGTGAGACCTGTTTTGGAGTATGCTAGTCCTGTGTCTTCTTTTTATGCCACTCATATTAATCGTATTTAGGCTGTGCAGTGTAGATTCGTTAGATTTGCCCTTTGCGGCCTTCCTTGGACCTATCCTCTTCGGCTGCCTCCCTACGCTAACCGATTAAAGCTTATTTAATTGGAGTCCCTAGAAAGCAGACGCGACAACTCCAGAGTTGTTTTTGCCTTTGATTGCTTGCGAGGCGCGGTTGATTCCCCCGAACTGCTGGAAGCTCGAAGTTTATCGATTCCTGCTCGCCCCTTGAGGAACCAAAGCTATCTCCATATTCCCCACCACCGCACTAATTATGGTATGCATGAGCCTATTACATCAATGTGTCGTCTTTTTAATAATCATTTTGAGCTTATTGATTTTCACTTATCTAGATCTCATCTGAAGAATCAGCTTTGTTAGGATTACTTTTTCTTTGTAATTATATTGTTATTTATTTTATTTTTTGTAGTAGTCAGTATTTGATGAATCTTAATAGTTTATTTATTTATTTATTTAAGCTTAATACAAGCTATTGCATAAAAAATACAAAAAATAAAAAATTAAATACAAACTATAACTTAATACTAATTCTACAGAATATAATAAATGAATAATTAAGAATAAATAAATAAAAAGTATAAGCTACAATATGAGCTATATATATTGATAACTGGCAGAAGGCGAAAGGAAGAAGAATTAAAGTAGGCGATCAGGATCAAGATGGGCGGGGTCAAGATATAAGGCTTTGTGGAGTGATGATTTACTCAGATGGAAGTCAAAAGAGGAAAGGTCGTTGACTTTTCGTAACATCCTGGTAATTGGCTCGCTTTGACCGTAGTTTGTTTGATGGCGATCGAGTCGGAAAAGGGGAGTGGACCTAAGGTTACGGGGATTGGTATAGATGGGTAAAGATTGCAGGATTGAGGGGCAGTCTATGGCACCAGTTAATAATTGATAAATGAAGAGAATGTCGGAAACATCACGACGTTTGCTTAGAGGTTGTAAGTCGATCAGTTTCAGACGGTTTTCATAGGGAGGAAGGTTGAATCTGTCAACCCACGGAAGATCACGTAGAGCAAAGCGAATAAACCTACGCTGGACAGATTCAATCCTATTAATATGAGTTGTTTGTGTAGGGGACCATACCTGGCTGGCATATTCAAGGAGAGGTCTAACGAAGGAGACGTAGAGAGATTTGGAAACATAAGGATTGGAGAACTCTCTAGACCAGCGCTTCACAAACCCTAGCGCGGAGTTAGCTCTGTTAATTATGCTGTCAATGTGGGAACGGAAATTGAGTTCACTATCACAGATTATTCCTAAGTCACACAAAGAGGTAACGATAGGGACTGGTACGTCGGTTAACATATAGACTCTCGGGGTGGTGGGGGAATAAGAGATGGACTGGCGTTTGGAGACATTGAGCTCTAGAAAGTTTTTCATGCACCATGTGATGAATGAATCGAGGTCTTCTTGCAGGAGAAGAGAGTCGGTAGTGGAGGAGATATGTTTGATTATTTTCATGTCATCGGCATAAATGGACAACTCTGAGTGTTTGATGACACATTCAACATCATTTATTGTGAGGATAAAAATCAATGGACCTAGGTGGCTGCCCTGAGGGACGCCGGAACGAGCGACAATAGGGTTAGAAATGGATGAACTGAAAAGAATATTGTACTGACGGTTGTTGAGGTAGGATCGGATCCAGGAGATGAATCTGGGGGGGAAGCCTAGGCGATCAAGTTTGAACAAGATAACGTTATGGGAGATCTTGTCGAAGGCTTTAATAAAATCGGTGGCGATAACATCAACATCTTTACCGTTTTCCAGGGCACATAGGGTTTTAGAGACGAAGTCAGTAAGGTTGGTGGTTGTAGATCTACCTTTGAGGAAGCCATGCTGGGAGAGTGAGAAGATAGACTTACAGTGGAAGAACATGGAATCATAGACCAATTTTTCGAATAGTTTAGGTATGGATGATAATTTAGCAATGGGTCTGTAGTTGGACACATCGTTCTTGCAACCTTTTTTGAAGATGGGAATAATATACGAATTTTTCCATAATTGAGGGAAAACCCCTTGAGTGACCGAGAGACGAAAAAGCAAAGTAAGGGGTTGGACTAGATGCATGGCACACTTTTTCAGAACAATGGCCGGAATGCCATCAGGACCTGGGTGAAAGTCGTCCTCAAGCCTATTAATACTGGCGGCGATTAGTTCAGGATCAGGGTCAAAAAATGAAAACGACGTTTGAGTGCATTTGTCCATGAATGCAAAATAGTTAAGGTCGGGTTGTAGAGAATTGTCGCTGAAAGATTTACTGAAGAAGAGTGCAAAGAGGTTAGCGATAACCTTAGCATCAGATGAAGAGGTACTCTCGAGCTTTAGGGTGGAAGGGTAACCATTGGATTTCTTCTTAGAATTAATAAAGCTATAAAAACGCTTGGGGTCGGATATGAGGCTAGTTTCCATCCGTTGGAGGTACTCATGGTAGAGGGTATCACAACGTTCAGAAAAAGAGGTATAAGCAGATAGATAGGAAGAATAGTCAGACTCGGTCTGGGTTAGAAGAAAAGTTTGCCAACGTTTATTTCTCCTGTTGCGAAGAGAGCGTAATTCTTTGTCGTACCATACGGGGTATGAGGAGTAGTTTTTACGAGGAAGAAGAGTGATAGATTGTGTAAGACAAGCGTGTATTTCCGAATATAACGCCTCTAAAGCAACGTCAACTGGGAGATGTTGAGGGATATCCCCAATATTAGAGTTGAGGAGCAAGTGATTTAATTTTTCAAAGTCGCCTTTACGAAAATTGAAGGATAAAGGAGACTCGGAGCTTGAAACGGCATGAAGGTGCTCGTAGGAGAAAACGAGGAACAAAGGAGGATGGTGACGGTCGAGGGAGGAGAGAAGATGGTTGCTTTCTGCGACAGCCGAGTTAACTGGGTCTGAAGAAAAGATTAAGTCTAATTGTCTGTCCAGGAAGTTCCTGACTCCGCTTACTTGAAAGAGACCTGAAACGGAGAGCTGATCGGTAAAGAAGGCTTCTTTGGCCGAAGATGCGTTAAGGGGGACAAAGTGAGAACAGTCCTCGGACAATGACCATTGGATACGGGGGAGGTTAAAGTCACCCAATAAAATAAATTCATCGGACGCGTTAGCGTTCTCAAGCAGGGTAACGATCGCTTCAATTATGGGCTCGTAGGCGTCTAAAGGTTGAGAGGGGTGGATGTAACAACAGAGGATGTTCAGAAGACACTTATTTAGTGCTATTTTTATACACACAAATTCTGATATTGTAGAGTCGGAGGTCTTTAGCAGGGTGGCGTCATAACGGTTGTGAGCAGCTATGAGAACCCCGCGACCTGGTGGATCATTGCTGCCTACACAACCGTCGACACGGAAAATGGTATAGTTTGGAGGGAATAGTTCGTTGTCGAGAATTCCTGGTGTTAGATTGGTTTCAGTTAAGGCAAAGATATCGTGCGGGAATTTGTGGGAGTTAAGAAAAATATTGGATGTTTTTGTACGAAGTCCTCTTACGTTCTGGTAATAGACCGACAAGCTGTTGGGGAGAGGATCTTGATCGGAAACCGCGGGTGCAATAGAGGGGAAGTCAGAAATAGGGAAATCAAGGGAGTTAGGAACGAAAGTAGTTTAAGGAGTCGTTACGACTTTTTTGAAGATGGGAAATACGGCGAGAACTGACGTACGCAGCATAGGTGGATAGATCTTCTGAAACTTTATGGGAAGGTATATTGAATGATTCATGGTATTTTGTGAAAAATTGGAGTAAGACTGATGGGTCTGTGGGCAGGCCTTCTTGTTGTATACTTAACATGACGTTGGTGCTGGTTTTACCTTCAACACAGACGGAGTTCGGTTTGTCGTGGAGATAGGCTAGAAATAGACGTACGTTGTCATAAATGCAACGGTCCCGTAAACGGGACAAGAGGTATCGACCATCGCTAGAATCAGCAGAGCGCAAAGTCAATTTAACTGTAGGTGGGAGAAGGGGATCGATAAATGAATGATGTTCGGATAAAGGAGTTTTGGCTAGCGGAATGGGCGGGTTAACGGAGGTAGAATTTGTTTGAGACGGGGCGACAGTGTAGGAGGATGACGGCGTGGAATTAGGTGGGCATGCGGAGGAAGTAGCGGGTGCAACGTTTGGCGTATATAGAGGAGAGGTGGGACAGACGGAAATCGGAGCAGAGGTGGAGGAGTGGTCGGAAGAAGTTGGCTTTAGGTTAGAAGGGCATGCGGAAGAAGTTGGGAGTGCATGGTTAGGTGGGTGCGCTGGACATACGGAACTCAAAACAGTATTGGTTGGGTTGACGGTTGGAATGGGCGTGTTCGAGGGATTCGGTGTAACTGGAACAGGGGGGTTAAGGGTGTGAGAATATATAAAGTTGGGATACTTGACTGGAGTACTTAGATTAAAATTTGGAAATAGTCCCATTTTGAACTGCCAATTGGAGTTAGGATTACTATATTTAGGATTAATGGTGAGATGTGCGGAAGAGTGAGGAGTGATTATGTTGTTACTAGTTCTAAGATTCTTATGGTTAGGGTGAATACTAAATTTAGGTATGGGAGAAGGTCGTTTGGGGTAGTTAGTGAGGTTAGGTTTTTTAGTATTTAATTTAGGGTTAGGTGCAGAGGGCTTAGGGTTAAACTTAACGTACTTCCTAGTCCACTTAGAAATTGTGATGTTCCCGAGAGTGAAGAATTTGCTGGAGGGGTTACTGATGAGCCAGACATATTTGTTTGGGATGAAGATCTTGAAGTTGCTGGATTTCCCTTCGTCTGACGAGAGTAACTTCAGGCAGCTAACGGGGGTGAATCCAAAATTGCGGGAAAAAAAACTGTGGGCCCAGGAATCGTTGGCGTTATGAGGTGCACCCTTTAGAAGGAATAGAGTTGTGCTTGATAAAGATGAATGTTTACTGCCTAGCCTTTTTAGTCTCTGCTCCCATTCCGATACTGTCCAGGTGGTGCCAAGTTTGTTGATCGTAAATGTGGTGGTAGTGGGTTGGGATGACACTCGCGGAGAGACATTGATGGCAACATCAGCAACCTTCTCTATAACGGGCTTGACCAAACCAGCAATAGCATCAACATCTGAGGCAGGCTGTACCAAGGAGGACTGCGGAGGAATCACATACACGGTGGATTGAGGCGGAACTGCGGAGGTTGCATCCCGGAGAGTGGAGCAGTCCCCATCAGAAGATGTAGGTCCAGAAGAAGAAGAATTCTCTGTAACGGGCTTGACCGAACCAACAGGAGCATCACCATCTGAGGCAGGCAGCGCCGAGGAGGAATGCGGAGGAATCACATTCACGGTGGATTGAGGCGGAACTGCGGAGGTTGCATCACGAAGAGTGGAGCAGTCCCCATCAGAAAATGTAG
Source organism: Leptarthrus brevirostris (assembly GCA_964036015.1). Lineage (NCBI taxonomy): Eukaryota > Metazoa > Arthropoda > Insecta > Diptera > Asilidae > Leptarthrus > Leptarthrus brevirostris. The sequence continues at coordinate 73,933,812 of OZ038374.1, forward strand.
ATCCAGAAGAAGAAGAATTCTCTATAACGGGCTTGAGCAAACCAACAGGAGCATCACCATCAGAAGCAGGCTGCAACAAGGAGGATTGCGGAGGAAACACTTTCACGGTAGATTGAGGCGGAACTGCGGAAATTGCATCCCGGAGAGTGGAGCAGTCCCCTTCAGAAGATGCAGGTCCAGAAAAAGAAGAATTCAAACCAGAAGCATCTGTGGTGTCAGACCGAGGAAAAGAGGGGCCGAGATAGCTCCTTGTGGTTAAACTCTTAATATCAGAGCCGACTGAGCCAATTAATTCCAAGTTCTTCACAATGGCTGTTGAGCACGAATCCAGATCCCGCTTGACGTGCCGGACACCGCGCCGAATGTCGTCTAAGATTGGCATGATAGATTCCGCAGGTTGGCCGATGGAAGGCGATGGTGATCCAGCGCAGAGGTCATCCAAGGAAGCGACCAGGCCGCTCAGCTTTAAGGAAAGCTCGCAAATCCTGCTTGAAAGAAGCGATGAGTCGTTGGTCAAACCCTCAGCGATCTTAAGCAGCTTGTCCAGTTTTAAGTTTAGACTAGCGCAGTCATCGGACAAAATTTGCAGTCCAGCAAAGTTTGTGGAGATCTCGTTGACCTTATCTGCGATGTAGGATTGATCCGTGGAGAGCGTAGCAACGACCTCCTGCATGAGCCGTAAGACGTGACAGGGCCTAATGTTGGAGCACTATTTACCACGTTTTGAAGAAAAATTAATTTGTGCGGTGGAAAAATATCCTGTGATATTTAATGAAGGTTCCATTAACTACAGAAACATAAATAAATCGCTGACAGTGGTTAATCCAACTTTAAATGCCATAGACAGAAACATAAATAAATCGCCTGACAGTGGTTAATCCAACTTTAAATGTCATAGACAAATACTGTTTGCTCCCATGAGCAAGATATCTGCAACAAAATTTGTGTTGAAAAGTGCTGCGATTTAACAATAAAATAAATATTACAAGAGCGTCAAGAAAAGTCTACATTCAGGAGAAATCGGGGTCCGAATGCTGGTTTTAGTTAATCTTTCTTTCAGAAGATTTAATAGTGCGTCGAAAGTCTCAGGTTTCATTCTCGTAGCTACATAAAACTTTTCCACATCGTTTTCTTTCATTTGCTTGAATGTCTTTTCAAAGAATCTACTTATCTCCTGTCACCATACAATTCTTTTACCCAGAATCGTCTACTGCTTCTTTCCCGAATTCTCGTTATACGCTTCGTAAACAACTATCGCAATTGTCATTATATCTAACAATTCCATAATATCCATTTATGTGTTTTTTCGCAAAGAATTTAGTTCAACTTTACAGCTTAAATTACTTGTTTACAAATATCAGAACAACTGTCACAGCAACGCGACGCGTGTATTTGGTCTAACAAAATTATCACCGCGTCTGCCGCGAACGACGCAACGCATGCCGCGACGCACAACGCGTACATTGGGCCATTGCCTTAAGCATTTTTCTTGCGGGTACGGTGAGGAACGGGATGTCCGGGGTTGTCCCCTTAATTTGACATGGAAAACTCAAATTTTAGTCGCTAGTTCGGTCGAAATTATTATTAATGAAAAGTCTAATAAAAATCAAAACTATATTAGTAGAGTGATTTGTTTTTAAACATTTTGAGACAGTTTATGGACTTTAAAAGACAGATTTTTAAAATAATGGACCACGGACTCGTGGAATATCTTTTTTCAGGCAAGCAACTAGAATAAATATGGTTATTGACATGTTTAATTTTAGATTAAATCATTGAAATTCTTAAGACAAAAAAGGTAACTATAAAAATAAAAATTTCTGCCTCATTCTCAGTTTGTTTACATTCTGAGAATTTGAATTTCTGTGTCACCTTAGATATCCAGTGGCGGTCAGCCAAAATATATTTAAATTTCAAAACTTATATTTGCCCCGTCCCGTGAAAGTCCGTTTTTTTACTACTGCTATGCTGAAAATTACCACTAAGGTACACTTCAACACATGAAGAAAAATGCTTAATTTTCTGATTATATGGGCAGTTTCCGTAGTTCTATATTCTAAGCGCGGATTAAAATTTGAGCAGGGAAAATCAGCGTATACATATACATAAGTAAGGGCATCTCCACTAGTTTCTTCCTCGTAGGCGTGTGTAAAATTTGGGCAAAGTGGAAATTACTCGGCTGTCAAATTTTTTCAAGTCCAAAAGTAAACAGACACAGTGTGGACGAAGACTTTCGGTTTTGTGTAAAAACTTACGAGTAAACAGACAGACCTATAAAAGGCTCACATAACAAAGAATGGAGAAATTGTAGTTATGTTCGTTTCCGAAGTTAGGGTTATGAGACCCTTGATACGCATATTGTGAGCACTTAACCAAATTTTTTTCAAACCTTACTTTGAGTAAATATAAATTAATTTCTGTATAACAAATGAACAAATCAGCTCGATTCGAGTGCCATGCTGTTAACTCCAGGGTTAATAATTTGGGCAGAGATATGCTATGGAACAGTATCAATTAGCTTTCCAGTAATCTGTACTGGGTTAGCCTTTCTCACTAGCTGTAATATACCATTTTCTTCATCCCTTTCACCTCAAACTAATGCAGGCTAATGGAACTTTTATACCTATTTACGGTAGATTGAGGTACTTTTATTTATTACAATATTCATACTCAATCGATCATTTACAGCTTTCACGGATGAGGATTTCATGCGGATATGGAAAGGATTATATTACTGCATGTGGATGTCGGATAAACCTTTAGTACAAGAAAGTTTAGCAGAAGATTTAGGAAAATTAATTGACTGCTTTGGAAACATCCAAGTCAGTATCCAATTTTTTGGATCGTTTCTGAAAACAATGAGTTTAGAATGGTATGGCATTGATCAATGGAGAATGGATAAATTTATGATGGTAATATATCTTAATTTTATTTGACTTATTTTTTTAATGTTTTTTGCATATCAGTTAATTAGGAAAATGTTTCGGTCTATGTTTTATGCAATGAATAAGGAGAATTGGACAAAAGATTGCATTCAAAAACTTAATTTACAACTTACATCAACAGTTTTGGAAGCTAAAAATGTTGACGGGTTAACAATGCATATTGCTGATATATATTTGGAAGAGTTAGCTAAAGTTGCAGGCAACAAAATTTCTGCAGAATTGGTTGCAGAGTTAATAAAACCATTTGTTATATTCATAGCCAAGCAAAGCGATATTAAATTAACAAGTTATATAAAAAATCGGGTCTTTTATCATTGGCTTTGGCAAAGTGGAAAAGGGCGAGAGCACAATGAAAAATTTAACGCTTGGAAAGAGGTTGGACAGCAAAAAATTGTAAATAGAATTTCCGTTTAATAGATATTATTGATTGCAGATGGGATTTCCTACAGAATCCATAACTGAATTAGAAAAAGTTGATGAAGCGCCCAGTGACTGTGAATCCGGTATAACACAATTTATTATTAAAAGTAAAAAATATTTTGATTAAAAATTGCAGATGATGAGAAATCAGAAGAAAAGACTTTGGATCCAAGAGCTGGAAATGTAGACGTCTTTGTGCCCGAATTACCAGTAAATGTTTCACCAATTATCAAACTGATTGAAGGTATCCAATATAAAGATATCACTAACACAAAAAGCAGAAAAATTTTAAAAATTGTCCTTGAAAAGTAAGTTTGTTTTAATTAGAAGTGTTATAAAGTATTTTGATTACTTATTAATTTAATTCATTGTATGAAAACTCAAAACTCTCAATTTGTAATCAAAAATGTGTCTCCTTTTAACGCGTGGACCGATTTGGATGATTTTTTTAGTTGCTACTATGAGAATAAATGTGGGGGGAGGTGTAATCTAACTTTGCAACGCTTGGACAGATTTCGATAATTCGTTTATTAATGTGTAGAGTAAGTTCCCATTGGTATTGCCAAAAATATATGAGTGTGTGGGTGGTAGGGGGGGGGGGTTTACTACTACGAACAGAAATTTGGTCTTCGGGTGAAGGTAGGGGAGGGGTTAGTCTAACTTTGTAACGCGTGGACCGATTAAGATGATTCTGCTTTTGATGTATAGAGTATGTTAACAAATTCGTCTCTATTGTTAACTGGCCTTGAGTAAACTTCATCTTTCATTGTTCCCTATAAGAAAAATTCTAATTGGGTAAGATCTGGAGATCTAGCAGGCCAAGGAATTGGTGTACCTTATCCAAGCCAACGGCCAGTCCATTTTTCATTAAGTATTGCCTATACAATGGTACCAGAATGCACTGCTGCTCTATCGGGTTGGTGAAACATTGCCCTAAAGTCATTAATAGGGATATCCCTTAGAAGATATTGTAGTGTAGAACTGCGATTCATTCGTCCACATAATTCGGTCCAGAAACGCCCCGTTCTCCATGTCGTAGTGCTGAAGCGAAATGCTCGACTTCGGCAGAATCTTCTGATGTTCCAACTCGCAATTCAGTGCCGTTTAAAGTTACACTTCCGGTTTTGCTTAACCTTCGGAAAGTCCGCGAAAATGCAGCTATATTAAATTAATAACCAATTCTTTATAGAATAAGGTACTCGAGAAATATTCCCTTGAAAAGCATTGACTCAAAATAATGATTCAGTTCATAAATTTATTCGTCAGTCAAAAACTAACGGCGTCAGAAGTGAAACTTTTTAAGTCATGCCAAAACTGTCAATGAGTGTACAATAAACAATGCCCGGCGACTATTCTCGGCGTCTTCTCTTTGTGCGAATCTTATACTTTTTCGGCCTCTCTCACTCTTTGGTTAAGTAAATGGTAAAGTTACTCTTATGCCAAAACTCCTATAGTGTCCCATAAAAAGTTTCACTTCAATAAAACATTTTTGAAAGAAATTTTCGACTGGATCAACTCTATGGAAATGAGTAGTGTATATACATATATCAAAGAAGTAAAAGATCTAAGATCTAGACCGCTACTGCTACGGATGTCAACTTATAATTACCTCATTTTCTAAATAGTTTATTACAGCTTAATGTCCCTATAACTAACATAAGGTAATAATCTCATTATCAATGTAAGGGACTTTGTCTTAGGTCGTATGACATGCAAGTACTTGAACGCTATCATTTATCAAGAGATAACCATTTAAATTTCCTAAAGAATAAATCAAAGAGTTATGCTGTTTAGTGAGATGATATGTGCTGCTATGTGATTCTCAAATATGGACCATTTTGAATTACAAATATATATCGTATGACCGTCGTTATTCTTTCAGCCCCTTAAATATAAAAATGAAATAGAAGAAACCCCCACACTGTTTTAATATGATATGTGAATAATCCGTTTAAGCTTAGACAATTATTTGATATACATATTTTAAGAAACTCATAGAGCTCCATTTAACTTTAGTTGTTATACATTAAACATTTTTAAAAATATTTAAATAATATATCTCATTTCAGATATAAGACTTTCGAAGCTGGCGAATTTCCTCTAGGAATCACCAGAATTCCAAAACCAAATCTAGAACCGATGAAACCATTAATAAAAAAGAAAGTAGAGGAATTACAAAACTTGGAAAATGAATTATATTCAACTACCAGAAAGATGAAAAAATTGAGCAAAAAGAAGAGAAGGAAATTGCTAGCTTCTATTAATTTTGATGATGTGAACGAGGATAATTTTGAAGAAGTTTTAGATGCATCCATACCTTGCAAAAAACGCAGTGCTTCTGAATGGTTAGAGGAAGAAATTGAAAGTCCAACGAAAATGATTAAAATGGAAGTCAAGGGCAAAGGAGAATATATAGAAAAAAAGAAACAAAATTATGAAAAAGAATGGTCAGAAACTGTACATGAACGTCTTGTAAGTGAAAGTAACGTGAGCTGTAGTCAAATTAAAAATAATAAAATTGATGTCAGTTTAACCGATAATAGTGAAGCCTCTCAGTGGGAAAAACCTTTACAAAAGGGGGAAGTTGAATATTATATCCCGTCTCGAAAAACAAAACTTAAAGAGGTAAACAGAGACTGTCGCTTTCAAAATATTTTGCCTAATCCATTTGCGGAAAAAAATAAAGAAAAGTTAATTCATAAAAACGTACTTTTGGGAAAAAGCACAAAAGTACACAAAAAGGCCATCATGGGAAACGGTATAAAGTCACATATTCTTAAAGGAAAGAAAGTAAAAATAGTCTTACATAAAAATATGGCTCAAAAACCCAGCGATTATATTAAGCAAGTTAAAAGTTCACCCCAGCTACCTTACGATTCTAAGAAACAGCCGACGAAAAGTCTGCTAAAGCCTAACCTACTGCCTAGTCCAATTAACCCATTTTACAAAAAGAAAATAGGTTTAAATTAAATGACACACGATTTGTGAATAAATATCGTTAAGATGTAAGGTTTTGTAAATAATAAATTTTACAAAAACTATAAATTTCTTTTTTTGCTAGGTATTCCCCCCTAATCCCAATATTATTCACTCTGCGACCCCAATGGTCTTTTTATCGTAATCTATGATCAAGAGAAAATGATCTCTGATATGGAAGGCTGACCCGTTAAAACTAACTCCACCGACGCCTCATGCAATTAGTTAAAATTATAATACAAGAGTCTATGAAGCACAGTTGCCCCAACCAAATGCTGTTTGGTAAGAGTTTAAGATTACGAATCAGAGTACTTGTACTGTAAAACCAGAGATCATAATAGCTGTGACAAAAATTCTAAAAATCTTCGTTTAAGTTTTATTAGATATCAATTTTAATAAAGTTATATTATCTTTATTACTAAAACTGTTAACTAAAATTTCGATTTCGATTGTTATCTTAATTTTGTCATATTTGAATCAAAGAAACTTTTTATTTAAGGGGGTCGCTTACACTTAAAATTTTGAAAATATCGATTTTTTTTGCATATTTTTAAAGTATAACTTCCTAGAGTCATCATGTGATAGGATATTGCTCAATGCGTTAAAATTTCTTAGTAAAAATGCATCAAACCGGTCGATGTCAAGCGTGAAATGCATGGTTTTAAAACTTTAAACGCGTTTTTCTCGAAAACACGTTTTTAAAGTTTTTTGCACACTTGCTGAAGAAACTAATTGACTGATTGACATAATTTTTTTTAAATCAATTTAGTACGCTTTTTTGGAGGTGCAGAACTCGGATTTTTACTGTGCATGAAAAAACAATTGTTTAAGAGCTGTACGTAAAGTTTTTTTACTTTACTTTTATGAATAGAATAGCCAAGGTACACTAACCTTGACTGATTGTTGGGGTGACAGCAGTGCATAAACCACTACACCAGAAATTAAATGATGATTGGGCTACTGAAAGGGAAAGTGATTAACAAAGACACTGCGTTAGCGAAGATAACTGAATGAAATAAAAACTTAAACATTTTCTTGCAAAAACGATTTAAATAAAATACACAACGTTCTCTGTCAAACTGATCCTTTATTAAGTATAAACATTACTTTCATTGAAACTATTGCTATTTTAGCATTTCCTCACTGTCGCAAGTCATTAGTAAAATTGTGCTGACAGTGAGATAATGCGTACACAACATTTGTAAATATGTTGACACCGTAATTTAATATCTACATTCTAAATGAATTATATCAATATCTAGAAAATATAATGTGGGGTCATTGACAAGAAAGTAGGAATTTGTTTTGAAATGCTTACTTGAGTATTTTCTATTTATGTTATGATATTTATGCTTACTATTTTAATTTACAAATATTTCTGGTTAGGAAAGAGTTAATGACCTTTATAATTCTATTCTAATTATGAATTCGATCAAGAGCCATTTTTGTGCGAAAAAAAGTCAAAATTAAACAACACTTTCGGATACGCCAGAAAAAACTATCTTCCAGGAGCATCCAGTGTAGTCTGGGTTATTTTTTAAATTTTTTTTTGTGATGGGAGCGGGGAAATGCATTTACGCACCTAGGGGACTAGGGTCCCCCGTGTGCCGGACTCACCTGGCCAAAGGCCAGTAATACCGGCTAAAACCCCCCTCCCCCTCCAGGAAGACCACCACGGGACCGTCAAGAAGACATTACTTCGTGGTGGAGTCCTATTAAATAGCCTCCACCAAGGCACCCAAGCCAACAGGTGCTCCCCTGAGAGCCCCCGCCTTCTCGCCACCCCAACAAGTTAGCAGGTGCTCCCGTTGGGGAGCCCCATTGTTGTCTCCTTCCTTTTGGCGAAGGATCCCCTTCACGAAAAAGGCAATCCTTCGCCAGTGGTCCTCCCTCTGCAGCATGACCCCGACAATATTGTCCGCCGTTATGCTGCCCGTCTCCGCCTCTAGTTCAACCCTCTCCACCCTCCAGCGAGCACATTCAAAGAATGTGTGAAGGGCGGAGTCCGATGGGGAGCCGCAGTATAGACAGCACAGGCTCGACACCTTCCCTATACGGTGAAGGAAGGCCCGGAAATGCCCGTGCCCCGTCAGCTTTTGGGTAAGGTAGTAGTCCACCTCACTATGCTGACGGTTTAGCCAAGCGTCCAGCTGAGGAATCACTCGGGCTGTCCACCGGCCCCGCGACTCTCCATCCCACCTTTCTTGCCAGGACGCCATGGTCCTGGCTCGAGCTACCTTTGCGGCCTCTCCTCCCATTACGGGTTTCTCCCGGTGGACGAACTGTCGCTCCCTGGCTAAGAGGTCAATGGGTATGACCCCCGCAACCACCAGCACCGCCGGCTCCGCGACCGTACGGTAGGAGCTCACAATGCGGAGCGCCGCACGGCGTTGTACCGCAAGTATACGTTTGCGGTACCTTTCCCACCGCATTACGTCGGCCCAGACTTCTGCTCCGTAGAGCATTACGGACTCGGCGGTGCGAAACAACAGGCGACTCTTGCTGGGTCTGGGACCTCCAATGTTGGCCATGACCCTGCTCAGCGCTGCCGTCACCGCAGCCGCCTTGTCAGCCCGGTCCTTAATCTCAGCCTAGAAGGAGAGCCTACAATCGAGGCTCACCCCCAGGTATTTGATCGCGGGCCGGGTCTGAACCGACATGTCCCCTACCCGCATTCCGATCAACAGCGGGATACGCTTCTTCGTAAGAAGGACGATCTCGGTTTTGGCAAGCGCCAACTCCAGCCCATGGTCGCGCAGCCAGGAGCTTACCCGACGCATTACCTGGTTGAGTCTCATTTGTGCCGCCGCGACATCTCTGGCGGTAATAACCGCCGCGATGTCGTCAGCGTACCCAACCAGGAAAGACCCTTCAGGCATCTCCATACGGAGGATCCCGTCATACGTATAATTCCATATGTCGGGGCCCAGTATGGAGCCCTGGGCTGCCCCTGCCGAAAGATCCCTCGTTTCAATTCCCTCCTCCGTGTCAAAGGTGAGGGTGCGATCCTTCAGGTAGTCCCTCATCATCTGTAGAAGATACCGAGGGACCCTGAAGTCGCGCTCTAGCGCCCCAAGCGCATCCCTCCACCTTACTGAGTTGAAGGCATTGCGCACATCCAAGGTGACCAGCAGGCACACCGGGCGAGAGTAATAACTTCCGCGCTCGGTGGCCCGGGCCGCGTCGACTACCTCCTGGGCCCGTATTTGGTTTCTCGACTCGATGTCGATCTTTGTCGATATCGAGAAATTTGTATTTGGTTACTCGATATCGACAGGGTTGCAGTCGACGGTGATTGACAAAACTCTCGATGAGATTGACGTTGTCGACAGCTAATGTCAAAGGCAAGGAGCGGATGTAAAAATGTAAGTAAATATCATTATTTAGTATTTATATTTTATAATAATTATAATGTAATTGTAGGGCTAAAATAACAACAGCAAAGCAGTACGAAATCATGGTTTCTTTCATGGAAAAAAATCCAGATTTCGCAAAAAATTACATACGCACCAGTAATGCAAAAGTGGCGGCAATTAATTTATGGACGGAATTATGTGACCAATGAAATTCAAATGGGCCGCCAACAAGAGGTGTGGATGGATGGAAAAAGGTAATTCTCTGCCTTTAGTGTATGTTTGTTATACATACATACATTATTTTTTGTTATTTTATGTTTATGTTCTTTTAGGTTTGGACTGACTACAAATTTTTAGTGAAGAAAAAAATTATACACAATAATAAAAGAAGGTCTGCTACTGGGGGTGGGCCCTGTAAACTAGTTACGTTCAATCCCACTGAAACTGCGGTAATAAATTTAATGGCTTTGAATAACGCCGTAGAAGGAATAAGTGGAGCCAAAACATTTGGAGATTCGATTCCAGTAGATATGGACACGAATGAATCTTCTACGGATAATCAGCATGTCATGTCTACAAGCCCTCCTCCGGCTTCTCGCAATGAATCCACACCACCGCAAATACATCGTCCTAGAAGAACGCCGACAAGTACCCAACGAATATTGCTTGAAAGGCAGCTAAATATCCAAGAATCAGTCGCGAATTCCTTGGACAATATTTTAAAAGAATGTCAAGAGAAAAATAGATTGTTGAGGAAAATGTACGATTTAAAAAAAGAAAAATTAAAGGAGAATCGTATTCACAAAATAGAAAAAAGAAAGTTATTGATTCAAAACATAGAAACTAAGAGGATGAAAGTAAATTTAGCTAAAGAAAAATTAGACAAGCTAATGTAGCTTTGTAGTTGTGCAATTTTAAGTTATATTTTAATGTGTTCATTTATGTTTTGTTATAACCAAGAAAGGAGGCTTGTCATGAAGACATTTTATTTTTGTTTTTGAATTTGAATAAATAATTTATTTTGAAGTATTAAATAGTTTATTCTATTTCTAATTAACATATAGCATCTCTTATTTGGTCTCTTATTCTAGCTGCTCTGTTGTCATCGGAAGTTGCAATAATATCGGGGATTTCATCGTCTTCATTTACATCTACTTCAAGTGGCACTCGATAATGAATTGCGATGTTGTGAAGAGCACAGCAAGCATTAATTATTTCAGCGACCTTTTCTGGATCATAATGAAGCTGTCGTGATTTGGATATGCATCGGAATCTTGATTTCAGTAAACCAATAGTTCTTTCTACTATATTTCTGGTTTTGGAATGCAGCTCATTGAACCGTGCATTCCTACTTCCTTCTTCGGCTACCCTATATGGCGTAATTAGCCAGGGTTCCAATGGATATCCAGAATCCCCTAAAATTAAACAAAAAATTGAGATGCGCATATGATGTTTACATACATATATGTATAATATATTGCGATCTAAAATAAACTGAATGAAAGAAATATTTTATTCAAAATAATGTTTTACCTAGCAGCCACATTTGATCACTTTGGTTAAATTCGCCTTCTAAATATTGTCTAATTTCACTTACGGCCCAAACCGCTGCATCATGGGACGCTCCTCCATGTTTAGCATCAATACATCGGATGACCATTTTGTGATCACAGACCTTAAACAAATTTAATTAATTAAGAAAAGTATGCTAAGCTTAAAAAATTTACAATCATTGCATTTATTGTGTGACACCCTTCTTTACCAAAAAATAAATGTTCATTTTCTTTTGGACGTAGAATATGAATGTGTGTACCGTCTACACAACCCACAACACTTGGAAATCCAGTGCTCTCAAAAAAAGATCTCTTCGCTTCCACTTTTTCTTCATCCGTCATATGGAACGTAATCCATTTTGAACATTCATTGTTTTCTATGAAATTCAATATATTTTTGAGGACGACAGAAATTGCCGGCTGCGACATTCCAAATAAGTAGGATTCCCCAATATTCTCCTGAAATGATCCAGTTGCAAAAAATCTTAAACTTGCCGCAAGTTTTAATATAGGCGGTATTGATGCAGCTCTTTTCTGACTTGGGGTCACACTTATAAAGTGGTCTAGTAGATAGCAAAAAGCCTCTTTGTTTAAGCGAAATTTTTTAACAAATCTACATGAAAAAGTAGTTTTAACAAAGTATTTTGATTATTATAAAAAGTTGTTTATACCTAGAGTCTCGTAATGATAAGGGGTTGGATGAATCCCGTAGTGATTTGAAATGCATTCTTTCATTCATTTCGTCATCCTCATCGCATACAAAATGTATCCCGATTGAGTCCATTTACAAAATTTGTTTAAAATTAACCGAACTAACTGACGAATATTTCGAAATTTTCAGATTAACATTAATTGCAGGACAAATTTGACAGTTCAAATAGATGATAAGTTGGTTACAATTCATAATTTAGATAGAAATTATGTGCTTCAAATGGCAGCACTTTTTTGTCGACTCGATCGAGTTCCCAAATACCAAATAGTACACAAATCGACAGAAGAATTTTGTCGACTCGATCAATCGAGTCGAGAAACCAAATACGGGTCCTGGATGGCATGAACCGTCGACCTCCCATACTGCCTCTCGGAAAGGTCTCCAGCAGCCTCAATGGCTGCTTGCAGGCGAGGTTTCAGGAGCTTCTCCAGGAGCTTGCCCGCTGTATCGAGCATACACAGCGGTCTGTACGACCCGGGGGACCCTACTGGCCCCTTGCCCTTGCTGACGAGCACCAGCCTGGCAGTTTTCCAACGGGAGGGAAAAACGCCCGCCTTCAAACAGGCATTGTACATGTTTAACAAGAGCTCCGGATGGCTCGCCGACAATGCCTTCAACACCTCTGTCGGTAGCCCGTCGGGTCCTGGGGCCTTTTTATTCTGCAGGCTTTGCGAGGCCCTCGTAAGTTCCTCTAGTGTGAAAAGAGGAACGTCGAGTTCTTCGCGGACCACGTGATTAGGCTCCAGCGGATGGGTGGGGAAAAGGGCGTCCACAATAGATCGGACCGTCCCCGCCTGAAGGGGAGCGCTTGATGAGAACGCCCTTAATTTGCGGTGGACGATCCTATACCCCAGTCCCCAAGGATTTTCGTTAAGGTCCTCTCCCAACCGCTGCCAGCATCGGCGCTTACTCTCCCTGATGGCCCTTCGGAGGCTCTTCCTCGCCGTCTTGTATTCGGCAGTTCGTCGGTCAGCTCGTTGAGCCAGCCGTCTGAGACGGAGCCATACCCGACTCCGTTCTGCGATTTCGTCTGTCCACCAGTACACAGGGCGGCGCCCCTCCCTGTGCCCTCTTCTACTTGGCACGACCTCCCGGCAGGCCCGGTGGATCAGACTCATTGTGGAGTCTACCATCCGGGCCGCTTGTTCGGTAGATGCCCGTCCTTCTGGGATCCCGTCAATGGCTCGCCGGCCGCGTACGATGGCTTGAGACAGCCTTTCGGCGTCCATTCTGGCAACATCCCATCTGGGCGGGCCCTGCAGGCGTCGGGCCCGCGCTGGCATCATATCACGCACGCGGAACGTGATATATTGGTGATCGCTGGCTGTATAGTCCTCGATCACCTGCCGGTCCTGCACCCGTGCAGCCAGGGGTTCCGTTGCCAGGGAGACATCGATAATAGTTTCCCTGTACCCAGGACGCCGAAGTCCAGGATTCGTTCTCCGCGAGAGTCAGCCATTGTCTCTCCCCACTCCAAGGCCTTCGCGTTGAAGTCTCCAGCCACCACCAACTCGCCATCCATGCCACGGACCGCATCCTCCAGGCCATCCAGTTTGGCCTGGAAATCCGCTATTGGCTCGTTTGGGGTGAAATAGCAACTGACGTAAGTAACGTCCCTGCTCTTCACCCAAACGAAGCCAGCGCCCGCGCCATGGTCCGCAACGCTAAAGCGTCGCAGATCTGGTACCCAGATTGCCGCCGTACCAAGGGCATCCCGGTACCATGCCGACTCACATCCGTCCCGGTACTGCTCACTGACTACCACAATGTCAGCGTCTTTCTCGAGACGGATCTGAGCCAACAGGGCGTGGGCCGTCCTACTCCTATGTAGGTTGCCCTGGAGGAACACAACCATTATTTTTTTCCTCATCTAGGGCCTTGCGGAAGACCCCGCACTGCCCCGACCCCGCCACATGTCGTCGCGAGCCAGGCTCCCCTGTCACTTCCGGGCAGAGGAAGCACGCCGGGCCCGCGGAGCAGGTCTTGGCTTTGTGTCCCTCCTTGCCGCATCGGAAGCAGAGCTTGCTCCGGTCCGGTCCCTTATAGGCTTGGATCTGGTGTCCGTACTCTAGGCACTTAAAGCACCTGGAGACGACCACCTGCCTGCGTACCTTCCTCTCTACCCACCCGATCTTGACTCGGGCAGCCTTCAGCAGCCTCACCGCGGCCGTCTCCTCTATCTCAATAATGGCCAGGCATTGTCCCCGGTCATTTGGGCGTGTCAGCGCAACCTGAAGGTGGCCATTGTACCCCCCCAGATCAGCCCTGAGAGCTGCCGTGACCTCCTCCTTGGTCGTGCAGCCGTCAAGCTCCCTGATCTCCAGGTTAGCTCTGGGGACCAGTTGCCTGACACTGCCTGCTGATCCAACAGCGTCCCTCAAGGCGCCTGAGAAGGCTGCCCGGGTCTCCAGCGTGCTCTGCCCTAGTTCGAGCAGGACCTCACCAGACCTGGTTTGCCGGACGGCTTTCACCCTGACCCCGCAGCTCTTGGGGTTAACCGCCTTACGGTCCGTGCTAAGGACCTCCGCAAAGGTCTTCCCCGCTACAGGCTTAAGCAAGATGGCCTCCGGAGCGGGAGCTTTTGTCACCTTCTCCGGCCCAGTGGCCTGTTTCCCCTTCCTTTTTTTCTTCTTCTTTCTAGTGACGGTCTTCCACTCATCCTCGGTCTTCTCCTCCTCCTTTCCGGTAGTCTCAGCTCTTTTGATCTTCTGAGCCACTTCCGTAGAGGTGGGCGCTACTCGCTCCTTCTTTTTCTTCCTAGCTTCTCCCTCCGATTGGAGCGGAGGGCTGGAAGCTCCCCTCTTCAGTGTCAACGGCGAATCCCCTACGCCAACCACTCCGGCAGTAGGAGTTGGCGTGCCCAGGGACCTCGCCGGTGGTCTCTTCCTCCGCACCGGCGGAGCCGCCACTCTCGCCGTCACTACAGGCGCCGTCTACGTCCCAGACGACTTTACAATTTTCTCCTGGGAAATACCGCAGCGGACCTCCGCGTACATCCTCCTCGTCGTGTAGAGGTCGTCGATGGCTTCCTCTAATAGGGGGAGCCCATCTTAAACGACCTTGGAGATGTTTGGCTGCTTCTTAAGGGCCGCCAGCATCTTCTTAATGAGGCCCCTCATACTCAGGAACCCTCTCCCCATGCGGGCCTCCATAGCGTCCAGCCTGCGTCCAGACTGTCTGGTTCCAGCACTGGTGGTGGGGAGTCCACCCGGGCCGTCTTGGATGCCGGCGCCGGCCGTGTTCGCTCTGCCGACTTTTGTAGCACCGGTGGGCGGAGCACTCTCGAGCTCATCCCGAAGGGGTTGTCAGGCGTGCTACTATTCCCCTCTCTATCCTCTACACAAATATTCAGGTCCGGTGGAGGGCGGTCCGTCCGTGCCGTCTCTGCAGCCGGCCAAGAACGTGCCCGTTCGGTCGGTGTTTGTAACACCGGTGAGCGAAGCACCCACGACCTCCTCCCTACGGGATTGACAGGCGTGCTGTCTCTCCTCTCATCGTCTACTAACTCTACTCCCTCCGTGTGTTGATTAAGTTTAAATTCCATGCTTTTTAAGTAGTGTTTAATTCGGGTACGGGCTCGCGTTCTCGGACCACAGCCGAGGCCAGCGTTACGCCTCCCGCTACGCCCGTACCTATAGGGGAACTCTCCCACTCCGACCGTCCTTTCCCCTCTTCGAACAGGTCCCGAATCACCAGCAACCTGCCTCCAAAAGTTCCGTAGGCTTTTGAAGGATCGCCCCCCTACACACTCCCGTCTGACCTAAGGATCAGAACGGGTGTTCTCCCTAGACCTAGGGTGTGCTACTCTCTAGGGCCGCAGGTCCTCGAGGTTACGAGTGAAGCAAAGAGATGTGTTGGATCCCGAATCCCGCAGGTAGACGTTCACCTCAATCGCCAGCTAAACTCCCCCCTCGTCTCACTGCATCGTCCGTGCAGGAGGATACACGACCGTCTCTCTGCCAGGTTCGGGTGAGAGTTCCGATTGCATAGTGACGCCGATGGATTCGGAGCCTCTATGCGGCAGCAACCAATCCACACGACTACAATTAGCCATAAACCCCTGGCAGAGACATGACCGTACCAGGAGCCTGTTACCAGCCGCCACCACGAGGAGGTTGTAGTTGCACTACCATCAGTGCACATAGTTACGGCACGTACACCCAAGTGTTACATGTTATTCCCCCTATGTACCTGATGGCTGACGGCCGTAGTCTGGGTTATACCCGGACAAAATAGAGTTGATAATTTTCTCACGGAAACATTAAGTTTCTCCTATCAACTCCCCAAAACTTAATGGGGTCAGACTGAAATTAAGTGACCAAGTTAATTATCTACGCCTTGTTCTGGATAGGAAAGTTAGCTGGAAATATAACATCCAAGAAAGAGTACCTAAAGCGGAAGTGCTTTACTCGTGTAAAAAAGCCAAAAGGCAAAAATGGGAAAATGTGCTGAACATTTGTACTGGCTATATCTTAGCGATATATGGCCTATACTGTAGCAACAACATAAAGCTTAAATTTACATTCAAATTAACATTCAAATTTAAATATCGAGTAACGATCCCAAAACGGATATCCATTGAACTCTCATTCGTATTTTAGATGGCCTTTGCTTTAAAAACAATTCTTTGATCTCGCTCTCTCACGGTACAGAAAGTCAGTCAAGTAGCTAACGTCAAACTAGTAAGACCAGACTGCGAACTCCCACGCGACGAAGTTAACAATTAAAGTTGTCTAGAAATAAAACATTGTTTTCGGTATCAGAGTGTTTTTCTTATATACCCACAAATGGTGACCCCGACGTGATCAAGTAGGTAAAGGTAGATAAAACGTATTGTATTTACCAGAAATATAAAATTCGCGGAGTGTGCTACTACAAAAAGGTGCAAGTCCCACGTGCACAATTTTAATTACATTTGAAATCATCCTATTCAAATCTGTTGCGACCGTCACCAAACAATACCCAATCGCAAAAATATTAACGGGCGATAAACAAATTTGCATAAACAAAATTGGTATACACACATATTTTTTTTGGATTTTGTACGTGCTAGTTATTTACTTCGGATTACATTTGCTCGTCCATATATCATCCAGCTGTATTCCACCCGCTTTTGTTTTTAAAAAAGTGGTGCTGCGAGTTCAAAATAACAAAAGACGAGTATACATGCAGATTTTTGTGGATTTCATGGGTGGCAGCCAGCTACTTTAACTCACATCGACTCATTCAGTTTCTGTTCAGCTGTATTCCACCCGCTTTTGTTTTTAAAAAAGTGGTCTTCTATCGACCTCTTACAACACATTAAAAATTTGACGGCGCGCATAGATAAGTTAGAATTCCAGCCAAGAAGTAGGTCTAAGAATCGTTTCAACGCCAGGAACCGATCCCAATCAAACTCAAGTCGTAACATTTGCTGGTATAAAAATTCGGCGACAAAGCTCGAAAGTGTTCCTCATCTTGTTATAAACATAGTTTACTGAAGGACTCAAAAAACTAATTTCGTACGCGGCCGCTAAGCCGACATTGCTTTCGTGCCGCTTGTTCATCTCCGACAAAATTTCAAAGATTAATTTTCTTATAGATACAGGGGCAGAAATTTCTATCCTTCCTAAAAGGACCTCTCCCTCAAATTACTATAAATCAGATTTGAAGTTAATTTCCGCAAGTGGCTCACCCATCTCTACATTTGGCGTAAGACAACTTACATAAGATCTCGGTTTACGTCGACAATTTGACCACCAGTTCATAATTGCAGCCGTTGATTATGCCATTATCGGCGCAGACTTTTTATATAAATATAATCTACTAGTTAATTTAAGGAGCAGAAAGCTTCTCGACCAAAAGACAGATCTTTCAGTTAACTGCATTTCACGTATTTCTAACTTCTGCTCCCCAAAACTTTTTTCATTAGAAAACCTTAAGACCTTAAGAAAACCCCGGATTTTAATAGAAACGTAGTACACGATACAGTGCATTGTATAAATACCGAAGGACCTTTACCTTCGGCAAGAGCAAGACGATTACACCCTGAAAAATACGCAATCGCAAAAAAACAATTCGCTTTAATGATTAAATTAGGAATTTGCCGACCTTCCAATTTCGCAGTAGCTTTCCCATTACACATGGCCCCAAGAAGTTTTCTGGCGAATGGAAGCCATGCTGGGATTATAGAGTATTAAACACAGTAACCGTTTTTGACAAGTAACCTCTTCCGAACTTGCAAGTTTTCACCATTACCCTACATAACAGCAAAATTTTTCCAAAAGTCAACTTAGTAAGGGAATATCATCAAATCCTCATTAAACCAGAAGATATATACAAAACCGCAGTTATAACACCATTCGGCCTCTTCGAATTCTTGCGTATGCCTGTCGGAATTAAAAATGGCGCGCAAACTTTTCAACGCTTCATTAATGAAGTCCTAAACGGACTTGATTTCGCTTTCGCATATATCGACGACATTTTAATAGGAAGCAAATCTTGTAGCGAGCACAAACAACGCCTTCGTATCTTATTTCAACGGTTACAGAAATATGGTATCAGTGTAAACCCTTCTAAATGTATCTTTGGCGTTACAGAGCTCGACTTTCTCGGCCCTCATATTAGTCATAAAGGAATTTTATCTTGCTAGAACAGAATTAAAGCTATTTCCGAATATTTCCTATACCGGATACACAGAAAAAGCTTCAAAGTTTCTTAGGGATGGTAAATTTTTACCATCGTTTTTTGCCTAACATAGTCAAAATTGCTGCACACTTGTATGATTTAAGGCACACGGGATCAAAAAAGCAACCCAAGCCTGTCTTCAAGTGGAATGATGATCACAACAAAGCCTTTCATTCTTTAAAATCTAGCCAACAAAATTGCGTGCTACTTGCGCACCCTAACCCTCCCAGTCCAGTTAGTATCTGGGTAGACGCCTCAGGGGACGCAATTGGCGCTGTATTGCAACAACTAAATTCGGAAAAATGGGAACCACTCAGTTTTTATTCAAAAAGATTACATTTCACAGAAAGAAAATATTCAACATTCGATCGGGAACTACTAGCGGTTTATCTTTCAATTAAGCACTTCAAATATTTCGTGGAAGGAAAATATTTTACGGTGTACACAGATCACAAACCACTTATACATGCAATAAACTCCAAATCTGAAAGGTCTCCTCGGCAGACTAATCATTTGTCTTTTATATCTAAGATCACTAATGACATCAGATATATCAAAGGAAACAATAATGGCAGTTGAGTTGGACTACTGACGGGGACGGACGTGCCGCCGTGTCTTGCTTCCCAAAAATTTTTAAAGCGGTTGCGAAAGCAAATAAAATTAAAAAAATTCAAAGTGCTAGTGCCATCTTGCCGAATCGAAGGGCTTTTATGCTCTATTTGAAAGCACAGTCCGTGAGTGAGTCCGTTCCTTTTTAATATATGTTATTTCCATCCAACATTCAATGTAGTACAATCGTGCTGCATTGAATGCGTTTAACGGGTCTCCACTGCTGAGCATTTGGCTACCTTTGTCGAGATCAAAGTTCAGCACAGCAGGCATAACACTGCTGCTGGCATTGTTCTCCCAGAGGCGGCTTTAGTAGGTATTCCGGCACTTGAGCGTGGGAACTTTTTTGTGACCGTGGGAAATAGTTTGACCTTGAGATGCCCTTTGTTGCTTTGAAGTTGCCGACAGGTGTCATCCTTGTTATCTCACCAGGTGTCATCCCGTTATCAGATATCACGTGACTGGGTACACGTGGTAGACATGGGTAGCTGTAGAATTGTAGCCTATGACGTAATTGGGGCGGGGGCTTCCCTTGGTGTCTGATGTCATAGTAGGGAATTCCGGGAGGGGATTCCCTGTTGGCTTGTAAACATCCGGTTGTATGACGTCATAGGAGGGAATTCCCTGAAGTCGTATGTTGACTAGTCTCCTGTTGACTGGCTGGCTGCTTGTTGGTTAAGTGTGTGTGAGTGTCACTTGCTGACTGTCTGGCTAATGGATGGATGGAATGATGTCACATGTAGAATTTTTTAATTTTAATGCCAGCTGTTAAAAAGCACAAAATCTGTGTGCGGGTCTCGAACCTCGGTTGTTGTGATTCGAAGGAAAGCGCTCTAGCCCTGAGGCTAGCAAGCTAATTGTGGTTGGTATTCTTAAGTCAGTATATATACTAATGTTTTGAGCTAAAAATAGCAAATTGGATTTTTATTTTGCGAATATATGAATACGAGCAGGGTGAGACAAATAGATGTTATTGGCTTATTGAATTTTAAGATGCCATCTCTGGAGGACTTCTGCAATTAGCCGAAAAAGCGATTTAAAAATAGCATTCGCAATTTGTTAAAAATTCGCTGATTAATAACTGTCTGGCTCGATTTCTTTTAGCATAACAATTCGCTGATAAGGCGTAGTAAAACGTCTGGACTCGATTTGGTCAGCGTAAAAATTTGCCGATAAGAGTTGAATGCCCCAGACTCGTAAATGTTTTGGGTGGCGATAAGAAAAACGATTTGCTGAAACAACAAAAGCCTTGAACTTTAAAAGATTATTATGCAATTTCTCTTCCAAATCTAAATATAGACATGAATTCGGGAGTTATATCATATCATAATTTCGTGTAGTAACCTTGAACTTTAGATAGGAAGAAGAAGAAGAAAGAAATTAACATGATCATTATGTTCCGTTATCAGAATAGAATTTCAGATTTGTATACGGGGCAAGGCAAGAGCGGCTCTTACCTGAAGATGTGGTCAAAAGCTTTGGCACTGTATTTCGACTATGAGTAAATTCGTGCTTGTCAGCTCTTATCAGGGGAATTTGTTTTTATCACAATGAATGCCATCAATTTGCGTTCTTAAGTAGATTCAAATGTTCAACAGGTGCCTACTATTGTCAGGCCTTATTCTAATATCGCGAATGTACATGTAATTTACTAAGTCCACAAACACATACATACATAATCTTCATGTAGCTGTACTATTCTGCAGTGAGCGAAGAGGAGCTACCTGTAAGCCTGAGTGTTATCGACATGATGGTTTTAAAATTAAATGATTCAACGTTAAGGTAATACATTTATTTATACATTTAAACGACAAGGCCCCTAACATAGGTGATTGCAGTTTTACAAATTTCAAAATCAAGGTTACTATAAATGATAATGATTATACAAAAATTGTAAACACAGAGGACCACAATTCGTTAAATTCTGATAAGAGTCGCAGTTGTATATCGCATTGTGGCCCAAATATCTGACGACTTCCGTTGGCGGCTGGAGTGTAGCAAAGCTGTCGAAATATTCAGTCTTATCACTTTTTGTGCGGTACGCTACCCAATGAGTACCTTGACTCAGAAAGTGTCCAAGCTGATAATTTAACTATAAGCGGATTTAGTGAATGTATTAAAAGGCTAAAAAGATAAAAATTCAAGGATATTTGTAGGTGCCTGCACCTTTAAGATGTTTTGTTTTTGCTACAAAAAGGGTAGTTCAATTTAATAGCATGCGCAAGATACATTTTCCCATACAAATGAAATTTATACTTCAAGACTAACAATTTCAAATAGAGTAATAAGAATAAAACTCAAGTACTTTCAATATAAAATATATTTGTATATCATTATTATTTTAATACATTATCTTTGATAATCCAAAAAATAATAATATTTATAGAAAGATGTTTTCATTAAATTTCGAAATAAATTATTGAAGAAATTTTTCCATCATCAGTTTGTAAATTTGCTGGAGTCCGTCCTTCTTTTAGTATGGACGTCATAGCTTGAGTAAAAGTTTTATAAAGTTTTTTCCTGGCTGATTTATGAAGTTAATTATCTACTTGTATTTTTATTCATTTTGTAATTGTCAGAGATTTCTTCAAGATTCAGAACTACATATATATTTCATTAACTTTTCCTGCACATCACAAATTGTAGAGCCGCAATTGATTCAATTCTAAGTAGGTCAGTTTAATAGCATTCCCAAGAGCGCCACCAGGACGACCAAGAACCTCTTACCTAAAGAATCGTCCAAACTTGCCAACACTCATTGGAAGATTAGCGAGGTTAAAGGTTATGTTGGAATATTTATACTATAATGTCAGCTTCCCTTAGTTTCTCAATGATTGACATGATTTCATTATTATGGCTGTTATTTCCAGCCTGTTTTGATGCAGTTAAAAGGCGAAGTCGATCCACAAGCTCATTAGGATCATCCCAGCAAGTATAGTCAATATTAGTCTTTGGTATTTGCATTAAGCCTTGACCTTCTGAGAAGGTGATCTTCTTAATGATTGTTTTATACTTTTTGCTTCTGTTTCCCTTTATTTGTCCATCATCCTTATAATTGCGTTTATGAAGGTTAGTATCATTCATAATGGTTTTGTAGTTATTCATATCATCTGATGTGTATAGTTTTTAGGGGTTTTTATGAAAAGCAATTCGAGAAGACCTGGAGTAATGTTATATATTTTCTCTTTAACAATGATATTATCTCCATCAACTTGAAGAATCGCGTTGCCAATTTTTCCTTTTGTTACCATCAAAGTAAACCCCAAAGGATTTATCAATCTTTTTGCTCTTGTTTTCATATAATTTCATGTATTTCGAAATTGAACGGTTATTGAGTAAATCATCGATAGAAAGTGTCCTTGTTAGAGTAGATGAATGTGTAGGTGTAGCGAATTCTGCATCATCTTCTTCACTATTAGAGCTATCGGAAATTCCAGAATAATCTCTAGGTTTACTCGAAGTATTAGCTGACTCTCCTTTTAAGTATTTATGTTTAGGTTGAGGTGTTAAAATTTCACTGTTATTATATTTATCAATCCCAGAATCCATTTTCAAGAGTTTACGTTTATATGAGTTCATTGAATGGGCTTAAAAGTTTGCTCTAGCTGAGTCTCTGTTTCCATTCTTCCCATCTTAAGAGCTTCAAACTTTTTTCTGATGGCATTTCGCCCCCTCACTATTTGCCTAGTTAGCTTCTCATCCATATTAATCTTAGTTGAATCAAATCTGAAAGAACAAGCCGTTTAAATAAACATCTGGCGGAACAGCTAGCAGTTTAAAAAAACAGCTAGGGGTTTACAAAAACAGCTGGGTTAACAGCTTATGGTATAAGGTAATCAGCTGGCGAAACAGCTAGCTGTTTACAAACACAGCTAGCTGTTTACAGACACAGCTGGCGAAACAGCTAGCTGTTTACAAATACAGCTGGCGAAACAGCTAGCTGTTTACAAATACAGCTGGCGAAACAGCTAGCTGTTTACAAAAACAGTTGGCAAAATAGCTAGCTGTTTACAAAAACAGCTAAGTTACTTGAAAACAGTTAGCAGTTTACAAAAGCAACAATTACCTATAAGAAGTATCTTCTGAACCGCTGCCACCAAACTGTTGGTATTAACTCACTTATTACTGTTCATCCCTTTTCTTTTATAGTGGCATGAAGACATCAAGTCCCTTTCGGTAGCGCTGTCTTAATCAATCACCAAAAATCCATATTTAACCTTCCAACATTCTGCACACGCATTGGGAAATTTTTCAAACGCCATATTTGTACCCACATGATCAATTAATAAATATTGCTTGAACAATATGATGAAATTAGCATTATCTCGTGTTAAATGGTTAGGTATATATGTATAAGTTTAACAAAGATAAAAGCTGTCTATATCCTCATGCCGGCCCATACAGAAATAGGAACGTATGTTGCATCGTAAAAGATAAACTCTAAATTGGATTTTGCCTCATAAGGTGGCTTTTAAAACCCATCACCAAGCCACTTGAGACGCTTGTTACGCAAATAAAGGCTGAACCAGAGAACGATTACCCAATGATCTCATAAAACCGTAAATTCTTGAAAATGGATCCTGGGGTTGATAAATATAATAGCAGCGAAATTTTAACACCTCAACCTAAACATAAATACTTAAAAGCAGAGTCAGCTAATACTTCAAGTAAACCTAGAGATTATTCTGGAATATCCGATAGCTCTAATAATAGTGAAGATGATAATGAAGAATTCGCATTAACATGAACACGTTCCCTTCAATTTCGAAATACGAAAACTGGAGCTTAAGATTGATAAATCCTTTGGGGTTTACTGTTATGGTAACAAATAGGAAACTGGTAACGCCGTTTTTCAAATTGATGGAGACATAACATTATATTTTCTCGAATTGCTTTTCATTAAAATCTTCTCCTCCATTAAAAACTATACTCATTAGATGATATGAACAGTTGCAGAATCGTTATGAATGATACCAATGCTTATAAACTCGATTATAAGGGATTAATTTTTGTTCGGAAATTCACACTTAATATCTATAAGTGACCGATGTAAACATAAAACTTGCCTATGGTAATTAATCCATTCTACGCATAAATCCTATGGTAAAAAATTATATAAAAAGTGCTAGGTATATTCAATATGCCAGGGTAATGATGTACTTGCTAGTTTCACCTAGTAAACACGGAATTAATTCATAATAGGACCCCTAATTAATGTCTATATTTAAAAAGAAATTGCATGATAATCTTTTAAAGTTCAAGGTTACTACAGCAAGTAGTTTTTCTTATCATCCCAAAACATTTACGAGACTGGGGCATTCAACTCTTATCAGTAAATTTTTACGATGACGAGTAGGGTCCAGACGTTTACTACTTATCAGCGAATTTTTTTATGCTAAAGGGAATAGAGCCAGATATTTATTAATTATAATGCTATTTTTAAATCGCTTTTTTCGATTAGTTACAGAAGTGTAAGCTCTTATTTTCAGCAGGCACCTTCTTATCTTAGAAAATTAGACTTGGGGCTATATGTAGATACGTCGAAATATTAAAAGAATAAAAATATATATATTGAAGTGGTATGTATCTTTCTTTATTTATATTGTCTTATGTACATAACTGGCATGAATAATAAATAACAATCTCATCTACATATTATACAAAATAATGTGACATTAAAAAGTAATATTAATAAAGCATTTTTTTCATTAAATGGTAAAAATTATTCTTTTCGCAGTCTCTTGTATCCATATGGAACAGAGCTGTAATCTTTGAGGAATCTGCGTTTCTCCGACTTCGGTTTGTACCTTTTTATTTCAGGAACTGTGACAATATTATGATCTTGAGTGCGCCGAATATTTTGTGTAAGTATGGAAATGTCCTCACATTCATGGGGGTTGAGTATCATGTTTTTGATAGTATCAAAATTTACTTTCTGCGATGCAGTATAGTTCAGGCAAATACCTTTTACTTTACACTTAATTTCTCTAACACCATCTGCCGCTCTGAACACTTCATACGCGTAGTTCTTGGGTCCGCCACTGACAAACCGTGTTATATAGCTACCAGAACCATAGCATTCTAGCTCGTCCGTCATATCGCCAATAAATTCTCCCACAGGTGGATCGTATTTACCCTCCTTGCTCACACAAATAACAGAGTCAGTATCATAATATAAGACTTGATTACCTAGATGTTTCAAATAGCCGTATAATTTAAGACGTGCTTCTGTTGTTGTATACGCAGCGATACAAACATTTACGGTTGATAAACTATCTGCAGCTTCCTTTTTATACTCCCAGTTCACAACTATAGTTTCTTCATTAACGGGTAGAAGATGATTTACCTCAATAGCTGGGTTAGTCAATAGCGCGTATAATTCTGATGGTTTATTGATGATGCCTGTTTTCGCTTGATTTTCGCGTTGTCCAAACTTTCCCCAAAAGGAGTTTAGCATAAGCTTTGACAGCGATCTTAAGCCGGGGTTTTTAACAATGTCTGCAAACTCTAACCTGACATCTTCGTTGTTGAAAAAATCTTCAATGTATTGTTCCTTTTCTGGCAGTGTGGTACATTTAGAAGGCCAACCAGTTGCTTGTTGCTTCATTTTAATAAACTTATTCATCATAGCTGTGAACAAGCCCCCCGAACGTGAAAGCCTGTCATACTGCTCGATTTCATACTCCCATATCTCGTATGTCTCAATCAGTTTGTATCCATTTCTTATTGCCTCTATGACCTCATCGACAACCCATGTGCCTGCTAAAGCTCTTTCTTCATCAGTGTGGGTGCATAATTCTTCTTGATTTTTATGTTCACTACATGCACGACATAGTGAAAACATTAATTTACTGTTCTGTTTCAAAGGTAGAATGGGGTGAAGTAGTTCCTCCGGTGGTAGAATTTTACACTTTATGAGTCCGTTAGTTTTGCTCAAATCCAATTTAGAACATTTTTCATCCCCGAGATGAATTTTTGGGTGTTTGATGGGAAACTTTCCATATTTGCATACCCATGGGTACAATGAACACACATCTATATACTTAATTTTTTCGCCTGGTTTGCATTCATAATATTGGACTGTGTTTCCTGTACGACCCCCATAAAAAGCATCACGAGGGTCAAGTGGTGTAATATTTACTAATGGGTGGTTTTTCACATATTCCATATCTTTGGTTTGCCGCAATTGTCTATCAAACTCGCATGCCCACTTTTCAATTACTTCATAACCCAAAGATCTGAGGCGTTCAGTTTTTGCAGCTGTTCTTTCATAGCGCCAGTTTAATGTATCGCATGGATCGTCATGTAGAGGGGTGTCACGATTGTGTTGTAAACATACTGGATGGCCGTGGTAGTAGCATCCATGAAATTCAAAGATCTGATTAGCACTCGCGTAATAGCCATCTACTTTAACACCAGCAACCACAGCTTCTCGCCCCTTGGCTGCATGTTGTATGTTAATTTTTCTCTGGTCTTCTTCCCATATAAGCCACTGAATTGCTTCTTTTGATTGGTTATCTGCGAATCGATATCCGTTTCTGGGGATGATTCCAATAGTATTCGGTTTGAGGAAATTGCGCCGGTACACCAAACTGCATGCAGATGCTATGGTTGTTGCTTCAACAAAAGGATCTACATTACATTCATCCATCAATAGCTTCCTAAATTTTAGACAAGCCTCGGTTAAAATTTGCACATCATTGATACAGTAATCCACAATATCACGCTGCATATTAAACATATGATTTTCATGTTCCATATACCATGTTAGGAACTCTTCGCGTTCTTCGGTTTTCATAGTGTCGGGGCTATAATATTCTATAGGGGGTAAACACCCAATATAATTTTTATTTTCGGCTGTGTTAAAAAGGTGCGGAAAATACCCTTTTTTATGCACTGACGGCAAATCGAAAGCTTTTGGTAGTTTTGAAAGGGCCATTGGGAAATAGTTTAAAGAATCAATAAATTTTACGTTATCTAGTTGTAACATAATAATTTTTGTCCCGCGCATTATTAATTCCGGTTTTAAACTTGTATGTTGCAGTAAATAATTTAATATAAATTGGTGATCGAATGCCTGACCGTTATGTGCGATTACTATTACATTTTTAAATTGCTTTCGAACTTTTAATATATGTTCCAGAAAGGCTTTAATAACATCATTCCTTTTAATTACAAGTCGGAATTTGCATTTTTGGCAAAAGGACAAGCTATTATCATTTAAGCATTGATGACACCTTTGTTGGAAAACACATAAATTGGGCTCATGCTGTTTAATTTGCCCTATAAATTCACCCTTCACAAGCTTCTCTCCTATTACTTTTTCTTGACGTGTTTCCAAATCGTAAAATATATACAAAACATCATCAAGTTTTGGCCTCTTCTTATTAATTTGAATGAAACATAGGTGGTCCTCTGGTACATGTTTATCACATGTCTTGCAAAAGTATTCTCCGCATATATGGTTTTTGTTCGCTCTGTACGTTTTCAAACAATCCGCACACCTTTTAATTTCTTCGCAAACGCTCCTCTTATTTAAAGATCCTGGAGCTCTATGGTTGTTGAGACATTGTTGACCGCGAAAACTTCGGTTGCAGTCTTTACACTCGATATTATGTACATTTTTCGAACAGGCAGGTGATTGCTGACAACCGGGGCATGTTCCTCCGCATCTATGCTCGTTTTTATGATCGTATGGTACATGACAATTTTCACAATAATAACTGCAACAGAAGGCTGCTGTTAGAGATGTAATTACGTTATAATGTCCCTCATGGTATAATAGATTTAAGCGTTTTTCCGCATCTTGCCCCTCAAAAATAATACTTCTTCCTTTATCGCCATACTGGTAAACAGCAATTTTATAATCTTTTAAATGATCTTGAAATTGTTGAAGCTCGAGAATTCCAGAGAATTCAGGCGATATTTTAACATTTGCAGCATTAATTAATTCTGTAGCTCTTATTGTTTGAATCTTAGCTCTATTTTTTCGAATTTTATCATAATCGATGTGTTTGTCAGCATGGGCTATTGCAACAACTAGAGCGCGGGGTAAACATAAATTATCTTTATTTTCTATCGACACAATACCCCGTCGTACTGCGCACTCTTCATTGAAAGAATTATATTTTCTGCCTCGACCCTTGCCTTGTGGCAACCTGACGGAAGTAACAGCCAGACAAAATGCGTCTGTATTTAAACCTTCTGAATTACTCTGGAAAATTCGGGAAATCATCTCCCAGATGTCTTCGGCTTTAACCGTAGATGCTGCTCTATAACTCATCCATCCCGGGCCTCTTTCCTTAAAACTTTCACCACAAAACGTAATGCCGACCTGATCGTCCGGCTGGAGTTCTCTCATGGCATAATGGACAACATCTTCAATGGAGCTCTTAATCCATGACGAGGGCTCCGCATTTGGTGGTGGGGCCCTAATTTTAAATTCCACCTTACGCCCCCGCATATTAAAACGTTTGATATAGGTTGTGTAATCTTTTCCAATAACAAATTTTGACATTTTCACGATTAAAAATTATTATTACGACTTATCACTTTGAGAGATGACTTAAGAATGGCTAACCATTTTAAGCGCAATTCAATATACCTGATGCTGATAGCAAAAAAAATAAAAATAAAAAAACCGATTTTTACCGAAGATTCATTGCAGCGAAGCATCGGCAAAGCAGAAGTAAATCATATTTCAATCCATATTGCATGAAAGCAATTTTTTTTTTTTTTGAGTAAATAATCTTTAATAGTCAATTAATCATATTCTACATATGGATTATTGGTTATCAATATAAAAACCACGCTATTGGCGCATTTTATTTGACGGCTAATACCAGGCAATCATAAACAAATGCAGCACAATCAGCTGTGCAAAATGTTTTCGTAACCCGGCCATGTTTAAAGCATATAAACCAACAGCATTTTATGTTACTCATAAGTTTTTCGGGGCAAAATTTACTGATAACGCTGTTCACTCTAGCGAGCCATGCTTTGGTCATAGTAAGAATATTATGCCGCCGTCTAATGATAAGCTACATGTGCGATCACATCGTCTTGACCATAACAAAAGCTTTGGGGTTGCGAGAAAATTGCTTTCTTGTACTTAAATTCATGATCGCCTGGTAGTCAAAATTTAAATATCCCTGTATTACTAATTATATTTAACATTGGCGCGTACGTGCGTATGTGTGCGCATGCGGGTTTGAAATAAATTTTTACCTTGCAACACAACCTGGCTGTTGTACCAAGGATACAGAGACTTTTTCCTTTTTTCTAAAAAAGCTGTCGTGATGCTATTAGAAACTGAACTAGATTGTGTCAGAAGCCTGTCTTGAGAAAAAAGCTGAAACTTGTTAAATGATTCTATCTGCTTGTCTAAGCTTAAAGTATAAGATAATTTTATTGATCTACATAGTAAAACAAATCATTCGATATCACATTCTTAGGTTTATTATTAATATTCTAATTACTAAATTCCAAAATATAACTATATCCAATACATCCGTAGTTTGTGATGAAATAGGTAGCCTCATTCAGTTTCTGAATTGCGGATTGGGCTATGAAATTAAAACGTGCTGGTAAGAACAACTGATGATTCTCTAATTCCAGAATAATCCGGTCACCATATGTTGTTTTTAGTCTTTCCGCATGTAAAATCCTGTATGCACATCTTAGATCCATGTCGTTTATGTAAAGAAGTGACTTATATCTTCGTAAATTGAGGTTCTCTAAATCCTCACTTATATCTTTTGAATTTTGCTGCTGTACTAGGGCTTGACTCATTTTGATATATGCCTTTACTTAACGCGAGAAACTATTGAACTGCGCTTATCTGAGCAGATGTCTTGTACGGTGATACATTATCAGGCAGTATGTCCATCGATAATTCGTTAAGATATCATCTCATTCGATGATTATATTAGGTTAATTACCCAACTGACGCCGAGGGGTGAAGGAACAATTTCTTACCATTACTGCCTTTACAATGCCCTGACCTTATTGTGATAGTTGTGCTTTGGTGACAGAAATTATTTTTCTACCTTTTTACAGAATATATCGTGACAACTCAGTGCGTTGATAATTTAAAAGAGCTAGGTTTTTCTTCTGTCAGTGCCTATGGTTGTAATTGCTTTGCGGGTATTAAGTATTCATATGTATAATAAATATAAAAGGTCCCCTGAAATTGGAAAGATACAAAATTTCTTTCAAATTCATTAGATAATTAGCAAATACAAATTCCTCCGATAAGCACGAATTTACTCCTAGTCGAAAAACGGTGCCAAAGCTTTTGACCACATCTTCAGATAAGAGACGCTCTTGTCTTGCCCCGTATACAAATCTGAAATTCTATTCTGATAACGGAACATAATGATCATGTTAATTTCTTTCTTCTTCATATCTAAAGTTCAAGGTTGCTACACGAAATTATGATATGATATAACCCCCGAATTAATGTCTATATTTAGATCTGGAAAAGAAATTGCATGAAATCTTTTAAAGTTCAAGGCTTTTGTTGTTTCAGCAAATCGTTTTTCTTATCGCCGCCCAAAACATTTACGAGTCTGGGGCATTCAACTCTTATCGGCAAATTTTACGCTGACCAAATCGAGTCCAGCCGTTTTACTACGCCTTATCAGCGAATTGTTATGCTAAAAGAAATCGAGCCAGACAGTTATTAATCAGCGAATTTTTAACAAATTGCGAATGCTATTTTTAAATCGCTTTTTCGGCTAATTGCAGAAGTCCTCCAGAGATGGCATCTTAAAATTCAATAAGCCAATAACATCTATTTGTCTCACCCTGCTCGTATTCATATATTCGCAAAATAAAAATCCAATTTGCTATTTTTAGCTCAAAACATTAGTATATATACTGACTTAAGAATACCAACCACAATTAGCTTGCTAGCCTCAGGGCTAGAGCGCTTTCCTTCGAATCACAACAACCGAGGTTCGAGACCCACACACAGATTTTGTGCTTTTTAACAGCTGGCATTAAAATTAAAAAATTCTACATGTGACGTCATTCCATCCATCCATTAGCCAGACAGTCAGCAAGTGACACTCACACACACTTAACCAACAAGCAGCCAGCCAGTCAGCAGGAGACTAGTCAACATACGACTTCAGGGAATTCCCTCCTATGACGTCATACAACCGGATGTTTACAAGCCAACAGGGAATCCCCTCCCGGAATTCCCTACTATGACATCAGACACCAAGGGAAGGCCCCGCCCCAATTACGTCATAGGCTACAATTCTACAGATACCCATGTCTACCACGTGTACCCAGTCACGTGATAACAGATAACGGGATGACACCTGGTGAGATAACAAGGATGACACCTGTCGGCAACTTCAAAGCAACAAAGGGCATCTCAAGGTCAAACTATTTCCCACGGTCACAAAAAAGTTCCCACGCTCAAGTGCCGGAATACCTACTGGCTTTGCTTCGCATTTGTGGATCCCGTTCGTCAGTCCTTGTGTTTGTGTACGTTTTTGTTTTGTTTTGTTTTGGGCAAATTAAGACCGGGAGTATGCAAAAATTTTTATTTACTTTTTGCAACATTCGTCGTGGCTTGAAAAGTAACCATTTTTCGGTTTACTGCCACTTGATCGCGGAAAAGAACGCTGTTTTTGCACTAAGCGAAACCAAGGTTGTTTCCGATTCTGATATTAATCAGTATCACATCCCTGGTTATCACTTAGTGCCACTCTTCTCTCCTCAGAGGGGAATCGCGGTCTATATTAGAAAAGATGTGCCATTCTCCCACCTCCCTCAATTCTCTTCTACTAATCCAGAATTTAATTATGTCTGGATTAGATTAAAACTCTATCGGCACATCATTCATTTTTGTTTTTTATACCGCAGCCCGAATATGTCTGACACTGACACTGTCTGCTCCTTCAATAAACTGTCTTCCGATATCGATAAGATTTTGGAATAATCCCCCTTTTCTGAAATCATTCTTGCTGGATATTTCAACGTCCACAACACACAGTGGCTCAGGCATTCTTCCACCACAAGCCCATCTGGAAGACACGTCGAGTTATTTAGTGAGTCTTTTAATTTACAGCAACTGTTTGAGTGTCCGACTCGTCTTCCTGATACTTTGGGGCACAACGCACATCTTGTAGATCTATTTCTAACATCGCATCCAGAAAAATACTCGGTTTCGGTGACGTCTCCCTTGGGTAATTCGGACCATTGTCTAATCTCCGCCCAATTCTCCATCTCCTCTCTGACAACCACTAACCTAAACTCCACCAAAAGATTAGTGTGGCATTATAAAAATGCTGATTGGGCGGGACTTAATAAATATCTCAAAGAGCTGGATTGGTCTGATTGCTTTTCTATTAAGGACGTTAACAGAAGCACCGATTACATCTTGAACATCCTATGGTTTGGAATGTATCGCTTTATTCCTCATAGCTTCAAGAACATCAAATCAACTAACACCAATTGGTTCAATAATGACTGTTTCGCAGCCATTAAAATGAAGGAAGCAGCCTTCCAGGCATATAAATTGTGCCCTTCAGAGGATTTGAGACGTATCTATAGAGATGCGCGGAATATTTGCAATTCAGCAATTAGTCGGGCAAAGTTCAATTTCGACCAGAACATCAGACTGAAGGTTTTTTCTACCCAAAAGGGTAGTAAGGGCTTCTGGTCTCTAGTAAAAACCGTAAAGAACAATTTCACCTGTTCGTCAACACCACCACTCATTTATAATGGGAATGTTTTTACTGACTCATTGGACAAGGCCAACCTGTTTGCTGCTAATTTTGCTGCTAACTCGTACTTGCCACCTTCATCGCAGCCACTTCCATCTCCATCACAGTGCACTAGTAGGCAAAAGCCGCTACACTTTCGCACTCGGGATGTTTTTAGAGTACTTTCGAAACTCGACGTGTCCAAAGCTACTGGGCCTGATGGTTTCTCGCCCATTGTTTTAAAATGCTGCGCCTCTGCTTTGGCTAAACCTCTGCGCAAACTTTTTCACCTGTCATATTCAACAGGAATATTTCCAAGTGTATGGAAACTTGCTCATGTCCAGCCGATACTTAAAAAAGGAGAGGCATGCGACCCCTCTAACTACAGACCAATTGCACTAACCTCGATCATATCCAAAGTTTTTGAATCACTCATCAACTCTCAGTTGTTGAAATATCTAGAAATTAACCATCTTATCAACGATTGCCAGTACGGTTTCCGCGCTGGCCGCTCAACTGGAGATTTACTAACTGCTCTAACGGAGCGTTGGAATCATTGTCTCCATAATTTCAGTGAGTCCGAAATCGTCGCTCTTGATATTTCAAAGGCTTTTGATAGAGTCTGGCATGCTGCCCTGTTAGCCAAACTTCAAACATTTGGTCTGCACCCAACCCTCGTTAAATGGATAGAGAGCTTTTTGTCAGGCCGTTCAATCCGTGAAGTAATTGACGGAGTTACATCTGATTCCTACGAAATAAATGCCGGTGTACCTCAGGGTTCAGTTCTTTCACCAACCTTATTTCTTTTTTTTTATTAATGATCTCTTATCCCTTACTCTCAATCCTATTCATAGTTTTGCCGACGACAGCACCCTTGATTTCGCGTACTCATTTGATTCTGTAATGAATTCACGTGGAAATGCTACAGAAGTCAATCGGGAACGCATGTTTAGATCATTAAACAAAGATATTTCTATGGTCCTCGCTTGGGGCAGAGCAAATCGTGTTACGTTTAATGCATCCAAAACTCAATGCTGTTTAATGTCACTTAAAAAACGCCCAGTTCACCGCCAACCCATTTCAGTCTACGGAGTGAATATACCCAATTCACCCTCCCTAAACATCTTGGGTATTGAGATATCCAGCAATCTTAGCTGGACGGATCATATATTTGCAATCGCTAAAAGTGCGATGAAATGTTTGGGTTTTCTACAGAGATGTAAGAAATATTTCACCCCACCCGACTTAGCGTTGATCTACAAGTCCCACATTAGGCCTAGACTTGAATATAATTCCCATATTTGGGCAGGGGCAGGACACACCGCATTGTCCGCGTTAGACAAAGTTCAGCGTAAGGCTGTTAAACTTATTGGCGATTCCTCAATCTCTGAGGGCCTTGACTCTCTGGAGCATCGACGGAATGTCGGTTGTCTCTCACTTTTTTATCGCTATTTCCATGGCCATTGTTCTAACGAAATTGCTAGCCTGATTCCTTGTAGAGTCATTACAACGCGCGATACAAGATCTACAAGTCGCTCCCACCCCTATACTCTCCGGGTCAAATTTGGACGTACCGTCAAATTTCGGGAATCTTTTCTTAGCAGAACAATACGAATGTGGAACAGTTTACCATCTTCTGTTTTTCCCTCGTCTTATGAGCCTGAAACTTTCAAACGGGGCGTACATCGACACCTCCTTCACTCAACCTCCAAACCCATTTTCCCCAACCTTAATTCCTTTCCTGCCAAGGCTGTGCTTTAGCATCATAGGGCATCCCCTGAGCTTTGGCAACATCATATATATAAAAAAAAAAGTATCCGACGCCTTATCCAGAGCATGTATCGGCGCCATCGGTCATTCTTCTAAGTTAGATTTCGCAATCCTTAAAAAAGAACAGGACGAAGATGATGAAGTAGCAGATATTGTCGGAAATTTGAAGAAACATCAAAACAACTCGTCAGTCCTCCTAAAGAAGGTTCGGATTCCTCTCGAAGATCTAGAAATCTGATGTGAAGTCTCCACGGGTACCAATAGGCCTTACATCCCGCAAACGCTTAGACGTACGATCTTCGAAACAAAACATGGCTTATCGCATCCCGGGATCAGATCTACAAGAAAGATTGTTACAGCGAAATATTTTTGGCCATCAATAAATAACGAAATAAATCGGTGGTCCAAAATATGTATCGCTTGCCAAAAGGCAAAAGTACATCGCCATATAGTGAGTCCGCACGGTAGTATTAAAGTTCCCTCCGGGCGATTTGAGCATATTCATCTCGATATAGTTGGACCGCTCCCACCCTCACAGGGATTCACATACATTCTAACCATGAAAGATAGATATTCACACTGGTCGGAAGCAATTGCCTTAAAAAATATCCAGGCAGACAATGTTTGTAAGGCCTTCGTACAAAACTGGGTCGCACGTTATGGTGTTCCTAGAACTTTAACCACCGATCAACGTTCACAATTCCAGTCTAAATTTTTCGAAGAACTATCAGCAATATTAGGCAACAATCGCATTCGAACATCAACGTATTATCCCCAGTCTAACGGTTCGGTTTAACGATTCCATAGACAACTTAAAGCAGCTATTCGAGCGTCAAAACGCCCTAAAGATTGGTATAAAAATTTACCCTAGATTCTTCTAGGCATACGCTCAGCTTTAGTAGAGGATACAGAACTGTCACCAGCACATTTGTTATTCGGTCAACCCCTTCGATTGCCAGGCGAATTAGTTGACTCAGAATCCCCTCTAAAGTCAAATCTTACTACTACGTTGGCTAAAGGAATACATGAGAACATAAAACAAATCCGACCAGATCCAATAAGAATGCCATCGCAAAATAATATATTTGTACCACAAGTGATTCGTAACTGTTCGCACGTATTTGTTAAAGATTCTATTTACAGAGGAAGTCTAAGTCCTCCTTAAACAGGCCCTCATAAGGTCCTGTCTAAAAATGATAAAGCTTTTAAAGTAGAAGTAAATGGAAAAAGAGAAGTTGTTAATATAGATAGATTAAAACCTGCGTGTATTTTAGATCCAAATGTTGTTGCGCAAGATAGAGTAACTAGATCAGTCTCTAAACCTAAAGTTTTATTCAAACTGTAACCATTGCAATAATTTTGAATTTTTTTTTTGTATTAATATAAATAATAATCAATAATCTACGAAACCGATTACTGTAAATAAAAGATAACTTTGAAAATGTATTACTATAAGTAACAATTAAAAAAAACAAAAATAAAAATAAATACGTAGATAATAATAAATAATAAGGATAATAAATTATTATAAATAATAATTAATAATGTAGGAAATGAATTACTGTAAATAATAATAATTAATTTAACAAAAAAAGGATTGCAGAAAGCTAAATTCAAATTTTAATGTAGAGTTATAATGCCATATTTATCAGTTTATTTGGAATTAATTTAAACATAAATATTTAGCTATCATTAAACATTTTTTAAGCTGTCAAAGGTTTGTTAAAAAATTTTCGTCGAAGGGGAGTGATGTAGCGACAACATAAAGCTTAAATTTACATTCAAATTTAAATATCGAGTAACGATCCCAAAACGGATATCCATTGAACTCTCATTCGTATTTTAGATGGTCTTTGCTTTAAAAACAATTCTTTGATCGCGCTCTCTCACGGTACAGAAAGTCAGTCAAGTAGCTAACGTCAAACTAGTAAGACCAGACCACGCACTCCCACGCGACGAAGTTAACAATTAAAGTTGTCTAGAAATAAAACATTATTTTCTCTTATATATCCACATATACATGTGGGATCGAGGCTTCTCCATGAAAAAGAACTTTGAACGGAGAATCGGCAACGGTTAGGGAAATGGAGTATCATGCGCATGGTCTCGGTTCAAACCCAGCTAGCCCAATGGTTCTTTTTAACGCAGATTCTCCGATTCCTACAAATTGGTGTCAGAAGTGGGATGGAGAAGACCTCATACGACGTATCCTCATAATCGGTAATTAAAAGACGTAATAGACGGACATCTGGGGGCAGATGTCATTTCAGGACGGCCGAGTTGTGGGATCGAGGCTTCTCCATGAAAAAGAACTTTGGAACGGAGAATCGGCAACGGCGCTGGTGGCCCAGTCGTTAGGGAAATGGAGTATCATGCGCATGGTCTCGGTTCAAACCCAGCTAGCTCACTGGGTTCTTTTTAACGCAGATTCTCCGATTCCTATAGCGGTTGGTCATCTGGTGGCATGCACTGTTTAAGATGATCTGCCAGAAATCACTGGAGAATGTTCAGAGGATGGCACCACTACTGATTACAGGTGCCCTCGGAACTACACCCTCTAAAGCCCTTAACACCATTCTCTACCACCTGCCGGAGGAAGGCTCCGGAAACCATATGCACGACTGCCATTATGGTCAATTCAGTCTAGACTTGGACGTGTACTGACTACGGATATTCCAGACTTGTGAACGGTAGTATAACAAATAATATCAAGCAGCTTTCTTTTAACGCCAAATTCGACTCCCCTATTCCGAGAATCGGCACTGCTCTACTATATTCGAGCATAACTCATCAGCTTGGTAAGCCGCTAGCCACAAGCAAGCTGGAAATTAAACAATCATTCTTCAATATTGCTAATAGCTATTGGCAAAGGGAGCAGACCTAACAGGCCTGTTCACCTGACAGATCTGGTCGACCCTTGACCTAAAGTGGTTGGTCAAGAGAGCTAATCTCACTCAAGCGAAGTATTATACAGGCGTACAAATTTAAACTTTTAAATTATTTTTTTAATAATAATTTGTTTTTTAGGTAATAAAGTGTGTTGATTACAAAAATAGTGTTGGTTTTTTCTGTCACATCAGATTTTTTTTTGGTAATTTAAGACACAATATTTGTATCGGATGAAATTTCCTAAAATTTGAACATTCTAGCTTGCATCTATAGGCACTTTCATAGATTTTTTCATATACAATTCGAATTCGTTGGCGAAATTGATAAATAATATTAGATTTTAATACAAAAATGACTAAAAGTGGACATTTCCGCACTTCGAGATTAGGATACCTAAAAATCCTGGCGTGCTAGGCAAATTTTACGGCTGGATTCCAATTTTGCTGTCAAAATTAAATAACAATTCACTAGAATTTCTAGTTCTAGGCCTTGCTGGCCTCTGTTATTAGTGTTGTCGTGGCTGTAATTTCGGGTCATTGCCCTTTAGGCAGGCATGCTGACAGACTCGGTGAATGACTTCTGTAAATCTACAGTTGAGGAGGAGTGAGAGGAGGAAACCGCAGGAGCCGGTATTTGGGCTCCCCCCCTTTTTTAAGTAGTGGAACTAGGATCTAATGAAGACACAGTTTGGTCATCAGGAGCGACAACTGGTTTTAGATATTTTATAGGATTGAGAATGTAGTCCCAATGTGTTATCACAATCGGCAATTATAGCCTAATTGTGGCTTCCCGGGTAGGCTGCCACTCTAACCTAAGTTTGATACTTAGATTAGACTAAATTGTTAGTAAAGCCAAAACCTAGTCCAACCCAAGCCAAGGTGGAACTGCATACGCCGAGGGCTGCGTGGCTAAGGGGGAGCTTAGTCGTTAGTATGCGAACTCTGGATACCGGGCGACCTTCAGTTTTAATCTAGCCTTCTCGTGGTAATGCGGATCTCTGACACGGGTGACTGTCCTTTCTCCGCAAATCGTGGGACCAAAAATGGACAAACAAAAAACAAAAAATGATGAGAAGGAAGCGGAGAAGAGGCTGCCAGACGACAACCTAACGGACATCGAAGGCAGCGGGGGGAGGTGGTGAGCCCGAGCGAAGGAGAGGAGGAAAGGCTTCTCAAATCGCCAGGCAAGGACCAGGATGATAAATCCGGTCTGAAGAAGCCACCAAGGAAAACTTCAGAAGGACTGAGGAAGAGAAGGCGGTGCCAAAAGGCACGCCATGTCCTGACGAAGCTGGAGAGGATGGACCCGGCGTCCATCAGCCAAAGGGACAGGAGGGAGATGATTCGGGCGAGAAATCTCCTGGCATCAGATCCATACCATGTCCCCTATACATACAAAAAACCTGGCGAAGGCGACAAACCTCAGGGAAGTGCCTCTATCACGGAAAAGGCGTGTAAAAGGGCGCGTTCCTTAGATGAGAAGTCCGACAAAACCCTGTTCATGGTAATACCAGTAGGACTTCCAGGACACCTGCGAAGGGCGCTGCAGGCTGCTCAGCAGCTACAAAGAGCTCTGTCGCTAACCGTCTGAAGAATGCGGTAGCACCTAAGGACGGGGGAGTCGAGAAATCGGCGGCGGTGGGAATCAAAGAACCACCAAGACCAAAGATTACCTACTACTAGATAACCGGCTCCCTAAAATACCCAGTTAATCTTGAAAAAGTAACACTGGCACCACAGTAAAACGAAATATATTCAGATTTTAAAGTCATAAGAATATACATGCAAATAAAGAGTACAGGTAGTGTGTAGTCATTTATTCCTGTCAAAATTATTTGAGAGAATCACTTAATCCTATCAAAATTCTGTTCTCATCAAGAGAGAATCACATGCTTCTGTCAAAAAAGTACCGCTAAATCTTGTCGAAGAGAGAATGTACTAAAAAGTACCACCAATAAAAAGAATTCATGTGAAGCACGTGACTGAGCTAGATACTCGTGTGCGTAAGAGACTTTCAAACCGTCAATGTATTCTGATCTTTTAATGAGTGAAGAACATTTGGCATTTGTAAACAAACATAAGAAAAGTATACTTGTCTCTTATCCACAAACTCTCCCGGAAAACAAATTTTTAATTCTAATTGCAGGGTTGCCCGATGCGGGAAATATACAAAAGCAACCAAAATGTTTTTACTAGTTTGTTCGAAGCCGTTTATCTAGTAGATTAATCTTTGACCAAGACCATCAACCTCAGGCATGAGAAGGGAGGGCACCGCTTTGAAGATGGCGGAGGCTGCCTGTAGCTACTTGAAAGTTGCAGTAGTAGACACTGGCAACAAAGAGTGGAAGCTCACGGGGGATCAGATGCTCCTGGTGGAGAGGAAGCTTATGGCTGTCCTAATGGAACACCTAGCGTCGAAGCCGGGAGGACCTGTCCCACAATACGACACGATTGGCTGGCTAAGGGGAGTGAAGCTGTTCTGCTGCAAGGATCAGTTTTCACTTTCTGCGAAGAAGTGTGTCGAAGCTGGGGGCGGTATGGGACAAGGCGAAGTTACAGGTCATCCCAAGCACGGATATCCCAGAATATCCGAGGGGTAGGATCTGGTTGCCAGAGCCTGTCTTACCCACAAAACAACTTTTGGTGGTTCTGTGATCACAGAACCTCACTATTCCTTGCGGGAACTGGAAAGTCCTCCGGATGGATGAGCCGAAGCTGACGGGGAGGAACGTCATCCTGCAGCTGAGAGATGAGTCCCTGCCCCTGCTGAAGCGTGCAGGATTTAAGCTGTGGCTTCAGCTCGGTGGCGGTAAACGTCTATCGGGGGACACAACAGCAAGGTCCTGGGAAACCCGAGCCAATGGAGGTGGCAGCACCCGGAGCGGAGGCTGGGAAACCAGCTGTCCAGGAGGTAGCCGGCCAAAAGGGAGGCACTGCGGGCGTGGAAGAGATGGAGGTCGAACCTCAGATGCAGGAACTAGGGGGGCCTGACCGGGAGGAGACGAGCACTAAGGATGCAGGTGATCCAAATCAACCTCCATCACAGTAAGCTAGCATCCGAGAGCTTACTCATCCTCCTAGCGGAGGAGAACATAGATGTCGCTTTAATCCAAGAGCCGTGGGTCAAAGAAGACGCCATACTGGGATTAAAGCACAAATTATTCACCCTTTTCTATAAAAAGGGTGCAGGTAAGCCGAGAACTTGTATTCTGGCCAAGAAGAGCATTAATTTATTTTTATTGTTTACAGCACTAACGACCTCACAGTAGTTCAATGGGAGGGCAGCAGCATGGCGCCTACATGGATCGCTTCGGCGTACATGGCGCATGACGTCTGCATCCCACCTACTGAGGTCCAGGCACTGGCGAAAGCAGCGGATGAAGGGAGACGAGACCTGTTGTTGGGTTGCGACGCCAACGCACACCATTCGGTTTGGGGAAGCACGGACATCAACGAACGTGGTGAGTCGCTATTTAACTTCATTTTAAATTCTAAACTAAGTATCTGTAACAGGGGCAACAGGCCCACATTTATTACATCAAATAGGGAAGAGGTTTTGGATATGACACTCGTAACGGGGTCAAATGATCTAAAGGTGGAGGACTGGAGAGTATCGGGAAAGAGGTCGTTTTCGGACCACTGCTGGATACGCTTTAGAATCAACCTCCTGCCAGAGCCTCGCATCCCCTTTAGAAACCCGGTCAGAGCAGACTGCTTGGTGGAGCAGGAGCCTGAGCGCGTTAAGACGGTAGGCGCGGAGGCTTTTCAATAGGGCTAAGTCAACAAAAACAGCTGAGGCTTGGACCGCCTACAAAAGGGGTTTAAAAGAGTATAAAAACTCCATTAAAAAGGCCAAACGCACTTCATGGAGGGCTTTCTGTGAGTCCATTGAGAGTGCAAGCGAGTCCACTAGGCTCAGGAAGGCCCTCACAAGCAGTCCCAGCGTTCCCTCTTTCTTGATGCGGGGCGATGGTTCCTTTACAGAATCGGTAGAGGAGACACTGGAACTGCTTATGAGCACGCATTTTCCCGGTAACTCGGACGCAAATAGGGCGGCAAGTTGTGCGGGTAGACCGGCTAGATCGGAGCTACCAAGCCTGGATTCCGCCAGCTACATAGTAGCACAGGACAGGGTTGAATGGGCAATTAAAGCTTTTGCGCCATACAAGTCACCAGGTATAGACGGGATCTGGCCTATCATGCTGCAAGCACAGGCTTCAGTTATTCCGTGGCTTAGGGTGATATTTAAAAGTTGCCTCTTCCACTCCTATGTCCCTCTAGCTTGGAGACAGGTCAAGGTGATCTTTATCCCCAAGGCAGGAAAAAGTGGACCCATAATCGCTAAGGACTTCAGACCAATTAGCCTTTCATCGTTTTTTCTTAAAACACTAGAAAGACTTCTCGACGTATACTTGCGTGAGCGTATTCTACCAAGAGGGGTGAGCGGCTCCCAGCACGCATATACAAAGGAAAAGTCAGTTGAAACTGCGCTGCATGTAGTAGTAAGAACGGTTGAGCAGTCACTTAGTAACAGGGAATACACGTTGGGAGTGTTTCTTGATATTGAAGGGGCTTTCAACAACGTCAAGGCTGAAGCAATTCACGATGCCCTTATGTCTCACGGTACAGACCACTCTATCTGCCAGTGGATTGACGCAATGCTATCAAGCCGCCAGATCCACACAAAACTGGGCAACCACGAGAGAGTCAGGTCCGTAGACAGAGGAACACCCCAAGGGGGCGTATTGTCACCATTGGCTCCTAGTGGTCAACGATATCCTGATCTCACTTGAAAGAGATGGGATAAAGGTGGTGGCTTATGCAGACGACCTGGCCTTACTGGTATCAGGAAAGTTCCTAAGCACCATGAGCGAGTTGATGGAGAGAGCACTAGGTAAAGTCCACAGGTGGGCGAAGAACTGTGGCCTATCGGTCAATCCTCAGAAGACGGAGGCAATCCTATTCACAAAGAGGAGAGCGATCGAAGCCTTCGAACCACCTAAACTAGCGGGCAATACCCTAGCAATAAAGACCCACACTAGGTATCTAGGGGTCATACTCGATTCCAAACTAAGCTGGGGCATGAACATAGATGAACGCGTGAAGAAAGCGTCAATAGCGTTCTACGCCTGCAAGAGGATGTTTGGCAAGAAATGGGGTATAAGCCCTCGTACTGTCCACTGGATGTATACCTCCATAGTAAGACCTATTCTTACATATGGCATAATAGTCTGGTGGACTGCTCTGGAGAAGGAGAGCAATCTAAAGAAAACAAACAAGATTCAAAGAGCTGCCTGCTTGGGCATCTCCGGAGCTATAAGCTCAACGCCAACGACTGCAATGGAGACTATGCTCCATCTCCTACCGCTCGACGTCCACGGTAAAAGTATAGCTGCACGCAGTGCTGTAAGACTGAAAGAGTCCAAGTGCTGGAAGAGCTCTGATAACGGCCATAGCAGTATACTAAGGACTTATCCGGGGGGCTATCTGCAGGTGAGCACCGACAACACCACCCCACAACTTAGTTTTGGGAAGGTCTTCTCCACAAGGATCCCAACTAGAGAGGAGTGGGCAGAGTGGAGGGATGCCACAGGTGTAGAAATATCGGTGTTCACGGATGGGTCTAAGTCGGAGGACGGGGTGGGGGCAGGGGTCATATGCCTAGGCATATGCAGTAGGTACCGGTTACCGGACCACTGCAGTGTATTCCAAGCGGAGATCTTGGCCATAGAAAGGGCGGTAACACTAATACACGGGCGCCCAAACCTACCAATGGGTAGCGAGATATACTTGTACATCGACAGCCAAGCAGCTATCAAGGCGCTGGACTCAAACTTAGTCAGGTCACAGCTGGTCGGCAGGTGTCTGGCGGGTCTCCGGACGTTAGAGGTAACTCTCTGCTGGGTCCCTGGTCACAGTGGTGTTCAAGGGAATGAGGCAGCTGATGAGCTGGCAAAGGAGGGATCACAACTGGATGATTCCTCTATTGACAGATCGATCGGCTGGCCGCTAGAATCAGTAAAGAGAAAAATTGACCTTAAGGCTACTCAGCTCGCTAAACAGAGATGGAGTAACTTAACCACATGCAGACTATCAAGGCAGACGTGGCCTGAATGGGATTTGAGAAAAACCGCGTTCCTGCTAAACGGAAGCCGTATAAACATCCGAAACATTGTGGCAGTTATTACTGGCCATTGTCTTTTCGGTAGACACGCAGAACGTCTGCGCGTTCCCACAAATGACTTCTGCCGGAGTTGTATGGACGAGGAAGAGGTGGAAAGCATTCAGCACTCACTCTGCGAATGCCCGTGCCTAGCAAAAAGAAGGTACAATGCAATGGGCGTGTACTTCTTAGATGGCATGAGCGATATAGCCGGCATCGGGCTGAAGCAGCTATTAAGGTTTATTAACAGCTGCGGCTGGTTTTAGTTAAACCCGGCAATCAGGCACGGTTCCACGAATGTGGTAGCACAACGGACCATTTATAGGTCTATGTGAGGCTGATCGGCTATAGGGCTGATAGCCGCCACCCTAAACTAACCTAGCAAAGAAAATAACTTGGCCATTAATAAAGAAACAGGTAGCGTGGTCGCCACGCGCATTAGAAGTGAAACTTTTGAAAATCTACAAAATACTCCATTGATAGTTATTCCCGATCTTATAGTCAATATTGTTCGATCATTATTCAGCTTTAATTTTAATTTTGTCTTCTAGCTTGGCGAAGTTTACATTAAAATTACCGGGAATATTAATTGGTAAATTATCCTAAATTTTGTTTAATAAAGCAGCACCCTCTGGAATATATACAATCAACATATTGCGTATAAATCAAAAAAATTTTATTTAGTGATTGACGTAAAATCCATGTAATTAGTGACACAGGGGACTTATTACGAAACACGAAAACGAAACGAATTTTTAAATGAGAAATTGCATGTAGAAAGTTGTCTCGACTAGATATTCGTTTCGTTTTCATGTTCCGTAATAAGGCCACATTCCACAGGTCTGTTCCACCGATTTTCGTACACAAACTTTTCGTGCAAATACTTACTCGCATGGTGGGTGAAAAAGTATGCACAAACCAAAAAATCGAGGGAAAATGTTTCATGCAAACTCGTAAACATCAAGAAGAAGAAAATTCACAGAACAGATGGGTTTAATTAAAATGGTAATCTAATCAATTTTAATCACCATATTGTCCTTTATTAATAACTTTATTCAATCAATTCACTATCAAACAGTCACTCAACCTGACCTCAATTTCTAAACAAAAACATCAAACAGCT
The DNA here is from genome assembly GCA_964036015.1 of Leptarthrus brevirostris. Lineage (NCBI taxonomy): Eukaryota > Metazoa > Arthropoda > Insecta > Diptera > Asilidae > Leptarthrus > Leptarthrus brevirostris. The sequence goes on from OZ038374.1 coordinate 73,978,714, forward strand.
GTTTGTACTTTGGCAAGAAAGGATGGCGATCATGCACCAGCTGTAAAATTTGGGTAAGTTCGTGCAACAGGGGCGAAGATTTTTGCTCTGCAATTTTGCCTGGCAAAAAACGCGATGGAACGCAAAATGGGTTAGTTCGTGCACATGTGGGATCCCAACTTCTGATCAGGGAACAGACCTAGGGTATTCAGTAATCTTAGGGTAGCCGTACACTGATCGAGCAAAACTGCTTAAAACTGACTAAACGAGCCTAAATGTGCCTAAACTTGCTCGAAGGGGGATACATCTCGAGTAAGTAAGTTGTGCTGTGCACACTGGTAAGGCAAAACGTTTTTAGTCGTTCCGTTATAATAAAACACATTTAGGCGTGCCGGACGTTGTTTTTAGGAAAAAATTTTTATAGCAAAACAAGTAGCTTTGCTATTCAAGTCAGAAAATTATTTCTTATTGCTTGTTGTATAACTTTTACAAAGTGACATAAATACTATTAATTATGGATTTGGACGCTGAAAAATTATTAGTTTTAGTGGAAGAAAGGAGAGCCATATATGACTATAGCATGAAGGAACACCATTATTTATTATTTTTGAAATCCAATTCCACAAAATTACTATAAATATTTCTTCTTTTCTTTATAGGAAGACATTATCACTATCACTGTACTTTCACTACTAAAAGCTAAATGAAAATATTGAAAAATTACTGCATCAGGCAAATTGTTTTCACTTTAAACAAAATGTTTTTCCATCAATCAAAACGATTTCAGCTAAAACGTTTTTAGGCGTTTTTGCTCGATCAGTGTGCGGCTACTCTTACTTTTCTTTACTGTTGTTGGTACGAAATAAAGATATTGTGGAATCATATTCCCAACAAAAATATTGTAAGGCAAATATTCTTTCTCTTTTTGTAGAGCGTTTTTTTATGGGCGGCAAAAATCTCCATAACTAATTATTTCATTTTAGTGGAAATCTTCTTTTTAAAACAATTTTATTTACTATCATTAATAGAATTCCTGTCTTAACTATTTTTACATGTATATATAGAAAATAATACTATTATTATAAATTGCTTATTTGTTGTGTAGCGGGTACTGTGATGTATGCACTTTTCCTGTAATGGCCAGTTTCTGCTTCGAACAAAATTTGTTGAATTTTAAATTTCGCAACAGATCGCGAATACGAATCAGGGACTGCACGTAATTGTGCAGCTACACTTCGACAAAATATAAGATATTCGTCTTCATCCGAAGATCTATAGCAATTATTAGCTTGTTGCGGAGGGCAGTGTACAGGTGTATTTTCACAAGTATCCATTCTATAAGACGGTGGAGGGGGCACTTCTTCCGTTAGCTCTTCAGTATTATATCCATTACAAATGATTTGTTGATGCTCATCATCCAGTTGTTGTTCATGAGTTGAGTTTTCACAATCTTCATTCGACTCTGGTTTATAATTTTGTTCTACTGATATCATCATGCTGCCAATTACATCTGGTTTCTGACCCTCGAGTGTGCAATCCTATTAAATAAATTGAATTTTATTAAAAGATATTAAATATAATATTTTGTTTAACGGGAATTTGATTACATTTGTTATATAATATAGCTTAGATAACCGCAATAGAAAGGTGATTTTTCTAAAAATTCTTGGTTTTCGCAAAAAAAGGTTATTTATCAAAATATGGAGAAACAACTAATTAATTTGGTGTGAAATTCGCTAATAATATATATTCAGCCTAGCACAATTACAACAAATTTCAATTACATTTATAAATTTTTGTTATTGACTATGAAAAAAAATCAATTTGAGGTAATCATAATCAATTAAATTGACTTATAAAATTTGATTTATTTTAAAATCATTTCGTAATGAGAACCATTAATTGCACTAAAAATAGTAACAATTACTTTTTGTTGGTCTTCAATTAAAAACAAAAACAAAAAACAATTTATTGACGAAACAGTTAATTTTAAAATGTAATTGAATAATCTGTGCTGAAATTCAAATGGAAAAACTTTTGTACAGTAAGGTGGTCGGTTTACATGTAGGTTTGATGAGAGGAATATATTTCATTTTAAGTGGTTAGTTGTTTTGTTTTATTTATTTGACATCGCCTTCAGAATGTCGTAATAGGCATACAATTTAATATTATTTTATGCTTCTTAGCGAATTTTGCGAAGTCAGTTTACTACCTATTAAATTTCATTCGATTTTGTCTAACGCATTACTTTAAAGCCTCAGAATGGATATTACTCATAGATTCTACATGCTGAATTAACCACCAAAGGATGACACTATCTTTTGTATTTTAATCCAGTCTCATTGTTGTCAATACGAAAAAATGGAATATTTCGATACCGCGAAAATGGACCTAATTTCTTTTGTGGGGAACCCACCGATATATGGTTGGAATATTTCCACTTGTTTAATCTAGATTTCCTTAATTCTTCTTTCGTTTCGTTAAAATTTCGTTATATTGGTAAAGTTATAGCAATGAGGAAAAAATAACTTTATTGATATAACGAAATTATTTTGTTACAATGGATAACGTTATTTAGAAAACTATATAATTACGTTAATAACAGTAACGTTATAAAATAATGAAAGAATTTTTCGTTTCTTGATTAAATTATATTTATTTCATTTCGTTTTAATTAACTACAATGTCTTGTAATGTGTGCGCGTGTGAGCAACGAGAAGTTGCCGCGGGATGTTCAAGTGGCACGCGCTACCTGGCATCACGTCCTAGCTCGTTGGTATGGGGTGTCAGTCCTTGAACATCCAATCACACATTTCATCACAGAAATTCGCGTGCCTGTGGCGAAAGAAGGTTGTGGATTCCTTCTTTCAGGTCTGCCATACATGATAAAATTACAACAAGAAACAGACATTGATGGAAGAACAACAGGTCTGGTGTCACCTGTGGTTCTTAGCCACACTGAACTGTCATGAAAAATGCACAAAAGAAAATTTACCCCCCTTGATCGACAGTTCAGGTACTGACCCACCTCTATTCTGCATCTGGCTAGGATACAAGCCCAACCTATAAAGGGTGCTGAAACAAAATCAAAATAAAATTATAACAAAATCAAAAAGATTAGGAAATAGTGAGAAGGGATAAGGGGAGAGGAAAGCAAGGGGATGAAGAAGATTCAAGGGCTCCTGAAATCAAAATTCGAACTTCAATACATAACTACTATATATATATATGTTACGCTGCAGATTATACCTGTTACGCCACTGAACTGCTCTCCAGCGATACCAACGCCATCGCCGTATAAACCTCAAACCTCAAACGCAACCAACATCGTGCCTGTCACTAAAGAAAAGGAAGAAGAGTATTCCATGTTGTAGTGCTCGTGCTTTTTAACAAAATAAAGTTGTATCTCAATTAAATCGAGCCATCGAGTTTTTATTTTATACACGCCCAACCATCCCGTAACAGTCAGAAGTGGGATAGAGTCTTATTCTATCGCGAAAAGTATTATTTCCAACTTTCGTGGCAGAATAACCTAAAAACTACGGAAAAGTTTAGTGTGCATGCGTAAGACTGCGGCAACGATAATCATGCCGGGTGGAAAAGACATGCCACACGAAAGCAACGATACCGGCCAAAACGAGATTCAGCCAACGCAGAAACCGACGGCAGAATCAACTCTAGATGAAGGAAACCTACTGAGAGACTTGCCTCGGTCAACTTTAACGTGGTCTGCTGACCTAACGACAAGTGAACGTGTAATGGATAATACGATGGATCCAGCAAATAACGAAGATACAACTCATGTTGACGCAACTAAAACACCAAAAATAACCCCCAGTGCACTAACCCCGGAAATTACACTTCAACAAAGGGAAATGGAGCTTCTTCGACGTGAAAGAGAAGTCCTTAAGTATGAACTAGAACTAACTAAACGAGAATTGTCTCTCTTTCAGAAAAATGATACGACAACAGAAATGCATACAATCGGCACTTCACCCGTGCCACCCCTTCCGCTCATAAATTTCCCCGAACTAAACTCCCTAGCACCCACATTCGACCCATCTCAAAAACCTGCAATGTCCAGCAGAGCATGGATCAACAAAATAGAAAACCTGATGGATGTTTATGCTTTAACGGATCAAGCTGCACTTCTGTTAGGATCGTCGAAACTGTCAGGCGCGGCCCGATATTGGCTCCACAGCACCGAAAGAAATATACGCACATGGGACCAATTAAAAAATGGATTAATTTCGGCATTTCCCTGCTATCTAGATGAAGCCGATATCCATATCCGTCTTATGAATCGCAAGAAAACGACGAGTGAAAGTCTCGAAACTTATTTCTACCAGATGTTGTGCAAGGACGCCAAGCTTTAGCCAGCAATCCTTAGTAAAATACATCATTAACGGCTTGAATGACGTCGAACTAAGAAGATCGTTATCTCTGCAACGCATAGGAAACACAGAGGAATTGCTAAAACAACTCAAATGGTACGAAGAAGTGCAAAAGTTCACGGAAAGTGACAATAAAAGACGACCTAGTTCTACTTCGAATGTCCAATTTGCGAAAAATGATAACTCCAATGTAAAATGTTTTAATTGTAACATAGCAGGGCATCTTTCAATCAATTGCCCAAAACCGCCAAGGAAACCTAGGTGTAGTAAATGCTCAAGGGTTGGTCACATTGAGAGCGAATGTAAACAACAAACGTTTTCCCGTCCTAACCATAGGCAACAAATTTCCCTAATCCACTCCACCATATACGAAAAACCAGCTGTTATTAATGGTGTGCACACTACTACTGCAATGATCGACACAGGAAGCGACGTTAGCCTGGTTCAAGAGAGTTTAGCCAGTTCTCTTCACCTGCCAGTCAAACCATGGCAAGCATCACTACATGGATTTGGGCGAGGAGTATGCCTTACATCAGGTAAGGTAAGTGTTGTCTTGAAAATAGATAATGTTAAGGCAAATGTAGATTTGTTACTGGTACATGACAGTTATTTAGATAAGCCTGTTCTAGTTGGCAAAGATTTTATTAATCAACCACATGTAGCCTTCGAAAAACTCGAGCAGAGTCTAAGAATGTTTGACATTTCCGAGAGAGCAGGTACTTATAGCGAACCTAAGAGTATCAAAAAAAGTCAGTGTAACCAAAGAGACACAAAACGTAATAAGAGTGAACTCGAAACAGATAAAGCGCGTAGTGTTGTCATCACGGAAAACATTTTTAAATGTAACAGGGACATGAACGAAAGGGCGTATAATGACAAAACAAACGAAAACAAACTAAGCAAGAAATTAAACACGAACGTAAATATGAACAGTGTTGTAAACATACGTAAAATGGACGCTAATCATAACAAGCCCCTTCCGGGAAAGAAATGTGAAAAACAATTTGAAAAGAAACGAAACAGTGCTAGTAACGTAAATGAGATTTTAGGAAAAAATAACAAACTGGAAACTGATCTGAAATCAAATAAAAACGTAGAAGTAAACGGTATTATTAATAATGCAAACGAAACTGAAAATGAATTTCTAGACGAACAAGTAAGGACTGTATCTGAAGTGAATGAAATAAATGAAATTCAAAACTGGTCAGACATTAACGAAATAATAATTACGAAGGAAGAGAAAATAGAAATTTTAAATAGGGACGATTTAGGTCCTAATAGTAAACACGAGAGTATTGCACGAATCAGTGAAATTGAAATAGACAATAAAAATAATGGGCATTCAGATAGACATACTTCGTTAAGTGAATTAAAGGGAACTCCGATTGAGTCAATGAACTATCCTATACACTCCACAAACATTAACTGCGGTAACCTAAACAAGCGTGAAATTATTATGTTAATTGAACTATTAAATAGATTTCGTCAATGTTTCGCCATGAATATCTTCGAGCTAGGATGTGCCTCTTCTCATAAGTTCGAAATTGCTCTTACGGACTATACACCAATTTCATCCCGGCCATATCGCCCCGCATATTCTCAACGATCTATTATGAACAATATCGCGAAGGAACTTCTAGATGCTAATATAATTCGCCCATCAAATTCACCGTACGCATCTCCAGCACTTCTAGTCAAGAAGAAAAACGGTGAAGATCGTATGGTTATAGACTACCGAAGATTAAATAGCATAACTGTAAAGGACAAACATCCCTTGCCCATTATAGAGGACTTGTTACTCCAACTTGAAGGAAGTAAGTTTTTTATCGGTTTGGATCTCGCATCTGGATACTACCAAATACCCATCGCGGAGAGTTCCACGAAATACACCGCTTTTATTATTCCAGATGGGGAATACGAATTCTTGCGTATGCCATTTGGCCTCTCAAATGCACCATCTTGCTTTCAACGCATGATGAGCAACATTCAACGAAGACTTCCATTAGGAAAGTTAATCGTGTATATGGATGACGTCCTTACTCCTTACAAGGACTTCAATGAAGGACTGGACACATTAAGAAAACTTCTAGTGATCCTGTCTGAGGAAGGTCAAACGCTCAAAGTAGAGAAATCTTTCTTCTTTAAGGAACAAATAGAATTTTTGGGTTACGACATCTCTTTACAAGGAATTCGTCCAAACGAAAAAAAGATAGAAGCAGTGAAAAATTTCCCTCCTCCCGAAAACTTGCACCAGCTTCGACAGTTCTTAGGCATAACGAGCTACTTTCGAAAATTCGTACCGGATCATGCCCTTATCGCGCAACCGCTAACTCTGTTAACGAGAAAGGACACAACGTTTGTCTGGAATCATCAACAGCAGAAGGCATTCGAGAATCTAAAAGAAATCTTAACGACACGACCACTGCTTACTCTATACGATCCATCAAAAGATCACGAGCTGCACACTGACGCCAGTGCAATAGGCCTAGCTGGAGTTTTACTTCAAAAAGGCGAGGACAACAATTTAAGACCTATTGGATATTATAGTCGACAAACAACGACGTGCGAGCGTAATTATCACAGCTACGAGCTGGAAACGTTAGCTGTTGTCGAGTCCGTAGCTAGGTTCAGAGTTTATCTGTTAGGAAAACGCTTTAAAACTGTCACTGATTGTGAATCGTTGAAATGTACATTAGAAAAAAGGAATATAGTGCCGAGGATCGCTTGCTGGTTCCAGCGTTTAATGGAATACGACTACGATATAGAATTTCGTCGAGGCAAAAGGATGAGCCACGTGGACGCTTTCAGCAGAAATGCAACGGATGAAGCTAAGGAATGCGAAGTAGCTGACTTAAATGTGTTTACTGTGGAGATCAACGAGGCAGACTGGCTTAGCACTATGCAAATCCAAGACCCAAAGTTGAAAGGAATCATGGAAACGCTGTCGAATATTCCCACAAACCATGAAGAAAGAGACATTCACAAAAATTACCAACTAAAACGATATCGGTTATTTAAAAAAATCGGTGAGAAATTACTATGGGTAGTACCTTCAGCCGCTACCTGGAAGATCATCCAATCCTGTCACGATGACGTCGGTCACTATGGAGTACAACGAACTCTTGAACTTCTCCAACGAGACTATTGGTTTCCGAAAATGAGGAAAAAGGTAAAAAACTATATTGCTTCGTGTATATACTGCGCTTATCATAAAAGGCCTGCTGGAAAACCTGAGGGTGAACTTCATTGTATTCCAAGGGTTGCAATCCCATTCCACACCCTTCACCTCGACCACCTAGGACCGTTTCCCAAAAGTAAACGAGGGAAGACACACATCTAGGAATCGTGGACGGGTTTACCAAATACATTGTATTACGGGCAGCTACAAATACATCGACAGCGCCTGTAATTAAGGTATTGAGCGAAATCGCTAAACATTTCGGAACCCCAACGAGAGTCATTACCGACCGCGGAACTGCTTTTAGTGGGAAAGCTTTCAAAAACTGCTGTGCTGAAAATGAAATCCAACACATAATGACGGCAGCAAGGACACCAAGAGCAAATGGACAAATTGAACGCTGCAACCGAACGATTTTGCATTGCTTGTCAACTCTGAGTGAAGACCCTACTAGTTGGGATAGTCACCTCCAAAGTATTCAATGGGGAATGAATTCCTGCACTAACGACACTACGAAAAAAACGCCACACCACTTGCTTTTCGGTTTCCAACCTAGAGACTCTTTAGGAAATAAACTGCTTCTAGCATTACATGAAGATACTACTTCCGATAACCGCCTCGACTTAGAAAGAGTCCGAAGAGAAGCCCTTGCTTGCATTCAACAATCCCAGCGTAAACAGAAGGAGCGTTTTGATGCGAGACATTCAACGCCACGAAACTACAACGTAGGAGTTTAGTTCTAATTGAACGACCGTCAATTTCAACGGGAGACTCCAGGAAACTTGATCCAAAATACAAAGGACCTTATGTAGTGAAGGAAGTATTGGGTTGACGATGATGGAGACCACTTGTTCAACAGTTCATCGGAAGAGGAAATCGAGGACGATTCCAATCTGCAGGATGGCCGACCTGTTACGATACAGATTATACCTGTTACGCCACTGAACTGCTCTCCAGCGATACCAACGCCATCGCCGTATAAACCTCAAACCTCAAACGCAACCAATATCGTGCCTGTCACTAAAGAAAAGGAAGAAGAGTATTCCATGTTGTAGTGCTCGTGCTTTTTAACAAAATAAAGTTGTATCTCAATTAAATCGAGCCATCGAGTTTTTATTTTATACACGCCCAACCATCCCGTAACATATATATGTATATATATATATATATATATATATATATATATATATATATATATATATATATATATATATATATATATATTACTGAAAAGAAACAATTTGTCCAGAAGAAAAACCTGTGCATTAATTGTGTAATGCACAATACTAATGAAACTTGCCGAAGTAGGTTTTTATTAGGAAGTTAAAATAATCCACTACGTCTCTGGGCTGTTGTCTACCTTGCAGCAATGCAAAAACAAGACATTCGAGTTTTCTCACTTCCCTTACCCTAATTCCCTTTCGGCCAAAACCATGCTAACGCATCAAAGTATTGTCCCCTAGGCTTTGGCCACATCGTATAAAAAAAATCTCAATTCTCCACAACAATTGAAACACTAGTACTTCCATATCTCATAAGGCATCTACCAAATCAGAAATGATATTACACGGCATATATATACGATTTAATTATATCGGAGCAGACGTTTTTAGTTACATTATCGGCGACAAGACAATGAAATACCAAAATGGATTAAACGGTCCAGAAACGAAATTTGGGTGGATCCTATCCGGACCGGTGCTTAATAGTACTACAAGTACTAATTTTACGTGTATGATTTCATATACAGATCTAGACCGAAACTTGAGAAAATTGTGGGAGGTAGACAATCCGTCATCCAGTGATGATACAATTTGTGAAGGACATTTTCCACAAACTTACACTTGTAACCCAGACGGGCGCTATATGGTACTATTCAAGCACAACAGAAAACAACTGGGAAAATCAAAATGGACCGAACTGGCAAGATTTATTCAGAAAAAGTTTAAAATTAACAAGCCATTGGAGAAGGATTACAAGGCCTTCATGCAGGAATACTTAAAACTATGGCACTTGGTACCAGTAAAACAAAACACACTCCCACAAAAAGGATACTATTAGCTACACCATGCTATCATAAAAGAAAACGAACTACTAAGAGTCGGTCAAAACTTTAGGCTTGCATTGGTTGCCTTCAAGCGATACTTTCCAATTTCGAGTAAACCAGCTTAACTCACACAAAGCGAACAGTGTTATCCGACATTGCCAGGTTATTTTATCCCGCAGGATGGCTGTCACCAGTCATAATACGTGCTAAAATCTTTATGCAAGAATTGTGGACTGCGAACTGCGCTTCTAGGGGAGTCTCGCCCACCCAACTCAAGACGCATCTATTATGGTAGACTGGTCCTGAATAGTTAGTAGATCCAAAGAATAATGACCTATTATTCAATCAATCGGTGAAAAAGAAGAGACCCTTGCCATAACCATGAACTACACCACTGCTACCTTTTCAACTCCCACTGAGAGCAATGTTCTTGAAAGATTTTCTGCGCTTGCCAAAATGTTACGCGTACTGACATATTGCTATAGATTTGTGAATGCCGTACTTAGCTAGTTCGAGCAAACTTCTATCCCTATCCCCATTTCTGGATACTGAGGGACTTCTTCGTCTAGGACCAGAGGCATTCGATCATTTTACCACGCAGTCACCACGTTACATTACTTCTTATCCTTAATGCACACAAGACAACATTACATGGAGGTAACGTACCTGCGATAACGATACTGGATAATTGACACGTTTTACATCTAGAAGAGGTCCCTGCAGTGACATATACAGTGATAATGCTACCACCTTTGTCGGAGCTAAGAATCGCTAGGACGCCGAATTTCACAGCGTAATACTGAAAAGCCACGAAAAGGCATCAGAACAGCTAGCCAATTATTTTACAAAATGGCATTTCATTCCACCGTCCGCACCTCACTTTGGAGGTTTGCGTGAAGCCGGTGTGAAATCAAATACCACTTGAAGCGAATAGCCGGAGAAACCAACTAGACTTTCGAAGAATTCCCACGCTCAAATAGAGGCATGCCTGAACTCAAGGCCGATTTGCAACGACGATTAAGCAACGACCCAGAGGATCTAGCAGTCTTCACACATGGACACTTCCTAATTGGACGACCCCTGCTGGCCACACCACAAGTATATTGGAGATTGATCAATAAGTCACAGAATGGCTTGTGTAAAATCTGGTCATCCTTCCGCCCGGTCGCTGGGCGTTAAGACGAATTGACGACATTCATCCGGGCACAGATGGCCTTGTACGAGCAGCCACCATCAAAAGTGTGAACAACATGTTGAAAAGACTAATATGAAAGATTTGTCGACTGCCTTTTGAAGCGAACGAATTGCCCACAACATCACAAACCGAAACTACAGCCAAGCCAGCTGTGAACACAAATACGGTCACCATACATCCCAGGCATCTGTCATCAGACGCAGTAAATACAGGTAACGTCAAACCGAAGCCTCCAACTAGAAAGCGATCAACAGGAATTACGATACATCCGACGAATATTCCCATTCGACCATCAATTGAAGAACTGAGCACCCTTTTGTTACTGAATTCTATTTCAGCCGTGTTTGCACAACCATCCACTCTTGACCAAAACAACAAGAAGCAATTCAGCTAAACTGCCCATATAGTAAATAATGTGTGGAATCTTGTGGTGTATTATGATTTAATGACCTACTATCAACAACTACATGGGTTTGACCAGTTCATACGAAACATGACAGACCTTTGCAATATATCAATGACCCACAGTTATTATTGTACTTCTATAGTGACAGAATTCCAGCATGAGGTAGACGCCATGCATCAAAACAATCTTATTCTAAACAAACCGAATGGAAATCACCATATAAAAATGAGAGAGAAACGAGCTCCATTAAAAATAATCGGATCAATTCAGCACCCTCTATTTGGAGTATTAGATCGAAGCTCCGCAGAGTACATGGAAGAAGAGATACAGAAAACACGAGATACAGAAAACACGTTCGACAACATATTTCCACAAATTTGATCATACCCGGAGAAACAAATCTTGATGATATGTGAGAACTATAAAAGGTTGTAATTGTCCAGAGTCGAGTAGCAGATTCCATTATAATTTTCAAAATCTAAGTTCCCCTGGCTGATACAGCAATCTTACAGCTTTTTAAGACATATGCCGTTCCCACAGAATACAACAAAAAGTACTTTTATATCGAGTCGTCATCAGAATTCTTGGCCGCAAATTTACACCGAGATACATACTACACGCTATCACAACTGGAACTACAAGGATGTCTGAAAACAAAGCCACTGGGCTATCTGTGCCACCAAAAGCTCCCGATATATACCACCCAAGCGACACCCAACAGATGTGTGTATATTTGCTTGATCACAGAAAACCACCCGTGTCTGTTTGCACCATCAAAAAACACATCCATCGGTATTCTGGATCCAATTATATAATCTTAATTATTGGATCTTCGTTGTAGCCGAGAAGACAACTATTAATATAGTCTGTGGGAACCAAGTTGCCTATTTTGCAAATTTCAGCACCCTGTTCTGACTATAATTGCCCAAATACCTACACCATTTTACAGGAATCGTCTTTTCTACCGAGGACAAATATATCATCTCTACTAACAGAAACTCTAAACAACCCTACAATTACAGGTCCACCCATTCCTCTTGTACATTTGGATACAAGACCGTTAAATGAAATTCAACATCCAAAAGTTCTCTATAACCTTCCTGCAGTAAGTGCTCATCACTTGCATCACTACATCAGTACCTATGTTATTGTAGCCGTTCTAATCATTGGCGCATTGGGGTATTTTTCCAACATCTAGGTAAATGTACAGCATCCAGACTTTCCCAGTACGCTACGTTTACCGTCCTGGAAGTAACACCTAGACCAATCGCTCGGACAACTCTTCACAACTTGCCGGCCCCAGTATGATCAGAGTGATCGCGCGGTCACAAATTTCATTCAGATTACCTTAAACCAAAAGCATTCCAAGCGGCGTCAAATTTCGAAACATTACAGGCGTTCACGAATCCGACTCCGTAATGCTGATCGCGTCAATTGAGCTTTTTTTGTTTTTTATATTAAAGTAAAAGTTATTTCAATTGCCTATTAAGCAATTATGGATTTATACGGCAAAATGTATTTAATTATCAATTATGGACTTTATTATAGCTAAGTAAGCAATATTTGCAAGCTATATAGAATTATCGAACAATAACTTTAGTGTTATGATTATAGCTAATTAAGCAATATTTATATATAAAAATGAGAAATAAAATTCACTGATTCTTTATTCCTTCAAGAGTTAGTTTCATTGTTGCGAATTTCCCCACCAGCTGTAAGGGTTCCATCAATAGCTGTACAATATGTAAATCCCGATCTCCCTGTTTGTAAGGATATTGGAAAAAATTTGAAGCAACTTAGAAGACATATGGAATCGTTGTCGTCGACTGCGAAGTTTAATTCAGATACGATTCAAACGATCTCGTCTGATGTGCGGTACCTGCGTCATAATTCTGATCAACCTGCATATTTCGATGTCGATGGCCTCTTAATGCGGGGCGGGCCGGCGGAGGAGTGGATGTGACTACCGTTTATTTGTCGGGTCCTGACAATTGCGCTCTGGCGGAAATGCGCTCCCCTAAAGTTTGGTCGGGGATGACTGTTACTCCCTCTTGTCTTGAGTCCACTTCCGGGTTTAACGTCGCATGAACTAAACCAGCTATTTGCAATACTGAGATTTCAACACCTTGGGTCGGTTGGGAGTGCTCCATGAATCAGGATAGCCTACTACCATCTCTTTCGGCTGCTCCACAGTACATTTTGGTCTTCATAGATTCTTGTGGTTTGTCACAGGCCTGTGACGTGATGAATGATTCGAGCAGGTTTGTGGATTTGGTCAACTTTTTTTGGTCAACGGCATTTTCTATTCAAGTAATTTTTGTTATAACTTTAGCAAGGTTGATTATTCTAAGCTTAATGTTCGGCTTCTTGCCTGTGATTGGACGAATGTTATGAATGAGCATGACATTGATAATGCTGTAAAATTATTTTAAGATACTCTTTCTAAATGTTTTGCTAATTGTGTTCCTGTTTTGAAGTCTCGTAGTTAGCGCACATTGAAGCACTTATAGAATTTAAAGGATAAAGCTTGGATAAGATTTTGTTCCTCAAGTAGCGACTCTGGCTACTTCGCTTACTCAATGTTACGGAACCAATTTTGCTCTGCTCTTGATATTTCTTCTTGCGACTATTTAGAGAAAATTACAATGGCCAACCTATTTGACGACTTTTTAGCACTGCGTTTTTGGCTACAGACTGTGCTACTAGTGATTTTACTCATTTGACGAGGGTTACGCCGACTACCCTTGAAATCAAAGACCTAGTGCTTGGCGAGGGTGCCGTCTTAAAGCATATTTCTGGTGTGGTTGATAGTTTTCTGTGTGGTCCTGTTAGTATCTCTGCGTGTTTTATAAAAAAAACTGTCACATGTCTCTAGTTTCTATACTTTCATTTAATTAACTTATCTATTTTCTCTGGTTTTCCCGAAACCCTGGAAAGTGTTTGTCATCATTCCCCAACATAAGAATGGAAGAAAATGCGATGTATCAAATTATCGCCCCATTTCCAATTTATGTTGTATTAATAAAATTAACCTTTTATGGGTTCTTTTCAGCATGGCTTACTGGAATTCTCCAATTGCTGTATTTCTGCCATTGAAGCCAGTTGACTGCATTTTCACGGATTTTAGCAAGGCTTTTGACAGAATTAATCACAGTGTTCTTGTTCGTAAGCTATTTTTTCTTGGGTTCCTATTTATTTTCGTTAATTAGATTCATTCCTATCTGTCTGATCGCACGCAACATGTACTATTTCGAGGTACACTTCCTAATGATATTCGTACTACCTCCGGTATTTCTCAAGGCAGCCATCTAGGGTCATTGCTTTTCATTATTTACATCAATGATGATATTGATAATATTGCCTCATAATTGGTGTTCGACAAACTGCCTTCCTCTAAATATTAGCAAGTGTCGTTCTCTCGATTGAGGAATCCATTGTACTTTAACTACACCTTAGACGGTGGCTCTCTAATAGACTTGACGAGGTTTAAGGGGTTAGGTGACCCGTATGTAACAAAACTCCTTTATTTTATGTTTGTGAGACCAGTTTTAGAGTACGCTAGTCCAGTTTGGTCTATTTTCTATGCGATTCATATTAATTGCATTGAGGCTGTAAAGTATAGATTTGAAAGATTTGCCCTTCGTGGCTTTCATTCGAGTCGCTCGAAAGTAGGCGCGTCAACTCCAAAATTGTTTTTGCCTTTGTTTTTTTTTATATATATGATGAAGCCAAAACTCAGGGGATGCCCTATGATGCTTAAGCACAGCCTTGGCAGGAAAGGAATTAAGGATGAGGGAAATGGGTTAGGAGGTTGGGTGAAGGAGGTGTCGATGTACGCCCCGTTTGAAAGTTTCAGGCTGATAAGACGAGGGAAAAACAGAAGATGGTAAACTGTTCCACATTCATATTGTTCTGCTTAGAAAAGATTCCCGAAATTTTACGGTACGTCCAAATTTGACCTGGAGAGTATAGGGGTGGGAGCGATTTGTAGATCTTGTATCACGCGTTGCCATGTGTCTACAAGGAATCAGGCTAGCAATTTCGTTAGAACAACGGCCATGGAAATAACGATAGAAGAGCGAGAGACAACCGACATTCCGTCGATGCTCCAGAGAGTCAAGGCCCTCAGAGATTGAGGGATCGCCAATAAGCTTAATAGCTTTACGTTGGACTTTGTCTAACGCGGACAGTGCGGTGTGTCCGGCCCCTGCCCAAATATGGGAATTATATTCAAGTCTAGGCCTAATGTGGGACTTGTACATCAGCGCTAAG
Organism: Leptarthrus brevirostris; assembly: GCA_964036015.1. Classification (NCBI taxonomy): domain Eukaryota; kingdom Metazoa; phylum Arthropoda; class Insecta; order Diptera; family Asilidae; genus Leptarthrus; species Leptarthrus brevirostris. The sequence goes on from OZ038374.1 coordinate 73,994,185, forward strand.
TCAGGTGGGGTGAAATATTTCTTACATTTCTGTAGAAAACCCAAATATTTCATCGCACTTTTAGCGATTGCAAATATATGATCAGTCCAGCTAAGATTGCTGGATATCTCAATACCCAAGATGTTTAGGGAGGGTGAATTGGGTATATTCACTCCGTCGACTGAAATGGGTTGGGGGAGAACCGGGCGTTTTTTAAGGGACATTAAACAGCATTGAGTTTTGGATGCATTAAACGTAACACGATTTGCTCTGCCCGAAGCAAGGACCATAGAAATGTCGTGGTTTAATGATCTAAACATGCGTTCCCGATTGGCTTCTGTAGCATTTCCACGTAAATTCATTACAGAATCAAATGAGTACGCGAAATCAAGGGTGCTGTCGTCGGCGAAACTATGAATAGGATTGAGAGTAAGGGATAAGAGATCATTAATAAAAAGAAGAAATAAGGTTGGTGAAAGAACTGAACCCTGAGGTACACCGGCATTTATTTCGTAGGAATCAGATGTAACTCCGTCAATTACTACACGAATTGAACGGCCTGACAAAAAATTCTCTATCCATTTAACGAGGGTAGGGTGCAGACCAAATGTTTGGAGTTTGGCTAAAAGGGCAGCATGCCAGACTCTATCAAAAGCCTTTGAAATATCAAGAGCTACGATTTCAGACTCACCAAAATTATGAAGACAATGATTCCAACGTTCCGTTAGAGCCGTTAGTAAGTCTCCGGTTGAGCGGCCAGTGCGGAAACCGTACTGACAATCGTTGATAAGATGGTTGTTTTCTAAATATTTCAACAACTGAAAGTTGATGAGTGATTCAAAAACTTTAGATATGATCGAGGTTAGTGCAATTGGTCTGTAGTTAGAGGGGTCGCATGCCTCTCCTTTTTTAAGTATCGGCTGGACATGAGCAAGTTTCCATACACTTGGAAACATTCCTGTTGACTATGGCAGGTGAAAAAGTTTGCGCAGAGGTTTAGCCAAAGCAGAGGCGCAGCATTTTAAGACAAGGGGCGAGATACCATCAGGCCCAGTAGCTTTGGACACGTCGAGTTTTGAAAGTACTGTAAAAACTTCGCGAGTGCGAAAGTGTAGCGTCTTTTGCCTACTAGTACATTGTGATAGAGATGGAAGTGGCTGCGATGAAGGTGGTAAGTATTAATTAGCAGCAAACAGGTTGGCCTTGTCCAATGAGTCAGTAAAAACATTCCCATTATAAATGAGTGGTGGTGTTGACGAACAGGTGAAATTGTTCTTTACGGTTTTTACTAGAGACCAGAAGCCCTTACTACCCTTTTGGGTAGAAAAAACCTTCCGTCTGATGTTCTGGTCGAAATTGAACTTAGCCCGACTAATTGCTGAATTGCAAATATTCCGCGCATCTCTATAGATACGTCTCAAATCCTCTGAAGGGCACAATTTATATGCCTGGAAGGCTGCTTCCTTATTTTTAATGGCTGCGAAACAGTCATTATTGAACCAATTGGTGTTAGTTGGTTTAATGTTCTTGAAGCTATGAGGAATAAAGCGACGCATTCCAAACCAAAGGATGTTTCAGATATAATCGGTGCATTTGTTAACGTCTCTCACAGAAAAGCAATCGGACCAATCCAGCTCTCTGAGATACTTATTAAGTCCCGCCCAATCAGCATTTTTATAACGCCACACTAATCTTTTGGTGGAATTTAGGTTAGTGGTTGTCAGAGAGGAGATGGAGAATTGGGCGGAGATTAGACAATGGTCCGAATTACCCAAGGGAGACGTCACCGAAACCGAGTATTTTTCAGGATGCGATGTTAGAAATAGATCTAAAAGATGCGCGTTGTGCCCCAAAGTATCAGGAACACGAGTCGGACACTCAACCAGTTGCTGTAAATTAAAAGACTCACTAAATAACTCGACGTGTCTTCCAGACGGGCTTGTGATAGAAGAATGCCTGAGCCACTGTGTGTTGTGGACATTGAAATCGCCAGCAAGAACGATTTCAGAAGAGGGGGATATTTCCAAAATCTTATCAATATCGGAGGACAACTTATCAAAGGAACACACTGTGTCAGTGTCAGACATATTCGGGCTGCGGTATAAAAAACAAAAATGAATGATGTGCCGGATTTTCCGCGATCAAGTGGCAGTAAACCGAAAAATGGTTACATTTCAAGCCACGAATGTTGCAAAAATTAAATAAAAATTTTTGCATACTCCCGGTCTTAATTTGCCCAAAACAAAACAAAACAAAAACGTACACAAACACAAGGACTGACGAACGGGATCCACAAATGCGAAGCAAAGCCGTCTCTGTGAGAACAATGCCAGCAGCAGTGTTATGCCTTCTGTGCTGAACTTTGATCTCGACAAAGGCAGCCAAATGCTCAGCAGTGGAGAATGAATGTTGGATGTAAATAAAAGATATTCAAAAGGAACGGACTCACCAGACTGTGCTTTAAAATAGAGCATAAAAGCCCCTCACTCCGGCGAAGATGGCACCAGCACTTTATATATAATTAACTTGAAAATCCCGCTTTCGCAACCGAATTTAAAGTTTTTTTTTTGGGCAAGACACGGCGGCACGTCTGTCCCCGTCAGTAGTTCAACTCAACCTCAACCTGATTGCTTACAAGGCGTGGTTAATTCCCCTGAATTACTGGCGGACTTATATTTATATATCGATTCCTGCTGTTTTGAGTTTATTGATTTTCCGTTGTCGAAGTCTCCACTGAAGAATCAGCTCTGTTAGTGTTACTTTTTCTGCTTTGCTATTATTGTTGTAGTAATCAGTATTTGATGAATCTTAATAAATGTATAATTTGTCTTGCATATCGACGGTCAAATAACTAATGCTCATCAATGATTATCAAACACGTACTTTAGAAACTATAAGGTAACGGAGAAATGCAGAGTACAAATGTATCATTAGTGACTGGTTGAAGCACAACACTCTAGGTCTGTTTGTTTACTCGAAACTCTTTACGCAAAACCGAAAGTTTTCGTCCGCTCTGCTGTTTACTTTTGGACTTGAACAAATTTGACAGTCGAGTAATTTCCCCTTTTGCCCAGATTTTACACACGCTGTGAACAAAATTTCGGCAGAATTCTTCTTATTCTTTTATGGTTGACAACTTACAGCTGATTGATATTTGGCAAGTTACAGCTTATAAATAAAAATTGAAATAAACAAGGGGAAGTATTAACTTTTTCAGTAAATTGTTATTCATTTTTATTTATTTTTTCGATTTCTTGTAAACGCTCTGATCTTTGCACTGAAATTTACTTTGACAGTTCAAGTCAAGTCCGTCAAGTACGCCCCGCGCGTTTTTAAAACATTGTCAATTATAATCTTTTCTTGATTCCGGATGGTTTCATTTTTCCTAGAGGTTTATCTTCGACCTTCAGTTCGATTAGTTGTCGTCCTTCTTCGATGATTGTCTTCTTGATGAACTTCTCCTTGCGTTGTCTTCTTTAGATACGGTTGTTGCGCTACATCAACCGTAGGTTTGTCGTTCTCTTAGTGAGTTAGTAATTAATAGTGGGAGGGTGTAGGAATATGATTTGGGAAGGATGCTTAGGGGCAGTTGGGTCCTAATTAATGGACCCAACTGCCCCTTGACAGTTCTTCAGTTGTCATCATTTTACCGAAAAAGCGTCTGTTAAATTTCGTATTTTCATCTCCTCCACCAGAACAATTTTTACCAACGTTTTACACACAAAAGTAAACAGACAGACCTATGGATGTACCCTATTTTCAACGACACCTCATGAATTTTACGAAACAAAACTGTAGAAAAATTGTAAAATCTTTTTACTTCTCCGACGGATAGCTCAAAACAAAAACCGAACACTTTTTTGCGATATATCCATATACAAAGACTTCTCCGCTGACGTGGAGTGGAACTTCTTCGAAACTTTTCACGGAAAAGAGGTTTTGCCTTTCGCGCTTAGCATCAAACGCAAGTCTCCAAACCCCGTTACAACTGTGTGAATGGGCGTGCAACACTGTAAAACAATATGAATTTTGCATATCCTCCGAAGAATATTTCGCAGAGGAATAACCTCTCCAAAAGGATTTATTTTCAAAACTCAAATAAGGAAAGGGAATAATATTTCGTCCTGATCATCCTTTAAAAACTGGGCTTTTTCAACGGATTGATCAACACGAAATATTATTCACTTCCAGTTGAGCCATAAAGAAATACACAAGTTTTCTTTCCTCCCAAGATGCTTAATAAATTTATATCACCGCACTATAGGTTCATGATTAATACTGCCCACCCCATTCAAATAACGAGTGATTTGTTCCGAATTCTGTTCCCTAAAATAATGAATGGCCTATCAAGGACTTTTTCAAGGATAAAGAATATAGCCATTATCGTTAGTCCTTTTGGTAAAAAATTACCCGAATGTATTTCTTAGATAATATAAGATCTATTTTCTAAAGTGCAAGATCACTAAAATTGGCCCAGTAAAACTGGTGATATTACTTTTTGAAATTTCGAAACTATATCAAAAGGGCAAAAAAGGCATTTTTTGCAATTTTCAAAGGCCTGCAGCTCCTTATAATTAGAGAGATTTTTGCAAAATATACCAGTTCTGTCAACAACTCATATAAGGCAATTAACTTAAGGGGAGAACTACCTTTAGACGTTTCAAAAAATCGACTTTTTTTATTGTTTTAATCGATAGGTATATGCTTTTAGAATATTATTCCAAAGTTTCAAAAGCCCATTATCGAAATTTTGCCGCTTGAAAGTGGCTGGTGCCGAGCCGGCCGAGTGCGCCGAGTGTCAACGATCAAACTTTAGACGGCGTTTTCTCGAAACTGTGTTTTTCAAAATGGCGAAAGTGATTACGAAAAAACTAGTGAACCAATTTTCTCATTTTTTCTCATCTAGCATTCATTTTAAAGGACAGAAAAAACTACTCTAGATAGACTACGGACATAGAAAACAAATCATTTGTAGACCATTTTTGACGCAAAATAATCGAAAATTTTTCTATAAAAAACCAATTTTTTTTAAAGCCTGATTTTTATGGTTAATGTTCGAATTTCGCAAAGATCGTAGTCTATCTACGATAAATAAAACCCTCTCGAGTACAAAAATGGTTGGTTTTATGATTTCAGATGAGAATTGCGACCAGGATCACTTTCGAAAAAACTTTATTAATTTTCAATTTTTCATATTGTAAAAATTTTTTTTTTCATCTTTAAACATAAATATATATTATACCAATTTGATGTGTTCTATCTTCATTTTCCCAAAAATAAATTGCAAAAAAGTACTTCTTTTTCGGCCTCTAAAGATCGCAGTGAGATCGCTTCGGCACGTTTCCCGATGTAGCGTGAAATGCATTTCCCGATGTAACGTGAAATGCAATAAATGTGAAAATTATTTTTATTACAAATACGTATTGTTTTTATAAAAAGTTTGCTAAACAGATAAATAAATAGAACTTGTCAATAATTATTAGGTAGAATTTACCCAAGCATCTAGTGTGTGCAAGTAAGAAATTTTCCATTAGCTGACTATTGGGGTTCGCGAAAGCCTGGGTATTTCCCACTATTCTAACTACTCGCTACCCTAATCCTGATGTTTCGATTAATTTACGAGTACCCGGGCAATACCCGGGTGCGGCGAGTTGTTCCAAGTACCAGATTGCCCGGGTATCATTAGCATTAACATAACTACATACTGATTCACTTAAAATTTTATGAAAAGGAATAGTTAAGTAGCAGCATACAATGAAATATTATATATAAATAGCTGGTACATTTCCTATTGAGAGAGGTCTTCGATAAGGATGCAGGAAGTTAGTGGCGAATCTATTATTTACAAAGATAAGTCTATATTTTGAAAAAAGTGGTAGTTTGATTAATGTATCATTCAAATAATATATAGAACAAATCTTAATGTTTCACTCACCATTTTTGTACAGCTCCTCCTTGCCAGGGAAACTTCTCTGAGGAAGGAGTCTGCCTTTTTGAACCAAAATAGTTTTGGAATATAAGTGCTTCCGCTTTCTCCTTTTCCAGATTTCAATATTGAAGTAAGTTCACGCTTGTAGGTTGTTCGGATGCTTTTTATTTTTAATTTTATGTCATTTGCAGTTAGGCCAGGCATATTTAGTTCTTTTAAAATAGTTTCAAAGGCGGCTTCTCTAGCCATTTTGTTCTTATATGATTCAATTTTTGGATTCCAAAGGCACTCATGTTTCTCATAAATCTCCAAAAAGTTCATCACTCGGATGTCGCTCCACTTCGACATCTCTGAGCTTTCTAAAAAGGAGTTATTAGTATACAATTCAAAACAATAACATTCTTTAGAAATTATTACTCGATTGTTGTTCAATGTAAGAATCAATGGAAAAATTCAATTCCTTTAATTGAAGCAATATTTTGATAATGCAGGAAGTGTAGTTTAATTGAATGTACAGTGGTAAAAACAAATTTGGCTGTCAAATTCAATGAAGGATGAACTCAATTTTCCATTCAATAGAAGTTCATCCAAGAGGTTTGAATGTTTGGCGACATTTTTCATATCTTTTTTCCATATAAATACAACAATACCACTATTATTTAAGATGTCATAAAATCGCAAGACCTTTTTAAGTAGTTTTTATTGAAAACGCAACAGATAACTAATTTCCTTGACAGCTTTATCTCATTAGGAAAAATGAAGTGTGGATCGAGCACATTAGACTAATTTATAGGGCAGCACTTAAGTTTGAAATGTGTGGAGTGTCAAATTTGTTACTTGATTTGTCAGTTGTTAGAGGTTAGGAGATTGCCGCTCGTTTGTTTGAAAAAGTTTAAGAAATTGTAGAAAAGTAAAAAATATATAATTATAACAATTATTAGTAAAAATGGCAGAAGGTAAGTAATACATTTACTACGAAAATAAGAGCTAGGTGTTTTTGCAGCATATAAGGTTATAAACCGCGGCAAATGATGTTCGTTTTCGTGGTCATCTTCCCAATATTTTTATTGCAGGAATGCCGGAGGACATGTGGACGCCGTACAAGTATTTGTATAATATTGTTGAGCGGTCTCTTTCGAAGCCGAATAAATCAAGTTTGCCCCAGTTGGAAATTATTTTAAGAAAGCATAAACAAAATTTTACCAACATTTTAAGGAATCCCGTAAGAATGTTTTCAAAACTGTAACACCCTAACTATTTGGTATATGTATTTCACAGCCCAAAAACGCAAAAAATCGGGCTCAAATAAAGCAAGGAATAACTGAAGGTATTAATATACCTGGATCTGGTCATGTTGTACTTTCAAAGGATTTAGTCGATGAAAGTGTAATTTTATCTGATATGTACGATTTGGACGAGTACATTTCCCTCGAACTTCTTTGCACGGCTCAGCAGCAAATGCCCCACCATCCAGGTTTGTGATTTAACTTCTATAAAAATAATACATCTAACCAAACCAATTATCGGAACAGGATTACCCAGAGGTCTAGTAGCAGTTTTATTATATTATGACGGAAGGAAGGCACTTGCGTGTTCTTTACGGGATTTATTTCAAGCCAGAAGAGGAGTATCTTGGTGCACAGAAGCCCCAAAGGAGGTAAGTTAGGAGAGTCGTGGCAAACAACTTCCGATAGAGGTTACTTATAGTGATTTTGGTGGGACCTAAGTGCGCTAAGAGTTTTGTCAAAACATGTTTCATCACATCGTTGTGGAAACAGACCGAACCTGCTTCTCATTCCCGTAGTAAAACATGGTATGCCTGTGGAAAATTCTACTTTTTCGCGATATATTTCTGAATATTATTAAAGTCTCACATTGAACATTTTTTGAGGTGATCTTATAAGTTTTGAACATGTGGTCCCTTCAAAATCGCTATAAAGACGGCTTGGGTTTCGAATTTGAAGCTGGTGTCGGTTGCTGTCAAAACATTTGAGATCTGTTTGATGAAAGTACTGGACTAGTAGCAGAGTAAAATAATTAGCGGCTAAGTTACTCTGGACTTGAGTTCAACAAAAAAGCTAAACTAAAGAGCACTCTTTAAGTCTATTTAATCTGAACTAGCTCAGTTTAGCGCTACTTTTTCTGCTCTACCTTTTTAGAAAGAGCAAGTTTGGGCAGAAAAGTGAAACTATTAAATTGACGTGACATTTCGCAGTCCAAAAAGTTTCGAAATGGTAGGTCTTACGGCGTTTGTTTCGCTCTGGGTGTAAACTTAGTGCAACTGCACAACGTTTGTTTCGCTGTAAAAAAGTGAAAATCTCTGTACTTGCTTTGGATGAAGTGCAATAGGTCTGTTCACGTACTTAGTTTTGGGTAAATGCATCATGATATTTTTACCCAAACGTGTTCACGTACTCATGTAATGGGGGAAAATTTGCTAACGTAACAATTCCCCTACTTAAAAATGTTATTGGTTTAGTTTTTGTTCAAGACTACTCAAACTTGTTCACGTACTCTTGGTATTTGGTAATTTCTCCTATTTAACATTTTTACTCAGAATATTTCAGATCAAAAAGTACGTGAACAGACCTAATGAGTGCAGGCAGATATTTGACATTTGTCAGGCAAAGCCGGTCTTAATTGAAGTGATTTTAATTAATTATCAGACGAGTCACACATAATTTCTTGTATTAAGGTCGGCAATATATTATTTTCCATTTTATTTGGAATATTAAAAAATTGTATTAACGAAAACACGTTCCCTTAAATATAATTGACAGCAAATTACACTTAAAAGGTTTGTTTCGCTGACGTTAGTGTAGGGCAAAGTCCTACACTCTTGACGGCACATCGATTACACTACACTACTTCTGCAGTTTTCATTCAGCGAACAAACAGACCTTGTGTTCATTTAGCTGAGCTACCCACTATTTTTCTTCTTGGTATTGTTTTATAATTGAAAGCGGCATTGCTGTACTTTCGGGCTTATTAAGCAGACCTATTATGACAATTTATCAGTTGCTTATATTGGTCAGTCTTAATTGCCTATTAAAAAGTTTTGGTACCATAAAAATTATAAAATAAATTAGAAACCTCCACTACAACTAACCGCCTTCAACTTGAATTGTTTTTATTTTATTTTGGTCCATTTTAATTAAAACTGAAGACCTTACTTATTTTAAAAGCTTTAACTTTGAATCAATGCAAATCAAAAGTGACAAAACTAAACTGCAACTTGCGATTTTCAGCTGACCTGAAGCTTATTTGAGATTTGGACTAAATTGAAATTTCAAACTGGCTTCTGTTAATTTCTCTTGTGTATTTCCAATCTTACTTATAGCTGCAAATTTACACTATCAACTTTATTTTTCCAGTACTATTAAAAGAAAATTAGATAGATTTTTGAACTAAATTTGATCTTAGCATCAACATTTTCAGATATATTTCTAAGTACGTGTAAACAAATGTTCTTCCTGTTATCTAACCTTTTCGGCTTCAAGCTAATTGAAAGTTGCCTGAAAAAGCTGAAATTGTGTTTCAGCCTTTCCTCTTACAAAAAATTGGAGTATATCCGGGACCACAATTTGCTTACTCGATGTAAATAAGGCCCAGCCACAAAAGCATGTAATTTACTTGTTTGCCATGCTGAGTGTAATTAACCATTTACATGTAAATTCGCGTAATTAAATTAAATTACTCAGGATACATAAGAAAAATTGTTTACTCCAAAAAATGTGTTCAACTGGCAATGGTATCTTAACAATTGTTAGTGGAATGCATGATATCATTCGTGTTTTGTTGAGTAAGTAGGACAAAGAAAATGACAATTATAGCAAAGTACACATATTCATAGCCTCTTTTTCGCATGCGAATCTGACAACTGCAGCAAGAATACTCGTGTGGAATGCTCTGGAAATACTGACAGTCGTCAAACTGGTTTGAGTGCTGCTGCAGCAATCTTCGTGCGGAAAGTCCCAATGTCATATGAATACGATACGATGCGATAGCATACATTACAAACATTGGATGCTATGTGCCAAAACCGTAAACTAAAATCCATGAACTGACGATTTTTCGACAAATTGGCATTGCTTCTTATGGCAACCGGGATATGTATTTTTTAAAATTTGTCCTAGTGTCTAAACTACAACTTTTGCTCTACTTGAAGTAAACAAAACAAGCTTACGAATGAAGTAAAAATAATCTACCCTAAGTAACAATGTAAATGGGTCATTCTTTTACAAACCGCACACCAACTTGATCATGAAATTTTAGAATCCTTCGAAAAATATATATAAATAAAAATATTTCGCACGTATTTCAGGATTTTGCTGAAAAATATTCACATCTGAATTTTCGATAATTTGCTGGATTTTCTTCAAACCCCTTGTACTTAAAATTCATTATCTCCAGTTGTACTGATCAGATCGATGTAGATTTGTTGACAATTGAAAAAAAATAATTTTTTAATACAATTCGAAAAATAATGTAACAATCTGATCAGTATAACAGGAGATAATCAATTTCAAGTACAAGGTTTGAAGAAAATCCAGGAAATTATCGAAAATTCAAATGTCCATATTTTTCAAAAAAAAATTTCAGCAAAATCCCTAAATACGTACGTGTAAACTAAAGAATACAATTTTGTATTTTAAGTAGTGAATTTTTTTTCCTGAAATCCGTGCGGTAAAAGAATGGCCCAAATAGGAACATTGAGTAAGACCGTTTACGACCGCATGCAAAAGTCCAGTTCATGACTTGTAGCTTACGGTGGTTTTCTATGTGCTGTCTATTCCTAATATGTATGTAAGGCGAAGAACAAATTTCATAGAAATTAAAAGGAAAATCTTAATGAGAACTTTTTCGTGTACGAACAAGTATATAAGAAGGGTACATTTCTTTATTCATTCCGAATGAGCGGAACGCACCTAATATGTTTCTTTATTCGTTCGGAATATTCTATTCCTAATGTTCCGTGTTTTTATTAGCACCGGCGCGATCAGAACGCGTTCTTTTTGTACCGAAGTGCAGATGGAATAAACGGAATAAAACTGTCAAAAAACAATTTAGTATAAAAAGGGAAGGAAAAGAAAGTCATAATTGTAAATAAATACACAATTTATTGTTGGATTATGTGTTTTGCGTTCATTTTAAATAATATAAAAAACTGAAACCTCAAAATGTTTTTATTGAATAATTGCTTTAACCCGACTTCAACTTTCAATTGGCAGGAGTATTCCTTTGTGTCTACATATTTTTTCTTCCGTTTATTCTGGCGCGTATTCTGTTCCTTCTATTCCTTCCAGGGAATGAATAAAGAAATACACCATAAGTTTAGCGTGGATCGTGGATGGATTGAAATTTTAAATTACCAAAAAAACATTTCCATTGTTTAAGTTTTTTGACTTTTGTATAAATTATATTCAATTCTAGTTACATAAAATATTGTTATATTATTAGAGTTTTATTTCATACTATATATCATCGTTTAATTTGGTATTTCGGTAATTTTCCTTATGATGTAATTGAACTGATGTGTGTGTAATTGCGTTTGACTTGATTGGCGACGCTGAGACCAGCCCTTTCATCAAACGCCAATTTCTAGTTCTGGACTTTCATCAAACAGACCCTTGATTCGAAGCCGATCATGACATAATGACAACCTCGCGATTTCCACCTTAACTTAAAGTTTTCATCTGTAAAGAAAATAAATTTACTTTACATAGGTGTATTGGGTAAAATTATATCTTTCTAGTTCATAAATTTTTTACTAATTATCGAAAAAAAGCAATTATTATTTATTATTAAAATATATACACATATCTGGAATACCTTTATCAGCATTTAATGTTCACACTTTTTCAAATTATTTTTATAATTCTTATAGCGTTTACAATACATATATGGCGTATTTTCTCTCCCTAACTCAGTAGACTTCTCTTCTAACGAAATTTTTTTGATCAAAATACAAGGTCGATTTAATAAGCCTAGTAGACCAGAGAAGTTCAGGTCAGAGCAGCTTTTAATATTAATTTAAAACAAAATCGCGCAGAAAAGAGCAAGTAACCAGCCTTTTGAAACTTTCTGGAAATGTCAAATCAATTTTGAGTATTGGTTTGATGTGAATACGAAATCTACAGTTACGAAATTTAAAAAATACTGAATTATAAATTTTCCCTTCTCAAATTAACTTCCAAATGCAAATATCACAAATGTCACGTGTCAATTTAATAGTTTAATTTTCTGCTCAAACTTTCTCTACCTAAAAGGGCAATGCAGAAAAATCTGCTCATAGCTGAAATAGCTCAGCCTGACTGAACACTCATCGGATCAGTTTAGAGCTACTTTCAGGTGACAATGGGTGCACCAAAAAACTTATAACTAAGGAATGGCTACAACATGATTTTCCGTGAAGCATCTCACATACACCAACTAAACTACACTTTTACAAACAAAATGATCAATGTAGGCGTAAAAATTTGGAAAGTTAGGCGGCTCATGTGATTGTTCACGTAACACAAAATTTTAATTTAAAATTAATTAAATTCTTTGGGAATCTATAATATATACACTTTTTCAAATCGTATTAAATTTATTTGTTTATTTAATTCTTCTCCAAAGAATTTTCATAATTTTACATTGACCACATCGCTATTTACGATTTATCTTCAATAAACTACTACACTGAATGGGTTAAATGTCAAAACAGAAATGCAAACAAAAATCTTTCATCGTAATTATTTAATTAAAATAACTTAAAGTTGCCTTCAATGTGATTGCCTTTAAATATACGACTGATTAGAAATATTTTTGTTTGTGATTTAGTTACCTATGGAAAGAAATCTCTGGAACTCGCCGGTCAAAATATGCCTTCTTCGCGATGAGGTTAAATTTCGAAGTGCTTCACTCACACATATTACACGCACACGTTATAGCCATTCCTTAATTATTAGTTCTTTGGGGTGCATCTATCCCAACCTAGCGATTACCAAAATTGAAGACTTACGCGAATTTTGCTTGCTTCTGTCAAATTCTGTTTGGTGGATGGTTTTGCTTCTGTTTAGCACTCAGGTTCGAATCTTTTAGTAAGTATGCACTTAAAGGCAATTATGTATCTATACGAAAATAAGTTTCAGTTTATTTCAGTTCAGTTTATTAGCAGGAAAATTCATTTTCATCAACTCAAAATATGAGTATTAACGCCCATAATTTAATTATCCTTAAAGTTTAATGAAAAAAAAACTAACCAAATACTCAAACATTATCTTAGCTAAGGCACAAACTATTAATGTGATTACTTGGGCAGCAAAATTGAAGTTTGATAAGTTCAATGATCATCGCTATTACGAATCGGTTACATGTAGTGATAGAGAACACGATCTCTACTTTTTTCTGCTCTGGGTTGAGCTAGACCAAGGCATTAAACAGACCTACTGTATGCTTCAGGATCAAATATCAAATGATAATGTCTTTAATTTCGACTTGGAATTCGAAGCCGACGTCGTCATTGCATTAAGTAGAGAGAGAGAGTAGAGTAGAGTAGAGTAGAGTAGAGAGAGAGAGAGTAGAGTAGAGTAGAGAGAGATACCGAAGTTATGGCTAATTAAGCGCTTTCCCAAAACGTACGTATGAACTTTTCGGAAACATTTTATAAATATAAACAACACTTGCTAAATTCCACAGTTACGTACGTATGAACGCTGCGCAATTACTCGAATCAAAAGGATAAATTACCAAAACATATTTTCAATATTCAAACCATAGGGTACCTTTCAAAAAGATTAATCTCAAATGCCGCCTATATTATAATAATAAAACAATATACATATTATTTACATCTTCATTTGTTGTTTCTTTATTTGAACAGGCTGTTTTGTTTTAAAATGTTTTTGTGTCCCATAATATATATTTTGCTGAAAATTTGTTCATTATGGAATTGTACAATTTGATTAGAGGAAGCTTGGTAAATTATCGAGGTCTAGTCGAAGGAAAATAAGCAAATAAAGTAGAATTAGTAAATGAAAACCTTAAATTTTTAGGATGCAGTCAAATCTTGTTTGCGCGGACACTGAGTGGACTGAAAAATTCGTCTGGTTATTATTGATATCCAGGTTATGGGAGTATGGAACAGATTGTTTTGTTTTGAAATAAAAACAATTATGTGAGCAAATATGAAGATAAGACCGTTTAAAACTGAGTAGTATTCGGCCATACAAGGAATTTGAAAGCTGGTATGAATTTTGTATGCAGGATTGTCCAAGAAGATCAGTTTTCCTTTAAATTTATTTTCATTTCATTTTTCGAATTGTTTAATTATTCTCCGAACAATCTTCGAAGAGACGGAATGTAATAACTGGGAATTTCTATTATTAAATAATTAACTTACTTTTTTTTATTTCCATTTAAAGTTTTCTGGATTGGGAATTGTACCATTCTTTTGTCTTTTTGAGCTACAGTGGAAATTTCTGCCATGTACAGCACACTAAACATTTTTGAGTCACTAGTTTAAAATCAAAAATTATAATCACCACACTATCACTAGAAAAATTTAATTCACTTTTAAGGTACTATTAGCGAGTTAAAAAAAAATTTCATAAAAGGGTCTATAAATGTGTCAAGAATATGTATTTAAAATTTCAGTCATGTTTTGACGACGCTGCGTAAATTCTTTGTAACTTGAAACTTTAAAGTCGTTTTTCTCGAAATGACATTTTTCAAATTTGCCCAAATTCTAGCTCAAAATCTTTTTGTCCGATTTTAATAAAACTTGGCTCATTTTGTTAATTGTTATGTCTATTGTGCATACCCCCCCCCCCCCCCCCCCCACCGGACCCTGGTGACTTTTTCTGTTTTTCCGTTTAGAGACTTAAAAACGCGGGAAAACTTTTTTTTTCAATACGCGCCATTTTTCGAAAAAACGCTTTACTTACGGTTTTGGGGGGGGGGGGGGGGGTGGATGCACAACTAAATATGTCTATATTAAAATGCCATTCGATTTTTTTTCTTTCTTAATACGTGCTAAAATCTTAATGCAAGAATTGTGGACTGACAATTTAGATTGGGACACACCTTTATCAAATGACCTCCAAAGAAAATCGGTTCAGCTTAAACACGAACTTCCACTAGTGCAGGATATTAAGATCCTAAGATAAAATATACCAAAAAGCCACCAAGGCACTGAAATTGATGGATTTTGTGATGCGTCTGAGAAAGCATTCGCTGCAGTAGTTTATACAAGGATAACAAGGGGATTCAGTAATAACAATGATAGCGGCAAAAGCAAAGGAGGCACCTATTAAAAAACAGATCACACTGCCAAGACTAGAACTGTGCGGCAGTACTATTAACAAAACTAATGACCAGGATAACGAAGATATTTGACTTTAAGGTTGTTACCGCCTCTGCCTGGAAGGAAAAAAGTGGGATAACTTTGTCCAATCCCGAGTCAAAGAAATACGAGACATCTGATCACAACCCAGCGGACTGTGCTTCTAGGGGAATCTCGCCCACCCAACTCAAAACGCATCTATTATGGTAAACTGGTCCTGAATAGTTAGTAGATCCAAAGAAGAATGACCTTGTTATTCAATCAATCGGTGAAAAAGAAGAGACCCTAGCCATAACCATCAACTACACCACTGCTACCTTTTCAACTCCCACTGAGAGCAATGTTCTTGAAAGATTTTTTACGTTTACCAAAATGTTACGCGTACTGACATATTGCTATAGACTTGTGAATGCCGCTCTTAGCTGAGTTGGACATAAATCCGAATATCTACAAGCAGATGAACTTCAACGAACACTTGTATGTTGTCTTAAGATTGTTCAAAAGCAATTTTTTTCACAGGAAATGCACGCTATATAACTGGGTAAGCAAATACCTAGTTCGAGCAAACTTCTATCCCTGTTACCATTTCTGGATACTGAGGGACTTCTTCGCCTAGGAGGTAGACTGAGTCACTCCCACCTATCCTATGAGCAGAGGCATTCGATCATTTTACCACACAGTCACCACGTTACATTACTTCTTTCTAAATTCACACAACAAGACAACATTACATGGAGGTAACGTACCTGCGACAACGATACTGGATTATTGACGCTAAAAGTGCAGTCCGGGCAGTGATTCATCGCTGCGTAATTTGCTGTCGTTATCGTGGAGTTCCACTGAAACAAAAAATGGGAAGTCTTCCAGATCCAGGGGTAACGCCGTCTAAACCTTTTTCTCATACAGGAATGGACTACGGATCCTTTAATATCCGCATTTCCAAAGGAAGGGATAGTAAAGCATACAAGGGTTAAATAATCGTATTTGTATGCATGTCAACAAAAGCCATTCATCTGGAAGCACCTCCAAAGTGAGGTGTGGACGGTGGAATGAAATGCAATTTTGTAAAATAATTGGCTAGCTGTTCTGATGCCTTTCCGTGGCTTTTCTGTATTACGCTTTGAAATTCGGCGTCCTACCGATTCTTAGCTCCGACAAAGGTGGTACCATTATCACTGTATATGTCACTGCAAGGACCTCTTCTAGATGTAAAACGTTTGTAGGAGACCAGGAATGCTTCAGTGGTTAGGTCACTCAATCATTCTCGCCTTGATTCTTTCTAACGTCGCAATCGCTTGTCAAGTGCTGTCATTACCGGCGTACCTAATCGCCAAGATGCAAACCTAAACGCAATTTTTTCCAAAATTTGCGACCAAATTAGTCACACACCATCTGAATTTGTGGACATATTCAGACTCCGCACGAGAAACAATTCTGGGGCACAACCGATTATTGTTAAATTTCCTACCATCACGGAAAAACTGTGTTTCTACAAGCTTGGCTCTCTTACACAGGCTGATGTAGGATTTAATCATAACGATCGAATATTCATCAATCACAACCTAACACCTCGGGCAAAGATTACTATTACTAGATAAACGGCTTCGAACAAAGTAGTGAAACATTTTTGGTTGCTTTTGTATATTTCCCGTATCGGGCAACCCTGCAGTCAGAATTAAAAATTTGTTTCTCGGGAGAGTTTGTGGATAAGAGACACTTTTCATATATGCATTTACAAATATCAAATGTACTTCGCTCATTAAAAGATCAGAATACATCGACAGTTTACGCACATAAGTAACTAACTCACATGAATTATTTTTATTGGTTGTACTTTTTGGTACATTTTTCTCTTCGACAAGATTTGGTGGTACTTTTTTGACAGTCGTATGTGATTCTCTCCGAATGAGAAGAGAATTTGAGGAATAAGTGATTCTCTCAAATAATTTTGACAGGAGTAAATGACTGCACACTACCTGTAGGCTTTATTTGCATGTATATTCTTATGACTTTAAAATCTGGATATATTTCGTTTTACTGTGGTGCCAGTGTTACTTTTTCAAGACAAGCTGGGTATTTTAGGGAGCCGGTTATCTAGTAGTAAGTAATCTTTGCCTCGGGACCGTACAATTTTTTTACACGCCAGACATATGAAGGCCGGGAATAGGTTGGCTGATGTTTTTATTTTGAACGGACTTGTCTTTGTAAAGAAGTCAACTACTGCTGAGGCAATAAAAATTACTGAACTACATCAATTTGAGGCAATCTGAGCAACACTGGATGATTTAGTAGCTATTTTGTTTTAATTTCTTATAGTAACTAATTTTTGCATCACTGGATTAGTTATTTGTTTAATAATTGCTTTTCTTCACTTTGGTAGTTAAATTAAGCTTTTTTTTAAATGTTTAAGTCAGTTGAATACCTTTGTAAATTTTGTTTCTTTCACAATATTTTGCTTTTCTCTATTTAAGTAATCATGCTTTGGTTTGTGGCTCTGGTCGTCCCTCTTCGCTCCTGTCGTGTCCTGCTTGGTTGTTATGATGGGCAATGAACTATCTGGTGGTGGCACGAATGAGATAAATAGTACTAATATCATGTTGCGCATTTTGGCAGATCGATCTAGTGGACTGAAAGTGTGTAATATTAATGCACGCAGCATTCTGGGCTCTATTGACGAACTTGTAAACATTTTTTCCGGTTCAAAGAGTTTGTGTGTCAGACTTGGTTAAAGCCACATATTCCTGATGCTTTAGTTCATATTCCCGGTTTCAAGGTCTACAGTTGGGATCGTCTTTTGAGACGTGGAGGCGGGGTTGCAGTTTACATTAATGATAGGATTTCATGCAAATTAATCTCTACATCAGAAGCAAGTGAGGTTGAGTTTATCTTTTTGGAAATTTTTGGTGGAGAATGTAAATGCCTGGTTGGCGCTGTGTATAGCCACCTAGTGTCAACGACCTTTCTTTCTTTTATGACACTCTCTCTGAAATCTGTTCGGGCTATCCTCATGTTATTATCGGTGGGGATTTTAACATTAATCTTTTAAAGGGCTGCAATACAAGTTCCAACTTTACATCAAACTTACAGCAGTTTAACCTTAAAGTTGTAAACAATGAACCAACCCATTTCACATCCACCTCTGCTTCGTTATTGGATCTCTTTCTCGTTGATCTGAATATGGTTACAGAGCATAACCAACTATCCATTCCTGGAGTTTCAGATCACGATTTATTATATCTAAATTACAATTTGTGCAGCTCACAAAGTAATTGGAACTGCTCTTTTCAATACAGGGACTATAAAAACCTTAATCTAAAAACCTTGATCTAGATTTGTTACTGGATGAGGCTTTTTCTTTGGACTGGAATTTGATTTTTTCCATGTCTGAAGTTGATGATCAGGTTGATTATTTCAATATCCTCGTGATGTATCTCTTCGAAAAATACATCCCTCTCCGTAGAGTAATTGCTAAGAATTCGAAATGTCCTTGGTTTTCACAATCCGTCAAAAATCTTATAAAAGAACGGGACAAAGCTTATCGGCATTGGAGGAGATGTAAGTCTGCTCATAACTGGGAACAATTTCGGATTTTAAGAAATAAAGTGACACTGGCAGTACGACAGGAAAAAAAGCGTTACTATACTGGCAGGCTAAGTTCTGAACTGACTCCTAAGCAATTATGGAAAAACTTACGAGCGATTGGTGTTGGTAGGAAGTCAGAATCGGTTCCAGAAATTGAACCAAATACTCTGAACCGAGCCTTTTTAGCTCTTGAGAGTTCGACCTCCTCTGTGGCGGATATTGACTCTGGCGAACGGGAAGGGAATATGTTCTCTTTTCGTAATGTCTCGCAACTTGAAGTTCTTTCAGCTATTAAATCTATTAAATCATATGCTACTGGATTAGGCAATATTCCTATCAAATTCATCAAACTTTTGCTTCCCTGTATTCTTCCTTTTATACTTATATTATCTTATACTTGTATTACCTCATCTAAATTTCCGTCTTTATGGAAGAATGCACTTGTTATACCTATAGCTAGGAAGCCAAATCCATCTCTATGTTCTGATTACCGCCCTGTTAGCATTTTAGCGTGTCTTTCTAAAGCTATGGAAAAATTAATTGCACAAAGCATTACTGAATTTTTTGATAATAATGGGCTTATTTCTGCTTGGCAGAATGGATTTAGGGCGAATCACAGTTGTACTACAGCTTTACTTAAATTAACTCAGGATGTCCGGCGAGAAATTGATAATGATAGGCTAACTATACTTACTCTGCTTGATTCCTCTAAGGCGTTTGATACTGTAAACCACAAGTGCCTTCTTAGCAAATTAAAGTGCTACTTTCACTTTGAAGCTTCCGCTTTAAATCTAATCAGCAGTTTCCTGGTTGATCGTAAAAGAAGGTAATTTTTGGATCTGAACACTCTGACTATCTTGAATTGTTGACTGGTGTTCCTCAGGGTTCGATTCTTGGACCGCTGCTATTTAGTCTATATACTACCCAGCCACAAAAGTATTGGGACACTTGAATTTTTTTTACATTTTCAACTTTGTGGGTATATAAAAAAGTGTTTAATTATAAAAGTAAATTTTGTTATGGTAATAATTACTTTGTTTGTTTTGTTCGAAACTCTTTTCACAGTTGCAAAAAATTTAAATTAATAACAAAAAAATAACGAACGTTGCAGAAAGACAACCGTAGTCATGTTATACGGAAAAAGTCCGATGTATACCTGACAGAACGCTTGAAGCACCCTGTCAAATTTCCAACTTCTGGAATGATTTTGGGGCTGCATGTCCGGATATGGAGTTGGGTCTCTCAATTTTATTGATGGAGCAATTAACTCCGAAAAATACCAAAATGTACTGCCATCAATACCTCTCCTTCAGTCGCCTGAAGGGAGTTCGTTTTTCAACAGAATGGAGCACCAAGCCATACTTCAGAATCCAGTAAAGCATGGTTGCAGGGCAATGGAGTACCAACAATGGAGTGGCCCGCTAATAGTCCAGATCTTTCCATAATAGAGAATTTATAGGGAGTTATTAAGAAAAGACTTGGGGCGGATCCATCCAGGAGGACTAAAACTGTTCTTCGTGAGAAAATAAAGAAAATTTGGAATTCTTTTACCACCAAGGATTGTGAGAGGGAGATTAAGACTTGTTAAATCAATGCCACTCCATATTAAAGAGGTTGTAAAAGAAAAACGTGATGAAACGAAATGCTGAACATAAAGAAATCTACAGTAAATTTAATTTATTTTTCCAATGAATATGTATTATTTTCGTTATTTTGTTGTTATGTATTTGAATTTTTGTCACTGTGAATAGAATTTTCAACAAAACAAATAAAATAATTATTGCTATAACGAAATTTTCTTTCATAAATATTATACAATTTTTTTTATACCCACAAAGTTGAGAATGTGAAAAAAATGCAAGTGTCCCAATACTTTTGTGGTTGGGTAGTATAAATGATCTTCCTAATATTCTCAAATTCGTAAAGATATCAATTTATGCAGATGATGTTCAGGTATATCTTAGCTGCCCTCTGGGGCTTTCTGAGCACTGCGTCTGGCAGATAAATCAGAATCTTAGTGCAATCTCTGATTGGGCTTCGGATAATCACTTAAAACTTAATCCCGTCAAGTCTCAGGCTATAGTGCTCTTCAAAAGGCCTTAA
Source organism: Leptarthrus brevirostris (assembly GCA_964036015.1). Classification (NCBI taxonomy): domain Eukaryota; kingdom Metazoa; phylum Arthropoda; class Insecta; order Diptera; family Asilidae; genus Leptarthrus; species Leptarthrus brevirostris. Next base: position 74,015,106 of record OZ038374.1, read on the forward strand.
ATACTGATTCCCTCCCCTCTTTAAGGATCGGGTTGACGGCAATCCCTTTTTTAGTTAAAGTAAAAAATTTGGGTGTTATCATTAATAATACTTTAACATGGATTGACCACATCAACAGTATTGTCTCTAAGGTATATAGCGGTCTCCGTAAACTCTGGTGTAGCGGCTCTTTCATTACAGAAAGCGTACGTTCCTCTTTGGCGAAATCTCTGCTGCTGCCTGTTCTTACACATGGTGATATTATATTCGGTAACCTTGACTCTGTATCGTGGAACAAGCTTAACGTTTGCTTCAATTCAATCGTACGTTATGTATATAAACTTCGACGGTATGACCATGTAACGCAGTTTGTCAATTTGTTCCTCGGATGCTCGTTTTCTTCTTACTTAAAAATGAGGCTGAATATATTTTTATTTAACTTAATACGTACAGGCAAACCTTATTTTCTGAAGGATAAGATAGTGTTTTTACGTTCTTCTCGTATGAATAATCTTCAAATACCTGGATACTCGTGTTTGCAATCCAGGCGATTATTTTTCGTTCATGCCATCACCTTATGGAATTCTCTTCCGTTTGTTGTACTTCGTGCGGGTTCGATGGGGGTGTTCAGGGCGCGGCTTCAGTCACATTACCAATTACCATCATCTTAATTTTGATTTTTCTTTTTGTTTCTTTTTAATTTTAATTAATTCCTTTCATCTTTTTCTTGTTTGTTCTTTTTTTCTATTTCTACCTTTTCAATTATTAATTCACTTTGGTCATTTTTGTCATTCTAGCATTGTAATCTACTTTTACTTTTCTATGCTATGTACTTTTAAAAAGAATATATTCTTATTTTGTACAAATTTCACGTTAAATAAATTGAATAAATTGAATTGAATTTAATTGAACTTTCGAAGAATTCCCACCCTATTGTCTCAAATAGAGGCATGCCTGAACTCAAGGCCGATTTGCAACGACGATTAAGCAACGGCCCAGAGGATCTAGCAGTCTTCACACATGGACACTTCCTAATTGGACGACCGCTGCTGACAACACCAGAAGTATATTATGAGGAACAGCCCACTACTCCTCTGACCCATTGGAGAATGATTAATAAGTCACAGAATGACTTTTGTAAGATCTGGTCATCTGAATATTTATCACGACTTCAGCAAATGACTAAATGGTATGATCAAGCTGAAAATGTTAAAACAGGCGATATCGTCATCTTGAAGGACGATAACGTTCCGCCCGGTCGCTGGGCGTTAGGACGAATTCACGGGCACAGATGGCCTTGTACGAGTAGCCACGATCAAAAGTGTGAACAACATGTTGAAAAGACTAATATCAAAGATTTGTCGATTGCCTTTTGAACAACCGAATTACAAACCGAAACTTTAGCCAAGCCAGCTGTGAACACAACTACGGTCACCATACATCCCAGGCATCTGTGATCAGACGCAGTAAATACAGGTAACGTCAAAACGTTCAAACAACTAGAAAGCGATCAACAGGAATTACGATACATCCGAAGAATATTCCCATTCGACCATCAATTGAAGAACTGAAAAGAACCTCTCTGCCAACTCGACACCCCAAACGAGCCAAAATGTCGGGGGCCCTTTTGTTACTGAATTCTGTTTCAGCCGTGTTTCCACAACCATACCGAGAAACAATATGAAGACATCAAAGATATGTTACAAGCAAAATTGCTGGCAATAGAGCAAAGTGAGATATACCAGAACCAGGGCAAGCAAAAACAGCCATATACTGATAACATAAGCTGAGCGCTATCCAAGTGTATTGGAACAAGATCGTCATAAACCACACAGATATAATTGCAAACCCAAGCAATATATACTCCGAATATATAGAGAGCAACGCACACCAGATAATTAAGGATCTATATGATGACATTACCATTTTTATATATGAGAAATTACGTAGCACGAAGAGAGCTGAAGACGATATTAAACTACACGATATTAATAATCCCTGTTTTCCATGGCGACTACCTGTCGTGGAATTATTTTCGTGACTTATTTATGCGGCTTATCCACAACAACACCCGACTAGGTGCTGCAGAGAAAATGCAGTACCTGAAAACACATCTAACCAGGGAAGCCAGCAGCCTTCTTACACATCTTTCTGGAGAACCGATTCGAATCACTAGAGTCATTACGGGACAGAAAAAAGAAAGATATCAATGCAGCTGGGAATAAAAATCAAATACGATTTAATGATCAACACAGATATAAATCATATTGTATACTGCGAATAAACAACAGAACTGCTGTTATACCAATGTCCGAGATTCACCCGACTATCGATTACTGAAAAGACACAATTTGTCCAGAAGAAAAACCTGTGCATTAATTGTCTGCTGCACAATGAAACAATAAAACATTATTGCAATATTTGCCATCGTCACCTATCTACAACAAATCCAACACCCGAAATACAGACTCAATTGTTGAACGTCAAGCAGACTCAACAAGTAGTACTGGCCACTGCACTAATACATGTCCAAGGTTACCATGGAAGGATAGAAATTCTTCGGGCTCTAATTGATCAAGGTTCACAGACTTCTTTAATTTCTGTGGCAGTCGCTGAACTCCGGAGACGGAGTTGGATCAATTAGTTGAGCGGAACGACCACCATGCCATGGGTCCCGGGTTCGAGACCAGGTCTCCCCGTAGGTTTTTATTAGGAAGTTAAAATAATCCACTCCGTCTCTGGGTTGTTGTCTACCTCGCAGCAATGCAAAAACAAGACATTCGAGTTTCCTCACTTCCCTTACCCTAATTCCCTTCCGGCCACATCGGATAAAAAAAAGAAGTCATTTACAATTTTCAACAGCTCGCTAATTAAGCGAAGGAAATTAATGTTTACCGGCATAAAGCACAAAAGTAAACAAACAACGTGCTAAGCCGTAATTGCAAGCGCAAGTTATGACGAGCTCAGATTACGGATGAATTACGAATCACACGAAAGAAAATTGAAAGAAATGATTGCAACATGAAACCTGACCGGAAAAATGTTCAATGCTCCAGTGATATGTTTAGCAAATTAAGAATTGTAGACCTAAGCTTAAATTATGTATAAATAGAATAAGTTCGATCAATAAATCAGATTAATCTTAGCACAGACCTTCACTGTTAGGAGTTAATGCTTTTTAGCTGCTCCACTGGAGTTAATTAATGCTTTTTAACTGCTCCTAGGGAAAGACTTCGAGTAAAAATATATGCTACTCACCGAATCCATCATTTCTTTGAGCGCTCATATTTTTGAGCGATCACCATCCCAAAGAAAAATGTGTACTCCAATTTGTGGAAGGTAAAACAAGTGCTTTTACTTTTCGTTTTTAAATAAATGATTTCCACCAAGTGTTTACTGAAAGGAAACTTTCTGATTAAACAATATTTAACCAGTATTGGTATTTTATGAAATTGATGGACTAAAAATCCTCTTCATAAAATTCGTATTCAGATTTAAAACTGAGTGCTTATAGGAGTTGTGTTTTTGACCTTCCGTCATGGATGTCCGTGGTGGAAAGTGCTAGTACCACGCTGATGATGACCAGCTTGCACTTTCGGTCGAAACATCCATCATTTCTTTGAGCGCTCATATTTTTGAGCGATCACCATCTCAAAGAAAAATTTGTACTCCAATTTGTGGAAGGTAAAACAAGTGCTTTTACTTTTCATTTGCAACAACTGTCAAATTGATCGAGTGAATGCAAAGCATTTACATCGGCATTGCACTTGTTGAACGCATGCTGAGAATGCGCATTTAAATTACTTTTTGAGCGCCCCCACGCTTACCTATAATGCCATGATATTTATGTTCAAAATAAGGGAAAATATTAGATATGTTGGCGAGGTTTAACCTTCAAGTTTTCGGTGGGCTAGAATCGTGTGGACAGGAAGAACTCGATAATGTAAATAGAATTAAAATTTCTTTATAATCTGCCTATTACATGGAGGAATGAAATTAGGATGCATGCGTTTAATTATAGTTAGTTAAAGTGTTAGCCTATATAGCGGTGCAGGCCCAATAAGCACTCGCGACTCGATAATGCGAAGATAAAGTGTAGTAAATGTCGTAAGATGAGTGATCGAGAGGAGGTAATCAGATCCACCCTGTAACATTCAGGAAGTGAGTGACTTCTTCAATTTTCCTCCCAATTCGCTGGAACAAAGGCTGCCGAATACCCGATATCTTACCCTGGCCGAACATTCAGTGCGTTAAAAGGGATGGCAAGCCTTGCGGCGCAGTCCCCGATTGCACAATGACTACACAGCCGTCATCTTGGCGACATATCTTCGGGTCCTCGTTAGGAGTTCTTTCGTTCTTTTTGTGTCATAACTTGGCCATATCTTCCTAAATTTGGCGGAAGAGGTCAGGCCCCTCCATCTGGAGTTTGCCGTTGATAGAAAATGCGAGAAGATATTCATCTTACCGGCCTCAGGCGGAATGTGCACCAACTGCGCACGGAAACCAGGACGACCAGATCAGTACCTCATGTAGAGCCGTCTCAGTGGATCTACTTTTAGGTAGGCGTGTTGTGATTTAGATAAAGAGGATCAGTCAAGAATCTTTGGTAAGTGGATATTTAGCACTCGTTGCAGGGTCTTAAGGGGGTTGATACGTGTAGATGAGTGAGAAAACAAGGCGTACTTAAACACAGTAATAGTGAACCAATTTTTCTGTATTTTTTCTATATTTTATTGAGAGACCGAAATTACATTTTTTTTTGTGTTATAAAAGTCTAAAATGGCTACGCTGGGCGGGGTCCAAGAAACGGTTCAAATTTCATTCCAAGTAAAGTTGTAAAGGGCTTTTGTATTGGTCTGAAGGGCTATTGTATCGGTCTGAAAAAAATCTAAACGGTTTTAATAAGATGACAGTTTCGGCTTCTATACAAACCTCAGTTTTTGAAAAAGTCCTGAAAAAAATGCCAGCTAAAAACGAAAAAGTGGCAATATTTTCGATTTTATTCGCAAGAAAATACTTTTTTTCGCGAATCTCTACATTTTTGAAGGTCCAGATAGAAGTGACATGATTTGAGAAGCTGTGGTTAACATTTCAGCTCGATTGAACCAATACTCCTTAAGCAATCTTACTTCAAGTGGTAAAAACGCTGTTTTGAGATAATTGCTAAACATTGAACAACAGAAATCTGATGAAAATCAAAAGTTTTCTACTCACACGATAGTTTGCTATGCCAGGTTCATTTATCTTGCCTTCTTCTTCCTCGTACACAACGAAACGATGAAAAGAATTTGGAGTCGTATACACGATCAAAAAGAGATAGATCAAGAGACAGAGGTGGGGTCTGATCCGTATGGGCGCGACTGCAGCCCGATGCGGTCGCGCGAGTCCACCTGATGCTATATATCTGTTTTAAGTGTGATGGAACTGGAATATCATATAAAAAAGTTTTTTAAAAAAAAGTTGAACCGACTTTACAAAAAGCGCTGAAAAGCATAAAATAATTTTTAATTTTATATCTATTACGACATTTTGAAGTCGGTGCAAATCAAACAAACCAAACAACTACAACAAAAGTATTTATTCGTCCTTCCTTATGATCCCGTGAGCTCAAACGTTAGTTCTATGTATTATCTTCAATTGTGGTTCTGTAGTTGGTTTATTTGTTTAATTTGCACCGACTTCAAAATGTCGTAATAGATATAAAATTAAAAATTATTTTATTCTTTTCAGCGCTTGTTGTGAAGTCGGTTCAACTTTTTTTTAAAAACTATTTTATTTTTCACTTTTAAGTGTCTTCTACTCTATACAATGAAAAAAGAACCATCTAAATCGGTCCATGCGTTAAAAAGTTAGGTTCAACCCCCTACGCCCACCTCCATCCCATTAAATTTTTTTCCTCGTGGTATCAATCAAGGAACATACTTTACCAAACAGAAAAAGATTATCTAAATCGGTCCACACGTTACGAAGTTAGACTACCCCTCCCTAAGCCAATTTTTTTTCTCCTATTAACAATGGGGGATCAACAAAAAAAGAATCATCCAAATCGGTCCACGCGTTTCAAAGTTAGGTTAAAACCCCACCCCCACCCCACCCAAAATTTTTTTTTACATGGTACCAATCGGTGAACATACTTTACCCAACAAAAAAAGAATCATCAAAATCGGTCAACGCGTTACGAAGTTATGCCCGGTCAGACATAAAAAAAATCTACACGTCGAACTTATAACCTCTTTGTTTTTGGGAAGTCAATCAAAAATCGATTTAGGTTCATGTTCTTAAGACCCTAATAAACCAATTTATGAAAAGAAAAAAATGGAAAAAATCATTTTTTTACACGCATCAACCCCCTTAAGCACAAACGAGGCTAGAGTGATTAGTTTGAAATCCTTCAAGGATTCATGCCCTTTTTTGCCAGCTTTAGAAATAAAAACCACCCGAACCCGTCTGTACGACTGGGGAACATGGTTAAGTAGGACACAGTTCCTGAAAATCACTAATGGCCACAAAGTTACTATATCTTGTAACCTCTGAGACATAAGGGACAGTATGCCATTTTCATCCAGGTATTTATAAATAGAGAAACTGTTCATAGCCCACAAGATCCTCTCCTGTTATAAGTGATATAATGCGCTGCACTTCGTGAAGGTTAGAGCTTTTCATGCAACTATATAGCCTGGGATAATCGTATTCATTAGTAGTTCCAAGGATTCAGTGGCCGTCTCTGTCCATGTCCCATTCCCCCATTTAATCGATGAGCGGCAATGTACATTGGACTGAATTTTACTCAGCTTCGCCGAGTCCTTGATATCTTCGAATAGTAATCCATCTATGCTTCTTCCATGGCTTTTTGAACGGCTTTCTTGTAATTATTCGCACAGTCTATAAGGTTTCCAGAGCTTGTGCTTTTAGCAGATATCGAAGATCTCTCTTGACATCTTCCTTATATTAAATAGATCACTGTTTAACCAAGGGGCGAAGAACTTTTTGCTATATTCAGCTGAACACGAGACCTTTAAGGCCACATTTACTGCCCTTTCGAAGGTCTCAGATGAAGCTGTTCAGCTCATTAATAGCTTCAATTTTATCATTAGGTATTCTGAATAGCTTTTCTAGCGATTTGGCTAAATTTCTTCTTAGGAGTATTGATCTTAATACTCAAATTGAATAGTATCCAAATGTGATCTGAAAAGGATCTCCGATCGAATTCTTTCTAATCTTCAATTTTGCGGGTTTCGTTAGCTGTTAGTTATGTAAAATGGCGAACTTCTTCCCAACCGCTTAAATTCCATGCTGGGAAAGGTGAAGGTTGGGGTATTTCCCCTGTGACATTCTAAAAGGTTAGTATTGATAATAAAGTTAAATAAAGATGTCTGGCCTTGCCATCGCAGCCTACCGGGAGGTTGGCTCCTTTACTCCTCAAGCTGTTGGTCAGGCTCATTAATTCTTCTGGCGGGGCTGACCTGTCATGGGCCATGTACGCCTGTAACTTCCAATTTAATTACTTTTAAATCGGGAGAGCTGAATTTCTAGGCTCACCATGCTCCGAGTTGTTGGTGTTATAGAATAGGTTAACGTTATCATCTAATAGTCCTTTGATAGTCGAATCCTTGACCCAGGGTTCTTGGATTAGACCGATGTCGATGCTTTCCTCCTTTAGGAAACAAGCAGAATATTCGAAGCACTCCTTGAGTTCTGCATGTTTATCTGTACGGTCTTCAGCAATTGCGGATTTTTGTGAAGGGGGGGGGGGGGGGGGTAGATGTTCATAACTGCGAACATTTCCTTGCCTCATCAGCCAGGTCTAAGTTTTCGTCAGGGGCATTTCGGAATACCTTAAGTTTGGCATACCTTATGCCGGACCTAAATCTGTAACCCGTTTTTGAGAGGCTAGACTTCTGGGTTTCTTCTGCCGTTATGTCCGCCCAGTCGCTCTTCGATATCGATGGATTTTGGATAGCACACCTCGGCAAAAACACGATTGTGGCGTATTTATGTACAAGAGGGTATTCAGATTTTTGTTGTAAGAGATTCCCTTCATTGTCTCAAGACAATTTAAAAGCTCTTTCAGTACTTCCACCCCGCTTACAATCTAAAATTTTTCACTAACCTGAAATTAAAGTGCAACAAGTGATAAAATAATGTATAAAAAATACAATAATGTTATAGTACAATTTTAAGTGATCTGTCATAGTGGAAATCTACAGTTTGTATCGAAGAAGTAAGTAAAGACAATAAAGCACAAATTACGAACTTATTAATAAAAAATTTACGCAGATTCATGGCATTGGTCGAATGCGCTGTAACGGTTGCTCTGTAACTTAAATCTCCAAACATTTAGGCCGAAACCGTAAAGTTATTTTCTCGGGTGGAATTGGATATCGTCAACAGACGATTATTCGTTTTGTTAGTGGTCGCATAAACAGCGATAACTACTTAAAACTTGTAGACGAAGAGGTTGTTCATTCCTCAAACAGCAGATTCGGTGATCACAATATTCTTTTCAACATGACAATGCAATCCTAACTGCTCGAAACGTTAAACAATATATCGAGCGCAACAGCGTGCAGACGCTTGATTGACCAGCACTTTCCCCCGACTTATATGTAATTAAAAACGTGTGGAGCGTCTTTCACGAACGGTTTATCTAGGAGGACGCCAGTATACCAATGTTGAAGAACTTAAGAACGCCATAAGGACATACATATTCCCAAAAATGTACATAAGCCAGCTCTTTAAGTCATTGGTAGGGTCATAGGTCAAGGATGTTGGAAGTTGTTGAAAGAAAAGATACACTTATCGCACTCTAATTTCAGGTTAAAGGAGAATGTTTAGATTGTAAGTGGAGGGAAGTAGTAAAATGGCTTTTAAATTGTCTTGAGATAATCAAGGGAATCTCTTACAGCAAAAATTTCAGTACTCACCTATTCGAAAATGCCTCTCAATCGCGTTTTTGCAGGAGTGTGCTATCCACTTGTCGCGGTGTGTACCTTCATATTTGGCACCCAGATGGGATAAGCTTGATCTTCATGTTTGATCGCTGATCTTAGCGACGCACGCACTAAGGAAATCCATTGAGAACTAGTCAGTCTGGCTGATTATCTATTATCCGAAAACTACGGAAATTTTTCGAGATATCTTAGGCTGTAGTTAGGAACGCCATGTTATTATGAATATACTTTATTCATTTTTGAAAAAAAAAAACTGGATACTTCCATTTTCATTTGCTTCAGATACTAATTTTGAGTAATTAGTTAAGTTGAAAAAAATTTGTTCTGTCTTCAGAATTCATAACGTTACATTTATTTTAGCTTTTAAGATATAAATTTGGAATAAAATTTGTTTTTATGTTTCAAAATATTGTTCTTACTTTTAAGTACTTCATATTTTAAGTGTACTTCGTACTTATGCGCACTTCACTCTAAAGTACAGTATTTTCACCTGTACTTCAAAAGGTACGGCAGTATATTTATTGTACTTGCACTTCATATTTCAATTTTGAAGTATTTGCGAACTTTACTGAAATACCTCAAAAAATACTACAGTATCATTCGACTCTGGACTGTATGTATGGCTGTGTGTAAACACATTTTTTTCGACGATTTCTCAGAATAAATGATGCGTTCGAATCGGCTCATATCTCAACCAAACTCCCTTATTTAACTTGCCTGATTAACTTTTTAAACTAAATCTGTCTAGTTGTTGCGGGTGAGAAACTTGTTTTGTTTTTTGTTAATATTGATAATATGAATATTATTCAAGTCAATATAATAAATCGGTAATTTTTTGTTGTAGCTTTCAAGGGTCAGATCTACCACGATTTGTTTTCGCTTGAAAGTTTTTGGCATAATGAATATTTGACCTAAAGTTACCAGTATGTTTTCGTGTGTTAAAATGACGGGACCTGGCCATTAATCTCACTTGTAGAGTTTTCTCGCTTATTCAGTTCTCGCTCACCCAGGTTTGACCGGTTTAGCCAAGAAATGTGAGCTAGGCAAAAATTTTCGTTTCTTGATTTGATCCTAAATGAAGTTGAGAAATACTCTAATAAAGCAATACCATCCTAAATATACATCCATAGATTTTTTCAATAGAATGTAAATTAAACTTGTCTAATCAATCCCCTAAATGCTGTATTTTCAGATTACACATTTGATAACATCTTATACCGATAATCTAGTGAACGAATCGAATATTCTTAATAGAATAATTGACATTTTGGAAGAACTTGATGTATCAAAAGAGGTTTGTAGTTAGATGATAAGGAAATGCAAATATTTATATATAAGAAGTTTTATATATCTTAATTTTTTTATAGTTGGAAATTCTTACTGCCAATCGCGCATTAGGTCCACCTAAACATCATCGGCAAGTGTTAGATTTGTTTGAAGATATAAGATTAGCGTTAGCTACAGCATTATTTAATTGGTCCGCCCAGTGTGGATTACCGAAGCTAACCACTGGGAAGTTAATCTCCCATTTATCAAAGTATAAACCAACTGAATCACGTGGCGGTTTGGATAATGTTACCGTGACTCTATTGATGGCGTTATTGTATTCTTTTGATACAAGTATTCTTCAAAGGCATGAGGACGGAGAAGAAGGCGTGCAAAATTTTCCTATTATTTGTGAAAATGGATACGCACAGTATGTTATTGATACTTTGAAAGGTGACTGGAGTTGGGAAGATAGACTTAAGTCAATAGTATGCTTTGCATTCGGTCTTGCAATGGCATCATTAAGACAGGCTCCTCAAAATTTACAACAAAATTCTGTTAAAATAATTGATAAAGATGAGCAATTAATAGATGAGGCGATACAGTATCGGATATTTGATTTCATGCACTATTATCTTTTAGAGAGTGAAATAATTTTTAAGTAAGTATGGAATTGTATACATTTTTATCTACAACTACAAAATAATAATGTTTCAGGACTGAGTTCTTTTTTAGACGCATTCATACATTATTTACCGATTTTATTGAACTAATGCATTCAAAAGTAAGTACTTATTTTACGTAATATAAAAACATAATAATTAATATTTCACTTGAGGTAACTGAACTTCGAGGTCGAGCAGACGAAACAGCACGAACTGTTCAATGTTTTGCTCAACAGGGGTTGGACCCACCTCCCAATTTAGATCACAATTTTGAAGTTTTAATGTTAGCAGTAGGTAAATTTTACGGAGCTGATAAGCTGGGCCTTTGTTTATGTTTAGAATACTGGGGGCCAATGGATATTCCAGCAAATTATATGAAAACTTCGACGAGATCTGTATCTTTATTTAAATTTATTCGACTTGCTGGAGAATTGCTTCCACCTATTCTATTTGTACCGTATTTAAAAATGTTAGCTGGACTCTCAAGTTGTGAGAAATCTGCCAGAAATACGTTTAATTTATTAAAACAGGGATCTGGATTATCTGGAAGTACTACTCTTTCTTGGGATCATTTCTTTGGTTCATTAGCTAGATATTACGCGTAAGTACAATAAAGCAAGTGTGCTCATTTATAAATATTTTAACAATCGATTACAGCAACCTAAGACAAGAACAACATCCGAGTAGCGATACCATATATAGGAATCGAATTTTAAACCGAAGTATAAATCCTCAAGAGATTGAAGGATTGCATGCCGTTTTAGGTATTATTAGAGTGGTTGCAAATTATGATGAAGTTGCACGAGTTGCTCTTTGCGAGCATCCCAATTGGATTCCTCTACATGTTTTGCTGGGTATTATAAGTTTCTTGTATGTAAATTTCTAAATATTTTAACCGGACGCAATGATTTTAGGTTTATTAAGCTGCTCTGTACCTTTGCTGGTAAAAGCAGATATATTGAAAACTCTTGCTACTTTGGGCAAATCAAAAGAGACGGCTATTCAGTTGTGGAACAATTTGGAAGCAGCGCAAATAATTTCTACAATTCCTACTACAAATACTTATGGTAAGCGCTTAGACAAAGTAGATTCTGAAAACCTAATGACTTTAAAAATTGTTTGTATTGAAATATTAGTAACGGGTGGACTTGAAGCTGAAATCGAGCAAAATGAGAGCCGAACGGAAACTTATCCTCTATCCCAAGCAGTCTTGGATCTTATCTATACACTTTGTAAGACAGCTGTACCAAAGAATCTTGGTGGAGGTCCTCGGAAACCGGGCCTTGATCCATATATCACTTTCGTGATCGATAAAATTTTCTTAAGATTTTATAACAGGTACAAATAATATTGTAAATTTAATTTTTTGTTATTTAAGTATATTAAGCCAGAGATTATGTAATTTGTTGAGAGAGCAAATTAGATTAAACCTCCTAATCTAATAATCCTAATAACGTTCCATTATTGGTCATGTAACTATCCTGAGTGGCTTTTTAATTGTATAATATATAAAGCATTATTATCTGTTAAAAATATTGTATTGTCTCCACAGTAATATCAAAAAGATGTATTTTTAGGAGATCTTTCAGGATAAGATTGGAAAATCAAGTTTTTCTACTAAAACTAAACTCAACTACTTTGGAAGGCGGATAAAGTAATATTCTTTTCTTTAACAATGCATTTAGTCATTCAGCAACTAACTACCCTGCCTGACTTTCTTAATTTCATATAAGTCAATCTTCAGGACAATATATTTTTAAAGCCAAAGTTCAATTGATATGAATTAAAAAAGTAAAAAAAAACCTTTCAGAAATACATTTGTTCTTCTAATGAATTTTTTGACAAATTTTCAAATAAAGGTGGTTAATTCCTACAATTCTTTCGGCTTCCGGTTGTCACTGGCCCATTACAATAACTTTTAATGCATTGAAACCGAAGGATTCGTATAAATCCACACAAATACATTACGTTACCGCCAACCGCTGACAGTTGCAATGTGGTTTTATTGTTCAAAGATAGTTTGATGATTGTGGGACTAATTTATTTAAAGTAGGGCGAAAATTTCTGTGTATATTTAATATCATACTGCCTTCGTAAGCATAAAAGTCGTATCTAACATCCTTATAACGAATGAGTTAAGAACAAAATGCAATCTTTTCTTTCTCTTACAATCATTATTGTAAAACCTTATTATACCTTATTATAGCAAATTATAGATAATTACTAGTATATAGTCTAGTATTCGGCGGGCGAAGTACCCTTTGAAAATGTCTCAAAACGAAAATCACTCAAAATAACTATTACAGAAACTTATGAAAAACATAAGAATTCTTGGTTGTTCTCAACTTTAAGGGCCTTAATAAACATAATAATTTTTCCCTCAACGAGCAAAGATTTAAACGGAGCAAAGATTTTATCGCGTCGCTAAAGCGCAACTAGATCGATCAAGGTTTTATCATATAACTATGAAGAAATCAATCGATTTGTGGGCTAACGCTGCTCTTTAGTAACACGACCAATCTTTTCGAATTAGAATCAAAACTTTTTTAGGGGATTACATACCTTTGAGCGCTGTGAAAACTGTGTACTAAAATCTAATTATTTAAACGGTAATTAAATGAAAAATGTTGATTATACGTCTTTATTAAACTTTTAATAATAATAAAAAAAATATTAAAAATTCAAAAAGTCAAATTTGCCACTGACTAAAACGACGATGCTCCTCGGGCATGATGATAATTTCACCAAAAATCATCCAATCCGCAAAAATAAAAAATTATCTTTTAAAATAATGTAGATGTTATCGTATCCTGGAGGGTTTTTTTTTAATATTTTCAAAAATACCAAATTTATATCGTTTTAAACTTAAATGTACAGTTTTTGAACAAAAAGCTTAAAATTTAAAAAACCTTTCGTCATACGATTTCATCATCTACATTTAAAAATAAATAAATAAAAAATATTGTAAATTGACTGAGTAATCTTCATGCCCATGTCAAAAAATATAGTTTTGAGAAAAGCGCGTTTAAAGTTTTGGGAAGGTGAAAAGTGAACTGACGGTTAGTCTCCCATGCCAGCTTGGTATTGTACACGTATTGTACGTTTTATCATTTTTAAAATTTATAATTCATTACACACAACTGCACTCTTGGAAAGTCGACAGTAAACTAACATTAAAATCTTAAACTATATGAACGGAAAATCTTACAAATTTATTTTTGGAAGGGAATAATGAAAATATAAACGACGGGTTACAACTTTGCAATGGAATGGAATTTTCCTAAAAAGAAAAGTTCTTACTTTTTAATGACATGTCCGACAACATGGATTTCTTAGGACATGATTGGCATATAAGAAATAGTTCTCTGGTCGATGGACAAAAATTTTAAAATTTGGAAAATTTTAAAATTTGGAAAATTTTAACCATTTGATTTTCTATGGACGATAACTAAGGTATTACGAAAGGTCGCTCGTGAAAAATAAAAAATTTCTATTCTTAAGACGTGGTATACATATTTCTTTACTATAAAGCTGATTGTAAGTTCAATGTTTTAAGCTTTTCAACATTTCTGAGCGAGTTTTTCTTAATATTTTCAAAAAAATCAAAATTTCAAATGCAACAAACTGAATTTTCACTAAAGTAGGTAATTGTTGTATTTTTATACGTAAGAATAGTTAATTTATTTCTTCATGTCTGTTTAAATGTACAACACGTAAATTTTCCGTGGAAGGCTGGCTTATTTTTCAGCTATTGTCCAGATAAAAACATGGATTAAAATATATAAATTATTTAATTTTTGTTTTTTTTTCCTTGCGCGAGAGTTGAAAATCTTCCAAAGATACCAGGGGACCTGACTGTCTCTGGTAGGGTGTTTTCTTCACTAAAAACACCTCTCTAGAGATTAGCTGAATCAGATCAGTTTATTCGGGTCCATTTTCGTCTCTATCCCTTCCCATCTCAGCGAGGGACCCGAACTATCAAGTTTTCTGTCCTCGTCTCGATTCCACAGGTCAGTGCAAGCATTTGCTTGAAACACCCCTCCAATCCTTCCATCCTCCAGCCAGTGCTGTCCCATTAGCTTCCGTTTTCTACTTGCTATGGCAGGACATTGGCACACTATGTGCACCGCTGTGTCTTGCTCCTCCAGTCACATGCTACAGGTATCATCCTTGAAGATGTTAATCTTCTTTAGATGACACCTGAAGTTTCCATGTCCTGTTAATAGTGCCGTCAGCCATCTCAGGGCCCTTCTATCCATATCCAGGACACTTTTCCGTTCAGCACTTCTGTGCACTACAATCGCCTTCTTAGCCTGTCTTCATGAGTCCGCGAGGTTCCACTGTTCCTAGTGATCCCTCGCGGCCCACAGCTCTAACATTTTCTCCGCCGTGCCTCTGCCTAAGGCAGTGAACGGCTTCGGACCTTGGATACTCGAAGAAGCTCCCAATGACGCCAGTGTTATCTCATTCAATGAGGAACATGCGTTGAGTTTGCGGACACAGTCCAAGGCCAGCGCTCTCTCTCATCTCATCTCTAACGGCAATGTCGGCGTGGTTCGAAATGCACCTGTTATCCCCACACAAGCCAGCCTCTGAAACTTACTCAATTGCCTTTTTTCGGTGGTCTTTAAATTGACCACCAGTGTAGATACAGTACGCAGCCTGTAACGTTTGTTTATGGGAGGCTGCTTGTGACTCTCGTGCGCAAATATTTTCTTTTTTTTTAGATGGCTAGAAATGTGAGTAGTTCCTCCAGTCAGTCCTCCTGTTTCCAATATTAACGTTGTATCTACAGAATGTTTCATATCTGACTTGCCAAATTGAGTGTGGTGATAGATTTCACCTAGCCAAGCAAAAAATTATATGGCAGGGGGGGGGGGGGCAATCTCAATCGTTTGGGAGTTACAGGGTGACTCATACATTTTTCATGGTGTGCACATTACTCCTTTATTTTTATCTTTTGATCTACCCAACACACCAACATCAAACAAACGCTAAATAACTACAATTCCAATGACCTTTCCAAAATTGTCAACAACGTTGATCTAACTCCTACCATTGCAGGTACAGTCACTTCCAAAAGTAAAAAAAAATGGTTTGCGATTACCTAAAATTCAACATTTTCCCAAATTTTCTCCCAAATTCATGTAATTAGTAGACCCCTTTTTTGTTTTTATTTATCTTATTACCTTTCCAAAAAGGTACAACATAGAGATAGAGAAAGGGTGTAGAAATTTATAAGTAGAAAACTTATAAATTTAAAGAAACTAAACTGATATTAACTGGAAAATCCTTTTTACTGAATTCAAAACGTATTAAAATTAATTTTAGTAAATTACAAAAGCTGTTCAAAATGTCCACCGCCACTTTGCATGCATGTCCCTGTTGAAGATCTGAAACACCCTGTATAATGATTATCTTAGACACAATTTATTTAATTTTAAATTTTTATTTTATTATTTTATGATTCGTTGTTGCCAGTTTGGAAAAGTACTAAAATCTCAATACATTAAAATTTAAATTTTTTTTTATTTCTAATACAATGAAATAGTGTTAGAAATTTTATTTGTATTGTGTACAATATTTTTGTTTCTGTGGGTAAATGATAAATTGATTTTCAAAGTGTTTGTATTGCACATGAATAAATTTTATCTAAGTGTGCAATTTGACCGAAATATTGTTGACAGGATTGGTTATAGTGGATTTTAGAATAATTTTATTTTAGAACTTAACCGTAATCAAGAATTCACTTTTTCGTTAAATTATAAATAAAAATTAATGCTTGAAGCAAACGCTACTTTTTGAACTGTAAAATTAATTACACGTTAATTAATGATATTTTTAAAATAGAAATGAAACTTTCTTTGCTACTATTTTTAGTTTTTGTTCAATTAATGCAAGTTTAAGTCTGTCAATTGAAATGCTTGTTGCTTTTCCACGGTAGTCGATTCGATAATATTTGTAAAATTTGTTTAAGACTTTAAAAGGACTTTCGTATGGATTTTGTAAAGAATATTTGCTCTATCAAATCTAATGAAAACAAATTCAGTATCTTTTAACTCTTTTGGTACATAGATATTAGAATTTTGTTTTATAGAATCAGAGGGTTTGAAATTATTTATACATGTTCTGATTTTACTTAAGAAATTTTGAGGGTCTTGAATTTTCGGATTGGGATTTATGATAAATTTTCTTGGAACGCGAAGAGATTGTCCATACTTTAATCGTGGTTCTAAAACCTAAAATGACTGCAAGTAATTACATTACCCTATTATTTTGACCATCGCGAGCGTGTATGGCTGCTTTTAATTCGAAATCGTTCGATCATTCCGTTCGATTGTGGATGATAAGGAGTAGAATGGATTCTATGTAATCCTAAAAGTTTTGAAAATTCTTCGAATAATTTCGATTCGAATTGAGTTCCCTTATCCGTAGTAATTTATAATGGAGTGCCGAAACGAGGAAAATATTGTTCATATAATGTATTAATAATCGTACTAGCTTGAATGTCTTTAATTTTATAAGCCTCTGGCCAACGAGTAAATCTATCCATTACTGTGAGTATGGATTTTCGAGTTGTTCGAGGTCCTGGATGAGATAAATTGTGGATAGTGTTAAAAATGATTTTTCCAAGATCATTTGGTATGTATGGTCTTGAATTTTTTGTAGAAATTTCGCATCAAAGGTCAGACTCAGAAGTGTTTAATTTAATCTTCACTAGTTTAAAAAAATTTTAAAAATTTTGAATTTTCTGGTCTGTTATGCTGAGTTACTAAAAGATGTGTTAATTCTTTATCATTGTTTTGGAACTCGGCAAGTCTTATTATTATTTTTGGTACTTTCAAAACTGAAGATGAGTTGAGTCATGTAGTCCAAGTGTCTTGTTTGCCTTGGACTTCTTTCAGTTTAAGATCATATCGCGGTGATAAGTGGTCCTGTGGTCTGTAAACACTATAAATTCGCGACACCAACACCTTCTAAAGAGTGTCTAAGTGCCATCTTTTGTAATTTTGTGACTTAAGAAATCCAAAGTTCAAACTCCGAAAATGCATTTGGCTGGGTTAATATTGATTCCGAACGCTGAAAGTTGTTTGAAAATTTGTTCTAAATGATCCTTATGTTCAGATTCGGTTTTGCTGGCTACTAGAAAATCGGCAATGTAGACAAAAGCAAAATCTAACTTTTTAATAATTTGATCCATAAATCATTGAAATATCTGTGCAGCATTTCTTAGAGCAAAAGGCATTCTTGTAAACTCAAATAATCCAAATTGAGTTGTAATAGCTGTTTTGTGTATATCTTCATTTGCCATCGGTATTTGATGATAGGCTCATATCAACCGTTTAAATTCATTGTGAAATTTTGAATATAAGTAAAGGGTAGGTTTAGGTTAAGTTTATGTGGCTGCCTTAAAGGGCACACTTAGACCTCAAAAGGCCCGTTGTGATGCCACGGAATCCAAAGAATTCCCTCCACCTCCTCATTGGAACCATCCGGAGGTGTCAATGAAGCGCCAAACATCTGCAACGTCAATCGCCGCCAGATCACAGAGACTATCAAAGAAATAGTTACCCAAGAAGGACTTTCGCCTGCGTGCCAGTGCAGGGCACCGGCAGAGGTAGTGGAGAACAGTTTCCTCCTCTTCCTCGTCCATGCAGCTTCTACAAAAGTCGTTTGAGAAGATACCCAGTCTCTTCGCGTGTAAGCCATTAGGGCAATGGCCTGTGATAACCCCAATAGCTATTCTAAGGTCGGATCTGCCCCTCGAAAGCAGACCCTTGGAGCGCCTAAGATCCAGCTTAGGCCAGATCTGCCTGGACGTATGGCACGTAGTACCATTTGTACATCTGTGGTGCGCTAAGTTAATTGCCCTCGTGTTAAGCAACATCTTACAGGGGCCTTCCAAGAGTAGTCATTTCCGGTTGGATCTCCAGGGTGGTACCCCTTCTTGCTAGCTCATCCGCCACGCAATTACCTGGAATGTCCCTGTGCCCCGGGACCCAGCACAGGTCAATTTGATACCGTTCAGCCAGCTCATTTAAAAGTGAGCGACAGCTATTAACAGTTTTAGATGTCGATAGGACAGAATCTAGGGATAGCAAAGCAGCCTCAAATTTCCTTTGATTTATAGAATTCGGAAATACGTTTAGCTCCAATCTCAGTGGTAGAGAGCAATAGTTCTAATTTCTTCTCTTCTGATTCTGTAAATCTTTTTAATAAAACGGTTTTTAGACTATCGTATTTATTGCGATTGGGTGGGATTTGCAAAGTCTAAAATGTTTGTAATAACTTCAACCGGTAAGGCTTGAATGACTTGACAGTATTTTGTATCGTCTATTGTTATTTTTTAGAGGTTAATTGTGCCGCTGCTTGAATGAACCCAGCTTCTGGATATGGAGTCCAAAAACTTGGTAGTTTGACTGATGCGGTGCATTGTTTTGATTTAGTGAGACACTAGCATTTAAGTTAGATTGAAATTCACTTAGCAAAAAAGTTATCACTGATTTTAACGGAACATAATTTCGGGATTATCAAGAAAATGAAAGTATCACAACCTTGTTTTTTTTTAAACGTTAGAGGAATTATTGCTATTGCCAAGAGAAATATAATTATTCTATTAAAAGAAAATGACCATATTTTATTTAAAGAGATAAAATCGATAAAGTGCAATTATGGAATGTTGTTAATGTATATAATTTGTACTGTTGTACAATTTTATTTTATTAAAGTTAAATAAAAAGAAACGTACCATCGTTTGTTACTTGTTGCGGATTTTCTGGGAGTTGTAATTCTTGATATGTTGTTCTTCTTGTGTTGACTGTTGTCGTTCTTAACTGGTACTGTTGTTATAATAAGCAGTTGCTTTATTCTTGGTGGGACGTACCTCTTATTGATTACTGTTTGTTTATTGTTGCTTTAATTTTAATAAGAAGGTAGCCTTACCCTTGATTTTAAGGCACCCCTTACCAAAATTTGTTGATGATAGCCAATTGATTGTTGAAAGTACCTTACCTTGGGTAGGGGGTACTTTATGATGACTTATTATTAATTTCTTGCTTGATGATTGTTTGTATTTAAATTCAATAAAGTCTGAAGTCTAGATTCTTCCTCTTCCTAGTGAAAATTATGAGATCAGACTTATTTGCATTTCTGAAGAGCCCTTGCTCCACTCCCTTAAGACCTCTCCTTATGGTATCTGCTACGGTGCGTATGAACTTATACACGCTGTGTATGCCTTCTTCCTCCATCCTGTGGACATCCTCTGCCTACCCTTTCGCGCAATCTGGATTCTCCTCTCTGATCTCGTTTTTAATATATTACCAATCCATCTGATTTTACGCGAAATAGATTAGCGGTTCTCTCCAGGAGCCATCTTCTTTCCTCCGGATTGGAAGGCCGACACGTTACCACTTTTTTCACTGGCGGTTTTTTGAGAATATGGTTCAATGAATGCCAGTTAGGGTTAAATCGTAATCAATTTTACTACCAAATATTGATAATGCAATAAAATAAAATATAAATTATTATTTTTCTACGCTTTTCTTGTTACCGTTATTCAAACTATTCTTTAATCATTTACGTAGTAAATATTAGCAAGAATTCAATAAATATGCTTTTATTTCATTTTAAGCTAATTAAAACCTTGAAGCTTTCTTTTATTGAAATAATCGACGTTTTAGTCGACACTTGGTAGATCTTGCATACATATTTGGTTTTTGAAAAAACACTGAAAAACACTTGCCTTTTTTTCTACAAATTTATAAATAAATATTTATCTAGCGACGCGTTTCGTCCTCTTCTTCTTTGAAGCTTTGTGAGGTCTCCTGAATTATTAGGAACCATTTCTTAACATCCGAGTATAAGGAAATCCGAAGGTATTGTAGATTAAATTATATTAAATCTGTTGCAATATATCACCAGTATTATTTCTGGTATAAAATAATAATAAAAAAAAAAGTCGATAACATTAGAAATTAAATCCAAAGTCCAAACTGCGCCCTTAGTAATGGCGCGGGGTGTATTTTATATGCTAACATTCTATCTGTCACAAATATAATGATTAAAATAGGTAAGGCTTAAGCTGAAGAACCAATTTTACTTATGCCATGAAAATAACGACATAAAGTTCATAATATAAGTGACAGCAGCTACAAAAAGGAAAAGAACAGCCTCGTCACTATTGTATATTTTTATTTACCATGCATAATTTAGTTAAATAAATATTTAAAAAGACGAAATTTCAATAACATTTTAATAGATGTTTATAGGGAAAAGCTATAAATGCTTCACTCCAACTCGTCAAGAAGATAAGGTCAATGATTGTGGAACAGAATATTTTGCTTTTCTGTATTATGAGTATATTAATAATGATGTTTTACTCGAACAATGGCTAATTTAACTATCTACAGTCTGTGCAACAAAACAAAATACGCAGTAATTTGAAGAAGAAAAAATACATGTGGTGCCATCTTTCGCGACATGTTTTTATGGTCTCATAGCTACGGCGCTATTGCTCATTCACTTCAGTGTCACTCGATCTGTCTTAGAGAGAGAAGGTTTTAACAATGAGTGCGGTATACCATAAACGTTTCGAAGCTGTCTTGTCACCCAACTATTACACTTTGCCAGGCCAAGGTACGATTGGCTAAAAAGGGAATAATAGTCTGTATAAACACCATAAAACAGCGTCTAGTAGAGTTTAAAGTGAAATACCGATCTACGAGCATAAAGCCTCTTCTTTCCGAAAAGCACAAAGCGAAACGCTTATCTTGGGCTGCAGAATACCAATCGTGATTGGAAAGTATGCCAAGAAGGTGCCAGGCCATTTTGGACAACGCGCACTTGCATTTTACAGTAGCTTTCATGTCCAAAAAAAAAACTGTTTCAATAAAACAACAATTTCTTTAAAAAATTGGCGTATTTTGATTTGTTGCACAGACTGTATCTAATGTTTAATAAGGATTAATTGAATTTATGATGATTTTTTCTATTTTGGCTATTGCTTAACTAAGTGCGTTTATGGTGACAATGTCCTTGCATTCTTGTATACAGTTCCTGCCAACACCTCCAAATGTCTTAAATGTATATAAGTTAGATTAATAGTCAATCAGGAAGAAAAATATTATTTCAGAGTTTTTTTCTTGTGTGGATAGAATCTTTGTCATGCTAAAAGGTGTTTTCTCTCGCAAGCTTAATTTCGAAAGGTTAATATTGTGGCTTAATTACGGAGTACGAAAACGAAACGAATTTCTAATTTAGACACGTTTTTAAACGAGTAGGTGCATGTAAAAATTAAATTAAAAAATTAACGAACAAAAATATTGAGCTGTTACAATTTAGTGGGGCAATTTTTTGGACTTATTGTTTAAGAAAACAACAAAACACAACTTTTATCTTGCAGTTAAGCAAACCAAATAAAATATTTTTTTACCTAAGCCCGTATAATATTTCATCTTTTCCACATTTTTAATACATCTTCCATGTAACTAGAGTGATATACATAATATGCAAGTTGAATTTGCAATAGGTGTAAATGAGTACGCAGTAGGCATGAACAATTTATAATCGTCATAAAAAATGAAAAACTGTCAAAAAAATGCATTAAAAATGTACTTCGATTCGAAATTTATAATTTTTTTAAAAATATATTGTAAACTAGAATTGTTGTGTTTGGCAAATATAAATTTGTTAAATGTAGCAGCTTTATTAATTTAATTATAGTAGGTCAAATATTTTTAACCGACTTCCCAAAAACAAAGAGGTTCTAAGTTCGACGTGTATTTTTTTTATGTCTGACCGGGCATAACTTCGTAACACATCGACCGATTTTGGTAATTTTTTTTGTTGGGTAGAGTATGTTCACCCATCGGTACCATATCAAAAAAAGTTTGGAAGGGGGGCGGTGGGGGTGTAACCTAACTTTGTAACGCGTGGACCGAATTGGATGGTTCGTTTTCTGTTGTACAGAGTATGATCCCCCACTGAGTATAGGAGAAAAAAATTGGCCGAGGGGTGGGGGGGGGGGGTAGTCTAACTTTGTAACACGTGAACCGATTTGGATAAATCTTTTCCTTTTGGGTAGAGTATGTTCCCTGGCTGATACCACGAGAAAAAAATGTTGGTGGGGTGGGGGTGGAACCTAACTTTGTAACGCCTGGTCCGATTTCGATGGTTCTTTTTCTGTTGTATACAGTGTGACTCCCCATTGCTAATAGAAGAATAATTTGGTCCTAAGGTGGGAGGTGGGGTGGGTGCAGGAGGATTGAGTGATACCATGAGAAAAAAAAATGTTGTGGGATGTAGGTGGGGTAGGGGCTTAAACCTAACTTTTTAACGCGTGGACCGATTTGGATGGTTCTTTCTTCGTTGTATAGAGTAGAAGACACTAAAAAGTGACAAATAAAATAGTTTTAAAAAAAAAGTTGAACCGACTTCACAAAAAGCGCTAAAAAGCATAAAATAATTTTTAATTTTATATCTATTACGACATTTTGAAGTCGGTGCAAATTAAACAAAAAAAAAACAACTACAGATCACAATTGAAGATAATACATAATACTACCTGAACGTTTCAGCTTACGGGATCATACGAAATGACGATTAAATATTTTTGTTGTAGTTGTTGGTCGGTTCAACTTTTTTTAAAAACTATTTTAATGCCTATTCTCCAATTGCAATCGGGCGAAGTATTCTGTTCTGTCTTAAGAAACTGGTTAGAATTTTTACATCTATTAAGTTTTAAGTAAATTTGTTTTGTTAAATTTTTGCATAATATGATAACTGACATGCAGAGATCGTTTCGTATTTATATACCATAAATTATATGATTT